>CM041196.1:6521984-8929484 GCA_023078555.1 Ulva prolifera
GCTGGGTGATTGCTTCGTCTGTTTGCTTCTTTCACGGTGCTGCCCACCTTGCTGCCTTTGTCCTTGCAACACACTGCCCGCGGATGATTCTGGGTGCTGGCCGGTGGGTGAACGGGCGGGAGCGCGGGTGCGGCGCGTGGTTGCGTGCACTCATGAGTGCGTGTTCGGCGGGTGTCCGTCACACTGTGATTGGCCGCCGTGTTCGGGTGTTTGACGTGGGTGTACGTTTCCTGACGTGCATGCATTAGGGCGTCGGAATGCTCGTTCGTTGCCCTGGCGGTGCTACCGGCGACTCCGACTTTGCGCGTGTAACACACACCGCCCGCAGGGCCTGTGCATAATTTGCTTTGGATGCCAGTGGCATCATGCCACACAGTCATCTCAGTGGCTGCCGAGAGATCTGCGGGCATAAGCACGACATGCATGCTACACCGCCCAATTTCTGGGGTGTAGCATGCATGTCTCAAGACAGCAGCCCCGTGGGCACTGCACATGGACACCCCCCCACAGGCTGCTACGTCATACAACACCAAACGACACCCGCTGGGCAACGACGCCCGCTGGGCAACAAACCTGCTCGGGGCAGACCTGGGTTGCAACACTCACGACGTCTTCGGCCACTGCGACGGCCGATGCCTCATAGCTCCCAGCAGCTGTAGCAGTCTCGGATCCATGAGGCCGGCGGCGCCAGGCGGCCATTGGCCAGAGTCTGCTGACGGCGTGGCAGGGCGAGGCGGCCATTGGCCAGAGTCTGCTGACGGCGTGGCGGGGCCAGGTGCCCTGCTCCAGGGATACAAGCTGCCCAGCCACTCCCAGATGTCGTCCATCCACCGGTGCAGCTCAGGGTCCACCGCCGGCGCGATCTGCGGCATGACGACGCAAAACAGCAGCGCAAGCAGCACAGCGATGCAGAGGGAGTACAGCAACAACAGCGCGAGATAGATGGTGTACACATGTGCATGCCTCCTCAAACCAGCAACTAGGTAGCCCGCGCCCGTGTGGTTCCGCGACAGAGGATCGCGGTGCTCCAGTGCAGAGTAGCGCTGCCGAGAAACAATCCATGGCTGAGGGCACCGGAGGGCATACACAGCAACTTCGTACGCACACTCCAGAGCAGGAATACGATGCATGCATGGAATGCATGAAACGGCGAGCGCCAGGATATCTTCTGCCCGCGAAAGAAGAAAGGAACAGGGTCACTGGCCTTGCTGTGAAAACAGGCTGGAAGGGAAACGGCAGGCCGCCAGCTCCTGGAGTGCGGCCGGCCATTCGCAGCATAAACTGGAGCAGCAGGCCTGGAAAAAATCGGAACGCAAGGCCCAAGCAACCTCGCGCATGTCAAAGCTGACGTAGATCTCTGATGTGTACCACCTGCGGCCGCTTGGCTGCTGGAGTGTGCTGCCTTCGGACCCCTGGTCGGCAAAAGTTACTGTAGTGACGCAAACTAAGAAGACTCCCATGGCCAAGCCAGGCAGCACGACGGCTGTAGGGATGGATAGCGGAGTGGGCAGCAGACCCCAGACTCTGCCGCCACGTCACCCGAATACTGTCCTCTTGCCGTCGGCGACGCAGCTAACGACCACAAGGTCTATACGAAGCATGAAGTGGTTTTACATGCATACACATCCATGTACAGGTCAAAATGCACAATCAGTGCACCCCCGCATCACTGTGATGAGTTCCCGCCCCAGAAGAACAGCACGTATACAGCATACGTGGCTTATGTGCTGCACTGCGTGGCTGTACACGCCTGATGCATGCCGTCCACAATGGATCCCCCAGCCTCCAGCCTACATGGGGGCCATCACTCGTAAATCATGCGTCGCAGGCAACTTCTGACGCGAAATCCACGCAGCTAGCTGCGCAGCGTATTGGGGACGGCAAAGACGGCGACGGGCGCCAGGGATTCCCCTGTAGCCACTCCAGCAATCCCCTGTAGCCACACATGGGCCTATCGTGACGCCTTAAAGCCGGCGCCGCCCGGCCCAAAGTTCTCGAAGGTGTCGTCGAGCTTGTCGGCGATGGTGGAGATCCAGGCCTGGTCGATGCGGCCGAAGCCGCGCTGCGTGTCGCCGCCGGCGATGAGCACCCCCTTCTGCCCGATCGGCGTGATGATGGCGCAGCTCGTGTTCCCCGGCAGCACCTCCTCAAACTCCACGCGCCCTGCACCACCGTGTGACTGTGACTCCCGTGCTGGCCGTGCTGGCCGTGCTGTGCCGGGACGTCACGGTGTAGCTGCTTCTCGAATGTTGAAGACCAGGACGGGACACGGCGACACGTACACCCCCCCCCACCAGAAAACCGGTCTGTGAGAGAGTTCTGAGAAACGTGGAGACACAAGACGACGTTCCAGCTGGACCACAATCTGTGCGTTGGAGTTCTGTACATGTGCTTGCATGCACATTCTCGATTGGATGCAATTGAGGCGGGGCGTGGGCGTGATGTTTGTAGCATACCCTGCAAGTGCATGCTGGACACGCAAGAGTAACTTGGTACATGGCACGGGCACCCAGGGCAGCAGGGCTGCAGAGTGGGTGTGCTGGGCGCAGGCAGGGGGAAACAGGCTCCGGGCGCCCATGAATAAGAGAGAGCTACGCAAGAGGACTTGTTCGTCATGCTCGAGAATACATATTGATTTTGGGTTTTTTGATTTGTTTTCTATATACCGTATGACATTCCAGGGGGCTCAGTCATGCGCCCTCACCAGGCCGCCACCGGTTGGCAGCGTTGCCAACTGCTCCAGCGGTAGCTGGCCCAGGTGAGTGGTCGCAGGCCGAAAGTCTCCGGCCGGGGATCCAGCATGGCCAGCAGGCTCTGACGAGAGAGACTCAAAGCATGCCATGCAAGATGTGGCACTCGCTGCCACGAGATGCAGGTGCGGAGCGGCACGTAGGGGGGTCATCAGGTCCGAGACACGGTGTGCAGCGCCGAATTCTGTATCGATCGATACTACGACCTTGGCTCAAATGTTAGTGCGGTGATGAGTGAGGGTGGGGATGCGAGATGCCCTCCGGTGAACGGCTGCCCCAACCCAGGCTGCATGCCTATCGGGGGGGATGTAGTGAGGGCACAGGTGTGGAAATACAGCAAGAGCTCGACATCTCAGGGTGTTCGGGACCTGGTCGCCAGCATTGCATTGTCAGCGCATCTCAGACCTGGCGCTTGACCATCTCTGGCACCGCCGAATGCAACATCTATGCGCTTTGCATGGAAGTAGACTCGCATCGAAGTGCACACCTGGGTAGAGCACGAGGTTGGCGAGGAAATTGGCCTTGCCAGACTGCATCACTTGTTTGCAGATGCTGCCGTTGACCGCTCGCCCTGGTTTCGAGCCTTCAGGCAGCAGACCCGCTTGGAAGACGCATGAGCCAGCGTACATGATGGTCATGGACTTGCAGCATGTGGAGCTGCTTATAGCCTCCCACGCCCATGCTGCCTCGTTCTTCAGCACAGGCTTCAGGCCTTGCTGGGAATAGCTCACTTCCTTGCCTGTCACTGGCATCTGCACTCATGCAGCGCTGTGGCGAAATGGCGCTGATTTGTTTGATTGCATCACATGGACACAGAAATGGGGCCTACGCCAAATTGGCTGCGAACAGGCTCATGAGGCATACCTGTTTTGGTTCTACAGGCTTGAGGACAAGCCATTGAAATCCAGTCAGGGCTAATGTCGCGGCCATGCTGATCACGACAACGTCTACTCGAGATTGCGAGCTGCTCGCATCGACGAAAGGTGCTACATCTGACCAGTATCTATTTGCCAACAATGCAGCAAATCCTATCCCCGCCCCGACGACGGGTAAGGAGCGGAAGAAATCTTGATTGCTAGCTATGAATCCGTCCTGAGCATCTGCCTGCGGTTCAAGCATTTCGTTGTAGCTTGAGTAGGCGTAATGGCACACAAGTACTGGGAAACAAGCCCATGCACCGATCAGGCATGGTTGTCGCAGCGCATGAGGCAAAGTTGCATAGACTGCCCATTACCTGAGCTGAAACTGTCTGAAGACGTCTACAGCGCGCGGATCTCTTCGCTATGCACCTGCCCTCGAGCTGAACAGCCCGTGAGGGAGCTGCACACGGCTGGGCACTTCTGTGCACACATATCGACACATACATTTGAGTCAGATCACGAGTGGACTCGTGTGTTGCGAGTCTTGGACTACAAGCAAAATCAAGAGCGCTGAGTGACAAGTCGCCTCGCCATAGCGTGTACGCTCTACAAAGCTGCCATGCTTTTTCCGAAGATAACACCTAGAACAGCTATAAGCAAGCGATGACGTGAAGCTTCAGTGTACAAAACGTCACTGTCTACCTGATCAGCGAGCGCCTGCCGTGGTACCGCACACTGAGTGTGGCGAAGGGCTCTTGTGGTGCACGGTGCAGTGAGTCGCGCACGTGCATTGCACATCCTGTGAAAGAATCGAACAGTCTGCCGTCAATCGACAGCATATCTGAATTGTGCTGTCCCCAGAGATGATTGTCAGTCTAGAGCGAGATCGTGTTGTGGTATCGCAGACAGTTTGGTGTTGTATATATGATTATAATATAATATAATATCATATATATGTACGCATGACGACGTGTGGATGTGAACATGGCAATAGACAAGCGGCTGTGAGTTACAAGGACAAAGTCGGAGTGGCCGGTAGCACCGCCAGGGCAACGTACCAGCACGCCAACGCCACCACTGCAGTCACGGCAGCGGATGCCAAACCACGTCGAACCCGACCACGTGGCGTAACGTACGGCGTCCCAGCACAGCATGACAGACACACACCTCGCACACGAATGTCCGACTTTGTCCTTGTAAAGCACACCTCACACGCACACGGTGGGCTGGGGGGGGGGGAGGGGGGGGGGGGGGGGGGGGGGCCACGGCGGCTTGCGCGTCGGGCCGGCGACACCTCGCTGCCAGCTTGGGCCGCCACGGCCGCGCGGGCGGCAGGGTCGTTTTGCGTGAGGGCCCGAAGCTGCGGGTGCTTGTGGCTGGTGAGCGGGCGGATGCACGGGTGTGGTGTGTGGTCGGGTGGGCGTCTAACGTACTGTGATCGGGCGCCGTGTTCGGGTTCGCCATGGGTGCACATCTCCTGCCGTGCATGCATTGGGGCGTCGGCATGCTTGTTTGCTGCCCTGGCGGTGCTACCGGCGACTCCGACTGTGGCCTTGTAATGCACACACCTCACCAGTGTTGGTCGCTTTGCAGCGTTTCCGGCGCTGCCACCCAGAAATCAGACCTGCATATTCAATTCCGAAGTTCGGAATTGTTCTGTGTGATCGGGCCCGACGTCCCAACACTGCACCTCACACGTACACGCACACCCTTGCGGCTGTGCATCCATTGGGATGCAAACTACCATGCTTGAAACTTTACCATGATGAAAGGCAGCCTAGCTAGCCATCCTGCATGGTATTGGCATTCAGTGCCAATATCATGCGGGCGATTGCACTTTAGTGCAACCGTCCGCGTGTCGTTATGCTGTAGCCTGCTTCGTGGAACAGGCTCTCCACCATTGTCGAGGACAAATGCTGGCTGAACCACGTGGCTCAGAACTGGCGTTACAATTGCTTCATTAACAACAAATCTTCCGGAGGTGGGGAGGCCGGTAGCACTGTGGAGACAGCGAGCAGCGCAAGGACATGTGTTGCAATTGTACTTAAGGACAAAGTAAGCAAGGCAGGTAGCACCGCGAGCAACAACCAGGGGAATCGCACACCACACAACCAGCCACACGCATCACACACCAACATACCCACGCAACGTCAGCACCCGCGCCAGCCACAGCGCAAGGACATGTGCAGGTCTGTAATGTCTGCACGTCACCAACGCGCGCAGTACGATGCTGTACTATGTGACATCAGCCCCTGCAGCCCATTTGTCTTCGTTGATCTCACCTCATGATCATCTGCAACGTGATGCTGTTTCAAAGCACAGAGACGTGGACAGCTCTAGATCAACACGCAGCAACAACGGCTGATTCACCAACTGACATGGCACCTCGAATCAGTCACAGGATTCACACATTGGCACCATAAGAAATATCTGTCAAAGTGCCAAGGCAGGCTCGCAGTGTGCGTGTGTGTGTTACAAGGACAAAGGCAGCAAGGCGGGCAGCACCGCGAAAGAAGCAAACAGACGAAGCAAACACCCAGACACCCACGCACGCGACACCCACCACGCCCAGAAAACCCATCACCGGCGCAGCAAAAGACACAGATCCGCAGACCGCCAAGCACACACCCACACACCCACACACGCACGCACAGACGCACGCACGCACAGACCCCATGGCCTACACACAACAACACAACCGCTGACACCACAACGCCCGCCGCCGTACGACAGGGCCACGCCCAACACACTGCTGCCCGAGGCCGCCCGATTTCCGGGGGCCGCCCTAGCCCCAAACCCCACCCCCACCCCCCCCGAGCCACAGCACACCACGCCAGCCCGGCACACCGCCGCGCAGCCTCGCCGGCCCACGCCGCACCGTACCCAGGACAATGCAGCGCCCAAGCCATCTCCGCAATCCCTGCACATGCCAACGAAGGCATCCCGCACGCCCATCAGACCCGGCCAAGCTGGAGTCAGAGGCTATCGGTTGGTGGCGTCAAGCGGACGGGGCTCCCGAGGGGCACCCCACCGCTCAGGCCGGATGGCCTGTACGCGGCGAGAGGTCATCAGACGGGACCGTGAGTCCCACCAAAACTGCCTTGCCCGCGTGACGTGCCATCAGCGGAGCTGTGCGTGTGTGTGTACACGCCACGTTGGTAGTGCCTCTGGATGATGTTCTAGAGCTCCACAGCTGTCTAGATATCTCCATATGGGAAAGGGGTGATCGAAAGCTGAGCGTCAAGCGATTTGACCCGCAGCTGCCCTGGACTAGGATCCACGTCCAGCATGCTGTGTGAGCCTGTGGGTGTCAGCACGATCGACTGTCGCACTGTGGCGGGGTGCCATGTATACACGGCCTAAAAGTGGCGAAGTGTGATCGCTGCATATGGGCTGATCAATCATTGCGGTGCAGAGCTAGCTGTGTGCGACGTATATCGTCGATATAACCTATTGCGCATTAATCAGTGTCGGTATCAGTTGTTGTTGCTTGATGTCTTTGTAAGATATGTGTGATCCTGGTGTGCGAGACACGCGAGGCGTTCCTTGATTTAGGCCTGCGCGAGGTGCCCATGAACGTGTTTGCTACAGGCCGAATAGCCCTGAGGCCGCATCGAACGACTCTTCTCGCAGTACATGCAGCGGAGTTCCGGCCATGCATCGACATTCACAAGGTGTGTGTGTCGCTCTCCTCCTGTTGCTGGTGCGGCACGCTCATCCAGGTGCCGCGCTTGAACATCATGAACGGCCGATCCGACGTGTATGGATTCATTGCATTGAAGACTCACAACATGAATCAGTAGCATTACATGATCATCGGTCACGCTCGTGATCAACCGTGCTGGCGAAATGGCCCGCAAGGCACAGTGACGAGAGAACATTCTGACACACCTGCCTCGTAGAATCTACTTTTGTCTCAGTGATAAATTGATTCTGAAGCTTGAATTTGTACTGATCGGGGTCACAGGGCGCCTGTGGAATCCTGTGACTGGCGTGACCAGCTGCCAACACCTGCCAATTGCTGTTCGAACACAACGCCTCACATAACCCTTCCTGTTATGAAGGCTTCTGTTGTTTGGAGTTTGTGTTGGAGGCTCTAGAATCCCTTCCTCACTCTGCCACAAAGCTGTTTCCGCACGTTGCACCTGCTTCAGCCATGGCTCCCTGATGTGGTGATGACCCCAGTCTAGGCCGTTATTTGCGATCAGCTGGACCTGGAGTACTGCACCTTTCCTAGCTCCGTGGTGTCACGCTCAGGCTGAGCGCAGACAATGCATAGATTTCCACATCAGCTCACCGCCCGTGGACCAGTCGTTGCTGTCATACTCGCATGCCTCCCAGCACCTCCAATGGCAGCAGGCCGCCCTCAGCCCTAGCAGGATCCTCACATTCCTGCAGGGCAAAGTCAAGCAGATCGTCGGCGGCAGCCTGTCAGACGTCGGCGGTGCCTCCAGCGCCACTGAGAACTTTGTCTCTGAGAAGCCCTCGGAGCACTATGCCCGCCTCTACGCCCACGACCGCCTTGAAGGCGGCCACGTCATCATGCTCGGAGGCGACCCTGCCTCCAAAACCGCTGCCACATCAGCTCTCGCGGCCTGGCCCGGCCACATGCAGATCGGCGGCGGGGTCAACACCGACAACGCCATGTCCTGGCTCGACATCGGAGCATCTGCCCTGATCGTCACGTCCTTCGTGTTCACCGACGGCCAGCTGCAGCAAGATCGCCTCAACTCTCTCGTCCGCCTGGTGGGAAAACAGCGGCTGGTGCTCGACCTGAGCTGCAGGAAGAGGCCGGACGGGGCCTACTATGTCGTGACAGACCGCTGGCAGAAGTTCAGCGAGCTGCGGGTCGATGCCCGGACTCTCGGGCGGCTAGCGGAGTGCTGTGAGGAGTTCCTCGTGCACGGGGTGGACGTGGAGGGCAGGAAGCTGGGGATCGATGAGGAGCTCGTGGACCTGCTCGGCCGGCACACTCCGATCCCGACGACGTATGCGGGTGGGGCGACCACACTGGTGCGGTGCTGCTGCGCTGACCTATGTCTCTTGCAGCCTGCGAAGGTCCCTGAAATCATGTCCAGCTGTTACGACAATTCACCGCACACCAGCTGTGGTCTTGGGCATGTGGTCACATCATGCCGGGAAGGTAGACTCTGTCTACACCATTCATTCGAAACGACATTCCAAAACGTGTGCCGTGTCACTTGGCTGCCATAGCTGTCGCCGGTCTCCAGTAGCACCTGAACCATGTGGTTTTGGGTAGGTGTATTGCAGTTGTGTGCGTCGAGGCTGCGATGCGTCTGGCCAGGGCACTAGCTGATGCACAGTCCTAGGAGGGTACCCGAAAGTATGGCGTCGGTGGCGATCGGAGTCGTAGCGAGATGCATTCCGTTTACCTACTTGCCATAGCACATCTGCCTGGCACGTTCACCACGTGATCTCTTTGTGCAGGATGACCTGGAGCTAGTCCGAGAGGTCGGACGTGGGAACATCAACGTAACTGTTGGAAGTGCTCTGGACATCTTCGGAGGGGATCTGGCGTATGAGGATGTCCTGCAATGGCATCGTCAGCAACAGTGACAAGCACTCCTGGTGGGAGTGATAGGCAGCCACGGACGTATGGAATCGCGGCGACAATGGAATGATGAATCGTATGCTTTAGATTTTTGTAAATCGGATTTCAAATCAATGTCTGCATCTGGCGCTACCTGTGGCCATAAGTTTATGGTCAGAATAGCAGGCGTTCTCTCAGAGCATGTTGGTGAGCTATCCAAAACTTTCACGTTAGTGTCATCACATTATCTTTTGAAAGCTCGACGTAGTTATCATTCATGGACACGTGGGGTTCTGCCAGAAAGCGGACTGTGGGCACTACCAGACAACCAAGTGAACTGGTAGCCATGTTGCCTCCGAACGGATCCAGCTCAAACGCACAACATGCGTGATACACGTACAGGCTAGACTCCATGAGCAGTGCAATTTACCTGGAGCATTTCATTCCGACGCATCCTCGATTTTGGACGATCAGGGCCTGCGTTGTGTCTGTGACCTGCAGCTGCTGTGCGCACCTGCGATTGAGCCTGTCATCCACCGGCTTTATGTGTGTAAATTGAGCAACAAAAATGACGATGCAAGTTTTCCAGCACAGTAGATCCGGAAATACGCGATCTGAGCCAAGCTGAGGTGTGCTCTACTCGCCACAGCGACACGACCTGAACAAGTCGGCCAAAATGAACCATTCTGTCCATCGTGCAATACAAATTTGCTATAGAACGTGTTTGAAAGTGATCGTGCTTGGGGCGATCCGTTGCTCCCAGAATTTGGTTTCGACCCGGCGTAGCCGTAGTTTTGTGCAGCCCTTCGGGCGGCTGCTTGTCTGTCCTTGTGCGTATATTTGATATATATGTCATCCGTTTACCCTCGAATTGTGTGTGCTAGATACACGAGACTCGGCGTGCAGAGCGGCTTCTTGTAGGCAGCTCGCTTCCGATGCCAGCGCGCGACGCCTCACCAAATGGTCGAGACAGGACTCGCGAGAAAGAGCGTGAACGGGACAGAGACGGTCATCGGAGCAGGGACAAAGAACAGGATCGCCCCCGCGACCGCGACCGCGAGCGGGACAAAGACCGCAGTCGACCCCGAGACGCGGACAGGGATCGCGACCGCAAGCGAGAACGAGTCAGGGAAAGGGATGACCGTGAACGGTATCGAGATCCTCTCGAGGACAGTGGCCGCGAGCGGCCACGCTCGCGGGATCGCTCTCGCGACCGAGGGCGGTCACGCGGGGCTGAAGTTGACAACGGCTCCCGCCGTCGCCCGGACCGCGGCGCAGAATCAGCTGCACGCCCACATGACACGCGCGAACGGGACGAGGTGAAGCGCCGTGAGCCCCCTCGCGAGCGCGAAGCCCCGCGGGAGCACAGCCGCGATCGCGACCGCGAGAAGGACCGCGGCAAGGAGCGTGAGGGCGAGAAGCGCGCACGCGCCGAGCAGCCGGAGAAGGATGCACGGGCGCGCAAGACCGAGCGGGGGGATCGAGACTCGCACCGTGGCGGGGGCTCCCGCACCGAGGGGTCGCGGCGGGACAGAGACGGCGGGGCAAAGGAGAAGGTCGAGAAAAAGCCTCTGACGGAGGAGGAGCGGCAGGTGATGGAGCGGCGGAGGCGCGTGGAGGCGTGGCAGAAGAAGAAGCGGGAGATGGAGGAGGCGGCGGCGCGCGCCGACGAGGATGCGGCTGCGAGCCGCAAGCAGTGGACCCTGGACGATGACGGCACTGACGATGAGGCCCCAGCGGGGAAGCAGCCGCGGGCAGTGCGGACCCCCCCTCCATGTCCTAGTGCACCTGTGGACGTTACACAAACAAGCAGAAAGCATTGTCGGCACAGCTGTGTTCACAGGGAAAGCACACAACTGAACCGCTCCGGTGTGGCTGATCGGGATACGGTGTGTGTGCAGGGGGGGGAGGCGAAGGAGGCTGACGAGGACGATGAGCTGGACCAGTTCATGGCGGGGGTCGGCGAGCAGGTGCAGGAGGCGCTGCTCGCGATCGACCCCGCCGTGGCTCGCGACGCAATGGACATCAACCCGCAGCTCGCGAAGGCGGGCATTCACATCAGCATTCCTGAGGCGCCCACAGCGCCTCCTGCCGCCAATGGGGATGTTGAGATGGCAGACGGGGGTGCTGATGTCGCCGCCCCAGCAGTGGCGGCGGCAGCGGACGCTGGCGGTGCTGGTGCCGAGGTGGCAGACAGCAGCATCGCTGCCCCCCCCGTGGAGGCTGCAGGTGCGGCTGCTGAAGCCGATCTCGCGGCGGATGGCGGCCTCGCGGAGGCCAAAGCGGAGGCGGGTGTGGCCGGTGCATCGGAGGATAGCGAGATGGCGGGTGGGGAGGTGGGCGCGGGATCAGCGGACGTCGCCGCAGCGGGTGCGGGTGGGGATGCGGCGGCGACACCAATGGATAGCTCAGCCGGGGATGTGCCAGCTGTCACTCCCGCAGCACCTGCTCCGCCAGCTGGGAAACCCAAACTGGCGATACCGCTGGGGAAGAAACCAGTCGTGCAGTTTCAGATCAAGAAGCCGGTTGTCACGGCGGCATCCGTGGCAGCGGTCAAGAAAGGTGCGCTCAAGCATGGTGGTGTGTGAGGCTGCGGCACGGCGGTCGTTGCGCGTGATGCAGCGTCAGCCAGAGCTGAAGCAGGGCCCGTTTCTTTTATCAGTGCCTCGAAAAACTTGACCAAGACTCCGGACGTGTGAGCTCGTTCAAGTGGCACCTTCGCTGGTCACCTGCGCCTGCTCTGTGCGGAATGCTTTCGCGGTGCCGCAAGCCTGCAGTGCTCACCGCTGCAGGCATGCACGGGGTCACCTTACATCATGCATTGTGCCCCCTGAGCTGTACGGCAGAACGCGGTGTGTCTGCAGATCCTGGAGGGATTCCTCTGGCAGCACATCCTGCCTGGTCACGTGCTGCCTTACTGCATCTCTTTCCCTCTGTGTGCATGGCCTTGCTGCGCTTCTGGAGCCCTGCCTGCCACGGTGTTCGGCTGCTGTACGTGGGCTGCTTGTGCATGCATGCATGCGTGGTGCACGCACCACATCGGCTGCCACATACACCATCCCAGCATGCCCCGGTATCGTCCTCTGGCGCAAGCGCACGCTTCACCCCCGTAGACACGTGCAGGCCCGAAGGCGTACGAGAAGAAACGCACGAAGCGACTCGAGAAGGCACAGGAGCGGCGCAAGAAGGCGATCGAGCGCGCCGCACCCAAGGCGCTCAACCCGTACGCGTCCGACAGCGACGGCGACGGCGGCGCCGACGCGGAGGCTGCGAGCGACGCGGAGGCCGCCGAGGGCGACGAGGTGGAGGAGGCGGAGATGGATGATGAGGCCTGGGCCAAGGCGGTGCAGAGCGGCAATCTCAGCAAGGGGGAGCGGCTGGTTCCGGTGGATCACTCCGCTGTGTCCTACCCACCCTTCCGCAAGGTTCGCCGCACCGCCTTCGTGCACCGATCATCATCTGTGATGTTGAGGATGGATTGTGTCTCCGCAGGCTGGGCACACGCTCGGCAAATCATGTTTGGATGCTCACAGCGTTCTGGACTGTGCTATGGTTTGTGCTGTGCTGATAGATGAACGGCCACAGCGTATCTCAGCACAGCTGCTTGCCCAGCTGGAGAGGCGCTTCATCGGAATGCACGGATTGCACGCCGTGTTTGATGCCCACGCCTCTTGTTCTGCGTCGTTGAAAAGGCACAAAAGGTTATACATCCATAGCTTGATATGTCATGCTGTCGCTGTCCCAGCGTACTATATGCACAGCTGTTTTTGTGCCAGTACGTGGACGAATGGGTGTGTGCGTCGGGGTGCAGGTGTTTTACATCGAGTCGCCAGACATAACTCGCATGACGGCAGAGGACGTCGCGGCCGCATACGCTGAAATGGGCGGCGTCAAGGTCCGCGGCAAGAACGTGCCGAAGCCCGTGCGCTCCTGGGCGCAGGCCGGCCTCCCCCTCGCGATCCTCGGAACCCTCAAGCGCCACGCGTACCGCGACCCGCTGCCGATCCAGGCGCTCGCGCTGCCGACGATCATGAGCGGCCGCGACTGCATTGGGGTCGCGACGACGGGCTCCGGCAAGACGCTCGCCTTCGTGCTGCCGATGCTGCGGCACGTGAACGACCAGGTCGTGCGCGGGCTGGATGAGTCGCTCGGGAACGGGCCGGTCGGGCTGATCATCGCGCCGACGCGGGAGCTCGTCCAGCAGGTACACTCCTGCCAAGATATTCTGTCTGCATGTGGCAGCTGCTTGTATCTGTGAGGCTGTGCGGGCATGGTGCTGTAGAGGAGGTCTTACATGGGTACGGACTGTGGTATGGCATACTCGAGTGAATCATCATTGGAGGAATGTGTATCGCTGGAACCGGGACCTTAGATCGGCCACGGCGCTGTGCTGCATAGTCAGTGCGACACGATGCCCTTACAAAGTATCAATGACACTGTATCGTACAGCTCTGAAGCACTCGCAGCATTGGCGCTTCCATGGCATTGCGGCACCAGGACCAGAACTCCCGTCGCGAGCTCATCTCGCCGGTGTACCGTAAGTGCCCCAACGTACTCACACGCTCGTGTACAATCCTTCACGTGAAGTGCTCAGACTGCGTTTGCCTAGCCCCGCTCACTCTGCTGGTGCTACTACCCGCACAGGCAGAGCATGAAGTATAGGTGCATGAGTTTTTGTGCTGTTGCCGCATCTCGAGCCCGGGGGCTGTGGTGCAGATCTCGAAGGAGGTGCGGCTGTTTGCCAAGGTGATGGACCTCGCCGTCGTCGCGGCGTACGGCGGCTCCGGCGTCAAGGAGCAGATCAACGGCCTGAAGCGCGGCGCGCACGTCGTCGCGTGCACCCCCGGCCGCATGATCGACATCCTCGTCACCTCGAACGGCAGCATCACCAACCTGCGCCGCGTCACGATGCTCGTCATCGACGAGGCCGACCGCATGTTTGACATGGGCTTCGAGCCGCAGATCTCGCGCCTGCTCGGCCAGATCCGGCCGGCGCGGCAGACGGTGTTGTTCTCGGCGACTTTCCCGCGGCAGGTGGAGATTCTCGCGCGCGCGATTCTTACGGATCCTGTTGAAATTCAGGTGCGATTCTCTGACCGCCTCACTAGGAGGCACAATGTGCGCGGCTGGGTGTTCTTGACCTGTTGATCATGACTAGACTGGCGCTGTCAGATCAGAGGATAAGCCTGAGGCAGAATCGTCGCCTGTGTAAAAGCAGCCTGCTCCGCTGATGGCTCCTTGATGTCAGTTTACAGAACAGTGAACGGGAATAAACAAACACAGCATCAGAATCTCGTTGATGTCGGTACGCCTCAAGCCGCGCAGACTCACGACAGAGACGTCAGCCAGCGCGGCATGTGCATGCATACAGACATGTGGCGTGCCGCATGCGCTGCCCCTGAGACCTGCAAGTGTGTACTGACTCATCTCATTCCGGCGATGCTGCAAATGCGTAATCACCTATGCACCCTCAGCACCAGCAAATGTGCAGACCACATCAAAGCCTGTGTGGCGTGTATCGAGGATACCGGCGAAATTCCTTTGAGAGACGCTCCTGGACCTTCTCTCCGTACTTGTTTCACGAAAGTAAAACACGGCTGTGGCGCATGTGCAGGTGGGCGGGCGCAGCACGGTGAGCAGCACGATCAAGCAGATCGTGGAGATCCGCGCCGACGAGGACGAGCGCTTTGCGCGCCTCCTCGAGATCCTCGGCGAGCACGGCGGCGAAGACACCAAGGTGCTCGTGTTTGTCAACAGCCAGGAGAAGGCCTCCACGCTGTTCCAGCAGCTGCTCAACTACGGCTACCCGAACCAGATGCTCCACGGCGACATGCAGCAGGTACGCCCTGGCGCGCTGAAGTTGCACCCCCGCAGAACGATTGAACGATGTGGTCGGGCTGCCGCTGCAAGAAGCTTCCACTGCACCCTTGCAGAACTATTGACCGCTTGAGTCGGACTGCCGCTGCACGAGGCCGTGACGTGCTAACATACCTGCGTGTGTCTGTCGAAGATTGTGCTTTGACCGTTGTACAAAAAACAGTGAGATGGTGCTTGAGTGGCGGCTGTGCCGTGTGCAGCTTCAGCGGGATTGCGCAGTCAGGGCGGTGGTTTGTTTTTGGGCCGCTTCTCTGAGACGCTGTGTGGTGTGTTCGTCGGCGCTGTGACGCTGTGCTCCCGAACGGACGTGCCGCAATGCCGCAGCCATGTCCCAGGCACGCCGTGCGCCTGGGGCGAGGCAAGTCACTGACACAGCAGCTGCTTCCAGGTACCCCATCACTCCACGTGACAGCTCCAACCACGTCACTGCCCACGCCCGTGTTCCCTTGCGCCTGTTCCCAGCTGTGTGGGCTGCCTGCCAGCATCTGCTGCCGCTGCCTCGGTCCACTCACGAGGACCCGGCACCCCGGCTGAGCCCCAGCCCCCCACCTGCGTGCAACAGCCTCCCGCGACTGCTGTTCGAAACAACACGGCACCCTGCAGGCCGCGTCTCTGCCGTCCGCTGCTGCTGTGCCGCCTGTCTCACCCGCAGCGTTGTTTCCCTTTGAATTCACATATCAACTTGAGCGTGCGATCCCACTGCGGCGCGCACCAATGCACACGTGCGTGGTGAGCTCAAACGCGACACATCCACAAACCTGACGCGTGTGACGGCGCCAGGCTGCGTGCAGACCGACCGGGAGAGTGTCATCAGTGACTTCAAAACCGGCGTGTGCAGCGTGCTCGTCGCGACGAGCGTCGCGGCGCGCGGCCTCGACGTCCGCGACCTCGCCCTCGTCATCAACTACGACACCCCTAACCACCTCGAGGAGTACGTGCACCGCTGCGGCCGCACCGGCCGCGCCGGCGCCGCCGGCACCGCCGTCACCTTCCTCGCGCCCTCCGACGACCAGTACGCGCCCGACCTCGTCAAGGCCTTCCGCGACTCGAAGCTCCCCGTGCCCGCGGACCTGCAGGCGCGCCCCCGTGCTGCGTGCTGTGTCTGCCCGGCTTCTGCACACCTGCATGCATGTGGGTGTGGCGTGGGCCTGTCCGGTGCATGATGGGCGCCTGTGCGCATTCAGTGTCAAGTACATTGGTGGAGGCATCCCGATGATACCATGGCCACAACACCGCCACCGAGTGTGGCGTTGTTGCTGTGCTGCTCCTGCGATGCATGGTGCATGAGTGCTGACCGTGCGGCTGCTGACTGTGCAGAAGCTCGCGGACGGGTTCAAGACGAAGCGCAAGAAGGGCCTCGCGCGCCTGCACGGCTCCGGCTTCGGCGGCTCCGGCTTCAAGTTCGACCAGCACGAGGACGACGTGCACACCGCGATCAAGAAGCGCCACGCGATCGAGTACCGGCAGCCGGGCGACGAGGCGGCGCCGAAGGCCGACGCCGCGGCCACCGCGGCACACCAGGACGCGATGCAGCGCTTCGACGATGGCGTCGGCGGCGACGGCGGCCGCATCACGGCCCGGTACGCGACGACCGTCGAGGCGCCGCCGGAGGTCCTCAACATCTCGGAGGTGCGGCAGGCTCTTCACCACAGCCCCTTCAAAACGGCTGCGCCCCCCTTCACCTGCTGCCCGGGTAGCAGCCTGTGCTTCCCCGGTGTAGCCGCAGGTCTGCTTGCCCGGGCGCAGTGGCCGCCGCTGCTGATTTGGATTTGGACCCTCTGCAGCAGCAGCATTTGTGTGCCTTGAGGCAGCCTCTGCCCCGCGGCGGGTACCGCTGTGCCTCTGCTGGTGCCACCAACGATTTTGCACCTTGGAGTAGCGGCCGCTGTGTTGTGTGAGGGTGTGCCCTCCTGAGATGTGATGTCAGAACTCCTGTCTCTCAGTTTTCAATGCATCAGCCGCAATGCCTGTGTGTTCAGCTCCCTCTTGCCCTGCACGCAGTCAAGATCACCTGTCCGCACAGCGTCCACCCGCACGCCCGCCACGTCACGGTGCCCCGGCATCATGCCATGATTCACGGTCCTTGTTGTGGCGTTGCTGAGTCAGGGATAGCTCTCCGCAAACGTGCCGCCAGATCTCCTGTGCTGTAATCATCATGTGCATCAGCCGATATGCGTGTATGTGTTCAGCTCCATTTTCCTACGCACGCAGTCAATCCCACCCCCTTGTCACGGCGCCCCGGCATCACGGCAGCATGGCATGCAGGAGCGCATGAAGCAGGCGCAGCGCATCGCGCTCCAGGCCGCGAGCCGCGTGATGAGCGCGGCGCGCGTCACCGAGAACGTCGGCAGCGGCATCCGCCGCGTCGTGCCTTCCGGCTCGGCCTCCGCGACCGCCGCCGACACGCAGGCCGCGCTCGTGCTCGCCGCGCAGAGCGCGGCGTCCAAGATCGCGGGCAGCCAGGGCATGCTGCTGACGCGCGGCGACGCGATCAAGGCGGCCGCGGCCGCGCAGTCGGCGGCCGCGAAGCAGGTGGCGACCGCGCAGCCGTACTTCGAGGCCGACCTCGTCATCAATGACTTCCCACAGGCGGCGCGGTACCACGTGACGCACCGCGACACGATCGCGCACATCGCCGAGCGCACCGGTGTGCCCCTTCTCGCCATGCGCGCTGCGTGCTTTGCATGCTGCCCTGTGCATGGTACCACTTCGGCACGTCGTCCCAGTCACCCATGGGCATTGAAACCGGATGAAGGGGATGTTACAGTGATTCTGAACTCGTTTAACTTTTCGGTGCTTGCCGTTGCTGGCAGATGCGTGCTGCGTGCTGTGTGCTAACATACATACCGGGTGATTCGTCTGTGGTCTCTCTCGTTGGCGCGGTCTGCCTGGTTGTACGGCCATGCAGCGGCCCGAGCTCATGTAGTTTGGGTCTCCTCTCGGGGCATCGGCGACCACATTGCTACACCTGCGCCACGTACGGCGCCCCGTACTTGAAATCTTCCATCGCACAACAGGCCCCGGATCAGTCAGTGTCCATGTGGCTGTGGCTCTGTGCCTACGAATGGACGACATACACATGCACAGCCCGAGGCATACAGTTCCAGGCGGGGACACTTGCCGTCAGCCGGAACTGTCCCTGTGGACATGTGTACATTTATGTGGATCCACGTGCGGGTGGTGCATGCGTGTGTACATCTGCGGCAGCGGGTGGGTGCATGCAGGTGCGGCGATCATCATCCGCGGGCAGTACTACGCGCCGGGCCAGGCCGTCCCCGCGGACGACTGCAAGCTCTACCTCCTCATCGAGGGCCCGACGATGCAAGTCGTGAAGCGCGCGAAGGAGCTCATCAAGGAGATCATCGAGGAGCGCACCGAACGCAGCATGCGCCGCGACGCCGGCGCGATGGGCCGCACGAGCGTTGTCTAGTGCACCACTGCTTCAAGACGGAGGGCATCAGCCTCTTACAGGCACCCGGGTTTGCTCGGAGAAACAGCCCTCTCGAGCTGAGCATCGCGCGGGCATTGTGGAGTATCTTCAGATGCTCTGTCATGTAAACTGCTGGTTTTCCCTCGGATACCGCGTCCCATACAAGACCGCACCATCTGCCGAGAGAGTCCACCCTCGCCCGCTGGGCATCACGGTGGGAGAGCGGAACCGCATTGCCTACTGCCTTCGCTACATACAACAGTTTCATGCAGCTGATTCTCCGCCGAGCCCTGCAGCGGTGCATTCCCAGCTCACTGCTGTCATAGCATGCCTTAAGGTAGCACAGGATGTCTCTGGGACTTCCTGCATGGACATTTGAGAAGCATTTGAGAAGAATCGGCATTTGAGAAGAAGCAGCTTTGGCATTGCCGTGTTTCGGGGTGGAGGGGTCGTGTGGATCCTGCAAAAAAGTTAATAGTGCCCTGTAGCTGTGGCAAAATGAGGGATGTGTGAAGGAAACCACTGAGTTTTTGTATTTCATCTGGCACCGCATACGTGTTGCTATGTTGATATGCAAGCCATGTGCCATGCCTGTGCTTGAGCGCTTGGCTGTACGGGAGCTGTGTCGGGCTACTTCTTCAGGGTGATAGTGGTCGCTTTGCATGTGCGGCATTTCCGAAGCACCGTTGACAAGCCAACCGTTGACAACCCTGTACTACAGGCTCTGTACTGACCAGGTGCTAGCCGGCAGTGAGGTGGCGCGTCAGGCCGTCGTTCCGGGGACACTACAAGCAAGGCTTGGTGCTCCTTGCCTCAACAACTCTGTCATGTGGGGCGATTCCTCTGGTTGAAGATTGCACTGAGAAAGGTTCGCACAGCCATCGCTTACGACGTCGTCCATACTACTTAGTTGTACAAAGATGTGTTACAAATTTGTAATTCACCCTAGCCACCACCTGACTCGAAAAACCTTCAATGCCGCCACACCGCACCGTCCACAAGCAGACAACATTGTACCCAAGATCCCGTACGTATCAAGGTGTGATGTGAGAGCACAATCGCTCTAGTGCAGGTCGCACCTGCCTGGCTGGGGTAGTCAATCTAACTCCACCGGGTGAATGCACCACAGAAAATGCACATGCAACCTTATCGGCAGATTCAACTTTGCAGCTCATGTGCATGCATGATTCAGGGAAGTCAAGGTCACAGCGAGTAGGCCAGACCAATTCTTATGGGGTGCTCGCAGTGCGTTTGTGTGCACCTGGAGCTGGACCTCTCCTGTGCCATAGTCCAGCTCGGTGATGGGGCCTACACGCTGAACCGTGTGGCAATCCAGTGATATGGCCGCTATACCACTGGACCCTTGCACGTCGCGACGTGCAAGGGTCCAGTGGTATAGCGGCCATATCACTGGATTGCCACAAACCGACACTGCTGTTCTTCAGGCGCTCGTCCAGACTTCTGCTCATGGAGGGGCCGCGGGTACGGGAGCTCGGCGCCTGCGGCAAGTTCATCCATCCGCCGCACCCCAGCCGCACTTGGCACCGTGCTGCGGCAGATGGCCAGCCTCGAGGCCCTCAACAATCGGCACATGTCCGAACACAAGGTGACACTGCGGGAGGTGGTCAGGGTGCTGGAGGGCCTGCTGCGCCTGCGCCACCTGCGGGTGGTCCTGAACGAAAGACAGGCTTGCATGCGGCACAGCGGTGGCTGTGGCGCCGCTGCTGTGCAGCGTTAGCCATGTCCTCACCGATTGACCGTGAGGGTGCTGTCTAGCTGCGGGCACGGTGCTCCTTTTGCCGGCTGCGGTTGCTCAATGATGAGAACAGCGTGCAAGATAAGATCTTATCTCTAGAGCAGGCTGCCGGTCGAGGTGTCGATTGTTCGATAGTTCACGGAAGATTGAACGGGTCTGAGCAAACAAACACCTATCTATACTCCCTCCCTATCAGCCTCTCACATATATGTAGCGCATATATATATGAAGCCACAATGCAGCCGCGCAACACACAAGGCCCCCCCGGCCGGGACCTCATGCCCTGCATTACGGAGCAAGCCTTGCTCACGTGAAGTGATGTACCCTGCCTGTCGAGTTCAAAACATCTCAGCATGACCCCGCTGCAATCACGCGGACAGCTGATACACTGTACTGCACCAAAGCCCCTCTTGGGAGCCTCCCGCTGCAGCGGCCACATCCGCACCTGGCCAACGGCGAGCACGGTACGCAGCCCCGCGCATGTACCTGCGCAACCCCACAGCAAACCAACCAAATCGGATTGAGCTTCATGGTCAGGCATGTCCTCCGGGATCCCGGGGGCGGCCCCGCTTCCTGTTCTTAAGCTTACAAACTAGAATTCGTCCGCCTGACGGTTGCACCCGCTGCACGCGCGGCGGCGGCTGTGGTACACGCCGCCGCCGCATGAATGACCACGATGGCTACGTGGGCCATCTCACGGCACAGCGTTCAATCAAGTTGCTAAGGCAGTGTCCTAGAGGAAATCGCGGCGGTTCTTCTCCACAATGCACGTGCCCCCGGCCGGGGGGGCATGGTGGCGCGGCTCCATGGCAGACTGTAAAGTAAAGTAAAGTAAATCTGAATTTAAATTACTGAGCCGTATCCTATTGGGCATTGACAACTCCGAATTAACGGGACCACATATGCCGACTGTAGCAAGCTCCTACATCTCGATCGGGCCTGGGATCTGATTGAAACTACAATTTGGGCAACATCCGGTGCTGGCGCATGCTGTGTGTGAACCAAGGATTTTCAGCTGCGTCTGTAGGGGCCCCCGCCCTTATATCACCCATGTTATAAGGGCGATCCGCTCTTACCGCGCCCTTGTAAACCACCCTTGTGCACCGGGCCTCGAAAACCCAATGAATGAAGGGCGGATTCAGCTCGACTTGACGACATGGGCGGATCCGGAGTATGAGACGAGCACGGCTCAGGATCCTCGCGGAATCTCCGAACTGGTGTGGCGTGGAAAGTGTTCGATTGTGGTTACGGCATACATGCCAGGTGTTGCGAGTTTTGGCTGCTCCAATGATATATTCGTGCGTAAGGTTGCATGCATGCACTGGTGGCCAGCAGGGCACTCATGGACAACATCGGCCTGTCATGCCCACCAGCAAGGCCACTTGTGGCTGTGCTGACGGCGCATGGCAGACAGTGTCGTCCTTGGGTGCCACTGCTCACTGCACCAATGCAGCACCAATGCATCAACCCCATTCGATGACTTCACACTACCATTACCACCACAGCATGTGGCTTGGCAGGCACTCAGATATGGCAGGAGGGCATTCTCAATATGGTCTGCCTTCATAATCCTGCAAGAGCAAAATTTCAAACACAAAAGCAGTACCAGCATGGCGAAGGCAGCAATCGCATTCACACAACAGGCAGGTCAGATGTGTGCTTCCCTGCGTGCTCACGAAAGAGCCAGTGTTGAACTTGCACACCTGCCAGTGTATTCATCATCATTCAATTCCATATACCAGGAATGAGCCGAGGTACCAGGAATGATGACACCAGGACAGGCTGATGCTTACCTCTGACTGTCATGCTGGCTGTCAGTGTGTCATCAAGCAAGAGCAGACTTCAAGAACATGGCCACGACCTCCTCATAGGACGATGGTCCATATGATTTATCTGCGCCATGACGATGAGCCAGCTTGTCCCTACATGTATGTCTTATCCTGCAACACATGCGTTGCATTTCAGTACTCGGAAGCCCAGACATGCATGCAGGTACATACGCATGCATGTCTATGTTGTCAGCTTTGGCGCGACCGTCGCCTCAAAACAGTCGACTGTTTTGAGGCGACGGTCGCGCCAAAGCTGACAACGTAGACACTGCAGCAGCATATGCATGCATGCGTGCGCTAGCTCCTTTGGCGCGACCGTCGCTTCAACATTGATGTCCATGACGGGCAAGGGTAGCTTCAGAGTCCAAACAACACTCATCTTCACACCAATGGCATAGCAGAACAACAAATAACTGCTATGGCCAGGACAGGATACACGCCTATTCTGGCCATATGACGTCGCTGTTGAGGATCTGACCTCGAGGCTAACTGCAATGTGAACAACGAACCACACCAGGCCAGAGCCCCTGGACAGCATTGATCGGGGATGCAGAAAGCAGTAATTTTCAATTGCACATGCGAACCAATTTCGAGCGTCGTCTGCTGAAGTGGACATGCTACCGACGGGAAATGTGGTCGCATTTCGCATGCAACGACAGCAAGTTGCTGAAAGCTGTAGACTCCGGAACGACAACATATCGTGACGGCTCGACATCTCAATACCAATGAATCACTGCATCGTCTGTCCAGTTTCGGGTCCGCGACGGACTGCGAGGAGCTGTGCAACTATGCAATTGCCTTGCGATGCAACTAACACTGTCAATCTACACCTCCAACAGCCACGAATTGCAGCTTACTCATTAAAGAGACGCGAATAGCCATGGCGACTGTGATCAGACGGCACCTTGTATGGGACTGTATGGGTTGCGCATCGCCACATCGATCAGGCACCTGTGCGCGACAACACCGTGTACAAAACAAGGTCAGTCTACACGGCCGAAGAGCATACCTTGATTGCATATTCGGCAGGACATCCGTAAGCTGCCTGGGCAGTGGTCAAGATAACGCGCGGCTGCCGCTAACAAGCCCGGTCGTCCGTTGATGCAGCGTTTCCATCAAGCTACTCTAGGTCACAACGCAATAGACAATTACAGACTAGAAGAATTCGAGGCGCTCAAGCAGCTTCCAGTCGCAATGCTGCGGTGCAGTGTATTCGAGGGCTCCTTTGGCCTGACTGTTCAACCACCCCAGACCGGCATGAAAACACCACGTCGGCGAACACTGCGTACACACGATACAGAGCATAACCTTTGTGCTACAAGGTCGGTGCTTGACTTTGCATCGAGCCGCTGAAGCCGGGAGATAGAGCGTGCACAAGAACCTCGTTTCTCGAGTGGCGACCGGGACAGAAGCGCATTCGACAACCAGTAGCGTCAGCCGTACACGACGCCTTGAACAGGAAGATGCTTTCCGGGGAATACGCAATGAATTTTGTATCGCTTTCAAGTAACAAAGTCTGCCAGTGCAAATCTGCTGCTCCGCAGCCGACCCGTGACTGAAATTTTGGCAGAGCCACTGTATGGCACAATGACATGTCTGCTGCTTCCAGACACCTTTCCCACCACTGTAGTTACAGCATGCCAATACGGTTTCTAACATGTCTGAGGCCCAGATCCTCAGCACTGACATCTCCAGCCTTGCCAGCGTCTGTGGAGCGGCAACGAATGGATTTCCTGCTGCCTCCAGATAGCTTTGAAACAATCTTCATCACAGCATGCCAATACCTTTGCCTACGATGTCTGAGGTCCAGATCCTCAGCACTGACATCTCCAGCCTTGCCAGCATCTGTGGAGCGGCAACGAATGGGTTGCCTGCTGCTTCCAGATAGCTTTGAAACAATCTTCATCACAGCATGCCAATACCTTTTCCTACGATGTTTGAGGTCCAGGTCATCAGCACTGACATCTCCAGCCTTGCCAGCATCTGTGGAGCGGCAACGAATGGGTTGCCTGCTGCTTCCACATAGCTTTGGAACAATCTTCATCACAGCATGCTAATACCTTTTCCTACGATGTTTGAGGTCCAGGTCATCAGCACTGACATCTCCAGCCTTGCCAGCATCTGTGGAGCGGCAACGAATGGGTTGCCTGCTGCTTCCACATAGCTTTGGAACAATCTTCATCACAGCATGCCAATACCTTTGCCTACGATGTCTGAGGTCCAGATTCTCAGCACTGACATCTCCAGCCTTGCCAGCATCTGTGGAGCGGCAACGAATGGATTTCCTGCTGCTTCCAAACAGCTTTGGAACAATCTTCATCACAGCATGCCAATACCTTTGCCTACGATGTCTGAGGTCCAGGTCATCAGCACTGACATCTCCAGCCTTGCCAGCATCTGTGGAGCGGCAACGAATGGGTTGCCTGCTGCTTCCACATAGCTTTGGAACAATCTTCATCACAGCATGCCAATACGGTTTCTAACATGTCTGAGGCCCAGATCCTCAGCACTGACATCTCCAGCCTTGCCAGCGTCTGTGGAGCGGCAACGAATGGATTTCCTGCTGCCTCCAGATAGCTTTGAAACAATCTTCATCACAGCATGCCAATACCTTTGCCTACGATGTCTGAGGTCCAGATCCTCAGCACTGACATCTCCAGCCTTGCCAGCATCTGTGGAGCGGCAACGAATGGGTTGCCTGCTGCTTCCACATAGCTTTGGAACAATCTTCATCACAGCATGCCAATACCTTTCCCTACGATGTTTGAGGTCCAGGTCATCAGCACTGACATCTCCAGCCTTGCCAGCATCTGTGGAGCGGCAACGAATGGGTTGCCTGCTGCTTCCACATAGCTTTGGAACAATCTTCATCACAGCATGCCAATACGGTTTCTAACATGTCTGAGGCCCAGATCCTCAGCACTGACATCTCCAGCCTTGCCAGCGTCTGTGGAGCGGCAACGAATGGATTTCCTGCTGCCTCCAGATAGCTTTGAAACAATCTTCATCACAGCATGCCAATACCTTTGCCTACGATGTCTGAGGTCCAGATCCTCAGCACTGACATCTCCAGCCTTGCCAGCATCTGTGGAGCGGCAACGAATGGGTTGCCTGCTGCTTCCACATAGCTTTGGAACAATCTTCATCACAGCATGCCAATACCTTTCCCTACGATGTCTGAGGTCCAGATCCTCAGCACTGACATCTCCAGCCTTGCCAGCATCTGTGGAGCGGCAACGAATGGATTTCCTGCTGCTTCCAGATAGCTTTGAAACAATCTTCATCACAGCATGCCAATACCTTTTCCTACGATTTTTGAGGTCCAGGTCATCAGCACTGACATCTCCAGCCTTGCCAGCATCTGTGGAGCGGCAACGAATGGGTTGCCTGCTGCTTCCACATAGCTTTGGAACAATCTTCATCACAGCATGCCAATACCTTTGCCTACGATGTCTGAGGTCCAGATCCTCAGCACTGACATCTCCAGCCTTGCCAGCATCTGTGGAGCGGCAACGAATGGATTTCCTGCTGCTTCCAAACAGCTTTGAAACAATCTTCATCACAGCATGCCAATACCTTTGCCTACAATGTCGAACAGTGCACATGGCATGGCACTGCAACCTTCTACAGAAACAGCACAGAACTGTGTATGCTGCTGTTTCTGGGCTGCCGTGCTCTCTGCCTCCACTGACATTGCAGAGGATATGCCACTGAATCTACAGACATTGGCTGCAACAGCAGTGTGGTGATGCATGGTTTTTGTGCTGCCATGCCCTCTGCCCGCACAAGCAGTGCAGTGGACATGCCACTGAACCACGTTGCGATGACAGGGGGTCTGAAGACAACAGACGCACGGGAAGATCCCCAGCCCGGAAACCCGACTGCAGGGGGCCTCATCTCCCAAACACCCCCCTCACAAACACCGGTATTGACGCAGATGCACCTCGTGCCGCACCGAACAAATCTGTACTGCTCCGGCCTTGAAAGAGCGAGTACAGGCCATGCAGCTGACACTAATTTCGCTTGCTGGAGAGACTAGAGCAGCCGGATTGTGGATGCCAAGGACAGATTGCGCCGCATGTGCGAAGAGGGGCGGCCTGACGCCCAGGGCAGCTAGCCAGGTACAACACTAGTAGCAGGGAGCAACAATGTGTGAGGTGTGTGCATGTTTCACAAGGACAAAGCCAAAGAGGCAGTTCGACCGCAGACTTTGCGCGCACGACATGAACAGGATGACCGACGGTGTGATCAAGCACACATACATGGGCGTGTTACAAGGATAAAGCCGGCATGTCGGGCAGCACAGCGAAATAAGCAAGCAGATCAAGCATACACCCAGACACCCACGCACGCCACTCCCATCTCGCACAGAAGGCCCATCACGCCCTCAGCAAACGACACAGATCTGCAGACCGCCAACCACATTCCCACACACCCACACACGCACACAAACGTTTGGGTACCCAACGTTAACGGCCCACACATAACCACACAGCATCCAACACATCAACGCCTGTCGCCGTGCGACAGGGCCGCGCCCAACACACTGCTGCCCAAGGCCGCCTATCCTGGCCGCCCGATCGCGGGGGGGGGGGGGGGGGGGGGGGGGGGGGGGGGGGGGGGCAGCCCCAAACCCCACCCCAAGAGCCACAGCACACCCGGCAAGCCTGGCACCGCCGCGCAGCCCCGCTGGCCCGCGCTGATTCGCACCAGGGACGATGAGTGTGTCTGATGTTGGACGGATGTGTTGCAAGGACACAGTCGCCCAGGAGTCAGGCAGCACCGCCGCCGCGCTCCCGGTCCCGCGGGACCATGTACAAGAACAGAAACAATACCACCGCCATCAGCGGATGCAAGCACAGCGACATGTCCACTGCAGTCTCGTGCAACGAGATCGTTTCACACATCACTTCGTGGATGAGTGTGGGTGCAGATGACATGGCACTAACCGTGCCCATCGCAGCCACAGTAGCCCATTGAAGATGCGATATGCAGGCGCAGCAGTACAGCGCTACGTGTGTCCGCATTGTGTGCTTCCTGTGGCCGTCCCACCACCTGGACGCAGGTGCACATGGTATACGAGGCAGAGTGATGAGCAGGCATCAACAAATCCCTTATCGCAACCCTACAGCCCACTCCTCGAGGGCCTACGCTCTTCAGGAACAACCTGACCCACCATATTTCAACACTTACATAGTTTCATGCGCACTTTGCCTGGGGCAACTTCGGGTCATGCCTTCGCAGAACAGCGTAGCCATGCAGTTTCGATCATCAGCCACTATACCTGCGCCACGAACGAGATGCCACTAAAGAATCAGTACAGAAAGCTGAATATGTTCAGCACACGCAATCATTTGAAGCCATTGACTTGAGCTAATCGCGTCAAGGATGTCCATATAATACCAGTCCCGTAGCACAGCACGTTCTCGTAAGACATCTGCAACAGTCCAAACACCACAACTGCTCGCACCTAGGAATCCTGGAGCTGCAGTGAATGGCACTGCATGCTGGTAAAGAATGGTGCATGAGCATGCGTCCATATTGCAGCGACACGCACCCCGCTCGTCACTGGATTCCGCATTCAAGTTGGCCCTGCAAGATCGCTGTCCACCCACATGTCCCGTACGACCCGGAATACTGTTCCTGGCGCGTTTTGCATGTTTGTGGGCTGTCCATAGACTCGACGCTCCCGCAGCCAGCAGCGCGTAGTCGCGCACTTGTGAGGAAGGCTCACCAGAGTCCACAAACCATATCACTTCGCACAAATGGTACATACCAGTAGATATAGTCTTCATTACATATATCTGACGGTTCCATTGTTCGCGGTGCTCCCCGGCCGTCGATGGTACCTCGCCAGTGTGTCTTGAATGTGATAGACCATGGTAGAAGAAACAGTTAATCAGAGCCAGCGTCGAGCCTCAAGGTGCCACACTGAACTGTATTGATTGAACGTAGCTGGTCTGAGCGAGCTTTACGTAAATACCGTACTAGCGCCGGCCGAGGTGGCCGAGATCGATGACAGGTTCAGTGTGATCGAGTCCGTACACCGTAAGAACCCGAACCAAGCATCGAATGCATCAAAACAACAATGCATACAGCCGTTTTTACTCAAGTTTCAGCGAAAGCTGTCGTTTGACGGTCTGGGCATTCCGCCCTTATCTGGGACGCCCTTACGGCAACGCCAACAGTGGGTACAGACGTGGCCCAGCTGCAGTACTGGCCCAGCTGCAGTACACGTGAGATGCAGGCAGTTTGGCTAGATTACATATGTTATTGCAAATTCGTGACGACTTCTCTTCGATACATTGATGAATGCTATTGTATATGAACACCATTATGAATGCCACAGTGTTGCGCACTCAGGCTGCCAACGAGAATCCGAGTCGGAATGCCCATCGGGGAAAAGGTGACTTAAGTAGAACTCTACAGATTCGATAGAAGCATGGATCCTGACTCGAGTGCAGTGAGGCGGCGGTGGAGCAATGCCTCTTACGGCGGGGCGGCGGTGCAAGGCTGCGACACCGGTTTTCAGCCAAACTCGGGGTGTTGGAATCTCGCATGCAGCATGCGTCACGCGACACCGCTCACCACAAGCTCCGCCATGCATGCACTACACAACAGCGTTGTTGACACCTGGATCGCAGATTCGCGAAGCACGCAAAAAAGCTGCTGGTGAATGCCTTTGTTGAGTGAGACTGAGTGCGCATGCATAGCAACTTTCCGCACAAGAAACGGTGAAGCACACAGATGTTCGGGGGTGACACCATGGTATCACCCCCGTATTCTGCGTGTGGCCACACGCAGAATGCCATTTGGAGCTGGTGTGCAAAGTGAGAGGCTCTGCTTGCAGCAGGACATCACTTGAGGTCAGTATGAAACTCTGGTCGGGCGGAATTGGGAGATGTAGCATGCTGGACATTTGGCCTTGAGGAAGCCAATTCTGACAACACAACCTCAGTGGGAATGCAATTCGGGGTGTTGCTTTTGCGTTCTAGGAAGTGTGCACAGCCCAGGCTTGACAATGATGAATTCGGGGGCGTTTTGGAGCCGCACAGCATGACAAATAGCAGCCATCAGCAGCAATATTTACACGTGGCACTCCTCTAGGTGCCACATAAGCCAATGACCTGTTGCATTTCGGGGCTGGCATGGCGGACTGCCCCATGGTCAGTCTGATCAGACACCTCAAACCTGGCTGTGAACAGCCCGAATGTGTTTGCAAATTGGAGGCGACGTCCGCGACCCCGGTCGGCGGGGACAGATCCGCAGCGTCACCCGGGGCCCGCGGGGGGGCAGACTGTTGAACCCTCACATATGCATGGCGGCGTCCGCGTTGCGCGGGTGCTCCGCAAGCACATCATACATGTGCACCGCGGCCGCGGGGCACCGTACGCATCAGGTGCACCGGATGCGTCATGCTTTCAACATTAAAGTGGGAACGCATGCATGCTGCAGCATGCTGCATCAGTAGTCGATACCGTCACGAATCATCAGCAGCGCATAGGCGTGCATAGTCGTGTTGTCAATTGCATGCATGCGTTATGGGCGTCAACAAACACAGCTAGCGCAGCGCACACGCATCTTCCTCGTAACAGCCTCTCCTCACAGCACAAGCAGCCATATACACACTCGAACTCTCTAGTCGCGAAGAATCGGCGCGCCAGGATTCCGATGCGATACATGCCTGCTTCATGAGTCAGTGGTGGCGACATAAATGACCGACTGCGAGGGATCCATGCTGGACTGCCATGGCACTGGCGTGACCTTGTGCTGGTCATCATCGCATGCGCTCAGACCTCACAATGCAAACCACGGGGATCGATCGTCTGTGTATACATGCCGCCTGTGCTCTGTGCATATGCAGTCGCTCAGACCGGCTGCATCCTCGGCTCACTGTCTAGCGTGATGCCAGCGTGAATTCATAATCCGTTGCGTCAAGGGTCAGCGACAGCTGGTGCTTGACACCGGATTTGAAACCGGGTTTGATCTGCACCGCTGCTGCCTCGGGCGTGCGTCAACATGCTCCGCGTAGCAGTAGCTCTTCTGTCCTGGCCCATTTTTTTCGCTCAAGTACGTCTAGTCATAGCTCTTTGCAAGTAAACTGCATTGCTAGATCGAGACCGTACATGTGGCGGGTCGTGCTGAAGGGCAACAGGTCTCTACAAGCAAGGGCAATTGCAATGCCACACATACATACCAGACCAAGTCAGACACGTCGCGCATCAATCGAAACAAGCCTTACGTGTTTGATTTGCAGGCGCGGTTTCTACATTCTGTGAAGACAGATGCAACGGAGGTCCCCACGTCCGACATGCTCGTTGGGATCGGCAACGCAACATGGTCGGGCACGCCTCGCATCATTTCCTGGAACCCCATGGCAGTGATATACGAAGAGTTTTTGTCTGAAGAAGAGTGTGACTACCTGCTGAAGCTGTCCAAGCCGCGCATGGAGCCAGCGATGCTCGTCAATAGCGACGAGGAGAAGCACGAACGCAGCGAGACGCGCACAAGCCACGGCGCGTTCATGGACAGTTTTGAAGATGCAATCCTGGCAATGATCACAAACAGGATAGGGCATATTGCCAAAGTGCCACCAGGTATGGTTTCCCATGTCTTGTATGCTCACTTTTTCTCACGGTCGGGTATCGTCAGCATCAAACGCGCTGCAAGTATAATATATGATGTAAGTCGTTCGCAGTTTCGCTGTGCTCTCACGCACATAGACGGTCAATGTCAAGCCCGTTGCTTGGCACCCAGGCTTCGGAACACCCCTAGCCACACCAGCTATACACAAACTCCATGTGCCATCCCAGCTACATGTAACAATTATAAAAGCCACTTTTACAACTGAAACTTGAGATCGTGTGCTTGCCCAACGTTGCATGGAAGTACTGCTGAGCAAACTGTTCTTTACGTGCCTTGATCTGTACAGATCAGCACGTGCTGGAGGAGTGCAGCTGATAAAGCACATACCATGTGGTATGAACGATCACGGGTGGTTGCGGGGTATCTAGTGTTCACCCCACAGCCGCCGCATGTCAGCGACGGCGGAGGCGTGGGGTGCTGCCGCGGTGCTGAGCGTAGCGATGCCACGCGTGGCATCGCGAAGTCCCGTTGCTCAGCAGATACGCAACGTTGCTTGGTTAACCGCCCCTCCTGGGCCCTGCGCGACGCGAAACGGGCCCCTCCCCCTCCTGGGCCGTGAGCGCAGCGGTGTGCAGAGAACCTGGAGCCATGGCAGGTGATGAAGTACGGCCCCTCGGAGGGGTACGTGCGGCACGTCGACTACTACACGGAGGAAGAACGCTTCTTCGGCAACGACGTCGAGAAGTTCGGCGGCCACCGCATCAAGACCGCGCTGCTTTACCTCACATCAGCCACCGGCGGCGAGACCGTGTTTCCCAAGGCCCTCAAGCCGAACGCCGTGGGGAAGGCCTCCTGCGCAAAACGGTGCGCCGCCCGTGCCGCGCCGCCGATGCGACGACCCCTGGCCGATGCTGTAATGCATCGCTGACAGCATTCATCGATTTGCCGATGTATTGCCGAGGCAATGCCGGGGTGCTGACCGGCTGATGGCGGCGTCATGTACACGACTGCACGCCATGCGCTGCCCACTAGGCGACGCGGGCCTCCGCGGGGGCCGTCCGCATGCGCTGCCGCTGGTGCGCTGTGCGCTGCGCATGCTGTGTATGAGAAGCCGTTGAGCCTCGGCAGAAGCTTTCTGCGCGACGCCGGCTTGCCGGTGCCGTTCTGTGGCAGCCTACGCTTGCGGGCATGCGTGCTGTGGGTGGGCAGTGGCCAGTCCGTCTGTCCCGGGGGGGGGGGGGGGGGGGGGGAGGGGGGGGGGGGATGACTGAGGACAAGAGGGGTTGTATTCCTGGATCCACAGCTGGAGTCGCAGGTACGTATACGTCCGTGAGATTGGGCGCGGGTCATGTGCAGGGGGGCGGGTGTCGAGTGCAAGCAGGGCACGCTGCTCTTGTTCAACAATGTCCTGCCCAATGGCGAGACGGACCCGCTGACGTCCCATCAGAGCTGCCCGGTGCTCTCTGGCGAGAAGGTCGTCGTGTCGCGCTTCATCCGCGAGGACGCGTGCCACCTCAACCGCTTCTTCATGTGGCGTAAGTGGAACGGCAACGTCTTCTGTGAGGACGACCACACCCGCTGCAAGGAGTGGGCCGCGCAGGGCCACTGCACGACCTCGGACGCCGAGCTGCGCGAGCGCATGATCGGCGACGAGGTGCGCTGCGCATGCTGTGCGTGCTGTGCACGCTGCTTTCTCTGCAGATCACCTGCAGGCACCGTTGCAGGGGCTTTGGCGTAACTGTGATCCTGGGGGTATGAGGGTTCAGGTGTCTCCACTGGCATGTGGTTGCTCTGTGTGCTGTGCATGCTGTGTCTCTGCTGTGATCGCTGTGTCTTTGTGTGCTGTGCGTGCTGTGGGGCTGCTGTGAACGCTGTGTCGTGCCGCGGGGGGGCGGTGTCGCGGGCCTGCGCAGGTGCCCATGGCCGTGACGTATGCAGGACTGGACAGGTTTCTGTGAGAAGACGTGCGGCGCGTGCCGGCCGCTGGAGGACACGGTGGTGGAGCTGCGCAAGGACCTCGGCCAGGACATCCCCCCGGAGGCCGTCACGGGGAGGATGATGGCAGAGGAAGAGGTGGAGGAGCTGTACGCCTAGCGCACCGCGCCTCTACGCCGCCTCCGTGCATGAAGGGCATGCATGTACGACCTACCCCCCCCCCCCCCCCCCCCCCCCCCCCCCGCCCCCCACTTTCCCCCATCCAATCCCGTGCGCCTCACGTGTAAATAATTCCAGCAGAGTAAGTAGTTCCAACTGTGAATAGAATGCATAATCGGTACCTGTCAATGCATCCCAGTTGGCCCACAGAAGCGGCCCCGCAGCTGGGGCTAGTGAAGTCGATGAGCCCCTGCCTGTAATGTGTTCGATCACCGTCCATGGCCACAATGGCCGTCCATGCAGGACCACGTTCGCTAGGCCACGGGGTGCTGCTGATCTACCGCCGCTGGAGCCTGCGCGGTGTGCTGTGCTGCGCTGTGCTGCGCTACTCTCTCTGCCACGTGCTGATGCGGCATGCGGGGCAAGTCTGTGCATGCGATCATAACAGACAGTGTGTGCATGTGTGTACAGAGCAGTCTTGTGTCGCCATGCAGCCTTTTCAGGCACATCACCCAGAAATCAGACCTGAATATTCGGAATTATTACATGTGACCGGCCCCGACGACCCCGCACTGGTGCAGAGGGCGCAGGCGCACACTGTGGACTCGGTCGACGGACTCCGGAACCGCTCGAGTAGACGGGGGGAGCAGCACAGCACAGCACAGCACAGCACGGCGGCCTCCGAGTCAGCACCACCCACCGCCCGGCAGTGCGACTCGGCATGCACGCAGCGCACAGGGGGCAGATGAGGTGCAGCCACTCGATGCACGGGCGAGCCATCGTCCCCTGGCCATCGTCCCCTGCCCATGGGCGGCTTGCAGCCACGCCAGAGCTGGTGAACGGCACCCCGGTGCACGTGACTCTGGCGTCCGTATAGCCATTGCAACTATTTATGTGGCCGTGTCACGCCCAGTCGGAAACTCCATGACACTAGTAGGGGATGGGGGGGTTCAGTGGTGGAGGGGCACACCGCGTCCTGATTTGCTGGTACAGTACTGTACCTTACTCGACTTACTGCATGCCTTAACACACACACATACAGGCTGTGAGACGAAGTCCCTAGTCTCCAATGTATGTTGTGGTCATGTGCCATTTTCTGTAGTGTATGCTGCTGTGCTGGCAGTCACAGTGCACCAGCGTGTTACTTGAGCCCACGGGGGGTCAGGAGCCCCCTGGCGTGCGGCCACATCAGTTACAGAGGATGTGTGCCTCTCGAGTGGGCCCGAAGTGCCGGCCGTTGCGGGCACGCCGCCCATGCACTGCGGGCAGCCTCAGGGGGCAGCCTGCCTAGCCCCGGCACATGCTCCGCCGCCGAGTGTGTGTGGTTGCTGCCGCCCGGAGGTGCGGGCGTGTGCGGCCGCGTGCGTGGCCGCGGCATGGGGGGTGGTTCGCGGCAGGTGTGGGTGCGCGTGCCACATACCGTGTTGCGCGTACCTCGAACGCAGGCTGGCCGCGGCTTGGCTGGGTCTGCTTTGCAGATGTAATGACCGGACGTCTGGCGCGACATGTGTGGCGGCTGGCGCAACCGTGATGAGCGGCGGGCAACGGCAAGATGCTGGAGGCATGCATGCGGATGTGGACGTCTCTCTGCATGCGCTGGGTGCTGTGAGAGGTGTCATGCGGCTGTGGTGATGTGCGCGAGCGCGGCAATCCCGGTCAGAGTGCAGAGCTCGGTGCCTGAAGAGATCTCTAGATCTCTAGATGTGACTGGATGCGAAATACTACAGCTTCTGGAGATGGACGCCCGTTTCCTTCGAGTTCGAGCCGGCAATTCGCCTGCCGCTACTCACCGATTCGTCTAGTATGACCCTTGCCACTAGTAGTACTACTACTATACGATAGTATCGGGGAGGCTGCAAGGCTTCGCGTGTCCTAGGTGCTGGTGTGGCTGAGGTGCCGCCTAGGCCTCGCCTGATTACATATTTCGCCTCCCAGGGCGTTGTTCCCACGTCCTGCGAAGTCGTAACGTTAACTGCCGGCCGCCGGCATCCGGCGCGAACTGCCGGCTGGTGTGAGGTGAGCCTCAGGTGGATGGCTGCAAGCTCCGGCTGTTTCACTTCTTCGTGAGCAGACCGCCGGGACACTGCTGGCGCATGTGTGCAGATTCGTCCCCTGTACATGTACCCATGCATATGCAGTAGGCTGGGGGTACAGTATGTACAGACTTCTGCAGAGTCAGACAGTGTTAATTATCAACGTTGCACATTGTCCTTGCAGCACACCTCACACCCACCAACACTGTGTGTTGCAACTGAGATTCGGTTTCAGTGTTTGTTTTCTCCCGTTCACTCTTTTGTAATAACACTGTGTGCTGCAACTTCTGCTCCTGCATGCAAGGGCAGAAGTGGCGTGTGTGTGCAGAAGCCATTTCGTCAATCAGTTTTAGTGCTGTATGCTTTTTTTAAACCCTTGACTCTTCTGTCGTCTGTACCTACCCCCGCCCTTATTTTGCCCTTGGAAAGTGACATGTCGCCCTTACTGTCGCCCTTAGATTTCGCCCTTATTTGGGGTGGCACTTTTTGAAGCCTAATTAAGGGCGGCATGATTTAACGAATGGCCATTCCCGGCAAAAGTAAGGGCGACATGTGAATCATTATTCCGGCAATACTGTAAGGGCGGTGTCCCCTTAATTGACCATTTTATTTATTAACATAATCGGGCGCCCGCCCTTCTGAGGCAGGTACGCTGAACCAGATATGCTACGGCGGATCCGCTCTACCCACAAGGGCGGGGAGCATCCGCCGTAAAAAAAAAGTGCCCACGCACAGCTGATTCGGATTGGCTGCACGGTCTGCACCATCCGCATCAACCAGCAGTGTGGTGCACCTGCGTGTGGCATGATGCTGCAACGAGCTCGAGCGGGATGCAATCGAGGCCGTTGGCTTGTGCGTGACGAGGGATGTGCTGCACCACATCCCACGACACGCACGAGCCTACGGACATGATTAATGCAATCGAATCCGCTGGCTTCTGCGTGACGAGGGATGTGCTGCAGCACATCCCTCGTCACGCACAAGCCAACGGCCATGGTTGCTGCACGTCCATGTGACGATTGATCCGCCTCGTTGAATTGCATGCCGAAACAAGGTCAAGAGTCATCAAGGTCAAGAGTCTGTCAATAAACACAGGCTTCGCTTCTTGTTGCATCGTTAGGCTCCAGTCCGATGACGGCGTCTTGCAACTCGCTGACGTTGTGTGTCTCAATGGCCATGTCAGCGCGTTTTGCCACCTGTACCCGTTCTATGAACCTGCAGTACGGATGTATTGTCAGACTGAAGGATAGAATGCAACGAAATCATGGCACGTGACTCAGTTGTGACAGTGGTGAACCTCGTTCCGCATTCACGACATGACAGGTTACTTGACGTGAGAATATGCGTTGATGGTGGCTCGCACCATCCTTGAATCGATCACAATGAACAGAACCAGCGCTGGATGACTCTAACAGAAGACGTCTACCTGGCGGACGTCCTCACCCTTGGAAATGGCGAGATGCTCTGCACTTCTGTTGTCACGTTTTTGATGGTGTTGGCAGTTGTGGGGGTGTGCAAGGAGCCCAGGCTGCCAGTGTGCGAAGGGGATCTCCCATTCCCATATGCACTTCCAGGTTCAGCACTCACGGCAGCAGTGCTTCCTTCAGATGTAGGGGCTAGCATCCTCAATGCTACGCGACTAGCCAAGGTGCGCCATGCCGCCCGGGTGCGGCTTTGTCATTAGCGCACACCGTGTGACGCACCACTGAAACCTGAAGAAGCATTAGTAGCTTCAGCAGCTACAATGTGCAGGTACACAACTGCGACCCGACGTTTACGAACGGCGCAGGGGTCAACAAATGGGCTTTTCATGATAGATGCCCGATTTTGGACAGTGACATCTGGGCGTGCACTGTGCAGCCCATGAAGTGGTGGAAAAACGACCAAGACATTAACCCCAGCGCGGGAGGTGTGCATTGGATCCTCTGCACGTTTGTCAACATAAATCAGATCGACTGGCGTGTAGAGGCCCCCAATACAGACATGGCCCGCATATTCGTGTTCGACTCCCTCACATCGGCGGTGTCCGAGGACGAGATGACATTAGTTGTACAAGCGTTCACTCAGTTCTTGTCAAAGGCTGCATGTGACCTGCACCAAACGAGCCCAGAGGTGGCTCGTAGGACCATTGCCGCCATCAAGTGGGACAGGGTGTGACTTTTGTCTCCATGACTGTATCTACCGATTCTGCAATCATGTGTTACATGATCATCCCATGTACTGGACCCAGCAATAGTAATGGTCGCCCCACAAGGCGTCTTGCATGTAGGTTTGTGTACCACAACAACCAGCTCTGCAATCTGAGCTGATAGATGAGGGCTCTGTGACGCCCGGCCTCAACACGTGCGGCATCAACGCCCCCTACTTTTTCAAACGCTTCGTCGAAGGAGTCGTAGCAAATGTGAAGCGTCCACGCCAATCTAAGCGTCGCCCACCTCGTGTGCCAGCCGCTGCATGTGTCACTCCTTTGACGTGGGTGCAAGGGCACATGGCGGGTCCCCTGTCCTCAGAATCCATGGAACAAGCACGCGGATCGGGAATGAGATACCTTCTTGAAGCTATCGACAAGCACACCGACAGCGGACCGGCGGGGCCGAGCGATCGAGATGTGAGCAGGCGACTGGACCAATTGTACCCGGAAAGCAGGTAAAACACCCCTTCTCAGTGCTTCCCAGTGTGGGGTAGACCTTCTCTTAGGGTAGGTCGCTGTCACTGAGAAGTTTAAATGAATGACTGCCAATTCAGGTGGTACAAGAGGGGGGAGGTGGCACAACATCTGGAATGGGCACCGCAGCTGAAGTGAGGACTAAAGCACTGGCATCGTCAGAGGTACAGGTGCATCGCAAGATCGTTGATGAGGGATTAATCGAAAGGCGTTGTACTGAGCCTGCTATCGTGGGGAGTCAATGGCCTGGTACATGCAGGGCAGCTGTATGAGGTGCCCTTTGAATTGAATCAGAGGCGGCAATTCTGTTGAAGGGAGATCATGTTAAGTAATGTTGCATCCCTGCTAGCACAGCTGCGTATTGCTTGCGAACGATTGTGTTGCGCTGATCTCAAGGCGCCAATGTAGGGGACAATGAACCGATGTCTGTCAAGGTTATACATCCAAAGCAGTACTGAAAACTGAGACTCATGAACATGCCGTTTGTATCCTGCGATGTGCTTCTGTTCTTACACGAGCCTATGGACTCCAGTTAGCGGAGGCCAGTTGGCGGCTGCATGTGATCACATCACTAACATCCACAGGAGGGCTATCTCAGCACACCGACAGGCACGGGCACTGGCATCACCAGCCCAGCCATACTCGTGGCCAGTTAGCATGACAGCCCATTTGCAAAGAGGCTGGTAAATCGTGTGAAGCATATCTGCTGGCCAGAATACCAGCGGCTGCATGTGATCATGTCACTGACATCCACAGGAGGGCTATCTCAGCACACCGACAGGCACGAGCACTGGCATCACCAGCTCAGCCATACTCGTGGCCAGTTAGCATGACAGCCCATTTGCAAAGAGGCTGGTGAATAGTTTGATGTATCTCTGCTGGCCATAATACCAGTGGCTGCATGTGATCACATCACTGCCATCCACAGGAGGGCTATCTCAGCACACCGTCAGGCACGAGCACTGGCATCACCAGCCCAGCTGAATTAGTGGCCAGTTAGAGTGACAACCCCTTTGCAAAGACACTGGTGAATAGTTTGATGTATCTCTGCTGGCCAGAATACCAGTGGCTGCATGTGATCACATCACTGACATCCACAGGAGGGCTATATAAGCACACCGTCAGGCACGAGCACTGGCATCACCAGCCCAGCTGAATTCGTGGCCAGTTAGAGTGACAACCCCTTTGCAAAGACACTGGTGAATAGTTTGATGTATCTCTGCTGGCCAGAATACCAATGGCTGCATGTGATCACATCACTGCCATCCACAGGAGGGCTATCTCAGCACACCGTCAGGCACGAGCACTTGCATCACCAGCCCAGCTGTACTCGTGGCCAGTTAGCGTGACAACCCCTTTGCAAAGAGGCTGGTAAATCGTGTGAAGCATCTCTGCTGGCCAGAATACCAGCGGCTGCATGTGATCACATCACTGACATCCACAGGAGGACTATCTCAGCACACCGACAAGCACTTGCATCATCTGCACAGCCGTCCTCGTGTCCATCCGGTGTTTCCATAACCACATGGCCAGGGGGACTGATCTCCAAAGCGCCCGCAGTGGCACTCTCATTTAGTACGAAGAGCACAGGCATCACTTGCCGCAAGCAGTGTCGTAAGATTTCTGCAACTGTCCGTAGCCGTAGACGCTCGCGCCTGTGGTTCATACAGTTTCCAAAATCTCCATTGCAGATTGGTGAAGCATGATGTGCCCGAGCTTCCAAATGGCTATGCCGCAGCGATGGTTTGCCCTGCTCGTCCCTGAACACCGTTCCAGCCGTATATTCCCGATTATCACATACATATAATTTGCGCTGTAGAATCAGATCGTGGCGCGATCTGTGCGTGTGGGGCCTGTTCATAGACCAGATGCTCCAGTAGCCCGCTTCGCGATGGCGCATGATGAGCTCCGCTAGAGACAACACGTCATAAAACTTTGAGCAAATTGGTAAACATGTTCATAGTAGGTTTAATTTTGTATCACTGTCGGATTAGCTTCTAGCGGTGACACGCAGCCGTCCTAAGCTCTGCCCAAGCGTGTCCTCAGGCTGATTGACCTCCAGAAAGGCCGCGAGTCTCCAGAGCCCAAGTTAAGCCTGAATGTAACCAAAGACTGTTCCCGTGAAAGGATATACACGCTTTGATCGCGCTGTTCGTGAGCATCGTAACAGCGCTGGCCGACCGAGTCATCCTCGAAGACAGGCACAGTGCAACTGCGTCCGTAGACCACAACGGACCGGATAAAGCATATCATGCGTCAATATCATAATGAACAGGGTCATTTCGGTTGAAATCACATCAAAAGGCGACTGTTTCTGCTCCGACCTATCCGCCCTTGTCAGGCCCGCCCTTGTAACATGAGCCAGGACGTGTACAGACGGTCAACAGCCCTACATGTGCGCAGCTGACCCCCCTCCCACGTCCCCAACATATGTGCACAATTTGATTACAGGAGCGGCGAAGCGTGTGCGCACTGTCGGCGTCGAGAACGTGCACCGTGTGCGCCATGACGCCCTCTATGTGTGCGTATCTTGTTGCCTCTAAATCAGGCGAGCACGAGAAGGAGCGGTACCTATTTGGCGAACGACAGATCTGTTATATAGACGCAGTGTCTGAGACGCTTGCCTTCGCTCTGTGGTATGTCCCAGGTCTGTTTACAGCGGTTCTGCGGAGAGCGCTTCCTGACTGTGGATCTGTTATAAACCATTGTGGGGAGGCTAGGGTCCCATGGGCAAGCCGAAGCGGAAGGAGCCGTCAAAGGCAAAGCTGAGCGACCTGAACCGCCAGCACGCTTCGCAGTCGCCCGTGCGACCTAGCCTATTGATTACAGACCAACGTAGCATCCTAGATACTAATGAAGTTGTTAACTGCAACAATGGACAGCTCGCAGTCGTGCAGCGCGAGTCACCGCGCGGGTCTCCACAGCCCAAGCGCCGGCGCGCAGCACCTGCCAGCGGGACAGCTACCGAGGCTCATCTCTCTGCAGATACAAGCAAACAGGTAAAATCGGCGCTGAATGTGGTGCCTGGTGAGACTCAGCTCGCCACGGCTGCCCCTCAGCAGCCGCCAGCCACCAGTAACGACCAGCACGACAGGGCTCACGGCAGTGCACAGTGCCACCATCCACCCCCGCCCGCCTCCGCCGACACCCCTTCCCCGCCCCTTCCCCCGCCTCCTGGCCTCGCAGGCGCAGCAGCCAAGCAGTCTGCTACCCGCCGGCCGCATCGCCAAGCCGCAGCAGCCGCCGGCGCACCCCCCCCTGCGCAGGCCAGTGGGGGCACGGGCGGCAACGCCAAGCAGCAACGTGCCCGGCGGGGAGGTAAGAAGAAAGGCAAGGGACGGGGAGCAGGTAGCCAGTCGCAGCGGGCGGGCCCCCGCAGACAGGCCGGGCTCCGTGCGGCTGCATCTGCCCCGCCACTGCAGCGGGCCAACGCGGCCCCACGGCTGCGCCTGCCGCAGCATGTCCCCCCAGCCGCCCGGCTGGGGTGGGCCGAGTCGTGCACCAGGGTGTGGGAGCTGGTGGCCGACGCGTGCACGCATGCGCGCGGCGACAGCGCGCGAGAGGAGGTTGTTGCCGCTTTCGAGGAGCTCATGCGCCTGCCCATGCGCCTGCTAGCGTACAGCAGGGGGCGGCGCTCTGGGAAAGCGGCGGCAGGGCGGTGCCGCGACTACGCCCTCGGGCTGCCCGTGGAGATGTGGGAGGAAACGCCGCCCGGCCGCTGGCCCGGGAGGCGCAAAGCTCCCATGTCTGCAGATCAGCTGCGGGCGCAACACATCGACAGATGCTTTCGCATCAAGCGCTCCATTCACAAAGCTGGCCGCGGATTGCAGGATGGCAAGCCCGCAGATGCACGGTCCCCGGAGGTCCAAGCCGGTCTGCGCGCATTGTTCCCGCCAGCAGATCCGCCGGTCCCTCTGGAGCCGAACCCGGATGTCCCCGCTCTGTGCCTGACACGGGAGGCGCTGGTGGCGGCGGTGGCCGCCGTGAGCGCACACCATCGGGGGTCGTCGGCCGGCCCGTCCGGCTGGACGTTCGAGATGATCTGCGCAGCATGCCAATCCTCGGACGCAGCCACCGACGCGCTGCTGGCGGTCGTCAACCACATGCTGTCCGGCATGCTGCCACGGGAGACGTTCCTGCTGGACGGGCTCCTCATCGGCCTGGAGAACACTTCGGTTTCAGTGTTTGTTTTCTCCCGTTCACTCTTTTGTAACGATTGTGGGGAACATCATAGGCACGACCCGTATCCCATTGATACATTCGGATGCCATGGACGTTTCGGCACCCGACCGCAACGTTCCCGGGGAAGGGTATGCGCCTGAGTCTGCTCATGGTAATGGTCCGTGCGTCCGACAAATGTCAAATTTACAAGGTCTTACAAATTGATCTACTTGACATCGATACATATCCAGGCGCTTGCGGTCGACGTATTCGCAAAGCCGACGGGCCATTTGCAACCGCGGTCGGCATCACTCCGGCATCTCAGCGATGTATAAGTAGCCAAACTGGCGTAGTAAGCTTTCGGGTGTGCAATCTGTCACGGGAAGCTGTGCGTGTACGTCAAGCCCCAAGGCATTGTGAAAGTGCACTGGCGATCGAACTGTGCCTGCGGCCGCGGGCCATATGCATACATTACAGCACACTGAACGAGCATACATAACGCAGCAAAAGAATCTGTTCCGGGCCAGACGATCCGGTGTCTTCCCTGCTGGCTTGAACAAACGGGCCGCTGCAAAACACTATGTCAAGAGATACAAGCTCACGTGAGTGCTCACATTGCCTTGCAAGGCATGGAGATGATGTGAGATGAGATGATGGCGAGATGTGTAGAGCAGCCACACCCCGTGCTGGGGCCTTCATCCCACGCTTCCTGTTGCGACCGTGTATACAGTCCGATGTGTTCAATGCTTAAGGCTGCAGCAACTGCAGCCATGTAAAGTAAAGTAAATCTAAATTTACTGAGCCGTATCCTATTGGACATTGACAACTCCGAGTTAACGGGACCACATATGCCATGTTGCCAGGCTGACTGGCAAATGTATGACAGACTCTCAGATCGGATCGTGTGCATGTGTGTTGACTTGATCTTAAGCAGTTTTTGTCTTCTTGCAAATGGTTTTTTGTTTCTGTGCTGCATCATCTGTATTATATTAACATGTACATGTACACTGCGCCGAAAACTATGTAAAAGTATGTGTCATCAGTTCAAGCCTTCATGGACAACTGTGAGCAAGCTTCGATCCATGACTCGAGTGAATGATCATGTCGGACATGCACCACCATGCGGGGTGCATGGGGGGGGGGGGGGGGGGGGGGGGGGGGGGCGTTGTGGATCTGGCGTGTGCAGCTGCAGTATTGTTATCGCATGCGTGTGTCGGGATCGATGCCGCGGTCACGTTGAACCGGGTTGCTGATTGTGCTCTTGAGTCAAGAGTCTTGACAAGCTCAGCCTGCTTTTGCAGTGGTGCCTGCCCTCCATCTTTCTCCTTGTAGCACCAGCATGCGTCCTGCGGCCTGCCCTGAGAGCTGCGGCCAATCGCAGCAATAACCAAAAACTTTTTCAAATGGTGCACAGCGGGAATGCACGGGAGCCAGCCCGCCATTTGGCCACATATGGCATGCAGCGTACATACATATTCAATAAGATATGGAAGACATATTCAATAAATAAGTTATTTGTGGATGTTTGTACCTCCGCACTGAGATACGCCTAACAAGTATTGTGGCATGCAGTGCGCACATGCGTACACACCATCAAGTAAGGACCCGCGGCAGTGTCTAAGCTTGAGCCCATCGGAGCGCCGCAGCGGCTCGAGCTCCACCCCCCATCAGGCCTCACCGCCACTGCACCCAAGCCACGTGCGGCGTTACCAACGTTCAACAAGTTGACGCCATGCACTACAGCCTCCGCCCGCGCGCTGGCAGGAGGCGCCCCGCGCCGCCCCCCAATTCCCCGCGAACCCTGAGCGACATCTTTGCCGAAGCACTCATAGCCTTGCCCTGCGTGTTTCTGCTGCGCATGTTTTCCGGCGTGGTCGTCTGGGCCCTCATGTCGAGACTCGGCCTCGCGGCGACGCCGCTCGCGGTGCTGTTCAAAGCCGCGCGCCCGGCGTGTGGACTCGCCCGGCCGCCGGTGACCCTCGCGTCCCTAGCCACATGCTGGGCGCCCCATGTGCTGCCCCTAGCAGCACGGGGCGCCCTCACCAGCGTGCTTCTGTGCATGTGGCGAGACAGTGCAGCCGCGGCGACCTCCGAGCTGTTTCTGAGCTGGCCGGCGGCAGTGCACTGGGGCATCGTGCTGCGCCGGCGGCGCCCCCACGGTGCGACGCTGACGCAGGGCCTCTTCCGCCACGCCCGCATGTATGCCATGTACCTGGCAGTCATGGCAGCGTACTACATGCTTGAGATTGTGGCGGTTGCTGTCTGGCGCGGCCCGGAGGCGCTCGCTCGTCAGGCGCACGCGTACGGGTGGCACTCGACGTCGACAGGATGGCACGTGACGGGGCTGCAGTCTCAAGGGGACGCCATGCTTCTTCAGCAGGGTATGGCGCGGATCATGTGGGAATTGGAGTCGCTGATGCCGGTGTTTGAGCGGATGTTCAAAATGATTTTAACTCAGATGCATGAGGAGGCCGGCGCAAGAGGAGTGTTCAGGGCGGATCCAATGCAAAGTTCGCAGTTAGCTATGCCAGACTTTGCCTTCGATGTTCACGTTGAGTCGCGAGATACTTACCTCAGTGCGCTACCAGGGCCGCGCCGGGGCCACCGCCTGTTGGACTGGCGGCTGTACATGCCGATCGTGATCCTGGGGGGCCTCCTCGGGTTGCTGTATGCATGGCCGAGCATCGCCGCAACCTGGCTCAGGTTGAAGAAGTGGCGAACGAGGGCCTGAGGGCAAGGTCACACGCCATCATGCTGAGTAGAGCAGGAGCACATTTAGAGTACCGTATCACCGCTAATTATTGAGACCTCGAATTATTGGACCGTCTTGTCGGTCACCGCTAAGTAATTGGACCACTGCGGCCGGTCACCGCTAAATATTGGACCAGCTGTCCACGGGCACTCTAATTATTGGACCAGTCCAAAAGGTCAAATTAATTAGGATGCTTTGACAGGGCACTACAACCAGAAAATGTGCATCTGGCATGTACCCTATCAGCAGTGAGGTATAAGCCGTAGTAGTTTTGCCATTCCCAGCGATGCCAGCACTCATCTCGCTGGACTAAGTATTTTTGCCATTCCCAGCGATGCCAGCACTAATCATTCGCACAGCCTCTGCCCGCCCACATGGGCAGTGGAGCAGCTGGAGCCAAGCTTGCCATCACGATGCCCGGGTCTGCATCATGTGCTGGGATCCTGGCACCAAAGCCTGCAGCAAAGCTATCTTGTATTCTTTCAGTATGTTAAAATTCTCAGCAGCTCTGAAGCACATCAGCATAAAAAAGAATGGTCGACACACAGACAGACAGTGGCACACACACACACACACACACACACACACACACACACACACACACACACACACACACACACACACACACACACACACACACACACACACACACACACACACACACACACACACACACACACACACACACACACACACACACACACACACACACACACACACACACACACACACACACACACACACACACACACACACACACACACACACACACACACACACACACACACACACACACACACACACACACACACACACACACACACACACACACACACACATACACACATGGCAGCTAGCCGCAGATTAGCACACCTGCCTGTCTTGCCAGAGGATGCAGCTCCATCTGAGTTTTTTCTGATTTGCACGGGCTAGCTGTCCATGATGTAGACTCTACATTGTAGAATGCTATCAGTTTCTCGTTGAGGCTGAGTTTTTCGACCAATGTACGAGGTTTTCGAGATCTGCATGTCATGGTGTCATGACATTTAAGTACAGCAGGATAACATGACTGGGCTAGCTGGTGATCGCATGTGGCATCAAAGTGACTATTTGCAGCGCTGCACAACTGTTGCGATCAACATTGATAAGGCAGGCCGCGACACACCTCAGCTTCGCTTACAGCGCCGGAACTCATCACTCAGAAAAAATTTGGACGTTCCCAAATGGCTTCGCTGGTGACTTCGATGGCTCAGGCTTGTCCGCGAGCGCTGCTCGATAACGCTGCAGATTCGTGTCGACGTTGCAGATCCTAGCATTTATGCGCATGATTGGACAGTCAATTAAAATTTAGCGATGCGTTCGTTTCCCTTTAGTTCGCTAGGTGGGCCGCGACTTCTGCCTCATGGCTTGTTAGCTTCATGTACTGTTGCGGCCGCTCCACTGCCTCCGCATCAAGAAGTGCTAAGGGCAGCGACACATTCTTCACTTTCCATACTTCCTTCGTCAATCAGCATTGCAGCGAGCCTGCTGCTGTGGCTGAGCTATTGCCGCAGTTCTGTCACAAAACGGCCGGAACTTCGTACGACAGGAACTGCCTTCGACACAGTCATACTAATAGTCGCATTATAAAGTTGCTAATTGAGTTTGATCATACAAGCAGCGTTTGTGCGTGTGCCTGCCCGGATCTGGACAAGCGGCCTGCAATGAGAAAGCAATACCGAGGCGCTTTCACGAGGCATGTACGAGCAGAGCGGTAGGTACACGCAGTCCGTACGATTCGATTGGGACGGCGGCATAAAGCCGCAGAAAGTGCACTCCGCGAATGGATTGGACCAGCATGTATCAAGGATTTGAACTTTTTGGACCAGCCGCGTAGAATTAGCGTAATCAGCATCTGTGTATGCCTCTACAGCGGGCATACCACGCTGATACACAATGCCCCTATCAAGCGTACCAGCAATGTACCGCAGCACACGCTTGGCAGCTTTCCAATGCACATCAGTTGCAGTTGCCACAAAACGACTCAGTACACCACATGCATATGCAAGATCAGGCCGAGTGTTCACAGTCAAATACAGCAAGGACCCAACAAGCTCAGCGTATGGATTCTCATCACCGAGAGGAGTGCCTTCATGTCGCCCCAGATGTGTGTTTGCCTCCAGCGGTGTGGTGACCGCTTTGCTGTCAGACATGCCGAAACGCTCCAGCACATCACGGGCATACTTCGGCTGACCCAACCAGATCTGCCCTAGCTCACGGTCCCTCCGAAGCTGCAGACCCAGGAAGTAGGTGACCTTCCCGATGTCCTTGATCTCAAAGGCGCCGGCGATTGCCGCCAAGGCTGCCTGAACCATCTGCTTCCTGCCGATGATTATACCGTCGTCCACGTAGATTAGAATGTAGACTCGCCGCTGCCCTTCACCTTTGTAGAACATGCATGGGTCCGACTCCGATGCAGTGAATCCGAGACGGGTGAGCTCGCTTAGCAGCTTGGCGTGCCAGGCACGCGCAGCCTTCTTCAGCCCATACAGAGCTTTCCGCAGTCTGTATGTGCGGCCGCCGAATGCCTCCGGCATCCGAACGTACACCTCGTCGGTCGGGTCAAGCTCCCCATTCAGGAAAGCTGTTGCCACATCAAACTGATGCAGCTCAAAATCATGCTCCGCAGCGTGTACGAGCATGACTCGAAATGTCGCTTGCTGAGCAGTGGGAGCAAAAACTTCTTCGAAGTCCATGCCCTTGCGCTGCAAGCACCCCAGCACCACCAGCCGGGTCTTGTACTTGTCAACTGCTCCAAACGCATCGCGCTTGATTTTGTAGACTGGTTTCATCGGCAGAACCCTCTTTCCCATTGGTACTTCAGTCACGAGGTCCAGAACCCCCTTCTCAATGATGGATGCCCACTCTGCCTCCATGGATGCACGCCAGAGCTCCGCATCAGGTCGGCCAAGCGCCTCCGCAGTCGTCTTCGGTTCATCTGTCAGCCCGTCCGCAGCGTACGCATACGCATGGGGTTGAAATGCATCAGGTGCACGCCGCTCCCGTCTGGGGTACCTGTGTGCTGGTATCTCTTCTACGGGTGGCGCGCCCGCATCACCGTCATTGTCGGGGTCTTCACCACCATCGGCGTTGCCGTCATCACCAGCATCACCACCGCCATCGTCGCCAGCATCTTCATTGCCGTCATCACCAACATCGTCGTCGGAGTCTTCACCGTCCGAGTCCTCGGCATCACTGGCAGCTTCCAGTGGTGGCATGTCCGCATACATGTCTGGCTCTCCAAGATCAGGAGTCATCAGGTCTTCATCGGACTCTGAGCCCACCGGCTCTGCATACGCGGGCATCATCTCGCAGTTCATTTCATACACACGCCCACGCTTCCGTCCTGTGAGGATGATGCCTCCTTTAGCGTCCATGATCTGACATCTGTCACCCTTCTGGGTGCACTCATGAGCTGCTTCAGTTGCCAGGAACCCTGATAGAAGGTTCACTGTCATGCTCGGTACCCATAGCACCGAACGCAGCAGCACCAGGCCCGCTGGGCCTCCATCCAGCCACACTTCTCCTTCTCCCATCACATCGTGGCACTCACCACCTCCCAGAACCACTCGCTTGGTGCTGCTAGGTCTCATGTCACGAATCACATTGCGATTGTGTACAATGTGGTGAGAAGATCCGCTGTCGTAGAGCAGAGCATCAGTGCTTGCCCCGGCGGCCATTGCCAGCCCCTCGGATGGATGTGCAGCTTGTGCAACCATTGCTGCTGCCGGCCGCGGGCGATCCTCGGGCTTCACCTTCGGTTGCCGACAGTCCTTCTGGATGTGGCCTACCTGCCCGCAGTTGAAACATTTCCGCGTCTCTTTCCGCTTCTTCTGGCCCTCGGCGTTCATCGCCTTGCCATCTCTGTTCCCAGCACTCTGCTGAGAACTCTCCACCAGTCTGACGGCAGCCTTCAGCTCCTTCATGACCTGGTTGAAGCCTGTGCTCACATGCTGTGTAAGCATCATGACCAGGGACCCCCTCTCTGGAGCCTCCTTTAGTCCACGCACGAGCGCATTCGCGGCCAGCTGATCCGCTGCCGCGAAGTCGGTGTCTTGAAGCTTCTCAAGAACCTCAAGCACCCTCTCTGCATACCGCGTGTATGCCTCCGATGAGCCTTGCCGAATGTCATTCAGCTCGCTCACCAAGAGCGGTTGCCGAAGCTCCTGCTCCGCCTCGTATTCAGCACGCACTTGCTGCCACGCCGCCATGGTGGTGGCTGCACGGTCAATGATGCGCGCCAGACCTCTGTCTTCGACGCAGAGCAGCATCCTGCTCCGGACCTTCGCGTCCGCCATCACTTCCTGTTGTGCAGCCATGTCTGGCTCCTCTGTGAGCCAGCCCTCCACTCCCATAGTAGTCAAGGATGCCCGGAACTGTGCAGCCCACAGCCGGTAGTCCCCACCCCGCTTCAGCTTGCGGACGGCATGGAGAGTGCTGCTTCGTTGATCTTCCATTGCGCTTAACACAATGAGCCCATAACCTGTGAAAGAACACAGCTGCTGTGAGTGTATCTCCCTCTAGAGTACTCACTGATTCATGCAGCCTGCATTCAACATGCTGAGTTATACCAACTCAGCAGACTATGTGTCCACAAGCACAAACCAACCACATATCCATGCATGTCAGCTAGAGGACACCATACCTGTGTTTAACTCCAATAGACAAGATGTCCTACTGGAGTCAACACAAGGCTTATATGCAAACAAGCACACAGACACATAATGTCTACCTATGTGCAAAACAACAAACGCTCCCGCTTTCTGAGTCCCTTTATCTCAGGGATCGCGTCGAGCACGTGTACAGCAACCATGCGTACAACCACCTCTTGATATGCTAGCTTCTAGCTCTCTCACACAGCAGTCTCCTATTGAGCCATGCTTATGATTCTCCTGAAACTCCTGGTTTCACCACACGGGGCCAAATTTGGACCACCGAAAATTTTGCACGTGGTCTCAATAATTAGCGGTGATACGGTACATTAGAATTGCAGCAGCTGGTAGAGTCGATTGATGAACTAGTCATACATATTGAACGGCGTCAGTCAGGCTGAACGTGTCGGACGGCGTCTGAATGTGACCTGTTGAGTGGACAGGCCCACCATGACTAGCTATGCTATAGCTATAGTTTTGTCTGATCATGAAATATTTCAGCATCTCACATCTATGACGCTACAGCATGTGGGTGACGTGAAGCAGCAAGCTTCTCGTGCCCAGCACACAGTTCAAAGTGACATTTGCCAAGCAGGCAGAACAGAGGCGTCACTAGTACAGGGCCGATCCACCTTCTCAGGTATCAGCAATCAGCTTTGTCGCGATTTTGCTGCGGCCGCATCCTCATCGCAGGCTCACAGTCACTCAGCACAGCATCACCCTCGCCACGTATTTGCGGAACGCAGCGGACCCTCACCGAGATACACACATGCATGCACAAAAACCTGCCCCCACACTCGCACGACCCCACCGCGGCAGTCCTGCTGCACAGAAGCCGGCGGGGGCGGGGGCGTGCGCGCCAGTGTTGGGTCGCTGTGCAGCATTTCCAGGGATGCCACCCAGAAATTAGACCTGAATATTCGGAATTGTTCCAGTTGATCGGGCCCGATGACCCGACACAGGTGCGCGCGTGTGGGCATCCGCTGCCGGCGGTGGCGCGGCTGTGCTTGCAATATTGTGGCTTCAGGCTGCCCTGGTGGTGCGACCAGCGCGGAGGCTAGCCTCGAGCTCTGCGACATTCTCGTAGTACAGCGCTAGCACCACCCATCAGCCATCCCACACGCGCACGCCGACACGCACACTTGTACATGTGCACCCACCCCGGCCTGATCCCACTCGCGCGCGCGGGAGACTCGGCCTCGCACCCGCCCACAAAAAGGGTGACGCAGCCGCACCCGAAGCGGCCCGACGCGAGCTCGAGGCTGCCCCCGGCTGGACCACCTCACTGCGAGGGCCTCCCAGCCCCCGGCCCCCGGCCCACCCCACACGTCCGCGTCGCTGGAGAGGCAACTTCGCGCACCCCGCCCCGACCAAACCCTGTGTATACCAGACCCTGTACACCATCCTGCCTCAGCTGCCTACCTGGGCCTGCAGGGCCACATGCAAGCCAGCCGCGCCACGATGACAGCAAGGTTATGCATCCGCCATCGATCCGGCTAGGACCTCCAGACTTCACCTGCTTCACGTTGACAGATTCAAAGATTTGTATGGTGTCTGAGCTGTTCGCATACCTTCACCTGCATGCATGTTGCTCATGCATGTGTCCTCTTGATTCGGAGGAGACTTGTGCTGTGATTGCAGTCTCAGCCAAAGACATGTCACGCTGTCTGTGCATGCCCGTTGACTCTGCTGTAAAAATCATGTGGCCCAGAGCTGACCCGCTCTTCCCAGGTTTTGTGCGCACTTGGTGTTACAGAGGCGTTGATTTTGTGCACATATTGACCAGCCTGTGCACATGTACACGCGCCATTCTGTGCACACTTTGACAACTTTGCTGTACCACAACGCTGTGGCCACGGCGCGTCCATGAACAGCTTTGAAGATGTAGTTCTGGCGATGATCACAAACCGGATAGGACGCGTATTGCCAAAGTGCCACCAGGTATGGTTCCCATGTCCCGCAGCTCAGCTCAGGCTGCCGCGGTGCTGAGCGTAGCGGTGCCACGCAGTCCCGTTGCTCAGCAGATGCGCAACATTGTTAACAGTCCCCTCGAGGTCACCTGTGGTCATGTGGAGCGCTGCTGCAGGCAGCCTTGATAAACACGCTTGACATATGCCTGGCATGGGGCGTGTGGGTATGCATGGCATTGATGGGCGGCGGTGTTCAGGTGTTGCCAACTGTCAGTGATCTGCGCGAATCCAGATGCATCCACGGCTCCAGGTCGACTGGCGTCAGTGGCTTGGTGTGCTGCCATCATGATACTGCTGCCACAGAGTGCTCTGCTATGTTGTCCTTGTGGCACATGTGTGTCCTGTAGTGCTATCCGCCTCTGCCCTGCCTGCACAGATGTGCGGTAGGCCCCTGAGTGGCTTTCAGTCATCGTGCCACAGCCAGCACTGCCCTGGCGATCGCCTCGAGGCGCGGGGACCAGCACCCAGTCCTGCATGGGTCTTGACAGTCCCAGCGCTGCTTACGGAGACACGCACGAAAGGTCTGGCTTGCGTCCAATATGCATGAGCGTAGCCACCTCAGCCCCGACTGTGCATGTGGGCCTGAAGACATCAACACACAAGTCACCTCCATTGCCCGACAGTGTGATATATATACATGGCATGACATATACATGGCATATCGCCATGGCTGCACTCTATGAGAGTGCGCCATCATTGAACCACCAGAAAGCCCGTGGTTAAAAGAGTTACCTTTGTCTCTGGGCGGATCCGAAGGTTCCTAAGGTTGCGTCAGCAGTGTTTTACAAGGTCATGCATTTAGGGCCCAGCAACTCCCAAAGTGCTGGGCCCAAAGTGCTGGCCATTGCGAGCTTAGTCACCCCGCCCATGCGCTGCGGGTGGCCTCAGGGGGCAGCCTGGCCAGCCCCGGCACATGCTCCGCCGCCGAGTGTATGTGGTTGCTGCGCGCCCCAAGGTGCGGACGTGTGTGGCCGCGTGCGTGGCCACGGCATGGGGGGTGGTGCGTGGCAGGCATATGCATGGGTGCACGTGCCGCGCGCCGCGCTGCGTGTAGCTCCACACTAGTCTGGCCCCGGCTTGGCCGCGCTTGCTTTGCAGTTGTGATGACCGGATGTCTGGCGCGGCACGTGTGGCGGCTGGCGCAACAGTGATGAGCGGCGGGCAACGGCGAGATGCTGGAGGCATGCATGCGGATGTGGACGTCTCTCTGCATGCGCTGGGTGCTGTGAGAGGTGCCATGCGGCTGTGGTGATGTGTTACAAAGGAAAAAGCCGGAGGGGCCGGTAGCACCGCCAGGACCAAAAGGGAGAGCACGAACAACGCAAAGCGCACGCAGCTGTGGTGATGTGCGCGAGCGCGGCAAGTCCGGGGGGGGAGGGGGGGGGAGGGGGGGGGGGGGGGGCGGCAGGAAGAGCGGCACCGCGTCTGGGATAGCGTGCCATGGTAGTGGTCATGCAGCATTCCGATTTGTCCCGTTTGCTGTGGAGCGTTGCAACTATTGTGGGCAAATATGCATGTACATGTGGAAACAGCTGCTCAGCAGGCTGTGCGAACTAGTGACCCAGTTCGGGGATGTGGCCATGGCTAGTGGCCATACTATAGTATTCCGAAGGAGTCCTGAGGGTATTTACAAAAGAGTGAACGGGAGAAAACAAACACTGAAACCGAATCTCATCCGAATCAACTGCAACATACACTCACAGTCCTGAGGGTGCGTTTCTGCATGCTAGTAGCGCAAAGTGCTGGGTGGCTGCCTCGATGCATCAGGGTACTGCTGAGAGGAATGAGAAGTCTGAGCATGTCATCTCACGTGATGACGGTAGCAGTTTTGTGCCCACCTGACGTTCGGATAGCAAACGGCTGCCTCACAGTGTGAGGTGGGGCTTGAGGTCCCACGGCCATGGAGTAGTGCTGCAGTCGACTGAGGATGCTGCACATATGCCGAGCTAAGTCCACACAGTGGGTGTATACATGTATTGTGCTGCAGCATTACACTAGTGTGGCGGTGTGTACGGAAGCTATCTCGAGAGACGCTTCTACGTAATATACGCAGTGTTAGGGTGGATCGACGCGCTCACTGTGGCGCAACTGTGACTCGGAGCTCCGAGTGTGAGAGAGTGTGATCCCTCACACATGGTAGCACGCTGTTGCGCGTGCCTCCGAACGCGCCTGCGTCACAGTGGGAATTACTCGTGCTAGCTTCACAGCCAGCGCGCGCCAAGCCGACCCTCGCAACATTGACGAGTCGATCATGTACATGATTGCAACAAGGTGGAACCAGAAGTATGCTGATTGGTTGCTATCGACATATTTGAATACCACGTCTGCACGTTGCGGCGATTGCTAGCTACAGGTTATGCACGTAGCTAGCTGAAGTGTGCGATCCACGAGTCGACATCCATCGCGACCAGCCTACGGGCACCGCCGCGATCAAAGGACTGTTTAGAACGTGCATATGATTTGGGTGTTTGTTTTCTCCCGTTCACTCTTTTGTAATACCGCATATGATTTACAAAAGAGTGAACGGGAGAAAACAAACACTGAAACCGAATCTCATCCGCATCAACATCAGCATACACTCACACACACACGAACACAACTGTTTAGAACGTGCACGATCCTTATCGCGATCATGATCAGATGGGCTTGCGTGGCTGCATGCTTGACGTGCCCGCCGGCGCTGGCTGCTCCGGATCTGGCTGCCAGGTCCTTGTTGCAGGTCACGTGAGACTTTTCACAAGATTTGCACGTCGGCAGACCGCCTGCACCTTCACATCTGCCACTGCCAGCGATCACAGCTGTTCCAGCTGGCTCCACGTCCATGTCATACATGCACACCTCCTGCGCGTGTCGCTTTGTGAAGATGTTATTCAGCGTGGTATGTATACGTATTTCGTGTAGTTTGATTGACATTTATCCGTGTTGTACATGGCGAGCACAGGCGTGACGACGTCCTGACCGCGTAACCTCATCCCAAACAGGACGTTGTCGAGTCTGAAGATATCCGTTTGCTATTTTTGTCTGCATCGGTGTACTCTTTCGTATTTTATATATCAGACAGCATGCTTGTGAGGGGACACCGGCGCAGGCCGCTGCACATGCACAGCGACCACAGCAAAGCCCAGTTTTCGTGTTGCAGTACCAATTGTAGCTGACATATTAACCCCGCGAACTATCTATAAACAGAGGGGTTTCAGTCATATGAAGTCCGATCGCGAGCTCGGAAATTCTTATTCTGCCATCTGCCAGCTAGCGGCAGGGTGTGACAAGTCGAGAAAGCAGATTGAAGCTGGCGAAGACATTGTATGTGCTTGCGATAGTTTCGCATGATACACATGTGGTATGGCCCAACGAAGTAGCTGTCGCAGTGTTCAACAACGCGCAGGTCAAGTGGACGTCGCACCTTCCCCACAGGCTGCGGGCACGGTAGCCCTGAGCAGGCATGAATGCAGTAGCTGTTTCGTATATAGCTTCTCAGCAGACAGATCTGCATTTCGGCACCGATCTTGGAGGGCCAGCTCATCGGTGCCAATCGTTATTAACATGCTCGTCCATCTGCAAGCAGCTCAAAGGCCAGACCTCTAGCTCTCGGGCCATGTCAACTCATAGTAATGTTCAAAATTGTATGAAGTTAGATTATCAAGCCTCGCCATGATCGGCTTTGGCTCAGCCAGGGCCCTGGGGTACCAGGACACTCTGGTGGAATACTTGCCACACAGGTCTTGCTCTCTCGGCGCTTTGGCACAGACACGCTGCTCGCGATAGCACAAGATCTTGAGAAAAGTTATGCCGCGGCTAAGAGGTTGGAAATTCAGCGTGTCACCGTTAGTTCGCAGCTCCGTACAGATCGTTTAAGCTCAGGCCCGCATGTACAGCAGCCCTCCTGCCCAACTGATAGTAGTCACGTGTAAACTGTCGGGCCTCACAATAATACTTCCAGTGGCGCACATTTGTACGCCTCTGGCAGTGCGAGTTGAACAGATTGGCCAGACCTACACAACGGCAGTCAAAGCAGGTTGTGTCTCTGCAGGCAGACTCTGCCAGCTGTGGTGCCCTGGGAGACCCTTGCTGCGACAGCAGCGTTCTCAGTGCGCAGTGCCCAGGGGACGGGGGGTCTGTTGCAGCTCAGACGCTTGTGTGTAGCGGGCAGTCTGGAGGCATCTGTGTGGCCTGCGGTGGATCGGCCCGGGGGCAGGCATGCTGCCAGCACAGGGCATCGTCAGACCCCAGCTGCAATACTGGAAACACATGTGCTGCTGGCACATGCAAGGCCTGGGGCGCAGACGGCCTCATTTGCTGCAGGAGACCAGAACTACCAGCTATGCCCAGCTGGATACAACGAGTCCGATGCAAAGACGCTCCGCTGCGACGGAGAGGCAGTCACAGGCACCTGTGAGAAGTGTGGCGGCGTCAACGAGCCGTGCTGCCAGCGCAGGGCATCGTCGGACCTCACCTGTGAAGACGCCGACCAGACGCTCATCTGTAGCGGCGACGCTCCAGCGAACAGCACCTGCGTGAAGTGTGGCCAGGCAGGAGAGGCCTGCTGCAGGACGTACTCGACAGCGCCCCCGGAGTGCGGCGACGGATTCAACTGTGAAGCGGGCGGAGGCCTGGGGCGGTGTGAGGCATGCGGCGACGTGGGGCAGGCCTGCTGCGAGCCAGATTCCTCCTGCGCCACTGGAGGCATCTGCTCCAGGGGGCACGTGTGCGCAGTGCGGGGGGCTCGGGCAGCCGTGCTGCCCCAGTGACAGTGACTCGCTGAGCCTCATCTACCTCAGGTAGCCTGAGGCTCAGCGAGTCACTGTCACTGGGGCAGCACGGCTACCTGAGGTTCATGCGCAGCCACGCAGGTGTGCCACTCCAACACAACTTGAGAGTATCAATCTTGCCACGCAGCGGCATTTGGTGATGATGCCGTAGACCTGTGATTGCCACGGGTGTTGGGTATGCCCCCGTGCAGCGCGCGGAGAACCCTTTTCGTCAAGCTTCCTTCCCGCCGGACACAAGGCGCCCGTCGCAGTCCAGTTGCAAATGAGCACCTGCCGGGCCGCGAGCGTGCGCGTCCCGCAGGAGGCAATGCCCGGGTCTACGGGCAGCACCATGCTGCCGACATTCCGTCACGTTCAGCTCTGCGCTGCCTGGTAAAGTAATGGGGTAGGCGTGTGGTTGTTTGTAAGCTCGCGACAGCGGCCGAGGAGTACAGCCAGCGATTTCCCGGTATGCGTGCACGCTGCCATCACTCCTCGCTCGCATGTGTATGTCCTGCAGTGTCTAGTTACGAAGCCGCTGGTTGGACAGGAGTGGCGTCTCACTGCGGGAGTGCAAGTATGCAGGAAATGCGATGTGTCTGGAGGGGGTGTGCACGGCGTGCGGCCGCCCTGGGGAGCCATGCTGCACTGGAGACGACCAACGCCTTATCACTGGCTCAACAACCAAGGCCGAAGACTTTGCGTGATGGTCTGGCGCCACATGCCCTGACTCGGTGTGGTTCCTCATCTGCGTCGCTGAAGAGCACGCATGAAGTGCCTGTCAGTGTGTCCTGATTCCAGCTGCACAGGAAGTGTGGATGCGGCTGCAGGCGCAGCCCCAGGACACATATGTAGGTCAAACTTTCCTCGCATAGTTGCCTTGAAGGCAACTATGCGAGTTGCACGGTCTGCATCACATGTGATTATGGATACTTTTGTGTGTGCGTTGGCTTGTCTGCTTTGCTGTTGCAGCCTCTTCAAACCTGCGCTGCAGTGGTGCTGATCATGTCTTCTTCGCCGCAGGCAAATCTGCGGTGTATACAAACGGCAGCACATATATTGGCAACGTACGCACACCAACGGCAAGGAGCATGAAATGATTTTTTTGGGCGCAGTCGGTGCTGCGGTGGTGTCGTAGCCTGCTTCTGTGACAGCTCTCCTGGTCCTGAGCGGCCCGCACGGGGCGGAACTGCTGTGCGCTGAAGCCGGCCTGGTGTGTGCAGCGCTTGTGTCCAGCAGACCCGTGCCTGCGGCCTCAGAGGTGGACAAGCAGCTCTGCGTAGCCAACTACGCGGAGCTGGAACTCGGCTTCGAAGAGGACTTCTTCTCCGCATGCGTGGGTGCTGCGGCCAACACGGAGTGCACATAGTGCTGACCAATCCCGCAGGTGGCCAGATCGTTCCGGACTGGTGCATCGACTACTCCAGCAACCGCACTGTGCCGACCTTTGACTGCCCCGCCGCAGTGGCCACCGCGCCAAAGTACGTGTACTGCTCAGAGTCCAGCAGAACCACGGGATGCGGGAACACCTTGTGTGTGGGTGGAGACATGCTGCGCTGCTGCTGGCAGATTCTGGGCTCTGCATAGCGGATGGCAGTCCTTGTGAGCACGCATGCGTTGCGATTGCTGTATCATGTGTTACTGAATGTTTGTTTTTTTCAATGTTGCTGCGCAAGTGCACTGCTAGGTACGTATGCTGGCATGCTACACTGGGATGTGTGTGGCAGTGTTGGGTCATCGGGCCCGATCACATAGAACAATTCCGGACGTCCAGGTCTATTTTTTGGCTGGCATCCCTGAAAATGCTGCCACACACCATGTCAGTCCCGAGGCACAGGCCGCGCTCCGCACGTACCAAACGCTATGGACACCGACCCTTCCATGAGAACGGACGGAAGTGGCGGCTTTGAACATTGTCTTGGGATGCGGCCGGACACATCAAACATGCCAATGCGGACCGCTTCAATCTCAGCTTCTGTCGTGACCTTGAAGATGTCTGTCTATGGATCGGTGAAAGCCGACAGAGTATCAGGAGCGTAGTGAGCACAGGCACATCGCCTATAGCTACCTGCCGGAGCATGGCGGCAGCAGTTCAGCGCCAACGTATCATGCCGTAGGCTTTCATCTGTGGCATGCACGGTATTCTGAGTGTACTTTGAGCTGGCCTCTGGTGCAGGAATGCGAGCCTTGGTCTCCACGGGACGAGGGCTACACAAATACCGGTACCTACACAATCCGCCCAGGTACCTACACAATCCGCCCAGGCTCAGCCGCCAGACCTGCCGCGAACGCACTCTACATGCCCGCCGTTGCATGTGATGGATCTCTTCACATCCTGTACAGGTGCGGATCGCCTTCAAGACAGGGATTGTGTCTTGGTGTGAAAAGAGGGCGGCTACAGCTGAAGCCTGCCGTTTTGGTTTCCTCAGCTTGTTGAGCACGTGGCTGGGAAGCATGATCACATTCATGAATGTCTGTCTGCAAGCATCGAGAGAGGTCAGAGTATCATGTGCATGATTGACCGCTGTGCCTTCAAGTGCAGTGATCACGTCTCGAGGTGTCTCGCGTCGAATGCGAAGCTGTTGGCCTGCTAGCGCCATTCCGCAATTATGCATACATACGCTGTTTGAGACACATGTGCTAGCATAACTTTACGGGGCCTGCGCACCTTCTGGGGCGGGTGACAGCTTCCTCACGTACGCCTCATACTTTCCGGATAGATTGTGCCATGCGTTTGGACGAGTTCCGCACGACAGGTCAATGCCTGAGCTCGCGTTGTACCTCTGCTGACCTGGCAACGTGACAACAACTCTCATCATGCAGGCCAGGCTTCAACACTGGCCTCTATGCCGTTGTCATAGACGGCGAACTGCAGACCCTCCTTAATTGTGTGTTTGGGTGCGTGGATGTGCCAGTCGAGCTTTTAACTCCTGGCGGCACGACCATCGCGTGGGCAGCCAGTGCGGGCGTGCCCACGGACAGGCCTGGCGCCACCTCTGAGGCGTCGGCAACCTTCTGGGTGGAGAATTATGGAGGGTTTGTCTGTGCATCCCCCGGTCGGAGCCACACCACAGACCGGCAGCAGTACGAGGCGACGTGCTTGCTGCTGGACTCCCCTGGCGACGAGCCCACTGCCCCGATCTTCCCCCGTGGTGACGTAGACCCACCGCCCGGCCCCCCCCCACCAGGTCCCCCCCCGCCCGGGCCCCCCCCTCCTGGCCCCCCGCAGCCACCTGGTCCTGTCGAGAATGGCACGATTCCGGAAGAAGGTGAGGCTGATTCAGCTGAGTCTGGCGGTCTGGGGTGGAACGGGCTTGCGGCGCTGGCGGTCGTGGCTGCCTGGCTCATGCTGTGCGCTGACGCCGGGCAGCGATGAGAGGCGTGCACGGGTGAGGGTTTAAGAAGTGACCAAAGGGCACTCAGGCTCCGAGTGCTACAGGGTGCCGCGTTCTGACACCCTGTCCGCAGGCAATGATGCCAAGTGTCGCATACCTGTAACAGTGGCCATCTACGATCTAGAGGAGCGTAGAGGTGTGGCGCCGCTTGCAGGGGCTGCCGCGTTCAGTGCGGGATATTTGGATTCATATGATCTGCACGTGTTGGTGCAGCTATGGCCAGCGCCGCAGGGCCATAATTCTCTCCGCAGTGCGATTGCACCTGAAAGTTGAAGCCCGGTCCGCGATCTACAATGAGCAATCGAGCAGGGCCATTGCTGTGTTGTAGAGCCCCCTACCGGCCCCCGGTAACAAGAACGACAACGCTTACACACTCCGACACCAAGGGCTTCAGCCCCCCTGTCCTCAATTCCCCTTGGTTACGATCTACAGATCTCTAGTCATAGGTTTACATAGGTGTTGCCCAGGCGAGTGCCCTGGCACCCTGGCCGGCAGCTGGTGTACAGGCGAGGTATATGTAACAGCTTGAGCATGAACTGTGCGTGTGTGAGTGCTCGCGCTGTTGCAGGTGTGTGCGCAGCATGCTCCGTGTGGCTGCTGTGCAGGTTTGTCGTGAACTGCACGCTCTGAAGCTGATTTGACAGGTGGCTGAGGGTGTGAATCGGTGTACACATGAGACACCTGCGCGCTGGTGCTGAGATACGGCGCTCAAGCCAAGCTAGTTGCCAAGCGTACGCCTGCGCTGTTTGTGCTTTCTTGCTGATTGGTCTCTTGTGCAACAAGTCGCGATGCGTCTGCTCCTTTCACCACCAGGAGACATTTGATGCAATTCCATTCCTTCGCCTTTGCAACATCACGTCGAAAATACAGCAAGATCCTTGCTCTACAATGGTTCATTATGGGACGCAGCAGCAAGTGCTTGACGTCCATGTAACATGAATTGAGATCAACATGAAGTGCAGCCACTCCTACCAGCTGGCTGGCAGCAAGGCCAGCAGTGCAACTGCCCATGACTCGGAGCGAGCCTGGGCAAGGCCCATCTATCCCACACTGACAATTTACGGCTTTAAAGCCACTGCGTATTGGCTACATTCTTCTCATCGAATTCGCGGCAATTGTTTCGGGGCTCATAGTTTCGTCCGTATACTATAGTAGCATCATATTTTTGCAGCCAACACGACATAAATACTGCGTGTGGGTTGATTGGTGGAGCGACCCTTGGCCGCCCTCGAGGCACACAGGCGGCCCTCATGGCCCCCCGGTGCCAGCAAGCAGCATGAGCACGGCAGCCCCGGCCGCCAGCGCCACCGCAGCGCGCCACCCTGGCCCTGGACCGCCCGCCGCTGCCGTGTCGCTCTTGTCTGGCTGCGCCACTACCGTGTCATTGCCGTCTGATTGCGCAGCAGATGTTGGGCCATCAGGCGACGGGGCGCGAGATTGTTGGGAGTCTAGAGGGGCTCGTGAAAGTGGGGCGTCCGGCGGCGTGGCCTCAGGCGATGTGGCCTCAGGCGGCGTGGCCTCAGACGGTGTGGCCTCAGGCGGCGTGGCCTCAGGCGCTGGGGCTAAGCTCGCATTGGGGAAGACAGGGCTGGTGGGCACATCATCTGGGGAGTCCAACAACAGGCACGTCACCTCAAACTGCCACCGAGTCGCAGACTGGCTGTACAGAGGGCTTGAACAGATGCTCCCCTCTTGGTCCAACAGCCAAGCCGTGGCAGAGACCTCTGACGTCGCGCCAGGTCTGTCTGTGGGCACGCCTGCTTCAGCCGCCCACGCGATGGACGTGCCGCCTTGGATCGTCTGAGTGATAGGGACGGGGTAGCAGCCAAACGAGCAGCGGTAGGTGGTCTGCACGAGGCCGTTGGAGTAGAGCGTGTAGTCCCCGCTGCTGTGGCCTGGCCTGCACAGCGACCTTGCACATTGACTCGGAGTATACGCACTAGCTATATACAATTTGGACAAGCTTGCCCAATTAATTTGCAAATTAATCAGCGCCCTTGCGAGGTCGAGGCTACGCTATAGTAGTATACTGAAGGCCTGTGTCCACCGGTGTTCACAACATCAGGTCACACGGAGACATGGCCCAATTGGGATCTTTAAATATTCAGGAGGTCAGATCTTGAGTCAGACTGGAGCAGCTACCTAGGCTGCCAGGAGCCAACGCAAGACATGTGTAGTCGCACAGTTGCCCGATGTAGTCGCACAGTTGCCCGATGAATATTCATCAGGCCGGAATCATGTGATATAAACTCAGTGCCGAGCAAAATCAATGATTCCGGCCTGTCCTAGAGTGCTGCGGCTCGCTGACGGTCCAAATCTGGCGCAGTACTCCTGAAGCACACTGGACACGACAGGGCCAAAGTGGTTGCCTGCGGAGCCGAGAATGCTTGCGTACTACACACTGAGACGAGCTCTGTCCTCACATGTACCCATGCGCAAGTGCATGTACCGTATGTAATGTAAAGAGTCGTTGTGGATTTGACTGGGACTGGACGCAGAAAGGACGTTTTTTTGTTGGTGCCGTCGTTGACGTGGCAAGAGGGATAGACGGGCTGGTTAATATTTACGTGGTTCGTCGGCCACGTGCTGTGAAGGATGGGACAAACGCATTCCTATTGTTTGGACGCTCGTCAAACGACACTGCATTACCTGCTCATTCCGTCTGGATCAGGGCAAGCGAGCAGACGCTACGAGCGAACCGAGTTCGATTGAGGTTACAGAAGGCGACTGTTATGGATGTGTAATGCGACAGTGCTTGCATGGTGCACAACACAGAGTTGCCCCTTTGTGACTGTCATACTTCTGGTACTTGTGCTTTACTGGCGATAGTTGGGACGGGACAACGGTACAACCTCATTGTTTTGCAAGTCGTCACAACAGCGACGAGAAGCCGGGACATCACGAGACAGTATACCTCACAGTCGTCGATTCTGCTCTGTACAGGACGAGACAACTCGATTAATGTCGTCAAAATGTTTTTTTGGGGGGACCGATGCTGACGACTCTTGACATTACATACGGCATTTGGACATTGATGTAGGCACGTATACGTATGTTGACAGTCACAATCGCGGTGCAGGTGCGTATGTGGCGCAGGTCGGAAGGACAGATTGGGTTGGCAGGCCTTACCATGGCCAGATGCACGAGCTGAGTGCGCGACTGAATCTGCCAGCATCGATGATATCTGTGCGATTTCCAATTGTGTCCCTGGGCTCGCACATGAAACGCACTGGCAGCTCACATGAGCAAAGAGTTTTGCCATGTCAACAAGCTGTGTCACCGACGATGGCCAGCCTCTTGCCAACTACATGGAAAAATGCCAGTGGCATAAATGGCATAAATGACAGTGTGGCAACTGCCCGCGAGGAGATGCGCACCTTCTCAAGATGTGCAGAGATCCATCGCATGCGATGGCGGGCATGTACAGGCCGGGCTCCGCGCTCGCAGTTCCCGGCCGCAGCGTGTAGCTGCTGGTAGAGCCGTTGATCCACGGGGACCAGGTCCCACATCCCTGCAGCAGATGCCATCTGAGCGGAACGCAGCGCCACAATGACAGTCAGGCCCAGAGTCTGCATGCCTGGATCTGTGCATGGCATGTGCTGGTAGGCGTAGCGTGCACGTGCCATCCTCAAGCTTGATGCCACAGGACAAACCCACCGTGACGGTAATAAAGTTGGGCCTGCCAGTGGGGCGCTGGGTCTACAGTTCTGTGGGGGGCCGAGACGGCCTGTGATCTTGATACGCTGAACCTAGCTTTCTCCTGTAACCCGAAATGACGATGCCTCGTGCATACATAAATACATGGCAGCAGCAGCGCACCATGTCTCCACCCGCGCACAAGGCGTTCCCGCATTCTGCCTCTCGCCGCGCCTCTGCGCAGTAGACATACTTGGGCGCAGCGTCGGCTCCAGCGGGGCAGTCAAAGGTCGGCACCATGCGGTCGCTGGAGTAGTCGATGCACCAGGCTGGCACGATGCGGCTGCCTGCCGGGTCTGCGAGCACCGTGTCCTTGCACTCTGTGTTTGCCGCAGCCCCCACGCAGGCGTCAAAGTACTCCCCGTCCCCGGTCATCGGCAGCTCGGCGTAGGCAGTATTGGCACAGAATGCCTTGTCCGCATCGGAGCCCGCGGGAACGGGGTCTGGCGGGCATGTGCGCTGCGCAGCACGCAGGTGTCAGCAATTGCTTAAGCAGCGGTTGGGTGAGGCACACTGCCAGTGGTCGGGCACTACAAGCAGACAAATTCTTATGGCATCAGACGAGGCTACCATGGCGGCACGACCCGCGCCGGGAGCGTGTGTCCCCATCATCGTGTGCAGCATTGATTGGCTGCGCGCACACTAGTGCCAAGCTTAATTGCAATTGCATCAAAGACTATATATGTGGACATGAGGGAGGCGCACCGATTCCGGGCATGCAGCGCCAGACCAGCACACAAGATCATCGGCATCAGAGCCCGTGCCTGTGATGGCGTTGTGGTCGTCTCCAGTGCAGCATGGCTCCCCGGGGCGCCCACACGCTGTGCACGCCCCCTCTAGACACATCGCGTTCCCTGCATGCTTGCATGCCCGCAGGTGAACTCGTTGCCCAGAGTTACCTCCAGTCAGTCCATACCAGATAAGAGAGCTAGAACTGATCACATGCTGGGCGCACACCATGACGGCCAGCTGTGGTGCACTGAAAAGAAGAAGCATATGCGTCGCAGGCGACGATACGCTGGGCTTATCATAGAGTTACGTGACGTCTCAACGGCGGCGAATCGCCTGAGCACTCCTCGTTGCGGGAGAGGCACTTCCAGTGTCAGATGCAATGGAGTTGCAAAGGACCATTGCAGCCGCCCATGACACAACATATATGCACCATCTATCGAACGGACTAAGACACGCATACTCCAGCGTCATCTAGACGCCCAATGTGGTGCCGGACGTCTGCATTCGGGACACCGCAAGCGCTGTGACGCGTTAAATGTCACCCCTACATGCATTGGCCAGCCCCCCCACCCGGCCCCATATGGGCCCGGGCATGCCCGCAAGTGTGGTGGACCTGACAGGAAGGTGCATATATGTACGTATGCATGCAGCTGAACAGAGGCTGCATCTGTGCTCACCTGCGCGGCCGCACTGCCTCCACAAGTAGCTGCCGCTGCTGGGACAGCATGGCTGCCCGAGCTCTCCGCACTCAGCACAAGCGCCTTCAGAGCAGATGCCTCCCGAAGCGCAGTCTGGCGCGGAGTCAGAGTCGCAGCAGGGCTGGCCCAAGCCGCCGCATGCCTCACACTGCGAGGGGCCGTCGCCTGCCGCACAGCGGAACCCATCGTCGCACTCCCCTGAGCAGCAGGCCTGCCCGGCCTGCCCACACCTTGCGCAGGTCGCATCCCCCGTAGATGCGGTGACACACGCGATCGTCAGGGTGTCATTGCTGGCAGTAGAATCACAGGTCGAGCTTCCGTACGAGGAGGTTTTGCAGCAGGGCTCGTCAAGACTGCCACACTTCTCACAGGTGCTGTTGCCGCCACAGTGCAGTGTCTTGGAGGCCGTCTCGGCGTACCCAGCTGGACAGTATTCTGTATCTGAATCCCCGAAGCAGCAGGGCATACCATCCCCTCCACACGCCGTGCACGTGTCCGCTATGCATTCAAGGGAGGGGTCATCTTGATAGTCACAGACTGCGCTTCCGTACGTGGAGGTTTGGCAGCAGGGCTCGTCAAGACTGCCACACTTCTCACAGGTGCTGTTGCCGCCACAGTGCAGTGTCTTGGAGGCCGTCTCGGCGTACCCAGCTGGACAGTATTCTGTATCTGAATCCCCGAAGCAGCAGGGCATACCATCCCCTCCACACGCCGTGCACGTGTCCGCTATGCATTCAAGGGAGGGGTCATCTTGATAGTCACAGACTGCGCTTCCGTACGTGGAGGTTTGGCAGCAGGGCTCGTCAAGACTGCCACACTTCTCACAGGTGCTGTTGCCGCCACAGTGCAGTGTCTTGGAGGCCGTCTCGGCGTACCCAGCTGGACAGTATTCTGTATCTGAATCCCCGAAGCAGCAGGGCATACCATCCCCTCCACACGCCGTGCACGTGTCCGCTATGCATTCAAGGGAGGGGTCATCTTGATAGTCACAGACTGCGCTTCCGTACGTGGAGGTTTGGCAGCAGGGCTCGTCAAGACTGCCACACTTCTCACAGGTGCTGTTGCCGCCACAGTGCAGTGTCTTGGAGGCCGCCTCGGCATACCCAGCTGGACAGTATTCTTTATCTGAATACCCGGAGCAGCAGGGCATACCATCCCCTCCACACGCCTGCACGCAATTTCTGATCAAACATTTGAAGCTGAGTGTGTAGTTCGGCGAAAGTTCTCATAGAGCTGGCAGCACGACTCGCTGCTAGGGCTGTAAATTTAACATCTGGGGGCACGATTTAACGTTAATTAACAAAGCTAAAGTAAAATAAAAGTAAAATAGGCTAAAAAATCTTTACTTTAAACGTGTTTTAAACTAATGTTTTCCTGCTTTACCTGTAAAACTGTTAAACATGTGGAGGAGGCAGTTTCGGCCAATGGCACGGCACAAACACGGCACAAACACGGCACAAACACGTCCACAGCCACCTAGATACACCTATTGCACCGCCTATCAATTATCTGCGTCTCCTGAGCAACTTGACGACGATGGAGATGCTCCTAGGCTGTCAGACTGCAGGCCACATGCTACTGCACCCTCGTTCTGGCACACCAGATCCAGAAGAGTCTTCCTCATACACTTCATCAACAAAACCAAGCAGATGTTCAAAACATCGAATTTCGTCCACAGCTGCATCATTATCGCCTAGGTGATGGAGGTTGATTTTGGTGCACTATGTCGTTGCCAGCGTACTGTTTTTCATTGACCTTCTCCTGGAGGTCGAGTTGTCTAGAAATATATTCCACAGCCTCTCCACAGTTGCACAGCAGCGCTTCGCAGACATCATTTCAATGGCAGCCTCTCTCGAGCTCGGCAAACTTTTCAGCAACACCACGAGACACAACATCAGTCGCAGCTGGCTTTCTGCGCAGATTGGAGCCACCTACATCTGCCGAATCAGCCAGGTTTGCCTGATCGGAACTGTCAGTCTCTTGCAGAGGTTCAGCAGGACGTCTGTCTTGTGCCATGTGTGGAATTTGCTCACTGCCAAATCAATGACAGCTGCACACGGGCTACAGAAACTGACTCCCACAGCATGAGCAAGCGCATAGCGACACAGATTTAAGTACTAGGAGCCAGCAACAGGTGTGCTGCGACTTATATCATGACCACCGTGCTTTGTTAGTGATGTCTTGTCCTATGAGGTCGGTCAAAGCCATCAGAATACAGCCCTTTTTGGCTTCAACTTTGGTTTTAAAGCACCCTTAAAGTTAAAATGCGTGAAAGTAAAATAAAAGTAAAATGACCCCTTTAAAGCCTCGAAATCGTTTTAACGTTAAAATTGTAAAGTAAAATAGCATTTTAAAGTACGTTAAAATGGGGGTAAAGTTAAATTTACAGCCCTACTCGCTGCGCACGCCACATTTCGAATGCCGATGCGCTCTGCTCGGTCGCACGTAAAAACCATCGTATCATTCGGGCACATGATAGAGCTGCTGTCACCAGTGCAGCATCATTCGTCCACGTTGCCACAGCTAGTGGAAGCCGCCTGCAAGCAGCTGCGTCGTGCATCTTGTTTGATGCAGATTTGTTCGGCCAGGTTCCAAGTGACAGGCGCCTCGCTCGATGTCGTCGGCCCGATGCCTCAAGGCGCTTTCGGGGGTGGCCGCTTGGAGGAAAGTGTCGCAGGCAGGAAAGTGCGGACATGCAGCCCCTTCAGATGACGTTGAAACTGCACTGTCACTGGGGTGATGTCTGATGAACAGGAGAGCGACTAACATAGCAACTGCACAAGAATCACATACACGCCATAGCATGCTAGGGGCAAAAAAGTAGTCTGGAAATGTTGGCCATGGTCGCAGCCTGTTTTGCGGATGGTTCGCTGGGTGCAGCTGCGACCGCAAGTAGCGAGACGAGTATACGCGCCATTCTAGCTATGCTTTGTTGCTGCCACCCGAAACATATCAGACCTGTACATGTCTGCAACGTTGCGTGTGTAGCTGTCGGACACCAGCTTCATGGGGCATGTACAGCCACCCCGACATCGGCTGTGAGATGGGCGCGTAGTGCAAGCATCAATCCAGCGTCACGGAACCATACAACGCGATCCCAAGTCTGAGCGCTGCGCCGGAAAGGTCATTGTTGTGGTGAGCCAGCGAATGTCCACGGCAGTGAAGCATTAATCTAGACGTAGAGCGCGGGCTTGCAATTGACAGCGCTGATGCTCTGCAGCAAGTACACCACGACACAAGAGCACATGTACGATGGAAGGGAGCTTGCGAATCATTGCAGCGCTGATTTGGTACGTTTGCGAAAAATCACCGTGTGCAAGGCGCAGCGGTGCTACCTATACTCGAGATGGAGCTCGTCAACCTGCTCGTGACAATTGCGACTCGCATCGATACATCTGCGTGAACGGACGAATGATGTGAAAGCTGTACGGTCGTGTATGGACGCAAGCCTCAACACCGTCACGCGCTAACCTGCTAGACTGAGGCTCTGAGGTACAGCTCTCGGAGCAAGCGCGCCGTGATTTTGTGATCGCCCGTGCGTTTTGATACAGCTGCAGCTAGGGTTGCCCCAAAGCAGCATCGACGCCGCAGAAAAACAATTGACACACAGATCAGCCGGGAGAGCTGAAGTATCTGCTGGGTTGCAACACATGTCGCTTGGCAGGATACTGGTGTGGGGCTGCAGCAGACCTCGATCGTTACTGTTCAGCGAAGCACCTGGGACAAGGGTATGTTGATGCTGATTCGGATGAGATTCGGTTTCAGTGTTTGTTTTCTCCCGTTCACTCTTTTGTAACACACCTGGGACAAGGACCTGCCGAGGCGGTCATGGTCGCCAGCCGGTTGCAGATCTGCGGCAGGCAGCGCCGTCAGGGGCGACACAAGGCATGCAGCCACGAACGCCAGTCCGAGCATGATAGCCATGTAGAGCTGCGCAGATTACCCAGGCCTGATTGGCAGTTCGCTCAGCTGTCTTGCTACAGGCCGGGCGATGCCAGCCAGCTGCGGCGTGTAGGCCTTCAAGTCCCTCACGACGTTCACTCTTCTGTAACGCCAGTATGCGGGCCTTCGAACGTGAATCCAAGTTCGCCTGAGTACGTCGTTACGGACGAGGAAGCGGGCGCCAGCTGCAGGAAACAGAAAACAAAAATCTATCACGATGATGATTCCATCAACCAGGGCTACGAGGAACCAGCATGCTGATGCTGCGCTTTTACACACAGGTGTGCTACGAATTCGAAGAGAGAAACATTATCGACGTACACGAGGATCTTCGCAACGAGGCATGTCACCCCGGTTTATTGCCAGCGTCAGCTGGCCTCGGCAACGCGGCTCCAGCGCGACGCAACTGTGCGCGCCTGCGCAGTGCAGATGCCTGTTGCATGCAACAGCAGGAACTCGTAGCGAGGACATTAGCCTCACACTCGCATGCGTCATGCATGTGTACACTCACGCGTTCGGCTGCGTCTACGTCTACACAGGTCGTCGCTCATATGCCACTCATATTTACAAGCGTCCACGCTCATGCACGGTCGCTTACGCAGGCTCTTATTTACCCCCCCATTTTCCGCATATATATGAGCGGAAGATTTTCGATATGAGCGAGTTTGTTTTTCACGAGATGTACAACTTTTGTATTTTCGGCACCAGCAGTGCGAGTTTGAATAGCACCATGTGCATTTGTGTAAGTGTGCTTGCCCGGGCAGTACCCCTGATTGTGGGGGGTATGCACCGTCATGTACATGACTGCAGGCTGCAGCTTGGTGGCCAGCAGTCCACCCAGAACAGGCTGTATGCCATGCCCAACAGCAAAGCCACTCGTGGCCTTGCTGCAGGCGCATGGCACACCCCCCCTCTGCGTGGCCCTGCTCACTGCACCCGCCGCACGCGAGCTGCGTCTGTACGAGCTGCATTGGAGGTGGTCAGCCCCTCATGTGGCACAGCCCAAGCGGCTTCCGCCTGGGCTGTCACTTGTGGTGCATGCATATGCGTCATCGGCACAGCCCAAGCGGCTTCCGCCTGGGCTGTCACTAGTGGTGCATGCATATGCGTCATCGGCACAGCCCAAGCGGCTTCCGCCTGGGCTGTCACTGGTGGTGCATGCATATGCGTCATCGGCACAGCCCAAGCGGCTTCCGCCTGGGCTGTGCCGCAAGCGTGCAAGGCTGTGAGGCTCCTACCTGCCATGGCTCCGAGTCCGTGCAATTGCTGTTTCGAGCTCGTCTGAAGCTGTTCGGGCAGGCTGCAGCCCCCTTGAAGAAAGTAACCTGTATGCATTGTTCCTTGTCAACCCATACAGCGTTGTAGCAGTTGCAATTGACAATTGTACACGTACCTGATGTGTCAATGACTCGACGCACGCTGTCGCATTGTCGTAGCTGATGGGACAAACAGGTCATACTCAGGTCTCTCGATGCCAAACGCCGAACCATGTATGAACTGACCTGCACAAGTAGCTGGGCGACCTGGTCAACCGTCGATGCCTGAACAAACAAACGATCTGCACAGCCGGTGTTACTGGACCGAAGCCTGAATGCATACGAGTAGGAAACATACTACCTTACTGATCATCGGTCAAAATTGTGTTCTGTGTCTCTCCCATCCATTTGCGCTGAGATGTGTCGTCTCTGCCTCTTGATCGTCAGTGGCGGTTTCTCGTAACTGTCAAAAGTCAATCACCTGCATCTCTTTTGTAAATAATCACCTGCATTGGATTAGTCTGCTTCGTCCGCAGGTTCGTGCTTTCGCCGTTTGACAACCAACAGTTGCCTGCGTTGTTACGCCACGATACTACCGACGACACCTGACAACGCGATCTGGCACTGATGGATTATCATGACATAATCGCAGCCATTTAAATGCCATGTGATGGACGCTATATGCAAGGCGGGGGGCGCTCTATGGCGCACCAGGTACCCCTTTCTCGTCATAATGAACGGTGCTAAGAGGACGGTATGACAATCACCCACACTTTATCCATCTGTCGAGTAGAAACGTACTTGTGAAGACATATGTCCTCTGCAGCGATGGTACCTCTGCACTGCGGTGCAGCAGCGTTAACGATCAAAAAGGGCGCAATTCTTATCTTCCGGAGCGCACACAACCGACGAAGTGGCATAATAAGATTGTCCATGAGGATGCGGTTTGGAAGCTGACATGTACTGATCTGATTTCGTCATGGCTGCGTTAGGCGGAGCCTTCCGTTGACTCGTTTTGTGACAACGGGGCACTCGCGGCCCGTGTAGCCATGGCCACCGGTGTCGCGTGTGCGTTCTCCTGGGTACCCATCACATCTCTGCTAAAGTCCGTCTCGGCATATCATGTTGGTTTTGGAGTTTTCTTTGGAAATTCACGCTCGTTTACTTCTTCTTCTGTGGGGCGGTGTTCACCACAAGGCCGTCAGACGTCACTTGTACTTTTTGCCGCCTGTGCTATGGGTGATGTCAGATCCGTGTCAGACCTCATCCTACGTGTACAGCGACACCCCCTCGTCAGCCCGATCGACCACGCAACACGCGCCTGCTCGAATCAAACGGGGAGACCAACCGTCCCCGTCGGATTCAACGTGCAGGACGGTTTACGACGGGCGATAAGAAGCACAGCATCTGTACATATTCACGACGTTGATTACAGACGCCTCGTGACACCCCCTCCGGCGAGTACTCAGTTGGAAGAGTTACCGACCGGACTGCAGATGTGAAAAGGCCGCACGAGTAATCTACCAGTCCGTGCGCTAGCGATCCGCCCCGCTGCTGTTTCAAATTTGGATGAATGCAGCCAGCTATTGTATGTGACACGTGCGGGATGGCTATAGTGGGGGCGCCATGTAGAGGCGCGCTAGCAGCACACAGAAGGCATTGCAGGGGTTTCATCACGAAGCGGACCACAGCAGACCGGTTATACAATGAACGGGTACTTACAAAATTGACAAACAATCAGGCCGCTGCAAGCATTACCAACAGACTGGCTACCAGATCTGCAGAGTCTATGATACTCCCCAGCGGTCCTCAAGCAGAAACAGCCCATGATCCAGCAGAATACAATCACACCACCAAGCCCCACCTCGCCCCAGCCCAGCCAGGCACCAACAAGGGTCTCTACGGACAGGATCTCGGTGAACCAGAATGTGAAACGGAGTGCAAGCCTGAGTGCAATACGGAGACAGCAGACACAGGTTGGCCAACCTTTACTCTTCCAGACGCTACGAGTGAGGACAACTCCGAACCCGACAGTGATGGAGAGCAACCATCAGGTGCATCTGTACCTGCATACGTCGAGAATATGTTGATAGCGAATGATATCATTGCATGGATGCTCAAAGACCTTACAGCAGTACAGCAAAGGAATTACTTCATGGGGGTGCGCCTGCTGGAAGTGCTGAGAAGGCAGACATCCCGACCTGAGCACGAGAGACGGCCCACGATCCATACAGTTGAAGCACTGAATAAATACCTGGATGACAAAGCAGACAAGTACCGATGCAAGATGACAGCCAGGGAAGTACCTATTGTATCAGATCACGCATTACTCAGGCAATTGGCCCCGGTCCCATTGTTCATCAGGCCAATCGCTGAAGTGTTGAGCTGCTCGCTTCAGAATCCTGTCATCGAGAACTGCAACATACGCATGGATCCAGTCAGTACCTCTGAGGGCTCCCTCGACGCTGACATGGCAGGCAGAGTCGTGAGTTTCATGCACGGCTCGGCTGTACGCCAAGCGAAGCAGGTTCCGCTCCCCTCGTAGAAGGCAGGGCGACTTTGTATGAGTTACAGTCATGCACCACAAACAGCTGATGGTGGGGCGACGTGCAGGCTCGGATTCATGCCCGGATGCAGGGCGGACTAGGGTTAGCAGAGTCCACAAGGCCCATTTTCGCAGTGGCAATATTCTTTGACAAGACCCTGATCAGCCCAATTGCCAAAAGGTGACCTCTCTTAAAAGGACAGTGGTTTGACAAGCCTGTGCTGCATGATCGACCACACCCTATCCGGCAGAGTCAACAGTAGCCTGGGACTGCAGCATATAGAGACAGATCTAGATAAGCCAATGCGTGCTGCTGCAGTGAGCTGTACCCTATATTTGTGGCACCGATGAATGTAGATGCCAGTCTGCGTCAGAATGCGATACAACTACTGTGCATGGTCCCAAATGTGAAGGAATGGGTACTTGCACAGAGGCCAAAAGGCCAAGAGCATGTACGCGTGGCAGACATCGACGCCGCTATAAGTGCCACCACCGCAGCGATGTGGAAGGAGATGCTCAGAGATATAGGGACGGCTACGCAGCCAGAATGCGGAGTGCGCTACCCCCGCCAATGTTGGTCCGGGATGACGAATGGTCCAGATCCAAGAAGGGGAATGGTATCCGGACGGCATATGCACTCAGCATGTTACAACCATGCGTGCCTGATCTGGTGCAGGTATGGGTGAAATTTCACAAGGATAGAGAAGAATTGTTACGCCACAGCAGTGTCGAGCCGGCGTTTGATTCAAGAGGTCCCTACCTGACAGCCCATTGCGACGTAATGGTGGGTACATTGATTATGGACACCGTAGAGGCTGCAGCTACAATGGGGCTGATGCAGCGATTCGCGTTTAGGCTTGACAGCGTCAATGGAGGCACAGATGCCGCCTGTTTGCTATGCCACACCTCTACATGCAAATTTGACCTCGCAGCACATGAGCTTTCCCCAGAAGACCGCAAACACCGGAGTCCCAGAGAAGCAGAAGCAATACGAGAGTCAGGGTCAAAGGCAGAGATGAAAAGACAAGGCAAGTCCCGGCACAGGAAGCCTACAAATCTGTAATTGTGGCATAGCAAAGGGTTCCACAAAACGAGTAACGAAGGATACGGCGACAGATCAAACTGGACCTTATGAAGCGTGCCACGTCTGAGTCTTGACCACTCGTGTTGTGCAGGCATAAAAGCCTCTAGCCCAGCACTACAGAGCATATTCTGGGACTCGCAGTTTGAGTGGGGCGCCCTCCCAGAGTTGTGGGGGGTGGACCACCTGCATCACTGGACACTAGGCGTGATGAAGCGATTCGGGCTGGATCAACTGAAAGTATGTTGCATGCTATGTTGTATCATGCTCCCGTGGTGGGGGTCGCGCCACACCGCTACAATTGTCCCACTCAGTCAAATCCGTAAGCTTGTGTAAAATGACTATTTCTCACAAGTGCAGAGCATAATATCCCTACTGGCCGGGCTTGGAAAGGAGTTAGGGAGAAAAATCACAAAAGCAGAGCTCACCGATCGCCTTAATTATTTGTTTGACGAAGTAGCCGTCTTTGTGGTCCCACCCTTTGCTTCCCTTCCCCTGGCCTTCAAGGGGGGCTTAGTGGGACCAAGCGACACAGTGGGAGGCGGCAAGCTCCAAGGTGCCGAAATGAATCGTGTTCAGGCTGTGTTAACGTACGTTGTTGACGGACTGCCGGGCGCGGCACACACGGCGGCTCCACTGGCACTGGCACGGTAAGAACTCTCCGGCTCCAGCCCCATAGTGGCCCATGAGCTCTGCAATGCCACCCTACATATTTTATGGGCATGATGGATGAAGTTCAGGTCGGATAGAATGCAGACTCACAGCGTTGGGGGCTTTGCTCTTGAGAGACAACCTTTCGTACGTGGGCTGGACTGAACAGGAAGCAGATGGCCTTCAAGATCACATCGGACATGTGTTCCTCCCTATCATGCGCAAGTTTTTGGAACAACTTCATGACAGCAGTGAAGCGTTGACACAAGCAAGGGTACTGAAGACGCATCTGGTCGTTTCACACGCAACAGAAAAAATGATGACACATGGCGGATTACAGGTGCGAACACAAAATCATGTGCCTGCCCTGCAATCCACAACGATCAGTACTCTGGCATGCTATACTGCGGCAGCGGAACCGCAACAGCCCTGGCAAGGCCGAGGGGATTTCAGACACAACACCCCCCAGCGTCAGTCGGGATGAGCTATGGTGGAGGTAACATTCATGACGCTCGTGACCAGTTCACATGTGCAGGAGCACAACACGAACATATACGAAACTGTACACAAAGACCAGAAGAAAATAGTGAGGATGACAAACATGGCACCGCAAACCTGGCGCGAAATGCATGCCATACATGCCAGTAGATGGCAATCGCTTGTACACGAGGCCTACATGAACCCGGGATTGGGTGCTTTATTGTTTGGGAGAATCACAGCCACCTCCATTGTGACCGAGCTGCACAACAGAGAGGACCCGGCACAGGGAACACGGCAAAGGATCATAGACAAAGATCCCCCAAGGTCAATGCAGAAGAGAGAATCGGCGCCGATAGTCCGACACATTCAACTGGACCACGTCGCAGCGGTCCACCGAACCGGGAACGGCAGCACGTTCCGTACCAGATTATTTTACCTTGTAGTTCCCCCCACCCCGCCTCCCCTACCCCGGCCGGTTTTTAGCCAAGACTGTGTGAAAGACGTTGACCACAGGGATGGTTGACTGTGAGACGCGCACTTACACATGCAGGTACTCCTGGCAATGGCAGAGGCACAGAGAGGGACACCAAGACAATTGCGTGGGAGCCCGTGCGCCGCTATAACGGAGGCGGCCGGGCTCGAAGGGGCTGGACGGCAACAAGCGCGGTGTCACAGCATTCGGATGGAAGCGATCAGGCGCCTTCAGGAGGGCGAGGTGAGTGCCCCGGTGCGGGCTGGGCTAGAGACTGCGATCACAAACGGGGTTGTCGTCGATACGGCACAACAGGTACTGGAGTTGCCCGAGCTACTGTCACTGCCGTACTGCTTGGAAAAGTATCTGGGGCAGCAGGTCGAAGAGAATCTTCGGACAACGGGAGGCTTGAAGCAGACACTTCTGAGGCTGTGTTTGGTGACCAGCCCGAACATCAATGTGACGTACTACAACCACGGTGACGCAGGCAGTGCCCACCTACGGCAGGTGCGTTCCGAGAGGTACCAGGAGCCCCTCATGGGGTGCAGAGATATGCAGTAGCCATCAGCACATGCGACGGGGCCACTGCCACAGGCCAAAAAGGCGGCCGAAAATGGATCTCGGAGATTCGGAGCTTGCAGGTGTCTTTCATGAACAGACCAAGCCACTTGAACTTTTTCTTGACGGACAGCGAAGTGCAAGAGACGACAGACAAGGAACTCGAGGCCAGACAGAACAGCATCAACTATCGCAAACAATTCAACGCCGTCATAAAGGGGGAGTCTTCCCTTCCACCCACTAAATGGGTGTTTCTATTATGTACAGGACTTACGATGCTGGTATGCAGACCGGACGCAGCAGGGTCTGGGTTCACCGAGTTGCGGGTGGGAGACTCGGACACGAATCCGAAGGAGCGCACGGCTCAAGTCAACCTCCTGAGATGGTTACACCGCCTGCGCCCACAAAGACGACGAAATGTATCTTCTGTAAGTAGTCTGCTGCAGAGGGCAGACCCAAATGCCGAATTCTACGGATGCGACCGCATGGTGTGGTCGCGGATTGGGGAAGCAGAATACCCAGCGGACATTAGACACCTGAATCAGAAAATTGCGGAAGCTGGACAAGAATCGAAGCTACGGAAAACGGTACGTCCAGGTAGCAAACGGAAGGATACAGACATCGCCGCAGAAGCGGCTGCAGTCACAAAATGTCGAGGCGCACTTGATGGTTTCGGGAAAGATCGACTAAGAAGTGATGATGCATACAAAGGTATTGCGTTTTGCGCGATCGCTGCACCGTGTCAGACTGCCACACCAGTCAGAGTCCTTCCAGTGCTTGGGACAGAGCGAGTGGACCAGTGGCGACCGGTGAGCGATAAAACTGTCGCAGGGAGGCGGTTTCGCGAGTTTGAGAGATCGCAGGGATACAAACTGAGTAGCTACTACCAGTTTCGGGTGGATTTGACTGCCCAGCCGCGCGGATACGAGGTGTAATATTTGACGCAAGTGAGACCCGGTTACACCTGGTCGTGCACAATCGGCACGTCGCTGGTGACAGGCAAGACCAACAGTCTGAGTCGTCAACGCATATCGCATAACACACCATGTATCTGTGTATCGTATCGGAAGTAATGCTTCACGGGGTGGCGGTGAGACCGCCGACGCTGTCGGTGCACATGATCACGACGTGATCGTCTTTGCTATGCAGCCCACGAGGACGAGGCGTCGACCACAAACTGCTGTCACAAAACATGCACCAGATGGTAGACTGTGCAGGCTTAACCTGTGCGCGCCCAGATGGGAGGACATTATCGAATGATAAACAGACCCGTACAGCTTTGTGCGCGGGCCTGGCCACAGGCGTGTAGTGTTTGACTTCTCCCGTGATCTCTTTTGTTATTATTCCATATTCGTCAGACTGCATTCCTGGTTCATCGCCGATCACCCTCTGCGCCACACTCACATTCAAGCGCCAGAGCCGAAACAGACCGCTCTCAGACCCGCGGTAACCGACCATGGTTACCTGAAGGCTGTTCGGCCATCATGCCTTCATCATCATTCATCATTGATCAATCCATGTGCCTAGAATGGTGGTCTTCAAGTCGAAAGCCAGTCTGAATAAGAGCGAACCGGCCGGGTCCATCACCGATGCTCGTGGTGCATAAAATCAGCAGATTGCACGTATGTCAAAGTTGCTAATGCAGACCTCGGGATCGTCGTGATAGCTTCCACCAGCACCTTTACCAGCGGTCAGCGCGAGCGTCCCCGCGCAGAGCAGTCCTGCATGCTTTCGGCAACGGACTCTTCATCAAATGACGCAATCTGGCCAGGTACAGGCCTTGACCATGAAATTGCAAGGCTATTCAACCGCACGAGCCGAATTTCGGTATGCTTCCAATGATGTCACATTCTCCAGGTCAGCGTTTCGACCCAAACATGGTGAACTTACCGCTCATATTGCCGCTCATACGGAGGCGCTCATACGCATGAGCGACGACCTGTGTAGACGTACTTCCCAGTCAGCGCTGTAAGTTTGACCTTTGGATGACCACCCCTCACACTAGCACTCGTGATCTCTTCATAATCTTCCGGACAGGCGTGACGTGGCGTGGCGGAAGTGAAGTGTAGATGTTTGCGGAGTACTTGTGCCTTGGCGTTGGCTGTTAACAGCAATTGCTCTCCTCATGCGTGCGCGTTAACGCAACGTTGTGTTGCGTGTGCTCTCCCTCTTGGTCCTGGCGGTGCTACCGGCCCCTCCGGCTTTTTCCTGTGTAACACACCACACACCATTTCTCCACTTGGCCTAACAACCATGGCTGCAGCGGAACACTGGCAACCGAGATAAAGAGACGATGCAGCAGGCAAACTGCACTGAGAATGCTGCACAATGCGCCAGCATCACACATATGAATATGCAAACACATGCAAATGAATCATCCATCTGCTGTTTTGACTGTTCCAGAGACTTTCTTTATAAGTATACTTACATCTTTAGGCGACAGCTATTCTAGTCGCACCCACCCCCCCTCGCTTAGTGCATTCTCGGCTGGAGGACCCGGTAAAGAACCGGACAGAGACGAAAGTCCATGCAGGGACGGCCTGCAACAGCAGGTGGTATAACCATCAGGTGTGCACAGCAGGGATGCCTAGCAAGAGAGGCGAACAGCCTGATGGTAGTCCGCTACATTTCACAGCAGCCATGTGCAAGACTCGAGGGAGGTTCAGAGCACCACTAACTTGTTGAACATCGTAGTAAACTTGCATATGCATATGGCGGCGCCCGCCCCGGGCCTGGAAGAACCTTCGAAGCTTCTTACAACAGCTTTTCATTCCTGTGCTGTAGAATTAATATTACATGAACATTCAAACCATGTGTCCCTCTGATTACATTAGCCGTGTGAAGGCCGACTTTAAATTTGAGAGAGAGTGATCGATTACTGTGTAACTTAGCGATACTATCGGGTAGTACACGGCCACCTGGCGACAAAAAGCGGCTGCCAATACGGTTGCTTTGTGACTGTGAAAGGCTACCGTACGGTTGCTTTGTGACAGCCTTGAAGCTGAGGCATGTTTTGTGTGTTTGTGCCAAAGGTGAGGTCCAAAATGGCCTGTCGAGCCTCAGCAAGAAACTGCTGTGTATTCATGCCCGCCACGACTGCACCCACAGCAGTTGTATGATAATTTCAGGCGGTTGTACAGTAGTGCTGCCTGCCTCGCCATCTTTCTCCTTGTAGCACCAGCACGAGTCCAGCGGCCTGCCCAGAGAGCTGCGGCCAATCGATATCGCGATATATCGCAGCAACCACCAAAATCTCAAAAAAAGAAAATACACAGAGTGAATGCACCAAAGCCAGCCCGCCATTTGGCCACATGAAGCCTACATACATATCATTTATATAAATAATATGGATACTTGCACCTCCACACTGAGATATATACGCATAACCACTCTTAAGACCAATTGGTGGCATGCAGTGCGCGTACGCAATCAAGTAAAGACCCGCGGCAGTTTCCAAGTCTGAGACCAACGGAGCGCAGCAGCGGCCCCGCCCCCCATCAGGCCTAACCGCCACTAGACCCAAGCCACGTGCGACGTTAACAACGTTCAGCAAGTTGACGCCATGCACTACAGCCTCTGCCTGCCCCCCGGCAGGGGGCGCCCCCAACTCCCCGCGAACCCTGAGCGACATCTTTGCCGAAGCAGTCACGGCGTCGCTGTGCGAGCTGTCATGCGGCTGTGGTGATGTGTGCGAGCCGGCCGGAGTGCATGTCCCATGGACTTGAGCAATTTGACCAGATGCAAACAGCTACAGCTTCTGTGTTGTGAAAGTGCCTCGTAGTTCAAGTATCTGACTCAGATACTGACCATGCAGGTGTGATCCCAGATTTCAGGCGTCATGTGCTAAATACTCCGCACACATACTTAACATTTCGCCCAACTAAACTTACGGTATGACGCTTCCACTCGCGCTTGCATTCGAACATGCTGGGTTCGGCCCCCCCTGATCTTCGGGTCGGCCACTCGACCGCCGCTCCGTGCCGACTCGTCTGCTATGACTCTGGCAATCCAGTGATATAACCGCTATATCACTGGATTGCCACACGTAGTGAATTTCCAGATCTAGATAAGCAATTCTGCCACAGGATAACCCCTCAACCATCCCACACGCGCCCGGCCTCGCGCACACTTGTACATGTCCACCCACCCCGGCCTGAGCCCACTCGCGCACGTGGGAGACTCGGCCTCGCACCCCCCCACAAAAGGGGCAACGCAGCTGCGCCTGAAGCGGCCCGGCGTGAGCTCGAAGCTGTCCCGCCCGGGCCGCCTCACTGCGAGGGCCTCCCAGCCCCAGGCCCCCGGCCCACCCCACACATCCGCGTCGCAGGCCTAGGAGAGGCAACATCGCCCCCCCCCCCCCCCCCCCCCCCCCCCCTCCCCCGACCAAACCCTGTACACCATCCTGCCTCGTGTATACCAGACCCTGTACACCATCCTGCCTCAGGGCCACATGCATGCCAGCCGCGCCACGATCACCGCAGGGCTATGCATCCGCCATCGATCCGGCTAGGGCCTCCAGACTTCACCTGCTTCACGTTCACAGATTCAGAGATTTGTACGGTGTCTGAGCTGCTCGCGTACACCTGCATCGATGTTGCTCGAGCTCATGCATGTGTCCTGTTGATGCGGAGGAGACTTGTGCTGTGATTGCAGTCTCAGCAAAAGACATGTCACGCTGTCTGTGCACGCCCGGGCCCGTTCACTCTGCTGTAATAATCATGTGGCCCAGAGCTGACCCGTTCTTCCCAGGTTTTGTGCGCACTTGCAATTGGTGTTACAGAAGAGTTGATTTTGTGCACACTTTGACCAGCCAGTGCACACGCGCCAAATCTGGGCACACTTTGACAACTTTGCTGTAGCTTCCACAACGCTGTGGCAGCGTGTGCGCACTGACAGCGCCGAGAATACGGCGTCCTTGTGGCCACGTGGTGCACGTACATGTACATGTGGCGCCATGGGGTGTATCTGTGCTTGCGCCCCTCAATCAAACGTTCACGAGCGTGAACCATCATTTATGTTTCAGGGTAAAGGCTGCCACATGCGAATCTCTTGCGTCTGCGGCTGTGTACGCTCAACTGTATACTAGGGCTGTAAATTTAACATCTGGGGGCACGATTTAACGTTAATTAACAAAGCTAAAGTAAAATAAAAGTAAAATAGGCTAAAAAATCTTTACTTTAAACGTGTTTTAAACTAATGTTTTCCTGCTTTACCTGTAAAACTGTTAAACATGTGGAGGAGGCAGTTTCGGCCAATGGCACGGCACAAACACGGCACAAACACGGCACAAACACGTCCACAGCCACCTAGATACACCTATTGCACCGCCTATCAATTATCTGCGTCTCCTGAGCAACTTGACGACGATGGAGATGCTCCTAGGCTGTCAGACTGCAGGCCACATGCTACTGCACCCTCGTTCTGGCACACCAGATCCAGAAGAGTCTTCCTCATACACTTCATCAACAAAACCAAGCAGATGTTCAAAACATCGAATTTCGTCCACAGCTGCATCATTATCGCCTAGGTGATGGAGGTTGATTTTGGTGCACTATGTCGTTGCCAGCGTACTGTTTTTCATTGACCTTCTCCTGGAGGTCGAGTTGTCTAGAAATATATTCCACAGCCTCTCCACAGTTGCACAGCAGCGCTTCGCAGACATCATTTCAATGGCAGCCTCTCTCGAGCTCGGCAAACTTTTCAGCAACACCACGAGACACAACATCAGTCGCAGCTGGCTTTCTGCGCAGATTGGAGCCACCTACATCTGCCGAATCAGCCAGGTTTGCCTGATCGGAACTGTCAGTCTCTTGCAGAGGTTCAGCAGGACGTCTGTCTTGTGCCATGTGTGGAATTTGCTCACTGCCAAATTAATGACAGCTGCACACGGGCTACAGAAACTGACTCCCACAGCATGAGCAAGCGCATAGCGACACAGATTTAAGTACTAGGAGCCAGCAACAGGTGTGCTGCGACTTATATCATGACCACCGTGCTTTGTTAGTGATGTCTTGTCCTATGAGGTCGGTCAAAGCCATCAGAATACAGCCCTTTTTGGCTTCAACTTTGGTTTTAAAGCACCCTTAAAGTTAAAATGCGTGAAAGTAAAATAAAAGTAAAATGACCCCTTTAAAGCCTCGAAATCGTTTTAACGTTAAAATTGTAAAGTAAAATAGCATTTTAAAGTACGTTAAAATGGGGGTAAAGTTAAATTTACAGCCCTAGTCGTTGGCGTCACGGTGCACGCGTACGTGGCATCTCAGCGAGGTAGCTATACCTGCGTAGCGCTTTCTCAGGTGTGAAGCTCCATGACGTGAAGCGAACAAATCCAATTCTGAACAGCTTGGCTGTACATATTACAAAAGAGTGAACGGGAGAAAACAAACACTGAAACCGAATCTCATCCGAATCAACTGCAACATACACTCACACACACACGAACACCACAACCGCACTCACAATTCAGTCCGGCAGGATCGCGTCCTCCAGGCCCGCATCATAGGCTGTACATATGTGTTTCAGCGCTAGCTGGACAAGTACTTCCCCAGCTCCAGCCTACTTGCGTGCATAGTATGCACACCCCCGGGGCCCATATCGAGGACATGTGCCACTGTGGCAAGACCTGCAGCATTATTATTGCAGCTGGTGGCATGCAGTACACACTGGCAGGCACAGGCAGTGACACAGACCGCCGGAGCACAGCGGCACGTACACCCCCCACCAGGCCTTGCCCCCTAGGCCTGTGCTCCCGGCTGGCTTTGCAAACCAAGGCAACTCCATTGACGCCATGCACTACAGCCTCCGCCCGCGTGCCGGCAGGCGGCGCCCCGCCCCGGCCCCCGACTCCCCGCGAACCCTGAGCAACATCATCGAGGACGTGGTCCTGGCGGTGCCCTGCGTCTTTCTGCTCCGCAAGTTCTCCGGCGTGGCCGTCGACGCCCTTATGTCAAGACTGGGCCTAACGACGACTCCGCTCGCGGTGCTGTACAGCGCCGCGCGCCCGGAGTGCGCGCTCGCGCGGCCGCCGGCGACCCTCGTGTCCCTAGCCACATGCTGGGCGCCCCATGTGGTGCAGCTGGCAGCGCAATGTTCCCTCACCAGCATCCTGCTCTGCTTGAGGCGGGACGACGTAGTCGCGATGACCCGCGAGTTGTTCACCAGCTGGACGGCGATTGTGCACTGGGGTATTGTGCTGCTCTGGCGTCGCCCACGCGATGCGACGCTGCCGCAAGTTCTGCTCCGGCACTCCCGCCTGTACGCCATGTACCTCGCGACAATGGCAGCGTACTACATGCTTGAGGTTGTCGCCGTGGTTGTTTGGCACGGCCCGGAAGCGCTGGTGCGCAAGGCACGCATGTGGCGTGAGCACGCGGCGGGCATGGGTTTCTGGCCACGGGGGTCTCGTACGGATGACATGAGCCTTGAGCAGGCTGTCGGCAGCTTCATGCGGGAGTTCGAGAGGATAGCCCCGATGTTTGAACGATCCCTCATGCAGATGGGGGAGAAAGCCGGGTTTGGTGACATGTTTGGGAAAGCTTCAAGTTCACCGTTCGCCCCATCTCCGTTTGCCTTCAGGCCGTACAGTGACGTCCATGAAGCGTTCCTGGGCGAGGTCCCAGCAGCGCCCAGCGGGGCCGATCGCTTCCAGGACTGGCGGCTGTACATGCCGATGGTGTTCCTGGGGGGCCTCCTCGGGGTGCTGTATGCTTGGCCTCACACTGACGCAGCACAGCGCAGGTTGCAGGTGCAGCTTGCAAAGGCCTGAGAATCATTTCACGTAGAGTTCCAGTTCGCGAAGAAGCAGGAGATTACATGAAGAGTCACAGCATCCTTTGTAGTTACAGTTATTGAAACTCGACAGTCCATGTACAATGATCGAGTAACATCTGCTTTCGATACTGCTGAGTACACAGGTTACAAATGCTGTGTCTGAGATGCTCCACCATTCCACGTCTGTTCCCAATACAGCCTCCCACACGACTTTATCAGCTTTGTCTTATTGTGGCTGTGACCTAGATCGCAGTTCAAGCACAGTACCTGTATCATCACTGCCAAGCCCACAGCATGAAATCTGAGATGCAGGCAGTACAGAGACCTGACACGGCCCAAGAATGTGGCATTTCCCCAGGCGATACAAGCCAGCTTTGTCACATCGAGGCACTCTCGTAGACTGCAGCACCGTCGACAGTAGAAGGAGCATTGCATTGGCCAGACTGGACCAGAGCTCCAAGGCGGGCGTATGCCTCAGAGAGAGATACGGGGTTTATTGACTAGTCGCTTCCCAAATCCGTCGGGCTTCAGTCTCGGCCCCAAGAAGTATGCCAGGATGAGCCCTGCCACAAAGCCACCAGCATGGCCCCTGCACGCATGCAGATTCATCAGAGAGTGGCTGGCCCAAGACTCTGTACGCATGCAGATTCGTTAGATTGCCGTGAGTGTGGCTTGCCCAAGCCTCTGTATGAATGCATGCACACGGCTGAGAGACTTGCCGCAGGACTGGCCAGCAGTCAGCGACACCTTTAGCCGGTTCAGCGATCCATGAGCAAGTACAACTATGCAAATGCCAACTTGCAACTCTGCGTCTCACTACTGAGCGCCGCAGGGATCATGAACGCATGAATGCCCAAACATTCAGCCCTGGTCTCCCAGGCCATAGCACTGCCAAGGCTTCTATACGCATACAATACAGCATGACCACAAGTGTATGCATACTGGTTGGTAGAAGCTAGAATTACTGTGGCTTAGACTTCCATGTTGCACCTCGCAGTGACTGTATTGCTCATGGGCTGTACAGCGCTCACAACAGGCACACAACAACGCAGGAGTTGCGCACCAGTTGTCTACTCGTGCGATGAATGTTCCCAGCACTAGGTTGATCATCATCGTCTGGAAGATGCTCTGCTGAGCAGCTTTGGCCCCTCGCGAAAGGTACGGCTTGTTGTTTTCAAAGTACATCCAGGTGGCGCTGAACATGCCAAACACAGATCCTGAAGCCCCTAGAGAAGGCACTGGGCTGAACAAGAAGGAGGCAATGGATCCGCCGAGGCCAGAGAGCAAGTAAAATGCTGCAAAGAGCTTGGGCCCGAGGTTTCGCTCCATGCCTGACATTGAGTCAAGAGCATACATGTTCATCTGCATACTCACAGCTTCATGATAGCATCCATGTATGAATAATGCTTCACAGAATTGGAGTAAGCACGGGGGGTTTGCCTCGGTGCGCGGGGTCTGCCAGCTGCAGCACCCCAGCAAAACGTGACCGGTCGAGACCAAGGCAACACAGGAAAAGTAGCACAGTGCCGAGGAGGCAGGCGGATGAACGGCCATGTAGAAGTGCCTTACCCCGATGTGCAGCATGCCTCCATGAAGGAATGTGCACGTCAGCAATCTCCACCACTCCCCAGCCACAATCGATGGATTATGCTTGACTCCCAGCACGGTCAGCTTTGATCCCCAGAGAAAGTCCAGAGCGAAGATTAGGACATTTGCAAATATGAAGAAGTCGGTGACACGGCGATTTTTTCTTGCCTCCCATCTCTGTGCCAACGTGGGCGTTGGACTGCAACGCACACCAACGTCATTGACATGATGTGTTTCACGGAAGTTGAAATGAAACCAGCCTGGAACATTAGGAAAATATGCTGTGCAATGTAGCGGCTGCCATATTCTATGCTTTCTCCTTGGACTGGGGCACAACTAGAGACAAGGCTTGTTGGACGTAGTTCGTCGCCACAGCCACGTGTGATCAGCAGCGGGGACACGTGCTGCGGAGCGAGATGATCTAGTCAAATTAGCGAGGGTGAGAGACGCGACCTTCCGGACCCCGGTGTAGGAAAGTGTGCTCCGCTGGTGCCAAACGCTTTGGCTGCAATTGTACCCGCAGACGCAACATATAGACCAGTCCGCCATCGTGAGCGCCGATGCAACGCTCGAGGCTTAGCTGTCAGACATCTGATGGGATCCATGGTGGGAAGCAGAGGGCACTTGTTCAGGCCCGGTACAGAACAATGCCAATCAAGTCATGCTGCAGCTCGCATCAACAGCACGCGATCCTGACTATCCTTGCCCAAACATACGCTGCCTTGCGTCATGCCGCTGGAGTATACTGTGCCACGAGCTGCAGTTCTCTCGTCAAAAGACTTGAAGCCGTGTTAGCGAGGCAGTACTGGCGGACTGATGCAACACCCCTGTTCACACACTGTACACCCACGCATTAATGCGAACATGAACATCATATATATAGCCCTGCTGCTACCTGAGATCAGCTGATCACGGTTGTCGTGAGCGCAACCGAAGTTTCAGCTGCCGGTCGCAAGTGCCGATGTGGCACATGCCCAGGTAGCGTTGCGTATACTAGTGCGTACACCAGCGAGTGACAATGAACTCGGACGCATTACGCGATGTAGCTGCTCGTTTGGAGTCTACGTGCACTCAGGTAGCGCATTCGGGGACAACAGGACAGACGCGAGTGCAGCTCAAAGTCGTGCAGGACGTCGAGTCCGCCTTGCACCAAGCAGATCAATCGGTGGAACTGAAGGATGCCAGCCATGGCATCATGGCCTCCCTGTTGCGCCTGTTGGAGCAGTCCGTGGCGGGGCCGGTACGATCGCCGGGCTGCCGTGATGCACATGAACAGCATGGTTTCGAATGCAGTACCTCAAATATGCAGCAGTGTAAACTCTCGACATTGTAGGTCCGAGCGAGCGTCCTGCGATGTCTGCAAATCATATTCAACTCGGACCCAATCCGCGCGTCACTTGCGCACGGCACGGTCAGCAATGCCCTCCAGGACCGGCCAAAGGCAGGACAGGACGGAAACATCGCCATAGGATATCTAGAGGTCCTGGTGCTGCATGCACAGAAGTACGTCCCGATTCCTCCATTGTAATCTGTCCAACATGCAAGACATCCAAGCGGACCTTGCACACATGAGTCAAAGCAACGCCCGAACGATCGCGCGCCTGCAGGTGTGCTCACACGCACGTCGCACAAGTTAGCAACACCGTGGCTGCTGCCAAGGCGCTGGTGAAAGCCAGGTCCAGCAGCACCGACACCAAGGCTGCCAGCATCAAGGCACTGGCTGCGGTCACCATGAGCATCGGCCTCCCCAGCCAAGACAACACACCAGCACTGTCTGAGGCAAAGATCAGTGACCTGCTGAAGCTTGTGAAGGACTGTGACACTACAGCCACGCCCTTCACCTCCGCTACCTATCCGCCGGTCCTCCGGGCAGCAGCCTTCTCAGCTCTAGCAAGGTGCATTCTCCTCCTCTGAGACCTCGGCTGGGGCTTCAAGCAAAGCTTCACGAGGTCTCACAGCAACACCTGTGGTCTCGCACGGCTGCGTCTGGTTGGGGCTCTGTGAGACCATCGCAAATGCATGCATGCTTTTAACACAAGTCCACCCCACACACACAACTGCAAAGCGTAGCTTTGATGCTTTGTTTAGTCCCATACTTCGAAGCTGTCTTGCCCTTGTGGATGTGGCCATGTAAGCATGCATACATGCCTACAAACAAGAGCTCACACTGCCATTTGTGGCGGACGGCGTTGGGTGCTGCTGTACCGTCTGTGCTGGTCGTAGTTCAACATGCATGGGGCCGCCTGCAGTGTCGCGGCCGTCGGCGCGCCGCACCTGTGGGACCGCCGCGGCACTGCATGGGACGCGCACTGCGGAACCTGCCGGAAGGTGCTCCGCGACGCAGACGGCAGCATGCCCGCGACGCGCCGTGCCGCGGCGCTCGCGCTGGGCGCGCTCGTGGCCGCACCCTGGAGCGCCGCCCCCTCCACATCTGGGTCACATCCCGGCACCGCCGACGCGGCGGCGGCGGCGAAGAAGGGGAAAGGCGGGCCGGAGGCTGTCGCGCAGGGGCTGTGGGAGGGCGCGATCCGGCAGCAGCTGCTGGTGCCCCTTGGCCGCGCTGCCGCAGCCGACGACAGGTGCTCACCCTGCTGGCGGTGCAGCCGCCTGCCACGACCGGCTGCAATTTCCTTGCAGCCCTACAGATCATAGATGGGCAGGGAGTGGATGGGAAGCCCTCTCATGCAACAGGGCATGCTTGTCGGTCACGGCGCAGCGCATGCCACTGTGTGGTGTGCCAACTGTGCAAGGTTCCCCGTGGTGGCTGAGGGGTGGTGAGGGCCGGGGGCAAGCTTGGTGGGTGGCCGCTCCCCACTCGCAGGCCCTGCCCCGATCCAATGGACCTGAGGTTCCCTGTACCCACAACATCGGCATATGTGGTCCCGTTCATTCGGAGTTGTCCGTGTCCGATAGGATACGGCTCAGTAAACTCAGATTTACTTTACTTTGACATGACGTAGTCATACATGCATGGCGTGTCTGCAGTTCGTGGTTGCGGGTCGATTGATGCAAGCACAAATGTCAGCCATCTGTCCAACAATCAATGACCTGCTGGTCTGTACCCTGAAAACATCCAACACACAAGCAGCCGCTTGATTCAATGGAGGCGGTGCGATGTGGCCTCGGCGGCAACGCATTGAATGCCTCCGCCACCGCAGCCGTGTGGCGTGAACGCACCAGCAGGAGTGCGGGGCCATGCAGCAGTTTTGAGCCGCCTTGAAGCGTTATCCAGTCTGTCATCCAGGAACTAGACCCAAACGTTAGGGTTTACCCTATGTGATCCAGCCCGACGACCCAACCCTGGCATGCAGGGACGCGGTGTACCTGTTTGCGATGGCCTTCGCGGAGGCCCTCGCGAACATGCATGACCGCCACGGCGCCCCCGAGGGCGCCCTGCTCGAGGCCGTGCTTCCCGCTATCTCGGACTGCGACGACCTCCTCCCCGGCCCCTCCGGAACTGGCACCGCGACCGCCACCGAGTGCCCGCTGCTGCAGGCGGCGCTGCTCTACACGCTGCAGGCCGCGGCGCTGCCACGGCTCTCCGCGGCGGCGCAGCGGCAGCTTCTTGTTGAGCTCGGCGGCCGCTGCCGCGCGCTCGCGGCGGCGCCGGCGCCGGCCGAGGCGGTCGTCGTGTGCGGCGCGATGTCTCACGTGCTGCGCGCGCTAGGCGAGGTGCCGGTGGAGACGGCGCGGTCGCTGCGCGATGCCGTGCACCGGCTGCTGACGGTGGCGCCGCCGGCCGGGCAGTACGCGGCGGCGGCGGTGCTGGGGCAGTTGGCGGCCGTGGAGGGCGCGTCGGCGTCGGAGCTGGTGATGGAGTACCTGTCGCTGGCGACGCTGCAGGCGGCGTCGCTCGGCAGCCAGAGCGGCCCGCGCGTCGGGGCGACGTACCCGGTCCTCTCAGCGGCAGACGGTGAGCTTCACAAGGCAATCATGTGGGTCATGCATGCCGCGCGCTTGCGTTGTCGGTGTTCTGCTGCCAGTTGTGGGGGGATTGGGGGTAGTACGGGTATGTCCAGAGAGGCATCTTGTGTGGCATCTGGTGTGGCAGAAGAAGCATCATCAGTCGCGCATATACGCACATTCTGCACCACAGGTGGTGTGTTGCTGGCTGCGTTGACGAGGGGCCAGGAAGTCTGCACGCCTACTCACAAACAGCGTGCGGTCATGTCTACTGGTGTGTCACAATGGCAAAGCCGGAGAACCGGGTAGCACCGCAGGAACCGCAGAAGCACACAAAGCCACTCCGCAGCCGCCACCTCACACACGTGCGTGCCTGAGTGTGCCGCTGGTGGTGCAGGCCCGGCGACGTCGTGGGGGCAGGCGGAGCGGGACTTCCAGGGCTGTGTGCTCGCGGCCGCGGCGCTCATGGGCGCCGTCTCGCTGCTGCCCCTCGGCTGCCCGAGCCGCCACGTGCACGAAATGTACGGCAACGCCGTACGCATGGTGGCCGACCCCCTCGCGGCCGGTGCCGCGCCGCGCGCGCTCGAGCGCCGCCTCGGCTGCCTCATGCTCTCCTGCCTCTGCGGCAGCCTCCCCCTCGCCATGCTGCAGGTGTGGCCGCTCTGCCCCCCTGCTTGCGCTGCAATGCTATGGCCGGCGGACTCGCGTTATACGGCCTGCAGACGCCTGTGTTTGGCTGGGGTGTTCCAGCACATGCGGTGAGCGTGTCCGTTGCGCCGAAGTCTGCCTGCAGCTGGGGCCCGAGACACATGCCCATGCTCAGGGTACATGATCTGAAGGCATCAAGCCTGCCTGCAGGCGTGCGAGGACCAGATATTCGAAACCCTGGCAATGCATGCGCTCGGCGACGCGGCGTGCAGCGCCCTTGTCTCCCCCGCGGGGGCCGCCGACGCACATGCGACGTTTGTGCGGGAGGCCGAGTGGCGCACCGCCGCGCTGGAGGCGCTGCATGCATGGCTCACCCACTACGTCGCCTTCCTGCCGCCACAGCAGCAGGAGGCCCTCTGCGGCCGCGCCGTCGCCGCACTCGCGCCGCTGCTGTCCCTCCTCTCCTCCCCCGAGTCCGCGCTGCCGCGGGACACGCCGGCGCAGCCGCCGCCGGTGCGGCACGCGCTGCGCGCGCTGCAGCACGGCGTGCTGCGCACGCTGCTGTACGTGCCATGCGCCGCCGCGCTGCGCGCGGCGGCGCCGGAGGCAGCGGCGTCGTGCCTCGCGGCGCTGCGCGACGGCTCCGCGTGGCTGACGCCGCACACGCGGCGCGCCGTGCACTCGCGGCTGCTGCGGCCGCTGCTCAACGGCCAGGACGCGGCGCTCGCGCCGTACCTGCAGTGCCCGGACGACGGCTTCGCCATGGTGCGTGCTGTGTGCTGTGGCCTGGCGGATGATTCACGTGGGGGGCCGTGTGTGCATATCTCCTCTCGACAGTTGGACCGTACAGCAAGCACGGACACGGCTGGGCAGCGTCTGCGCTCACGCGCTGGCTGTTGGACTACACCTGAGCCAAGGCAGTACCATACCGGCATTCTCTCGAGGACGCCCATCACTGTTCTGTGATCCAATTGAATGCGGTACCATACGTGTGTCCTTGGATCGTGCACAATCCACCAATGGAGGTTGTCCTAACTGTGGATCTCATGAGGGGTCTGCTGCAGTGCGACCAAGCGTCTGCTGCCTCCGTATCGACACGTGCATCTGATGTTCGCAGCACACGCTTGGTCGCACCGCATCAGACACCTCATGACATCCAACATTTGCACCTGTCCACAGGGACACATATCGCCCTACATGGCTTACAAAGCTACCCGTCCTTCTGACGGAAAAGGGGGGGTCATCCCTCACCGAGCTCCACTGCGGCGCCAGCTTGACTTGCAAAAGAAAACAAAAAAACCAATGCACCTTGTTGCACTGCAGTTTGCAGAGAGCCCGCTTGAGGAGGACCTCGCGACGTTTGCGGGGCAGCCGGGGGGGCTGCAGGTTCCCGCGTGGCAGCTGCGGCCGCCGCCGCCGCCGCAGGCCGACCACGCGCCCCGCGTCGACGCGCAGCCGCCGCTGCTGCCGCAGCCCGTGTCCACCAGTGCCGCGCTTGCGATGACGCAGCTGCAGCTCCTCGGGCGCGTGTTTGCCGTGTCCGAGGAAGAGCAGCAGGCGCACATCCTCGAGTCTGTGACAGCCGCGCTGGCCGCGGAGGCCTCGGCCGGTATGTTCCACACATGCATGCACACCATGCATTTTGCTATGGCATGCTCCGATTGTTCACTCAACGGCGCAGAGCAGCGCTCGTTGAGGATTCGATTCACGTGACTTTGGGATGACATTCCATCCCATCCCTGATGTCTGCTATGCCGGATCTGCTAATTCTCTGTAAGATCTTTGTGAACGTATGGATGAACGCCTGTGGTCGCATTGAATGGTGGTATGCTTTGGCGCTATCTCATACAGTGGCCCAGGCTCATGCAACGTGGTTTCACTGCTCTACAGTCTCTGAGGGCCCCTGGGACGGTCACCAGGCACTCCACGTGCAGGCAAGACGGCGAAGCGCACAGCACGCAGCGGCGACGAGGCGCCTCTGCGTCTGCCGGGGGTGTGCGCCTTTGCCCTCATTGCCCTCTCGGCCGTGGCCAAGGCGTGCAAGGCGAGTGGACGGCACTCGGAGCGCGTCGGCCGCCTCGCCGAGGACCTTGCGCTGGCCCTGCTTGCCCTCGGCCCGGCCTCCACCCGCGCCGGTGCGTCACACCTGCCCGCAACTGCATAACGGTGCCAACGCAAAACGCCTGCGTGCCGCAGTTCGTCTGGTAGCTGCTTGTCCTCTCGTCCGGTACGCGATGTGCCATGGACTGCAACAAATGGATGGAACAGTGGGCGGTTGGTGGTACACGCAGTCTAATGCACAAGTATATATCGATAGCATGGCTTAATCCTAAAACACGCTCAACGCGGTGTTTTTCGTACCTTCACCTCTGCAGAGGAGAGTGCTTGCAGCTCCAAGTGCGCACACCGCGATGCGGCTCGAGTTCAGCACCGTATGCTCAGCGGTACCACCTGTAACACCTTTGTAATCTGCACCGGCCCGTACAACTGCCATCTTGCATGTATGTCTGGCATGCGTATCATCACGCCTAGCCCGATGTGCAGCAATGGAGGTGCTGTCCTTCGCGGCCGTCATCGGCGGCGACCGCGCCGCCGTCGCGACGACGCGCATGGCTTGCGCGCGCCTCACCGCCGCCACCGCGCCGCAGCCGCCGTCCGCCCCGGCGGCGGCCGCCACGGGCGACCCCCGCCCGTGGGCGCTCGCGCTCGGCGCCGTGCACCGCTCCGTCGGCGGCATCACCCTACAGCCACTCCTCGCGACCATCGTCACCGCGCTCACGGCGTACGCGCGCTGCGACGGCGCGATGCGCGGCGCGGCCGGCGCGCCCGTGTTTGCGCTGCACGCGCTCTACCTCGTCATGGCGTCGGCGTTCGGGCCGTCGGGGTGGGTGGAGGTGGTCATGGACACAGCCCTGGACGCGCTCATGCGTGGGGGCGCCGCGTCGGCGGCGGCAGCGGTGGTGACAGCGATCGTGGAGGTGCAAGGCCCGGAGTTCTGCCCGAGCAGCCGTACACACCCTGTGGCAGAGTGCGACCCCTCCCCCCCTCCTCCCCCGCTCTCGTGGCGGTCACGGGTTGCTCCATTTCTGTATGCATGGGTGGTACCTGCGTTTGCAATTGTGAACACTTGGGAGGTGTCGAAGAAGTGAGCGGCAGCAGTGTTGCTTGAGAGGCAGTGTTCGTGAGCGGATCGCCACAGCCCCCGGGCTGGGGGTCGTGTCTGGTTGTCTGGTTGTTTTGCGCTGCCACGTTTGCAGGTTGAAACAAGGGTCCTGGCTGCATGCGATGCATGAGGCGTGTGTGACGTGGGCACTTGTCACCGTGCTTTCAGGAAAACTGTGGCTTTCCTGCTAAATGGCATGCTGTCGTGTGGCTGGTGTAGCGCGTTTGTTGAGAGCTGTTGTGCACATCACGGCAGCGACACTACGCAACTCGCATCGAGCCGAGTGTTTGCCAGTCTGCAGTCTAAGCGCCGGGGTTCTTCCATTGCCCGGCCACACTCCCAGTGTCGCTTTCACTATTGCTTTTGATGACCTGCCAGTGATGCACTTGTGTTGAGGCCAGTCATGTCTGATGGGCTGCCTTACGAACAGTGCTCGAAATTCCACTTGAGGAACTTTATCTGTTGGTCGGAGGGCTAGCCGCCAGGCTGTGACAGGTGTTATTTATGTGTTGGTGTTAGCTGTTGAGAGCACCCCATCGACCTGTTATGTGTCTTCAGTGAGTCACGAAGCCGTGGCGCGCCTCTGAGTGGAAGTGGCACCAGTAAGACACAAGCTGCTGACCGCTGCAAAACCTCCCCAGGCAACGCTTGCAAGGGCACACGTAAGCTGGGCCACCACCAACCATTCGCATCGAGGTATCTGCGCGTTGCGGTGGGTCATCCCCAGTGTGGCTCAACAACAATGTGAATCTTACGTAGGGTGACCTGGTAGAGGTTGTCTTTACATTCCTTGGCAGCGTCATGTCCTCTTCCTCTTGAGATGATTGGCGGAAAGGCACCATGAGTTGTGAATGAGGAACCAACTGTACGGGGCCTGAGCTGTCTGACCTTGAGCTCATTGGTTGCTTCATTCGCTCACACTGCCCTCACAAGGCCGAAGCGAAATTGACTGCATTTTGTTTCAAGTTTTTGGCCGTCGTCGATGCAGATTCGTCAATGTTCGGCTGGGTGTCAATTCAGTGACGAGGGTGAGTGCCAGCTTGGCGAGTCCAGACGGTCGCATCGCCACATCCGAAAGCTGCCGTAGACTGAGCCATCAACGACCTTATTTAGTGACTTGTCTTGAAAGTCGCCTTGCGCTGAGGCTGTCTCTGTACGACAGGGCGGCAACGTGTCGGCGGCATTGTAGCCGGACGTGTCAGCAAAGCGCAAGCCACGATCATGATATTCCGTTCTCCGCCGTACTCATCGTTATAACGTCATAATTTCATGCTGCTAGTCTTGTCCTGGGTATGTCGTAGGCGCGGTGTGGGTCTCGGCAGGATGTGGATTGGTCCAGTAGGATAGCTGAAGCTGAGATACAGGTTTGAGCAGTACACAGAATATCCACCAGGACGCCCGGCGTTCCTCAGTGGTCATCTGCACGCAGGCTGCCGGGGCTTTGACAAGCCTTGTGCACAGGCGTCGTTGTTGCTGTGAATGTTGAACGTTTGTACCAGCATAAACCTGGTACTGGCGGAGAAGGGAACATCAGAAGCAGCCTTGGCGCAGTTGGCTAGCGCGTAGGTCTCATAACACATGATCCACTAACAGTGGGAGCGAGAGCCATCCTGAGGTCGCCGGTTCGAGCCCGGCAGGCTGCATTTTTGCCCATATTTTTACCACAGGAGACTGTTTTGGTCGCTGGTGAGCACGATCACTACCTGTGGCTGCTCGGCCCCAACGCCCCGCACAGCAACAGCAGTTGCCGGCTGCATTTCCTGCCTTGTCCGCAATTTGGCCGTACGCCCACTTCCACGCAAGCCTGTGATGGATGAAGTTCGCACCTGTGCAGGGTCATCATGGCGGCTGTTGGCCGCGTCGATCTAACACTCTCGGAGCGGCCCCCGGCCGACGCGACGGCGGCAACGGCGCAGCGGCTGTGGTGCGCACGCAACATGATCGCCTTCGCTTCAGATGTCCCCAAGCACACGCACCTGCCCGTGCTGCTCGCCAACCTGCACGCGCCGGTGGCCACTCTCCGCCACGTCGCCGCCGCCGCGCTGCACCAGATCTCCTCCACCAACCTCGGTGCGCCTCAACACCTCTTCCAGCAGCACGCAGCACACAGCACGCGGCGGGTGATCGGTGAACCGCGTGGGCTGCATATTCAGCCCTGGCAAAGTTCTGACACGTGCTGAGGGCTATATGTGGCGTTCTCAGAGGGATGTCCTGCATTGTAATGTGTTGTTGTTGTTGTGTCTAGCATTCATGTTGACAGGGCGCTTTGCCGGGCTGGTCACCTGCTTGGTGGTGCCAGAAGGAAGAAAGGCTGGGTGCAGAGCTGCTGGCAGAGGAGCATGCTGAGAGGGCGCTGCTTGCCGCTGTCAACGCCGAGGCGGACTTCTCGGTGCGCGCGCTGCTCAAGGACATCCTCCGCTCCCTCGCCAAGTCAGCCGCGCGTGACGTGGCGGCCGCGGAGGCGTGGGTGGAGCTCCTTGCGGCGGTTGTCCAGGGCGGCAGCTGCTGGGGGGCCGCGGAGCGCGTGCCGGGGGGCCCGGGGCTGGACGCCGTTGGTGGCGGCAGCATGGTGCGGGAGGGTTTCGGCAGCCTTGCGATGGCGGAGGAGGGGCGGCTGGAGGACGAAGCGGAGGCCGTGGACGGCCGGAGCGGGCGGCTGGAGCCTCTCGGGATGAGCGGCGCTCTCAGCTCGCCTCGGGCGCCTGCTGTACGCTCGCAACCCTCTCTGCTGCCTCTCTGCTGTGGAGCTGAATTAGCGCCGTGAAGCGCTGTGCTCCACGACATCCCTGCGCTGCAGCGTGTGCTATGGCTTCGGACAGTTTTGCGTCCGCTTTGCACATGCATGAGTCCCATGCGTGCGGAACTAAACGCCCATGCTGAATTGGCCGCAATGGAATGTCCTTGTATGTGGGCCTCCCTGGCCATACCGCGCTGGGCTGTGCATGTGTGTGAGCTGGCGGCCATTGCGCAGGTGGCTCAGGGGGCCCAGGAGAGTGCTGCACCGACGCTCGCCACCCGCGCGTGCGCGCTGCAGCTGCTGCTGGCCCTGCTGGACGCCACCACTGCCAACGCACCAGGCGACACCGCCGCCGCGCTGCTGCTGCTGCACATGCAACCGATCGTGCAGTGCGCGTTTGCCGTGACCGAAGACTGTGTAGAAACCCTGAAGCCGGACGCGCTCGAGGTGCTCGCCAGGGTTCTCGAGGCGACCGCAGCCGTCGGGAGCCCTGCCCTGGCCGGCGCCGCCGCGGAAGACGAAGGGGAGGAGGCAGACGAAGGGCTGCAGCTGGACGTCCTGGCGGCGCCGTACGTCACGGCGCTCAAGACGTGCCTCCGGCCAGACGCCCCCGTGGCCACTGCGACCGCGGCGGTTCGACTGTCCGAGGTTGTGCTGCGCTGCGGGATGCTGAGTCGCGACCCGAAGTCCCTGCAGGTATGACCACAGATCGCCGGGTCCTGCATTGCAAAGACCGCGGCCACCTCGTACATGTAGCCGGCAGTGCAATCTGCAGAAAACATTCGGTCGTTAAGAGTATACATATAGTCCATAATCATTGGAAGACCGAGCTGGAGGTGCTGGTTGTGCAGCTGGTACTGGGGCGGGTGATCGCCTTTGTGGTGGAATTCGAGGCTTCGAAGGACATGAGCGAGTCGCAGCATGCGGAGTGGGCCGGGTCGCGGGCGCGCGTGGCCGTGCTGCGCGCGCTGGCCTCCGCCCTCTCAGCGACAGCGCCGCAGGCCGCCGCGCCCGCGGCCGAGGCGCTGCGCGCCGCGGCGCAGGAGGCACTAGACACCTCCGGCACGGCGCCGCTGCTGCTGCGCTGGCTGATGAGCCTCTGCGCCGACACGACCGTGCTGCTGACGGAGTCCTCGGCCGTGCACCAGGTGCGCCGTGCGGACATTGCCGTGTTCATGCATCGGCGAAACTCTGCCATCTGTTCCTTGTCATTGGCGGCCGTGGCAGGCCCCTGTCTATTCCCTGTCTACGAGGCTTCTGAGGGCAGCTGCAGAAGAGCGGCTCTAGCGCTGCGCTTTTGCGTTGCCGGTCGAGCCTGTTGTCAATGCATGAAGAGGCGGCGGTACACTGGCGTGCCACTACGGTGTGTGCATGCTCGCAGAATGCACTCGCGAACCTGTGCTGTGTGCTGTGTGCTGTGAGCCAGCCTTGAGCACGACATGATTCCTCTACTTCCATGACTGCACTCCCAGCTCCTGGGTGCGTGGAGGCGCTGCAGCTCCGTAACACGGCCGCATGCATGCAGGCCATCCGCTCGCCGCTGCTGCCGTCAACTTCCGCATTCACAGTGTCCAAGGTTCTGTCGCAAATGACAGACGCCCTTCCGCTCGGCCTCCATGCCGCGAGCGGCCTTCTCGGCCACATTGACGCCAACCTCGTTCAGCCAACTCTCCCCCCCACGCTCTTCCACCTTGCCTCCATGCATGCGCAGCGCCTGCTGGCGCCGCTGCAGAGCGGCGGCGAGGTACCGCAGCACGGGCCGCTGCACCACGTGCTGCGTGCTGTGCGCGGCAGCCTCCAGCCGGCCTCAATGGCGCGCGCTGATGCTGCGGACGTGGCTGAGGTGGCGCGCGCGGCATGCGTGCTGCATGACGCGTGCTGCGGCCCCGCCTTGGCCGCCGCAATCGCAGCATGCGCGACAGGCGATGTGCATGATGCCACGCTGGCGATCGCACGAGACCTCCTCGCCACCAACGCTGGCATGCTGGTCGCCGTTGCCGCGAACCTCGCACAGCGGCCGGAGGTGGTCGTGTCGACAGGTGCACTCGCGGGCCCCAGTGACAGGTCCGCAGCCCCCGTGGGTGCTCATGACAGCACCCAAGAGGGTGCAAAGGCCGCGAAGTCTGAGGCAGAGACGCCATCGGGCACTGCCGGACTGTTCAACAGTGACGAAGGTGAGAGCGACGAGGGCGCCGGTGACGGTGTCCACGCGCGCAACAGCAGCTCCATGGTGGCAACGCTGCTGCCGAGCTTGGCAAAGGCAGCAGTGACCTGCTGTGAGGCAGCAGAAGCGGCGGAGCTCCGCGAGGCAGCTATGGCGGCGTGCGCGGACATTGTCGGAGCCATCTGCCTCGCCATGCGTGCCTCTGCGCAGTGTGGCGCGTCCGCATGTGCTCCATGCATTGACCTCGCGTGCACGGCACTGCTGTGCTTTGTGCAGCGCGGACTGCTCGGCGCCGATGACAAGGTGGACGCGCGATGCATCCACGCCATGCATGTGGGGCTCACGGCCCTTCAGACGGTCGAGGCTCCAGTGGACGCTGTGCGTGCTGCGCTGGGTGCTGGGATGCGGAGCCTTGGCGTGTGGGTGAGGCGGGGGGAAGAGGGCCGCAGCAGGGGCCGCCGGGAGGTGTTCCGTGTGATGCTGCTGCTGCTGGATGCGAGCACAGTTCTGCAGATCGAATCCACCGCAGAGCAGGCGGGCGGCTCCGCGGCAGGGGCGTCTGCGGCGCTCGGGTTGTGCTCAAAGACGCTTCACGGTGCGATCATCGTCGGCACCCACCAACTCGCCCCCTCCTGTGTGGGCAGGGCTGCTGCCCCGGTGTATGCAGCACAATGCGTGATGAGGCATACACCGGCGGGAGTGCATGGCAGAGCGCGTTGCCATCGTGCATCAGCATGGGTTTGAGCGACGCGTACGTGACGAATGGTGATGCGCGTTGCCGGTCGAATGCTGTGGCTTGCTGTGCCCCAATTCGCATGGTGTCGATAGCGCACGTGGCGTATCGCTGCTCGTCAGGCGGCAGTGCAGCGCCCGTATCCGATGGAACTGGTTTCACTTCAGAGAGCATCGTCAACCTCGTCACACAACGTTGCCCCTCATCCGATGGAACTTGTGTGCCGGGCAACGTTGCGGCTTGCCCATGTTCCGGAACGTCCGGCTCTTGCCGTGCCTCAACTTTGCTCCTCCCGCAACGAATCCCCTCCATGTCCTCGACATGACAGCTATCGACCACCAGCTATCGATGCACATGCACTCGCACAGTTCCACGCTTCAGCCGCAGCTTTGCAGATCCTGCGTCTGCACGCTGACCGTATCATGTGATAGCACCGCCTTGCTGTGGGCCTGCGAAGCCGGCACGCGGTGCGTATGTCAGGGGCGGTTTGCCTATACGTATGCATGATGACAGATCAATATTGATTGGGGCATTGACAATCCCGAGATTCGGGCCCGGATGAGGAATACCAGCTGCATGCTGGTGTGCAGGCGTCACCGCGGACGCGACGGACGCGGTGCCGCAGCGGGGGGATGCCGCGGTGGCGCGTGCCGGAGCGTGCGTCGCGGCGCTGCGGGATCACGTCAAGGCCGCCGTGGCCGCCGGGGGCGCGGCGGAGGTGGCCGAGACGCCGTGGCTGCGGCTGGCGTGCGCCGCGGCCCCGGCGCTGGTGGCGCTGTGCCAGGCGTGTGCGCTTGCAGGCTCTGCGTACGTGACAACGCTGCAGGTGCTCCTCTTTAACGCTTCCATGCCTTACACACTTGATGGTTGGAATGGTCAGCTACGACAGGCCGTATCTGAGCCACCGGAAGCCTTGCCAGTGCGGCATGGGACGGGGGCCTGGGACGGGGGCATGGGATGGGGGTCTTGGTCTGCACTGATTGGTTGCATCGCCGCCGGAGGTGAGGCATGTGCCGCCCCTGCTTGGCACGAACTGAATTGAAGTGCTGGTTCAGCTCAGGTTCAGGATGCATTGATAGAATTCAGTGTCACAACTACAGGAGATATGGTACAAGGCATGTGGTTCATCCAGAGTTGGAGATGTCCTTTCATGGACAAGGCTCAATAAGTCCACTTTCACTTTAATGTGCTTTACAAGGACAGACTCACAGTTGCCAGTAGCACCGCACAGTACAACCCGATCACATCAACAGTGCTTGCCAATGCGTAACAGTCACAAGTCACCCCAGGCAATCTGGCACAGCCAAAAATTAATGACTTCAGGTGTACCATTGTTGTACAAGCACCTGTAATTCTGGTCAATTTGGAGTTGTTCTGCATCACGCACTGGTCACAGCTGGGTGTATTCGCATGAGGCCATGGCCATGAGGCAAATGCCACAGCAAAATGTAGCAGGCATAGCACTGGCCTGATTCGTCCTCAAGCGGTTGAAGAGTACTGAGAGTTTTGGTGGATGTGTGCAGGAGGTCTGGGGGTTGATGGTGATCCTTGTGGCACAGCCTGCAAGTGGAGACAAGCAGCAACTGGCTTTGTATGGGGCGCTTCTGCTGCTGCTGCTGGATGCCATGGCTCCTCGTGCAGGTGCTGCTCAGGCCAACCCGCAGATTCAAGGAGCAGCGTACCAAGTCTTCAAGGCAGGCTTGCAGAGCTCAAGGCTGGCACCCTTGCTGCCTCAGGCCCTCCAGGTGCTGTCTACGGATGACAAGGCCCGGCTGAGGGAGGGTGTCAAGGCAGTGGAATCTGCTAAGGGAGCTGGCGGTCTGCAACCTGGTAGGGTAACTCAGTCTCCTGCGAAGCCTGCAATCAACTTTGCAGCTTTCGGAAGGTAGATATCAGTCTGCGAATGCTTCCAGGCGCCCGCTGGCGCGCTGGTACGTTGGCCGGTATATGTGGAGGAGTGAGTTGATGCCTGCGTCAAAGTTTTGCAAAGCCCGATGATTGCATCGTCAGTGCGAAGCGTGCCCATGCATACCTGATGTGAGCATTGTCGTGCGCCGCCAACCGATGTCTCCTGGACGTATCAATTGTACATGATAGTAGTAGTACATTGTCTGCATGAGGTCTGTGACTTGGCGTTCAATGTTGAATCGCTTCTTACGCGTCCACACAAGTCAGTGATTTTGAAACAGGTCGACACCTCTCGGGGTCCATCTCCTGTCGATTCCAAGTTTTAAGCGAAGCAGCGACGAGAACATTCCATTACTTTTGAGGCGGAATACAGAGTCGCACGCGGTCGTTCACATCAGCCTCTTAAAACACCTCTGTCTCTCAAGCCGGTTGTTGACAACCTTTTGAACACGAGTCACGATGACAGCGGATCTGCAAGCAGAAACACTGGAATGGATGCGCGAGAACTCAATAAAAGAAATTTTTGAAGTGCTCACCCAACCCGACGTTAACATGCCAATATTTGTAAACCTGTTTGCCATCACCATGTTTCTGCAGATCATCACTGCAAACGTGCTTTTCCACAAGCCAGATGACCCGAAAACGTTCATCATAGACCTTCTCACAACTATGAAGACTCAGGGTGCTAAGCCTCTACTGAATGAGAGCGATGTCCAGACGATGTTTGGCATGTTTGATGTGACCCAGCAAGGAATTCTCACTAAGCAGCAGGCTTTCAACGCCGTCAGGGCTGCGTTAGGAGCCAAGCACCCCATCGTCTCTCAGTTGGCAGGAGACGATGCTGGGGATACTCAAACGCTTCTCAACAAGGACGGCTTCACAGTTTATGTGCAAGGTGCTTTGACAAGAGCATCGCCCAAGACAAAGTCTTGAGAATATGCATTCCGGGAACATGCAGAAGCCCATAGTAACAAATAAACATAATGCAAGTGTATCATAGGTTTCATACAGAGAGCTGTAAAGTCCCAGGATTACAAGCGTCACCTGCAGTGACAGAAATTACCTCGCTAAGGCCACACCATGCTTCTCCACCAATGAACCTTCGTCCAGACTCGAATAATCAAAGGCGGATACACGATGTGGCGTGGCATGCTGCTTCAAAGCACACATACAGCAGCCAGTTTCTCCAGATGTTCACACTCACAAAAAGTCGATCACGATTAAACATCTCTTCCTTTCTCTCACTCGTGGCGATCTGAGCGATCACATTTCCTTTCATCTCGTGCAGATTCCGGCGGTCCGAGTACTTGTTTATCAATGCTGTACACCTGCCAGTGGCGTGGCCGATTGGGCGGCGTCTTGGCCACCTGCTGGGCTGAACTCCACCGAAACGCCATTTTGACCATCCCCACTTTTGCCAAGGAAGTCAATAACGTTCTCAAGAGAGCCCATCCCCGTGACGCCCCACTGCGAAGTGCTCTCATCGACTTCCGCCGCGCCCCCACGCGTCACTCGCCGCGTACCTTGCGATCCAGCGGCACCGTGGCCGCCCACCACCGGCGACAGCGTCACAGTCGGGCCTGGCACAGGAGGCCCCGACGATGCAGAGCTGCCCAGGCCTTCCGAGGGCTCCCCCGCCAGCTCAGCATCCGGGCTCCTGCGACCAAAACCGGCCGGCCGGCTTGGCGCGGCGGCTGCGGAGGCAACCCCCGGCGTCGGAGTCGCCACGGAGGGCTGCAGCGGAGACGCGGCTCCGTGCCGCGAGGACCCAGACGGCGACCGCTGCGACTCGGAGGAGTCCGCCAGGAGTGGCCCTGGCGGCGTCAGCAGGCTGAGGTGGCTGTAGGGGTCAGAGAGCGCTGGATGGTGGGGGGCTGATGCCTCGACGAGGCTCAGCTCCGCCTCTGGCCCGCCAGGGCCCTGCATGTCGGCCAGCGAAGCGGCGACCGCCGCCGCAGACGGCGTGGCATCACCACCCTCATCCGCATGCATGTGCTCACGCTGTGCAAGCGTGGCGCGTGACTGCGCCGTGCCCGCCGCGGCCTGCAGCGGCCGCCACGGCGGGGTGTCGCCGCCTGCGGGCATCCTCGACCCGTGCGGCACAAGCTCCAGCGAGCCTGCGGCCTTTGGTGACTCGGCTGCGACCGATGCAGAGGCGGTCGATGCTTCTGAAGCCACCTGTGGCGCGGCCGCGGGGGGGTTGCAGGAGTCGTGTCCGGAGTGGACGGGGGGCTGGGGGGCCGGGGAGGCGGGCGTGGGTGTGAATGGCCGCATGCGTTGTGGCGCGCGGCTGCGGCGGCCTGTCGCCGGCGCGGAAGCTTCAGCTGCAGCGGCCTTGAGACGAGCCACCTCCTTCCCCAGTGCGGCCACCTGTCGCTGGAGGTCGGCAACCTTGGCCCGCTCACCCTCGAGGGCCTGCACGCGACCCTCGCGAGGTGGCTCAATGCAAACACATCGACTTTCAATGCGGCTGATTGGACTCGTACATAGCGACGGTGGTGACCATGTGGCCGGCGGTGGAGGTTGTTTAAGTTGCACTATTGAGCCATGACTTATGCAAGCCGGAGAGTAGACCATCAGGGGAGACCCGGCCATCTGGTCGCAGTTCGGATGTGCCTGGGCATCCAGAAGCTGGCAGACTTTCAGGACCACAGCCTCTGCACCCCACATCACAGGATCCTTGGGATCACATGAAACAGCCCCGACCTTCTTGCACATCAATACCCAGGACGGTCTCACAGCCACGGCCCTGTGGACCCCGTGTCACTGCCAGGCTGGGGGTCCACATCCACCAGGCATTGCTTCACAGGCCACAGCAACCGAATCACACAACACAGCACACGCTTCCATGAACATCAACACATCCACATGCAGCGCTGTACGCAGTCAAGGAGAGGCCGCACCGCCTCGGCGACGCGCGCACAGCGGCGGGCGTCCGCGGCGCTGGCGTCCGGAGCACCCCGCTGGCCACGCAGCAGCTCGATGTCCTGAAACGCATTGCTCAGGTTCTGCTCGGCCTCCTTGAGCGTCAGCTCCAGCGCCGCAGCCTCGTCCTCCGCGGCCGCTGCACGGCGCTCCGCAGCAGCCACCTGAGCGGCCGCTGACGCGCCGCCCGCCGCCGGCGCGGCCGGGGCAGCAGCTGCGGTCGCCTGGCGTAGCTCCTGCCGCAGCTGCTCCGCGAGCCTGCACAATGCATGCATGCGAGTGTAACATCACATCTGTGCTATGCCTCTCATGGCCCCTGCTCCAGAGCATCTAAGTCTTTGTTGCCGAAAGCAAACGCAGGCTCCACTGCAAATGCATGGATCAAGAATCAAGATCGGTGTCAGGCAGAAGCAGCCGACAGGAAATCAGGCACTGATGTCGCACACGGCGCTGAGCACGAGCGGCGTTCGCGCCGTCCGTGGCCGGACCGGGGCGCACCGGGTGGCCTCCTGCCGTTGCTCCTCTGCTGCAGCCTTGCCGTCAAGCGCGATCTGAAGCTCCTTCTCCACCTCGAACACACTGTTCTCCGCCTCAAACGCCTGCGCCTCCAGCTGCTTGCGGTGCGTCTGCAGCCGCGCCACCTCCCGCTGCAGCGCCTGCCCCGCCTCCTCGGCAGCCGCCAGCTTCGCAGCCGCCGCCCCATCGGCGCCGCCCTGCTGACTCCGTACCGCCGCCGCCACGGCCGCCGCCAGCTCCTCGTCCCGGCCAGCCTGCGCCGCCTCCCGCGCCGCAAGGTCCCCCGGCAGCGCCTCAGCGACTGCCTGCCGCAGAGCACGCAGCGTGCGGCCCCACACCTCCTCTGCAGCCGCCTGCAGATCCGCTGGGGCCGCGGCCGCTGCAACCAGCGCCGCCTGAGCCTCCCGCAGGTCCGCCTGAGCTGCATCCAGCTCCCCCTCAAGCGCCAGCGCACGCGCCCGCACCTCATCCCCCGCAACCGCCTCCTTCTCTGCCGCGGCGAGACGCCGCCGCAGGTCCGCGAGCTCTGCTTGCAGCCCGTCCGCACCCTGCAGCTGCCCCTGCACGCGCGCAAGCTCCTGCCGCAGCCCCGCCGCCTCCTCCTCCGCCTCTGCTGATCCCACCCCCGCCTCAGCGTCCCGCAGCCGCTCCCGCAGCGCCGCAGACTCCGCGGTGAGCTCATCCACCTGCCGCCAGCACCACCGCGCCTCCTCTGCCTCCGCCTCGAGCCGCTTCTGCACCTCCTCCGCCTCACGCCGGGCCTCCGCCACCTGCCCCCGCAGCGCCTCCGCCTCGTCCACTGCCGCCGATGACCCCTCCAGCTCCATCTTCAGCCGGAGCACCTCCTCCCGGAGTGTCCGCACCTGCCCATCCAGCCCGGTAGGGTCCTCCGCAGCCACATCGCCAGCGTGCATGCTGCGGGCTTCTGCAAGGGCATTCTGTAGCCCCTCCACCTCCCACCGCAGCCGTGCGCACTCCTCCTCTGCCGCGCGTGCGGCCGCAAGCGCCCCCGCGCCACCCTCCTGCGACCCACGCAGCCCCTGCAGCCGCTCCTCTGCACACTCGAGCTGCTGCCGCAGGGCCTCCACCTCGACCCGCAGTGCCGTCGCGTCGGCCTGCGCCGTCGCCGCGCGGCCATCCGCGGCGGCGATGCGCAGCTCGGCCTCCGCCGCCTCGCCCATCACGGCCCGTGCATTCTCCTGTGCGGCGGCGGCCGCCGCCGCCTCAGCCGCGGTGGCACGCGCCTGCGCAGCCTCCGCACGGTCGTGCACGGCCTCCAGGTCAGCACGGACAGCCGTGAGCTCCTCCGCAAGCCGGCTCTTTGCATCGCGCAGGGCGTCAGCATCTGCCTGGAGCCTCGCAAGTTCATCTGTCTGGCTGCTTGTGGGCTGCTGCGCTGCAGCCAGATCGGCCTCCAGTCCCTTCACCTGCACACACTCAATGCCCAAGGTCACACCGTGATGCCCAAAAGTGAGAGCCTTGTCTTTGCAGTAGCCCGAACTTTAAGCAGCCAATGTAGCCAGGGGGGGACGACCTTGCAGCAGGAAATGGCAGCGACAGTACGAACCTGTGCAGTCAGGCCATCGACCCGCCGCTGCCACTCGCCAGAGCGCTGCCGCTCCGCCGCCTCGCGCCGCTGTAGGACCTCTTGCATGCGGCGCTCCGCCTCGTCCTGCCGCGCCTGCACGTTCGCGAGCGTCGCCTGCACCTCCGCTGCCGTCGGGCCGCCGTCGCGGGCTGGCGCCGCGTCGCCGTCGCCGGCCACTGCCGCGTCCCCGGCGAGCAGCGGCATCTCGATGCCATGGATGTCCCGCACCGCGAGCAGCTGCTGCTGCAGCTGGTGGTGCCGGGAGAGCAGCGCGTCATGCTTGCGGTGCCACTCGGCCGCGGCGCGGGCGTCGCCGGTCCCGCCGGTCTCGCTGCGGCGGCGATTTGCCGCGGCGGCGCCGGGTTGCCGCTCGGACGTGAGCTGCGCCTCCAGCTCCCTGACCTGGAGCATCCCAGCAGCGTCCACACAAGAACCTCAAGGCACTGTATGTCCGCTGCGCCAAGGGCAGCTCTGAGATTCTGAGACGTGCTAACATGCATGCACTACAGTGGATAACGACCAAGCTTGTGATGCACTGACGATTGCCGATGAAGCATTGATACATGCAGCATGCTGACAGCAGTGCTCTAGAACCTTTTCTCGACAGATCCTGACAACACATCGTACATGCGCCATAGGCGAACAGACGCCAAATTTGTGCATGTGAGCTGCAAACAAGCATTGCGATCATCACACTCTGGCCATGCAGACCAAGCGGCATGGCCTTGCCGGCCCGCACCTGCTGCTGCAGAACTTGCATTGTTTCGCCGGAGGACAGCTCCAGGTCAGCGTGCAGCTGGTGCGCCGTCGCCAGCTCCTCCCGCAGCCGGGCAACCTCCGCAGCTGCAGCGGCACCACTGTGAGGCGGCGACCCCCCAGCGCCAGCAGCCTCGATGCGCCACGAGTGCGCTGACGTGTTCGACCCCGCCGTCCGCACGGTGAGCTCATGGTCGCCGTCCGCCCCCAGCGGAGCCTTGCCTGCTGGCCTGCGGCTGCCGGGCGCCGGCGTGCCGGGCCGCGGCTGCGCCCCGCCCGCATGCTCCGCCTGCAGTGCCTGCAAGAGCACCGCCTCAGCAAAGAGCAGGGACGCTGACCCAAGCCGTCAGCCCATCAATTTGTTGCAAGACAGCCACACCATCACACCATACTCAGACACCGTACTAGCAAAGCAAAACAATCACTGATCTAGTCAGTGATAACTTTGCAGTACAGCCGGGAACACTGATAATTCACAGCGCACCTGCTCAGGGCCGGCCGTGAGCGCATGGAGCCGCTCAACTTCCGACCGCAGCGCAGCGCACTCCGCGTCCAGCAGTACCTTCGCCCCCTCCGCCTCAGCCGCACGCCGCTCCGCTGCCCGCCGCTGCTCCATCACGCCCTCGAGCTGCAGCCTATGCTCGTCCGCAGACCCATCCGGCTCGTGCCGTGCACCCGCCGCCGTCGCCGTCCGTGCCGCGGCGAGCTCCCCCCGTGCGGCAGTCAGCTCCCGCTCCTTCGCCTCCAGCAGGCACCGCAGCTGCAGCAGCTCAATAGCGCCATCTCCGGGGGCCGGGGTCGCGGCGCCGCTGCCGCTGCGCCGCTCCTGCAGCGCTGCGTTCAGCCGGGCGATCTCAGCCTGCAGCCCGGCGACCTCCGCATCGTCCGGGGCCGCCGCGGCAGTCATGCGTGCGGCCGCGCTGGCGGCGAGATGGCCCTGCAGCTCCTCCACCTCAGCACGACTCTGCTGCAGGGCGGCCTGCGCACTCGCGAGCGACTGTGAGCGGGCGTCCAACGACGCCTGCGCCCCCCGCAGCCGCTCCTCCAGCGCGCCGACCTGGCTGCACTTCGCCTCCAGCTCCCACCTCAGGCTTCCCGAGTCATCACGCTGCACAGCACGCAACCTTGACCTCGGGCGGGCAATGCTCTCTGACCGGCCGTGACTCAGCCGCCAGGCAAGCACTGGTATTGATGGCAGGTACGGCTGCTCCCGCAATGGTGCAGCCCCGATCGCATGCGAATTTCGGCTACTTGATACTCACCCAAATCGGCCGGAGCAGGCATGATTACAGTTACGCCATACATGGGGTGCATACTGTGCAAGGTCCTGGTGCTACCACCAGAGCAGCATCACAGAACAAGACCAGGGGAATACAATCTACTGCCAAAACCACAACTACGTGGCATTGGGTGGCACAAGCAAGGCGTCTGAGGGCAGAGACGCACCTGTGAGGGCTCGCGCCGGGAGAGCTGCTGCTCGAGCGTGCGCACCAGGGCCCGCGAGTCCCGTGCGCGGTCCTCTGCGCGCTTGCGCTCGTCCTGCTCCGTCTGCAGCACACGCTGCACATCTGCGACACGCTTCTCGGCCGCCACGCGGCGGTCTACCTCCTCCTCCTGCATGGCAACGACAGTGCAGCAGGCCAGCAGCCCCACGCAGCCAGCTCGGGTGACCTGGCGTGTTGTACCTGAGACAGCAGGATGATCCCCGGCAGGCTAGCCTGCTTTTACATGCTGCTGCACTTACACACACTGGTCGCGGTCGACTGCTGCTCATGCTGCACGCAAAGGCACCTATGGCGACATTGAGACCTTCGGCAATGCAGGTCGGATGATGGCTGCGGCCTGTGCCCCCCGGTAACCCCTGGTGCGCGCAGGTGGCACCCGGGATCAGGGGGGATGGGCATGGACTTGAGAGGCGCAGCAGCGTTCGGAGCAAGGGCACGCACCAGCTGGCGTGTGGCTGAGCGTGCATGAGAGCGGGCGTCATGCACCGCATCGTCGCGCTCCCGGACGGTGCGGCGCAGGCGCTCAGACTCTTGCTGCTCCTGCTGCAGCATGGACTGCCCCCGCTGCACGTCGTAGTATAGCTTCCGCAGCTGCTGATGATGCGAAGGCGCCGCGCTAGAGTCAAGTAGCGTTAGCGCATCTGGGGCCGGCATGGCTGCGTGCTGGCTGTGATGGCCGTGGGAGGTGTGGGACTGTGGCGCAGAGGGGAAGTGGCTGTGTGCTGTGTGCTGCATATTTGAGGCCAGGTTGGGGTGTGAAGGTGGCCTGGGAATTTGTTGTGTGTGCGAAGAGTTGGTGAGTACGGCTGTGTTGTGGGTGAGGTAAGCATGGGAAGGTGCAGCATGCTGTCCTTGATGCTGTGGCTGCATCACGCGGCTGTGAGCGGATGCTGGCCGTCGGTACTTCTGTGCGCCCTTCATGACATCCTCAAGCTGTAATTGGAACTCCTGAGACAACGCTGGGACTCTGTGGCGATCACCACGGGTTGGGGAGCAAGTGGATGAACGAAATCCGGGGGGCGCCCTGGCAGTGGCTCGAGATGATGGCCGAGAATATGCCTTCGGCCATGCGTCGGCCTTGGACATGTCGAGTGGAGTATTCAGGAATTTAGAGTTGTTGGCCAGAATTTCACTTGCCTGCGCTCCATCTGGCGTCAAAGGACGGATATAGGTTTGGGTCTGATGCTACTGTGCCTCAAGCTCACTGAGCGCAATCAACGACAATGCAGCTGAATCAGCATCGTTTCAGCAGCGAAGAATAACTGCATTTGGTGTGATAGAGTTGTGGCTAACTCGCGCGAAGGCATGGGCCGTAAGAGCCACGCGCGCCTGCAGCTGCCGAAGGCGTGCCCCACGTACAGTGTAGCGCGGAGCCGGGCCACAGAGCAGCATTAGAGTTTGAACTGCTGTAAGCATCGCACTTTCTGCATGATGGCCGGGCCGTCCAGGAAGTTGGCCCTGGGCGTTGCTGCACTCATGGCGAAGTTTCAACTCCCCCCGCTGCTAACCAATATCTGTTCCGAGGCATAAGAGGCTACAACATGAGTCAAGAAACTCGAGCATAAACTCATGAACCCGCATGCCTCAAGATTTAAAGTTTCGAGACATGGCAACCCTCCACGCAGATTGTATGCACACGCTAAACGGCGTGGCTACGAAAGTCATCTCGTTTCTTCATCGAAAGCTGCGAATTGGACCACCAGCTCCAGTGTCCTTCACAGGGTGCGGGATTTCACTTTTGGCGCGCTGTCAACAACGGTGGCGAAGGGGCCGTCGACTCGACGCAATTAGGTTGCGGACACCCGCTGTACACAATGGAAGATGGTGCGGCAGGATATTGACGCTACGGATATGCTGGCATAGTTAGTGGCTGAACTGCATTCAGTAAACCCGCTGTGATGAGGTTGATTTGGGTCTTACAAGGCGACAGATAATGGTGGAGGAGCATGGCGACGTTGTCGACGAAGTGGTTGAACAGCTGATTGGATGTGCTGGAAGAGAAACTGGAAGTTCATTTGGACAATTGTCACGACAACTGAGTGGCCAGCCGCAAGATGGCTTGAGGAAACATTCTGTTGACATGATTATCAAGGCAGAGGCTGCGGACCCACCATGGATATGTTCGAAGAGGGCTTACTTCCATCCACATGCTCGCCCAAGTGAGTACATCAGAGATATTCTTTGGGATCCCTACTTCAATCACCGTGAAAATTGGAACCCACCTGACCGTTTAACAGCGATGCCAACATTGCGAGGCCGGCGCTAGAAGTACCATGCCTGAGATTGCAACTAAGTGAAAATGAGAGGCGGATTCAGACTCAAAAGGTGTCTGGAACAAGCATGAAAGGTCTATCCCATCTACAGCTTCTTTGCAACGTGTCAAGGGCAATGAGCAGGCAGTCAGAAGAGCGATCAACAGCAGGTAGTGATGATAAATAGGTCTGAATGACACTACAGTACACCCGGGAGAGCCAGCTGGTCGTCTCGCTGCACCTTCATATGATGCGAGGCCTGTAACCTGGATGATGCATTGTCTGAGCCACATGCACATTTTCCCAAAAATTGCTCCCTCGGCAGGAAATACATGTGAAAAAGATTGCACTTATGCTTGCTGGGCAGACTCAACTTCTGCATCAGTAAACTGATACGTGTCGGCACAAAATTGGCATGTAACCTCGATCTTCCCCTGCTCCTCCATGAGCTTAGCTGCTTCTCCCTGCCCCAACGCTGCCACTGCCCGCATCATGCGCTCCTGTATGCACATTCCATGTGTTGCGTCACTCCACAACCTATACCAGTAGAACATCCTACATCTGCACCACACCACCCCACCTGGCCGCAGCAAATGTGTGTATACATGCACCTAACTTCGCATACATTGGGCTCCTGCAGTGAGATCCACATTTCGCCGCTGATTCTGAAACATGATGCGTGATCGAGACCACACAGGCATTACCTGTGGCTCTGATCCCCACATGCTTTCCCATCTGTGCCATGATGGGCCACACATGTTCCTTGGCTGCCGATACTCCCAAATGCGCAATGCGTGTGGCTGCCATGACATAGGAACGTACATCCAGCAATTCATCGGCCATCACACAAACGCGTGCTAGTCATGCCTGTGAGCAGTGTTTCAATGCCAAAGATTCATGTACTAACACGAGGGAGGAGGTCACCTGGAGCCCCTCTTTGTCACATGGCCCGTATTTGGGCGTAATGCTGCTCACATGTTGACCGTCCACACCAATGCCCTCCAGGAGCACCTCTGTCAGGCGCTCGAGCGTCATGCCCATGGCCATGACGTCGGTGACGGCTGGCAGCCCAGCAATGTTGGCCTCGAGCTGTGACAGCGTCTCGTCGGATGCAAACGGCAGCACCTGCAACCTCAACCACACCATCATGAACGACCCACCGCTGCTGCAGCTGTGCCACAGCACCTGCTCGGCCGCCACTGTTGTAAGCTGTGGTGCATGTACCACTCCTTGCAACCCATGGCCGGAGAAGCGCACAGTGCAGTGGTGAAACAACAGGTACAATCCACACAAGCCTCGCCTTGTGAGCAACACACAGGACAAGCACAAACTTGACATGCAGCAGAACCACCCGTTGAATGACGTGGCTGGACGCCCTCACTAACGTCCTACAGACTTGAGCGGTACAGGGAGCGGTGCGGCATGAATCATGGCATATCGCATCGAGTCGAGGCTGGCAGACAGGTCTCAATCCAGCGCTTGCTTGTGGCAGGCAGACTGGCAGGCCCAAACACACATGGGGCACGCTTGCAGCAGTTCATGTCATATAGATAATCAAAAATCATCAGAATCTCCTGATCGTCACGGCAGGGACAGAATCTGGCACAGCAAACCTGTTGGTGGGACCAGCACTGTGCGCACAGGCTGTTTGTAGTCACTTTTCACATACAGCACGATGGAAGCCCACATGCACTGTAAATGTGCTTGCAGAAAACGCTCCGCTCCATGGACGTTGTTACACGTAACCAAGAGTTCTCGCATTCTTGTTTGATCGTGCGTGTCATGACGACAGGCAGAACTCTGTAATGTCTGCCTGGCTATCATGGCAGCTCAAGACCGCCACAGCAAGACGTCAAGTTGCTATGTAGACGATAGAAACGACGCCAAAGATGACACAGGCTCAGGGCATGCTGGCAAGTGGGTGCTGGAGCGGGACCCGCAGGACCAGAACAATGCAGACCTTCACTACATGTGTACGACAACATTGACACGTAACCTGCATCTGGGACGCATGAAGGCACCAAAACCACTTGCTGTTGCTGACGGTCGCTGGCGCCATGGGATGCACCCGCGTGAGCCAAACGGTGCGCAGGGCGAGAGTCCTGACTATGATAGTTCCACAGGTGTACTGAGTGATTCAGTGCACCTGTGGAACTATGATATTCAGGACTTGGTTCAGCTGAACCGAGTGCAGCAGCACTGTAGGAGGAGGGCGGACCTGGATGAGGTAACCCCCTGCAGCTGTGACCTCCCCCTCCGTCCCGATCTGCACACCCAGTGCAACGGCGCTGTTCGTTTGCTCTGATTCGGACATGTACACCGCTAGATCCTCGGCGACCTCCCCCGATGAGATCTCGACCGTGCCGGTGTAGGGCTGGGGCGATAGAGGCTGCGTGCGGACGACCGCTAGCGTCCCTGCACCCACCGGGAGGCCACGTCAGGTGCTTGTGGTCCCCAGTAAACATCGGCGTGAGTGTTCACACCCGTTCACATCAGCCCACCTTATGATGGAGGAGACTGCTGGTGGCCCAAGCTTCTGAGAGCTTCTCACGTCCGCCCATGTCGAGCGGCAGCGCAGGAAGCACTCACGGTGGCCTTGGAGGACAGGGGATCCAGATTTGATCGCAGGAACGGCCCCAGGACCAGTCACATGGTCAAGGAAGGTGCGGATACGGGCACATACGCCGGAGTGCAGGGTGGTGGGTGGGTGGATGATGAGGGGGCACTCTGTCTGACAGTGCACAATATGGTACTACAGTCTGTGCGGTGGGCCGTTCTGTGCCAGCTCCGATACAATCCAAAGAGCATAAAAGCGAGGGCAATGATGTACCTTTGCCCACGGCGCGGCCGACGTCTAGCTTTCCGTCAGCTCGCACTGGTAGATCGCATAGCGAGTTGCCAACCTTTCCTTTGACGAGGCCAGTCGACTCTGCAATCACCTGCACACCCTTCAGGGGGCCATCTGCGGCGAATGTTATTTGTAGGCTCTCATTGTCCTTTCTGAAACAGCCCATGAGAAGGCTGCCCAGCAACGCCCTACCCAGAGCAGCTGTGGCTGTTGGTGCTGTTTTGTGGCGGGCTTGCGCCTCAGACACCAGCCCCAAGCCGTCCACCGCCAGAACTGCCACTTCCTGATTCGCTGAAAGGCTGCATAGAATTGTTGCAACTGTTGATGGGAGCATATGCATGAGTTCATGTACATTACCGACGGGCGGCGTGGGAATGGCTGCAACGTTGGTCAGGTGTCGGACACCAATTTTGAGGGCAGCCGATCATAAAGTCCGACACAGTAGGACTAGCATGATGACATGCCATTGTGCGTGTAGCATGTCGTTTTGAATGTTGCCGGCAGTTGCGTCGTGCTGCGAAGGTTATGTGGTGAAAACGTGTTCAAAGTGCTGGCACTTTCGATAGGCGCTAGGGCCACGCTCCACAGGACGCATATACGCTTGTATGCTATATTTATCTCAGACAGTGCTTTGCGTGTCCTGGGATACAGAGGAGAGCAAACGCGCCGCTGCAACAACCAGGCCATACGCCACCGCCAGCTTCAAACACTATTGCTCCAAACTATAATATTGTGGTCGGCTATTGAAACGGGGTCCCAGATGTTGCTTTGACATATTTTCGTACCTTCGCAGCATTCTGTCTTGATGCTCTGCACGTGCTATACAGCATGAACTTCGACACGCACGGACATGGGGTCGCTGCAGGCGCAACAGCCTTGTCGCGCCTCGTGCTGCCAGGCGAGATGCCATGTAGCCTACGTCTAGGAGTAGAACACAACGATACCTTCAGATCACGTCAGTGTCGACTAAGCACGTGCAGCAGTCCTGCGAGACGACAAGCACCGAAAGGTTGAAACACACAGGCATCTCGTGTCACGCTTCGCACGGTAGTTTTCTCTTCCGGAAGTGTTGCTTGAGTCACGTATCTGCGAGTAACTAGACGGATGGAGGGGCAAAACATGCTTACCGCGTTGACTCGTGACAACTTTGTACACGGCGCAGCTGGGGGACGACGTGGAGCTGCAGTGGGAATCAGCGTGGCTTTGACACGCGCAAATAGCACACCTTTGACGCTTCCACATACAACATGGTCTGCGCCTTTGGTGTATGGATCATGACAGACACTTGAGCTGCAGAAGGGGGAGGAGTGGCATGGAGTGACTTGGCATGGGTTGGTTCGGTTTAACCGCAGTGAACATGGCCAGGGTGACAGCATTTGGAGCTTTGTCCTATGCCACCAAACAATCGACATTATCATCATGATGTACATCTCTGGCGTGTTTAGTGGACTGCGATCCAATCATGGGCTGCGTAAAACTTGATGCAGGTGCGGAAGCAAGGCAGCGCATGTGGCAAGCGGAAGCAAGGCAGCGCATGTGGCAAGCATGATGTATGTATGCATGTAAGTTGGTTTGTTTTTGTTTGCATGGGTACAGCCACGAGCAAACAATAACGTCGTGAGCATCAGCATGAATATCCACATGCGATTGCGCAGAGTCGCTTCAGAGGATATTACTTGGTGTGTCCAAGATGAGGCTTTTTGCATTACATCACCTCCCTATGCCCAACACGATGTGACGTATTTCGCACATTTACACTAGATGGCCATTTGCACACTTTCACCTATACTTCACTCCTAATGCCTTGCTTGTACTCTCAGACTGACCATCACAGTATTACACATGCCTCACGCACTGCTGTTGGCAAGACTTTTATCCCTCCACAGACATAAGCCAGCTATAGCATGCTTACTCAACTACCGCGGATATTGCTCCTCCCATCACTCTCCGCCAGTCTGTCATCCCCTATATCACACGCAGCCGCGTGTTGGACATCTGTACAGTCATCACGCATCTGCCTATGCAGAGGATCGTCACAGGCATGTCTGCCGGACATTCTCGATGTCTGATTGAAGCCTGATATGGTGCGGGAGGATGCATCGCACACATGCCGACAACAGACTCTCTGAGAACTGACAACCACCAAGCGCAGGTGCCCTGAAGCGTGTCATTGCAGGCCAACCGATCTCGTCTAGTCGTGAGGGTACGTATGCATCAGACACCAGGCACCAGCCTGAGCACACGCAGATCTAGGCTATCCACTCTCTGGACCCTGCCCTGTTCACTTGTACTCAGCCATGAACGACTCATGGAAGCTCCTCCAGTTCTCGAGGATGGCGGGAAGGTCCTTCTCCAGAGGCAGGATGGTCGTCCGCAAGTGGAATGTGCCCGCCTTCTGCCCAAAGCCAGAGCCAGGCACAGTCGAGATGCCAGTCGTCTCGAGCAGCTTCAGGCAGTAGAACACATCCTGGGCCTTGCCAGCTGCCTTTGCAGCCTCCACAGCCTTAGGTGGTAGGCTGCACACGTCTCGTACCATCAGCATCACAGACCCAAATCTACAATTCCTCGTGAACACCACCTCCACATTACAGACCAGTTCACAACCGGGGCAACAAGTCAAAGGCACACACAGTCGTCAAACAGATCTTGCATGTGTCCTTGTTGTGTCAGCCCTTGCTACATGCATCTCATTGTGTATCATCAAGCTATGACAGGGCCATGGGGACCTTACACAGATGTCCCGCGGCACTCTGGGGGTGGTGCACAATGCAGCACAGCCAGTGCTCAAGCACCATCTCCAAGCAGGGACCGAGGGAGGGCAGGAGGGGGCCTGGGGGCGCACGTGATGAGGGGGAAGGAGTACATCGCGCCCTCGGTGAAGGTGCAGTCGACGCCCTCGAGGCCGTTGAAGAAGTCCGTCATCATGTGCGCCTTGCGCCGCAGGCTCTCCAGCAGGCCGTCCTTCTCAGCCTTCCAGCTGTCGTAGCTGACGTCGCCGGGCTGAGGCTCGTTCGTCATGAGCGCGATGGCCAGCTGGCCGACGACGTTGGGGCACAGGTTGATCGAAGCAAGCTGCAGAGCACCAGCACACCTCAGCCACACGCCAGAACATCAACAGGAAATGCCACCATGTTCATGGCAGGCTTGAGGCACGATCGATTCCGGTCACGAGGATTGTCTGTGTCCAAAACAGGATATGGCTTGGTGGACATCACAATCACCTGACTTTCACCACTTCTCTCATAAATCTGTGGATATGCCGCCACATGCGTTGGTAATCCGTAAATCTGCTTCACAGGCACAGCTACTGAATCAAGTAGCGGCCCCACATTTGGTTTCTGCTCCTTGTGACTCTAGGGCTCGCTTGTGCGTGTGGCTACCGGTCATTACAGGCGTTGCACCGTAATGTGCCGATAAACCCCGCAGCTTGTGCACACAAAACGGTACAAGGACTGAGCAGGTGGGTCCGCGAGCGGGGGCCACACCTTGTAGAACTCGTCGACGGTGCCCTGGTGGAAGTTCATGAGGTCGAAGTAGCCACCGCGCAGGCCGCACTCCCCGTACGCCCCCTTGGACACGGTGTGGAACGACGCGAGCTCCAGGCTGCTGGCGTACTTGCCTCCCATCTCGGTCGCGACCTTCCTGCACACGCCGCGCCCCGGTCACCCCCCCGCTGCACCCAGCTGATGCGGACCCACCGTCCCTCATGCCATGTGTGCAACCACCGACAGATCATCACCGTGGCTACGCCAAAATCAAGGATATGAACAGGCCAACATGTCGCTGTATCACCTGACATTGAAGCGGGCAGATTTCAAATATGTGCATGGGTTCGGGAGCTACTCTGGTTGGGGTGCTGTCGCGAAGAACAGATGATATGGCCCATGCAAGCCTGCAGGCGCATTGCGGATGCCCGGAGCCGGGGCGGACCTGGCGGACAGGAAGGGCTTCTCGTCCTGGTAGATGTTGGGCTGGTAGACCTCGTCCGCCATGAGCACGACCTCGTTGTCGACTGCAAACTTGATCAGGTCCTCGAGGGACTGGCGCGTCAGGCACTGGCCGGTCGGGTTGCCCGGGTTGATAAACACGAGGCCGCGCACGCGCTTGCCCTCCGCAGCCGCGGCATCGAGCTTGGACTGCATGCGTGACAGGTGTGTGGTTGTGCTGTTTGGCGGGCCGGCATGGAGGGCGGCCCACAGAGGGAGGGCTTGCATGCACTTGCCAGCGCCGCCACGGCTGCTGCCTCTCATCAAGTTATCATACCAAGCAGCCATGCTCCACGGTCCGCCTCGGTACCGCATGGGCACAAATGACGTACGAACAGAAGCATGAACATGGTGGTACCAGCACGATCGCGCACTGTATGAAATTCACCGGCTTTGCACTGCAAACTGGAGGCGTCTCCGCGACAGCGGTAGTCTAATGGAAGATACAGCCGCCCGACTAAGCGTGAAAGGATGTCACTGCAAGCCCGTGGCAGACACGGACCGGCAGAGGCAAGCTCTGGGAGGTGTGGCGCAGGGGGAGTGCAGGCGGCAACGGGAGGCTCACCTGGAGGTCGTTGACGTCCATGCCCCAGCCGTTCCCTTCGTCGAGCTCATACCCGACAAAGTTGCCGTTGTACAGCGCCACGGAGGCACTATACAGCGGATACTGCGGCACTGGCACCATGATGGAGTCGTTCGGCCCCCGGATGAGGGCATTGAGAGACATGCGGACGCCGACGGAGGCTCCGTCCGTCAGGAAGATGTGATCCGGGTTGACTGACATCCTGCAGCAGCTCGGGAGGTGAGGCTGCAATCCCGGAGTTGGCAGCTGTCACTCCTGCCTCTTGCAGCACGAGGGGATGACTACAGCGCGTTTGCACAGCGCCGTTGTGCTGCGGCACATACTGACGTACAGCTACGGTGGTGATCCAGGTGAATGTGCAGCAGTACCATTCAGAGTGATTCGATGAAGAGCTCTTGCGGCATGGAACAGCATGCAGAGCCACAGGGCAAACACACCGCAACAAACTGGGCGTGTGATGGCGTGAGCATGTTTGCAGAGCAGTGTGCATGTTTGTTGGTCAGGGTGGACCTGGGATCGGCATGGGAGAAGGGGGTTGTGGTGGCGTACCCGTCACGTTTCTGGATGGAGTTGGCAACTTCCTGGCGGATGCCAGCAGCTCCTCTCGAGTCTGAATATGCACCGATAGAGCCGACGTATCCCAGAAGTTGTTTAGCCCGTGCAATGGCATCAGCGGGGAACATCTTGTCCACATCGGAATGCTCCAAGAGGAAGGGAGCAGCGCAGAGGGAGATGACTTGCCGCATGAATGTGACTGGCTTCTGGCCAAGCTGCTGAGGGTTACCCACTGCACAAACCGTTCCTGACGTGTAAGGTGCGCCGATGTAGTCCTTTGCGCTTCACGGGATTATCCCCGCTACTCTAGGTGTCACTGGCATGGATAAGTTGCAAGTTTGGCACACGTGGTCGTGGGTGTGCCTTGGTTCATCAGAATCACCAGGAGATCTATGCCGTGCGCGCAGTTCAATCCATGAACGTATGTATAGATGTATACCTCCATTTCGCGCGTGGTCGATCAAGTCGGGCGATCGCATCGCCAAGACGTGGACAGGTTTACATGCACGTGTGTTCAGCCTTCGGTCTTCGACTTTGATGTGCTTGAAAGTGCGCGCAGATTATTTGGCGCAACATTATGAGATCATAACTAGGGCGCACCGTTAGTGAAAGTAATTTTCATGCCTTCCTTTTGCAATTCCATCGCGCGCAGGTAGAGTTCCCCCCGAACAGCATACTGTGTCCGCTTGACAGCTTCATTCAAGAGATCTGGATGGGTGACGTGACCATCTTTCGAATGTGGGACACTAAAAAAACTTTGCGGGGTTGCGGAGAAACATCGCGCTAGGCTACATCCCTCAGCTGCGTATGGCAGTGATGCACTCTGCGCCGCTTTTTGCAGGACGTTTCGAACAGACATGGTCAATTTACAATATGCTGTCTCTAGAAGCAATCAATGTCAATGTTATTACCGGAAGGGCCAAAATTGTGCATTGAATCTGATCGATGCAGATGTCGATCGCATGCCATCGAGTGATTTTGCACGTAGGTCCTTGCGCAAGCCACCCAAGTGTATTGGTTATATGTGCATGTTGTAATTGTTCGTGGGAGGACTGTTGTTGCTTCGGGCGTAGAGCCGTGCATGTGGTAGTACTTGCGATCCATCAAACGCCCGCGTTTCGTCGGACCGTGACCCCGATGTCGTTGCAACGCGCTTGGTTAGCACATCAACTCTGCGACACGATGACGCAGCATTTACGGAACTCTTGATACAGATGGTGGACTGAAACAGCTGCCAACGTTTTGCAGCCGACGCACTAGATCTGCCAGTTTGTACCGCTGCTCTCAGGATTCCAAGTACGCGCACAATGCGAAAGTGTCTGTACCATCCGAGCACATCTCTCAGCAATCAAACAGCTGCAACGTTACCGCTGCCTACATGGCCGTCGAATCTGTGGTGCAAGAGGTGTTCACTGGATTTACAGTATGCATTGGTCGTGCACACCCTGTCAGCTGTCAAAGTTGATAAGCTGCAACAGAGGAAACGCAGACCATCCTGGAGTGCACCTGACACAGCAGACAAAGCACCCACGCTCAGGGGTTGTATGGTGCCAACGGTGAGGTCTTGAACTTCGCATTTGCAGAGTAATAGCTGACAAGCAGCGTCTGCTCCCCAGCGTCGTTCTTGCCAACGGTCACCTTTGCCCGTGCCCTACGCCCGTTCATCAGCTCGGAGCCATCGCTGCTGACATCATACTCTAGCAGCTTGGGGTGGTGGAAGATCACCTTGGGCACATCCTCCACTCCCACAGCCCGCAGGTAGTCTGCAACAGCTTGTACCTGATCGGGCTGGCGTCCCCAAAGATTCCACGCGAGGGTGAATGCATGCTCGACTTGTGCCCCCTTAAGGCCGATGCCTTCGATCGCATCTAGCTGCAAGTGCGCGCCATCTGTCAGACTTCAAACCATATGATCGAAGCTCAATCTGGCAGCACATGGCCATGCAAGTCCAAGTACCCCGCCCCTTATTTCATTCTGCGTTGGCTTACTGAATATCGTGCTTAACGAACCACTGCTGGTGGACATGGTGGCCACCAATCTGGAATCAGCATGCATCGGTTCCACGGACGCCAAGGAGTACCGCCAGCAATGCAAACATGACTGGGCATGCACCCAGGCCGGAGATGCTTCGCAACATGTGAAAGAACAGGAGACCACTTTATCTGAAAATTACTGACCTTGAAACCATAGAATAATTCAATATGGATAAGTGGTACAACACGGCGTGTGGATTGTCAAAGGCCCAGCAGATGCTGTGCAATGGAGGCCAACTGCATTTGTACAGTTTTCTTCCATCACCACTACGAGTTGCATGAGACAAAACGCACCAGCTGGTTCATGTGCTCCACGCTAGGGTCGACCTGCTTGCGTGTCATCCTCTCTGTGACACCGTCAATCCATGCTCGATCCCACCCTCGCGCAGCCAGCACTTTACGGGCTTCTGTGATTGTGGCAGCTTGAGCTCGGCATATAGCTTGCCTACGACGTCCAGGCACTACTCTTTGCCTCGTTGAGGCTTTCAATCCAGCAGGTAGCTGGGCAACTGGCATACTGGCAGCTTGTTTCTGGTGCAGAACTCGCCAAGCCTACACAGAAGAATACTGTGGTGACGGTCTTACAAAAAGATCGTCATTGCATGTTCCGTTGCACTGGTTCTGGTATGCAGTCATCGCTGCCCACTGTCAACCAGGCATGGATGAAAGGCACGGCCAGCCACCGTGATGAAAATGACAGCCGCGCGTTGCGCATCACGAGGAAATTGACGGGCGGAAGTTTACAAATTCAGTGAAACTGATGTATTCTTGTGTGAGGGTGAATGCTTTGGTCGGGATTGTTCAGCATGCACGTGGAGATGCCGTGCACAGTCCGTCTCGCGGCAGATTGCACATTCTGAGATGGAAGCGGGCCAAAAACTGATCATATCGCACCCTAGCCGACGTCTTCAGATACCAAGCTTGGATTGATCGTTAATGTGCTCGTGCTTGAATACTTCCGTGCGCAGTCTTTGTATCTCCCATGAAAATGCTGGCAGCTCAGTGCAGGCGTACGCTGTACCAGGTCCGGCTACAGTGCGTATACTGCCGCTCAGCGTTTTCTTGCTGGAATCATTTCTTAGAGTCCTGAGTAAGCAATGAAGACTCGGGTGATGTGCCGCTCAAGCCACGAGCGCACTCATGCCACGACAAGTGGGTCGTTCAGCACCCCGTTGCAAGTGCTGCAATGCATCGCAGCAAGCCATGATAACACTTTCAGATCCAACTTCTGAACAATCACTCCCTGCTTGACGTACGATCACATCGTAGAGGTATTGTCGTCGTGGCCTGTATTGCCTGCTTATCATAATTCTCAGCAGCCTTGAACTCGTTGCATACATAGCTGCACAGGCTTCAAAGAGAAATACTGCATCTATTCAGGGTTTCTAGTCTGCGCCGATCTGTGGCCTTGTGAAGAGGACTGCAGGTGCCTGTGTTCAAACGATTGTTTTGTGCTTCGAAGCACCTATCGAAGCCTGTGGGCAGATGACGCAGCAGAGCTTCATTTCGAAGGTGTGCACTACGTAATGGTGGCTGTCCTTGCGTTCGTTGCTCTTCTATTGGTGCTGTATGTACCACATCAGACTTGTTTGCAGCTGGCGAGCGAATCTTTTGGATTCTTCAGCTTGAGAGGTGTAGCAGCATGGACTGTGGCAGGTGTTGCTGCGTACCTTTACATCGTGTTGCCTGCACAGAAAGAAGAAAAGCAAACAATGGTACGTGCTGTTCTGGAACGCGCATTCTCACACTCTTGATGCAAAAAATTCTCGTCCAAAATGGTGTCTTGCATCTTGTTTCTGCAGAGCTGCAGCTGCTTCCACAGTTCCGACTTTGAGGCCGATATGTCCATGTGCAGATTCGAAGAGAACATGCCCGAAGACGCGCTTTGGAGAAAGGCGAGCTAGAATTTGAGCGCCGAACAGGGGGGCACTTGCAAAAGGATTGAAAACTAGGGAAATTCCGTGTCTGAAATGCTTGTGTAGGCCAATGTGTGTGGGGTCCCAGGCACAGCAACGTGTGTGCTCCAGGCGATGTAGCTCTGCCCGGAAAGTTCAACCACACCATCTAAGTCCTCCCGCACATCAAGTCTCTCTCTAACGACACATTGTCGCAGCTCTGCTCGCTGCTGCCAGTGTTTTCATTCGTGTGTGGGCTGTTTCAGGTGTTGTTGGCTGTTGCTATCACGTCGACTGGAATCGAGTAGATGGCATCATCAATGAGGAGTGCTCTTCTGTAATTCAGCTTACGAATCATTCCGTTTTTATCTCGTGCTTTCAAAGATACATTACATACTGGGAAACAGCTGTGCATGTTGGCACCTTCACAGTTGCAAGAACATGTGTGAGATGTCCTGTTCCACGGCAAGCGACATCATTCCCGGGCATGACATTCTTGACTGGCCGGGACTCAAGCGAGGAATGCCGGAAGAGGGTTCCGTATGGCGTGCCCAGATGTTCAAGTAGGTGTCCAGTGCGTGATGTGAGCAAAGTAAGGCGTGCATGCATGGCGCATGTGCTCTCTTGTCTCGAAGCAATTATGAAAATCCACGTAGCGAATGCAACGCAGATATGTTAGAAGTGAAATACCAATCGTTGCTTTTGCACGTCAGGTACTGTGAGGCTTTCGTGGTCGTGTACGGTACATCAGTTCAGACCACCACGTCAGATGTGTGCCGTTTACATACAGAATGCATACAAGACGATCAGCAAGGACTAAGTGAATAGGTTCTCATATTTTTTGATTTGTTCTCTTCCTCGCCCAGGTAGCATGATGTTAGGTGACGCACACAGATGTCCGGAATCGATTTGAATACCTTGGTTGCCTGATAATTGTGCGAAAGATGGCTATGCTCGGGCGATATATTCTCCTAGGCCTTCTTTCATCACTTTGCGTGCATGTCTATGCGCAGCTTCATGGCGAATCCAAGTTGAAACGCCTTGCTGTGATCGGAAGTGGCATGGGGGGAGCCACTGCTGCGTGGCTCATCCACAATGCAACAGGATGCCATGTGACCGTATTCGAAGCGTCAGACATAGTTGGAGGGCGTTTGAAAGAGACTGTCATAGACGAGCGTGTGGTGGAGTTGGGGGGAAGCATTGGCATCGAGGCGAATCGCTACTTCGTCGAAACCACGGACAGGCTTCGGCTAACGCGACGATCCCAACCGCCTTCAAGTGTTGGTATATGGGACGGCAAGGAGTTTATTTTTAGATCCAGCGATTCTCTGCTTTCGAAGTTCTTCAGGTGTGTTATACCGGCTCTATGCTGGGCAACAATTGACCTCGGTTGTGCCCCAACACTCTGGCGAGAAGAGCCATCCACTAATTGCTTCACTCCCTTCCCAGCCACGTGACTGCGTCACTCAATGCAAACATGGGCGGCTCATAGATCCGTTGACAATCTACCGATGATGCGTAAGCGGAGGCAAGCATGCAGATATGGAGTGTCCCCGTATGTCCTGGGTCCAATCGTCAACGACGCAGTGGAGAAATTCGATCAGGTGTACAACCTACAAGAGGCTGGTAACGCCTATGAGACTGCAGAGGAGTTGTGGGAGGCGTTGGGCCTGGCCCCCCTCATGAATGTCACCCTGCACGACTACCTCCAGGATGCATCACGCTTCCTCGGGTTTCCACTCATCAACCACAACTTCATCACAGAAGCTGCAGCTGCCTCCACCAGAGTCAACTACAACCAGAACCCGAGTGTCATCACAGCCCTAGCAGGTACTCCCTCTGATGAGAGCTCTCCCCCTCCCCCTGCGCATCATCCACATGCAGTGCTGCATGCCACACTTGCCCACATGCGCTGCGGCGGGAGATGAAGGCCGTCAGCGGAGCGCTGCACGGCTCATGCCTATTCCAGGCAGCGGCTGCTGGATCTGTGTGCGCATCATGTGTCCTTCATGCAACAGCCTGTGATGCACATCTCGTCCGTGCACAGTATCTCCACTCTGCGCGAGTCACTCGATGCTGCATCTGGATCAGTCACAGGTAGCCCCTCTGGGGTACTCCCACAGCCAGGCCACACTCTGCGCTTCACGCTTCCTCACCACCGCTCCACGTGTCAAGCATGCCTGCACCTTCCACTGCCATTCCTTCAGGATGACCGAATGCAGCGGAGGTCGGCAGCAGACGATCCGATTCGACCGCGTGGGCGCGCGTGTGCGCCATCGCCTCTCATATGCACGGAGAGTCGCCATCGTCACGTAAGGGAATGATCCTGGCCGACAAGTTGGGGCCCGGATGACAACTTACAATAACTTATGTCATTGCATTGCAGCGCAGCAAAGCATACCACAAGGCACTGCCATCAAATGCATTCATGCAAAGGTCTCCCCAACACAGCTTATGGCCTGGATGTGGTAAGCCGTACATGGTATGTGGCAGGCGTGGCATGCCCACCCAACCTCCCCCCCACTCCCCTCCCCTTCCACTCCCGTTGCGCTGCACCCATGCTGTCCTGATACCGAGCTCATCAGGGCTCTACAGGTGGTTTTCGTTCGGGCGAAAGAATCGATGCCTCGCGTCGCTCACCATCGCGAATCCCCTGTTTTTTCTCTCTGTCCAGTTATGACGGGAAATCGATTGGATTGTAGACCCTTGGTGCTCATTCTGTGGTCCCAGCATGCAGGCCTCATCGCGCTCGCACCAAACGACGGAGCCTTTACAGTCGACGGCGGCACCGGCCAGATGCCCGCAGGCCTGCTCGCACTCGCCAACGCCGACATCAAGCTCTCGCACAATGTCTCCGCCGTCCGCCGCTCCGGCGCCTCGTGGAAAGTCACCGCCAGCAACACCGCGGCGCAGCTGGGGGGGGGCCCCCTTCACAGCGCCGACCCCAGCGGTGACGCTCACGGCGATGAGGGGGTGGGCGGGTGGTGGGGGGACGACACGTTCGATGCTGTCATCATCGCGGCGCCACTGAAGGAGTCTGGGATATTGATCGAAGGTATTGAGGGTGCCTCGGCGGGCGGTCCCGGCAGCGGCAGCCACTCAGCCACGCCGGGGGGCACGATTGACTACCAGACAGTGTACACAACTTACGTCAAGGCAAAGCTACGGCCGGAGTACTTCTATCCAGGGACTGGTGCAGTGGGAGGTGAGGCTGCAGCGGCTCTGCGAGCGGATGCAGAGCTGCCGGGATTCATCGGCACGAGTGAGGGCAGTGCGGCGGGCTTCTCATGCATCGGGACGCTGAACGCGTCAGTGGATGGCAATGGCACCCGGCTGATGAAGCTCTTTTCGCGGGAGAAGCTGCAGCAGGAGCTGCTGGACAAGATGTTTGTAGCGCCGGAGGTGCCGGCGGAGAAGCGGTGGGAGGCGTACCCGGTATTTAGGGTTCCGGAGCGGGAGGAGGGCCGCATGCGCGTCGCGGGGGGGCTGTACTACGTCAATGCGCTGGAAGCCGGGGCGTCGTGCATTGAGATCGCGGCTGTGGCGGCCCGGAACGTCGCGGCACTGCTGCTGCGGGATTTAGCGCAGGGGGAGATTGTGGGCGGAGTCGTGGCGGCTGAGAGGGCTGCAGCTGACAGCCTCACGGCTCAGCAGGAGTTGTGATTGTGTGGTCATGACCATGTCCGTTACGTCTGAGTGTATTATAGTGTGTTGAAGGAGGTGCGTGGAATGGTGTAGACTGTACGACGTGACAGCGTACATTGCTGCGTGACTGTGGGTGCACATGACCGACAGCAGGATCGAATGAGTACTTTGTGGACTGATGTGGACTCTGCCGTGTGATAGCATAAGCACTTGTGCATCATTGATTGAATTGATCAGATGAGATCTCAGCACTGGATGCTTGTTTTTGTATGCATCCAAGTAGACCTTCGGCAGGTGCTGAAAGTGTAGACTGAGAAGGGACGATTACGGGTGGTCCGCAGTTCAGTGGCCCCGGTGGAGGCAGCCTTGTTCCCCTTATTCAAGGTGTCGCATGGTCTGACTTCCTGTCCTGGTTATTGGTGTTTTGCTGAAGTCATGGATGTGCCTGCCCTGAAAGGTTCAGAGCAGGACTGATCTGCATGCGGGTGCACCAGCAAGCCAGACAGACGCAAGCTAAGCAGCATCCTGCAGCACGCATGTGGAGTGCTGGTCAGCAGTCAGAGGCGCTGCTTCCCTATGCTGAGAATTTCCGCTGGCAGCCCCTGCAGGGTCCTGTGTGGGCATGACCCAGGCTTAGGTGAGGGATCTGAGACAGCGGATATCTCGCCTCATCTCGGCACCGGCCATGCACCATGCACGAGATTTCCTCTTCTGTAACACGCATCGATAACCCCAGTTGACACAGCCGCACGTCATTCAGGAGGGCACATCCCACTGCGCCTGGCGCGTTGGTCTGCGCATTTTAGAGCAGGCGTATGTACATGCGTACATGATGCGTTCACTGAGCTTGGTCAATTTCAACCACAAGCACTGTGATGGCAAGTACACAAGGCCCAGGTTTTTGCAGCATTTGACAATGTGAGGGGTTGAACACCCAGGCACGCACACATCGTATGGCAAAAGATACGTCTAGGGCTCGATCAAACAGGCGTACATGTTACAGGCAGTTGTTATAGATGCACTTTGCAACATGCCTCGTTGCCAAAGAGATAGCACATGCCAGGTGATTATGTCACACTGTAGCGAAACTTTTCATCTTCCAGGTGTGATACACAAGCACAGCAATGTTGATGTGATGGGTGTGATATCAGCGCAGTACAATTGCTGTTGTGTTGTAGGGCAGGATCTGGTGCAAGGGCTGGTCAGTGTTGGCACGCCGACCCATCTGCTAGCTCCCAAAAACGACTGCAAGGACTATTTGCGTCGCCGTGATTCCAGACACCCGCCTTTGCAATCAAAGCTTCACTTGAGTTCAGTCTTGTTTGCGTTGGTGTCGCACTGACTCACCATTGGCTGACTGGTCCTGCATGCAGCTGCGTCGAGGTGTCCCCGCCAGAACGTGACCGAAGCTTTTGCACTGGTCACCCCTCAGCGTCAAAGCGCACGCCGATAGACCCTGCCGTACCAGACCACTTCCATGAATGAGTGCGATGTGTCAATCTTCACGAAGGCTACATGTGTGCTGCTCAACCCACTTCGAAACACCGCCCAGGCCTGAGGTCCATCTTGCGTCGCCGGCTTGTGAGGGGACCTGCTACCCGGATCCCATCAAGGCCTGAATATGTTGAAATTTGTCTTTAAATTCCTGTAGTCCTTCAGTATATTGCCGAAACAATGCAGGCTACGCCTGTGAAGCCACGCATCTTGCTGGTTGTCGGGCTGCCGCGGTCAGGTACGTCAATGCTCATGCCGACGGTACGCCGTATATGCTTGCGAAGGCGTGGCATTTGCTTTTTTTGAGGTTGCTCTTGCTATAAACAACCCGAACGAGTGAGATTTGCAGGCAAAACACATGTCGCGTTGAAACTGCGTGAAGCAGGATTCGATCACATCCAGCAGCACAGTACATCCGACACATCCTCGCTTGTTGCCGCTGTGCAGAGCAGCCTGAAAGCTGCACGCGATGTCGTTGTGGACTCTGCAAACTTGACCAAGGACGAGCGCATGATGTGGATTTCAGCTGGGCAACAGGCTTGCTCATCTTTGAGCATCCTGACAGTTGTCTGCGGGATACCTCCTATCGGTGATGATGTGCGACCCAGAGCCTCTGCAGAGCGCCGCTGGAGTGCTGCTGTTCCACCCGCTGCGTCGCGCGGTTTCGCTGATATCGGCGCGTTCTGCAGGCAGCTGCGATTGAGCCTGCACACTTGCAATATCGGGAGCAATACATGTCAAAGGCTGCGACTGCGGATATGGACGACGAACAAGCACGCGCTCGCGTTCATGAAGTCATCCGTATGCTTGACAACACCTTTGACGTGCCGTCTACAACCGAAGGAATCGAGGTTCTGACGCATGTGCGCACAGACGAGGATCTTGAGCAAGTCCTCATATGGCTCGGCCCTGCTGTTCAACAGGCAGCGATCGATCAGGTGAATGGTCAGCAGCCCCTCGGATGGAGCACGCCACCACCCCCGTCCGCAAAGGCAGCTGCTGATGCCTGGTTGCAGGCACGAATCTCCATTATCAGATTGCACAGTAGCTTAAAATCGCTGTCACACGGTGTGGGTGGCTGTTCATAATCATCGTCAAGCCCGCCAGTTTGGACCAGGGGCACAATCGACGGTATATCACCGAAGCATTACCACCCGAAGACGTTTGTGCAGGCTCATACACGATCCCAACCTTCTCCTTTACCCGAGCCTGCGCCCTCGAAAGCTCCCACCAGCCACACAGCCAATTTGCCACCGCCAATGCAAGGCGCCCCTTGGGCATCCCACAACAGCCAGGATGTGTCCCGCCAATCTGGTGGAACCGCACCAGGCTACAGCTCGGTGGTAGAACACGGCCCCATGGCCGCTGCAGTGGTTAGTGATGTAGGCCAAAAACCTTCCGAAATCACTGCACCTTCTTATGCACAGCAACCCGCGATTCGCGTGGACTCCGCCCCAGGGCTGAACAGCCAGCTCACCAACACCTACGCATCGCAGCAGTATCCAGTCGCGACAGATACCACCAACCCTGGTGTTGGGCTAGGCCAGTATCAGGGCTACAACCAACAGCAGCATCCAGGCAGCATCATGCCGCAGCAGGCACCTCAGACCTCACAACCCCAACATCAGAGCATGCACACCATGCACAAGACAGCAATGCCTGGGAGCGGTGGGTATTCCAGTGGCACCCCTGTGGACGTCGGCATGCATGCGGGCCCTCCGGGCCTCGGTGGAGCTGCAAATGGGTACAGCATCGGCCAGGCCTCCGACATTGCGCCCACCACGAGTGTGTACCAGCAGCAGCTGTCGGGGGCCGGCGCGCCCCCTGGGCCCATCGGCTCCGCCTCTGTACGCATGCAGCCTGATGCGCGAACCGCAGGCGTCGGCGGCCCGGCCGCTGGGGCTCCCCCCGGCCCCCCCGGCATTGGCCCACAGCAGTACGTGCACAGCCGGCAGGACTCCACCTCCGGGCAGTACAGCAGCATGCCTCTGCAGCAGCAGCAGCGGCTTATGCATGAGCAGCAGCAGCAGCCCATGCATGAGCAGCAGCAGCAGCAGCGGCCTATACCTCAGCAGCTACAGCAGAGCGAGCAATATCCAAGCGCGGTGACGTATGGTGGGCAAGCAGCCCCTGGGCAGATGCCATACATGCATGGCGGGCAACAGGCCGCACCGGTGCCACAGCAGCACGGGTATGCTGCGCAGCAGCAGTACAACCCGAGTCCTCATGCGCCGCTGCAGCAGCAGCAGCAGCAGCCGCAGCCGCAGCAGCCGCAGCAGCAGCCACACTATCAGATGCCCCAGCAGGCTCCTGTGCAGCAGATGTTCCAGCCTGCCCCCACCGAGCAGCACCGAGTTGTGTACCCTGAGCACCGCCAGCACAACGCGCCCGCGGGCCCGGCGGGTGGGCCTGTGGTGCCGGGGCAGTACGGACCGGCGCCTGTGCAGCTTGCGCCCCCTAATCCGCCGCAGCCAGCAATGCAGCAGATGATGCCGCAGCAGGCTGCAATGCAGCATCCGCCGCCTCCGCAGCAGTACCCAGGGTACGACGCGGGTCCTCCGATGGGTGGGATGGAGCGCATGCAGCCCGTCCCAGCCCCGGGGCAGGGCCCCATGTCCCGGCAGCCTGGGCCGCCGGGGTACACTGGGCCACCGCGGGGCGGGCAGCGTCCCGGCGCCCCCCGGGTTGCTCCGGAACCCACGTTCAGGGGTGCGCGGAACCCAAACATGCCGGCGGATCAGCACCGAGGCCGCAACGCCGGCATGCGCCAGGGAGGGCCCGTGCCGGTGGGCGAGCCGCCTGGCCGTGGCGCGGGGCCCGGGCGTGGCGGCAGCCGTGGCCCACACACCCATGCCCCACCAGACGTCGCCGGGGCGCCAGGCGCGCACGGCGGCCCGGGGTATGCGCGGGGCGGGCCTGGTGGCCAGCAGGCACCACCAGGGCCTGGAAAGCGCATGCGCGCGGACAGCGACGCGATGGCGCCGAAGCGCGCGAACACGGGCGGCAGCGGCGGGCGCGGCGGCACTCCGGCGAACCGCGCCGGCCGGGAGGTGGACGGCACGGTCATCAAACCGATTGACCTAGGGACGACGGACCCGCGGCCGGTGCTGCTGTTTGAGGTGTCGGGCGTGCTGTGCAACAGCACGACGGCGCGCATGGCGACGGCCGCGAAGAACTTTCTGCCGCGCTCCGGCCTGCGCCACCTCGCGCGCCTGCTGCCGAAGTTCCGCCTCGGGATGTATACGAGCGCGCAGGAGCGCTCGGTGATCACGGCAATGGGCGTCGTCACGAGTGCGCTGCGTGGGGAGCTCGCGACGTGGCCGGACGCCTGGAAGATGCTGATCGATGGCACCAATCCGGTGAAGGCTGAGGCGAAGACCGAGGTGCGGCCTCGTGGTCCTTCATTGCATTGAGCTAGGTAGCCATAGCCGTGTGCCTGGCCCCCGTCCTGGAGTTGATCGTCAGCTCCACGCCGTCCGCGAGCATGGCGTAGATCTGACGCCAAAAGAGATGTGCTTCTTCAAGGGGGCATATTCGCCGCGACTGAGCCCATGTAGCGGTAGACGGCACCTACCTTTTCGCCAGAGTTCCTGCAGAAATCACTTCCTGCAAAAGTTTGTAACCGCATGGGCCGTGTGCGGAGATCGATAAGGTAGTGATTGCCTGTTGTGCAGGGTGATGAGGCGGTCAAGGTGGAGGAAGACGGTGAGGAGAAGGAGGAGGAGCTGACAGAGATGCTGGTGGAGGTGCCGCCGGCGTGTGCGTCGCTGCCGCGCCACGGCATCCGCGCCTCGGAGCTCGAGCGGGACCTGCCGTGGCAGCGCGTGTTTGACCCGGACCTGCTGCTGTCGCGCAAGCACTGCAAGGACGGCCACAAGGTGCCGGAGAAGCTCTTCCCTGACGCCCAGAGCCGGTGCGAGTCTGGCCGGCATGCGGGTGGCGGCGGATTGTGCGAGCTGCTTTGTGCGTCAGATTCTTGTGCGGCATGTGATTTAGGCCTGCACAGTCGTGTAGATTCATGCGTGATGTCTGCATGGTACACCACCTTCTGGCCGTCCACGTTCATGCAAGTTGCAGCGACTGGATGCTGTGTGTGGCCTTGGGACTAGACATACGCTGAATCAGGACACGCACGCATGCATGCAATTTGAAGCGGTGCACCAGAGCTGTCTGGGGCAGCAGCAGACTACGCAACCACCGTCGCGACTCGTTTTGCGAGCGGCTCCGCGGTGCAGGGTGCTGATGGTGAGTGATATCTCTTTGCCTGGAGACGGCGCTGTGCTCAACGTGCGGTCGTGGGACGCGGCGAATCGCGGCGATGCCCAGATCGCGGCCCTCGTCGACGCGCTGCTGGAGCACCTGCCCGACAACTTCCTCGAGCCCTCCGTCGACCTGCGGCTGATCACGACGCGCGTGAACGGCGCGATCGTGGAGGCCGCTGACGAGCCGATGCCGCATCTCGTGCCGACCGACTCCGACGCGGGCTACTACGAGGACTACCCTGTGCGGCCGGGGGCCGAGGTCTGCCAGTTCTTCCTGCAGTGTGGCTACTGCAAGTGCGCCCCTGCCTGCCATGCATTCCCGTGTGCTGCATGATACTTTGTGTCAGAGCTCATGCGGTCGCCGGTGCCCTTGTAGCTGGTCTCCTGCCTACCACGCATTCCCATCTGGACACACTCCCGTCTGTGTCCGTGCGGCCTGCTGAAGCTTGCTCACCGATGGGCGCCCCCCATAGTGGCCTGGGTGTGCGCGTGGCTGCAAATCGCGCTCAAAGGCCCTCTAAATGGCTTCATGGCAGCAGCATCGCTGACGACGTGTGCGACTCAATGCGCCGGCTCGGCAGTTGGCGCGGCTGTGGTGATGGCACAGGTGTGCAGGTTTCTGGGCGAGTGCGTCAAGACGCACCCGCCCGACCGCCGCGTGAAGCTGAACCGCGGCGGCTTCCCGCTGCGCCCGGACAAGGCCCCCTGCCCAAGCTACCTCAAGGCCGCCTTCTGCCCGCTGATGAAGGCGTGCATGCTGCACCACCCCAACCTGGACATCCAGCCCCGCACGGCCGCTGACGCGGACGCCGGCGGCGCGGAGGACGGCGAGGAGCTTGCGGGCCTGGGGCAGCGCAAGAAGAGCAAGACGTTTGAGAACGAACGGCTGGAGGTCGTGGAGGAGGGCGACTGGACTGCAGACTACCCCCAGAACCCCGGGCAGCCTGCGTGTGAGCAGTTCTTGAAGTTCGGCGGCTGCGAGTGCGGTCTCCCCTCCAGTGTTGGGTAGCATTGGGTTGGGTCGCATACACAGGTTGTGAGCAGCTGCGATGCGGGTGCTGCTCGGCTCAATGCCACGGCATGTCCCAGCGTGTGTTACAAGGGCGATGTCAGAGAGCCAGGCAGCACAGCAGGAGCCGCAAGAATGTCCATGTGCAGGGCCGGCGCCTCGTGCCGCAAGCACCACCCTCTCGACACCGGCCTCGTGCTCAACAACTACGGCCTGCCGATGCGCCTGGGTGCGGTGCAGTGCGAGTTCTTCGTGCGCACGGGCGTCTGCCGCTTCGGCCGCTCCTGCGTGAAGCACCACCCGCACCTCAAGCCCGGGCCGCCAATCCGCAAGGCGGCGTTCAAGCTGCCGCGCCTCCTCGAAATGCCGGCGGACTCCCCCTACTACCTCGTCGATGAAGTCACCGGCGGGTTCCCGGAGTTCCCGCAGAACCCCGGCAAGCCGCCGTGCCCGCACTACGTGCGCACCGGCCACTGTGGCTACGGGGCACGCTGCCCGCACCACCACCCGGTGGAGTACCGAGTGAAGCGGAACGTTGACGGGCTGCCGCTGCGGCCTGGGAAGGAGATGTGCAAGTTCTACGTGGTGAAGCGGGCGTGCGCGTACGGGGAGGCATGCGTGCTGCACCACCCGAACATCTGCTTCAAGGGCGAGGTGCCGGAGTTTGGGGCGCCGAGGGCGGGCATGCCACCGGGCGGGCGGCCCGGGCCGCGGCCGCGGCAGATGCCGAACGGCCGGGCGGCGATGGGCGGGAAGGGCCACGCTGCCCGCGCGGACGGCATGCATGCCCCGCGTCTGCCGCCGCATATGACGTACGGGATGCACGGCGGCGAGCAGCGGAGCAGTCAGCAGCCGATGATGATGATGCGGCAGCCGCCGGGGGTGCAGCTGGTTGCGCACGGGCCGCCGCAGGGAATGGTACAGCCGATGCAGGTCCGACCGCCGCACATGGCGCAGTACGCGCCGCAGCCGATGCAGCAGCGAGTGATGGCCCCGCCGCAGATGGGGTACCGGCCTGCTCATTACGGCCCGTAGGCAGGTACGTGCGCGCTCGCAGGGCCGTACAGCTGCATGCACACTGTCGGAGCGAGTAGAGTCATTTGCATCGTGTGACGTTGGCCTCTGATGCTCTCAGACGCTTGACGAAGTCGTGGTCCAACGTGGTCTGTTCCTGCTCTGTAGATGCCGACTCGAGGGCTTGTTGCGTTTGTGGTCTCGTATTCCGTTCGAACGTGAGCAGGTGTTTCTCCTTGGTGTGTATGAATGTGTGATGGGAAGTGGGTTGCTGCAGAGGACGTTCTCAGGCATGCTGTTGCCTGCTGGATTTCTGGCCGAACTGGCCGATGCACTATCCGGTCTCTGCTTCAATGTATGCCTGTTGGATATGCAGTGCACTTGCACACACTGCCACTGCATCGTGACGTCTACCGGATGCATGGGTGCAAAGGCACAGCCCTGGCGTGTGTGCACATGAGTATGAGAATATGGTCCAGTGTGCTCTGAGTGTCCGGCACATGGTGCTGTGGCTGTGGCATATGCTGTAGCTTATACAACCATGACGTTGCTACCCGAGCAAGCCCGCATGCTCACACTGAAAAATTCATGCAATGGGGCGCACGATTTTATGCCTGTTGCGCCTTGTTTTGTGGCCAGACGCTCATGCTTAGCTCTGCTAGCGGACACTGCTGCGCTCGACGCCATCCGGCAGGTGACCTGTCCCAAGCAGAGGTACTTAGCACTGATTTTGATTTCCCAAACGCCGCAGGTGTCCAGGAGCGCCTCGACTAGCATGCCCAAGGCAGTTGTGGTACACGTGCCGCAATTATGGAAACCCACGCAGCTTTAGGTATTTTGGCCATGTCAGCTAATGACGGATTATGCGATGAGACAGCTACAGCTATCATGCTGCTCATGAGACAAACATGGCTGGGTCATGTCAGCTCATGGCAGGCTCAAGCACTGTGCAATTAAGCTGCAGAGCGTTATCATAAACGGCTTACTTTTCTGCTCTGTCTGGCCTGTAGTGCATCAATTCAAGGTCGTACTAAGTAGATAATATCATCGAGCTACATGATGGAGCATTCTCCAGCCTTTTTGTGAAGCATGTTGCCATGTTTGAGACCGAGATGGCCGTGTAGTCGAGACAGATCATCGATCACATGAGACAATGTCCACTCTATAGGTAAGAAGTGTAATGTATGCCTGGCGGAGTGAACAGCATGAGTGAAACTACATTCACTGGTAGGCTGTGTGGCTATGTATGGGTAGTTGTGCATATGTATATTCAAGGCTGTTGGCAGAGTGTATGCATGTGACGAGGTACCATAAATGCTCTGCACAACATACTGAAGCTGAAGCTTAGCTGGAGCAGTCTACTTTAATGGTCAATGGCACGATTTCGCTGTACATTTTGAAGTCGGTGATCTGGATGAACTTGATGATCAGTTGCTGAGCCATGATTATGGAACACCAGTCCCATGCGACAGAATCCGGGGGTTGCAATGATATGGCAGTAAGACTTAAATGTCACAAGTGCTTCGTGGCGAATGAAGTAACATGCGGCTGAAGCAGACTGCATGTCACAACGCCTGGTGTAATGCTTTCCTCGTGCATTGAAGGGGGATGTTCTATCACTGTAGTCTCAGCACAGACTGCCGATGCTGGACTGTGACAAACATCGCTGAGCAAGGAATGCTGTTATCGGTTCCCATGCACTTCCGAGCAAACAGCTAAAAAGCATGGCTGGAAGGGAAACCTCCAGTTGATCTACTTGCCTTACTTTGACGTCTCTACCGTTTGACGACAGTCCCAATGACATATTGCTGTCTGTTGTGATTTCACTGCGCACAGGCGGTGCAGCGTGCTCCCAAGATTCAAGAGTTGAGCCGTTCTGTCCGACCTGCAGCTATCCAGCATCCGTGGCGACCAGCCCTCACCATATATGCATGTGGCATAATGAGGGCAGACGCTGTCCTTCTGTTGGATAAATTTACAATATCGTCCCCTCCGGATGGGGCGAGAGGCACTCGCTGGCAGGTGACAGGCTTTGATATTGATAAACACATGCGACAATACATCGTTGTTTCCGTTCCAAGTTGTCTGTTGTTCCTGCGACGAGGTGCCAACCGGAAACCACAACGGCAGGACCACTCCATTGTGTTCATAGCCGGTATCACATACAATGCGATCCATCCATGCGACTCGCGCGGGCCTGATCACAGCACGCCCGTGCTCCCGTTTGCGAGCTGCTGCCAGCGGGGCGAAGCTGCCTTACCAGTCAAGCAGCGAAGGGGAAGACCCAGTATGTGCGCCATCCACAGTATCGTACGATAATAACGCTTCTGAGGAGCTCACCAAGCTGGACGTGAAGGTGCGCGTCGTTCCGGACTGCCGTGTCTGACGGCAGCGTGTGTCGGAATTCTGATCGCTTGTCCTGCATGATGTGAAAAGTGAACAATCTATAGCGGCGTCATCTGACGATTGGGCATGGTCAGATCGTGCATGCTGCTTTGGTCCCAAACTCAACAGTCTGCAGGTGGAAGACTTCCAGGGATTGTTACACCAGATAGCCTGGGTCCTCAAAGGTGTGCCCCACCCATGGCCTTTTGTGAAGGAGTAGCCAAGTTTTCTTGCTGCTGTTGTTGCAAATCACGCTCTGCATTTCATTATTTGCACACATGTCAATTGCATACAAATCTGCATACAAAACTGGGCATGATCAAGCAAATCAGGTGAGCTTCATCATTCACATCTGGGACCCCGCCTGGCTCCCCTATGTCGTGCGCATGTCGCACAGTGACTCTCTTGGTACCTCACTGGTAATCGGTTGAATGTAGGCATGGAAGTCCGGGTCCGGTCAGCAGAGCTAGATGTCGGTGATGATGCAATGGCACATGATGTCTTTTATCTCACCACCCTCAAAGGCAAAAAACTATCAGAAGCTCGAGCTCGTGAGGTGGCAGATCGTGTACATGTGCGAGACTCATACACTTGTTTGGCTGCGTGATTGTCCGCCTGCCTTGCCGCCTGCTTTGTACCCCACATGATTTTCTGCGGCACATGCCGTACCCATGGCAGGGGGCCCGGGATGCTGGTGAGCGATCAGCGCAACAGTGCAGCATCAGGGTAGAGGATGATTCAGCAAAGCTGCTGAGAGGCGCCCCATGAGCCCCAATAGTGCCCATGCAGGATTTTGTGATGAACTGTAAAGACACAGGCCAACCAAAAGCAATCGAGTGGAGGAGTGGCAACGTCGTTGTGAGCAACGAGTGTGAGGGGCGCTCCCGTATCACAGTGCTGGAGGTGGAACAGCGCATCGGTGCGTGCCCGTGCTGATGTTTGACATTGGTCTCTGCCAAGAATTTCCTTCTGCTCGCTGCCATAGAAGCAACAGCACGGCATGCACCTCGTATGCTGCACATAGCCAAAATGGCCCCAATTAGAACACGGCACACATGCCTGTGACCATGCAACAGCCAACCAGGATCAGAGAGACGCACCATGAGCTGTGTAGCTGCTCCACCACGGGGCCATGTTGTCCAGAACGCTGTTGTCCCGGACAGATTCATCCGCCTGGACCGAACAGCCTCTGCCTGCATGTGTCCCGTTTCAAACGCCACACAATGCTTGCCAACGCTAGTCTGTGCTTGCAGGTTTCCTTCTAGAGGTAGTAGCGGTGCTCTCAGGCATTGGGATCAGAGTGAAGAGTGCTAACGTTCGGACATGCGCCGAGTGCACGGAGGACCCCACAATTCAGGGCATGCTGTCGCAGGAGGATGCACAGAGGGTGAAGAACGCGCGCATCATGCAATTCGAGGCAGCGGAGCAGACCGGTGGTCCTTTGACGGAGCGCTCCGTCCACGCTGTACTTTTCACGTTGGGCCTTGTTTCTGGCCCGACCCGGCAAGAGGACACGGTTGTCCCTTCACGCAGGTCCTATGCCACGAAGTACCAAGATTGATTCTTGGCAGCAATCACAGTCTAGGCTGTAAAATGCAGCAGTGCGGACATTTTGGCCGCGGAATGATGTGCATTGTTGACAGTGGGTTGTTGTGGCGTCTGCTGAGGCAGGTTCCGGTCGGTTTCTGAGTCAACATGCCAGAATTGCAGCTGCGTGTAGCAGTCAGCTGTTAATACAACTGGTGCGCATGATGAGATGCTGTCTTGCATTTGTGCAGAGCAGTAGGCAGCACCTCATGGGCATGCGCTGTCCATGATACAGTACTGTGCAGTCATGCTCAAGCAGCATAGGATGGGGTGCTGCCTGCACATTTCTTGCAGCCGTTGCACGATTCCAGGTGTTTCTGAGTCGTTCTGTACTCGATACTTGTTCAGAGTGTTGCATATTATTATTGACATGGTGGAAGTTCAGCTCTGTGTGTCGACAATTTGAAATATCAATGTGGCCTTTACAGGTGTGAACCAACCTGAATTTTATTTGATCAAGTGCACACAACATCAACTGATAATACAGTCACCAGAAGCACATGACAGGCTTCCATGAACAGGCAATGCGGCATTAGCATGGAATTACGATAGTAGCTCAGGTGACGTCAGTCGAGCACCGCTCCAAGCGATGTAGCAATATCCATCGGGCCCTTCCTGCTCCACATGTAATGGAGCAACTACCTGAACAGCCGCGCACGTTTGGGCTGCGGCAGGGCCTCTCCTGAGGCTTGCATCGCCTGGTGGGCTTCATACACATGAACCGGCAGTAGTGGCCCATGGTGACCTCCCCTGGCAGCTATTTTCCGGGCATGCTCAGTGAGCTCACCCACAAACATCTTGGTCACGCCACATAGCACCATCACTACGTTGGGGTTGACTGCTCTGCCAGCAAGTGCGTCCACTAGCTGCATAGCAAGGGAGGCTGGTGAGTCTGTTCTGGCATGAGGAGCATGCACAGAATGGCTCAGATGGCTACATAAATAGCACCATCCTGGATCCCATGGTAGTGCAGTGTGTGAAGCACAGCCTTGTCTTGCTGCGAATGGTACTTCTGTGCATGGATGCTGGTGACGAATGTGAGGCTCGAGTCATATTTGGCATGTATGCTGATGATGATGTACAGAAGACAGCAGCAGCAGCATGCCTTCTTCATGGATGGATTCCTGATCCTAGAACGCTTGAATCGCTCATATCTCTCCATCTGGATGTTGTCAAATCCGGCTGCCACCTTCCTGCACAGAACCGTCTTGCACTGTTTGTTGTTCATTCGTCTGTGCATTGCCTGAACGCCAGGTTGGCATGCTGATGTGATTGTGTCTGCGGGCTACTTGGGTATGACAAGCAGCACACAGACATGGGTTCGCGACTGCACACCACACAAAGAAGTATATACACACGCAAGGGCCAGAGAAGATCATCGAGGGAAGACCAGTCGTGTCATAGTCTGCTGCTTGACCGACACGAAGCTCGATGAGGCAGACCCAGCGCACAAAACCATCCCATACACCATCTTAATGGTAAGAACTTCCTTGAGCCACTGTTGCGGTCAGGAGCTGCGGAACTCAAGAACAAAAGTGTAAATGAGTCAGTTCACTGCCAGCAGGTAGCAATCACTGCATGTGACAGTGTCTATGACACCTGGCGAGGCAGGAACATCGCCGAAATTCCACACATCACAGAACGTGCACCGATGTGAGTTCCGTACGATTCGGCCTTCTGACGTGTGTCAAAAATCATCTCTATTTCTTTGGTTGTAAGCTGGCAACCTCCCTCTTGTTGCATCTGTTTTTTCTTGTCCTTTTCAGTCCGGAGAGCATTGCTGGCGCCGACTTCTTGCTCATCATCCTCTGCTTCGTCACCCATTCCCTCATCCATACCGCCGTCAACGTTGACGACAGATGTAAAATTTGCTGGGCCGGGCGAGGATGTCGGCAATGTGCTGGGACCTGGTGTCCCAAGCGTGACTGCAGGTGTCGCCATATCCTCCTCCTCGATCTCTCCTATATCATCCTCTCCAATTTTGTTATCATCAGACTCTGTTTCTGCATCGGGTGGCGATGAGGGCGCGGGCGTTGGTGCACCGCTGGTTGGGCCTGGTGTTAGAGCTGGTGCTGTTGTTGGGGGCTCAGTATCTGATCCATCACCTTCGTCCTCATCGTCTATAAAACACGATCGACTTAATCAATCACAACCTTGATATGGCAGTGGTGATCAAGCACAAAGCGTCGCATTCTCTACTTCAGGCTCAGCTGCTATGGCAATGCGAACCTTCGCCATCGTCATCCTCAGCATCCTCTTTGTCCAGCTCAGCCTCCAGTTCCTCCATCATATCTTCCTCATCGTCATCCTCATCATCATCGTCCTGGCCATCGCCGTCAGCATCTCCATCGCCGTCGTCATCGCCTTCATTGTCCAATTCAGTACCATGCTGTGAGGGCAACGGTTGCTCATCATCGGGGCTATCCTCTTCAAGGAGCGCCAGCAAGGACATTTCCTCAGCCATATTGCCGGGTTTTGGCCGATGATGGGAACACCTCACGTGTATCGACGACGTTTTTCAAGTTGATCTACATTTGCACAAAGGTCTACACATAGACCTCAAAGCGCACGCTGAACAGGTAAAGAAGCTCCCACGGTTATTGAATTGTGATATATAGGATGTCATGTGATCGATACATCCTTCCCTGCGTGCTGGGCTCTGCGGAAGGCGTCGGAAAGGAGCCAGCCTGATCGGCAAACATGTCAAGGTGGCCATACATGCGCTCTTGCAGCCCTTGACATAAGTGAGCTCCTCATCGCGGCATTATGACCCATAGGTTCCTACTTGGCGCAGCTGCACAACCGTCGCCCTGCGCTCGCCAGCCCGGGCATGCATGGATGTGATGCCTTGGTTTGTGCAGGAATGCCTGTAGCCATCACGCGTTGCTGCGTCGCTGCTTCGGCACGGCAACCGTGCTACCGTGGCCGAGCACTCAGTGGGCACACACCGTCCAAATTAATTTTTCGAAATCTTGGGACTTGGCATGAGTTTGTGTATACAGTCCCCCTTTCCCGACGGCCTCGTTCATGCGCTGTTGACCGTGTTCGTGCAACAGCGCAAAGTTTTCAATCTAGGCAAAATTATAATTATGCGTTTTTGCGGCTAGGTGATCGCTGTGATGAGCTTGAATCCGTCTGTGTTTCAGGAGCGCCTTGAGCGAGTCCTGAGCGCATGGAAGGCACGCAATCCCGCGTGTAATCTGTCAATTGTTTCAACATAGCCGAGCTTGCTGCATGTTGCGTTCTGTGCCGCTCTTGAAGTGGGGCTGCAGGCGGCAGGCTTTGAATTCGACTCCAGCTGTCTCGGAGATAGTGTTCTGTTCGCACGTCGAACGGCCACCTCATTCACCGCATCACCACGGCGCATGCAGGATGATGAAGCTGGAGGCTGGGCTGCGTTTTCGTCCTTGGTGATCACCACAGGCAAGCGCGATGCAAGCGTCCTCCAGTACTTCAAATCCGTTGCGTTCCATCAATGGCTTTTCGGCCTGGAAGTCGCAGGTAAGTCAAGAATTGAGCAGCAAACTTTTATTACGCAGTTTTACTTGCCGAAAAATGTGGCTTAAAATCACTGTTCGTTGCAGACATCACAATAATTCTAACTCAAACTTCAATGCGAATACTGACATTCGACGGCAAGAAAGGTGCTCCACTACCACAGGACAATCACCAAGTGACTTGAAATGCGTGGAAGCTGAAGTACACGGCTGACAGGGTGCATTATTGCAGCGAATGTGCTCGAGTCCCTCGCTCCTGCCGCGGAAGCCGCCGGCTGCCCTTTGCAGCTGATCAAGGTGCCTAAAGGCGGAGATCCCACTGAACAATGCGGGGAGGCGATTGAATTTGCACGTGCTAGCCCGGATGAGTTCGTTGGGGGCCTCCCAAAGCTCAAGCAATCGGGACCCCTCTGTGACGCCTTCGCAGCAGCCCTGGCATCCAGCGGTGTGACGCTAACAGATGCCTCATTCCCGTTAGCCATCCTGCTGGTCACACACGACCAGCAAGCAGCCCTTCAGAACTCTCGCAAGTCAGGATTCCTTTCGTCCAGTGTCATGAATCATGCCATCAAGTACGTGGAAGACTGCATTGACAAGCGCAAGGTATGGGCCGTCCGACAAATATGCACTGCCGCCAACAAATCAGCCCCACCAACAACGCCTCAGCAGCTCCAATCTACCATGCCGACAGCATTTGTATCAGCAGGTAGCACACCTCGGCAGCGTCCCACCTGGGGTGCAACCTGCATACACGCCTTTGCAGCAGCTGTTCCGCTGAAGGCCTCTGTGCCGTCACCAGTGCACCACCAAGCACCTTCCCCCATTTGATCCCCTGTATACTCCATGCATCCCTGTGCTCTGCCCGCCCCGTTCAGCAGCAACGCCACGACCCCGCCACCTCACCTTGCAGGCAGTCAAGCACAGCACAGTCAGCGAGTACATCCAGAAGGTCATCTCAGAGCCTGGCAAGTTCGGCATCAAGCTCAAGGCGGACATCTGCGAGTACGCGTACCTGCCGGTCGTCGCGTCGGGGGGCGCGTTTGAGCTGCGTGTCGGGGCGATCACCGACGACTCCCGCCTGCATGACGGCGTCGTCATGCTACACATCGGCGGCAAGTACAACAGCGAGTGCACCAACATCTGCCGCACTCTCTTCTTCCACCCCACGTCCCAGTGCGCCCCTCTCGCTCCCAGCAGCTGCCTCTGCATGTGTGGTGAGGGCACAGTCGGAGACAGTCGCATGTAGTAAAGTGCTGCGCCCACATGTGGCTGCACGTGGCTGCACGTGTCGATCCAGGTTGTGCGGGCGCCGTATGTTCACCTGCGGCCCGTGCGTGAGCCAGACGTGAAGATTCAACCATGGGCATTCTGTTTGTTGTGGGGAGGCTATGCATATTGCTGCGGCAGGGGGCGGAGGGGGGGGGAGGAGGGCACACTCCATGCCGCCGTCTGCGCAGAAATTCGGCAATAGAACACCTGTCCATTGCATCACACTGCTGCAAACTTTGTACAATGTCTGGCATGAGCGTTCAACATGGCGAATCACTATTCCCCATGTGGCCCAGTGGCGTGCAGCATGGAGAAGGTGTACAGCGCGGTCCTTGCGGCTCAGGCGGCGGCCATCGCGGCGCTGTCGCCGAAGCGGCCGCTGTCCGCGGCGTACGCGGCCGCCGTAGAGGCCCTGAAGCGCGCCGGCATGCCGGACCTCGTGCCGAAGCTGCAGAAGAACGTCGGCACCGGCATCGGGCTGGAGCTCAGCGAGCGGCGGCTCGCGCTGTCGGCCTCGAACGAGACGCACCCCCTCCAGGGCATGGTTTTCAACGTGACCGTAGGGGTGCAGGACATCGCGAACGAGGACGCCACAGACGCCCGCGACAAGACCTTCGCAGTGCAGGTGTGCCTGGCTGAGTAAAGTAAATCTGATTTTACTGAGCCGTATCCTGAAGCGGACATTGACAATTCCGAATTAACGGAACCACATATCCCGTGTGGCGACAAGGCTTTCCGCTTTATTTGGCTTGTGAATGGTTTGTTGAGTGGTATCTGATGCGGCTGTAAAATCATCGTTGTCTGTGATGCTCGGCACAGGACAGGGCACCTGCGCGGCCGTCTTGCAGCCGCGATGCGGCTCAGTGGTTGCCACTCGGGCGCTGGGGTGCAGGTGGCGGACACAGTAGTCATCGGCGCGGACTCGACGGAGACGTCGACGCGCTTCACGAACTCCGGCTGGGGCGACGTGTCGTATGAGATCAAGGACGACGAGGAGAGTGCCGCCGACGTGAGTGACTTTGACGATGACCTCGGCTCCCCCTCAGGGTGCGGCAGCTTGTCGTGGCACTCGCCTTGCATGGGCGATTTGACCCGAAATCAGTGCAAGTGGCACTGACGTAGGATGATGTCCAGCTGGCCGTTCTGAATGCGGCTTTGACCCATTTGACGATGCTAAGGCACAGGCCGCTTCGTGGCGGATCAGCTCTTGATGGCTGCGGCCAGACAGACACAGTGTTCCCGGTGCTCATTGCACGGCGTTGTGCGCTGCGCTGTCTTTCTGACTGTGATCCAGATGTGAGCTGGCGCACGCCGGTGCTGTTTTGGTTGTGGCTTGACCAGAACGAACGATCCAGCCTCCAGCCAAAGCGTGGCTCGATGAATGTTGGCACGGCCCACATCACTATTCTGTGACTGGCATTGCTGTGATTGATTCAGTCGAAGCGCATGCATGATCATGCCCTCCACGTCGTGGCAGGCGCATGCGCTGGAGGGATCACAGCGAATCGCAGCAGCAGCATCAGGCTTTAGATCCATTGGGTCATGCATGGCCACACGGACCTTCGTGATAAATGCTACCTGGTGAGCATGACGCCGCCGTTGCATACCGTGCTCTGGACATTTTGATCACACGCTGTGTCTCAGCCCTGCCGTGGCATAGGCATGGCGATGCCACGCCTGCGCCTGCGATGCCGACAGCTGTTTGAATGGCTGTGGCGACACGTGCAGGGAGAACGGGCCGGACCCAAACCTCGGGCGCGGCCGCCGCAACGCCGCACGTGCCGCCGACACTGCGGAGCACGCCGCAGCGATCGCAGAGCGCAAGCGCAAGCAGGATGCGCTATCTACAAAGAAGAATGAGGAGACGTATAAGCGCCTGACCGCACAGGTATGTGCCCCCCGCATTGACCCTGCAGGGGTGGTGGCGGTGAATGTGTGTTCGTGTAGAGGTTCTGTCGATATCCTGTGTGCCGATGTGGATTGGAGTCTACTGAGCCGGGTGGAGTCTGTATGTGGCTGTTGGTGCCTGGAATGTGGTGCATCACTGCGGCACATGCAAGGCAAGGCAATGCCAGATCATCGCTGCATGTGATTCGGTGGGGGAGCTGCGTCGCTGTGGCTAGCGCACACAAGGCTGCAGCTTGTGGTCATTACTTCTTGTAATTCTGCACCTCTTCAATCAGCGCCTGGCGCTGCTCCTCAAGTTCACCCTTCTCCTTGCCAATCAGCTTGCCAAGAAGCTGATCCTCAAGGCCGACCATGGTCACAGTAAAGTCAATCAGGGTGACCTTGGCACTGAGCTCGGGTGTATAGTGCGGGTTGGGAAGGCGGGTCGTGCAGAAGAGCTTGAAGTTGGGGTCAAAGTCGACCTCTTTGTCAGCCAGGGGCATGATGTACGAGCGCCCTTTCTTGACCACGCGCTTCTCGAGCACAGGGTCCTGGTGTGGTGGTCATACGTGTCCAAACAAAATTTTACGTGCACGCTGCCGCAAGGAGCAGGACCGCTGATGCAGTGAGCCCGGCAGCAGTTCCAGCCATGGCAACATAACAAATCAGCAAGTTGACCATGTCTGGTAGGTCTGGTGGGGTTTGTAGCGGCTCCATCTTGTGTGGAGGCTGCTCCACGTTCAGTGGCAAGCCCTGGTGCTTTTGCGGGCGGGGTCACAGGGCATGGGCCCGCAGGAGGCATGCAGTTTCCGTGGCTTGTGCTCGGCCAGAGTGTCCTGAGTTTCGTCGTGTTCTCATGCATGCCGGCTCCAGCCTGCGATTCACGCCGTTCATCTGTTGCACCTGATTTTGCAGCGACACAGGCTGAGGAATGAGTGGTGAGGGGGCATCACTGGCGGGGGTGCTGCTGCAGGCGGGGAACGAGGAGGCGGAGGACACGCGGATGCGGCTGGTGACGCAGGCCTCGTGCTACAAGGTGCCCGCGGCCGTGCCGCCGCAGCGCAACCTGCTCGTGTCGCTCGACGCGAGTGCCGAGGCGCTGCTCGTGCCGATCATGGGCGTGCTCGTGCCCATGCACATCCTCACCGTCAAGGCCATCCAGTACTCCCAGGTACGTGTTTCCTTGGCTTGAACATGAGCTGTCTGAATGCCAGTGTCAGCTTTGAAGATCGAAAATGTTTCTGGGTTACCTCGACGGTCGGGATCTTCAGACAATGGCTTTAATTCTTGAAAAACAATTTGTTGGAGCGGCTACAAGAGAGTGTGATTGAACGTTTCTTGTGACTTACGGTCGCCCAGGACGAGAAGCCTGCAGCTGACGCGGTCCTTGCGACTAGGAAAGGTTGGTGCCATGGAGCTGGGGCAGGTTGTTGCATGTTTGTGCCAACAGTGAGGTCAAGACCTGCTTGTTCAGCCGCAGCAGCACCCCCGCACTGCCGCTACCACACACACTGTACTCCTGTGATAGCCACACATCGCTGTGGGGCTGCTGGAATGTCGGTGCTGCCATGTTCAGCCCCTGCCGGCATATGAATCTGCCAATCAACACATCTACCGCCTCGCATCCTCAAATTGCGCAATCCCAACAGGCAGTGAGGGAGGCATGGCATAGGCACACGCCAACAGCAGGGCTGCCCTTTTAGATCCTGGCTGGCCACCAGCAGGAGAGCTGGCGGCAGCGTAGATTGCCGCTGCCTTGAGAGTGAGCAGTGGATGGCTCGTGCAGGACGGCGAGGCGAACGACAAGGTGCACTCGTACGTGCGCATCCAGTTCCACTGCAACGCTGCGTACGAGGCGCGGCAGGCGCACCCCCACGCCGCCTTCATCAAGGAGCTCTCCTTCCGCAGCGCAAAGTCCGACGCCGCTCAGAAGTTCGTGCAAGTGCGCCCCTCTCTCCGCAGATCTCATGGGCGTCTATATTTGAGACAAAATACATACAAACTTACACTATACATACAAACTTTTTTTTTGGCGATTTCAAGTAATTCACATTACACTAGATAGTTTACGCTACCTTTTTTGTTACTGTGCTCTGTGCATGGCTTGGGGCACCATGACACGTCGGGAGCGTGCAGGAGGCGCAGGCGCTGCGGCGGCAGGTGATGGTGAAGGACAAGGAGGCCGCGGAGCGCGCGACGCTGGTGAAGCAGGAGAAACTGCAGCGCCACGCGAACCGGTCGCCGCTGCGGCTGGTGGACGTCTGGGTCTTCCCGACGCTGTCGCAGAAGCGCAAGACGCCGGGCACGCTGGAGTGCCACTACAACGGCTTCCGGTGCGCTCCGCACGCTTTGCCTCGCGCGTCGCTTCACCAGCATGCGACTGGTCGCCGCACTGTATGGGCCGTTTGTATTGCCTGTGGTGGTCTACGGGGGTTCCATATGGGTTTGTGGTTTTGAATCTTTCGCAATATTGCCCATGCGGCGCTGTCGCCAGCCGCACAGGTAGAAGCTGCATCGACTTGCGCGTTTGCGTCCCCGACAACAAGGTGGCGTCGAGCAGTTCATTTCGTGCATTGTAAGTTCTTCGGTCTGTCTCTGCATGTGGAGAGGCAGGTTCTGCGGCAATACGCTGCTCGTCCGCAGCGACAGGGCTGGGGCGCGGTGGAGTGGCGACGGTGCCCGCCAGGGGTTGCCGTCACGGCATCATGGCGGGGAAGGTGCCGTCGGTGCCGGCCCTGATCGCGCCGTCGCAGTGCAGGTATTCGATGCCCGGTGGGGAGTCGCTGGAGATCACGTTCAGCAACATCCGGCACGCGTTCATGCAAGAGGCGGAGAAGGAGCTCATCACGCTCGTGCACTTCTCCCTGAAGAACCCGATCATGGCGGGCAAGAAGAAGACGACGAATGTGCAATTCTACACCGAGGTCATGGGCGATACTGCCGCCGTGCGTCGCCCTCCTGCCTCTGCCTGCTCCTGTTCCACCAGGCAATGGTGATGGCTTCAGGGGGATGCAAGGGTAGAAGTTCCTGGGCTTTTGCATGCCTGCTGTGTCTTCAATGTTGCAGTCGTTGGTGATGGATGCTTTGCACTGGAACATGCTGGCCCTGCTCATCGCTGTGTTGCACCCTTCATGCCCGAAGGGGCACTGGCCCCAGACAAGTTCATTCAGAACTCACGTGGTTCCGGTCCGGTGTGGACCTTTCACAACTGAAGCCGGCAGTCTGCATTCTGGTGAAACACAACCAAACAAACTCTGCGGAACAAAACACACACATATGCAGACGGTGGATGGGCGGCGCAGCGCGTACGATCCGGACGAGCTCGAGGAGGAGCAGCGGGACCGCGAGCGCCGGCAGAAGATCAACCACGAGTTCCGGCGCTTCACGAAGAAGGTGCAAGATCAGTGGGACCGCGACTTCGCGGCCCTCAAGCTCGAGTGGGACTCCCCGTTCCGGTGCGGCCCTGCGCCACCCACACCACAGGGCGTCGCCACACCCCACATCAACGCCATGTGACGTGCCCACTAGACTGGCCACAGCCGCATCAGCACGCTGTACAGGGCGTGCGAGAGCGGGGACGAGCGCTCAGTGTGCTCTGCGGCGTCGGCTCGTGTGCTCTGCAACGCTCTTTGTGGACAGATAACTGAGTCAAATCCGTACACCTGTCCGCTCGCGGCCTATTGCCGCCACTGTCGCATCATGCGATTCTTAATTGTTATTATTATTTTTTATTTGAGCGGCAGACAGCAGGAGTGAGCGCACGTTTATCTCACCATCCTACATCTGCGGAACAGTCCACATCACACCATCTACAGCATCAAGCAGCTGGTCCGTGACGGCGCATGGGTGCAGGGACCTCGCGTTCCAGGGCAACACGGGCAAGTCCACGGTCGTGCTGATGCCGACGGTGCACTGCCTCGTGCAGCTCGTCGAGGCGCCGTACACTGTCGTGCCTCTCGCCGACGTCGAGATCGTCAACCTCGAGCGCGTCGGCTTCAACGGCAAGACGTTTGACCTCGTCGTCATCTTCAAGGACTTTGCGCGGGATGTGCTCATGATCGGCAGCGTGCCGACGCAGGCGCTCGACGACATCAAGAGCTGGCTCAACACGCAGGACATCAAGTTCTTCGAGAGCAAGCTCAACCTGCAGTGGAAGCAGATCCTCAAGACGATCGTGGCGGACCCTGACGAATTCATGCAGGCCGTGCGCACCCCCCTGTGCCGCTGCCGCAGCGCAGCATCTGCTGCCGCAGCATAGTTTTGCTGTCCCTGCTTGTGAAGGTGGTGTCAGCTGCGCTCCATGGACCCGACGCTGTTCTCGCTGTACTGTTCTCGAAACATAGCAGAGGCCCAGGACGCCTTCACGCCGTATGGTGCGTGTGAGGGGTGCAGCGTGCGTGACGTCGGCCGGTGCATGCAGGGCGGCTGGGCGGGCTTTCTGGACGCAGACCACAGCGATGGAGAGGGCGACGAGGACGAGATTTCGGAGGAGTTCCAGCCGAGCTCCGACGGCGCCGACGATGACGACGACAGCGATAGCGACAGCGCGTCCGTCGTCAACTCGTCCGACGAGGATGACGACGTGCGCCCCCCCCCCCCCCCCCCCTGTGGCAGTTCCTTGGTATGGCGGCCACATTATTGGATTGCCATAGCCCCACCTGCACATGAACTCTTCTCTGCACATGCATTGTGCCTGCACTTGTGCGGCATGGCGAGGTCGAACCTGTGACGCCTAGCTCAAGGGCACGGGAGCGACGCTGCACATGGCGGGCGGGGAGGTGACAGGAATACGTGTGACAGGGCGCTGCCGCCATGGTATGCACAGCAGTGCTGTCGAATGCGGCCAGTGTGGCTTGGACGGCATGCGTTGCGCGTGCAGCAGAGTGGCTGACGCACTTGCGCCTGTCCTTTTTCACGAAGCCCCCCCTCCCCCAAGGCTAGAGGGGACCCTGACATGAACTGCATGACGGCGGTGGTGGCTGTGCAGGATGAGGAGTACAGCAAGGACTCAGAGGAGGAGGAGGGCATGGACTGGGACCAGCTGGAGGACGAGGCGCGCCGCGCCGACAAGCTGCGGGAGGAGTCGGGTGACGAGGCGAACGACCCCCGCGCGCAGAAGCGCAAGCGCCCCCCCGGCAGTGGCGGCGGCGGCGGCGGCGGCGGCGGGAACAAGCACCGTGGCTCGGCGCCGGTCAAACGGCGGCGGTAGGCGCTGAGAAGCGGGTGGCGTGGGGGCCACGTGACAGCAGCTGCCCCATGGCTGATGCGGATGCTACTCCGCTGCGGGTGCGAGGTTTTGCCGCTGCAGATTGCGGGCTGCGCAGCATCATGGCCATGCGTGGCTGCCGTGTCGCCACCTCCCGCAGCCATGGCTACACCGCTTCAGGCATTGGGGGTCCTGAATGCAAGGCGCTGAATGCAAGGCGCTGTGATAAGTGCTGTAGCTGGGCCGCATGTGGTACTATGCACGCATGGGCGGAGCCCCGTGTGCTGCAATGCCTATATTCTTCCGATTATAACAACACCATACTCAAGACCGGGAGCGCTATCCGACACGAGCAGGCGACGCGCTGCGGTGCGTGCACTGCCCGATGCTGCACAGCGCGTGCGGCACAGTGCACTCAGCGTGAAGCTCTGGCCATGTTGGTTGCTGCACTCAAGCTGCTAAGGCAGGTACTGGGTAGTTTGCAATGACACATAGCTGTGCTCCCGAGTGTCGCTGGTGTCACGAGGTGGGTCTCACTGATGTTGGAGGCTGGCCAGCAGGTGTGCTGTATGGGGATTGAGTGAGAAGGTTCTGTCGTTGTTTTGTTCTGGCAGGCACAGGGCAGATGCAAAAGGCCAGCAAACCAAGTTAGCTGTGGCTCCCAGCAGACCACTGGTGCTCATCCACCGTGTACATGGATATGGAGATGTAAGCATACGAGGGTAGCGGTCGTGGCTATGTCATCATGCATGAAACAGTCTAAATGGCTGCTTGCAGTCGACCTGAGGTCGATGCGTGATTGCAGACGCTGGCTATGTTTGACTGTTGGTACAAGACCATGCATCTGCTTTCTGCAGCGGTGTGGAATCTGTTTCCCTGCTAACCTGTCCCGACACACATTTTTTGTGTGGCCCTGGTGTCTGCTGCCTGCTGGGTGCAAAGCAGCTATGGCCACGAAGTGCAGCATTGTTTGTGCCAGGGCAGAACACGTACTCATTCCTCATGAGAGAGGGTGCAACTGGCCGATTCTATGTATTTTGTCAACTTGAGAGTCACTGAGAGAGCAGGGCATGTGGATGGCGGGTCTCACGCCTATGGCATCTAGCCTCAGGATCCAGTCGTCTGAAGCAAAGGAGCCCTGTCAGCACTTGCATGCCATGTTCGCGACCGTGCTTGCCCTCTGCGCCCCCGGCACTTATTCAATGTGCCCCGTCTCACCACCTCAACAGACATCTCCAGAACTGTGTCCGCCACAGGCCAGAGAAGTCTTGGCCCATGATCTGCCATGCGTTCTGATCTGTGCTGTACGATAGATGCCTCCACCATGGTGTACAGGCGCCGCCTTGTTGTAACAACTCTTAGAGTGTCTATGAACGCCGCATGCATGGAGCCTGTGGGCCAGAGCAACAGCTGATGGCACGGCGCGGGAGCGCACGGCTGGCGCGCGGCTGGTGTGTGGCGGCCCCTCCGCCACTTGTCCCGCCGTGGCCGCTGTGGCGCTCCTGCGCCCCTCTGCAACCCTGCACGGGAGTTTGCAACGGCTGGCTGTGCGCTGGCTACGGGACAGTTTGTGTATGCATTGAGTGTGCAATTGGTCAACCGCCGGGCGCTGAGGCCGACTTTCCTGTGGCTGCGGCGTGACGCCTGGGCTGATTGATCTTCTGGGTTTTGGCTACAAATCAACCGTTCAGTCTCTTTCTGCAGTCTGCTATAGTATATGGGGGGAGGTGCTCGGCTGCATGCCCATGCGTGATCTGTACATTGAGCTGGGGTCATGGGAACCTGGAACTTAAACTGCTTTGATTTCGTGGTGCTTCATCTCGGAGTCAGGCGGACTGCCTGTTGCCACATGTCACCTTTGTGGCTGGCGGTGACGCAGAGACATGCGTGCATTGCGGGGCAGGGCTGGCACTCCGCTGCCATGCAGTTTCAGCACGCTGAAACACATGTCCCACACACCCAGCAACATTTCCGTCATGTGATCGATCATTGGACGCAGTCAGTTTTCTTCCTGCGGTGAGGAGGTATATGCCTCTGTAGCTGCCTCTGTGCATTGAAGAAAACCTAGATCAGGTTTTTTTACCTGTTTAGGCGAGGTGGGCACTGTAATGTGTGAGCAGTCATGAATCTAGCTACGTCAATCTTTCAAGATTTTGAATTTGACTAATTAAAGGTAAAACCAGCAAGCTATAAATTCGCTCAACGGCAAATCTTTTGGGCTGCTGCAATCACATGATTGCCTGTGAATTCAGGGCAACTGTCAAGCATGCTGACTGCTCCATTGACCGATGTGGTTGGGAGTGTCTCCACATGAATCACTGGACAAGCAGTCATGCATGGCTAACAAAAGCAATGTATTGCTAGGTACCAGGCAGCTGGTGCATGCTGCCAAACATGCGAACGTGGCAATGCCGGGTATCGGATTGAGCACATGTGGGCAGTGCTCGGAGACTTGCTCGGAAAGTTGAGCAGATCCCGCGGAGCCGCGAGCGGTACTGTTGCGCCAGTGTTGTTACGTTGCTGTTCATCTTGTGCACACAGCGCCCCTTGACACGATTGACGTGCAGCAAACATGTTGAAGTTTGTCAAGTCGCCGGTCTTGCGTGCTTCGTGTACGTCGTGTGTCATAATGACATGTGGGGATATCGCCTGCCAGGCTGTTCAACAACGCAACAGCGCAACCCGCAAGTACGCTATTTAAATGTTCAGGCTCAAGACTTTCTTGGTATAAGTTTGTCCATTCATGTATTCTGGGTTCATGATCTCCGCTGTTTGTGCAGCCCGGGCATTGACGTCAGGCGAGCTGGCATGTTCGGCTTCGTGGGCCTGACGCTGCATGGGCCGTTCTTCCTGAAGGGGTTTCAGTGGATTGACAGAGTCTGCGGACCCAAGACCACCATTCAGAATGTGCGTAGTGCTGTCATATTAGGCGCTGTGTGCGACTCGCATGCACCATTCGCAGCACCGGGTCGCCTGTGCTTTGAATTGCACCTGATCATCTGTCGATACCAAATTCCCTGTCATCACGTCGAATATACCACCATGATTCATGCGCATCAAGCCAAGTTGTTTCGACCCCCCGCACATCGCGAATGGAGCTTTACCTCTGCTGGTGTCCAGGCATTCACCAAGACTCTCCTCGGGCAAGCCACTGTCTTTCCCGTGTACGTTGCGGCCTTCTTCACCTATACTGGTCTGTTAGAGGGCAAACGGCTACCCCAGGCAGTCGAAAAGGTACAGAACAAGTTCTGGCCAACATATTGTGCTGGCTCAATATTTTGGCCATGTGCCAACATGGTAAACTTCACGCTCGTGCCGGCTACACAACGGGTGTTGTATGTAGCAGGTGTTGGTTTGTTATGGAATGTGTACCTTAGCTGGCAAAACAGCCGACAGCCAGCTTCTACTTCTTGATTGTTTACAGCATTGCCCTGGAGGTTCCTTGTGTTGCAAATTCAAAGCCGACACGGCAGTTAGCACCGCAGACACCGCATAGACAATCTTCGAGGCAATGCAGCTGCTCTGCACCACCCTGAAGCAGAACCCCGCGATTCACACATGTGATTTGTTTTGCATGAGCCTGCCAAATTTTTTAAATCTGCGATCCTTGAAAGACTTCCAGTCCTGACATGTTGAGAGAGTGAACTTGGTTCATCGATTTTTGTGTCTAGGTGCTGCTGGCTGCAGCCTGATGTACAAATGCATATTTAGTGATTGAGAAATCAGAAATCACAATTCAGGCTAGATAGTCAGACAATGCCACCCGCAGATCGTCATCGTGTAAGATAGTTGTGTTACTTCCACTTGCAGGACTGCCTCCGGCATTGTATGATCACAGCCATCAACAATTGCTCAGGCTGCAGAGTGCGTCCGACCAACCCTGGGTTGACGGTGCATCATTTTCAGCCACAAAAAATGAACGATTCTCAAACTGAAAGAACTCGAGCGCATACACTGACCATTTACCAGATCTGCAACCATACAATGTGAGCAACGAGGCCCCGCAACTTTCACAATTACATGTCTTCCGACCGGCAGCACACTACACAAACATCGACGTCTCGCGTTGTGCTTCGGTGCAGCAGAGTTGCCCGCATAATTGGTGTCTGTTATTGCACCACACCCCAAGGCACCCGTCACATTACCTACGTCTGTGTAACATGCCCTGTCAACACAGCCTGCGACATCCCATTGGCAACATCGCCCGATGTTTTGCTGAGCCAGGTGCACGACCTGTTCTTAAGCCACTTGATCCCAAGCAGATGTGGGGGTAGACCTCAACTGCTGCTGCACCTGCATGCGGGGCGGCAGCCTCAGTTGAACTGCATGAGCTTGAGATGCTGCAGAAGAGTGCTACTGCCGCAATCTCAACCATTGCAGTCACTGCGAAGAAGACACTCTATGCGTCCATGCTACCCTGCAGGCTGAGCAACGAGCCCCGCTGGGTGCCCCTTCGCACCGAACACATGCATTTATGCAGCACGTTCTTCCAGGCATGCTGCGCTACAGCAACCAGGCTAGAATACAGCGAAGTTTGCGGTGTATAGCAACGTCTGATGCCCAATCAGCGTGGAGCTGGGGCATGTGCTCTGGCAAACTGTCAATGCAATTGAAGGTCACTGCTCCTGTACATGATTGGATGTGGATATGGAATACCCGATCTAAACAAAGGCACTCCAAGGGACGCAGACGCCTGACCACCGTTTGGGCGGGCTGCCAGCCCGCACCCGGGCGAGCGCTGCCCTTCCAACAAACCAACAGAGGCTCTGTAGCATGAACATGACCTTAACTGAGCGGTGAGCTCGGTGCCCGCGGACAGAGAATGCACCCCCCCCCCCCCCCCCATGCAAGGGGGTGAGGCGGAGCAGCACAGCGTTGCCCCGTCTTGACGGCGGCAGCATGTGCATCGAACGAGGTTGCGAGTTAGGCGTCACACCTGTTCGGAACAGCAACGCCATTAGTAGTCGAAGTCATCCTTGGATGCGAAGCGATAGACGAAGAATGTCGCCATCAGCAGCAGCGCCGCCCCGGGTGGCGCTAGCAGCACCCCCACATCCTCAGGGTTCGTTTGTGCCTGGGAGCAGCATCCCGACGAGATCGTACCAGCATGAACCAAGACGACACACTTGCCAACATGGATGATGCCCCAAGTGGAGCACATCGACGCTGGACTGGGTGCAAACGTTCAGATTGCAGACCCCGTGTCACCGCCCTCATGACCGATCGCATTGTCAGGCCACAGATATCTAAGCTCAAGCCAGGCAGCAAACTTCTAAATATAGATTGATAGAAATCAGATTGGTGCCGGTCATCGGCCAGTGACGGTGAGCACTGTTGCTGAGCCCATATATACTTGCAGGTGAGCACAATCGAGCATTTGAAAACAGGAGCGTCAGCATCCGCACCGCCTGAAATCCCTTGTAGCCCGCTAGCACTAACGCAGACGTAAACAGGCCAATGATGCCATATGACCCTACCACCTGTGAGAGCGAGAACGGATTGTCACTGGGCTCTGTGGGTTGCGAGCTCGTCGCCGACGAGCTTGCTGCTGATGATTTATCTGGAGTCTGATCAGCCCTCATACTCACACATCGACGGCTTTGTGCAGGTGCGACGGGGGCCCGGCATATGCACAGGCCGTGAGCTGTTGGTCCCGGCAGGGTCTTTCGGATCATGGTGTCTGCAAAACACTGAACATTATCGATCCGAATTATATAAAACAGGATCCATATTATCTACGGTAATCTACTGCGATTGAGTACTGAGTTGTACATCAGCAGGCACGGGAAGCATGGCGGGCTTCTGTCCGACCCGTGCAGTGCTTGGGAGATGCCCAGAGGCGAATGACTGGTGGCTCTTCAGTCGCTTGCACACCCGTGGTATGCAAATTCATGAAATAGTGTCGTGAAATTGGCGCACCACTTTTGATTCGGGAATGCTGGGCAAGTTCTCGGAGACAGCAGTGTACGAGGCCAAGCGGGGTTCCAAATCGAGTAAGAGACAGTGCGGTTACAGCGATGGGCAAGTGAATTGTGATGTCGCTGTAAACTGCGACAAACATTCAGCACAGGAACTCGGTTCTACTTCTGACAAGGCATGATAGATTGCCTGCAGATCACGCTGTGTCGCCCTTGCACCACTTGCGTCACACTTCCGCGGCTGCAGTGTAATGGCTGCCATGAATTCTTTGCACGTTGCAGCCTCGTTTGCGCACGTGAAGCAGAGGAAATTATGCTGCCAGCAACTCGTGGATGCAGGAACGGGACATTAGATCGTTCGGCTCAATGGTGGTAGCCGTGGCCGACTGTCATCGAAAGCACCAGTAAAACAGGCAACGATCGCGCTGAATGAGCGCCCTGGTAATGCGATAGAATTTCCACTCTTCCCATGAGCGTGGCTTTGTCCAGATGGACTGGCTCAGCCGGTTTCAAGGTGTTCTCTGAAGGGGCATGTGAACTTGGGTACTTATTCTCCGGGGCTCGCAGCTACAAAAAGGTTCCTTCAAGTGGCTGGAAGAACATCACATCCAAACGCGGCAAAGTCAACTTTTACAAGGGCAGAGGGGTCCCCAACACAGGTGTACACTCCAGCAAAGGACGGTTCACAGTTTTGCCGTCCAGAAGTCCTAACTACATCCTTCCTGACGTTCGCGGCTCATTGGTACGCACTCGTTATCGCCTGTGACTCTTTGACTGCCACATCCTTGCGGTGTCTCCGGGCTTTGGAGCTCGCTGCTTGCTGTGACGTTTGCGTTTTGCTCTGTTGAATCCCAGTGCGGTACCAGCAACATAAGGTCCTTGTCTTGCCAAGATCAGATGAAATGTCCATGTCATCATCTGCTGTGTTGTAGCTTGCCCCGTACGTGGATATTGGGGTACGGCCTCCTCACAAGGTGCCGAAGGCAGTGAAGCAGGCAGATACCCAACAGGGTAAATGATGAGGGATATCACAATGCAGTCATGCGAGTCGCGATTACATACATTCGAGACGGCAAAGCGCTGAGGCTCTATTGTAATCGTGCAATGTCGTTTGGTTGCGACTCAAATGTAGATTGTGGAAGGCTGCCGACATCAGTATTAGCTGCTTGTGTTCTGTCATAGCAATGTTGCACAATTTTCGGAAATGTGCCAAAAGGACCCGAAATGTCCTGGCGTTGGGCAGTGCCATAACTGCACAGAGAATGGTGTAATAATGGAATACAGTGATTTCGCAGCACGCTGAAAGTGCAATGAAAGTGATGTTGTTTCATGTAGCTGCACATGCTGTTGGTATGCTATGTGAAGATGCGTGGTAGGGCATGCTCTGAGTCTCGCGTGGGTCTTTCGGAGGGGTCTAGATGCAGCCATACTGAGTCACTGTCAGTATTACTGACATGATCAGCTCAAGCTGATTGGGCTGCAGGTCAGTGCCTTATTGTGCACTGAGCCGATCGGCGACACAGGTAACCTATAAGGCGCATGGATTCACCTCTTCGGGACACCCAAAGTTGTGCTCCATTTCCAGGAAGGAGTTATTGGCGACAGCGACCGCTTCCGCGTGTGAAGTGGCTATGAGGGTCATGTCTCCGTGGAGCCCTGTTAGTACGAGACAATGAATGGGCGTTGAAAACGGTCTACAGTTTTGCCCGTGCTTTCAATGATTTAGCAATTTCAATACACGCTGTGTTCATCAGCGTTGCGGGTACACGCTGTCTGCAATCTCGTGCAGCAGAGGGCGATGCTTGTGGCTGGACACATTTGATCCGGGATACCTGCCAGTGAAGATCGGCATAATGCTCCTCAAGAAGTTTGTGGGCTGCTACGTTGATGCATGTGTCAAATGGCCCGTATTGGTCCGCTCTGATATCGAGTTGCGTAGTGTGCTGCTTCCAGATGAGCTCGTGAGCCTGTGGCGGAGCGCCTATGATACAAGACACCAGGGAATTATTGCTACGCAGATAATTTCGGCAGAATCATGTATTTTCTTGACTTTGGCGTTCATCTGCATCCTTACGGGGCAGATGGACACTCTCAGCTATGGAGGATCCGAATGGCTCGTAAAGTCAGACGCAGCTACCAAGCGCTGGTATGCGTCAGAGCGAATAGCTGAGCTCGCCTCTACTTTTTGGACCTCCGATTCGATGGTGGCGTCGGGTGGTGGAGCTGGATCTGTAGCACAGGCTGTCAGGTCGAAGCCAGCGTACAGCGTCGTGTTCATGTACAATACGGATGTGCCAAACTTGTTTACGCCTGACATTTTAGAAAGTATTCGGCAGGTACGGCAAACTAGACCTCACCGGGATCACTGATCAGGGGCGGCTGCAGCAACGAGGTGTGCTGAGCAGGTGGAGAACATACTGTTGTCTGATCCCAGATACATCGATTTCTGCCACCTTCAGGAATCACCGTCCAATTCATCCAACCTTCCTCCATGCCAGGCACCTCCGTCTGTGCTGTCGCTGTTCTATGGAAGCCCGGTACCAGGAGAGGGCTTCCCGGATTCAACGTTGACTCAAAACAACATAGACACCGTGCTGAGCTCTGTATCCCGCAATCTCTACTCATATGGATCCTTCTTCGACTCAGAGTTTTCTTCTGCAAACCTGAACAGTCAGTGGACGCGATCGATCTATTCACTTGGCCTTCCGCTGCCAGGATTTACAGCAGCAGACACAAGGTGCAGCATATTTCACTGCTCTGCAGTGCACACATGAGCACTGAATGCTATTCATGGATGTCACAAGCCAGGTTACACGTACTTTGGGACCCTCGATTGCCGCTGGAGCACCTGTTACAGTGGAACGCTGGCTGCTGCTTTGTCACTACACATAGATACTCGTCATGCTTCGTCTGGCTGCAGCAGTGCCACAGCTTTCAACTACTTTGGCTGATTTCTGAGATCTTTCGCATTAGCTTTAGATGCTGACAGACTGCTATGGTATAGCCTCATGAAGGGGCATTCTGGCAGCATTGCCAGCACAAGTCCACGAATGGCGCAGACTATGTGCAGGAGTGCCGAGCAAGAAGCCATCATCGGCGAGTGGCTGGCCGACATTGACTCGGCAGTTCATGCGGCAATAAATCAGAAGGGAGGGTTCCTGAAGACTTCACTCAGTAAGGCCGGCCAGCTGTCAGGGATTGAAGCCAGTGTTGATGTGATATACATGCACGAAGTTCTCGGTGACACAGAGTTTCAGGCGGTGGTGAACACAGATCTCCTGTGGTCCGTCATGTCGTTCGGCTCTGTGTTCGCATATACTGTGTTTCACACACGCAGCTTTCTGATGGCAGGAGTGGGCATGTTTGCATCGACAATGGCGTACCCAGCTGCTCTCCTGGTGTACCGTGTCCTCTTCCGCGTGCGCTCTCTTCGCCTTCTTGCGACGTTCCATGGTTACCTCGCCGGACTTGCCGTTCAGGCCATGGCTGAAATGCTGTGCTGATTCTGTGATACACAGGGCCGGAGTGGCTGTGTACTAAGCACTGACACCGCCGATGGTTGTGCGAAGCTGTCTTGACAATGTCATACATGCACCGGTGCGAAAGTCGAGACAGTGTTCCCTGTCTGCACAACGGGCACCTGCGTCACCAGCAAATGAGAGCGTGTGCCACTACCTGAGTTCGGTCCCCTTGGGCTTGCAGGTGCAATATTATGACTCTCTCAACACTCTGGTGCTGTTCATCCTCCTGGGTATCGGTGCAGACGGCCTGTTTGTATATTTCGACGCCTTCCGGCAGTCGGAGATGCACCCGGAGCACTGTGCGACGCTGGGCTCTCGCATAACGTACACTGTGGAACGTGCAGCGCAGGCGACGCTTGTGACGTCGTTCACAACAGCTGCGAGTTTCCTGTCGACGTACGTGTCGCGCATGATTCCTGTCGCAGCGTTTGGCGTATTCGCCTTCACCTGCATGGTCATGCTTTACGTCGCCACTACTTTGCTCATCCCACCCGCACTCGTCATCTGGTACAGACACTTTTCGTTACTACCCTTTGGAGTCTGCTCCAAGTGGTGTCCATGTGTGGACAAGGAGAATGTGCGATTCGGCGTGTTCATTGCCATGTTGCCGTTGCATACGTTCTGTCTCGTTCGGTGCACGGACAGCTTCCTCTCACATTTCCGGCAGCTTTCCCACTCACAGCCACACATAGCTATCTGGTCAATGCAGTGACGACTGTGTGCGTAGCTTGTGCTTCTGCTCCACGCCATTGCCACCATGCCGCTGCAGATCGACATTCAGCACGTCGAGCGCAGCAAGCAGAGCTCGAGGCGGCAGTTCGGGCGCTCAAAGTCCATGGTCGATACACTCAAGCACGTCAACATCGACAGCGACGTGAAGGATCTGGCGCGCTTCACCGCCTCAGAGCGCTTCTTCGGCACGCGCTTCTTCTCCTTCGTCCGCACGCTGCGCTGGCCCCTCATCGCCGCCTTCCTCATCGTCCTCGGCGTCGGCGCGAACCTTGCGCTGCAGATCAAGCCCCCCGTCGACGTGGAGGAGCTCTTCCCGGCAAGCCATGTCATCACACGGTTCACGCGTGCGATGGACACAAAGGCCGGGCCGTTCCAGGTGTCGAAGGACGATGCGTCAGTGCCCGTCGACGTTGTGATCGGCCTGCGTGCGCCGCTCCTCGACGACACAGGCACGAGTCGCTGGGACGCCGCGATCGGAGGGGAACCTGTTGTGGACGACTCGCTGGAGGGCATCATCATGTCCCGCCAAGGCCGGCAGTGCGTGCCCCACCCGCATGTGTGGGCCGAACGTGCATGAGGGCGCGCCTGTGATGCACGTATGTGGTGGGCATGGTATGTGAGCGTGGGGGCAGCACACTCAGGAGGCGGGCCTGCCTCCCTTTGCTCTCCCCGGTGACGTAGCGGCCGTGCGCAGGTGGCTGATGAGCGTGTGCGAGGTGCTCAAGGAGGAGCCCTGCGGCGCGACCGCGTGCGACCCCGTGTTCTCAGGAGCTGGCTACCGCCGGCTTGTGCGGCGGGAGGGTGATATCCCGAAGACAAACTGCTGGACGGATGAGCTCACGGCGTGGCTCCAGTCGACGAACCGCGGCACGTTTGCGAACGCGGCTGACGCTGACGCGGTGCCGATCCTCGTGGAGTTCTTTGCCGCGCACCCGGACCTGCGCAGCGACATGCTGTTCGGCGTCGGCGAGGGCGGCGCGCTTCGGCCGCTCGCGGCGCGGCTGCACTTTGAGAGCACGTTCGTCCAGCCGCAGCCTCAGGCTGACACGCAGGCGGTGGTGGACGAGTGGGACGCGGCGGTCGCGCGGGTGCAGCGGGCGGCCCCTGCGGCCTTCGGGGTCCAGATGTACTCCACCGGCAGGTGGGAGCTTGCTTGTCCCACTCGGCTTGCATTTCTGTGGCGTCCGTGTGGGCTGCATACCTTGGCAGACCAGATGCTGCACGATATCATGGCAGTGACTGGGATTCGAGCGCCGACTTTGGGAGGTTTCGTAGGTCTTGTATTGCGACCCACGCAATGGTTTTGGCGCTTTGCAGTGTCGATCAGACTCTCGGCAGTACTAGAGGCCCACGTGGGCTTCCCTGACCACCACTGCATGCTCGCTTTACCGATGTTGGAATGCACAGTAATCTGAATGAGACGGCAGCGAGGTAGATCTCTGCCAAGTGGTTTGAGGGAGGACATACATGCCTAAGGACGTTTCCACGTTCATCTTGCCAACTGTGTTGTTCAGCGTTCCGTCTGCGGACCTTGAACACAAATTGGCAAGACGCTGGACTCGAAGGCAGCAACATTGATGTCACTGTTGTTTGCAGGTATCCTTGGGCTTGGCTGGTGTCACAAAAGGAACTTGTCAGGTCGGCCCTGTCGGGCATGTGCCTCAGCTTTGCTATGGCGTTCGTGGTGCTGAACATCGCAACTGGAAACGTCATCGCAGCCACTCTGTCGACTCTGACCGTCGCTGGTGTGATGTCGATGGCCCTTGGCGTTGGAATCGTTGGGATCATGGGCTGGCCACTCGGCATCTCTGAGAGCATTTCCGTCGTCATCCTGATTGGCTTCTCTATGGACTATGTGCTTCATATTGCAGGCACGAGACCAGAGCGATGTGGATATTGAGTTCCTGACTTGCACTGTGGCTGGTGCCTGCGATGTGTTCTGCACATGATGCTGATACCCACACAAACAACAGCTGTCTGGTTATCTGTGGGCAACAGGTTCTGCCTACCTCGGACCATTTGTGAATCTTGGCTGCATGCCTCAGTCGTGGACCAAATGTTGTTCCTATGCTATGCCAGCTGAGATCGCAGCAGTGCACTGACCCTTGTGTGCTTGCGTTGAACACTTCTGTTGCTAGCTCTGGAGGCCACAGCTATGGAAGATCTGGAGGGGCATGGATCTGCCATGAGCGACGTGACGTCACAGGCTATGCGTAAATCAAACAACAGCATGGCGTGGATCTTATGCAGATGCATACATGGAAGCAGAAGGGGGCCGTATGGAGCAGACACAGCATGCCCTACTGACTCTGGGCGTGTCGGTCCTCGCTGGCTCCAACACAACAAACCTGGCTGGCATCTGGCTCTGGTTCGGGACGATGGTGTTCTTTAACAAGTTTGCTTTCCTCATCAACATGACGATTTGTTCTGCGATGCTCTGGTCTCTATTCTTCCTGCCTTCTGTACTGATGGTCGTTGGACCTCATAGTTCCCTGGGCAGCTGGAGCGCGGGGTGGCAGTGGATACGGTCGCACCTGCCCGTGCGCAGAGGGAGCATCGGTGTGGCTCCAGATGATGAGTCAGGCAACGAGAAGAATCAGGTTGATATCTGATGCATGCCCATTTCGAGGGCGGCGGCATATCCCTGATGAACCGCCATGCAAGGCAGTAGGCCAAAATTTTGGGGAGGGGTGATTTTAGGGCACGCCCGTTTCAATGAGAAAACCAACACCCACGGAAGGGCGGGCTGCTGTAATGCAAAGACCCTCCGGATTGAAGCTGGCCCAGTGCCCGGTGAATCGTGATGGCTTGCGACCACTCATGCAGTTTGGCCAGCACATGTGTGCACTGTTGGCATTTCATAGAGGCCAACCACACGCGCAGACTTTTAGCTCAGTCCCTGACCCCTGCCGGCAACAAAGATCCGTTCCAACAACCCCAGGGCAACAGCAACGACGGCAGAACGAGCTCGAACTCTTCTCTGCAAAGTTTACATGCTTCCTTTCGTGCCGTTGGTTTGTGACTGTATGTCATTGGCTTGACGCGCTCTCAGCACAGCACAGGCAGCTGTGACACATGATCACAATCATACATCAATGCATGGCATGCTGCGTCAGCTGGGATCTACTCTACACTCGGCAAACTCTGGGCTTTGAGTTCCTCCTCCCAAGGCGCCGGCTTGCCATCGTCGCTCCACGGGCCGCCCGAGGCGCGGTGCTCTTCAAGCTCCTTCAGCCCCGCCGCAAGCTCCTCGTCGCTCACGCCCTCCACCCGGTCCTCTGTCGTCATGCCCCGCTTCTTGGCCTCCGCCACCAGGCTCCATGCGTACGCCTCGTACTCCTCCTCGGTCATGTCCAGGGCCTTGGCCTTCTGCGGGGCGCCGGCGGCGATGCCGGCCGCCATGTCGCGGTACGCGTGCACGTCTAGCCCGACCTTCTGTGCCGCCTCGGTCTCCTCATCGTTCAGCTCATCCATCGTCTGCACAAATGCACATGTGCTACATTGTGGCAGATGTCACCTGGAACACTGCCCGAGCAACACAGATGGCAGAGCAGTCAACGAGCACATGCATGTCAGCAGCAGGAGGACGGGGTCCATGCACGCTTACGGGGTCATGGATGTTGACTGAAGTACGAATGAAACACGCAATCTCCAGCGCGTCGCGGTTGTTCATCACGGACCCCGAGCACGCAGCCCATGCATGGATGCTCACAATCCGGCATGTGAATGGCACAGCCTCCCTCTCATGCAAGCACACACAGAATCCCGCATCGCCACCACAGCCTCAAGACAGCAAGCTCACTAATAACACCGCGAATAACAGCAACAATCAAACAAGAGATACGGCGGGCATTCGCACCTCGCAGATGGCACCGAGGTACTCGTCATGCGTGAGCCCCGCGGCCTCCGCGTCGGCGCGTGTGCGATCCGTGAACATCAGCGCCGTGCTCATCACGCGCCCCGCGTCGACTCCCATCTTCTCCGACATCTCGTGCACCATCTCGCCCAGCGCCGCCTCCTGGTACGCCGTGTTGAGGTTGTGGAACTCACCCATCGTGAGCCCCGCGTCGGCGGCCGCCTCGCGCTGCCACTGCATCGCGCCCGCCACGCGCTCCACCACGTCCTGCTGCGCCTCCTCCGGCGGCTGCACCCCACACCCTGCCGTCAGTGTGTCAAGACGAGGAAGCTGCTCAGGAATCAGTTCGCAGAAGACCTGTTGGGCATCAACGACTGCGGGTAGCGGGACCGCGCATGCTGTGTCTGGGGTTTGTTCAATCGCCCGCGCGGATGTGCCGTCTGCGGTGCTATCTCCCCAGCTACCTACGTGCTGGTGACGCCCCACCGTCAGCGTCACCGGCAGCACCAGGGCTGCGCAGCTGCGTGTGTACGCCTCCACGAGTCAGCAGGGGCCGCAGCACAAACGCGGCCACCACCCTGCACCGCCCAACACTTGGCGTTTGACGTGCACAATCGAGCGCTATGGCTCAGCATGAGTTGGATCGGGTGCCCCCACGTGTGCATGCGTGCCCCGCTCCGTGCACACACAGCACAAACATGCCGCACATCGTCTTAGATCACGCCTCGCAGAATCATAAACCGGAACGTTGCCAGCACCACAATCCACAGCACCACGCCACGATCCCTGTGCTCGCCGCTCACATCCCTACCACCACCTGCCCCCATCGGCCTCCCCAGGCCAAGCCACAGCGCGCCCAGCCGCAGGCACGCACATGCATGCATGCAAGAAGCAGGCAGCGCACGATCGCGTCGTCGACCATCTGCTGGAACTCCTCCTTCATGCCGGCGGCGTCGGCGAGGCGCGTCATGTAATCGTGCACCTCCCCGGGGCCCATCGCGGCGGCCTCCTCGCGGCCGACGAACGGCATCGTGCCAAGCACGTTGTCCTCCTCGTCCACGATCGCCACGCCCTCGTACTCCTCCGCCAGCGAGTCCTCCAGCGCCTGCAGCACACGGCCCCACCCCGTCTCTATCGGCGGCCCGGATCGTCTCCAGCTCGCAGGTGAAGCCGAGCACAGCCCCCAACCAACCTCAATCGGTGACCCAGCTAATCTCCGGCATCAGTTTCATACAGGAGCTAGCCTTCGCTTGGATGCCGCGAAAGCAGCAGCCACCGTCCAGGGAGCACTGATATAGAGGGAGGCAGGAGGGACAACGCACGTCGTCATAGGGTGTCGTCCACGGCACCCGCCCAATCTCGGCCTGCATCGCCTCAGCCTCCTCTGGCGGCACCTCCTGCGCCACCTCCTCCTCCTCCGCAACGGCCTCTGCCGGGAGCTCCTCCCCGGCAGCCGCGGCCTCCCGCGCCGCACGTATCCGCCGCAGCGCCTCGACGAGATGCGTGCCCTGCTCCCGCACCTCCTCCGGGTCCTCCGGCCCCGGCTGGTCGGCATCCAGCACGACATCGATCACCTCGCGCCACGGCTCAAACACGAGGCCGTCCCGCCGCCCCTGCCCCTCTGCCATCGGCTCCCCTATCCGCTCCATCGCCACCGGCGGATACTTCACGTCGTCCGAGAAGTCCTCGTTCTCCCCAATCGCCTGCACGCTGTTCAGCGCCTCCTCCTTCGTCATCGCCGCGATATCCGCCAGCATCTCCGCTTTCCGCTCCTCCGGCCCCGCCTCCCTGGCCATCCCCTCGCCCACCTCCTCCGGCTCCTGCTCTGGCATCGCGGCCGCGTCCGCCCCCTTGCCGGCCACGGCATCGTGCTCGCCGCGGGCCTCCTCCCCACGCCGCGCGTCGCCGCGCCAGTGCGGCCCCACACCATCCCAGTGGTCAAACGGCCGGGACCCGGCGTCCGGCGGACCGTCGAGCCCCTGCCAGCCCGCGCTGTACGTCAGGAAGCGCAGCATCTCCTCCGCGTTGGCCATCTGCTCCGTGTCTGCCTTCTCCGGTTGGTCATGGAAGTAGCGGTAGTACCGTGTGACCTCGTCGGCGGCCGCCGCCTCGTCATCGTCCGCGTCCGCCCGCACCCACCCCTCCTCTGTCACCTTATACTTCCCCTCCTCCACCAGCTCCTGCATGACATACTGGGTGCGTGTGGGCTGGGGACTCATGCACCATTCTTTGCAAACAGATGCGGTGGCTGGGTCGCTGAGCATGCCGCAAGCCTACACGAGGGCTTCCGCCGCGGCTCGGTGAAATGCATGCGGCAGGAACATGCTGAATGCAGGGCAGTCATTCATGCGCTGTGCTGCAGAGGGGCCTCTGGCACCGCCGAGGCCGCCGAATAGCAGACCACGGAACGCTCGAAACAGTCGAGTACGCTGCTCCAAGATCGCCACACATGCGTCAATTCCAGGCTGTTTGAATCTTCAAGTCCTCAGATGCATGCTGCAGCCGCCGCTGCGCGTGAAGGGAGGGGGGGGAGGGCGCGCCTGCATGACCTGCGTGTTGTGCACGAACGTCTCATGCTGCCGCTTGTCCTCCTCGTCCTGGTACACCTGCAGCTCGAGGCTGACATGCGGCGGGATCTTGGCGAACTCGTCCGCGAGCTCCGTCTCGGTGTTGCCATCAAACTTGTCCTCGCGGTGCTCCGCGTACCACGCGCCCAGGGTGTCCAGCGTCAGCTCGCCCTCGATCAGCTTCTGGCACACCTGCACGCCGCCGCAGCCGTGGGAACTGCCCCCCCCAGATAGATGTGCGTGTGGGGTCACACCCCGGCCCGACACTGTACTGACCCGCACGGGGCCATCTGATGACACTGCGCTGACTGCTGCAGCGCCCTCTGAGACTGCCGGCAGCGGCCCGGGCTGCGGTCCACAGCACACACAACCCGGACGAGCACCTCACTTGATGATCTCAGGGACCCTTGCCGACTTGGGGGGGACTGTGGCAGCTGGTGCTGATGCAGGCACACAGAGGCAGAGGCAGACAGGACGCACGGACGCACGGACGCACGGACGCACGGACGCACACACACACACACACACACACACACACACACACACACACACACACACACACACACACACACACACACGGCTCCGCGCAGTCGGCCATGCAGCGGGACACGACAACACCAAAGCCGGCGCTCCCATATACCTATCGATGAGGCATAGCTTCGACCATACTGGATTACAGGCCGCCGTGCGCCTCGCCGGCACCAACGCACATCAGGCTCAGAGACGCAAACATAGACAGCAGCCCACACGGGACAGGCGTAGTAGCTCGGCACATGTTGCAAGCAACCAGCGCGCGCGCAGCGCACGCGTGTCGGGGGCGCGCACCTCCAGGTTCTGGCGCAGGATGCTGTCCACATGCATCTCGATGCCGAGCTTGCCGATGTACTCCGCAAGCACGTTTGGCAGCGCGTACTCCACGAGCAGCGTCACGACGGTCGCGCCGTCGCCGCCGCGGCCCTCCGGCGCCGGCTCGAAGCGCAGCATCGCGACGAGGGGCATGCCGTCGGCGCTGGAGAACGACATCACCGTGCCGTCCGGGCTGCGCTCCTTGTGCAGCGTGACGAGGATCTGCAGGGGCGGCGTGCGGCGCCAGCGGTAGAACAGCATCAGCTGCGCCGCGTCGGCGTCGGCGCCGTCAACGATGAGCTGCACCCCAGCCGCTGTTGTCGGCACAGATCTGATGACACGCCGTGGCGCTGCCAATTCCGACGTCCGATGACTTACGGACCAGTCGACATGGCTGCGTCTGACCTCTCAACACTGATGTGGTCTACAGGCACTGGCTGCGGCCAGTCACGGTGTCTGGTGCAGCACGGGCAAGTGGGCCAGGGACCGGGTTGCTGCACGGTCGAATACGTCCTGAAGGGGTGCAAGACTTCAGGAAGTGACGGTGCAGCATTTCACGCAGCACACACAGGCTGGGCAGATGCTACGAGCGCACAGGTCACCTCATGGCGGGGTGCTGCAGGCAGCGCGGCGCCTCGGCTGCGCTGGTGTCCCAGTGCGGCGTGCATGCATGTACGGGCAACACCGGTGGGCCGGCAGCACTGCACAGTAGGGCTCTTGGGAGTGAGGCGGCCGGCCTGCAGATGCATGCAGGTGTGCAAGTGGTGGGTGTGTGCACATGGGCTTGCGCGCTGCGGTGCCCCGTGCAGCTGCGGCAGACACAGGGACTGCGAAAGAAGTGAGCGGAGCTGTGCATGCGGGGAATTGCGGAATGCATGAGTGCATGGTGGCGTGTGTGTGGCACTGAGCGTTGCGGGACCAGATGGTGTTGACGGAAGTGCGCGAGACGGCGCCACCAGTGGACACTCTGAGATGTGCTGAAGCGAGCGTGGCGAACACAGATTGCGGACACAGAACTTGTATGAAGCTGGTCCGTTGGGAGCGGGGCGGGAATACAGCAGAGGAGTGGGTGTTGACAGCCAGCGCTGCTCTGGAGGTGAGGGCAGGGCTGGCGTCTCGCGGAGACATGTAGTGGGAACAACAGGCAACTCGTGCGATATGCCTTGACTCACAACGGCAGCAGCCAAACGGCACCGCTAGTGCGCAACAACGAGTGTAAACGTGCTGATGCATAGCATTGCGCTCAATCCCACGGCCTGTGATTCACCACGGCAGCGGAGCCGACCGATATCATATGTACCCTGGGACGCTCAGTGCTGAACCACAGAACTGTGGCGATGGGGGCAGTAGCGGCAAACTTCCGCGTCTGCAGCTGTGCCGTGCTGTAGTTGTTTGGATGTTTCATCAGGGCCTCGCACCTCTCGAATGCGCTGATGCCTGGCAGGCAGGTGCAATCGTGCTGCACAGCCCGCCTGTCAAGACATGGATTCAGCACTTGCACATGCTGCTATCGCTGTGGCAGCAAGCATGTATGGTACACAAGTGTGCGTCTGCTGTTGCCTGTGCAGCGCTGTGGCCCTGAAGGCCAGGTGGAGGAAAGCAGGTGCTCGCACTGGCGTCAGAGAGCAGAGGGCGCTGCAGCCTATGCTTGGGTTGCTACGCCCGTGTCAGACGCAGCAACACCGATCGAGAGTCCAGACTGACACTTTCAGATGTCGTAACAATGCCGGAACCGCGGCCAACACCGCACACGTGTGCAAGAGCAGGTTTGCAGCTGGAAAGCACACTGTGTCAATGAGGTCGAAAGCCGGTGGTATGTTATTCCATTCTTCGAAGAATGCTGCAATCTTTTCTATGGGAGCATTAATCACTCTGGTGAGTTCATGCGAGCACCAGTTCTCCTTTTCTTCAGCGTATGTGATGAAGGAAAACGGTGTGTACTCTCCAAAGACTTCACCGGCCTCACCCACAGGGCTATCATCATACTTGGTATCATGTTCCATCTGGCTCATGTAGTCCAGCAGCAGAGGCTCCTCAGGAATCTCATCTTTCGCAATGTCCATTCCGGGCGGGCCTGTGTCGGTGCCAGCGGCCCGGGACACGGCACTGCGGCAAGACTTACATCTGCATGAAGCTGACCATGACATATGCCGTCAGCTTTGGTTTGCGATGATGCTATGGCTTTTCCATGGGCACAGCGCGATCGCGGCCGGCCAGTCGACGCACCGTTGTCGCCGTCCAGATTGCCGCCAGGATGGCCCGAGGCCGGAGCAAGCCTTCCCAAGCAATTGCTGGCGACATCCGCTGATCATACTTGCGAAGCTCTCTTGTCTTCTGATATGTCACATGTTCATGAATGTCCCTCGGTCAGCGTTGGGCAACAACATCATGCAAGTCGATCACAGCCGGAGCAGTGTATTTCGCAGGGCCTCCGGAGAACGCAGTCAAGGGCTGAGACATGCACCGGCAACGGTGCAACATTCGACGTCAGTCTCGATCCAGTTTTTCATCTTGCGCAGTAGCGAAAAAGCAGATGTAGCCACATACGCGCTGATGACACACCATTGAGGCTACAGGCGACCTGCATCGTGGCGATCGACCTGCTCCATGGCTCGCGAGAGAATTAGAAGCAGAAGGTGCAAGCAGCCAACGATTCCACTCTGCTGATCCGAATGTATGATTGGCACCTGTTGGATGTGATGCACGTAGTGACCTTGTAGCAGAGCAACGTGCCAGCTTCAGTAGACAGGACTTCCGCAGGAGGACGCTCATAGCGTTAGCTGGATCGCATTGCAGGCTATTTAAAGCTATCAGCTGCTCGACAGAGATTTAGCTCAGATCACCCTTAGGCACCACCTTTGCATCCGAAGCGAAACTCGCCAGGACTCTGCCTGCGAGGGCTTCGGGAGATCTTGCCAACAGTTTGAAAAGGGACCCCACGCGAATTTCACTTCATCTTTGTACGAACTCCTGTCCTCGTCTGATGCCTGCTGCGTTGTGTGGCTCGCCTGATCATCCACAGTGTATGCGCGACTGTTGTGTTGCTCGTGTTTGTGGACATGCACAACGGTCACAGACTACACATGATGTTGAATACGTTTGCATTTCGTCGTATGCTCGTCGACATACTTGCCTTCGATGCCTGCTGCGTGCATATCAGATACCAGAAGGCCGCGGAGTCGGGAATGTACATGCCACCTGAACAATTCGCATTCCACTGAGCGTTGCAGCAGACAGCCATCTCAAATACTGGATAATCACTTAGTACGTGCTGGTGCCTTGCAGACGTCATCCGTTCTCGCCATGGCGTCCGAAATGTACCACTTGATCACTAACCAGGTCAAGTCAGACGAATTCGCAAGCTCGTTCAACGTGCAATCAGGAGCGCTCAGTCGGGTACGCGCACCGTCTTTGTGTACAAAAGGACGCCGTGCCGAGGCATCGGTGAGCCCGAAGTGCTCCTGCGTCAAGTTGGAATGTGTTCGGAACGCCAGGGCATCGCGCGACAGGCTATGATGCTCAATGGTCTCCACAGCCGCGCTGTCTTGAAACATTGATGCTTTTCGTGGTGCTGTATTCGCGTCTGTCCGAAGTGGCCCTGTAGAGCTCTGTTCTGTTTCTGCATGCATCTTGACTGGTGATGCTGCGGCTTTTCAAAGCCCAGTTATGAAGTCAAGGCACAGTAATCTGTGCAGACTAAAACTAAAAGGGAACTAAATGTCAAGCGAATTCTATGCATTGGAGGTTCACTGGCGGCAGTGGTGATCCTTGTCATCCTGATGGCCGGTACTTCCTCTAGAAAAGCGACCGACATATCGGAGGAAATCCCAGGTGACGGGACGGACGGTGCGCATTCCCAAATTCTCCTGTACACTTCACTTGAATGAGATGGTGCACAGGAACAACAGCATGCGCATCTGTGTAGTAGGCCTCCATGGCCTGAGACCTCCAGGCACAACAGCTTACGTCAGTCACAATCTGCCATACACTTAGTCCTTGTGAGCGCACCAAATCCTTGTGAGGCATGCACGTACAAGCACTGGTCGAGCTCTGTGTGTGTATCACCCTGTCTCAAACAAGGCCGCTGCGTTTCTGTCATGATGGTCAGGCATCGGCTACACAGCAGCATCAGGTTGCGTTTCCCAACTTGCAGGGGCTACCACTGGCAGTCGAGAAGGCGTTCCTGCGAAATCACAAGAGCCTGAGGCTGAGGAAGCGCCTGAGGGCGAGCCCTTGCCTGAGGAAACGCCTGAGGGCGAGCCCTTGCCTGAGGAAACGCCTGAGGGCGAGCCCTTGCCTGAGGAAACGCCTGAGGATGAGCCCTTGCCTGAAGAAACGCCTGAGGACGAGCCTTTACCTGAAGAAACGCCTGAGGACGAACCCCTGCCTGAGGAAATTCCTGAGGACGAGCCTTTACCTGAGGAAACGCCTGAGGACGAACCCCTGCCTGAGGAAACGCCTGAGGACGAACCCCTGCCTGAGGAAACGCCTGAGGACGAGCCCTTGCCTGAGGAGACTCCTGAGGACGAGCCGAAGCCTGAGGAAACGCCTGAGGGTGAGCCCTTGCCTGAGGAGACTCCTGAGGACGAACCAAAGCCTGAGGAAACGCCCGAGGATGAGCCCAAAGCGGAGGAGACTCCTGAGGATGAGCCGAAGCCTGAGGAAACTCCTGAGGACGAACCAAAGCCTGAGGAAACGCCCGAGGACGAGCCCAAAGTGGAGGAGACTCCTGAGGATGAGCCAAAGCCTGAGGAAACACCTGAGGAAGAGCCCACACCTGAGGAAATGCCTGAGGACGAGCCCACACCCGAGGAAACGCCTGAGGATGAGCCGAAGCATGAGGAGACTCCCGAAGATGAGCCAAAGCCTGAGGAAACTCCTGAGGACGAGCCCACACCTGAGGAAACGCCTGAAGATGAGCCGAAGCCTGAGGAAACGCCTGAGAATGAAGCGAAGTCGGAGGAAAGCCCTGAGGATGAGCCGAAGCCTGAGGAGACTCCCGAAGATGAGCCAAAGCCAGAGGAAACTCCTGAGGACGAGCCCAAGCCTGAAGAAACGTCTGAGAGCGCGCCTTCGGAACATGAGCCACCTCAAGAGGATCCGGAGGACGAAGCAAATAACGAAGCCGGGGGCAGGCGGTTATTTGTCACAGGGCGCCGGCTGCTGCGGGCAGTAGCTGCTTGAGCTTTGCAGATAGATGTGCCGACAGGAGATGACACGTTGAACAGCACTAGCATTTTATCTCCGCAGTGCGCAGCAGCCGTCACGATGTGCACAGTATTTGCATGCTTGGTTGGATGTCACTCTGGCTGCCTCCCCGCGAGGAGTTCTGGGAGACAGGCGTTTGCGGTGCTGGTGCAATACATGGCATGCGAGGGATGGCCATGAATAGGACTTGGGCCCCAGCGATCGGGGAAGTGCTGTTGAGTTGTGCTGAGCTCTGTCTGCTAGCACAATCAAGACTCGGCAGCAGTAGTCAGCTTGCTTTCTCTCACTATTAGTTGACTGCGTTGGCGTTGCCAGCTGCTTGCACCATGCCGGTGTATTCACACATCTTGTCTGCATTGTGTTGACCGCGAGTCATCTGCTTGACCTGAGCCTGTCCAGACCTCCCATCACAGCACATTTCAGGTTATCTGCCGCGAGGAAACCAGTTGCAGCTGTATCCAGAATAAGCCTTTGTGCAGCTCCAAGAGACGTTCAGCTCTCACAGGAATGCTCACGACAGGCTTGCTGTACCCCCTAAGCGTAGGCGCCTGAGGAGATTCGATGACGTGAGTGTGTCTTGCGATCCCAGCAGGTTTTTCGGCATTGACATGTGATGTAGCCTTTTGATCTGGCATCGACAGCGTTTTCCGCAGTGGTGTGGACATTGCAAAGAAGCTGAACAAAGCAAGGCAACAGGGCACAATCAAGGCATAAGCACACAGTGACAGCACTGGGTGAAACTGTATGGGCATGGCCGGCTGCAGTGCAGTTCTGTCGCTTATCTTTCTGCCTGTGGTGATGATCTTGATTGTCGACCATAGGTAGTGTGTACAACATTGCCGCAGCTACTGCGCTGGTGGCGATCACAAACACATCTTCACAGCAGGATGAATGTTGTCCTGGAGTTTTGTACTGGACATTGTCACTGGAACTGTGCCTGACTATTCGTGTACAGCCAGTTGGGAGCATCGTTGCTGTGCTTGCATCACTGCTGCTTTGCCGCCTTCTTCTCGGCTTTGATCCGCTGTTCCACAGACTCGCAGTATGCCTTAATGTCAAATTTGCGCTTGCAACCATTGTAGTTCATGTAGCGGATCTTGCCAGTGATCTCTCGTTCGGTCCAGCCCTGCACCTCGCACTCCGGGTATCACCTGACACGTCCAAGACACTGCCGCCGCACCACAGCTCCGGAGCCCTTCCTAGTGTTCTGCCATGCAACAGGCCGTGCTCATGAACGCCCAGGCAGCACCACCCCACGGCGAGAACACAGAGCCTCAAACAGGAGGGGCAACTTCAAGGCAACTCAGCGCCCTAGAGGCACATGGAGAACATCGCACGCAGCACATCAACACTCCAGAGAGGAAAGGCGTCCATAGAAAGTGTTGACCTGCATCTGCGCGCAATGAGTGTGCCACGTCCATGTGCAGGGGGGCGTTGGCAATATATCTCCATGCATGCACTCAATGATGCTGGACTATTGCCCCTAGCAGCAAAGCAAAACTTGAGACAGCTAATAAATGATCTTGAACTCGTGTCAAATAGAACCTCAGTTGATGAAGAGGTTTGTACCTCGTGGAAAGGGACAAAGCTTATCTTGAAAAAAAAAGGACTGGACTGAAATTCATAATCAGTTGTTATATGCCATAGCTGTGGCTGGACGTCGCACGTGGTCGTGGATGCCGGCGATGCTCCACATGCAGCCGACGTAACCGTTGGGGTCGCGGCCGTCAAGCTCGTACTTGTTGTTGAGGTGCAGCGCTGTCGCGAGCGCCTCTTCCGGGCTCGCGCTCCACTCGAGGATCTTCTTTGCCCAGTACATGCGCATGAAGCCGTGCATCTTGCCGAGGTGCACCATTTCGCGCTGCGCCGCGTTCCATATGTCCTCGTGCGTCTCCGCCGCCTCAAACTGCGCCCTGCACAGCGCACATTATGTCTATGCTTCTATGTATTCATCATTTTCCTTACTAAAAGGAAACCCCAGGGCGCTCGAGACGGCGGTGACGAGGGCGACAATGGCGACAAGCCAGAAGTAAACATGGGAGATAGTGGGGAGAAGTGTTACAAGGGCAGTGAGGGTGGCGAGGGCAACGAAAGGGTGAAGGGTGGTGAGGGCGACGAGGGCTACGAAGTGGTGAAGGGCGATGAGGGCAGTGAGGGTGATAAGGGACACCAAGGGCTGAGGGATGACGAGGCTGGCAAGGGCAACGAATGGGTGAACAAGGCAGCGAGAACGACAAGGGCAACGAATGGGTGGCGAGGGCAACGAAGGGGTGGAGAGCGACGAGGGCAGCAAAAACGACAAGGGCAATGAAGGGCTGAGGGGTGACGAGGGTGGCAAGGGCAACGAAGAAGTGAAGGGTCGCCAAGGCGACATGCATGCCAGCAGTGTGTATAAGGCCGAGGCAGCCTGGCCAGGCTCTGGCAGTGAGAGGTGAACTGAGGTTCAGGGGGCCGCTACCCCATTGGTGCCTGTGCGAGTTCGTAAAATACAACCATGAAGTCGCAAGTGCAGCCCGAACACCCTCGCAACTGCACGTGACGCACGACTCATGACTCGAGATCACTCTCACCGTCAAAACACGCCACGTGACCCACCAGTCCAGTGGCGGGTCAAAAGCCGCATCTGTCCTGTCCTGAGAAAGTCCCGGCAGGTCAGGATTACTACGCAAACGCCCGCAGTCTCATTGGTCAAAAAAGCCAAGCTATGGGGGCGAGACAGGGGGGGGGGGGGGGGGGGGGGGGGGGGGGGCATCGCACAGAGTGTAGACGTGGGGGCGCTTGTCGGAGGTGTGCGCGCGGAGGGTTTCCTTCGCCCAGCCGGAGGCGCACTCGAGGGAGTCGTAGGCGGGCTCGTAGAAGCAGAAGTTGTCGGAGAGCTCGCGGCGCACGACGGCCTCCTCGATGAACGCCTCCACCGCCTCCTTCGCCTTGCCGCGCTTCGCGCTCACCACCAGCGCGGCGCGCTGCGTGCTGAGCTGGCCGAAGTGGAAGTATGGCGACAGGCAGGACACCGCCTGCACACCACCCCACGGCGCTCACAGGCACAGCCAAGCAGAGACGGCGTGTGTGTGCAGTGGAGCGGACGTGCCAGGGGTTGTGGTCGGTACTGAGTAAATGCTTTGACGAAAGTGGCGGCGATGTGGCATGTGACGGCTGCAGCTGGGTGGCGCTGAATGCATGGCGCTGAAGGACGGACCGGCCAACATCCCCTCAACAGCTCACAGTATGCCTGCGCAAGATCGTACTCCGTCCGTCCTGTTGCCGTCGGGTGCATGAGAGGGCAGTAGGAACACGGAGTGTGCTGTGTTCAAAGGTGAACAACGGCAGCCCATGGGGGGCGGCCGGCAGGTATGCTGCCGCGCGAGAGAGAATCCAAGCAGCGCACCTTGGGCTTGTTTGGGTTGTTGCGGTCGGTGTTGTAGGCCTTGAGCCGGGCCGTTGCGAAGCCGTCCTTGCCGGAGAGCGCCTCGAGAGCGGCGTCCTCGCCCGGCGTAAATGTGGTCACCTCCGGCACAGCCTTGCCTGCAGGCCCTCTCGCAGTCACAGCTGCCGGAAGCAAGAGCGAGTGCGCCTAGTGTGCGGACTGGCAGCGCAACAGATCGGCAGCACAGCAACTATGATGTTTGCCGTGACCGGCGGTGGGGAGGCGCATTGCTAGGCACTAGCGAGCCTAGATAGCTACCAACCATATAATCAAGTCTCGGCCCTTGGCTTCATCAACACGGCCGCACATGCGGAGCTACGTAGCCAAGGATACCTATCATGCATTTGAGTGGGAGCGCAGAAGTGATGTGCATGGACAATTCATCTGTGTAGCAGGTAGAGTGGGGCAGGCAGGCAATGTGAAGGTGTACATCATTTGGTGCTTGGGCTCCGATCTGCCATTGCAAGACGTGGCACGAAGACCTGGGCATGGTAGAAGGTGACAGGAGGGCTTGGAGGAGCACCTCGTTCGATGACCTCGGCAATGATCTCATCCCATTTGATCTCGGGTGCTTCATCATCCCATGCTGGCAGCTCTGGCAGCTCTGGGAACTCTTCCAGGAACGTGGACATCAGCTTATGTATCTTTGGGCGGATCGTACGCGCAGCATACTCTCGCTTCTGTGAGGTCTCCCACACCTGCATGCGGTACCGGTGGATCATGCCTGTGGAAGAAGTGCACTGCGCAGAGGATCGCAGCACCTGGGTCCAGCGATCGGGTGGATGCACCCCCTAATTGACAAGACTGTTGATTTATGGGCTTTGACGCGCAGCCTGGAGACATGTTTCAGGATCTTTGCTTGGCTTAGCAGCTGGCAGGGCGTACTGGGATAACGTTGTGGGCATCAACCTCATGCAGAGGGCACTCGATCGCCTTTTGCACATCGGCTCGCCATTTCTGTGGTAGCCGCAGTGGTGATTGGTCTGTGACAAGCAGAGACGCGTCAAGTTCCTTGACCAGCTCAGGAATGGTTTGCCCTGGGTCGCCGCGGAGGAGGTAAAATCTTATGTTAGCCTTCTCCAACTTGGGGCAGAGCTCTTTGAGTCCTCGCAGCATGAAGCCAAACTGGCGAGCCCCGGCGTCAAGGAACTCATCCACGAGATTGAAGCAGACAGACACTTTATGATTTCCTTGCAATGCTTCTTCGGCTGCATGAAGTAGAGCCCAGTTGTCACGCATTCGTTGATCCCTGGACATCCTGCAAGGCAATAAGATGCGTTCAAGCAGATGCATCAACAGTTCACGAGGATCACATCGGATACAGAGTTCCAATGCGCTTCCATCAGGCTTCATTTGGCAATTGCTGCACGTTGATTGTGGGATCTCCACACCAAAGCAATGGCTCAATTGTCAGGAAGGCGCACCAGTACAGCACTGGCCCACTGCCCCTGTCTCCACTGCTGAGTTCTCTGACCCTTTTTGAGTTCACAAGAGATATTTTAGACGCTTTTGCTGGCCTGTCATCGCCGGTTGATTGGCGCTTCGTGCCCATCTTGCCCGAATTGACTTCAGCTCCTCGCTTCCGACGTTCCAGAGGTTGCGAGGAGTCAAGAGTTGACAGCCTTGTAATAGCAGACTGCTTGAAGACAATAGGATCTACAAGATGAGCCCGCGCGAGGCCTGTGTAAGCCTCAGTCCAACACAGCCATGTACGTCGCATGCGCAGATCCTGCTAATCCAAATACACCATTTACTGTCGCCGCCACTTCCAAGATACGTTCATCGTGTTCACACACATTCTACATCAAGACAGACGTTGCAAGTCCCGTCGAAGCCACACTGCAGTTGTGTGTCAGAAGAATACGCTCTTGTGGCTCAACGGCATGGCGAATTGCACGTGAGCGGAACATGCGTACTTGTGGCTGAAATGGGCACGCGACCGCAAACCCAGCTACCCGTGACACGACTTCCCTGACGCATCAACAGGTTGCATTGTGGCCATCTCGTTGATTGCCACGGTGGCCAGGCCCCGCAGCAGAAGCTTTCCGGAGCATTGGCTTTCTGATACACTGTGCCCAGTGTGATATGGATTCATGCTGACCTGATGAAGAGACAAAGCGTGAGAAGCTGGACAATGCAGTACTTCCTGCAGCCTTCACCCTTGACTCGGGGGTTCCAAACAAATTCATTTGATGAGAAATTTAATCAATGCAGCACAGTTAAATGTATGGATCGCCCAGCCAGGTGCCCATATGGCGTGACTGATTCACTGCGGCAACATCGAGAGCAGTGCTGGTTCAGCTCCTCGTACCAGCGACACTTGTGAGCACCAACATCAGCAAAACCCTTCACTGCCCTTTGCTCGAAGTAATGCCCGTCGACAGAGTTGTATTGACACAGATGCCCAACATGGGACGTCAATTCAACTTAAGCACAACGTATGTGGAGGCTGCAAGGCGTGGGGCGCTGCACGATGACACCATCACAGCAAATGCATGGCTCCATCTGCAGATGAAAATTCTGGCATGCGCGGAAGCACCACAGAATAGTTTCGCAAGTCAGAAAGTACATCCCGCCCAGCCAATTGTGGTTAACCACACACACACATGTACACACACATGTACACATGTGTACATGTGTGCACACGGCATATGTGGTCCCGTTAATTCGGAGTTGTCAATGTCCTAGGAGCCGTATCCTGAAAGCTTTCAGGATACGGCTCAGTAAATTTAAGGTTACTTTACTTTACACTGCCAGGTACGCTACAGCATTGATGATGTGGCCAATGAATGAACTGCCCATGGCCATATGCATGGGCACAGGCGCTGCACGCCCCAGAGGCACAGGCGCTGCAGCGCTGCACGCCCCAGAGGCCCTCAAGGAGATCATGGGGAGCACACTGTGGCAATTGTTATAACTATATATAATTAATCAATTGTACACATGTTCTGCTTGCTGCTTTCGCAGTCGTGCTTGCCTCGCCGCCGTTATTCTGCAAGAACAATTGTAATACTGTGGCCATGCATGCACCACATGCCCTTGCGCTGTTCGCTCTTCCTGCGGCGCTGCCTGCTTTGCCAGGCTTCGTGGGACCACGTTGTTGCACACACCACCTGACGCATGCTGCTGTACATAGTATACGTATATACTATGGGTCTATGTCGCTGCGGTGCTGCAGTCAACTTGTAAACGATTGCCCCACTGACCCGCCACCCTGCTGCGGCCTTTGGCTTGAGTTGGTCGAATCTTCAAAACAGTTACATAATATAGCTTATATAGCTCATATAGCTCATATAGCTTATAAGGCCAACACCCATGTTCGTGGAGCTGCAAGTAAATTTGGGGTGCCTGCTTTGGGGCTTCACATGGTGCTATAGCTACACAGGGTGAGGTGCATCTCACATGCATGGTGCTGTGCATGGCAGCAGTGGACATCAGTTGCCAGGCAAGCAATGTGTTTGCCTTCCCCGATCCCCGATCGAGTCACCTCATGATCTGAGGACTCAGTGAGGCAAGTGCGCTCAGTGACTCGGAGGGTAGTCATACAACTAGATCTGGAGGCAGCCTGCATGAATACAGGCACCCATGAATGAATTCATGATGGCACCATCATGCTTTTGCAATTGATTATTGTTCAAGCTCATATATATATCGGTTCAAGCTAGCTTATAAGGTGTCAGCTCAACTCCAATTGTTCCGCGACTCGGAGGCCTCCGCCAGGAGCGTGTCGCGAAAGCGCCCTGATGTCACATCGATATCGCATTGAGCTTCAGCTAGTTGTAATCGATATCGACGTGGCAGCGCGCGCCATGAGTAAGTGGCGGCGACGGGCCTTGCCCGCGATTGACGCGCCCGGGCGGTCGGGGCCCGGCCCGGATCCGGAGATATGCATGCCGCCGCCCGCGACTGCCAATCTTCACATATGAATGCATACTCTGGCGCACTGTGAGCGGCAGTTTTACTGAGCTCTAGAATCCCAATCATGCATGATCTTGCTGCCGCTCGTGGCGAACACCACATGCATAGCTACGTGCTCCATAGCCAACACCCGTGGCTGTGCGGCGTTTGTCGTAGTACTGCACGTACTAAGCGGTGTGCGCCTCGTACGTAATCCGACTATTGGCCCCGCGTGACTCCGTGCGGCCTCTTCGAGGAGCTCGTTGTACCATGTCCGTCGAATCCGGCACGCGTGCCTCACCGACCTCAAGCACACAGCATGAAACGATATACAAACAGCGCAGGAAGAGTGCTCAATATCGTTCCCATAGCCCTGACCTTGAGCTTGATCTGTAGCACTTCGCACCTGTTCAAGTTTGCCCGGCAATATCGATATCTATCACGCCCTTCGACTTCGACGACAGTATCAACGCTACAAGCAAGTCATCATGATCGGGTATGTCAAAGGCTCTCCAAAGGATTGCACATGTGATGTTTGGGATTGGAGTGCCTGTACACTGTTCGCAAGGCGAGGTACAGCTCTGTTTCGCTTGCGGAGGGCACGGTGATGCGAACCCCACCCAAAGCTTACATCGCCATTTTGGCCTAGGCCTGCGGACATCGCATTGCTGTTAACGGCTAGCGTGTTTGCTTTTGAGTTGTGGTGCCGTGGCGTCAGAAGCTATAGCGCAACTCGAAGCTATACGTATACCCGATCAACCGCGGCGTGCTTCTGCACACTTCGGATCCTGCCAGGTCGACATCGTTCCTACTAGTAGTGATCATGAGTCTTGTTTCGTGACTTCGCGGGTTTGGTGTACATGTCTCGGGATTCAACGCCGTGGCTGAGTCCCGAACCGGCAGTGGCACTGGCAGCTACATCGACATACATATGGTATCAAGTTGTAGGTCTGCATTGCCGCTGTGTTACATTTACACTACCATGTCGGCCTACTGTTAAGTGTTGATGTGGCTGAGTGCACATACCTGCCAGCTGCAGTGTTAGCAGCCCGTGCGATCAGTCGTGAGGCAAATCTGCCATCGAGCACGTCAGCAGCGCCATGCTGTCGCTGCCTCGGGCACCAGATGACGTGCTTCCAGGTTCGGCTGGGCGTCACGAGGGTCGGCATCTTGGCATACGGTACTGCGGAGTTTTGTTTTTAATCAAATTGCACTAATAAGCTTTTACGCTGAAGGATGTACACGTGCTTGCAAGCCTGCGGGCCCACCCCTGCACTTCTGAAATTCAGTGCTTGCCATTTGCTGCTACAGCCGCACGTGCGATCGCGATATCTGCACCCACCTCTCGAACTCGCGTGCAGATCATGGTTCTGGAAGGCGAGCTTCGCGGCGCAGTGCGTCGCTGCGTCAGCAGTCCGAGACTGCCCACAAGCTGGAGACGGTGCTGACGCATGCGCAGCAGCTGACAAGCTCGCACGCGAGGGGCTTGGGGTGGACGCCGCCATCGCGACCACGGCGTGGAACCTGCCAGCCTTGCCCGCCAGCGCCAAGGCGGTCGTGGCCAGGGGTCTCGCAGCACCAGTCGACACCCGCCGCCGCGCAGTCTTCGCGCTCAAGGCGGCCTGTGTCGCAACCGCACATGCATGTGCCCCACAGTCGGAGACACTTGCCTGCATTTCGAAAGGTGACTTCATGGCAGAGACCTCGACAGAGACACGCGGCTCCCCCGGATCCACCGCCGCCGCATCGACCGGGTCACGGGCCCGGGCGTGCTACTGCCCATGCATGTGTCTGGTGCGGGCGCCCAAGCCAGCCCCACCGAAGGACAACGCCACGCCGCAGGCTGGACACGCCGTGCTCATGCTGACAGCCCTGATCGCCGCCACCAACGCCACTGCCCCCACCGCCGCCCGGACCAAATCAAGTGTGTGCCCTGTCTCAAAGGCCAAGCTTCCACAGCCAGCTTGCCTCGATTCAGACCCTCCTGTGGCCACCGATGACCGGGAGCCGGCGTCTTCAGCGTGCACGCCCCGCTCAGTGGATGCCTCCCCTGCGCCGAGCCCAAACCCGAGTTCGTCCGCGGGGCCGCCCACACCAGAGCTACAGCTGGAACGGGGCACTGCCCCGCCGCAGACGCTGCCGATCCCAGCCCCGATGACCCTCGGGACCGACTTCGATGCCGGCCCCTACGCCGAAATATTCGAAATGAAGATACCGGCTCCAGTGCGTACCCACCCAGCCCCGTCTGGGGCCGAGCCCGTGGCGCCGATGTCTCCAGCCGCATTGCCAACAGTACCAACGCCGACGGCCCCCTCCCGGGCAATCCAACCCCAGGCGGCCCAGACCACCTCCCCAGCATTCCAATCCCAGGCAACCCAGACCTCCTCCCCGGCAGTCCATTCTCAAGCAGCCCAGACCGCCATGGCCGATGCTCCAGCGGCCACGCTCCCGGCACCCGAGGCTGCTGCAGCAGCACCCCCGATGCCATCTGCACTGCCTGGCTCCAAGTCCAAGGGAGCACCGGCTTCAGCTCCCCCACCGCCGGCCCCGCCACTGCCTGGCTCCGAGTCCAAGCCAGCCCTGGCTACTGCTCCCCCGCCACTGGCACCGCCACTGCCTGGCTCCAAGTCCAAGGGGCCCCCAGCTTCTGCTCCCCCACCGCCGGCCCCGCCACCGCCTGGCTCCAAGTCCAAGAAAGCCGCGGCTCCTGCTCCCGCGCCGCCACCGCCGCCTGGCTCCAAGTGCAAAAACGCCGCGGCTCCTGCTCCCCCACCACCGCCACCGGGATCCAAGCGCAAGGCCCCAAACCCGCCACCAGGGCCATCTTCAAAGGGTGCTTCCGGGGCAGTGCCTCCCGCTCCAGCATCTCCTACAGCCGCAGCCCCTCCGCCACTCCTGCCGATCGGCGTGCAGCCGGTCACCGCCACCATCTCAGTTATCGAGCCGGACACCCCTCTCCGCGTGCAGCTGCAAGTGGCCGAAGGGTGCCCTGTCCGCCTCATCATTCAGCCACAGCCTGCCCGTGTGGCGCTTACGCTTGTGTGCAATGACGGACGTAAGCTGACAAAGCGTCAGATTTCGATTGACAGGCGACCGGAGAGCGCGAAGAGTGAATCATGTGAGGTCGTCCCATACGACCCAAACAGCAATATGATCTCGCAGGCGGCGAGGTGTGCATGCCATCCCCCCCCCCCCCCCCCCCACTACATCTAGAAATCTGCAGCTGCATTCTTTCCAGGGCCTGCTTTGATACACGCATACGTCAGTGCTGTGGCTGCGTGTGCGAAAGCTGAAGCTGTGTGCAGTGCAACGTAGGCTGCCCGGTCTCATACGCAAATACAAACCGGTTTGTCGGTCGTGTGCTTGTTGAAGTGCCCTGCTTGACACGAGGTGATTGCCAACTCAGCAGCCGCCATGAGTTCAGGTTGTATGTCGCGCCGGCGGAGCAGCCTGTGGAGCGCGCCACAAAAGAAAAAACTGCACAGCCGGACGCTCTGCTGGAGCTCGAAGGCAAGCGCAAGCAGAACCTCGGTATCCTGCTGAGCACCCTCAAGCGGGCCGGCATCGAGGTAGCCAAGGCGATCGCTAGAATCCTGCAGCACGACACGCGCTCTCTGAGTCCGGACATCCTGGCCGAGTTCCGCCGGCAGCTGCCGGACCCGTTGAAGCCCGAGACGGCAGAGTTCACCGCCGCCCTGGCGCAACACGGCCTGCCCAAGCTGCTGACAATGCTGGACACCGGCGACCGGCGCCTGTTTGCCCGCATGGTGGCGGAGCCGGCGCTGCAGGACTGCATGCATGTCCTGGAGTACCATGGCAACTTCAGCCACACGCTCAAGGTCGCGCAGGTAATCACCCCCACGCCCCCACCACTGCCCCTTTGCTTGCCGTGGCATATTTGACTTGTGCGTGAGTGCGCCGGTGTGCAAGTTCTAACACCATCGGCGTGCATGCAGGATCGGTGTGAGCGGTTGGAGAGCATCTGCGCCGAGGCGATGGCGTGCAGGCTGCTGCCTAGATTTATTGGCTGGGTGGCATCTCTGCATAGCTGTATTGCGCGACAGAACAACGCGAATGCTCCTCTGGCTGTGTCGCTGACCATCGACGAGAGGATGGACGCGGTCATGCAATCGCGCCCCCTTGCGGACGTCGGCAACAACGTCACGCTCACTCACATCCACGTCGCATCGTGCGGCCCCCACTCTTCCACTTGCTGGTGCCCACCTGCAATGCTGCACTGTGGGGCATACGGCATTGACAGCTACGTCTAGATCAGTATTGCATATGCCTTGCATTTGCCGTCGCTGATACAGCATGAACATAGTTTGCTCTGCACACAGCCTGGCCGGCTTGCATGGCCATATGGTGAAAGGCTCATGTGCTGATGGCTTGTTTGGCGTGTGCAGGACGGAGGTGGCGGGGCTGAGCTGCACAGCCGGACTCAAAAACAGCATCCCAACCTTGGTTGCCAACAAGGAGGCCACTCTGTCTGAGCTCAAAACAGAGATAGATCACCTCGAGGACGGCCTGGACCACGTGAAGGCCCTGCTGGAGGTGTCGATCAGTGCAGCCGGAGGCGTGGAGCGGCTCCCCAGCGGCACTGCCGACATGCACCGATTCACTGTGCATGCAGCCAGCGAGATCGAGGCGCTGCGCACAAGGGAGTGTGCCCTTCCGGCCATGATCACACGCATGCTGCAGCGGTACAGCCAGAAAGTGCCGAAGGACCTCCTCAGCATGCCAGCACCCTTCTGCAAAGGCGCTGCAACCATCGCCCTGAGGCTGGATGCTGCATCGAAGGACCGCAAGGGCATTGAGGCCCTCAAAGCAGCTCTGCGGGAAGGATGATGACTCCAAGGCTGAGAAACAAGTAGCGAGTTTATCAAGGCGGCTATGAAAAATGACAAGAGTTCGAGTAGATGTAGTCTTGAGTGATTCGATTCGATTGAATGGAATGGAGGTGTTGACATGAAGAGGTTGCCGTGTAACATCTTGCTTCAAAGCTGATATCCTGCTCCAGTGGAAGCCACCTGCTGTCTCTGGTGGGTTGTTTTCCATAGGAAGCAGCATGGGGAATGGTGCAAGTCAGTGTTTGCCGCACAATGTTCTACCTCTGAGCTGTAGTGTAAGTGCATTGCTGCAGCAGCTCAGCAGCGGCCAGCATGCGGCATGGCTCGCAGTACACAGGCTCACCTTGCTTTCTTTTGGATTGTATCACACCTAACTGTGTGATTTCTTCCATGTTTTTTCGGTTGCATACAGCAGAGCCTGTCACTGCCACGCACACTAAGTCTGGACATCGTGCAAGGCAACGAGATGCTTTCAAGGGACTACAAAATCCATTCAATTGTGTGATGTAGATATACAGATCTGATGTGGCACGAACAGATGTCTTTGGCAGATGCTGCATGTCTTCTGTGGCCTCTACCGGACACTGACGACGGGCGCTCAGTGCCAGTCAGACGCACCAGCGTAGACTGGCTCACTGCCATTGATGCCGTCGTTAAGTGCTCCTCGACTTGTCATGAGCGCTTGATTCGCGCTTTGCGCTCATTTTGCCGGAATTGGCTTCAGCCGTAGCTCCTTGCTTCCGACGCTCTGGTGACGATGAAGAGTCAAGAGTCTAAGCCCTTGTAATAAAATCGCTTGAAATATGAAGAAGATGGAAGGATTAGTATCGATAGGAGCTCGTCCGAGGCCTGTGCAAGCCTCAGTCCACCACCGCCATGCGAAGCGCATATCCTGCGAAGCGAAGTACAACGCTGACCGTCGCTACCACCTCCAGGTTAATATCACGTCTAGATACTGTACATAATGAATGATTCTGGAGAAACACAGCACAAGAATGCCTCTCGAAAAGGCCAAAGAAGGCTCTGACAATCGTGCAGTGGGCAGTGTTTTACGACATCTGGTAAGCGTCCTTGTACGTGGAAGCACGCTCACATAAGGGAGAGAAATAGCATGAATGAGATCTCCAGGCTGGGCGATGCGTTATTTCCTGTAGTCGTGGGCCTCGGCTCGGGAATGTCAAGCACATATTCTCAATGCAAGACAGTCTGATCGATGACCAGGTAGCCATGGTCTGGCTGATTCCCAGCTGCAGCCTCGAGGGCAGTGCTGAAACAGCACATCAAACCAGCCACAGCAATTCAAACAAACCCACGCTGGAATGCCCTTGCAACACCGGTCTATGCGAATATTTGTCTTAAACAGGTTCCAAACTTAAAGGACTGTATACGTATACACTCTACGTAGAGCTCTACGTACGCGTACAGGCTTTGTATAAACATGCGGTATGCAGAGCATGAGTCCTCTGCATATAGGCAGAAGACCAATGACATGATGGCCGCCTCCCTCACTGTTGTTGGCCTGCTTCAGGGCAGACCAGGCCTGGTCCGGACGTCCACGTGTACATGGACAGTTGCGTGGGCATTCCTGTAGCAACGGCTCGATGCCCGGCCTCTGCCCTTTGTCACTACATGGACAGTTGTGTCGATTTCAGGCACTTCAGAACATGGCCACCATGCATGCATGTATAAATGAAACGTACTGCTCTGCTCGTGACACGTGACACGTGATACGTGGTACGTACGCTGTGCCTAGGCTGCATGTAGCTGCAGCTGCATGCATGAACGCATGGGGCCCGGCACAGTCGGGCCGACTGGAACTCCAGGAACTGGGGTGCACAAACACGCGAGTGGATCTGCGGTCTGATTTGAGAAATCAATCACATATTGCACTGCCTGACGCATTACGACCGGCGTCCCGAGCTTGCATTGTGCATGCCTCATCACGCCTGCGCCACCCAGCTCCCACAACGTGCATGCATGCATGTGGGCAACAGTGGACCCTCCTGCGACTGCATCGGGTGTAGCAGCCTACGTATACGTATACGTATACGTATACGTATACGTAGGTGATGTACATCACTGCCACACCTGTGGGACTGGGCCATGCATGTGGCACCGTGTACACACGTAGCCACCATGGCGCCGTCCCCCCACCCCCATTGAAGTGGCGACAGCAAGCAGAGACACACCTCAGGCACCTCTACACACGCCCGCACGGACATTCTGGAGCGCAAGAACAACTCAGCCCAGGTCGGACACCAAGCGCTGCGCAGGCGATGCATATGGCTGGTCTGGGCTGGAGCTCCTCGAGGTGGCACGATCGACTGCAACGCACATTGGCATGCGCGGCCAGGGCGGGGCGACTCGGAGCATGGCAGCTGCCAAAGCCATGGCATTCATCAGGGCGTATTGCATGCTCTTGCTGGTCATCACTGGAAGGCGTGCTGGCTGCATGCCGCACATGGAGTGGGTGCGAGCAGAAGCATACATCAGCTGACACATCAGCTAGTTTCTACGTATACGTAGATGCTGATATGGATAGATGGACAGCTGGCCTGCCCTGTTGCCTCTGTGGAAGGCACATACGTATGTGCCTTCCACAGAGGCAACAGGGCAGGCCAGCTGTGGCAATATGAGCTCTGTCAGCTGTTATGATCCACAGTCATACAGTACAGTAACTGCCAGTCAAAAATGACCTGGAATTGACAGCTACGCCCTGTATTCTGTGCACTGGACAGCCGACCTAGGTCGGCTGTCCAGTGCACAGAATACAGGGCGTCTAGCTACGGTCTGCCCGCAGACTCACAGCCAAATGCATGTGACCTGCTGCACTCTCGTTATCACAGCTAAAACACGCTTGCACCAGGGGAGCTCTGCTTCCCACACCAGCGCAGCATATGCACATGTACAGCACGCAGTTCGCATGAAAGCAGATTTATATATGATAATCAGCTGATTCTCATATATAAATCTACTAGTATATATGACAATTATTATGATGCCTGCGTATGCATCAAGTGCAGTTCGTTGTCATGCTGCTTCACACATGCACATCCAGAACCCAATGCTTGTGCGTTTGCATGTGCTCGTCCTATAAGCTTAAGGTGCCAGTGAGAATCATGGTAAGGCCGCAACGCATTTGGGTGGGATGTGATCTCGATTCAGTTGGCCGCTTTGGGGTATCACATGGTGTGGTGCCCAGTTGCCGTGTGTCCCCATCACCCTAGCGGAGGACCAGAGATTACGTGAGACTCAGTGAGGTTACTGCTATGCGTACAGCGTCATGCATGGAGAGCTGCAAGGTCACATTTGATTACGACAAAGCAGTGTGCGACGCCCCGCTGGTCTCAGCGAGGAGATGCGCATCACGAATGCTGACAGCGGTTGAAGAGTTTCGGTATGCTGAGGATGCGTTGTAATCTCATTTCAAATTGTTCTGAGCCTTGGCTGAGCTTGATCTAAAGCACAACCAGATCGAAGGAGCAAGCTTGGTGCTTACACGCTTGCACTGAGTCAGCTGTAAAGCGACAAGCTTGCACAACAACGCGGTATGCAAATGCATGCGCCGCCCGACCGCTAGTCTTCACAGGCGGATGCATACCCGGACCCACTGTGAGCCGTAGTGCCACTGAGAACCATCTACGCGAAGCATCTCGTGGTGCGCACACATGCATAGCTACATACTCCATAGCCAAAACCTATGGCTGGCGGCTGTTGTCGCAGTACTGCAAGTACGTAACCCGACTATGGGCCCCGCGTGATCTGTGCGGCCTCCTCGCTTCACCATGTCCGGCTATTCTCGCACGCCTGCCTCGCCGACCTCAAGCACTCAGCATAGAATGCTATTTACGCGCAGGAAGAGCACTCAATATCGTTTCAAGATCCTGACCTTGATCTATAACTTTTCGCAGCTGTTCAAGTTTGCCCGGCAGTATCCATCTTGCCTTCGACTTCAACAATAGTTGTGCAGTATCGACCCTACAAGCAAGACATCATGATCGGGTATGTCCAACGCTATCCAACGAGATGTACCATGCAATGCTTGGGGTTGGTGTTGCTGTACACCGTTCGGAAGGCGAGGTAGACAGCTCCGTGTCGCTTACCGAGGTGCTGCGAAGCCTCCCTGAATCTCACATCGATGTCACATTGATATCAATGCTAGTGCCTATGCTTATTGCTACACAGTGTAGACGCGGCACGTTAGCAGTCGGAATTCCGTGGTTCTGTGGCCTCAGAAGCTCTAGCTAGCTCAACTCAAAGCGATCGAACCGATCGTCATGCTTGCCAACAGATCTGTTGTCAGAGAGCACACTTCGAATTCTGCAGCTTGCCAGCCTGAGATCGACATCATTGGCCAGTGATCTGAGCCTTGTTTCATTTTTTCGTTGCTTCGCGGACCTGGTGTCCGGGGATTCACAGCCATGCTGAATCCTGCAGCTGAATCCGCAGCGCCACCTGTATCACGGTCACCTTGCGAGCCTCCATCACCACGTGCACGCCGATCGCAGAGCTTGCGAGCTACTCACAGTAGTGCTGCCATGTTGCCCGCCGTGGCCTCCTCAAGCAGCCGAGTGTCTCCGCCTCCGTATCTCGAGATATACGCGCGCGTGTCAGCAGTCAGTGCGATCAATCGTATGGTGCGCAGATCTGCGATTGAACCCGTCACCTGTACCATACAGTCGCTGCCTCGTGGACCAGGTGACAGCATGTCAGGTAGGGCATGGCGTCATGGTCCTCGAGAACCGGTGTACCATATGCATATTGAGTCCGCCGCAACAGCATCTTTCAGCACTGAGCGTGTGCTTTCTTGTCGGTCATTACGTGCACCTCGCAACCTTGAGTGCATGTTTGGCACTAGCGCATGTCAGTGTGTCGTAATGTTTGGGCCAAACACCTCTCGATGTTCTCCCGTTCACTCTTTTGTAAATACTTCTCGATTTCGCATTCAGATCATCGTTCTGCAAGGGGAGCTTCGCGGCGCAGTGCGTCATTGCGTCAGCATTCCCTGAAGCCGGAGATCATGCTGACGTAGCAGCTGACAAGCCCACACGCGAGTGGCTTGGGGTGGACGCCGCCACCGCGATCACAGTGTCGAATCTGCCAGCTTTGCCCGCCAGCGCCAAGGCGGTCGTGGCCAGGGGTCTCGCAACACCAGGCACCCGCCGCAGCGCAGCCGCACATGCATGCGCTCCACAGCCGCCAATGTTGTCCTACACTTCGAAAAGTGACGTCATGGCAGAGACCTTGCCAGAGACAAGCGGCTGCCCCGCATCGTCCCCACCGTTGACGATTGGGACCAACTTCGATGCTGAGCCCGAGGCCGAGCCCGCGGCGCCGATGTCTCCGGCCGCACTGTCAACAGCACCACCGCCGACAGCCCCGGCAACCCAGGTCCCCACGACTGACTCTCCCGCGGCCACGCCCCCAGCGCTGGAGGCTGCTCCTGCTGCGCCCACGATGCCATCTGCACTGCCTGGCTCGGGGTCCAAGACTGCCCCCCCACCGCCGACGCCGCCCTTGCCTGGCTCCAAGTCCAAGGGAGCCCCGGCTCCTGCTCCCCCACCGCCACCGCCCAAGCGCAAGGCCCCAATCGCGCCACCACTGCCGTCCACAAAGGGGGCTTTCAGCGCTGTGTCTCTTGCTCCAGAATCATGCCCATCAGCCGCCCCAACAGCCACAACCCCTCCGCCACTCCTGCCGTTTGGTGTGGAGCCAGTCACCGCCACCATCTCAGTCATCGAGCCGGACACCCCCATCCGCGTGCAGCTGCATGTGGCCGAAGGATCCCCAGTCCGCCTCATCATTCAGCAGCAGCCTGCGCGTGTGGCTCTACAGCTCGTGTGCAACGAAGACCGCGAGCTGGCAAGGCGGCAGCTTCCGATTGATAAGCGAACAGAGAGCGCGAAGAGTGCATCATGTGAAGTCTCCCGATTCGATCTATGCAGCAAAGCGATCACGCCGGTGGCAAGGTGTGCATGCCCCCCCCCCCCCCCCCCCCATGCTTTGAATAAGAGCATGCATATGTAGCTACATGCCATTCAGGATATGTACATCAATCATGTACTTGTCTGATTGTACTCCATACCTTGTGTAGACAGTGTCCAATGTAAAGCAAGAGCGCTTGCCTCACCGTCCCAGCTCACATGCCGCGTGCAGCCGACGCTGACGCAGCGACCGCCATGCGTGCAGAATGTTCTTTGCTTTCGTGACGGAGTGCACCGCAAAAGAGAAGACTGCAGTTTCTCACACTGTGCTGAAGCTCGAAGGCAGGCGCGCACAGAACCTCGGCATCCTGCTGAGTGTCTTCAAGCGTGCCAGGATTGACGTGGCCCAGGCGATTGCTGGGATCCTGCAGCACGATACGAGCATGCTGGGCCCAGACCTTCGGGCCGAGCTGCGCCGGCAACTGCCAAACTACGACCCCTCAAACCCCGAGACGGCAGAGTTCACCGCCGCCCTGGCGCAACACGGCCTGCCCACGCTGCTGACACAGCTGGACACCGAACACCAGCGCCTGTTTGCCCGCATGGTGGCGGCGCCGGCGCTGCCGGGCTGCATGCAAGTCCTGGAGTACCATGACGGCTTCAGCCACGCGCTCAAGGTCGCCCAGGTGAGTACCCCCCCTCCCCGCTCTCATGTTCTGTGGCACAAATATATTTGACTTGTGCATCAGTGCGCCGGTGTGCAAGTTCTCACACCATCGGCGTGCAGGATCGGTGTGAGCGGTTGGAGAGCATCTGCGCCGAGGCGATGGCGTGCAGGCTGCTGCCTGGCTTCATTGGCTGGGTGGCTGCGGTGCACAGCTGTATTGCGCGACAGACCAACCCGCGTGCTGCTCCGGCGGTGTCGCTGACCATCAACGAGAGCATCGACACGATCCTGCAAGCGCGGCCTCTGGCGGACGTCGGCAACAACGTCACTCTCGGTCACCTGCACATCGCATCGTGCGGCCCCCACTCTTCCTGTTGCTTGTGTCCACCTGCGACGCTAGTCAGACAATCTGGTTCATGCGGCACTGAGAATTATGTCTACATCAGCATTGCATATGCCTTGCATTTGCCGTTGCTGATACAGCATGAACATAGTTTGCTCTGCACACAGCCTGGCCGGCTTGCATGGCCATATTGTGAAAGGCTCATGTGCTGATGGCTTGTTTGGCGTGTGCAGGACGGAGGTGGCGGGGCTGAGCTGCACAGCCGGACTCAAAGACAGCATCCCAACCTTGGTTGCCAACAAGGAGGCCACTCTGTCTGAGCTCAAAACAGAGATAGATCACCTCGAGGACGGCCTGGACCACGTGAAGGCCCTGCTGGAGGTGTCGATCAGTGCAGCCGGAGGCGTGGAGCGGCTCCCCAGCGGCACTGCCGACATGCACCGATTCACTGTGCATGCAGCCAGCGAGATCGAGGCGCTGCGCACAAGGGAGCGTGCCCTTCCGGCCATGATCACACGCATGCTGCAGCGGTACAGCCAAAAGGTGCCGAAGGACCTCCTCAGCATGCCAGCACCCTTCTGCAAAGGCGCTGCAACCATCGCCCTGAGGCTGGATGCTGCATCGAAGGACCGCAAGGGCATTGAGGCCCTCAAAGCAGCTCTGCGGGAAGGATGATGACTCCAAGGCTGAGAGACAAATAACAGAGATCGAGTTGAGCAAGGCGGCTGTAAATGATGAAGAGTATGAGTAGATGTGGTCCTGAGTGATTTGATTGATTTTTAATGGAATTAATGGAGGCAATGACGTGAAGAGGTTGCTGTGTAACATGTTGCTTCAAGGCTGCCATGCTGCTCCAAACTGAAGCCACCTAGCTGCTGTCCCTGGTGGGTTGTGACCCATAGGACGCAGCACGGGGAATGGTGCAATTCAGCGTTTGCCGAACACTATTCTACCTCTGAGCTGTAGGGCAAGTGCATTGCTGCAGCAGCTCAGTCGCATTGCTCGCAGTGAACAGGCTCACCAGGCTGCCGGGTTACAGGCACTGTGAGCAGGCGCTGGACTGACCACACCATCCCAGACCTCCAGCATGGCTATTGGCGCTCCTTGCCCTGCTGGCAGTTGTGCTTCTGAAATTGAAACCTTCAAACATGTTACAGCGGGCGTGCCACAACAGTCACGACCAAGCATGCCTGTCTCGATTTTCTCCGGAATCTCATAATATCATTCTTATCAAGCGATTGCAAGAACGTTTCAAATCGGCGATGAAAGGTATACAGAGTGAAGGCGCTGCAAGCAGATGTCGTTGGCAGATGCTGCATGTCTTGGTGGCTCTACCGCGGCCGGACACTGACAACTGGCGCTCAGTGCCAATCAGACGCACCAGTGTAGCACTGCCCTTCATGCCGTCGCTGAGTTCGTTTTTGACTTGTCATCGGCGATTGATTCGCGCTTCGTGCCGGTGATGCCGGATTTGGCTTCAGCTGGAGCTCCTCGCTTCCGAAGTTTTGGTGACAATGAAGAGTCAAGAGTCCAACCCCTTGCGACGAAAGACCACTTCAAGGAATAGGATCGATAGGGCAGATCTGGTCAGAGGCCTGTGCAAGCCTCAGTCCACCACCGCCATGTGATGCACACATCCTGCGAAGCGAATTACACCGCTGTCCGTCGCTACCACCTCCAGGTTAGGCTCACGTCTAAACCCTGTATATTACGGATGTTTCTAAAGGGGATCAGCACAAGAATGCCTCTCGAAATGGCAAAGTTCTGGCAATCAACTGTTGACCTGTTTGACGACGTCTGGCAAGCGTCTCGGTACGTGGAAGCACGCTCACACAAAGGTGCAATTCTGCGTGAACGGGATCTGCAGGCTGGGGGATGCATTACTTCCTGCAGTCGTGGTCCTCGACCTGGGAATTCCAATGTTCTCCGTTCAAGACAGTGTGATTGTGGACCAGGTAGCCACGGCCTGACTGATTCCCAGCTGCAGCCTCGAGGGCAGTGCTGAGATAGCACATCATACCAGCGACAGGACAAAATTTAAATTCACGCTAGACTGTTATCTGCTTGATGCAACACCAATCTGTGCGAATACATGTCTGGAATAGGTTCCCAACGTTGTAGTAATGATCACCTCGAGGACAAAGTCTACAGTCTTTCAAGTTGCTCCATTAGTCCTGTGCCTACAGGCAGAGGACCAATGGCAGCAAGGTCTTGTCCGTCACTGTCTTATCCTCATTTTGAGGCACTTTAGGACATGGACAGTTGTGTCGATTCAAGGCATATGTTCTGAAGTGCGCATTTCAGAACATGGTCACCAAATGACACGTACGCGTATATACCGCTCTGGTCGAGACACGCCGTGCCTGCATGCATGGACGAATGGAGCCGATTAGATCTTGAGTTGCCGGGGTGGCACAAAATGCCAAGTGGATCTATGTAGGGTTTGAGAAATTGTGGTTCACATATTGCACTGTCCGGCATTACGTTCGGTCTCGCGAGCTTGCAGCCTGAGACTGAGTGTCCATGCGTCGATCACAGCTGCCACAACATGCATGCATGTGGGCAACGGTGGACCCTCCTGCGGCTCCATTGGGTGCTGCAGCCCACATCGCTGCTACACCTGTGGGCCTGGGCCATGCATGTGGCACCGTGTACATGCGTAGCCACCATGGCGCTGTCCCCCCACCCCCCTTGAAGTGGCGACGGCAAGCAGAGACGCCCCTCTTGCACCCCTATAGCCACGCGACCTGCTGCTGTGCAACAAAAGCTCAGCCCAGCTGGGACACCCAGGTGGGCAATGCATGACTGGTCTGGGCTGGAGGTGGCACGATCGCCTGCGACGAATGCTGGAAGGATCCTCGAGCGGCCAGGGCGGGGCGAATGTGGTAGGGGGTGTAGATCAGGGCGTATCACATGCCATGCAGTGCTCTTGCTGTCCGCACAGGGCGCGCTGGCCGCATGACTCACGGAATGGGTGCAAGCAGAAGCATATATCTATATCTACATATGTACATTACACAGAAGCAACAGGGTATGCCAGCGCAGCATGTGCACAGTACAGGGTGCGTGTGAAGGAGCTGCAGAATAATGTATGAGAATCAGTATGTATGACAATCATCAGGCCTAGATATGCATGAAGTGCAGCTGTGTCACATGCACAAAATAAAAACTAAGCCTTGTGCGTTTGCATGCTCGTCCTGCAGGGTGAATTAAGCAGTTGGGGCACCGAGGCCGCAACCTGGGGTGGGATGCGATTTCGATTCAGTTGGCCTCTTTGGGGTATGGTGTGGTGCCCAGTTGCCGTGTGTCGCCATCACCCTATCGGATGATCTGTGACTACGTAAGACTCAGCGAGGTTACTGCTATGCGTACAGTGTCATGCATGGAGAACTGCAAGGTCACATTTGATTACGACAAAGCAGTGTGCGACGCCCCGCTGGTCTCAGCGAGGAGATGCGCATCACGGAATGCTGACAGCGGTTGAAGAGTGTCGGTATGCTGAGGATGCGTTGTAATCTCATTTCAAATTGTTCTGAGCCTTGGCTGAGCTTGATCTAAAGCACAACCAGATCGAAGGAGCAAGCTTGGTGCTTACACGCTTGCACTGAGTCAGCTGTAAAGCGACATGCTTGCACAACAACGCGGTATGCAAATGCATGCGCCGCCCGACCGCTAGTCTTCACAGGCGGATGCATACCCGGACCCACTGTGAGCCGTAGTGCCACTGAGAACCATCTACGCGAAGCATCTCGTGGTGCGCACACATGCATAGCTACGTCACGTACGGTACTCCATAGCCAAAATCTATGGCTGTGCGGCTGTTGTCGCAGTGCTGCAAGTACGTAAACCGACTATGGGCCCCGCGTGATCTGTGCGGCCTCCTGGCTTCACCATGTCCGGCTATTCTCGCACGCCTGCCTCGCCGACCTGAAGCACTCAGCATAGAATGCTATTTAAGCGCAGGAAGAGCACTCAATATCGTTTCAAGATCCTGACCTTGATCTATAACTTTTCGCAGCTGTTCAAGTTTGCCCGGCAGTATCCATCTCGCCTTCGACTTCAACGATAGTTGTGCAGTATCGACCCTACAAGCAAGACATCATGATCGGGTACGTCAAACGCTAACCAACGAGATGTACCATGCAATGCTTGGGGTTGGTGTTGCTGTACACCGTTCGGAAGGCGAGGTAGACAGATCCGTGTCGCTTACCGAGGTGCTGCGAAGCCCCCTTGAATCTCACATCGATGTCACGTGACATCTATGTACATTGATATCAATGCTGGTGCCTATACATGTCTCTACACAGTATAGACGTGGCGCGTTAGCAGTCGGAATTCCGTGGTGCTGTGGCCTCAGAAGCTCTAGCTCGAATCGAAGCTAGCTGATCGACCGCGACATGCGTGTGCACACTTCGAAGGCAGCCAGATCCACATCGTTAGCAGTGATCTGAGCCGTGTTTCGTTACTTCGCGGGCCTGGTGTCTGGGGCGCAGTGCCAGCTATATCACGGTCACCTTGCGAGCCTCCATCACCACGTGCACGCCGAGATAATCACAGGAATGCTGCCATGTTGCCTGCCGTTGCGTCCTCAAACAGCCGAGTACTCACGTGTCTCTGCCTCAGTGTCAGCAGTCCGTGCGATCAATCTTGTAATGCGCAGATCTGCGATCGAACCCGTCAACCACACCATAATGTCGCTGCCTTGTGCACCAGGTGACGAAATTCCAGGTGGGCCATGGCGTCATGGTCCTCGAGGAATGGTATACGTATACAATATACGTATACAATATGGTACCATATGCATATTGCGTTCGCAGCATCATTATCTTTCAGCACAGAGCATCTGCTTTGATGTTTGTCAGCACATGCACCTCGCGTAGCCCTGTCTTCTGGGCTAGCGCAAACTGATTTGTCATAACGTTTGGCTCCAACACCTCTCGAATCCGCGTGCAGATCATCATTCTGGAAGGGAAGCTTCGCGGCTCAGTGCATCATGACGTCAGCAGCCCCAGTTCGACCAGAAGCTGGACATCGTGCTGACTCAGCAGCTGACAAGCCCGCACACGAGTGGCGTGGGGTGGACGCCGCCATCGCGTTCACAGTGTCGAAGTTGCCAGCCTTGCCTCCCAATGCCAAGGCGGTCGTGGCTAGGGGTCTCACCACACCAGACGACACCCACCGCCGTGCAGCCGCACATGCATGCGCTCCACGGCCGCCGATTCTGGCCTACATTTCCAAAGATTCCTTCACGGCAGAGACATCGACAGAGGCAAGCGGCTGCCCCGCATCCACCGTCGTCACACCGTCCACACCACCAATGACGATCGGGACCAACTTTGATGCTGAGCCCGAGGCCGAGCCCGAGGCACCGATGTCTCCAGCCGCATTGTCAACAGCAACACCGCTACCGGCCCTATTCCCGGCAACCCAGACCCTCACGGCCAACGCTCTCGTGGCTGCGGACGCGGCGCCGGAGGCAGCTCCCCCTGGGCCCCTGATGCCATCTGCACCGCCTGGATCGAAGTGCAAGGGAGCCCAAGGTTCTGCTCCCCCACCGCCGGCTCCGCCTCTGCCTGGCTCGAAGTGCAAGGGGGCCCAGGGTTCTGCTCCCCCACCGCCGGCTCCGCCTCTGCCTGGCTCGAAGTGCAAGGGGGCCCAGGGTTCTGCTCCCCCACCGCCGGCTCCGCCTCTGCCTGGCTCGAAGTGCAAGGGGGCCCAGGGTTCTGCTCCCCCACCGCCGGCTCCGCCTCTGCCTGGCTCGAAGTGCAAGGGGGCCCAGGGTTCTGCTCCCCCACCGCCGGCTCCGCCTCTGCCTGGCTCGAAGTGCAAGGGATCCCAAGGTTCTGCTCCCCCACCGCCGGCTCCGCCTCTGCCTGGCTCGAAGTGCAAGGGGGCCCAGGGTTCTGCTCCCCCACCGCCGGCTCCGCCTCTGCCTGGCTCGAAGTGCAAGGGGGCCCAGGGTTCTGCTCCCCCACCGCCGGCTCCGCCTCTGCCTGGCTCGAAGTGCAAGGGATCCCAAGGTTCTGCTCCCCCACCGCCGGCTCCGCCTCTGCCTGGCTCGAAGTGCAAGGGATCCCAAGGTTCTGCTCCCCCACCGCCGGCTCCGCCTCTGCCTGGCTCGAAGTGCAAGGGGGCCCCGGCTCCTGCTCCCCCACCGCCACCACCCAAGCGCAAAGCCCCATCTCCGCCACCAGTGCCGTCCTCAAAGGGTGCTTCCAGGGCTGTGTCTCCTGCTTCAGCATCACCAACGGCCGCGACCCCTCCGCCACTCCTGCCGACCGGAGTGCAGCCAGTCACCGCCAGCCTCTCAGTCATCGAGCCGGAAACCCCCGTCCGCGTGAAGCTGCATGTGTCTGAAGGGTGCCCTGTCCGCCTCATCATCCAGCCGCAGCCTGCTCGTGTGGCGCTGAACCTCGTGTTTAACGAAAACCGCAAGCTGTCAACAAAGCAGATTCCGATTGACAAGCGAATAGAGAGCACAAAGAGCGCATCATGTGAAGTCCGCCAATTCAGTCAATGCAGCGGAACAATCACGCCGGTGGCTAGGTGTGCATGCCCTCCCCTCCCCTCCCTCTCCAATTGGTTCTCAAGAGCATGTACCTGCATTCTGCCCAGGGTCGGCTCTGACGCACAAGTAAGTAGATCTAGTTCCTGCTCGTGCACCCAAGCTGAGCCCGTATACAGTGGATTGTTGGCTGCGTTCACTCTTCTGTAACATTGTATGCTGCTTGGTACCACACTTGGACACAAACCGGTGTGTGTATCATGCATGTAACCTGATACCACACTTGATTGAACTCCTTACCTTGAGTGGATAGTGTTCAACTCAAAGCGAGAGGTCTTGGCTCACCGTCCCGTCCCACACGCCGCACCCGGGTGTACCGTAACTCTGCGGTCGACGCTGACTCAGCGACCGCCATGTGTACAGGATGTTTCTCGCGCTCCCGGCAGAGCGCGCCACAAAAGAGAAGACTTCAGTTTCTGACGCTGTGCTGGAGCTCGACGGCAAGCGCAAACAGAACCTCGGCATCTTGCTGAGTACCCTGAAGCGTGCCGACATCGACGTGGCCAAGATGATCGCCGCAATCCTGCAGTACGACACGAGCAGCTCGAGTGCGGACATTCGGGCCGAGTTCCGCCGGCAGCTGCCAAACTACGACCCCTCAAACCCCGAGACGGCAGAGTTCACCGCCGCTCTGAAGCTACACGGCCTGCCCAAGCTGCTGACAATTCTGGACACCGGCGACCGGCGCCTGTTTGCTTGCATGGTGGCGGAGCCGGCGCTGCCGGGCTGCATGCATGTCCTTGAGTACCGTGACAACTTCAGCCACGCGCTCAAGGTCGCCCAGGTGTGCCCCCCCCCCCCCCCCCCCCCCCCCCCCCCCTCTTTTCCTCATGTTGTGTGGCGTGATGTGTGTGTGAGTGCGCCGGTGTGCAAGTTCTCACACCATCGGCGTGCAGGATCGGTGTGAGCGGTTGGAGAGCATCTGCGCCGAGGCGATGGCGTGTGGGCTGCTGCCCATCACCATTGGCTGGGTGGCTGCAGTGCACACTTGTGTTGCGCGACAGACCAACCCGCGTGCCTCTCTGGCGGTGTCGCTGACCATCAACGAGAGCATGGAGTCTATCATGCAAGGGCGCCCTCTGGTCGATGTCGGCAATGATGTCACTCTCGCTCACGTCCACATTGCATCGTGCGACCCCCACTCTTCCTGTTGCTTGCGTCCGCCTGCGTCGTTGCTGTCTGGTTCTTCCGGCAGTGGATCCTATCTCGTCATCAGTGGTGCAGCTGCCTCGCCATACTGTTGTCCGCACAGCATTACATAATTCAATCTGCACGCTGGTTCAAATATGTACATATGGCAGTGAATGTTGTATTGCATATGCCTTGCGATGGCTGTTGCCCGTACAGCATCAACATAGTTTGCTCTGCACACAGCCTGGCCGGCTTGCATGGCCATATGGTGAGAGGCTCATGTGCTGATGGCTTGTTTGGCGTGTGCAGGACGGAGGTGGCGGGGCTGAGCTGCACAGCCGGACTCAAAGACAGCATCCCAACCGTGGTTGCCAACAAGGAGGCCACTCTGTCTGAGCTCAAAACAGAGATAGATCACCTCGAGGCCGGCCTGGACCATGTGAAGGCCCTGCTGGAGGTGTCGATCAGTGCAGCCGGAGGCGTGGAGCGGCTCCCCAGTGGCACTGCCGACATGCACCGATTCACTGTGCATGCAGCCAGCGAGATCGAGGCGCTGCGCACAAGGGAGCGTGCCCTTCCGGCCATGATCACACGCATGCTGCAGCGGTACAGCCAGAAAGTGCCGAAGGACCTCCTCAGCATGCCAGCACCCTTCTGCAAAGGCGCTGCAGCCATCGCCCTGAGGCTGGATGCTGCATCGAAGGACCGCAAGGGCATTGAGGCCCTCAAAGCAGCTCTGCGACAAGGATGATGACTCCAAGGCTGAGACACAAATAACGATGAGCGAGTTTAGCAAGGCGGCTGAAATGATGAAGAGTATGAGTAGTTGTAGTCCTGAGTGATGCGATTTGATTGAATTTTTACGAGATTAATGGAGGCGTTGACATGAAGAGGTTGCTGTGTAACATCTGGCTTCAAGGCTGACATGCTGCTCCAGAGGATGCCACCCGCTGTCCCTGATGGGATGCAATAGTTCGGACGCATCAGATGAGGCTGCAGCACGGTGCATGGTGTACGTGAGTGTCTGTCACATCCTGTCTTGCGTGTGTACTAACTTTGATTTCAAAGCATCACTGCAGCCGCCTACACTCACGGCTCACAGTAACAGGGTTCGCCAGACACACAGGCCTGTTACAGGTACCTGTGAGCAGGCGCCGGACTTCCTGGACCCACCCAGACCTCCAGCATGGCTTTGTCACTCCTTGCCCTCCTGGCAACCCATGCACCTTTGATACAAACATCAAACATCGCCCAGCGGGCGTGCCACAACAGTCACGACCCAGCACGCCCCTGTCACTTCTCCACACAAAGATCACGATCATTCTTAATCCCCAAAAAGCGCCTCTCCACAGGCCGTCCCCGGCAACTCACACCGCGCCGGGCGCCCCGCCGGTGGTGTATCGGCCGGACAGGCTCACCTTGCTGGGGGGGCCCTGCAGCCGCGCCACCGCGGCAAGGAGGTCACTCATGCGGTCCTCCCACTGCCGCTGTTCGTGCCGCGCGGCGTCGGCCTCCGCGCGCACCTCGGCGTCTGCGGCGGCCTCCGGCGGCCCCGGCAGGCGGCCAAGGATGTCGCGGTAGCGGCGCCGCAGCTGCGCGAGGTCGGCCGTCATGCTGCGGATGACCCCCGCCTGCTCCGACACGCTCTCGCCGCCTCCGCCACTCCTGCATGCACGCGCCGCACCTTGCGCAGCCGTATCATTCAGCTGGGCTGCTTGTGCGCTGGGAGTGTGCTCCTCACGTCGGAGAGTGCACGTGTTCGTGCCCTCCTGGGGGAACTAGGTGCTGACGCACACTCACGAACACATTGGGTGCGGGCAGCCGCAATTACGCCTCGTCGCCGAGCCTGTGTGCGCGGCAGGTCAGGTCATACCCCTGATCCCAAAGCACGACCATTGGTACACGGTGGACTGGCAATACTCTGATTTCTCCACACTAGACATACTCCATGCATGTATGTATGTGCAATCTGGCGCAGGGCGTGCAATGTTGGGGGGGGGGGGGGGGGGGGGGGGCACCGCGAGAGTGAGTCCACGATCTTGTCAAGGCGAGCGAGGCGGTCGCGGCTGCGGTCGCACTTCTCCACCAGCCCGGCCACCGCGTCGCGCACCTTCCCGACCGTCGCGAACCGCCGCGATGCGCCCGCGGCGCTGCCGCCATCCGTCAGGCCGGTGCGCGACAGCATCGAGGCGGTGGGGAAGCTGAGCAGCGCGGGCGTCGCGGCAACGTGCCGGGGCGGGGCCGGCGTGAGGCCCTCCGTCCCCGGGATGCTGCGGGATATCCGCCCGGGGGGCCCCGCGACGGTGTGCGGCGGCTGCATCGGCTCTGCGGCAGCGCCTGCCGGGGCGGCTATGGCCACCTGGTGCCGTGCAGGGCCGGATGTCCTGCAGAGGCCGCCGCGTCATCGTGTGGGGCGCGGCAGGTTGTGTGTAGCCTGTGTCGTTACTGCCGCACTGGCTCTCGCAACGCCCTCGCACGGCTGTCAAGAGCATGGAAGGCAATGATACTGCTGTTGTTTGGTTGATTTGAGGCAGAGGAATGCATGATTTCAGGTCGAGGGGCTCAGTGTGGCAAGTCCACAAGCGATTCAGTGTGGCAGAGCGTGTCAGCTTACTCAGCAGCAGATCAATATGTGGATATGGAACGCACAGGTGTGCCTGAGCGCTGGAGGCTGTCAGGCCTGAAAGGCGCTCCTGTGTCAGTGACTGCAGCAACGCAACGTCTCGCCACGCGGCTTGAGAAGTCTGCGACCCCTGCAAGCGCCAGCAGCAGATGTCAGCGTGGCCACAGCTTACATCACCATGGCAGTCATTCCACACACTTGCGTGCGCGTGCGCACGCTCGCGCACGCACACTCTCACACACCCAGCCGCCTGAAGATCCGGCGATTGTGCCACGCTCTCACACTGTGCTGCATGTGCACTAAGCAAATTACAACTGCCTCCACCGTTGACATCACAGGCCGTGTCCAGTACATGGTGGAACAGAAGACTGAAAACATCCGAAATTTACAGCAAAAGATTCTTGCTCGCATCAATGCTTGCGTCGGAGTACACATCGGGGTGTAGGGCGCAGGCGTACCGAGCGCGGGAGGGCCGGGGGGGTGACACCGACGGCAGTCGCGGGCGCCGCAGCCGCAGCGTTTGCGAACGACACCTCTGACACCACCTGCAACGCCGCCGGTGTCTGCAGCTGCCTCGTGTGGTGCTGCTGTGCCGAGGCCTGCAACGCACGAGCCTGTGTTCACCACCTGCGCTTGCACTAATCACGTGCACCTGCCTACGGCGCTGTGTATGGTGGACTAACTACTTCTACTAATTAACTCTGCATCGCTGTAGACTCGAGCCCTCTCAGCGCATGCCAATCAACTTACAATTCGCTCTTATCCGTTGAATTCGCGGAGCTGAAGTGATTGGCAGCGCAGAGCTGTATGGGTTTCAGAGGCTAGCGATGAGGAGGTTCTGACATGCAACCTGCGGTGCTGTTCCGCAATGAGGTGCCGCATGCGCGAGTGGTGAGATAACCGCCAGCGGTACACGGGAGATCGCACCGCAGCCACATCCGCCTGCTCCGCCGCAGTGTCGGCTGCAGGCCAGCCGCCGGCGCCTTGCCAGCCGTCAGGCCCGGCGCCTAGGTGGCGCGCGACCAATCCGGGGGTGGTGCGGGCTTGGGGGAGCCCCGCCCCAAACGCCACCGGCGTGTCCACGGGCGACGGCGACGCATGCAGCCGCGGCGGCGGCGCCGTCAGTGCGGCGGCGACATGGCGCTCCTGCAGCAGGCTGGCCTGCAGGTCCCGCACCTGCTGCTCCCGCTGCACTGTCGCCGCCTGCTGCTCCTGCAGCCTGTCCAGCCCCTCCTGCACGCACACCATGGGCCATGAAGCAGCATCTTCCGGAGCCCTCTAACAGGCCGCCACAACCACCGCAGAGCTGCACTTGTCCTACTTCTGCCGTTTTACACGATGCTCAGGCGTGACACGCTGGAGAAGAAGCCGGTCGCGTGATTCTCCCGCACAAGTTCAACGGCTTGAATGTGGCTAAAGCCCTTTGATGCCAGTCTGGGTCAAGCACCTGTGCGAGGCCACCACAGGCCGCGGCCGAAGTGCATGTACAGGGGTGTGGGTGTGTCTCGCACCTGCAGCTGCTGCTCCAGGCTGCGCTGCTTTTCTTGCTGCTCGGCAAGCTGGCCGCGGGCCTCCGTGGCGGCGGTCTCAGCGGCCTGGAGCTCACGCTCGCGCCTCGACACATCTGCCTGCTGCTCTGCCACCTCCGCCTTGTCAGCCGTGAGCTTCTGCACAGAAACAGATCAGAATTGCATGCCGTGCCCCGCCATTCCGGGCAGCCATCAGCTGTGCCACATAGACTGCACTGTGGCGCCACATGCTGACCAGTCGCAGAACCTGTGGTGTAGCTAGGGTGTGCTTTGTGACTGAGTGAATACTGCGGTGCTACCTGCACTCCGGCGTTGTTCTTGTGAGACACAGATCCTGATCGCTTGTGGGTGGTGGCATGCAGTACCAGCACTCCCCCACTCCCACACTCCCACACACACGGGGAGACATAATCCCACAAGACACTGCACGCCACACACAAGTGCCATCGACGCAGGCGCAGCTCCGCACCAGCCGCTCCTCGTGCAGTTCGTTCCGCCGCTGCTCCAGGTCAGCGACGCGGCGCTCCGCGGCCGCGGCCGCCACCTCCGCATCCCTCCGCCGACCCTGCAGCTCCTCCACCTCCACCCGCAGCTCCTGCAGCTGCTCCTGCGTCGCCCGCCGAGCGCGCTCGCTCTCCTCAGAGTACCCCCGCACGCGCCGCTCCGCAGCCTCCAGCTCGCGGGCGCGCCGGTCAAGGTCGTTCCGGGCGGCCTCGCGCTCGCCGCCGCGCGCCTCAAGAGCCCGCTCGCGCTCCGCGATCGCGCGCTCGCGGTCGCCCATGGCACGCTCACGCTCCCGCACGTCGGTGCGCGCGGCTGCTGCCTCCTCCTCTCGCGCCGTGAGTGCCGCCTCGCGGTCCGCGAGCTCGCGTTGCGCCCGCTCCGCTTCTTTCCGCCGCAGCTCCGCCTTCTCTGCCGCTTGAGCGATTTCCTGCCGCTGTGTCTGCACACACCGTGCGGTCTCGCGTGAGATGGCCGCTCAGTCGACAGTCAGACCAGTCCAACCGCATTCAGACACCCCGCATCGACGCTAGGCTTCCAAAACCAATATATGACCACGATCGCCTAGGCCTGACCCGCCAGCCACCTTCACACATGTTATGGCACACCCAGACATTGTCAAACAATCCAGGCCCTCCGTGGCGCTGTAGCCGGATCACCATCACACAAGCATGCTTGCCGATGCCCTACACATGCCCTGGCTGATGCGACGTTGCTACCCCCCCCCCCCCCTTTTTTCTTGTAACACATGCCTTCGATATTCAGCCACACAACTCGATGGACAGGACATAAGCCATTCCAGGGAGGAGGCCAGCGCACCTGCAGCTCCTCCATGACGGACTGCATGCTGCTGTGTGCTGTGCGCAGGTCGCCATCCTTCGCGGCGGCCGCCTCCTCTCGCTCCTGCAGCTGCGCCTCCCGCTTCGCGGCCACAGCGCGCGCCTCCCGGCCTTCAGCGAGGGCCTGGGCCGCCTCTGACGCGGCCGCGGCCGCTGCGGCGCGCTGCTCCTCTGCAGCGGCTTTCGCGGCTGCCGCCTCGTCCGCAGCTGCCTCCGCCTGGTCAACCCCGCATATCCAACTCAGCGACAATGGCGGACTCAAATGAAGCTGTGCTGGAGGTGCGTGCCCTCGAAATGACAGCCGTGATGAGCGGGTCACACGCACAAGCACATAGCAGGCGGAGGTGCATCGTGGAGTGCAGCATGCCAAGTACACATCAGAGGCGCCAGGCGAGGCACGGCTCCACTCATGGAGATGAGAAGTCGCCAACCCTCCGGAAAGTGCAACTAAGCCGTGCAAGCAGTCAGCCATGAGCATGAGCGCTACCTTGCGCTGCGCTGCCCGCAGGTCCCTCCGCTGTGCGTCCGCGTCCTGCTCCCAGGTCGACAGCTCCCGCCGGGCTTGCTTCACCCTCTCCTCGGCCGCCTCTGCTGCGGCCTCTCGGGCGGCTGCTGCCGCCTCACGGGCAGACGCCGCCTCTGCCGCCGCCGCCGACTCAGCAGCCGCCGCTGCGGCCGTGGCGGCCCGCGCCTCTGCGGCTTCAGCCTCGGCGACCCGCTCCGCTGCCAACCGCTGCTGGTCGTCCAGCTGGGCGCGTAGGTCTTGCAGCTCGGCGTTGGTCTGCCCCAGGAGCTGCCGTTGCCTCTCAAGGTCCTGTAGCATGCCGTGAGCATTGCAACTCAATCGAACAGCAGGCGACGAGCACAGACCGATACGCAAATTCGGCCAGAGCAGGCGACGCAGAAGATGGACAAAGCAAGCAGCAGTCAAATGTTGTACCCAGGTGGCAGCTGCAAAACAGCCGGTACTCGGATTCATTCGCAGTAGCCAGAATGCAGGTCTATATTGGGCAATCTGTTCCTGCACATCTTCACAGCAGCATGCCCAATGTCAGGAGACTGTGTTGAATCAAGATCCTCTCAGCAGCGACAACAGCAGGCGATCATATCGCAGTGCCCACCTGCTCATGGCTGGAGGCCTGCACCTCAGCCTGAGCGACACTTCGTTCCCGCCGCTCTGCATCAGCTTGGGCAGCTGCAGCTGCGTCCCTCAGCGCAGAACACTCCACTTGCACCTGCTGCCTGAACGCACCAACGCTGGTCGTGACATCCCCGCACAGGATGCCCCATCCCTGGGGTGTGGCGACAACACACCATACCTTCGTCAAACACTCCAACACTGACATGATTCTGCAGTGGAGACCTATGGAACCAACAATACAGAAGACACCTGCACCTCCAATTCACACAGTCCCTAGCACTACTGTGCTCATGCGAAACAGTCTAGATCATGCCCTTGACATTTTGACGCAATCCGGCAGAGCAAGAGATGGCGGCCTCGGCATCCCACAGTACGCCGCTGCAATGTCATCTCGTGCGCAATTCTGCAGTTGCGAGGCGGGTGTGCTTCGCAGTGCGCACCTCTCCCGCTCCAGTGCTGTTTCGGCCTCCTGTGCGGCTTCGAGCGAGGCGGCTGACCGCCGCTGGGCCTCGGCCACGGCGGCCTCACGTTCCTTGAGCTGCGCCTGCGCCGCTGAGAGGTTCGCGCTGATGTGCTCGGCGTGCTGCCGCAGCGCCCGGACATCGCCGCGGAGCACCTCCTTGCTCTCGGCACCCTGCAATACCTCCACATGCGTTCAGTGGGGTATGACGGCAGCGGACACATCCCGGTGCAGCATCGCTGCGCTGCTCAGAGAGGGCGTCCCCGCTCATGAAACCATGAAAGTCTGCTGCTCCACACCAACAGGAGCTCATGACTGCGGATGGATTGCTGCACCGTTGAGGAGCCGAGGCAATGGCTTGACAGCATGGGACAAGAAGGTTGCTCCAGTGCTGTCTTGAAGCTGCAGATGAGGACTTGTGGCGCGGCATTGTCCAACCCAATGCAAGAGCACACACAGCAATGTCACACCAGCCGGAGCTTAGCAATGCTACCGCAGACTGACTGTTAATGGCATATATAAGGGCCTCAGAGCAGTGCTCCTGGGAAGCTCCACGCTTGCGCACAAAGCGAGCTGCCAGAGCCGATGCCGTCCGTTCCACAGGAGTGCACAAGGTCACAAGGACCTGCAGGGACGGACCTTGAGGCCACCCATGGCCAGCAGCGACCGCTCGGCGGCAGAGTCGTCGGAGCGTACGCGCCCCAGAGTGTTCTGCAGCTCCCCAAGGACGGCGCCCTCCGCCCCGGCCTGCCCGAGGGCGGCGAGCGTGGCCTCAAGCGCCGCCACCGCCGCCACGGCGTCCCGCATCTCCTCCTCCTGCCGCCGCATCTCCTCGAAGCGGACCTCCACGTCGTTGCGGCAGGCATGCAGCTCCTCCAGGAGATTTCTTGCGTTCTCTTCTGTCGCCGCAGCTGCCTGCGTGCGTTCCTGCACAGCAAAATATTCTCATGTTGCATGCAGAGCTTGAGATGTCTGATACAGTCCGGACGTACACCTCCGCATGACACGGCATCTCTGCGGAAGTGCATACAGCACGCACGCCTGCAGAATGCACAACGACCACGCGATGCCACAATCAGTCAGTACTGAAGATACACTCGATCATGTGCTGATTGCATCAGATTATACGCATGCATGCTCTGCCAACCTGTGTGCTCGTCCAACAGCATCCTCTCACAGGTCGTTAGCTCAATGCAGGCCATGCTGGGGTCGATGGCCGCACATTGGTGTGGGCAGAGCGCAGGCCACACGAGGGCGAAACACGTCCAATTTCCGTGACTTTACGAGAGCCAACAGGGCTGGAGGTCACAGGAGCGCACCTCGATCTCGGCTGCCGTGCGCACAGCGCTGGCCCGGTCCTCCTGCAGCTGCTGCAAGAGGTGGTTCGCATGGGCATCGCGGCTGGAGGCAGCCTCGGTGAGGGCGTGCGCCTCCGCCTCCCGCCGCGCCGCCTCCTCCTCCCGCGCGGTCACCGCCGTCTCTCGCCCATGCACACTCTCACTGCGATCCGCCACCGCAGCCGCCTGCTCATCCAGTGCCTGTCGCTCCCTGCGGACGTCCTCACGTGCCTGTATACCCAAACCAGCTGCTATTCCCACATCCACGCTAGTGCACCCCTCCTGAACTCCATTGGCTCATGCACCACAAACTCGCAGGAGCAGCTGGCCTGTCGTTCCTGACAGGTACGCGAGAGGCACCACAGCTACACAGGCATTGATTCGATAGCCTGCTGTATCTATTAGTTTGGACCCGTTCAGTCTTCTAGATCTGTATCGCATCCTGCTATATCAACTGCACACAAGCTGGTCATGCAACATGGCGGCCAGTGCAGCGCGACCTCGCTGTCACACACAGCGCCCACACCTGCTGTGCAGCACGTTCCGATTCCGAGGCGTTTGCGACCAGAGCCCTCGTCGCGGCGGCCTCCTGCTCCGCGGCATCCCGCTCCGCACGCACACGCGCCTCCTCAGCCTCCAGCTTCTCCGACGCTGCCTCAAGGTCCGCGGCGCGCTGCCTGATTGCAGCATCGTGCTCCTCCAGAGCAGCCCGAGCCTCAGCTATCTCTGTCTCCAAACGAGATAGCTCCTCGTGCCTGTCCTCTAGAAACTCCTGCACCCACTAACGGGTCCAGCTCCACACAATGGCTGCCAGCACGGTGTTTACACATGTCATGCACACCAGCATGCAGCCGCACAGGCTCTCATGGAATCACACTTTTTGTTGCGAGACAGCCTCTTCCTCCTCTGCCAGTCTCTGCAGCCGCGTATTTAGCTCCTCTTGCAGCTCCTGTGCAGCCTCCTCACGGTGTCGCAGCACGTCCCCAGCACTCCGCGCGTCCGCCTCGCGCTGCGCGACCGAGCCCTCACGCCGCAGTGCGTCCTCCTCCCGCTCCCGCAGCCCCTCCAGCCGCCGCTCACGGTCCTCCACCTCCCTCGTCATGGCCTGCAGCCGCGCCTCCTCCTCTGCGACTGCAGTCTCCCGCACGGCGACCACCCCCTCTCGCGCGACCGCAGCTGCCGCGGCCGAGTCCGCTGCAGCGCGCTCCTCTCGAGCCGCCGCCGCGGCGGCCTCCTTCGCCTGCTGTGCCTCCTCTGCATCCGCTTGAGCCGCATTCGCGGCGGCCTGGCGGGCGGCCGCGGCCTGCTGCTGCTCCAGAGCGGATGCCGCACGCGCCTCCGCCTCCGCCGTCGCTGCCTGGCTGCGCTCTGCCTCGGCGCGGACCTCCGCGGCAAATACCGCCAGCGCCTCCTCTCGCTCTGCCAGCGCGTCAAGGTCGGACTGCATCGCCGCCTGCCGCGCCTGGAGCTCCGCGCTCGCGACGTCGAGCTCGCGCTCGCCTTCGGTGACGGCCTCCCGCCGCTGCCAGAGGTCCTTCTCTTCTGCAGCCACTCGCTCCTGCACGCCACACACACATGACACTCTCACAGGTGCTCCAAGCCGGCGGAGCTTCAGTGCTACACCTCCTACACCTTCTGATGCCGCATCGATCCGATAGCCTCCCTGCTGCCACGGTTCATTGGACAAAACACAATCAGCATGAGACCTGGACCCATGGTGCGCCCTGGCGCCCCTGCTCTTGTTACAGGCTCTGAAGCCGCACCTTGGCCTCAGCCAGGCTCTCCTCGGCACGCTGCACTGCGTCACTGCGGCCGGTGAGTGCCGCCTCCACCTGCCGCAGCTCCGCGAGCCGCGCCTCGCGCTCCGCCAGCCGCCGCAGCGCCGAGCCCTGCCGCACGCCCTCCAGCTGCATCGACACCGCCCACTTCTGCAGCGCCGTCGAGTGCTCGACGAGCGCGGCGCGCAGCGCGCTGCACGCGCCGAGAGACGCCGTCGGCGTGCCTGCGGCCTCCGCGGACGCCGTCAGCTCCGCCTGAACGGCTGCCGCCGCCGCCGCAGCCGCCGCTTGCAGGTCCTCCTGTGCACTTGAGGTCACCGATGAGCCCTCACTGAGCACTTGAGGTCACCGAGACCTGCCCCGGCGAAGCTACGCGTAGGTGATGCTGACAGTCCGTGCTGACTGAGACGGATTTAGACCGCAAACAATCGGCTTGGTGCAGCCAGTCTCGGGCATGCTAAAACACTGACATTTCACAGGCTCTGAGTGTTCACTGAGTGTCTTGAAAGCCCATCAACGCCCACCGGTTCAGGGTCTGGTCCAGGCTCGAAAGTCTGATCATGTGATGTGCATGTGATGATCACATGAATAGTACAGAAACAAAGCACACTATCACTGCATGGAAAAACACCATGAAACATAACACAGCTTTTCAATCAAATGTGCTCGATGCGAAGACCCAAAAAAACACAGACTAAAAACAACACCCTGCAGGCCGTACGGCTGACATACAGCGGTTCAAACAAACCTGGCCGCCCTTTACACCAACGCCTGAACCGGACATCGCAGATGTACGTACATTCGTGTTGACTCTGGTAAACAAACTCGACATAACAGCACGCGTTCGGTCCTTTATCAGTGAAAGTCGGATGTGTAGCGACCGTATCAGTGCAAGTCCGCTGTTAACGCAGCCGCACCTCGAAAGCCGGAGTCTGCAGGGCGTCCACGGGCACCCCGGCGTCGTCGGCGATAGCGCAGATGTGCTCCCGGATGAGGTCCCATGCGGCCTGCGCGCGGCTCTCGGCGCGGCCGCCGGCCTCCGCCACCGCCGTCATCTTGGCCGTCATCGAGTCCAAGGAATCCTTCAGGTCCTTCAGCTCCTGCAGACAGACTGCGCTCAGAGGAGATGCAGTGGCGTGCAGGGCCTGACCACGAGCCACATCAGGGCGGCAGCAGCAATCGCAATCGTCAATTTGATTCCAGCACTAGCCAGACTACGAAAGGTGCCTTGAATTTGGAAGGGTTGTGACCGATTCAGACACCCAGGTCCATGTGTTGAGGGGGCCGAGCACCTGGGCCCCGTCCCCCAGGCCCTACCATTGCACTGCCATATCGTGAACACTGTTGCCGGCCAGAAAGATCTGGGTGGTGAGCGTGTGGCTCCACCGGGAAGCTGCCCCAGCGTCCGACAGCTGCAGTGCTGGCTCGAAACCTCATCACTCAGTGATTGTACAAGCAGCGTCAGAATCATCCCGACTGACCGGGGCCCAAGACCCGCCACTGAGTCGATCATGGACTATGGGTCGCACCGTGATGGCAGAGGTGAGTGCCGTCGTCCGCTCATCGACGTCCTTGCGCGCCGCCGCGACGTCCTCTTGCAGCTGCAGGTTGATGCGCACGTTGCGGTCCACCTCCTCCTCTCGGGCCGCCACCTCCTGCTCCGTCTCCTACACTCACACCCACAGCGGTCCCGACATCGTTTGCTCTTGCTTACACTCTGAGATGAAATGACCTGGCCCCTCGAGATGCCATGGCCACCGGTCACCACACCAGCGGTGCCCAACTAGCACGCGTTTGAGCAATGCGATGACATAGCCACTAGCCCCGAATGGAGCTCACATGGAAACATGTTTCCAGCTCGTCATGCCGTGGCAAGCAAAGCTCTGCCAGGTGCACAGAGCAACGCTCACACAGCGTCCGAAGGCGGAGCGCTCACCTGCAGCGCGAGCATCGTCCTGCTGACCTCGTCCGCCTGCTCCTGCAGCTGCCGCTGCTGCTCCGCGAGCTCCTGCTGCAGCTCCTGCGTGGCGCGCTCCCGCCCCGCGACCGCCACCGCCCGCTCCTCCGTGTCCGCCTGCAGCGCCTCCAGCTCCCGCCGCGCCTCGCCCGCCTGCTCCTCTGCACGGCGCACCTGCGCGGCGCGGTCGTCCACCCGCACGCGCTCCGCCGCGAGGTCGCTCTTGAGCGTTGTGAGCTCCGCCTCCCGGTCCTTGAGCGCACGGTCCAGGGCCGCGAGGTCGGAGGACTTCTGGTCGAGGGCGGACGCGCGCGTCGCGGCTGCGGTGGCCGATGTCGCCTCGGCCTTCTCAGCGGCCGCACGGATCGCCGCGGCGGCCTCGCTGTCGGCCGCCGCCTGCCGCTCGCGGTCCTTCATGTTGTCCTCGCGCCTCTGAAGCTTCGCCTGCCATTCCTACACACGCCAAAAGCATCGCCTCAGCCTCTGCATCGCAGCTGCCTCCTTATTGAACCATCGTTTCAGCGTGACGCGAGCTTTTGGCATCGGCTCTTTAGGCTCGATCAGAGAGAGTCCCCGCCGTTAACCTCACGCTCAGAGTGAGGCTCTCATGCAACAGCCCCGAAAGCGTGCCGGCCCAGTACGAGCACCCGGACATAGCAGCCCTGCTCCACACCTGGAGCACCTTCTCCTGTTCCGCGACCTGCTTCGCGACGTCGGCCTTCATGTTGTCACGCCAGTCCTTCAGCCGCGCCTCATGGGCTTCCAGGCTGCGCTGGTGCTCCCGCAGCTCGTCACGGGTCACGTCGTTCGCCTTGCTCGTCTCCAGAGCCACGTCCAGGTCCGCCCGCAGGCGCTCCCGCCCGCTGTTCAGCTCCTTGCTGGTCGCCTCCAGCTCGGCGGCCAGCGCCGCAAGCCGGCGGTCCTCTGCCTGCAGAAGGAGGACCCACCTGGCTCAGCAGAGCCTGGAACAATGAGGATATCCTAGGATTGGCAGCGTGTCCAGACGAGCAGGGAGCTGCCTGGTTGCCTTGAATGTGCTGGAAGTAGGCTCGATCATGGTTGGCACAGCACTGCACGGCTGTGGCATGTTTCCGGCCAAGGCTGCCTGCAGCTGCGGACCGCCTGGCAGCTTGTCCTGACTTTCGGCAGCATTGGTGTGTGTAACAGTAAAGTGACTGCGCACAGTGAGCCAGATACATCAGGACCTTTAAAGAATCAACACAAAAGCGGCTGATTGCATGGATGCATGCCGCTACCACAGCCATGAGGTGCACATACAACACGAGCCACTTTGATGGGTCCAGCCCCACGTATGTGCAAGCATACCGGATCCAAATCATTGAACATGCCGACCCCAAGCACACACTGCGCCTCAAGAGGCCACGCCGCTCGCACCTGGCTAGCGTCGCTGCGCTGCTGCAGCGCCGCCTCCTGCGAGTGCAGCCGAGCCTCCCGCTCGCGCGCCCGCGCCTCGGCGCGCTCCACCAGCGCCGCGGCCTCCGTGCCGGCATCTGCGCGCGTCCGCCGCGCCGCCTCCTCGACGTCCGCGGCGCGCGCCTGTGCCTGCCGCAGCTGCGCCTGCGCGTCCTCCAGCTGCTTGCGCACCGCCGCCTGCTCGTCCCGCACCGCCGCGATCGCCTCGTCGTGCTCCCGCCCCTGCTGCAGCATCGCCTCTGCAATCTCCTCGCCCTCCCGCTGCGCCTGCAACACAGGCGGGTCGCTTCTCTGCGGCTGTCACTGTCACACAGTGCACCATATTCTCTAAGCACTCAGGCGCAACAGTTAGGACTGGCCCCAATCCACGCCACTCGCGGCCACCCCCATCCTCCTCACACCATGTCAGCACAGCGGGGTCATGTCACCTCCCCACCACCAGGCCTGGGAGACACCAGTGGACCCACGACAGTGCAGCCGGGGGAACCGTCAAACCGCAGCCCTGCTTCGTGCACCGCACATGTGGCGCCACCGACTACCACAGCCCAGCATGCAGAGCTCCGCACCGCGTCTCGACGCGCTTCAGCGTCCTCCGCAATGCCGGCCGCCTTGTCCGCCTGCGCCTGCGCCGCGTGCGCAGCCGCCTCGTAGCGGCGGAGCCGCTCACGCGCCTCCGTCACGGCGGCGTCGAGGGAGCGCATCTCGTCGAGCACAGCGGCGCGGTTGGCGTCGTCCTCCGCTGCGACCCGCTTCCGCCGCACCTCATCCATCTTCTGGGCTTGTCGCAGCTGCTCCTCCTGCACCGCAGCCTCCGTTCGGCGCCTTTCACCTCGATAAACATACATCACAAGATGCGCCAGCGCAGGCTCGCCCACACGGCACAGCTAGGATGCTGCCGACCCTCTGCCATGAATGCCCAGGCACACGCTCCCTGTGTTGGCCCCAGTGCGACAACAAAGCTGCGCGCTTGAACTCTTTTTAAGCTGGCACAACAGGCAGCTTGCCGAATGCTTAGGTCCTGAGCACAGTGGAGAGCCGATGTTGCTGCTTCCCATTGTGGCCAACGTGCTGAATCTACCTCAGTTCTTCTGTGCATGCAGGAGTGAGAGAACTGGGGGCCCTTGCCTGCTCAGCGATGGTGGCCTCTCTTTCATCAAACTCCCGTGCGCTGCGGCTGCGAGCCTCCTGCAGCGCATCAAGCTTGCGGGCCAGCGAGGAGCTCTCCTCCTTCTGGCTGCGGAGGTTTGCCTCCGCTTCAGCGCGGGCATACTCTGCTTCATTCTGAGCCCGATGCACTGCAGCCTCACGCTCCTTCAGCGCCAGCTCCTGGTCCTGCAAGTAGAGGCAAGGCACTGTGCACATAGCAGCTGGCACGGGACCTCACCAGGCTGGGACTGACGAGCTCATGCATGGGATACAGTGTGACGGAACACTGTGTTCATATGCATTGATCTCGCACATGCAACTCGCGCTGCACGCGGCAGTTGCATCATGTCTCAATGAGTGCATAAACAGCCAGTGCACTGCCAATTGTTGAGCTGTGTATGTGCATCAGGCGGGGAGAAACACCTGTAAAGCCCGCTCCTGTTGCTGCAGACGGGCAGCGAGGCCCTCGGAGCGGGCGACACGCTCTTCGCGGCTGTCTAGGGAGCGGATCCTCTCCTCAGTCTCCTCCTCAAATCGGGCCCGAAGCGACGCGAGCTGCGACTCCTCCCGGCGGTTAGCAATCGCAGACTCTTGCAACGCATCTCGCTCCGCTGCCACTTTCGCTTTGGCAGCAGCAGCAGCATCACTCTCCCTGCGAGCCTTCTCCAACAGCATGCTGGCCTCTCGTCTTGCGGCAGATTCCCTGTGGCTGCTGCAACAGCTGATATGTCAGAGACCATTGGGGCACCCAGCATGCCAGTGTCATCGCCGCCTTTTTGGGAGCTTGTCCGACTCTGGGCTAAGTGACTGCCAGAGCAGTTTGCATGCACATAATCATGATGAGAAACGCACATCTCATCATCATGCTGCTGCTTTGTGAATCGCACTTCGTCATGCAGCCTTTCCCTCTCTGCGGCAACCATCCTGCAGGCACTGAAAGTCACACCCAGTGATGCTGCCATGGTAGATCCGGACGCCGCAGACAGATTGCAGCTGATTAGGGACCATGGCAAAAACAGGTCCATGGCGGAATCGTGTGAGCTACTGACACATGCAGCTGCTATTCACACTGAGAGGGGATTGGCACCCCCTGGCATCTTCGAGCTCGAGCTTTGCTTTGCTGAGTTGAGATCGAGTTTCTGCTAGTTCGGCCTTGGTCTGCTCCACGGCTTGACGCGCTCGATGGGTCTCTTGCATTGCTGTTTCCTTGTCCGCTTGTAATGCTCGTCGCTGCTGCTGTAGCTGCTCGTTGTCCTCTTTGAGGACATCGATATCCTTTCTGTATTTGGATCTGGCAGCATCCACTTGATCAAGGAAGCGCGCAGAGGCATCTTGTATGTTCATGTGGCTCTGCGGATGGTTGCTGATATTTGTGAAGGGAGTGACAGCAGGACCACCAGCTGCTTGCTGGCCGCTGGACGAAGGATACGAGTAGCTCGGAGATGCCACCACCAGATCAGGGTTTGGATCGGGTGGATTTGGTGTGCACGGTGGTCCTTTGCCAAAGGACAGTGGGTGTTGCAGGCCTGTGGTGGCCTGGGCATGGCTTTGAGCAAACGTTGCGTTCCACTGCAAAAGACATGGATGATTAAGCAGCAATTGTACTCTACATATCCCATGTCTCTGTTAAACTTATCATCTCGCACGTTTTGATCACCATCAACGCTGGATACTTGCAGTCAGGTAACAAGCTAGAGACGGTGGGGATACCTGCCGCTGCACATCATCCACCCTCCGCAGTAGATCCTGAGCTTTGGAAGACATGCCTGATCTCAAATCGGGCGGGGGCTGTTCAATTCCCGTGCTGAAATGGACACCTCAGCCTCTGCCACCTGGTCTAGGCTCAGGGGCCGCAAGACGGAAGCGGTCGTTCATAATAAAAGTTCAAAGAATTGAATTGAAAGAATGTACATTACTGACGAATGTCGCTGGCCGATAAGCAAAATCAACGCTTCATCCAAGCTGGTGAATGCATCGCCAATCAGGCATATACACATCTGCTTGGGCACCCGCCGATCCCACACAGCACAAACAGCAAAGCAAGCAGTTTTGGGTCAGCATGGCGCGCTTTTTGCTGATCTGGCGAAACTCGTCCCTTTAGATAATTTTTGAACGCATCTGTTGCCCCCGCGCGCTCGGTGACGGCATGCATAGTGCTCAGTACAATTATCGCTGAGCTGAGATCAGCGGAGTCGAGCGGGGGCTGTGCACACTCCATCAGTACGACCACCCGACAGAGCGATGGTGTGCACACCGATGAGCCCTGTTGATTGTGCATAGCTCATGTGTGATGTGGGAGTTCCGCGCGCATGTCTCGAGCACTGTTTGGAGTAGCCATGCCTGGCCAATCGCTAGTTAAAAAATGACCTGGCACAGCCGGCCAAAGAATTATCGTGATTCATACATATACAATCGATGTCGATCTATAGTGTGTTGCGATTGAGTGTTCTTGAGAAGCGTTTGCGCCTCGTACCTGTCACCATCCACCAGCCTGTCGTTATGCCAGCTCGGCTGTGACATCGCGAAGGCCACACGCCATAGGACAGTAAGATATCGTGGCGCTAGGACCTTTCTTCTCTTGGACATCAAGTTCAGACTTGCGGACTCGTGCCTGCAGCCAGTGGCCAGATTAAGCTGGCACGCAAGCAGAACAGCTTGCGTGTGCGTGCGCGATGCGCTGCCGGGACGACGACAACAGTCCAGCATATGCCTCTGCTAGCTCTGGTACCGGGGACAGTCAAGGCAAAAGCCGCAAGTTTGCCGTGCGAAAGCGGATTGCCCTCTTGCTTGTGGCATTTATAGCAGGGATCACATTTGGCGTTGTCATCGCAGAACGACTATATGTCGAAGCTAATCGTCAACACTTGAAACATCCCGATCATCGGGGCCTTGCAGCACATGTGCGTTCTGAGCTGATGCCTGATGCTGCAGCGACAATCTTGTGTAGAGGGCATACCAGGTGCAGGCAGACGAAGGCCAGCAGCTCAGAACACATGGTAGTCCAATTACATCTGGTCTCTTGGGGTCTTCGGGTCACATCGCAGCATCATCTTCAGCCGCAAAGAAGCAATCTGGCCCACAGTGCCGGGTAGTAGGCGGCAACTGTGAGCTGGAGGCATATCTGCAGAAGATAGCGCCAGGCAAAGAAGTCATGGTCGCAATATCTAATTTCAAGCTAATTCTTGGCGAGGGGATGCTCAATCTGTGGATTGATCAAGTGCAGAAGGCTGGTGCAAAACCTTGGATGGTCCTTGCCATCGACCAGGATCTATATGACCATCTGACCAGCCGAAAGCTCCCAGTTTTTCTGATTAAGCAGGAGATTGCGGAAGCACAGCAGAACACGGGAAGTAATCATGCCGTTTCTGCACTGAAGTTTGGTATCTTGGCTGAATTTATCAAGCTCGGCTGGAGTGTGCTCCTCAGTGACGTAGATGTGGTCACACTCTCGAATCCATTCGAGCATCTTTACAGAGACCGAGATATTGAAGGTATGAAGCGTCCCCGCTGCACAGAGTGACTGCCTTGCCATGTTATGCCTGGCACATGTGACAGGCATGCGCATTCGAAGTGACGCCAGCAGCAGTTGCCCAGCGGCTGTGAGCTAGTTCAAACGAATCTCGTAGCTGACAGCGTTGCGAATTGTCTCCCTGTCACGTCATCACTATGTCATGAAAGCATAACTAAGCATAGACATAGACCAGGTCCTTCTGTGCAATGCCTGATTTTTCCCGACACGCAGCATCTGCGCAGGCAGCACATCTTTTGACATCACCCACAATGATGATTGAATCATCTCCGGAAATTCTGTGGTAATGAAGCAATGCGCTGTGTATGAGCAGGCATGACGGACGGCTTTGACGACCGCTCATCTTATGGCATGATTGATGGTATAGACGATGCTACCATGGGCTGGGCGAGGTACGCACAGTCCACGAAGCACATGAACCTCAACTCGGGGCTATTCTTTGTCAGTGCAAACGCAAACACCCTGGCACTGATGCAACGGCTCGCTGACCGCCTGAGCCATGAGAAGTACTGGGACCAGACCGCGTTCAATGAAGAGATATTCTTCCTGAGCCATGGCAACACGATGGTCATCCCCATCTCTGTTCGGGTCATGGAGTACTGGCGGTTTATGAACTCTAAGGTGTGTGATGCTGTTGGCTCCATGCAAAAAAACCTTCAGGGGCACACCTAGACTGTGCATGTATGTTTTTCATACATGTAATGAAGGCGCTGCACACAATGGCGCAGGCTTCACTCAGACGCAGGCTGAGATTCTCATAGAACATGTATGCGACGCACAGTGAAACATTGTTCAGAAATAGGCCACAATTGTGCACAGCAAGCACACTAGATCCGCGTTCCGAGTGCTCCAGGCAGACATGTTGCAGCTCTCGTATATTAAGGTTGAATTGCAAAATTCCTTACTTGCACGATCACCTATTTGTAGACAGATTCAAGGTGAAAGCTCGGGACTGTCCCGCAGGTATTTTTCAAAACCTGGAGGCTCTTGCCCAAAACCCAGCGACACAGACCGGTGATGGTGCACATCAATTATCACCCGAACAAAGAGGAACGGATGAAGGGCATCATCGAGTACTTTTCTTCTGGTAACGAGAACGCTATCATGCGCTTTCCTGGAGGCTCGGAGCCAGGTTCTTGACATAGCTGCAACCAACAATCAGCGGGCACAGCTACAGCTGGCCAGACATACACGTTTATGCGACAGGTACTCGCCATGGTGCGCGTTGCGCCCAGGTGATATGAATGAGTACACCCCTGCAGCCATGTAGTAGTGTCAGCTCGTCTGCAGCGGAGACATTCGAAGTACTGTTAAAGAAGGAGAACAGGCTTGCTGCTGCATTTGTCTGCTTGATGTGACGCCAAGTTAACCGCAAACAGTGGTGGTCATCAGGCTACAGCCCTTTTGCACAACCTTCCTGTGCATGGACGACGCAATTGGATGGAAAAATCATTATGGCATACAGTCTACAACTTTCTGGCGTAAACATAGCTGGGCCCCGATTTGCAGTCCTTGCTGACCTGCAGGTAGAGTGTACATTGCATGTCGTTGCATGCCCAGGCATGAAGTTGTCTCTGTATGCTATACAGTGTATGGGCCTTCCTGGTTTAGATGAACAATTGTATACTGTATTACAAGGCTACGTTCAGTTGCTATCCAAATAAGACTGTGGTCATGTAAAAAACAATGAAAGTGCCTTCAATTTTTGGCCAGTGTATGTCACATAGCCTGCGTCACGGCCTCATGTGCGTCAGTGGAGAAATGGTATGTCTTGTTACCGACACGTCCCTGCAGGTCAGTGTCTGCTTCCTGTCTTATTGCAGGCTACTTGTGACTGCTCTGTGGATCCTAAAATCAATCCATGTGCCCAAACACATGTTTGCATTAAAAAAGGATTGACAGGATTCCTTTCTTGTAACTGCTCACGGAAGCTGCACAGTCCGCTGCAGGGCCAGTGACACGTGCTGAGCACAGGCATGCGAGCATGCTTATGCATGATCCCCCTTCTGAGTGTAAGTGTGATCTGCTTGGCAGGAGCATGCACCTGCATGATAGTCGCACGGCAGGGTCAGGGACCGGAGACATTGTTTACCGCTCAGAATGCTCTGGTGGGCGCTCTGCTGCGAGTTTTGCAGCACAATCAGGACGATGCTGTGCCACATAGAAGCATCTTCAAGCGGACGTTTATGTGCTTGCAGACACTCGAATCTTGTGGCCATTCGACTGCTGCGAGATCTCATGTAAGCTGTAAGGCATGTCCTGCATTACATTCACTTGATGTGTTGGCGTCATCGACTGACAGCGATACTAGAACAGCCTCAGTGCGCAAGCAAAGCAGCTCGGCGATGTTGGACGACAGCGATGATCCCACCATTGTTGCGATCAGTGGCGCTATCAGCTATTCTGTTGATGCAATGGGGAGTACAGAGTGTTAGCGTGGAAGCAGCACCTGAACACGCAGGCAGGCAACAAGCACTGCACCACCTGTTCCAATCCTTAGACAAGGATGGAGACGGGCAAATTGAAGTAAGCGAAGTACTGAAGTACATTCAGCTGCGCCAAGACTCGTCAGACTTGCGCGTCGATGGTGAACAAGATGCAGCTGAGCATTTTATGGCCATCGACAGCAACGATGGGGACTCCACCGTCTCCGAGCAGGAGTTGTTGCGCAGCCTTGCCAGCAAATTGTCGGTATGTTTATTTCAATCATCTGTTTTTCCGTGAATTTCACTGTGCTATTTAAGCTTGGACTGACATTTTTGCCGCTGTAGGGCACGTCTGTGGAAAACTGGGTTCAATATGGATTGGGGCTACCACAATACCGTGATAACTTCATTCGCAATGCTGTCACAGTGATGGACTTCCCGCTGTTCTTAGAGCAGCAGCAGCTGCTGGAGGAAGAGCTCCAAATCACATCAGTGCTGCACCGGCGCCAGATCCTGCGGTCCATGCACACCATCGTTCTGGGAATAGGCAGCGCTCCGTACCCTGTGCACAACGTTCGGCATCAAATAGATGATGGCGGCGCCATGCTAGTTGCTTGGGATGCTCCTGAAGCAGTGCGAGTCCATCCATTGTCTTTGTTGCGCTCGAGAACTCTGGGCATTCAAGATGATAAACATGCCCCGTTAAGCTCGGGTGCATGCTATTAGCACTGCAGATCAGACATCAATGTAGATCGGTAAGCTGTAGCACAACAAGAATTAGTGCTTTGCAGGAAAGCCACCCACCCATCAGGCAGTACACAGTCTCTCGCAGCTGCCTGGGCAGTGGCTGCCATTGGGAGGTCATTGGCACCGTCCCAGCCGATGGCTCATACTTCCATGACATAACCTTTTCTGCGCAGCCCAGCGAAGCACAGTATCGTGTTGCAGCATGGAGCCCCGTCGGCCGGTATGTGTTCTACCTTGCACATGGCTTCACTAGTGCATTTTTTCCGCGCATCAAAGCATTTTCTGAGCTGGCTCCACCCAGGCTCCATACACAGATCAATCCATGAACAACACTCTGAAAGCTCTTGTATGTGCCAGTGGCACTGCTGTTGTGTCAAGCTCCATCACGTAGCGCAATTTCCTATATCTATGACCAACGACTGCACCACAGACCCAACTCATATACTATGCAAATACGATGCCGTGGCAGTGATCTTAGGTTGCAGCGATTGTAGATGTCCACATGTATACAGGTCCCCGCACGCTTACTCCATCGCCCTCTCAGCCGCGCGTCACGACTCCCCCCAGCTTTTCCTCGACTCTCTTGGTGTCGACACCCGCTCTGAGGCCAGCCGCTCTACGCCGTGGCCGGCGATGCCACCAGCCGCAGCGTCCACGCCGCCGCCGCCGCCACCCACGCTCAGCCGCGCGGTGCCCGCCAACACCGCGGCTGACGATGACAACGAGCAGTCGACGATCGTGCGGTCCATCACCGGCATCGTCGTGATGCTCGCGGCGGCGGGGCTGCTGCTGCAGCTGCTGTGGACGGGTGCGCCGCTGCCGGCAGACCCTGCTGGCGCCCCGCCCCCGCCCACCGCGGCTCCCGTTGACGACGCCGCAGGCGCCGCGGAGGGTGGCTCCGTAGGGGCCACCCGGAGCCTGCAGTCAATGCAGCGGAGCGCGCTGCGGATGTCCAGGCGCACTCTTTCGTGGATTCAGACGGTCAGCTTCGGCAGCAGTCATGCCGCCGGCAGCGGGCACAGCTCCTCGTCAGAACGGACCCGTGCCACATCTATCCGTAGTGAGCTCACGGGCAGTGCCTACGAGGATGTCGTGCCGGGCGTGGACGCGTGCGGAGTCGACGCGTCTGGCTCAATGCATGCACTCAGTGCGCAAGACATCATTACGGTCGGCGGCCATGTCACCACTTGTGTGTCTGCGAACAGGGCATCACCAGGCTGGGGCAGCAGCGCTGTTCGCAGCAGACACGCAGGGCGGGTGACGGCGGAAGGGGGGCCGGGGCCGCAGTTGTCCCCAGAGCTGTCGTCGCCGGGGAGTGGCCACGGGAGGGGCGCGGAGGGGGCGGCGGGCAGTCGGCACCGCGTCGGAACTGTGTCGCCGCAGCCGTCCCAGCGGGTACAACCCCTGCAACGGCCGCGGTCGTACGATGACCTGCCGCGAGGCTCTGGTGGCGGCGGGCCGCGGCTCGTGCGACGCACTCATAAGGCGCTCGAAAAATGCAACATCCAGGGGTGTCCGTACAGGCCTCGGTCTGTGGTGGCAGCGCTGCTGCGGCCAACAGCAGAGTTCCATTACTGCTACAGGTGTGACCTGCCCCTTATTGATACTCTGAACGGTTCAGCAGTCTGGCGTTGCATGCGCAGCTGTGCCATTACACTTGTCTGCGCGTGATTCGGAGTCAAGATCGATGCGTGGTGGTCTGGTCTGTGGATTGATGCTATGCTGGCTGCAGGTGCCAGAGCGAATTCTGTGTGAATCACATGGCTTGGGTCACCCATGGGAAGACGCCTCTCGGGAATTGTCCATTGGACGCCCGCTGCATATGTGAGCTTTGCTGGGATGAGCTGAAGCAGCTGGGGCAGCCGCCTCCCGCGCATGGTACGAAACGATCAAGTCAGCGTGTGCTGTGCTGGACCGTATTGCTGACTCGTGTCGGATTGCTTTTCTGCTCTGCTCTTGAGGTCAGCGGCCATGCATTTTCGTATGCACTGAGATACCACTCATGTCCTTCATGCACTCCCAGGTCACAGTCGCAGACAGCTTTGACACACTCAGCATACCTGTAGTAACGTAGCAGGCTATGCAGGAAGGCAGCCAGCCAAGACAGCATCATTTTATGCACACACGCATCAGCACAGGGACGCTGTGGCTGGCGCCCGCACAGAATCACCTGCCATGAGCCCGGCCTTGGTATCTCCTCGCAGCACAGGTAGTGAGGATCGGAATCTTGATAGCAACCACGACCCACAAGCTGCTGGTCGGCAAATTGATGCGGAGGAAACTGGGCAGCCTAGAACGGACCCAAAGTGGCTGGGACAGGTCAGCAAAGCAAGGTCACGGTTGAAATGGCCATTCAGAAAGAAGTGATGCTGTAAGCTCCTGTGGTATGGTCCATACCATGCCAGGTCCTCATAAATGCTTGATACACGTGCTGTTGGTCATTGCATCATATCTGGGACAAAGACTGTTCTTGATGGACAATAATCCGTGTGGCTTGTTCCTGCGCCCCACGCAATTCCCATTCGGCTTAGGACATCAATTGCTCCACACAGAAGGTCTAGTGCATCATAGCATGACCAGACGAAGCAGGCATTCCGTGACTTCTACAAACATGAAGAAACATCCGTACTCCAAATACTCAACTGAACCACTTCGTACACTGGATCAACATGAATTCCACACTCCAGGAGCGTATGCTGTGCTTATGTGTGCCATTCTCAATGCAAATGACGAAGCAGTGGATACGAATCACCATTATTGCCTCACTGCTTTGCACGATACAGGGCAATCTCAGTCGCATATCGCGATTTGTCCTTGGCCGCTTGTTCATCAAATGACTTGCGCCCATCACTGTCCAGAGCCTTCCACATTTCACCCAGCTTTTTGCCAATTTCGCCAAACGCGATCCCTGGGTTGTCCTCCCTCACTTCTGCACGCTTTGCATTTGCAAAGAACATGAATGCTGACATGCCCCGCTTTGGCTCATTAGGATCCTTTTTCTTCGGCTTGGCTGCCTTCTTGGGTGGAGGCTCATGTTCCTCGTCGTCTTCACTTAGCTCCGTATCACCATCTTCATTTGAGCATGCAAGCTCAGCCTCCTTGCCAGAGCCCCGGGAGCCTTGTCCTGCACAAGAAAATGACATCTTCACTCGCTTGGAAACATGGACTCCTATAGCATACACAGCATGCATGAGTGCACTTTCAAAGAATCGTATGCACATTGGAAAAATTCTCCAACCAGATATGCAAGCAATTGTCCAATGAAACACAGTGTATGCAGCATTCACAATCGGTTTGTTGTACAGCTCAGTTCTCAGACACACATGGTCAGCACAGATCGTCCAGCCTAGCTACACCACAATGTGGACCGAACTTACACAAGCTGTTTTACCCAATGCGCATGGGATCAGTTTGCACACAACAGTGCTCAATACAATTTCACAGCAGTGGGCGCCTAATCACCGTCATCACCTCCCTGTTTCGCACGATATGCGGCAATCTCTTTCTCATATCGCGACTTATCCTTGGCCGCTTGTTCATCAAACGTCTTCCTTCCATCACTGTCCAGAGCCTTCCACATTTCACCCAGCTTTTTGCCAACTTCGCCAAACGCAATCCCTGGGTTGTCCTCCTTCACTTCTGCACGCTTTGCATTTGAAAAGAACATGAACGCTGACATGCCCCGCTTTGGCTCATTTGGGTCTTTCTTCTTCTTCTTAGGCTTCTCATCTGCTTTCTTTGCAGGCTTTGCTGCCTTTTTCTTGACAGGCTTCTTGACAGGCTCTTCCTCCTCCTCCTCATCATCCTCGCTGACCTCGGCATCATCCTCCTCGTCCGCTGATACAGCATCTTCTACATCATCTTCAGCCTCCTTGCGAGAGCGCTTGGAGGGTTTCCCTGCACATTGAAAAACACGGTTGCCACTTGGAACTTGGAACCAAGCTGCTCGAGAGAGGACCCAAGGACATGGTCAAGATGTATTTTCAGGTGTATGATCTCAACATAAACATGATCATGAAGTCAATATAGATTGAAACCGATGCAGATGCAAAAGTTTTCGTGAAAACTGCCAGTGCGCGAGATTCTTAGAAATAACATTGACCACAGATTGTGCACCAGCGAATCCACCAGAACTTCTATCAACAACAATTAAAACATCAACCGGACAATTCTGTCGAGAGACGGCATTGCATCCGCCGCGACCAAGCGACAAAGAACCATGTGCCTTCACTTCACCGGAAGAACACACAGAAGCCTTGATATATAATCAAGTTTATGCCATTCGAGATTGTGGGTAAGCGCGTAAAGATCAACTCGCGCTTCTCTCGCGCGCTGCAAGTCACACAGGCATAAGCAAGATTGGGGATACCAGTACAGGGCTGAATTGTTTTCGCAAACCTCTCAAGAACAAACCAATTTAAAATCTACAGGCCATCGCATTCAAAATTGAGCCTTGAGTGAAAGCCGATGAAGAGGTACTCGAGCCAGGTTCAAGTGCATCACGCGGAGGGCACAACAAGAAGGAGCTACCAGTAATGCGCTAAGAACATACCTCTTCCAACCATTTTGTATGGCTGTGGAGTTACTGGAGCAACAAAGAATGCGAGTCGTATTCCGATACGGACTGCCGCTGTCGCAAATGGTGATACGGGTTTCTAGCTAGAGCGACGAGGGTGATAAAGTGAACTCCCTGTTTGGATAGGACGCTGACCCACTGATATCACCTCAAGCGCGCAGAAGTCGAAGGAGTGACCGCCCCAAAGCTAACAACTTGACACGGGCAAGGTGGCCGCGTCAACACGTTGATATGCAGGGAAGCGATGACATAGACTTATATCCGTGATACTCGTCCCTCATGCGAGATGCGACAACGCCAGAGGCAATGCAATATCAACGCGACAGCGCTTCGGCGAGTCGACGCGTCTCGATAATGCCGCCTGTGACCACGCTCGTCCAGCTAAAGCCGACGATGGCATGCGCCATACCACGTACAATTCAAAACGGTACATTCATGGTGTACCTGTGCGGACGCCACTTGCATGCCGAACTCAGCCTTGCGAATTTTGGAGGACATGGCCGCCATACCGCTCCGACACCACGACGTTGCATTGTATGGCGTGACCGCGCGCTGGAAAGAATGTCGCAAAATCCAAACCGAGCACAATCCATCGAGTTCAAATACAATTATTATTTGAATCGATGTAGCTTGCGTTCATAGTGTTCGATGCATCGCAACGGTCAGTCGAGTTGTCACTGGTACTGACGCCAAACGCATTCCGCCATACCACCCGTGGCATCTGAATCATAGAGCCCGAAGTCATTATACTTGTGTATGATGTGTGTGCACCTAGCGACACAAAGGTGGTGTTGGCCGCAACAGCGGCAACTCGACGTTGCAAGGGTGTGGGTATGCACACCTCCCACAGCCTCTACAGAAATCCCTTCCTCGGGAATGAGCTCCGCATCAGATTCGTTGTCAGACGAGTCCTCTGAACTGGCACCTGCTCCCTTGAAGTCTTCGTCTTCCTCATCTACGCCACCAGCACCGAATTCATCTTCATCATCATCGTCGTCGTCGACGATGCCTGCCAGTGGTCTAGCACCAGGGGCGAAACTTGGACCTTGCCTTGCTTGGTCCAGGTTGGCTATTCGGACATTCTTGTTCTCCATGAATGTCAAGAGAGGTTCCCATTCCTGCTTCAAAATCCCCCTGGAGCAAGGAATGCAATTTGGCTGGTCGAATCGGTCCTCATACAAAGCTGCATCAGAACCGGTGGTACAACCAGAGACTCTGGTGCAGCCACAACGAGCAATAAAGCACACCGGAAAAGGAAGTTCTTTGTCCTCGTCGCTGCATCAGCGCGAATAGAAATGGACAGATCGAATGTCTTCACGTTCGAAGCATGTAGGCCACTCTGCTGTCGCTCGAACTCGACACTTTCAATATGATCGTATGGGACAAGCTCTGGCTTGAAAGTGTACAGGAAAGCCCTCTGTAGTGGGTACAGGACACCTGCAGCACATGTGATGATGACAGTGCATCACTCAAAATACATCGCGCCAAGCAGCGTGTGATCAACGGGATGTGATCATGGGAGCATAGCATTCATCACTACAACAAAACGGCCAATAATCCATCACATAATCAAGTGCTGACTTGACCTTTAGCGCTGCCTGCCAGCTTTGCTGGGGCTGTGCTGGGACGTCCACCAGGCAGACCGGCTCCCAGCCAGCCTAGCACCATGTCTGGCACAGCAAACAAATCAGTTCTGGCCATTCCTGTGCCTGACTGTATGGAGAGCGCTGTCAATCGACAACTTAGACACACTGTGTGGCCCGCACCTGCATCGTTTTTGTAGTTGCAGGCCAGGAACGGGGACTCATCGAAGGCCATAAACTTCCCTTGCTTGGTGACCTTCGCGCCAGACAGTCCCCGCAGCATCCGCGTGAGCACATCCTCTTTTGGGCCTGACATGACTGCCTCCATGTTTGCGCGGTTCTCTTCGTTCTTTTTGGCCAGAAACTGCAACAGCAAGTGGCACATTGTTCAGCTATCGCTCAAGTGTCCTCTCCTCTGCCAGGATCTGCAGCACGCACACCTGCAGCCCCCTGGACATACGTCGGGGCGCTGCATCGCTTGTGCAGCGTGTGTGCATGACAATATGCCAGTCAACGCTCAACATGTGCACCGGTGTAGCTATCAACGGTGGCCACAGTCAAATGCAAATACCCATGCCGCCAGCACTGCTTCGAACATACCTCTTCTGATGTGTTCAGCGGGAGGTCATCAACGTATGCGTTGGTGTCGAAGAAGAATGCAATCCACTCGTAGTATGTCTGACCCCGCCGAATTGCATTCTCCAGGTGGATGATGACCAGAGCGCCTGGCGGCTGTGGCCTTGGCAGCTGATAAATACGATCAATGTTGGAGTACCTACATTCAGCCAGTGGCGCTTTGTTGACACACCCCACGTGATAGCTGCAAAAGCTCTACCCCCCCCCACGGGAGATCCCACAGTGCAATGCCACCATACTTGAACGAGAGGCCAGCAGATCTGAAATCGCCACAAGAACACTATGGCTAGCGCTTGTCTCAATCACATTGTACAATTGGCACCTTACAGATCGACTGACCGCCAGCTATTGTCCTCATCCGCAGGGACATCATGGTCTGCAGCACAAGCAAGATGCCCGCATCTGTGCCACCAGCGGATGACTGGCCATGGTCGAATGAAGCATCAAGCACCCCTGGCGCCACTGTGCAGCACACACCTGATCTTGAATTGCGAGTTCTGGCCATCCATGTCCATGAAGCCAGGATACATCGAGAGATCGAAGCGCCCGCGTGGGAACACACAGGATACATGTGGGAGCTCCGCCAGTGCGTCGCCCTCGCCCGACAGCGTGTCAGTCTTGTCCATGATTGCTGCCCGGAACACGTCCGCAGCAGTCTTCTCCTCCTCCACGTTCCCTGGACACGCCTTCCACAGATGAATGGGCCACAGGCAGAATTGGAAGTAGCCATGCGCTGTTGCTTCGATCATGCGATCATCATGCTGTTACCCAGTCCGCATAGGGACGCATGGTCAGGCAGCCTCATTGTGCATGCTGTGCATGCATGCGAGGGAAGAAAGCCTGTCACGTTGGCATAATTGAACTGGATGTGTTGGCCAGGTAGCGCCGCACCTGGGAACTCAGAGTTTCCTTCAGGGATAACGAAAGTGACGGAGCACAGGGCGTCCTCGGTCATGCTGATTGTGCCATCGTCCACGTGAAACTCCATTATCGCGTCTTCCTTGCCCCCTTGCACGTCTGCCACTTCTGTCAGTGGCAGCTCAAACATGGCTTTGCCATCTAGGGACTGCAAAGCAGCTCCGTACTCAACGAGGCCCAACAGCCACAATCGCAGGTTCCGGTCAGCGGCATGCCACGATTACTGCCAGTGAATCATTGCTCCTGGTGCAGCACGCTGAGGCTGACAGTTAGAACATGCATCAGCAAACGCGATACCACTGTCCCTGACAATGCAATTGCGATGCTCAATCTGTGCACAATATCACCCTGTATCCAGCTGCATACCCAGAAGGTCACCCGGGCGTGTACAATGATGTGTGAACATTTTGTACACATTCATGTGTTGTTCCGCTGGGCTACAATGCTGTATCCATGTAGATGGACGCGGTCATGTTGAAGTGCAGGATCGTCGCAGAATGGCCACACAGAGTGTGGAGGTCGCACCTGGAAGGCCACAGAGCCTCCATGAACTTTCAAATTCCCCCAATTGTGTCCTGACAGGTGCATGGGTTGCGACACCAGGTCCATATCGAGTTTTGAGTGTAGAGCATCTTTCAGCCGACCCTCCTCTCCCTTTGCAAATCCATGGAAATTTATGGTAACTTTATCATTCTGCCGCAATCTCAGTAAACCTCCTGCTGGTGCCAATGACCAAAGGGCCTCCAGTAGGTCGGACTTTTTGAACACTTGTGGGGACATGCCCTGCACAGATCACTTCCGCTACCGTTCTAATTCTCTAGCATCAGTCAGGAACAACTGCATATCTGTATTTGACCACTCTTTAATGAGGAAGTGCTCGGTGAGGATCCAGGAGCTGGATGGGCAGAACAGTGCAAATGAGAGGTCAGCTTCGAACAGCCCGTGTCCGCAGCAGCACCTCAGCGACGGTGAACTGAAGGAACAAATATTTACTATGAATATCTGTGCATATTTCACACAATCGACAAGTGATCAGCTTCACACCCCCTTCTTCTTCCAGCTCACGCCTGCTTCCGAGATGTTCAGCGTCCCTTCTTGCGACGTGCCCCTGGCGCCCAGGACGATGCGCTCAAACTTGATACCTTCAGACATGGAGTCTCTTCAACGGCGGCAAATCAGAACACAAGTTGTCAGATGTGCCGCAGCACGTGCAGAACAACGTTGTCGCGTAGTGCTGGACGGGCTGCTGCTCCCATCGATCAAAAAATGGTGAAACGGCAGAAATAACTCAATCCGATAGCAATGCATGTAGACTTCCCGACAACCCTCCCTCACCATGTCTTTTGAGCTCGACTTGTGTGTCCAATTGCCTCGATAAGCCGATAGCGCCTGCAGTTTGAGGATGTCTACAGGGGCACCCAACCAGCACAACGCCAAGAGACGGTGGCTCAGGTATCAGTTCACAGCATGCCAACAGCACCGACGTGCAGCACCCAGCATGCACATATAGATCAGATGCGATTATTCAACAGCCCGCCTGCATGAACAGCAGTGGCTGTAGAAACCTGAAGACCATCTGCTGTTGTTCGCAAGCCATGTTGCGGGGCCGACATAGCCCAAACGCCTATACCACAAATCAGTCGGCAGATTGATGAAACACCATAAGACTGGCCGTAGCTTTGGGATGCAGGATGAGGCATCATCTTCTTGGAGTGCAATGCACATGCACAGCCGTGTCTGGCAGCTGCCACAGGCGCCAAAGCTGATACAAGCAAGGCTTTCGAGCGGTCTTGCAACGGCAGAATAATTCCAGCACACTATTCTGAGTATCACCTTACGTAATAACATACATGATTACAGATGGCGACCTCCAACCTGTGGTCTGATGGGATGGGGGGCCACCATGTCTGCAGTTCTTTCGGCCTGGTAGATGTGGACTCTGGTGTAGTGCAACAGGCATGACTAAAATATATACAACGAATGCATTCGCTTTTCGGAACCGCCATTGCGATGGTGGAAAGCTGTACGCAATCGCCAACGTGCACAGCAAATCGCGGGAAGTATATATACACAGCCCATACGAAAGTCCTCCGCATGCCACATCCCCGGCACACGTTCTCCTCGAGATATATACGCTTTACCAGCAGCAATTAGACAGAAATTCAGGTCACCTGTTACCCGAAGACAAAGTTACAAACATTTGAATTCCTGAGGGCTCGGACATGCATCAGGACACAACATGCACACTATTCAACAAGGCATGTGGATGCAGGGCTTGATAAACATATACAAAAGTGCTACACTGTCTAGACTCAAAAGCGTTGCAGAACCAATGCGATGTAGCATATGCACATCAAAATGCCGGCGGTTTGGAGTGGTGAATGGCGATAGGACTGATGCACGCGCATAGGTGCACCGATTCTTCTGAAGGATAATAAACAAAGCTATCGGAATCCGCCAGTATTGAGCTTGATATCATGCTGCGCCAAAATGGCTGCAAGCTTCGCATTCTGCTCCTGCAGTATCGCCCAGTTCTTGACTCGAGGTGTCTGATCCTGAACGCAACACACCACCAACTGATTCTTCACAGGGCACTGCAACAGCAACTTCTCAAAAGCGGTAACTTTTGCATGAGTGCCCAAGCTGTTGAGGACTCACTCTGAGATCGGATTCAAAGACAGGAGCTTGCCTCCAAGGCCGGCAAGTGTCCCAGACAGGTGGATGTGAAACGGGTGTCGAACTATCACATAACATATGTGACAGCATTGTAGCAGTGACTACTGCATTCATGCAGATGCATGTATCTGACTTTGCTTGTGCAACTGTGTGGATACGTACCGGAGATGGCTCTGGCAGTCTTGCATGGAGTGCTCCTGGCCTGTCACCGGTGTCTTGCTTGCCTGGCGTTTCGTCGAATGCATTCGCTCCACTTGTCGAAAACCCAGAACTGAGTACTCCCATAGCAGGGCTATGTGCCACATCAAATACGGAACGGCTTGAGGGCTGGGCCAAATGAGAACCTCCACAGGGACTTGAAACCTGGCTGTCCAAAGCTGCACAAACATGAATGCAAATCCCTGGAATGAACGAGTTTCATGGAGAGATGTGAGAGATCAGAGCAATCATAGCCCTGGTGAAAACCTCCACGAGCGGTTATACCTCCGCACCTGCAGAGAGACCTGGTATGTCATGCTCTTGTTCGCAACTTTGCCAGTGTGCGACTGATGGAATTGATTGTAAATCCAGGCCAAGACCCTGAATATGATCAAGCAGCCTTTCTAACTGTTTGTCAGCACTGCTCTGGCAGGCTTGCGTCTGTTTCCTGAAAACCACCAGAGGCTCCTGTTCCTCCAGTCCCTTGCACTCTTCATCGAGGCCTTGACGGATTTTCATCACACCCTGCGAAGGAGCGGAGTTTTTGTCAAGGCGACAACATCATGCAGATCTTGCCCCGTGCAAATGTACAACGTCCCACGCACTGTGACTGAGCAAGCAAGGGTCTTCCTTCAAGATGATCACCTCCCGGACGTTCTTAAGCATTTTTTCTCGGCGCATTTTTTGTTGCGGTGCGGAGGATGGTGCGTCCAGCTCCTTCTCATATTTTGTTAAGCGAGCGTCAACATGCTGTGCCATGTCCCTGAGGTTTTGTACCAGTGACGATGTCGCTTCATCATATTTGCGCCGCAAGTCGACATTTACAGAATCACTATCAAGCATGCTCATAGGCGTGTAGATTTCAGACGCTGATGCCGGGCAGTATTCTTTCGTTGCCATGCTGTGCACACCTCTTCAGGTCACTGAGTTCAAGTCAGTTTGAAAATGCACACATGATACGCAGGTGTCTATGCGCCAACCAACACAAGCAGGTGGAACTGGACGTCGTGGACGTTCCGGTGAAACTGGCGTCAGGAACGATCATGGCGACGTGTTCACAAGCGTGGCCACTGGCGACTTGGCAAGAATGCTTGCCCGGCCAGCACAGCATGCAACGATGCAGCACAAAATTGCCAGGTAGCGTAGCAATAGTACCTAAATTCAAAGAGAAAACGGGCTGTCCATCCGATTTGATTACTTCCTGTACAACGTGACATCGGATTGTGCTTTCTCGTCACGCCGTTGCAGCCTCCGCCATGGCCACCACTTACTCCAAGGGTGTACTCGCACGCAGCTGTTCGTCAAATGTGCCCATTAGACGTGCCTTGCAACATCGAAATTGCGTCCGAGCACCCCGAGCGGTCGCCGCTCCTCCCGGTACGTTTCAAGGCTACAGGCCTGCCAGATGTTCCTCGCGCTTGCTAGGTGCGACAGGTAGGTGATCGTTTCGATGTTGCAGGCAAAAGCATGATGCTCAATGATGCTAGCCTTGATGATGTCGATCCGGAGATTTCAGAGCTGATTGCGCAAGAAAAGCATCGGCAGGTCCGTGGCTTGTCTACCTGGTCAGCCCTGGCATGCCTCACGCAGACCTGTGGCGCAGGCGCAGGCCTGTGAATTTAACAAATAAATTAAATGTAGGTGTCCGGGCTCGAGCTGATTGCGTCCGAGAACTTCACCTCCACGGCAGTATGCCCCCTCCTGCCTGCAGCCGTGCAACACAGCGTCAGATAGACGTGGCCCTTGCAACTACCGTGCGAGACACTGCGCAACAAATCTGCGCTGAAAATCAACAAGGCTATGCCACCAGCCTAGCTGCCTGTGTGCAGGTCATGACCGCTGTCGGATCATGCATGACCAACAAGTATTCTGAGGGACGCCCGAATGCACGATACTATGGTGGCAACGAATACATTGATCAAGTAGAGCTCCTTTGCGAGGTACGCTCTCACAACACCTTACTTGACGAAACTCTCGCCGTGTTTCACCCGCCCCCCTCGTGCTTGACGAGCAGCCTCTTGCAGAACCGCGCACGCGAAGTCTTTGGCCTTGCAGCCGACGAATGGGGCGTCAACGTCCAGCCACACTCCGGCTCCCCGGCCAACCTCGCAGTCTACACTGCACTCCTGCAGCCCCACGACCGCATCATGGGCCTCGACCTCCCCCACGGCGGCCACCTCACGCACGGCTTCTACACCGCGAAGAAGCGCATCTCCGCAACGTCCGTCTTCTTCGAGTCGCTGCCATACCGCCTCGATGAGTCGACCGGCCTCATCGACTACGACCGCCTCGAGGAGACAGCCCTGCTCTTCCGCCCGAAGCTCATCATTGCCGGCGCGTCGGCGTACTCCCGGCACTACGACTACGCACGCATGCGCGAGATCTGCGACAAGGTGTGCATGCATGACTGCACCCCCATCCGCCCCCGCTGCTGGCCCTGAGTGGGTCTGCAACCAGGCCAACGGTCCCGCCGCTAGCCTTTGCATCGGGCAGAGCTACATGGTTTGTTCGTCTGGAGCTGTGTCCACAGGGGGTTTCACAGCTCCAGCAATTGTGACCGACGCGTCCGGATGCCAGGCTACATGGTGGACCTCCTGTACGTTGCGTGAGGCGCGTCACAGGTCGTTCATACCTGTGACCCCATCTGAACGCGCAGAATCAGGTCTTGTGGCTTGATAGATGGTGCTGGCTGCAGGTTGGCGCGTACCTGATGTCCGACATGGCGCACATCTCCGGCCTCGTCGCCGCGGGCGTGGTGCCGTCGCCGTTTGAGCACTCCGACATCGTCACCACGACGACGCACAAGTCGCTGCGGGGCCCCCGCGGCGGCATGATCTTCAGCCGCGCCGACCTCACGTCGCAGGTCAACAACGCCGTCTTCCCCGCGCTGCAGGTGCGCCGCCCCTCCCCGAGGCCGTGCCCCTCTCCCGCGTCCATGGCGTCGCGGCGCCGGCTGTGTGCGGCGCGCTGCTTCGGCCGCACCACCATGCCGCGCCTGCCGTGTGTCGCTGCATCCGCCAGCTGTGCCCTGCGTGCCATAGCCTGTGAGGGTCCGGCGATGTGGGGTGTTGCATGGGCAGGGGCGTGGGATCTGTGCGCTGCAGGTGGCCAGCACCACAGCGTGGTCTGCCAGTTCATGGACGGCTGGGCATAGATACCTGTGCGTAAGTTTTCTGTTTGGCGATGTCTGAACAGCAATGTGCACCAGGACCCTTTGAGTGACCGCCACCTGCGGCCATCAGTTTGCACCATCCTTGCCTGTTTCCGACTTGCACCGACCTCTTTGTCCGAGCACAGTGATGTAAAGAGCCCAGCACAACAGCTACGTGTCCGCTCGGCCGGGGCTTGACGGCGGCGCTGCCGGTGCAGGGAGGCCCCCACAACCACACGATCTCCGGCCTGTGCGTCGCGCTCAAGCAGGCGATGGCGCCGGAGTTCAAGGAGTACCAGCTCGCGGTGCTCGCGAACGCGCGCGCGCTGTGCGAGCGCCTGCAGCACCACGGCTACTCCATCGTGTCGGGCGGCACGGACAACCACCTCGTGCTCGTGGACCTCAAGCCCAACGGCATCGACGGCTCCCGCGTGCAGCAGGTCCTCGACGAGGTGCCCCCCCTCGCCTCCGCTGCACACCTGCTGGCTTCACCCTCCCTCTTTCCCACGACGTCTGTTTCTCTGGTGTAGTGACAGGCAAAATAGATTAGACTCAGTGGGGCCGTCTGGGGCCACGCCCGGTGGATGCAGGCGAGCCACAGCTGCGATGTATGAATTAGCGATTCTGGTGTTGTGTACCAGCTGCACGGTTCCTGCTGTGTATAGGCTGCAGACGGTGCAGACCTTGGTGGACGCCGCTGGCGACATTTCGATGCAGCTAGCCCATTGCGTTGGCAGCCCTACTTGTGGCTGGGGCAGTGAAACGCGCGGCGGCGGCGGAGAGTGTGTGTGTGTGTGTGTGTGTGTGTGTGTGTGTGACGGCGTAGGCGTGGCGCAGGTGCACATCACGCTCAACAAGAACTCCGTCCCCGGCGACAAGAGCGCGATCACGCCCGGCGGCATGCGCATCGGCACGCCGGCGCTCACGACCCGCGGCTTTGACACCGCCGACTTTGAGACCGTCGCCGACTTCCTGCACCGCGGCGTCGAGATCGCGCTCGAGCTCAAGGCGTCGACGCCGGCGCCGGCGAAGATGAAGGAGTTCCGCGCACACCTCGCGGAGCAGGTCACGGCCGGGCACGAGGGCATCACGGCGCTGAAGCGCGACGTCCACGAGCTCGCCGAGGCCTTCCCGATGCCCGGCAAGTGATCGCGGCACGCTCTGCATGCTGTGCGCTGGGTGTCGCTCCGACGAGGTCGCGTGTGATCAGTTGCGGTGCTGCAAGGCGGTGGCTGGCGTGGTGCGGCGTGGTCACAACCGGGTCTTCTTGCAGTTCAGAGCTTGGCGCCTCGCCTGTGTCTCAGCTCCCTGACCTGTCAGGGTTGTTGCACGTGCACGCATAGGGTTGTGCAGGCGGTCAGGCCTGGTGGCCAGCCGATATGTGTTGCGGGGTGGTCGGTGGCTGCAGGCCGGGCGGAAGGCTGGCGTCTGTGATGCCTCAGGGATGACGGGGAGCTGTGGGTGTGGGGTTTGTGTGGCAGAGAAATGTTGTGACGGTAGGCGGTGGGATCAAGCCACGATGGTTATGTGTCTTGTTGATATGTTGCGTGAGTGCCAGCGCTCTCCTGATAGTGGTCTGTGGCAGCACGTGCTGTGTTCTGAGAATGCTGTCAGAGAGGCAGGTCACACTGCTGGAACCACACAAGAACACAGCACTTCCTGTGTGGGAGCATGGATGATAGGGAAGCATCTGGGTGGCTGCGAATGTCGAAGCGGTGTTCTGTTCACAGTGGCAAGACAGCAACAGTGCAGATCCTGTGCTGCCAGGTACCGCATGATCCAGTGCCACAACTGTCCAGCGCAACTGGTCCTTGGCCCAATGCTGCTCAAGCTGTGTGCCCTGACCAGCAGAGTGGCTATGGTACACAATTAACAATTCCGAAAATCGCTTGTTTCAAACATGTAACATGGCAAGATTGCGTCCTCCAGTACAGGTGCCTGCAGAAATGGAATGGCCAGACATGTGTCGGTGAATGTCTGTTCAGTTGGGGCAGCAACAGATGAGAGTAAGATGGTGACACCATTGACCGCCAGATGGGTGTATACGCCAGATCCTTGAGAGTCGTCCACATGTTCAGCTGTGCAAGCGGATGTCTGGGGAACCCGTGTGTCACACTGCATCTGGTGGCAGTGTGCAGCCTTCACATGCACTTGGCAAGTGGCCTCCAGCAGGAATTTTGATGCAATACGCAAACATCTGTGATGCGCAACTTTGCTGCATCAGTGGTGAATCACAATTCATCAGTGTTGTTCACTGGATTGATAGTCACCGCTGAGGACTGATGGTAAAGTCAAGTCAATCTGAATTTACTGAGCCGTATCCTGTTGGAAATTGCCAACTCTGAATTAACGGGACCACATATGCCGAAGGGGCAAACCACCTGGAAACCCTCCTCAGACGACTCTACGCAACTCAGAGGGCCTCCTCCTGTGCTAAGCGAGGTGGTCTTGTACGGCCGGATTGATTCACAAAGCGCACGCAGAATCGAACCCGCGACCTCTTGAATCGGAGAGGGTAGGTTTTACACCGTCCTCAACCCAATGGTTGGACAATGGTTGAGCACAAGCTGGAGTGTTGCAAGTGTGTTTTGAGCCTGCTTGAGCCTTCATGCTGCAAGTACATCTGCTTCATCAACCAGTGCCAAGTAAGCATTGATGTGCATTGATGTGCATTGATGTGCATTGATGTGCTCACACAGGAGGGAGGGGGCTCCGGTGGGGGCTCTGGCCCACCAGCTGCAGTGGGCATCCATGGACAGCTGATGATGAGGCAGAAGCCAGACACCAGCAGCCCTGCACAGCCAACATGACACAGTGTTGTCCCCCACACTGATTGCGCCATACTGGTTGCGCCATACTGTTTGCGTGAGCCTTCAGCTGTCCCTGTGCTCATCAGGGTGCCCAGCTGTCGCTGAGCTTCTGGACCCACTGGTCCCTGCCACTTGTTCCAAGGGTGGTGTGAGAAGCAGCATCGCGCTGGCATGATATCTTAAGAGATACGGAGAGTTGTCCACATCATCCACGAGGTACTGATGTGATCCGGTCAGCTGCATAAGATATCTGTTACGGAGATGCGTAATCACGAGCATGGGCTCAGTTCCAAGTCTCGTAGTTTCCAAGGTCGGTCAGGTTTTTTCTGAGGTGGCGCCGACCGGCCGCGGCCGCTACTCATTTCCGAGAGTCGCACCTTGTACACGTCAGCGGGCCTGACACATTCCGAAAGGACTCAGCTCGGCGGACTGCTGTACGCTGTCCGAGGCGATGCCCGCGGGCATGCCCGTGGGCGTTACTTATGGCTGGTGGGATGCAGGGGTGTGAGTTCATGAGCGAAATGCACTGTTTACTGCTACTGCGCGGCTGCACAACTTGAAGTCAACTCCAACACTGAGACCGCACTATACCATCTCCTGCGGTGTGATCGGTGCGTACAGCTACTGTCAGTCATTGCAGCCATGAAGCATATGTAAAGTCTGGAAAGTGCTGTATGCCCGCTGTCTCTTCACGGACGGCTCCCGGCGTCCAGAGTGCTTGACAGCTTCGTGTGCGCGGTTGACATGCACAGATCCCAGGACAGAGCTTTCCATGCCATTGCCTGCGCGTGGTGGCAGCAACTGATAGTCAACTCTCTATGAATTGTGTTGGGCGCGTGGCAGCAGCCCTCTGTATCGGCGTTGTCAACGTACTGCATGCGCAGTGCTGTGCCGAACGAGTTCTTTTCGCGAGCGCCAGTGCCCCACGACGGCTTCCGAAACTCATACAGTATCTCGATTTTGAAGCATGGTAAGGTTTGCGATGTGCTCATGACGTTGGGTGTGTTCCGCAGACGGTCTACTCTCTGGAGCGCATGTTTACGTACGTTCTGCGCATTTTTTTAGTGCGTACCAACGATTCCGCAGGATCTCGAGCTAAGATATAGCCCAACTAGAACCCTGCATGAGTTTGCGGCAGCTGGGTGCTGCAAGTCTTGTGCGATGTCGCGTTGTGTGATGGCTGTCGACGTCGCGGCAGTGTTACCTGACACACAAAGTGCTGCCGGCGCTTGGTCACGCCGTGCCGGCTTGCGTATGGATGCAGCAGCGCCAACACCTACGCATACGTGCATTTTGGATGCTCTGCCAGTCACTGCGCGCAGCTGTGAGCGCTCGTGCGTGCGCTGCCGCGCCATGCTCCAGGCTCAGTTGAGGGCTCCGCAAATTCAAAAACCACTGCAGACACCACCATGCAATACAAACATAGCAGGCACTACATTGTTGTCATCGCTGCCCGAGGCCCGACGAATTTGAACGCCGGCGTTGCACGGCTTGCTGACGTCACAGAACGATGTGGTTGGTGCAGAGGGCGATGTTCGCACCCCTGTGACACCAGTCAATAGCTACAGGATATTCGTGCGCAGCTGTATCTGCCTCAAGTATGACCCGTGTGCTTACCTGCATCAATCGTTGAGTAATTCGTACCACCACTGCTCCAACACCTGTCACCACCGTGTCTCCAGGACCACGCCAAAGAGGCAGCAAGCTCACCATTGTACATCCACTGAAACCAGCATCGTCCACAGGCTTGCTCACGCATCTCACATCCGTGAATTGTACAGGCACCTGCTAACTCCAAGGCCACAATGGACTTCTCTCTCGCCCACATCAAGGAGCGCTACCAGGCGTCCATTGCGGACCGCCGGGTGAGCCTGCACGCCATCCTCGCCGAGATGCTCGGCACAGGCATCGTTGTCCTGGTCGGCACGTCGGCCGTGCAGTTCACCCGGGACGCCCTCGAGATTGCAAAGCTCATCACTCAAGCTCAACACCAGAGTCCAACGCCCGTCAGCGATCGTGCGCCTCCCCGATCCCTGCATCCTGCCTGGATCTCTTGCTGTGCACCTCAGCCACGCATCCCCAGATACCAGCCGCAGATTCAGACAGCTTGAAAGTGGCTGCGTCAGCAAAACTCGAGTTGTAGCACTGTGGGTTGTTTCACGAGCGTGGCAGTGGCATCCCTGGGGCGATTAGTCCCCAAGTGGCTGCACCTGCTGCTGGTCTGGTCTGTGGACAATGCGTGTGAGCAGTGCTCACTGAGCACACATAGGAAACATGCACAAGCTTCGGGTACTCCCTTTCTTTGCCACCTGCAGCTTTACTCAAGTGCACCACGCCGGAACAGTACCACGCCGCGGCCGCGGATGTAGGCCCAGGAATTCCCCATTTGCACAATCCTGCTACGGTGCTGCCTGCCGCTCTGGTGCTGTCCTTGCACCACGTGCCGTGACCACATGCTGCGCCATGTGCAGCGGTGGCGGTGCTGGGGATGCACCTCCTGTCGGCGATCGTGTTTGGGATGATCTACTTTGCGGTGATGTGCGCGACGCGGCACCACGGCGGGGCGCACCTCAACCCCGCCATCACCCTCGCCTCGTGCCTCGCCGGCGTCACGCCCGCCCTGCAGGCCCTCACCCTCATCATCTCCCAGGTGATCCTGCACTCCTCCTGCGTGACAGCTGTCTAGTTCCCACACCTCAACGCATGCGCCTTCCAGGGGGAAGCTTCGACCGAATAGTCTGGGGTTATGGTTGTCAATTCGGTCAATTAGGATTGATGTGCAATCTTTCAGAGGGTTGATAGGAACTTGAGCCTGCTGATGAGCGGCTTCATCACGAAGAATGGTACACCTCTCCGCGCTTTGTCCCCAGGCAATGTATGAAACGGCAGGCCAGTAATGTCAACAGTTCAGCCGTAGTGCTAGGCGATGCCGTCGACCCCATCAGCCACATGCCGAGGCAGGCTCACAGGCTGCCTGTCTAGAATAAAACAAACCAACAAACAACAAGAACCTGTTCCGGAAACATACGTGTGCGGGTGGCAGCACCGGCGGCTTAAGCTTGCATGACCACCCGCGTCCATCGCTCCGTCCCCATGCTCTCCACTCTGAAGCGCTCTCCGCTTGGTCCCATGGCCCCGCTCAGCAACTGCATCGCACGGCGGCACCAGGCGCGTGTGCACACAGTTCCGCCTGTGCAGATAATCGGGGCCATCGTGGCGTCAGGCATTGTGAAGGGCCTCGTGTATGACGACGAGCGCGAACACAGCTCCCTCGGAGGCAACGTGTACGACGACACAAACCGCCCTGGTCTCACCAAGACCCGCGCCTTTGGCGGTACGCACCCCCCCCCCCCCCCCCCCCCCCCCCCCCCCGGTCCGCTGCAGCATATTCAACAGCCATTTGCTGCCATCATGTGGTAGCATAGCGTAGCTGCAGGCCTTAGAAGTCGCGCGCACACGCGACTGCCCACTTGTGCGATTTCTGTCGGGACACTCCTCCTTCGAGGCACCAATGACGCGTGATGCACGTCGAGAATGGACAGGGAGCTGGACCTACTTGACAGATGCAGCACAATCGTGTTGAACTGGCGACTTATTCATGAACTGGTCACCGGGTATGCGACTCCAAGCGGGACGCACCGAGCGCTTTGTGCGCTCCGGCCCGGCTGCTTCGGGCGACAAATCGTGGTTCTGCAAACTGTTTCAAAGCACCAAGCAGACTCGACATCGCTGTGCACCCAGCCGTGGTTGGTGCGGTGCATCCACGTGCGGTGCATCCACGGCTGTGCAATGCACAAACAGGCGCTGACACCCAACATACCACAGACACCCAAGCCACCGCATGACCGAGCACCATGTCGTCCCAGCCGGGGCTGCAATTGCAGCCAGCTCAGCTCAGGCTGCAGAGGCGCTGACATGGGGTGTGGGTGTGCTGCAGTCGAGGTGATCGGCACGTTTGTGCTCGCGTACGTCTTCCTGCAGGCCTTCGCGCACCCCCGCAGCGAGCACCGCGCCGTCGGGCCCCTCGCCGTCGGCCTCGCCTACACCGCCATCCTCACCGCCGCCGCGCCCTACTCCTCCGCGTCGCTCAACCCCGCCCGCACCCTCGGCCCCGCCGCCGTGGCCGGGGACGGCGACAGCCTCTGGATCTGGATCGTCGGGCCGCTCCTCGGTGCGCCCCGCCCGGCCGCGCTGCGTGCTGCGTGCTGCGTGCTGTGGCGTACTGGCCAGGCTGGGCCATGCACGTGTTTGTTGCCGAAGCGTGCTTGGCCTGCGGTGCCGATCCCGCGGGCGCGTGAAACTGCGTTTGCAGATGCAGTGTGAGGATCTGACTCATGACGGGCCGATGGGGTGTGAGGTGAAGATCGGCTGTGGGGCTGGCGTGTGGGTATGTATGTATGTATTTACAAAGGACAGAGGCCGGGCATGCAGCCGGTTCTCGGAAGCCACTCGCGAACCCACTCACTCATCCATGGCACTAGGCCGGGCACGACCTTGTACCACCGCCCCGCCAGAGTATCTTTGCATACACACACACATATCTATATACACCGGTCCCGGCCAGTCCGGTGTGGTCTCTGCAATCCTGGGTGGTCAAAGTCTCAATGCAGATGGCTGCATGTAACCGTGCATACACACATACATGCACGTAGCTACATGCACGGATTCCTAGCAATGGCTCGATGCCCGGCCTCTGTCCTCCGTAACTACATGCACGGAACTGGTGAATGAGTGGATTTGCAAGTGCATTCCGAGCAACGGCTCGCCGCCCGGCCTCTGTCCTTTCTAGCCACATACATGCATGCACACCATGAGTGGCGTGGGCGGCGTGCAGGAGCGGTGATCGCGGTGCCTCTGCACCTCATCTCGGTGACCGACCTGCCGGAGCTCGACAGCGACGGCCGCGTCGTGCGCCCCGGCGCCGTCGCCACCGAGTCCGGCAAACCCCAGGCCAAGCCCCTCGCCGTCGTCTGAAGCCCCGGCCCGCCCGCAGCCTGACGCGATGGCGGGTCGTGAGTCTGCAGATGGGGAGGCCTGTGGCCTCTGCAGCTGCAGCTGAGGAGTTTGCTGCCGGTTGCGGCATGCATACGTGAGAGCACGAGATCACGAATGTCGTCATGCCATTGATTCTGGCGACAGAAACACCACAGGGGCAGCCGCGCCTGCAGGTGGGCGGTGTGGCGGGAGGCCGCTCGGGGCCGTGTCTGCGGGGAGTTGATGGCGATTTGGCAGGCCTCGGTGCTGCTGCTGCCACTGGCACATCTCCTGGATATTTGTTCAGGTTTGTCCGTGCAGCAGTGGGGTAGGTCGCCGGGAGGTGCACGATGCGAGGTGCGGCTGCCTCTGTTTGTGATGCGGTCTGCGCGGAGAAGGAGCTGCTGTTTCGGTGATTGAGCAAAGGCAGTGGTTTTGGTGCGTGCTGGTGGCGGGTATTTGGCCCCGCAAATGTGAGCGATGTGGCTGTGGGGTCTGTGTTTGAGCGGTTTCTGTGGTTTGAGGAGGCCTTGTGGCTCAGAGGTTGTCAATAAATGTTATTTTCTGTTCTCAGGAACGTCAAAACTGTTTTCACTGGTGCGGATGAGGGATGAAAACTATATGGATGCCATGGAGTCGTGAGATGTGGGGGGAAATTGGGGTTTTGGAGAGGGTGTCCGTGGCAGTGGTCCTATCCAGGCTTGAGGCAAGATTTGTGCACAGGTGGGGTTGGTTGAGACCAGACTGAGAATGAGTGGACGTTGTGTTTGGAGTATGATGGTGAAGAAATTGGCCGCCACAGGGAGCCCGTGTAAGCATCAATGGTAAATCTGTCTGCGGGAGCAGGAGCAACTGACTGTTCTTTGACATCAGCTGGTGTGCTGTTCTGTTGTCTGTCTGTTGCCTTCTGGGCATGCTCATGAGCACAGGTGGGAAGGTGCTCTCCATGTGAGAGGTGACCAGTGTACACATCTGCAACATGGTCGGCTGCGGCGCACCGTCTCGATCAGCAGCTTCTTTGCACATCAGTAAGGGTCTTGTTGCATTTGCGCAGCTGAATGCAATTGCTTCTGTCAACGTCACTCATTGCAATTCCTGCGGTCATTTATTACGTCCTTACAGCATTTACACACTTGTTCTGATCCAGCGGCGTCGTTCAGCGATCTCCGTGAGCTGGCAGCTGCATGCCACGGTGCGCTGCTGCTTTGATCTGCCGTCAAGAAGTTCATGCTGTGGACACTTCTGGCGGGCTGTGGAACTTCAGGCATGAAGTTCAACAACTCCTTCTGACAACGAGTCCCCAACTTAGACCGATGTCACATGATGCTGCAAAGTATGCATGTTTCACAAGTATTTCGGTTTGCTGGAACAGTATTTTGTGCCTTGTTTGGATCGATCGCAAACACACGCGTTCCGTACTCGCAGCGTCCCGGGCTGAGTCCACTCATCGCAATCAGGCCGAGAAGCTGCATTATATTGGTTTAATGTCATCTGCATTCAGCTGTACATGCAGGATGGCTTAAGACTCGTCACCTGCATCTGGTCATTAGCAGGCGCCCCGTGCCATGGTATTTGTTCATACAGTTGCGTTACTGATGCTGAATTAGATAGCGTCAGTCACACTACAGGCCAGCTGAAGAGGTTGCTAAAGGCTGTTGCCATTATGCAGCCCTGTTCCGCTATGGCGTGGACAGCGAATCAGATGCCCCAGGTCAATCGATCTCACGATATAAGGCCGTCATACTCGCCTTTAAGCCGATCAGTCTCGAAGGTCAAGATTAGTGTATATTCATTGCATGACCGACGCAATGGCGTGCGCACCAGCGCCCTCTTCGGCTTGTTTCCAAGGTGCGTCGCCTTGTGAGCTGCGTGCTGAACATGTCCCTCGGCTGCGCAAAGACCATAGATGGCACATCAGCTCGACAGCATGTTGTAGGCAGGTGAATCCCGTTTCAGATTGCCCGCTGTATCCTGAGCTGTGGGAGCATCTGCGCATGCAAGGCATGCCAGATCAGCGATTACAAGTCAAAGATGTCCCTGGGAAAGGACGTGCGCTGATTGCCCAGACTCGAATAAACAAAGGTGAAAAGCTGCTCGAGGTCCGTTTCCATCTGTAGCTGTCATCACTGAGGTGGGGTTGCAGGTCGAAGTGCCACATCTGCCAGATTTCCTCGGCACAGTCCATGTTCAATCGACAATGAGATCTGGCCACTCAGATCATGAGTCAGTGTCTGTATCAGGTCGGATCGGCCACAGATGGGCCCAATAATACTCCAAGTCCGTGCAAGTTGTCCCTGCCAAACTATGTTGTGCACTACCGTAATATGTACCCATGTGTATCGGCTTCAAAACCATTGCCAGCAGGGCCTCCAACAGCAGCACGCGTTGTTGCCTGTTCTTGCCGCCACTTGCAAAGTGTCCTGCACTTGGTGGTGCATCTGGGACCGGCAGGACACGCTGGTGACCACAGCCATATGCCACACCAGCTCACCGGTGACCACAGCCATGCCACACCAGCTCACCGGTGACCACAGCCATGCCACCCCAGCTCATCACAACAGCAGATAGTGTGATGGCTGAAGCTGCACTGTCGCCACCACTGCATTGCAGGCGAAGCTCAACAGTACCATACACACGGCATTGCTCAGACGAATCCGGAACACAGCCTTGACTCACTCACCCCAACCTCCACACCAGGCACGTACATGAAGCCCATACTATAAACAACATTTTCACGACAGCTATATATAAAGGACAGAGGCCGGGCATCGAGCCGTCGCTAGGAACCCACTTGCAAGTCCACTCAGTCATGGCACTGGGCCGCGCACCATCGCCCTGCCGGTATATATATATACATATATCAAACAGCTGGTGTGCTATGTCTGCCTCGCCCCCTTCACTTATTTGTACACATACCTGACAGCATTCTGCGCCACGGTAGCAACTTCCCACACCAACCACTGCCTGCGTCGATGCAGCCGCCACCAAGTTCAATGCTGGTCAACACAATGCTCTGGGTGTAACATCCTTGCAAAAGTATACATCAGTCCCCAACCATGCTCGTCGTGCAACTCCCCTCCAGCAAGCTAAGGTGCTGCAGGTTCCTCTCGCATGCGCCCTCACGCCCGAGCGGGCCATCGCCGCGAGTCCTCTGCTCCTTCACATGACCGCTGCAAAACCCCTCCCAGACTGGACCACTCTCGCCGTCTTCATCGCCCAGCTCCGCTTCCACCACAACCTCCCAAGAGCTGACCTATCCGATGAATCTGCGGGTCTATCACCAGCACCCGACTCGCAGCCTCGCCGCAGGGACCCCCCGGAACCTTCCGCTATATCAGCGGGAACAGCTGCGGCGCCGGCCGCAGCGTCTGCGGATGATGGCGGAGGAGCGCTGGGGGGGCGAGGGGGCGGCTCAGGGCTGGACGCTGGGGCCGCGGCGGAGTGGCGGCCGTACGCGCTCGCGCTGCCGTGCGCGGCCGGGAACGTGCTGGAGTGGCCGGAGAACCTCCTGCGCGGCCTCGAGCACGCAACGGCCGGGGTACTGGCACGGGACGTGTGCAGGACCGCCGACGAGGCCTGGGAAGCGGTGCGTGGCTCCGCGTGTTGCCTCGCCCTCTTGCGTCTTGGGTCCGGCGCGCCTGTGCCCTCTCGTGTGAGGGTGGCTGTTGCGTTTCCATTGGTATGGATGCGGAGCGTTCCGGGCTGTCCTGTGTGGAGTCTTGTCGATCCCTCCGCAGGAGTTTCGTGTCTAGAGTGCCGCTGCATGCATGCGCGGGGGGGCTCCGCATACACCGCGCAGCCAGCCTGAGTGACACCGACACATCAGCCACCGGGCTGTAGGATAGCGGTAACGATGGCAGGTGGTGAGGTGTGGGTGAGTGCAGGTGGAGTTGCTGCTGCCGGCCGCGGTGGCTGCGGGGGTCTGCTGCGAGGGCGCACTCACCGCCGGCAGCTTCCGGTGTGCACCTCAGCCACGATCACCTGCACGCGAATAGTGTGCTGCTTCAGTACGTGCGCATACGCTTTGTGGATCTTCATTTCACAAACGTCCAATTGCGACTTCACAATTGAGTAGTTGTTGTCAATTCAACTTGACAGTCAATGCTGTTGATTGCGATGCCTCTGAGCATGCTTTGTGCCATACCACGGCCCGAGTAGTCTGTGCTCGCCTGCATGCCTCGGCTCACCCTATCGACACGTTCCCAACCGCACTCCATTCGTTCCGTGTACGCCGCCGCTCAGCACACAGCACGCAGCGTTGCGCAAATGCATCGCCCATCTGCACAAGATGGGTAGATGACCCTCTGGCCACTCCCGCCGATGATACAGCGCTCGAAGCGCTGGAAACAGGCAGCGTTCGCTGACCAGCTTCAGCGTCTCTCCCCTGTCTAGACATACACTTTCTTCCGCTCACACCACAGTCCACGCCATCCACCGATGCGCGTGCAGTGCAGCCCTGGCAGTGGTGCTCTCCCGAATCATCCGCCTGCGTGACTCGCCGCCACTCGACTGCCTGCTGCCGTGGGCCGACTTTGCCAATCACGCCCCCAGCTGCACCTGCTTCTTCTCCCTGTCCACTGCAGCAGGCGCGGCCGCTGTGGTGGTGCGGGCAGAACGGGACTATATCGCGGGCGACGAGGCGGTTGTGTCGTACGGGGAGAAGGGATCGGGGGAGCTGCTGGTGGCGTACGGCTTCGTGCCTGCTGTAGGCAGCAACAGCCACGATGAGCATGGACTGCGGCTACAGGTGCGGAGCCCGCAATCCGGCTGGAAATTCACACTTGATCGTTGTTACACCGGCAGGAGCGGTGGCGCAGCTTGGTGTGTCCGTGCCGCAGGTGCGTGCATGTTGGTGGCTGCCCATAGTCGCCCTGAGCCTGCCTTTGCGGATGAAGAAAAGACTCAGCGCCGCTGACTTGGTGCAGGTGGCTGCCGACGACCCACACGCGGCAGCGAAGCGGGACGTGCTGGCGGAGCACGGCTTTGCTGCCGAGGAGGTGTTCCCAGTGCGCTGGGCGGGGTGGCCCGCGCCGCTGCTGCCGTACGCTGCCCTCGTCGCCTGCCGGTGTGCCTCCGCTTCTAACCCCCCCCCCCCCCCCCCCCCCCCCTCAGCTCTGACCACTGTCATCAAGCGCGCATCAGGTGCTGAGGTCGCCGACCCCTCTTCGGCCCGATGTGACGCTCCCAATGCGCCCTGTACCTGTCAGGTGCATGGTGTTTATTATATGGTCTCTCAGAGCCTGGAGCTTGTGCGTGTAGCCAGATCAAGCTTCGCAGCAGCTGGCAGCTGGCAGCTGGTGAGTAGCTCCATGCCAGGAGGATAACTTTGCCTGCGGGGGCCGGTGTCGCGGGGAACCTGACACACACAACAGGCGGCGCCAGGATGGTGCTGAGAGGCAGCGCCAGCCACGCACGCACCCACCCCCCCCCTGCCCTGCATGTGATGGCGAAACGTACCAGACACAAGTGCTCCGGGCTGTGTCTGAGGGAACAAATGGGCACTGACGGGCTCCGGAGGAGGGGGGGTGCAGGCCGCAGGACGAATCGGACGTGGCGCCGCTGGGGGCCATGCTGTTCGGCGAAGGCCAGTTCCCGGTGGTCGATGGCGCCGACACGCTGGCGGTCGCCAAGGCGGCGGTCGTGGGCGCACTAGAGGGCAGCCGGCGGCGGCTGTTGGTCGAGGGCGACGAGAACAAAGCGGCGCTGCTTGCCCGCGTCGGCCAGGGGGCGCTCCCAGGTGCGTCTGGCCTCTATCTTTCGGTGAGAGTCGTTGCGTAAGGGCAACCTGAACTGCAACGGTCCCCCCCACGGGATGCACGAGAAGCGTTGACTGCTTTTCTGGCTGTGTCCAAGGGTGTCCGTAAGTGTGCTGGGGATATGCCTCAGGGGTACAGACATCCAGTCGGTGATTGTACATGATGGCCTGGTGCTTTTGTGACAATTGTGTACTTGTGCAGCGCCCGCGGCTCTTTGCATTCCATCCTGTCATCTAGCATTGCATGCACATTCGCGAGCACAGTAAGCATATGCGCAACAGGATTAACAGCTACCCCCTCCATTTCAGGAGGTCGTGGGTTCGATTCTGCGTGCGCTTTGGGGAATCGAAACAGCCGTACGTGACCACCTCGCTTAGCACAGGAGGAGGCCCTATGAGTTGCGTACGGTCGTCTGAGGGGGGTTTCCCGGGTGTTTTACCCCTTCAGCATATGTGGTCCCGTTAACTCGGAGTTGTCAATGTCCAATAGCATACGGCTCAGTAAATTCAGATTCACTTTACAACAGGTGATGTCCCGACCTTACAAAGGCCTTCGACAGCGTTGCAGGTGAGGCCTTGTCTGCAAGGCAGTACATTGAGAGTGCACAGGCCTCGGTTCGAGTTCGGGAGAGGCAGATCATTGGCAGAAGCATACGACTTGTGCAGGCCATGTAGGCCAGGCACCTGCTGCAGCCGACGCTCAGAAGCAGGAGGTACACAACAGGTCACAGCACTGGCGATGCCACCTGTTGTGGAGGTCCCATGTTTCAATACTGCTGTACACCAATCACTCCTGCATCAAGCCATCATTCCTGACATGATCCGGTAGCACCTTATCACAAAGGCTGGCCTGCTGGTAGTAGAAAGCAACCATACATTTCGAATGTGTGGACAAAACACAGCCGCTGCATTCACATGCACAGCCTCAAGTGGACACCAAGCACGACGTTGGTATCTGTGGCAGCACAAACACATCAAGGCACACAAAGTGTGCAGGAAAACACACCCGCCCCGTTCTGTTGCCTTCCCCTCCCCCCTGTGCACCAGCACTACTACGGTGCAGCACAGCTTGGCCGCCACACACATGGCACAGATGTCAAACACACCCTAGAAGAATACACTGCACATGCCGACAGCCCCTCTGCAGCCCCTCTGCAGGTCTGACTCTACGAGTCGCCGCGACCCACAGGCACGTGAATTCGTGCAACACGCCTCGCCCAGGCTGCCAGCCGCAGGCCCCCGGCCCAACACCCCTCTGCGGACTGGCGCAAGCCCACCTCTATTTTCATACTCGTAACAGACTACCACCGTCAACTGTAACCATCCTCCCACCGCCACAAATCTCTGCAGACCGGACCTCCAGCCTGCAGCACAATCTGATCCATTCTTCCCGTACACAAGCCAGTCCCCCCCCCCCCCCCCCCCCCCCCCCCCCTTCCCCGACGGAACATAGCCCCAATCCCCTCTCATCTGCGCGTGCGAGCTGCAGGCCACAGCTTGGGGTGCGGTCGCCACCTCCACAATTGCTGCCTGCGAACTCCACGATGGCCGGTGGTGCAGGCGGCACGTATGCCGCACCCACCGCTGCGCACTCCTCACACGCCAGGGGCCTCCCTTCAGTGGACACGATCAGCTCACGCTTCGACTGACGCTCGAGGCGGCACGGACATCATTCGAAGTCGTCTCGGTCGCCTGCACCGCGTCGTATACACGGTGCACGCGCATGTAGCCGCTCACGAGCTGCGTGCGCTTGTCCACGCGGCGATTGGTGTAGACGTCGAGGACATGCGACGCGTACGGCAGGGTCATGATGACCTGCTCAATGCGGCGATTCTGCAAGTCGGCCATCGACACAGTGAGGTGCAGGAGGTCGCCCTCTTCCGCACCCGCCGTCTCAGGCTTGACCTGCACGCATGCATGCACCACTGATGCAACAGCAGTACAGGCTGCTCACAAAGGCTCCGACGCGTCCTTGGATGGCGGCAAGGCTGTTGGGCGCTTGACACACATGATGCATGGGCGTGGCAGCGAGTAAACTGTACAGGCGTACCGCAGCGATGCGGCAGCAAGGGCAATGTGTGGAGCATAGCAGATTGGCAGACGGTGGGGGCGGTGGGGCCGCACCTTGCACGAGAGCACGAGGCACCCCGGCTGGTTCATGGAGAAACGGCAGATGAAAGTCCCAACGGGCTGCGCAGCCAGAGCGCCGATCGCACGGCGCCGGTCCATGTCAAACCCGCTCACGATGCACGGCTCCTGCCGATTCCACAGTGACGCGATGCTGCGCAGCATCTGCAGCGCCGCCCGGAACTGCCGCTGGAACTCGTTGAACTGCCGCGGATCGACACGCGCATGCAAGTCCAGCCCGGCTATCACCGGGAACCCGGCCAGGGACAGCAGGGCCTGGTAGTCCTGCCGCGTCAGCTGCCGCTGCAGCCCGGTGCTCGCGTACTCGTCGATGATCCAGCTGTACGCGTCCATCTGTGTCACCCCTGCGTCGTCGATCGGCGCGTGTGCTCCGCCGCCCGCGGGACCGTTCGGCGCCTCCGCGGCCTGCCGGGCCGCCCACTGCGCCTCAAAGCCGCCGGGGGCCGCACCGGCCTCTGGGAGCGTGGTGTGCGCGCGGGCCGCGTCTGTCGCGGGCCGGACGTGGCGGCCGTTGAGCGGCACCGGGGCCGCGTTGCCCATCATCGCCGCCGGCGGCATGCTCATCGGCGGCTCGGGGCCGGCGTCGGTGATGTCCGCCATGTTGACTTGCCCATTCTGCACGGCGCCCGTGCCTCAGCTCAGACCCATCACGAACATGCTCGGCCCCATGAGCCAAAAATGAATTCAGCAGACGGCACTGAGGGGGTGCCGCAGGCAAAATATTCGTCAAATCCATGACCTTCCTATGTTGCCATGGCCAAGGAACCATGTCGAGCCTGATTTGTATTACGCAGCGATATTCCAGCTACGAGAGTGGCGGAGGCAAACCCGTGCGTGGTGGTGAGGTGCTGGTGCGTTTGAAAAGTCTTCCGGGAAGCCTCGCTTGATGCGCATGCCGTCGGAGCCAGACACCGTGGGGTTCCCAGGGATCTGCGCCGTTGGGAAATCGGAGGTCCCCGGCGGCCCGCCCCCAAGGGAGAGGCCGTTGCTGTCGGGGATGCCACTGTTGAAGCCGAGCCCCGCGATGTCCGCGAACGACGAGTCCTTCACGAGGTTGCTGAAGAACTGCGACAGGCTCGGATTGCTCATCAGGCCCTGCAGGCTGCTCTGCACACACACGCCGCGTCGCCCTCTTGTTCTGATCGAGCCATACGCAGTAGCTTGAGCTACACCGTGATCACCGACACGTATGGACAGCATCTTGTGATGAAATGCCTGGCGGCGCATGTCTGCACTTCTGGGAAAGTGCGCTCTGCGTAGCTCGTTTAAACCTCCTGAAATTACAGCAGGACACAGGCGTGATAGCCACACGGACTGTTAGGGGCTAGGAGGAGGGTCAGGGGGAGGGCGGCGCACCCCGCCGGCACCGGCGAGAGCCGCGGTGCTCTGCTTCGCGAGGTCGTCGTTGAGCTTGGCCGTCGCGAGCTCGTCCTCCGGCGTCAGCGAGCGTAGCGGCAGGTCCATGTCGAGGAAGCTCTGCGGCACATGCATGAGCGGGATGGAGCTGTCGTTGTTGAGGTCGCCGCCGCCGACGTCGCCGTTCGCGATCAGCCCCGGGCCGCCCTGCGGGTCCAGCAGTCCTGCACATGCAGCCGCCGCGCTTGCTGCAGCGCATCTAGCACACCCTGAGGGATCGTCGCCGTATTGAACGAGTCGCAACCACTGCCAAGTGCAAGCTGACATGGCAGGAGGTCGGATCCGCGTTTGGACAAGATGGCGGTGACGACGCAGCGTAGTCTGGCAGCTGTGCACAGCTCTACTGCTGCTGCTGCCGTTGACATGCAAGAGTGCAGAGACCAGCAGTCGCGGCCGACATGTACCACCCACTGGACGCACACGCGCACAGTCTGTAAGCATTGAGATAGCTGCTGCGTGCATCAGCAACGCTGAGGCAGACATGGCGGCGGTGCGCACCCTTCGCCTGGCTGGTCTGGCGGGCAATCGCCGCCCAGATGCCGCCCATGTCTTGCCCAGCGGAGGAGTCCCCGCCGGGCGTGCCGTCGTCGTTCACGGTGGTGTTGCGCGCCGGCACCGGCGCCACGACGTGGCCGCCGCCCCGCTCCTCGATCTCCTTGTACACCGTGTTGGGCATGCCCAGGCGTTCGAGGGCCTTGGCACGCTGCTCGGCGCGGCAGATGGAGATGCACGGCACGTCGTACAGCACAAAGAGCAGGTCTTGATCCGCCACGAGGCACGCGAACACCATGTACACGGGGTTCTGCACACGCCAGACCATGTGTCACCCCACCGCCGATCTGTCGTCTGGTGTCGATTGCTCATAATGCGCGCCAGCCTCTATGAAGGCAGCATTTGTGCAGGCATAGTCCTCTATGTGCACAGCTGCATGCCGCTTCACGCCGTTGCTCACAGCTGTATCAGGCCAAGCTGATCATGGCAGCGGGAACTCTCGTTGCCTTGATGCTGGTCACTGCCACTCCAGAGGGCACATGTAAGGGTAGGCAAGGGCTGCCCTTTGGTGCCCTCCGACCGCCCTGGGTGCGGGCAGGTGGATGGAGTGAGAGCGGGCAGAGGGGCGCACCATGCGGGTCGGCCGCGCGAATTCAAGGTATTTGAACTCGTACTGCGCCACGACAGTATTGCACACGCTGCCGAGGTTCAGTGGCGTCGCGATGTCCGGGTCATCATCCTGCGACCGAATCGAGTCGCTCTGCTGCAGCGGCCGCGCGTCGGTGGGGCGCGCGATGCGCGAGGGAAAGCAAGGCACCGCCTCGGCCGTCGTCACGCGGCCGTTCGCGCTCGGCATCTGCGGGATTTGCGAGATCGATGGTTGACCCGAGCTCGTCTGCAGCGCAGCCTGCGTCGGTGACAGGCTGGCAAGGGCATCGTAATGGCGTGGTCTGTGCGTGCCAGGCGACGAGCAGTCACAGTGCCTGTTGTGCTGTGGTACCGGTGCGCGAGCGTTGGTTGCTCGACGATGCCATGGTCATGGTAGGACCTGGTGTGTCTGGCTGCTTCACATGTGACCAGAGAAGCCTGGGAGGCACAACACATGAAATTCGGGCTGCTGTTCGTGATGGGGATGTTATTGGAGGCACAGGGCACCAGAATGCTGCTCTCGTGCTGCAATCGAGGCGGCACATGGCCAAAGATGCTGGGGGCCGCACTGTGGTAGACTGGAAGACGTATGAGACGACTGTGGAGCCTTTGAGATCAACAATCATACGGGAGCGCCTCTCGGATGACTGCTCCCGCAGCTCGTCTGGCAGCCAGTCTGTTATCTGGTTCTTGTCATCTTGAACGATCGCAAACGCTTTCAATCGTAGTGGCAGATGCAGCGAACCGCTATGTACGACTCGGACCTGCATGTCAGCGGACCATCTAGCCTTGAATCACTGTCTACAAGGAGCACTGCTCACTGACAACGGCTGGCATTTGACTGCCATGCTGACTGGCATAAACTGACTCTACATGCCCTGCCACCTCATTGCGTACCTGCACTTGAAAATGAGGCTTGAACTGCCTGTCATTTTTCATCGGTAAACAGAACTCTGCTGGGGCTGACGTGATATTCAACTGAACTTGTTGAGGAAGGCAATTGTTGGTGTTGAAGCCTGGCCCGCCGGTGGCTCCGTACACTCGCTCATACGCGGCTTCACTTTCAGACATCAGCCAGCCATCTTCGACCTTGCGAGCTTCCATCTGACCAGCATATCGGACGTACTGATGCTGGCGATCTTCAAGACCTGCACGGCCATGCCATCGTACGCAGGGATACTCGAAGGCCGTAAGAAATGATGGCCAAAAGAAATGTGACTTGCACATGCATCTTCGTTGCTGTGCTGACAGCCTTGCCTTGCATTCGGCAAGGGAGCTCGCTAGCCCCGCACCACCGCGCGCGGAGACGAGATGCTCTACTAGGAGACAAGGGCATACGATAGCGCTTGCATGATCTCTATGATATAAACACGGCTACTCTGTCAGACGAGTTTGCGGTCGTGAGGGGCCTGGCGATTGACCCGCCGCTGCTGCTGACATGATACATTATTCGTACCGGGCATTGACATGTGCTGGGCGATCGCTTGAGCCACCTCTGGACTCCATATTTGCGGCATTTCGTCGACTGGCCTCATTTTGCCCTGTTTCTGCCCTTGCAAGCGTGCGGGAGAGCTTCGCTGAATCAATGGTCGTGCACTTCCGAGGCACCCTTTCTTCCTCTAAGCCTGCCTTCCGGCAAATCGACGGAACAAAATGTCACTCGTTGGGAAGCTGTAACGAGGCAGGATCGATCATGGACCTGCATGTCGACGCCGTGACCCGCAGCTTGCGATTGAAGGAGCACCAACACCCGTACTTCATCAGCTCTAAACAATAGCAGGAGCCAATGTGAAATGGTGGATTTGCATTCATGTGGTATTACGTGTCTAGAAGCCATGGTGGCTCGAAGAATGTAACTTGCAGCCGTGTGTGCCACGCATCCTATATAGCAACAGACGCGAGAGCCACCCACGATCAGAGTTAATAATAGATTCATACTAGACGATCATTCATCAGCGGCAGCTACTTCGAGTGTGCGCGTTGGTAACCGAGGCAAAACGCTGGTGCAGTGGTAATGCGACCGCGGGCAGGCACCTCAGCTATCCACAATGACCAAGGTGGCTCAATGGCAAAACAATATGTGTACAAATGATGCAGCGCTGCTTTTGACGCCCGCGAACGTCCACTGCTGGACAGATATCAAACGTACGCTTTTGGATAACGACGCATGAAACAAAGAGTTTTCTTTCGAGCAGCAGAGGTGGAGTCGTACATGCTGAATTTGAATAGTCCTGTAGACTGAAGCGGCTGCTTGTTTCCCACAGCGAAATTCGCGAGTTCCTTGGCCAGATGGTTCCTGTGACCGCGCTTACCTTGGGATTCACACGATTGACGGAATGGCTGTTGTTGCTCACACTGTGCAATTCAGTGCCTGTGAAGGCAATCTGAAGGCCGTGTCGAAGCGGGTTGTTGCGATTGCGTGCGATGTGAGCTGCTCACACTTCGTTGCGAGGCAGGAGTGGCTTCAGGACTCCGCACGGCTGATGCAATGCAATCCAGCGTTGCGGAGCTGGTTCAGCGCCGAAACCGGACCAGACAGACGAGTTGAAATGGCAAACGTACAATTCCATGCTTTCATGGTGCGTCCGTGTGTTTCTGGCGTCGAAGGCATGCAGGGGGTGTCGCATTGTTCTCATGCTCCTGGGCGCCCGCGAAAGTTCCGGCAGGTTGCGAAGAGGTCAATACTATGCAGAGGAACGAAACGCAGTAATGCCAATCGCTTCTTTGGCATGGAGACACCGCCGCAGGTGTTCTCTGCCTGCGCATAACGGACCATGGAGTGTCGCCCTGCCAGGACAGTTTCCTTGCTGTCGACATGGCGTGCCCGCGTGCTAGCGTTGACGCTGGTGTCCCGCGTTCGTGACGTTCTGTTGCGCTCACCCTGGCGCGACACATTCTCTGCTAGACTTTGGGGCGCCGCGCACTCGTTACAATGCACTGCTGCTGTCGCAAGCGCCACGATGGGCTGTTTCGATTCAAGCCGGCTAGGTAAACCTGGCAGAGAATGCGCCTGGCTACCGTCATTTGCGGTTGCTAGTCGTACAACCGTCCATTGTCCATGGCCACATGGCCTGTACAGGGCACGGCAATCAGTCAAAGCTGACATGGCGCTGACAGAAACATCAGTGTGACAGCACGAAAACGGTGAATTCATTGGAGTGGCCTCATTCGCTGACATAGCAAGCGCGGCTTTGTGCGGCATGTTGCTCGTCAACCTTCAATTGCAGCGGCGCGCGGCTGCATGTAGGGCCGGTGGCGAAGATGAGTTCGTTGCGTGACACGTACGTACCGTGGTGCAATTGCAACCGCATACGGCCGCACGAGGCACCGCGGCGACCCTGTCTGAGAGATTACCCATCACCGCGATATCCCGTTCAAACTCCATTGGGATCTTGAGTCTATGGGGCCCGTTCGACAACCTAAGCCAGGCAGATGCCTTCGCAAGGCCAACCAGGCGTATATCACATGCATGCGAATCAGCACAAGATTGCATCACTGGATTCGAAGTCGATGCTTTGGGCGCTTTCGTGCGACCTTCCCCAGTAGAGCGGCTGCTGTGATTGCAGTGCGTGTTGGTGTGATCTGCAGCGCTGTAGATCCGCGCGCTAGATCCGGTCCCAGGAGTTCCGTCTCGTCGCTTCTGCGAAATGCTGCTGGCTTGTTCGCTGGTTTATCCCACCAACGAACGTGTGTTCGGCATAATCTTTGTTCTTGCGTGATTAGAGCAGCAATTATCTTTTCGACCCATGGCGCGATTGATGCTCTCGCAGGTGAAGGGGGCGTCCATATCTGTCCTCGATGAGCGCATTGTACGTACAACGCGGTACACGACGCTTGAGCGCAATTTGCATGTGTATGCATTGCATATCAGTGGTCCGTCAGAACTGATGCCGCACAGCGACGCAGATATGTGATGGGCAGAAAGCACGTGCAGAACATAATCGCTAATTACTGCAGTATACTGCGTGGTTTTGACGCTGCATCTGGTCGCTTTGCATCATATCCATTAGGTCAGCATGTCCATCGAGGCGAGGCGCATGGATGCACACAAGCATGGGACGAGCAACGGCTCGTTGCGCGGCCTCTGTTCTTTTTAACTGCATACATGAGGGGGACGTCGTACATGTCTTCAGCACATGTTACCGTTGCCATGATTTGAGTCACCGTCGCTGGTTGCACTGTACAAAGCACAGGCTCGAGCATAAACAGCTGCGGTGAAATGGTCGTGTTTGAGCCCGGGCTTTCACGCCAACTAATACCGCAGGCCATGGTCACCTCGAGCTCGGGCGCTGCCGCGCTGAGCTCAGCGGGGCAGCTCCATCATGCATTCTACATATCGCGTATGCTTCCAAACAGTATAGGATGTTCACAGCGTGCAACTGACTCGCAAACACACACTGCTCTCGCTTGGCCTTGAGCTGTCATGTTTGGCATCCGTGCTGCCAACAGTACAGATCCCAGCTGCAGACCTTCTTGAGGCGATGTTTGTACTTTGCTGAATGAGTGCACTCTAAGATCTGCCGATCATTGCTCCTGGTGGGTGTGCCTGGTACTTCGATACGGTGCTCCGCCATGCGTTGGCCCGGGTCTGTGTAATGTGTTCTGGCAGATCACAGCTGCAGAACAAGTGTTCGCACTGAGCGGCTCCGAGGCTGGCTGTGCTGGCCCGACGACAGTCAGGCCACCGCATGTGCAGGCGCGGACTGTTTCAGACACATGCAGTGACTTGCTGGCCTGCTATCTCTTGAGATAGGAGATCGGCTTCCCCGCCCTTGCAAATTCAACCTTGTTGAGCTGCGCCTTAAAAGTGATCTGCGTTTTCGGAACTGAAAGAATTATGGTTTACCGTGTTGACGTTGTGGTCCTCAGCCTGGATAGGCTTGTCAGGTACCGCCAGGGCCAGATACATCAGTTCCAGCCCAGGCGTTCATTGGTCCAGTGCGGTTGGAGGTTGAGAGCGGTTTCGCAAGCGGGTGTAACAAGCTGAAGCAAGGGCCGCTTCTCTCTCACACCAATTCAGCTATGCACACAATCGCCACCAAGCCTGGTGTCACAGCACCGCATGCATTCACAACACAGGCTTCACAACACGCTGTGGAGGGGGGGAGGGGTGATGTGAAGCGGTTGTGACGTGTCGCTATGCCACCTGCCTCTCCAGCTGCATCCTTCAAACAAAACACACAGGTGCCCGGTGGGTGTTTGACCATGCATGCGTGCCCCAAGTCTACATGCATGCAGGTGTGCAGCCTGTGCATGTGGAGGCGGATCGACTCTGGTGGTTGCATGGCAGATTTGCATGCGGCGGTTCTAGCGGCTGTGCAGCCTGTTCCCATGCATGCAAAACACACGATGGGCGGCCACAACGCTGCATACGGACACTCTCGTACATGTACGCCTAGCCAACCACCGCGAGTCTCCCTGCCCAGCACAGAAACACAGTTCAAAACCAACCGTGCTCGCTTCATGCAGCAGCATGCTTCACACGCTGACCCCAGCCCGCGGCACAGGGCATCGACCAACCACACTGCCACACGTACACGGGAAGCCATGTAATGCCAAAAATCACTTGCGGATGCGAGGCTTGCAAACACATGTGCCACGCATGGGAGCTGCCACGGGCCGGCCACCGGGCGGAAACAACAACCCCCCCGGCAGCCGTTAAGCAGCATCGCAATACTTCCTGGATTTGGACAGCTCGGACCCGCTGCCATTGTCGCGCACAGCATGAGAACACACGCTCAGCACGACGCGGTCGCCAATCAGCGCTTGTCTCCTGCCCTCAGCCATGGACACCTCAGAGAGCCTACCTTCGTAGCTGCGACTGCTACGGTCTAATCAAACACTTAATCAGGACAATCAATCAAAATTCTCAGGGACTGGATCGGGACTACTTCCCAAACAGATGCTCGCGGCTGCACTGCCGGCTGGGCCAGCACCATGCCGGCTGGCTCCAGAGAGCAGCTCACTGGTCAGCCTTACAGCATAGTGGTAGATGGCAAAGGCCCCCCGTGCACATACGCACTGCTACCCCCTGTCACACACAGCAGGGACACCCGGCCACACCTCCCCTCCAAGCCAGAACTGGACGGTCTTGGCCTAGTACACAGCACACATCCGACTTTCAAGGCTTTTTTCATGGGGATGGGTGAACTGGCAGTGGCCCACGATGCCCCCAGCCCGGCCCCAGCGTCAGCCTGCGTGAAATGCTAGGATCACCCCCGTCCCGGTCGCCGGGCTCAACCTCCCTCCGGGACACCCGTGGACACATGCAGCCTTCTCCCGGCAGCAGCTCTGATGCAACTGAGTCTGATGCAACTGAGCCAACGCCACGCGCCGTGAGCACAACCGCAACACGAGCGCGCACGCGAGGCCGGACGCTGCTCGGGTGGCAACACGTGCACATCAGACAGGTACATGCATCCGCACCCCCCAGGCAGGACCGGCAGCAACGGGCCCACGGGCGGGGCCCCGCGCAGAGGCGACGGCATCAGACGGTGGGCACGCGGATAAACACGGCGCCGGCGGGCGCCGGGGCGACGGTCTTGCGCACAAAGCGGCCCTGCACGCGCGGCCGCGCCACCGCGCACACCCTCCGCTTCTCGTACCGCACCGTCGCCCGCCCGCACTGCGCCGCCGCGCGCTTCACCTTCAGCAGCTCCCACCTCTGCCGGCGGCACTGCGCTGCGGCCCGCATCGCGCCCCGGTCCTGTGGCTGCAGTGAATGCGGCACGTACGACTTGGCCTCGCGGGCCGCGTCCGCCGAGTCGCTCGCAGGCCGCGGGGGCGGCGCCTCTCGGCGGGGCCGCATGTATGCGCCCCACGCGATGCTGCGACCGTGGCGCAGGTGCGCCGCGTACGCGTGCGCCGGCACAGCCACACAGCAAGCCTGCGGGACGAGGACGGCTGTGGTGTGGTGCCTTCCCGCCTGCGCTGCCGACGGCTCGATTGCGAAGGGATGTGAGGGCCCCCCCGCATCGGCCCGCGCCACAGCTGCACCCTCGACGGCTGCCTCTGTGTCGTGCGACTCCGCGGCATGATCAGAGGCGGCGTGCTCGGCGAGCCAGTCCTCGTGGAACGGGCATGCTGTTGGCACGGTGGCGACTGGCTCGCGGCAGCCGTCCGCGTCGTCACTCAGCCACTCCAAGAAGGCATCGGCGCCTGGCGTCGGAGCCTCCAAATCCAGGACGTGTAGGTCCGAGAGCTCGAGGAAGGAGGCAGGCAGGGGCGAGGCATCATCATGTAGCAGATCGGTGGACACCGGGACCTCGAAGGTGGGTGACATGGGTGGCTCGAGTGGCAGTAGGTCAGACTGAGCCTTGACAAAAACATCATCGATGTCTGTTTTTATATCTGCCTGCATGCCGGTGAACTAATCCATGAGAGGAGCTGCATGGTTGGCCAGCAAGATAGGAATCAACCAGGTCACTCTCAATGGGGAGCATTTGTGGATGTTTGTGTGCATGAATGTGGAGCCGGTTCGACACTAGCTGCAGGAGTTGGGCTGCGGTGTGAAAGCTGATGAGGAGCCTGGAGAAGGGGGAAACGAATGGTATTGTTTAGGACCTCGGCACGGCATGGGCTGTGGGTGGCACAACATCCACTTCTCATGGATGTGAGTTGACCGTGGATCTACATGCCAAGGCCTCATGACTTGACCCTGACGTCCGTAAGACGGCAGAGACTGAAGATCGTGAGGAGAGACAATTACGTGCCTCTGGAACCAGCTGACTGTTATAATGGTCTGGTAGGCTTGTGCATTTTGGATTAGGCTGAGCACAGACTGGAGCGCACCATGTTAAGTGGCAACGAAGTTGGCACCTTGCAGCCTGCTTCGATCTGACCATCGGGCTCCATATGCTCCGGTACGCCTTCTCTAGCCGAGGAATTACTATTCAGGTAATCCTGCAAATATATGCCGAGTCAGCTTGCCGTTCGATCTGCGGTCAGCCCGAGCCGTGCCCCGCAGCTGGAAAAGGCGCTCAGTACTGGAGAGGTGCGTAGCGCTCTGAGAGAAAAAGCAACCCATCTCAGACATAGCGGTATGTTGAAGATGATCATTGTACCTGAATCGCGCTGCAGTCGACGTCTTGCGCTTCGGCAGCTTTGGATGCGGCCAGTGTGATCGAACGGACGTCGTTACATGTGTTGGCGCAGCTAGCAACGGCCGATACGCCTATCATGAGAGCAGGAACTGCGCTGTGTATTGCAGCTGAAAGACTGGCTTCTGGCTGGGCGGCGACACGGAAAGGGAGCACTCACGCACTGTGCGGGCAGTTCAGATTGTTGACCCGTGTTCCTACAACCGTGACGCGTGTGAATCAACAACTAGCAACAGATAGACTGATGTTGATCCAGGCTCCTGTAAAGACGCTTTTCACTGCGTATGAGCGCTGAAGACCATATTATGGCCGCGCGCCTCGAAATCCTTGGACAACACCTATCAGGTGTTCCAGCAGACAAGTGGCTACATGTGCTGCATGGGATCTTGCACATACCGACGACTTCGCCAGGGTGCAATCGAACGCAGCTACATTGCCGACCTTTGCTGAAATGCAAAGCTAATATAATGAAGCCGGAAATTGTGCTATGATGACGCGTGCACACATCCATTGCAATACACCACGTACATGATTGAATGCACACACCTGGTGAGTCTCGCTGGCTGCCGAAGTGCACAGATAAGTGGCGCTAAATTGACCGAAAACGACAGAAGATGATATCAATTGTGTTCTCATGTAAACATTCCCTCGTTGTGATCGTGACCGACGTATGTCAGATAGGTAGATACATACATCGATATGGATGCGATCACCGCTGCGGCAAGACGCCGCGCAAATATACGCTCTGTAATATGATGGACACGGTTGGTAGCGTGTGCTAGCTGAGCTGTATCTGAGTTTCTCGTGCACCTCGGGCCGTTGCCGCGGGGCAGATGGGCACTGCACTGCAGCCACTGGGCAGGGGGCCGTGTTGGACTGCCATGGCGCACAGACCCTTTGCAACGTCATATATCGCAGAGCAAGTAAGGCAGGTAAGCGAGTAAGAACGACGGCATTGTTGTAGCACGGTTGACTGTGTGCGTCCATCCGCTGCGATTGCGATGCATCGCAATGTGCGCTTCACTGAGGAAATTTACGCGACTGGCAGATGCCGGGATTTCCAGGGCGCCATATACCAGCAACAACACAATCCAATACACTGTAAGAGGCTAGCATGATGTATGGAGCGGGCTGCTGTCCCATGCAAACCACTAGCCACAACGGTCCCAGCCTACAAAGTATCTCGAAATGTTGCTCCCTGATACCCAATAAACTCCCCAATCGGGCATACGTGCGCGCTTGGTATACCGAGCTTTGGCTCCTCTGACGTCACGCTTTTACGTTTCCACTCCGGAGGGCTGGTGCAAGGGTCACGCCTGATTTGCGAGCAGGGGAACATAGCCCCTTGGGCTTGGCGTCGGTCCTGCATGCCCGCCCTTGGGTCACACAACGGCCACAACTCACAGTTGCTTTGTCAGACTGTGGCCTGGAATTGTCGGACGAGCCTGCTGCATACACTCTCCCTGTTGCTGTTCAGCAGGTATTGATCTTGTTGTGCTGTTCATGCGTCCAACTTGTGCCATGCATAGTGTGGAGCACAGCCACACGCAAGACAAACATCACAGTTTAGCTGTACTTGTGGGATCGGCAAAGCACGTGCTGTGCCGTGCGTGTATCATTATGCTGGGATGAGCTCCGGTGGATGCTTGTGTGGCAGCCGGTTGCTGGTTTGGCTTGTTGTGTGTGTTTGCTTTGCCATACAATGGCCCGGTATGTGTAAGTTATAATTATTGTGCATCTGGGCTTGCGGAATGGCCAAAGCACGTGCTCTGCTCTGCTGGCCCCGCTCTCCGACACATCAGACAACCCGGGCAGGTGTCCACTGTGCTGCAAGTGCACATCAGCATGACCATGCATCATGGTAGAGCCGGGAGCACAGACCTGTGCATTTCATCTGCATTGGACACCCCGGGTGTGTTGGCGAACAGATTGTTCTGGAATGTGGTGACATACACTGACATCCTGTAGCAACTGAGATCCATTCAGCCCATTGAGGCATGTGAGTATTCCTGTGAGAGGAGCACTAGGCTTCCCGAACGCTTACAATGAATACCATGGACTCCAGCATGTCCATGCCTATTCCTGTGATGGTCTTGTAGCGACTTGGCCTGGCAGGCCCACAACGGTTGCCTCGGTATGATGGCTCGGGGCTGGGGCCAGGCAAGGACGATGAGGCTGCGGCCGTGTTACCAAGGAGCATGAATTTTCGATGTGTTTGGGCTGGGGTGCTTCCTGCAAAGGACCACATTTTCAAGGCGGAATGCGGCCAGCTCATCCACAAGTTTTTTGAGACAGTCTGTGCTATGCAGACTTGATCTGAACTGATGGACCATTGCATTATGGCTGTCCAGATAATTCTTCGACGTGACGATCGGGGACATCAAGGTATTGTGGAGGATGATCTAGTGCAATTCATCACGTTTGTGATTCCAGCTAATTTACTTGGGGAATGTTGGATCTCAGATGTTGCCACAACCGCTGTCTCTGCTTGATAGGTGCATGTGTGATTTCTGCTAGGCCAAACATGCTATCATGTAGCAGTCAAAGGCATTGTCAAGAGGATGCAATCGTTGGTGGGCAGCATCCGAAAGGTAAACAATGCTGCATCACGACGGAGCTTTCTTAGTTCTCAATACACTGCCAAGCCAGTTGCACACCACGCACACATCATGCAGCAGCTGCAGCACTGAAGCACCTGGAGGGGACAACTGTGTATCTACAATACGCAGACGATGATCATGTACGGCATTGATGAATGGCGCTAAGGCGTGAGACACAGCTGTTTCACAATCTTATACTTGTGCTTTGGTTTTGCGTACTAAATCTATGCACTTCCACGAGAATGTACGACCCATACACTCATATCCAAGTCAACGTTGCAGGTGATCCGCGGTCACAGGCTATGTAATCATGCATACAACTTGACACTCGGGCTTGGTCCTCGTGACATTTTGCTGGCAACGCTGCACAGGCTGTGCTAGGTTGAGCACATTCACACTTGACAGGTATGTGCGCGTTTGAGTCAGTAGCTACACCATGTAAACCTCATCCGACATAGATCATCATGCAGTGGACCCCAGCCATGATACCTGTCACAATAGCAACAAAAAGAAGCATCTGCAATGGTGACATGTCCACATGCCCCTGGAATTATAGTGCATATACAGATCACAGCGTGTATACAGTCAGAGCATTGAACTTTTGACTAAGCTTCCATATTGTGTTGTTAAATGTGCAACCTTGTTATAACCATGAGCGTTGCCAGCAAAAACGCTGCACAGAACCGCGACGCTAATTGGGCATAACAACGCAGCAACATGAACCCGCCACACTCTTATTGTTTCATTCTTGGACGCCCATTGTGATCAGGCTTGCTTGTCGCAAGTCCCGACAGTTTTGGGCAATGAGTGCAGCACGCATCTGTTTGCCTCGGCATCCAAGAGATTTGCCGCTGTTGGCCTCATGCCAACCGCACAGCTTGACATGGAGTCTGCAAACCTCACAGGTTGACATGGATTGGTTCTATCACCTAAGCTACAGTTTTGCCATATCCCAGGCATCACCTCATTGGGTCGTGTCTCCACTATCATCAGCGGTCTTGCGGACAAAGCGGCCTTTCACTCGTGGCCGGGAATCGGCATATTTCTTCCGGCTGGCATACCGTACACCTGGTGTACCCCTCCCACGCTTCTTGGCTTGGAACCGCCGCAGCTTCTCTCGCCTTTCTTGCATCACGGTTTCTTGCGTTGCAGGATCACGTGGTAATAGGCTCTGGGGTATATAGAAATCTGTGGGCATGATACTTGCGGGAGCAGCCATTCCTACGGCTGTGCAGTTATTTGGCGGCAACACTGTGGAGGATGTTGCAGTGGCACATGGAGCCACTGCTGGTGTGGAAACCATAGGTGATGTCCTCAACAGCTGAGCAAGCGCTAGTGACAGCGGGCCTGAAATAGCTGCAGGGATTCGGCTCTGCTGAGTCTTGAACAGTGCGGGAGCAGAGGCAGATGATGGAGTCTGTGCCTGCTGCAGCTGTGGCTGGACAACGGAGAATGCACTACTCCCGAACCCAGTGTTGCCAGATGCCAGCCCGCTGACTAATGCGTGAGCTTGGCCTTGCAGCATTGCAGCCAGCGCGTCTGGGCGCAGCTGTAGATTTGGTAGCCCGCTGGCATCATAGATGTTATTGTCCGTATGCAGCTGCAACGGAGCAGGCAACGCGGTGGCATCAGGCTGCATCTGCTGATTCATCTGTGCGCTTAACGAAGCCAACAGCTGCAACACTTGTAGCTGATGGGCAGGATTACTCTGCGGGTCGCATTCACCGGATGGCTCGACGGACTCGCGGACCTGCAAACATACCGCAACTCTGTTGGTCCCGGAGCTCCCGACGTTACGGCATCAGCAGCAAACCACACGCCGCATTCAGCATGGAAATCGGCAAGCTCTGCAATTTCGTTTTGTGTATGTTCCGCACGGCGAAAGCTGCGATGAATTGCGCCCGTGCTACGTATGCACACCTGGCATCAGCCGAAGTACACAAACGGAAAGAACTTGGAGAAGGAGAATCACACCGGTGCATGACCAGCCATTGCTGGTGTACTTTTCCGGCGCTGACTTCTTCCTTACAAGTGTTAATTTAAGACCACGCGACTCTGCGTCTGAGGCCCCACGTCGACGTGAGCTGGTAGTATGAACGATGCGCACATTGGGCGTGGGCGATTGCTAAAGACATGTACATGCTACGGGCAACGCACTTGTGCGAAGCAAAGCATGCTTCGCGATATCGCAGTGGCACACTGGAGCTGCATGGAGCTCATCGCTCCAAAGGCGCTACAGCATACATGGCGATGCGCACCTGTGTTGGCTATGGCCAGGGGCAGCGCCACGTGGCCACGACGCAGTCTTCCTGAGGCCGACCCGCGATCGTTAGTGAAAATATCTACATCCACCGATACCTGTGCTCCTCGGACGTGCACGTTGGCGGCTGTTGGCACTGGCACATAGAGCACTGTTCCATATGCCGCTCTCCTCACTGCGCGCAGCTGCGCCTTTGCGTGGAAAATTGACCGTGTGCGATGTTCCGAACCAATTTTGGCGTATCAAGATCTAGATCTGAAGGCAGCTCGATGCATGTGGCAGGTGGACATACAGTTTCTGTGGCTCATACCGCTCGTGCGTCAGGGAACCACGCATTCCCGACTCACCTCTGCTCCACTCATTCCGGTGCGTCCGAGACCTCGCGAGGTCTCGGACGCTCGGACGACCTCGTCAGGCCTCGGCCGAGCTCGGTGGCACTGCAAGTTGTCTGCGACATGGCTTTGACGGTATACCGCGGTACCACATGTCAGAGATACACCGCGGTGGCGGCGTTATCACAGGCGCCCTTTTCACAGCTTTCACACCTACCCAAAGTACCAGCCGGCTAGCCATGCCGTTCATCGTACCTGCAGGACCTGCGGCAGCGCCGTTACTGCAGCCGCTGCGCCACACCTTGTTCGGGAGTGCCGGTGCTCACTGAAGGTCAGTCTGGTTCTTGCGGTACCTCCACGTTCTTGTTGTGGCAGTCAGTCGGCAAAAAGCACAGACAGGCAGTGGGGCAAGAACATGGGACAGTACCTGCAGTACTAGCATCACTTCTCTACCTGCACCAGTGGTTCGTGTTGCACTGCCTGCATTAATGGCAGGCTAGTACCGGCATCACCGCCTGCGCTGTTGCGGCTACCTTCTACCTTCATCGACATCAACGAGAGTGAGTAGAGTGAGTAGGATGCGACCGCACCAAGCTCGAGATCTGGCCGGAGCTTGATGTCCTGCGGATTTGTCCCACATAGAATCCCATCATTTTCCAGTTTTATATAAGTGAAATAGGTATACCCTCCGTTACAAGGACACAGTCAGTCACAGAGAGGCAAGTGGCACCCCAGGCGACCACACAGCTCAGTCGAATGAATCGCCCAGCTGCGTACCTGGCGTGTCACCAGGAGAAAGGCACCAAGGCGGGCAGTACTGCGTAATCAGCGAGCATCGATCGCAATATATTGCGTTATAACACAACCATCAACCTGGCCCAACGCACGCACGCCACAACCGCAACCAGAGCGCGCAAATTCTACAGCACCCGCAATGCTTGACACAAACACCCAGACCTCCACACACGCCACCACCATGCGGCGTGGGACGGCTGATATTGGTGGCTTTGGTGTGCACGTGCATCGCCCGAGCGGACCTACCGGCGTCTCTTGAGACAATGAGTCAATTGACTCTTTGTCTTTATGACATACACCACGACGTCGTATGGTACCATACACCCACACTAGCCAGCTGGCATGTGCGCACATGTGAATGCCTGGCGATAGAGCCCCCACCCGGCAGTTGACGCACAAACCACTCATGACGAGGTGCCCGTGACAAATCTGTGACACGCACCCGCACTCGAGCAATTGCAAGACCCAGGGCCTGTCCGGACCATAGCACCAGTGCAAAGTAAAGTAAATCTAAATTTACTGAGCCGTATCATATTGGACATTGACAACTCCGAGTTAACGGGACCACATGCCGAAGGGGTAAACCACCTGGAAACCCCCCTCAGACGACCGTACGTAACTCACAGGGCCTCCTCCTGTGCTAGGCGAGGTGGTCACGTACGGCCGTTTCGATTCCCCAAAGCGCACGCAGAATCGAACCCGAGACCTCCTGACATGGAGGGGGTAGCTTTTAATCCGCCCTCAACACATTGGACCCAGTGTTGGGTCATCGGGCCCGATCACATAGAACAATTCCGATTATCCAGCTCTTTTTCGGGTGGCAGCCCTGAAATTGCTGCAAGGCGACCCGACACCGGTGTACACCAAAACCACATGTGGTCAGAGTGACTGGCCATACATGCATGTATGGCCAGTATCCGCTGAATCCGCTGTATGTCGAGACATGTCTCGACATACAGCGGATTCGCCCAACGGCAGTGGCTAGTTTGCTGCCTTATATTGATCGACGATACCTCAGTGCTTTGTCAGTGTGTCTGCGCGCTTATACCTCACATCTTGACAGACCCCACGTCTCCCGGCCGCGGCAGGGTCAGACAGGAATGGCACGGCACTCGGAGGCAAGTCACAGCCCAGCATGCACCACCGGCCGGGACAGCGCGGCGGGCCGCTGCGACAGCCCAAGAGGCGCCCCGCACAGCACGCAGCCCGCAGCCAGCCGGCTTGGAGCGGCTGACCACAGGTAGTGGCCGGCATGGCCGCTGGGGCCAGAGGTGGGCAGTGCAGTAGCAGGCACTCCATACACGGCTGTCCGTGCTCAGCAGTATGGTCGACACTCAGTCCTCATGCCGGCAACACACGTCCACAGACCATAGCGGGCACGATGACGGCTCGTGGCGGGCGCTGCAGCCAGCTGTTATTCGTATTACCCCCGGAAGTGCGACGGCAGAAGGCATGGAATAGCTTTCACGGCCATGGCCGTGCATGCATGGAAGGCAGTGGCACATGGTCGGGTCGGAGCTGGTCCCTGAAGCACATGTAGCCTCCGGCATTGCGGCCTGCTGCTGACCCCATGTACGGATCTCATGCGTGCGCACGCGTGCGGGTCCGACTCTCATGCACCGGTGCCGGGCCCGGCTCGTACGCCTAGCACCTACCAGGCGGGGGGGTCCCAGCCCCCACCCTGAGGTGCTCTCAGACATGTGCGGGGGGTCCCTGCTGCTGCTGGATGCTTGATGCGGAGGCCAGATACAGCCCGCTTTGCAAGCAGAGACGCTGCCGTCTTGAGCTGGGGGTCCCGCTGTCAGTGATGGCAGTGTGATGACAAGGCAATGATACACACCGCGCCTCCGCGGCAACTGCGACTCCGGGGAAATTCACTTTCAGTGTGCCTTGTGGCGTCCCCGTACACCTGGGAACAGGCAGCAGCACAAGTTGGCCCGGGCTACGCCACGTAGCCTATGCCTGGGGTCATGCATGTACCGGTACTCGAACAGACTGGTGCCGGTGGCTGCCCTGGGGGTGCATGGGAAGGGCCTGTGCTTGCAGCGTTTGTAGGTGGAACGACATGGCACACTGTGAAAGTCTAGTGGTATGGCCGCTACACCACTGGACCGTGGCGCGCCGCACAGTGGTACAGCGCTGACATTACTGGACTTGCATACACCCCTTGCCAAGTCGCTGTGGCTACAAGCGCCACACGAACGCTAAGGTGTGCATGCCGTTCTTCGGCAAAAATCTGATTGGCAATTAACGAAGAACTGCGATCACGGGCATCACAGAGCGTATGCCTCAGCCCGCGCCCGGGCCGTAGGTTGTGGCATGATCAGACTCAAACTGAATCGCGAGCCAGCAGATCAAACGACAAGTCGACTGCGAAGCCGATGGCCGCTGCAGCGCTGTAGTTCATGCTCTTGATTTGCACTATGTTGTGTGTTCAGAACCCGGGCCCGGAATGGTTGGCTGTTTGGGAGGGGGCGGGATATCCATATGCTGCTGCTGCCGTTGCTGCTGCGTTCGAATGCAGCTAGGTGCGCATGTACTGCTGGAGCTGGTACGGGGGCATACTGGAAACGGGGAATTGGAGATGTGGGAGCCATGGTGAGATGGCGACATGCATGGCAAACACGGGCTCGAGTGACGACCTCAAGCGAGATCGTTCACGACGCGATGCGCCTGCACGAGCCAGCTACCGTGTCTATGTATGAATGCTCAGAGTCCTGAAGGATCTCAATTCAAACAGGTCTGAGTAGCTGAATCTGCGTCCACAAACGCGATTTTCTGACTCATCATGTGCTGGAGTCAATCGAAGGCGTAAGGCCAGGCTTAGTTGGCGTTGCCCGCTCACCCCATACTCTAGGTCCCTGCCATGGTAGACCCAAGCCACCGCACAACACACAATCTATGCTGTGCCTCAGAGTGCTTTTGTCCAACTGGCCACACGGCTCTAGTTGTCCGTGGCACGGTGCATGCCCCCGTGTTCAAACATTGGCAGAGCTACCAGGCATCCTGGACATGTGCCCATGAGGTAGTCGCTAAATCGTGTTGCAAGGACTCTGAGGTCTTGCAAATCGAGGTCTGGGAGCGCTGCTGTGAACTCCTTGTAGATTCCTTTGGCCGGGACGACCAGTGAACCACCAGCTGCAGTGGACCAACAGCTTCAGCGTAAACAGTGGCATTACCAGGCAGCTATGTGCGGTCAGGTGACGGCTGTTGTGTGGTTTGATGGTGCTGCATTCCTGTTCATTTTGCTGTGGTGCTACCTGCCTCCCCATTGCCTTCCTTGTAAAGCGATCGGGCAGCTACCTCATGGATACCTGTCCAGGATACCTGGTAGCTCTACCAATGCATTTGAGCATGAGCAGTGCTTTCATAACTCTGGGGTTGCACAGCTATGCATCTGGGACGACCAGCGATGTCCTGGCTGGAGTGGTGACACATGGCTGCCCAGAAAAACGTCGTCTCACCGACGTTGATACAGAAGCCGCGAGTCGACCTGGAGATCAATCAATGCAAAAATGCCGCGAGGGCATCAGTCACGTAACATGTCCAGCTCAAGGGCGCTATGGCCTGCTGGGATATTGCAGCGACAGATCGCGATGACAACGATACACTGTGTGCACCTCGCCTCTGCTTGTCCAGCATATACGAAAACAACTCACAAAAAGCGTGACAATCGTCCTGTTTGCGTCTGCGCCGGACCCGTGACGATCTGGCTGTGACCAGGTGCTGCAGCTGCATGCAGCTGTCCATGCATCGATGGGAAAAATCACGGTCTCATTCACAGCTGTGAGCGTGTCGCCGCCAGCCCTGGGGCCGACATGTTGGGGCCAACGTCATACATGGAGCCGGAGGCACGCGCGAGAACAGACAAACTGTGAACGTGTGCTCTTGGACGGACATGCACATGTTCAGCTGGGGCTCTTGAGACTTTGCGGTGTCTCAATCCAGCGACAAAGAAGAGGCAAGAAGTTGACGACGTGGACAAGGTTTTCTTCATTCGGCATTCCGTGTACACAGTGTCTGAGCAGCCGAAGCGCTGGCGTTGCACAACCAGCTGCAGCTGCTGCATCGCGAGTCAAGCGAGCAGAAATGCGAGCTCGACCACGTACATCATGCAGTCCCACAAGCTTCCTGCCCGCGCGCAGAGTATCTGAAGAGATGCAAGGGGCTACCAGTGACGCATCATCGCATGCAGTACCTTTTAAAGCGGTGGTGCAGAAAATGTTCAATGTTCCGTGTTTCCCGTCACTGTACATGTGTCACACATGTACACCATCAGCCTCCACCGGAAGGCATACAAAGCCAGTCTATCGGAATGGTTCAGGGCAGAGGCGGTAGTCAGGACAACTTGCCCAATGAGGTCAGCGCTGACATTGATGTGACGGCTACGTGTTCATGCGTTCAGCACTGGCCACTTGACTGTGTCAGCGCGCTCTTGCACACTGACAGCTCGCAAACTATTGTCGAAATCAGAAGGCACTGCATGGCCAAGCTGCAGTACTTGAGGCACGGCGCTACGCGTCAGGAAAGAGTAGGCGTGATCTCGAGGTGTGTCGATCGACGTTTCCGGCACTCGGGCTTCATGCATACGTGTAACGTTGAACGCCGCAGAAAGCTCTGAGATGCTTAAGGCCGCCTATAGACTCATGAGAACTCCATGCCGATATAGCCTTCTTGAAAACTGGGCAGAAGTCCCTTTTCGCCGGGACGCGCATGCATGGGTGGCGCTGGGCGTCGTTCTGGGTCGTCTGAACGCAAATTTAAAGCACGCCCATGGCCATACACAACAGGCATTCCGTCTGTGCTCCAACGTACGCATGGCGACTTAGAAGGCATCGAGGAGATTTGAAGTCTTTAGCCGTTCCTACGGCTTCTCAGAGCTGTCAGGTGCCCGTGGACCCACCAGACATGCATGAAGCCTGCGTACTGTATATCGGGGACAACCCTCGTTTATCTCTGCCCTATCGAGCTACGGCAGTACATGACAGTACATGCAATGCATATATGGACGCAGTTCCCCTTGCGTAGTTCGCTCATATCTCCGTTGCAAGCACCGATGAAGCCAAACACGTCGTGTTGCGCGCTCGGGACCGCGCAAATACACTCGACGTCGGCTGGCCGCCTCTACAGGATCACAAAACAGAGCCCGACGTGCTACGCCTACAAGTGCGGGTCTGCGGACCAGAGAGGACGCAGGCGAATGCGTGAAGCAACGCGTGCCCGGTCTCTTACAAAAGAGTGAACGGGAGAAAACAAACACTGAAACCGAAGCTCATCCGAATCAACATCAACATACATCAACATCAACATACGCGTGCCCACGTGCACGTATTTCGCGCTGCGAATTGAATCAGGCGTTGCCGGCGGCCGCGGATCCATGCTCAGCTGAGCTCAGGGACATCTCTCGCAACGCCGGCACCGTGAGCTGTGCACTTTTGAGGGCTTGCGTGCACAGTTCGTGCTCCGCACAATGCATGTGCATGATGCGATGGTTGTGTGAGGCGCTGCAGCTGGAGATCATGGGTACGGCGTATGCATGGTGATAGTGAAGGATCTTGCAATTGGCACCAGTGCGTGCAAGCATCGATGTCTATGTTCACAGCGCAGCGCCATTTATACAGGTCTCGAATTGAGAGCACAACACAGCTTCCCATCCCATTTTGCACGTGCACGCTCTGTCATGCATATCCCTCAACCTGCAGCACGGTCAGAATAGTTGGACCATCTGGTGAGCCTCACGCCATTTCAAGTCCCACAGCAACGACGACAAACGGTGCGGCGTCTACGTCGACTATGCCACCATTACCGTGCCTGATCAGCCTGATGGAGGTGGCCTGGTGCAGTGCATCTGCCGACGTCGACATGTGCAGCCCATGGCCAGGCCTAGCTATAGGCGCATGCCCGAGTGCGTGTGAATTGATACAGAAGAGTGAACGAGTCTGAACGAACAAACACAGCACGAGAATGTCCCCCGAAACAGTGCTCACACATAGCCACAGTGCGTGTGAATTGATGCGCCCAGCGCCGGTCGCGACGTCGCAGCTGCGGAAAGCTCACAGCTGAGCTAGCCATGCACAGATTGAACCATGCAATTTCCCGAGCTGCCGCAGCATCTGGCTCTTGATTGAGCACAGAATTTCAAATTCAATCACTACAAGACTTTGCTGTAGCAGGCAAGCGAATGGGCGATGTCTCCAGTAGGCTTGCAAGTCAACTGTGAACGAAGCTCGAGCACGAGCCAAAGCAAACACTTGCGCCACAGTTGGTTGCCGGTACAGCTCATTACGTTCGACTGCCTTTCAGGAGATCCAGAGTGGCGCTGCTCGAGTGCTTCTAGGCCATCGCATACCGTGCGGCAATTAGTGCTGGTCGAATGATTTGCCGAGGTCTAGGTCTAGTCTAGCTCACGATTTGCAAGCTAGCTCTCCCTGATGTGCCAGACGTTTGCGTGCAGGCGACAGCGCTAGCATCTCCGCATCCGACTGAAGCTGCATCGAGATCCAGAATGAAGGTGCGCTCGCCATTGTGCAGAAGCCTCCTTGCAGTCGAAGTCTCCATTTCAAGGCCGTTATCCTTGGTCTTGCCGAGCACACCATGTCGATGCATGCATCAAGCTCGAATCCGAGCATGGCCTAGGCTTATCTCTTGAGATAGCTGACGCATGCGGCCGCACACTATCGTCAAAACGGCTCACTCACATTCCGCTACGCGCCGTGGTGTGACGCTACGATTGAGTGTGGCTTCGTTACCTGGTGGGTGTCAACAAGTTCCGTTGCAAGCGTTACCTCTGATGTGAGAAGAACCTCTAGAAACTCTATCAGATGTGATGTATGCATTGATTCTGGTTGTTCTCTCTGGGAAAGCACTGTCGATTCAACGCCACCAAAGCCCATGGCCAGAATGAGTTCAATGTATGTTTCGCTTGGAGTACCAGCAAACAACCAGAAGTCTATCTGCTGCCTCCATGGAGGCCTGCCATGGAGGCGGCATCTGATGGTCCCGGCGCATGCATGGGCCCCATGCAGTCTGCATGTGCACTCCTACCACTGCGAGTCAGGTGATGCTGTTGAACTTCACTAAGCCACTCTGCACTCCTGCAGACCTCACGGGCAAGGACCTTTGGCTGCGCCGCACTGGCGGCATGCATGGCCGGTGACTCCGCGGTCGCAATGGACGTGCCCTTCGGCAGCCTCGCCATGAACCTAGAGTGCCTAGGTGCGGAGTTCTACTCCTTTGCCGCGTTTGGCGAGGGCCTCTCAGAGGAGCTCCGCGGTGGCGGGCCCCCCTCGGTGGGGGGCCGCAAGGCCAACATCTCCGGCCCCCTGCAGGTACGCACCCACCTCCGCTCTCTGTGCTTCCCGCATGCATGCTGCTTGCATTAGAACAGCACCCCAGGAGCAGCTGGTGCACCCTAGCTAGCGGGCGTTCCTGCAGCCGCCCCTTGGAACCCGCACCTGCTCCTCGGAGTTTCACCGGATCAACTCGGCTCTGCACACATGCACACACCCACTCATTCCTGCGTTCAAGGTCATGCATTGCGACATCCCGGCCCCCCTTCCAGCGCCGCCCTGCGGCCACAGCGTGTACACGTTCCTGCAGCTGCACATGCACTGTGGTCCCAAGCGCATCTATTCATGGTGTGCATGCATGCAGGCCATCGTCGCAGAGATGGCAGAGGAGAAGGCGGCGCACGTCAGGTTCCTGCGGGACGTGCTCGAGGACGCGGCGCCGCCTTGCCCAGCGATGGACATCGGCCCGGCTTTTGCGGCGGCCGCCGACGCCGCCACCGGCGAAGTCCTCATCCCGCCGTTCAGCCCCTACGATGACGACACGCTGTTCCTGCACGCCGCCTTCCTGCTGCAGGACGTGTTTGCGACGGTGTATGCCGGCGTCGCGACCGATGAACCCAAGCCAGGTGCGCAACCGCCGGGGGAGCCGCGGCGCCGGCGACGTGATGCCACCCCCTGCGGTGGCGCGGAACGTCGTGTGCGCGGTCGATGCGTTCGCTGAGCGATCTGAGATTTCCACAGCTGCTGCACCTGTGTCTCAGCGGGCCCTTCCACCCCACCATCACCCCCGCAGCAACAACCACCCCCGCACCAATGTCCGACAGGCTGCCAGGATGCATGGGGACATGTGCAGCCCCTTCAGATTGACACACATATATGGCCGGCCGGTCAGGTTTCTTGTACATGGCCCTTCTGTTGAAGAACAGACGCCCGTTCATGCATGGGGAACAGGACTCATCGTGCAACCCGCCCCGCACACGTGGAGTGACCCGCTGAGGAGAGCATGCATGAGTGCAGGTCTCGAGTACACGTCCACGCTGTTCGCGGTGGCAGACTCCTACTTCGCCGGCGCCGTGCGCGTCCTCCTCCTGCTCAAGGACAAGGCCGGCAACCCCACCCCCTTCGGCTCCATCGGCAACCTCGTGGAGCTCATGTCCGACCTTCGCGACTCCGAGGACGGCCCGAAGGACCTCGACCAGGGCGTCGGCAACGCGACCGCCGCCAACGTGCTGCCTGCTGACGAGGACGGCCTGCCGTACACCCGCGAGGCGGCGCAGGGTCTCGCGATCCTCTACCTCGGAGGCATGTCCTCCGGAGGCTTCTTCCCGGAAGGCATCACGATGGGCGTCATGGCAGACACCCCCGAGGCTGCGGAGGAGGTGATGATGGAGCCGGAGCCGGAGGCTGTGCCCACCCCAGAGCCGCCCATGATGGAGCCAGAGACGGAGCCGATCGTTGAGGAGACGATTCAAGTTGACGTGCGCCCGCCGTCCTGATGTGCCGTGCCGCGCCGGCATGCCTTTGCTGTGAGAATATGGCGGGGGCTGTGGCCCCCACGTCCACTGACTGTGCAATTGCATCATGATGTTCGCTGTACGCACCGCAGATTTGATGCGTAGCCGGTACATTGCCCGCACGCGAGGTCGCCTCATGCATGTTCACGATCTGACAGGAGTTGTCGCGGACGCATGAGCTTGCGGCAGCGGCCATGTCAGAGCAGCCGCTGTGGCTCATGCATGCTGACGGCCCGGACACGCATGCAGGTCCCTCTCGCAGTTGACACCGCGGACGCAGGCTGCTCGGGCACGTGCGAGTACCGCGTGAACGTTGACATGGTGTGGAACGCCCGCACCCACCCTGTGGACTACCCGGCCGGCGTCGCACACTGGTCGCCCTTCTACATGGTCACCCACGATGAAACGTACGCCCCATCCCCACCTCACCCCCCCTCCCCCCTGCTTTAGTGGAATTGGTGCCGGTCACGCTGATGTGAAGAGGGTCCATCCCCCCCCCTCCCTCCTCCTTCAGAGGAATTGGTGTCGGTCACGCTGATGTAAAGAGGGAAAATACCAGTGTCGATGTGTGGTGCCCCTCAGACCGCAGCTGACCTGCCCGCGCTGCCGCGGTCACGCAGCCGTGCAGCTACTGCGTCGACTGGAATAGCAGGGTGTCCCTACGCTCACATGCTCCACCCACTCACCCCCTATAGCCACGGCCGCGCTGTTCCCCAGCGCACGCAACGCGCACTCCCGCGGCAGCCGCCACCGCGCACCGCACGGACGGTGTGGATGGTCAGCAGCGGTGTGCACATGCGTGTGACGTTCACACACGCATGGCTTGACGCGCACCCGCGTGGCTGCAGGTACTTCATGTGGCGCTTCGGCGAGCCGGCGAGCGCGGGCATCCAGCAGATCGCGGAGGACGGCCTCGGCTTTGACTTCATGGACGAGGTCGCGGCGTGCGGCGAGTCATGCAGCGACTTCGTGCAGGTCGCCTGCGACCCCTTCAGCGGCACCTGCACCGGCTCCGGCACCATCAGCGCCACCCCTGACCGCCCCTTCCTGTCCCTCGCTTCGATGATCGCCCCCAGCCCAGACTGGTGCGCCCTCCGCGTCCCCGTGCCTTGCAGCGGCGGCTCCGGGTATACATCTCCTCATGCATCATGCGGGGAGTGTAGCGGCCGCGGCGTGGCATCATGCATCATCGGGTGGCAAACGCTGTGTACATCTGCATTCCTGCGCATGCGACAGCTTCCCACACAACCCCACGTCACACCCGTCGATCAACCTCTTCGGACGTGTGTTCGTTACGCCGTTGCTCATCAGCTACGTCGCGGGCGTTTGTGCTTACGTCACATGTGCTCATGTGCGGCGTGTGAGGTGTGACGTGGCCACAGGTTCACGGGCGTGGACGCGTGGCCGCTGTGCGTCGGGGGCGAGTGGATCGAGGGCCGCGAGGCTGACGTGGACGCGTACGACGCGGGCACCGACTCCGGGCCGACCTTCCTCTCCCCGAACCAGCCTGAGAGCTCCGTCGTCACCAACTTCCGGGACACGATGCCGCTGTCCGACTCCATCTTCTTTGACCCCGCGACGTGCGCCCCTCTTGTCTTCCCAGCTCCCCCGCTGCTTGCGTATTCACAGTGGACAAAAAAAACTCTTCATTTTTCTTACGAATGCTCGAGTTCATTGCTGTGTGTACTACATGCTGTGCGTGCTGTGCCTGAGGGTGAGGGTGCGCTGTGCAGGGGGGCGATGCTAACTGTTGGCAACATCGCCGTGGAGCTCGTGGGGTGCGAGTAGAGTCAGACCTGGCTGCAACACAGCATCACGCTGCGTGTTGCTTAGGCTTCCATGGCAGGGCTGCAGTGCAGTGGATAGCATCACCTTCAGGCACCGGCGGAGTGCTGTGGCGATAGGCACAGCCATTAGTAAGTTGTTGATGCCATGTACATTCCATCGCAACAGGCGCCTGCCAGCTGTGTGGCTTTGAGGGCTGCTTCACGTTCTGCAGCTTGGGGCTGGCCTTTACGATACCGTGGGAGCAGTCCCGGTGGCCATGACTGGGTGGCTCTGGTGCACCCAGTCGCCTATTCTGAGGTGCACCCAGCTTTGCACTAAGGGCTGTTACGCACAACGCTCGTGCCCAGTGAGAATAGAGGTCGGCCATGGCCTACTGCTTCTGCTGCTTTCAGCTGCATCTCTGTCGGAGATCGATGCTCCAGATCAGAGCACTTCAGACAGCGAATCCTAGATGTTGGCGTGGATTTGAGAAGTGCACGAGCCTCTGAAGTATTGAGACTGACTGTACGTATCAATTTCATGTGCAACAGGCATACCTGATGCATGTCTCTATAGTGGCTTAAGCCTGTAGCGTGTACATGTAGGCTTGCAGGGGGTCAGGCTGGGAGTGGGGGGAAGGACGTGGTGGTTTCGAGATGACTGGGATTTGGGCATGGTACATGCCGTTTTGCCCCTGATTCGAACAAGACGTTTGCTACATGTGCAAAGCCTCTTATCCTGCAAGTTCCTGTGACCAGATTCTGACCTGTGACCAAATTCTGACTGAATTCTTGTGTAACACACATTCGCATGCAATGACTTTGACAGTGGTCCTTCCAGATTGTTGAACTGCCAATGCTACTCAATTTACATAAACAATACTTAATTGTACTGCTTGATGCTGCCGTCTTCATTATGAGAATACAGGTTGCTGGCCTTGCAAGCACACAGATTGCCGGCGTTGGTAGTGTCATGACATGCCATGATTTCAATGTGCATCTGAGCATGCACTTCCCACATTGCAATGACATCAGGGTAGTGCTCAACTTGGAATATGGAAATTGCCCCCATGTGCGTGTGCACTGATCCCTGCAGTGGAGGGATGTCATGATACAGGCACTGGCAGCAACATGGCTCGTCCAGTCAAGCAAGTTCGCACCCACCGCTCCGCGCTCTAGCAGACACCGCCACCTCCTGCTGCACATCAGTATTCTCTCCAGCGCCTCCGTGTTAGTCAGAGTCTCATTCATCGCCTTGGGGTCCGATCTGGATCTAGTTAGCTGTTTCGTTGCCAAACAATGACTTGTGGGGCTTATGGGGCAGAGTTTGTCATGGTGTTCTCAATGCCCTCTCCAGGATAATTCAGATTTACTTGACTTTACTTTGCCAAACCACATGCCAACAGCAAAAAACATGCTATGCTCCATGCGGATCCTAGATGAGACTGCCTCCCTCCGCGAAAGTATTGAACTGTGTGCATTCCAACAACCTAAATCGAGATATGCAGTGAAGTGCACAATAAACTGGTGATCGTGCACAAGCTTGGACTAGTCAATCTTGCCCAACTGTGATCCTGAAATTGTAGGGTGTGTAGGTGAAAGCCCTGAAGTGCCCCTGTGCATACGTGATGTGTGAAGCCTTGAATTTATGGAAATATATCAGTCAAGGGAGTAAGTGAGTAACATGTTGTTTGAAGGAATGCACTATACACATCGCTGTCCTTAGTACCAAGATCACCAAGCTACATGTCAGTGCCATACATGTCGGTGCGAACCTGGCAGCCTAACCTGGCTTTGTGCTGCTGGGGTGCTGAGGCTGAAGACTGTACAGACTGCTGTGCAGGAGCTGATGATAATCCTGGCAAGTTCATGCTATGCCTGACAATAGGTGCTTTTGCTCGCACATATGGTTCAACAAGCATCCAACAAGTTAACATCGCTCAACATCTGTTTCCTTGCTGCTCAACAGCTTGATATGACGGACCTGTGCACCCAGCAGAGATGCCTGGCAGATATGAAGCTCTTGGTTATGACACAGCTGCAGGCAGCCTCTGCGTAACACGGGCTTGTCCTGCAACACCATCACAAAGGTTTGGAGTGGTGGATCTGTTCTGGATCTGGGGCCGGCCATGCATGGCGGGCCGAGGGGATGCATGGGTAAAGTAAAGTAAATCTAAATTTACTGAGCCGTATCCTATTGGACATTGACAACTCCGGATTAACGGGACCACATATGCCGAAGGGGTAAACCACCTGGAAACCCCCCTCAGACGACCGTACGCAACTCGTACTACGCAATGGGTTTGCCTGCTTACTGTAGCCTTGGCTGGGCTTCGGTATTGCGTCGAGTGACCACCGGCATTGCGATGCAATCTATAGTGTTGTTTGGAATGGGTCATTGTGGGATGCTAATGAGCTAAATCAAGCTTATGGAATCTTTGGGCACGGGTGACACCGCATTCAGGCGCAACAACATCATCGCGTGCTGCTGTATGGCACGTTGTAACCCCATACAGCCGTTTTCGCATGAACTGTGTTGACAAGGCACATACCTAGGATACTGACAGCTGGGGGGGAGCTGTAGCTCATGCTGCCTCTGCCTACATGTGCGACAAGAAGCAACTGTCTCAGGCCTTGTGTATCTCAAGAGTGATCCCTGCGTGATTGCATGGTCAACTCTTCAGCGTTTTGTACACAGCTGGAGGTTGCATGGTGACATGGACCAGCCATGGCGGGCATATGCGTTTACATAGAACATGAGAAATGGCAAGGTGGCTCTATCAGGAAGGCTCCAGCGGAATGCGTAAACCTTAACTATGGCAAATTTGCCGTGCACACAAACTCTGCATGGTATATGTTATGTGACTCTAGACCACTCAAGATCACTCAATCATGAGACGACACATGGTACAGACATCCTTCCATGGCCAGCGAAGCATTCTATCTTGAGCTTGCTTGAAGCGTACAGGTGAGACTGATTGAAAGCTGTCACCAGAGCTACTAAATCACACAGCCAATCTTGGATGCAAGCATGATATCGACAGGATAGCAACAGCATCGGTGTGACAACATCGCAATCGACGTCAACCAGGGACAGAGCTGCAGCCAGCGCCCCAAGCGGCCGCAACCCGCTGTGCCGCAGCAAACCAGATCGCTACCGCGGCGGCCCTGAGGGGTCACCAACCTGTGGCGGCGGGTGGCTGGGGGGCCGTGGCTGCAGCGGCGGCCCGGGCGGTGCGCGTCCATACCCGCCCTGCCGTGGGGACCGCGTCTCCCCGTGCCGCGGGTAGCCCCGCCGCTCTGCGCCGCCACCGCGGCGCCCCCGGCCCCCCTGCCACCCCGGGCGGTCATGCCCGCGGTCGCCACGGCCGTAGCCGCGCCCGCCGCTGCTGCCGCGGTCACCACTGGTGCCGTGAGCTGGCGCGCACAGCGCCTGCAGGGGGTGGTAGTCCGAGTAGAGGATGTCGCAGGCGCGGCCGAGCTCCCGCTGGATGCAGCCGCGCATGTCCTTCGTGACCGTGCGGCCGAGGTCATGCGACAGTAGCAGCGGGTCCTGGATGCAGCAGAGGTGCTTCTCGTTGTTGATGCGGCGCGTCCAGTCAAGCTCCGCCTTGATGATGGTGTGGCCCCGAGCCGGACAAACCACCTCTTCATTGAAGTCAAACCTGCAAGCACGCATCCTGCGCCCGTCACTCCCATGCATACACAGTACCCTCCTGTAACCGTCACTCCGCCCGCGCAATACACTGATTCAACAAAACATATCAGTTCAGATCTAGACAGCAGTGGCAAATGGTGCAGAACATGCATGCTGCACTAGCATGTGCGGCTCACACATGCTTGCATTCGACTGGAGCAGACGCGGACTGTGCGTCATGGCAGTGGAGCTCGCGAGGCGCACCGCGTGGCGTAGTAGTCGAAAAACATCGTGAGCAGGCCGCCGAGGGTGATCCAGCAGTCACGGGCCGCCGCCGCAAAGCGCTCGACGTCGAGGCTGTACGCGCAGCGCCACGGCTTGCCCGCGACCTCGACGACCGTGTCCACGTCCATCGGCTCCTCCCGCTGCAGCACGGGCACGAGGCCGGCGCGCTGCGCGACAAACACGGCCATGAGCACCCATGCGTATGGCGAGAGCGTCGAGAGGTACGCGTCCGCGATCTGCCGCTGCTTCGCCCAGTGCTTGATGATGAAGATGAAATCGCGCATGCGGGGGTCGATGCTGGCGTAGGCACGCAGCAGCTCGGTGTTGCGCAGCGGCAGGAGGTTGTTGATCGTGACATCGACGTCGATGCCACGGCCGGGCAGCTGGAACTTCGCGACCGGCACTCGCGACTTTTCCAGCACGGTCACATTCTGCACAGCGACCATGATGAGCTCTCGAGCAGGGGGGGGGGGGGGGGGGGGGGGGGGTCGGAAGAGGCTATGCATGCTGAACCTCAAGCAATGCATGGAAAGCAGGCATTGTCTGAGCAACGAGCTCCACGAACAGCTCTGGGCTGTGGGCTGTTCACATAACTCATGAAATGACAGTATCGACACAGTGTCAGAGATAAGCCCCACAGCCGGGCTGTCCTCTACTCAACTGACATGCTGAGCATGCACCAGGATGACGCCGGGACAGAAGGACACAAGAAGGGCAAAGATGGCACAAGGACTGCTGTCTCCTGGACAGTCCCGTGGAATACAACACCACCAACGAGGGGTCAAGCACAAGGTGTTGGGCTCACACCAGCATTCCATTCTCCTTCAGGCCTTCTGCCAGCTCCACTAGCACGGCAGCCTGGCCGTCGCGGTCCAGTACGTCATCGCTCTCCACCTGCAGCGTCACATCGAGGTCCTTGTTTGCCCGCAGGCACAGGCCGCTTGCCGCCGAGCCGTACAGGTGCGCCGTCGCGCCCGGCCGCAGCTCGGCCAGCAGCGCCGCGACCTGCGCGTACGCCTCCTGCAGCTCCTCTTTCTCCTGTGGCGACGGCGCGATCGCCGCGACCAGTTCCGCTGCGGCCGCATCGATTCTATCGAGGCCCGTCCGTGGCAGCGCGCCGATCGGCCGCGCCTTGCTGCTATTTGTGCGCAGGCCCGATAGCTGCAGCTGTCCGGGCGGCGGCGGCACGACCTCGAGCATTGTCGGCGGGCCCAGCGGCGGCCGCGCCTCATCTGGCACGTGCTCTGGCTTCTCCTCACCTCCGCCCTCCTCCTCGGTCACCCCGTCCTCGCCCGGCCCACTGATGCCGTTGGCCCGGCCGTGCGCCACCAGCTCATCTACTGGCTTGGCGTGGAACAGGTCATCAATGTTCAGGAACTTGCCGTTACGGAGCCCAGCTCCGCCAGGCAGGGGCTGCGAGGGCAAGCTCAACGGGGGGCCGCTGACGGCGGCGGTATTACCTTGTTCTGCAGCTGGCTTGGCCGGCTGCAAGAGGACGGCGAGGGGATCCTCGCGGGGAGCTGGAGATTGGCTCACGCCCCTCACGCCACTACCCGCAGCTGGCGGCGCACCGCCGAGGTGCAACCCAGGGGGGGTAGATGGTATTGGCTGACTGACATTCGGGGCCGTGCAGGGGGGTGGTCCCCGTGCAGGACCTGTCAGGCCGGGTGGGGGCCCTGCAGGAGGAGCAGGCCCCAGGGGAGGGGGGCCGGATGGTGGCTTGGGTGCCGGAGAAGGCGCAGGTGGTGTTTGAGGCAGCGGTGCCACATCTGGTGGCGATGCGGGCTGCATCGGCTGCGCAGCCGGTGGACCGGGGGCTGTAGGCTGTGGCGTGTCAACATGCTCAGGGCCAGGCGGTAGCTGAGGAGACTGTTGAGCGGATGGGGATGGCGCGTGTGAGCTTGCTGTGGGTGCGGCCTGCGCCACAGGCTCCGCTGACGGCGCGTTCTGGGGGTTGGCAGTGCCTCGGCCGGCATCCAGGTTCCCGGATGCATGGTACGGATATTGCTGCATGGTGTGCTGGGGCGGAGGCATGGAGGGAGGAAACGGGGCAAACGCGGATGCGGAATTGCCATGGGACGGTGCCGGAGGAGGCTGTGGAGGCCGCTGCATGGCATGCATCTGGGGATGCATGCCTGGAGGAAAAGTGGGGTTCGACGGCATCATGGGGTACATGACATTGCCTCCGGGCTGGAACTGCAGCATGTGTGGCTGGCCTGCAGCTGCAGCAGGATTGAACACTCCATGTTCGCCGTCCGGGCCCGCAAACGGTATGGACGGATCTTGCGAAGGAGCGTGTAACCCATGAGGAGGCATCCCTGGCTGAGGTTGAACAGATGGGTGAGGGTGGGGCATCCCCGGCATACCGGGCATAAACGTAGTCATCTGGTAGGTGGTGGCAGCGCTCATGTGTCCGCATGTTGAATTGGGATCATGTGGATCAGCTGGTTGAAAAGGCGGCAAATGGGGATGATTGTATACGTTGGCTGGTGGAACTGACACTGTGAGTGGCAGCTGCATTCCGGATGGAGCTACTGTGAAAGGCCGAGAGGCCAGGGAGCTTTGGGCTGCATGAGGGCTGGCTGTCGTAGCTGCGTCGTTTGCATTGCCAGGATTCGTCGCAGGTTCTGCACATGAACGTATACTTCAAACGATATTTTCGCAGGCACTGCGTGCCAGCGGTAACTGCAGACAGGCTGCGGACGATATCAAACCGGCGACGTCGTGGCATTGCGCACTGCAACCGTGCAGGAGAGATGCAATCGCACCAGATCCCAGATCCATCTTCCCCATCAATCGCTCAACCATTTCATCACCAGCATCCTTCGTGCCCCGACGCTGTTCGGTGTGATTATCCTCTGGCCTGCTCCCGACACTTGTGCTGATCGGCACCTCCCTGCTTGCGGCCATGTAGATGCCTTGCCCATTGGCACTGGGCATAAAGCTGGGATAGTACTGATACGGCATCATGTTCGTCATTCCGGCATAGGCAAGCATCGTCGGATCACCGTGCACCTCCACGGCTTGAGGGCCGTGAGCGCCATGTGGTGCACCCCATGGCCCGGCTATCCCACTTGTGACTCCGGGATAAGGCATCATGATCGGCTGCATGGTGCCGTCGCCTGGCGTGTTGAACGGTTGTGCGGGCATCACAGCCATCTGTCCCGGTGCTGGTCCGAAAGGCTGCAACGGCATCCCTTGACCATACTGCTGGTATCCCCCACCCGGCCTTACACCCGACATATGTTGGCCTGGAGGGAATCCCTGCTGGAAGTCGCCCATGCGGAAGGCATTCGGCTGTGCGTCTTGACCGAACGGAGCGCCTTGCGATGGCTGTATTGGCGGCATTCCTGGAAGATTGCTGTACGCATTTGGTCCGACAGGGAATGCGCCGTTACTGAAATGTGCCGGTGCATGCTGGTGGTGCGGAGGTCCACGCTGATGGTCCATCTGATTTGAAACATAGTCTCCCGTCGTCAGCTGGCCATCCGTGGACTGATCTACGCCCGCACTCCACTGCATTAACTACACACCTATCCGAGATGAATATTTGAAGCTTGCGGCCATGCTGCAGATTGGCAAGCCAGCAACATCGTTTGTGGGGAACAAGTGCTGTGAGACAGTGTGCTATCGGATGCGACAGCTGGTCATGTTTTACAACACTTAAAAATGCTGCAGTAGGACAGCGTAGCATGCTATTGGCTGCAATTGCAGATCACGCAGCTTTATTTCGGCAACGGGAGGCTTGTCGAACACGGTGCGTGGCCACCCGCGCGCGCAGACGGCATGCAAAATACGAACACGTCCTCAAGTCGCGCTGAAGACACCGCCACCACAGATAGATCCTGCAGATACACAAACTCTTAAAGGACCACTGTGCGGTCACATCTTATCGAGCTTGACGACCTGTTTACTTCCCCAGACATCGCAAAGCAAACTCATCGGCCCGCGGCACCCCAGCATGTTGAGATCATACAAAACATCGTTCAACAGTGCTGTGAGACGCTAATGGACCAAGTTGATGTTGATACGCAAGGATGCGACGACATCGATGCTTTCGACACTTTCGAGTCAGCCAGCTTTCCTGGTGTGTGCTAAGATCCGTTGATGGATTTTCTGATCGAGTACAGTGCTTTCAAGTTGGACCAGCATACGGACATTCAATTCTGTTTAGATAAATTGATATTCCATAGGGAGATGCTCTTGTCTCTGCTTGCACAAGCAAGAAGGCCACTGCCAGAAAACTCAACAGCAGCAATGCTCGCACGATGCTGTTGAAGGGCTGCAAGCTTCTTGCCTGTTCTAACATGAAAAATACGCGTCAACGAATCCCAGCATCCAGCTGCAACGATACGGTTGTCCAACCGCATCGAAACGTCCCCGACTCCTTCCTCTGGCAGCTCCAGCTTCATAGTACAGTCCATTGTGCCCTTGGCAACATCGACCCCAAGGCACACGAGATGTCTGTACGCTCCTCCGCAGATCACTCGCAATCTTGGTGTCTCTGCTTCTGCTGGTGTCGGTGTCCCTTGCACTCTGGTCTGTGTAGACTGCGGAGCTCGTGTGCAATCTATCGCAAAGACAGGTCCATCTGCAATTTTGAGGGAAGCTAAGGTATCCTGTGGTTTGCGAAGGTCCCAGCACACTGTGTGTCCACCTTCAGTCCTGCAATCACATCTTTTTGTTGAAATTTGGGTGAATCACGGTTTGCTGCGTGCACCGATACATGGCATCGTGAATCCCACAAACACAGCAGGTCTACAGTCAGGTTGTTCACACCCTGCAAGTGCTGTCGGCTGGTTCATGTCTGGCACGTCAATGCACATGGTGATGCCGTGATCATCTTTGCTCTTGCAGTGGAGCACTGCTCGGCCGTTCCTCCAGTCCACAATTTGTGCACCTTTGTTGTCCATACCCGCAGCTACAATTGTGTGAGCGTGCAGTTCGTCAGCTGTTGCGCAGCGTGGGACGCAGCACTTGCAGAAGTGGTACCATTCCGCCTTGAATACTGACCTGACATGCTGCAACGACGAATCTCGGTCTAGATCCCACAGGCACACCTCCCCATCTCTACCCTGTGTTATTATGTTTGTTCCTTGCGCACGAACTTGCAGAACACCCGCGTCCTCGCTGTGTGCGTTGACGCTTGCGCGCGTACGGGCTGTCTCCAGGTCCCAAACACGCACAACACCAGCAGAATCTCCACATATTAGCAATTGATCATCATTTGCGAAGGCTAGGGACTGTGCTTCGCCGGTGTGACCGCGCAACGTTGTCTCGGGAAACGGTCGACGAGACATCCTGTGCGATCGTCACAGCGACTGGAATAATGACCGATCGTACCGCTTCAAGTCATGCTGACAGTTCTCCATGAATCGCGTGGCGAAAGTGGCTGAAATTCTGTGTACATCCGTGGAAAACGCAAGGTGTGTGCAGGAGCCATTCTCGAGGCGTTTGCTGAGCAGGGATTCGCGAAGCCAACGCCTATTCAGTCGTACTCATGGCCCATCATCAGCCAAGGCCGAGATCTGATTGGCATTGCAGAAACAGGTTCGGGTAAGACGCTCGCGTATAGCATTCCAGCTTTGCTTCACGTCTCCACCCATGCGCTCAAAGCCACGGACAGCGCGGGGACGTCTTCGCGCGCTTCTTGTCCACAGGTCTTGATATTAGCACCTACCAGGGAGCTGGCTCTACAAATTGAGCATTCCGTGTTCCCTTTCTGTCAGGCACTGGGGGTCCCTCAGCTGTCAGTCTATGGTGGTGTCCCAAAGCAGCCCCAGCTTCGGGCCTTGCGAGCAGGAGTGAAGGTGATGATAGCCACCCCGGGCCGCCTTCTGGATTTCACACAAAGCAACAACACCGTGTCCCTGGACTTCTGCGATATTGCTGTGATTGACGAGGCAGACAGAATGCTGAGCCTCGGATTTGAACCACAGCTCCGCGCGATCATGGCACAGGTACGAGATCCTGTTAGACATGAGCCAAACATCCACACCCACCCAAAGTGGGCACCGCAGCACAGCGTCCCGGAGCAGCACCAGCAGCGCGTCATTCATGATTAGAACACAAGCGAAGGCCTGCTCTTGATCTCTCCATGGAGATGGAGGTGCACCCACACATTGGTGGCATGTATGAGAGCCACTCTGAAACCTGCAGTTGTCTTGCTACCGGTCACATCAACACACTCAAGAGGCAGGTGCTGTTGCCCGAAGCTGCAGCTTGTTGCAGGTTCCTGCGAAGCGGCAGACCCTCATGTGGTCTGCAACCTGGCCCGACGACGTCGACACACTTGCGAAGGAGCTACTACAGCACCCAGCGACCATCACCATCGGCGGCGCAGGCCACCGCGCCAACGCCGCCATCTCGCAGCACTTCCAGGCCGTCGCCGACGACGGCGGCCGCTACGCCGCCCTCACGGCGTTCCTCGACGGCCACTTTGACGGCGGCCGCGTGCTCGCGTTCTGCTCGACGCACCGCCGCTGCGACGACCTGACGCGCATGCTGCGCCTCGGCGGCTGGCCGGCGCTCGGGGTGCACGGCGGCAAGTGCCAGATGGAGCGCGAGTGGGTGCTGGGGGAGTTCCGCAGCGGGGCGAGCCCGATCATGCTCGCGACAGACGTCGCCGCCCGTGGCCTGGGTGCGCCAGCCCCATGAGACTGCTACATCCGATGAGGCAGGCTTCAGTATAGCGCTGCTGAACTCTGTGCAATCATGTATACATGCACACATGTTTACATACATAGGATTTCGCGGTTGAGCCGAGTCAGGCAGTCATCATGAAGCTTTGTGCCATGCACATCTGTGAGTGTTACATATCCTTTGACGTTAATTGAGGCCACGTTCGAGTGGAAGAGGTGCGCCCCTCAGCAGAGGTGTATGCTCCGGACCTCACGTCTGCCCTGGGAGTGCGATCACATTCATGGCGCCGTTGCGTATCTATCGCTGTGGCTCCTTGCTGTGCGGATGTGCACCGCTGACACCGTCACTACTGTCTTTGTCGGTTGCCACGGGGTCTCCCTCTCTCTCTCTGCATGAGGTTTTGCAACACTGGTAAGGTGGGATTTACACTTCGCAGTCTGGTGTATGTCCAACTATCTGAACAACAGTACGATGTGTGGCACACCTTGCCTTGCTTCGTGAGGCGTTCTGAGGGGCAGAGGATCCAGGTCGGGGAAGCCGTCTGGATCATGTCAAGGCATTGTACCCCCGTGTATATGCCAGGCTGCGGCGTGGCTGCGACAGGCTGGGAGGTGCATGCAGATATCAAGGACATCAAGGTCGTGGTCAACTACGACATGCCCGCAACTATAGCAGACTACATTCACAGAATTGGCCGTACCGGGCGGGGTGGCACAAGGGGCACAGCTGTATCTTTCCTGACACCAGATAGAGCGGATGTAAGGCTAGCGCCTGACATCATTCGGCTGTTAGCAGATGCGAACGAGGCTGTTCCGCTGGACTTGCTGAAGTATGCAGCAGCACCAGTCACTGCAGATGGGGATGTTTAGTTGATGACACCATGCCCTGGTGGCACATGCGATAAATGTAATTGTCACCAATGAATCATTCACCAGCAGAAAGGAAGCGCACATTCCAGGTTGATATGGTCACATGTTGGATGCTGCTAAAGACCGATACAGCGTGAGGTACATAATATCACTGCTCCATGCATCGTCACTCAGCAACGTGGAGCATGCGCTGGGAAGAGACAGTTGCCAAGAACTGCACATCACAGGTCGAGGCGGCTGTTGGCAGGCAGCACGTTCTCTGGCTTCACACCAATCCATGCAATCGCCAAGGTCTCGACTACACAATTGCCCAACAATCCATCTACACTGCCTGACCTCAAGGCGCTTGTCCATGTCATCATCCGCATACTGTCAGCAGCAAACACTTCACGACTGTCCAATGCTGCACTTTCATGCAAGGAGCAACAACACACAACAAGAACTTTTTCTGCCGCAGTCTTACGCAGACTGTTGCTTGGCCTGGTTGACCGCGAACTCCATGTCTTGTGCCTTGAGCTTGCCCGTTGGATTCTGTTCAATGCGATTGAACATCTCTGTCATCATGATCAGCAGCTCCCGAGGGGTCTCGAGCTTGCCCACGTACGCTGCAAAGTCCTCGCCACTGACCTGCACCGCAACAACATATCCCAATCCGTCAAACAAAGACGTATGATGATAGACTGGCACCCTCAGTTCCAGACTGCCAATAGCGTCTTGCTTCACTCACACTGGATTGCGCAGCCTTGCATCCTTTGCTCCGATTGTTTGCCCAGATCAACAGGATAGGCAATGTTGACATGTTCTGAAGTTTGTGTACAGGACATCATCTGCTTCCCAAGCGCCTGGAATGTTGGTACATACCATTGGGCCTGGTGACAAGAACCGCCACACAGAGACACACAAGCAGCATTGCAGCGACCAAATCGTCATTGTCACAGTGCCACGAAACATGCACGTTCTGCCGTCTCAACATCGGACTGCAGTCGAGAGAAGCCTGGTTGTCTACACAGTGAGGCGTGTTGATCAATGTGAACCAGGCGCACCACAATCACGTGTGCGCCTGCGATTCACACGTACACAACGGCTTCTGATGCTGGCTCCGGCAACGCACACTCTGACTTCGTCGGCCGGGCTGCAGCGCATGGCCACAACCATATGCTCAGGTACATTGTGTATGAGCTGGCATGCAGATATCCTGGCGCCTCCGGTGCCTCCACACATACACACAACAGCAAACACACAGCTCCGTGCGGGGCTTCAATCTTTGGCTGGCGTCACCGGCAGGTCTGTGGTACGCGCTCGTGCCTGGCCTAGTGCCATGAATGAGTGAGTGAATTTGCGAGTGGGATCCTAGAAACGGCTCGATGCCCGGCCTCTGTCCTCTGTAACAGCACACACACAAATCCACATGCACAGCTGAGAACAGGCAATGCAGCAGGAAAGCGGACCTCCTTGAATAGGGCGGTGAAGGTAGCGTCGGTGCGGCTGGCGTCGGTGCCATTGCCTGCGGAGTCCTTGTCCTGCGCCGCCGCGAAGCGGCGCTCCGCGAGCTCCTCGAGCTGGTGCCGACTCCAGATCATGTCGCGCACAAAGTGGCGGTCGAAGCGCGCCTCCCGCAGCGTCTTGTCGGTCGTGAGGTCGAGGTTGAGGCGGCTGTCCGGGAAGAAGAAGTGCATGCGCCCGAAACTCAAAAAGTCGTTGCGGCAGATCTGCACCGCGGCCGCGTTGCTGTGTTGCTTCAGGCCACGGCTGCTTGGCCAACGTGCAGTGACTCTACGGCGAAACACAGGCGGCGGGACGTACAGAGAGCAGTCGGTACATGCCCCAGTGCAATGAAGGAACAAAGGCGCTGTCACGACGAGCTCATGGATCTGTTCTCTTTGTGCATTGCATATCTGTGGCCATGCCGTTTTGCCAGCAGCTGTGCGCATGCGACGGCCAATCTGCAGGCATCAAGATGGACGCCCGGATGACACTGGCCATGGAAACAGTCCATGGCTGGACTCAGGGGAAGCAGCGGAGCCTTCAATCAGCCATGGTCCGGGGCAGTCTCGGCAACACTGAGCTGTCGCACTCCAGGCAGGCAGACCGCTGCTATCAGGGCCGCTACGGGCAGCAGTTGCGGGTGCAGTTGAGATGCGGGGCACAGGCCACACCTCTTTCGCAAACTGTTTGATTGCTCCCGGGAAGCTCTGTGGGTCAAGCAGGGCGACCTCGTCAAAGCTGTCCCCAAAGACACACAGCGACTCGAAGCCGAGCAGCCGGATGATTTCGAGCAGCTTGTCCAGCTTCTGCTGTGCGCTCACTCCGATCTCCAGTTCCCTGCACCCGCAGCGCCACTCACACCTCCCCTTCCTCACATCTGCAGATGCATGCCCTGGCCTGCGTGGCCACAGCAAGGCACGGTGTCCTCGATTGGAAGAGCCGTGTCCTTTGCAGGACCTTGCCAACTCTGCTTGACATGGACCACATTCCGAAGGGGCCAGCCACCTGGGAGCAGTAGCAAACAGCACCAGGGACTACCGGGCAGCTGCAGACACCCTGCAGCAGTGGCTGCGGCGATACCCGAGCGCTGTGCAGGACACAGTGGGATCTGCGGCCGATCTCGCAGATCGGCCGCGAATCACTCAGGTTTGCCGACATGAGGGTTCACAGAGATCCACTGCAAGGACATCATGTGCAGTGCTACGTGTTGACCTGAGTTACCTGTGTCACCAACGCTTGATTCGATTGATTTCTCACATGCCAGTGACTCTGGTCAGGGGCATGGGCCCAGCACATGTCCAGGGGCGCAGCTCTGACCGACGACTGCAGGAGGTAGTGCAGGACGGGAGGCATGCTCGCATGAGGGCACACCTCACCCGGTCCACCGAGTCCTTCGCCGAGATACACGAGTCGAGGACACGGGCGAGCTCCTCCGTCGGCCGCGCACGTACGATGCGCACGTTCTGCTGCAGCGCCGCGCCAATGCGCTTGTGCCGCGTATGCCGGGCTTGCAAGTACAACCCGCCGCCCAGTACCGTGGTCGCGACCGCGCCGGCGCCCGCCAGTGACTCCTGTCGACATGAAAAAGCGTCGCTGCAGCGCGCGTACGTGTCGCTCAGGACCCCCCCGCCTCCGCGGTTGCGGCCTCCACTGGAACTGGCTTGGCCAAAGAGGGCGTCGGAGAGGACAACGGCCCCGGCGACGCCGAGGATCATGGCTGCAGCGGACGTGCACGCAGCCGGGGCGGACAGCGGGCTGAGCGCTGACACCCACGCGAGGCGCTGTAGGTTCTTGCGGAGGTTCTGCAGGGTCGTGGCGTCTATGCGGGCGTAGAGGTTGGCCATGATGAGGGTGCGGTTCGCCAGCCGGGGGTTGGACTGCAGCGCCCGCAGCATTTTCGCGGATCGGACCCGGCCGGCCTCTCCTGCATGCAGGCCGAGACCTTTGCAGCAGGCGGCGGTGTTACTGTCACTGATTTCTGATTGATATCCATGTGACACGCTACGCTGGAGCGTATGGCGTGTTAGGAGTGATTGACGATTGGTGACCATGTGTGATTGGGGGGCTGGACATGCGCACCATCATCTGTCAGCATGTGTACGATTCGTGTCATGGCATAGGATATGATGCAGTCGACCATATCTGCACATGCCCACTTCTCTGTAAACGTCGCATCCCAGCTGTCCTTGGAACAGGCGATTGTCTCCTGCATACCAGGGGAGGCTGTTGTGGGAGGTCCTGACGATGGAAGGCTCGCAGGACTTGCGTGTGCGCAGCAGCACCTGAAAGTCTTTGAGGCAGGCTGTCAAATGCCCTGGGCTGCAAAGGTCAATCACGAAATGTTCGCGCTCTCCTGCTTCTGCTAGCTCTTTATTCATTTGAGCATAAGCCTTTAGCATGGCAAGGCGGATCGTGGTCTTGCCCGAGCCTCGCTTGCCAAAGAAGAGGTAGGTTTCTTCCGATGGTTTGAAGTTGTGCAGGTCTGAATGAATGTACTGCGAGGTCTCATCCTGTAGGCACGACAAGCGCTTGCGTTGCTTCCCCATGAAGAAGTTGTGGAGCGTTGCTGCCCATGATCGACAAGCAGATCCGGTGCTTGAATGAAAACTCTGCCGAAGTTGGCACAACAAATACACTGTGACCACATTGACAATCAGTTGTTGCTGGATCGCCCGATTGTTCGCGCTTAAAAGGGATCATGTACAATGCCGTGCTGAGACTGCCCAATCGAGGTGTTCACAAGGTGACACGCGCCCTGATATCTACGGTGTACATACTACTCTGCTATATGGACATTCAAATGTTTGACTTGCTTCGGAAAGAGCTTGGAACATGCTGCGCAATCTCGGAAGACCTGCGGGCAAATAGTGCAGCTGGGATGCGGCATACCAGGGCTGTCCGTTCCGCTGTTCTATCGGTGAAGGGATTTCGAGCTAGCCCATACTTCTCGAGTAAGTGCTGCTTCTGCGGCATCTTTCCGTCCAGACACAAGTGCTCAATGGGAGAACACGCTTGCGGAGCAATGGATGCCAACGTTGCGGCTTCACCAATGCACGGCCTTGTAACGAGAGGTTGTTGGCAGCGGAAACGGTGGGCCTGGGGCGTACATCATAGAGGTGCTTACAGTTCGACCCCAAGTCCTTACGTTCCAGGTAGCACTTGTCACCACCTGCGCCTGCTTGAATCTGGAGTGGACGTTCAGAAGCCGAAAGGGCCGTGAACTCCCCAACTGCTTCCGAAGGTAGGCTCCGGTATTCAAGACGGTCCGACCTCGTATCGCACCGGCATTGGCCATCAGAATTGTACATCATAGGACGCATGAAGACTTTGCTGCAGCAAGCTGCTTCCTGGAAGGCTGACGCAGGCTTGCAATCCCCTATATCCCTCTACAGACCCTACGCAATGCACTCCACAACAGAACACGCATTCCAAAGCACAATACATCCCGATGCGGCCACAGTGGTGGCGCTAAGTGGTGGTGGTCAGCATGCACATGTTGCATGTCACATTGTAGTGGTGGTGTGTGTTACCCAAGAAAAAGGTGGTGTGTGTGTGTGTGTGTGTGTGTGTGTGTGTGTGTGTGTGTGTGTGTGTGTGTGTGTGTGTGTGTGTGTGTGTGTGTGTGTGTGTGTGTGTGTGTGTGGGGACGTAAACAAGCTGTTATCATTTAAATGACCACTCATGGGTTCAAGGGTGGTATGGGGAGTCAGCTGCAACGCTCAAAAGCGCCGGGATGTGTTGCTTCGTAGCTGCAACGTTGATCCAACAGACTTTGTGTACAGTAAACCTTTACATATCTGTACTCACTATTACTCGCTATGTGCACTAACTTCTGCATAGGATGCAGTAGCTCTAACAGAGCTCGCGCTGACTGGAATCCGCTTCACGGTGATTGGAAGAAATAAGTCAAGCTGAAAATAAAGAATAATCAAGTGCACACATTGCTCCCTGTGTGTAAATTCCATCTCTTCACATCGTCGCATAGGCATCATATGTCTGAGGTACAGCGCAGGAGGCTCTGGAAGGCATCTTACCTAGTACGATTGCAACACAGCTGCGCAATAATTGTGAAGCTTTGATCAGTGCGCAGGCGGATCGAACCACATGCTTCTGCGTTTCTTGACCATTGGCCCCCTGAGCGCTGAGGCGACAGTGTGGCGGCGGAGAATATATGAGCAGCTGCGCCTACTTTTTGATGAATGGGACCCCAAGAGGCGCCTCGCCCGCAGATTCCTCATCGCCCATTCGCGCCACAGCATCTGAGAGACCCAGTCGCCAGAGGTCCAGGAGGATCGTGACAAGCATGCCAGCAGCGAGGGCGTCCCATCCTGCCCGCCACAGTGGCATCCGCCGTGCTGCTGGATTTTCATCCATGAGGAAGAATGCGGGAAAGCTGACGAAGAAGTAGATGGCATAGAAGAGGCTCCCAACTGACAGCATAGCTGCCTTGTTCTTGTGGGTGTAGTATGGATACTGCAGGAGATTGTGGAGTTGACCATGTCCAATTCTCGGCCTGCCCACGACCAGATGCATGACCTCTAGGACTGATACATGTGAGCAACGTCAAGGTGGCTCCCGCACAGAATTTGGCATAACAAGCGCCCGGGCTTGTGAGAGCCTGAGCTTGCGCAAACCATGCTGTGTGTTTGGGATACAAAAAACATACTGTGCGACAGGTGCAACATGGCCTGGCCTCGGCATCAAGCGGTGCCACCTTGTGTGCACACAACAGTTGAAGCCAGGATGAGCACAGTCCACAAGGGCATCAATAGCCTGATGTGCTCCCAGACAATCGGATGCATGTGTGACAGTGAAAAGAGACAGGTGATGATGTGCATGGATACCGCATTCTCGTCCTGCTGACGGCACAACCTGGCCCTTGATCAGAGCAAACGCTTTGGTTTTCCCGACCCTGTGGACCCTGCAGGGCTTTGATCACACACGCGATGGCTAGATGTATGTACAACGAACCGCGAATACAGTGAAAGAGTCAACGCAAAGGCGATGCCATGTAAAGACGTGGCAGAAGTGGAAGCGGATCGCACGTGCATGATCGTTAGAGTCTCCATCAAGGCCGTCACATATGCCAGCACAAAGATGGCAACAGCCGCGTAGAGCCAGGGAGCGCCTGCCCCCCTTGCTCTCGCAACCCAGAGCGTGCGGCGGATGACCACATTGGAGAGGGCGTGATACAAACAGAAGTATGCATGCGTCAGCAGGAACATCACTAGTGGGATCTGCACACATCATCTCCTTCACAGGCACCGAGTGCTACACAGACCTTGTTGCGAAAGTCATAATATGAGGCAGCCATGCTGTGGTACGGGCATGCACAAGTACTTGACAGCGCTGCATAGGGTTTGCAGGAGCATGGGTTTTTGCTGAGCAATGCACACGCACCTGATGCAGTCTGCCGTGGCCATGCTATGCCCAGGAAACTTGCCTCCAGGAGTCGCACACATGAATAATGGCTTATAAATCGTTCACTTGTTTACATGTACAGGGCATTCCGGTAGATGAGATCGCACATTGTTCAGCCGGTGAGACGGCATTGTGTAATTAGCTCCCAGTAGCTGAAAGAAGTAGTGCGTCCAAAAATAGTTCCCAATGAAGCCAAAAACTGCGATCCACAAGGTGGCCTTGAGCCAGAATCTCTCACGTAGAGGCTTTCCTCTGTCTGCATCACCGGGAAAGAGGAGTGGATACACCAGGAGCGGCAGCACGGTCAAAATGCCGCACCCAAGGTATCCCCAGCTGTGCCATGCCTGCAGCAGGAGTCTCCAATTCTACCAGACTGTAAGTGTGCCGCAGGCTACGTCAATTCCGCATGAATTTCTGATTCTATTGTCATAAAATACGCCTTCAACGACAATAAACGAGAAAAGCCAAAGCAAACCAGGACAACTGGAACTGTAGCTACTGCACATAGTGCTAAACCCGCACTTTACAATATACAGGAGCCACACATCTGCCATAATGCATTGATAGCAAGATTCCGAATTGGGGTCCAGTTGAAAATGCAGCTGCTGATACATGCAGTCGCTGATCTCAAGGACTCACCTCGTAGAATTGGAAAGGGACGACGATGCACAGGAGCACGATCACCCAGCATGGGCTGTAGCACAGGAAAAACTTCTCTGCCCAACGTTTGCTTGGATTTTCAGCGAACCACATGCTGTTTCTGAGTGCTGCAGTCACATTCAACCGTTCAATGGCAAGCTCCACATTGGGCTACATGTTTTGGACCTGCACAGCACACCCTCAACATCACTCAAAGCAAGCATACATGATAGCCTTGACGATAGGCAAAATAATGAGTCGAAAGAGTCGGAGCTACTGCATCCACTGTGGGCTATGTTTGGAGCGAAGTGGATGGACCAACCTGCTGTTTCAGCAGGACCCCGAGCAGCCATTTCATTGGGTGTGAGTTGCAGGTGTATTCGTATTCCGACTAGACATACTACCAATTACTCAAAGTTGTAATGCTGTGGGTTAGGCTGACGGCCTCTGCAGCCTGGGGCAACCGGGACAGCAGCAAGCGACGGGTGCATCACCATGCGTTGCATCGTCCCAACATCTGATATACCAAGTCTGTGAGTGAAAAAGCACACAGTCATACCACATATGACACATGCGACAATGTGAGCGTGTGCAAGGTGCGGTCAAAGCACATCAAGCTGCATGGTCAGTGTTTTTGTATGCTACACTTTGTCAAGGCTGGACCAAAACACCTTACGGAAATAAAAATATTCAGCGGTCCAAAATTGTTCTGTTGTACCAGCAGCCGGCCTCATGGGAGAAGCACGGCAAGGAATGCTACTCAGCTAGAGAACATGAGCTTGGCCGATGCTGCGGGGCTTACCTTGTACACATCGTATACAGATCAAACGGCCGCCCCTACAACATAAGTTTATCACAGCATATTTTACGCAGTGCGTGTTTCTCGGACAATGCTGGCCATGTCTTGGGAGCTCCGAAACTCGACGAGTGTCCAGGGGCACCTTGTTGACAACACCGGAAACACAGGGCAGGTGGAACCGCATCCACCATTAGACTGCGGCTTTCGAAAGGATACCGAATGTTTACGCACCCTGCGTGTACCCCACCGTGAGGTTTCATCCAGCTAGAAAGTTGCTCGCAGTGCGGGAGACTTCCTTAGCGCAGATCCAAATTGGGCCACCAGGACTTTCCCAACGCGGCATCATCGCCCTGTAGGTCCTCTTTACTTGTTTTTGCAGACATGTCAACGATCCAAGGCGAACTCGCACTGGAGCGTCTGTCAGTCTGTATTGGCACGTAGCTAGCCTCAACCGAGTCACAAGCGGCGAAATCTTCAACAAATATCTCCTTACGACTTGAGAATCCAGTGTCGGCGAGGTTCCTCGTCTAACGGCGAGTCTATTGTGGTGTGGACACACGTGCCTTTTGCAGCCTGGAGCCGTGTAGTCGAGTAGTCCAGCAGCGGAAGCAGTGTCAGAATATCTCGGGGGCCTTCAGCGTCCTTTATGGCAGACGTACGACAAGGCCATGTCCAGGTAAGGCGTCGTGATTTGTGTACTGGTGATCTACGATGTCCGACTCAGATGGAAACGAATGTACTGTTTGCAGACCAGAGCCATAAAAACAGAAGTCATTGCGGCTGAACTTCGATCGGTGAGTGCTTTGAAGCTGCTGTAGGGACACTCACCGTTGTTGTCTATCCTGTTTTAAACGCCACAACTTTTGCAGACTGAGGGCCATCACGAGCGACAAATGAGCTACAAAGCCCGTGTGAAGGTGTGCGAAGCTGATGTTCCCGAGTTGTTAGCGTCCGACAAAATCCCCGTCAGCGGGGCGCTGCGCTGGTCGCCAGCTTTGGCTGTCCTTGCTTGCTGTGCTGTTGCAATGCCTTGGCTGAAATGTACAGGTATTGAGAAATCACAAGACTGGGGAGGTCGATTCCTGTGTGACCAAAGATGGGCACGAAGTCTTGCGGACCGTATGTGGAGATCCCCCAAACGTCGACGTATACCACTTCGAAACATCAGGGATTGTTGGAAACGGGTCCTTCGGGGTGGTTTTTGAAGCAAAGTGCCTGGAAACGGCCGAGACGGTGAGCAGCTGCAGTCCTTGTACGCGCAGAAATGGCACTGTTGATATTTCACTGAGAGCTCGATGAGCTTGAGCTCCCGATTTGTAGGTAGCGATAAAGAAGGTTTTGCAAGATAAGCGCTTCAAAAATCGCGAGCTTCAGATAATTCGCATCATGGATCATCCAAGTGTGGTCATGTTGAAGCACTGTTTTTTCTCTGTGACAGAGAAGGATGAGCGATTCCTACACCTCGTGCTGGAGTTCATCCCTAGTACAGTATACAAGTGCGTATTACCTGGCATGTTGCTTTGAGGAAACGGGTAGCTGGGGAAATCGAGCTGTGACAACCTGTGCTCTGATTGTAGGGTTTGCAAGGACTACACCCGCTCCAATCGGTGCATGCCGATGCAGCTGGTCAAAGTCTACGGCTTTCAAATGTGCCGTGCCATCGCTTATATCCATGCCCTCGGAGTCTGCCATCGTGACATCAAGCCGCAGAATCTCCTGGTAGACCCCGCTAGCCATGTGCTGAAGTTGTGCGATTTTGGAAGTGCCAAGATGCTTGCACCAGGCGAGTCAAACATCGCATATATCTGTTCGCGATACTACCGCGCACCTGAACTGATATTCGGTGCCACCGAGTACACGTCAGCTATCGATATTTGGAGCGTTGGCTGTGTGCTGGCAGAGCTCATCATAGGCCGTCCGCTCTTTGCTGGTGAATCTGGAGTTGATCAGCTTGTTGAGATCATCAAGGTGTGAACCCTCCTACACTTGTCGCCAAAGATTGCATGCTGTGATAGCAGTCGGCTTGCACTATACATGTAATAGCCAACGTGCCAAGGTGACAGCGGTGCTTGTTGTTATTCAAGTTTGCCGCAACAACATGCAAAGAGCCAAATGTTATGGAAAGTTTGAAGCCTGCATTGCTGGTGCAGGTGCTAGGAACACCATCAAAGGAAGATATCCTAGGCATGAATCCTAACTACAATGAATTCCGCTTTCCTCAAATCAAGTCGCACCCATGGAGCAAAGTGTTTGATGCAACGGTCGATGCTGACGCCATTGACCTGGTTTCATGCTTCCTGAAATATGCACCGACAGAACGCCGGACAGGCCTGGATGCTCTTGGCCATCCATTTTTCTCAGAGATTCTGCAACCTGGCTGCACGCTTCCAGATGGTGCGCCATTGCCTTGATGTCACTGGACGTAGCAATTGGTACGAAGTGGCGGTGTTATTGGACTGTGCAACATCCATTTCTGGTCAGTTCTGTATGCTTTGATGTGTATTGCATGGGCATGTGAAGGTGTACTTTGTGGGTGACATTCTTCTGTGTTGTGCAGGCAAGCCTCTTCCACCACTGACAAACTGGATACCAGGTGAACTTGCTGACGCTTCTCCGGAGCTATTACAGGCGCTGCATGTGCCTGCCAGCCATGAGGCGGTCACTGGCCACCTCCCAAAACCAACATCCTTGTGATGTTGTGGATGACCGTATGATTTGCATGCTGTGACGTTTGACATCCCACCGCATTCAGGGGGAACGGTGTGATGGTAAATGACATAGTGCATGATTGTTTGGCGCCGTGGTCGCATTTCAAACCATTGTGCTAAGGCACTTGTGTTGCAGTTTGTTTCCGGTTGTTCGGGCAATGCCGTACAGGCCTTTTTGAGTATCGGCTTGTTTGCCTGCTGATGGGATCATCATGTACCTCTTCGAGTCGGAAGTAACGTGATCCAGATAGTTCTCCTGTCTGTCAGCGGTGAGATACTGGCGATAAAGGGCTGGCTCGTGGTAATACCGCATTGGCCGTAACTACTGATGTGAGTGCCGTGACTGACAACGCGGTCTGATTTGTGGCCATTTCTCGAGCTGCTACAACCGAGGTCCACATGCCGTCGGGGAAGTGTGTGCTCTTGCGCTGGGTTCAGCCTCGTGTACATGTGCCAAAGTAGTTCATTCATGTTATGGAATGCCAATCTCCATTCACTCTTATCTGATCCCTTGATTATCATTAGGTGCAAATTGCTCGGAAGTATGCACCACCTCTATTCGTTGTGTCTGGCTCTTGCTGTGGACGCTGTGTTTGGCCCCAGCTTGAGTGGTCGATTGGAAAAGCCGCCCAGGAAAGTGCATGTTTAATTTCATGGTGCTGGCATTCAGTTGTTTCGCGGAGCCTGTTCTTCGTTTTGTGCAGTGCTGTAAGATTCTCTCGCTTGTAATTTAACTGTGTACCGTAATGAATGTAAAGGTTCGTTGGAATCGCTCTGTCCGTCCAGATCCCAGAGCGACGAAATTAATGCGCAGTCCTGTCCCGTAGACGGCTGCAGCGACAAAACTGACTAAAACTGTTTCGCGATGTCCTGGGCTCCTCTTCGCTGGCGCGACGAAGTGCCAAACAATAAGTAATGTCCTGGATTTTGCAACTACGATACGACGGCGGCAGTGTAAATAATGAAAGACATGTGTCCCGCATGCTCAGGGCAGCTGGTGCTTGGCGACGTTGTAAGCTGACGCAAGCTGCTGTGTTGCACATCCATCACAGGCCCTGTCAACCGCGTCTGTGCGCTCTCGCGCTGCCTGTGCAGCTACTTACTCGAGATCATTGGCGTCAAATTTCTTAAAGTAGCCAGTAATTAATTTCGGTACCTTCCGAACTGCTTCGTCGTCTGATGTGACATCAAGGCATTCACTAGACTCGCTCATAGTATTTACAATACAGTAAACGGAAGAATTCGCTCATAGTGAGTGCGTAAAGCTCAACAGCGCATTGACAAGCCACGTGAGGCCGGTGCGACGAATGCTAAAAGAAGTAAAGTGGCTTGTCCAGTCCCGCAATACATGCGCGTGACTAACTGCAAAACAATGCAGGTCATTCGCCTGTCGCCAAAATCGAAGGGCCCGAAATTAAAAACAACGGTTCTCGCGTCTTGTCCCACGTAGAGCCGCAACGAACCTTTACATTCATTTGGTACGTGCGGCCGGCCACGCCAGCGTTTCGGGAGAACGACATGCAGACGACTGGCCGCATGCGTCCGGTGCCTACTTTCACGAAACTTGCCCGTTCTGTATTCCACGCACTGGATTAGCTGCCCCACAGCGAAAGTATGCTGGAAGACGCCCCTGTTGCCAAAGAGGCTGTGTGGCACTATGGTATGGCGTAGCGGTTGTGCGCGGTTGGATTAGCATCCTTAAACCAGTCATGGAGTTACTGCTGATAGCAGGGAGCATCGCTGTGCTCCTTGCTGCTCTGACAATCTATTTTCTGCGCCCACAAACCTTTCTCCAGCCTGATCGGTTCAAAGCTGCCAAATTAGTGGAGAAAGAGACCATCACGCACAACACGAAGCGCTTCCGTTTCGAGCTACCTTCAGGCAAGAGACTGGGATTGCCTGTTGGGCAACACATATCGTTTCAATATACCGATGCTCGTGGCTCTCCGGTGATGCGATCTTACACTCCGGTGACGGGTGATGAGACACTGCACTACGTCGATTTCGTCATCAAGGTGTACCCACAAGGCAAGATGTCCCAGCATGTAGATGGTCTGGCAATCAATGATACCATCCTCATGCGTGGGCCGAAAGGTACTTTCAAGTACGCGACGAACATGAAGAAGCGAATAGGTATGCGAGACGCAGTGCCTACATTGACTTGCATGCCAATCGCGATTAACACATTACTGGCCATTTCACCGCACCGCACACAGCGATGCTTGCATGTAGGGATGATTGCTGGAGGGACCGGGATCACGCCGATGTACCAAGTGACCAAAGAGATTCTTCGCAACCCGGAGGACAGCACTGAAGTATCGCTGGTGTTTGGTAACATTTCTGCGCAGGATATCATTCTTAAAGATGAGCTAGATGAGCTACAACGTAATCATTCGGAGCAATTGCACATTTACTATGTGCTTGATTCACCACCAGAGGGGTGGACGGGTGGTGTGGGTTATGTGACGGAAGACATCATCCGACAGCATTGTCCTGCGCCTTCACAAGATTCCATGCTATTATTTTGTGGTCCAAGGCCTATGGTCAAAGCCCTTGAAGGCGTGGCAGCCACAGTTGGCTTCACAAAAGACCAGCGACACAGTTTCTAGCATCTCTCTACTTGCTCCACCCGTCAGAACATCGTAAGCACTATGCGCAATGGTAATTGTTTGAATGTTTGGCTTCGTAAGGCCACAGTCGGTAAGAATGAACTTCTCCCAGGAATGAAAGAGAGTGCAACAGGGTTACAATCATTCCCAGAACATTGCTACCCTGCTTTGCAACGCAAGCTGCACCGATCTGCGTTTCCTCCTGTACCGTACAGACGGAGTTGTACACGAGTTCACAGCTGAGGCCAGCCTACGAGATGACATAACACTGACATGCAATGCTGCCAACATCGATGCAGCAGCACTGTAACAGGATCTATGGGGCAGGCACAACCGTCTGTTCTACACCTACTTAAACCTTTTTCTTCGACTCAGGCTTCTTTGTCGATGTTGCGCTGTCCTCCTCGGCCTCCTCTGGCTCCTCATCATGGCTGATGTCTGTTCCAGTCTCGTCCGAGTCCCAGCCTTCAGAGTCATCATCGTCTGACTCGTCGTCTTCGCTCTCACCGTCATCGACCTGCGTCACAGAAAACTCACTAGGGTGCACATCCGAGCTGCTTAACAGCATGTCCCGCCACCTGTATCAATCAGCCCAGCAACCCACACAAGCTGCCTCCGCCCTCACAAATGGTGCACCGATGCACAACATGCACTCTGTGTGGACTGCACTGCACACCGCCACTGCAGGATGGGCCGCTTTTGGTTTATCCTTATCCTACACAGACGGTTTTGAAGCCAGCAGAGCTGAGGCTGAGATGCAGCCAGCCGTGAAACCTGGCCCAGCGCCCTCCAGGCCTTTGCTCCACCGAGGCAGCTGCTGCGGTGAAGCCCATACGCCAGGTCAGCACGCCGCGGCGATGGGAGAGAGAGCGGGGGGGGGGGGGGGGGGGGGGGGGGGGCACCTCATCAGGGTCGAGGAAGGACTGCGCCTGCTTTGCATCCTTGCCACGCAGCGGCCCCTTGCCGGCCTTCTCGGCGGCCGTCTGCTTAAGGACGGTGAAGTTCACGGGCGCCGACGCATTGCACGCAAGCCAGCACGACGGCATGACCGCGAGCGTCAGCTTGAACTTCCCAACCTCCTGGAGCATGAACTTGAACTCCAGCTTCTGCCCGATCGGCTCTGGCTCCTCCGCCTCGGTGCCCTCCGCTACACGCCACGCCACCTGTCGCCACCACAGTCGCCCCTTCCTGACCACGATGGTACACACCCCACACACACTGTCGATTCAACAGCTCGGCTACGGCAGACAGCACGGATACACGCTGTGGCGCACCCGGGCGCTACCTACACTAGTAACACGACGGAAAAACGCCTACAAACCCCCTTGCGTGTGGGCCCTGACACCACACAATGCAGTGCCCGTCGACCAGCCTCGCCGGCAGGCGTGACCGGGCCGCTGTCAGGCACATGCGACGGGGCGCGCACCGTCGGCGGCGGTGCCATTGGTGCCGTTGGTGGCGGGGGCAGCGGTGGACGTGGAGTCACCGGACGGCGCGGGGCCACCCCCCGGCGCCCACATGCAGCCGAGGCGGCTGTAGTGCTGCACTCCGGCCTTCTCTGCGTCGGCGAAATTGGGCATCACGTGGCCCCATGTGCTTGGCGTCTCCACGCGCTGGTTCGTCAGGAACGCACTCCTGCACACACACGCTGAGCGTCGCCGCCGCTGGTGCTGAGCATGCATGCCCGCATCAGAGCAGCCTGGACACCGCGCGTTCATGCAGTCTGAGCAGAACGAGACGGCGCAGCCGTGCACGGTCGTGCCGAGCGGCACCGGCCTCGAAACCATGGCGCACCAGCATGCACACAGCGGCGAGCGCATGCGCTGAGAGCGTAGCACGCGTCGGCACGCCGGGCGGGCCACAGAGGCGCACCACTTCTCCGTGACGGGGTGGGGGAAGCGGGGGGTGAAGGCCTGGACGCCGGCGGCGCGGGGGCGGGCGGGGGGGACGCCCCCGAGAGCGGCGTGCTGCGGCCGCGTGATCGCGACCCATGCATGCACCGTCAGCAAGTCGCCCTCCTTGATGTCCTCCTCCTCCTCGACAAAGGCACGCACCGCCGTGATGTGGAGGTGGGGCATCGCGAGCAGCATCTTGCGCACCTCTGCGATGTCAGTGGCCGTGACGCCGGCTGCCAGCAGCGCCGCGTCGCGTTCTGCCGCGGACAGCGCCGTCAGGTCCTGCAGGCGCGGCGAGGGTCTCATGCATCAGCATGACGGCACTGTGCGGCACTGTGCGGCACACATGCACACATCACCAGCACCCAAATCGCGCAGGCGTGCACGACAAGACACCGCAGGCTCGCAGTGTTTGACGTTGCATGTGGTGGCACCACCACCCGTCCATCAGCTCAAATGACATGAGTTTCACATCACGCAGAGCGCGCAAAGCAGGGGGGAGGCCAACCTGGAGGGAGCGGATGCGGGCGTTCTTGTCGAGGTTGCGTACAGCGTCGCCGTCGACCCCAGGCAGCTGCAGGAGCGACGCCGCGGCCTCGCCGACGGCGGCCTTCTTCTTCTTCTTGTCCTCCGCCGCCGGCACGAGCACCTCCGGGCGCACCTGCTGCACCACGCACTGCTGGAACTGCATCGCCGCCTCCGCCGGCAGGAACCACCCCTGCAGCACACGCCCGCTCTCGAGGCTCTGCTGGCACGGCATGCGCAGCACGGCCGCACCCGGGCCGCACCGGGGGCACCCTAGGGGCCCGAGGTGACAGCCAGGTGTGGCGGGGAATGGAGTAGATGATAGCTGGGCCAGGGTGGTCATCGTGGCGCTGGTGCAGCCGCACAGAGCGTGCATGCATGGCCAGGGAGCGAGCTCGCGAGCCCGCTGATTGCTCCGCGCAGTAGTGAATATGAGAGCAGCCCAGCGAAGCCCGAGGCAGGCGGGCAGGAGTGCGTGTTGCTGGCCACACATCACAATGCCTGGCTCAAAGCAGAACCAACATGCCAGGATGTATCCGTGCCGCAAGCGCACAGTCGATCGTGCCGGCACCAGGGGCTGCGGGCACGTCACGTCGCTAAACTCCATGCTAAGCAGGGAGGGGGGTGCGCACGCGGCGGAAGCGATTGCGCGGCACGCACGCCGCCTTCACAAACTCCTCGCACATGATCGGCACGAGGCGCAGCGTCTCGGCGAGGTCCTTGCGCAGCTCCGGCGGCACGATGGCATCATTGCGGTCAAGGTACGCGACGAGCAGGAGGTACGTGCGCAGCATCTCAGGGTGCCACCACTTGGGCAGCCGCGTCGTGTCGTACTGTCGCGACGCAGCCTGCGTCAGCGCCCGAACCGCCCCCGACTGCACCGCCACACGTGATCAGTTCTGGGCTCCACGCGACCAGTGGCCACCACAGGAGGTGTCGATATGTGACAGCGCATCGCATCGTTCAGGCAGCTGCAGCTGTGACAGCGCGGACAGCGCATGCATTGCCGCATTCGGTCACTCGGGCAGCAGGAGGAGCCCCAGTGCCACGTGGGCCCAGACGAGGCGGTCCCCTGACACTGCGGCATGCATGCACACGGTGCATCTGTGGCAGCGCCGCCCCCGCTGAAGCGTATGCATTGCAGCCTCCATACACAATGGCAAGGCAGCAGCACGGCCAGCGGCGCAGCCGGGGCGACATGGCAGAACACCGCAGTGCGGCTGGGAAGGGATCCCTGTGGGCCTGTTCAGCCTGCAGATGGGCAGCAATGCATGGGTGGTCAGAGGGGGTGCGGCACCGTGGCGGGTGTGATGGGGATGCGGACAAACTCCTTCGCCGGCACAATCGCCTCGTACATCTTCGGCACCCGCAGCATCTCCTTCACGCCGAAGCGATGGTACAGCACGAGCGTCTCCTCCATGACCTTGTTCGCGCCGACGTAGCGGTCGGCGTTGTTGAGGTAGTATGCGATCACAAGAATCGGCACCGCGAGGCCGACAAACACGAGCGCGAGCAACACCAGCGGCGCCGTCTTGCCGCTCGCAAAGATCCACTCCGGCAGCGCGACGCCGATGCTCATGCCCTGCAATGGGTCTTAGGGACTGGAGTGTGGGGTGGCTGATGGGGTGGAGGGGGTGTGCATGCATATGTCAGGAGGCAGTCGAGGGGCACGGGTGTCAGCATGCTCTGATGGGAGAGATTAGGGATGCGCACAAGAGGTGTGAGCGCATGGCAGGACTGCCTATGATCACACCAGCAGCCTTGATCTGGAGACTGGTCTCGCGCGTGTTGTTTCGGCTCACAGTGTACAACAGCAAGCGTCATTCTGGTGTTCGTTTGTCATATGATACCCAGAGGGGCAGAATCCATGCGAACATACAGCGCATACCGTGCTGAGTTGTGCTCACACCTGGGGACCATCGGGGTGGCCGTGCTTGAGCCAGTTCTCGCGGGCTGTTTCATCTGTCAGAGCATTTTTGGCTTTGGTGATGTCGTCGAAGATCTTGGATGCATGCACCTTTGCCTCCTCGCCTTTCTGCTTGTCGGGATGCCACACAATCGCGAGCTTCTTGTAGACTTTGTTGACCGTTTCCTCTGTCGCATCCTCAGGAATTCCCAGGATTGTGAAAGGGTTGAACGGCTCACTCTCAATTGCAACGCTGGAGATATAGACACCCAGGAAGATCACCAAGGCCCACAGAAGGACGAGAGCCACATTAAACCCGTTAACGTATGCACCGATGCGCTTGGCGAGAGACGGGCGGGCCGACTGATCCTGCAAACGCGCGGGCTTGACCCGATTCCGCTGCGTTCACATGTCAAGCAGAATTCAAGATCTATCCTGGACCAAGCAGTGGTCACGATGCTGCACCAGCTCTAAATGTAGCTGCTGTAAACTATCAATGATTCTGGTGCTGCTATTTCTCAAGCAGATTCCAAGCAGCGGTCATGCCGTAAGAACTTGTCGCTGCGACTTACTTCGCAAGTGGCACACTTGCCGAAAGCCACGCTCGACCTATCATGAACTACACTGATATATATATTGAGTGCTTTGCTCCTAAGTTTGTCCGCCTGGTGATCACGGTCTGAGCAAGCACAGCGTGACCATCTGAGCTCGCACCTTCCGCCATGGCTGCACCACGTCAATCTTTGCTCCGCCCCCAGCGCAAATTCGCCATAGCGTAGCAGGGATCAGAAACAATAACAGAAATGCAAAACTGAAGATGGCAAACAGTTGAGCATCTCCTGAACTTGTGCCATCGTCGTCGCTCATTGCGAAGCTGAAAGTTAGATGCCAACGGACAGAGATACGGTAACGATTTCACGTTACGTCCTAAGGCAGCCTGTGTTCATGCCAGCCGCTGAAGATGTACACACAACAGCGAATTTTGTAGTCAAGACACGAGACGCCGGCTTGCTATGGCGAATGTGTGCACGGTAGCAGCCTGCAACCTTGAACAGCCTACAATTTGAGGCATGTGCTGGGATTGATGCCGTGCGCAAATGCTGTCCCACGTCCACGACGTTGTCGCACGTTCGCTCAGCATGCATGCTGTCACAGCGCGTGCAGGTATGGTGCCAGTGGATCGCACAGTCTGAAACAGTGATGTAAAGCACAATTTGCAATGCGCTCCTTGCGTGCACGAGGATGACAAGAAGAAGTGAAAAGTTGCATAGCTTTGGGGGCTTCGTGCGACGCTTGTCGCTGCTGCGAAATGAATTCACCTGGTGAACTCATGTAGTTCGCACGCATGATCATCGGCCACGCGTCGCATAAAAGGAAACAGTGTTTGCAAAGTGCCGAACTTCCATGTGGAGCAGGGAGGACGCAAGCTCTGCGCAAGGGCATCCGCGTGCCGGATGGACATCGGTCTCGCTCGCGCTGGAGCCATCCAATAAACGGAAAGCAGACAAAGGCGAAGAAGCAGCCACCAGGAAGAACGTGAAACAATCTGTGTTTGGGGTGATTGAGGACCAAGATGGAGATCAGGTGAGCGCGCAGGGCCGAGACTCGTGCTTCTCGCACCGGCAATGGGCAGCCGGCAGCACAGTGACGCCATTGTGGTATAGGGAAGGGCACGAGCGCAAGCGCAAAGATTAGTATGTGAAGGGAGTGATGCAGCCGTGTCTGGGGACAGTAAGACAGCCCTGGCAAAGTTTGATCAAGCACTGTTTTTCGATCCTGAAAATGCAAAATGTCATGAAATGAAAGCCCAGGTGTGAAGTCCCCGAGGCATAACTGTTCACAGCATGTGCCAGGCACACGAGGCCTTGCATTGGCAGCAGAGCCTTGACAGCTTGCACTCTTGATGCTGCAGATGTTGAACAGCTCTGGAAGGACATGGGATGCAGTGCAAGCAGCAACCACAGCGACCAAATTGCGCCCGGAATGGTCAGAGGCGTGGGTCACACTGGCGCAGTGCCAGGTTCGACATTAGCCCAATCTCAAATGGTACCCAAGCAATACAGCATCTATGGCAAGAGGTTGTATATGCAGGGCAATCTCGGGGAGCCTGAGCTGGCGCTAGCAAGTCTTGCAAAGGCCCGTGAAGCAGCCAGTGATCCAAGCATTCTCCTTGCTGAATCTGGACAGTGGGAACAGCTTTCAGCAGCACGGAAATCTGATCAATCGGCTCAGCCGACACGCGTAAACGTAGTTGATGCTGATAAGTCAGATTAGGTGTCAGCATTGACACATGGAGCATGTACATCCCTCCGCAGGGAAAATGGCGAATTCATTGCCTGGCGTCGTTGAGCTAGGAACCGGGCAGCCGTTGCCGGTTGTTGTGAGCACAATGATACCAGGGACATGTACACCAGTGCCTCTGAATGCTCTCAGAAGGGAAATTGCAACAGCCTCCGGAGGCCCGAAAGCAGGTGCCATGTCTGAATCCACAGCCAGCATTCTCGTTGTCATCCCCATGACAGCACAGTCGCAGATGCACATGCGGCACATATCGCCATCTCCACGTACTTGTGACACGCACCAAGCTGCTGTAGCATGCACGTCCATGTTTGGCGAGGCACGCTGTCGAATTCCGCGCTCGCAGGCAGGCAAAGCATTGTTGCAGCATCGTGTCACCACGCCACTCCCAAAAACAAGACGCCACCACAAACACTAGTACAAGTAGCAAGCGACCTTGCGTAGACCACCACCACTGCGCTCACCCCCGCACTTGACATACAGCATGTGCCACTTGCGCCCAGGCCCTGCCATCCAGACGTCCTACTCTGCCGCCGGCATGACGCGCCAGCAGTCCAGGAACACGTCCCGCAGGCGGTACCGCTGCCCGCACGCCGCCAACAAGCGCGCACCGGCCACGCTGTACACAAGGTTGTCTGCCGTCACATGTACCTCTTCTGGCTCTGCCCCCTCCTCTGGCTGTGCCTCTTGCGCATGTGGCCGAGCCTCAAGCAGCAGCGCCACTGCTTCGGCTTCTGAGTACGGCACCTTGAAGATGTGCTCCCCCGCTGCAGTGCCGCTTGGGTACAGCAGCGTGACCACTGTGGAAGCGGGCAGGGTGGCGCGAGGGGAGGCATCCCGGGAGAGCACGGCAAAGGCCTTGCGCACCGCAAGCGGCAGCTCCTTGTCAGCACACAGGTACAGCAGCATGCGGTTGATGTTGAGCTTGCGGTGTGGTGTCGATGTGCCCGCGCCGGCCTCTGTGGGCGGTGTTGCAGCCGGGGTGGGCTCCTCTGTGGATGCCAAGGGGGCACCAGGCACTGCGCCGTCGGTGGTTGCGGCGGCAGCATCGCTTTCGTCGGCTTTGAGGGCCTCTGCGCCGAGTCCAGATGCTGCACCGCTGCTAGATTCACTCTGCGGGGCCGCTGTCAGAGGCGGCTCCAGCACCTCCTGAACACGTACACCACTCGCCATGACACTCAGTGCACACATACATATCTACACACGGAAAGCCCACTGGGCTCAACTCAAATGAATCACATCCCGCCGTCTGCAATTCACCAGTCCGTTCACGGCAACAGTCAATAATGACAGATAGACTCCAGGCTACATGCCTTCATCATCACCGTGTGAGCATCGCAACGTTCAGCAGCAGAAAGCCAGCAAAACATTGCAATGTTCGCTCACGTATCTGGTGATGACCCTTGTGCACACAGGTGTCGTTGCATCACAAAGGAGCGATCTAGGCCACAGCCAGTGCTGTGGTACGACACACACCTCCCAGAACATATCCCACAGGAGCTGCTTGATCCCTGCCTGCCAGTGTGACGGCGCCTCCTGAGGCTCGCCAAGCAGCGCGTTGGCGGCCTCGAGGTCCTCCTCACACCCAGGCCGCCGCCGCTGCGCCTCAAACCACAGCTCACACCCCTCCCACTCCTGCTGCGTCACCGCCCCGTCCGCGTCCCCGTCAGCTGCCGAGAGTGCGGCAGCTGCCGCCGCAAATGCCTTGGGCGCCGCATCCACGATCTGGGGACATGCATGCAGCACAAGCGAGGCTGCCACCTCGAGCCAGTCCACGTACCCGCTTGCATGGCCGTCCAGCTCAGCGAGCGCGTCATGCATCTGCTTCCACGTCGCGCGCTGCCACTCCACTGGGAAGGCCTCCGGTGTGTCTCCGCGGACTGCGGAGAGCGCCTGCAGGAGGTCCGTACAATCGCGGGTCATGATGAACTCAGATGTGGTGACGTTGCGTGCTGCCCGTACGAGAGCTGAGAGCTGTGCCCCGTTGAGCAGTCCTGGTGCAAGTGGCTGAAGGGGCGGCGCGGCCGGCGCCTTGCGAGGCGGCTGTGGCACAATGATTGTGCTTTCATCAACAACTGCCTCGCCGTCTGCGATCGTTAGGGCGTGGGGGAGTAGCTCGCCGGCACGTACGGCCTCTGCGGCGGCGACCGTGACGGACGCAACGGAAGCGCACTCCGCGCGGAAGCGGTCATGCATGAGGCGGGCTAACCGCTCCGAGACTGCGGAAACAACTCCATGTAGTTCTGCGGCGGCATCTCCAGCACGGGCCGCAATTGCTTGGAGCCGCTGTGTCAGGATCGCTCGTTCGCGCTCCAGCAGCGGTTTCACTGTGGCATCAGCAGCGTCCACACGCTCCCGTGCTGCAGCCGCCGCTGCGGCAGCGGCGGCCGCGGGCGTTTGTGGCGTCGGCTCTGCCGGCGGCGGCGCGGTCTTGCTGCCCTTCTTCCCAGAGGCTGGTCGGGCAGCTGTAGCCGCCGCTTCGACGGCGGCGGCGATCGTGTCTCGCTCATCCTGTGCGAGAACCGCACACGCACACCGCAGCGCGCTCGTCACCTGGTCCAGCCCCTCAACTGCCGTCCACTCACACGTGCCAGCAGCAGGCATGAACGGCGCAAGCGTGGGCGTATTGGCACCCCCAAGAACGTCCACATGCGTGAAGCCGATGCCCAGCGGCGGCAGGTTGGCACAGCGCGCAGCGTGGTCGCGCGCAAAGGCAACTGTGGCCTTGAAGCGGTCGACCTCCGCTTGCACGAGCGCAGCATAGCCTGCCGCCAGCGCCACCTTAGAGCTGTCCTCGAGGGCGGGGTCGGTGAGCTCTGAGTGCAGCTTGGTGTTGTTTGCCAGCTTGTCGTCGCAGATCTTCCACAGTCGATCCCGCAGCTCGTCCACCTGCACCTCGAGTGCCTTCAACAAGGACATCACAGCAGACAAAGTACAGCTGCCAGCGCATGATTGTGGCAATTGCTGCGGCAGCGCTGGAAAGGCCCAGAAGCGGCCACAGGAGGCAGTTCATATGGCCTGCGGATCTTGCCCACATGCTTGCACATGCCATGCTCAGGCCCGACGAGGTGCACAGAGTTCAGGAGAAGCTCTCAATAATGGCGTGCAAGTGTTTCTGACATTCCGCCTGCTGCATCATGACGTTCACGTCCATAGCTCCGCCGCCAAGAAACCAAACCAGTCGACGGGTTGTCGCACAACAGGACGTGTGGCAAAATGCGTGGCGTGGTCGACACATCACGCATGGAACGGCCAGGGCCCTTGATTCCACGAGAGGGCACACCTGGAGAGCAAGCTCCGCCTTGACCTCCGGAAGCCGCAGCAAGTCCAGGTCCACCAAGTTGAACTGCACTTGGAATGCTGCCAGCTCCGCCTGCCGCTGGTCTGGCCGCTGCAGGTGGCCCGCAAACTGCAGCTGTGCGGCATGTAGGCGCTCCAGGACGCTCGCACGGAGCCGCCGCAGCCCTGCAAACGCCAGCTTCCCCCCACGGACATAGGATGCCTCCATCTTGCACCACAGCTCATGCAGGAAGTGCGCCGAGTCCGCATCAAGCGGGTGAACAGGCTGCACCGGCTCCGGCTCCTTCGCTGCCAGCCGGCCAGAAACGCCAGTTGCCGAAGAGTCCTCCGCCGAGCCCCCTGGCACCGGTGCCCCGCCGGACGCGGCTAGGAGGTCCGCAGGAGCTGGCAGTTCCTCCGGCGGCCCGGCGGCCTGCGCCTGTGCGGCGGCCACAGTGGCCGCCGCAGAAGCCGCGGACGCCGCCGCCGTCTGCGCTGCGGCCGCAGTGGCTGCACGCGCCGCCTCCGCCGCCTCTGCAGCCGCGGCGGCGCGCTCCTCCGCCTCGCGGCTCTTTGCCGCATCATGCGCGCTGCGCCGCGCCTGCGCACACGCGTCCGCCGCGGCCGTGGCTGCCGCAGCGGCCTCCTCTGCACGCACCTGCGCCTCCTGGCTTGCCCTCTCAGCTTCCTTGAGGTGCTCCGCACAACGCAGCCCTGCCTGTTCCGCGAGGAGTGCAGCCGCAGCGTCCTGAGCCTTCTTCATCTCGGGATCAACCTCCCCAGGAGGCCCAGAGTCCTTCTTCCCCCCTTTGCCCGCCTTCGGATCAGGAGTGGAGGGCTTCCGCACCAGCGCCTCTGCCTCCACCTCGGCGCGCTTCGCAAGCAGCAGCTCCCGCGCTGCCGCTGACGCAGCATGCATGGCCTCTGCTGCACGCGCCTGGGCCTCCTCGGCCGTTGCACGCGCAGCCTGCGCGGCGAGCGCTGCGGCTGCGCTCTGCGCGGCAGCCTCTTTGCCCTCTTGCGCGGTGGCCGCGATTGTTTGTACCTCAGCCAGCAGGTCCTCTGGGGGAACGTCGGCGCACACCATCCACACGAGCCTGTCGAAGCGCCGCAGCCAGGTGCGGAGGCCGGGGGCTGTGTCGACGTGCACCTGCAGCAAAACTTACACATGTCCAGCGACCCCCCGATAGGACCCCGCATGTGCTGCGTCAGCATCCCTTCGTGTGCAGTTTGCTCCTATCACCTCTTCCTCAATTCATTGCTGCGCACGAGACACAAGGCACAAGGTCTCCTAGCGAAAAAGACAGCAAGGCGGTCACAGCAGAGTCCTGCCCAGCCGCAAGGCAGCAGCCAACACTGCCAATGCGGTCTCATGCAAGGTTTGGAAAGTCGACCCTCGCCCATCCATGGAGCCAGGCGAAGCACCTGGAGGCGTTTCTGCAGCTGCTCCGTGTCGTTCGACGGGCTCGTGACCGGAATCAGGCGCTCGAGTAGACCTGGCGCATCACCCGGCGGGGGGCTCAGCTGCATGTGGTAGATCTTGCCTGTCTCCGGGTCCATGCGGCGCCCGACCGCACGTTCCACCGCCACCTCGCTGTTCTCCAGCTCCAGCACCACAACAGTGTCGAGGCATGACTTGATGGGGCGGCTGGGGGATAGGAAGGCGGCGGCCCCCGGTGGCGCGACGCGTGAGGCGCCTGCGGCGTACGCCTCCTCTGCCGCGACGTCGAGGCCGGTCAGCGCCTTCTCCAGCTCTTTTGCCTGCTGCTCTGTCCGAGGGAACCCGTCCAGGATAAACCCCTGCAAGCATCTCGAGATTGGCTTCGTCGCTCGGGCTGCTTGGATCGTGTCCGCAGTGTGCGAGCCAATGACATCGTCACTCCAGATACTTCCTATCGAGCCGTTGGCCCCGGGAGCAGTAGCTGTAGTACATGCAGCTGTGTGATCGTCTGGCTGAAACAAAAAAGATGGCCATGTCCAATGGAGATCGTGGTAGCAACGCCTCTTCACACCACAGCCTGTGCAGATGATGATGATCAGCAGCACCATAAAGAGAGCCAGTGTGAGCCAGAAGGACCAGGGTAATGCACTGTGTACAGGTGTTAAGGTGATGTTTCCTTCTGGATCGATGCTCCAAGGATGAAAGACGCGCAAAGATCACCTGTGGGTGTGTTGGCTTGCCGTTGTCATCCACAGCCGGGGCCCCACTGTCGTCCGTTGCAGCTCTCCACGCAGTGTATCCCTCCTGGAGCTTCTCGATTGCGTCCGCCACGAGCGCCGCAGTGTCAGAGTCACTCAGCTGCTGCCCGTCCAGCAGCGCGTCCTGCGCCCGCCGCCCAATCACGACCTGCTGAGGCGGCGGAGGCGGCGGGATCTCTCGCTGGACCACCTTCGTGCGAGTAAGATTCACATCTGCCACCTTTGCTGCAGCCTCCACCGCGCCAGTGGCATCACCTTCGCCCGTGCCGGAGTCGCCAGCTGAGGCATCACCGGCTCGGGGCTCATCGGTGGAATGTGGTGTTGCAGGCGTTGGTTGTTCTGCTGGTTTGCCAGGGGTGCCGCGGCCGTTGTCCGCTGAGCTCTGCTGCTCTGGGTTCAGTAGGCTATCTGCTGCCATGATGGCTGCAGCAGCATCAGGCGCCCCTGATTCTGGATCCTCGCCGTTTGCGCTGCATGGGACTTCCTCCTCCACGATCTGCAGGAATGCAGTGCCAAGTCACTAGCCGGTCGCCATTGCGAGCGTCGTGAACGCCTTTCAATGCTGCTCGCATCTCTGCCGACTTAGTCTGGAATCCCAGAGAACATTCAAGATGAGCCTGCACGCCCATGCCGGCCTGACAGACGCCTGCCATGCTTCAACGCGCCAACGGTGTGCGCCTTACGATAATGAGAATGCAGAGCAGGGGACCTGGAGCATCACAAGCAGTCCAGCAAAGCAGTACGTCGTCGCCATAGGCTGAGCTACATGCATGTCCAGCGCCAGGGGGATTCGCGCCTGTGGCTCAGGGTCAAGGTAGACGCCGGCGGCCTGCACCGCGTTGTTCACGAGCACCTCTGCGTCGAGGATCACGGCGTTGTGCGCCTCTGCGAGGCCCTGCGCGAGCGTCGTCTTGCCGCAGAAGGGCCCCCCGACCACCGCGATGCGGATGGGGAGGTCCAGCGCCGGCGCCGCGTCCTGCGGCGGCGGCTGCACGCACTGGCGCACCGCGTGCACTGCGGCCGCAAGCGGCTTGTTGAAGCCAATGGCAGCAAAGGCGGGCTCCGGCTGGGCCTCGGAAGAGGTGGGCTGGCCAGAGCCGGGGCGGGAGGTGGCAGTTTCAGGCCGGGGGGCCTCCGTGAGGGCGCTGAGGCAAGTAGGGCTCCACTCTCCGTCGCCGTGCAGATAGTCGTGCAGCGTGGCGCCATCCATCGTGTCGTCGACGATTTTGGCGGCCTCGGCATCAATCTGCAACACGTTCGCCTGCTGATCATTGGTACGTGTGAACGCGCACCAGCTGCCACGCATGTATGCACTGCTATCTGCCGTTGAGACTGTAGGATAACCTGCTTGAATACTACTGCAACAGCTCCGGTGCCGCAGATATGCAGCTCTGTGATGGCGAGGTTGTTGTGACACGCAGTCCGCACCCAACTATCAAGCGGGTAGTCAGGCTTTCGTGATACGTCAATGTCTCAGTGCAACAGGCCAAACATAATGGCATTCATTGGACTGGTGCGGCTGCGGCAGAATCCTACAGAATCCGATCTGCACGTCCACCCGGCATCAACTATGGGGCAGCAGTCAGGCTTAAGCTGTCCGTGCCATGTATCTCGGCCATACCTGCTCATCCGCGCTGCGGAGCCGAACATCCTGCGCATGGAACATCGCCACCCACTCACGCGCCACCTTGGGCGGCACGTCGAGGCCGCACTGCTCGCGGTGAACGGCATGCATGAGTGCGAGGCCGACGGCGTCCCGCACGACCGCCCGCGCCATGCGCTCGTGCTTCGCCTGCTTCTCCTCCCGCCGGCGAGCCTGCGCCCGCCGCCACTCCCTCCGCTCCCGCTCGACCTCGTCCGCCACCTGAGCCTGCACCGGCAGCACTGGAGTCGTGTATGAGGAATGACCTCTCCACATGGGATGTCATTCCATTTTTTCTAGGTGAACCTTTCGGGGATTCAGCCCGGAAAAAGGGCTGCATCTGCGTGACACTGAAGCACTGCGCAGGGCCACTCAGGGTACACTCCGCGTATCTGCATCAAGTCACGCTTGCGAGAGACCTCCATCCGGAGGCACCATGCCATCGGCACCCCTCGAGTGGATGTGAGACCGTATTGGTCAGGGTGTACACTGCCTGCAGGTGGTGGTGGCGCCCAGTAGCCACGAATGCGGCTGTGTGTCATTGTGCGGCGCCAGTCCTGGCCTTCGCAGGTGGAAAATTTCCACGTGAATCGCTCCAGGCCCTGTGCAAAAGCAGTGCGTGCGTCACACCTTGAGGGCCTGGGAGAGCTCCACCTCTCGCGCGATCGCCTCCGCCCAATCGCGCTCGCGCCGCTCGGTGTACTGCGCCATGCGCTGGTTGCGGTTGCTCACCAGCACGTCCTCCTCCGCGGCCAGCTGCTTGAGGCGCGCCGCGATGCGTGCCTCCTCCGCGCTCTCGCGCTGCAGCCCCTCCACCACCGCCGCCAGCTGCCCCGCCGTCTGGTCCGCGTCCACCGCAGCGTCCACATCCATGAGCAGCCGCCGCCGCCGCACCTCGCGCTGCTTCACGCCCTCCATCTCCACCTTGCGCCTGTCATGCATGCGTTGCATGTACTCCTGCGGCGCAGCACTCCGCCTGATGCAATCCACAATCCGACCGTGCCACCTCAACGAACGTGAACGCACGCTCAGTCACAATCCGCAACTGTGTACGCAGCATCGCCAGGCACACAGGCCGCTGCTGACACGCAAGCTCCTGGGACACCTCTCAGGAGGCACCCTGTGATACTGCCATCGCGCCATGGCTCCCGAGCACAACATCCGACAGCAGGTAGTGGAACTGTCTACGGTCGCCGTAAAGCTAAGCAAGCAGGGCACCTGAGCTTCCAACTTGAGCAGGTCTTGATCAGGCAGGAATTGCCTGATACGCTGCACTTGTTCGTAGGGCGTCTTGCCCACCGGAGGGAGAACATCCCCGGCCTTGATGGTCGGGGAGCCACCCACGCGGCCTGTGGCGCCTGTGCCAGGGCCGCGCACCGCCATGCGCGCCAGCTTCTCCTCAAACTCGTCGATGTTGCGAGTCACGTCGAGCGCCGTGGCGGCCTGAGCGAGCTGCTTCCGGGCGGCCGCCTTTTGGGCGAGAGACTGCTGCACGCGCACATCTGCAGAATGCATCGCCGCATGCCGCACCTGGCTGGCGAGGTGCACCTTGGACACGTGCTGGTCGAAATCCGCTGCCTTCATGCGGACGGCTTTGTCGTGGTTCAGCTGCGAGGCGCGGAATGCACTGCGTTTGGCTTGCGCTGCTGCAGCGGCAGCCTCTGCGGCCTGCTCCGCCAAGGCCGCCTGGCGAGCACCCTCCTGCAGAGCTGAGGAGAGTCTACGCTGATGGTATGCGCTGATAGCGGGCCACCCGGTGTGACTCCACAGTTTGCCAAGTTCATGCCACATACAGGCATTATCCCAAGTTGACACAGCCTGTAGATGTAAATCTGGCTAGGTTGGCCAGCCCATGGGCTCAGTGCCAAAGCCTCGCTGATGTCTAGCTGCATCTATAGCATGACCACGTTCGATGTGTGCGTACATTGGCGAACGGAAGTGTGTGCATCTCCATGGCCAGAGTCTTGGGATTCTGTGCATGCTTCCGCAGCACATCCTCAAAGTGCTCTCCCTGAAAGAACTCAAATGTCTGGAGTTTGTTTCGGTGATGCCTAGCTTCCAGCAAGGTTCGATTGAGCTCTGACTTGATCCCGAGAGACTTTCCCATGGGAGGTGCGTACGATGACTTGAGGGTGCCGCTGTGCTCCTTCACTGCCTGCACACGGTAAAGGTATGCACCAGGCCACCCCCACGCACTGCTGCATAACAGCAAAAGTGACAGTGTGCAGGGCAGTACGAAGTGGACTCACAGGCGTCCAATGAGTTGGCCAGAACGAAGCGAGCACAGCTGACCCAACGACTGCACCTTCGTGACACCAAATCAACACAGCCATTTCCAACTCACATTTCCCAGTGCCTAATCAAGGGTCTTGCGGAAGACAGAGACTATGCAGCAGATGCGGTCCAGTCCGAAGTATCGGGATGCCAATCACAGGCCTTGCAGTGCTGGCCCACAGTGGCCACACATGGTCATACCGCTCGAATGTCGTAGATCATCTGCGCAGCTGCTCCCTTGTCCTCGCGCATCAAAGCAGTGGCTCTTGGTGCATCGAATCGGATCCCCAAGTGTTTCATTGTGGGCTGCAGCCTCGTGAAATTATTGATCAAAGCATCTGGTGTGCCTGATGCATCGAACTGTTCAAAATCTGGTTGCAAGTTGAGCTTGCTCAAAATCAGACCTAGTTTATACCCCGAGGACAGCTCCTGCAACGCCAAATGGTGAGCAGAGCGGGTAAAACAGGGACCTTGCCACAACACAATGTGACGATCAAAGCTCTGTGGAGGGCCGTGGTATACCTCTGCCAGAGACTGCACTTGCACTCCAACGTCGTTGGAGACCCATTGCCTCAGAATGTCTGTCATTGCTTTTGCTTCGCTCCTGTCGCTCGCGATGCGCAAATTGCGAACGCCCGCTCAGGTAACCCAGCAGCTGAGACTTGCCTGGCAACCGAGCATATAGGACTCGTGCAAACCTATCATGACAATCACATAAAGACAATACTGCGCAGGCGACGCTAACTGACCAACTCACGCAGTTGCTACATTGTGCAGCTGTACTGCGGTTACTGCAACATCGTGCAGCAGTTTCAGCGGTACATGCAGTGAAGCACCTGCTTCGTATTATGGTGGCAGCTTCCGTGCGAGACATGTGTATTGGTGATCAATGTTCATCACCAATCCGCAACTAGCCATCGGAGGTGCATCAGTGGCATGCGTTGCGCAGGCGCGTGATCATGACGGTGTCCAACGTCCCTCCCGTTTGACAACGTGGCATTGAGGCCTACCCGAGGAGACACAGTACTTCATGAAAATAGTAGAGAACTTCACACCGACTTGTTGCAGTGGAGCACTGACCCTGTGAACGCGAACATATCAATGCCCAGTTTTGCAGTGGTCACATCAGCTGTAGCCAGGCGCTGGGAAATCGACACAGAATCGTGCAGATCGTGGTAGAGCTCGATCATTGTCGATTGACCTTTTCCTTGTTGCAACACATGTCATAGCGCCTTGCATTACTGACAGGAATGCAGACGCAATCAACCATTTACATATCCGCCTCTTCTGCACTTCACAGCAGCCACCTCTCACTAGCATGGGCCCATACTTTCACATGACTTGCAATTGAGATAGCCTAAAGCGCAAAGACAACTGCACAACACCTTCTACCACCTCGAAAGTCCCGGCATTGCTATGCTCAAGCATCTGTCTCAGCAACTCTCAGCACCTGCTGCAGGTCTCATCGGTTTGGACATGAGTCCACACTCATAGCCAAGCCGACTCACATTGGCCAAGTTTCTCCACAGCGCCGACCAGCCTGGCACTTCTACATACATCAACACCAAAGCAGCTCTAGAAAAGGGGTTGGGCACCCCAGGGCACATAAATACATATGTGCCCAACTCATCAAAATTTGCATGTTAGCACAAGCATTGTGTCCGTGAACATCCAGCATTCACCATCCATGTGATGAACTAACTACTACCCTCACGCATGCCACTCGGCCGACAGAAATTGAAAAGAATTGAACGGTGCCACATTAGGCACCGTCTCGCAGAACTAGACAGAGCCTAAAATGGCACCGTCTCTATGTGGCATTGGGCCTTCAGCTGGCCACGGGCGTGCCCAAAAACCTCACCCAGGTGTGTGCCCCGGGCAGAAATGCGTACCAGCGCCTCAACTTGCAGCAGCTGCCTCGCTGCATCCAAAACGTGCGCCGCATGCTCCTGCATGCCCAGAACTGGCCTCTCTAGTTCTCCTGGCCCAGGCTGAGACACCACCGAGCTGTCGAGCGACAAAGTGCGGAGCTTCGTGAACAGCTGCAGGGCGTGCAATGCAGCTAGTGGCATCCGGTAGCCCTCGAAGCGCAGGTCCGAGAGTGAAGTGACCAGGCCGCTCCCTCCAGATGCCAGTGCCTGGACTCCCTGCAAAGGCACGCCGCTGCTCATGCAGTGCTGACACGAGCCTTTTCCGGGCTGGTCTGAGCCAGTTCAGCACCGACACCTTCGTGCCTGTTGCACGCGTGATGCTGCACGCGTGATCATGTGCCAATGAAAGCACTGCTGCTTGGCTGCCACTTGAGGCAGAAGTGCTACACGTATAGTTGGTCAACGGCACCGATTTCACATGCAAGCAGCGCACGCGTCAACGTATGCAAACTTTTTCTAAAGCTACTCCATGCAATCCTGAACGCACGCATTGTGTGACATGCAGCAGAACGCGCAGGCGATGTGAGGCTGAGACGAGCGCAGGAACGGCATACAAGACAGCAATTGCGGGACGGCGGCGCACATGACTGGCGATGGCGGCGTCTTTGAGGTTGCAGACGTTCAGGCCGTGCAGCTTCATCCACCGCAGCTCGGCGATGCCTTCCAGCGTCACGTTACAGGTGCCGCTGATGGTGAGGTGCTTGAGAGAGCGCGCCTGGCTGCGCACGCGACGCAGCACTGTGTCATTCACTCCTGCACGCACCGCACCGATCACACCTTGCGCCCACCACACAGAATGGAAGAAAACGAAAACAAATGCGCTTGGGCGACCACAGTGCTCACCAGGGGTCCCCCCCTCAGGTGTGTGTGTAAGCATGGCCGCAGTGGATAAAAGCACGCTATTTTAGCTGATGTGAGTGTTGGCTGACGTCCCAAACTGGCTTCTCTTGCATTACCGATCATGAACATGCTTCAGCAGCAGCGCTCGGCCGAGGCACCGCACCAGGAAGGTCAACTAGCTCGAGGCGCTGGAGGTGTTCTGTCGCCTGCGAGTCCACGAGCTGCCGCAGCGTCGCAGCGGCCGGGAGGCGCCACCGCGCCGCCATGCGTGCCCGCATCTCACTGGCCGAGACGGGCGCCGGCTCCGCCTTGGCCACCACCGCGGCATCACTCGCGTCGAGAGAGGAGCGCAGGGAGCCTGAGGGAGAGGGCGGGGGGTGCAGCGGCGCCTCCGGGTCGCAGTTGTGCAGGCACAGCGACTCCAGGGGAGAGTGCACCATGCGCATGTGGCGGATGACCGCCTCGGTGATCTCGACGCCGAGGAGCTGGAAGTGGCTGAGGGGTGCCCGGCCGATGAGGAGGTCCGGGAGGAGCGCGTGCAGGGCGCGCGCCGCGTCCGGGGTGGCCTGCGCGGCGAGGGTTGCGGGCCCCGGGAGTGCCGGGACGCTGTGGCTGGAGGGGACGCTGTGTGCGGCGAGTGCGACGGCTGCGCCACGGGAATCATGAAGGTGTGGTTGGCGTACGGTGAGAGCGCGGAAGGGGATCGAGGCGAAAGCTTCGGTCAGCCACGTGCGGGGGTTGGAGGTGATGATGGGAAAGTCAACAACCAGGTGGAACGGGGACTGTGGATGGAGATTGGCACGGAGCGGAGCAGCAGTCGAGGAGATATAGCGAGAGCTGGTTGACGTTTGTGCAGATGGTCTCCACCAGGGAGCAGAGTCCGGTAGAGATGCGAGGACTGGGTTTGGTGGAGGCGGGACCTGGGTTTCGGCCAGTGGTGCTGAACGGGCGGCAATTGAGCGGCAGAGGTCCTCCAAAGCCGCAGGTACACTGCATGCTGGTGAAGGCTGCGACCGGGGGGCGGCTGTGGACATCTCGAGGTGGGCTAGGTGGGGGAGCGACGCAAGAGCAGCCATCGTGGCTGCACATCTTGGGGACACGTCCACGCGCACTGCCACCAAGCGACGGGACGCCGAGAGAGCTGATGCAGCTCGATCTTCTGACAGGCCTTCGACTCCGGAAAGGTCAAGAGAAAGCAACGCAGATTCAGCAGGTCGACTTGCTGAGCGCCCTGTGAACGTCTCGTCCAGCATGACGACGTCACCGTCGGCATCGAGGTCTTGGCGTGACACATAATTGCTGCAGGGAGCAAAACACTGTCCTACATTCGATGCTGCAGGTGTTGGGGCACCAGCGCGGATGCTGGAAGACGCCAACGACAGATGTAACAAGTCCAGAGCTCCAAACAGGGTGTCCACGGCAACTTCCTGCACATCAGCGAGAAGGTAAGTCAGCAATTAAGTTTCCATCAACGCTGTAGAATCAGTTTTCGTGCGCGTGTGTCGAGAAATTAAGCGAGACGTGAAAAGGGTACATACCTCGATCAGACAGTCTCTGACGGCCATTGTCGTGATCATTTTGCTCGCGAGCAAAGCTTCGACATGCATCCCATGTACCTCTACACCTACTAGATCTACGACTTTTAAATTGGTAAACGCACGAAGCGGTGGCAACCGGAAGCCGATTGAATTGTGTGAGGCGCCGTATCGGCACCGTTCTAAGCAGCTGGCTGCACGATTCCAATGCTTAGAAACTGATCTCAGGGCCGACACAGACTCTGATGAACATGTTGCGCAGACCGTGTTGAGCACGTCGCTCGGAATAGATCCCCAGTCAACGACCTGCATGCCTGCAACCCCAGCACTGCCTCTGCTGGCTGCTAGGCAAACACCAGGTCCACTTGTATACAAAATAGTGCTATACACGCGGTCGCTGTTGATGGATCGTTGAAAGATACACAGCTGCGGATGCCAGAATGCGCCAGATTCAATCAGGATCGGCTGCGTGAATTGCTCATGCAAACAACTCGGCAACAGCCTCACGTGTACTGTACATCATATTCAGCTGAAAGTGACCGTCCGTGGCGCATGGTGAGCTGCAGACGGTATATATTCGTGTGGATCGGCGATCGAGCATGACTCGGCACGCAAGGATCAATCCTCGTCGGCAGTGATATGCATGCATGCAAACGTTCCGGAGTTCCGGCACGATCAACGTCGACGTGGCATCTGCATGCCGCCTTTCGTCTCGGCTCCTGATCATGGTGGGTTCTCATCGCGCCGCGTGTAACATCTGTGTACAGGTCAACGTTCGAGTCTGGATATAACGCGTCGCTTGTATTGGCTGACGTCTCGGCACTTAGCTCGAGACGGCTCACGGTCATGCATGTTGCGTGAAGGGGGCATGATCAGGCGCCCTTTCACCGCTACGTATACAGGCGTCCAGCAGCTGAGAGACTTGCTACATCCGAACAGCGCGATCAGCGTGGCTACCTTCGACCATGTTCCACCGGCTAAACACAGGCCAAGGACAGCTGCCTGCCTTTATTCAATAAGGCAGTGCTTAATTGTCGTTCGCGAGTGCTGCTGCGACTCCTGCCCCAATCACGCAAGAGCGCATTGACACTGATTGCTTGCAGCAGGCGCCAGGGTGAGTCCTCATAGCCTCTGTTTCCAACTTGATGTCAAGTAAAAACGTTCGAAATGGGATTCTGGGAATATCCTGACACCCCGAGTGAAGATGAAGATTCAGGTGCTTCACACAAGCGTATCGAAATGTGTGCTGTTTCAGAGTCGGCTTACATAATTAATCATCTACTGTTTCTGAATTCAATGAAGCACCATCAGTTTTTGGTCCAGATAGGTCATGCTGATGCAGTATCTGCTTATCCGCCACGTACTGTGTGGTGACACGCTAAGGATGGCGGTCCAAAGTTCATGCCTGAGCACCATGCTCAAGAGTTAGCTGTTCCAGATTTGGTGGGGCTGCCAAGCTGGCAATCACATTCACAATGCGGACGATGCAATGGCGATAGCATTGCACTCACACCATGGTCTTTTCTGGCGAAGGCATCCTGAGCTTGGAAAGCAGGCCACTGCAAAGGCAAATTTCACTTTTGGCGCCTGTCACGGCTGACCTGCAGTTTGGGCCCTTCTTGTTCTTTACATGACACAATTTTAATCAGGTTAGCATTGCAGGAGACACAAACAGAGCTGTGCTGGCGAAGCATCGTAGCCCAAAACTGAACCGACTTGGCACCAAAAAACTGTCAGATCTGGACGGCTACAATGCGGTGCGCCCCTTTGACCGCAGCTAGCTTTCTAGGCGATACGGTCGGTGCATGTGCAGCTGCTGAGGTCAACGACGAAGCGGCTGTTGATGCACTGACGACTCTTTGTTTTGCAGAGACCGAAGCCCTCAGAAAATCCAGCTATCGTCATAGCAGATGAAGACGATGATTTAATCTCACCCCCTCGTAAGAAGAAACGCAAGTCTGTGTTGGCAACACTCAGCTTGGAGCAAGAGACCGCTCTTTCTCCACAAGCGACAGCGGAAGCAATCCGGCTGCAGCAGCTGCGGGCACAAGCCATGCAAGCTTTTCAAGACGATGATGTTGAAGACGGAGAAGATGGCAGTAGTGTAGAGGATGAAGAAATGACCAGGACTCTTCCTGTACAAGTCCGTGCCCCAGGTTTGCAGCTTGCCAATACAGGTTGCCACGAGTCCTGTGACCTGCTGCGCCAGCTGTATGATGGCAGCTGACACCGTACGTGTTACAAATGTCGTGATTGCACGCATTGGGTGATCAGGCAGGATACAGGAAGTCTGGTGTTAAGCGATGGACTCTGCACATCTTGCATCTAGACCACATGTGCTGATGCATGCATGACTTCTCTGTTTCACTTTGTTTTGCATGGTGCTGTGATGGCGTCTTATGCATCAAGATCCCACCCACAACCCACTGACTCTCCGTGCGTGCACACTCTTGGAGGTCGAGGCTGTTATCGCCTCCTGGTGTCATATCTACATAAGCCACGTCTTCCTGTGTTCCGTGTGTGCTGTGGCTTCATTTCACCTGACCTGTTAGTTGTCGAGATGAAGCCATGTGGTGTGCAGGGCTCATTGGCTCTTGTGTCTTGGTGATCCTTGCATGTGCCAGCAGGTTCAGCGGCCGTTCTACTAAAATGTACCTGGAACCATAGCCAGATGATGTGAACCGCTTTGCACAACGATTTCGCAACGATGTCACAAGTAGCATCATCTGTGGTGGTGGCCACTTTCACATGCGTGTGCGGCTGTGTGATTTCCAACAAACATGCTACCGTTCCATCTGAGACATATCCTAGCTATCAATTTCAGCCTGCATGCGCGTTCCGCATGCCTCAACTGCGGGATCAAGCACACGGTCTTGGCGATATGGCAGGTGACATGCGCCGATTCATATGCAGCGAGACTGGTAGAAGACATTGATGATGCGGAAGACGTCGAAGCAGAGCTCGAAGCAGAAAAGCAGCTGCTGATGAGGCAAGGGGCTGACGGCACTAGCGGTGCTATGGTGCTCAAAGTGCAATGTGAGAAGGGCGAAGTGCAAATAAGGCAGCAGCCAGGCAGCAATTTCGTTGGGCTCATGGACAAGTTCCGTGCGTATGCTGAGAAGCAAGGCTGGGCCAAGAAAAGTACCAAGATGATCCTCGAATGTGATGGTGACCGGGTCGATCTGAAGAACAGTTCACCAGAGGAATTTGACCTGGAAGATGGCATGGCGCTCGATGTTGTTATGAAATAGGAGCTTAGAGCACAGGAGCTTCAAACACTGGCATGCAAGCAGTTTTCACACGTGCGCATCTGTGTTTTTGAGTGCCAATCGGGAGTGGCGAGGCTTGAAGCGAGGGGTATCGTCACTGATGTCCGATGCTTGCCACCGTGCACAAACATGAGTGACGAGATTTTTCCTGTTTCCATGTGCAATTGGTTAGGTGGGATCGCTTGGGAACGAGGTCCGTGGACATCATTGTGGTTGTGGTGGCACCGGTGTTGGTTGTAGCACCACGCCTGTCCAGAATCCCGTGTCAAGTCAAAGGTTCGCTTCAAAATGGCATAACAACATTTTTCATGTGTTGTCTCAGGAGGCTAGACGCAAACCTTGCACGAGCCAGATTGACGCTACCACTGAACACCAAAACATACAAAGATCAAAGTGATCTGCACTATCATCGCAGCAAGAGCCAAATAGCTTATGGTGGAATAGATCAAGTCAGATCTGCCCAGCCCTTAGGCATATATCCCAGGGAACCCATACTTCTCATCAAGTTCACGCGTCAGAACCAAATCAATCTCATCGATACCAGTGAAGAAGATCGTTTCTGTCTTGTTGTGTTTACAAACTGTCCAAAGTCTGACAGAGTACAAGATCTTTTATTAAGACACAGTAATCGTAGCGCTAATACGCAACTTCAGCACTCAGTGGTACAACTCCCGTTGTATCAGTAGGCAGTCAACCTCAATAGGTCGAGGTCTGACATGTCAGCCTCTACACACTGCAACCTGCCGCTGAATGTGGGTGCAAGGATTGGCCGACTCGACCGCAACGACCATATGTCTACCTGCACGCTGCCTTCATATCACAGCATACAATTCGGGCGAAATGAAACACTGTCAACTGTGTGTAGCAGCAATCGTTTCTGCATATTATACCTTATCATTCTCATGATGCCACATGGAGGCGAAACCGATGAGAGCAGTCACAGTCGCGTGTATCAAGCACCCCCCCCCCCCCCCCCCCCCCCCCCCCAGCTGATTCTGTGCTCATGGATCATGACCTTGTCACTGGGCTCTTGAACAGTCGATTGTCCTTGGCAAACTGCAGTGACATCACACATCTTCATACTCATCCAAGCCCTGGACAACATGCTTTACAGTAGACCGCCAAAGCAAATGTGCTGTGAAGGAGCAACGGATTCTGGACGCTGCGCAACTGATGGTGATACCACATCGCTTGTGTCAAGTGGTATTTTGCACGGTCACCAACTAGTACTTGACGTGTCTGCAACAGAGGCCACATGGGGCCGCCATGTCAATATACATTCTGCATGCCATCGGCTGCATCATCCTCAGAGACATGCAAGTTGCTGACAAAAGACTGTATGAAAGTGAGACGCACATTACTGCAGCGCCATGGCATAATTGCAAAGATTGACAGCTGTGATGCTGAAGAATGACAACACAAGTTGTAGAACACACGCCATGCAACAAGGCCAGAAGGTCAGGAACTGGTAGGATTCAGAAAGCCAGCTCAGATAAACTTGTTTCGGTGCCGGCTCAGCCCCAGTTGCAGCGCAGCATGTGAATGCTTACCGCTGCACCTGAACAACATATCACGCAGCATATACTGTTCCAACATGAAATCTTATGACCGCCCGGCAACTGGTGTTGAGCTCTAATTCAAGCTGTTTGATGTACAGCAACCCTGTTCCCTGCCTGGAACTCCACTCGCAGGGACGTCTCAGCATAATCAGATGCATGGGCATGAGGATTGAAATATGGAGATCGGGAGGCTGCAGTCCGGTCGGTGAACTCGGCATGAGTCTTAGGCTCTGCGAGTCAGGGCTAGGTGGTGGACTGCCGTGACCAGTCTGGACGAGATCCTGCATCCGCAATGCTGCGATACGTGCTGTTGCAGTCATAATGCGAAAGAATCTGGTTGAATGGCGTGATGATCGCGCCGGGTGTGTTCATGTCGAGGCACTGGTCCTCATCCGCTGCGGTGAAGATTGCGCCAGCACATGTCCAGGAGAGAGCATTCCGGATTATCAATACAGCATGGTGTCATACACAATGTGTTATGTCTTCGGCTGCTTTGACCAATCAGGTGAGCGGGGGCCGCGTTGTGCACCTGGTGTAGGCAGAGCCAGTGCGCTGCGGTGTTGTATCAGCGCCGCTTCGCCCACACACACTGCCTGCTTTCAGGCCAAGTACGAGTTACTCGAACTATCGACTCGTTCGAATGCAGATCGCTACTGCTCTCTGGGCCAGAATCTGTCCTGATTGCTAGATCAATGCATGGCGAAATCAGCCCACCCAGCGCTGCAATAGCCATGGTCGGACTGAACCCCCGGAAGCGTCAGCACTGCAGTAGGAGTTGACTGTACTGGAAGTTTCGTAGACATAGCCCACACCAGGTGGAGGCCTCCTTCTCTGACCATTCTTTCGACACTCCGGATCTGACACAATGCGTGCATTCACCGTCACCTCACGATCGGGCTCGTCCTCACGCCCAGCGAGGGTAACAGCCTGCCATGCCCAGGCTGCAGACTCGAATCTGCCCACTCTCGGAAGACGAGGTGCTTTGGCTTCGCTGGTAGCACTCACGGCAGCCCAGCACCCTGCGCTTGCAGATGTAGAGCTCACGACTCTGTATGGTCTGGCTACGCCCCCGACCAGCTACGGAGGCTACGGAGGCAACGTCAAGGAGTCTCCAAAGTACAAATTCGACTATCCAGACACGTGGAAGCAGCTGACTGTGAACAAGGTCCAGAAGGTGTGCACCATTGGACCTCACCACCACTGCAACGAAGCCTCCTGCTGCGGCCAGATCGTTCTGGAACAATATGAGTCCACGAATCTCTGATCAGCTCTGTCCCGAGCTATGTCAGATCTGTCTGGCGCTGTCAATGGTGATCCGCGCTGGTGCCGCATTCATTGCGCCCCCATGGGCCACTACACAGCCTGAATTGGAGCTTTCTACGCTACGCAGACAGCTCCATTGCCCTCTTTTTAACTGCTCTGAAATCGTGCAGGGAACTCAAGGAATCGACTGCATCGTTCAAGAGGGCCGCAACAAACAGAATCGGGTGCGATCGGCTGCCCGGGATCTGCACGAGCTCATGTTCCTGTACACACTCCACCGTAGAGAACCTGGTCTTGCCAGCAGCTGTACAACAACTTCAGCCTCACCCATCACAATCGAAGCATGCATGCCTGCATGACAGTTCTGCACAGTCTCTGCGCACTCCAGCGTCCGGGATCCATCGCGTAGCTCGGGCTTGTCCTGCCAAACAGCCCTTCAACAGCCTGCCAATGTTACTCAAATACATCCGAGTTGTTGGCTCTTCCCTGCATCTTGTGCGATGTCTGTGGACCGGCACCCCCTGCCACGCTGCTCGCCAGGATGCGCTGCAGCCCCACGAACACCTGCGCCCGGCTCTGCAATACTCAGTGGTGACGGGGTGGATTTGCTGGCCATGATAGGCACATGCGCAAGCCATACCACGGTGTGTGTTCATGGTCCGGACTTACCCCACGGCGCTGGCATGGGGCGGAGGTGCCCATCCTGGCTGGCCCTCCGCGGCGCCACCCGTGCCAGCCCCTCATTGTCGAGCTCGTTGCAAGCTCCTACCAGTTCTTTGCGCATTGTTTTCCGCATTCGCCTGAAAGGATCGCTCTGATCGCGGCGGCCCCACTTGTGTGCCCCCACGCCTTCCACATCAACGCATGCACGCACACCCTGAGCAGACCCCCCCCCCCCCCCAAGGTCACACACAGCCGTATCTACCTGTGCCCTCGCCGCCGCATCCCGCTCCCATGCGACTGGAGCGCTCTTGCACACACCCACGACACCAGCCGACAACGCATGCAGTCGCCTGCGCCACACACCACCCGCACCACCGCGGTCAGCTACAAGTGGCCGCACATGCCGTTGCCCCGACCGGATCCTACATCGGCTTCGGCCAGATAAACTGGACCACTCCCCGACGGCGTGAACCCCCGGTACACGCCTCCTCTACCCTCACGGTCTCCTGGTCGCTGGTGTCCACAAGCGGTGCACCCGGTGGCCGCATGCCGGCGACGGCAGATCCCGTCTGGATGTCCCGGACCACATGCCGAGGGGGTAAACACCTGTGGACATCCTTCAGCCCCTTGACAAAGGGGCGGGTGTGTGCAGGCGTTTGTCGTGACGCTGGCGCGCGCCGGCGAGGACAACAAGAGCTTCAAGCTCACCGACCTCGACTCGACCTTCCAGAGCTTCGTCGGCGCCGACTACGATCTCCAGGACGCGGTCGGCTCGGCGGACGAGATCACGAGCAGCCGGCGCGAGGTCGACAGCCAGGTGTTCTACGACTACCTCGTGCCCGGCAGCGAGGCGGTGTACCGCGCCTGCATCACCGTCAGCGGCGGCAAGGTGTTTGCGCTCTTCGTGAGCACCCCCGCGCGCCTCTTCAAGGCCAACCAGGAGACCGTCGACAAGATGATCGCGTCGTTCCGGACGCTCTAGGCGGCGCGCTGTGTGCTGGGTGTGGCGCGGGTGCTCAGGCCGTGGCTGGGGTGCGGAGGGTCTTGGCCGCACGGGCGGCCTCCACCACACATAGAGAGGTGCTGTGCGTGTAATGCATGTGCTGCTGGGCACCTGGGAGGGTGCAGGGGGGTGAGGCCGGCGGCTCGCGTGGCGGTGGAGCCGAGCGCGCCTGCATGTAGACAAGGCGCCAGGGGTGTTCGCCCCTGCGGTGCGGTGTAACGCAAGCCGACCGATCATGCATGGTGAGAGCCTGAGTCCGTGTGGAGTGAGCTGTGCTCATGCTGCAGCTGGGTGGCGCGGCGTGCTCGGTCGGCGGCTGTGGTGCGGAAGTCGGTGGCTCGGAAGCTCGCTGAGACGGCGGTGGCCAGGTGCTGCTCTGGCTGCCCCACCCCGGCTCAGCCTTGCCACGGTGCCTACACAATCAAGTCGAATGAGAGCAGCTCGGTCGAATGTATGGTGGAGCACAAGGACACAATACAACGCATCGCCACCAATGACAGTGCCTGCAAAGGACCTTGTCATGGTACCTACAATAAATAGGTAGTCTGGTGCCGCAGCGTACCGTCTATCTGCACAGCTGGGTGTGCAGGGGCAACATCTGCAGACAAAAATCAAGATTCCATGTCATTATTTGCAATCTGCACAGTACCTGTGTCAGAGGTGGAGTGGCTTGGGGGTGTGTTGATGCCGCTTGGTGTCACTCTGTGGTTGCTAGGTCTGCTGGTTGCTGTGCAGCACAGTTCATCCTGCCTGCAAGAGTGATTCTCCGCCCCAGACTGGTTTTACAGCTGTGCTTGTGAGAATTGTCGGGCCATGGTATGTCCAACTGGTCGGACATGTGGCACCCTCTCCAGAATGCATGCAATGGCTTGATTGCAGCTGCGTCAGGTTTGTGGTTCTCGTTCGGAGCGCGATCGTTATCGCTAGATAATCGCGATCAACAGCTTCACCAGGGCCTTTTGAAACCCGTAGAGTGCTGCTTCAACATCAAGCATCGTGTGGCCTCAGCCACACTGAACTGGCAGATCTGATACAGTGCTGAGCGCGTAGAGGTGACACCGGCGCTCAGCATGTCACGCGCCGTCAGGTCGTCACGTCGGTCAGTTCAGCAATGCAAAGTCAATTCAGCTGTCAAACGCGTGCCTCCGCCTGCCCTGCGTATTTGTAAAGGTACTCAGGCTGCACCTCGGCCTCATCGCTTCCATACCGCCAGTCCTGCACGAGAAGTGCGGTCGCGAGCCTTCATGGATCCAATTATATCGAGATTGATGGATGCAGCGTCATCGGTGCCGTCTGTGCCCCCGGCTCTCGCCATCCCAGTCGCGGGCGTTCTCGCGGTGTGCATGCTTGCGTGGGCTGACGCAAAGCGGCTCACGTCCAAGCCAAAGCTATCCTACCAATCTACAAAGTTCAATGAAGGCATTCTCTCTCGCATTCCGACCCTCCGATCTTTGTACAAGCCGCTGCCATTCCTGACAAACGGGCACGTAGAGACCATCTTTGCTGCCAAGGCACGCAAAAAGGTGGACGTCGAGTATCGGCGAGAGAACCTGCACATGCCCGATGGTGGAGTGGTCTCTTTGGACTGGCGAGTCCCAAAGGAGGGCGACCTGGTGCGCACCTCGCTTGTGGGACTGGTCTCGCCGCTTGCACATCAATCACGGTCTAGCAGTCGCGCACTCGACCCGCCTTACTCACTCTCAACATGAGGCATATCTACCTCGCATCAGGAACAGGAATAGACAGTGATGTTCGATATTGTGTTCCTTGAGCGTGTACAGATGCTAGGACTCGTTCGAGCAGCAATTGCATCTGTTCCGACACAACAGTTGACCCCGACTCTCTCTGCACGTGCAGCCACTGGCGGACGACGCCCCGGTCCTCATCCTCCTCCCAGGCCTCACCGGCGGCAGTGACGACTCGTACGTGCGCTACGCGGTGCACTACGCTGAGTCCCACGGCACCCGGGCCGTCGTCTTCAACTCCCGCGGCTGCGGGGACACCTTCCTGACCACCCCCCGCTTCTACTCGGGCCTCTACATCGGCGACATGCAGCGCGTCGCCGACGCCGTGCGCCTGCGCTACCCCCGCTCGCAGCTCTTCGCCGCCGGCTGGTCCCTCGGCGCCAACATCCTCGTCAACTACCTCGGCCTCGTCGGAGACGACACGCCGATCGACGGCGCCGCGGCGATGTGCAACCCGTTCGACCTCTCCCTCGGCTCGGTGAACCTGCAGCGGGGGTTCAACAAGGTGTACAGCCGCAACCTCGGGGCCGCGATGTCGCGGATCATGCAGCGCAACCGCAAGGTGTGGAACGGCGTCGGCGGCGAGTTTGACGTGGAGCGCGCATGCAACGCGCCGTCGGTGTGGGCGTGGGACGACGCCATCACACGCGTCTCCTTCGGTGCGCACCCCGTCCCTGTTGTCAATCGGTGTATCGATGTCGCAATGGAGACAGATTCCGAGTCAACAACACAAGCGCATACGCGCCTTGGTATTCGTTCCGCAACCCCTCCCACCCCTCCTACTCTCACGACGTACACACGGCTACGCCTCGGGACTAGCTTGGCCTGCGTCGGGTCAAGGATGCATAATGGATCAAGAATGACCCCACCCTCCTTCGTAGTGGCCACCTGCATCCTCTCGGCCACGGTGTCCATACGGGCGGCCGCGCTCCGCAAGCCTGATGGACCCGCGTGTCCGCACCGCGATCCGTCTGCTGTGCACCACTCCATGCCTGCTGCCCATTGCACCCTCTTGCCGCCCCGCCCCTCGCATCAACCGTCTCCCCGCACCACCCCCGATTCCCAACCATCCAAACACCGCAGTTCCCCGGGTTGCGTCTACAGGGCCCCCGCGGGGCGCTCCAGCGGCTATGCTGCGCTGTGCTGCGTGCCCGGACACCGCACAGCCCCACGCGAGTCCATGCGGAACTGTATGTGCAGGGTTCAAGAGCGTGGAGCAGTACTACGCGGCGGCGGGCTCGCACCAGCGTGTGCACGGCGTGAAGGTGCCGCTGCTGGTCATCCAGGCCGACGACGACCCGATCGCGCCGATCGCCGGCACGCCGGTCAAGGCGCTGCATGATAACCCCAACTGCATCCTCGCCGGTGCGATCCCTTCCCCCCTGTGGGTCTTGATGTTGACCCCTGCTTTGCGTCTGCTCGCACAGAGCGCCATCATGCCATCTAGTGTCATGCTCGTCCAATCGGTGCTCTAAGTGATGCATTCCATGAACGTCCCGACGGACCTGAATGCACAACACTGGTTGTTACCGTTGAAATTGCATCCAGCTGCCCCCCTGCTTTCCATTGCAAGCCGCTCCAGACTTGCGTGTCACAGTTGGCCTCCTGTCAAATGAGGTTTGACTGCACTACAGTTCAGTGTGGCTACTCGCTGCATCAGCCACCCCAGAGATCAGAGGCTTTGGGCTCTGGCCCGTACACGGCAATCTGCGTCTCATGTTGCAGAGTACTTGTTTGATATACGTGGTTTGCCAAACTGTCGCATGCACTCCAACGGACTCGTGTCTGCTGCTGATGCACCCCGCACCCTCCGGGGCGTGCATCTGAAGGCCGTTCCTGACGCAGTGCTTTGGGTGCAGTGACGAAGACCGGCGGCCACCTCGGGTGGGTGTCAGGCGGCGGCGGCTACTTCGGCGAACCCTGGACTGACAGGGTTCTCACGGAGTGGCTGCTCTCGGTCCAGGTGCAGACAGCGAACGACGCCGCACGCTCGCTGCTTGGCCAGGCCGGCTCGCAGCTGCCCAAAACCCCCCGAAACTACTCAATTGCCTCGGGCTTCGAGAGCGGCAACGGCAGCATGAGCAGCGTCGGGAACGCCGCTGCGGGGCAGGTGCTGGTGTCGGACCCTGGGCTGACGCGGGCGCCGGCGGCCGCGGCGCCGTTCGACGGCGTCAACCTGAGCCCGAGTCAGACAGGGTACGACCCGGCGGAGCGGGGGAACCCGTGGCGTGCGACGCGGCAGCGCAGCACAATGCGCTCGTCCACAGCGGCCAGCGTGCGCATCCCGGCGCCGCAGCTGACGCCCCCACGCCTGGCCGACACCGCGCCCGCTGTAGCAGAGCCGTCGGCGGCCGGCCGTCTTGGCGACACGCCGGCAGCTGCCGCGCCCACGCCAGCACCTATGAATGCGGAGACCGCAGTGCCTGGCAAGGCGACGAAAGGGGGTAGCGGTCTAGAGACTGACGCCACAACAGGTGCCGCCTGGCCGCCATCCGCGGCGGTGGTGCCGCCGTTGCCGCCTGTGGTCACCGGCCGCAGCGCCAATGGCTCCATGCGGACTGATGTGCCCCAGGTCAGCCGCACAGAGGCGCCCGCACCTCCTGCTGTTGCCGATCGCGCTGCGGTCGGGTCTGCGGACCAGGCCGGCAGCCGCGAGACCATTGCAATGCCGTTGCGCGGCGCCGGTGGCGGCGCGCGCGTTGGCCCGGGCCTGCTGCCTTCGGGCACAGCCCCCACGGATCGCACCGGCCGCACGGAATCAACATCCAGCTCAGTTCCAATGGGGGCATCGGTGGTTGCACCGGCGGGGGGCTCGGAGGCGGTGTCCGCTGCACCGATGCATGGGCGGGGCGCAGGGGAAAACCCCGGAGGAAGCAGGAGGCAGTCTGGTCCAGATGCACAGGCACAGGCGGCCGTGGGTGTAGCAGGTGCAAGCGGGGGTGGTGCGGGGAAGCGGATAGGGGATGGGGAGGGGGGCGGTGAGGGGGCTGGTGTGGGGGAGGCTCACATGAGGGCTGGGCGGGCGGTCGCGACGTTTGTGCGTGCGACGCATGCGCAGGAGGAGGCGGTGCTGAATGACGCCTGGCGCAAGAGCGTCGCATCTGAATTGCCAAGCGCAGGCAGCGGGGGTGATGTGGCGGGGGCAGAAAGCGTGCAGGCCAGGGCGGAGGTGATTAAGAGTCTGCTGGCGCACAATGCAGAGGCTCTGCAGGCGATTTCGAAGGCGGGTTCTGGTCTGCCGTTGGATGTAGGTGAGGGCGATGAGCCGCAGGTGGAGGCGTCACCTGCAGCTGTGCCGGTGGCTGTTGCGAGTGGTTCGATGGGGGTGGGTGAGACGGGAGGGCCTCGAGGGGATAGGACGCCGTCGCAGCGGCAGCCTGTTGCAGCGCAAGGATTTTTCGTTGATGTAGATCCGTCGGAGTATAGCAGCCTGCATCATGGGTATGATAGTGCCACTAGGTCCAGGCCGGCGCGTTCTGTTGGCAGCCAGTCTACATCATCGCAAGGTGTTTGGTGGAATCGTCCCTGACCCATAATGTTCTATCAGATGGTGGCTGTACAGATTGTAAGATAGCATGCATTGACGAACCGCGGCTACTTCACTGTTTACGCAGTGTCTGATGGCGGGCGATGGTTTACAGACATGCACCGTGTATGGCATCATGCTTCTTGCAGCCATGAGTGAACTGACTCAGTGATACATGCTTGTGCTGATCTGCCTGATTCAGAAAAGTTCAGAAGAAAGGATCCGATTACAAGCGGTCTATCTGTCAAGCTTGTTAGGGCAAATGCTCTACAATGATAGCACAGCTGGCAAGGATGCAGCTGGCAGCTCAGGCTCAGCCCCGGGCCTCTGCATTCATCATCTGGTACATAGGTTGAGCATCAAATAGTCCCGTAAGACATAGGTTCTAATGGCTTGCTGGTTTCGGATTCATCTTGTCGTACGCCACGTACAAACCAAACACAACTATGCCCGTGGCAAGCCCTGGGAATGAACTCCTCCACGTTGATCGCAGCAGCGGATGCGCCCTCCAAGCTTCAGCCTTCTCCCATTGATACCCAGACATTTTCAGTCTCTGTCGCACGTATGGCCAACGCGCCGATGGGGAAAGCTTCTGCTAGCTATCAAACGAGGAGAATCGAAGTACGCTCAAACAAGCGATGTAGTTGGTTCCTGCCGCAACCACAAGCACTTTTTTTACCGCCTTGTGTATTCTCCGCGGGGCAGCCGGGGCCTCGAGAGGTCAAGGCACAGCGATTTTGCTGGACAAATCGTGTGGGGGACGCGGCCGCGGCGCACTCATGTGCGGGAAGATCCATGCACAAGCCGCGATATCCAGGACTGCACTTTCGCAAGTTTCGGAGCAGCATGCGGCTGGATCACAAAGAAGTTCATACGCAACACAGTCGCACACGATATAGAATTGGTCTCACTGCGAATCGTCGGACCTTTTCGCCATCTTTCCATCCAACGTCAAGATGCAGCTCGCTGGAAATCCAGCCAAGCTAGGCCTGGGCCGTCTGCTCGTGCCCTCACATAACAGCAACTACCGAGCGCAGTCGTGCGGATCGCGCCAGAGTTCCATTCAGGGCAATGAAAACTCAACTGCTCGGGATGTAGCGTGCGATGCCCACGCTCAGCATCCTCCGCAAGTCGGGCTCGTTGCAGGCGCACCTGATAAGGACGCCTGCGGTGTGGGCTTCGTGGGAGAGCTTTCGAAGGTCGCATCTCGCAAATGTGTGACCGATGCGCTAGAAATGCTTGACCGGATGACCCACCGTGGCGCTTGCGGCTGCGAGGAGAACACTGGTAAGCATCCCCTCCGAGACTGCCGACATCGCCCAAGCCCCGACGCACAGTCATCTGTACACCACTGTGGCGCTGATGAACCACCGATGAAATTAGCTTTAATTCCATGTCGATGGCACCGCTGCCGCTCCCACATCGTCAATGTCTGTGCAAGCCCGTCCCGATGGCGTGAGCATATCTATCGGCACTGCAAGGTTTGCGCTCTAGCACAGCAGGCACCACACTCTGCTGCCAAGCTATACAACACGCGCCATAGTTTCTAACAGTAAGCAGTCGCGCCAGCAACAAGGGGGCCGTTGCGTCCGTAATGTGGGATGGATTTGACCTAAATGAAGCGGCTGCGGGCGCCGCGGCATTAGCACACGTGCGGTGCAAGAATCGTGTCTCTCAGCAACAGCATGATGCAGTTGTCTGCGTCACTTTGTGGCAAGTCTCGTCCCGCTGCAGGTGACGGTGCCGGAATCCTGGTGTCAATTCCGCAGGAGTTCATCATTCGCGTGACTTCCGAGCTCGGCATCGACCTGCCTCCTCGCAACTACTACGGCGTCGGAATGTGCTTCTTGCCAACGGAGGCTCAGCTGCGGGACAAGGTCAAGGCTCTCATGAACGAGGTGCGTCGTCACCAGCAGTTTCGGGTGCCGCTCGAACGCGTCTTGCACCTTCGCGCTGCGAAGGTCTGTCCCGCGGTCATGTGTAGCTCAGTTTAGCTCAATGTAGCTCAATCATGGCAAGCACCACACCTGACCTTGGACTCGCGCAGACTGCCACCAAGAACGGCTTCACTGTGCTGGGCTGGCGCAAGGTGCCAGTCAACCGCAGCGACCTAGGCAAGAGTGCCCTGGAGACGGAGCCAGTCATTGAGCAGTGGTTCGTGACCCGCTCCAGCAAGATGACCATCGATGACACGGAGAGCCAGGCACGCCCCTACTCAGCAACTTTGCAGTCCAGACTGTGTTCGAATGGTGTCACGTTGCACATGTACACCCAGGCTCCAGAACTCCAAGCCAAGCGTGCTCATGTGGCATGAACGAATCGTCAAACACTGAGGCAAACCATTGATAATCCACTGACCGATCATGCCGTGTGCTGTGTCCATGCGCCCCCTGTGTCACCATTGTCTCCCCACACACCAGGCACACCCGGCATGACATTCGTGATCATCCCTCCCTCCTCCTCCAACCCCCCCCTGCTGCCCGCTGCCGATGTGTGTGTTCACCATCACACACACGCGTCGCAAGTTCTGCGCCAGTGCATCTGAACTATGCGCGCGACGGTTCAACCGCTCTGCGGAATCCGCCATGCATGGGCGCCTGGGCACGTCCTCCCCCCCACCACTCCCCGCCCTCGACCATAACAATACGTGACACCCAGGCTGTCTGCAGATGTTTGTGCTGCGCAAGATCATCGAGAACCGCGTGCGCCACGAGATGAGCCTCACCGACGACGACGTCTTCTTCGCGTCGCTCTCCTCTCGCACTATCGTCTACAAGGGCCAGCTCACGCCGGCGCAGGTGCTCTCGTACTTTGACGACCTGCGCGAGCCGGACTTCCAGGCCTACATGGCGCTTGTACACTCCCGCTTCTCGACCAACACGTTCCCGAACTGGACGCGCGCGCAGCCGATGCGCATGCTCGGCCACAACGGCGAAATCAACACCCTCAAGGTGCGCCTCGGCGCTCTGAGAGACCTGGCGCTGATACCTGGGGCAGAATTTCGCTTGAGCCAGTGTATGGTCGTGCTCCGTGGCGTGTGAGGCCTGCTGGTGTCGGCTCAATTATGCACAAAAATGGGGACCGTGCCCAGCTGTGGCTCACCACTGTACAGAAGAAGAACTCATGTCGAGCTGTGTATACACCCTTCCGCAGTCTGTCGGTGACTACTTGTAGAGCACAGTTGCTGTCCTTCCAATGCAGACGGCTGCTGATGTGTGGACCGCGAGGTCCCGGGCTGCCGGCTGTGCGTGCATGTGGTCATAGATCCCCCCGGTGCCCGCTGTTCCAGGCTCGCCCTGGCTCTCTACGCTGCTGAGAGTCAGAATTTACACTGGTCCGAACAACACACGATTGCTCCGCGGCTGCGTGATTATCACTGGTGAGGTGTACAGGGCAACAAGAACTGGATGCGGGCGCGCGAGGGGGTGATGCGGTGCGACACGCTGAACGCCTCGGCGCGCGAGCTGCGCACGATGCTGCCGTTTGTGAACGACGGCCAGAGCGACTCCGGGGCGCTCGACAACGTGATGGAGCTGCTCGTGCGCACGGGCCGCGACATCCCGGAGGTCATGATGATGCTCATCCCCGAGGCCTGGCAGAATGACCCCCTCATGGACGAGGACCGCCGCGCCTTCTACCAGTGCGCTGCCCCCCCTGCACCCCTCATTCCCCTCGTGGCGCCTGGTGTGGTCTCTTGCTTTTTCTGGTCCTGGCCTTCTTCCACCGCGGTGCATCGGCTCTGGAAGCCGGCCTAATGCCCAGAGTTTGGTGAATCTCAAATTTGTGGTGAGTTTTATCCGTGTTTGGCTCGAGTGATTTGCCGTATTGCCACTGGGCTGCGGACTCATGAGGTGGACGTGCGGCTGAGGTGGACGTGCGGGTGCTGTGTATGGCCTGTGCTGCGATTGTTGTGCTATCGGTAGTAGTAGGCTCGCATATGAAGTGAGGTGAGGCTGTGGATGCATGGCTTTGGTTTGTTCGTGTGTGGCATTGTATCACTGCGAGGTCTCTGTGGCTGTCCATTTCCGGGGAGCCAGGTTTGCATGCATGCTGGTCCAATCTGTGGCTTGAGGGCCACGGCTGCCTGCATGCCACACCCACATTCCATGCTGGCATTACTGCCACATGAAATCTGGCATGGATGACCTGTCATCCTGTGAGAGGTTTACCATGCCGTGGTGACACTATGTTATCCATGCACCCCGGAGCATTACATGTCTGCAGCCTTATCCATTTGGCGGTGTCTGTGTTTCTTCCATTGGCTGCTGGAAGTGACCAGTACCCTCATAGCCATGGTCACACATTCACCTTACAAATGTCTGGCATATGAACGCCTTGCATTTGATCTGTGCATCAGCCTATCACCATGACTCTGAATTGATCACTGCAGAGGTCATCGCTGGCAACATGTACCCCCAAAGATGAAACAAACAAATCACCTCCTGTCATCACATTGGTCACCTGTGTGATGGATCCATCATGCTGCAACGCTCGCTGACCATCTCCCTTGCTGTGCACACCATCTCCCACATCTCCCTTGTACACCATCTCCAATCCACCGCCTCCCAACACACGCATGCGTTCAAATTGATCGCTTCGACCTGCAATGCCTTGTTGTTCTTTCCGGTGCTCTGTCCTGCAACAGCCCGAGCCCCTGTGATCTGTCCACAGCCCTCACCAACAACCGCAACAAACGCACTGCTGCAGCTTCCACTCTGCGATCATGGAGCCCTGGGACGGCCCGGCGCTCGTCTCCTTCACCGACGGCCGCTACATCGGCGCCACCCTCGACCGCAACGGCCTCCGCCCCGGCCGCTTCTACATCACCACCGACAACCGCGTCATCATGGCGAGCGAGGTCGGCGTCGTGGACGTGCCCCCGGAGCAGGTCGCGCGCAAGGGCCGCCTCATGCCCGGCAACATCTTCCTCGTCGACTTCAACGAGCACCGCGTCGTGGAGGACCACGAGCTGAAGGCACGCTACGCGTCGCGGCAGCCGTACGCCGACTGGCTGAAGCACAACGCCTTCTCGCTGCAGGACGTCGTGGGCAGCGTGCAGCCGCAGAAGCTCGCGGCGGTGCGTGGCTACCAGTGCAGCTGCATAGTCCCACTGCGCATGTATCCATGCTGCTGCGCGTTTTCATGCCAGGATTGTCTGCATGGACAACGTGTGATCCCCAGCTGTGTGTTTGGGTGCTTGCACTATCTTGTTCTGGGCTCTTTCTGATGTATCCTTACGTCAGAAAGTGTCTGCACGACTGACACGACAAGGCGCTCTACCAGTGGCTGAGTACTGTAGAGCACAGCTGCTGTGCAGGCTCCAAAGGGGCTGCCCGCACTTGATGCGACCGGCTCGATCGACAGCAGCGCTGATGACGAGGACGAGCTGCCCGCGGGCTTCCCGGCGAATGGCAACGGCAATGGCAGCAACGGCAACCCGGAGGTGGAGCACGTCTCCCACCTGCTGCCCTGGCTACGCGCCTTTGGCTACACCCGCGAGTCGCTGGAGCTGCTGATGGCCCCGATGGCTGCCACAGGTGAGCTCCCTCCGTGTCTACGAGCGGCCCCGTGGATCCCCAGGTCCCCGGCTGCCATGGTGCCACCCCGTTCATGATGGAGGTCCCGGCTGTGTGGGGTCCCCCTCTCTGACTCATCAGTATGATGGAGGTCCCGGCTGTGTGGGGTCCCCTTCTCTGACTCGTCAGAATGATGGAGGTCCCGGCTGTGTGGGGTCCCCTGCTCTGACTCGTCAGTATGATGGAAGTCCCGGCTGTGTGGGGTCCCCTTCTCTGACTCGTCAGGCGTGCTCTACCAGATCTGGCTGCAAGTGTCCCCGCTCTCCACAAGGGCTCCAATGCGACAGTCCGTGCTGGAGGGTAGCAGAAGCGCGGCCGGTCGTGTGCAGGTGCTGAGCCGCTGGGCTCAATGGGGAACGATGCCCCCCTGGCGATCCTCTCCCGCAACCGCAAGCTCCTGCCCGACTACTTCAAGCAGCTCTTTGCCCAGGTAAGCACCCTGCACTTGAACTCACCACCATCGTTTATCTCAATCGTTCATCTCGATGACGCTGTCATGTCTCAGCAGACGATCTCAGCTGTTGTGTTTGTGCTTGTTTCTTACGTTCCCTACATGCCCACATCCATGTTGAGAACACATGCGCTCACACACTAGACAGTGATCTCTGCAGTGGTCTGACTGAGCCACTGCGTCCAGACAGCCGGACAACCGTATGAGTCACGTGACACCATGCAGCAGCTACCGGCATGGGGATGTCACGCTCGGTGAATGATCAGTGGGCTGGCCGCGCAGGTGACCAACCCCGCGATCGACCCCTTCCGGGAGGCCGTCGTGACGTCGCTGCGGACGTTCGTCGGGCCGGAGGGCGACCTGTCGGCCGTGGAGCCAGAGCACTGCTACCGCATGGAGCTGCAGCAGCCCGTGCTGACGCTGAAGGAGGTCGCGGCCCTCAAGCGCATGGACTTCCGCGGCTGGCACGCTAACGTGCGCCCCCCCTGCGCCCTGGCCTGCACCACCATCGGGTCCATGCCGCCTGACATCGACATGGCGGCTGCGATATTATGCAAGCATGCTTATATACCATGGGAGCTGGCTATTATAGTGAAGTAAATCTGTAGTTACTGAGCCGTATCCTATTGGACATTGACAGCTCCGTGTTAACAAGACCACATATGCCATATAGTGGCAATGGGGACCGATGCAGGCGTGCAGAGAGTATGCTGCTGCGGTCCACGGAATGTGGTTCTGCAATGTGCTGGCTGCAAGCCGGTGCTGCGTTTGTGCACTGCACCTGGGGCCCTGTGCCTGAGCTGTCGCGCGTTGCCAAGGTGGAGAAGACGCCCGAGTGAAAGTGAGGTGGTGGGTGCAGGTGGTTGACACGACCTTCGACCGCTCCATGGGTGAGGAGGGCGTGCAGAAGGCCCTCCGCCGCATCTGCACCGCCGCCGAGAAGGCCATCGGCTGGGGCTACCAGATGCTGGTGCGCCCCCCACCGCCCGCGACGCTCCAGCCGCGGTCGCTGCTGCAGCGGCAGCCACCTGCGTGGATCGTTTCTATGCAACAGTCACAGTTGCCTCCACCTTTCCGGAAGCACGCACTGCAGTGTGGGGTCATCTGCCCTGATCACATCGCATGATTTATCGCCCTGAATCCACTGGTGCGATGTGTGGCCGTGACCACTGTAGCAAGCGACCGTGCCTGCTCTGCAGCTGCCTCCGGCGGCACACTCACGGACTCAACACACTCACAGGTCGCAAGCGAATACAGCTGCACATGCACTCCCAACCAGAACTCCCCTCAAGTATGAAATCAGGCCTCCGTGCTGCAGGTGTTCTCGGACCGCAACATCAACCAGGACAACGTGCCGGTCAGCCCGCTGCTCGTCGCGGGCGCCGTGCACAACCACCTCGTCGCAAAGCGCCTACGCAGCCGCACCGCCCTCATCTTTGACAGCGGCGAGCCGCGGGAGGTGCACCACTTCTGCACCCTGATGGCGTACGGCGCCGACGCGGTGTGCCCGTACCTCGCGTTTGAGAGCCTGCGCGCGCTGCACAAGGATGGCAAGCTCGGCACGGGCCTCTCCTGGGACGACATCCAGGTGTGCTGCCCTCCTGATTTCGTCTTCCTGGACGCATACGATGTATATGTGTGTCATGATGAAGGATACATGTGTGTGTGTGTGTGTGTGTGTGTGTGTGTGTGTGTGTGTGTGTGTGTGTGTGTGTGTGTGTGTGTGTGTGTGTGTGTGTGGTCACGAGGCGTTCCCTCCAGTAGGGCATCCTTGGCGGAGGATCAATGGGATCAGATGGAGCGAGTGGTTGGGCAAGCGGGCATGTTTCACTTTCTGCCGCCCCTCATGTGCATGGCCCCCATGCGTGCAGGCCAAGTACACCAAGGCCATCGGCGTCGGCATCCTCAAGGTGATGGCCAAGATGGGCATCTCCACGCTGCAGTCGTACAAGGGTGCGCAGATCTTCGAGGCGCTCGGCCTCGCCGACGACGTCGTCGACTTCTGCTTCCCGGGCACCTCCTCCCGCATCGGCGGCCTGTCGTTCGCCGGCGTCAGCCGCGAGGCCGTCGCAGGCCACGAGGCCGCCTTCGGCAAGCGGTCGCTGGTCGAGGACGATGCGGCCGCGCATGCGCTGCCTGACCCCGGCGACTACCGCCACCGCGTCAACCAGGACGGCTCCGCGGAGGTGTGCATGCATGTCTGCCATGCGTTATGCTTGATGCGGCCCAGGCGTGGGCACTTTGGTGCGCGAATTTGAAGCTGGATCTCGAGCGTCCGCCCCTGCGTGTTTGCGCACCAAAGACCCCGCGCAAGTCTCGTTGACCAGCAGCATGCTTTGCAGTGCAGGCCGCTTGGAATGCTCCTCTGCCCCACTCCTGTGCCGCTGCTGACGTGTTGCGTGTAGTCACAGGCCCGCGCACGCCGAGGCTGCCCCCGCTGAAGTCACCGTGGGTTGCAGGTGCACATGAACGACCCGATGGCGATCGCGGCGCTGCAGCGCGCGGCGCGCGACAACAGCCGCGAGGCGTACAAGCAGTTCAGCGCCGCCAACACGGCGCTGTCGCGGCGCGTGCACCTGCGCGGCCTGCTGCGCTTCAAGACGGAGGCCGCGGAGGCCGTGCCGCTGGAGGAGGTCGAGCCCGCGGCGGACATCGTGAAGCGCTTCTGCACCGGCGCGATGTCCTACGGCTCCATCTCCCTCGAGGCCCACACCACCCTCGCCAAGGTGTGCGCGTGCGAGCGTCTAAAAATCGCTTGAAAACAAACCACAACATAATATTTTGACGAATTTTGTAAGTGTCGGATCGTCCGTGACAGTATCCTGTATGTAGAATTACTGTGCTGTATGTGGAACGAATGCTGGACTCAGGCATGCAGCCTCCAGGAAGCGCGGCAACGCACTTGTTTTGGGCTGATAGCCCCTCTGTTATTGCGGCTGCGCATCACCGCAGCAGAGGGAGCAAGGGAACATGCTGTTGCGGCCGTGTACAAAGTGGAAAACATCAACGTCAACAGAAACACAGAAGAAATCGCAGTAGAGGGAGCAAGGGACTATCTTGGTGCGTTGACAAGACATTCGCGCGCAGGTGACTGAGGCTGTGGTGGTGTGTGGTGCAGGCGATGAACGGGATCGGGGGCAAGAGCAACAGCGGCGAGGGCGGCGAGAACAGCCGCCGCATGGAGCAGGTCGATGGCAAGCCCAACCCGCTGCGCTCCGCAATCAAGCAGGTGGCGTCGGGGCGCTTTGGTGTGACGTCGCACTACCTCAGCTCTGCTGATGACATCCAGATCAAGATCGCCCAGGTCCGTCTTCGCTGCTGCCCCCCCCCCCCCCCCCCCGGCCGCTCTCTGCCCCCCCACAGCTGTATTTGTCCGCTGTCTCTGATTGCTGCTCGTGGCACCCACTTGATTGTGGTACAAGTACAACTTTTTCTCATCTTTCTTTTCTGAGCGTATTGCCCCGCACACGAGCGAACAGCTTCTGTGTTGTGCGCCATCTCCAGACAAACCCCCATCTACCCCACCCCCTTGTAACAGCCACACTTCTGTCGGGAAATGTGCCTATTTGTAGGCTACACACAACAACGCTTTCTCGGTGAGCATGCATGTAGCGTGCATGCGGGGCAGCTACACTCCTGCTGTACACCTGCAGCCACAGAAACGTGCACAGCGGGCATGCAGGGTGCAAAGCCGGGTGAGGGCGGCGAGCTGCCCGGCGGCAAGGTCCAGGGCGACATCGCGAAGACCCGCGGCAGCACCCCCGGCGTCGGCCTCATCTCCCCGCCCCCCCACCACGACATCTACTCCATCGAGGACCTCGCGCAGCTCATCTACGACCTCAAGGCCTCAAACCGCAATGCGCGCGTGAGCGTCAAGCTCGTGAGCGAGAACGGCGTCGGTGTCGTCGCGAGCGGCGTCGTGAAGGGCCACGCGGACCACGTGCTCATCTCAGGGCACGACGGCGGCACGGGCGCGGCGAAGTGGACGAGCATCAAGAACGCGGGGCTGCCGTGGGAGCTCGGGCTGGCGGAGACGCAGCAGATGCTGGTTGCGAACGACCTCCGCGGGCGCACCTGCCTGCAGGTGTGCGACGCGTGCAACATCATCCATTCCGCCCTGATGACCCGGCCGTGCTGAATGCTGTGCGACTGTCTTGTACAATCCCATTACCAGGATGACATTCGTGCATGCTCCGGATCAATCGATGTTGACCAGCATATTGATACATTTGCGACCAAGCCGATCTAGCATCCCAGGTGCATCGAGATCCAGCCGATTGGCGCCCGTGAGATAACTTGTGACGGGCGCATTAGCAGTACACTGTCTGAACTGCTGGATTGCTTTTGGCGGCTGTGTTCAACGCTGAGCGCCGGTGGCACCCTTGGCACCGGGCGTCCCAGCGTGCCCGTAGGCGTAAGAGTGGGGCGGGGGTGTGCAGGCGGACGGCCAGATGCGCACAGGCCGCGACGCGATGATCGCGGTGCTGCTCGGCGCCGAGGAGGTCGGCTTCGCGACGGCGCCGCTGATCGCGATGGGCTGCATCATGATGCGCAAGTGCCACACCAACACCTGCCCCGTCGGCATCGCGACACAGGACCCCGTGCTGCGCGCCAAGTTCGCCGGCGAGTCGGAGCACGTCATCAACTACCTCTTCCTCGTCGCGGAGGAGATGCGTGAGATCTGCGCGGAGCTTGGCGCGCGCTCCCTTGACGAGCTGGTCGGTGCGGCTCCTGCCTGTACAACGCGCTGGACGCCAATTTCTGCGGCTATGGTCGCAATGCCTTGTGGTCTCTCTTGGTGCACTGCTTTACAGTCGTCTGAGGCGTGTACTGTATGCGTTACCCCCTTTGCCTGCTCTCTCTATCTCGCTGCTGCCTCCTGCTGATCCATACCACTCTGTGGCTGTGATGTGCGATTTGTGCTTCTTTCTTCTTGTTTACCGGCATCAATGCGTCAAGGCCGGCGGGGCTGCGATGGCCTCCCTGAAGCTCGATTAGCCACATGCACGGCTGGCGCTTTCATGCCCCACCACCACCCATGCTTCCTGCTCGGTCATCGCCGCGCTTCCCCCCCAGCCATGCCTTCACAGCATGGCTCAAGCCACCCCCCTTACACTCATGAAAGCAGCGGTCTGCTTCAACTTTTCGGGAGCCCACAGTTCATAAATGCGTGTACGAGAGCTGAGCATGCAGGCCGCGCGGAGCTGCTGGCCGTCGACGAGGACGTTCTCGCGGAGCACTACAAGAGCGAGGCGATCGACCTCTCCGCGCTGCTCACCCCCGCCGCTGACCTCCGCCCCGGCGCCGCGCAGCGCTGCACCACCCTCCAGGACCACGGCCTCGACGAGGCCCTCGACACGATGCTCCTCGAGCGCTGCCTGCCCGCGCTCGACGCTCCCGACGCGGCCGCCGCGCTCGCCGCGGCCCCGCTCACCATCGACGCCGCCGTGAAGAACACGCACCGCGCGACCGGCACGCAGCTCTCGTACGAAATCTCGAAGCGCTTCGGCGAGGCCGGGCTCGCGGACGGCTCGATCAACATCATCCTGACGGGCCACGCGGGCCAGTCGCTCGGCGCGTGGCTCGCGCGTGGCGTGAACATCTCACTCACCGGCGACTCGAACGATTACGTCGGGAAGGGGCTCAGCGGCGGCGTCGTCTCCGTGCGCGCGCCGCCGGAGTCGCCCTTTGAGGCCAAGGACCAGGTCATCGTCGGCAACGTCGTGCTGTATGGCGCCGTCAGCGGAGAGGCGTACTTCAACGGCAAGGCCGCGGAGCGCTTCTGTGTGCGGAACTCCGGCGCGAGCGCGGTCGTGGAGGGCTGCGGCGACCACGGCTGTGAGTACATGACCGGCGGAACCGCGGTCATCCTCGGCCCGGTTGGCAAGAACTTCGGCGCCGGCATGAGCGGCGGGATCGCGTACGTGTACGACCCGGCCGGGGAGTTCCAGAAGATGTGCAACAAGGACGTTGCCGGCGATCTGTCGACGCTGGAGGCGGCGGAGGACGTTGAGCTCGTGCGCGGGATGATTGAGCGCCACCGCGAGCTGACTGGGTCGGCCGTCGCGGAGGAGATTCTCGGCGACTGGGACGTGGCCGCCGGAAGCTTCCAGAAGGTGTACCCGCACGAGTATCGCCGCGCGCTGGAGGAGATTGAGGCGAAGCGCGCTCAGGAGGAGCTGCTTGCGCAGTACGACGGAACGGACGCGCTCGCGGCGCTGAAGGCCGCGGCCGCCGAGCACTCATACCTGAACTACCAGCCGCCCGAGCCCAAGGGCAAGGACATGGACTGGAAGAAGCTTCTGGAAGATGCGAGCGACGGGTGGATGGTGAGCAAGCGCGTGCCGACGTGGGAGGCTGGGCGGCAGGGCAAGGTGCCGGGCATGTCGGCAGAGAAGAAGCGTGGCTTCGTGGAGTACGAGCGGCTGGCGCTGCCGTACCGGGATGAGAAGGAGCGGGTCGGGGACTACGGGGAGGTGCTGGCGAAGCTTGATTCAGAGGAGCGTGATGAGCTGCTCAACACACAGGTGCGGTTTTTGGCCTGGCCATTGTATGGCCTGGCCACTCTGTGTGTTCTGTCTACCGAGTTTCATGCTGCGGTTTGTTCCGTCTGTCAACTCTTGCAGCCACACCAGAAAGAGCATGGGCATGGATCACAGCCATGCATGCTTCTGCCTCAGGAGCTGGTTATGGTGTTCCCCTCCGATGTGCCTCTTTGCGAGCTCACGATCCGTAACCTAGCGGCTCCGAGATTGTGGCACGACAGAACTCAACACGCCGCAGACGCAAGGCATTCTGTGCAGGCGTCGCGTTGCATGAACTGCGGAGTGCCCTTCTGCCACCAGACCGACACCGGCTGCCCCCTCGGCAACAAGATCCCGGAGTGGAACGACCTCGTGCACCAGGGCCGCTGGCAAGAGGCCGCCGAGCGACTCGCCGAGACGAACAACTTCCCCGAGTTCACCGGCCGCGTCTGCCCGGCGCCCTGCGAGGGCTCATGCGTGCTCGGCATCAACCAGCGCCCCGTCACGATCAAGACGATGGAGCAGACGATCAGCGACATGGCGTGGGAGCACGGGTGGATGGTGCCGCGGCCGCCGGTGGCGCGCACCGGCAAGCGCGTCGCCGTCGTCGGCTCCGGGCCGGCGGGCATGGCTGCCGCGGACCAGCTGAACAAGGCCGGTCACGTGGTGACGGTCTACGAGCGGTCCGACCGCATCGGCGGGTGCGCTTCCGCTGCTGCGGTGCTGTCATGCATGTCTGAGTGTCCCGGCACCGTTGTACCGGCGGTTCCCTGCGTCGAGTCTCTCACAATCACCTCCAGTTCACTGTACATAGTCAGCTCAGATAACACACAACACCCATAGTATGGCCCCAGTCAACCTCGTTGGTGTTTGTGCCATTGGGACTCCCGTAGACACTCCGCTTCGCACCCATGCATTCCGCTCATGCGTGCAGGCTGATGATGTACGGCGTTCCGAACATGAAGACGGACAAGGTCGACGTCGTGCAGCGGCGTGTGGACCTGATGGTGCGCGAGGGCGTCAACTTCGTGGTCAACGCGCACGTCGGCTCCAACATAGACGCGGTCGACCTGCACGGCTCGAACGACGCGGTCGTGCTCGCCGTCGGCGCCACGCAGCCACGCGACCTGCCGATCGACAACCGCGACGCCTCGGGCGTGCACTTCGCGATGGAGTTCCTGCACAAGGTGCGCTCCGCTCCTGCCTCCTTTACATAGATAACATCGTCTGATTGATGATTACATTCCCCTCCCGCCGGGCGTTGGGACATGGGTGTGGGTTCATGCCGTCATGAATTACCAAGCTGATGATCTCAGAATGTTGTATTATGATCGGACCCACACTTTGAATCATCAAGCCTCTCAGAAGCAAGACAGGGCGTTGTTGTATACATGCACTTAATCACGTAGCCGGCCTCTTTAGGTCCTCTCGAAACCCTAGTGTGTGCCATTTGTGTGTTGTGGCCGAGTGGCAGCAGGCAGCACGGACGCAGCGGCACGGGTACGGAGGCCTCGCCTGAGACCATGGGGCTGTGCTGCAGAACACCAAGTCGTTGCTGGACAGCAACCTCGCTGACAAGGCGTACCTGTCGGCAGCTGGCAAGAAGGTGGTCGTCATCGGCGGCGGCGACACCGGCACGGACTGCATCGCCACCGCGCTGCGGCACGGCGCCACGCAGGTCATCAACCTCGAGCTGATGGACCGGCCCCCGGAGGAGCGCGCCGCCGGCAACCCCTGGCCGATGTGGCCCCGCGTCTTCAAGGTATGTCCCCCAGCCCCGCCCCGGCTCCTCGGGCACACAATCCAGGCTACCTCTGCGCCACCTCACCTGTTTATCTGAACACATGGTGCTGAACTCTTGCATGTTTCAGACGCGCAGACCTCGTCCTCATCCGGACTTGTTCTGGATCGCTCGCGGCTACGTAAAGCCTAACCCTACCCGACTGTGGCTGCTATCAGTTTTTGAGCTGCTGGACAAGTGGTCATGGTAGCCACAGCAAAGTGCACTGTCGGCGCCATGGGACCAAGGTCGTGCACGAAATCGCATCCTTCCGTATCCCTGCATCAGGGGAAGTCTACCGTTTTTGTCGGATTGTCAACGGCGACGATCATCTGGTCTGTTGTTGTCGCAACGTGTCAGCGCCGCGGTCAGGGTGAGAGGGGTGGCTGCAGGTGGACTACGGCCACGCGGAGGCCGCCGCGAAGTTCGGCGCCGACCCGCGACGCTACAATGTCCTTACCAAGCGCTTCCTCACCGACGGCGCCGGAGCTCTCACCGGCCTCGAGGTTGTGCGCGTGCACTTTGAGACGCCCGAGGGTGGCGGCCGGCCCGCACTCGTCGAGGAGCCGGGTTCTGAGGAGGTCATCGAGGCGGACATGGCGCTGCTTGCGCTAGGATTCCTCGGACCGGAGGCGCGGCTCGCGGAGGCCCTCGGCCTCGAGACGGACGCGCGCTCCAACTTCAAGGCCGACACCTCGGCGCACGAGACCAGCGTGCCGGTGCGCCCTGTTATCTCAATTGAGGGAGGTATCAGTCTGCGCCGCCCACGTGCAAGGATGCAGTGGTATCGCGGCCATATCAAAGGGCTGCCGGGGGCGCTCTGAGAGGCTGTGGCCGAGGATGCTGCAATGCTTGTGGCAGCATGAGGTAGATGTCGTGTTGGCTGCCGTGAGTTCACGATCTGTACCATGGATAAGATCCCCTCTTTGCGCGGAGAGGTGGCAGCCGCTGACGCGTCGCTGACTCGTCGCTGACTCATTGCTGACTCATTGCTGACTCACCGCCAGCGCGTGCAGGGAGTGTTTGCAGCCGGGGACTGCCGCCGCGGCCAGTCGCTGGTGGTGTGGGCGATCGCGGAGGGCCGCAAGGCGGCCTCCGCCGTCGACGAGTTCCTGCTGAAGGACGGCGTCACGCTGTCCGAGGACGTGTTCGAGGGCTCCATCACCTCTGCGGACGGCCCGGTGTCACACCCGATCGGCGACCTCGCAGAGCCGGTGTCTCCCCGGTGAGATGCGCCGCGCTATGCGCTGTGTGTCGTCGTCCCACCTGCGCCGTCGTGCATCTGCGGGGACGCGTCGCGGCGTGTCTGTTGCGCCCGCGGTCGCGCTGGCAGAGCCGGGCCAGGAGGGGGCTCCTCCGTAGTGGCTGTGAGTGTCGGGCTGTTGCGCGGTGGACGGGGGCCGGAGGGGGCTGGGGGGGAGCATGATCAGATTTTGTAGGAGTATGTGGGATGCATGGTTGCCGCATGCTTAGTTTTTCTATGCGATGAGGTTCCTTGTGGAGGAAGTGAAGCGGTGGCCCGGTGCGGAGTGTCAAGCCGTGGCCAGTGGTGCGCATTGTGAGGACGTGGGAAGAGGGGATTGTGGCGCCGGTGATGGCTGCAGCGGTGGCGCCAGCCATGCAGCATGTTTGTTCCAGCTTCCAGTCCAGGCATCAATGAATATTCTCTTCGTGCGTATGCTTCGTGTGTGATGCACAATTGTAACACAAGTGTGGATTCCAAGCAGTGCACAAGAGGCTGCAGCTGCGCATGTTCAAAACCAAAGTTTGAAAATTTCCATAGAATATATCAAATAAATATATATACGTCATGCTGAAACATGCTTACGGCACATTCATAGACAACATCTGGTGAACCGTCTCATGCTAGGACCCTCGTACGATCGGAGCCGGTATGACTTACTTTTGCTTTCAGCGTGGATGTGCAGGTGTGAGAACAACTGCGTTGCTGACAGCCAGGATACAATGCCACACAGCTGCCACTACAGCCTGTGTAGTGCCATGGTGGCGTGCTGGTTTTCTGTATGCCACTCGTATTGTGTGAGGGCTGCGCAGCTGGGCTGGTAACACAGCGTTGGCTTTGACATGCCTGTAAGGCACTTTGAGGCTCTATGACATGCTCATGCGGGCCGTGCTCACATCACAAGTGATTCTCTTCCATTGCCTGTGCTTGTTTTGGCCTGTGTCCAAACAAGGACAGACAACAGGAGACTGTCACCTCTAACGCAAGCATGGGCCCCATGAGTGTGTCAAAAAGCATAGCATAGCTAATCTACAATGCCAGGTGTGAACAAGCAGTGCAATATCTGTGATGTGTGGTGGGGTGGCGGGATGCAGGGCGTGCAAATGACAAACTCAAGTCAGCTCAAATGGCCAACAGTTGTCAGCTGGCAAGAGGTCCGACATTGGCATAGGAATGACTGATACATCATCGGAAGCACCAGATTAGTGTCCTTTTGTATACGGGGCAGCGTATCACGACGTGAACATGCTTCACAAGTCACGGTGGTCAGGCTTCGGTGGTCATGGCCGCGGCTCCCGTCCTGGTGGTGCCGCTGCAGTGGCCCTCGCCTGGTGATCAATTGATTGACTGCAATGGAATCCTGGCATGGACTCGCAGCTTCCACTAAGCATGCAGCCTTGACGTCAATGACATGATGACTACTGACGTGGCTGGTGATCAATTGATTGACTGCAATGGAATCCTGGCATGGACTCGCAGCTTCCACTAAGCATGCAGCCTTGACGTCAATGACATGATGACTACTGACGTGGCCCAAGACTAAAGCCGTGCAGCAGATATAGGACCACATACCAGTGTACACAAGCAGCTTCGGCCATGCCGGTATGCATGCATTGTCTCATAAAGTTCATTTGGTTACACACAGAATCCGTAAGCCTAGTAAGTATACCTTGCAGGTGCTGAGATGAGGCTGTGCCCATACTCAAAGGAGTTGCCACGTGCCGGTAGCCCCATGCCATGCCGTGATGCTCCTCAGCGCACCCTTCGTGCAACCACACGCAACAAAAATAGCCGACCAATTCAATGCGCACGGCCAGCGCAACCATCGGCGACGCCCATCAGCCGCCGCAGCCTTCTTGACTCGCCTGCGGTCGCATCCTGCGGCGTCCCGACACCAGCACCACCGGCCGCACCACCCTAATCCATTCCACAGGGTTTCCTGGTGCGTAATCTGCGGCACGCATGACACGTGCCGTGTCTGGACACTGACACCGCCTGCACAGGGGCGTAGGTACCCGTGAGACCAGCAGCCACAGCGGCACGCCATGGCCGGTCGAGCCGGGCCTGTCATGGCCACAGGCACTCACACAAGGCTTCTAGGCGCACATGACGCAGTGTGTTCCCGGCCACACCCATCGCCACGTGCACAAAACATCCAGCCCCCCTCTCCCCCCCGCCCCCCACCGCCACAAGAAAACACCAGCCAGAGATGGTCCTGAAAGGCCCCCCTCACAGGCACTCTGTAGACCACCGCGCTTGTCAAAGCCGGCTTCTCTGCCCATGCCGACTGCGGACGGTGCGTCTGGTGGCACCGCGGTCGCTAGCGCCTGCCGGCGCCGCAGCTGTGCTGCCCGCGCTCCAGGCTGAGCCCGATGGGTGCGCAAGCAAAAGCGCTCTGCTTTACCGCCCCGCCGGCAACCGCAACCTCCCCCTCAAGCCACCTGACTGACCTCGTAGGACCTCTGCTCCGTAGAGCTCCAACGCAAAATCACTTCTCCATCATCACGCATGGGCTTCATGCATGTTCACTGACCAACCAACAAGAACACGCATGCGCCATCACGAGCATGGCATGCCACAGCCTCTGCAGCAGGGCGACCCCCTCGTCAAAGTGAACACGTGCTGTGAGTTTGACAGACACCAGCGCGCGCGGCGGCTACCACCTGCGGGCACAGCACCCGCCCACACCCACCCCAGCAGCCGCGGTCACGCCGCCCGGCACGATGGTGGCTTCACGGCGCCCAGTCCGGCCGGGTGGGCACGACACCGGCCTTGGGGTGGCCGCGGATGCTCGCGCGCCGCGCGATGATCTCGCGCCAGCGCTCCCGCTGCGCCCGCGGCATCTCCCGCACGCGCTCACACTGGCCCTTGGCCTTGGGGTGCGGCCGCGCGCAGAACACGCATGCGCGCGCGTACATCTTGCACGTGTCAAACAGCGACTCGTACAGCGCGCCCGCGGCCGCCGCAAGCGCGTCGAGCCGCAGCTCCGCCGGAAAGGTGTCCATCTCCTCCCGCATCAGACTCTCCGCGCGTGCTAGCTCCGCCTCGGTGAGCCCGGATAGAACACGCTCCTGCCCGGAGCTGCGCCCGGCCGGCGAACCGTGGCCCCCAGGCGGCTGACGCTGTGCCCCCGCGCGCTGCGCCTGCTCCCTGCGATGCGCCGCGCCGTGCTGCGGCCGCGGCCGCTCCTCCTGCAGCGGCTCCTCGTCCGATTCGTCCACGATGTGGATCTTTGCGTGGCCGACGGCCGCGCCGCTGCGCGCCAGCGATGGCGTGCCGAGGGGCGACCGCTCGTCTTCACTATCGTCATCGCCCAGCAGAAACGGCCCCGTCCGTGGGGATGCCAGCCGCGCAGGCGGCCCCGGCAGCGATCTGCGGTCCCGAGTCTCAGCCTGGCGCAGCGGCTGCGCCGCCGCCGCTGTGCGGGGGCGCCGCTGGTCGGGCTCGTGTGCAGACGCGCCGGGGCGAGGTTTCTTAGAGATGAAGCCGCCACGCGGCTCTGCAGCGGCGCCGCGGAGGTCTGGCTCAGATCCGCGCCGCGGGGCCTTGGGCAGGGGGAGCCCGTAGACACCGCCGCCGCCCACCGCGTCCTCAGCCCCAACCCGCTCTTCCACCCGTCGCTTCTTTGAGCCTGCGTGCGCGATATCATCGCCGCTTCCCCCACGACTCCCTGGCTCCCGGCGCTGCGCTGGCGCAGTGTTCGGCGTTCTGTGCTCGGCCGGCGGCGGCCGTGCAGCAGGCCTGTTCCTGTCGTCACGCGCCTGTGTGGCTACGGGGGGAGCCATGGCCACAGGCGTCCGCAGCGCCGCATGCGACTGCGGCGGTGCCTTGTGCGGCTGCGTCAGCGCCTTGTGCGGCTGCGTCAGCGCCTTGTGCGGCTGCGGCAGAGCTTGATGCGGCTGCGCCGGCGCCTTGGCCTTGCCAGGCAGCCACGCCTTGCCGCGGGCCATCTCCTCCAGCGACATGCCCTCACCATTGGCGTCAGGGGCGACGAACTGGATGGGCTGGTGGGGGCGACGGGAATTCGTGCGCGGCCTTGGAGCTGCGTCCGCGGCGCCGCGCGCGGACGGCGGCTTGTGCGGCTCAGTGTCCTGCGGTGGTCGTGCCGGTGCGGCAGAGGCGCGAGAGCCGGACGCTCTGGCGCGCTCGCTCGGCGGGAGCGGCCGCCGCGCAGTCGCCTGCTGTGCATGCTGGGGCTTCTTGCCGGGGCTGTTGACGGGCGCTTCGTCAGCGGCGCGTCTGGCCGCGAGGGCTCCGCGGGCGTGGGCCGGCAGGCACTCACCGGTGGCGACCGAGTTCTGGGGCTCTGTTGGAGCGATCGAGGCGGACTGCTGGCCGCTCTCGCGGGGGCTGGAGGCGTGGCTGTGGAGGGCGGCCGGGTCGGTGGCTGTGCTGGCCGGTGCAACGGCTGGGCTTGCATGGGCCGGCTCGAGGGCTCGCTCGAAAAGTGGTCCTCTTTCTGCGTCACTCGTGATGGTCTCGGGTACTGGCTGGGCAACAGGGCTTGATTGTCTCTGAGGGTCTTGGAGGGCTTCTTGGATCTCTTCCAGGTACTTGTCAGATGGTGCCGGCGCGCCTTGTTCCGTGCATGCGGAAGGTTGCGCTTCGTCTGCGGGATGAGGCACAGGTGAGGATCGTCTTGTGTCAGCGACAGGCCCGATGGTGGCTCCAGTACCGGCAGTCGGGCCCGGGGGGCTGCGTTCATGAGGCTGGGCTGTAGATATAGGAGGATCGGCAGCGCCGTGAGAGAGTGAATCGGGTACGGGCAGTGGTGCATTTGTGCCACGGAGGCCATCAATGAGGCTTGCTGAGGCGGGGCGACTGGGCATGTGTTCGTTCTGATCAATGTCTTCTTTTGGCTGGCGAGGTAGAGATGGAGGAGATGGTGCAGCAGGCTGCAGACAGTCTCACAGCTGAGAGGTTGGCATAGATATGCATGCTGTGTCCCGAAATGAATCAGGAGCAACTGGAACGCTGTCAATGCAAGCTCACAAGAAAGCGCACTATCGCAGGACGGGAGCTCTCGACTCCTGCGCTCATCCTATGAAATGCGGGAGGCTGACGTTCAAGAAGAGACGAGTAGATGTATGTTTGGCACATTCCAAGGTTCAAAAAATCGGTAGGTGTCGCGTTGCGGTGCTTGGTGCTGCGAATTACTTGACACAGCCACTGCCAGCAAGCGACGACACATTGTGCATCATCCGATGCCAGAACAGAAATTGCACTCATAACAGCCTGCTCTCCAGATACGGCAGAGGATGCATGCATGCGATCTTGGCAGAAGTCCAGAATATCCAAGTGAAGCTCAGCGGCAAGCGCGCGGAAGCCCTGCATCTGCTGAACGAGCGTTTGTGTGTCCATATGGTCAAGTACGACGAATTTACTCTATTATCCAAGGATGAAGGGGCGACTACGTGGAAGGAGCATTCGGGCAATGTCTAATGGTATGCCTGCCCGATGCGGCTCCATCTCGCCTGGCAGACTACTTACAGAAACCGACAAGACAGTAGCATGTAATACGTAGCGGTTCTTTATGACAGCGATGATGTAAATCTAATAATACATTCGAAATGGGGATATCGGCTAGGCGCCTTCAACAAGCAGAGCGGCTGCGAGCAGCAGCAGCGAACGCGCTATTTTGCATATACTTTGCGATATATCTGCTTTCAGCTCACAAGCCATCGGATCTTCACAGCCGCCCGGCCTATTCACCCGAAGCACCGCTGATGGGCCAGCTCCCGCGGGATCCCGGTTACAACGGGTGGGGGGGGGGGGGGGGGGGGGGGGGGCGGGGGGGGGGGGGCCTCAGATGTCCTCACGGGGTCTCACCTCACCTCAACCCAGCCAGGCATGCATGACCGCCACACCAACGCGCTGCCACGACTATGGGTCATGATCAGTCGTGATAGCGACGGTGTGGGATCATATGGGCGACTTGTGGGGGGTAAGGACTCAGCTGAGGCACCAGCCCCAAGCTACCCATCCCGCACTACAATCCCAACAACGATCACCGCACATGAGGAAGTTTGCGATCTGGTGTCGGTGCTGGTCACTTGGCTCAATCACAGATCCAATGAGGCCCTTTGGCAAGGCCAAAACATGCGATATCAAGCAGTCTGGGATCATCACGTACGTATACAGTTTAGTGAAGGAAGTCTGGATCAAAGGAAATCTGGATTTAATCTGCAGACATGCATGGAGACGTACGTAACCAGCATCCACCACTGATCTTCCTGCCTCAGCTCTAGATGATTCACAATGTAACTCCGCCCAGCTGCCAACAAAGCACGCCCAAACGACCGCAAGCAGGTGGAGGATCTAGAGATCTCTTTCCAGAGTTCATGCAGTGACACATGCATGCAATCAGTACACACGACGTATCGGTACCTGGACACCGCTCCCGACACAAAGCGCACCCAACGAACTGCTCTCCAGGCAGCAGCGCGGGCTCTGACTGCCGACCGCGTGTGTGAGATGGCAGCTCGGCCGCAGCCGCCAGCGGCGGCAGGGCCTCCCGGCTGCACACGGAGGTGCTTACATGCATGAGCCCTGTGCAGAGGCTGCACACATGCATGCATGTTGTGTTCTTGACATGCGTGCTGCGTACGCGGAGCTGCCTGCCTCGCCACCTTCATCCTTGAGACACACATGCATGCACATCAGCGTGCTGCAATCGTGAGGAGAGGCTGGCGACGACTGCTGGGACCCTAAAGAGGCTGCAGCTGCCGGCGCCCCCCCCCCCCCCCCCCCCCCCCCCCCCCCCCCCCCCTCCGCAGCCGTGCTGAGCCCGTCCGCCACTCACATCCAAGCGGATACGGCTATGTAATGCATACATACCTCTGGGGGGTCGCAGATGCATGCCGCAGCCTAGAAGCTACGAACTGCATATCGCTGCTGCCGCTGCAGTGGCTGCAGTGGCGGTGTCCCTGGTGATGGCAACACTCCCGTCCCGCGGCTGCACAGCATGTGCAGCACGCACAGCACAGCGCGCAGCACGCGCAGCACCCACGAAACTCACTATGTGCATGTGGTACAGCTGCGGAACAGCTGGGGATCCGGAGAGGTGTTGCAGGAGGTGTTGCAGGCCACCGTGGTCACAGGTGGCGTTTTGCCCACCGGTGCGCCACATTCACCGGCCGGCTGGCTGCATGACGGCTGTGGGCCGCGGTGCTGCGTGGCCGAGGGGGCTTGGACTCCCGTGCATTGTGGGCGCGGGCGCACAGGCCGTTCGCGATGCGGCCCTGCGTGCGACGCGCGCCATGCGTGGCTGATGCCAATTCGGGCACGGCGACATTCTCGTTCGGTATCTTTGGTCCATCCCGATGTGTACACACATATTGTTCTAGAAAATTTGCACACCCTTTCTATGTCAGTTGTATGAAGGGCTTACCACTCCACGCCACGCGTACCGGTGGCCAGGCCAGGCCGGCAGGGGCAGTGCCCAGATATCTGAATATATCTAGATCAATCTATGCCCCTATGTGTATACGTGCCTGGCCACCGGTATATGTACGCGTGTCGTGGAGTGCTAAGCCTCTTATGCAACATCATGCAACTCAAGGGTACGTGTTGTGGGCGGTCTGCCTTGACACGGCGTCTGGCGTGTGCGGGACCAGTAGAGTCGTACGGAGCTTTGACTCCCTGCTTCGAATTCTGGTTGACAAGAATATTGCGATGCCTTGCGGTATGATCTGGTGCTGCAGATCTGCCATGCAACGGCCTGAGCCCTTGAAATTTGTCAATGCTACACGACTCATGGGGCTTCATCGACCTGCATCTCGTCGCTGTAGCTGCCAGTGCAGTGGTGGCCATGGTGCCTCCAGCTCTGCGTCCGTATGCATGAGGCTCGCATCAAGCACGTTGCGTGCCACCAGGGATCAGGCCGCGGTCATCCCTCAGGTGTACAGTGCCATGGCCTGCCACAGCCAGCCTGCCTGCCACAGACAGCCTGCCTGCCACAGACAGCCTGCCTGCATCCATGTGCGCGTGTAGCAGGCCTGCTCAGCCAGTCTAACCTGAACAGCAGCAGCAGCATAGCACAGCACGCCGGCACAGCATGCCGTCAGCTGGTTAGCAATGGTGTAAGCGCACGCTGCCCTATAGCTGTAGCTATAACCCTATAGCTATAGCTACAGCCTCTCCCAAGTGATATATATCTGTATATACAGTGTTCGATAGGCAGGAGGGCGCAGCATGTCACATCATGAGTACATTCCTGGCAGTCTGCGCCCAGCTGAACAGGCTGCAGCCTTATAACATGGCAGAATTCTCACGCTCATGCAATGCAGCATATCCGCCGGCCAGCGCTAGCATGCGCAGGTGCATGCATAGTGTTGGGAACGATCACCACATGTGCACACATGTGGTGATCATGAGCCGTAGGCACGCTAGCTGAGTGCGGGATAGGTGCGCCCAACATGCACAGCTGAATTCAATGCGCAGGAGAGGAGGAAGTCACATACCACTGGTATTTGTTCGAGAGGGCAGAGCTGTTAAGTCGCAAGTTTGAATGCACTGATCTTCTGGACATGCATGAGCGTCTGCAAGGTCGTTGCAAGCCACGGCGCAACCCAACCGATCAGGCCTGAGCACCATACAACGGACGCAATCAGGGGTACCAGGACGTGCGTTCACATGAGCGATGATGGAGAGCCATAGCAGCTCTGCCTGGATGATACATGGACCGGGCTGAGAAAGTGCTCGGCCTGGCCATGAACTGGCTCGCACGAACCTTCTTGCCGCAAAAACGGTGTGAGGAGCGCGGCAGGTCCGCAGAAGTTAAAACGCGTGGAGGATCCGAGTCCGACAACGTACACATGTGAAGGCGCAAACGCTCGGAAAAGCTGAGAATTGGCCATACATAAAAAGTGTTTATATACATGCCCTATCCTGCCAGGCATAGCGCGACTCTGGCTGCAGACACCGCCTGTGCATTGCAGCCAGCATTGGGTGCCTGCGCGGATGCCTCACCATTGAACCTCTCACGATAGCTACTCCTAAGAATATTGAAGACTGCTGTATCATCAGACGGTGAAAGCAGCGAAGGTTGACTCGGTGGTGCGGCATCGTACCTGGCTCTGTGTTGGGTGCAACGAGTACATTGGGGAGCTGTGCTGAATCATTTTGCATGCAGGCAGGCTGAGAACATTTCGACGGGATAAAGTGCAATGGTCGCACATCTGCGCGTTGTACCCGAGGATGACCTGCTCGACCCGGTGTCATCAAGGTCTGCGTTGCCATGTGCGCCATCACGACAACCCGCCATGCGTTCTCTCTCCGCGGTCCACATTCTGGAATTATTGATGCTTCCCAAGCAGGCTTCTCTCGCCACCACGTTTCATGTTATTCTGTCTAAGCGGACAGACAACCTGCGGCATGCACAGAACGGTAGCAACTTTGCGACACGGTAAAGTCACCGCACTCGCTATCAAGCATTTTTTTTCCATACGGCATGGACGGACCTTTGCATGGGGCATAGTGATTATTTCGTTGAGCCATCCCGCCCTATCCCAGGCAGCCATGGCCCTTCGACTGCGAGCTTACAACTGGACGTCAAGCAATGCAATTCGGATTGCACAACACTGAGACATATCACCTTGTTCCATCATGGCCTACATGCAGATATTAAGGGTCGCGACCCGAATGGTGCACGCCTCTTAGGCATTCGCGGTCGACAAGGATGTGTATCCAGTCACCGCAAGGCGCTCCGACAGGCGTCGAAGGTAGACAGTCCAGCGCGAACCACTTCGAAACGATACTTGCCGTGACTGACTCCTGTGATTTTGGCGCATGCAGCAACACGGTGAATGCCGGTGAAGGCTTCCTTCGCGCACTCGAGATTCAATTCGCAAGCTCACGGTGACCACTGGCCAGCATGCCCTCTGATCTCACGCACGATTCAAGACTGACACTCTCAGCCTGCAGATGTGGAACGGTATCAGCGGCGCTATACTTTCCACGGCGCTGATGACTACTTGACACGCACAGAGGAGACACTGCATACCACTTCTCAAGGAGCGAGCCTTCACGCCAAGCTGCTGATCTGTACAGCGCCTGCAGAGTACTGTCTTCCAGTCAAGAAAGACCGGCGGTTCAGCCCAGTCTTCCAGGTCAAGGCACGTCCTGCAAGCACCTCCCGCAGCTCGCTAAGCCAGCGACCACGTCCCTGCCCTACCTGTCCATGACCGTGCACAGTGCACTTCACACCGCAGAAATAGGCAATCATGAACCTTTTCTCTGCACCACTCCTTTGTGGCCATGCTTATCCAGCCCCCGCGCCATAGCGCAAGGTTCCAGGGGCCACTCAAGAATGCAGTCAAGCCATTCTTGTAGCAAGCAGCAGCCTCGAGCCGCAGTGCACTCTTTCACAATGCCCCCGGCACTGCTCTCGCCGCTGCCCATGTAACCAGCTCACGGACTCGCCCCCTCAATCCCACACCTCTTGCACGCATCTGTCCCAATCGAGCAGGCTCACCGAACCCTCAGCCAGCCTCGCCCCGATGGACTGGGCATGAAGTGCTTGCATCGGTGACCTATCCCCAGTCCCGGTCGTGCAGCCGCCGCTGGCCTCTCGATGACCGCCGCGCAGCCGCGTGCAGGTGGTCCTGACGTCCGAGCGGCAGCAGGAGGTGGAGTGCAAGGTGCATGCGTACCCTCTGTCCTCGGGGGAGCGCAACACCCTCGAGAGCGGCTCCGGCGGCGACCGCCCCCACCTGCCGGGCCAGCTGCGCTCCCTCGCCGTCGACGGCGCCCCCCCCTTCTACGTCGACCGGCATACCTTCTTCCGCAGCCCGCACCAAACCATCCAGCGCCGCATCAGCCTGCAGGCGGTGCGTGCCCTGTAGCCGCGCCCCTGCCACCCCGATCGCCCATGCCGTGCCGGACCCGCGGCACCCGCTGTGCTACGCCTGCTGTGCACACCTAGCGTGCTGTGATTGCAGGGCAGGGAGTACGAAGTCGTTCTGCCGTTTGAGGGCCTGGAGTTTGTGAAACCGTCTTTCATGGTGTGACCCCCCCCCCCTTCCAACGCCCGACTGCGCCCACCCATCTGGCACAGCTCGATGTCGTAGGAACGCGTGGCTCCCATGCAGTGCGTTGCGCATCCGCGTCATCAATCGCGCGGCCGCGTGCATGAATGTGACGCCATGTGCTGAGCCCGCCATGCATGGAGTGTGGCTGTGTTACAGTGGGGGTATGTGGCGTCGCTAGGCGTGTTGCAATCAGTCCCACCCCATCAAATCCAGCGCAGTTCGTGCTATGTGCTGTGTGCCATGTGCAGGGCCCGATGACGATTGCGTTTGCTGCGGCGTTTGGACAGGACCGGGACGTGGCGCTGACGCTGCTGACGCCGCCGACGATCTGTGTGTGCCGCGCAGACCAGCGTGCCGCTGCAGCCGTCAAGCTCGGCTACTCCGCCCGCGTGTTTGACCGCATCAACAGCCGCGACGGCAACGAGAAATACAAGACGACCTTCAACCCCCCCAGCCGCAAAGCCGCCGCGCTGCGACGCCGTGCCGGCGGCGCCACGGGCCGCAACGCAGAACTCGCACCGCCGCAGCAGGCGAATGCAGGCGTTGACGCGGCATCGCCGCTCCTCGATAGCACGGCTGGAGGCACTGGAGACCACCGCGCTGAGCACGCCGCGCCGCGTGCTGCAGACTCTGCTCCGCGCGCTGCGCAACGGCGGCCTGATCTGCCGGCGGCTGCGCTGGACCGGCACTCGCCTCCGCCTGCCGGGATCACTCTGTGCAGCCACAGCGCGGCACAGCAGCCGCAGCATGCCGCAGCGCGCGCGGAGGACCTCATGGCCGATCGCCGCGCTCGCCCTGCTGCCGCGCCGCAGGCCGCAGCAGCTGCGGCCGGCTGGCCCGGCTCACCCGGGATGCACGGGGGGGTGCACAGCATGGCGCAGCAAGGCACAGCACGCGCCGGCAGCGTGGGCGCGTTTGGAGACGGCCTTGGATGGCCCTCGCACGATCATGACATGGCGGAGCTCGAGGCGCTGATGAGCGAGCCGCGAGGTCTGCCAGCCGCTCCCTTTGAGCAGGCCTGGGAGCAGCGCGTCCGGCCGCAGCTGCAGGATGCGTTTCAGATGTATGCCGGGGACGCTGGCGCCGTGGAGGAGATCGAGGCTGTGGCTGGCTCGCCCTCTGCCCACTCGGACGGGGGCGGATGGCTGGACTTGCCAATGCACTCCTTCGCACTGCCCGACACCTTCGCTCCAGACATGGACGTTGTGGGACCGGACGCGCAGCTGCAGGAGCCGGCCCCGGCAGGGTCGCACACCTCTCATCCGCCAGGGTTCACCGCGGCGCCGCCCTCCCCGGCTGGTGCGGCGCCCCCTGCACGAGACGCGTTCGCGTTGGATGGGGTGCCCGAGCACAGCGGCCGGCGTGGCGCGGCACGGCCCGCCGTGTACGTGCCGCACCTGCAGCGGCCGGAGTGCGTGCCGGTGCCGACGGCAGAGCTGCTCAGCCGCGGCACCGCGGCGGCGCCGCGGACGGCGCCGCGGCAGGCGCCGCCTGCGGCGGCGGGGCCGCCGCGGCATGTCGCGACGGCTGGAGGCGACCGCGGCCAGCAAGTGGACTTTTCGCTTGATGCCCCGGCGTCGGCGTTTGGGGGCGCGGGCTTCATGTCGGACTTCTTGCCGATGTTCGATGACATGCATCCCATCGGTGTGCGCCGTGCTCATGCATCCTCCCTGATCCTCCCAAGCCCCACACTCTGTCCGTGGCTGACCAGAACCATAGGCATGCATGTAGCAAGTCGGCACAAGTCTTGGGTAGAGGCGCACCGTGTGTCACGCTTCAGCTGCGCGCCTAGTCGCCCACCTTTGGTGCACTGCAGCTGAGAACCGCGATCGAGAACACGACGTGGACAAGTTCATGATGACGGATGTGCACATCTTCCCCCCTGCGACAGATGCCAGGGAGCAACACGACGCCCGGGCACACCCCGGGCGCCGGGAGCGCGATCCACCCTTCGGCCGCACCCGGGAGCGCAGCCCGGCTCGAGAGCCCTATCCCTTCAACCGGCCGCCCGGCCGTGACCCGCGCGCCGCGGACCCCTGGGCCCCCCACCCCGGCCTCCCCCCAACTGGCATCCTGGACGTCGAGGCTATGCTGGGGACTGACGGCGCGGCTGCGCCGTTCCACAGTGTCGATCGCTTCGCGCTCTCTGACTTCAGGGCGGCCGCGGCGCCGCCGCCGACGCAGCTGCCGCCGGCCGACCTGAACGAGTTCCACGCGGTGCACGCGGAGTTCCCGGACGGCGACGAGGCTGGCGGCGGCGGCTTTGGCAGGGTGCAGGAGCCGGGGCTGTTTGATGGCGTGCGGCCGAACCCTGCGGCGTTCAACCTCGCGGACCTGCTGCAGCCGCTCGGCGCCGGCGCGCTGCCGCCGGCGGCGGCGCAGCCACCGGCGCCCGCGGAGGCCGTGCCGTTCCCCGGCCAGTTTGCATCGCAGGACCTGCACCAGGAGATCCTGGTTGCGGACCATCTTGACGGTGGATACGACATGCAAGATATGCAGTGGTCGGACGTTGAGATGGAAGACTTCGAGATCGACCTGCCCCCGCCCGCGTGAAGCAAGAGCCAAGACGGAAACTCAACCCCTCGGTACCTGCATGCACTAGGAATGAGAACGAGAAGTTTTGCAGAGCTGCACGCAGTGTGAGTCGCACCGCCGAGGTCAGCATGGCCGCTGTGCCGGCGGCACGGAGAGTCCGCCGGCACACTTGAGCCGACGAGTGCAAGTGCAAGTGCTAGGCAACGAGTAGGGCGGATTTCATAGCCCCCAAACCTTCTAGTAAGCCATGCTACTGCGAGGTTTCGGGGCTATGAAAGCGCTGAAAGGGAGGCGGACTCGTACGCTGTGACTGCTGCCTGAGGCAGCACTACGGTGCCGGCCTGTGCATGTGCGGGTGTGCCCCTCCCCTCCTACTGCCAAGTCCCTGTCGCTGCCGGCCTGCTGCTCTGCCCGGGCAGCTGCGTCACTCTGAGGCACCACAAGGTCACATGGTGGTGACAGCTTCCCAAGAACCGGCCGGTGAGTGGAGTGCCGTGTGTGGGTCCCATCGGCAGTCCGCCGCACTGCCTGGGATGGCAGATCGTGCCACCCACCGGTCAGTCCTCAGGCGTGTTTTTGTGGTTCTTGCTTGCACACTGCAGGAAGTCAGCCGCTAGTTGGCATTTGTTGTGTTGTGACCGTTGGCGCACTGTGCAGGCCATCGTGTCTTCTGAGATTGCGAGGGTGCAGCATGCGGGCTGAACACACCCGGCGTAACACTTTCCAGCATGATATGGCGTGTTCCAGAGATGGCCTTGAGTTGAGTGATTCTCTGTACATGCGATGGCGCAGCTTGACCACGCTGCCGCGTCACTGGCACCCGTCTCAGTGCAGCAGCAGGCTGCACCCGCACGTAGCGAGTGCTCATTCTCAGACGCATGAAGAGGAGAATGGACTGGGGCCACGGTCGCCTACTGCCTTGTGGCTGAAGGCAGTGCCAAGCTTCGAATTCGATGCCGTCACACCAGTCGTGAGTTTGGGGATGTAAACATCTGACCAACGCTGCATGGCAGTGGCGGAAGTGTAGTCAGTGGTCGTGAAACAGGTCTCACGAGGCAAGCCGGCATGAAGGAGCTGTAGTCACGCCCATGTAAACACCCAACTCGAACAGCTGCTCATTCCCTGGGGATGTCATACTGTAGGCTGCCTGGTCCAATCGCCATGCTGTCACTGTTCGATGTGCGCTGCATACGTAGCCATGCCACTCGGATCCGCTTGGCTGTCCCGAGCACTTGCTAAGACAAGTATGCGTGGTCAGCTATGCATGCCTGATTTTGGACCGTGTGGTCTCTCCTGTGTCCAGTTGCAAGTACCGTTGGAGGTGCGGTGTGGCCCCGAAATGCAACTCTCCAGATGTTTGCCAGATGTGAATCCGAGAGCTGTGCAAAGTCTGGTCGGTGCTATGCGAGCAATGCCTCAAACACTGCCATGACAGACGTTTCATAAATCCTCGCCATGAACTCCGGGCAGGGGCGGTCAGTCGGAAAGACCGGACGCGTTCGCCCAATACTAGAGACTGTCCACAACATCAACCTCTCCAAGACGCTCAAGAGTCACAGGAAATCCAGTACGTCTGTGAGCAGTTGACACCAAACGACTTGCGCAGCGACTTCAATACGGCAGTGGTCGCAGCCGCTTCCGAAACACAGTCGGAGAGGGATGCAGGCTGGTCACGTGCCTCAGCCTGGTCACGTCGCGCAGGGGCCCTGCTGCTGAAGAACAACACAGATCATCAGATCATGACAGATGTAGCCGCTGCACACAACTGATGTTCGATCGCACTCTGATCTTGCTGTAGCCCTTGCACAGTATGTTTCGGACGCCAGATCACAGGAAGCAGGCAAATGCACGAGACATGTGGAGACATTAATACTGCGGCATTGCGGCAGACTTGAGGCCAAGTGTTCCTTGCAGGCATCCTTTTTTTCAGACCTCCTCTATGCTGCTCCAATAGGAAAACTCCCTTGCTGTCGAAGCTTTGCGGCGCTTCTGTAGATTTAGACTGGCCTGCAGGCATGCGGGCGTGGCGCACTGTGAGCTGGTGTGAGGCACCCCGGGTAACGCGGTATCTACGGCGAAGGTGCGACGTGAAATTCCAGCTGTGGCACTCTACATCTTGATCATCAGACATTGTACCGTGGAGAGTCTCTAAACGTACTCTTATGAGCTTGCATCGCGTACCTGAACTTATCTGGTGCAAACCTCCGAACACGGGCCTAGTGCAGGTGCTCGTGCGTATATAGAACAGCGACGGCCGAGGCGCTGAATCTGCTGGCGCTGACGAATTCCTCGAATAGGTATTTGCATTGCTGCAACAATATATGATCAAGCTGACGCTTGGAGTGGCGGTGCGGCGTCGTAAACCAAGCTGGTCCGCACACACGGATAGAAGTGCACTGCCTCAAACGAGAATGCGCATTGTGACCTTGTGTGCAGGCTGAATACTGAATTTCGCTGACTCTCATGAATGGATATCACCGCCGTGGCCCCGTTGTACTGGAAGACGACAGCTTGGTCCATTCAATTTCACAGGGAGGCGCACTTGAAAGTGCGAATTCTCGTCATTTGATCAGCTGTAATATTTGTCTGGATTTTTTTTTCTGTACAAGACAGTTCAACAGATTCATTATGCCGAGTTTTCGGGCCTCAAACATCAGGCGAGGCGTCGCGGTCTGGTGTGCTGGATGTGATCATGGCGACATGTGTCCAGTCAACGCAGTCACAATCGTCCAACCTGTAAATGGGCTACCCATATGGCGTGAACTTGATAGTCTCTCTGCTCTTGTCTCCACCTTGCCTCATCCTGCCGGCCTCACGCTCCCGAGAAGCTTGCATGCTAGCCATGTATCTCGAGATATGCCGTCCCATGTCCCCACGTCTCGTCTCTGTCGATGTGATGTATAACCTGCAGTAGAGTGTCATGTGGTACAAGGACACAGCCAGAGATCTCAGGTAGTCCGACACCGAGTCTTATGTGTATGTGCGCCCTGACAGTGAAGTCGTGCGTTTGGTGGGGCCGCGTACTGCAGCGAGGCTCGTGTCACAAGCCGCTAGCAGTAGCGCAATGTTGTCGACGTTACATCGAATCATTGATTGTAGGCTGCCAATGTTAGAGGTCAGATCAGATTGCAGTGGCACACGCTAACAGTGAAGATGACAGACGGTGACAGTACTCTCGAGATATCGAATCGGTACTTGAACACCACTTACACTGAAAGGGGCAAAGGACAAAGGGCAGGTCCAAGCCTTATATAGTCTTTGGCCTATGTGCCGTATGCAGCCTAACAGTGCAGTTTAACCTTGCTCATGACAACAGTACCTAAGTGGCTACAGGCTGTCATAATACGCGTCCTCCACTTGATCTTGTAATGCATGATGCAGTAGCATGCATGGTCATCATCTCAGCGTCCAACAGCCAAGACTTATGTTGTGTCGCGTTCGGCACCACGTCAGCAGACTGACAGGTAGACAGTGTTACGCTCAACGTAGCTCAACTGGCTCTCATCTCTGCAGCAGTCGGGCACAGGCATGTAACTAGCGTCAGCTCACACTCACGGTAGATCGTTTCAGGGTTGCACTGCCTGCGCGACTGGCCGGGCTTACCTTGCTGTGGAGACGGTCCTTGCAATGACATGCCAGTCAACGCGTCGCGTGGTGGACACCTGATCTCCATCAGCTTGCAGATGTGGAGCGGCATCAAATGGGTTGCACGTTCTCTCCCGGAAATGGCAGGTACCTGATTCGCGGAACGGGCATATGGACTGAGGGAGGAGCGACATTTCCGACGACGATTGGGGGAGCGTTTGTCGAAGTCCAGCTCTTCATCATCAGAGCGCCCGCAGAGTTCTGTCTTCCCGTCAAGAAGAAATTATTCAGCCCGGGGTTTCAGGTCATGGTGTGTCACGCGCTCATCAAAAGCAGAACATCACGCACCCCACGTGTCTCGCAAGCACGCACCAGATGGCATGGTCAAGCCCCTCCGGCATGGGAGCAAAACACATCGCTGATGTTGCTCCAGACGGGCGGCAAGTAACTGTGGTGGTCAATCGCACGTTGCACATGTGCGTTGAGTGCGGACTTCAATCATGTCCATCGCAGTGTGGCAACCTGCCTTCCGCATCTGCCTCTTTTGTGAATTCATGTATGTGAGCACGCAGCTTACTTCCCAGCTACATGCCGCATGCCGATGTAATCTGCTGGCACGCCATCACCTGTCCCAGTGTATCCTGCGGCGCTGCCCAAGCCTGGTGCCTCTGTCTCTGCTGACACCTGAACCGTCAGCCCGTCTGCCCGCCGAACTACCGCGCAAACGCTCTGTGACCACCAACATCGCACGTCTCTCAGGCCGAAAGACTACGTCCCGGCGTCCACCAGAATGCACAGTGGCTTGCAGGTGTATCTGAGGTCACTCTCAGATCGTCCAGTGACTGTGGCTGGAAGGGTGCATGCCTACCCTCTGCCTGCCTATGAGCGCCAAGAGATCATGAGGCAGCTGCCGGAGCGCCTGCGCGCTCTGGCTGTGGACGGCTCGAGGCCTCGCTTTGGTGAAAAGGAAACTTGGTTCGAATCATCACCGAAGCACGAGTATACCACACCCTTCGGCGACATCGACCTCCCCGCGGTGAACATTCCCCTCCCTCCTGCAATCCTGGCGTTCTATAGAATTGATCGTGCGGTAGTGTGGCCATTCACAGAGCTCAGCTGTCATCATTGAGAACCGCAGCCATATGGCTGCTGATATCAATGTATGGCTACGTGTTCTGCCCCGGAAGTTCCTGTGCGCAAAGAGCTTACCACCCCCCCCCTTGTGCTGCTGGTGCCGCTGGTCGGCATTGCCGCGACTGCCATGCTGCAAGTGCCGTGCTGCAACAGGGGTATATGCACGGCATACAGCTGCTGTGCTGCTGGGCGTGCTGAACCGCCACTCAGATACATCAGCACGAGGATTGTGCAGGGTGCAGATGCGTGCGTGGAGCTGCCGTTCCCTACACTCAAATTCAAGAAGCCGTCGAACATGGTGCGACACCGCCGCCTGCCTGTAGCCACCCCCGCCTCTCCGCCGCACCTGTGGCCTGTGGCATGTGGCATGTGTGTGCACATGGTCTGCCGTGCAATCTCATCGGACATCACAGCGGGTACAGGGAAGTGAAATACCTATGGATGGGGGTAAATCTGAGGAATGTCGGATGCGTGCCGCCATCGTGGGGGCACTGCTGCGCGCGCTGTGTGACACATCATGCTTTGGGCGCGGCTCCTCAGCACAGGTGCTTGCGCTGCGTGCCTAGCTGCTTCCGGCTGTTTGCTGGTCGAAAGATTTGCCCGTGTGGCGTGCGTGCGTGTGTGCGTGTGCTGTCTGCGCACAAAGCTGCCGAGGCCACCCTGCGTTTGGGGTAGACGTGATGTCGTTGATGTCTGACCGGTCATGCTCGTTTTGTTTGAGAATTGTTGGCGCCTCTGCGTGCCCTGGGGGTCCTCTCCCCGGCGCCCCTCCTTCAGCAGCGGCACGCTGTTTCAGTACAGGGAACTCTGGGTCGTTACCCAGGCACAGGGTTCGATTTATTTGTAGCGGGTGCTTTGATGCCTGCGGGCTCTTCCAGATGCAGCGGTTGTGACACCGGCGGCGAGTGCTGGTTGTGCATGCAGCAGCCCGTCACGCTCGTGTTTGCCATGGCATTTGGAGATGCGGAGGACGTCGTGGCCGTGATGCTGAAGCCCCCCACCATCTGCGTGTGCCGAGCCCAGCAGCGCATCAAGGCAGCTGTCCAGCTCGGCTACTCCGACCAGATCTTTGATCGCATTAATGCCCTTGGTGGCGTTCAGTTTGACACAGCGGCCGCACATGCCGCTCAGCAGCAGCAGGTGCAGCCGCCCAACCACGCGATTGATGACCTGCAAGAGGCCGAGCTCCAACCGGAGGAGCTGCTGGATCCTCTGCAGGTGCCGCAGCCGGGGTATGTGTGGCAGGATGGGGTTGGTCCGTGGGAGCCGCTAGATCCTCTGCAGCAGGTGCCGCCGCCCGACCACGTATTCTTTGGCCTGCCAGAGGGGGCAGATCTGATTGGCCCGGGGGAGCCGCCGGAGCCTCTGCAGCAGGTGCCGCAGCCCGGCTATGTGCTCGTTGACCTGCAAGAGGGGCAGGCCGAGCCCGGCCCCGGGGCTTTTGCAGGCGACCAAGCGTTTGACGAGGCCCTTACCAACGTCATGCAAGAGTGTGCGCATCCTCCTGCCTCATGAAAGCCCACCCAACACCCCACCCCCTCCCCCCCTGGGTCACTCGTGTGCTGAGCTTTTTGCAACCGACCGCGCGGTAGCGGGTCATACCCTCTCGAGCGGGCGTGCTCCGCATGCATGCACAGCCGTGCGCGGTGCGCCTGCTTTGTTCGCCAGATACAGGCCGCACCCTCTTGCGCTTGCGCCGCATCTGTTCCGGCAGCCGTTCGCGGCGTTGATGGCAGTTCATCTGCCGTCACGCGACTCGGAGTCCGCAGGCGTTCCACTCGCCTCCGGTCAGTCAAGCTCCGCCACGGGTCCTCGTGGTCAGTCCTCGCACCCAGTCCGACCCCCGTCTCTTGCATGCAGTTCGGAACCGTGACCGAGACGATGACCCTGGAGTCGAGGGCAGATACAACATGTGGCCACAGGCAGCACCCGGCCCCCGCAGGAGGAGAAGCCCCGGTGCGCGATTCGGGGCCCGCGGCCGCAGCCCTGCAGCGAGAGACCGGCACGACCCTGCCCCTCGCTGGCCTGCCATGCGCTTCGGCGGCGTCGAACCTGAACCGCCAGCGCAGCGGGCCGTGCGTCCGCTCGATGGCCGCGCTCCCCCCGCCCATGGCACCGGCGCACACGTGGGCGGCGCGCAAGCGGGCGAGCCGGCACCGGCACCGGCACCGGCACCGGGTCTGCAGCAGGAGCAAGAGGTCGACCTGAGGCTGCCGGGGGAGGGTGCGGACACGACTGGGAGCTTTGACCATGTGCGGAGGCCTGATTGGTGGCCAGATCTGCCAGACCTCTCACACGGCGACCATCCCGGCCCAGGCCTGATGGACACGCAAGAGAGAGGAAGGTTCCTGACGGAGGGTGATCAGCATTCCTTTGAGCTGTGTTGACTGGGTTTGGCCGAGAGCAGCACACAGCAGCCCGTACATGCATGCATGCACACGCGCAGGGCGGGCCGAGATCTCTGCATGAGATCCCTTGAAAGTGTCGTGGTGGATTGATGGTGCGAGGCGATGACCCGTGCTCGTGCAGCCATGAGCGCCCTTGCGTGGTCGTGTCTGCAGTGGATATCGCGGTGCCTGCGGTCCACGATCGATGGTGTATTGTTGCATGAACATGTGACATGATGGCTGGTTGGGCGGGGTGTCAGCATCTCGATGTGTTTTCGAACACAATCCTCAGTTGCGGGTTATTCTATTCTTTCCATTGTTGATAATCTGTCAGCCCCTGGGGCAATGAGAGGCAGGTGCAACAACTATGATCTGAGTTGAAGGTAGATGTGTTGGTCGAGTTGAGTTTAACAAGCAGCCTCAGGCAGGTCTGCAGTGAATCAGCACTGCGAGGTGTGGCCACCAGTGGTGCAAGGATGTCGCCCAGGAGTCGTGTAATACCGAACCCAGAGGCTGCTGTCATATGCAGCCACACCCGAGCAGTCCCGCTCGTGTGTGCTCTAGGCACGGACTATGCGAGCATGCATTCACCAAGTTGGCACAGTTGCCTGTTTCTCAAGGACCAAGCCGGAGAGGCAGGTGGCACCGCGAAAGCAGCGAGCTGCTGGAGACCTGGTGCAATCGTCCAGCACAAAGCACTCGAGGCACTGACAGCAGCCCTCACAGAACAAGCACCAAGGCCCTGCCACCGAGCAGAACATGCCTCACCCCAAGCAAGCAGGACCGCCATCGTTATCGTGATATGTATCGACACGCCAATTTACACTCAGATAGACAGAAGTGCACAGACACGCGTACAGTGACACGAGTGTCACACGACCGCCCATGCGTGCAGACCCGCACGGACGCCCGCTCACAAATGCATGCACGCGGCCATATACAACCCGAGGCCGCCCGGCCGGGATTGCAAGGGGTTCCTAGCTCCAGGCCCTCTGGCCCAGTCCATACATGTATGCATCCGCTTCGCATCACACACCCCGTCACCCGCCCCAGGCCACCCACAGCCCACACCACGCAACGCCAGCGCCCTTTCGGCCGGCTACAAGCACCCCAGGCCATGCATCCATGTCGAGGCTGACCTTGGTAGCCTAGCCAACCTCCTGACGTGTCCAGCTCTGCGCAGCTGCACACAGTCTGCTCTTCATGCATGCACATCATGATGCATACGCACCCCTGTGCTCTCGCCAGTGGATGACAGGTCCGTGTTCATCAAAAAAGGAATGTAGGGTAGCACATGCATCCAAGAAAGCTTGCACGGTGTGCCGGAGGAAGGCTCACAGGTCCCGGCGTGCGTATCAACATTGGCTACACGCTTCTGGCAACCCACATTTCTGCATGCCCCAGCGCGGTGGACAATCAGGGCTCAACCAGAAGAAATGCCCTAGGTCACTAGACTAGCAAAGCCGTAGCGCAGGCTGCCTTGTTGCACGCCCAGACATGCATGTTATTGTACGACGAGCAGATGCCAGCACATCACCCTTGCCAGCTTTGGGTCTCGGCAGGTCATAGCACCAAAAATAAGGCGAGAGCAGCACCAGGAGTACCGCACGACCTTCATCAAGCATAGACGCGATTGTTGTCTTATGCCGGAATGCGCGCAGATAATATGGCTGTTCCGTCTGGTTTGCTCATGCAGCTCAGGTGCAAGGCCAGATCCCCAGCCATTGTGCACAACGCTGCAACACCAGCCAGCGAGTGACATGCCAACATGGACAACGAAGTGTGCTTGCTGACCAACAGGGGTAGATGCATTGAGCTGTGCACCACATAACACAAGTACTTGTTTTGAGCAGTGAGGATGAGCGTTGCCTCTGTGCTCAGCACACTAGGCTCTATCGGATATGTATGTCCAGCATGACTAGAGCACTGCACCAGGTATATGTCGCTTACCTATATTACACACTAGCGTTTACTGGCATTGCCTTGCAGGGATGGATACCAGAACTGGGTTTTTGTCATGGTCACATATCACACACTCATCGGCGTGGATGCATGACCAATCTGCCTGATTGCGAAAAGACCAGGGCAGTTTTGTCTTGACGTTATTGAGGTATAGTACGACGGGTTGTCAGACGCTCAGGCGATGTCGAGCCGTCCGCTGCCACAGCAGCATCGACTCAATCGGCATTTCGGCCCATTAAGGCATCGCCAGTTTAAGCAGAGCATGCTCGTATGTACGCAGTGATGACTGTGGACCGCATGCTCTATTCTCTGTCCAGTTGCACGCATCTTTATAGATGTGGTATGGACCCAGAACGCAACTCCGAGGTCGTTTGCAAAACATGGTTGAGGGTCCTGTACAAAGCCTGATCAGCGCCATCCACACAATGCCTGCTGCTCTGCCGTTACAGAGGTCTCATGAAGCCGTGCTTTGAACTCCGCTCAGGCGCAGGCAGTCTTCCGAGACCGGTTGCATTCGACTCAGACCATGGGCGATTCTCAGCGTCAGCCTCTGCAAGGTGCCCCAGAGACAGCGGAAGCCCAGCAATTCTGAGGGGAGTTGAACAACAACGACATGTGTAGCGACTTTGATACGGCAGTTGTCGCAGCCGCTTCCGAAACAGAGCCGGTCATCGACAGAGGGGGACGCAGGTGCCCTGCTGCTAAACAAGAACACAGAGGAAGCCGCTGCACACAAGTAGTGTCGGATCACGCTGTGACCAAGCCTTCAGTATGTTTCGGACGCCAGATCACAGGACCTAGGCAATTGAAATTTCTTTAAAGAGTAATGTGGAGAAGTTGCGGCATGTGGCACGAGACTCGAGGCTGATTCTGCCCTGACAGACATTGACTTTTCCATTCCTCAGTCATGCTGCCTCAATGTGCAAGGTCCCTTGTCGTCGAAGCTGGCGTCGCTTTCGTCGATGTACTCACCTCGCGCCATGCCTCCACGCGGCGCACTGTGAGCTGGTGTGAGGCAATCCCTGGCCAAGAAAATCGGAATCTACGGCGAAGGTGGCACGGCTGATTCCATATGCAGCATTGTGCACGTTGATATGCAGACACTGTACCCTGAAATATTCCAAACGTACTCTCATGAGCGATGCGACGCGTAGCTGAACTTCTCCAGGTCAAACCTGTGAAAACGGGGCTTGTGCATATCCAGATCAGCGAGGGCCGGGTGGCTTAATCAACTGACGCTAGCCAACCACTAGAATACGTGATGAACTTGCTGCAACAACATATGATCAGGCTGACGCTTGGCGTGGCGGTGCGGCGTTGTACGTCAGGCTGGTCCGCACACAGGGACGAAATCGCACTGCCTTGAACAAGAGTGCGCACATATCGAGAAAGTGAGCTTGTGCAGGCTGAATACTGGGACATCCGTTGACTTTCATGAACGGACATCACCACCATGGCCCCGTTGTGCCGGAAGACAACAACTTGCTCTATTCAATCTCACAGGGAGGCGCACTACAACGTGCGAGACCACATAGATTAGCCAACTGCAATCTGTATCTGTAACTAGTTCTGTCCATGACAGTCTACTAGATTGATCATGCCGCGTGTTCGGGCTTCAAACATCAGGCGAGGCCTCGCCTAGGCGTCGCGGCCTGGTGTCATCATGGCGACACACATCCAGTCATCACAGTCACAGGCGTCCATTCTTTCAAAAAATTGTCCATATGGCAGGAATCCGTGGAACTACCCGCTCGTGTCTCCAACTTGTCTCCTCAACAGGCCCACGCCCCCGAGAAGCATGCATGGCAGCGCTGTGTGCGGTCCCGCGCTCCCACGCATTCCACTTGTCAACATGATTTATCACCTGTGGTAGAGTCTCGTATGCATATGCGCCACTCCCTGATCATGGCAGTGTACTGGTGCGTTACGCGGGGCTGCGGGCTGGAGCGAGGCTCGTGTCACAAGCGGCCAGGAGTAGCGCACTGTTGTCTGCGTAACATAAGATCATTGATTGCAGGCCGCCAAGACTTATGTTGTGTCGCAGTCGCCACCATGTCAGCAAACTGCCTCGTAGACAGCGTTGCGCCCAACGTATACTACGTAGCTCACATGGCCTTCATCCCTGCAGCAGTCAGGCACAGGCATGTAACTGGCGTCACTTTCACACGCATGGTAGTCCGTTCCAGCTTGCATGGCCTGGACGAATCGATTGGCCTATTTTGCTGTGGACCAGTGTTGGGTTGCCATGCAGCATAGTTGGGGCTCCCCTCCGAGAATTTGGTCTGAGTAATTGGAATTGTTCTTTGTGATCGAGCCCGACGACCCGACACTGCTGTGGAGGCGGGCCTTGCAATGACATGTCAGTCGACATGCCCTCCCGCGTCGCGTGGTGGACACCTAATCTCCGTCAGCTTGCAGGTGTGGAGTGGTATCAGATGGGCTGCACGTTCTCTCCCCGAAACGGCAGGTACCTCATTCGCGGAACATGCATATGGACTGATGGAGGCGCACTATTTCGGACAATGCTTGGGGGGGCGTTCGTCGAAGCCCAGCTCTTCATCACCAGAGCGCCCGCAGAGTTCTGTCTTCCCGTTCAGAAGAAACTTTTTTACCCGGGGTTCCAGGTCATGGTACGTCTCGGGCTGCTTGCGAGCGTGTGATGTTCTGCCGCCTTCACATACCCAGCATGCCTCCATGCTCCACTGCAGGACATCGACCCTTTTCATGTCACGATGTGCTGCCATGCAATGGGCAAAGACACTTGAGCTCAGCCTCTCGCAAGCAGAACATCACGCATCCCACGTGCCGCGCAAGCCTCAGCAGGCGCCAGATGGCACGGCCGTTGCAAGCACCTCCGGCATCGAAGCAGAACACATCGCTGATTGCTCAAGACGGGAAATACGCACCTGGCATGGTCAACTCCACGCTGCAGATGTGCGGAAAAGTGCCGATTAGATTCGGTCATGTCGGTCTCCCACCCTGTGCAGACGCGCCTCCCGCATGCATGCAGAGATGCGCATCTCTGGTGTGTATGCGTGTACGCTGCGTGCTGTCCAGCTACATGCCGCCGCCGGTGTCTCATCAGTGTGCAGATCAATGCGTCAGATCATTGCCAGACAGGCGCCACGCAGCGCCACGATGTGTGCCAGGTCGAGAGACCGGGCGAGCGAAATGCTACACGCACAGCCAGCGCCTCAGCACAACGCCTCAGCACCAACACCATCGATTGTGCCTCTGTCTTCGCTTACCCCTCGCTCGTTGTAAGACCAGGTCTTGGGGACCACCAGAACGCGCAGTCGCATGCAGATGCTTCTGAAGTCACTGTGACGCGTGATTGCATGCACGCCTGCAGGTGTATCTGAGGTCACTGTCAGATCGCCCAATGACTGTGAATGGAAGGGTGCATGCCTACCCTCTGCCTGCCCATGAGCGCCAGGAGATCATGAGGCAGCTGCCGGAGCGCCTGCGCGCTCTGGCCGTGGACGGCTCAAACCCTCACTTTGGGGACAGGGAAACTTGCTTCGAATCATCACCGAATCACACGTATACCACACCCTTCGACGACATCGACCTCCCCGCGGTAAACATCTGCTCCCTCCTGGAATTCTTGGCGTCTGCGGAATCGATCGTGCGGCGTTGTGGCCATTCGCAAAGTACAGCTGTGAGCACCAAGATTCGCAGCCATGTGGTTGCTGTTATCAACTTGAATGCATATCTGCTTGCTCTGTGTTGTATCACGGCGCTGTGAGCTCTTCGAAGTGTTCTGCCCCATGCATGCCCATCCCCCCTCCCCCCCCCCCTATCTCTACATCCATGCGTGCTGCTGACGCCGCTGCCGGCGCCTGCGGCAGCTAATCGGCGCTGACAACGCCGCAACGCATGCTGCGAGTGCCGCGCTGCTCCTGCCATGCTGCAAATGCAGTGTGCTGCAACGTGGGTATCTGCCTGGCATGCGGCTGCTGTCCTGCTGGGTGCGCTGAACCGGCACTCACACACACACAAGCACGCGGATTGTACAGGGTGCGGACGTGTACGTGCAGCTGCAGTTCCCCACACTCAAGTTCAAGAAACTGTCAAACATGGTGCGACACCGCTACATACATGCCAGTGTGTGTGTGGTCACCCCTCGTCTGGGTCCGGCGTGATGTCTGGTCTGACAGTTCATGCTCTTTTTGTTTGAGAGTCGTTTGCTCGTTCATACCCCGGGGCTTCCACCCCAATGCCCCCCACGCAGCAGCGGCACATCTTTCCAATGAAGTCAAGTCTGGGCCTGTACCCAGGCGCCGGTTTCGTTTTATTCATAGCGGGTGCTACAGCGCCGTCGGGCTGTTCCGGATGCGGCAGGAGCGACACCGGCGGCGAGTGCTGGTTGTGCATGCAGCAGCCCGTCACGCTCGTGTTTGCCATGGCCTTCGGGGATGCGCAGGACGTCATGGCCGTGATGCTGAAGCCCCCCACCATCTGCGTGTGCCGAGCGGACCAGCGTATCAGGGCAGCTGTCCAGCTCGGTTACTCCGAGCACGCATTCGACAGCATCAATGCCCTTGGTGGCATCCAGTTTGGCACGCCCGGCGATGCCCTTGGTGGCATCCAGTTTGACATGCCAGTGGTGGCCGTACATGCCGCTCAGCAGCAGCAGCCTGAGGTGCCGCCGCCCGACCACGCGCTTCGTGACCTGCAAGAGGCCGAGCTCCACCCGGAGGAGCTGCCGGATCCTCTGCAGCAGCTGCCGCAGCCCAGCTATGTGTTCTTCGACCTGGAAGAGTGGGAGGCCGAGCCTGTCCGGGAGGAGCCGCCAGATCCTCTTCAGCAGGTGCCGCAGCCCGGCTATGGATTCGCTGACCTGCTGCAGCTGCAGGAGAAGGCCGTGCCCGGCCCGGCGGCGTTCGCTAGACCCCGAACGTTCCCCGATGCCCTTCGCAACGACTTGCACGAGTGTATGCATCGTCCTGCCTCAGGCATGCTCCCCCCCGCCCTCCCCCCCTTTCCTAGGTCAAACGCGTGCTGAGTGAGCTTTTCTCCTCCCACCGCGAGGTAGCGGGCCACACCCACTCGAGCGAGTGTGCCGCTGCTCCGCATGTATGCACAGCCGTGTGCGGCGCGCTTGCTGCGTTCTCCAGATACAGGTCGCACCCGCGCGCGCTCGTGGCGCATCTATTCCGGCGGCCGTGTGCGGCGCTGATGCCGTTTCATCTGACGCGACGCAATTCGGAGCCCGCAGCCGTCCCGCCTGCCTCCGGCCAGTCTCCTTCCGGCAATGGTCCTCGTGGCCAGCCCTCACACCCCGTCCGATCTACGTCTGTGGCATGCAGCCCGGCACCGTGAACGAGAGAATGACCTTGAAGCCGCGGGCGGATATGACATGTGGCCACAGGCAGCACCGGGCCGCCGCAGGGGGAGAAGCCCCGGTGCGGGAGCCGGGGCGCGTGAGCGCACCCCCGCAGCAAGAGACCGGCACGATCCTGCCCATCTCTGGCCTGTCATGCGCTTCGGTGGCGTCGACCCTGAGCGGCCGCCCGCGCAGCAGCAGGCTGTGCACCCGCTCGGCGGGCACGCTCCCCCCGCCCATGGAACCGGCGCGCAAGCGGGCGAGCCGGCGCCGGCGCTGCAGGAGGAGCGAGAGGTCGGCTTGAGGCTGCTGGGGCAGGGTGCGGACGTGAATGGGAGCTTTGACACTGTGCGGAGGCCTGGTTCATACCATGATTCGACGACTCGCATGAACGGACATCACCCCCATGGCCCCGTTGTGCCTGAAGACAACACCTTGCTCTATTCAATCTCACGGGGAGCCAAACTACAACGTGCGCGATCACCTGGACTGGCCAAATGCAATGTGTGTCTGGAACTGGTTCTGCCCATGACAGTCTGCTAGATTCACCATGCCGAGTGTTTGGGCGTCAAACGTCGGGCGAGGCGTCGCGGCCTGGTGTGCTGGATGGCATCATGGCGACATGTGTCCAGTCATCGCAGTCACAGGCGTCCATTTTCAATGGACTGTCCATATGGCATGGGATCGAGGAGTCATCCGCTTTTGTCTCCATCTTGCCTCCTCAACAGCCCCACGCCCAAGAGAAGCATGCATGTCTGCCCTGTGTGCGGTGCCGTGTCCCCACACTTCCCTTCTCGATTCAATTTGTCGACATGAGTTGTCACCTGCAGTAAGAAGAGAGTCTCGTGTGTATATGCGCCGCTTCCAAATCACGACACTGGCATCGTGCGTCAGGTGGGGCTGCGGACTGCATCGAGGCTCGTGTCACAAGCGGCTGCCGGTAGCGCAATGTTGTCGACGCTACACAAACAGATAGATTGCAGGCGGCCGAGACTTATGTTGTGTCGCGGTGCCACCATGTCAACAGACTGCCAGGTGGACAGCGTTGCGTTCAACGTAGCTGAAAGGGCGTTTACTTTCTGCAGCAGTCGGGCACAGGCATGCAACTCTCGCGTCAGTTCACACACAAGGTAGTGCGTTTGAGCTTGCACTGCCTGGGCGACTGTACTGGCTTGGCTTGCAGCGGGGGGCCCTTGCAATGGCATTCCAGTCAATGTGCCCCCCAGCGTCGCGCATGACGGACACTTGATCTCCATCTTGCAGATGTGGAAGCGTTTCAGATGGCCTGCACGTTCTATCGTGCTGAACAAGGCACATACCTCGTTCGCGGAACATGGGCTATGGAAAGCCAGACTCTGCGGACAACGCTTGGGGAAACGAACGTCGATGTCACCCTCGGCATCGATAGAGCCCCTGCCGAGTTCTGTCTTCCCGTCAGAAGACAAAGATTTGGGCCGGATTTTCAGGTCAAGGCACGTACCGCTCTCAATGCAAGCAGACCATCACATTTGTCGTGCAAGCATACACAAAATGGCACGGTCAATCACCTCCGGCCTGGAAGCAGATGTCGCATGCAGTTGCTCCTGAAGTCAGATCGACCAGTGACCGTGAATGGAAAAGTGCATGCCTACCCTCTGCCTGCCTCTGAGCGCCAGGAGATCATGAGGCAGCTACCGGAGCGACTGCGCGCTCTGGCCGTGGACGGCTCGAGCCCTCCCTTTGGTGACAGGAGAATTTGCTTCGAATCATCACCGAATCACACGCCTACCACACCCTTCGGCGACATTGACCTCCTCGCAGTATGCATCCCCCTCCCTCCTGACATTCATGGCGTTTTGTGCAACAGATTGTGCGGTATCGTACCCATCCGCAGAGCACAGCAGCCATCACCGACGCCCGTGATGCATGTATGGCTCCGTGTCCTGGCTGTATTGTTTCCGCGGCACGGTGAACTCCACAACGTGTTCTGGCCCGCGTGCAGCTGAGTCCCCCCTCCCCCCGCCTCTCGGCATCCACGCGTGCTGCTGGTGCACGTGGCTGCCAGCTGCCCGGCGCTGACAACGCCGCATGCTGCAAGTGCCATGCTGCAGCGTGGGTTCCTGCCCGGCATGCGGCTGCTGTGCTGCCATAAGCGTGCCGAAGTGCAGCTCAGATTCCTCAGCACGCGGATCGTGCAGGGAGTCACCAAGTCCTTGGCGTTGCCATTCCCGACGCTCAAGTTCGGGGCGCCATCAGGCATGGTGCGGCCCCCCCGCCTGCCCCCGCCTCCTTGCAGCACCTGTGGCACATGTATACACCTCTATCTGCATGCACACTGTCGCGCAGCTTCAGGGGGCGATACATCACGTGCGTGTAGCGGGGTGGCGCCCGCCGCAACCACAACGGCGCTGGTGTGTGTGCGTGCGTGCATTCGTGTGCTGTCTATGCCCGGGCTGCTCAGACCAACCTGCGTTGGGCAGAGGCGCGACGTCAGTTCGGACATGCTTGTATTTGCGAGAGTTGTGTGGGGCCTCTGCGTCCAGATGAGGCGTGCATCCATGCCCTGGCGGTCCTCACCCCTGCAACCCCCATTCAGCGGTCGCGCATGAGTCCAATGGACTCTAGTTCCATTCCGGGCCGTGGGGTGCACCGTTTGAAAGGGTGGTGTGTATGGTACTGCCGACAACTCATCGGCCTGTTCCGGACGCAGCAGGTGTGGCACCGGCAGCCCAGTCAGCATCCCGGGGTGCCTGCAGGAGCCCGTCACGCTCGTGTTTGCCATGGCTTTCGGAGATGCGGAGGACGTCGTGGCCGTGATGCTGACACCCCCCACCATCTGCGTGTGCCGGCCCGAGCAACGTATCAAGGCAGCTGTCAAACTTGGCTACTCTGAGCATGTATTTGACAGCATCAACGCCCTTGGTGGCCGGCATTTTGAGGTGGGGTGCACATGGAAACTTCCCATTGGGAAGCTTGGTGGAAGCAGGTCCCGGCGCCTCTGGACCCCCCATCAGCGCCTGGAGCCAACGTGTGACCCCCATCAGCCCCAGCAGCCGCCCGCCGTCCATAACCGCCGCGCGAACACGCACGGTGTCGTAGCGGGCGAGCAGCAGCAACACCACGCAGTCGACTTGTTGCCGGCGGAAGGGGACACGGGCGGGTGCTTGACAACGTGCAGGACGCCGTGCTGTCTGAGATGTGGGAAAACGTCTGGGGCCCTTCGGATGGCACGCAGGCGGCCCGATCCTTAACGGGCATAGACGAGGGCGGGGGGTACCTGACGTTGCCAGCGGACGATGCGCAATAGTGTGAGGCACGTTGACTGGGGCTGTCCCAAGCCATCTGCGGGAGGTTGTGCACCCACACGCGGTGCAGCGCGTGTGTCCCTACTCTACCCGCTGTTCCCTGAAGTGGGTGCGGCGGCGCGGGGGCGATGGTGTGTCGTGCGAGGCAGGCATGTCTGCAGAAGGGCGCCGCGGTGCCGGCGGCCGATGGTGACCTCTTGCACATGCATGTGGCATGATGGCTGATAGGGATGTCTGTCCCCAGCTCGATGTGTTTCAGACACAGTTTGTGGGTCGTCTCGGTTCAACCGCTTTGCCACTTTTGAGAAATGCGATGGTCCTTGGTGCCCTGGGAGGTCGGCGCGACGCATGAGTCTGAGTCGCAGTGACGTGAGCTGGTCGAGTTCAGCTTTTCAACACAACAGCCTTCAGGGAGACAGCGCCGAATGTCAATCGAATTGAGTTGATCATGCAGCCTCAAGTGGGTCTGCGGTGACTCAGCACTGAGAAGTTTGGTCAGCAGTAGCCCACGGATTCTGCCCAAGAGTCCTGTGATAGCGAACCCAGACGCTACCGTAACATAGCAGTCCCGCTCTTGTGATCTCCGGGCACAGACCATACGAGCACGCCTTGACCAAGTTGGCACGGCTGCATGGCGGACAAGGACCGAGCCGACGAGGCAGGCAGCACCGTGAAGGCAGCGAGCAGCTCGAGACCTGGTGCAATCGTCCAGCGTAACGCACCCGTGCCACAGACGGCAGCCCACACCGAACAAGCACCGATGCAACACATCGCTCCCCAAACAATCAAGTCCGCACGCGCCTACACCACCATCGGCGTCCCAATATGTGTCCATACCCCAATGCACACTCAGGCGGGAATTCAAAGGAAGACGTACGGTGACACGACCGCCCATGCGTGCAGACCCGCACGCACACCCGCTCACAGATGCATGCACGCATCGCGCACGGCGGCCCAACCCGAGGCCCCCCGGCCCAGCCCTCACATATGCATCGCATCACACACCCCGTCACGCACCCTAGGCCACCCGAAGCTCAGACCATGCAACGCCAGCGCCGCTCCGGCTACAAGCACCCCAGGCTATGCATCCATGTCGAGGCTGACCGTTGTAGCTGAGCCAATGTCCTTACATGTCCAGCTCAGCGCAGATGTACATAGTCTTCTCTTCATGCACACGCTTCCCTTTGCTCTCGGCAGTAGATGACAGCCCCGTTTTCATCAGGTATTTATGTGGGGCCGCGCATGCATCCAAGAAAGCTTGCAGGATGTGCCGGAGGAAGGCTCGCATGTCCGGGCGTGCGTATCAACATTGGCTACACGCTTCTGGCAGCCCACATTTCTGCTTGCCCCGGCGCAACGGACAATCAGGGCTCAACCAGAAGAAATGCCCTAGCTAGGTCACTAGCAAAGCCGCAGCGCAGGCTGCCATGTTGCACGCCCAGACATGCATGTTCTTGTGTGACGACCAGATGCCAGCACATCACCCTCGCCAGCTTTGGGTCTCGGCAGGTCATAGCACCACAAATGAGGCGAGAGCAGCACCAGGAGTACCGCACGACCTTCATCAAGCACAGACGCCATTGTTGTCTTATGCCGGAAAGCGTGCAGATGGCTGTTTTGTCTAGTTTGCTCATGCAGCTCAGGTGCATGGGCAGCCCTCCCCAGCCATTGTGCACAACGCTGCAACACCAGCCAGCGAGTGACATGCCAACATGGACAAAGAGGTGTGCTTGCTGACCAACAGGGGTAGAAGCATTGAGCTGTGCACCACATAACACAAGTAATATTGTTGAGTGTTGAGGATGAGCCATGAGCCATGCCTCTGCTGAGCTCACTATACTCTATCGGATATGTATCTATGCCCAGCACGACTAGAGCACTGAACCAGGTAAATGTCGCTTATCATACACTGGCGTTTACTGGAATTGCCTTGCAGGGATGGATACAAGAACTGGATTCTTGTTTTGGTCACATATCACGCACCGGCGCGGATGCATGGCCTATCTACCTGATTGCGAAAATACCAGGGCGTTTTTGTCCTGACGTTTTTGAGGTACAGTACGACAGGTTGTCAAACGCTCAGGCGATCGATGTTGAGTCGTCCACTGCCACAGCAGCATCGACTCGATGGGCATTTCAGCCCCAAAGGCATCGTCAGCTTTGAGCAGAGCATGCTCGTTCAGATACACGTTGCTACGCAGTGATGACTGTGGACTGCATGCTCTGTTCGCTGTCCAGTTGCACGCATCCTTGGAGGTGCGGTATGGACCAAGAACGCAACTCCAGAGTCGTTTGCAAAATGTGGTTGAGGGTGCTGTGCAAAGCCTGATCAGCGCCAACCAAACAATTCCTGATACTCCGCCATCACAGAGGTCTCATGAAGCCGTGCTTCGAACTCCGGTCAGGCGCAGTCAGTCTTCGAGACCGGTCGCATACGCCTCATACCAAGGGCGTTTCTCAGCGTGAGCCTCTGCCAGGTGCTCGAGAGACAACGCAAACCCAGCGATTCTGAAGGCAGCTGAACAGCAACGACATCTGCAGCGACTTGGATACGGCTGTAGTCGCAGCCGCTTTCGAAACAGAGCCCGTCATCGACAGAGAGGACGCAGGTGCCCTGTTGCTGCATATGCATGTTCTTGGTACAAGAACACAGAGGCAGCCGCTGCACACAAGTATTGTCGGGTCACGCTGTGATCACGCCTTCAGTATGTTTCGGACGCCAGATCACAGGAAGTGGGCAATTGGAAGAGCAATGCGGAGAAGTTGCGACATGTGGCACGAGACTCGAGGCCAATTCTTCCCTGGAAGAAATTGTCTCCTCCATTCCTCAATCATGCTGCCCAAATGGGCCAGGTCCCTTGCCGTCGAAGCTTCGACGGCAAGGGACGAGCGCCGCGGCGCTCGCGAGCGTAGATCAACAACAGTGACGCGCGCGACGCCAAGAAGCTTGATCTGGCCTGATCCCCAAGCCGCGGCACCGCGGCGCACTGTGAGCTGGTGTGATGCGGCCATAGCCCGACAAACGCGGTATGTACGGCGAAGGTGGCACGGCTGATTCCATATGCAGCACTCTACACATTGATAAGCAGAAATTGTACCATGAAAGATTCCAAACGTACTCTCATGAGCGTTGCGACGCGTAGCTGAACTTATCCGTCTCAAACCTCCGAACACGGGGCTAGTGCATATCCAGATCAGCGAGGGCCGGGTGGATTGATCAACTGACGCTGGCCAGCCACTAGACTACGTGCTGCAGTTGCTGCAACAACATATGATCAGGCTGACGCTTGGCGTGGCGGTGCGGCGTCGTACGTCAGGCTGGTCCGCACACAGGGCCAAAATCGCACTGCCTCAAACACGAGTGCGCACATCTCGAGAGAGTGAGCTTGTGTGCAGGCTGAATACTAGGACATCCGTTGACTCTCATGAACGGTAATCACCACCATGGCCCCGTTGTGCCTGAAGACAACACCTTGCTCTATTCAATCTCACGGGGAGCCGAACTACAACGTGCGCGATCACCTGCATTGGCCAAAAGCAATATGTTTCTGGAACTGGTTCTGTCCATGACAGTCTGCTAGATTCATCATGCCGAGTGTCTGGGCGTCAAACGTCGGGCGAGGCGTCGCGGCCTGGTGTGCTGGATGGCATCATGGCGACATGTGTCCAGTCATCGCAGTCACAGGCGTCCACTTTCAATGGACTGTCCATATGGCATGGGATCGAGGAGTCATCCGCTTTTGTCTCCATCTTGCCTCCTCAACAGCCCCACGCCCAAGAGAAGCATGCATGTCTGCCCTGTGTGCGGTGCCGTGTCCCCACACTTCCCTTCTCGATTCAATTTGTCGACATGAGTTGTCACCTGCAGTAAGAAGAGAGTCTCGTGTGTATATGCGCCGCTTCCAAATCACGACACTGGCATCGTGCGTCAGGTGGGGCTGCGGACTGCATCGAGGCTCGTGTCACAAGCGGCTGCCGGTAGCGCAATGTTGTCGACGCTACACAAACAGATAGATTGCAGGCGGCCGAGACTTATGTTGTGTCGCGGTGCCACCATGTCAACAGACTGCCAGGTGGACAGCGTTGCGTTCAACGTAGCTGAAAGGGCGTTTACTTTCTGCAGCAGTCGGGCACAGGCATGCAACTCTCGCGTCAGTTCACACGCATGGTAGGAGTTTGTCTGAGCTTGCACTGCCTGGGCGACTGTACGGGCTTACCTTGCAGCCGTTGCGATGACATGCCAGTCAATTTGCCCCCCAGCGTCGCGCATGATGGACATCAAATTTCCATCAGGTTGCAGATGTGGAAGGGTATCAGATGGCCTGCACGTTCTTTCGTGCAGAACAAGGCACATACCTCGTTCGCGGAGCATGGACTCCGGAAACGCAGACGCTTGAGACAAGGCTTGGGGAAGCAAACGTCGAAATCACCCTCACCATCGATCGAGCCCCGGCAGAGTTCTGTCTTCCCATCAAGAAAAAGTCTTTCAGCCCGGAGTTTCAGGTCATGGCACGTCTCGCTCTCAATGCAAGCACACCATCACACGTCGTCCATACGGGCACCAGATGGCACGCCCAATCACCTCCGGCCTGGTGGTGATTGGGCGTGGCCTGGGAGCAAAATATATCGCTGACGTCGTTCACCAAGAGAACCATATAATTGTTATCGTTGATCGCACGTAGTAAATGTGCGGTGATGTGCCGATTTCGATCATATCCATCTCATCAGAGCGGCGACCAGGCGACCTGGTCAGCACGCCTGCCCGTCAAATTTCCATGCAAGCGTGCGACGGCCTCGCTGCAGTGAGTGCACCAACATCGCCTGACTCTCAGGCCGGAGTACCAAGTCCCGGGGCCCCCAGACCGCGCAGTCGCATGCAGGTGCGTCTGCTTTCGGATCGACCAGTGACTGTGGCTGGAAGGGTGCATGCCTACCCTTTGCCTGCCTATGAGCGCCAGGAGATCATGAGCAGGCTACCGGAGCGACTGCGCGCTCTGGCCGTAGACGGCACATGCCCTCAATTTGGCCAAAAGAACACTTTCTTCGAGCTCCAGACACCAAAACACGAGTACACCTCATCGCTCGGTGACGTTGAGCTCACCGCAGTGCGCATCCCGCTCCGCCCCCCGGCGCCTCGGCGTCCCTGCCGTTCGTTGGTGCTGATCATGTGACGGCTGCTCTGTTCATTGCATGGCTACGAGTCGTCGCTTTGTCGCATCATATGTTGGGGACCTCCACTCGAGTGGCATGCGGGGTGCCAGCCTGTGCAGTCACGTGAGGCGTTCGAACATGCTGGCAACAGTGCCACTGCTCGTCATCGTGGCGCTGTCTGCGGCAGCTACCCGTCGCCGATGCCGCAACGCATGCTGCGAGTGCCGCGCCGGGCCTGCCATGCTGCAACGTGGGTATCTGCCTGGCAGGCACACGGCTGCTGTGCTGTGCTGTAAGTGTCCTGAATTGTAACTCAGATTCATCGGCACACAGATTGTGCAGGGTGTCACCAAGCACGTGACGGTGCCGTTCCCTACGCTAAGATTCGGGAGGCCATCGTACATGGTGCGGCGCCCCTGTCTGCCCCCGCCTCATTGCAGCACCTGTGGCACATGTATACACATCTATCTGCATGCACACTGACGCGCAGCCTCATCAGACGGTACATCATGTGAGTGTAACGGGTCGATGCCGGCCGCCACCACAAGGGCTCTGATGTGTGCACTGTCATGCTCCTCAAGCTGGCGCAGAGGAACTGCGTAGAGTGCACACAATCCGGTGGCTGCGGGCAGTGCACTGGTTGATGGCCTGCCTGTGTGCGTGCGTGCATTCGTGTGCTGTCTGTGCCGGGGGTGCTCAGACCAGCCTGCGTTGGGCAGACGCGCGACATCGGGTCTGGCGGGTCATGCATGCGCGCGTTTGCAAGAATTGTGTGCGCCTCTGCGTCAAAGATGATTCCTGCATCCGTTCCTCATCCCGGTAACCCCCATTCAGCAGTCGCGCATGATTCCAATGAACTCTGTTTCTATTCCGAGCCGTGGGGTGCACCATTTCAAAGGGTGGTGTTCATGTTACTGCCGACATCTCATCGGCCTGTTCCGGACGCAGCAGGTGCAGCACCAACAGCCCAGTCAGCATCCCGGTGTGCCTGCAGCAGCCCGTCACGGTGGTGTTTGCCATGGCGTTTGGAGATGCGGAGGACGTTGTGGCCGTGATGCTGACACCCCCCACCATCTGCGTGTGCCGGCCTGAGCAACGTATCAAGGCAGCTGTCAAGCTTGGCTATTCCAAGAGTGTGTTCGATGAAATCAATGCCCTCGGTGGGATTCAATTTGACCTGAAGGCCGCAAAGCTCGCTCAGAAGAAGGTGGTGCAGGCACCCTTGAACCCCCAACAGCCGTCGCGACCGCCACAGATGCCGCATGATCCGTATCAGCTGCCGCAGCCGACGAATGGCCTCCATGAGCCACATCAGCCACTGTATGGCCATCAGCCCGAGCAGCCGCCGCCGTTTGATGCCCATCATCAGCCCCAGCAGCCGCTGTTTGATGCCCAGCAGCCGCATCAGCCACTGTATGATGGCCACCAGCCCGAGCAGCCGCTGTTTGATGCCCATCATCAGCCCCAGCAGCTGCTGTTTGATGCCCGGCAGCCGCATCAGCCACTGTATGATGGCCACCAGCCCGAGCAGCCGCTGTTTGATGCCCATCATCAGCCCCAGCAGCTGCTGTTTGATGCCCAGCAGCCGCATCAGCCACTGTATGATGGCCACCAGCCCGAGCAGCCGCTGTTTGATGCCCATCATCAGCCCCAGCAGCCGCTGTTTGATGCCCATCATCAGCCCCAGCAGCCGCTGTTTGATGCCCAGCAGCCGCATCAGCCACTGTATGATGGCCACCAGCCCCAGCAGCCGCCGTTTGATGCCCATCATCAGCCCCAGCAGCTGCTGTTTGATGCCCGGCAGCCGCATCAGCCACTGTATGATGGCCATCAGCCCCAGCAGCCGCTGTTTGATGCCCATCATCAGCCCCAGCAGCCGCTGTTTGATGCCCAGCAGCCGCATCAGCCACTGTATGATGGCCATCAGCCCCAGCAGCCGCCGTTTGATGCCCATCATCAGCCCCAGCAGCCGCTATTTGATGCTCAGCAGCCGCATCAGCCACTGTATGATGGCCACCAGCCCGAGCAGCCGCTGTTTGATGCCCATCATCAGCCCCAGCAGCTGCTGTTTGATGCCCAGCAGCCGCATCAGCCACTGTATGATGGCCATCAGCCCCAGCAGCCGTTTGATGCCCATCATCAGCCCCAGCAGCCGCTATTTGATGCCCAGCAGCCGCATCAGCCACTGTATGATGGCCACCAGCCCCAGCAGCCGCTGTTTGATGCCCACCATCATCCCCAGCAGCCACTATTTGATGCCCAGCAGCCGCATCAGCCACTGTATGATGGCCACCAGCCGCGGCCGCATGATCCGCATCAGCCACTGCAGGCGCCGCATGATCCACATCAGCCGCCGCAAATGCAGCAGCAGCAAGTGCCGCAGCTGGGCCACAATCATGTTGATCTACAACCACCGCGGTGCTCACTTAACCCGTTCGCAGGCGATGCGGCGCGCGAGCCGGCTCTTGAACTGATCATGCGTGACGGTACGCGCCATCCTACCTCATGCATGCACACTGTCTTTGTGGCTGCTCTGAGTGCCGCCTCGCCATGTGTGGCACGTCATGCTACATCAGAGGTGCAGGCTGCAAAAAGCACTATTAAGTGCAGCAACCCTGAATCTGTTTAGCTGTGTCCTTCGGCACCAAGAATGTCCTTACATAAAACAGGAAACCTCGCCGCTGGGCACCAAGAGGACTGTGCAGTGTGCTCTCTGCCTGAACGCATGCATGTGCGCACGAGCTCGTGCGCACATGCATGCATGACTGTGTCCACAGCGGACCTCCCGGGTGGCAACTGGAACATGAGTGCCCTCTGAAGGCTGATGCGCACCGGTCCTGTCACCATCGTTGCTGCATCATGCTGCTGCCGACTCATCTGCGCTGAGGAAGTCCGCACGTGTTTTGCCGACCTCAGTGTCACCTCTTGTCACAATTGACCTTGTTATTCTTCAGAAAAAGCACCGGCACGGACCGGCACCATCAGATCGCATGACCCGTCTGACCGCTGAGCGTGGATTGCAGTGCGGAGCCGCAACAGACGATGACTCCGGAGCCACGGCCGCCCACCGCACGCAGCTGCCGCCAACACCTGGCCGTTGCAGGAGGAGCACACCGGGTGCGGTAGCCGGGGCCTGCGAGCGCAGCCCGCCCGCCAACCGGCGCGGCCCTGCCGGCCCCGGGCCAAGTCAGCGCTTCAGCGGCCTTCAGCGGCACCGAGGCCGAGCGGCCGCCCCGGCTGCCTGCCGCGTACCTGCTCGGCGCGCCCGCCGCTCGTGACGGCAGCGTGCAAGCGCGCGGCGGCGCAGCGCGCGAGCAGCGGCAACACCACGCAGTCGACTTGTTTCCACCGGGATGGGGTGCGGGCGGGTGCTTCGACGTCATGCAGGATGCAGCGATGTCTGAGATGTTCGGAAACGTCTGTGGCCCTTCGGACGGCACGCAGGCAACCCCTTCCGTAACGGACACAGACGAGGGCGGGGGGTACCTGACGTTGCCAGCAGACGATGCGCAATTTTTCGAAGCGCGTTGACCGGGGCCGCCCCAAGCCACCTGTGTGAGTGTGAGCATGCATACCGGGGCGAACGCGTGCGCCTCGATAGAGGCACATGTATGCATGGGCAGAGCAGCTGCTCTGCTCGGTGTTCCCTGAGGTGGGCGCGGCAGTGCAGGGGCGACGGTGTGTACCCGTGCAGGCATGCATGTGTGTTTCGTGTGTGGCAGACAGGCATCTCTGCAGAAGGGCGCCGCGGTGCCGACGGCCGATGGTGACCTCTTGCACATGCATGTGGCATGATGGCTGATAGGGATGCCTGTCCCCAGCTCGATGTGTTGTACACACAGCTCGTGGGCCGTCTCGGTTCAAACTTCTTCACTGTGTTGCGAAAGGTGACGGCCCTTGGTGCCCTGGGAGGTCGGTGCAACGTATGAGTTCTGAGTCAAAGGGGTATGTGACGGTTGACTTGAGTTGTTTACCACAGCAGGCTCAAGCCAGACGACGCCGCGCTGAGCAATCGACGACCACGTCCAAACACTCTACCCGAGAGGCAAGTGTCATCAGCAGTTGCTGAAAATTGTAGACTGCTGATCCCTGTGTAACACAGTCAAACCAGAGGCGGAGAGGCAGGTACTGTCATATGTATCATACAGGTGCACAGCGAAACGAGATAGAGTACTGGCTACCCCCAGGCACAGGACGGAATTGAGGTTGCTGCACATATTAGTCTGAGCTCATGCCAGCTGCCATAAGTCCAGCATGTTATGAATAGACCGGGGACAGAGTGTGTGACGTGCAACTCATGATTGCCCGTCAATGAACCATCATGTTATGAAGTGTCGCTGAATGCATGCTAACAGAAGTGTCCTGATCGCCATGCTCATCACAAGATGTCTAATGCAACACAGCTAGTTCCATGTCCCACCCAGCAGACATGTGGGAGTCCACGGCAAAAGCTGCATTCGGACCACAGCATGCTGGCACAAAGCGACACGTCATATCGAGGCCAACTTGATTTCATATTCCGACAGTATTACACTTCACTGCGCTTATATTTCTGCACTCTCCCCACTTCTTCGGACATGCATGCTGACTCAAAACCACGACGCCACATGCATGCTGGCTCGGATCTCTGCCCATGCTTCAACACCCGCAAACGCATATGCAACAGCCTACGGAGCGCCACGGACCAGCCATCCCAACACGGCTGCGCGGGCCGGTGTAAGCCCCGGCCCCTCCAGGCAGCACCACCGGAGCCCGGCACGCGCTCAGCTGCCGCGACAGTGCAGGTGACCGCCACTGCTCCCGGCACGCGCTCAGCTGCCGCGACAGTGCAGGTGACCGCCACAGCTCCCGGCACGCGGAGGCCGAGCGCCCCGTCAGCGCATCGGCCCGCATTAGTGTACACATCGTCCGGTTGCCGCGGCCTGGGCTGGGCACGCTAGTCAACGGCCCGCGTGCTCTCACACCTACACAAACCTTCATGGCGCGTCCCGTGCTGGTCAGCCTCCAGCCGCACGCGCCTTATGTCTTCTCCATCACTTCACATCCCATCAGCCAGCAGAGGCCCCGGCCGCCGAGGCGGCAGGGCCCACCTGCCTGCTACGTTCATCACTCACCATCTCTTCCGGCATCCACCGGACGCGCGCCCGGGACTCAGCCACGTCCCACGCATCGACATACCCGGCGCGCCAGGGCTTTGGTGCCATGCCATAACCTGCCACTCACACACACACCATGCCTGCATTCCTACGCTGCACCACACGCAGCTCTCACCAGAACCTCTCAACAGTTCTGCGCACAACGGCGCAGGACTGCTGACGAGGCGCTCAAGCCGTCCGCCCGGCTGTGGGGTGCCGGGCGTATCGACACGCACATCTCTTATTCCTCCAGCAGCCCAAAGTCCAGGCTGTCGAGGTGGGGCAACATGTCCACGTCAAGGTCGAGCATGGCGTCGACGTGTGGCGGAAGCGCATCCTGCTGTCGCCCCCCCACCGCCTCCTCGACGGGCCATGGCCACGTCAGCGACGCTGCAGAGCGCAGAATCCCGGGGTCGCCTGCGCCACCCCACCGCATTTCTGACCAGCCGCGCGCTGCCCCGCCCATCGCCAGTGCCGCGCCAGGGTCCACGCCAGCGGGGTTCATGTCCGGCACATGCATGGACTGCCCTGCAGCCGGAGCCGAGGCCGACAGCTCCTGCGCAGAGCTGCTCCTGCCGCACATCACGCGGCCGTGGGAGCCGCTGGCCATCCGAGGCACCGGCCTCGCGGCGTGCGCGGCGTGTGTGGCGTGGGGATCCTGCGCCTGCAGGTGCACGTGGTCGAACCCTAGGGCGCGTGCCCCCTGGACACCGGCGGCCCCCGCGCCGCCCCACTGCTGGAAGACACCCCCATCGCTATGGTCGTCCGGCGCCGCAAGGGGCACCTCCCCGGTCTCCATCCGCCACACCGAGTCATGAGCGCCGCGGTGGTGCCACGCCGCGGCATGGGCTCTCCGCTTTGGACCCGCGAGTGGCATGCCCGCCGACTGGCTCCGCACCACGGTCCGCGGCAGTGAAGGCGCGGGGGTGCTCTGGTGGCTATGGCCGTGCTGCGCGCTCGCGCCGGCCTGCTGCGGCACAGTCAAGCTGCGCGCGCGGTGTACTGCATCGTGCGGCCCGTAGGCACCGCTGTCATAGAAGTGTGGAGGCGGGCGCCGCGCGACCTTCAGGGGAGGCATCGCCGCGCTCGTGAGGCGGCACTGATCACCTGTGTCGTCAGGGCCCCCACGCCACAACGCACCCAAGTGTGGCGAGTGCCCGGCCGGGCCGCTGAGCTGTTCTCCAGACGCGGCCGGAGTGCTGTGCTGTGCGTCCATGCTGACGGCACCCGAGGGGCATGTCGCCGGGGCCATGTCGTAGCTGCCACACCGCGCCACGCGCCGTGCGGCGTCAGGGCCGGATGCGGCGGACGCGGTGCCAGGTGGCACCGCTCCTGCGGCGGCGCGGGCATCCGCAGGGCCTGCGGTGCGCGCCGCGGCATTGGAGGTAAGGGATTGAGGGGAGCCCGAAGGCGCTCGGGCCGGCGCCTCCGTGTCGGGCCTGCAGCAGTGCGTGTGGCGGTGGTCATCGACGGCATCGAGGTTTCGGGAGCTCCCTCCCATGTATCCCTCGCTGTTCCCGATTGCAATCACACAGCGAAGCAGAAGCAGCCGTGGCGGAGGTGTAATTGAGAGAGTGCACTGCCGGGTCGCAAAGCATCGCGCGGCCTGTCACCGCGCAGCACAGCTCATGCGTTGCAATGCCCCACTCGCTGCGTGCAGTGACACGAGGTCGCACGCGCCTGAGCTGGGCGTTCAGTGAGGAACAGTGGTGGCATGAGTAGCAGATTGATCCAGCGGAAACCGTGGTGTGCTTTGAATCCGAAGAACCTTCCTCGATGGATGTGGATGTCGACTCCTGGCAACACTTGGTCACGGGCCCCTACTGCAACAAATACACGATGGAGAGAGCGCGAGGCGGACCTGGGAGCACTGGGTAAGGAGCTCTCGGCAGCCGTCGAGCCGCCATGCCACAGCGGCCCCTGACAGCCATCACCGCTGCCGAGCACCTGCTGCAGCTCCACCAGCCGCTGCAAGTACGTCTCCTCCTCCTCCGCATCATCTACCGTGGCCACCACCGGCGGCCACGCCTCCGCCGGCGCTCGCCCACCCGGTCCACCGGCCGGCCGCAGCCGTGCGTTGCGCCAGTCATCCGCGTAACCTCCAGAACCCTGGTGTGCCTCCCCGCTCGGTGTCCCCATCGCCGGTGCGCCTGTGGCGCCATGCGCCGCGCTGACGCCGGCGTGCGAGCCGTGACTGATGGCGGGGTTGTGTGCGGGCGCGGCGCCGCGGCGGCCCCACACCGGGTGCGTCTCGCCGGAGCCCTCGTGGAGGAGGGGGTCACGGGTCTGCGCACTGCGCTCTGCGCTGCCCCCGAGACGGCGCGGCAGCGACTGCCGCGACGACCGCGTAGCTCGCTGCCACACCTCCATTTTCGACCCTGACTCGCCCGCAGGGGCGCTGCTGGGCGCGATGAACGCCCCTGAAGCTGCGCCTGCATGCATGCTGGCAGCGCTCGGTGGTCAGACTGGTGATGCAAGTGGCGGCTGCTGATAGAAAGCCGCCAACATACATAGATCATGTATGACCACCTAGACTCATGCGAGGAACAGAGAGCTAGGATGTAGGTCCAGGTAGGGAGGAGGGGGGGTTGTGGGGGCTGGGCTGCCTGGACGCACACACTGTTGACCACCACCTCGGATGCCAGCGGTTCCCACCAACACGTAGCATGCCTGACGGTGGCGGCCACACCGGCTTGAGGCAGTGGCGCAAGGACAGAGGCGTACCTCGGTGTTGGGCCGTTAGATCCTCAGTCGCAGAGCTGAAGGAGGGCCCCCGGCCCGCCGCAAGCTGCATTCCAACAGGCTGCGACGCTGTCGCCCCGGCCGCGGCAGCGCGCGCCGCATCGACTTGCGACTCTGACGCCGCCGGCACCAGGTCTAGAAGGTTCCGGGCGCGCGGGGGCACATCGTCCGCCGCCCCACCGTCCGCACCCGCACACGCGCTCACCACAGGCACCGAGTCCTCCGCCAAGGTGCCGCTGCTGCCGCCGCCGGTGCCTCCAGCAGCTGCGTGGCGCAGCACGCTGCTGCGGAACGCCGCATGCGGCGACTGCCCCCGCGGCTTCTCTGGGAACCAGAAGACCTTGCTGCTCCCAGGGTCGAACAGCTGCTGTCTGCATCCATGCGTGAAATGAGCAGCCGGAGGAGAAGCAGAGGCATGCACCGACTGACGCCCCGCATGAATGATCCTGCAGGATGCGGAGCGACGCGATTCTGCCACCACCGAGCGACGCTATTGGAACACATGCCGAACGGGCCATTTATGACGGCATAACAGCGCATCGCAGGCAGTGAACAGAGCATGTCACGGCGGCTGTAGGGTGCGGGGCGCACGCAGGGTCGGCATGCATGAGGTGTGACGCAGGGTCGCCGTCATGGCCCGGGGCCGACAGTGCGGGCCTCTTGCGTGCTTTGCGCGCAGCGCCCGCGCCGCCGTCCGTCAGCACGTGCGGATTCGCCCAGGCTTCGAAAGCCGGGCCCATGCCGTGCACGCCAGCGCCGTCGTGCTGTGCATCGTCTGGCCGTCCCTCATATCCCAGTGCATCGTCCCGGCGGTCTGCAAGAATACAGGGAGCTTGAGCAAGCCATGCATGCACCACAAGACCTGGGCCTTCAGCTGTGGGGAAGGGAACAGGTGCCGAGAGGGCTAGGGATGTACTGTGGCGTGATATTTGCGATGGCCGACCGCGATGCACGCGCATAATAGGTAAGGTGTGCTGTGTGTGGGTGTTGGGCGCACCACTGTCAAACCCAGTGCCACTACTGCTGGGGCCGCGGCTGGGGGCAGGCAGGCTGCGGGTGATGCGGAAGTCGCCACCAGCGCCGCCGGTGTGGCCATTCTGCAGCGGGCCGGTGCCGCCCAGCGGGGGCAGCCCGCCGCTGCACGCCCCAGCCAGCAGCCCACCACTGATGTCTCCCGTTCCGGCGTGTGCGCTGCCGCTGCGCGCTGCCGCGCTGTGAATGGACAACTGCTGCTGCCATGACCCATTCTGCCACGGCGCCGAGAGCGAAATGCCGTCCCCCGACCCCGAGCCGCAGTGCTGCCCGCCGCTTCCCGGGCCGTCGCTGCCCGGGCCATCGTGTTGTGTCGGGGGATTCTGTGGAGCATGCGCGGCCTTCGGCACGAATGTCGCAGCAAAGTGGCCCTGGGGGCTCAACGCCACGCTTCCCTCAATCGCTGTCACCTCTGTAGCCTCGCCATGGTGACTGCCATCTGCTATGTCACTGTCCAGTGGCACGTAGATGTTGCCCACCGGGGGCTCCTCATTGGGCGCCGACGCCTGGGGGAGCTCTGTCAGGCCTTCCCCGCCACCACCGCAATCGCCGGATGTGGCAGGGGAAGCGACACGCTTCGCGCGCCGCTTCCGCGCGCCGGCGCCGCGGGCACCGCCGCCGCCGCGCTTCGGCTCACTGGCCTTGTCGATGAGCTGGTACATCGAGCCGCCGACGCCGTGGATGGCGTGGTTGATGTCGTCCCAGAGCGTGCGTGCGACAGTCGGCGACATGCCGAGCTTCTCCGTCGCGGTGAGCCGCTGTTCGCCACGGCTGATGACCAGGCAGGGCTGCGAGAGCAGCGTAAGCACGATGTCGCGCTCTGGGCCGATGACGGCGGCAAAGGCGATGTACACGAGATTCTGCACGCCACCACCCCGCTGTCAGGCCCAACATGCAGCGGCGTGGGCTTGAGCGGTCAGGGCTGTAAGTTCGATGCGGCGGGTGGCAAACCGGCGGGATGCCCCCTGGCGCAACCAATGACACTAGCACCGATGACGCTGGTTCATACATGTATGACAGAAACAAACCCCTGATGGTGTCCAGTTTCCGCAACAAATCACATGCGCTCTGACATGATCGGGGCGATGTAGAGCCGGGCGCAGCAATACAACGCGGGCGACAGGTTGGCCGCTCTGGACTGTCGCACGAAAGGGAAGGGCAGGATGCACGGCAGCGCGACAACACGCACGCATATCAGTGTTGGGTCGCGTTGCAGCATTCCCAGGGCTGCCACCCAGAAATTAGACCTGAATATTCGGAATTGGTACATATGATCGGGCCCGACGACCCCACGCACGCATACGCACCGATTGCCACCCTCGCCAGCTCACGGGCAGGACACCGCATCCAAGTCTACTTTGTCATCGAGTTGGCCACGGCCACAGGTGCGCTGGGTCGACCATCGGGACCAGCGAACGGCATAGCTCGAGATCTGGACAAGGCGGAGTGGTGGTGTAGTGTGTGCTAGACGGTGTGTCTGGGAACAGCCAAGATGGGGCAGAGCCGCGGGCGGAGGCGGAGAACGGGCGGAGAATGCCGGCAACTACAGCTTCGCAGCACTGTCCAATTCTAGGCTGTAGCTGTGTGTGTTACACAACAGAGGAAACAGGTTCAGCAAGCTGCCCATGTCACCTGAAGCAAACTTGGCATCCATGATGGCTGCGAATGGGCCTGATCGATGTACACTGGGAAACCCAGGCTTCCGTTGCAAACCGAACTGACCCTCTTCAGACCATGATGCAAGCCCGTGTTGCCATGTCAGATACACATACTTGCGCCCTCGCGGTCCGTCATGACACATCAGCGACGGTGTATCTCCGGAACCATCCCAACCGTTGCAGCATACTGCCGCAGCCAAGCCACATGTTCAGATGGACAAGCAGATTTCCAAGGCGGGCAACGTGATCATGCTGACCGTATGGCTTTCGCCAGCCACGCACAGCGCCGCATAGACGATGTAGTTGCCACGGGATCCCGTCCCGTAGCAAGGGGGATCGACGAGGCCCTTGCCACAGGCGGACTATTTTCACAGCCAGCGCTGCGCAGCATTCATGAGCCTGGTCTCCGCCGCAACACCGACGCTCCTGAGCTTGCGCTCCAGCTTATCTAGCGAATGCGAACACGAAAAGTGCAGCAGATCGCAATCAGATCGCAATCATGTGCCATCGGGGCAGCCATGCATATGGTCCCGATTCGGTAACCTTAGGGCTCTACATCCCGATCGGTTTCCCGACCAAAAAAATGGAAAAAGGCAAATACACCGACGGTGAGCGAAGCGAGCCGTCGGTTTTCCCGGCAAGCCAGGGGGGTGCCGGCGGGCGTGCCCGCTGGCTGCCGATGGTGCTTTTCGGGATCCCCGGGTTTCGAAACGTCTGCATCAGCCGACCATGGCAGCAACGAAGCCAGTTGTCCGAAGAAATTGGCTGCAGAAAGCTCATACAAAATACTAATGCAAATCTCCCGAAAATTGTTTTTGACACCCCCGACAGAACCTGAGGAGGTCGGCGGGCAACCCGACATCCAGCAAGCTGCTTGCCGGGGCCAGCCCGACCAAAAGAGGGGGTTTGGCTTCGGTTTTCCCGACCAGAAAAAATTGGCCTGTAGAGCCCTGGTCCCTATCGCTGCATCGGCGTATTGCTGTGTTCTGTCCACAGCTGCAACGGTGTGCGTCATGTCGACGAAGCCAATGGTGATCACGTACAGTAGTAGGGGCCATGCATGCAGATGTTCGTCGCGACGAACAACATCTCCACGACGCGTCGTGGAGATGAGGCATGTGCAGGTACGAGCAGCCCGAGCGACTCAGCGAGAGGCCTCTACGCGGCTGACACGAGCGTCCGGCTTGCCGAGGCGCTCGTGGAGCAGCCGGGTGCAGTACTGCGTCGTGAGCATGAGCGAGGTAGCTGTCGATAACTTTGATTGGACAAGCATTAAGTATGTTTGATCTCATGAAATGTTCTACAGTCCGATCTAGCTCCAGGATGACAGCCTGATTCATTGACAGATCGACGATATCGTATAGCGAATGTGGCTCCTAGGATCCCATCGGGGGCTACACATGTACCACACATGCCCACGTGCAGACATCGTATCATGCATGGGCACAGGGGAAGAGTCGCGAGAGACAAGAAGATTGCAGCGGGCACACGCTGTGTTGGATTCAGCTGAAGCATCCACATGACTAGTCCCAATGAAGAACCGAACTGCAAGAGTACGAATGCGGTCAGGCGCAGCGAAGGGCAACGCAGGGCGACGGCGGGAGAGGTCTTGGTACCATTGCAAGTCTCTAGTGCAGGAGAAAGTGTGACCGAGCGGCTGACGCGGGCAGATCTGGATCAACTGCTGCAGCGAGCGCGGCGGACCTGAAGAATAGTCTGTCATAATAACGGACCAATGCGTGCATCGCGCAGACTTCGTGACAGGACCATATCCACACACCGCAGTCATATGCATGAGCCAGCCTCTCCGACTTCGTCCTAGAAACAAACGTCATTCATATGCATGAGGAATGCAGATCGCGCGAGATGCACCGGCGGATGCGCTTAACGGACGAATACAGAGTCACGCACTCTCGTCGGTGCCTCACCTGCTTAGTCGGACACTTGAACTTCAGGGCATTCCTGACCTTGCCAGTCTTGTCCACGTCAGCAAATGACGCGACAGCCAGGCCTCGGGGGCGCCTGTGTGCGGGATCGCCCGTTTCCGCTTCGACCTGCACGACACCCGCCACGTCTGCACCGCCATAGGAGATTCTCGCGAGGCCTCGCCGTCATATCGTGATGCATAACGCAATACGCTGGTGCAGATTGCATGCATGATGACACATGCATGTACTACATGCGTCAAAGCCCACCCTGCAAGCAACCACGCGAGACGAGCAGCAAAAATCGCAGCAAGCAGATGCTACCTCCCGCTTCCAGAGTTGCAGCAGATGTGTTACAAAGATGAAGTCGGGCATGCAGGAATTCCTAGGAAGCGTCTCAGCAGATGTGAGAGCCAGCAGTGGCCAGGGGTGGCACAACCTGACCGTGGCAGCAGCCGCCTTAGTGCAGCCAACCAGAAGGCAGCAGAATATGCGACAGACCTGACCGCCAGGAATCTCACATCCGTAGTCACACAGTATATCAGAGCCTTACAATTCTACATGACACTCTAGCTGAGCAGCCTGCCCAGAAGCCTGCGCAGAAGCCGGCTGAGACCGCAGGCAGAAGCCAAGGGCTCCCTGCTGCGGACACGTACACGACTTCCGCTGCACGCCTCTCATTGCCATTGACACAGGCCAAGCCAGGGTTACGCCATAGCGCACCGCGGGGTGCCGCAAGCGCGGCGCGAGGCTGGCCCGTCAGCCCCGCTCACACCGCGGCAGAGCCACCCGGCGCCGCCCTGCGTCCGGCATCGCGCCGCGCAACTACAGCTTCCCAACGACAACAACGCCTGCTGCCGCAGACGTGCAGCTTGTGCGGCACCTGTGGCCACACAGACACACCAGCAACTGTGCATGGGTTCACTGCTGGGAGGGGGAGGGAAAGGGCAGGCGCACCGGCGGGGGCGCCGGGATGTTGACGCTGACGCACTGACAGCCCGACATGAGCTGGAAGGGCTCTGCGGTGGCGTCGGCGGGGCGTGGTGCAGCGTCGGCGGGGCCCGCCGCGCCGGCGTCAAGTGCGCGGCGCTGCAGCCACAGCGGCAGGTGGTGCTGCCGCAGGACGTTGACGTCGTGGTCGGTGAGGGCGTAGGCCCGCACCTCCGTGGCCGCCCATTGCCGCTGCTGCTGCGCATCCTCCATCTCCACACCCACCTGCCCCACGCGCGCTCGTTTGTGTGTCTGTGCTTGGCTCTGAGGGCTGCGGCGTGTGAGTGGGCATGCATGACTGTGTGGCAGGGCACACAGACGCTGCATGAGGCCACATGCTGTTGCAAACCGCGTTTGATTTGAATGATTTGGATCTACAGCTGGAAGGTATTACCCGCTAGTGCGGTGCATGGCGCCCAGTCAGCAGCGCATATCCTCACAACAACAACAAAAAAGCCGGGTCGAACAAAAAAGCTGGAAAGGCTGCAGTACCTCGGCGGATGCAGGTGTCACATATCAGCCCAAACAGCACGACGGCAGCGAGCAATGCCAAGCCAATGGTGCTGGATCCACCAACGCAGCCTGTGGGCATGCAGGGCGGCGGTGACAGTGTGGAGGCCCTTGAGACAGGGGCCTGATATTGATGCAGGGACAAAGGCAGAGAGGCAGGCTGGACAGTCAGCAACGCTCGCTGACAGAGAAGCGCGGAGCGCCAGCAGAGCAGCATGCACAGCAGAGCGGCATCCGGGCACAGGGTGAGGATTAGCACCTGCACAATGAAAGGTGGGAGAGCCTGCCTTGCTTTCTTGATCGGGAGGAATGCCCTCGCAGGCGCCTGAATCACCTGGAGCGTGGCTTGGACAGCTGATGCAGGGCAGCTTGGGTCTGCTGCATCGGGCCCGCCACTCGGAGAGCCTGCAGTGGCCGCCATGGGCCCGGGTTCCTGTGCTAATGGGATTCTGTCAGTGAACGCCGCTTGAACGGTGATCAGGCATGCATGTGATGGGCGTGCAGGGGGCCAGCAGCAGCACTGTGAGCGAGCAGAGAGCAGAGTGGATGGCGTGTGGTCATCGTTTGCAGAACATGTCGCGGATGTTTGACTTTTGTAGCAGACAGATTGCACATGGGCTGTGGGGAAGATGACTTGGAAACATTTTTCGCTTCGGCACTTGGAGCACAAAGAGCATGTGATGGCCTCTGAAAGGCTGTAGTCAACGTCCAGCTTAATCGTGGCCTATGTGATTTTGCATGAATTTTTTTTTTGTCTCTGATTTGCAGCGCATCGTGGCATCGGAATCATCGGGCGACGTGCAGCAGCTTTCCTGCTCGCAAGAGATCTATTTCCAGGTCATGCGGCATCCCCGAATGTTGAAGTATGCCATACAACAAATCACTCACCGGGTACCGCAAGACTCAACACGTATACATAGACAGTTGCAGCGACACACCGAGGCGGTAGCAGCCTCTGAGCTGTTCTCGGCTTCCGCCGCGTGCGTGCATGCGGTGGCCCTGGGCTGACTTGAGCCAGTGCCGGAGCGACCTTGAACGTGAGAGTTGACGCCATCACTTCTGACTCCAGAGGAGTTGAGATGCTGCCGTTCACATGCGTAGCCTGTGGCACTTCGACACAGGTAGTTCTGCTGCAAGCGACCCGTCACAGCATCTGCAAAAACAATGGCAGAAGTTGTATGATATCGTAAACAGGACGGTTTGATGTGTCTGTGGCGTTATTTGTCTCCTTGCGACCACACGATGGATCGGTGTTGGTGGAGAAGCGTACCAGGCGATCGAAACACAAAATGAGATGCTCAGAGAGCGCCCGTGATCCTCTATGGGTCTAATTGGACCACTAATAGCGAAAGATTAAGCATGTCAACAGCGCATGTTGCGCATGGCGAGGGAAAGGTCACCTGGTAGCGCTCTTGACGCGGCAAAAGCTTGGACAAACTCGTGTCTGTCACAGCCAGGGATGAAAAAATCACTCCCTGTCATCTGTTGAGATGTTGCTGTTGAGTTTAGTCCAGTTCTGTAAGCCAGCCTGTACGCCGTGCGATCATGGCAACGCGCATCGACAGCTTCTTCAAGGCAGACTGCACATTGCAGGGCCTTGCGCACAGGGATCCAACGCTTACAACATCCAGCACAAAGTAGAAATTGCTATGCTAAAGTTGCTGCATCACTGAACGGCAAGCGGCTTTCATCCTACGTACGATCCCCAGGACGTCGACAGCCATGCTGCACAGGAATCAGCGCGTACTTGGATTCGGTGGAGCTCGAGCACTGCGATCTTCCTCAGTGTGCTTGGGTTCAAGTAACTTGCTACCAGACACCGGGATGTTTTGGAGCTGGAATGTGGGGCTCGAAGACCTGGTGGCCACTTCAGTTGCTACGTCTCAAATATTGCTTGTCAGAAGTTTCGAAAGCGAAGAAGCGCTGTTACACAGTTGGTTACGAAGGAGGATGCCGGAAGAGCCAACTGCCTTGGCCTGTCGGCCCCACGGAGATCGTGTGACTCATCAGCTACGCCGTTCTTGCCAAGACGTGGTACATTGTCGCAGCTGGACCAGAGCTGGGTGCGCGTGTCCGGATAAAGCAGGAAGCCAGAAGTGCTGTCATTTTTGTTGACGACGGTGTCTAGAGCACAGCCTGAAACGTATGCGGCCTGAAGAAGTTGTGCACTACCAGCGGTGATCTAGATGTGAGCCGGGGCCCGCGGGGCTGCGGGTCCATCACGTGTCTGATTACAATGTGCAAGTTTGCTAGTTCCTGATGTACTGACCAGGTGGGCTCCATATGCATGCACACAGCCTTGGGCCCTAGGGTCGCATGGGGACCTTCCAATGCATCTAGCGAGGCGGCGAACATCGCATGCAAACCTCATACAATATTGTGCATTTACGTCAGCTGGGGTTGCCCATCAAAGACATAAAGAGTCCGCTGGCCAGGGCTTTGATGAATATCAACAAAGATGTTGCGTACGCAAGGTTTGCTTGGGTGTTCTCCGGGCGAACTCACCAGCGGACCTCGCGCAGCATTCGAACATTCGCCGGCCTGCGGGCCGGGCGATCGCGATATAATCTCGCGGCTCGTTGCGAACTCCATGTCCGCGGCGCGCCGCGTATCTCGTAGACAAACGCCGCATCCGGATCACGAGGACCATGACGCGTGATGGCGAGTTATGACGTATTGCCAGGGCCTCACCAGCTGCATATCTGCCTGGTACCTGCATAGCTGCGTGCACTGCCCTCCCACCCCGGGCCGGCTGTAGCGTGCGCCTCTACCTCCGGCTCTGATAATCAATCTCGGCAGCACTCATGATCAGTTCGAGGCTCAAGCTCGAGAGTTGTGTCGCCTATGAGTGATCGGTTCTGGAGTTGAAAATGTAAACATACACAGCAATCCCTTTCGAAGAAGCCACCACAACTTGTGCACCCGAGGATTGCCGTGAGGACGCGGGGGCGGTGGTGTGCATGCATTAGCCCCACGTCGCTGCTGACGGTCTTGTGTTTCGGGGTACATCATAGCATCAGGCATGCTTCCGGTGTGCAGACGGCCGCCTCAAGCCGCCGTGACGCCTCCAAAGAAGCTTTCATAGGCCAAATCATCTGACTGAATCAGATGCCGAGAAGCAGCTTCACCTCAACAAACGCTTATGCATGTCTGCTCATCAACTGTCTACAGCTGTCAGATCGGGCCAGGTGGATGAGGTGCTGTCTGAGGTTGCAAGTTCGCTGGATGGTGATGATGCCATCTTGTTCCGGCCGCCTCAGCAGATGACTGCGCCAGACAAGCAAGCAATAACATTGCACAAGCCTTTTAACTCCAACACCCCACCCCCCCCACCACCCACCACATACGCATGTGTGAATGCAAGCAGGGGTTGCCTCGCCGCTGAACAGGCCGGGGAAACGACAGCAGCACCGCCGGACGCGCTGGCCCCACACACAGCACCCAGGGCGGCTGAGCTAGCTGTACGCAGATCAATGGCAGATACTCCCTGGGCGACTTGCGTTGTCGGGGGGGAGGGGGGGGGGCTCATGCAGCATCTACTTTGAATAGTGGACCATGCGCAAGCGCCCACAGGCGCAGGCCCGGGCAGCACACCCGACATGCATGAGCAAGAGAGCATGCATGTGTGCACAGCAGCTGCAGCCATCGTCCACAGTACTGCCACTTGCCACCTGCCGGCCACGCCAGCCGTATGCAACCCCCCCAGCCACAGCGGCGCAGTCCTGTGCGAGCTACCCTTGCCAGGAGATACCAAACTCCCCCGGCAACGCAGTCATGCGAATGAGCACTCGAGCTCACATGCAACAAGCAGCACCACACGCGTGGCCGAGCCGCAGCATACCACCAAACCCTGCCGGATGTGCCACATTCGGCCTCATGTGCATGCGTGCCATGCATCATTGCAATTCGTGCACAGCCACAGCTGGCATTGGGTTTCACTGTACGCGACCCCGCATGTGGACACACGTGAGCTGGCGCATGTGCATCTATCTCGAGATAATGCGGAAACTGATGTGGGCCGGGGCCTGTCCAGGGCGCCCGCCTGCGTTGGCAGCCCAGAGGCTGCAACCCCGCGCAGCGTAGCTGACTAGGCGCCGAGGGGGCTGCTAGGCTCCCCAGAGGTCCGGCATGGCGCGCTGCTGCATGAACGCATCCACCACCGCATCCGTCACCATCGCCCGCGCCCGCTGGTGCCGGCCCACGAGCTCCTGCACCATCACATACACCAGTGCCGGGCCACTCTGATGACCGGAAAAGGGACAAGACTGCGACGTAGGTTTGGTGGTGTGCCTGGAAGAACGGGAGCTTCCATGTGGTGCCGCTAGGACAAGGACTGCACCCCCATCGCCATGCATGCAGCAGCGGCGGCTGCGATGCCTGGCCACATGCTTTGTGGTGCTCTACCATACAGTGGCGCGCGCTCTTGCGGTTTGTTGACCACGCACGCACAGCCATGCATGCAGCGGCGGCGGCAGCAACACACCTGCAGCACCGAGACGAGCTGCTGCTTCACCTCGCCGGTGAGCATCGCGCCGGAGCCGTAGTCGCGCTCGATCTCGGCGTAGCGCGCGTCGTCGTCGAGGAAGAAGCGCAGCCACTTAAACGGCACGTCCACGGCGAGGTCCGCGCCCAGCCGCCGGTGTTCCTCCACCGTCTGCCGGCCGCCCGACAGCGCGTGCCTGCACACACCCCCGGCCGCTGCTCAGCCCTCCGCTCCTGCGGCAGCACGGTGGCATCTCCCGAGCGGACCCGTGCGGGGGCACGCTCTGATGCCGCGACGCGATCAGATCCGCGACCACGGGGAATACTGGGCATTTCACACGGGTCGAGCAGGAGGTAGCGCCTCGCAGGCCGGATCCAAAAAACAATGGACAGCGGCCTTCGCTTTGGCAGGCGGCCTGCTGCAAAACTGCGGCACGTGTTTCACGGCCCCGGCCTCGTGCAGCAGCACAGCGCACGGCCTCTGCGCAGCACGCCGCCGCACAACACATGCATGCTAGCGGGGATCGAAGGAGGCAGGCGAGAGTCTTGCACCCCAGGCAACATCACGCCGATTCGATGTCTGCCTTGGTATTCCGCCCTGAGACGCTCCGTGCTTGGGTGACGCGTACGACGAATACCGGACAGAGAGTCAGCAGGCGGCGGGGGCGGCGCCGCACTTGTTGATCTTGTCTTTAATGTCCTTCGGGGAGTCGGACACAAAGATGGCGGAGGAGGTGACGCTGGCGGACATCTTGCCGGTGTCTCCCTGCAGCGCCGGGAAGAACTGCGACTCGATGAGAGCGGGCTTGAGGAAGCCCATGACCTCCGCGTGGTCCCGCGTCAGCCGGAAGTATGGATCCTGCACCGCTGCTGCCACGTCTGCTTGTGCTGAGAGCAGCGACGTGTGGCTGATATGAGCGACTGAGATCTGATCAGAGGTCAGGTGGTTCCCAGCATTGGTGGGGGAAATTTTGTCAACAGCTGTTCATCTCAGGATCTGGGTGTGCGTTAAGGCTGTGGGGGGTGGTGGGCCATTGTGGCGTGGGTTCGTGAACTGCTGAGAATTTTGGCAGTGACATGAGTTCAGGTCGGTGAGAGGTTGCAGACCCTGCATGCAGCGCATTCCAAACATGGATGTGGCCACCAGCGCAACGAGCGTGGGCGGAGCCCGGCGCGGGCGCGGGAGCGGCAGAAACCGCACCTGGTCGATGGCGCACGGGATCAGGCATGGCACGTTCTTGAGGTGGGCAAACATGTGCGGGAAGATCGTCGAGAAGGACGGAGCGGCCTGGATCGCACAGAAGGCCGCCTTACCCACACTGTCCTCGTCCGTCAGCCCAAAGATTTTCTTCACCTGGTTGATGTTCACCTGCACGCCGCAGCCGCTGGACTTACAGGCCGATCATCCCCAGATATTTCCGATTTTCCGGGTGTATCCTGCGCTCGCACTAGGGATGGCACAAAGGCGAGGTCGAGGACCTCGTTCCAGTCCGAGGTCAATGAACTCGAGTCTCGTACCGAGGCCGAGGTGAAAAAATGGCCCACCTCGGATGGGGTCTAGGTCCTGTTATGTCGAACACTGCTTAAAGTCTCAGACGCACTACTAGACACTGATTGGAGACCACATATTGCGGAGACATGTGCACAAGCCCAGGGCATGAACAAACTATAATTAAATTACTCGCATTGATTACCACTGGCGAGCCTACAATTGAATTAAACAATTGCCCGACATGGATGGTGTTTGTCGCACAGTACAGAAATGCATCTGTGGTGGAAGCCTGTGGTGAGGAGGTTTTAGTAGTGGACATGGAGGCACTTGCACATGAGGATGCACAGAGGGAGGTGGAATCAATTGAATGACTATTGTAAGGTTTGTATATCTACTGTATTGCATTGCAATGCTATATATCGATTGAACAAGCGTAGTGCTGCTTTGTACATGCCTGCACACCCGATCCGAGGTGAATTAGTGCAATCCGAGGTGAATCGTACGAGTCCTAGGACAACTCGTACGATTCCTAGGTCACCTCGGTTGATCTCGTGCCACCTAGACCTCGGCACGAGACGAGATGGACACCCACCTCGGCTCTGTGCCATCCCTAGCTCTCACACTGCCGCCCCAGTGGAGCTGGGCTGCCGCTGCGGCACTCCAGCCGCACGTGGACGCGGGGGGCTGGCGGGGTATCATGCATGCGGTGCATGATGCTAGGGAGCACAGCATGCCTCGCAGCCCAGCACGCCTGCGGAGATCAAGAGGTTGCGCGGAACGACGCAGCAGAAGATGAAACTTGCACGAAGTGGGGTGGGGGGGTCAATCCTACCGTCAATGGGATGGGCGTAATAGGCTTTACCTACCAGCAAAAACCAGAGCGCGTTGGTGGGTGGCCGGGGCATGCAAGCACTTCGCAGACGGGCATGTGTGCTCCACCAGCGTGGCTAATTGCCCCTATCTGTTTAAGCAGATCTTGTAAAGTGACCACATCTGTTTAAGTACGGGGAGAGGGGGGGAGCACCCGGCCTTGGAGCTCGCTGGCGACGCGGTACATCGCGCCACCGACGTACTCAAAGTCGCTGAAGACAAAGGTCTTTCGCACGTCGAAGCCGCAGGCGATGATGTCCTTGCAGTTCTCGCGTGCCAGCCGCCGCGCCTCCGCCGTCGGCAAGCCCTTCCACAGGCACTTCTCATCGTCCGTGAGCTGCACGACGAGCGGGCACTTGAACGCATCCTGCAGCCACTTGGTGAACATGAAGGGGATGAGGTGGCCCAGGTGGAGGGCCTCTGAGGAGGGGCCGCGGCCTGCATGCATGCATGTTCTGTGGGGTCTGGCAGGTGCCGCTGCGGCGTCATGCCGTGGCCGGGCGCAGCCTACCAGCCGGGTCCCGCAAATGGGTGTGAGTGTAGACGAACTGTGCATGATCGAAGTCTTTGCATTGGACATATGGCTGCAACTCACTTCAAAACGACTTTCATCGGATCATTGGAACACGCTGTTGGGGCTGCAAAGGGAGACCACAGGAATTACCGGGTACACCAGTTTTCAGGTGGCCATATCAAGGCCTTTGCGGGTACGGAGGACGGAGGGTGTGGAGGACGGAGGCAGCAACATTGCATCGGCAACCGGGCAACCGGGCGCTCCCGCCGCTCGGCTCTCAACGCACAGCTTCTGGTTGTGCATATTCAGTGCTCCCAGCCTCAAGCGGTGGTCCCCTGGGCTGCCAGTGTCGTTGTAATGACTCGGCGCAGCCGATTGTGAGGCGAGGAGGCAGCGGGAAGCTGGGCATCTAAGGATCGGGGTGGATGCTAAATTGGAGGCGGGGCTGAGGCATACCGGTGTATAAGTAGAACTTCTTGCCAGCTTCATACATATCCAGGAGCTGCTCCAGGTCTCGGTGTGCATAGAAGACGCCCCGCTTGAGGAAGGGGTGGGCTTCCACGCCCGTCACCCGCTCTATCCGTTCGACTAGCTGAGGAGAGATGAGCGAGCAGCCAAACTGTTCACATAGCTTCTTGTAGTCCACCTTGCCTTTGACCTCATGGGCTGTCACAACAGCTTCATCTTCCTCAACATCTTGGGGCTGTGCTGCTGCTTCCTGCAGTGAAGCAAGCACGATGTCAAGCGGTCATACTTTTTCTGAGTGTACTTCAGCGATGAGCGTAGTTTATATTGCAGCCATGATCCATGCACACTGTGGGGGACTCGCCCATGGTCTTTCAATGCAGCCATACGCTGCCACTGCCGACGCGAATGTACAACAATGTACACATGATGAACCTTACAGATGTGGCAGAGCTTCTAGAGCAAGCAGCCAGCCTCTCTGACGATCACGATCACTGGTGGGAGAGACAGGGAATGGCACGGGACATACCGCCCCCGTTTCACCAGCCGGCTCAGCGGCAGCTGCAGCCACACCAGGGCTCATTGCGTAGCAGGCTGCTGTGAGATAGCGGCCAATGAGGCTGCTGCGTATACTAGGCCTTGTGTGAGGCAGATGTCCCAATTATGCTTCTGGCAACCGTCGTCTAAAACAAACGCGGCTGTCGAGTCTGGCACAGTGGACACGTAAAAGTATAGTCAACCCGATCCAGTGGCTTCACAAATGCGATCTTCTGCAACAAGACATGGGCCGCGAGGAGGTCGGCTACTTCACGCGATGCGCGTGTAGACACTATGATGTTAAGGTACTGTGCGGCATCCATGACATCACTGCGGCCAGTGGTACACAACTTGCAGCTTCAGGGCTCAGATTGATATTGGTTCGGTGTTGACGCGTGCTTCAGAGCAGGATTTTTCTAGGATTGCGAGTCGCAGCATCGACTCCTGCCGCTGCTAACTTATCATAATTGCCCCGCTTTTACATCAACAGAGAACATCCACAATAAGCAGCGTAATATCGCGTTACCCTGCCTTCTTAAGGGTGTTACCCAGCGCCAGACGTTGCTCTTGCAATGCGTGCAGCTCAACAGGAAGACCTTTCTCGCTGCAAGTAATCTGACCAAGCTACAGGCCTCCTGTGCTACACTGGATAGTTGCGGGAATATTATTGATGGTGCGCCGATTTCTGTGTAGCGCTTTGGCTGCCTTGTGGGCATGCGCCGGATGGTCGCGAGGAAGCATCCGTTACGAATTTGTGGCCCTTCACGAAGGCGCCTTACCGCGATGGATCAGCTGTCATGTCGCGAGCTGTACGAACGTCCAGGGAGAAGGCGATGGGAGAGCACAGCTCTGCAAGGCGCCGGAGCGATGTCTCAGAGCTGACAAGGCTTCTGTCCCAAACCGGTACTCTGACAGATTGTCAGCAACATGATTCCTCCAACGTGGAAACTTCAGGTACACAATCATTACCTATTCCAATTCCAAGACCATTAGCCGCTCAGCACGCAACAGTCGACACAGGCCTTTCCGGAGGCAGTCGTGACCAAGCCATATCGACCATGTTCGCCCGCCCGTCCGCTTCCGGAGTAATGCAGAGCGTTCAGTGCTCCCCATACCAAGGGGTGTGCCAGGCGCAAGTATGTGCAAGCCATGTAAGTGGCCCAGATCCTCCTTGGTTTCTTCCAGCCAGCGCTGCCATTGGTGAGCCAGTTGCTGCGCAATCTGTGGCTGATGCAGGCCGCCTTCCTGCGGGATGTCCAATGAACGAGGAATGTTCGTTCATCATGTGGGAGTGCAGGTCACACTTGCCGCAGGTTTGTAGGGTACCGCAGCATAGCAAAGCCAATCGTGCTTCACAGAAAATTGAAGCTGCGCCTGACACAGATTCAGTGGACTATGGCATCGCCCAGCCTGGACCATGGGGCAGCGACTACTCACCCTTTGGCAGTTCGCCAGTGTTCATCCCACATCACCAGATGTCAGTTAACGTGGACATCCGTGACGTGGTGCTGCATTCCAGCGCAGCTCCAGTTGTCCCTGGCACCTGTGGCTCATGTGTGGACCCACCCACTGCAGCTAGTGGGCTCAGTGGAGCCCTGTTTTCTCTGGACGAAGATCTTCCAGAGGCTCTACACGCTCCTGCATATGCATCAAGCATGAAAAGACCTGCCACTAATGAAGTACACAGCCAGGTGATGGCCGCTGGCGGTTCAACGATCACAGTGGATCCTTCTTCTGGCAACCATTTGCCGGCTGTTCGAGGTTTGCGGCCTGCCCTGTGCTTGAATGCAAGTCTGAGTAGGGGACTGCCGCATAGGGATCTCCGTATCCAATTGGCATCGTGGCTGCAGATGACGATGACGCTGATGACAGCAAGACTTAAAGGAATTGCTGACGCCATAGAAGGCGTTGTAGGAAGTCTTGAATGCACTCAGGCTCCTGGCTTGGCCATTCATGTGAATTGTAACAATGGCGCATGTGGATGTGACAGCCATGAAAGATCACCAGGTACAGGCAGGATGCACCAGCATGAAGCAGGGACAGGCTGGATGCCGCCGTCCGAGGACGTGTCGAATGAGGGTGTGGCGATCGCCGCATTCCTTCAGTCTGCTTTCAGTGCATCTGATGAGGTTGTTGAGGCCGTGCTGGCAGCAAGCCAGTCCCCAGGCTGCTCCCATGGCAACGGTGCACATGCATAGATGCCGTCACTGCAGGTTCCAACATCTTACAAAGAGGAGTCAGACATAGGCAGGTTCGAGCAACGTAGGCAATGACTAAGCTTTGAAGGCTGCCAGTGGCAATGCTTACCCGGCACAATGTCACTACACCACACTGGGAAGAGGTGGCAGGACTGCTGGCAGCACTTCAGTGGTGGATGTGGAATTATTTACTGTCTTAATGCCGGAAGACTTTGGAGAGCGTAGAGCAGGTGCAGCACGTGTGCTGTTGTTTGGCCTCTGGAGAAATCAAAGGAACAGCTGCGGCAAGTTGTGGGGAAGATACAATGCAATGAGACGCGCTATTCCAGCGATGTCGTTGTGTCAGTGCTGAGGCTCACTGTGGCACTTTAACAACTTCAGCACAGGATGCACGGGCTTGCCTGTCTGGATCGTCTGTCAAGTTACAAAATACATAGCTGTGGAACCAGGTGATGGTGTATGAACTCGAACTGGAGTGCTAGGAAGGTCGGTCAGTATCATGAGCTGCCTCGGACGTCGACATGGCAGGGCATGGCAGGGCTCGTTGTGGGCCATTGCGACCATGCAGTGCCATGCCAGGCTAGCAAGAAGGGGCTTAGCACACATGGAGGCTGCCACAGCAAAACTTTAACAGAGCACCGGCAGAATTCAGAGCATTGCAGTGTCATTGGTGGGTCAGTGATTGCCACGACGGAGTCACTGCCTGCCTGACACGCTTACTGCAAGATGCCACAAGACATGCTCCCATATGATCTGCCATCGGGCAACAGAATCCCAGTTCACGGACCAGGTGGGCTGTAGCAAAGCACTGGAGATCACGACTCACAAATGGGGGGTCTTCAGGTGCACAAAAAGAGAGCGATACCGGGCGCTCGGGCACTGTTGTGAACATTTGCACAAATACTTGAAGTCCATGAGATGCCCATCCTGCGCTGGAGTCATTATGTATTGTAGAGCTGCAGATTGAGATTCCGGAGAGGGTAATCAATTTACAGTAACCAGCAGGCTTTGGAACTCCTACAAAAGCAAATCCCCAACGGTATGTTGTAAGAGAACATCAGTTCTGCACCACACGCAGAACCATATATGCATATTTGGTGGATATATGTCCACAGGCTGCATATATAAGGACCCTGCCAGATATACGGCACCGTTCTCAATGTGCTAGCATCCACTGCATCGCATATCACAATTTAGCCACAAGATGCCATACATCTTCATGGGGTCCTGCAATCAGCCGCCCCAAGCCCCCCCCCCCCCCGGCCTTAAGGAGAGGAATTCCATCTCTGATGACTGCCCTTGCCGGAACGCAGAGCCCTGAGGGCCCCCGCCAGGCTGACAGGAGATGCTGTCCCTGACCTTCCAGGGAGGCACGTGTGCGCATCGCCTTGGGCTGCGCCTGAGCCTCGGGCTGAGCCGCCACCATGCACGTGAGGTGAACGGCACACCCACGCCATCATGCACATGCGGCCAGCCACGGCCCGCACTGCATGCGCCTGGTCATCCGACGCAGCAACAAGATCCATACGCAGCATGTACCTGCACTTGAGGCACAAAGCACAGGGAGCGTGTTGCGTGGGTGTGACGGGAGCGATGGCGCGGGTGCTCTGGGCCGGGTTGCTGGTTGTCGCTTCTTGACCTGCTTGCTGCTTGTGCAGTGATGCCCGCCTCGCCACGTTTATCGTCGTGACACAGCACAAGGGGCGGTCACAAGCAGGCAGGCCTCTCGCTGAAGCTTGCCAGATGCTCAGTGAGCTGCCATCACCCCACACCAAGGTCGCAGAAAAAAAAAAAAACAATCGCACTGCCACTGCCGGAATATGGTATGGCATCACCCATGCTGCACACAGAGCCCACACACAGCCCACACCTACCACTCAAGACTACCATGTTGTCACACATAGCCCCCGTTGTGGGTTTTGCATGCACTGGTTGCGCAGATGGACTATGTGTCGCGGCAGTTGGAGAGGCAGGGAGCACAGCACAGCAGCAGAGCACAGCACGACCAAGCCGGACAGCAGGCATCACCATAACCCAGGGCAGAGTGAGGCCTAGCACCTCAGCCACACAGCACCACAGCTGGTCCTGGCCGCTCCAGCTTTGTCCTTTGTAACACAGCACCACAGCACCACCCCCAAGCAGCCAACTCCCAAGCAGCTGACTCCGCCCACCAATGGACCATGTGCACCTGAGTAAGAATTCAGCTGCCAGCTTTTGCAATGTATGCATCCCTATTGCATGTGTATGCAGAGGCTGCACCTGTGTCATAAGAAAGTGGGAACCACAGAGGTGCCCAGCTGGTGCAGCTGCAGACCCTGACATCTCCAGGCTCTGGAGCGTGGCTGTACAATCCAAGTTGGGGTTTTGGGTACCCTAGCTGGCGCTGTGCTTGGCAGCCCCATTCCATTGCTGTTGTTCGGGGCCGCATGGGCCAAACTTTTCACACAGCCAAATGCGATATCAATTCTCACCCAGAGCTGGTGTAACATTGATGCAGTCAGAAAGCACTGACGGAAGCTTTGCCAGAGCATCCCTGTTCAGTTCTATGCATGTGCTCCCCGATTAGCAAAGCAGTCGTGACCTGCAATGTCAGAGTGGATGACGAGACGGCAAGGAATCCCCAAAATGACTCAGGCGCACACATCTGCGAGCTGCAACACGACCACACTGTCACATCGACGGGCGCCGCAGCCGAGTATATTTGGTCGCCAACAGCTGCTGCATCAATCGATGCGTGCACCAGTCGACCTTGACACAGCCCGTGCGCGACTGCAGCTATCGACTGACCAATGAAGACTCGAGTCCGCCTGCCATGCAACAGAGGTTCGGCCCCAGAAGCTTCCGAGCGACATCAAATGATAAAATAATATACTTGTGACGAGATGCAGGTCATCCCATCTGCTCCCGTGGCAGGCAACAACTGCAGCTGCAGCAACGCATCACCGTTTTGCTCAGGCTGGACGCTGCGACAACTGCAATGTTGATGTGGAGATGCGTACTTGCGAGTCTGACTGGATTCACAGACAGTCACTCATCCGACCGGCGCATATGTGACGCCATGGGCCACGGGCCGTTTGGCCTGAATGCAGCCGTTGTTGCCGTGCCTGCTGCATGCGCCACGCCAGCCAGATTCCGGAACTCGTTCGAATTGAACCCCGCACGATGCGACGGCTATCTGGGCAAGTGGTGCACGTGCACAAGCAATGGCACGACTGCATGCTGCAGCTGCTGCAGGTTCATCATCCCGCAAAGCCGCTGTGCGCAACAACGAACCGCCCGTGCTGTGCCCTGCATGGACGCCGTGCGCTCGCTATGGCATCAATCACCCAAGTCACGACTGCCTCCAGCGCCCGAAATCTGTGTTCCCTCTGCTTAGCGGCGGGGCGAGCCGACAGCATGCATGGGTGACCATGAAATTCCGCAATTGTGCCACTCGGCCACCGCTGCGAAGAGACAAGGAATCGGCCAAAGCATGCAGCTGCATTGATTTCAACTCTCTGATCCGTTGCGTCTTCCACAGTATACTGCGTGTTTCGCAGTCAGCCTGATCGCTGCTGGAAGGCGTTTGTGATCCTCCTTTAGACGCTCTGCCTTAGCATTTTAGGCCAAAGGGCCTGTGAAAGGACACGCGTCAACTGCCGCTACATGTCACAGCATAGAAAGAAGTGACGGATTTTCAGCGGTGGCGATATATGTATACCTGTGGTGGCAAGGGCCTTTAGACGTGGTGTCGCGTGTAATGGAGCCCATGCGCTCGGCACGGAAGTCAAGGTGTGCATTCTCGACCTGTGGCGTTCATCGTGGTGGTTTATCTGGACCTGTTGCACGGACAACTGTGCGCTGTGGCCGCGTAATGGGCTAACGTCCAAAACCATGAGGCCTCGGAGAATCGACCAGCTCCACACGCAGAATTGCCCTGTTGCCCCATGTTACTCCAAGCAAGGAAATTCAGGCCAGTCCCTGGGTGCATAGCGTCGCACATCTGCGTATCCCTGCGCAACCTCGTGGATTCACTGTCCCCTTTCGACTCGGTCCACGGGAACGATAACATGTCGCCGGCAACAGTATTCATGTGACAACGTGGACAGTAGCTCCAGTTGCGGAGTGTGTCTTTACGCGAATCCACGCTCTGGTCTCTGGACACGTTGCCGCTGTGCACATGCTGGCTGTGCCGCTGCGCTGTCCGTTGGCGCCTGACAGACGCCAAGCGTACCAAAGGGCACCACAGTACCACCGTCACCGCCGTATGTAGCTTTGATTTATTCCGTATCTTGCATCTGTCTGTCACATGTGGTAGAAAGGGTTCTCTCCCTGCGGGACGATCGCATTCGTATAAGAAACGCATCACCACCGTTGAAGATGCCCTCACGCCCCTCTTCTGGTATGATTCTTGGGATTAAGCGGGTATGTAGCGTCTATGTTGTTGTTTGGTAAGCATGCGCTACTCTGTTCGACAGCTTCTTTCGCGCTGTCGCGAGCTTAGTTTGGCTGTCTCTGCACCCGCTGAGTCCTTACAGTGTAAGCACTGCTTGACAAACTCAAGTCTTATAATCTGTGGCGCAATAGACGACACGTTTGGCCACACTTGGCATGGATGAGTCCTGCCTGCTGAGTAACTTGACCTCGCCATGACGACCTGTCCACTGCTGTAGGCCGAAGAGACATTGCCCCAGGCGCAGGTCAGAGGGCTTCGGAAGAACCCTCTAAGATGTCCTCTTCGGCGGGATATTATTCGCTCGCTCGTGTACCTTCGCAGACTCCATCTTCTCCTGCCCACTCAGCATCCAACGCCCCCGTTGCAACCAGCTCCCCAACAGCTCGCCAGTCCTCCTTGGTTGCGAGAGTCGTCTCTCGCATGACAGCTCGTGCAAGGCCCAACTCTGCAACGCCGACGCACTCTCAGAAGGCCACGCCGAAGGCCACCCCAAACGCCACACCCTCGCACTCCCGCACTCTAGCCCCCTCCTCCTCCAACGCCTCCTCAGCTGTAACAGCCCTCCCTACCACAGACGCCACACCCGGTGCCTACGCGTCCTCAGGCGGATCTTCGCAGGCCCACGCCGGAGCTTCTGCACGGCGCCGCATGCCGAAGCAGCCAACGCACATGCATGCCCTCTACCCCCCACCAGACCTCGAGTCCCCCACCGCCTCCCCCCCGCAGTCCCCCCGGCGCGCACCGTCTGTGCAAACCCCGATGATGACGCCCAACCCAGCGTCGGCCGCCATGCAGCAGCACCCACGCCCCAGCATGGTCCCACAGCCTCCGCCCGGTCAACCAGCAGGCGACTCCAGCACGTTCTCGCTGCCTCCCCACTGCCCGTCCCCTGGGCCCCGCTCGACACCGCCGAAGCGCAGCCCCTCGATCCTCACAGCAACCACTCGGGACATCACCTCCACCACGCAGGAGATATCTGACACGATCTCCGTGCCTCTGCGCCCGCCCGCGCACGCCGCGGGGCATGCCCTCGCCGCGCACGGCGACCACCAGCGCCATCCGCCGCAGCGGCCCCTTGCGGCGATCCCACCAAGCAGTAGCAGCTCCGACTCGGGCGCCACCGGCCCCGCCTCCAACCACTACACCCCTGCGGATCCGCCCCCCGCCCCGCCTCGCTCGCAGTCCCCTGGGCCGCGCTTCGAGCCGCCGCGGCCGCGCAGCCTGCTCGTCCCCGCAGAGCACCTCGAGCGCACGGCGTCGCCCCCTCCAGACACGTTTGCGCACTTTCAGGTGCCGCACTCCACGGAGGATGTGGCCGTGCCGCCGCGACCTCACTCCCCGGCCCCCGCGATCGTGCGCCGCTCCCCGTCGCCGCCATTGCCGTACCCCAGCCACACCCGGGCCTCCCCGTCCGGGGCGCGCCCGCGGCCGCAGCAGCTGCAGCCATCGCCGTTCGGCGACTTTGACGCGGCGGCCGGCTCGCCGGCGCATGCGTTCGCCGCTTTTGACCAGTCTGTCTTTGCGGCGCATGACGGTAAGCCCGTGCATCGGCACACCCACTCCGCCGGGCAGCACGGCGGCACGCCACTGCGGCAGATGCATGCGCCAGACTCGACAGACTCTCACCGCTCCGCAAGGACCTCATCGGGCACCCACAGCCGCCGAAACCCTGGCGGCCCAGTGCGTTACCGCAGCGGCCCACCACAGCTGCCGGCATTCGCTGTCCTACCTGACTTCGGAGACCCGCAAGCAGCGCCGCCGCCGGAGCCGCAGCAGACTGCTGCGGAGGCAGCAGCAGCCGGGGGCGGCGCTGGCTGCTCTGTGCCGCTGCCCCACAACTCTGAGCTCCGCACGCACGCGTCGTCAGCCGGTGGGGGGGTTGCGGGGCAGCACCCTGACAGCCGCGGCGAGGCCGCCGCGCCGGAGCCGCGCAAGCCGGAGCTAAAGGCTGCGAAATCGTTCTATCAGCCGGTAGGTATCGCGACCATCGGCGGCTGCGACATGGCGGCGGCAGAGGCGGCGGCTGTGGCTGCGAGCGATGCCGTCCGCGCCAATGCGGTCGCGCAGGCGCAGCACCTCCGCACCATGACGGCGGGCGGCCGCCCCGCGTCCCTGTACAGTAAGAACCTCGTGGCCAACTCCAACATCACCCCTGACGCGTACTCCACCCTACCGGCGAACTTTGACATGCCCCCGCCGCCTGCAGCAGCAGCTGCGGCATCGCTGCGGCCTGCCAAGGCGGCGGCTGTAACTTACCGCCAGCGCGGCTTCACCACGCTCCCCGTCGGGGCCGGGCTGTACAGCACCCTTCACTCCGGCGCCCCGGAGGAGCCGTCCCTCTGGCGGAACACCGGCCCCGCGCCGCTGTCGGTCGGGGCGGTTGCGGTCAGCGCCCCCGGCGGCGCGCCCATCCTGCCCCCGGCCTCCCTCTCCTATGCTCCCCCCCGTCTGCACCAGGTGTGTACTTCTGCCGCATGCATGCCGCTGCATCGACGCGTTTGCTGCTGTGCTGCAAGTCCTCACGCGCTCATATCTGGGCGCAGCTTTCTGGCTGGGTCGCCGCAGCTGCAACCTGCTTGGCTGACGCGTCTGCGGCCTGGACAGGGTACCTTATGCCCTGGCGTCCTCTCATGTATCCATGTGCTTGCACGATTGTGCTCCATGGCTGCGACTGTGTCAGTGCATGACGTCTTCCGGTGCGTGTAGGGAGCCGCCGGTGGCCACGGCCGCATGCCCAATTACGCCCCCACCTCTGTCCCCTCACTCTACCGCTCCTCCTCCCGCCTGCCATACGGCGCCAGCATCCCGGCGCCGCGGACCCTGGCAGCACCGACCGAGCGCCGCCTCCTTGGCGCCGCGGCACGCATGCATGGCGAGCGCAACACGCCAGAGCCGCCCCGCTCCCCTGACATCCCGGAGTACTCGCACGGGACGTTCCTCACGATGCGTGAACGCATTGCCGCAATGCATGGGGTGCGGTCGCAGACGTCGCTGTACACCTCAGCCACGCCACGCGGCCCCCCGCCGAGCCCAAGCGCCACCGGATACTCCCCACCCGCGCAGCGCCTGCGCACGGGCCGCAGCGGCGGTGGCGGCGAAGCCGCAGCGCCGCAGCCGGCGCCGTTGGGCCGTGCGGCGCCAGCGCCGCAGCCTGCGGCGCCTCCGCTGCGGCCGCGTTCGCCGCACGCCTCCGCTGCGGCCTCGTCACCCGCACACACTCCCCCACTGTCCCCCGGGCACCACTGGAGCCGCGCTCCGGAGCCGTTCCGGTCTGAGATCGTGCCGGCCGGTGACCGAGGCTACGGCAACACGCCGCCGCCGCGCATGCGGCCGCAGCCGTACGGTGGCGCGGCTTCGTCGGCAAGCCGGGCATCAGGCGGCAGCACCGACCGCCGTGTGATGCGGCGCCGGACGACCGCCATGCTCGCGGCGACAAGCAACGCTGACGCTGTGTCCAAGGCTGCGCACGAGGCCGCGGCCGCCGCGCTCGCGGAGGAGCAACGCATGGCAGCCATGTATGGCGCGGCCGGGTCGAAGCGGCGATTGAATGTTTCTGGGGTGGATAGCTCCCCGTCGGAGATGCTGGTGGGCCCCGCTGCTGTGGGGTCCGGGTCCGGGCTTGCGGCGGTGCCGAGTGTCCTCGAGGCCAGCTCCACGCTGGGGTCCTCCAGCAGCACTCTGAGCCGGCGGGAGGCTGCGTTTGCCGTTGTGATGGGCCGCGCGTCAAATGTGTATCCTGGCGGAGTGATGGAGCGCCGTGCGGTGGGCTCTCCAGCTGCGTCCATCGACCGGGGCATGCGCGACCACGGGGACGGAGCGGGAGCGGAATTTGATGGGAGGGCCCGTGGCGAGAGGTGGGCGCAGCGGAAGGATTCTAGGCAGCCTAGCGCGGAGTATTCGGGTAGCCCAGGCGGTGAGGGCGGTGTCAGCAGCCCCTTTGCTGCGGAGGCCCCTGTTGAGGCCTCTGTTGACGGAGGCCGCTTTGCTATGCATTTGGCGGATGCACATGGGCAGTGGCTGGAGTAGATTATGACCTCGCGCTTTTGTATCAACATGTACAGGAGATGCCTGCATTTGTAACTCCCTGACGTAGCTGTGCATTGTGTGCGTGCATTGTGTGCGGTCCTGTGTATCTCGAGATAGGCAAACTGAAGGGCTTCAATGCACAACTTGCATGAAGAGTCAGATCAGAAAGGGATGATGCCTGCTTGGATCACAATTTTACAAATGAGAGCGCTCTGTGTTCAGCGCAGTCATCCGTAGTGTGACAGAGCCATGCCGAGCGCCACAAGCGCGTGCTTGGAAGGTAGTGATGGGTCCGTTAGCCGTTCTCAACAGCGTAATGCCAACTCAACCATCGCACAGAGTATGGGCATCTTTGAACGGCTAATCGTCCACTATTACTGTAGACGCCATGATGTGAAGGCCGTGACATGAGTGGATCTCATCTCCCATGGCTTTCGTTGCGAGCTCCTGACGCATTTGTCGCAGTGATGTTTTCCGATGCGTCTGAAGTGTCAGCTGGTGATCATGGAGCCGTGAATCGCTCCGTAAATACACAGTCGACCGCATACGCGAGCATTTCATTCGCGCGGAGCGATGGTCACGTCGCACAGCCGCAAATCCAGCTGCTCAGCGTGCCAGACGACATAGTCAGTGCTCAAGACCATGATTGGCTGAGACCATCGCAAGCTCATAATTACGCCACAAAAAATGGTGCCTGGCTGACTGGCTGCCGAACGAAAACATGCAGCCATTCACCTGCTCTCATCGGATTACTAGGACAGCTGTATCAAGCAGGTCCGAGCATGGACGCGCGGCCATCATGCTCACGCAGGCAAACCTGCAGCTTACAAGGGCTGTGCAGACCGTTTATGCTGGAGGCTTCGGGCTGTGACTCGGCTGTGCCCGAACAGAGGGCAATGCCGCGCAAGCGCCGAGTCCCAGCTGAGCCCTGTGAACACGCCGTGCATCTAGATATATATGCCTTGCAGCGTCTCAGCGCATGCGCTGTCAGTCGAGCCAGACTGTGCGTGAAAGATGACGTGTCGATTGAGGAATCCGGGCATTCCATGTCTACAGGCCGCTTGGCCATGCGCTTCAAGTTGACCAGGTCCTCCTCACGCATTGCGGCTCCAGCTAGATGACGATTATGCAGTGAATCTGCTCCCGCAGGATGAAAGCCACTCCACTCTGCGCCGACGTACAGCCCACCGAGGCTAGCAGTGGTGTGCCGCTACACGTACGCACTCCACTGTGGCTGGCTCCTTCGCGCCGCGCCAATCGGTGTGTCGGCTGCCCGATGTGCGAGTGGATCGCATGCTCGAGGCAGCCGCCCCTGCATGTGTGGAGGTCCGAGCCGGGACGATCCCAAGTCATCAGCAGCAGTCCCAACGGCATACATACGAGGCTAACGATGGTGACTGAACCTGGCCAAGAGCACTATGTCGCTACAATTGTCTGTTGCGCAGCAGAGAATCGATCGGTGCTCTTGCGCGCCTGGTGATGCACTTTACAGCCGTCGGAAACATCTTCGATCTGCCCAAGGCTTCGCATGACGGCCACCGTTTACAAGCCGCGGCGGTAACGTATCCACAGGTGCTCTCAAGCAACGGCAACAACACAACATCATGGAAGGCTCGCGAATTGTGCTGGATGCACGTGTGCACAGTGCTGAATACAGCTGGATAGTCAGCATCGCCACCCTTTATCCAAACACCTCGACCCAGATGCGGACCTTCCACCTCCAATAGGACAGCACCGGCCGTTGGCATCGATGCATCCGTCATCAGCGAGTTCTCTCGGCAGATTTGAAGCGACCACATGGGGAACAGCAACATTCACGACCGATCTGGTTCACTCGGGGATGATGTCCTCCAACGGCTGCAGCAGGTGTGCATGTGTCTCCGTCGCTGGACACGCATGGGCACGTCGCGCTGCTGGCATTACTCGCGTGGCATGCGGGGAAAGGGATCATAGTGACCTCACATTCCCAGACATTTAGCTTTCCAGACGCTGGGCCGCGTCGCTGCTGCCACGCGGGCTTTCTCGTGATGATGGCGCTCTGAGATGTACAGGCGCCCTGCACTGGTCTACGTCCAATGTCACCAGCCGCAAGCGATCCAGTGGACCGCTTGCCTACCTATCATTTGCTCGGTGGCATCTAGCTGTTTTGCATCAGGCCGTTCAGCCTTTGCTTGCCCGCACGGACCTGCTTGCAGCACAAGCGACGCCTAGCCCGCCACGGCTGCCCCGCAGCCTCGCCTGAGCCAGCTCATGATGTACATTTTGATGCCAATGCTGCGATAGTCCGCTCCAGGTGGCGTGCACCGGCCTTGCCGCTCGTCAGGTGATTTTCGTAGCAGCACACTGGCATCACAGGTTTGCCCCGCAGAATAACGTCTAAAACTCGCGCCTGCGCATTGCAGGTAGAAGACATCAGCGATTCGATTCCATTCGATCCGCTGGACACACAGCGCCGGCGGATGTCACGCCGAGCGCATGGCTCCAGTCAAGCTACCGGCAAGACGCCTGCCAAGGCTTTGGCGGGCCGAGCCTCGAGGTCCCGGAGAGAGTTAGCGTCTCCTGATGACATCTCAAACACGATGTCGCTCCTCGCCTGCACAGATGCCACGCACACCGCCAGCTGTAGGTCAGCCGGTTTGTCGAGAGATCCAAGGACAAAGGACGCGGCGACAGCTGGTCAACGCACTCAGTCACAGCTCCCAGTTATCGAGGACTCCACCGCCATGTCTCCATACTACGGCGTTCCCCCTCCTGAGCCAGTCCGCCCAGACAACTCTCATACCGGAGCCCTACCCGATCATCCAGATAGCCCTACAAGCTCACAGAAGGAGGAGCACAGCCCTGATGCACCAGCAGCCACTGAGCAGCCCCGCCCGCTCACCAAAGTGCAAGCGACAGCCACTGTCGCCCCACCGCCGCCCCCTCCACCACCCCAACAGGAGCCACAGCCGGCTCCTAGGCAGGAGTCTCACGCTGAGGTAGTGCATGTGCCAGACGCCCCCGCAGCGCAACGGCCCGCCTCCTGGCGCCCGGAACCCCCGGTCCCGGCCCCCGCCCGTCTCCACCACCCCAGCCGCGCCCCGGCCCCCCGCGTCGAAGCCCAACAAGCCGACTTCCTCTCCACGCCACCTCCCGTCGACAAGGTCCTCCTCGACCGCTTCCTGGCAGCCGCGGCAGATACACAAGGTCTCCCAGAAGACGCGCGGGCAGCCTCTAGCTCCTCCAGCCTCGGCTCCGCGGCCCCCCCGGCTGCAACCTTGAACCGCGCAGCGTCCCCTGGCAAGCCCGCGCCCCGCGGCGCTGCTGCGACGGCCGCGATGTACCTCACGCCGCGCCGCGCTGCCACGCGCACCAGCGACTCCTCCTCTGCGCTGCCTCACGGCGGCCGGCCGCAGCAGCACGCGCAGAGCGCGATCAGCGCGTTGTACCGCTTTGCGACGCTGGCCGCCGAGCGCCGTGCTGGCGGCAACGGCGGCGCGGCGGTGGTGCCCCCGCTGGCGCCGCCCCCACGCCGCCCCCCCGGCCTCCCCCGCCACTCCCTCAGCGGCGAGCTTAAGCCGTTGCTGCAGGAGGACTCCCAGCTGACGCCGGCTGCGCATGCGAGCGTCGCGACAGGCACCCCCCGCGACGAGGCGTCCCCACGGCGCATCCGCTCCGGCTCGCGCACCCGCCGGCCCTGGGGCTGCGGCCCGCGTGCATCCCTCGCATGCATCTGCGGCATGCCGGAGGTCGACGAGGGGTCGTCCTTCGACCTCGTGCCGCTCGTGCCGACCGACGCGGAGCTGTCTACACACGGCGAGGCGCGCAAGGCGACCCGGCCGCACAGGTCGCCGCAGGAGGAGACACCGCCTCTGCACAGCCGGCAGCAAGCCGCCTACGCGATGTACCAGGGCACCCCGCCACGGCCACAAGTGCAGCGGAGTCCTCTCGGCGGCCCGGCCTCCAGCACCCTCTCCCCCCGCCAGATGCATGGCCGGCGCGGGCCGCCGCGCCCCGGACCCCCGTCCGGGCCGCACATCACCGGCGCAGGCCCTCCGGAGCACCCCGTGCGCGACAGCCCTCGGACGCCGCAACCCAGCGAGCCCACACGCACGGCGCCCCCGCACTGGCGCAACACGAAGCGGCAGGAGCTGTCTGCCGCGCTCACGCAGGGCAGCCCCCGGCGCCACCGCGAGGGGCAACACACGCCGAGGGGCACGTGCCGGCGGTGCGGCATGTCGGCGTGCCGCTGCGCCGCCCGCGAAGCGCAGGCGCAGGCGCCCGGCGAGTGCACCCCCCGCACCGGCTGGGGCAGCCCGCGCGTGCTGCCTGGCGGCTACACCTCGCAGCCCCTGCGCAGCCCCCGCCCGGACTCCCCCTACGCAGGCGTTGCGATGCAGCGCGCCGACTCGCAGCCGGTCCACGGCGAGCCGGACGGCAGCCTGCACCGCAGCGCGGTGCCGCCGCGCATGCTGGGCGCGCTGGGCGAGTACCGCGGCACGGGCGTGGGGCCGGTACGGCCGGGGCCGTTCGGGGGCCCGACGGAGGGCCCGCCGGTGCGGTTCCGTACGATGCAGGAGACGATGGCCGCGCAGGTGCCGCCGACGGCCGCGGAGGCCGCGCAGCGCGTGCAAGGGGGCCTCCGGCCGAGTCCGCAGCGGCTCGAGGCGACGAGCTCGTGGGCGTTGAGTGCCGCACGAGCCGCGCACGGTGCGGCAGTGGCCGCGGCTGCGGCCGAGGGGAGCAATGTGGACGCCGCTGCCGGCGGTGCGGGCGACGACCCGGCAGGGCGCGTCGAGGCGGTGTCGGCGCTTGGTCGCGGGGCTTCTCCGCCCCCCTCTGCAGCGGGGCGAGACACGCCAGATGGTGGCGATGTCAGCGCGGCAGAAGGTGCACTGGGGCGTGGGGGGGAGGGCAGTACTTCTGGAGACGAGGCTGTAGAGCCTGCCGCAGAGCAGGTGCCACCAAGCTCCCTCTGCCGCTCTGTGGACGTGGAGGTGACGGACGGCGTGTATGGCGGCGACAGGCCATCGTCCCAGACCCTTGTAGCCGCATGACGGCTCTGATTAAGCGCTGGCCGTGCGGACCGCCTCCCGACGGTGTGCCTCCCTAGCACAGAAACAACACCAAACGCCCCAAAACGTTGTTGGCGTCGGTCTGGGATTTGCTTTATGCCTGCATCCTGGCAGCCCATTTCGCGGGGACGCTGCTGCGAAGGATGTCAGCGGAAAGACATGCAGAAGCACAATAGGCACGCCCACAGCCCGCACTTGACGCAGTGGCATGCGTGCAGGAGGCGCAGCGGCTGGGTCGAGGTTCCCATGCGCGGGCACGCATAGGTGTCGGCACCTTCAGCCCGTGGCGGGCCTCGACCTGAAGTTTGCGTTGTGACAGAGCGTGCCGCGCATGCTGCGGGCTGGAGTATGCCGCCCGTGGCTCCGCGCCGCTATGGCAGGTGCCGTATGTTGTATTCTCATGTAGCTGGCACAGGCATGGTTTGGTGTGGGAGGTGTCGGATGTATGTTGCGGGTAGATTAGCAGTGGCGGGCCATGCTGAGGCTCTAGGGTTCGTGTTCAGGGTGTGGCTCCAGGAGGTGGCGATTGCGGTGGCGTGCGTTCCACACGCATGCGGTGGCGTGCGTTCCACACGCATGCGGCCGCGGCCATACGTCGGACATTGCCGATGCGGTAGGCCGGCTGCTGCGGCGGAAGCATCCCATGCTGCGTGCGATGCGCCGGGTGGGCGCGTGTCTACAGCGGTTGAGGTCCGGGGGCCGGACACGTGTACAGGTGCCTAACGTACAGCCAGCCATGTCATGTTGGAGGCCTGATTCTGTGGCCATGAGGTGGCTGGAAGGGCCGGAGAAGCGATGAAGTCACAATTATGCTGTTGAGAGGACCAACGTGGGGGTGCAGATAGGCCTCAGTGGCTGGTAGGTGGTGTGTTGTAGTAGATTGGCAGGTGGATCAGCGAGAGACAGAGAGTAGCCAGATGCTGTGTGTATCATTCAAGATCATATCGGGAAGGTCAGGCCAGTTACCTGTAGTGCTTGCGAGAATGGGGTGAATGGTGTGGAGATGCTGAAAGGCATGACCATTTTTTGTGGTGCTGTGTATGACGGCAGCAACGGAAGTGAGTGTCCCGGGGATGAGGGGTACATCCAGCGTGGCTACATGCAGGATAAAGATCGGCAGTTGCTCTGCCGCTGATGCTGTGGGGGTGTAGCGCCGGGCGCCGTAATCACGGTCAGCCGCATGGGTACAGAGGGATCTGTTGTGTTGCCAGTGGGGGAGGGCGCATGCTCGCTGGGGGAAGATGAGCGCTGTGCAGCAAGGATGGGCCGGCCGGGGCGGCTTTGGGCTGTCGGAAAGTGGATCGGCCTGCTCGCTGGTAGGTCATGCCATGTTATACTGATGATGTTTTTGGATGTCACTGTGTTCTGAAATAAAGGTTTCCTCTCAACATTGGCAGGTCATGGACCATACATGGTGTCATGCTTTGGCGTTGCGTAGGCATCGAACAACACGAGGAAGTTCCATTAGTATATGCTGTACTGTATTTCAGAAGGCGAAGACAGACTTTTTTGTCATACTAGGGCAAACTATAATACTGCGCCGGCATGCCAACACATGGCACTTGTCAAGCTTGGCCGGTCTCACGAAAAGTGACCAACCTCATCGGTCCGTGAGCGTCATGTCATTTAGCAACAACCAGTGAATTTGTGCCTCAAATGGTACAGTCACCGACAAGCTTGTCACCTGATCGAATAAACAGGACCGTTCCGTAGTACTTTGTCACACACATTGTCCATCAATGTGACCCATCACACATGGAGAGGACCACTCGGCTGCGCGCGCATGGCATGCAGACGTACACACTTCACGAAGACTTGTCAACCAACGGCGACTCTCTAACCTTGCCACCCACATATTCATATGGCTTTGGAAATCGTTTACATCGTGAGTGCAGCGAAGTCCGCGCTAGCAGAAGGTCAGTGTCAGCAGAGCTGCATGTTGCGCACACAGTCACAAATCGTCTGTTGATACGCAGTGTCCGCTGGAAGTGTGTACTCTAAAGATGCAACGTTGATGCTATTTGCGCCATGGGGTGGAACCGACGTCATCACGCGATCAGGCTTCCGTTCGAGCAAGGGCAGTGCACCCGGTCCACCACTGCTGCAGCTGCTGAATACTGACCTTCCGAAATGACGCTCTGCTTGTTCTGAATTTTGATGTGTCAAAGGTCAGACACAATGTCTGTCTTGTTCCATGCAGTGAACTGGGGCCGGGATGAGCACAATTGCGGTTCCGCGTGCCTTCGAAATCGTGCACAAGCTGATGCCTCGTGCCCCATGTCTGAATCAATCCTTTCCAGGCCAGAATCAGGAGAGGCTGGATGCTTCTTTGATGTCGGTCGCGGCGTTTCGCGATCACGTCGGACCAATGCACATATAAGATGACAGATAACTGAACTTGAACGAACGAGCCCACTTAGCGGACGCGGAGCACCGATACCTTCTTACCCGACACACGAAATCACAAGCAATGAGCGTATACATTGCGATGCCAGTAGCTGATAGGTTGCACAGCGGTAGGTATTGCTGCTGAGCTAAGTGTAGGCACGGGCAGTTCTTGGGTGCGCCCAGCAGGATATGCCTGCATGACGAGCACCATCGACTGCAGGCTTTGGAGGATTGTACATGCATTGAAAGTCGACGGAGTGCCGTGTGGTAAGGCTGCAGCGGCAGGTGAATGTGTGCACGCAGGTGCTTCGAATGCATCTGGAGTCAACCCCCACAAGCAGCGGCCGACGTCGTTGCAAATCCAGACCACAATGCCTCTGTGGCATACGCCATTCTACCTGATTCCCATGTTCAGTGCTGATGTATGCTGGGATGGCTGTAGCTGCACAGGGCATTGCCTGCAATATGCTGTACCATGGGATGTGCAAAATAGCTGCAGCCAGGCATGCGGAGCTGTAGGCTGAGACAGTAGTAGCCAGTGGCTACTAGCCACCTCTCTAGTCATCTGATTTGTTCAACACCAATGGAAAAGCACAGCCCACGTACTGCTAGCATTGCTGATACCACAGGAGCGTCTGCATGCATTGACAACTCCAAGTGCATTGTGTACTGAGGTAGAAAGTTCACTGGTTGATGCTGTATTACATGAACATCACGGACCGGCATAACATGTTCCGGCCTTGCCAAAGGGCCTCATCAGACGCCTACGTGAGTCAAGCAACCAACACCGAACCAGCTCGCAAGTTCCCTAATATTCACTCCTCTAGAGCGAGACCGACCGAGACTGGAAGAAACGTCCAGAGCCCAGAAAACCGACACAAGATAAGATAACGAGATAAGGCACATCACGCCGCAGAGGCACGCAAGTGTACCTCCGCAGCACCTCCAGCCCGTGCGGAAGCAGCCGCACGACAAAATAGGCCGACTGCCCAAAAAACGCAGGAAAAGAAAGAAATCCTAGGTGGCAATGTCCGTGGCAGGAGGACAGCCAAGTACAACAAGCTTATCAGTGACAATGGCAGAAACCCACAGTGGACTACAAACCAACTGCATGAGAGGCACACATATGTTGCAACCACTACATCACACATCCGCCAAAAGGCGCAGAAACAGATCCCTGCCCGCATAGAAGTCATCCTCCAGGATGCCAGGGTGGAAGGCCAGAATTGCTCTGCGCGTGCGCACAGCCGAAAAGCCGAGATGCGACGCGTCGAGCCAGATGGCGAGGAAGCCGGCAGCGTGGAGAAGACCGTCCAGGGTGGCGGAGGTGTTGTCGCGGAGCCGCGCACACTTGCCCATCACCCATGCACGGAAATAGACACGGCCGGTGCGGACCACGGAGGGAAAGAAGGTGACGCGCGGAAGCGGGGGGTGCCGTAGGTGGGCGGCGAGATTCTTCGGGCGGAAGAGCAGATGGATGTCGGTGGTGTCGAGGATGATCCGGTGCTCCAGGATGTCGATGATGCGGCCTTCAGCGGCATTGTGTGCAAAAGTGACTAGGCCAGGCCGTTCCCCGAAGAACCGCGACCCGCGTGGCATGATGCGATGCGCACACCCATGCATGTGCTGCACATGAGATACACTCGCACAGCACAGGACTGCACTATAGCTCACTTTCGTTGTTGGAAGTCATCAATCCATGCAGTAGTCCAGCCTTGCACAAATACATAGCAACGTAGCAGTAAAGTGAGTGCTGTTAAGGTCAGGAAGTCAATGAGCTGTCAGTGTCTGTCTGACCAACACGCATCCGTGCACAGCCTGCAGTTTTCCCCGCGGTGTGAGGTCCAACATTCTTGTGGCCAAACATCCGAGATATCGCGGGTAGCAAGTGTCAGTCAGCCTGGCGATCGCGATGGTGATTGCTGGAAGCCTTATGCAGACTACCGTAAAACATGTTGGCTTCGCGACAGGTCGGACAATTTTACTGTGAACACCGTCGATGTCACCAGTATCGCTGGTGGCACACAAATTGACCGTGAGACATGGCTCGACGACAGCAGGATCATGCGTTCTCCGACGTTCATCCAGAAGTGCGGTTCCTTGCCTACTGGAAGCCAAGATGCTTGGTAATGCAAGCGGTCAAAAGCGCAGTGGCACTGGTCAGCGCATAGGGCGCAATCTCGTCAGCCTTGCTGCTGCCCCCGAGCCCAACAAGCTCGGCGACACTCGCTTTGATAGACATTCATGTATGTTCTAGTTTCCCGTGAGGAGTTGTGTCACCGGCAGGCTGGCAATGCCGACGGCAGGCTGGCGATGCCGATGGCCCAGCCTGTTTCGCTGGGCAACCAGCACTGTGCGTGCATATGCGTCCCCTGATAGCTGATGAGATGTGCACATTGCTGCAGTTGTCGTATGCGCAAGCCTTGATCGCGGTCCCTGTGTCGCTTCTGCGCGCCTGTATGCCGAACACAATTCATTTTTGCCGCTCGAACTGTTGCCTGCATCGACGCTGTCTTAATCCTGAATGTTAGTTCAGCCGGAATGTCTTTGATCTGAGGAAACCCATGTTCGTGTCCGCTCCCTGAGCTGAGCACAAAATGCAGCAGCTCGTCCGCATGTATCCCCTCACGGATGGAACGAGGGGGGTCAGATGGCCCCGTATGTCGGCATTCATGTTTATTTTTTTCCACGTTGACACTAGTTTGCGTGCGTGTATGGTGTCGGAAGCTGTCTCAGACTGCTAATGGTGTAAATCTAACGCGATGGACAGCGAGAGCTGACTCTGCGGCGATCTCTATGCAATAGTCACCGCCATCATGCGTCTTCAAAATTGTTCCGGAGCTGTAGCTATGGTCACCGCTCGTCTGCACATCCGGAGACTGCAGCACATGTAAGGGGCACCACATGTTCCAACATGTCGTGAGTTTCAGCCACGTGCAGGCAGAACTGTGCTTGGTAATGTATGCATGTCACACATATCTCCAGCTGTTTACCTATGATGGTAGCTGGCTGCTGCGTGATCAGCCTAGGTGGTGCTGGGGCTATGTAGTTCTAGCTGCGACAGGGGCCCAGTGTCCCAAGGATGCGGTCAGCTTGGACTGCCTTGGGACTTTTTTGAGGGATAGGGCGCAAGGTTCGGACGCAAACAAAGCCTGTGCTCTGTGCCAGTGCAGGCAGATTTGAAAGCTGGAGTCGTGTATCGAGATGCAGTGGTTTATAGCAAGGCATGATATATTCGTTTTATAGTAAGGCGTCAGTGGAGTTTTCCTCTGTTGCTGCAGTGGCAACGGATGCTGCAGCCCGTTGTGTGACCATATCTGGACATGTGTCTCCGATGCACCAGGGCAAAGTACATCGGACACTGACAGGCAGGGCACAGATGTTCGAGCAGCATGTGGCTCAATGTGCAGCATGTCCTGCAGGTGTATACAAATGGCTCGAGCACCGATGGCGACGTTGGCAGCAGACGTGCAAGCTGTGAGATGTCGTTCAAGCAGGCCTCGCGAGACTTTGACGACGCGAGGCTGCACCCAGGCAGCCACAACACGCATCCACGAGCGGACTATCGAGGCGCAGCTGCTGACACTGGTCGCGAGGTCGACGTTTTCACGGGCCCGGGTGCGAACCGTTGGTGTTGCCAGTGCCGTTGCTGGCTTGGCTCGCGCACCTGACCAGAACAGTCGCGACAGCACTCGTAGCGCCGCTCAGACAACAACTTCTTTCCTGTTGCCATATTCCTCCATGGTTCATCATCCAGTGCATCAAGTACACTGACCGATGTTTGCATGTCGCCCTGTGATAGCCTCTCCCGTGGGCCAGCCCTCATGTCTCAGAGAGGGCCTCCAGGTGAATCATGCCGCAGAGCAGTGGCCCTTTTCGTCCAAGTCTGTCAGGAACATACTGGGACATTGCCAGTGAAGGTGATGTGGATGGTCGTGCATGGTGGCGGGAACCATGCTGCATCCTCGAGCTCGATGTCACTCCCAGGTCCCACATGCATTGCCTCGTCAGTGACTGCCTTGGCGGTTTCCTCACCCACCACAGCACAGCTACAGGTGCATAGCTACCACCGGGCTGAAGGGTCCGCATGCTGGACATCCCTTAGTGCAGGACCGTCGACACAACCACCATGTCACCATCACTGCACATATCCCCCACGCTGCCACGAAGAAGGCTCGGTCCAGGCTGCTCCAGATCGCCCGCAGTGGGCCTTGCTCCCCCGCAGAGGTCTTGGCTTGCAGCGCTGGCGCGTCTGCTCTCCGGCGAATACATTGTAAATTCCACCCCCTCCTTTTCAGGAGATCGTGGGGTAGCGTGCGCTTTGGGGAGCGAGACAGCGTGACCACCTCGCTGAGCACAGGAGGAGGCCCGGTGAGTTGCGTACGGTTGTCTTAAGTGGGTTTTCCAGGCAGTTTGCTCCTTCGCCACGTGATCCCGTCCATCTGGAGTTGTCGATGTCCTTTACAGGATACGGCTAACCAAGTCCAGGTTTACTTGACACGGGCAGCGCTCCTGTCCTGTTCCCGCTGACTGCTTGAACACCATACCATGCATACATGCATGTATTTCTGCAAGGAACGTCCCACGCTGACCCAATCCCCCACTGGGACGCAGAGCAGCCGCTGCCGTGCAGGCCTGGCTGGGGATGACGCCGCCCTCGCACATGCCACCCTCGACTCGGCGTCGCTCGTCGACATGCATGCGCTCCTCAACGAATCCGGCCGCCTGCTGGTCTGCCTGCGGCCGACCCTCAAGATACCCCTGCCCGATGAGGACATGCACGCGTTTCTCAACGAGTCCGGCGGATCGCTCTGCTACCCGTGGCCGTGCTTCGACGTGCCCCCGCCCGGCGCAGTTGTCCGTGGCGGCGCGCCCGTCACCCCGGCCACCTTGCCGCCGCAGGGCGTCACCCTTGGCGCCCCCTACCTCGGCGGCGCCTCGGTGTCTGAGCGGTCTCTTGCGCCGATGCTGACCGATCCCGGCTACCCCAGCACAGCTACCATCCCGCAGCCGTGGGTCGAGCTCGGCGTTCGGCTGCCGCACCCGGACGCCATCTCGGCGTTCCGGCCCCACATGGTTTCCCTCGTGGACGACATGCCGATGGTGTGTGCGCAGGCGGCGCCAGGCCACCTCGACGGCATGCATGTGCACGGCCGGGGCTTCCGCAGCGCCTTCCGGCAGGCGCGCGCGGCCCTCCCGGACGCGCAGGCGTCCCGCGCCGGCTCCGTCGTCAACTTCAGCATCACGCTGGACACCCACGGCGCCATGCCGTCGCCGTTCGGGGGCGCGGCGGACACAGCCACGCTGTTCCAGGGCCCCCCGCCGTGGCACACCCCGTTTGCGGGGCCCCCTCCAGGTGGTTTCAATCTTGCCTCGCGCCTCCCTCCAGCCGACCCAGGGGCTGCTGACGTGGAGCGGGGGGATGCCGAACACGAGTATGCGCGCATCGCGCGCGCATATGAGACGGTCACCGCGTCCTTTGCTCAGCCCTTGGTTGCCCCTGTCCCCACAGTGCCGCTGCCGATGCATGCGCGAGGGCCGCAGCTCGGCCTGGCGATGTTTGGTGGCATGGGCGACGGCAGCGACGCGCCGGTGTGGGTCGACGCCGCGGAGTCGGTGGAGCTGCCGGCGTCCGACGACATGCACGGCGTCACCGCCGCCTTTGGCTGAGAGCGCTGCAGCAGCCGATACCCTTGAGAACGCGGTGCGGCGTCTTCTGGTCGCTGGCTTTGCTGTTGGTCCGGCCTGCGGGCTGACGGCCTGACACAGCCGCTGCCATATCATTTCCACTCGTGTGCCAGTGGCTCATGTCCGGGTGCATGATGCACCGTCAGACTGTCGCTAGACTCTCGCCCGACCGGACTCTGTGAGTTTATGAAGATGGCTCTACCTGTGGCCACCCAGCACGCACCTGTGACCACACATGGCACTTGCAGCGGGTCCCAGGAAGGACTGGGCCGCCCATGCTCAAAGCACAACCCTTGCAGCCTGTGGAAACACTAGGCAGCTGCGAGGCACGGAATGCTCAGCTGCGAGGCACGGAATGCTCAGCTGCGAGGCATGGAATGCTCAGCTGTGAGGTGTGCTGCAGGCATCATGGCATGATACCAGCGCAGCGCAACAGCGGCTGCGGCCCCCAGTCAGCGCCCTGGGCTGCACGGGATCCTTCCCGTTTTTTGCTATAAAGCTGCAGGGTGACACTGGAACTGGATGGCCAGTGGTGCCAGGTGAAGGCCGGGCGGCAGGCAGCCTGGCGTGCGCTCCTCCCCTAAAACCCTCCATGCGGCCATAGGCCTGTGACGCTGCCGCGCCTGCAGCGCATGCATGCACCTGCACAGAGTCGATGCGTGGCCCACAGTCATCGGCTGATCAGCGTGAACGCGGCAGCGCATGCATGCCCTTCACGTCGGCCCTGTATGTTCTGTCTTAAGCGCACACGTGTCCACGGCTGCATGCATGTGGCAGAGATGTGAGGCGCCTGCAGAAAGCAAAAGCGGGCAGCCATATGCAGGGCCAGCGCGCCTGAGCTGCTGTGCACTCCACGTCCGCGAGGCCGCCGCAACGCGGCGCTCCCCGCGACCCACAGGGCCCCCCCTCAGAGGCGAGACCACCCAGCAAGCCGCCGCCACGCAGCCGCACCGCGGCAGCTCCAGCGGCACGCAGCGGTATGTGTGCTCCAAGCGCCGGGCACCGACGGTGGTTGCCCCCAGGAGTGCAGCGCGGAGGACCACGCCCGCCAGTTCCGCCCCCCCCCTCCCCCCCAACCCCAAGCCACAGTGCCGAATCTGTGCCAGAGCAACTTCGCCGGAAGGTCGCAGGGAGATGCCAAAGACTCTTCTGCGGTGCCCTGGCGTACGGGTTGCTGTAGGCTGTGGCAATGTTGTGTTTTGGCGGCCGGCAGAGGCTCTGTGTGGGCTGGCCGTGCGCTCGCGGGTGCTGTGAATCCGTGGTTCTCCACTGTGGCAGAGGCTGCGGCGGTGCTTGGCCTGCTGGCCTGGTCCTTCATGCGTGCTGGCTGGCATGTGGATCTCATCTTTTTGAAACGCCAATTCCACGCGGGGCCATTCCGGCCCAGCCGCAGCGCTGCGGCGATTGGTGTGAGAGACCCTGCTGTCAGTGTGTGAGGAAGTCTCCGGGATCTAGAGGCTGTATGTAGCCGTGGTTGGGCCGTGTGGAAGCTTTGTTGTTGCTGATTTTGGATTCGTCAATGTCCCTATGACGTGACGCTGTAATTGACATACATACGTGCTGAAAGTGTGTGCCCCATTTTGGGTCGGCAGGGTGTGACTACCCGACGTGCCTTGTCTGTCCTGGTGATGGCCACTTTGTGGCTGCTTGGGGTCTGGGACTGCGCCTAGGCAGGACCTCTGAAGATATATAGATATGCATGCAGCTGCAGAAGCTCCAGTTGTCGGCAGAGAAGGGGTGATCTGAGCTGCCCGGTGCCCCTGCTCCTGTGCATCCGTGCCATGCGAAGCTGTGTCGAAATATGCACAAACTGTGCTGACACGACATTTGGTTGAGATCTACTTGTGCTGAATCCACAGATGGCGCCAGCTGGTCTCGATTCGAGTGTCCCAAAAAGCTGAAGTATCGCTTTCACCTCTCATGGTGTCCGTTTTGCACAACGAAATCTGTCGTCGACGAGGAGTATCGCAATCTCATGATATATCACCACAAGTATGAGCTACAGTACAAGCGGTCTGCGCCCTTGCACACTTCGCCGCATGTGTAACCTGTACTGCACACCACATTACCAGGTACATGCCACGTTCTGGCATGTTGGGAGCACTGCAGAAGCGCATACCGCCACTCCATCGAGTGGTACACCACACGCTCTAGATACAAAGGAATCATCAGCATGCGGGATGTGTGTTCCGTGTGCACATGTGGTCGCTCTGGTGTGTCTCGGACATGTATGTATGTATGCATGATTACATAGCCGTATCCATTTGGACATTGACAACTCCGAAATCCGGGACCGGGACGGGATGTGTGACAAAGTACAAGTGCTCGGGCCGTTGCATTGTAGAGCATGTTGGCCTCGGGTGCGTGACATCGATGCAGCTGATCGCTCGATCACGCATGGCCATGTGCCCCGCCGTTGCCCTCTCTAAGCCTCTGTGCTCTCTGAGGTGTTCGGGCAGGTGTGACGAGGTGAAAGAATTGTGTTGCCTGCCACCTCTGCTGAGCGGCTTTGTATGATCCGTCACGCCACTGCCTCAAACAGTCCATACATAGAAGAATGAAGCACAGTAGAGCATGCCGCATCACACTGGTCTGCCGGAAAGCACCTCTGAACGTTGGTCCTTGGCACCCGTGGCCACTGCACTCGTTCGCCCGACAGTATGCATGCAATGGCCTGACAGCGGCTGCAAACCGAGGACGTTGCACTTGAAGCAGCACGAGTTCGGATTCTTCGACGTCCTCGTTGAAAGTGTTGGAGAGTCTTGGGGTTGCTATTGCATCTTCTGTGGGAGGCAGCGTCATACACAGGTGTTGCGGAGCCGGAGGCCTCTGCTTCGTACCTTGATGGACCTCAACTTTCTTTTGTATCGTATATGTTGATGTCGTATCTGCCTTGGTGCTGGCTTGTCTGTTGAGTGTCTCATAACTTGCGACGCGATTGGTTCCACTTGTGTCCCGTTGAGACAGTATGGGTGGTCACGGTGGTCTCAACATCCTGCCGCAAAAAAGCTGGAATGGTACGACATCTTTTGAACGATCGACAGCTCTGCTGCAGTCTTTTGGATTGATCACGACCATGCGCTCCTTGCAGTGTACGGACAGCGCAATCGCCAGAAAGTGGCAGAGGATGAAAAAGCTGAGCGCGAGAAGCAAGGACAGCAGCGTGAACAGCAGACTAGAGGTGACAGAGTGGCGAGAGTGAACGTGCTCCGCAATCAAGTTCCCGCCCAGGCACGTTTGTTCACATTCACTGACAAATTCTGGTCACCCTTGCCCAGTCACCCTTGCCCGTCGCAGGCAACGCAAAATCTCAAGCGGTAAACAGTGCAGGAGCTCCATGATAGCAGTCACGATCAACCCGAGCAGTTGACGCACATCAACTTCTGGTCTGACCACGAAGCAGCAAACCGGAATCCAGAAGCAGAGGTGATACATCTCAACTCCAGCACATCTGAGTCTCGTGCACGTAGCTCCTCCCGACAGAGAGCACTACGGACGAAAGCGGAGGTCTGAGTCGCAGGTCTGACCTGCTGCTGTGCACTGCAGGCAGAAAAAGCTGCTCAACTCAGAAAACGAGGTGACCCCAAGACACAGACATCAGACGCGCGCTTCGATGAGCGCTTTGCAGTGCTGCACGGCCACACTGCACAGGCGCCCTGGTATGCGAAACGCTCCGCAAACATGTACTCTGAGAGTGGTGCTGTGATCGACCACAGCCGCTCCTCCGAGCTTGCCTCCGTCCGAAGCCTTATCGACAAGTCCAAGCCGCAAAGGCTGACTCCGCGGCCGCCCAGGCATGGGCTGACCTCAAAGCGGGGCCCTCACGGTCGCGGGCACAGTCATGCATCCCGGTCTGCAGACCGGACGGCCGAGCCATCTGTGCAGCCCCACTCGACCGACGGCCATCCAGCTACAGCAGAACTACCCGCCTCCGGGAAGTCGGCCCTAAACGTTCAGCGGGACACTGCAGGCAAGGATAACAGGAACCGCAGCTGGAGCCCGCGCCAGCGCAAATCGCACCAGGACCACAAGCACAAGCGTGACCGGAAGCACAAAAAGCACAAGCACCGAAGCAGGGACCGGGACCGCGAGAGGTCGCGCTCGCCGCAGCCACCCACGCGGCGATCAATTGATCACAAGCACCCATCCCGGCGCCGCCATCGCAGCCCCAGTGACAGCAGCGACAGTGGCGAGGGCAGGGGTGCCGGGGTGGCAAAGGTCGCTGTGGCAAAGGGTGCGAGGAAGCCGGCAGATGGCTTCGAGGCGTTGCGGCAGGAGCGGCTCGAGCGTGAGAGGCTCGAGGCTGCGCGCTCCAGGCAGCTGCTGCGTGAGCACTTCAGCAGGGGCTGAGAGATGTGTGCACAACAACCCGATGTTGACAGCTCGCCGTCTGCTGCAAGGTGCCCTGTGCACGTGACGCGGCTGTGCTCGCACGCAGCCACCGGCGGGCGCTTGCTGCGCTGGCATTTGCGGCGCCGTCTGAGGTCTGCCGTCTGAAGTCAGTGCGTTTCTTGGCGTCAACTGCGTCCTCTGTAATGGCCGTGCACTGTGTCCTTGATGCAGCGAGGCCGGCCTACACTTCTGTTCAGCTGGGTCGTGTCTGCCCTCTCTGCAAGAGGCCTGCACGATGCGCACGGATGGCACTGCGCCACAACGTTCCAACTGACAGCAAAGCGCCTTCGCAGGTGTACCTCATGGGCAAGGCAGGCTGTAGTGGATCGGCGCGTGGAGGTTGCAACCCAATCATGCGGTGGACCAGTTTGAAGGCGCCCCCAGCTGCCTCTGCCTGTGACGTGATGCGGTGATTAGCGGCCATATAGCTGACTAAGCTGGTGAGGTGCCGGACCTGCACCTTCCGGCCGAATGACCTGCACTGCAGCCTCCCCGATCGATCTCAGTGCATGGCGTGCATGCCACATCACGTGCTCCGAGCTTGTAGAAAATAATCAGTATGTACGCAGTGTACGCAATGTACGCAATGAGTATGTACGAATCACACTTTGGCTGTGCTTGCCGTGCTTGGTGAAGCTGGTGCCCGTGCATGCAGTCGAGTCCTTTGTTTTGGTCACCTGCAGTGCCGGCGATACTGCGTGCACACACTGCAACATACTCAGAAGAAATGCATGGGTTGGAGAGCGCTGGAAGCTGTATGAGGCCTGTGCAAGGAATTTCATGCCAGCATGGGCGGCCTGCATAGTTGTTGGGACTCAACGTGATATACATGCGCCTCGGGGGCACCCACGTCACCGCTGCTGTGCACACGCTTGCGATAGAGGCACTAGTGACAGTTGAACTCGGTGAGACATGGGCAAATTTTGTCTCCACATGCCCTGTGAATGCTCTCGACGAAGCTGTACGATGCGGTGGCGTGTGAAGCGGAAGGAGTGCAGTTCAAAAGCCGCCTGACTGTTTCGTGATGGGCGACTTTATCAAAGCAGGCGATAACATAGTCCTCGACATCAATAGCAGTAAGTTTGCATTCATCAAGCTTCGGAACGACGGAACCGTCAAGATCGCAGGCCATACGTGCTCGTCAGAGCCGCTGCTAGGAGCACGTTTTGGTTCCGCGTTCTTGCTGGACGAAGACAAGTGCCTCTCGCCAACCGACGTAGATCCGCATGCATTTATATCCTCGACGTCTACAACTGAACGGGTGCGCCTGCCACAGCACTCTAGGCGCCCAAGGCTTGTCTTCAGCTGTAGCCCATCGGCGTCAGCGCAAGCATGGCATTGAGCGCGAAATCATGTACCCTTGCACACAGAAACCAGGAATAATTAGAGATAGACCTGGTCTGTGGTCGTGTGTGGCAGGTATCGATGGTTGCTCCAATGACCCAAGGTACCGCTTGCGGTGCAGAACAATGCCGACCTTGTCGCCGGCGAGAACCAAAAGCTGACTCAAGACGACATCATTGCTCTCAAAAATGAGATGCATGGAGCGGAGATCATCAAGGCGCTTGAAAGCGGGTCATCGACGTTTGCCGGGAAGACTGAGTTCAGCCAAGAGAAATGGCTGAAGAAGAAAGCCAAGAAGTATCTCCACTACATCGTCGCTCGACGACCTACCGCCGCTCTCATCTGCCAGGTCAGTCCGCATACACCTCCGTGCCAGCAACGGCCATCGAGGCACCACAGCTGACTCTGCTGCAGCTGTGCTACAGGTCTACTTCTCCTCATGCCCCCTTAAAGTGTTCAACCTACGCCCAGACACACTAGCAACCATGACGTGCCTAGCCGATATCGGGCCGCACGCACGGGTGCTTTGCCTGGACGCAACAGGCGGAGTCGCAGCGGCCGCTTGTGCCGAGCGCATGGGCGGAACCGGCACACTCGCGTGCGTGCATGCCGAGAGAGTACCCTACGTCCTCGACGCGATGCGGCTGCTCAACGCGCCGCGCTGGCTCGCACCCACAGCGCGCTCAATTGCCCTGGTCGACCTTCTCGCCGCTCACGCACGCAGCACCGCAGCAGCGGCGCTGGCCCCGGACGCCACCGCCACGGCAGCGCCGGACGCCGCGCAGCCGGCCGCGGACGCTCCGCATCCACCCGCGCAGCCCAGCACTCAGCCCGAGGCTGCCCCCGCAGCCGCGCCGGAGGCCACGGCGGGTGCGGCGGAACCAGGGTCGGCCGCGGGGGCCGAGGGCGGCTTCAAGCACAAGACGGTGTTCAGGCTGCACGAGCCGGTGGCGGAGGGCACGCGCGTGCCGGACGCGGTGATCGCCGCAACGGCCGCCGAGACGGCGGGCGTGGCGGCGCGGGGGTTCACGGCGCTGGTGCTCGCCGCGCCGCGGCTTGAGCCGGCGCTGCTGCTGCAGGCGGTGCAGCCGCTGCTGCTGCCGAGCGCCGCCGTCGTCGTGTTCTCGCCGGCGCTGCAGCCGCTCGCGGACTGCTTCCACACGCTGCAGGAGTCCCGGGAGTATGCGTCGATCCAGGTGCGCACGACTCATTCCTTTGCCGCGATGCCATCGCACGCGCCGCTGCAGCAGCGCCGTGTGGTGTGTGTCACGTAGCTCGCCTGCCTCGTCCGATGCATGCACCTCATGCGTGTCGACTTGCCAATAGACTGATGAACAGCCTTGTCGTGAAGCCGGACGGTGCCTTCGCGAGTGGCCAATGCACCGCGCTTTCTGCCGCGGCCACAGCCCGTCGCTGCGTGAGGGTGCCTAGGTTTTGATTGAGGCGGCGAGTGTGTGGCTTGATGGTGCGTGTCAGCTGGATGACTGACTCTGCTGCGTCGCGAAGTCTGGCACAGGGCGGCTCCATGTGTTCGACAACCCGATGGCTGGCGCAGACCCCCCCCCCCCCCCCTTGCGCGCCGCGGTGCTTTCTTCATGACAGCTCGGGCCTCTAGCAAAAAACGTAAGGATTGCCTGACAATGCTGCAGAATGGTTCAAGTAGGGACTGACGCGGCTGCGGGTGCTCTGTTCTGGCGAGGCCTCGTCGTGTGGTGTGATCGGAGTCGCAGGCAGCGCCGCGGGCAGCCGCTCACCACAAAGGCGCTTGTGTTGTGTGGCCTGCTGCATTGCATCCTCACAGTCACACAGCACAGCAAGGCCCAGTGTATCATGTCGCCGCAGGCATCTCAACGGGCAGCCGGGAACGAGGCGCCCTGAGGCTCGGGGGCCATCACCGCAGGCATCCAGCGTGCAAAGTCACCGAAACGAGTACAAGTCACGACAGCTCGGGCCACTGTATGGCAGAGCACCAGCACACACTAAAACACCACAGTTGCTCAAACGGTGACAAGTACATGCATGTGGGAGGCTGAGAGGGGGAGGTGCCGTGCAGGTGCAAGAGAGCTGGTGCCGGGAGATGCAGGTGCTGCCTGCGCGCACTCACCCGACCATGACCACCAGCGGCACCGGCGGTTACCTCCTGTCCGCGGTGCGGGTGCACAACACGCCGCAGCCGGGGGGTGCCGGCAACGCAGCCGCGAGGCACGGCCGGCCAGCAAAGAAGCGCAAAGTCAGGGTGTAGCTTTACTGAGGCATGTAGGCGCTGCACGGCGGGTGGACTGTCGAAGCCCGGGCGGAATGTCTGTCTCGACCGTGCAGCTGCAGAAAATGTCAGCTGACAGTGCAGCTGCGCAGTCTCTGTTTCAAACATGTAGTTGCAGATTTCCCTGTGCCAGGCGGGAGTGGCTGCCTTGCTGGGAAGAGTTTCGGGAGGCGGCTGCGCATTTTCGGGGAGTGGTCTGTGAGGTCAGGTCCGGCGAGACGAGCACAGCACGCGCCAATGTAACAGGCCCATGGCGTGGCGGTTCCCTGGAGTTCAAGCGGGCGGTTCCCTCTACTTCAAGGGAGCGCCTTGGAGCCTGAGTATCGGCCTCAAGTGGAGGGGAGGCCGTGGCTGATGCTCCGGTGCAGTGTCAGCTGTTGCATGATGCGAGACTACGCCATTGTCTCAGTACTCAAGATGCAAAGGCATTGGATATATGGTCAGCTAAACACCTGCAGAGGGTTCGAGTGTATGGACGCATGATGCCAAGTGACGTATTCGTGGCTGCTGCCTGTTGTTCTGCTATCTGAGATGACAAGCGTGGCTGCCGCCTGATGGAACGGTTTCCGAATGTGTTTCTTATAGTATCTCCTCATAAACGACCAGTTTGTGTCTACAACACGTCTCTGCTATGCACAATTGAGCATGCATTCACACCGCAGGACAGATCACAGATTGATTTGTTGATAGCTCTAAATCAGGTCCGATGAATCATCACGCGCGGGTTCAGATCTGCGTGCTGTGCCTTGTTGGACGATAACAGCATCATGGGAGACAAGCTGCACATGCTTCATCACAAGAAGTCATTACTCCTCCTCATTGTCAATGCCGGTGAGCATGGTGGATATGACTGCATATATACATCCATACCAAGCGGGAACAGAGCGAGCCTGTGGCCAATTACAAGAGCAGGTGAGTAGTTGTCCGTCTAGCGCGTCTACACCTGTATGGCCGCATCTTGAGTATGCCCGGAAAGTCTGCAAGACACGCAGCCAATGCCGTGGGGGTCAGTCCGTAGTTGCTTTGAAGGTAGCGAAGGAACGTGCTCGCAGGAGCATGCAAGGCTTGACTGCATGACGCTCACTGGCATTCAAAGCGCATGCCATAGCAAACTTAAACCCATGCCACTGAAACGATGCTGCATGCACTTACGCTGTGATCTGGTGACTGTGCACTGCACCGCTTGGGCTGATGGACGATGTATTATGGACAAATTCATTTGGCCTGCTGTCTGCCAAGACTACTCATCACTTCCCGCTCATGTCGCCATGCAAGTTTATCTACTTGTGGGGACTTCTACTATCGCTGCGAGACGGTTTCATGCCCCTGGCTTGGTCGGTGCGGCAGACTCTTGCTGTGATGCGCGCATCTTCTCTTGGATGATAGATTCAATGTTCGCATGCAGCTGCTCCTTCTCACGTATTTGCTCGCCGATGTCATCTATGTTCTGCTTCAGAGTTTGAACTCTTCGCGCACAAAAGTCAGCGGCTTGCTCGCATGTTCTCTGCACTCGCAAGAACAACGTTTGGCTCGTCCTGACTGTGATTTACGTGCTATCAAACTCATTTTTCGGCGAGCTCTGTGCATCAATGTGCACTTCAGGCTACGTACCTCGGCGAAGTAGCCTGTGCCTATGTCAACCAGTATCTTCTCTTTCTCATGAACCAGGCCTTCGACATACAAGCTCTCCGTCAATGGCACCATCATTTTCTCTCCTACAACATGCAATGGTTGATAACGGTATTAGGAGGTGCATCTATTTGCAGTATGTGCTCAACCATGATTCGATCGCTGTGGACTGTAATGCCCATGACCTGCGCGAGTGCCACACCTTCATCGACCTTGCTCAGGTCTTCTACAGCAGATCGTGATGAAGCAAAGGATGAAGCTGTGCTGGCCAGAACTTGTGCGGCTTTCTTCCTGCCTTCTAGCTCTTGTGCAACCTGTTTTTGGAGCATCCGTAGTTGATCCAGAGGCAACGAGTCAATCCTGATTGTTTTTGCATCATTTTTCTGCTCACCGCTCTTCATATTGAACAGAATCCAAGAAAGATCCCACTGTCAAAACTGATGAGTGACACAGGATGGTGCAGGCAGTTGACTGACCGTGATAACAGGCGCCTGCAGTGTTTCGGGGATGCAGAATCCTGTCGTTGCAAATTCACGCTGGGCAGTTGAGGCTGTAGTAAATATTATTTTCGTTTCGTTCATGTCATTGCGTTGCAGACAGCTAGCCGTCCAACGCAGCTCCGCAAAGGGCCGACTGCCTGTAGACACTGGACCCCGCTGCAAGCCCGTAGGCCGGGATAGTTCCGGACTAAGTTTGAACAACGACCAATTAAAATTGGCATAGTGACAAGGATCGCCCACAGCATCTGGATTTTGGTGACAAAGTACCGCGGCATCGGCATAGCCAGCATCGGATGCTTGCTCGGAGCGGTGATGGCCTGCCGGCACAGGAGTGACATGCACCGCCAGCATCTGTGAGTACATTGCTTCGATGAGCAAGCCTTAACTTGGACTGATGCTGATAACTGATCGAAGGCGCTGTTTGCGCGGCTTGTTTCTCATGGCGAAGCCAGCATGGCGGTCCCGTGTGTTCAGCACGGAGACAATTCTGGCGTCGCACAACATCAGGGAACCAAAGAACTTCAATATCGTGTATTGCGTGATATTGATCTGTCAGTGTGTGTTGTTTTATCCATTCGCTTGTTCATGATGCTATCGACCGTGTGGAAATGGATCGGGCCTGGGACTGTTTGTGTTACGGTGTGACCAGCGAGCTGATATTCTGATCGCACTGCACCTCTGTAGGCTCCTGTGCGCCTGTGTGTAATCACGTGTGCACAAAACGGCCATGCTGCACAAATGAGGTGCCCAGGTATCTGGGTGCGCACCATGAAGCCCAAAAGCCAATGCTCACGTCGAAATTGAGAAACTTCAAGTGGCATGGCAAATCGAGCTACCAATCAGCTGTGAACTGGTGTGTAGTATGCATTTTGGTAGGGTATGGTGAGGCAATCAGCCCGCATTACACATTTCAGGAACGTTGCTGTGACGCCGTGCCATGGCGTTGGTGAGGATGTTCGAGACCTCTTCAGCAGATGATCACATTGTCTCAAGCTAATCTCAAGCTGTCAGTTCATCGTCAAAAACAGTTTCCAGTTCGCGGCTCACAGTGCAGCCGTGCAAATGGTAACCAGGTTGTACACTACCACCTGAGAGCGGAAGGTATTTCTCATTTACATCATGTGACAATATTTGGGGTAGGCTCTATGCCAATGCATTTATTGCTTTGCCCAATTGCTCAATTATAGAATTCGCATGATCAGTGCGATTATTTGGGTAGGTCATGTATTGCACAGAACATGCGCAACAAAGATTGCCGTGGCTTCAACAGCTTCACCAGTGGTGAAAACGAAACATTTCCAGCTTGCTCTACAACTCCGGATCCACTTCCTGCAACAATACCTCGATCTCGACTTGATGCTGTACAGCACACCATGTCACTCACAACCTCTGCATGACTCTGTACGTCCACAGAGACAGCAGAGGCATAGATTGGGATGGTGAAGATGAGCATCAAATCACTTACGGCCCAGGCGACCTGGGAAAGTGACATCAGATTGTCCAAGAATACCTACCCATGCTGAATACAGCTAGGCCTTGCTCTGCCATATCAGCTGCAGCTCACAGTGTGCATGTGTGTTGATACAGCACTTTCTGGCCGTGTGTACCCGACACTGCAATCAAAGTTTGGGCAACAATATGCAGTATATCTATATGAGATGGAGAAAAGCTGCGCATGCCTGGCATTGTGCGCATAGAGTTATCTGTGGCATTGGTCACGCACCTCATCTTCATCTTCTTCATCTTCATCCAAGTATTCATCATCGTCATCCTCCTCATCGCCTGACTCTTCCTCTTCATCGACATACTCGTCGTCATCATCATCATCAGCATCTTCATCATGACTTTCATCTTCCATGTACATGCCATCGCTTTCAAAAGCCTCTTCGCCTTGAATCTCATTAGCTGCGTCGTTGGCAGAGAAAACGACCTCTTGGCCAACTTCAGTGTTAGCAGGCACAGCTACACCGGGGCCGATCATGGCACCCACGAAGATTGCAGCAAGCGCTGCAACAGTGTAAGTCCTGCAGCCCAACTGATGGCATCACAGTCACGCAGCATGCTGCATCGCGGTCCTGGAGCCTTCCATAGGAAATTCTATGTCAGACTACAGGAAACTGAAAGGTGGACGTGAACAGGCAATCTGAGCGCAATTGTCCTGTCTATTGTTCTACAAGGATGAAGTTGGAGAGGCAGGTGGGACCGGTCGTTACGCTTATCACACGGCACAACCTGTGTTGTCAATTGTGTTCCCCCGTCAACCTCGGAAGTGCACAATGGAACGGGACCCACACATCAGCGACGACTATCACATACAGATGCAGTTCATCGCAAGACAATGCATCTTTTATGCATTACTGATAAGCTAGAGCGACCGGCTACCGGAGGCTTTGACCTTGAGCTGAGTGCGACAGAACAAGCAGTGCGTGCGCGTAGACTCAAATAAGCAATGCACCCCAGCATGAGTAGGAGGACTTCGACAGAGAAATCATAATATCCGATCATCACAAAATTCGCATGCACCCGGGAGCAGATGCTGCTATTGGCAACAGTCACTCGCGTCGTGCACACGGCACACTGCACAGAGGCGCACGACCTGATTCGATTCCCAAGGACTGACCGAGTGACTTCACAATCTGTAGATTAAAAGAGGAAGGCAACATGTACAGTTCGTTTCAGCAGTGCGCACATTCTGACGAGAGTTCGCACAACCGCCCAACTAGTGATGATGAGCAATCAAGCAATTGGACATGTACATCGGCGATAAGCTGTCGTGACGGGCTGACTGCCTAATTGATGACCTCTTGCTGGCTTTATCTACCGTGTGACTTTGTATAATACATGCTGAAGGCTCGTACGCCCGAAGTGCTGGCATCAGCCCTGTCGCGACACAGCGTGCACGCATTTGCGGCCATGCGTGCATTGTCAGCAGCGTACACCCCAGCACTCTGCACCGGCGTAAAGAGCCGTCTCAGCTCGAGCGGAAATCCAAGCGCTTGTCTGGTGTCTGGGACGTTGAACTCTGCCTCATTGTGCCATTACAGATGTGAATTTACGGTACGCCGTGGTGAATCTCAGCATGTTGACTTCATCCGTCGAGCCCCGCGTACATATGCCCATGCGCAATCACCTGGATGCGACATTGATGAGACGGTAGCTATCTGAGCTGCTTTCTCGAGTCGAGTTGCTGCGCTACACGCACATACACGCTCTGCGGTGGCCCTTGCTAGGCTGCGCTGTAGGATATTGACACATCCTGCATTAATATGCCGGCAGTTGATGATGTGATAACTGTTTGCATGATCATACAGTCCATTCACGGGGCCTTTAGCAGCTCCGGCAGTCGGGACTGATAGCAAGGTGTGATGTAGTTGTGTTCAACCGATGACCTATGAGCTGGGACAACCACATACCTCTTTAGAGGAGCCACCGTCCCATTGTGCCATGGGGCAGTTCAGGGTCCTCGCAATCAATTCGGTAAGGTCAACTAAGGGGCACCACAGGGTACGCAAGGCGTCTGTAACCTTGTGTCCCCTGCAGCTCCACAGATCCCGACATGCCAAAAGCAAGCTAGTGATAGTACAGTGAACACATGCACACACCTGCAGATCCCCGACTTGACTTGAGTACGGTCGCAAGGATCAGGATCTAGAGGTGTATGTATCTGCTCGCTGTATTATCACTAGCTTGCATTTGGCATATCGTTTGCATCATGCAATTCTATGATGAACAAACGATTTCATGTCCGCAATTCCAGCGATACTTGATATGGTGACCCCCAGGCATGGAGCTTGCACTGGTGATGACCGCATGTGTGGTGCACAGTTCTGTTCTGTGGCAGCACTTCACGTGGTCCTTATATCCATCGCGCGGCTGTGGCGGGGCCTGCTTCCTGGAAAAAACTCGTTGCTCCATGCACAAGGCTATATTGTCATGCCCTCCGGCAGATGGAGGCTCCCGGATGCATCTGCACCGTGTCCCTCTCAGCATGTACGCATGTAGACTGGAACATTCAACACAGCGGATTTGAAAGGATGTACACATGCCATGATGCCATGCTGAGTGGGTGTTAACATTGCTGTTGGCAGTCTTTCGTGCCCAGACCCTCCACATAGTTGCATGCATACAAAGCGGCGGTGAGTCTGCTGCATTGCGTGTGTTTCGGGGGATTTTGGGGGCTGCAGCCCCTTGCATTGAGGAGGTCCCGGAGGCAGGCAGGCAGCCTTATTTCAGCGCACGACGGGCACGGCTGTATTACAGGTCTCTGTGGGTGTGCATGTGTGTGCGTGTGGGTACATGGGTCGATTTGTGTGGGGAAAAGCATGCTCTGTGGTACAGACTCTGTGCCCACACTGCCCAAATACTCCAGCGTCTGATGCAATGCTGGGCCGCGTGGATGCGATTTTCGGTGAAAATCAGATGTGGAACTTCAGTGGATTTGGTAGTCGGTGGAAGACCCACCTCGCGAGGTCTCGTGTGCATGCGAGTGGAAGTTGAGTACAAGCATCCCTTGCAGTTGTCTGGTGTGCAATCCAAGATAAACTTTGCTGCTTGATTCTGCCACATGACGAGTACGGGCCGATATGACGTGTCTCTGCTCTGCCGAATGGCCTCGTAGACAGGAAGTATTGAACAGCAACGGGGAACTCCAAGCGGAGCCTGTAGCCACGGCGGGCAAGTGACCACCGCTTCCAACGACATGACGACACCGCGGAGAACAGCAGTGAACGAAGTCAGCAGCAGCCAGTTTTTCACGTCATGGGGAACGCATGTCACTGCTGATTGCTCGGCACTTTACCTCGAGACGGTCATGCCTGAGGCGTGACTGCCTCACAAACTGGACCTGATTCCCCCCGTCGCTCTCACAGCTTCCTGTAGAAAACGTATAGGCAATATCATGGCAGACCTGCCAGACAAGCATGCCACCGCAAAACGGATGATACGCAGCTGTGAAGAAGCATTGGCAGCAATGGAGCGTCTGAAATCTCGCCCATCCGATGCGCAATTGCAAGAATTCAAGAGACGTAGGAGTGAGCTGCAGCGCATAAATTTGTCCATGGAGGCTATCCTTAATTCTGCGTTCAGCATGCCACAAGCTCAGAAGAGCGACTGGCTGAGGAAGCTGAAGAGCTGCCAGACTGCAGCGGCTTCCATAGATGACAGCTCTAGGCTCCTATTCCGGACCCTCGATAAGCGTGATGAAGATCTGAGGGACCGCGAAAAGCTGTTACAGGGCTCGGCTGCCAGTGGCAGTTCTGGAGGTGATGCTTTCGCGATGCAGTCAGTGCAACAGTCACGCCGGGGTGTAGAAGAGATGCTTGATCAGGCTGCGGGGGTCCTAGTCCGAATGGGAGCCACAAAGGAGGTCCTGAAGAAGACGCATCGGTCAATGCTGGAGCTGGCGAATTCAGTTGGCATCTCAGATCGCATTCTGAAGCTCGCTGATAGGCGCAGAAGAGGGGACGCAGTATTGGTCTGTGGAGGCATGATCGTGCTTACAATCATTGTCATCATTCTTGTTGTGTATTGGGGATGACGAAAGCTGTGGCGACAGCTTGGCATGAAGACGCGGCGATGTGCCACAGGTGCTCTCCTGGTCACCTCGTTTGATATCCATACCTTTGCTGCTTGACTGTTCAGCATGCCAACATTTGTAAAGCATTCAAAGAGTGTGCATATTTCCCAAGATGTCATCGTGCACTTGGGTGCAGGCTGGATGCTCAGATGGTCAACCTCACGAGACGACGGTGCAGCCCCATCTTTGTGATGAACATTGGTTAGACACCCAAAGGCTCAAGGTGGATCAATGGGTGCAACTTTGGACAATGCTCCCCATGCTTGAGACTGCTTCAATGAATTCGCTAAAGCTACATCGGAAAACATAGCAAGTGACAACGGCTACGTGCACTCTATACGGTACTCCAGTCGGAAGGTGCGTGTGTCACTGCCCGGGAAGGGAAAGTATCCTGTCCTTTGCCTTGAGATGACCTGAGATGCTTGGACTTCTCATCGGAGGTTGCTCTTGCAGGTGCTTGATTAAGAAAGCCGTAGAAGTGTGGTGTCAAACTTGCATGTATACATTCTGGGCCGCTCATGGGATGATCGCTGGAGGTTGGCTGGAAGTTGTGGGTGTGGGCGGTACCGGTATCTTGTGTGCATACATGTGGTATACCTGTTTGTTCCTGATCAAGTGAAAATGACGTGCGGCAGAGATGCCTGCTTTCATGGAAACCACAGTTGTAGTTTTGTCAAAGACTTCCCTCTGTGCAAATTATGCCGTTACAGCCTGCAACGTTTGGTCACTCTCGTCTTCCTTGCAAGTGCATGGTCACAGACTGAGTGTCAATGCTCATGGTTGGCTTCCTTTACTTCTTACCTCTCCTGACCACCCAACAGAATCTAGGAGAAATTGATCGACTTTCCAAATTGCTTGACGAATGCATCGCAGAGTTCACTGCGTCTATGTAGCAGCTGGATGATGGTGCACACCAATCCTTGTACAATGGTTGCAACTCCATGTGTTGGTGTCTGCAGCGTGCATGCAGTGGTGAAACTGCAATGTAGCCAACCAGGTTGACTCACTCAATCTAAAGCTGGCGCTCTGTGGCCTTGACGATGGTGATTGCGGAGTTGGTGTTGCTTAAAGATGCCCTGTGTCCACTGCATGTGCGTCCTTGGTGCAGAGGTTGGCAATCGGCCCTCGTACGTCAAACAGCTGCTGTCCAATCTATTATCACTTAAATATATAGGAAGTACAAGCATGGGCTCAATGAGACGTTGAATTGACGGGTTGAACATTGCACAGCGCATTGATGCAACACAATTGACGGTATATCAATATGCCCGCAGACAAGCAGGTCATGGAATGGTTGATAATGAGTCAAGCAAGAGAAATCTACTGCATACAGTTGTTATGGAACGAAAGTAAGCCGATGTCAATGTGTCACACGTGGCGACAGGGTCATTTATATACCCGTGCTTGTGCTCTTGAATGCCGCTTCCGGCAAGCAGAACTTGTCGCTCAATGCACACATTTATCACTACGAAATGCAGTAGCGACGACCCTTGTCGTGGCTACATACCGTGGCGCGTAACCTCCAGTGGTGTGTTTTCGGGGCAGAGCGGCTGCACATGTTTGGCCATGACGACGTGCTTGGCCATGGAACTGTTGAAATCCTCCGGTCGAAACTCTGTATGTGAGACTATTATGCGTCGATCATTTCAGGTTCCGATAGTTCTGAGATATGAGTGGAGATGCGTTTAGACCTGGTCTACGATTGAGCAATGGAGCTGCGACGTTTTGAGTTTGCTGTAGACAGGCTGACCATCCAGCCGTTGGAGCACTCACCCGCCGCCAAGATTAATGTAAAACTACGACTTCGTCTTCCAGATGATATACAGCGTACGATCAGACTTGAAATTTGCTACAACTTTTGAATGCATGTGTTACCGGGTATGTGCAACAATGAAGTTGGTGCTGCTCTTACAGAGCTTGGTCCTGAGTACTCATCGGACTCGACGTGGAAGTCAGGAACGTTTGAGTCGTTTCGAGCTGTTTCGGTTCAGCTGGGTGAGACTGAGCTGCTGCCGTTCAAGTGCAGCGTTCAATTCTGCTCCAGCGTGATGCTGTTGATGGAAATAATCAAAGCTGGAGCGATGCTATCCATAGAGGTCTTTCACTGTGCTCTACGCTGCCCAGACCAAATCATCGGAAGGGCACATGTACCGATGCAGCCGCTGCTCTCTGAAACATGGGTGCAAGGCCGTGCACCAGTCTGGGCTATGATGCAAACACGTATGTCCAGAAGACCCTCCACCAGGCGTGCTCACTTCGTGTGTCTCTGATCGACTGACAGAGACGCGCTGTTGTGCAGCAGAGCCTGCTGCCAAAGGGTTGGAGGCTGTTCAAGTCGCAACCTTGGGCGTCCGCATATCCCTCGAAGATATCACAAACACCACAGATTCAAGTCTACATGCCTCCGAGCTACCGCCTCCTTCCATTCAGATTACGTCATGTCACAGCCCACCCTCACCTCCTGTTGTCCCAATGCGCCTCCTGTCGCCACCACCGCCAGATGCACCCAACACATCAATGTCCCCGCCACAGGCCCGACCGCGCCTCCCAGTGGCCAGAGCCATGCCTGCTAACAACATCCATCACGAGGCTGACCCTGACGTGTCACAGCAGTGCGATCAACACAGTGCTACACACCCGAGTGCTGCAGCTGCGCTCCCAGCACCCATGCGCCGATCGCTCGCCCCTCCTGTTGATGTCGTCCGCATCTCTGTCAGTGGATCTCACCCCCCAGCTGCTTCTCCACCACCGCCGAGTCTCGCAGCAGCACCCCAGGCGGCCCCTCGCGATGGCGCTCCACCCCAGCCGCACCTGCCCACCTCTTCAACCTCCAATGTGGCACCTCCAGCCACATCACGTTCCGCATGGGGGAGCGGGCCGGGGTCTGTCATCGACGCATCACCGCTGGGCTCGGCCCTGCCTCACCAACGAGGCACCGAAGCAGCAGATCATCCGCCTGACACGCTTTCTGCTGACCTGCCTGGAATTCCACGCTGTCGAGACTCCTTGTCGACACGGCACGCTGAGCCCAGGGTCAGTGCTGACACACCGCCAGTTAGGTGTCAGCCTGCGTGGCAGCATTCTTCAGATGGCCACAGCTCAGCCAGGCTTGCAGAAGCAAGTGTGGGCCATGTCTGCCCACCTACTGCACCCCCGTCTGCAGATGCCCATACAGAGCTCCACCAGAATCGGGGCTACAGCACCCCAGGTTTGTGCACCTATCACCGGCGGCAATTTGCTTGCAATGTTGTGCTTTACAGCTGAATGTGTGATTGTGAAGAGATACCAGATGTGATGTAGCGCTGCGTATCTGCGCAAAGTCGGCAGCGCCATTGACCTGGCTTTCTGGCCAGTCGCCAGGGGTCACCGACTCCACCGTTTTGCAATGTCGATGTTTCAACCTGCATACAGATTTCAGCCACAGGCTCGCCCCTCCGAATAGCTACTGCCTTTGAGCAGAGATCCAGCCTGCTGTGGCCACAGGCTGTTGCTGTGCCAACAATTGCTGTGTAACGCCTCCGCCAACCAAACCGAGCCCCCGTCTCTGCATGCAGGTGGGATGCCGTCTGCAGCGCAACCACGCAGAGGTCCAGGTGGCAGCGATGCTGCGGCCGCGCTGGCTGCCCAAGCCATGCATGACATGCAGCCGCACCCGCCGGTGATGGCGCAGCCATCGACGCCTGCACACGGCATCGCGCTGCCGAAGGTGCCTCAGGCTTCACCCTCTATACAACGGGCAGCCAGCGAGGCATCGCAAAGCCTCTTGGGCGGCCCAACCTATGGCATCGGATCACCTGAGCACCCCGCTTTGCCCTGGCAGCCCGGAACGGAGGACCAAGGCTGGCCACATGCGCCAAGCGCTGCAGCGCCTGCGGCCTCCGCCGATGAGCAAGGCAGGGCCGCACTGACACAGTCAGCTGGCCAGCCGGCAGCTCGTGACGGGTCTTCGGGTGTAGCGGCGTATGACCCTCAACCACAGCTGGGGGGAGGCGCAGGCCGACCCACCGAGACTATGCAGCACCTGCCCGGTGAGTCTGGCCGCAGTCCAACCGCACAGGGCGGGCCCGTGGCAGTGCTCAGCCAGCTTGACCTCACAGATCTGTTCCACGCGGCCGAGCAGCAGGCTGCCGCCAGGCTGGCGGCCTCGCATGCGCAGGAGCAGAGCATGCAGCGCTCCCAAGAGGCTGCGATTGCTCGGGCAGGTGCTGTGACCCTCATCTGTCTGCCAACTGGGTCTCAGGTTGCGGGCTTGGTGCACAATCACCGCCGTCGTGGCACACCGGTCCTGCCCATTGCCACGGCAATTTGTTCGCATGGCCCGCCAAGCATATTCCGCCGTATGCTCAGTTGGTGTCAGCCGCTGTGAGAGTAATCCAACCGCCTGACAGATGGTGCATCATGTGTCACAAAGCAGCGGTGTTTTCCAGATGACGTGTTTGGGCACTCGCATTGTTGGGGTCGCTGTGCGCATCCACGTAACGATGCTTTGCGATTGGCTGCTTTGCTGAGGTCAGACAGGGTGTCTGCTTGTGTTGGGCTGCACACCCGCTGCCTGTGCAACACAGCGATCCAGCCTTTGCCACGGTGTGTGAGAGGGTAGGAGTCTCTGATCACCATGATTTTTCATCTACCAGGGATGCATGCCATGCTCGGCTCGCTTCGTGACGGGCGCTGCGCCTGCAGAGGAGGCCGCGGCAGCGAGTGAGCATGCGCAGCAGGCCGCTGCGTTCCAGCGGTGGCGGCGGCGGGCGACGCTGGACGCCCGGCGCGCGGCCGTGCAGCAGGAGGGCTCCGAGATGCTCGACCACGAGGCCGCGTGGGCCTGCCGCGAGGAGGCGCGGCAGCGCAGCGTCACTGACGCCGCGGCCCGCGTGGACTCCCTCCAAGCCCAGGTGCTGCAGGTGCGCCATCCCGGCGCACGCTGACAAATGCGGCGCGGCCGCAGGTGCAGACGAGTGAATGGGCCTGATCAATCGCAGCACAAAAGACTCAGTCTTGGTGGGGTCGCTGGTGCAGAAAGCAGAGGACCTCGAGGCGCGGCAGGCGCGGCTGGTGGCCGCAGAGGCGGCGGCGCTGCGGCAGCGGGCGGACCTCGAGCATGCGCACAGCCGTCACACCGCCGAGGCGTCGGCGGCGATTGGCCGCCTGCAGGCGGAGTTCGCGCACCGGCTGCAGCTGGAGCAGCGGCGGGCGGAGGAGGTGGAGGGGCAGCGTGGCGCCGCGACCGCGGAGCTCGAGGACGCCCAGGTGCCTCCTCTGCCTATGGGCTGCCGCTTTCATGCCCTGCATCACTACGGCAAACGAATGAACTGATTTTGGGCTGCGTCACACATATTGGACGTAAAAGTCATTCTATCGCGTAAGAGTTTCGAGTTCGGCGCGCCAAGCCAGCCGTGCCGTGCGCAGTCTGCGTGGGCAACGCATGGGTTGCTGCAGCCGGGCCCATGCTACTCTGCGTGAGATGCTTGGCCAGTGACTTGTACGCAAGCTGCGTTGCGTTGTGTGGCGCGCAGAGTCCAGCCATCGCACGAGCTCGAGCCGTAACATCACACGCTTGTGGACTTCTGTACCTGCACAAAGATGCACATGAGTCAGACAAAGTGCACCGCAATCTATGTTCCGGGTCGGCAGAGGATCGTGCATACTGCTGAACAGGCTGACGCGAAGCGGGCGCGGGGGGAGCTGCAGACTGCGCAGGCGCATCCGCCGCCGACTCCACCCGAGGGCCTCCGCGCCGCGGCCGCCGCAGCGCGCAGGCGGGCGGCGGAGGCGGATGCGCGCCGCGAAGACGCTGAAGCCGCCGCCGCGCAGTTCGCAGCACAGCTGGAGCTCATGGCGGTGCAGCTTCAGCAGGCCCGCGACCTGCAGGCCGCGGCGCGGGAGGCTGTGCGCCGCGCTGCGCTGGAGCCGGTGCAGCTGCCGGTGCGTCCTGCCCCTGCCCCACGCGCTCCCGCCTGCATGCACACATGCTCATTACCCACCTGTGCCACGTATGCGCGCATGCGCCCTCCCCCCCCCCACCCAGCCCTATGGCCTCTGGCTCCCAGGTCAGTGTCGCTTCCTACTTTGTGTAGGATAGCATGAAGGCGGCTGCCATCCCGGCTTCAGCACTCGAGCCTGGTGCGGGAGCAGCACCCGGTGCTGCACCTGTGGCCACGACGCAGGCGCCTGCATCAGTTTCTGCGCCGCGGACTGAGATTCCTCCCATCAGTGGCGACACAGGCACCTCTGCTGGGGCAGCTGCTGATGGTACCGACGCGATGCGGGGGAAGTTTGGTGTGGACGCGGGCATGCTACGGGAGTCTTGCGGCGGAGGTGCAGAGGGGGGCGGCGCCGCGAAGGCCATGGGGGACGTCACCAATGCGCCGGCGCGGCCCACACAGGGTGTGGCGGGGGTGACCGCGGCCGGAGAAGTGGCCACGAATTACGATGAGAACAGCAGCGGTGCTACAAGGAATGTGATGGTGCGAGTTGCTGGTGCATCTAGCTTGTGGCATGCAGGGGCGGCCTCCGAGCGCTGCCACCTCTGGTGATTGCATGAGTGCATATACAGTCACATCTGCTCTGGTGTATCCTGGCATCTGCTCACATGCACGTGTGGCATGCCCTTTCAAGTGGTGTGCTGGTAGCTGGTGGTGCTGGGCATCCACACGTTGCCGAACGGGCCCCTTTCGCAAGGGCGCGTCGAGAGCAGAGTGGTGCTGCTTGCAGGCGGTTCCACAAGCCCCCGTGCAGCGAGAGGAGGTGCTTGCAGAAGTGAAGCGACTGTTTCAAGAGCGTTCACAGCTGCTGAGCAGCGGCTGCTACACAATGGACGACGTTGTCATCACTCAGATCTCTGATCGGATCTCAAACCTGAGTCAAGGGCTGTGACTGTCTGCTTTTGTGTTTGGACTGCTTGGTGAGGCTTGCTCACCAGCAGCAGGGTCGACTCAAGTTAGTGTTGCTCTATGAGTCTGCACTACAAATAACATTGCGCCATGGCGCAGCAATGGGTGGAAATTGTTGCTAATCCAAGCTGCATCCACCTGTTTATGGTTTGCAAAAGCATCATTATGATACATGTGGTAAACGGGGTAATGTCGGTACAGACAAGACATGCTCGGAGTGATGGTAGATTGATGGGATGTCTCTAGCTGTCATGTGCACTAACATCCGGATGCAGTCGTACACAAACAGCGTAATACTTTTGCATGCGAGGCGACTGGGCAGGGGCATGGCTTTGACAGACACTTGTGCCTCTCGAGCAGATCAGGGAATGTTACATCGATTGTTGTAGGCAGATGTCCAGGACGCGGCTGTCGAGTGTGTTTCAGTGAAATCTGCGCTTCACATCGACGCCGATTGGATCGACCAAGCTGAGCTTGGCCCCATCGTATGATTTCAAATGGACAACTCGCCCTGCTCTGTAAAGGCATTGGTCAACACGCCCTGGAGCAAACACCAAGGAGGACGTATCCCCTGCACAGCCAGTACACCAACGACCGTAGGTAGCAAATGCCTTTTGTGGGATATATTTTTACATGTGTCAAAGCAGCTACTAAATCTATTCCTTGTGTGCAGTGTTGTCGAAGCAGTGAAGTGGCCAAGGGGGTCCGACTGTCTGCGAACGAACGATTGCGATCACAGTGAGCTGCTGTCGAACTGGGCCGTGCGAGTAATAAATTGATCAGGGGTGGATGAAACCGTTACCAGTGCGCAGCCCGGCGCAACGAAAAACTCAGGCTCCCATACGAAAAAATGGCAAGCAAAATTCCTCAGCACTAACACAAACAAATCATAATCTCCACGACCAAGTCAGCAGTGCAAACATACCTGGTATGACCTCTGCCATGTACTGCCAAATGTCTGAAGCGGTTGGACGCCTCCAACGCATTATCCGAGCGGGCCTCCCTTGAGCCGTAGCACATTGCTGGCGCCGCAAAGCAACGCAAGCACTGTGGACCGACCACTGTCATTCACGAAAATCAGCAATTTTGGCGCTGCTCGGTGTTGTCTCACGCTCATGGAGTATATCATTGGTGCGTCCGTGTCCAGGGCGGGCAAACCATGGCGGATGGTGAAGTGGCGGAAGAGCCAGCAGTACAGCAGGAACACCGAACGGATATCGCTGGGCCTGATGCTGCTGTCACATCAGACGTCTCAGATTCCCAAAGCCGTGAAGAAGCGCCGGATGGAGGCAACGCCCCAATGGAGCCCGACGAAGACCCAGCTGTAGGGACCACGCACTTGGACAACTCTACGGAGCAGTGTCATTCAGACGATGCGCCGACAGATGCTCACAGTCCAGCTGGGAGTCCTGCGGAGGGAACACAAGCTATACCAGGTACTCTTACTGGACCTGCCCCACTGAAACGTGGTGATATTCATTGCATGCATTGGATACCAAAGAGACGCTCGCTGAAGGCCACTGGCTGAGAATCCAAGGTACAATTGGAAGCGGTCCGAAGGCGAATGTAGCATCGGATAGCAGTGTGCTTGTTAGCAATGCTAAGCACGACCATAACGTACGCGTGAGCTGACGTACTGGGGAATGTGCAAAACTGATGCCAATACAGTGACCGGAGGTATTGGAGGACTCTGAAGTCTGCCATGCCCCCCCATTGGAAGTGACCCATGCAGGACAGGATTCGCCAGGAGATGACCCGATTGCTGCAGAGCAAGAACCCACACCTGAGCTTAATACACACCATGATGGCCATGCAGAAGGTCAGATCGGTATAACAGACACTTTGCAGCAAATTCATCAAGACCATGTAGTCGAGCCCGACAGTTGTAGTGGACCTGCTCCTGGCGCAGAGCAGCCTCAATCTGACACAAACGTCGAACCCGAACCTGCACCACCATCTCCGGAAGCACCACCCCAAGAAGCACCACCTCCTGCACCACCAACTTCTGAAGCACCTTCCCCCCCAATACCTCCTGAACCTGTCGCTGTGGACAGCCCAGGGCTTAATGAAGATCACGCGGCTTTGGCCAGTGAGTCAGCTGAAACCATTGGTGCTTTGCCGGGCTGTGAGCTTTCCACCCACCCACCCAGCACTGTTCAATCCTGGCGCTGCCTCACCTGCACACTTGTTCAATGACTGCTGTATAATGAAGTCTGTCTGCTGCGTGACCGTACTGTGGCTTGTTTTGCAGCCAAAGTTGGACATGGCAGTGGTTCACCTCCTGCTGGTAGTTCTGCGACAGTGGGTCATGCCACTAGGCCTGTACGCGGCACTCTAGCGAAGCCTAACCGTGGATTCCAGGGCTTGTTTGTCACCCGGGGCGGACGCAAAATTCAACCTGAGGAGCTGGTGGAATCAGTGGAAAGGTTGTCCAAGGGTGATCTGTTTGGGGTTGACATGAAGGAACTTCTGGCGATGTATGCCAATGCTCCAAAGGCTACAACTGCAGTTGGAAAGGCCCAAATCAGCCCAGAAGAGGTATAGCGACCTGACCATGGCAGTGAAGCACACGATACACATATGCTCCGGCACTATAAGCATGGGACTCACAGATGTCTTTGTCAATGACAGATGTGGATTGCAGCATAGTGGATTCGATATCTGCAAAAGCTCTCCAGCATGCATGATTGATTCAGTCGACCTGTGCGGTGGTTGCAGATTGAAAGTATGGTGGAGCGCCTGTACTCCAGCAAGCCCAAACATGGGATGACATACAAGGCCAGACCGACACCCATGAAAGCAATATATTATATTGAAAATGGTGCACATCTGTCGCGGCTGGAGCCAATAGCACCAAAGCCGGCTCAGGAGCGCACTGAATTCATGGTATGCCCCATAAGTACTGTTGTGTTTTTCGACGTTCTCATGGACAGGTGCCTCGGGCGAAAAATCGGTGCTGTGAAGCGCACCGCATCATTACAGAAGACTTGCTACAGCAATTACACATCTAGCCGCCCAGCGATAGAATTTTGCATTGCATAGCATGTGGACTGTGTTGTATGTTTGTTGGCGTCGTTGCATCACGGCGCAGAGGCATATTCTGTCTCATGCATATTTGGTGTGTATGTCTGATCCTGCCTTGCCATTGCCAGGTGCTGCACGATGCATTTTTAATTCAGCTTTACCCAGCTTCACCAGCTTCAGATGCTATCAGCTTGCCCCATTTGCTCTTGTCAGACAATTCGCCAGGAAACTTGAAGTGACATGCAGTTCTTGTAAAGCTTTGCTTTCTTGACGCTGGCAGAGTTGCATACAGCTACTGTGCTGGTCTAACCCGCAACAAATCGCAACACAAATCCATTTGAATTCATGGCTGAACACATCAAGTTGGCTGCAGTGTTCGCTGTATGAACGATGCAAGGAGTCCAAGTTGAAGTCGCAGCAAATGCTTGCAGACAAGTACTTGCAGCCTCTTTGCAAGCCAAAGGTTTACAGTGGACCAGACGGCAAGGCAAAGATAATGGAAATTGCGCAAAAGCTGTTTGCAGGAGAATCGACCAAGTGAACAAGTATGTCATGTGGACGTTGCATGTCGTGCTTGTTGGGAAAGGCTGCAAACTCTGTCCGGGTTTCTTTGGGGCAGGCGGTGCGCTATCTGGCGGGCACCTGCTTCTATCTTCTTTGCGCCACACATGTCCTGATGGGGGGAAAGGAATCATGACCGAAATAGACACCATGAAACAGTGCCACTGTTACTCATCCTCGATGCGCCCTGTAAGCCATCCAGACTGGACACTCCAGTGGTGCACTCCACTTCATTTGTCATAGCGCCAGACCCTCAGATGCAAATCTCAAACCTCCGACAGCATATACACTAGCACTCAAGGCGCATTAAACGAGCACAGTCACGTTTTTGTGTTTGGAGAGGGGGCCGTGAGACATAAAATTACTGGGGACACAACAGTTAGCAAGGGACTGGCGGCTGCGGCTAGAGCTATGCTGGAGTTTGGCCAGAACGCTGCCTCATAAGAGATCTGACAGGCCAGTATGACAGCAGTGCTGCATCGATGGCGGCAGTGTGTGCTGTTGCGACTGCTTACTGGCATCTCAGTTTGTGGGCGGCATTGAACCATGAGCAGCGCAAACCTCGCGAAACCGGGCGGTCACAGGTGCTCATCGCGAATTTAGTGTTGCTGGGACAATTGTGTCCTCTCAGACACACATCCTTCGGAAAGCCGGTACACAATGCATGATTTCGGGGTTCCTGGGGATTCCCTTACCATCACTGGAGCATAGCTGCAGTCGGTACGTGCATCGACCTGAAGAATGATCACAGCACTTAGACATGCTCAGCAGATTCCAGATATGTCCGACATCAGATGAATTGTCTTCGGTTTTCAGCACTGGTGCGATAAGTACACGATTTTAAGGATCAGATCATGGTCTTGCAGCCACATCACAAATGTTACGGATTTTCTCGAAGGTATTATAACTATGGGCAGGGGATGCTAGGGCGGCATCTCCTGCCGTGACAAAAAATCGGGATCCCGACGAAACTTCTCCTGGAAGCGCAAGAACCATTGATCCAGAATGTTATTAGGTACCACGATCTGGTCGTTGTTGAATTTGCCTCCGAAAGACTCAATGAATCTAAACAAGTTGTATGCGACACGCTTCGCAAAGTCCTCTCGAGCACCCATCTTGGCACTTTCTTTCGCCTGTAGCTCTGCCACAGGCTCTAGTGAAACACCTGGAATCACAGCATGGATCTGGGCTCATTTGCATGCCATGTTTGTCAACATGATTACTGAACAAACTAAAGGAAAGGTGTTGTTGCATAAATGCATGCAGAAGAGAAGGAATTCACGAAGAATAACGGCTTCATTTCTCACGACGCAAGATTTTTGTTTGCCACTCACCAGTCTCTTTTATGCATGATTGGGTCGTAGGACATGCTGAGCAGGGTCAGCAAGCGGCACACCTATCAAAACGGCGCCTGGGGTCCCCTGAACAACCCCTTCTGGAATTTCTGGCCATACCAATGGCATGGCTTCGGAGGGATGGGATCCGTGCACGCATCCACGGTATTGCCACTCCCCATTCGCTACCTTGATATATAATCCTAGTCCAAGCGCCGGATCAAGGGCTCCTGGCGTAGTCAAGAAGAGTGCAACCTCTTTCAAATTCCAAAATTGAGGGGTTACAGTACTCACGACATCCAGAACTGCTTGACTAGGACCAGCGCTCGTGAATGTCTCTCCTGGAATTGGATACGAATGGCCAATGAAGCAAACCGCGAAAGGGGCTGGCATGACAGCTGCTTATGAACGATGTTCGCTCTCTATTCAGTCAAGAACTTGAAAAACTTGCGAAATTGTCAACGAGGAACCATGCAATGTGATTGATGATCCTGTAAATCCCTGCAACGGAAACGAAGCGATTCTTCTAGGAAAATTTGGGCCACGCTGATCACCAGCGTCCAGTGCGCCAGCAAAGTAGATTGTCAATCGTTCAGTGTCTTCAAACGAGAAGGTGCGGTGGACAATGCGAGTCTGCACTGAATGACGCGGACGCACCCCATCGCCACTCGGCGCGGCTGCGGACACCATCCACCGGAGTTGGCACTGTTGCAAATCCGATGCGTGACCCAAGTGAGGGCTACCACGAGTAAGGGCTGCCACTTAAGTAGCACTTTATACGCGTCCCATCCTCATCAATTGACAATTGTCCCTCCGGGGTTGTAGCACAGAAAGGGCAGACGGAGACATGCATCTGCAGTGCATGCTGCCTCGCACTCGCTTCACGTCCAATTTTTCTTACATGTCTCTCATAGAACATAGACGGAAGCTACTGCTAAAATGTAGGATCCCGTCTTGAGTAGGCCAAACAGATGAACTGGTATACTGCATTTGGATACGTGATGGCAGCATCTTCTCAGCAACAGCAACAAGATTCATTTGGCCGTCGCTGCTTGATTGACAATTGAGATTGTGAGAACATCAAGCTTTGCAACGACGTGTGGCTTGGATTAGTCCCTCGTGGCGTATATGTCACTATCCCGGTGGATGGCTATGCAGATCTGCTTCATAACGTACATCACGTTGATCGCAGAAACAGCCGTACAGAGCAGCAGTCATGGAAACACGCATACACTGAAGGCAGTGCAATCGCCACCCTACTCAAAGGAATGTATGGGACAAGATTGAGGTATACATACAGGAACTAGTCATTGCATGCAAGCTGACAATTCAAAACTCGCATTGCGTTGCTCCAGCAACCAATCTTATCAACAGCAGGCATGAATCACCTGTTACGAGTGCACCGTGTACGTCTCGCCATAGGAACGTGCATCACTTGCTACCGGCCAACTCATCGACGAGGCAACTGAGCTTGGAACACAAATAGAGTACAAGCTACACCCTAAGCCCATACTCCTCCAATGTAAAAGAACAAAAAATTTGCAAGCTGGTTGCGCAGCTAATTCGTTCGTTTGGCGCAATGCAGTGGCCTGTAGGCCAGAGCAGTCCCGCATGAGGCGAAACAGGGCCATGAAACCACACCCGTATGAACATAGACACACGTCACTGAATCACCTACATCTCGACAACACAAGCCCTGGGGACTCCCTCATTCAGGGCCGCTTCCGCTGGCACGCCATCATAGCAGCCCGCGGCTGCACTGAAGGCGTCCGAAGGGCGCCAACAGTGGACTTGGTCTTCGGAGGGGCCTTCTGGGCCATGGGACTGGCCATGTAAGGGCTCAGTCCAGAAACCCTGCTGCCAGCTGGACCTTGAGCAATCGCTACGCCCTCGTCACCACCCTTGCGCCGCGACGAGGCCGCAGCACCCACAGCTTCAGCAGCTGCTGCCGACGGCCCTGCTCCGGCGCCATGAACTGAGGGTGGACCGGCAGAGGGCCCGGTGACTGTGTGTGGCCTGGCCACATCACCTCTCAAGGCGGCGTCCGCACGTGTACTGGACCCAGCGGCGGTACCTGCACCCCCCCTTCTCGCCGGTTCTGGGGAGTAGCTGCGCAGTGCGTCTCGCGGCAGCGGGCTCCGGCTCAGAGCACGGCGCTGCGTGGCGCCCGCTACACGGCCCCGCTGCCGCTCAGCCGCATCCGCCGTACGGCCGCTCATCTCATCCCCGACCTGGCCGCCCGCGGCCGCAGCCGCCATGGCGGCAGCACGCTCAGCCAGCAGAAACTGGTCCACCGACTTAGATAGAGCGCCGCTGTCCATCTGCGACGAGCTGCCTGTGCGCAGCACGCCGCCGCGCAGAGGCACATCCGCACTCATGCCAGAGCTGCTGCGCCCGCCGAGCGCAAGCACCTGCATCGACTCCTCCAAGCAGCCGAGCTCGAGGCTGCGCTCATGCATCCACCCCTCAGTCACCAGCTGCCGCTCGGACCGCCGCTGGCGCACCGCCGGGCACGTCTGCATCAGCTGCTGAAGGGAGAGCAAAGACTCCATCACCGGAGGTGCTTCCCTGTCTGCGTCGGCCGAGCCGCTGCCAGCGCCAGACACAGGCAGCAACTCGCTAATGCTGGCCTCCTGTGTTCGCCCAGCACTCTGTAGCTGACTGACGCATGCAAACTCGATGCTGTGCTCTGCTTCACTGCTGTGGCGCGGCAGCTTGTAAGAGTACGCCTGCATCTCATCCTGCCGGTTCACATGCATGTCGACGTCTTCGTCATCCGAGCCCGACATGTTGTCCACATCGCTGCTGAATCGTGGCGGCTGCAACCGCCGGAGCACCGAGTCCAGCTCAACCTGCTTCTGCTCTTCGGGGAGGGGCGCTGCGGCCGCGACAGGCGCCTGCCCGCGCAGGCGGGGGTCAGACGTGTCCGTCGCGGACTGCGTCGGCCGGGTCCGGGCCTGGCCAGCGTTCTGGATCGCATGCACGATCTGGGACGGGCTCTTCCGCCGGCGCGCGGAAGGCTTCGACGGTGTGCGGTCCCGCGTCCTCACTGCAGAGGACTGCCCTGCGGCGCGCTGCGGCTCAGAAGTCGACACAGAGCCGCTGCTGGACGATGACTGCAGTGCTGGCACGGCAAAATCCTTCGTAGGGACACGCCGCGGCCGGCCGGTGGCCGGCGCTGTGGGTGGTCGCGGAGCTGGCACAGAGCGGTCAAGCGATTGCGTGCCTGCCGGGCGCGCTGGCGTGGTGCCAGCTGTAGGAAGCCGTCCGGAGTCTGCCGCGGCATCGGAAGGCTGCAGTGGCAGTGTGGGGCTGGCGTTCATGCTGGGAGACGCACACTGCAGCGGCGGCGATGGCGAGCCTGTCAGGTCAATGACACTCGTTGCGGCGAGGAGCGCAATCGGGGAGTCTTGCACGTGAGTTGCGCCATGGACTGCGGGGTTGCCATCGCCCCGGGGGTGGTGTGCAGGCGCGCCAGCATGTGGGGGCGACGGTGTCGAGCCGCTGGCCCTGCCTGTCTCCACAGATGGGCTTGTAGCCTGGCGACGGGCGAGGCGAGCTGCAGGATCAGGGACTGACCCGGTGTGCTGTAGACCTCCTTGAGGCATGCGCGAGGTGCGAGAAGGCGTCTGTGAGGCAGACTTCGACCTGGCCAGTGCCAGCGGCGGCGCTGTGCTGTTCGCAGGCGCTGGAGGGCGCCCTGTGCTGGTCATCTGCTGAATTTGCTGGTGCAGGGCGGCTGACTGTGCATGATTCACAGCAGCGGCCTGCATGGCCGCCACCTGGGCGACTTCCAGGGTGTGCTTGGCCACTGCTGCATCATAGGCGGCCCGCTGATCTGCAGCTGAGGTTGGTCTCTTGCCTCGGGTGCTCAGGATGGTACGGGGATCCAGATGCGTGCCTGTGCGTCGAGAGCGCTCAGAGCGCTTTGAGAGGTGATGAGGGACGGGCGAAAGGGCCACAGGTGTGCCCTTGGCCTGAGCCTGCTTTTTGGACTTCGAAGCAGACCTGGGAGTTGATGTGTGGGCCAGGGCTTTCTCCAGAGAGGTGGTGGCCGCATCAGAGACGTGATTGGTCAAAGGCGGGCTCGAAGATGAAGACAACTGGTGCTGCAGATGTGGAGGAGGAGCGGGCACCGAGCGCACCCGACCATGCGATCGGGTTTGCTTCAAACGCTGAAGAGCAGCTGCAGTGCTGGGCATATCGGCTATGCACTGTGCTGGGCTCGCGGAAACTTGCGCCCCCGCTGTGATGTCAGCGAGCGGGGTGGCAGAGCTGGCATGTTCAGCTTGGTCACGAGAAGAACGCACAGGTTGCGAATTCTTAGAGTAACGGTGTTCAACGCGACTGATCTTCGGTGCGCCAGGGGCCTGTCGTCGTGATTTGCATGGCGTTGAGGCTGCCTTTCCAAGCTTGTGGGGAGTGTGCTTTAGGTGCGCCGGAGGAGCAGGAGGCACGACATGGACTGCAGGGGTGGTGCCAGTTGCCCTTGAAGTGGCCGGAGAATCATATAAGTCAGTAGGAGATAGAGCACCCGGAGTGAAGTACTGTGTCATTGTACCTGCGGAGACTACTACTGTCACAGCTAGGTGTTTCAACTACGGGGCACTAGGGACAAAATCAGAATCAGCGTACTCGCACGGGCTTGTTGTGGAGTTGCGTTGACCACATCCAGTGTTTGCTCCATCTCTGACTTGCCTCGGCCGGCACGCTGCTGCGTCGCTGGCTTGTGCTCTTTGCGCACGGCCTCGTGTTGCACAACCCCGTCAGTGTCATTCATGACATGAAGAGCAGCTCTCCTGCGACGAGCATTACTACCTGAGACTTCCGGTTTGGATACCATGGTGTTTGTACTGGGGCTCTCTGGGGCGCAGTTTTCCGGCTGGTCGCCAGAGCTAGTGCCGGCCGATGACGGGGGGGTGTATCCTTCGGCGAGCAGCTTATTCATTATTTCATCACTTCTGATATTGGCCTGCACGTCGCACATCGTGCCCACCATCGAAGGGCAAAATTTGGCCAATGACTGATAGCGCGATCCAGGACTGGCCCTCGGAAGCTGGAGCGCGATAGGGGCGGTACCTTGATCCCCCATTCCTTAGCTATTTGCTGCAGCTCTTTTCGACTCTGATGCTTCAGATAATCCATCGCTGGCGAAATGCTGCCTGTGAAACGTCCTCAGAGTCAACAACTGTCCGACAGGCTACGCATGAGGAAACGAAAGCCGAAAGCTCTAAAATTCAGGAAGATGATTCTTCACTGCGTCAAGTGGGATTGCGCAGAGATGTCATCTCCGCATGCACTGCACAGGGAGGCTGGAAGGAGTAACGATGCCTACCTCCGCCGTTGGCACATATCCTGAATAGTTTGGTTGACAAACAGCATGGTTTGGTTCATGCTGTGAGCATAGGGGGGTCCTCTGCGTGACGAGCCTTGCTTTCATCATAACGCGCAGACCGAGAGTTCACGCGGTGGCGTGGGGTGCGCGTCCCTGTCATCCTCGCTTCGGATTCGTCTGGTTATATAGTGTCTATAAATATTTGACAGAGACATATGCAGCCCAACTTCGTAAGCAATCAGCACATGGACTGTTCCTGGAAACAGAATGATATGGGGCGCAAAGGCCCAACCACAGTGTGTGGCAGTAAGCGCAGTGCTCTTCCACGTACACGCAGCGAATAATCGTCTTGTGGGTGAGACCGCGATTTAGGTAATGTTGCGTTTCAAGTGATGGCTTCTATCGTGACTTTGTGTACGAAGCAGCCGCGTCGCGGCTCGTTGTGTTGCGCGCTGTACATTCAATACACAGTGGACGGGTCAAATGGGCGTGTATGGCCGATCACTGTACATTGCTGACGCCCGACATCGCCGGCAAAGTGTGTAATGAACATTCATGCAGCAGCGCTCCAGAGTTTACGTTTTTGACACCCAGGCGACCGTTTGGTTTTCAGTAATTGCGATATTGTTTAGACACATAGACCCATCAGATGACACTTGAACTGTGATGCTGTTTGTGCGCGAATGCATCACCCTGATAACACGCACGACAGTTGTGCTCATGCAGATGATGACAAGCCACGTCAGTCACGTGAGCTTGACTGAGCTAGACTGCATGGATGCAATTACCGTCCAGATCTGTGAATTGTCCACTGACGAATGCCGTATTCCAACCCACATCAGATAAACAACTAACATGTTCTTGGCTCCGTTGCAGCGGTTCGTCAGTGCAGCCAATTGCGCCATGAGGAAGAACCCAACACGAGTCCAGATGCAAAAGCTCTTCCCTGCATTGATGTAAGGCTGACCAGCCAGATCATTGAGATGACATCTGCATATGTTCATCACTTGACTGCCCTCGAGCTTGCAGATGCCAAGCAGGCGCCAGGTGTATGTTGTGTGTGGCCAGGTGTGCTTTGTGTCCATGCTGCCTGTACGTACACAGACCAAAGGCCGCGGCCGGAGGCGCAAGTTACATACACACACACGTCTTAGCTGCCACATGCAACCGATAGTGGCTTACAAGGGTCTGAAGCGTTGTGAACCTGGCAGCCACATCTTGTGATAGTGCCGGTGAACATCCAATGAATCCTGCAGCCCATGGGCTGGTAGGTCTTGACAAGTCCGCCTGCATGAGCCACTTCATCCGCAGGGCACCAATTTGTCTGTTCCAGTGTCAAGGTGTTCCCTCACTAGAACAGGTCTGTTCTTGGCAGTTTGTGACGTATCTTGGAGGTCGTGCAGGCCCTGCCGCCCTGCCAGTTGCTCGGTTTGCTTTGAATCATTGAAAGCAGTGACTCTGCAGAACACGACTTCAGGCCGGCCTTGAGTCAAAAGGTCAAAGTCGGACACACAGGCAGCATCGCAGTGACCGCACAGGACTGCAACACACCCAAGCCACACAGCTGGCGCCATGAGTCATGAGAGCACCGGTCAACCAGATGAGAGGCACAGCAGCATCTACTGTCAGACACAGCCGGATCTACTGTCAGCATTCTGCTTATGTGTCCAGGGAACATCAGCAGTGCCGGCTTATGATGAACCATGGAGGGCATCGTGGCAGCATGTGTGGATTGGAGCTGGTGGGGATTATGCTGCTGGGCAGTCAGCTGTTGGCAGTGGGATGCTGCAGCTGGGTGTACAGGGCCCGATCTCATAGAACAATTCTGAATATCCAGGTCGATGTTTTGGGTGGCAGCCCTGAAAAATGCTGTAAAGCGACCCAACGCTGGTGTACACTTCACTGCCCAGCCTGAAGCTCACAAGTACCAACACGCTCTGCGCCTGCCAGGCTGCTCTGCACTGCTCTCACATCTTCAACGCCCCTACGTCGCAGTTTCATGGAGTTGATGCAGCAGGGGCGGCGTCAAGCATGCAAGGTACGCCAATGAGACGACGATGCATGAGGTTAGAGGGTGGCAGGCATCGTGACAATGCAGTGGTGTTGCGGTTATGCCACTGGATCGTCCAGGCTCGCATCACTGGCACACGGCGGCAATGTGTCCAAGTATCAGCTCAGCTCGCTCAATTAGCCTCGGAGAGTTTTGGACTACGCCTTGACTCAAACTCAGTCTTCAATCTCTGATACGCTACCCGAGCTTGAGTCCATCATGCTGCGGTCGAGAGTCAGACAAACAAATAACAGGAGCTGAGCTGGCGCTCTGGTGGCCGTGGTGGCCCGGGACTGTGAATCTGGCAATGCCCTGAAAGATCTCGTGACTTCAGGCGCTCGCAGCTCCAGGCGGTCTGCAGAGTGACAACTGAGTTGCTTTTGCTGATGTCCTTGTGTACTACGTGTACGTGACCACCTCGCTCAGCACAGGAGGAGGCCCTGTGAGTTGCATACGGTCGTCTAAGGGGGGTTTCCAGGTGGTTTACCCCTTCGGCATATGTGGTCCCATTAACTCGGAGTTGTCAATGTCCAATAGGATACGGCTCAGTAAACTCAGATTTACTTTGCTTTACCTGCATGTCTTCAGAGGACAAGTGCAGCGGGGCAGGCAGCACCACAAACACAGTGAGCATCGCAAGAGTACGATCACCGACCCAGCCCGGCACACCTACACCACAGCCGCAACCAGCGCAAGCAGAACCCGCCTGTACGTGCGCCACGTGAGCTTCTGGAGGCTTGGACCGGCAGCTCCAGGTGGTTTCCCAGAGGCAGCGGTGGCTGGACGCTGTAGCTGTGCCAGATCACATCGCATTCTTCAGGCAATCTGTGGCCATGCTGATGGAGGACTGCGGATCAGCGCAACTGCCGGCTGAGTCAGATGCCTTTTGAGCTGGTCTTAAATGGAGCTCGAGCTAGTCTTAAGGGGTCTTCTTTTGGGATGGCCCATCGTGGGAGGTGTCTTATCAAGAAGCGGCCTTGGACAGGCAGCCCCTTTTATCAACCCCTTCAATGACCTCTGTGTCACGATGCTGTGTACCTGCTGTTCCACACTTGTATACATCTCCTACACTGCAGCAGGTGCACAATGCCCGGTCGTTCGTTGCAGGATCCTCCGGAACAGGGTGAGGTGTGGAACAGGTCAGGTCTGACAGCTGTGCAAGCCTCTGCTTAGCTCACACACTCCTGAAAATGACTTGACACAGTTCTCAGGCTGTCATATACTGCACACGGAGCTGAATTGAGGCGTTGTTAGTACATGGTAGGTCTAGATAGCTGTCAGACAGGTGAAGCAGATGGCAAGGCTGGTCGAGCCGGTGGAGCCGGCAGCCGGTGGAGCCGGGAGTGGTGGGGGAAGGCATGTATGTGTTATTCTGGTTGTGCGTGTGCTCTTCACATAGCTTGATTCAATGGGTCATTGCCATTTCAGTGACCGGGAACAATCGAGGCGTCGACGGAACGTGTTCGTGAGCTGGACTTGTAGCGGCTTAGCTCAAGGTGTTTGGGACAGCACAACTGCTGCACATGTCCGCCAGCCGGCCTGCTGAGTGCCCAGGTTGAGGACACGGACAGCTCGAAAGGCTGAGTTTGACGCTCAAATGGATGTGACCGGGACAAGGACCCAACAAAGGAACAGCACTGCAGCTGAATATCCAATAATTGGGGAGTGGGTTGGAATGCGATGCAGCCAGCTCTTCACTTCCACTTTGCCAGACCGAGCAATGTCTCTGAGTGCCCTGCCACTTTCAGATGCCGTGAACAGGCGATCGAGTACAAGTTCTGTGCATGGCCTGTCCCTAGAATCTGTCTCAGGCTGGCGGGCCCGCTTGGCAGGCACTGCGATGGGCAGCTCTTCTGGGACAGGGGCTGCACCTCATGACGCCCTATGTGATGCACGCCACCTCTCATGATGCCTGTGAAAGGATTTCTGCTCCGCAGGCACGACGCATGGACAGCAACGCAAGAACCTCGAGGCTGCACAACAGCACGCCATAGCCCGTAGAGCAGGAGTGCCAACACCGGTACGAACTTACGTGGTGCACCGTCAAATGATTTCAAGCACCAGTCATGTCGAACTTGAACACTGAGATGTCAGATACTGTGGGAGACATGCCAGTTATTCCCATCGGTATGCAAATGCCAAGTGGTTTAGCCTCCACTTCGGAGGCCTTGGCCTTGCGCTGCACGCCGCCAGCATGTCCAAAGTGTTGAGCAGTAGCATTGGCACGTGTCCGGCAGGGCATTGAATCAACGCTCAGAATCAACCCATCCGTACATGTCGAAACACCTCTGAGTGTGGCACCTATACCACTCAACAGGTGTCCATGTCGAGCAGCCGTTGCAGATATCATGTGACATAGAGCATGCCTCATCCGCGACACCAGATTAGGCTTCCACTTGGAGGCACATCAACGCATTCCATTACCGCCTACTAGCCACAACATTAGCCTAAAAAAGCCTGTAATTCGACTTCAGGACGTCGAAGTCATCTAAGGGTGAGTTTGCCGTAAGTACTCTGCAACATGTGGGCTTTCATTCTAACCCACTGGGAAAGCTTGGCTCTGGTGATCAAACCGATCCTGGACCAGCCACCACGGCATGTACCGGCTCAGTAGAGCCAGCAGGCCACGGCATGGGGCATTCAGCAGCGGTGATGATCGGGGGAAGGCGAAATTGGCCCGGGGTCCCGGCACGACGCTGACTCAAGAAAGATACGTCCTTAAACGCGAAACAAACAACAAGTGTGAAAATCTACCGATACTTCGAAATGTAAGAGACTATCATGATGCTGCTGCACGCCGCTGTATTACCTCAGCGTATGATGCTACCTGCTTGCGCTGTCGCTTTGGCTTCCTGCAAGGCGCCGTCGACAATCAGCCAAAGATTTCACATTCTCACCCAGCTATGTGGCATATAAACGACAGCCTATATTATTGCTTCGGGTGGGCCTGCGCGTACCGTTTCGCAACAGGTCGACCCCGTCGTTGCCGTCCACCAACCTCAGTTTGGCTGCGCGCCGCGTCCACAGCACGATCACACGCATGTGGCTTGCCCTCCAGGTCACATGAATTCGAGGATAGAGCGAATGTGACATCAGATCCCGACAAGCCCTCCATGCTGTGGTTCACCGAGTCGAGCCATGCATGGACTTTCTCGTGGGACTTGATGGTCGATCCCTGCACCATTGCCCTCAATGCACAGACTTATTGAAGGGTAGGAGAGCATGCAATTATGTGTTTCAGCAGGAGAGCTGCCGCAGAAGTAAGGGGAACAAACGAGGAGCAACAAGTATGCATTTCCCATCGCACAAGGACACATCATCGGCGAAAAATACCAGGACCTCCCTGCCCCGAACACTTCCCCAGAACATTAATGATGTGAGCACCGCACACTGATGTTCTTCGGTAATGTCTGCCGGTCCCAAATAGACGCCGAACAGTCCATAGCGGCAGTACGACAACATAATAAACGTGCGCTTACTGTTTTGAAATGACATACGGGATGCCACGCTTCGGAGTAATCCAACCAGGCACTTGAGCACCATGACTTGTACATGACTTGTACACGATCATACGTTGCTCGTTCAGCAATGACAGCGTCGTTTGGGCGACAGCGCAACCGGACGGCAGTTCGCTTGCCGTGGATGTGACCTGAATGAGACTAGGGCCAGTACAAAATCCGATGGGAGTGACACTCGAGCAAATTGTCTGTCAGCAGCATGTCGAATGATTAGCGTCCGTATGGCATACGCTGGCAGACCTCGCAGCCTCGATTATGATAATTGAGCGATGCAAAACGATTCTTCCGCAAGTGGGCAAGGGCACGCAGAAGCAGACTAGCATAACACTGTCCCTGACGCAGCGGCTTTTCAAGGCATGCTGCGCACCAGCTCAACATCTTCTTGCTGATCTGGAGTCGAAGCTCCACAGCCCATCGCGACTTCGCAGCAGCAACAGGAGCAGTTATGCACCAAACTCTAATCACAGCAAAGTGTGCCCTGCCAGTGACCCATGAGTGCAGCTTGTCCACTTACAGGCGTGCACGATCACGGACGCTGGGCAAGCGACAATGTGCCGGTGCAGAGTATGCAGCCGACACCAGCAGCCGATATGCTTTCATGTTTGATGTCAAGACGGTGTTTGTTCGCAGCTGTCGTACCGCAAAACGTCCGAACCTCCAAGGACACCGGCGATCTTCCAAACTCATGCATGGACCTCGCAGACACAGCGCGGTGCACCGCGGCGCTGAAGTTTGTCGGAAACTTGGCAATGCGCAGGTCTGGTCTTTGGACTACAAGGGCGCAACAATACTGCACCTCCAAACGCAATCCGCGTAAGTCGCAATGTGTCTGCATTTGCTCTACCCCGGCGATCGTGTGCGATTGCACATCGACACGCGCTTACGATCTCCTAGAGATACCTCTCTGGCGAGCACCGCGTGCCTCCTTCGTCGACGTCACAAACTGTTTTCAAAGCCGCCTCGAGTTCACGAAGCATCGTCATTGTGGCTTGTGTCCGGCCGAGTCGATACCGGATCTCCTACGGGCTAGAGTGACTGGTCGCGTGACACATAGAGAAAAAAACATTGCGCTTGACATTGTCCTTGGATCACGAGCTGTTCGATATCGGACCGTCGATATGCCAGATGGTCCGGAGTCCGGACGTTGGCAGTCAGTTGCACTGCCGAGCTCTGAATCACCGTCACGACTTCTTAGGATTGTACTGTTGTCCCAAGTGCGTGGAGCCAAGATCTCGCAATTGCGGGTTTCGTCTGTATCGGGCTGCTCCCCTCACGGTGTCGAACGCGTCGTACGGCTTTTGTTTCGACGACAAAGATGAATACATATTTTCGAGATACGACGCGGTGTAGGACGCAGCTGGGGCAGTCGCACTTGCAGCCATCTGCATGCAGTCACAGGATGTGGTGGTGCCTCAAGTGTTTTGATGCGGAGGCTATAATCATGATGCATTGCAGACCGTGCAAGTCAGGCTGGTAGTTTTTGCCATCACTGATGGCATGTACAGGGCAGAATATGCACGGGTGCCCACCATGAGGGGGAGATCCACGCAGTCACTGCAGCATGACAGACAGTCGAATCCTCATCTATTGGATAGAGACGTGTATTTATTGCTATAAATGACCGCTTCTGCGACGCAACTTTTGAGGCACAAGAATTGGACATCACAGAGTTCTATGACACTGTTCTAGGTGGACGTCCGCGCAAGTAGTGTAGCATTCAAACATATCCTTAATGTAGCAGAGAAGATGATTCTTGTGTGCTGATAAAGATGAGTGATCACATTGCAGATCAACACGGAACAACTGAGGCAGAACACCATACTGGGTGGCACTGGGAGCGTCGCCCATAGTTAGCATGCGGGCACCCAGCTCTCAACAAGTCACGCATTGCCAGCCAGACATCCGGAAAACAAACGCAATCTCGATCCAGGGGGTCAATTCACTCGATCTATCGAATAATGTCTTGCTTGCGATAAGACCTTTTTCCGATACTCTTCTGTGCGCTGCGTGAAAAACATATAAGCATCCGCCTGCGCTGGCGAGTGTTCATTGGGGGTGTCCAACAGTTGTTGAATTCCTTTGAGGATCTGATTCACGGTGATCGACGGGCGCCAGTCCTCATCCTGCACAAATGGCTAATTTAGTGCATATCATGTACCAGGTACACAATCCAGTCACCCCGCCACAAGCAAGTGCTCTGCGTGCCTTCAGGCTTCTAGATTGAATCGTGTTCAGCCATCAGCGCTGGCCATTGGCACTGAGAGTGGGCACTGGCCATTGCCGGTGGGTGCACGTCTCAGCCTCATCTCTAATGGACTTCTGATGACAGCACGAAAGCATGGCAGGTTATAAACTTTGCAGGACAAGGACACTGACGAAGCAGAGCCACACCTCATTGATTATGGAAAGACACACGGTACCGGACGGGTAGACATTGGGATGGAAAAATCCGGCTGGGAATTTGCACTGCACAGGCAGGGTTCGTGAGATGCGCTACAGCATTGCCAATGTGGACTGCCCACACCCGGACAAGCTTGAATATCAACAAAATGAGCAGCAAGGTCGGCATGTTGCAGATGGCAATGTACCTTAGGAGGCCGCGAGGGATACTCTTCTGTGAACTCTAGTGTCAACGGATAAAAGCCATTGTGCCAGGCCGTTCCATCCTTTCCAGGGATCAGGCAATCCCATTTCAGCAAGTCCATCGACCTGCAGCAGGTGGTCGATGGAGGCCTCTCTCGGCACATACAAGTCTGAGACGTCAGGATTCTCAGGCACAACAGCCTGCTTTCACTGAGAACAGCGGTCTGACGCATGGGGCCTGAAGCATGGGGGCGACTTACCCATCAGCATTTTTGGTCGGCTTTGCAGAGAAACCAAACTCCTTTTCCTTTCTAAACGTCTTGCGCTCCTCCGCGAGACGCTGACGGGCAAGTCCGCCTGACATTATTGCGTGACCGAGGCCCAACCACGATGCAACACACTGTTAATTCAAATTGAACACTCGAAGATTTTGCAAAAAAATGCCATTATTGTCACGCAGTCACGAAAGGAAAATCGGCACAACAACGCGGACGACCGAATGGTCGTGTCGAAGCGATCAAGCAGCCACACCGTCGTCAGCAAGCTCTTCGCATCGGTACACTACGTGAGGACTTGCACTTCTACGTGAGCTGGCTGGCATGCTAAGACGTCCGTACTTTCGAAGTGTCGAGCAGTGCACCGAGCGCTGTCTCGTAGCTTCACGAAACGTCTCGAGAATGACTGTGGCGAGGTGCGCACAGCTCTGATACGTCAGATTTCACGCTCCACAGGCAACATGATATTCAGATATATATAGGTGAGGTATATGCCCCCAGACGTTGTGCGCACACATCAACCACCTCGTTTTTTTATGGAAGCTTCAGCACCACCTTTTGGAAAGCATATTATCTCGGCTGCCAATGCCTCTACAGGAGCATCGATCATCGATGTTACAGCGTTGTCCCTCAGAGTCAAGGTGAAATATTTACATTGCACCGGCGTCCTTCAGATCAAGAAACTCGCTCCAATGCAGTGATCAGGCCTCTGTGACCAAACCAGAAGCCCAGGTTTGTATTCAATCAAGTCGTGCCAGCGCGCACAATATTACCAAACGTGCGCGCTGGCACGATATTGCTGAATGACACATCCAGGCGACCCCGGCAAGGGGTCGCCTGGATGTGCTACTTCACCCCTTGGCGACCCCAACAAGGGGTTCTGCCATTTCACCCCTTCACCCCTTTGCGACCCCAACAAGTTGTCGCCAAGGGGTGAATTGGCGAATGTGTGTACAATGTGCACTTGAACAAAATGGCTTGAAGCATCACAGTACATGTTGAGGTCATGCACCTCCTAACAGCTACCCGGCCGCTGAAGCTGCATGGACGACTTGGCAGCTGAGAGTCAGGCGCGACGTGCCCATCTGCAGAGAGAGAGCCAATGCAACGTACTCTGTTGCCGATGCTCTGGGTGCACCAGGTCAGGCAGCCGTTGCCCAATGCCATCCGCCCGCTGTGGCTGGCCAGCCAAATGCCGTGGTCGGCGGCATCAACGCCGATGCCCATGTGTGCGGGCTGACACAGGCGGCGGGCCTCATCGCTGCATGCATGCATGCATAATGTGATTTGCTGACGTTACACGTGTACCCAGCTCCCGTCCATTCTCTCGTCGTCTTGTTGTCACACAAGGTACATATGATTCAAGGGCGTTGTGCCATGGTGAGGACCACTTCGAACCCTGTAGGTGCCAATGGCCACTTCCCAGGAGCACCGATCAATGAGGCCCGGCACTAGATCAGCTGACCCTGCAGGGTCAACTTGACCATTGAATGCACACTGGGGACCCGCTGCCCAACGTCACCGGTACATCTGTGCATATGATTTAAGACGTACGTAACGACATATGTATCAGAATGGAATCAGGAGTTTAGCGATCGCTTACTGTGATCAGTTCCATACACGGTGACACCGCAAATGCGTGTTTGCTTCAGCTACATAAACCAGACGCAGTAGCTATTCGCTGATTTTTGCTCGGTGGCGGCTGACCGTGCTCGTGTGGATGGTCTGAGTGTGTACCCATCCTCCCCTCAGTGTGCTTAGACTGATGTCACGCCGATTTGCATGAGGGGCAATGCCCGATTCGGATGCTCGCCAAGTCATCGGCCCAAGACCGCAGCAACGTACACGGTGCATTGTAATCGTGGGATTGCACCATCGAACTGCGAGAGTCCAGGGCTGCATGATCGGGCCTGCCTAGCATGTGGTCACTGGACTGCATGCATTGTCTGCACCTGCGATCAACACAGCTGATTCTGATCATCGATGACCAGCATGATCGCGACTGTTCCTAGAAACGAAGACCCTGGCCGCTATACTGGAGGCTCAGCTGTATCATCTGTGCACTTGCTGGATGTAGATTGGAAGATGATGTTCGCAGCCAGAGAGTTTGCCGCTGCGTGTTCATGCTCTTCCATGGACTGGCACAGCATAGACAGGCCTGCCCAGGCCTGATCTGACAGGCACACCATCTTCCGGCTCGAGACATTCCAATGCAGCCTCAACCTCCGGGACAGTACTCAAGGTATGCCCAAGCAGCAGAGTATGCAGATTGCGCGGCTTGCACAGCGTCTGTCATGCCCAAGACGCGGTCCAGGCTGCCGAGCACTCAACCCCGGATAGCGGGATACATGATGGACAAGTCCCAGGCATGCAGGGCCCACGATGCGCATTGCTCGACGAGCACAGGCAATGAACGGGTCCGATTTGTATGTGCCTTTGCATCTAGGCGACTCCGAGAATGCGTCTGATCGCTGCGTTGTGAGAATGACCCGAAGGCCGTGCATAGGAAGCTTGCCTGAATCACTATGAGCGCAGCTGCGCATACACGTCCTTTGGGAGGAACCCAAGAATAGAGATTGCTCCCTTGCGAGAGGAATGCAAAGAGCATGTAGGCTCTTTCCAGTCGCGATCCGGCAGCAGAACAGCATCGTTGAGCAAGCTGCTACGTCTACCCAGCACTGGTCGCCGCTGGCCAATTGCGTTCCGTGCACCGCCGATAGTGCAGTTTATCACACCTGTCCCGCGCTCTTGTCCAGTGATAATCGTCGTCGAGGAAGGCAGCTTTCTGATGATGATGGTTGGGAGCGCTTGGTCGCGTTTCATAGGCGCGAGGTACTGGACAAGCCGAGATCAGGCAAGCTAGCTCCTCCCTCGTCTGAGAGTGTAAAGGAGTACCGACAGGCAGTAAAAGATGGTCGACAATCGGCCCACGAAGATGATCCGGCCGTCGATGTCTCGGATGCCCCATTCAGTGAGCTCGTGGCAGTGGCAGAGGGGAGGCTGCCTGGCTACTGTGCCCCGGTCTTCCCTAGTGAAGCACACGTGTCCCCAAATCCCAAAGGCCGGCTCACAAGTACGTCATTCAACAGTAGCAAGCTGCTCATCCTGCCGAGGAGCCGCTGTGTGCACACACGATACGTGCATCTACTCAGTCACCACCATCACACATCTCAGTCTACTCAAGCCCACGCCTGCCCTTGCCTGCGCGACAGTAACCTAAGCATCGATGCCTATGCGTTTTCCCAGGCTGTGTTGGTATGCTGTGGTTCTCCACCATCCTCTGACTGAGCAGGCCTGCTCACAGATCGGACTCTGCCAGATTGGCAGCCATACAGCCAGATGGCACGGCTCGTGGCAAACCGATACGGGCCTGAACTCGACATCCAGCGCCTCTTCTCTCCTGCGGACAAGGCTGCGCATGGAGCGGGCGTGAGCATACACAGCCTGGCGTACTTCTCAGACAACCGCCTGCCCAGCGCCGTGCGACCCCCTCGCCGCCGCCACACCTGCCCGGGCAGCGCCTGCCATGCCGTGTCATGGCTGGCCAAGCACGCCACTTCACTGAAAGCCATATCGCAGTGACCCTGAGGACTGTGTGGGCAGAGAGCTGCAAGGCGGCGGCAGTCCTAGAGGCCCCCGCCTGATGAACCTGGCAGCTGTGTACATTGAGTGTTTCAATTGTACGGTTGACATGTATGATTTGACGCTTGTCTGTTTCGCACATGCGAAGCAGGCCTCAAAAACCAGCTGCAACAGCACTCTGCTGCAGCCACCGGGCTCTGCATCTGTGCACTGCCTCCATGCTTCACATTCATCCGCATCCACAGCCGCGAGAGCGTTTGGGCTGTGCGGCGGCCGAATGGACTCACACTGAACTCCACATTGAACCAGACGGAGGCACCAATGCAGAACCTGCACATCCTCTGCCCTGCCATCATCCTCGCGTGCCCCACCAGCAGGCTGTGTTGCGGCAGCTGTCACGTTGCAGCGCTCTGTCGCTGCGGCGCATGGCTTCGCATGTGCCAGGCACACCAGGTCACGAACAGCAGATCGTCACTCGGTCGCTCTCCTGCCCCGCATGCGTGCTGTGCATGCTGTGCGTGCCGTGGTGCAGCGCGCGCGTGCTGTGCAGATCGTGAGGTACCTCCTGCGGCTCGACATGGACACCCACGCCCTGCCGGACCTCCACCAGGAGACCATGCCGCACGGCACCACATTCACCGCGACCCACGCCAAGGTGCGACCCCCGCTGCCATCTGCCCCTGCTGCAGCACATACCGGCACCCGAAGGACACCCCAGGTGGCCTCACTTCGAGAGCCCTGCTTTTGCAGAAGCTGTCACGGCCCCCACGTGCCAGGTGATGCCCAAGCTGCACTCTGCCTCATGCGTGAGAGTAGACCTCTAGTCGAATAGCCCCCCTGTCGTTTCCTGCGTCACGGCATCTCCATCGGGTTTGCGTGGTCACGAGCCGTCCTCCTGCGGCGCCAGCTGTGCCGGTCGGCGTGCTGGCACCGTATAAGCCATTCGATGAGGCTGCATCGTTCCCCGCCTGTGAGAACACTGCAGCTGGGAGATCCCATGCAGCTGTCCTCCGCCCTGCACAGCCACCGCACGGCCGGCTCAAAGTATCTCAGTGCAGCGAGCGAGGTAGCGCTGCGCATGTGCCGCCGAATGCATGACGCAGGGCCGAGGTCAGCAGCCCCCGCTGTGACCTCGTTGAGTCGCACCCCTGCAGAGGGACTCCACAGCCCGCCCAGCACAGCCCGTCCGCCCGTGCGCATATGCTTGCCTCTCTACCGTTGCCGTGGTGGCCATCGCAATGTGCTGCTTGCACATCACCGCCCCACACAGCCCTCTGCACGCGCTTCAGCCACGCGGCAGACAGCGGTCGCCAGGCAAGGCAGCGATGCACATCCCCTGTGGCGAATGCCCCTGGAGGTTCACCTCCAGTAGTTGTATGCAGGACAGGCGGGACTTCCTGCAGCTGTGTGGCGGGCGCAAGATGCTAGAGTCCGTCGAGGCACGCGCGACGCAGATCGACGTTGTGGCGCGGGCGCCCCTCCCGGACACACCGCAGTTCAGCCACGCCCAGGCCGTGTGCCGCCGGTGCGCCCCACTGCCTGCCCCCTCCCCCCCCCCCCCCTTGTTGCCAGTGTGTCCGAGGTGCGGTTGGGTGTCTAGCGAGCCGGTGCTGTTGAAGGCTTTACGGCTGGCAGGCGCAACCATGCATGGTGGCCGTCCCGTGCCGAGCGCGACTGAACGTGCGACGCAACCAGCAGCTCGTGCCGCAGTCGGCCTCGGCGCACGACCACGCCCATTGCGCCCCCGCATACATGTTGCGTGTGTATCTGCAGTCGTCGCACATGGTACGCAGAGATCTCCCCCCCTCTCGTGTGTCACCACGAGGCCACAGCCGCTCCACCGCGCTCATGTGGACCCAGTCCGCTGCAGTAATCACCGCATGCATGGGCGGTGGCATGCATGCGTGCACGCGCGGTGTGTACAGGATCAAGGAGCTCAAGGTGCCCGCGCTGCTGGCGGGCGGGGCCGTGCGGGACCACCTGCTGGGTCTCGAGCCTACCGACTACGACATCGCCGCGGGCCTCGGCACCGCGGAGCTGCTCTCGCTCTTCCCCGGCAGCCGCCAGATGCGCAACGCCGTCGGCACCGTCGAGGTGCCCGGGGCCCTCCCTGGCTCCTCCGTGGAGGTCACCCCCATGCGCAACTTCGGGCCGGCCTCCGCGGCATGCTTCTGGGCGATCAACCGCGCGCGGTGCGCTCTCGCGCCGTTCGCCGTATGCACGCACACCGCGCTTGTGGCCTGCCTTCTGCTTGTAGACGCGACAGTTGCGGCAGCCGCTGCGCTGCATATGCGCCTGCCTGATATGAAGAGTGGCCTATGCTCAGGTGCACCCTGAGTCGCACCCAGGATATGAGCCTTTGTGCAAAACATGGACGCCCCGGCAGTGTTGACGAAGTCGTAGGGTCGCTGCCCCATCCGCGTGTGCATGCATGGCACACCAGTAGTTGATGGTACATGGGCTAGAGCATCCCGCGGCCTTGCCACGTACAGCGCGGAGTATCCCCAGTCTTGGTGGGGGAGCCTCACTGCGGCTGTGGAGTGCGTGCAGGGATGCTGCCGGGCGGGACTTCTCGGTGAACAGCCTCATGATGGACCCGCACACCGGGGACGTCTTTGACTGCAACGGCGGCCTGCGCCACCTGCGCGCCTGGCTGCTCGCGCCTGCGTCCATGGCCACCTCGTCTCTCACGGCCGACCCCGTCCGCTGCCTGCGGTGTGGCCCCCCCACTCCTGCCCCCTGCGCATACATGTTGCTGCCAGAGAGCGCACGGCAACGGCTCAGAAAGAAGGCTTGTAGTAACATTCACTGTGCGAAACAATGTGAAGCAGCAGCAGCCACATGGGGGCCCATGCCGTTCCGGCATGCTGCCCACAACAGCAGCCAGGTTTCCCCACCGTGGCTCAATACAGAGTTGAGCTCACGCACCATCATCGAGACATCACTCCATCTGCCTGCACTGACAGCCTGAGGCCTCTGCACGCGGTGAATCGCAGCAATCCACGTCACAGCGCGCAGCGCGTGGCAAGCTATTCCTTGCAGTCCACCCGCTGTTGCCGCGCAGGATGCTGCGGTTTGCGGCGCGCTACGGCTTCAGCGTCGACCGCACTCTCGCGCTCACCGCCGCCCACCTCTCCGCCGGCCGGCTGCTATCTCCCCCGTCCAACCTCAGCTACTCTCGCCGCTCCCGCTGGCGCGCCGCCTCCGCCGCCGTGCACCTCGACGCGCAGGTGCTCCCAGAACCTTCCAGTGCGCCACGCCCAACGCTCGACCTGCAACAGCCCGACGCGCTCGCCGAGGGGCCCCCGACGGACGTGGCGGCGGTAGCCACCGCCCCGCCGCCGCCGCCGCCGGGCGGCGAGCCGCCGCGGCTGCGGGACCCCCGCACACCGCCGGTGCAGGAGCAGGACATGGAACCTCTTGCGCCGGAGTTTGTGGGGGACCAGTCCCGCACGCTGCAGCTACGACGCGAGATGGTCCTGGAGGCCCACCCCTCGGTGATCAGCACCTGTACGGTGCCCTTGCTGTGCTTGCAGATGTGGTCAGCAGAGCCACAACTGCCTTTGTGTCGGCGAAGGCCCCGGCATCTGCCTGTCGTTACCCTTTGCTCGCAGCACCCTTCGTGTCCTGGTGCTGCACGTTTGTGGTGTTGGATGCGCACATGTGTGCTTGTGGTGGATATGTGTGGCTGGAGGCAGAGGATGCTTCTCATGCATGAAGCTGCGTCGACCCGCTCTGAGCCGCCCACAGCCACTCCCAACGCGAGGCGGGTGTCCAGCTCCACAGAGCCAGCGGGGGCTACAGCTGGAGCCAACGGACATACTCATACGCCGTGGCCCATGCTTTGCACTCATGCACACGCGCCTCGCGCAGCCTAACCGTGCAATGCGCAAATGCATGCAGGGCCGGCGCACTTGATGGCGCACGAGGTGCACAAGATGGTCGCGCAGGACCGTGTGCTGCCGGGGGCGCTCGCGGACGCGGTGCAGCTCGCGCTTGTCGCAGGCGTCGCCGGCCCGGCGCTGCAGCTGCCGGTGCTCGAGGTCGCGGGGGCCATCGACGACCGCCGCCTGCTGCAGGGCGAGCCGGCGCTGAAGCAGCCGGTCGCCGCCGGGTGCGCTCCGTCGCCGTTTCGTCGATTCCGTCGCCGCTGTGCCGCGGCTGCGGCTGCGCCACCGCCGGGGACAGCTCGGGGGGAGGCGGCATGGCGCAAGCTTCTGTGCTCCGCGACCCGCCGTGGCGGCGACGCTGCCGTGGTGCTGCGTGCTGAGCTTCCTCTCATGCATACGGGCACACACTGGCGCCATATGCGGCCGGCGTGTGCTGTGATCCATGACGGTAGCAGGTGTCGGTTGAATGCGTCTAGGCAGCGCCATGCAGCCATACCCGCTCGGATCGGAGGATGCACACGTTCAGTCGTGGCGTGGGGGCTCTTCGGCGCAGGCGGGTGACGGCTGCGCAGTTTGCAGGTGGAATTGCGCGGTGGAGCGGCTCGCGCGCATGCCGCCGCGGCTGTCGGGGGACCAGAAGCTGCTGACGCTGCTGCTCGGCCGCACCCGCGCCGGCATCGCGACCGTGCAGCCGCACACCTGGCTGCTCTACGCGCCGGCGTCGGCAGCCCGCCGCTTCGACATGTTCCGCACCTCCCTCCTCTTCCACCGTGTCCTTCTCAGCCCCGAGTACCTCGTGCGCTGTCTCCCCCTGCCCTCCCCAGTCCGTCACGTCTCCGCTATGGGTAGCACAGCGCATTTTGATTCCGTGGCTACAAGTGCGCTAGCGCACGCATGCATGCAGGACATCATCGGCCTGCCGGAGGCGCCGCCGTCGCGGCGTGGGCGGCTGAGCCCGCCCGATGAGCTGGACGCGATCCTGAAGCAGTCCGCGGGGGACTTCCGCACGCTGCTGGCGTTTGAAAAGTCGGCGGGCGCGCAGCACGGCGGCGACGCCGAGGCCTCGCCGTATTTCCGCTCGCTGCGCCGCGGCAGCGGCCACATCATGTGGAATCTCACGTACGGCACCTTTGGGGCCACGAAGCTGCAGAATCCCCCCCTGACAGCGCGGTCAGAGGCCCGCACCCCTGAACAGACCGCGGCGCTGCGAGCCGGTACTCCCCCCCACCCTACCCCCCCATCCCCCGGCTCGCTGCGCGAACTGCATGCTGGGCACAGGCAGCTGTGTGCAGAAGTCTATGCATGTGTGCGTGCTTTGCTGGGCACATCTGTGCAGCTCGTGATGTCCGTTCACATGCATGACGCGGCGGCAGCAGCCTGTCACGCGCACATCATCCGTCATGCATGCGAGGACTGCGTATCGTGAGGCCGGCTTGATGTGCTCGACAGGGGGAATGTGGTGCAGGCAACTGGGAGGCGCGTTGGCCGCTGAAGCAGCCGGAGGCGGTGCCCTGGACGCACAATGCATGCCGCCCCGGGCTCGCCCTGCGTGACCTGCGCGCAACCTCGGACCTGCCGGAGCCGCGCATCCCCCTTGACACCTCGCTCAACACCACCTTCTTCCGGCAGGCGCTGCTGCGGGCCTCCGCCGGCTGCCGCGTCGCGGCGCAGGCGCGAACGTTTGCGCTGATCGAGCGTGCCGGCCACTACCACCGCGTCCAGGCGGCGCTGGACATCGGCAAGGGCACGGTGGAGGCCGCGGAGATGGCGGCGCTGGACCGTGCTGCGGCGGAGCTGCTGGGAGACGAAGGGTCGTACGAGGCGACGCTCGCGAAGCGCCGGTTTGACCGCGCGACGCGGTCGATGCATGAGCACGGGGTAGATCCGCAAGCTGAGCATGCGGGAGTCGGGGAGGTGTACGGGGCTGATGTGCATCTGGAGGGGGGGGCGGCGGGCAGCGGTAGCTTAGATACGTCCGGCGCGGCAGCCGCCGGCGGGGTGGCGGTGGGCGCGGCAGCTCCGCATGCGCGCATGATGCATGGCATGCATGCACCGGGACAGCACGCATGCTCGGGGCACATCGGGGGCGACCGCCTGCATGCTGCGGGCTGGCGCGGTGCTGGCGCAATGGGTGCGGGGCAGTGGCGAGCTGGCATGAGCGGACAGTCTTCCGGGGAGGCTCCGGGGGAGGCTCCAGAGGCGAAGCGGCGGGATGGGCAGGGCGTCGAGCCTAGCGGCGATGGTGGTGCCGTGGAAAGAGTGGCCAGGGGGGGTCTACATGGGGCCCCTGGAGGTGCCGATGCTGCTGCACAGGCGACACTCGAGCAACATGCAGGTAGGTACAGCACGCATAGCACAGGCGGCGATTCCGAGCGAGATGCGGAGGCAGGTGTGTGGCATGACTCCAAACATGAGGCCCCATCTGCGCCGGGTGTGCGAGATGATGCTGCGGACCTCGGCCCAAGTGCCGACTCAGCGCAACCGGACGGGGTGTCAGTTTCGCCTGAGAAAGGCGGCATCTTCATGTCGCTGCGGCACGTGGCGCCGCCGTCAGTGCCGCCTCCGCCTCAGCCAGGCCGCCGCAGCGGCCGCCGGGCGCGAGTCCGCCCTGCCGCGAAGCCGCAAACCGCTGATGCGGCCGCGGCCGCTGCCGATGGACTGCATTCTCCACCACCAGCACCGGCGCCGGAGGCGCCGGGGGTGTGGGACGATCACTCAGACGACGACACGCGGTCCAGCCGCGGGCAGGCTGGGTCGGCGTGGCAGGGGAGGGAGGCAGAGGAGGAAGGGGACGAGACCGGGGATCCTTCCTCCGCTCGGCGCCGGCCGAAATCGGCGGAGTGGCGGCCGCGGCGCGTGCAGGAGGGCGCGTTTGCGGCGGACATGCGGGACGACCTCAGCATCACAGCGCTGTGGCGTAAGGGCCACGGCCGCCTCGCGTCCCCGCACTCGCGGCGCGACCGCACGATGCGGCACGCATTTCCGCAGCACGCCACCGGCTTCCATGCGGTGTGTGTACCCGCTCCTCATGCACTGCGCGGCCCCGATGATGCGCCTCATCAATGCCATCCTTGCGTCTCGAGCACATGCTCATCATTCACACGAACATTGGCCTAGTGTAATAGCACCGCAGCACTGCTCAGCTGGTTCCCGAAAAGCGCAGCACAGCACAGCGCAGCATAGCACAGAGACACTGAGGTGCTGCCGCAGTTGCTCAACGCGTGGATCGGCTGGGATCGCCTGCGTTACGCGCCGGCGGCGGACAGCGCAGAGGCCGACCCGGTGCGCTGGGGCCTGCCGGAGAGCCAGGTGAAGCAGCTGCTGTTTGAGGGCAAGGAGTCGACGCTGGAGGTGCTGGCCAACCTGCTGCACACCGCCGAGGCCCGCGCAGGCTTCAGGTGCCCCCCCCATCCTTTCCTCTCTCATCCGCTCTGTGTGAGAGCCGCAACTGGCTGACTCCCGGAAATTTGGCCGTGTATGCATGCACTCAAGTGGCTGGCCGTGTATGCATGCACTCAAGTGGTGCACTTGCGGCAGAAAAACGAGACAGCCCCCCTGTCCCCCTTCCGTTTAGGTTCATTCTTACAAATGCGACACCACACCGTGCAGCCATAGCACGGTTACAGTCGACTGCGCGCGGCTGTGATTCCTTTGATGCAGCGGCCGCTTTTGCCGCCCCGGGGTGCTGCCACACCTTACCGCCGTGCTGCGCAGGCGCTGCGTCCGGAATGTGAAGAGACAGCACGCCAGCGAGCTGCGCGCGCGGCACAGCGTGCGGGAGTGGGCGCTCTGCAACGCCGGCGCGCTGCTGCGGCCGTTCGGCGGCGCGTACGAGTGGAACCTTCCGGAGGCTTCCGAGCGCCTCGACCTCGGCAAGCGGCGCATGGACGAGCGCCGTTTCACGCTCGATGTCGCGCTCGCACTCCTGCAAGCTCGCCTCTGGGACGAGCCCGAGCTCATGGGGTCCGTCGTCCGGGCTCAGGAGGCCGCGGCTGAGGTGCGCACACGCATGGGGCACATGCACTGATCGCCTTGATATCCCTGCCATTCATTGCCCCTGCGGATGTGATGTATCATGCATCAAGCATGCATGCAATTACTGCCGTGCGGTGGGGTCCGTTTGAAGGCAGCCGTGTTTCGCCTTTTACGGCTGGTCACTTGGGCATGTGTCGGTGCTGCCGGTCGAAAAGGGTATTCGCATTGGAGAGCTTGTCGGCGTCTCACTCAGAGGTGGAGGTGAACTACACCTGGGCACAGCGCATATACTTTGGCTCCGGCCTAGAGGGCCATGCCATGTCGCGGCAGCCATGCGGATCGTCGCCGCCGTGGCACCGTGCCCATGAACTGCATGATCATTGGAGTTCTTATCACACCATTCATCTGGTGTTCCACACGCCTTCCACGCCACCTCAGTCAATCGATCCTCCCCACACAGCAGTCAGAGCTCCACATACCCCCCCTCCCGCTGCGCAGATGATCCCTCTGCACGAGGCCCTGACAAACGCGCTCACGCGGTGCCACCTCTTCGACCAGCACGGCGCGCTCGTGCCGTTTGTGTTTGTCGCGGAGCTCACCGCGCTCGCGCGCGTGCGCGCGCGCTTCGGCGACACCTTCGCCGTGCCGGAGTTCCCGCGCGCCCGGATCGGCGACGACTTCCGCCGCGAGCGCCAGAAGGTCATCCGCATGTCCCCCGGCGACCGGGTCATGACCGCGGCGCTGACGGGCCCGGACGCGGGGTCGGCGCTCGTGCCGGACGAGGTCGTGCGGGAGGCCTGGTGCCGGGCCGCGCCCTGGATGCACGTGTCACTCCCCGACTGGTGGGCGTTCAAGGTGAGGCTCTGCGCGAGCACCCGCCGTGGCGCATGCATGTGCTTGGAGTAACTCCACAGCGGACTGTGCCGCCGTGAGCGGATGTCGATGCTGTCAATCCTCACCGAGTGAACGGTGGGCTTGCCCACGGCCGGACGGGGCCGGACGACGCTCAGCCGCGACAGGTGAAGCACCATGGTGCAATGGGCCGTGCGGACAGGATTTTGCCTGCATCTTCATCGCCGTAGTCATCCGCGGGCGTTCCGCCGCATGCTTCCATGCTCTCCCCAAGCTGCTGTCTGTGTATGGTGTACCTCTGCATGGAAACGCTGCGGTGCTCTGCCAGTGGCTTGAGTGCCGCAAAGACACACACAAGCTCTGGCAGGTTCATGGCGAGGAGGCTTCATGCATGCATTGTATGAAGCGGCAGTCTGGAGTGCAGGTGTGGGACCGGGACATGTGGATACGCACCGACACAGGCATGGAGGTGTACGACGACCGCTTCCGGCCGGGGGAGCAGCTGTACGGCTCATGCGTGCGCGCGCCGCCGTCGCGGGTGTCGGAGAAGCGCGACATGCAGGAGCGCACAGCGCAGCGCGGCACGGACGCCGCAGCACAGAATGCGCGCCGCAGCCTGCAGAAGCGGCTGCGGCGCTTCTGGGCGGAACAGGACGATTACCTGTCGGGGGGGCCGGGCGGCGACGCGGACACGGAGGGCGTGGCTGGAGGTGCGCCGGCACCGGGAGAATCGGGGCGGGAGCAGACACCAAGCGGACAGGACCCATGGGGCACAGTCTGAGCTGTAAGTATATTGTGCCAAAGTTGCCAGTCCCGATTCAAGCATCAGACCGGCGAGGTCTTGCAGAACATGCAGGCATGATTGTGCTGTGGTCTCCCCTTGGGAACTCATGTCAATGATTGTTTGCTCTCGAGAATAGCGATTCAGCCCAATCAACATATGCTGGGCCCCGTGTGTGGGGTCCCCAAGGCAATGAGGCATACAGCATTATGCCATGCTCCTTCGGCATGGAGCTGGCAACGTGCAGGCCGCGGCTCATGACTGCATGCTGTACTAGTGGAACACAGTTGCGAATATGGTAATGATTCAATTAGAATTGACATGCGGAGTGCGCCAACACCGCACCTGCAACATCGTCTATCCAGCCAGCAGTCAATGCAACCAAAAAAAAGTAATGACAGACAGATGCCAGAAAAGAATTGATAACTCGTCGGCCCTCACGACTAAGGGCCCATAACAGAAAACAATTGTCCACGCTACCATGATATGAATTTCTACCTGGCCAGGTGATTGACCACGGTGCTCGTGCCGCGCGACAGTGGCACAGGCCCACTTCAGAGAAACAGAACGAGGCCTCCTGATTGCCCACGAACAAACAAAACGATGCACCATAGTGCCAGCAGTAATGTACAGATAGTATACACACACGGCGCGCAACTGACAACCGTGTGAGGACAACCACACACCAAGCGGAGCGCAGCCAGACCGGCGCTCCGCGGGGGGCAGCACTACTCTTCACAGCCCGCGGCTGAGCGCGCTGCTTACTCGGCGGCCCAGCGTGCGTCCGTCTCGAAGGGTTCCAGATCCAGGATGTCCAGCCAGCTGTCAGTGTCGTCGTCGTCCCAGCCACCATCTGCCTCAGCACCGTCGCCGACGCCCGCCTCCGCCTCGTCGCCTTGTTGATGCACGTCGATCATCAGGAGGGGATCTCCAGGGGGAAGAGGGGCCATGGCTGCAGCCTCCTCCAGAGGGGTCTGAGGAGCATCAGGCGGAAGAGGGACGATGGCTGCAGCCTCCTCAAAGGGGGCCTGAGGAGCGCTGTCCACAGGGCGGGGGGCTGCCGCGCGCGCGATCGCGGCGTGGACGTCACGCGTTGGCCGCGGGATGCACATCGGCCGCATGTAGTGCGGGATCCGGTTCGGCTGCACGGCGGCCACGGCGGCGCGAGGGGCCTGTGGTCGGGGCGTTTGCGGGGCCGCGGTTGAGATGGGCCGGGAGCCGCCGCCGGGCCGGTTGCGGGCACCGCCGGCCTTGCGCGGGCGCTTCGGTTGCGGGCCCTGCATGTGGTCGAACAAACCTGCCTGGCCGACCGCACCGAAGGGGGTGGCCCCTGGTCGTGGAAGGTGGCGGTGGATGTCCACATGCGAGTCGCGCTCATAGTCCAGACGGTGGGAGGTGGGAGGCGGGATGCGGGTAGGAGGGCGGGCAGCCGGAGCGATGCCGCGGATGGGGGTGTACAAGGGGTGGCTGTTGATGGGCGGCTGTCCGTCGAACCAGACTTGGCGGCTCGGGCCAGCTTGGCCGGCTGTGGCGCATCCGGCCGTGTTGTTGGAAGCTGCGGAAGCAAAGGGCGTGGGAAGCTGCCCCAGGTGGATTGGGAACGGCTCCAGGTCATCGCGGCATCGCTTCTCTGCACACCGACACGCAGATGGGAGACATGCATGCGCGCTCGTCAGGACCCAGCGGCAATGCGGTTCTGAACGGAGAAAAGCCACGCGTGTGCAACTACGCTGGAATGTAGTACGGGGGGTGGGGGGGGGCTCACCTCGTGGGTGCGGCCACTCAGACGCAGCGCACGGCATGTCGAAGGCACCAGACGCGGTGGGCACCGCATGGAACGGGCCCTCGGGGGCCTCGAAGGGGTTTACCATCATGGATGCCTGCACTGGGGTGCCGCGCTGGCGCCAGGGCGAACGGTCCGGGTGTGATGGCTGCGGCGGCGCAGCCGCCGCCGGGGCCGGTGGGCCGGCGGGGAGCAGCGGCTCCACGCATGGATCCCCCGGCATGACGCATGAGACGTCCGAGGAGTAGGCGCCCGGGGGGGGCACCAGGGAGCCGTCGAGGCAGACGGCGCATGCGGGGATTGGGCTAGCGCGGCGGGCGGGCGCCTGGGCGCCTGCTGCGTGAGCCGCGGGGGTCATAGTGCCGGGTCGCGGGTGCTGGGCGGCAACACGCGATGGAAGTGAACCGGGGAGTGCGCCGGGGAATTGTCGCCGGCCGGAGTTCCGGGGGTGTGCTGGAGCAGGAGTGGGCTTCGAGCGAGCAGGTGGTCCTGATGGGGCATGGGATCCATAGCGGATGTGAACTCGCTGATCAGGGTTTGGCATCACTTACTTCCTGCACAAGTGCACTTGAGGTTGGGTTGTGGTACGGGATGTGGAAAGCGACGCAGGTTGCTGGAGTTGACTGTGCAGAGTCGAACGCGGACTGGTCTTGTTGGCAGCTAGGCGTGGCGATCCGACTCGGACAGCAGACACACATGTGTGGCTTCATCAAGGTGAATGAACAGAGTGTGAACGTGTCCCAGTCTATGAAATGCTGGCGCTGATCATGACGTCGCATTGGCAACGCCACAACACATGCGCAGGGCCGACCTGCTGATCAGCAACGCTGGCATGCTGTAGCAGCGCTACTTGATACCGCAGCAGCACAAGGGCACCGGCAGCACCGACGAACACCAATGTTTGATGTCTTACACACTCCACACTGGTGGACTAAGCATGGTAGCCACAAAGCCGAATCATGTACATAGCAGTATGCAAGTGCTCTGAGCACACCGCTTCCAATGTGGGGCGCTGCACCCCTCGCAGACAAGACTAAAACCCCATACCTGTGAAATTCAGACCAGGCGCTTTTTTTTTTACGTTCTGTGCCAACAGCAGGATATTCAGTGCGGCAGAAGCGAGCTTGGTGTCATTCAACCTCTGTCCAGTGACGGTAAGAGACAGTGAAGCATATATTCCGATGATATTCGTCAAGGCTATGTTTACTGGATGTGGCTTTCTACACGAAATAAGCCATCCGGCGCTGTGTTGTGATTGTCGGACGTGTACGTAAATTGTCCCACACAGCACACTTGATCTGATGTTTCCGACAGCAAGAAACATTTGAAATCACATGAGTGGATTGCTTCAGAGGATGTTTGAGCTCAGATTGACCCAGCTGCTGAGGATCGCGGTCTGCGTGACGACTGCAGAGCGTGCAACATCTCACCGCATTGCAAGCTCCTACACCAAAGCATGCTGGCCGCAGCACATGAAGAGAAGTATTGAAGTTGCGTCATCTCAGCTGAGACGGTAGGCTCACCTTGATCAACAGGACGTGAAAAAAAGAAGTAGCAAGAAAGCAGTACTAGTTCGATGTGTCCTGCGCTGACAAGTCTCGGAGGTTAGAAATTTCGTTTTTGCGCATGTCGTGTGGATGATACTTTCAGAGCATGAGCGGCCATATATGCTGCAAGGCAGCACATGGCAGAACGCTAGCAGCGGCCGCGAATCTCACCGGATCGCGGGGGGGGGGGGATCACAAGTTTGCTGGGAAGGTGGCTGGATGGTAAGATTGAGAGGCACGGGCCGCCGGCCGCCGATGCATTGCGATGTTGCCGCACCGTCTGCGCTGCCACACCAGCTCCCACGCCCAGCAGGCCGTGCATGGCGATTGACCTAGATCTAAGCTTTCCATGTTCAGGTGGACTGGTTTCTTCTGAACTCTGTGGCTCAGATGTTGACGGATGTCACGTTCGATCGCATCGGATGGTCCCAATATCGCGATATGTCGGTGTAGCGCACGCACTGACTTAGCAGCCGGAGGCTGAGGCCTGCGGGGCTCGTGGCTTGGTGTGTTGAGTTTGCATGGTGACGCCCGCACTGATGGGCCAAATGTTTGCAGACCACATATGTATGTGCCAGTCAAATCAGAAGATCGATATCAATATTGCGGACCAAACAGCCAGCTACTGTAGCTTGCTACATGTATTGCAATGCACTATAGCATACATTGCATGCCCGGCATGGGGCCGTGCCCAGCCCATGCAGCAACATGCATTTTGTCAGACCAACGCCGTGTGAGCCACATGGCAATGGCGGCTGTGCAGTCTTTCACCGCCTACGCATCATGACAGCATGCGCCCTGTGGCATGTGGCTAGCATTGCTATGCAATCATTGATCAATGATTACAGTGCATGTGTATGCCCCCTGGCCAGCACAGCGAGTGCCTGCGCTCGGTGCCGCAGCCGGGCCCGGGGCATGCTCATGCTGCGCTGAAGCGGGGCTACACGCGTACGCAACTCCGGCGCAGCTGTGCCGCAGTGACTAGGCAGCTGCCTGTGTAAAGTAAGGTAATTTGGGATGTGCTGAGCTGTATCCCTGATCATGAGAGGCCTGTGTGTAAAGTAATCTGAATTTACTGAGCCGTATCCTATTGGACATTGACAACTCCGAGTTGACGGGATGCCGTGTGTTGTGGCCTGGGAGCACGATATGACTCATATCGAATATGACGCATGAAATCTATGCATGCAGGCTCCCGGGAGGCAGTCGGGCCAGTGGGCCCCGCGTTGCCCTGCTCAACATGCTTGCAACCAGTCACCTTGCCACGCTCAGTCACCTTGCCATGCTCGCTGATTGTATCTGTATCAGAGAATGGTTGCGATTCTGCCAGTGCATCAGGAGGTAGATGTTGCACATGGGGCCTAGGGGCCTCGGGCTTTGTGCACATGTCCCAGATATCTTGCAGGGCTGCCGTTTGTCAAGGGATTCCGGTTGGGTCCATGGCATGGACTTCTTGTTGCGACATGCTTGGCAGTGCATGGTGAGCGTTCCAGAAGGTGGTCATCCCCGTGACTGAGGACAATGCCCTCTGGCATGCACCCCCTCTCATCCGAGAGTGAGGTTAAGGCTCTCGTAGCTGAGCGCTTCCCGGCACGTCCGGGTTCAATCAGGACGCTGCTTTTGCTTACTGCATCCAGTCCTGGTTTGTGTACACCGGCCATGTATATGACTTTGCAGCTTCGAATGATGTCAAGTCATCAGAGCTGTGGAAGCAGCGGCAGCTACGAGTGCCAACGAATTTCAAAGGCAGCATGGGCATGCTGCACGCGCGCGCGCGCACACACACGCACGCACACACACACACACACACACACACACACACACACACACACACACACACACACACACACACACACACACACACACACACACACACACACACACACAGGGCTGTCATGCGGTGACTGGGCGCCACGTTCGGGTTTGCCGTGGGCGAGCATCTCCTGACATGCGTGCACTGGGGAGTTGACGTGCTTGTTCGTTGCCCTGGCGGTGCTACCGGCCACTCCGGCTTTGTCCTTTTAACACACACGTGTTCACAGGGCTGGGCCTCGGTGGAGTGTCACAACAGTGGGTGGGTGCAGATGTTGTTCACTATGCCATCATCATGGCATGGTCGCGTGTTGTTCCAGTCAATTGTGGACATCCCACCTGCCTGCCTGAACAAATGCGCAAGTGGACTTATATCCAGCCACCTTACTGTCCATGTGGCTGATGTACGTCCTCAAACAAAGAGCTGGCTCTCATGGAGGCGTGACACTTTCATGATCTGTAACGAGCCGGTCAGGACTTGTGTGTGGCCAGCCTGCTGTGCCTTTGGGATATGGCTCACCGCGCCTGTATGGACCCAAAGTAGGTGCAGGAGCCTTACTACAGACAATTGCGTGGGTCTCGCTGGGCATCAACTGCTCTGGCTTAGCTGTAGCAAGATGTGGCACTGCACATTCCACCGCATACGCTTCCAATGTCGGAGAACACATCCATGATAGATCATGTACACTGATGTCTAGTCCTGGGGGTCGTACATCCACCACATCCCATGTTACATGCTCAGCGTTACGTGGGCTGGTGCATCCAACATGACAGGTGGCTGCTGCGGCCGAGCCTATGACCCCCACTTGAAGGGTCCGCTTGGCAGTAGAAACTAGCTGAAGCCATGCTACCAAGTTAGGTCCAACTGGCTGCCTTGTTGAACATGCAAACACGCGGCGGCAGCCATTCGGCCCCTTACGACGCAATTCCGGCCCCAGCATTGGGATACATGGTGAAGTTCTGTGCGTCTGCATCGCCATGTACTTCTTGGACCGTGTTGCTCAGAGTTTGCACCATCATGCGGCCGTTCTCGAGCCACTGGTACTGTTTGTTGGTGTTGAGCTCCCGAGCAATGACACTCAGCATGCGCTTCTCGTCCACATGGAATGACACCTGCATTCATTATGAACACTTCCACGCACAGAAATCACTGCCAAACCCAATGTTGATCCCGTCAAGCTGGTCACATTAGATCCTGTCACTTGTGATTTAGGTTCCACTATCAAAAATCGTCACTACAACCCCGTCTTGTGCCTCGATCGTCAACATCCAGCAGGAACTCCAGCTGTGCTTTTGGAAGCCCCAGCAGTCATTACTACTCTTGGGCAATGGCAGTCAACGCTGTTCATACTTCAGGCTTAGGATGCGAAGAGAAGGTTGGGTTCACAGTCTACTCAATGAATGCCACATCATGGCATATGCTCAGGTCATCGATTAAACAATAACAAGAACATCAGATTGGCTGGTAGCGGGCCAAGTCAAGAGCGCACCTCAATCTGCAGACCCTGGGCTGGTGCAACCGGCAACCCTGTCATGTCAAATTGACCAAGTAGCTCATTCTTCGAGGCCTCCTTGCTTTCACCAGCATAGATGAGCACACACAACTCTGTCTGATGGTCATTGACAGTGGAGAAGACATGGCGTCCAGTAAAGGGCAGGCGGGCGCCTTTGGGCACAAGTGTGTGCATGCGATCGCCCACAATTTCAAGCCCAATGCCTGGGAATGCTGGTGGCAGCTGCCAGCCACGGAACGTGTCTTGGTTGGTGGTGGTGCCATCAAATGGAACGTGCGGACGCATGGGTGGCGGTGCTGCAGGTAGCCTTTGCTCAATAGGCCACTGCTTGTACTGGTCCTGTAGGGCAGTTGGCAAATCAGCACAGCATGGAAATCATGTGACTGCTTCATGGGCCAAGTTCATCACACCCATTCAGTACTGCAACCAAGCGTAAATCATGTTGCATCACTGCATCATTTGACTGCCGCACAGTTGCTTTCAATTTGTGTACGTCCATGCCAATGTGTGCACCTGGCGTTTCACCTTTGGCTGCAATCTGTCGACAGTGACAATTGCTCAGCGTGACCGGGTGAGATCAGACCTTGTTTGTCGTTGTGCCATCAAATGGTACATGCTCCTTCGCCATGCGGGTTGCAGGGGGTGGCTGCCTGGGCGCCAACGGGTGTTGCACATACATGTCACGATTAGTTGTCGTGGCGTCAAACGGCACATGAGGCCGAGCTGGGGGCGCCACGTGCTGCGGCCGCTCTGGAAGCTGATGCCGATGGAAAGTATCACCGTAGGTCGTTGACGCATCCAGCGGCGGTGCTGGCCCACGAGCTGGCGCAGGCGCAGGCGGTGCACGGGGTTCAATGGGCTTGGAGACAAACTCATGGCTGTACGTAGATGTGCCATCAAAAGGTACATTAGGTCGACTCGGCGGAGGTGCTGCAGCTTGGCGCGCCTCGAGCTGGTGTGCATGGAAGTTGCTTCCATACGTGGTGGTTCCATCAAAATTGCCACCAGGTGCCCGCTGCTGAACAGGGATGTGCGCTGCCCTGCATTGGCAAGTACTAGTGGCAACACATGGATTGCAAAGTTACGACACTTGAGAGCCATCCAGATGCCACCTCAACTACCACTTTCTTAGTTAGGCTGTAGGCGGCTGCACTGTGCACACCTTGGTTCTATCGCATGCTGCACATACGTATCTTTATGTGTGGTTGTGGCGTCAAATGGAACCTGCGGGCGCGCTGGTGGAGGCATCTGCTGAGGCCGGTCTGGCAGCTGGTGTGCATGGTACGTGGTGTTGTATGATGTTGTCGCATCGAATGGCACATGTGGACGAGAAGGGCCAGCCGGCGGCGGCCCAGGGCGAGCCTCTGCCTTCTTTGGTGTGAACTCGTCATGATAGCTAGTCGTTCCATCAAAAGGTACATGTGGCCGAGATGGAGCTGCTGCAGCATACTCGCGTGCTGGAAGCTCGTGTGCAGGATAGTGCGAAACATACGTGGTCGAACCATCGAAGTGTCCACCATTGTCTGCATGTGAACAGTCAATTCAACATGAGCACTTGGGCTCTCCGGCAGGCACCCAGCTTAGTGCTGAAGATCTCTGTTTCTGACAAAGGATGAAGCAGCTGTTGCCTGGAGGCAATCGAATTATCACTGTGCCATTCAACGAGTCGCACATGGCCTTGCTGGTGGTACAGCTTGCTTCTGAGGTACAATTTGGTGCGCTTTGTACACGTCCGTGTATGTCGTTGTAGCATCGAAAGGCTGGTTGGGTCTCGATGGAGGTGCTTGATACTGGATTTTCCCGGGCAGGGGTTTTCGTGTGTATGTGTCCTGCGGAACAAATACATGCTTCCCAGACGTTACATCAAGCAAGACGGTGGCCAACATGAAACAAATTGTCAAGGCTTGCTGCGCAGCGAGCACAGGCCCGGCGCAGTCCGGACGTTGGCACACCTGGTGAGTGGTTGTCCCATCGAATCGTGCACCCTTGTACGTCGCGATTTGCCTTCCTCCCAAGTAATGCGTCCTGGCCTGGTTTTTGTTGCTGATGCCTTGGGTGTGGAACGGCGTTGTGACCTCGAACGTCTGGGTAAGATCCATCCCGAGCGTACTACCAAACTACAGCCAGGAATATTTGGAGTGCTAGTGCGGACGGGCGTGCGTCTGTCAGTCGCGTCCGTGTTACAACAAGGGTGTTGTGACGTGAAGCACCGCTGACCACGAGGCTTTCCCGACGGCAGTGGTTCTCAACAGTGAGGTATCTCCGTTCAAACCAGTACACTATATCGGATCCTAGTCTCGATACTAACGCGGACGAGGTTTTGTCACCACATACTGGGCAGGCCCTTGCGCCACACATGTAGACTCGCGATATGGCGACTGGAAATCAGCGGACGACGCACGGCACGGCAACATCGACAATATTTCTTACGGCGCTCATTCTGGGTCTGCTGCGCATCATTGGTCTACGAACAAAGTCGCTCGAGTCACACTTGGAGCGCCGCAACAGCCAGACGTTGTGCGTGTTACATCAGGTCTTCTCCACTCGTACCAATCTCTAATTCCTCAAGGATAACACATCTACACTTTGAGTGATGCCAAAGAACAAAGGAAAGGGAGGAAAGAATAGACGGAGGGGTATGGTCCTCAGTGGCTCTTTGTCGCCCTGCGATCTTTGTGCAAGTGCTGCTGAGCCAAATTACTTATGTTTTGAGCTTCTGCGTCCATGCTGTGGTGCTGTATTGCGTGGTGTGGCGTGCAAGGTTGGTTGAGCTTGTACACATCGTCACGGCACATTCTTCCGGTAATTTGCGCGGTGCTTTCGATCGCGTGCGCCTGCACACCTTAGCAAAGGCGTTTCATGATCATGTAGCTGTTTTCATCGCTATGCTGCCTGAGTAGCACAACCGAAGCTGCCGTGGCTGCTGCTGACCGCTGCAGCTGCCGTGGACATGCAGTCAGTGCCGTCCAGAATCAAAGCTGACTCACAAATCGCGTGTTTCCGAAATGTACCAATACACTTCTGTGGATCTTCAGGAAAGAATGAGAACGAAGAGAAGCGAGAATTGATATTTAGGGAAGATGGTCAAGGTATGCTAGCATCAAACGTGTTTTCAGTTTTCCGCAAGCACATTGTAGATCCATCGCCCCAGTTGCTCGGGAACTGATGGATCGGCTGGGGGGGCTACTCTCTGTGGCTGCTGTTGTAAATTGTTCCAATGTAGTCTGACACATGAAGTCTCTTCTAGCCCTGCCGACACAGATAGTGCTCAGCAGTCAGTGTTCACATGGACCATATGGTTACATATTCTTACACGATGTCTGAATGCAGAATATGCTCAAGTATTGCGCATGCTTGGCCAAGGGCGCCTAGAAGCGCAATGTATGGACGGTGTCAAACGTCTGTGTCATATCCGCGGAAAGATGCGGAAGAAAGTTTGGGTCAACGTTGGAGATATCGTCTTACTGGGGCTTCGCGAATACCAGGTGCGTCAGCTTGAGTGGGTGAGCTGATATTCATTGTCCTGGTGATCCCTGGCTGCTTTTCATCTACGCTTACTGGGGATTTCCAACCGGGCCAAGCGGGTCTGTTCTGCGGCAGATTTGCAGCCATGGCAGATCGATTTCACATCCGCCATCGTAGTATTCTGCGACACTCTCATCATACGGTGATGGGCATCACTGGTTTGGCCACTCCAGGTCAGCGTTGTGCATCCTTGTTCCAGAATTGCGTACAGGACATTGCAGCGTGCATACACCCACATATGTCTTCAGGATGAAAAAGCGGACGTCATCCTGAAGTACATGGCAGACGAGGCGAGAAATTTGAAGCAGTATGGGGAGCTGCCCGAGAACATCAGGGTGAACGACGCTGATGTCTTCGAAGAGTACGAAGGGGAGAATGACGACAATATGATTGAGTTCAATGATGTCGACGACATATAGATTTGCCGTTTTAGAATGCTCTGATGCGCTCTCTGTTCCCGTTGTAATTGGGCAACGGGAATGTTGCTAAAATGTTGCTAAAAGCAATGTAGCACCAATGATGGATTACACTATGCTGTGAAGAGTGCATTGCAACAAAACGAAACACACAAGTACAGATGACAGATGTATCCATGATCAAGTGCAGTGAAATTTCACAGACGTTCCTTCATGCCGCGCGCACAATTAAGAAGACAGATGAGTTTCTTCTGTTGTCCTATGGAGTAAAGGATCATTACACACTAATCAGATCCACATTCTGCGGTTTAACGATTGTTCAATACGCTGGACCGCCATGCCCGATTCTGCAGCCTGGGTGAAGCAGTCTTTCATTGTCAAAAGTCATGCCTTCGTTGAGATGGTGAAAGCTCCCATTACTTTCGTTTGCTTAGTAAATTGTGCGGTGTCTGCAACTGCCGGAATGCCATAGATGTAAGGCAATCTTTTCTGTCTTGCTGAAGTCCACCCTGCAGCAGCAACACGCCTCGACACGCCAGTTGCCGTGCTCTGGCCCAGTTGCACTGACAGGTAGACGGGAAAAGCGTAGACTCACGGCTTGACTATGATACTCCGAGACTTTAGTGTCTTCACCGTGGGCATGATCACTAAACTTTTACGATTGTGGCGCTTCAGGTACCTGGCACAGACAGCGATGCATGCTATGGGTCCTCAAGGGTTCCTGAGGCGGAACGGGAGACAAATACAGCTGGCCATGAGAGACGTGCGTTCAAATGATGGGAAGGTGCGGCAAAGCATGATTTTGATGCCAAGCAATGGCTTGGTGGTGTGCCGCACTTTTGTTGTCGAGGTGGTCACCAGCTTCCTGGAACCTTCAGTGCACGTTTGTGGCGTGCGCACCGGCCCGGGACAGGACGCCCACTGCCGCACACACATCAAGCCGAAGAGCACACGCATGGTAAAAGCCATTTCTGAGCCTGACCTTGGCGATTTCCTGTCTCACAGCCACACGATCTGACCCGTCAGCCTGTCATCACTCTGGCACGTCCGGGATCAGCACTGCGTACAGCTTGACCGGACTGGCAAGACGACGCAAGGACTCACTGCACAGATGTGTTAGTCCTCAGTGAGAACTCTGTCTGCATATGACGCAATGAAGGTTCGTGACGAGCAGAGACAGAGCCACTCATCAACCAAGGGCCATATTCGAATTGGAGGTGGCACAGCGTCCGCAGAACGCAGCTATATAATCAAGAGTCGGAGACCTAGTAGGTATCGGATTAATTGTTGTGTGAAGAATCGCTGCTGTCATGGCTCGTGGCGCTGCAGGCTTTGGGAAGCGCTCTCCGCTTGTCAGATGGCACATATTTGCCACGTGGTGCGCTTCGTACTGGCCGTGGGCGTTTGTTGAACGCGATCACGGCCATGTTCACTGACACTTGTACAGATAAGCATGCTCTTGTTGCGCTGGCGTCGACTCCAAGTCCGGCGCACGATGAGGCTTGCATGAGGTCGTGGACACAGAAGCGACACCAACCGTCTGTATTGTTCTGCAGTCTGATCATGTGCATGCATTCCATCAACATCACTCTACCATGGACTATCGGCGTCTTCATGGTCCGCAACTACATGGGAATTAGCAAGGATGCTGCAACGTCGTCGTCACATAGCCCTGGCCAGCACTCGGAGATGATCGGGAGCGCTGAGCCACCCACGAGTGGGAGCAGCATGGCGGTAGCACCATCTCCCACTTTTGAGGTTTTAGTTTCCAAAGGACAAGTTGAAGTGGATGGGTCAACTGACGGGCGCCGGTCAGAACCGGCACCGGCTGTATCTCCAGAGCAGCGGGTCAAGCTTGAGGCCCACGTTGGCTACCAAGCAGGGATCTTGTCGTCAGCATTCTCCATATCGCAGGTGAAAATCCCTCTCGTTCACTGTCAGCCAAGCAGTGCTGTCACTCATGGGCATGAGGTGCCCAACAGCGCTGCAGATCAATGCCATGAGCACAACACTTTTGTAGGTCTTGACGGCCATGGCGTGGGGCGCCCTGGCAGACTCAGCCGGCACCAACCTTCTAATGCAGATTTCACAGGCGTCCGCTGCCATCGCGAATCTGGCACTGGGGTTCGCGCCCTCGTTCTGGTGGGCGGTAGGTGCCCGCTTCGTGGGAGGGCTTGTGAACAGCATCACTGGCGCAAACAAGACCAACATCGCTCAGAGCTTCCACTTGGCACATCAGGTATCCAGTCTCGCAGCTAACACTGCTCCGTTGATGTGAGGCAAGAACCACACCAGTTTCCCTCCCAACCGCCAGCGTATGTGCCGACAGCTCCGCAAGCTGGCGGCCTCGCGGGACCCGACAGCAGTGGCGCAGCCCCTGTCCTTGCACAGTGCTCACATCAACGCCATGCTAGCTGCTGCGGCGTGATCTGCCAGGGCCCTGCTCCGCATGATCCCCTCGCCACCCTGTCGACACACCATCGATGAAACCAACACACCACCATGACGCGCCCCCTGTCGCCACGCTGTCCCGCCCCTGACACACTCTCGCTATTGCAGCCCTACGTGTTTGGACTGACGATGTCGTGCTGGGCGGCCGGGGCCATCACCGCGCCCATCGTCGGGGGTGTGCTGGCAGAGCCTTGCCGCACGTGGCCGTCCCTCGCGCACTCCCGCCACTGCACCCCCGGCGCGCTGCTCTCGCGGTTCCCCTTCATGCTGCCGTGCATTGCGACGGCCGTGCTGTGCATGCTGTCCTTCTGCGTCGGCGTCGTCGCACTCAGCCCGAGTGAACAGGTGCTTGCTGCATGGCCGCTGGAGGACACAGAAGATGAGCCGCTGTTTGGGCACGAGGCTGAGTCACCTGGGCACGACGGAGATGAAAACTTCTGCCACACGTTTGCTCTTGGAGATGGTTCTGACCGATCGGTGCGCAGCCTTCTGGACAGCTCCGCCGAGCTCTGTTCCTTGCTCGCCTGCATGCATGCTGCTAGCGTGATGCTCTGCTACAAGCAGCACTGCTGTCAAGTTTGGGTCTCAAGTACAGGTGTACATTGCAGGAGACGGACGACTTGCTGACACATACCATAGAGACGTCAGATCCGCCGCAGACACTGCAGTTGAGGGCGACCCACAATTCCCAGGCCCAAGAGAGTTGTCATCGCCGCGGCAGCATCGAGCTCTCGCAGATGCGTTGCGCTGCAGGTGTGCACGAGAACCTCATGCCTGCAGCCGACGTCCTTTGCAGCATACGGGCGTTCCGGCCAGTTCACACATCTGTCTGCGTCCGCCCAGGACAAAGCAATGCTGCAATTAGCACGCTGGAATATCTATCTACATGGTGGCTCCAACATGCGATGTCACCAAGCCCCACGTAGCGCCTCAAGAGCGATCCATCAGGTCACCACCAGCGCCTGCACTCGCCTCAGAAGCTACCATGGGCGCAACATGCTCGGACATCCGCAGTTGGTCGGTGGTTTCGAGATTTGACACAATGCGTGTTGTATCGGGATCGCCAGCACATGAATGCACATGCTGTGCTGAGACCTTGCTGATTTGTTTCCATGCTGTAATCGTGGTTTCCCGATATACAGAACAAAGACCCCATGAGAAGGCTCTGCTTCACATGCCTGAGCCTGATGCTGGCACCCTACATCTGAAGCAAACCTCAGTCGAGGCAGCTGGGGCCAAGGACCAACCTCTCAAGCATTCCGCCAGCGACACAAGCATCCTCAGCGCTGGAACTCCGAAGCTGCCCTGGTGGAAAGACAGGTGCGCTTCAGCCAACTACACACACATCAGACAGCCAAATCGCGACGGCATCGCACCAATCACCTGTTCCGCACTTCGAAGTACGTTTGGCGTCTCTGCGCGTGGTCTCACGTTAGCTTGGCATCTTCAGCCGGCGGCAGACTGACCTGCCACACTCTCAACTGCAGCATGGGACATAAGCACACATGCGCTCTGGAGAGAGCCTGCATAGTAGGTAGTAGTAAGACGACGCAGCGGTCGCTGCTTTCTGGCACCTGTTTGATCGTGTAGTCTCATTGACGCTGAGACCGTATGGGACGTGCCGGAGGTGCCATAGACTGCATGCTGTCCAGAGGCCGACACTCCAAGAAGTGTTGAGCAGGCAGCGCGTCCTCTGTGAAGCAGGCAGGTCAACCTTCGTTCGATATGCAGGCAGGTCAACCTTCGTTTGATCGGTTACTCCATGCTCGCAATCATGTTCAGCATCCTCGCAGAGTCGGTCCCAATCTATGCGGCCATGCCACTCCGCCACCACGGCCTCGGCTGGAGCAGTATACAGCTTGCGGTGCCCATGAGCGTCGGCGGCCTGTCTCTGATGGTCAGTGCCACCCTGATCTACCCCAGGGTGAACCAGGCTCTGGGCTGCAAGCGGTGCGTCCTTGCATTTCTGTTCGTTTCATGCCACAGAGCTCCATGCACACGCCAGTGCAGCTGTGGCTGATGTTCTGGGTGATTCACAGCTGTGATGCGGTCACCACCTCCTGCTTCTGCTGCCGCCCATCACTCTGCGATGTTGCTGTGAAAGAGGCGTGTTACATGGCGCTGCAGCTGGTCCACTGGACCAGGCGTTGTATCGTTGGCCTGCGAAGTCACGTCTTTTGACATGTGCCTTCAGAAGCTGGTCTGTGCGCCTGGTTCGTGCGGGCTGAGTCACCAGGAGGACTGGGCCCATGAGTGCTGAAGGAAACGCACATGTTGGCATGCAGGACATGTATTGCTGGCCTGATGTGCATGCTTCCAGTCACAACGGTGTACCCCAGCCTTTCCTTCATTGCCGAGCACACCCATGGTGCTATGGTAGTCATGGCAGCACTGGGTGCGATGCAGAACGTCGCAATCAATTTCACGTTTGCGTCAGGAAATGTTTTAGTGAATGAAGCTGCCTCGAGGCCTGAGCTGAAGTCGCAGATTGGCTCGATCAACGGCGCAGGTCACATGCTGTCATCAGCAGTCAGAGCGATAGGTCCAGCTATAGCAGGCTCGTTGTGGTCGATGATCACGGCGACAGATGTTTCAGGAGGTGTATTCATACCATTTTCGATTTGCTTTGCTTTGGCAATTGCCAGTATCAAGCTGTATGCATCAATTTGAGCAGCGGTGCATGGCGGTTTTCCTTTCGCCAGTTGTCAGGGATCAGGGTGCTACAAGTGTCGATGTACACTGCAATCAACTGTACTGAGTTGCTTGGAATGTGCAATGCAGTGTAACCGCATGCCAACGTGACCACAAGTGCGATGCTGGACGAGCCCCAACGTTTTGCCCCCAATTCATCCAGCAGGCTTTTTTGTTCTCAAATCGCCATACGTCGGACGCACACAATCTAAATGTTGCGCATGGGTCGTACAACTCAACATTTGAAACGTGACCTACAGGCGCATTCGAACAAATCCTAATGTTGTTTCCGTGAGCGTGAATTGATGCCCTAGACACCAGACTAAACTCCAATAGCCGACGAATCTTGCCGTGTATTTTGGCCGCGTGCCTCGTCACCGCGGATTCAGCTGCGTCGACAAGGCAACAGCTGCATCTCGTTGTGAGACACGGGACGGCTTGCTCATGCCATGCCATCGCTATCACAACTCCGCCTGCGCGCAGATAGAATAAGCAATCGGATAATAGAACTCCAGTGCGACCTGCGTGGCATTGAAAGACGCATCCGGATCCTTGAAAGCCGTGCCGTCGGTGGGCATTCACGAACGGTACGCAGGACCACATGAACTGCTGACGTGCTGGTCCTTCGACATGCTTGCGCTAATTACGTGACACGTTCCTGAGCTCAGGTTTCCAGGGATCTGGAAAACGTGCTACTGGAGCGAGAGGGAGTTCTCTGCAACATCAGCGAAGCTCAACAAGCCCTTCACAACCTAGAGGAGCTCATCAAATTAAACGATGGTCATGTCGCATCAGATGCACGTTCATGTGCTAGCACACCTTCGAAGAAGAGATCAAGTGCAGTGCAACCGGGCGTTGTCGCTCGACAGCCTGTTGCACGTGCAGGCACAGCAGGTTCCCCCAACTCGTTCAAACGCCAGTCCCGATCGACAACCTCACACTCACGCCAAGAGCGGACGACATCTCTTACCATCAGGCGCACACCCGATCAGACGATGGACAACGCATGTCCCGCCACGTGCAATGTTGCTACCAGCATGACATCTTTTCCTGCATCAACCACAGCTCCGGCCCAATCGTCCGCCAACATGATGGACGGGCCGGCATCTACATCTGCTTCTCACGAGACTGCTTCCAAGGCGACCACCAAAAATGCACATGCAGCAGGGCATGCTGGTGTTCACCACGCAGGCGCATCTTCGAGCAGTCCTTCACGGGCAGCCCCCCCAAGCACCGCGCACACGCCGACATACTTTCACCTTCCTCTTCCACCGCAGCCACGTGAGCTCTCTCCTCCCCCGTCAACAAATCTGTCTACACCTCCTGCCTCGCCCTCACAGCAGGCCGTCCCGTCCAGCCCAGGGCAGACTGATCTACATCACTGCTCGGCTGGCTTCGGTTGGCCGCAGGTGCCAGACCCCTCTGCTGCTGTGAATTCTTGGTTGGCAGGGCAGCCTGATCACAACTGCTCCCCACACTCCCCAGCCAATGTCCGAAGTGTGCCCGCTGGATCCCCTTTCCCCCAGCAGCTCTCCCCAATGCATGTGCCTCAAGGGCAAATTCTCCCACAATACTACCAAGCGCAGTCGCTGCATGATATACCTCCCAGGCCCCAACAGCCCACATGGTGCAGCAGCCACCAGGCTGGAACAGTGCAGCCTCGGCCCAGTCAGCAAGCTTGCCACACACAGCCATCCTTTCCGAATTACCCCCCACGCGCCTCTGCTCAGCAACCTTGGCCATATCACCCAATGCCCGCTGTCCCCAGGTCGGTCGATGCAAACGTAGCAGATATCCGCAAGGTGGAGAGTTGGCTTCAAGCTGTTGGGAAGGCTCGAGGCTGGGACCTGCAACTGCTGGACGACCTGCTGGCTCAAGACTTGGCAGCAGTGCTGGCGTCTGATGGTCCATCTGCCTATCCAGCTGGTGGTCGATCACCTAGCGGCCAGTGTTGTGAGCACACGGCTGCCAGCGAGCCGATGCAAGCCTGGTCCAACCCACTGGCCCTGCAGAAGTTCGTTGCAGAGTGTGCAGGGCGCCCGCAGTCGGATAGGCGAGCAGCAGGAACTGCTGACACGTTGGTCAATGCAGTGCAGAAGCACCTGCTGCGCAGGTCAGACAACCGCGGTGCACATCAGCACGCGGACGTGTTGCGACAATCGTTCGACCTGCTGGAGCGTGGAGCCGCCTCATCACGTGTGTATATTCCAGCATCGCAGCGACGCGATGCGCATGCACGAAGCGGCCCTGGCCATGGGTTGCTTCACATCCAGTGCACGAAGAACACGCCCCGGCCACACGAGGTGCAGAGCCAGATGGATCGCGATGACAGCTTTCCGGGCTTCCAGCACGCTGGAGAGGTGGCGTGGCCCACACCTATGGGGAGGAATGGTGGTAATGCTCATGCAGTACAGAGCATACAAACACAGCAGGATGGCGCCTGGCCACAGAAAGATGGGCAGCAGGATCTACCAAGTCAGACAGGTGGTCAGGGCAAGGCGAGCCTTGGCGCGGGCGCGCCTTGTGGCATTGCAGGCACGGCCCGGAGGAGAAGTGGCAGAACAGAGGGCAGCAGGCATGGCAGATCCACTGCACCAGAGCAGGAAGCAGTCCTGACAGTTACATCCAGTAGTGGGGAGGCGTCAGACGAACGGGAGCATATGCAACAGCGTGCTGACCAGTGCACAGGTGGAAGAAGAGTTGATGTGCAAATTGCACGGAGCAAGAAGGCAGCACGGTCAACACTGAACTTGCTGCCGGGGGACCAGCAGGCAGCAGCATCACCGCTCACAGCCCACGGCAGTGTGGGCCCCTCATGCAAGGAGCGGCTGCCTGGCAACGTATCCACAAAGCGCACAGTGAAGCTGCAGCGCCAGCCGGCGTCGCCTGCAAGCATGTCTCCCATGGCTGCAGCATTGCAGACGCCACACGGCACCGCCGACACAGATCAACCGCTGGTCACACTTGCCAGACAAGTCAGTCTTCAGAGCCACAGGTATACACCAACATGTGACGCAAGCCGTGCAATTGTCTCTGCTTGACACTTCTCCTGATAGGTGGTAGTTGGTGATGAATTCTGTAGCCCGGTTGATATATCCAGGAGGCAGGCTGGTCGTGCGTCCACATGAATGCATGCTGTTCATTGCTGTGTTGTCGCAAGCACGTGCACTTGTTCTTGTGGCCGTCATTCTATGCACAGGTGATGTGTAAATGCCGGTTGCAGGTTGGAGTTGGCTGCTGAGAACGTAGCACACACGCATCACGCTGCACTGAACCCCTTTCATTGGATTGTGCGTATCGTCAGGCTTGTTGTGCGAGTGCCTTGGCGGCGGCGGGCGAGGCCTCAGATGCGGTCGCGATTTGCGGAACCTGAGCCTGTAGCCCATAACCGGTCTTTGAGGCCTGCTTCTGCGGCGCTCTTGTCTGCGTCCCTGAAGAGCGATTCCGTGCCTTTGGAGCCGGTTGCAAGTATCCCTCCCTCGCAAGGACATGCTCCGGCTGGCATGCTGAACTCCGACGATGACCGAGTCCGCCGTACGATTCCCCTATGTTGTATGCTTCCCTAGCCATGCGCGCCTTTTGCCTTGCCCCTGCCGGATGTAAAGCCATGTGTGCCTGTGCCATTTTGCTGCCAAGCGCCTGTGGGGTAGGGTATTGCACGAGGTTACGAATACTTATGCAGCAGATACCAATGCAGGTAGCCATACCAGAGTGACCAGGAGTGCACTGTTCCGTGCACAAGCACCACGAACTCTCGGGGCGATCTATGAGGAATGAGCCACAATTGTGACAAGGTCTGCATGACGGTCGGCTCTGGCACGATCCGAATTGGCCGAATCCAACGAGTCCTTACAACTTGGGGCGATCACATGGGGATGCAGACGGCGGGTCGCTGCACCACTCTTAACCTTCGAAGCTTAATTTTGTGCATGCTCTGTACGTTGCGTCTCCAGTGCCTTTGCTAGCTGGCACTGGTGCACCATGGGGACCCTCGAGGCCACCTCTGGCCACCATGCATGCACCTATGTGGTATACCTCTGGGCATCATAGAACTGTAGGAATAGTGACACAGGGAAGTGTGAGCGTGGTTTTCCTGTTTCACGGACGATGCTGTGGTTGGCGTCCTGGTCGTTTGCGGGCCAGTGTGCTTTGAGCTGGCGCACTCAGGCAGTGCTCAGGCATGCATGCAGGCCATGGCAGACCATATGATATCCTGTTGCTGTGTGTGCCACAGTGTGCCCGTAGCATGCGCCTGTAGCAGTCTGCAAGACAGTACATCGATGCAATGCGGGCCTCAAGGTACATCTTTGTGGAATTGTGCGGTCGGACGACAGTTGCGTACTGTTCGTATAAACTTTATATTGAATATTAACATGTGGCTCAATTTCGTTCGAGATCCTGACATGCTCTACAACAAAGCGGCGACGGTGCCCCTCAGGAAAATTGTCTGTACAGAGTCTGCAGCTGTATGTATGTGCTTACAAAGGACAGAAACCACGCCTGCTACCGATTGTCGGAATCCATCAATTCTCAAATCTACTTGCTCATATGAGTATTCATGGCACTACTAGCCTAGTAGGCTGGGCACGTGCTCGCACCACAGCCGTACCGGCAATACCTGCCAAAGATTGTGGCCCCATACGGAGCACATAAGCATGCCCTTTGCACATAGCCACACTGAACCGGCGCAAAGCGTTCGTCAGATTCACACCATATGCATGGTCCACCGCACCACACCCGGTGTGAGCACCCGGGCCGGGACGCAACCTCAGCTAGCTGATTCAAAAGTGCCATAGCAGGCCGCCCCAATCTACCATGCGTTTCCTGCGACAGTGGCGCAAACGCACCAAATCATACGCGGCACAAAATCATACACAGATCCAGACATGTGTGTTTGTGGTGAAACCAGGAGTTTTCAGGAGAATCATAAGCATGGCTCAATAGGAGACTGCTGTGTGAGGGAGCTAGAAGCTAGCATATCAAGAGGTGGTTGTACGCATGGTTGCTGTACACGTGCTCGACGCGATCCCTGCGATAAAGGGACTCAGAAAGCGGGAGCGTTTGTTGTTTTGCACATAGGTAGACATTATGTGTCTGTGTGCTTGTTTGCATATAAGCCTTGTGTTGACTCCAGTAGGACATCTTGTCTATTGGAGTTAAACACAGGTATGGTGTCCTCTAGCTGACATGCATGGATATGTGGTTGGTTTGTGCTTGTGGACACATAGTCTGCTGAGTTGGTATAACTCAGCATGTTGAATGCAGGCTGCATGAATCTGTGAGCACTCTAGAGGGAGACACTCACAGCAGCTATGTTCTTTCACAGGTATACTTCTACTTAGTGTATACCTCTGTAATCTTGTCTATTGGAGTTAAACACAGATTCATGCAGCCGGTGTTTAACTCCAATAGACAAGATTACAGAGGTATACACTAAGTAGAAGTATACCTGTGAAAGAACACAGGTGCTGTGAGTGTCTCCCTCTAGAGTGCTCACAGATTCATGCAGCCTGCATTCAACATGCTGAGTTATACCAACTCAGCAGACTATGTGTCCACAAGCACAAACCAACCACATATCCATGCATGTCAGCTAGAGGACACCATACCTGTGTTTAACTCCAATAGACAAGATGTCCTACTGGAGTCAACACAAGGCTTATATGCAAACAAGCACACAGACACATAATGTCTACCTATGTGCAAAACAACAAACGCTCCCGCTTTCTGAGTCCCTTTATCTCAGGGATCGCGTCGAGCACGTGTACAGCAACCATGCGTACAACCACCTCTTGATATGCTAGCTTCTAGCTCCCTCACACAGCAGTCTCCTATTGAGCCATGCTTATGATTCTCCTGAAAACTCCTGGTTTCACCACAGCCCCCCTGAATCATCAGACTGATTCAATCTGAGAGATCTGCATTCCCAGCGCCTTTGCTCCAGCCTCCTGCTTCGGGCCTGGAAGCGCCTTGGTGAGGATGTCAGCTATACACAGGCTGCATGAATCTGTGAGCACTCTAGAGAGAGACACTCACAGCAGCTGTGTTCTTTCACAGTGTTACAAAGGACAGAGGCCGGGCTCGGAGCATACATGTATGTAGTTACAAAGAAGAGAGGCCGGATACCGGGCCGTTCCTAGGAATCCATCTGCGAATCCACTCACGCATTCATGTATGTAGTTACAAATTTAAAGGACAGAGGCTGGGCAGCGAGCCGTTGCTAGGAATGCACACGCAAATCCACTCACGCAGTCATGGCACTAGGCCGGGTACGAGCACGCACCACAGCCCGGCGTATATATGCATGAAGCCATCATGATAGCTGCAGCTGTATCCATAGCGGGACATTGCCAGCTGTACGTCAATGATGCAGGCATGTATGCCATTTTCTGTAGGCCTGCGCATGCGCAAGCTCAGGAAATATATATAATTATATATTTGATAAATATATAATTATAAATAATTATAAGCCTTCGTCACACTCAGTGCTCTGGCACATGTGTAGAGGCTCTGCATGAGCAATGAATTGTGTTACAAGGAGAAGCTCAGAGAGTCGGGTGGTTCCGCAGAGGCCGCACAGGAACACAGCGCGACGAAGCCACACCCGACGCAGACACTCAGGTACTGCCGCTGACTGCCGGAGCATGCATGCACACGCAGACAGCCCCGCGCACACATTCACATGCACGGATACCCACATAATCTCCCATCACCAACATCCAAAAAGGATACAGCAATTCAGATATACTTGCCTTAGGCCTTAAATTTACAGTCGTGCGGAGGCGGCGCCACACCCAGACGCTGCAGCCACATCAGCAAGCCTGTTGTGGAACGCAACTTGGCTGGGCCACCCCGCCCATACGTCTCCCTAATTACAGCGGCGCCAAGTTGATCATCTTCATGACGACGCCGGTGCGGCCATACTTGTCGTGCTTGCGCTGATTCGCAGCCTCTTCCGTGGCGTCTTGGGAAGCACTGCGGGGCGCCCGCGGACTCGAGGTGGACAGAGGGTGCGTGACCCACTTGTCCCTGACTGCTGGAGCATGCGATAATGACATCACCGCGCTGAGCGTCAATGCGAGTTAACTAGGAATTCCAAGGATGGCTTTGAATAGGGCACTTTCAACTGCTGCGGCGGCTACTTCGCCGCGCCACACTCGACCTGGTCATGGGTGTTGGGTTGCCTATGTATGTAGTTACAAAGGACAGAGGCCGGGCAGCAAGGCGTCGCTATGTATGTACGAGTAGTTACAAAGGACAGAGGCCGGGCATCGAGCCGTTGCTAGGAACGCACACGCAAATCCACTATGTATGTATGCATGATTACCTATTGCTTATGTGGCTGGTGCACACGTTCCAGAGGATTATGCGTTTGTAGCATTTCCGGTGGGCGCTGGATTTCTGGTGCCTCATCAGCTACCGTGACGGCTGACGATGGCGGCTGCCCCTGCGGACATCACGATGCGGCTCAAATTCGCTCGCCGGTCCGCAAGCCGCTGTGGGGAGCCATCGTCGCTCACAACACCCTTCTCATGGCGATGTGGTGGAGCACCATCGCGCGCTACGAGTTACGCTCTGTGATTCGCTGCACGGCGCAGACGGTGAACTCGATAATCAACAGAGACCCGTCACAGAACCTCGGAGCGCTATGAGCCATTCTGTTGCAGTAGGTGCCATGCAGCTGCGCAGCTGGGCGGCCGTCGCGAGAGGTCCTCCTGCAATTATGGCTGCCTGCGGCCGGGTGAAGCGCCGTTCAGACGGCAGCGGTGCCCATTTTAAAATTTGGCCCTCGGTGCGGCAAGTGCACGCTGTAGCTGCACCATTGGTTTCGCTACTAGTATGGGTTTACAGCGCCTGTTTTGTAGGAATATTAATGGCGAGGCCAGCGCCCGGCGGGCCGGCGGCGACGTTCGGGACAGAACTCACTGCTCACCCATGGGTGCAGCCTGTCAGTGCTTGTTGCATCTCTACATGTGCACTGCCACGGAGAAGCAGAAATTGACCGGCACCATCAGCGAGGGCACATTGCGCCAGCACCGGAATTCCGCTTACGTGACAGGCGTGCTGCGTCCGTGACTGTCTCACTGTAGCTATAGCTACTATATAGTATATATCACAGGAGCTACAGCAAGTTGGCTCACCAAGGGGTGAGCAACCAGGGTGAGCAAAGGGCTGAGGACATGTGAATTTGAAGAAACGAGCCCAAAATGGAGCGCGGATCGGCCTCGCAGGTAGTGTAGTTCCTGCTGAATTCATAGATGTCGCTGTGGTGCAGAACGGGCATGTTTCGGCAACGTTCTGGGTGCGTTTGCATGTGCGGCATCACGACGAAACATCTGTAGTTTGTCCCACGGTGGCCACGGAGCTCCGCTCTGAGTAGCCCGAGTTAGGTAAAAATTCCTCACCGATGCTCAGATGCGACGAGCCGTTCCATGCGCGCGTGTTCTGGCTGACAGTTATCTCTGGTGTTTGATAGTGCTCCTTACCGCGAGCCTTTGTTCCATGTTGTTTACAGCGCATTACGTCAACAAACGGCTTCTTGGACGACTATATGAGTTTGTGTTGCATTATTGACAGGCTTGGCTCCGATAGCATCCGGCAAGTCGCTGAATGTGCGTGCTATTGGCTTCCTGTCTCAGCGCGGACATGCACGGTGGGACGTTGGTCCTGCGTCCGTCGCGAGCTGCGACGGCAATTCGTAAATAAATTTCCATTGGGAGGGTCTATGACCAATCTTTCTTGTGATCGTAGTCGCACTTGTAGCAGGGTCCCTGTTGGGTGAACGTCATGGATTCGGAGACGGTAGCCTTTGTGAACTCCGGGCGCATCGTCAGCGGAGCACAGGAGAATACAATGTGATCATCTGCGTGTATTCTTGCTATTATGAGTCCTCATGTCCAGGCAGCGCTGGTTGCCGGGTCCTGTTGCATCCACTGCCAGTAGTCGCGACCGATGCATGGTAACGCATAGCGAGTTGTGCCCGTGTTTCTGCAACTAGTATTACTCCAGGCTGCGTATGTGCGATCATGCAGCCTCGTTTTCGTCTTTCGGTGTTGCGCTGCGGAGGACGTGGGTACCCCACGTTGTGGTATATTGCCGTGTCACAGGGCACACGCGTCGTCGCCCGACTAAAAACAGTTCGTACGACGTTCCTCTGTCTTCAGTGAAAGTTGCAGCTCTGAATTTGCACCGCAAGGTCTGTTATGCCAGTCGCTCACCCCTGCAATGCGCACCCCCACAGTATTGCCACCGCCACACCTAGTGGCTCACCTTCCAGGTGCACCACTGTGGGTGCGCGATCTGAACGCTGGTGAGCCATTGATTGGTGCGCAAAACAGGACACTAGGCTGATCAATTGCCATTTCATGTGCAGTATGTAGTATATTTCAGTGAAACATACTTGTAGACATACATTCTCGTTACAGTGACCTTCACCTCACCCAACGGGCCAGCGTGCCCAATCACAGCACTGCTGAACGGGCCTCAGGCTCTACACTACACAACATGCACACATGCAGCAGCTGTACAAGACAGTGGTGCTTGGACAGGTAATACGTCCCATGAGCATGGATGTCGCATGTCGCTCCTCTCTACGGTCATTACTCTCCGGGTTCTGTGAGGATCCTGCTCTGTCAATCCGAGTTGCCTGCATACACCAGAGGTGTTCACAATCTGTGTATCACTGTACCCACGCCGGAGAGCCCACAGAAAAAAAAGGTCGCATCTAAGGAACTCAGTCTGGCTACACCGGTGTCATGCTGGCCCTGGCCAGGCGGATGGGACAACACCTGCCAGATACCGTCATGTACGCAGATTGGCTCCTCTACTCTTTGCGAGACTGATCTGGCAGGAGCTATAAAGTTCCAGGCGGAGGTGCCTCGCTTGCTGGCTATGCCGGGCGGTGAAATCTTTCGGTTGCCTGCAATCATGTTGACATAAATGTGAGGACACGAGCCAATCGGTCACAATTCCACACACATACCAATGTGGCATAAATGTATGGATGACTGCAAGCTATGACTGTGAGCCCCACATTGACAGACACACCTTCCACGCTAGACTGACTCTGTCAAAGCTGTTTTCATGGTGAGTCACGAGATGCTGTCAATTGCTGATCTGCATTCATGCACACTGCTTTGATTTTCCGCATGCCACTCACTTAGGCCCGGGTCGCAACCCAATAGCAACACGGGCTGGCAACACACCCAATGACACAGACACCGGAGAACGCTTGGCCAAAACTGGTTTGTAGCTTTTGCAACGCAAGTTTCTGTTTACGTTGTTTCACCTGATAAACCTGTGCACCTGCACAAACGTTTAGTGCTGTGTGTTGAAAAGATGAAGCCTAGTGCAGCGGTTGAGCGTACACCAGCGACAACGCATCAGTTCCAGTATATCAGCCGAATAAATGTAGGCATCAGTGGCGTTCATGTTGTGACTTCGACTGTATGGCTGTGGACGAGAACTGTGCACCAGAATTGTTGCACAGCCGGTCACAATGCGGACGTACCAGCTACAGATAAGTATCGTCATTTGTCAGCATTGCGATCACGTATACACAGCCACCTGTCAGAGCCACCCAAGGCGTCCCACAAGCACGTCAACGCTATGTCAATCAGTATGCCATGGCAATGCATTCGCAAACGTCCGAATCACGAGGGCAAGATGATTTTGCCAGCCGATCAGGTATAATAAACGCCCGTGCAAAAGCGAAGAAGTCGTGATCTTCGCCGGACTCGCGGCCTGCTCTTGGAACAGGTCGATCAACAACGCAATTCGCGTAGAATGCACAAAAGAAAACCTTACAGGTCCATACGAATGAAATAAAAAGTGTCATACTTGCGATGTAAACTGCGAAAGCTTGTTGCAGAATATCTGCTCGCGTAGTGCCGCAGAGTTGCAGCTAACACTGCAACGTGCACCAGCTGCTGAGGAAGACGAGCTGGCATAATCGAAGTCCTAGGCTGATGAATCACATATTTCATGCTCGCACGAAGGAAGATCGCGCCATGCAACGGCTGCAGGTGACGAAGCAAAGAGCAAGGTAACCCGATGCTGCGACGGTATATTTACTTGTCCACACTGCCGACATCAACTCTGAATCTTGGCATTGACACTTGATCGGGGACATATATCCCGGACGTAGCTGGCAGCTAGTACCTGCCCGCATCTTTCACGCCGCGACGTGGCAACAAGGGACATCTGGTCTACATTGCGCAAATAGTGCTGTGCACAGCGCTAAAGAAAATCCAGACAGGTGGCCGCCACATTCGCTCACTGGCTGATGATGACAGAGGACGTGCACTGGATTGGCACGAAAGTAAGTGTGATGGCGATGCGTGCGCAAATGGACTGCAGGATGCGCAGCACGCAGTGCTGCGTGTATGACTTATGCCGCACCCACCATTCACATAATAAATTTCCGAAATCAGTTTGATCGAAACGCATTTATTTCAGCTGCCATACTTGACCACGCCTCACACATTGTGCGCCCGAGCAGCGAGGGTTGCAAGCCGTAATTTACCGCTCATGCCACACAATAGATTTGATTAGGAAGGCCTAAGATCTTGTCCGAGGCCGATTGTCTCGCGCATGCGCAAATTTGGCGACATCCAGGCACCATGCGCACCCCGCGCTGCGCACCCTTCCATGACACTCACCCCTTCCGGTGAGCCAAACCTTGTTTCACTTCCTCAGCAATGCAGGTAGCACTACATCTAGGACATATAGACCTCATCATATGCGCCGAAATGCAGCTATGGCCAAGCATGCAGCTGCCCGTTGCGAAAAAGTCATGCTGTCTAGAAGGCACACCCTCGGACTGCTCACCGCCAACTGAGTGCTCACCTCTGCGGTGCGCCATGGCCACGTCACGGAATGTAGAACATCACAGATACCAGTGATGTGGACCACCCAAAGGTATACGCAGACACTAGAACACGTAGCCTGCATTGACTGCCCCCTCAATGCTCTTTCAGAGCCTTTTTCGCCAAGGTACAGTCTCGCTCACCCACATTTGGCGCACCCCCGTCAGTGGCTCACCCTGGTGAGGCAATGTGGCCGTAGTCACTGTGATAGCGCCTGAGCCCCATGCCACAATGGCATGGTGGCGGGGTGGGAGGGCCTGCTTGACTGAGCCAGGTCGTGCACATCCATGCTGGTGCGTAGGCCGAGAAGTGTGGCTTAATCAATTGCTCAAAGGCCGGCAGGTTTCCCGGAAGCGCATCAGCAGCTAGTGAGAACGCTGTCTGCGCATACATACGTTATGGCGGGAGATGGCCGGGGGCAGTTCGCTGCGCTTAAGTAGTTGTTGCAAAGGTACGTACGCTCAACCAAGGACGGCGTCCATCGCCCTGGCGCAGACCCGTCTTGCAGCGACTCTTCGCGCTGGTATAGCAGCTGTGTACATGCATGCATGTGCACTTCTGTCAGACGGGGTACCCAGCAGCTAGCAATGTGCGAGCTGATGCACAATGTGTGCTCCCTGACCAAAATCTCGGCCAATCCTTGCGGCTGTATACGTCGATGCTCGGTACCCACGCCCGCGCGCTGGAGGTGAGATTTTTGCGATCCTGCCCAGTTGCTCCACTCGGCTGCCTGACACAGGTCGCTGTAGGCTTTGGCGAGAGCGCCTGCAAAGTGATTCGATGCGTATGCTGAAAAAAAGATGCAGCAAACACAGATTTGCTTGAGATTGCACACTGAGCAACATGGCGAGTGTTTACATCGCCATATGCAGCCCTGCGGGCGCATAAGTGGTCGCAACGGGCGCGGCGAGGAATCACAGAGTCATATGTATCAACTTTCTGTTGACAACAATCTTCTACCGATTGTTTGGTGGTCAATGCTGGCGTTATGGCTCTGGAACCTCACGACGTATACCGTCGTGGTGTCTGCAACACCTGGTGTGGGTCCCAGCAATCTGCGGTGCCGTGGACCGAAATTTCAAAGGGAGATAAACACCGCGGATAGTTCGGGATCTTCATAAACGATCGCGCTCAAACAAGGTGCCCATGCATATTGCAGACGCCACCGCCTGACCACACAAGCCACTGTTGCACAGATGTAGTAATGTGCATGCTGTCGCGCGTACAACTTCTGCATGGGTGGGTTTGCATATTCCTGCGACCGACCATAAGTTGACTGTGTCAGTGCGATACGATCTCTTCCGATTGATGGACTTCAGCTAGCGCACTGTGACGTATTAGATGGGACTTTGACCTGCATTTCGCCGGCCTGGCTGCATAGTGACTGATGGACAAGCCAGCGGGGTCAAGACTGTTCATTGTTTGTGGACATGCTTTAACGGTGTGCTAGATCCTGGTCTTCCTGCTTCTCTTCGCCGTGTGGTGGGTTGCCCACTGTTGTTACGCTAACTGATGTCGAAAGCCGTTACTAGCCATCGCCCTCATCTGAATAGCTATTGGCACTCATCATGATCGGCGCGCTTGCTTTGGGCCTAGGATCAGTTTGGCATGCGGCCTTGACTGGAATGTTGCGAAACCGCGCCTGGGGTGACCAGCACAGGACAAATTTGCAGCTGCACAATGCAATCAGATGTATTACTTTGTTTGCATGTGCATATTGAGCCATTGGATTCGCAACTAGGCAGATGCCTTTCCGGAGAGACGTTTCGGACATATCTTCGTCGGCAAAGCGCACTCCATGTAGACTTTAGATGGGCGTAACCTGCTTTAACGTAGAGCAGCCAGGAGGATATTCTGGTCATCATTGTTGAATGCGCTTCTCCGTCTTTCCTCAGAAAGGTTTCCAGTTCAGCATCATAGTCAGTACACATTCACTGCCTAGTCAGGCTCCAGAATCTGGCTGCAGGAAACGGCGCTGAGAAGTGCATGTTCGGAGCATGGAACTGTTCAGCATGTCAAAATGCTTCCCGAAAAAGGAGGTCCGCTGATGCTGCCGATCCCACATGCACAGTGTTGGAGACATTGATCCTGGCACAGTCCAGTAATGAGAATTTCTTGCAGTGGCCTATGTCAAGTTTCCCACTGCTTCACAAGCTGCAAAAGCGCTTGAACATTTGAATCAACAGACCATCAAGGATGGCAAGGTCACTGTACAGCTCAAGGTCATGTTTGCAGACCCCGTTGACAAAATTCATAACTCTGAGAACAGGTAATGTCGTCTTATGACATTGTTACTGTCATCACGCTACGTGCTGCAGTCTGGTGATGATGCACCATTGCAACATTTTTAATAATGGCAGTGCTTCACGCTGTGCAAATGCAGAAATGACAACTCGACTTCCCGAAACTTTGACCCAGACAATACTCCACCGAGATCCCGCCTATTCTTGGTGGTGCCACGGGACACTAGCCCAGACCCTGTGGAGGTGTGTACCGGCAGGTGCAGATGATGTGCTCTGGAGTATGATGCTGTGGATACCTATCCGTCAATGTTCCTTCTTTGTACACCTGTGATAGTTACAGATATGCCTGGAGTATGTGGTCAGAGGACACATTGACTGTTTGCGTAAGCCTGAGCTGCTCATACCGTCTGTATGCTTACAACGCACTTATTCAGTGCCTTGCAGCAAGAGATGAGCAAATACGACGGTCTTGAGTATGTGAAGTCGGACCTTGTCAAATCCAAAGGCATTATATATGTCAAGTTTCGACTTGCTTCAAGTGCTTTGAAGGCTAAGGAGGACATTGAGCAGAACAATTACATGGTACGACTCACCTGAGCCGGCGTCATATGACAACGCTGGTCTACAGATGCTTGACGCCTAGGCTACCTGATTGCAGCTCGTTGGCAAGCGAGTGAAGGTGTTTGAGGCCGAGCCGAAGTCGTCCAGCAGGGATGGCTATAAAGAGGAAGACAATCGGCGAATGTTCTCCCAGTCAGGAACACCTACAGACATGTCCAGGCCGGGCCATCTCAGCAGCCACTCCCGATATTCTCCCGCGCTGGTTGATTGTGATCGGAATTTCTGGGGATGGCTGTACGCGCAGAACTGCGATGTTCATCATGCCACACAATCTTTGAAGAACATCAAGCAGCTGTATGCACGCTTTGTTCAGGAAACCGGTGCATTGCCTGGAAATGCCATGTCGCAGTCTATTCCATCTTGTGATGACTGGGTATGCACCTTCTGACGCATTGTGTTTGTGTTGGAGAGACATCTTATGATGACGTTTCGATACAGATGTTGTGGCACACTGCTCAGTCTTGAGGAACATGGCTGACGACATTTGTGCTATAGGTTTCTGGTCCAAGATGTGTTTCCGCGGAGGGCAAAACACTGCTTGGCCCGCAGCTTGGTCCAGTGGGTCCTCCGCAAATGCAACATGCACATGGTGGCAACCTGAGGATGTCAAATCCAATAGGCGCTTTTACGGACCCAAACGTGAGTGGCAGTGCATACTTCAATCCTCTGGAATCCCAGGCTGTGCCCCACATGATGCAGCAGCACTGCCATGGCGGCAGTGTGCCTGGCGCAGCCTTCCCTACAGCACAGCATCCAATGCATAGTGCTCATCCGGTCTCTTCAGCAGGTTTTGCCCAGGGCATGCCTGCATTGTACAAGCCGTCTCCAGAGCCATTGTATAGTGCCCAGGTTCCTTTTCAGAGCTACATACCGGGACCAGGGATATCGTCTGATATCTTCACTCAGTCCTTGCCGCTTGAAGACAATTCTTGGAGTCATGGAAGCAGCCATAGCTGCAGTTTGCCAGCGGCCAGCAATCCACAGCAGTCTGTTTCAGGATCTGCATCCATGCCGACTCTAAGTTCAATGGGGCATGGTTCCCTATTGCATGGCCCACACGGCAGCTTTCAAGGACATAGTTCATCGCTCAGTAATCCTGGATCAATGGCACATCCCAACGCAAGCTTTCCACCACCTGGTCTCACTCATTGCAGTGTCCCAAGGCCCCCTCCTCAGGCCCCCTGGCCACACATGCAGACCAGAATCAGCGCAGGGGGTACAGTCACCTCTGCCAACACTGGATTTGCATCAGATATCCGCAATGGTTCAGGGCTGCAGCAGCACACTGCCCCAACGTCGCCTACTCTGCCTCCTGGATTCCAATATGCTGGCAAGGGCTCCCGGCAACTTATGGTCCACTTTACGATTGCATCCAACGTTGAAGTGGCCAACGTCAATAACTACATGAGTGGAATCACGTCCCAGCTTGATGGAATTGAGAGCTGCACACCTATACCCGTCCCAAATCACACTGTGGCGGTGAGCAGCACTGATCACCTTGTGTGTCGGGGCACTCACATTGCACTGGAAGAGCTTGTATAATGTGGGTTACCTGTGGTCATGCAGGTCTGGTATCACTGTGTTTTTCTGACCCCCCACCACGCGGACATCGCGTTGAAAAGCCTTTCAATGAGTGATGCTCCACCGTCTTGTCGCTCAAAGCTGATTGTGTACTGTGCTCTCCATGGCCCAGCCGCAGCAGTCGCGGTGTCTGGCTCTTATCCACCTCCATCAAATCCAGCGTCGTTCAATGGAGGCCGTGTGTCACGGGGATCTGGAGTATATTCGACATCCAGCACATGTGCGCTGTCTTGTTGTTGAGCAGTCACCCCAAGCACGAGACAGCAAGGGCTGCTTATTCCTGATGTGACAGAGCTTGGCAGCACCAGGACATAGACGCTGTTGCATTGTGCAGGTCTTCCATTGCCTGGGCGTTTGACCCCAACCGAGCATCAAGCACAGGGCCAGTCGTACAACACGCCGCAAGCAACCGTGTCTCCTCAGTTGCCCACCTCTCTGGTCCACCTTGAGGATGTAAGTGCAGCTGATCCCACAGGTATGTGCTTTGAGTGGCATGCTGTCAGTTGACTTCGGTGTTGCTGACTTCAAATGCTTGCTGACATATATATCACGCTGATTGCACGTACAAAGATCATGCATGACAAACTTGGAAGATCAACAACGCTCGGACAGGTATGCCATATGTTGAAACACAGGTTGCCTTCCATGTTGCAGGGCTGCCCAATGGTGTTCACAAATCGTACTCAAGTGACACTCAGACTGAAGTGTCTACAAGCAAACTGAAAGTCTCAGAGAGTGACATATCTTCATGGCCCAAGGCTGCTGCTGAAGTGCTCTTTTTCCACATGTCCCAGCTCTCCATGCCAGAATATGCCTTGGGACAGTACTTCAAGCAGTTCGGTGACGTCAAGAGTGTGGTCGTGCACCCACATGATGGCAGGTACGAGCTTCACATAGATGCTTTTGGTCACATGTGCGCTTAGTCTAGTGGAGGTTGCTGGGCAGGCCAAAGACCTCACGCTCAGTGCTATAGATTCAGGGTTATATACAGCAAAGGATTCTCAGTATGGCGTGATCCCTGCTAAGATGCATACAGGTGGGGGGCCGTCACATTCGAGGACAGCGAAGCCGCTGAGAAAGTCAAAACCAGTGGACGACTTGACATGTATGGATGCAAGCTCACGTGCTTGGCAGATGATATTGCGCCTCCCGTCGATGCTGAGAGAACTGCCACATGACACAGTGCCTATGAGTCACAGGCACACGTCCTGTGCAGCCCGAGAGCAGGTGACCCTCGCTGTGACAGGACAAGGGTGAGATGACGAACCTGCCCTGAACACGATACGTTGTCTAGATGCTGAATACAGGTTCTGCGGTTCCACATGGGTGTTGTTGACACCCACTCGGTTTTGCATATGCTCAATGGCGATGGAATATTGCTGCAGCCTGGTAGGCTTTGCGCATCTTGAGATCTTCGTCGTAGAAGTTACCCCATCTGGGTGGCAAGTGATTGACTGCGGGTGGTGTTCTGTATTGCGGGAAATCTGGTAGTTTGCAGATATGTGCTGAATATGGGAAATCGAGATCCGCTGGTTAATGGTGCGGATGCGTAGATGTAGCCTGCGCTGACCATGCACGTGCTGTGCATAGTCTATGTATTTATTAGATAGTCAAGTGAGTCAGGTTGTATAGCCACTACAAATAGGAATGCTGAGTTGGAGACTGTGGAGCTGACAGACATGTCATGTTACATGTAACAGTCTATGGTTTTCCAAAATCTTATTTCATCATGTCCTCGTTTTGTGACATCATCATTCCAGTTGCATAAAACGTCCGCAAATGTTATCCACAGTTGCCGAATGTAAGAATGAGGTCTGCTGTGCTGTTGTGTCCTGCACGCATTCCAGGATGATGTATACGGCTCACTGCCAGTGCAGGTCAACTGTGTTGTGGCACTGGCTATCTGCTTATCGGCCTATATCGGATGTAATAACATACTAACAAGGTCTTGTATGTTATTACATCAGACTACGGACATAAATCTTGCGGATCCATGAGCATGGCAAGGCCATGTGCACGCCATGTGCACAGAGCATGTATCATAATTATAATTATCATAGATTTTTTGGAGACCTCATGTGGCAGTGATCGATCAGCCACCAAGACTGATCACAGCATGAAGTCAGCATGCTGCTACAAGTGCTGCCTGCCATCACAACGACTCCACTTCCGAAGCATCATCAACACGAGCCAAGCCTGTAATTCGTAAGTGCGGACGGCGACTGCCAGCCACCATCATCACTGCCAACGCCGCATAAACGAGCAACAGGCACTACTGTTGCCCACTAACCTTTGTGGTGCTCGTGTGGGTGATGTTTTCGTGCAGGCATGCGGTGGTGCCTTGGTGTCCAGAGGTGTGCGCATGCACATGCAGGCCCCCAGAAGGCGACTGCAATGGGATCCTCAAGGCTCTCTCTGTCCCTGCCCTGCGACAACTGCTAGACTCATACTCCGCCAGCACGCAGGACCCTGCTCAGGAGGCTATTTCTACCCGGGATCTGAGGCGCGGTGTGCTGGTGGACAGGGTGTGATCTGGAGCACAGTCCGCCTGGCGGACATGACGATGCGGGCCATAGTCCTGGTTGGAACAGCGGCCTTTAAAGCCCAATTGGCGTTCTCGGCTCCCCAGTTCTGCCCGATCCCTCAGTCGATGCCGATTTCTGCTGATTAAAAAGAACAGCAACATCGTGAGATGATGCACCCAAATCGGACCGCATGTTTTTGCCAGGACAGGGCCTGGAGCTGGCAATGGAGACAGTCCCTAGGGCGAAATGGAGCGACACAAGTGCCTCATGTATCAGGTCACACTCTATCCCAATCGGTCAACCTGGCCCACGCTTTTGCAGGAGTGCACGACACGCAGCCTCTTCATTGACAGCTTGTGGTGCTGGGGGAGGGTTGCATTTGACGCGAGTGGACGAAGGCAAAGGGCAATCGGGTGCACTCACTTTGCATCGTCCCCGTGCTACTGCCTGGACCATCACGCCTGCATGACAATGACCTCGCGGAACCAGCTGCATCAAGGCATGCCAAGCCTGGCCTTCGGCGACGGGTTGCGCGGTCGGCCGCAGCAGCTGCCTGAACAGTCAGCATTGAACGCGGGAGGCACCACTTGCGGTGAGTGCTCACTGACTCCTCAGGCTCGTAATCTGAGCCGTGCTGCGTCGCAGGCCTGTGGCGTGATCAGAACAGAGCAGCCACGGCCAGACAATAAGAGTCAAATTGTTGGCGGATGGCGTGAAAACGATTCTTGCCTGATGCGTAAATCAAGGGCAGCAGGGGTCTCGTGCTGTCTGGGAGCCGTCTGGACAGCATCAAAGTGTCTGTGAATAGCACGCTGTCGTGCATAACGCTAGTTGGTAAGCATTGTGTCAATTGCGTGCAATAACCTGTAGACCGGGCAGCTGCATGCGGCTGCTCCGAGGTGCAGGTCCCCAGAGGGCCGTGGCGTGCAGAGCGCATTCCGATGGCAGGCCACGTGCGAAATCTCCGAAACATCACAACCAAACGCTAGTATGCCTTCTTCGGCGAGTATGGCGCATCCAGGCGTCGCTGAGGATGGGTTGGAGATGCTCAGCGAATCTGCCTGCAGTGCCGGGAGATCGATCTACTTACGTTGGTCGGCGCCTGCACACCGCAATAACATTGGATACATCAGCTCAAGAATGAAGGATTGATCTGTGCAGAGCGGAGCTTAGGCAAGCGTGCGGTCGTGGGGCTGCTGGGAGGCCTCTGCGCCCTCGGTGTGGCTGAAGCGCCAGCCCGAGCTGATGGCTTGCCCGGTTTCAAGAAGGACATGCGGCCTGTCAGAAGCCGTAACAAAGTCGATGCATCGTTGTACTATGACGGCCCTGAGAATCTGAAGTACGCATCGGGTCGTCCTCGTTCTGTGTGTGTGCGTGGATCATGCAGGCGACCTGGTCAGCTGTTGCACCCAATACATGCTGTATTTGCATCGTGTGGGCTAGCAAATTGACAGAGCCCGTCCCGAGATAGACAAATACCGTTGACGATGCTTCTCTAGGTTGCAGTGGGGCAATGTACACCACAAGTTGTTGCGTTCAGGCTCATGATCGGTACTCCCTTATTCACGGGTTCAGCATACACATCGGCCGCCCCATGTATGATCGCACCGCGGCTCATTGTTCAGACACATCAGTGGACGTTCTGTACAGGAGCCCACCGTGAGGATGCTGAACATTCGTTTGGCATGCCGCTGATACTGCCGATGCTGGTGTTGTCTGACCACGCGTTTGCTAGACATCCAGCTTTCTGGGTCCGGCTCATGAGTCTCTCAGGCAAGAAACATTGAGACGATCAAGCGTGCTCTACAACGCCGCAGTTTGCAAATTCAGAACCACCGTGAAGCCACTCGGGCATTCGCCACAGTCATCAATGGCAGGGTTGCTCGTGCCTGCCTGCCCTTCGACACAGCACCCGTGTGCTGTTGAAGTGACCAGTCTAAGGGCTGCTCCGCCGCAGGTTCACACATGTGTGCATGCATGCAGGATGTACGACGTCAAAGAGGGCGACGGGCCGGAGGTGGTGGAGGGGGACCGGGTCGTGGTGCACTACGAGGCGAAGTGGAAAGGCATCACGTTTGTGACGTCGCGGGTCGGCGCCGGGGTGACCGGCGGCGAACCATACGGCTTTGACGTCGGCGCCACCGGCTCGACCAGAGCGCTCCGGGGCCTCGACCTCGGCGTGCGTGGCATGCAGCGGGGTGCCGTTCGCAAGCTCATAGTTCCTCCAGAGCTTGCCTATGGGGAGCGAGGCACGCCCCCTCCCTCCTACCAGGTAGATGTGTGCACATGTATGCACTAGGCCACATTGAAAGCTGAACGTACCTGACTGGTGCAGCAGTGATTATGATATGTGGCACTCGGGAATCTTGTTGACTCAGGCAGGAATTCGCATTGGTGCCATGCTCGATCGTGTGCAGCATGGTCGCACTGCAGGGAGTGGCACACGATCGATGCCCGGGTGTTGACCTGTCGATGCCCGGGTGTTGACCTTGGGGCTTGGCCCAGTCACCAGGGTGATATACGTTGACAGCAGATAGTCGTCAGAGGTATATTATGTTTATGCAGGTGTTGGGGAGATCCCTGGCGGGGCGACACTGGACATCGAGGTGGAGCTGCTGAGCATCAAGGTGTCTGTGTTCGAGCGGGCTGGTTTGAAGAAGCCCACTGCGTAGTGCCCAGGACAGACCGTCACTCGACGTGCAGGCTGCTGCTTACGCGAAGTTATCGTGGCCTGGGTAGAACGAGAGCAAGCCGTCCGCATGCCTGGCTGCAGGTGGCAGTCCGCTCTGCCGACACTAGGGTCATACGTACAGTACAGCGATAAGGAGCACACAAACATTCCAAATACCTTCGCATTCACTGTAATGCTCCTCAACTCCATCACAAATGCAGACGTGGCACCTTGTTTGCGTCTGCCCTGTGGTTCATGGTCCACGACGCCGTGAACGTGTCTACAAGGGCACATCAGCTGGGGAGCACCGCGATGTGCGGATCTGCATGGAAATGGTGAACAGATATAAGCGCTGGGCCAAACGGAATATCATTTGCGCAAGCAGCAGCGTTTGTTGGTTGTGGGTAGCAGCATGCATGTCGAGGTTATCTGTCGCGTGTCAGCCATTCAAGTGCCTGGACGAGCCCCTGCAGGGCCCTGGTGCACCGAATTTCTGGAGTTGTTAGAAGCAGATCCAGTAGCCGATCCCTTATACGCAATGGAACACAAACAACTTGCTTGCGATCATTTTCCTCGATAAATAGCCTTTGCATGAGTGATCGGTAGCAGCACAGAGACCTTTCGCAATGGGGCTTGACAACGACGCCTTTCGGAAGTTCCTCGAGGAAAAGAAGCCAGCAGGTCAGAAGAAACAAAAGCAGCCAAAAAAGAAGAAGGAGGCCACCGGGAAGCATGGCAAAAAACCTGGCGCCGCGGAGGATGAAGACGATGGGCCGAAGTACAGGTGCGACATGGTCAGATGAGGCAAGCTCTGTAATTGAAAAAATTACAAGAATGCCAACTGGAATCCTGTCATATGTTTCCATGGCGTGATCGGGGAGTGTGCACGCTGCGGCATGCTGTTTCACCTGCGTTGTATGTGCCGGTCTTCCGGCAGTGGTTCGTGGTACACAACGGCGTGTTTTGATCATTATCAGCTGACAAATATCTGCTGGGTGTCTCAGGGATCGTGCTGATGAGAGACGCCGCGGAATCACAGTGGAGGAGGGTGCCCCATCTTTCCTCACAGCAGAGGAGACTCGATACCTTGGCGGTAGCATGGACCGGACCCACCTTGTGCGTGGGCTTGATCGATTGCTCCTGAATCAGGTCCGAGGTGTGAACGCCAACCAGGAAGCAGCAGAGGAAGTCGAAGACATCAAAGCGGCGCCATCAACAGAAGAACCAGCACTCCCGACACATTTCAAGTCCACAGTGGGCAGGGCCGTAGCCAACTGCTTGCTCAAACCACCGTCGTCCAGTGTTGCCGAGCTTTTCCAGCCGAAGAGAATGGCGTTTGTGTACTTTGGAAATGATGCAGCAGCGGAGTCGGACGACGAAGAGGGTGAAGCGATAGAATGGGGGGGTGAGGCGCAGATCTCAAGCGTCCCGGAGACACTGCTGAGGTCCAAAGCAGACTGCCCGGTACCTCCTGATGCCATGAATGCTGCTGCCGATGCAGCGGTCCTGACCGAGGTGGTCGGTGTGATGAAGGCTGTCAAGATAGAGGGCAAGCACCGTGGGAAAGACCGGCGCCGCAACAACACTGAACCTGACGCAGCCACTGCAGCAGTGTGCACCCGCCTCTTTCCTGCCGACCGTTCTGGCGCTCTCTGCAAATCGCTCTGTCCTCTGGCCCCTTGTCACGCAGAGGGGCAGAGCTATGCGGTATCAGCAGAATGTGATGCTGCACGGCGACGTCGCCGAGGCTCCACGGAAGCACAGAGACCATGCTTGTCAGCGCTTGTATACGTTGATCATGCCGGACAGCCAGATTCCCTCTACCTTCCCCGATCTCCCCAAAGCATGCGCCCTGTAATGAGCGTGGCCAGGAGTGTGGCCAGGCTTAATGCCCCTGATAGTGTCAGGTACATTAGGTAATGCTTTAGAATTACTCGGCCATAACATAGTCGGAACTCGTCAGGTGGTGCTCAGCAGCGTGTGTGGACATCGTGCAGGCCCAGAAGGACAAGGAGCAGCACATCCTGAAGCTCAAGATGTACGAAAACCCGAAGCTGGTGGCTGAGCTCGCGGCCCGCAAGCCTGCGGCGGCCACGACTCGGCCTCAGCCAGCCTCTCGAGCCGGCCAGCCTCTGGAGCCCGCCAAGGACCCGGCGCCGGGTGCCCGCGGCCAGAACGGCGCCGCTGGCACAGCCGCCGACGCGGACTCAGACTCGGGCATCTTTGATGATGTCGGTGATGACTACCAGGTGGACGTGTCATCGCTCAAGAAGAGTGCAAACGCCAATAAGCCCGCTGCGGTACGGACCGTGCCATCTGAACTTAAAGAGCCCTGCTGTGGCTGACGTGTGTGGTTGAATCGGCGAGAAGGCAGCCGGAATGACCTGGCGTTGAGAGCAAGATTGCGTGCGGAAAGGTTTCTCTGCCATTCTGCCTTTTGCGACCTGTACATACTTCCTATCAAGCCCGTGGCTTGACCAGCTCCGTGCTGTCGCCGTGTTCTAGTGCAGTTCTGGGTGGGAGTCCCGGTACATCTCCATGGTTTGCAACGACCCCGCATGATCTGGGAACTGGGTTTATGATCAAGGCGGTTGCCCCAGCACTGCCTCAAGGCAATAGGCAAGGCCTCCACAGCATATTCTCTCCCTGAGGGTCTTGAATCACAGTGTCCGGGCGGATTACCCGAGCTCGAAGCAGAGCCCCGAGAGTGTGGCGTCGGTGCAGGGCAAGCTCTTTGATGGGCCGAGCTCCACCAGCGACCTCCCGCCGACGGCGCAGCATGGCCACGCCGACGGCAACGAAGGCGCGCGCACCCACCCCCCCCAGTGCGGCCCCTCTACACCCCCGCTCCTCATGTCCACCTCCAATTCCATCTTCAGATGGCTCTGTTGGGAGTGGCAGTGTGGTGTGGCAGAATGCATGACAAAGGTTCCTGGCTGGTGCGAACGTGCGTGCGCGTGTGCGTGGCTGTTGCCAATCACGAGTGAAGGCAGCGGCGCAGTGACGAGGACGCTCGCGGGACCTGCAGCCGGCAGCGTGACGCTGCCAGCATGGCCGCAGTCGCTGACTCTGGAGGGGTGACTGCGTGTTGAACTTCCATGACTCTGAGCACCGCTGCCGCATCTACTCGACGTCACTCACTCGTAGCGGGATCGTCATAGCGTCATATGCTGTCTTGGGTGTCGTCTGTGTGGCCGCGTAGGCGATCGGGTGCTCTCTACCCTGGTTCCAGCAACCTGCTGATCTTTCACAAGATGTAGCAGACCAAGCCGCTGGTTTGAGCTGTTTTGTCAGAACGATTTGCTAGCCTCTGCGGGTGCGTGCATCCGAGGGGGCGCCTATTAATCGCGCCTGGGGGGTCAGCGCTGCTCCTGTGGAATCAACAGCTGCGAATCTGCTGCAGGCCGCACGCCGCGTGGCCGCCGCCACACGCCGCCGGCGCGTACCCCCCGGCACACATGCCCCATGCATACGGCTACGGCAGCATGCCGCCCCCGGGCCCCTACGGCCAGCAGGGCGCCTACAGCCACCAGGGCTACTACGATTCGTTCGGCAACTGGGTGCCGTACACGGCGGCTGATTACGCGCAGTGGGGCCACGGCGGCGCGGCGGCCGGGGCGGGGCTGTACGGCGCGGCCGCGGCGGCGCAGCCGGGTGCAAAGGATGACCAGTCGGCGGCGGCACGCGGGAAGGGCTTCGCGGCAAAGATGGGTGACCGCTCGCAGGTCAAGTCATCGTTTACTCTAGAGCAGCGGAAGGCGCGTATCGGGAAAGGCTTTGTGGAGGGGCAGGGTGATGAGTACGGAGCGGAGATCCTCGTTGGTGGTGGCGGCCTGGTGCGTGGCCCTCTCTCTGTGGCGACAGTCCTTCCCTTGCACATGCTCGCGCATCCGATGGAGATCACACTATCCTTTGTTGTTGGTGTCACTGCTGTTAGTCATGCCCCAAGGCCAGGCTGATTTGCAGTGTTTCTCTGATCTGCCTGTGTACTGTGGCAGAGAATATGTTTGCTGCGCATCCGACGACAATGTCTGATGGTAGCTTCGCGTGAGGATGGTGGTATCCATCTGGTGCTCTGCCGGATTTGTTCTGAGCTGCAACGCCGCTAAGCAGCTGTGGCGCAGCGGAGGCTTGTTGGATGTGGAGTTGTTTTCTGCAGTGACGCTGCTCCTTTGGTGTGGTGGCCTGTATCTGTGCTAGTGTGTTTGTGGGTGAGTGGAACGACGATGTAATCGCGTTCGGGATCCACATGAGGCTTGTGATTGTTTCTTGAACACAGCACTCTCGAGGCTGTGCAGGAGGATGAAGAGGAGGACCTCCGGGACATGGAATCCCGTGCTCGAGCCCTCAACCGTGCAGACTTTGAGACAGATGAGCAGTTTCAGGCTTACAAATCTCAACGGGAGGCAGCACCGAAGGCGGCCTTCCAGTTTGGCGTCAAGGTGTGACCGCAGTGGCTGATACATGCACTGTCAGAGTGCCGCACTGCTGCCCTTGTGTGGAGGTGACACCGGATGTGTGGTGGTGTGCTGCTTGGCACACCCGGTTTGCATTTGTTCGCTGATGTGGCAGTGGTGCAGATGGCCGATGGCCGGAGAACTCATAAAGACATGGAGAAAAAGAACAACAGCAAGATTGACAATGAGCTCAAGAAGCTGCGCACCATGAAGGGCGAGAAAGCGGGGCGTAATGTCGACTTCACACAGTTTGATGGTGCGTTTGGAAGCGGTCAAAAGGATGGTGCAGCTCCGACCCCGGCTCGGAAGCGGCCCAAGCTGCAGGGTTTGTAGCGCAGTTGTCATTTGACAGAAATAGCCTGGGCTGACGCCTGTGCTACTCGTCTGGACGTGTAATCTAATTGCTCATTCCAGGCCAGCAATTCGTCGTTTTGCATGACATGCATATTGTCTGGCTACATATAGCACGGGAGGCGGGCCAGCTGAATTGAAGAGCGGAGCTGCGTTTCCCTTCTGTGTTGTGATCTTAAAACATTTGCACATACATGCAAGGCTCTGGTGCTGAAATCCACATTGACATGTCGTGCTGTGTCACCGTCATGGCTCAATCTCCACCCAAGCATGATAGCAACACTGTTCCTGGGCCACGCCACGTTCTGCTACCGTGCCAGAGTGATGCATTCACACGTGCTCTGTGTCTGATGACCTTGGCTTGAGTGTGTAGATTCATGCGTGTGCAGTGACTCGCAACAAATCTTCAGCCGATACGGACAAGCCTGCTTGCTTTGGGCCGGGTGCGTGGGTGCCGGTGACAATTATAATCTCGAAATTCTCAGGCGGGAATTCGTACGGACAGCAACGTGCACGAGTATTGTAACACCTACTCTGCCTCACCCGTGACATTCGCGTCGAGCCGGTGTTCGTCCCTGTTGTTCCCAGCGATCTTGATAGGCGTCTGCAGGCCTGACAGCCTGATGATACGATATCCAGACATCTGTCTCTGCTTTCTCTGTGATTGTTGGGAGTCAAGCGCGTGTGAGCATTTTTTCTCTTCCAATCTGCCGGTGGAGCCAAGGCTGCAACACGATCTGCAACCCGTACGGCATGTATATGCACGTCATGATCCAAATAGATATAGCATTGCTGTATTCGGATCAGATTTTGTCCGTGAGCTACGCACAGGCAACAATAGGACTCGCGACATCATGGTGTAGCGGTGAACAATTCCGACACGCTCAGACGCGGTCGCCGCAGTGGCCGAGCCGTGAATTTGAACACACCACAGGGAACAACATTCACACTGCAGATGTATGCCAAAAACTTGACATTTACAGCCATTTGCTTGCTTTATGATCTCTGACAGCGCAGCTCCATGCGCTTTTGGCCCTGACCTTCGTCTGGACGACACACGACGCACAAACCATACATTAATTGCCATGCAGCGGTATATTTGCAGTAAAGCATGCACTGACTGATTTATGTATAGTAATAATATCGAATAGTGTTCAGAAAGGGCTCAGACACGCAATCCACAGGCAGCTCTCTTCCGCTGCTCCGCACAGTGATGTAACGCTGCCGCATTACTACCTGCTCTCGCCAAAGTGCGCCCTCCCTGAACCTCATTACAAATTACTGCTTTCTGCTGCCTGCGTGGTGTGTGATTGCCTTACTTGGGGTAGGCAGAGAAGTAGAAGAGCGTGGGCACGATGCGCTCTTGGGCAAGTGCCCGTACGGTATACGCGGAGTAGCTTCGGCATTCACGCACATAGAATATTTATGCTTCATGTGCGGTCGCATTGGCGGACTGTCAGAGAATTGGGCCTGAACTCGTTCGGGCCTTCACCAATGCTCACGAGGCGATGCTAAATCAAGAGCAGACAAAATCCACACGACACAATCACGTATACGTTCTATGTCCTCATTACGTTGTCTCATTCACTCACTGGCAGAAAGTGCGTTGGTATGGGCCGCTTTGCCTTCGTCAGACAGACGCGCGCGGATCGATAGTGCCAACTGCATGGTGTGTACACTTGCACTGCGACGTCTGCAGGAAACCAAATAGCGCAAATGGACGCAGCCAAGATCAACGAAGAGAATCGTCCAGGACACGGCAATCAGCGCCATGGCGCGTCCTCAGCATCAGATTTACACTCATCACAAGGCGCAGCTGCTTGTCCTGCTGCCTCGCAGCTCGCTCGCAGGAAGGGCCGCTCCTTTGGGACGTCAGTTATAGCGCATTTGAGACCTACTCAAGACTTTCAGCCGGCTTCATTTCCACAATCGCCGACCTGTGGACACCATCCGGCCTCAACAGGCACAGTCAGCTCCACACAGAAAGATGCCGAGCCTGTGGCAGCGCATGTGACCCCGGAGAACGCTCTACATGGCCACAATGAAGCTGAACGAGCGTATTTCGCAGCTCCTTTGGGGCAGCAGGGTACACCGCCGATGACTGCCAGGAGGTCGCATGGAACAGCCATGATCGCTTCCTTGCCTCCAGCCTCCGCAACCACACCCACTATTGACCCACTGCGCCAAACAAAGCCTCCGATGGCCAAGACGCCACTGTCTCAGTGTATGGGCGGTACTCTCAGCACACACCGGCCAGAGCCTGTGCCAGAGACCGTGCTGGGAGAAACCCATGATGATCCGAACAGCCCTTTCGCCCCGGCGCTGTTGACTCAGGTGGTGGAAGCAGCCGCCCAACCCGAGCATTCTGAAATCATCCAGGAGCAATCCTCTGAAGGAGCCGCTGATTTGAGGCAGATTTTGCGCTGCAGCGATGAGCAGGAGCCAGGCATCACAGCTCCTCCAGTTGCAATCGCTCCTGTCAGCTCCGGACTTGCGCCAGAACATGCTCGACCACCTCACGTTCCAAAGTCTGCGCCAGGGACAGATGTGGGACGTACACATGAATGCTCCCTGGCATCAGGTACAGGTGCTCCACGCTGTGCCTCTTTGCTGCCTGTGTGAGCTGCCCTGTCCCACTGATGCCATCCCACTGTTCCTCCATATATCCCATTCTGGTTCAAGTGGCTGCATGGCTCATCACGACGTGATGTTGTCACGCAATGTTGATGTGTACAGGATCAGATGGCCTTGGTGAAGCACAGCCACCGCCCATGGTGGCCTCTTCCCCAAGTCTGCAACTGCAGCAGAGCCTGGCGGCCCGAGGCTTCGCCAGACCGAGTCCAGGTACAGGCAAGCCTGCCAGGGGGTCGCACGGCGCTGCCATGCTCATGCACCTCTGCAGCAACCTTCCTGCAGCAGCACAGCCGCCTCTGGGGTCTCCTGCCCATCAAGCTGCTGGAGGGCCCGCTCCGAACGGCAGCTCTTTGCCACCTGCTAGTGGCCCTCGCACACAGGTGCTCGCTCAGACACCCGGCGGCACAGTCAATGATGCCGGGGCTGCAGGTGTGCCAGCCATGGCGGTACAAGCAGGGAGCGCAGCTGCACCGCGGCGTAAGTCAGCTGGGGCTTCCATGGTTGCATCCATCGCAGGGCAACGCCGTGACAGCGATGACACGGCCATGCCACCTGATGCAGACGCCCAGACTGGCACTATGGCCAGCCCTGCTGCAACCAGTGTGGGCCAGCCCAATGAGGTTCCAGCCGCAAAACAGAAGGAATCAGGTATGAAGCCTGGCACACTGGTGCATTCAATTAAGTGCTGCAGCATACCATCTTCAGCATGCTGGCAGTACATGTCCATAATGTGTATGTGATTGCTGCCGACCCCAGACGAAAGCGGACACAGAACCGCATGTGGCTGGCTCATGTCATCTGTGGCAAAACAGTGTTTGTTGCGTGTTCCTGCCTGAAATGAGTGCACGTAGGTGCCGCGCTCATGCATCCTGCCTTCTCAATTCGTCTTGAGCGCTTGGCAGGCCAGGGGAACCTGACCTGCACTTTGCAGTGCTTGCAGCCGGACCGCTGTAGGTCAGCATGTGCAGGCTCTGCCATGCGAGTGCCCGCACTCATACTGGACAGCGGCGGATCCTTCTCAGACAGTCAGAGCTTTGTCAAACAAACTCAAGTGAATTTTGGTTGTTCGCATCATATACCCGTTCAACCTTGACGACCATGTATACATGCGAATCTCAGATGTTGGCATGTGCAGGTGATGTTGCGCTGCTGGCAGACCGTCCGCAAGCTCTCACCGTGACCCTCCCCGCATCGAGTGACATGCTCCCCGGATCTTCGGTGGTGTGTGCGTCAGTCGATGTCTGGATCCGGCCGGACGGCACCTCCCCGCGCACATGCGACGCTGATAGTGGCGCCGACATGCATGGCGACACCGACGAGCATGTGCATCAGGCCGGCGACGGGCTGCGCCAGATCCAGCTCGATCCAGCTCCTGCCGCCGGGGAGACTGCGAGCGTGCAGTTCACTGCCGTGGCGGCAGTGTCTCCGGCAGACTCTGACACTGTGCGTAAGACGCTAGACGTCTTTGTCACAGACGCAGCGTCCGACCAGCGACAGGGCGGCGACGGCATCACCCACCCAGCGGCTGCAACACTGGCGGGCGAGGCCACGTTGCCGTTTCCGGCTGGCAGAACACCCACGCCCTCACAGCGCTGTGCAGACCGCGAATGTGCGGGAGAGTCGCCGGACGCGGCGGACGTCATGCAAGTGACGCCCCGGCAGCACCACCGCTATTCCACCCTGAGCACTCCGCTCGAGTCGGGCAGCGCGAGCAGCGGCAGCCCGGCCGGCTGCGGAAATGTCACTGGCAAGGGGGAAGGCACGCTTCAATACCCCGGCGGCGAGGAGGAACGCCGGCAGCGGGCCCTCGCCCGCGCCTCCCTGAAGCGCCGCCAGGCCACCTGCACCGCCTCTCCTCCCGAAGCTGAGGTTTGTGGCTCAAAGCGCCACCGGCGAGCAACCCGGGCGCTGGACATGGCTGCAGCGAGCCGTCGTGCCGGTGGAGGCGCGGTGAGTGAGGCGGATGGAGCCGTGGCCGGTGGCGACACAGCGGGGGCTGCCGCAGGGCAGGCTGGCGCAATGGCGATGCCGGAACTGTGCAACAGCTACAGCCCGATGATCCACGGCGCGGCGCAAGAGGGTGGCGATGAGCGAAGCACCGAAGTCACGCCGCAGCTGCTCGCTCCAGCGTGTGATGCGGTGAAGGCAGACCTTGCCGCTGCTTTGGACGCCGCAGGCACGCTCCAGGAAGCTGATGCGATGCAAGTCGGCCCGGTGCCGGGCCAGGCTGCAGTGGCGCCTACGGCACCCGCCAACCATGCAGGCGCTACGCTACCCTGTGGTGCCGTGCATGATGTGGACATGCATGGCGGTGCTGACGACACGACGACGCCGTGCCCTGATGTGCCGTGGCTGGTCGGCAGCCGCTCGCCAGGGCCTGAGGCCTGCGAGCCGACCACGACGGAGCTCTGGGGCGCGCCGGCTGATGCACGGCCGGTGTCCGGGACGCCTCTGACGGCAGCATCCCTACCTCCGATCCTGGACCGTGCACTCCGCAAGGGTCACGAGCCGACTGCCGACGCCCCAGGGCAGCTTGTGGCCGCTGCTGCAGCCGAGGAGCACAATGCGCCCACTTCTCAGCAGCCAGCTGCTGCAGAGCAAGAGGCGGTGCATGCATGCCCTCCAGCGCCACCACCAGCAGCTGTTGTGTCAGACCGTGCCGAGGCCGTGAGCTGTGCTGCAGAGGTAGAAGGGGGGCTGCCATGCGCAGTGCAGGAAGACTCCTCTGCAGCGGCCGCGTCACCAACCCTTGAGGCTGGGACCTCGACGCCGCCGGCTGGGCCTGCAGCCCCCGGGTATGCCGCGCAGTCCCCACAACTCGCGACTCCATCCTCCACGGCAGCGCCGGCAGCAGGGGACCCTCCTTCCTTGCAATTCAAGCGCTTCTGCATCACACCTGTGAGGGAGCTGCGCAAGCGTCGCGGCGGGCGGCCCGTCAGAGCCTGCGTGACGACTCCGGAAAAATCGGCGAACGCCCCCCCGGCTGGGGTCAAGCGTGTGTCGCCGCGGCTGCGACATGAGCGCAGTTCGGCTGGGGCCCCGGCCGGAGATGCGGCAGTTGCTGAGGCCGCTTCGCCCGCCGCAGTGGTGCAGCCGTCCCGACCACGGCGCAGCAGCCGCAGCAGCGCCCCCAGCATGCCGGTGCACGGCTCAACACCGTGCACCGGGCAGCTGCAAACCTGCGCTGCAAGCGTTGTGGCGCCTGAGACTGCCGAGATGCCTGCGGCTACCGACGCGCTGGGAAACGCTGAGCTTCCTGGCTGCGATGGGGCGCCTCCGATTGCCGAGATGCCTGCCTGTGCTGAGGTGCCTGCAGCCGCCGAGGTGCCTGTGTCCGTTGAGGCGCCTGCGCCCGCTGAGGTGCCTGTGCCTGCTGAGGTGCCTGCAATAGCCGAGGTGCCTGTGCCCGCTGCAGTGCCCGCAGTCGGAGAGGTTCCGGCCTGCGATGCTGAAGGTCCAACAGGCGCACCTGAGGCACACCAACGCTCTCTTCATACTGGAGACGCACCACCAGGACAGGTCACGGATCCAGAATGCACCACAGCCGCTCCTGCAGCAGCTGATGCTGACTCTGCCCCATCCACCTGCATGGACGCTCGTGCAACCTGCACGGTTGAGCCAGCAGTCGGAGGCGAGGCAGTGGAGCCGGTGCAGAAGGGCCATGCCCCCACAACGCCTGCGCCGGTGTCCCCGGAAGCAGCAGCGGCATCGCTGAGCATGCCCTGCCCGCCGCAGTTGCCCTCACCAACACTCCTGCAGCGGTGCGAGCCCCCGGGCTTGACGGAAGAATCACCCTGCACCTCGGCCACTCCAGGCCGAGGCAGGAGCGCCGTCACGAGCACCGACGGCAGGCCTGCAAGCATATGTGGAGGAGCACCAGTAGCAGAGGAGACGCCCGCGAGTGTTTCCCGTGACGCGCTCGATGACGTCGGCACCAGCGGGCTTCTGCTGAAGCGGAGCCCACCCGTGCTGCCAACACCCGCGCCGCTGCCAGCTGCTGCGGTGGACGATCCCATGGACGGCATGCATATCGCCGTCGAGAACAGCTTCATGGCTTCCCCGGGGCCACCCCCGGCCGTCCCAGCTGCGTATGACTTGCATGAGGTACACTGCGCCGTTGCCGGCGCTCTGCCTGCTGCAGCTCGTGAGGTGTTGGCTCGTACTGCAGCAGACGATCGCCGTGCCTGCGCGGCCAAGCCTGAGCAGGACAATACCGCAGCAGCGTCGGACGGTGTGAGTGGCGAAGCTGCAGCGCACATTGCGACGGCTGGCGGGGACCTCGCGCCGCCGCCCAGCTGCAGCGCCGCGCTGTTTGATCCCGACGTCGAGAGCCCGAGGAGCTGCTCTGCCTCAGGGTCGCTCGCGCAGCAGCTCCTGTGCATGCATGAAGGGAGGACCGCGGCGCTGGCTGCGGAGCTTGCTGATGTCATGGCCCCTGTGCTGGCGCCCATGGCGGCGCAGGCGGCCGAGACAGCGCCGGAGGGAGCGGCGCCTGCGTCCTCCGGGGTCCTTGCGGCCAAGCGCGTGATTCTCCCAGCGCAGGAAATGCTCGACGAATCGCTCAGGCGCAAACGTGTGCTCAGCCCCAGCAAGGTCGCCGCTCGAAACTGGGGCCCACACAGGTCTGAGGCCGCGCCGCAGATGCACACCTCGGTACGCCCTGCGCACTGCAGTCTCTGTGGGACTTGTGCAACGGTCGGTCGTGTGATACAACCTCGCCGGGCATGCACGGAACGCGGATTGCCGAAACTGTCAGACTCTGCGTGTGGTGCGGGTACATGCCCCGCTTCGACCCGCATGCGCCATATGAACAGGAGGGCTTGTGCAGGGACCGAAGCTATCCCGGGGGCACCAGCTGCTGCAGGCTGCAACCATGCAGGGCAGCTCCCCCGGCTGCCACCCCGGCTCCACCAGCAGCCCCCCCGGCGGCTCCGCGCCGCCGCTCCGCATGCACACGCCCCCTGGCTCGTACACCTCCCCCGTGCTGCGCCTCAGTGAGTCCCCGAGCCGCGAAGATGACAACTCCAACAGCCCCCTGTTCTCAGCTGCAGTCGGCGTCATCCGCTCCCCGAGCCGCATGCGTTGCAGCCACTCTGCCGGGCCCCCTGTGTCCACCTCGCCGCACAGGGTGGACCGCAGTGGCCGGGCGCCGCTGCCTTGCGCACCCCACCTGAAGCCCCACCCGCCGGTGTCGCCGGGGGCATGTGCGCCCCATGGCGGCCCGCCAGCTGCTCAGCGCTCCCCGATGCGGGCATCAAGCGCCGGGCTGATGCAGCAGGGCATGCATGGCAGACACCACCCCGCGCCCTCGCCACAGCTGGGCATGCATGGGTATAGCAACGGTCCGCGCAAGTGGCGCCATGGCAGCGCACCTGGTGCGTATCCCTCCACCTGCTGCCACCCTGCGTGTCTGACCACATTGGCGGCCTGTTGTCGCGTAATCTGGGCTCTGGAGCGCATGTGGCTGGCTGCAGAAACAGCATGCATGTGGCCTCAGCGCGAGGCATGAATGCAGGGTCTGCCGCGCCCCTGGGGCCGTCGGCGACGGCCGCGCTGCGCAACAGCATCGGCCCACAGCGGGCGCGCCAGCGCCGCTGCCGCCTCAGCCCGGCGACGTCGGCGCCGGCGCTGGACGCGATGCGTGGCGCTTTCCTGGACCTCCAGCTGGCCATCGCCGCGAGCCGGGGGGAGCCGTGGGCGACTCTGAACAGCTGTGGCGTCCCTCTGTCCGACCCCCTGGACCTGCCAGCCCTCGCTCAGAAGTGCGCTCCACCCCTTGAGTGCACATGCTATGGGATACTGACAGTGCGCTGGTGCCACATGGTGCGACTACGCATAGGGGACGTGGTCATGCAAGCATGGGGTCACATTCGGTCATGTGAGGGGGTGCTGTGTAGGTTAGCGACACAGGCGGTGGCGGCGGCGGGGAGCACCCCAAAGGGGGAGTTTGCCAAGGCGCTCGAGGGGGCCCCCAGCGAGTGGACCACGCTGCAGGCCTCGCGCATCTCATGCTGGCAGCGCCGCAGCGGCAGCGACGCGCCCGCCAGCGACACGGCGGCAGGTGGCGGGGATGCGCCGGGCTGCGGCGTCACGCAGGAGGCCTCCATGGGGGCTGCGCCGGAGGGGCCTCTGCGGCGGGGGCTGCTGAAGCGGTCCCCCCTGCCGAGCGTGGTCCCGGCGGCCCCCCCGGTCGCACCTCTGCTGGACTCCAGCAGCGCGTTTGCCATCGGGACGCCGCCGGGCCCTTTCAACCGCGAGGACCCGGCGCTGCTCGCCTCTGGTAGCCATAGCCTTCTTGAGCCACCGGCACTGCCGCTGTTCCAGCAGAGCGCGCCTGCCTCCACAGCGCCTGCGGACGCGCCGGCGGCGGAGGAGCTTCCGCGGCAGCGGTCGGTGCGGTTCTCTGACCAGGCGGCGGTGAAGCTGTACGCCAACACCGAGGAGCCCAGCCGGGTCGCCGGAGTGCCGGAAGGGCTGGAAACCGTTGCGACGCGCAGCCCACAGAAGCGCCGGTGCAAGCGGCGGCGTACGGGGGCCTCTGGAGGGTCTGATGTGCCCGAGGTGTTGGGGGGCGCGGAGGAGGTGGAGGAGGGGGAAGTGGCTGAGGGGCCGATGCAGCTCTTGCCCGCGCTGGAGGCAGCAGCCGTGGGTGCAAGCATGTATGCACTGTAGCCTGGCTGCGCGTTATGGATCGTGGCCTGGTGTGATGTATTGATCGGCGTCAGGAGCTGAGGGTGGGTGCAGCAGGCAGGTGCAGTGCTGCGTTGTTTTTTTCTGCCTTGTTTTAATACAACTGGAGCGTGGAGCGCTTGTTCTCCCATGTGTCAGACTGCAATGCCTTGGTCGGCCTGAGCTCCAAGACAGCTGGTGATTGCCGGGGATGTATGCAGATTGCATGTTCGTAAGACACTGCGCATGTGTTATTGTATGCGTGTAAGAGATCATTCATTCAAGCCTGGCTCGGTGTGGCTAGCGGTGCAATGTGACCATGGCCACTGCAGTGCAGAGGCGGAGTGCTGCCAGCCAAACTTGTACGTGGCCCCATCGGCCATTGGAAGAAGTTGTCAAACTTGCCAACGCAAGTAACCTGATGGCTTCTCACTACGTTACGCCTTCGCCTATTCCCGAAGTACCCGACAGGTTGCATCACTTGGCGCGACAAGGGCACTGCAAACATGTGCATGGCCATGCCGACACTGAACTAGGCGCGCGCGCAGATTGATCAACACCCGATGATCGTCGAGCTATGCTGGGCTGTAGTGAGCTGTATACGTCTACTTTGGTGTTGGTCTGCATGATCGGGATGCTGGATCGCGATATCTTTCAAGGGCACACACACTGCAGTGGTCGACCAGCCACCGTAAATGTTCACCAGTCGCTTTAAGCTTGTCGATTCCCGGTACTCATACGAATCTGTTTACTACGACCAGCTACGTAGTTCACCTGCGCTTGTGTGCAGCCTGCAGCGTGACTATGTACATCGTTTTCATATAAGTAGCCCTCAAAGGCTGCCACGTTCCTTGGCCCTCAAAGGCTGCCACGTTCGTCGTTCACGGAACCTCGGGCAGGCGCCCGAGCGGCGCGGCCTCCTCGAACGGCAAGAAGGGTGATGTGCCGTGACGTCGCTGCAGGACACTGACTGTCTCGCCAGTAAGCACATGATGGTCATACGACATGGAGTGTCACAGAACACACGACAAAACGATTCCCTCAGAACGGCCCTGTCGGCAATGCGGGAGCTCCAGCTAGCGATGGTGTAATGTCTGTGTAGACCAGTGCTTGGTTGGTTCGCCAGGCAGTAGAGGAGCAGCAACTGCGTGTTCAACCTGCCAAGACGGTTCAGCATGAATTTGCACACATTTGCGGTGCTTGGCTATGCCATGGTACAGACCGAGCAATACGCTGATAACCGACTGACGCTGCAGCGCGCTGCCGGTTCACCAGCGCATTGCAATGCATTGCCACAAGCCTCGTGAGCTGCACGTGGCCCAATGCATGCAGAGCTGTGCGACATCACTCATGCACGACAACGACACCAGCAGCAACAAAGTGGACAGTATGGTATCGCAGCTGCGTTGCATTTCCGGCACACCAGCAGGATCACGGCCTGGCGCGAGCTATACACAGAAGACACACAGAACAAGCTGCCACACAGGATCGCCAAAGATCATATCGAACTCATCTCGGTGCTCAGCTGGGCCAAGTCCACTGCATTGGGATGACAGCGCTGACGCCACTTGACAGCCGGTCTCGCCGCGCGCTCCACATGCGGGCATATCGCCATGCCTCATGCTGGAAGGAGTGCACTGACCGTGTGTCGGTCTGGAACTTTGTAGCCGGCGTCTGCCACACGCGGCCTGAATGCGGTCCAGAAGACCATGGTGTGCGTAGTGTCCAGTCTAGCTGGCGCTGGTTGCCGCAGATGGCGGGCAGCGTTGCCGTACAAGCACTTGGCGAGGTGGGGATGCGGGATGCATGCATGAGCGCCTACGGGCAACGCGACTCGCCGACTTGATGCTTACAGTCGATGATAAACTGGCGAACTTGCATCCTTGTCCGTTCGTGTGCATGTCGCAGGAGTCATTCTGCGTGAATGTCGCGTCGGGGCCGACACAGGGAGTGTAGCAGCGCCAAGTCCTTGCATTTCACAGAAAGGCCGCCGCTTTCAGGTTAAATTCCATTGAGTCAGCGCATAGCAGCCATCAAGTTTGGGCGCCACGTGAGTAATGCCGCACCACGATGTAACGGGGGGAGGGCGCAACTTACTGCGCTCAGGCTTTCATGAATGCGATCCGGCAGCCGGCGCCCTTTTTGTGCTTTGTATACCGCTGTGCCGGGCCTTGAGATCACTTTTGCTTACCACTGACGACGAACTCCGTTCCAGTTTTTACAGACGATTCACTTGAGATTTCTCTGCAGCAAGCACTGGGTAGCTGGCAGGGCCACAGCGTCGCAGATCCTACTGATTAAAATGTTTCGTTAATTCATTATTATTATTCCTTTGATATAATTATAAGCGGGTAAACAGTGCAAGCCATCGCGGATAGAGCATTCGTGTCGCATTGTTCCGCGAAAAATCATGGACGTTGAATCGCCACGGACTCCCAAGAATGAGTACGCCGCTTTCTGTTACCGCCTGCCTGTATCACGGAGCTTTGGAGTCTGTTGGAGCAGCGGTTTCTGTCGAGGCATCTGTGGCATCTTGCGCGTCCTGCCGACGCTACGCCAGGTCCCGTCCTGGGGTGCGCCGAGTCGGGCAGGAATCACCTGATAAACTCACGTGCATGACTGCTTAGCATCTGCCTGAGACGTGTTTGAAGGCATGCGTGTCCGTACTTTACGTACAATTATCTGGGGACCGCGATTTCAGCCATCGCTCGCTTTGGCGAATCGCAGCTTATACCCGTTCCGGCGTGGAGACACAGCGCATGTATGTTTTTTGCCTTTTCCTCCCTCATTGTCATGTGCCAGACGTTGCTCCGGCATCGAATCGTGGCCGTCATCAAGGCGCAACGTGCATGCGCTTCCTTGTCCATGTGTGTCGTTCGTCATTGACTGACATCCCGTCGAGCACCTCGACAATGTCCGGACAGCTCGAAGACAAAACAGTTGTTCATGTCTGTGATGTGACATATTCTTCGCGCCCAGATCAACATCGTATTTCCCAGCTCATCTGCTTTGCTGCACCTCTCGTATGGCCGGCGATTCACTCAGCCAACAGTCATACTTACGAATCAGAGCAGTGGAAATCAGGGATTGGGCCGCTGTGCGGTATTCCACAGGCGTGCTTCGGACATTCGTTTGACGTGCCTAGCTTCAGACGGTTGCCTACCGGCCTGTTCATTGTTATGACGAACGGCGACCTGGTCTCGTATGACCAGCCTCTAAAGCATGTGGCACTACAATTTATTTCTGTTGTTCATTAATGTGGCGGGCGTTGACGTGTCATTCCGGTCGTGGTTGACCACGATAGACTCAGCGATGTTCAGGTACTGCGATGTACTAAAACGCTCCAAATTGCAGGCTTACGTACGTGAGGATGGGTTTCAGAGACGTATCATCTACTTCTTCTTTTGCCCCGTCATGCCAAGGCATGGGCATGGAGACATCCTCAGAGTCGCTGCCCGCCTGTGGCCCGTCCACAGAGTACAGCCAATCGGCGTTGTCTTCGGAACTCTCATCCACCGCCATCGATTCGGATAACCCATTCGCTGACTCTCCGTCGGGCTCTCCCAGTCAAGCAAGTCGCTTCAGCCAGAATCCGGAGTTGTCCCCGCTTCGAAATTGTCAGGACACCTCGTTCAGAAAAACCGCGTTCATGGACGACCCGAAAGCAATGTCAGTCCCAATAGCGTCCAACTGGAAACTTCCCAGGTCTCTTTCTAGAGGCAATTCGCAAGCTGCGCCAGAGAGCAGCCCTCTTCGTTGGTACGCATCTTCGCAGGTTGCTCAAGTGCTCTATTCTATTCTGCGTGAACTTGGGCGTGTCATGGTTATCAACTTGGACTATGCTGGCTGGCAGGTGTGTGCCCTGTGCAGGTCTTTTTCAAACGTGCAGAAAAGGAAAGTCGACCCACGGCTCAGTCTCTCTTTGCCTAGGGGTAGGTCAGAGTCAGCAGGCTCGTTCGAAGGCCCAGATTCTGATCGATCGTACTTCGACACTGGCAGAAGCCATCACGCTACTACAGCTCCATTGTTCTCATCGGCATCCGTCGGTGCTGTAGGCAGTGCTGGGTATTCAACAGGCACGTTGCTGAAGCATTCCAATCGGCTGCTTTCATGGGATCATTTAAAACGACTGGAGGCTTCAGAGCCTGGTACCATGGACCCCTACCTAACCTAAGGAGGGTATTTATTTACATGTTGAATATGGGTGGCATCGAAGATGGTCGGTGAGTTTTCCCACGTTGTGATGCTTGGGGAAGATAGAACATACCGGTGCGGAGCATGTGGATGTTCTGGAGTAGGTTGTGATAAGCTGCATCGGGGGTTGCTGGGGTCCAGCCACAGCTCGACACATGGCCGAAGACTTGCGTGAAATGCAGCTGTTGCTGCAGTTGATCCTGGCGCGCTTGGTGTTCTGATTGATAATATACCTCTGGAAGGTTGTGGCTTGTATGTAGAATGCAATTACTGTCTTGGAAAAATGGTGAGCCTCAAGTAGAGGTCTCGGAGTTCGTGAGTTGTTACAGCTGTATGTGCCCGTTTACAACCTAGTACATACGCCCAATATTATGTATACAGGCGGTTTGTAAGTGTGGCAACCACTGTTATGCTGGCATAGCCTTGCACGGATTTGGTTCACCTGGTGAGTCTTAACAGGTGTGCATTATGGCCTGGTGCTGCTTCTGGAACCTGCAGTGAGGGTGGCGTCCATGGCGCAAACACTTGCATGTGGTGCCCAGCCACCCTCTTGCATGGCGGCTGTGGTACAGGTGCATATGATTCAAACAAACACTGCAGAATTTGCAACCCCAGCAGCTTGCACCGCGTGCTTTGAATTTGACACGCTGGTTGGCCAAATGTGGAGCAAGCCCGAGCCTTGCCGAGCTCGGTGCCCTCACCGGTGCATGCTTTGTATACAGATGAGGCTATGTGATCAGCATGAGTCTTGCCTGCGGCTGTGCATGGCCGCACAGAGATGTGTGCAGGTTGCACAATTAGGTGTGACTTTGCCCACAACTTGCAGTTAAAGGGTCTTGGCTGTCACAGCACAATACATGACCACGGTAGCCACCATGTGATTTGGAGGTATGTAATGCGAGGGTACATAATTTGACGAGGTGACAGTAATCATCCCCATGGAACAGACCATGTGTTGCCATTATATTCGGTCTCAGATCTTAATCATGTGTACTGTCAAAACATCGTACATGTCTCTTTCTGTGTAGGGCTGACTAGATCACTCACAGCAGTGTGTATGACTGCATGACGCCATACTAACACGATCACATAGCCACGGTCCAGGAGACACCGACGTCTTCGCCACGCACTGCTGCAAAAGCTAGCTGCTGCCACAGAGAGCAACAGCAGCAGTTTAGTCCAGTACGCAGAGGATGGGCAAGCAGCAACACTCGATGCCACGGCAGCTCTGACGCAGCATCAGCTTGCTGCCTCACTGCTCTAGCGCAAGGCCAGTCCGGCCGCCAGGGCTATGTGGCGGTCCATCAGGAGCCTCACGCCGCAGCCTCGTCCGCAGGCGCGGGCGCTGCCGCCTGCAGCGCCTGTAGCCGCTCCTTGCGCCGCAGCAGCTCCTCCACCGCCTCCTGCACCCGCCCACGCGTCAGCACAAGCGAGGCACCCAATCCATCCCAAAGCCACCACAACGGGGCCAAACGCCACTCCTGGCCACTACAGCGCTGCCTGGAGTCACCAGGATTCCAGAACACCAACTCTCCCCCTTGGATGTAAGCACTACACAGGACCCGCCGCACGAGCACAATGCTGGTGGATGTCTGGCATCACATATACATGCTCGAGCCGCTGCAGAAGCATTGGCACGGAACGTCACGCTCCCCGGACGCGGCCAGACGCCAACAAGGTTTTGCGGCTGGGCTGCCATGGCGGCTCTCGAGGACCCACACACATCGAATATGTGCAAGATTCATGTAGCACGCAAGAATCATGTGGTGCCACGTGGGCGGGCCCCGAGGGGGGGCGGGGGGCACACCTGGACCTCCGGGCTCTTGTTGGTCATGCCCTCCTGCTCCTTGAGCGCCCGCACGGTGACCCCCTGCTCCTCTACGGCCGCCTCGGCCTCCGCTAGTGCCTCCGGCGTCGCCTCCGCCGCCTCGGCGTCCGCGCCGGCGCCGCAGTTGACGACGGTGCCATCTTCAAGGGTGTACGTGTCAAACCAAGCCGCCTGCCCCACTATTGTCCCTGCAGCGCGAGCGTGGCCGGTCGGCTTTGCTGTGTGTTGGAGGAATCTGGAGAACGTGTGCGAGCACATCTTCATGAGTGCGTGGCTCAGGGGCACAGCCATGCGGAGAGGTGGGGGGCGCAGAATATCGCTCAGAGTCTGTGGTAGGCTTGGGCACATGTCCTGGACTGCGGGGCGAGCAGGTGTGATGGTATGGTGGCCCGAGATTTTGGCCATGCATGAGCGGCGCCAGCCAGGAGGCCCTCAGCACGGGGCTCATATGAACGCATGCATGGACGACCACGTGGTGCTGCTGAGCAAGCATGGGTGAATTGAGTGGCCAGCTTTCTTGTGCCCGGCAGCTTTTCTGGGCCCCTGTCAGGTCTGTGAACTATTGACATGATGTGAATGCTGCTGGGGAATCCCGTTTGCCCATGACGGCTTACGGCGTGAGGTGCTTCTTGAGCACACGTTTCTGATTCGATGGCCATTCGGCCACTGCCCGATACCGGACCAACGGGAGCCTGTGGCTCTGAGCGAGGCGGTGTGGCACGTGGATCAACAGCATGCTCCGGTTGAGGTGTGACCACGCTATGGCTGAGGTGTGACACTATGGCTGAGGTGTGACCACGCTATGGCTGAGGTGTGTCGGAGAGCTTCGAAAATCGCCAACAGGAACTGCGGTCGGGCTGGGCTCAGCACCTCTGAGCCAGTCAACGTGGTCGTGCGGCGCCAGCACGTGCGGAGAGCCAGTGCACGGCACAGGAATGCAGCTTGGAAGCAGACAGAGCACAGAGGCACATGCGATGTGATGCACTCCTTGTAGGCAGGTGGATCAGATCCACAGCAGCAGGGGCTTGCTGTGGCAGGGCTGCCTCACCTGTTGGGGAAACGATGTTCCAAAGGTTCGGCTCTACCTCAAAGACCCGGCCTTTGACCCCAATTTTTCGACCCTTACGCTTCGCAACCACTAGCTCTATATCCGAGTTGGGTAGTTTCCGGCTGTCCCCCTCGACATCATCACTCTCGTTGCCCTCATCCTCCACCTCCTCTGGCTCCGCTGCGGCTTCATTCGTGGGGGAGGCGGGTCCGCTGGGGCCGCCCGGGACGATAAACTTGAGGAACTCCTCACGACTAGCCATCTCACTGTCTTCAATGCCCGCAACACAAATTGTGGACCTGACACCAACGAGGTCGTGGTATGACTCTGCTTCAAAGGCGTCCAGTGCAGCCTGCACACACCCGGTCACGGTCTGCCCCTGGCCTTGATGAGGCCCTCACACCACCGGTAATGAAACATGTAACGTTTACCGGCGTTTTAACGGCTGATTTGGCAGTCATGGAGCCTGCAGGATCGTGCCTGGTTCGCATATGTGTAGACTGCATCTTCATCTGGCACATTCGGAGCGAAGCGATTATGAGAGAGGATTGCAAACGGTGCATTGAATACAACGTCTGCGATCTTCTCTATCTCGGCACTCTCTATCAGGGGCTTGCCTGCTGCTCGCCTGTAATCTAGATCCTTGTGGACCTGATGCTCATTGTGGCCTGTGCCTTGAATATGCCCCATATGCATCCAATGATCCATACGTTGCACATGGGGCTCAAAATCAATTGTTGTGTCTCATTACTTCAGGGTCAGGGACGCTCACTGCGGGACAATGTGTCAATACCGGAGAGGAAACTGCCGCACCTGTAGCTCTCGATCATCAACAGATGCTGCATGATAACCTCTGTTTTCTGCCAAGGTTGTAGCTTGGGGACATCTCCAAGCAGACCTCCGCTTTTCTTCGCCCCCTTCTTCCCACCCTTCTTCTTGCCTTTCTTGGCCTCACACGACGCCGATCGACAGGACAGAGGTGCCAGAGCGAAACGATGACCTGCCCAAACCGGGGCCATGCACGTTGGAATCAGGCTGGCACGCATCTTGGCTGCAATGGATGGATGCTTCACGGCCGCGGTGGTGCCGGCGTTGTTTGCGGGATGGTCCCTTCGCACAGAAACCACGTCACAGACGTCCGTTCAAAAGCAAGCAGATATTACTGTCTACTGAATGTGTCAGATCCCTGATGGGCATCTCGGACAGCCATTGCGATGGAACGTGGCCCGTGGCGTTTGGTGTCCACACCAGCCAATTCGGACATTCCTTCTGAATTCAACATCAGATCCGCAAGCTAGCGCGGGCCTCAGCAAAGAATGGCTCGAACACCAGTGAAAGCTTCCTGACGCGCCTCGGTGTCTATTTTTTGCGGATCTCCGCGAGCGTTGCAGCGCATCCTTGCACCACCGTTGCCGCACCAAGCGCTGGATGCGGCTTTGTTGTTGTGTGACAGAGTCAACCTGTGTGGAGGGACGGACATGTCCTCGGATTGAATGTCTCTAGGCAATTCGAAATGTGGTCCTAACCTGTACGGTGTGCCATGTGAAATATTCGGTGGGCACGCAATTCGCCGCATGGTCGTAATTGCCGTCAGCGATGTGGTCAGCACAATGGCTGGGGTGCATGTGGCCACCAGGAGGACTGAGACATTCAGGCATCCACATCATGTATATATTCACTCCATACTGGCGTGTTCGCTGGATAATCAACTACTCCAGTTCCGCTGCAGCCGGAGGTTGTCGACACGACTGTGCACAAGTACACGCCTGACCTTGCTCAAGTTCTTGAAGAACACAACACGTTACATTACATTCATAACATCGTCTGCTCAAGATGCTTCGACACATTTCGTCGTCTGCCGTGCTCATGGCAAGACAGGGCATGGCAGACGTGGCCACGGTACCGGCTTTGAGTGCACTGGCCAAGAATGCAGGCAACTGGGCACACGGAGGCCACGCCAAAATTTTCTCAATCGCACAGGTAAGTACTCTCATATTGTTACTGTTGGCGCTCGGCTTGATTGAGCAGTAGGCCGTCACGGCGGCATCTTGAACGCGGCCCAACCTGCCAGTCACCTGGTCATGCGGTGCACGGCTACGCCTCTTGTAGCCGGTGCTTCCGTCACATCACGCAATCTATACCAGTCACTACAACCACAGCTTTGTACTTGGCGTTTTGCGGCCATGCCTTGATCGAGGTCAGCTTCTGTTCGGAGGTTGTGTCGGCAAGTCTGCAGGCACCTTCCTCGTACTTCAGCTCAGCTGCAGCCGAGGCGAAGGGCTTCGCGCAAGGCATCTCAAAGAATGAAGAGCCGACTACTGAAGGTCTGCCTGGTGGCAAGGAGTACAATCCCGCGCCTCACCCCTCCAAGGCAGCGACAGACCAGGATGCGAGCTACCTGCTGATGCACCCGGTGTACTCCAAGGAGTACGTCGAAAGTGTCAAGCCGAAGCATCGGCCTCCCGAGAACGTGCGCACTATCCGCATGACGCTATTGAAGTGAATGGCTGGTTCGAGCTGCACATGTGGTCAGGCTGTACGACCTCGTGCTAGCACTGGAGCATCACCCACTTGCACTGGTCTCCACCTTCCCGCCATTGCTACCCAGCCGCTGTCATCCCATCGCCTGTGGCCGTGTGCAGTTCCTAGACAGGCTCGCGTACTACAGCATCCAGACCGTGCGGGCGTCGTTTGACCTCATCACGGGGTACCACCCGGACCGCATGAACCGGGAGAAGTGGCTGACCCGCATCGTCTTCCTCGAGACCGTTGCGGGCGTCCCGGGCATGATGGGCGCCATGATCCGCCACCTCCACTCGCTACGCCTCATGCGCTGGGACCACGGCTGGATCCACACCCTCCTCGAAGAGGTGCCTCCCTGTGCAGCCCTGCTGCTCCTCTGCTCGCAGGCCCGCTTGCTAGGCCTGTGCTCGCAGGCCCGCTTGCTAGGCCTGTGCTCGCAGGCCCGCTTGCTAGGCCTGTGCTCGCAGGCCTGCTCGCTGGCCCTGTGCTCGCACTGCACGCTGGCCCCGCGTTATTACCGCTTTATTGCCAATTTATTTCGATGGGTCTCGGTTACCATGTGTGACGGGGGCAGATTCCGCGATCCTACAGCATTGCAAAAAAATTAAAAGTGCTATAGTAATCCTGCCTCCTCGTCTTGCTCCGTGAATCACACCCTCCTCGCAAGATGCCTCCCCACCTGCCCCTGCCAATTGCATGCAGCCTATGCAAGGTACACCACACTGCCTTGAGGCCAGAGCGCACGCACATACACGCACACATGCCTTGGTGAGGTGCACAGGCCCCAGCTGCCCCGCGCTGGTAGACACCCAACACACTGGTAGACACCCAACGGCCGTGCCGAGGGGAGATCGACCGCAGGCCCCGGATTACCCTTCCAATGTGTGCGATTCGCATCCTTGCAGAACACACGCATGGCGCTCATGCATGCAGCGACACAGGTCATCCCATTCGCAAACCCAGGGCGCCGTGGCGTGCAGGCCGAGAACGAGCGCATGCACCTGCTCACATTCCTGCAGCTGAAGCAGCCGGGGCCATTCATGCGCGGCCTCGTGCTCGCGACCCAAGGCGTCTTCTGCAACCTCTTCTTCCTCTGCTACCTCGTCTCCCCGACGTACTGCCACCGCATGGTCGGCTACCTCGAGGAGGAGGCGGTGGTGACGTACACGCACCTCCTCGCCGACCTCGACGGCGGCCGCCTGCCGGAGTGGGCGGCCGAGGCGGCGCCGGACATCGCGGTGCAGTACTGGCGCCTCGAGGCGGGCGCGACGGTGCGGGACCTCGTGCTCGCGGTGCGCGCCGACGAGGCCTGCCACTCCCACGTCAACCACACCTTTGCCGGCATGAGGCACGACGAGAGCAACCCCTTCTCGAGCGGCTCCCACACCGTGCCGTAGCTGCGGCTGTGGTGCCGGGCGGAGGGCACAGCGAGGGCAGAGTGTGTGGAGGGCTGGCTTCACCAGCGTTCTTGTGCGAATGAAGCCTTTCGTGAATTGTAGGCCAGCGTGTGCGTGTGATGAACCCCCAGCCTTCCTCAGCAGTAGCGTGGCTGTACCTGACAGTAGTTTTTGTTGTGTGTGACGGCTTGCATGAGCTAGCCTAGTGACGCACCGATGGCTGCTCTGTGGAGTGCTGGCCACACCAAGGCAGGAGAGGCCTGCTCTGCTTCAACTGGTAGGCGCCAAGCACACGTTGTAATGAGGGTGGCCCAGGCTGCCAGAGGCACAGTGGGTTCAGTGCCACCAGGGATGAACAGCAGCGGACATGAGGCCAGCCCATTGCATAACAGAACGCCAAGAATGCTGCAAAGCACCCCAGTGACATCTGGCAACAGGCACAGAACCGGGAGATCACAAGCTTCAGTGTTCCAGAGTCGGATGGGCAGAATTGTAGAAGCTTACATGCTATATGATAGGGCAAACACAATGGATCACATTTAGACCAGCATCGCTTGTCGTCACGACCACAGGTCCCCAGTGTGACTGTCTGACACACAGCAGCCCCTGCCACAAGGATGCCTCAGTCTTCCACATAGAGGTGTCGACCATGCATACACTCCAAGCCGCTAGACACATGTCGTCACCTGGACAGTGTGGCAACTTGTGCTGGGGCACTAGACACCAGGAAGGTGGGGCCTCCATAGTGCTACCGGCGGCTATTCCACATCTCAGGCAACGAGTGCCAGCAACGTTCGAATCAAATATCTCTGGCCATGAGGGCCGGGCCAGTGCCTACCCGAGGCCACCTACTCCCATGTCCACTTCTGCCGAGCCGCAAGGAGCACTCTGAGAAGGGCCCCGCGGCACCGTAGCACTACCTACCACACCTCATACACAAGCTCCTTGCGGCCATGAGCACCTCAGGTACAACAGCCGAATCACAAATAACCAAACTGCAAACGGCATAGCGTGACCTCACAATCTACACGATGTGCCCTGTCAGCACCGCCCACACCCCTGCGTTTCATTCAATACGTGCGGCGCCTCAGCCACTCTTGTGGCCACCTCGCCTCGCGGGCTTCACGGCCTTCTCACGCGCAGCCAGCGCCCAGCGCACAGCACCGGCCACCGCGCGCGCGGGGGGTGCTCGCGGGGGCGGAGGAATGGAGCGCCTCAGACGGTGTGGATGTACTGCAGGTGGCTGGGCGGCGCGGTCTGCGGGGTCGCGGGGGCGGCGGCGGGGGTGGCTGAGGGGCGGTGCACGAGCATGCTGCGCCGCGCGAGGCGCTCCATGAGCGCGCGCGCCTCCTTGTGCTCCAGCAGCACCTTGTAGCCGACGCGCAGCAGCACGAGCGCGAGCGCGGACGACATCACGACGAGCAGCAGGCTGCCGAGGTTGCCGAGGGGCCCCCGCTTGCTCACGAACCGGCTCGTCGCCGGGGCGATCATCTGCACACGCATACGCTGATTAGTGATACAACGATACACCTGTAACGGCAGGCAGCGCCACGGGAAGCGCACGCCACAAGGAGAGGACCACCGCACACCCGAGCCGCCGACGCCAGTCCATGTGGACTAGCACATGAGCTGCTGTGGCCGGAGGGCTCTTGTGTGGTAGTGGACTGAGACTGGAGCACGGAGGGAAGTGCACAAAATGCACACATGGACTGTCTGCAAAAGCAGCGTTAGAGCGCATGCAGCTAGATGGAAAAGACGTGTTCAGTGTGGGCGAGGGGTCCTCTGCCGCACACCGGCCGGGGCAGCAAAGGACCTCGTTGCAATGGCGGCATCAACAGCCTGACTCACTGCTGCATGAGCCTGGCAGTTTGTGTCATGGCCACGCAGGTATCTCCCCAGGTGCTTTGGCATCGGCGACTGCAGTGGGCAGCGGAGGCAGCGCAGCACCAGAACTCGGCAGGGACGCCGCATGAGAAGGCAGCAAAGGTGGCGTGGGGGGCGCACCATCACGGCGAGGCCGATCATGCATACGAGCATGAAGCGCACGGCGCGGCTGCGCATCACGGCGGCGATGGTGCGGCGGGTGAGCGTCGCGGCCGGCGGCGGCCGCGTGCGCGTGTTGACCGGCCCGAACATCGCGATCATCGGCGTCAGGAAGAGCAGCGCAAACAAGAGGCCGACGCCCATCGTGACGGAGAGCACCGCGGCGAAGCGCTGCAGGATGAGCGTGCGCGTCGCGAACAGCGGCAGGCACGTCGCGACGGTCGAGAAGCCGGAGGCCACGATCGGCATCCCCACCGACTGCAGCGCCTCCCTGCAGCGCGGGGCGGCGTGTCTACATGTGTGACACGGCGAGCCTGTGAAGGCGCATGCATGTGGGCATACATCCGCGAGGATCTGTCAGGAAACGCATGCCAGATACGGCTTGCTGTGCGGTTGTGGGGGGGCACGCGGGGCGCTGGCAAGCCGCTGCACGGCCATGTTGCAGCAGTGTCCTGTCACGATGCGAGCGCCTCTGGCGCCGCTACGCCACTCAGACCCCTCGAAGGAGAGCACTCGCATGCAGCCCACACCTCCAGCTCTGACCGCCTCTGGAGCCAGCATGGCAGGCACGCGTACATGATGACACATCAAAGGCACGGCTCCGTCATGCATGCTGACAGCAGGCTCGCATGTGCGTGTGGAGCGGGGGCGCACATGGCCATGCCGAAGCGGTCCGGGGCGCGCGAGTGCACGTAGCTCTCGCAGATGTGGATGCAGAAGTCGACGGCGAGGCCGACGAGGCTCGTGATGGCCATGCCCTCGATCGCGCCGAGCGTCCAGCCCCAGGTGTACATGAGGCCGAGGACCGCGAGGTTCGTCATGAGCACGGTGCCCGTCGCGAGGAGCGTGAGCAGCGGGCGGCCGGTGAACACAAACACGACGGCCGCGGCGAGGCCGATCGAGAGGAAGACGGTGCTGTACACCGACGCGGAGATCTTGACGTATGTGACCGCCGTCACCCAGTCCTCGGATGCGACAAACATGCCCTGGTATGGCTCCTCCTGTAGCAGGGGTGGGGGTGGGGGGGAGCGCTTGTGGCCACATGTCAAAACAGGGCTCCGTGAAGTCTCACGTTGCAGCGGGCCTACGACTTTGCTAGCACATCGAGCATTGGCCGCTTCTTGGCGCAGATGCTGCAGCTGCAGCGCCGCGTCTGAAAGAGTCTCTGCATCCAGCGGTGTCAATTCCTCATGAGCATGCATGAGGTCTGCATGCGCCACAGCTTGCATGCGGTACAAGGCACATCATCCAGCAGCAGCCCCAGAAGGCCAATGTTGGGTCGCCGTGCAGTATTTCCAGGGCTGCCTCCCAGAAATTAGACCTGAATATTCGGAATTGTTGCATGTGATCGGGCCCGACGACCCAACACTGCAGGACGCCATGGATAATCTCCACAAGACGTGCTCGGCAGCCTGGGCCGGGCGCTGGCGGGGAGGCCGCACCTCCTGGATGAACTGCGCCCAGGCGTCCCAGTCGTTGTAGGAGTGGAAGACGTCGAGCGGCGCGGAGCTCTTGACCGTGGCCGTCAGCACGCCGACGCGCAGCCACGCCACCTCCGGCCACGGCGCGTCGCCGTCGTACGCAGCGCGCAGCACGACGTCGGCGCGGGGGTCGGCGCGCGCGTACCCGATGCTCTTCCGGAACTTCTGCACACACGGGCAGAGGTTCGGCCGCGCGTCAGCATCCGCCCCCCCGGCAGCGCTCAGTGGCAGCGGGTGCTGGCCATGCAGCAATCTGGTGCAGTCATCTGCCACAATGCTGCCGTGCATGTGGACACCGGCTCTGTGTGCCAGGTGCTGTGGCGCTCTGACCGCCTTGTCATGCAGGCGGTCCCTACGTGCTGACTGCCTCTCTGACTGGTGCCGTGGTACTCCACTTTGACCAGCGCTCACGCATGCATGCGCATGATGTTGTCCCTGCGGTGCATCCTGCCTCCCTGCCGCTGTCTCAGTAATACGTGCACACGCAGCAGCGCGGGAGAGGCAGGGGGGAGCACACGGTGCCCTCGCCGGTGGTGAGCATTCGGAAGACGGCCTCGTTGAATGCGGCGCCCGTGGGCAGGCCGGTCGCGTTGTGCAGTCGTGCGCAGTAGGGTTTGCCGGCGACGTCTGGGTCCCACTTGCCGGCGCAGAAGTCGCGCACACCCTGCAGCGCGTCGGTCTGCAGCGCGCCTGCGAGCTCCCGCCGGTGGTTCGTCGGCACCATTGTTGATGTCTGCACGGGGCTGCACAGTCAGCGCAGGCGGTGGCGCGTGCGTGCCGGTGGATGAGAGCTGGCCGTGCTGCGGCATGAACACACAGCTCCGTTTCCAGGACACGGGCCGGACGAGGCGGCGTGAGAGCTAGACCTCGGACCTCTCATGCAGCAATTGCAAGCAGGGCAACCACGTGTTTGTGTCATCCTCTCCGAGCAGGGCGGGACCAGTGACAGCCATCAGAACAGTCACACAAGGAATCTTAGGAAAACTGGTTTCAACAGGGCAATCGGTATCACAGAAATAGATTGAAAGAACCATGATGGCAAAGTGTCAGCAAGAGGGGAGGGCGAACGTTGAAGGTGAGGGGGTTGACGGCGCCCTCCAGAGCCTCAAACAGGTCCCCCAGCTGCCGCATCACCAGCAGCTGCGTCTGCGCGTCCGACAGGTTGAACCTGTCAGGCGCCGCAAACTCGACGAGCGTCGGCACCGGCGGCCCCACGGGGTCCCCCCCGACGGTCGGGCTGTCGTCGATGCCGCCGAGGGCCACGCCCCACACCAGCGAGGCCGCGACCGTGCTGAACACGCCCTGCAGGCATGAGCGCGCCCACTGTCACCAAACTGCGGGGGCGAGAGGGTCGAGTGGACACATCGATGCAACGGCGACGGCACGGTCAAGTGCGTATGTCATCACAGGGACACGGTACAGTGGTGGTCCCGTGCTTAAGCAACCCCAGTAGGACAGGCCTCTGGCCACAGGCAACCAACAAAACGGGCTTTGTGCTTCAAACATTCTTTCATGCATACAGACTACGTGCCGGTGCGTCCAGGAGCACCCTGTTGCACCCAGGTGATTGGTGTCTGCTTGGAGTGATGGAGTGATGGAGGGGGGGAGGGGCACACGGTTGCGGTCTCGACGATGGGTTTGTCAGGGTCCGCGCCGAGGTAGCCGGCAGGGTTTGCGGCGAAGCCGACGGGGTCCGCAAAGGCGTCAGTGAGGGGCCGGGCGCATGAGAAGCACACAGGCACGTTGTCCGCCTCCTCGCTGTTCTGGTAGCGCCAGAAGAACTGCACGTTGTGCTCGTGCTCGAACAGCGGCGGCTCGCTCGTCGGCGGCTGCCGCAGGTTGATCGTGCCGATGGTGCCCGCCACCGCCGCGCCGACCACGAGCGCCACCGCTAGCCACCGCACCCTGCACACGCCGCACAACTCGTCTTGCATGGGCACTGACCTTCGCATCGCATGGCACCACAGCATGCTCCTCCACCTCAGGATGTAGACCGCCCTGAATTGAGAAACATCTGAGCTCAATGTTGTAGGGCGGGACTCAGGTTCTGATCGTGGCTGCGATTGAGAGGCAGGCCGCCACAGCTCACACATCTATCCAATCCGGTGTATCCCACAAGTAGCCCACCAAACCAGCCTTGCATGCTGACCCAGTCACGCCGCCTCCCCCGCACGGCGCCTCCGGCAGGCGGACGGTCGGCAGAACCCCCGAAGCAGAGCAGCAGTCGCAACGGTCGGCAGGTGGAACGCACGAGAACACGGCATGGACTGCATAGGAGACGCCGGTCTGGAACAGCGCCTCGGCACGCGTCGGGGCTTGCCGCTCCGGCTCCGGCACACGCAGTGGCGCGCGGTCTGCGGCCGGCGTCGCGAGGCGGTGGTGCGGCGGTGGCTTGAGCAGCGGCCACGCGACGCGCCCAAACTCCAGCACCCGCGGCGGCGCGCGCGGCACGAACCCCGGCCGAATCGACATCGTGTACACGGCCGTCGACACCGTCTCGAGGCAGCAGCACAGCGCCGCCCACGGCCGCGGCCGCGCCGCGGGGAGGACGCCGGCGAACACCGCGGCCTCGTCCGCGCGGCGCAGCGCCGGGAACATGATGTGGCGGTCCCACACCGCGATGCAGACGGGCAGCCATGACACCGCGAGGATGTAGTTTGTGACGACGAGGGTCGCGAGGAGGAGGCCGAAGGACTGCACGGCGGGGATCGGCGAGAAGACATTGGCGGCAAAGGCGAAGGCGGAGGTGGTGGAGGTGGCAAGGGTGGCGCCGGAGGCACGGGAGAAGGCCTGCGTGAGGCGGGTGTCGAGCGCGAAGTGGCGCGCGTAGGGCCGCGTCTCCTCGAAGAAGGAGACAAACACAAAGATATCGTCGAGGCCGATGCCGAGGATGACGAAGGGCGCGAGGAAGTGGAGGAAGTTGATGTAGCGCCAGCCGTGCGTGACGGCGTACGCGAGCCACGCGAGCGGGAACGACGCCTGCATGCATGAGCGGTTCAGAGGCTGCACAGCGTGCACGCGCCCGGCGCCCCTCGCCGGGGGGTTCATTGCAACCCAGGACCAAGCGCAACGCGTTACAACGGGTCGCACGGTGTCGGCGGCATGGGGCGGTGTTTGTGCACAGCAATACCATGTCATCCGGACACTCGGATCCGGAGTCATTTTGGCAGCAAATAGCTTGCGCCAACAGGTAAGGACCCTCGGTCACTGGACCAGACAGGCGGAGTCCAGATACGGGGGACACCTGTGAACACAAAATCGCGTAGCCGTGGCTTCAAGGACACTGGGGGGGATGTGTTTCCCTGGGGGGCGGGGGGCGCACGATGATCTGGAAGAGGCCGGCAGCTGTGAGGAAGGTGGAGCCGGTGCCTAGGCGCAGGAAGAGCGCGGCGGCGACGAGGGAGAGGCCGACCCAGCGCGCGTCGCGCATCAGCTGCCGGTCCACCTGCCGCTGGATGATGTCGGTCTCGCCGTAGTTGATGATGACCGCCTCCGACGCCTCGTCCGCAAACAAGTCCATCAGGTCTGCATGCCACACAGCCGGTGGCTGCAAGAGGGTGAAACGAGGGGTCCCACAAACAAAACACAAGTTGTTCTCTCGAAAGCGCTCTCCACACACACACGCGCGCATACGCACACACAGGGAGCAAAGGGAAGCAGATCCTGATGGACCAATGCATACCACGACAGCGCACGCCAACGATATACGGCAGTGCATCACGAAAGTGTGGTGTGTGTGGGGAGGAGTGCGCTGGGGTGTGGCTGCCGGCGCCGGGGGCGCGCACCGTTCATCATGTTGTCGACGTACTCGGTGGAGGACGACGGCTCGGAGAAGAGGACGACGGAGTGCAGGTAGCGCGAGTGGTTGCCGTCGGACTCGAGGTCAAAGAACAGCGTGAAGTTGTTGTCCACGAGCATCATCGCCGTGTCCGCGATCGGCCGCTGCGGCCTGCACACGCGTCGCCGCCGACGTGAGTGGCCGCCGACGCACCCTGACATGTAGTGTGACTGATTCACACACGCGCATGCATGTGCTTTGAGCTACGGCCGACGACCATCCACGGCTCCAGTTTACACAGGGGTGTGCATGCATGAAGATGCTGTGCGGCTGGGTGTAGAGGTGGCGCCCCATGATGAACGTGCAGCTGCACCGTCAGCGAGGGCACTGACAGAAACGCGTCGGCAGGCGGGAAGCAGTGCCTTTGAACCCAGGAAACTGACAGCCACAAGTATGTCCTCAGGGTTCCAGTGATAATCAAGCTTCTGCAGAGGGGAGGGGGGTAGGGGTTAGGGGTGGAGGGGGGCGCACTTGGGGGCGATGTTGTAGAGGGGCTCCTCCGCGCCAGACTCGATGCTGGAGGCGTAGATGACGGTCGCGAAGCTGGCGGGCGCGTGGCAGCGCTCGTCCTCCTGCTGCCGGCAGATCTTGGGGTAGCTGGGGTGCTCCATGATGCGCTGCTCCACGAGCCGCGACTGCACCCCACCACCATCCTGGGCGCACACATCATGCATGTGCACCGACCACCAGCATGACGCTGCTGTGCATCCTAGACGATGCACGTGGTCGAACATCCACGTAAAGTGCATGTAGCTCATGCATGCAGTCGCAGCTATGCAGGGGATCTGCACCTTGGTGACGAGCTCCTCCGTGATTGCCGAGTCGCCGGACTTGTAGCGGTAGAAGATGTTGAGCATACGTGTGATCTCGGAGCGCACGCCGGGCTCCCCGCCAAGGTCGGCGGACGCGAGCAGCCGCCGCGCCGGCGCCGCCGGCGCCTCGACGCGCCAGAAGTCCCGCAGCCGCTCGATCGTGCGGTCGGCGTTGATCGCGGCCGCGGAGTCGTGGTCGCTGATGAGCAGGCTGGAGAAGTCGTTGTTGGTGAGCGGCCGGTTGAGGATGGCCGGCACGGCCGTGGCAGAGAATAGGAGGAACAGGAGCAGCATCGTGAGGAGCGGGAAACGGGCTACAAGGCTCGCGACGAAGCCTGGCTGCGTGTCACTGCAGAAACATGGGCCAGCAGTTGGAAATCTATCTGTCATACATTTGGCATATGTGGACCCGATCAACAGGGCTCGTCAATGTCCTGAAAGGGTACAGCAGAGTTCACCCAGATTTGCTTTGATTCACGTCCCGCCTGCTGGGGCAGGTCGCAGATGCAGTCCAGTACGCAAGAGTGCGCCCGCTAGAATGGGGCTGTGCCCACAGGCCGGGAAAGGTACCCTGCTCCCACACCCATGCACCTGGCTGCGCGCTTGCGGACAGCGAAACTTGAGACAGTGGCGAACTCAAACACAGCGCAAGCACTGCAGCAGACGCTCAGCGGCATGAGCAGAAGACGCACTTGAGGCTATTGAGGGTGGGGTCTCCGGGCAGCAGCTCCGCAGAAGAGGGGTTGGCGCCGCCGCCACCTCCACCACCACCGACCGCAAGCAGCAGCTGCGTGCTGATACCGCTCTTGCCCCCCTGCGGCCCCGCACACTCCTCCTCCCCCTCCTCGTCCACCTCCAGCACCACGCTCGCGAGAGGTCCCGCCACGTAGCCGACGTACGCGCCCCCACCAACGGACACCTTGCTGGCATCCCCCTGCACCGTGCTGCGCGTGTCGCTCGGCGCGCCCCCGCCACGCGCCGAGCCCGCCGCGCTGCTGCGCTCGCTGTGCAGCGCGGACGAGGAAGCTGCGGAGAAGCCGCTGACCGCAGAGATCTCGGACGTGAGCGCGGAGTCGAGCGGCCGGCGGCGGCCGCGCGCGAGGTGCGCTGGCGCGCGTGGCTGCAGGCGGCCGCTCGCCGACGTCGGCCGGCTCGCCTCGGACCCGAACGCCTGGCTCGCGAGGCTACAGGTGTCCGACGGCGCCTCCGAGGCGGCCTCACTCGGCCCGATGCTCGCACGCCGGCCGCTGGGGCGCAGCCCCGCGGTGATGTCGGCGGAGGCTGCGCTCTTCAGGGAGGAGCTCCACGCTGCGGTCGATGCATGCGAGGTGCGCACCGGCACGCTGCGCGCCTGGCTGTCGCCGCCTCCGCTGCTGCCGTGGAACAGCGAGCTGGTCGCACTCTCATGCGCATGCATGGGGTTGGACGCGCTGACCATCTCCACGGCACCCGCCTGTCTGGCCTCACTCCCGGCGGCCGAGGCCGCAGCGCGAGAGAGCAGGGGGCCCTCGACCGGCTGCCGCACGGCGGAGAGGGCCGAGCTGCCGGACGCAACGCTCGCGGCGGGCGCCGCCGGCGTGGCGCTCTCGCTGTTATCACTACCGCCCCCAAGCCACGGTCTCCAGGTGCGAGGCATGCGGCCGAACCAGGACTGCCGCGCCCGCGCGCTGTGCCTGCTGCGCGCTTCGGCCGGGCTGCTGGCGGGGATCAGCGGCGACTCGGGGCTCTCCTCTCGATCCTCCGCGTCATCCTCGCCGTTGTGCCCCGGGAACAGCGCCGTGACCGCCGGCGATTCCTCCACCAGATCGGCCGCGTCATCGTCGCGGGAGGGGGTCTGGTGGTGGTGCGGCGGGACGGGCGGGGACGTGCGGACCGCGTCAGACAGCGCAGCAGGCGGCAGCGCGTCCCCGGTCTTCATGCATTCGTCGTCATACCATGCCGGCGCGGCGGGAGGGGTCGCCGCCGGAGACCGGTTCCCGGTCACGCACACGTTCTCCGAATCCTCCTGGCCCGGTGCGGGCGGCTCGTCGTCCGAGGCGGAGCCGTCGGGGCGGCGGCGGGGCTGCATCTCGCGGATCGGCCGACGTAGACGGTCCTTGGCGGCCGGTCTCAGTGGGGGCCGGTCGCTGGTGCGGGGGGAGACGGAGGGGGAGGGCCGCGTCGGTGACAGCGGGGCATCGGGGGTGGCTTCCAGGGGCACAGGTAGGCCTGCAGCTCGCAGGTCCGCCACGCGTGGAGGTGACGGGAGGTGCGGCGACGTGGAGGAGCCGCAGGTGGCTATGGGGTGGTCATGGACGGGGGGCAGGTCCTGAAACTGGCGGATCGGGGAGAGGACGGTGGCTCGGCCGAGCGGCGACGGAACGTGGGAGGCTGACTCACGGGTGGCGGGCAGCTGATCATGTACGGCCGGGGAGAGGGCCCCGATGGGGTCAGGGCTGAACGGGCGGGGCGGGTCGTCGCCAGGTGGCACGATGGCCAAGCGCCGGCGGCCTGTGCCTGGGCAGGGATTGGTGCCTGCTGGCGTGCAAGGGGTTTCCCGAGAGTACTCACCGAAGCGCTGCATTGGGTCGAGGTAGCCACCGGTGGGGCTGCCCGGGAGGAGGAAGGGTGGGCTGGAGAAGACCTGGGCTGCCCTGTGTGGCGGAAGGACGCTGGTGCAACTGGGCGCGCCATCTCGGATGCCGTGCTGGCGGTCGACTATGGTCGGAGAAGTGCTTGCACATGGATATGGGTGTTGTAGTAGGTCGGTTGTGGGCGTTGGTAGGTCGTGGGCGTGGTCTGCGTGGGCTGTAAGATCGAGGAACGGGAGGGATGGGCGGGACGAGGTGCTGTCACGACTAGCCCGCTGCGGGGGCGTCTGGTCCGTCGGAGGCTGCTGCTCTGGCTCACGGCCAAAAAACCTACGTGCGATTGTAGAACGTCACCAGGAAGAGCGTTGACAAGCATGCGTTGACCGTTGCAGGTGCTGCTTCCTTGACGAGCAACTAGGTGTAGCAGCGATCGCCGATGGCACGCGGAGCAGGCCAACTGGCCCAGTGCCATGAGAAAAAACAAGGTTGCCATGCCTTTTTTTTTAAGCCACGGACTCAATGTGATCTCGCAGCGGCAGCGAACCGTTGGTGGCGTGTTGACATTTCATCAGCTGAGGTGCACAAGATCACAGGGAACGGCTCCATCACAAACATGGCAAATTTCACAGCTGTTACTTGTAAACTGGATGACATTTATCTCACGTGGCTGCATCAATCGTCAAGTTGGGTCTTCCAACTGCCGAGCGTGTGCTCGCGGACAGCACATGGCACACACACTACGTACGGATCTGCATCGAGTGAAACATGTACAATAGCTCACCTCTTCTTATCTGATGCCATTTGCGTATGCTGGGGAGGCGGGCCTGGTGTAAGCGCTCCCAAGAACACGTGCCCCTTCAGTAGAACTGGCAGCACATCCGCATCAGCGATGCTTCATCAGATGATTTCATGCTTCAATTGAACTGCGGACTCGTTTCTTTCAGCCTCAGCGCGAATCCAGCTGACGTAGGCGACTGTATCGTTGCCAAGGATGCGGCAAGAGTGACCAGGCAACGCTTTGTAAGGTAATAATGTGGTAGCCTAGTATCGACTGATCATCTTCCGGTACGTGTTTATCCTGATAAACGCATGCGCTTATGTCACAAACAGCAACTTCTGGGAATCCCTCGCGAGGCCTCGAGCATCAACAACGGTGACCGTGTCAAAACCCGTTTCAATGCATGAGGGGCCGGATGCAGCCATGCCTGATGACAATGCCTCAGCGGCCGGTTGCAACAGCAGTTCCGTTGATGCTGTGCTGACACACAAACGTCGAAGGAATATGTGCAAGAGCCTCTTGGTCATTTTTGCGGTGCATCGTTGTCGAGTCATGTATCATGAGATAGTCTTGCCAGACAGCGCACTGCGAACCACGCTAGACTTCTGTTCAGCTGAATCCAGCTGATCAAAATTCACGCCTGAGGCAAACTCACGTCCGCTTCGAGAACGCCAACGTAGACGTCCCTGACAGGCATCCCTACAGAGAGAACCGCAATGTGTTCTCGCGCCTGACGATACATCTAGCCAGCGGGCAGCGTGCATTCGTTATCCTCTTACAAACAAGTCGACTTATGTTTCGCGAGTAGCTGTCAAAGCACCACTCACATTCTGCCCGTGGTCCGCTCGCATGACTCAAGATTACCGCTGTGTACAGCTGTGGCGCAAGTGCTAAACCCATGCCACCAAGAGGCCTCACGCGGCCGCGGGGTACGCGAAAGCGCAAGTGGGACACTTGAACACTAAACTCGTACATGGTCGCGCCCAGGCGCAAACTGTTAACGCGCCTGTCTTCTGTTGTGTTCCAGGCCTTAGCTTCAGCCACAGAGGCTAGTACTACAAGGCAGTTGCCCGGCTTGACACCAAAGATAGTGCAAGCGTCGTGTACGCTTTCAAAGTGTTCTCTTGTTGGACAGTTTGTCGAGTAATATCACAGTGACCATTTTGGCTTTGAGAAGTAAGGCAGCCTGATGACAGGTTCTCAGTGAATGTGACTCCACGTCGGCGATGCGCGGCGGGCCACAACCCAGCGCCTGACGGTAATCTGGCAAGCATTCATTAAGGTGCGATTGCGGGGGAAGCAGACACACCGAGTGGTGCAAATATGATCAAAAAGAGTTGTTGTCCCGTGTCGGTAGCACTATCTCGAGATACATCTCGCGCCACAAAGCTAACCCATGATGGATAATAGCTCTTGCTGGTGTATCTCAGGTGGGCATCTGCTATTGAGTGATATGTACAAGGAGAAAAAGACCCTTCGGTCGGCGGAATCCCGCGGGACAGACGAGCGACGCACAGCTGCATAAACACTGACGAGCACATCAGACTTTTCACATAAGTGTCATCGCATGTGGTATGTCTGGCTCTAAGCTTACAGCATCGGCTGCTGTACGACCTGCCGAGGTTCGCTGTGGGAGCTGAGACATCGAGCCAAAGCCCACGATTGGCGCACACCGGAAGTCATGCACAGCAGCATGCGGACAGCATACGTATGACTGCACAAGAAGCTGTGAACATTGGTGCAGGTTGAGCGCTGATACACGACCCTCAGCAGCTGCGGAGAAGGAGCAGCCATCTGCCCTGTCTTGTCGCTCTTCAACAGAAGAGCGCCATCACCCTAGGCACTCGAGCATAGTGCTCATGCCCCAGTGTGCGCGTGCTGCTGCTGCACCGCTGGCATCTCTTCTCTTCCTGCTCGCAGCCGCAGCAACAGCAGAAGCCTGTGTCTTTTATACTCATGAGCGCTCTATCATCGCAGACCTCCCCTTCTCTAGCTTCAGTCTCCCGCCAGACGGCAATGTCGGCACAATCACCACCGGCGCGGGACCCCTCATCAGTGAAGACCAAGCCCTGCTCCTGTGTGCTCAGCATGCCGCCGCGTTCAACGTGTCTGCCGCATCTATAGGCACGTCTCTTCTGGTACATGTCCAGAACCAGCCCAAGGTGACCTCTGACCACGCACGTGCCAAGCCCTTGGCGCCTGCGTAGCATCACCGGAGCGAGGCATGCCCTGTTCTGCATGAACCCATACCATGCCGCGTCGGACTATCTTTTGTTTCCAACGTAATGCTTGAAACGCACTTCTATGTGTCTACTTGCAGCGTCTCTAGTGGCCACTCCTGCTGCATCTCACGGCCCCTCCCTCGCCGCTGTGAGCCCAACACACTGTCTGCCCATGACAGCTAGAACCACGCCGCTCATCGCCCTCGACTGTCACCTCAAGTGATCACCATTGGACGCGCCGAGCAGCTCCAATGATGTACATGTATGTGGACCACCATGGGAAGCTGCTGGCCTCAGAACCAGCAATGTCGCCAAGGTGGTCGCCATCACATGCACCCCTGCATCACCCGGGAGCACCAAGCCTCCGTAGATGTTATGGCTGAGCTGCTGCCATGGCCGGCCCCCGCCCGATGGGACGCCCACCAGTAGTGTCCCACACAGTATCGACGTTGCACGCGGCATTGACCACAGGTGTGTGGCCAATGCCAAACGTGGTGGCGCGGGCTCTCTGATCTGGTACCCCGTTGCTCCACCGGCAGGCAGCACCCACCGCCACCCCAAGCGCCAGCCAGCGCCTGCCCGCAGCAGCAGTCCTCCGCGAGATGGTGTGTGATCTGCAGACGCAGACGAAAGCGGGGCGCAGTCCGGGCAGTTTATGTGCACCATCTACAACGTTGCGCCGGAGGCGTGCCCGCGCTTCGAGCAGCGCGAATCATCCACCGCCGCCACCACGATCGCAGCATGCAACCCGGCCGCCGTCGCCGATGTCGTCGCCGCCACCAAGTCCATGCCGGCGGCCATGGCGCGCACCGTGTTCGGCGCGGTGTCCGGGCAGCGATTCCCCGTGGCGGCCGCGGTCGGCGGCGTCCTGCGCGGCCGCGTGCATGCGCGCACGGACCAGGAGTGCCTGGATCTATGCGCGCGGTGGGTGGCGCTGTGTGACACCGTCACCGTCGGTGCGCGCCCGCATGTGTGATGTGCACCGTGCCGTGTTGTGGCGTCTGCGATGCATGTGAACCTTCGCCGCCGCTCTTGCTGCACCAGCACCGTACATGATCGTGCAGAGTCAGAGGAACGTGCCGCTCCGAGCGTCATGCGATTTTGGTCAATCGGCGTGTGTCCTACAAGGCAGGGTGAGGGTGTGTGAACTTATGCGCTGTCTTTGGGTTTGGGGCTCGAGACGTGCCAGGCTGCCCAGGCTGTGCTGCATAAGGTGCGTGCTTTGGGAAGTGTGCTGCGTGCTCCGGCGTGCTGCCGAGCATGCACGATCGAGCCGGCCGCCGCTGCAATCCTCCCACTTCGCGTCTACATTGGCCACAGGCATGGCACAAAATGGTCGATGGCAGCAGCCTGACAACAAGCAGGCCTGGTGCAGACACCGTAACGAGGAGCGACGCGGGGGCGGTGGTGTGCTCTCTGCATGCGGCCGCCCGCGCCCAGGCGCTGCCGAGCGCCGGCTCCCACATGTACGTCGGTGTTGCGCCGGCGACGGCCGCAGAGCTTGCGGCGGCCCCAGCAGCGGCCCCGGCCGCGGCCGCGGGCATCGCCAGCACTGCTGCTGGCGCTCCCGCACCGGCGCCGGCGCCTGCCCTCGGCAACCTCGGCGATGCTCTGGTGTGCTCTGCTCCGCGTTCTCGTGTCTGTCGTGCCATCTCTCTTTGCACGTCTTGTGATCCTGCGCTGGAGCGCCCTGCCAAGCGCCAGGTGATGCATGGCAGGCCACCAGGCTGAGACAGGCGTTCATATGCACCAAGATGATGTGGTGGAGCGGTGTGGTGTGTGTGCAGGATGCTGTCACGGCGTCCGGGCCCACCTCGGCGGATGATGGCCTGCCAGTGTGACAGGCGGAAATACGATGACCACGTTGATGTGACCACGTTGATGTGTCCGTGGGGAAGATGTCATGGGCTTCCATGATGTAGCTTAGCTTAGAAGTGGTCAAGTTGTGGACTGTGTTGCTTTTTGTGGTGCAATTATGGTTTATGGTAGAGCTGGTTGGCAGCGTCTGCTGCCCTTCCACCGGCAGTGGTGCATATGACATCGCATTATTTGTTGAACTGCGCACTGTATCGAAACGCGCTTATGAACCGTTTGAGTTTTTTTTTTGGTGAAATCCATGCTTCAAGTATGTAAGGCGAGTTCAGGTTGGCTGTGGTTCGCTGGCTGATGGACCAGACAGCAAAGACAGGGGCACAAACAGTGTGCAGGTTGATAGTTTCAAGTGCAACGTACTAGCTGTCAAATGTCAGAATTCACAATCATCACCCTGGTGAATGTTGTCCTGGGTAATGTATGTTGCAGTCCCAGTGACATGCAGCCCTCGCGGGGGGAGGGGCAAGCGGTGCAACCGAGGGCAGCTCTCGCTACTCCTGTACACCGGCGGAGTCAGAGCGGCAGACGTTGTGCGTGTCACTAAACAACAAGTTGTCCACATGGGTTATCCTTTTGGCTCACGCGCGTACGCTGTTGGCTGAGTACGTGCACATGCCAAGGCCCAGCAGGCTGACGTCCCGCGTTGCTCTCGGTCAGCTGTGCGCAAAGAGTAAGCTTCAGCGGGATGCAGACAAATTGATGCCCGACAGGCTTCAGAGCCGTAAACAGCCGCTTAATGCATCCAGGCTCGCACGTTGCAGCTGCTCTCAGGGCTAGCATAAATCATGCAGGAGTATTCAACGATTGCCGTGCAGCGCCTGGCTGATGCCACTGCATTACTTTGCCTCGATCGGCCCCGTGTTTATAATGCTGTCAACCTTGTCATGCTCGAAGAGATTGTCAGCGCATTGCGCAGCCTAGACACAGATGACTCTGTACGCGCCATCGTTCTGTGTGGAGAAGGCAAGCAGTTCTGTGCAGGCCTGGACTTCACAACATTCAATCACATATCCGCCTCGCTTTCTGATCCGAGTGCGTGTCCTGGCACAGTGCGAAGCAAGCTCTTCACCACAATCCAGACCATGCAGGTACGCCATCTCAGCGATACATGGCCACGCGAATGCGACCTCAGCAGCCCTGACAGCACGTCCTGACATGCTCGACGACGAGCCTGACTAGTATATCTGCTGTTACGCACTACGAAATGCCGAGCCTGGCAGGTGTCAGGCTGAGCTGGAGTATCCTCAGGCGCAGTGTCAGGTCTGCCCGTGGCTGTGGAATCACGCATCCTCAGGCATCCACTCTGCACACCTGATCTGCCCTCACATGCATCCAAACCCTCCAGACCATCATTCAACGACCTGTAATCCGCCGCAGGCAGCCTGCACCGCCTTCGAGACTTGCAGCAAGCCCGTGATTGCTGCAGTCCATGGGGTGTGCCTCGGGGCAGGAGTGGACATGGTGACAGCCTGTGACATCCGCATCTGCTCTGCCAACGCCACTTTCAGCGTCAAGGAGGTCGACGTCGCCATCACAGCCGACATGGGCACGCTGCAGCGCCTGCCACGCATCGTCGGGGATGGCCGTGCCCGGGAGCTCGCCCTAACAGCCCGCTCGATCACAGCAGAAGAGGCGTTGACCTGTGGCCTTGTCTCCAGCATCGCCCACCCCACGACTGAACAGGTTGCGTGCCCTCCTCCTGTGCTCGATGCCAGCACCACAGCGGCCACCTGCCCTCGTCAACTTCATGCATATCCCAACTCCGACTGCAGTTGCAACTACTTGCAACCACCTCGTCTGCCCCCGCCGTGCCACTGGATCCGCACCAAACGATGCCTCAGCATATCTGCTTGCGATTTCTCACCTCCTGCTGCCGGCTTGGACACATACATGATGGGGTCGCGCTAGGACCTGCCCCATGATGCAACAAAAACGTAGGCTTGCAGAGCGCTTGTTCTCACCACTGCCCAGGCATGCATGCAGGATGGCAGTGGAGCACCGGCCCCCGACCTCACGGCGGCTACTCCCGAGGCGGCTGCGGTGCGGCAACAAGCGGTCGCGGTCGCGCGCGAGCTGGCTGCGAAGCCGGCCGCGGCGGTCGCAGGCACGAAGCGCGTGATGCTGTGGGGCCGGGGGCGGCCTGTCGAGGAGGGGCTTCGGGACGTCGCGCTGCTCAACGCCGCCGCGCTGTGGTCGCACGACTTCCAGGCCGTGCTCGCGCGTGGCCACAAGCGCACCTCGAAGCTGTGAATTGTACGCTCGCAACAGCGAATACAGGACGCATGGTCCGCATGCCTGCGGAGAAACGTCGAGGGTACTTCCATCGCAGCTCAGCAGGGCGGCCATGGTCGCAGCCGCGACAGTGCCAGGCGGTGGCAAGGCCAGCTTCGTGGGACACAAGATGTTGGTGTTGCACAGAAATACTTGTGAATGCCGTTCCGCCGGGTTGATGGAGGGGAGGCAATTGCTTGAGCCAGGGCCGAGAGGAGATGGCTGCTGGTGTTTTCCTTCGTTTATTACAGAGCCAGTCTTGCTCTCTCATGGTGTATCTTCATGTTTGCATGCTCCCCCTGGAGCGACTGCAGCCGCAGCTGCAGGGCTCGACCGCAGACGGCCACACGGATGCGCCCCGCATCCGTGACACATCTATGGTGATCCCCGGGTCAAAAGCTGGCACAGGATGCTCTGTCCTTGCTCACAGGCACCGACTGCAGCACCAACAACAGTATACCTGCTAGCAAACCTGCTTGGTCCGGCTGTGCAGAGTGAGGAAAACCTCCAGAGCTGTGCTGCGATTCATTCCTGGACAGCCTGGGAATGTGACGGATGTATGGGCTCACATGCCAAAGTCGTGCAGTCTTGTGACAAGACTCTTGCCGCCGACTCCACCACGCATGCATTGCCAGTTGCCAGGGTATGCCTGGTCGAGCAGGAGGACTGGTCGAGTGGAAGATTGCTTATCAGAGATCTGCGATGGTGACAGTGCGCCCGTCAGATGCAGCTGGGCCCTCCCATGTGCGATATGCATTGCCAGACAGAGTCTCAATTGCTGGTGAATGGTGTGCGGGGTTGTGTGATACGGCAGGCGACTGCAGCCAGCAAAAGGGTGCCTCTGACACAACACAAAAACAATCTGCATGTACGCAAATTACACCGGAAAAATGGACATCGATCATAGGTCAAACATTACCGAAGTTTCATGCAGCTCTGGTTTTGGACGAACACGCAACCCAGGCAAGTTGACACCGTGGCCCTCGAGCTGAAACAACGTGCCAGTAGAAAATCAGCGGCCTCAGCTGCGCGCGGAACGTGTCACGACAAACAGGCGCGCTGTGCACGCTTTCACCCCATCATCGCCTCCAGAGGCTGACACCGCCGTGAGCATCGCGCCGCTGCCCGCCTGCCGTGTGGCCCCGCCACGCACTCCAAGGGATTTCCCATCGTCCACATGCTGAGTTATGCGAGCTCGATCAGATCGCGGCGTGGTCGTCGTTTGGCACAAAGGGCGCAGCCATCTTGCGCTCGAGGCCGGCCACGTGGTCCATGCGTTGCTGCTCGATCTCCGCGTTGGCCTCCTTCGCCTCGAGCTTGAGGTCGCGGAAGTGCTGTGAGGCGCGGATGATGCCGTGCAGGATGATGACGACGAACGCGACGACGGCGAGCGCAAGCAGTAGCGCGACAAAGTCGCCGAGCGCGTCGCCCGCCACGATCGACTCCCGGGTGCTCGGGATCAGGTTCTGCACAGCAGCGGCCACAGGTGAAATCAGGTCTCTCAGCAGACTGCAGGGCCGAGGGCGTGAGTGCGCGGAAACACTGGCAAAGCAGCCGGAGATGTGCTGAGCGGCAGCTTTGCCGCCGCGGCAGCGGCTTGGCCCCAACAGCGCAGCAACATGCGTATGCTCGGCAGCAGTGATGCGCAGCGCGTGGACGTGCAATGGTAGGTACAACTTTTTTCTATCTCTGTACCTCGGGATGTACTCGCCAAACAACATAGAGCAGCTGCAGCCCGGTCCATGGTTCTCTGTACTCTGCCATGCAACAGCCCAAGCCCCTGTGATCCATTTGCAGCACAGCTGCAGCCGCGGCAGCGGGGGCGCCTCTTGCAGGTGCTGCTGTGGGAACACACAAAGGAAATGTTTGTTTTTGTTGCTCTAGGTCTGGGTCAGCTCAGCACAGGACAGCAGCGGGCAAGTAAGAGTGTGGCAGTGATGGGGCGGGGCGGACCATCGCGATGAGCATGATGACGATGACGAGGAACAGGCGCACGGCCTTGCTGTCCAACAGGTGCTGCTTGAGCACGACCCAGTAGCTCGGCACGAGGGTCTTGTCGCGGGTGCGCGCCTGCCCCGGCCCGAACATCGCGAGCACCGGCGTGAGGAACAGCAGCACGTACGCGAGCCCAACGATCATCGTCACGAAGATGACGGACGCGAAGCGCTTCAGGATGAGCGTCGTCGCGGCAAACAGCGGCGTCGTCGTGATGACGGTCGACGCCGCCGACGCCACCATCGGCACCGCGACCAGCACCAGCGCCTCCCTGCACAGCAAGCTTGTGGCTTGCTCGCGGCGAAGGTGGTGCGGGCATGACGCATGGGCTGCATGCATGAGCAGACACAGGGGAGATGCGCGCTCCGGCGGGGCGTGAAAAAGGGCTGCGGCAGCGACCCGTCTCCGCGATTACAAGTGGTGGGGACAGGGTGGAAAGGTACCATGCATGCATGCATGCACAGCCCTTATGTGGCAAGAAGATGGGTGCACATTTGCATTCGTCGAAGCACAGCATTCTGCATGCGGCTCGCGTGGCCGCAGGGGGCGAGGCGGGAGCATCCGCACCTCGCGCGGATCTTGCCGAGCGGGTTAGGGTTGCACAGCCGCGTCAGGTAGCCGGCCTGGAGCTTCGCGGTCGCATCGTCCGGCCGCCACGACGACTGCGCGTGCACGTGCGCCTCAGTGATATGGATACAAAAGTCCACCGACAGCCCGACGAGGCTCGTGATGGACATGCCCTCCACCGCGCCGATGTTCCAGCCCCAGGTGTACAGCACACCCATGACGGTGACGTTGATCATGAGGATCGTGACCCACACAAACAGCATCATGCGCAGGCCGGAGAAGACAAAGACGACCGTCGCCGCGAGGCCGATGGACAGGAAGACGGTGCCGTACACCGACTCGGAGATCTCGACGTACGTCACCGCCGTCACCCACGACTTGGACGAGGCGAACATGCCCTTGTAGTCGTAGCCCTGCACGCATGCATGCAGTGGATGAATGCTACAACATACCTGTACCTCATGTACATGAAGATGTGCACTTGTTAGCGTCTCATAGTGGTACCTGCCCGCCGGCACGCAGCAGCTGGGGTTGTGCGCCGGCAGTAGCAGTGAGGGGTGGCCAGTCAGTGAGGGGTCACCAGTGCCGCTGCGGCACAAAGCAGGCCCTTGCACGCCACAGCGACATCTCAATAGAGCAAACAGGTCCGAACGAACAGACAAATGCAATACATCGTCTCTTGGAACGCCATGGTAGAGCGCTGAGGTGCGCTGTCTCTGCCACCTGCAGCGATGCAGATGCTCTCAGGCAGGGGCGGGGGGGGGGGGGGGGGGGGGGACTGACGGCATCGGCACACGCACCTCCTGCACGCGGGCGGCCCAATTCGAGAAGGCATCCGCGGAGCGCACGATGTCCTGCGGCTTGTCGCCCTTGCCCGTCGCTGTGCGCACCTGGTAGCGCAGCCACGCGAGCTGCGGTGGCTCGCAGTCCTGCGCACCACCTTGCTCCTGCCTGCACTTGAGGTAGTCGTGCGCGTTCACGTCCTGCGGCCCGACTTTCGTGTACCCCATGAAGTCGCGCCACTGCGTCTGCATGCATGCGGCGCGTCACAGACACGTCGCCGGACGACTGCCAGGTGTCATTCGGCGGCGGAGGCTGTGTGAGCGGCTCATCGGGCGCACGCCCAGCTTGGACCTGAATTCTGGTGCACGCCAATCAGGCGGTACGATCGTTTGCTTCATGAGGTTCTGTCCTCAGGACTGGTTTCTGCGTGCACTGAAGCGGCGTGGCTGCTTGTCTACGTGAGCAACGAAACACCCAGCCCCGCCCGCCCCGCCACGCCGCAGCTATGGCAAACGGAGCAGCAGGGAGGAGGAGGAGCGGGGGACGCACCCCCTCCGGAGATGTTGCAATGAACATGAACGCCGCCGCGTGGAAGTCCTTGCCAGTCGGCAGCTGCGACGCTTCATCCATGTTCTGGCACTCCGGCAGATTGTTCCGCGGTGGTCGGTCCTCCTCCGGAGTGTCTGTTGTGCTGCCGGGAACACAGAACTCGCGCACCGCATTGAGGGGGTTCCGAGCGATGAAGGAGACGACCCCCCGGCGCTCATCGAGCGGGATCCCGGCGTCGATGTCCGCGAAAAGGGTTCCGAGGATGTCGCGGATCATGAGCTGCGTCTCCACGGTGCCAAAGTCGAGGAGCTGCCCTGGCTGCTCGACCTGGTACGTCAGGATGTTGTCGACGGGTTCCGCGGCGGGGTCGCCTTGCACGTTGGGCGTGTTGTCGATGCCGTCGGCCGCGAGGCCCCACACGAGGTCCGCGATCACTGTCGACAGCCCACCCTGCGGACACCGCGCATGCGTTTCAGCGGTGTGTTCTGCGAGTCTACTTGCTTGCGGTCGGGAGGGCTATAGGGCAGGAGCCGGCATAGGTGCGGTTGTCTGGGGTGGTGAGCACGCTGGCCGTACCCGCTGGGTGGAGAATACAGGCTGCGTAGGGTCGAAGAAGTCCTCAGGGTTCTCGAGTGCCTCCTCCGGCCGCCGGAACGCCTCGAGCTCGCCGGCGATGCACGCCGTGCAGGTCGGCATGTTGTCGGCCTCCTTGCTGGAGCTGTACTTGAAGAAGAACTGCACATGCGATGTCTGCATCGGCAGCTACACGGACGTGCGTGGTCTGCATGATCGACATGCATGCAGCGGTTGGGTTCTGGGCAGCCACCCGGTCGCGGACACATGCAACGGCACACAATGACGGCGCAGGGAGCACAATCAAGGCAGCAGTTTGCATGTCTGCGGGGGCCATGCGTCTGCTAGCACAAGCCAGGCACCAGGTCAGGCAGTCCGACATTCAACATGCATGCGAGCGACATGGCAGTGCCGCAGTGCGGCTGCCACCACAGCACAGGCACAGCACAGCACGCAGCACAGCGCCGGCACCGGCCCGGCGGACTCGGCCGCCCGACCGCGGCGCGTGGGCCCCCGGCCGTGCTGCGTGCTGTGTAGCGGTCGGCGCACCTGCACGTTGTGGTCACTCTCGAACAGCGGCGGCTCGCTCGTGGGCGGGGACTCGAGCTTCGCGGTGCCGATGATGCCGAGGATCGTCACGATGATGCATGCCGCGATCGTGAGCCAGCGCACGCGGAAGATGACGTCGAACATCCAGCCGACGTACTTGCGCATGTCGAACGTGTGGCCGCAGCAGACGTACGAGTTCGCCTTAGCCACCTCCGCGAGCTCGTCCCATGGGATCACGATCTTCGGCTCGCGCTTAGGGTGCAGCAGCCGGTGGCGCATGATCTCGTTTGTGACGCGCTTCGGCTTGTAGAAGGGCAACACGACTTGCTTGAACTCGAGCGCGCGGGGAGCCTGGCCTCCGGATACGAGCCGCAGCGTCGCGCCGGCGCCGCCCGGCGCTGCCGTCCCGGCCGAGCCCCCGCCCCCCATGCAGCAGCAGCGCAGCAGCGTGCACGAGCAGAACGTGCACTTCCCGGCCGCCTCCCGGGCGCGCCGCGGGAACTCGATGTGGTAGTCCCACACCGCGAGGCAGACGGGCAGCCACGTCACGGCCAGCACGTAGTTCACAATCACGAGGACGGCGAGGAGGAGGCCGAACGACTGGATCGCGGGCACGGGCGAGAACACGTTGGCGGCGAAGGCGAACGCGGACGTCGTGGAGGTGGCGAGCATCGCGCCGGAGGCCTTGGAGAAGGCGTGAGTGAGGCGGGTGTCGAGCGCGAAGTGGCCCATGAAGGGGCGGGTGTTCTGGAAGAAGGAGACGCTGACGAAGATGTCGTCGAGGCCGATGCCGAGGATGACGAAGGGCGCGAGGAAGTGGATGAAGGTGATGTACTCCCAGTCACGGGGGCGCGCGTAGATGAGCCACGCGATCGGGAACGACACCTGCATGCACCCGCCCTGCGCCGTCACACGGGTTGGGGGGTCATGAAATACAACAGCGTTCGGTCGTGTGCACATCCTTGCTGATTCGTTACAGCCCAGCGGGTGATAACACACAACAGCCGTCGCTGTTCAGGGTGAGATGGGTAAAAATTTGATACGCGGTAGCTCAGCTTCTTACATGTAAATAAGCCATCAGTTTTGAAAACCACTAAAATTTCCGGGATTTATTATGGTATGCTAAGTTTACTTCTGATGATTAGTGACATGCAAGAAAAACTCCTGTAAGACCACGAGGAGGTGGGTGTTACTGCCCCTTCCCACTACCACTGTTTGTGACTCAACACACGTGATGTAGCAGCAGCACAGATCAAAGGGAAACTGGTTCTGCAGCAGTGCGTGTTGTCAGCAGGTCCAACATAAAACACGAACATCTGTCAAACAGTATACAACGACGGTCACACGGCTGGGCCGCGTGCCGCGCATACGAGGAATCACCTCAGCACCAAGAGGCGCAGCACCCAGCAGGGGCGCAAGTCAATCGACAGCCAGCGGGAGCGCACGATGATCTGGAAGAGGCCGGCGACCGTCATGAACCACGAGCCGGAGCCGAGGCGCAGCATTGCCGCCGCAAACACCATGGAGAGGACCGCCCAGTACAGGTCCTCGTTGATCTGGCGGTTGATCTGGCGCGTGTTGATGGTGTTCTCGCCGTAGTTGATGATGATCGAGTCGCTCTGCTCGTCCTCAAACAGGTCGATCAGGTCTGCACGATGGCAGCGCTTCAGGCCGATACACACATCACGCCACACGCAGCAGTGTCGTCAGCCCCACGCCGTGGACTGTGAGTGGCCGCGGCAGATTCTCGCAACCATGGCACCCCTTGGAGCACAGCCACAGCGGTTGTCGGCACAGTTTGCCCGACCCCATCCTGGGCAGTGTTGGGTCGATTTGCAGCTTTTCCAGGATTGCCACCCCGAAATTAGATCTGAATATTCGGAATTGTTCTATGTGATCGGGCCCGATGACCCAACACTGATCCTGGGTCAAGGCCGTCGTAACCTTGATGTCGACAACATTGCAAATGCTGAAGAATTTACCGACGCTGGCACGCGGCACCATCACCATCATGACAGGCAAGCGGAGCGAGTGTGCCTTGCCAGCAACACATACGTGCGCTAGGCGGGTCGTCGCTCACAGCGAGCCGTCGGGGCCGTCGGGCGGAGGATTAACACCCACCCTGCCGCATCACTGCCACCGCGCAGCCACGAGGCGGTGCGGGTCGTGACGCGCGGCCACGCCGCCACTGGCGGACGCGAGGGGAGGGCAAGCAGGTGCGGAGAAGGCGCGCACCGTCGATCATGCGGTCCTCGTACGTCTTGTCGCCGGGGGCCTCAGAGAAGAGGATGATGGAGCGCAGCCACTGTGCGTCGCGACCGTCCGAGTCGATGTCGAAGAAGTACGTGAAGTTGCCCTCCACCAGCGACGCCGCCGTCTCGGGCACCTTCAGCGTCTGCCTGCATGCATGCTCGCGCTCGCATGATGCGACTCAGCATGCGAGGCCACACCGCTGATTCAACGGTGGCTGACTATGCGAGTTGGGGGGAGGGGGGGGTGCACGACACGGGCAGCTCGGCGTGCATAGAGGCGGAGCTGTGTGCTGTGTGGTGTGTGCATGGGGCGCGGCCACGCTGTTGATCCCGCGGCTGGGTGTTGTACCGCGACTTCAACACCACAGCGCAAGATCACAAGGGTCCGCACGTGTCGCCAATCTGGAAGTCTCCGGTGAGCAGGGTTTCCTCGGTGGTGTACACGAGCGTCGCGAAGCTGAAGGGCAGCAGGCAGCCGTTGGCGTCGCGGCCGCCGCCCTCCGCGTCTTTCGCGCAGATGTCCTTGTACGCAGGGTGGTCCATCACCTTCTGCTCCACACTGCGCGCCTGCACACACCAAGCCGCCCACACTGGTTTCAACCGCGAATGGAAGCCACCTGAAGCCACCTCTTGACTCATCTGTTGTAGGGGTTGGGTTGTGTTGTACGTCGCAGGCTGACACAGCGGCCCGAGCAGTCTGCGCCACTCCGACCGACTGCAGACACAGCACAGCCCGCGCAGCACGCGCAGCACGCGCAGCGCACCTTGGCCACGAGGTCCTCGTTGATCGCCGTCGCGCCGCTGGAGAACCGGTAGAACACGACGAGGAAGCGCGTGACTCCGCTGCCCTCCAGCAGCTGCGTGAGGCCGCGGCCGCGCCGCCCGAGCGCGGCGGCGGCCTCCTGCCATGCCGCCGGCCCCGGCATGCGGCCGCGCACGTCCGCCCCCATGCCCCCCATCAGCAGCCTCCTCCGGCCCCCAAACCCATCCCGACTATCGGCTTCATCCCCGCCGTCCGGCGTATCTCCGCCATCAAAATCGCCTCCTCCATCATAATTGTCTCCGCCATCAAACGTGTCTCCACCATCATTGTTGTCTCCACTGTCGGGCCCATCCCCGCCGTCTGACGTGCCTCCACCATCAAAATCATCTCCTCCATCAGTCGTGTCCCCGCCATCGGGGCTGTCTCCGCCATCAGACGCATCCCCAGCATCACCATCGTCTCCCGCCTCCGGCTCGCCGTCATAGTTGTCGTCGCCATCGCCACTATCATCAGGCTCCGCCTCACCGTCGCCTTCCTCCAACGGCTCCCGCGGCCGCCGGCCGCTGGCGGCGCTGCCGCCGTCCGCCGCGCCGCCGTCACTCCGCTCCTGGCTCGCAGCCGACACCGAGTTCGGCCGCACGACGTAAAACGAGTTCTCGTCTTCGAGGGTGTCGACGGCGAATGACCGCGCCGCGACGGGGTGGTCCTTGATCTGGAGCGTGTCGAAGTTGGTTTCGGCGATCGGCCGGAACGCCGGTAGCGCCGCGGCGGCCGCGGCGGCGAGGAAGAAGACGAAGAGCACCGTCAGCCAGAGGCTGGGGCACTTGCAGATGATGGATGCGATGAAGCTTGGGTACGTGTCGCTGCACAGCAGCGGCGGTGGGCGTCAGAGTGGGCCTGTTTTGAAGCCGCAGGTCGAATGACTTGCCAGTAAATTGGGGAGTATTGCCCTGGGACCTCGATGGCGATGCGACACAGCTGCTGGGAGCCTGAATGGGCGGACAGGCTCACAGTGTAATTTTGCCATGGTGGTCTACGTGCCTACGTGCGACAGGCCGGCAGTGTGGCGCCGCAGCGGCATAGCGATCGCGTCACTGGTTTGCCACACACGGCCGCCCACGCTGTGATTGTGTGGGTGTGTTTGTGTCCTGTGGTGCTACCTGCCTCTCTGGCTTTGTTCTTGTAATACATGGCCGCCCAACTCGTCTGCATATGATGAGGCTAGTGTTTGAATCCAAAAGATTTACTCTAGCTAGATCTGGATGAGGCCCATGGGGTGCTTTGTGGCTGCTGCCTTACATCAAACAAACTGCAGCATCATGAGCTCTCTGCATTGTGCATGCTCGAATGGGTCAACATCTCATGAAGATCTTTGTGACAACGTGAGATGGAATAGGATGAGCTTAAGTCGCTCGCTGATTTCACACCCAGCTGAGAGCTGCTTGTGCACGCGTTATCATTAGGCGTCCCAGTCGCCCTCCGAGAGCCTGCAGCCGAGCGCAGCTACGGCCCTTATACAGCTGCAAGCGGCTACAGCTTGATGCTTGGCGACAGCGTAGCAAGCACGATAACAAACTCGCTCTCGTGATGCGTTATGAGGCTGTTAACGCGGCTGCCGCAATCGTCAGCCAGCCACGCTGCTCATGCATACGAGGCCACAGGTGACCACAGAGGGCACACGGATGTATGCATGGCATCGGCAGGCCGCGGCCTGGTTACTCACCACAAACTGAACTGCTGCCCTGGCACAGAACACCTGCTCGACAGCGAAACATGCACACTGGACCACGACAGGCCTGCCCTGTGCGCATTCGCAGCAAGCAAGCATGTTGTGCACAGTCAGTATACCTCAGCAACTCTCCTTGTCACTAGGGCTTTTGATTCAAGTCACACACAGTGTCAAAGAGCCATTTGTCGTTTTCAGGTTGCGCGACTGTGACCAAGGTACCCAATACTGCAACCACGGTAGACCTCAGACCCCCAAAGCACACCCAGGCCGCTCACATGTGTGCCGCAGAAGCCAACACTGGGCTGCATGGTAGGCAGTCCACTGCCACAGAGCCTGAGGAACCAGCAGCCAGCCAGCAGCAGGACAACAGCTGTGACCCTTCAGCGGACACCGACGACAAGACCCTCTAGGAACCCGAATTGAAGATGCGGGCATAATGCCGTATCTATCAGGGCAGTGCCACTTGCAAGCACAGGGGCCGCTCGGATTCCCACACTGGGCGGAAGAGAGGTGTGAAAGAGGTGTGAAACGAAGGTGTGGGGGGCACACTTGAGCTCTCGCAGCGTCGGGTCTGACTCGGAGTCTGGCCCGATTTCATTGAGCTTCTTGAAGTCTGGGACCACAGCTGGCGAGTACCCGACTGGGCCTGCAGGCTCCATCGCGGCTCCTCCACCCCAGCTGCCATGCGGGTGCTGCAAGTACGCCAGATTCGGAGGCAGTGCTGCTGGAGCAGCCCCTGGGTAGGCTGCGCCCCCCGGTGCAGAAGGGGCGTTTTTGCCCTGCTCCTGGCTGTATGGAGAGTAGCCACGGGCAGCCTCAGGGGCGGTGCCGGGAGATGGGTAATCTCCTGCCACAGACATGTGCTGTGGGGGCGGAGGGTGGTCATATGCTGCCTTGGCATAGTCGGGATGTGCAGCCATGCCAGGAGATGGTGATGCTGGGCGCTGCTGGTATGGGTTGCTCGGCTTTGGTGCACCAGCGCTGCTACGACGATTTGCGTCTCCACCTGCTTGCGGAGATCGATGTCCCGCTGCAGCGCTTCGCGGCTGCCTGGAGTCGGTCTGTTTCATTCGGGCTTGTGGATCTTCCCGACTTCTGCTGACGTTCGGATCCCCTGGTCGCGCAGCTCTCCCACCAGACGGGCTAGGCGAATTCCTTGGCCTCGAAGCATTGCTTTCCGGAGGCGTAAAGACGTTGCTTGGCGTCTCAGGGCTGCGTGCTGGATCGTTGGTAGCTGCAGAGGGAGGTGGGTAGTACTCTGGTGGTCTGGCTTCACGCGCACCTTTACCACCCCTGTACACCAGAAGAATGTTGATATATATGTCTGAACGTGCGCATCTACGCAGCAACGCGGAGAAAAGTTCAGCCGGGGTCCAGAGCTAGGTATGCATGCCTCGCCGAAAGCAGAATGTGGGCAAGATGTTGCCGGGAAGATTTGTATACAGCACTGTTATCAATCAGACGGAGTAAAGAAAGCATATGGTGTAGCTGGTTAACGATCTGTTGATGCGGACCTGGAACGGGACGAACGCTCGAACTGGGTGTATCTATACCGGCGAGCAAGGAAACCCAGTGACGGCAGGGGTTTTTTTGTTTATATTGAGGCAGATCGTTGTTGAGTCTGCGCGTGATTATGCTTACTCAGAGATCCACTCCGCTGTGGCAAAGGGCTGGCGCACCTCATGACTGCAGCCTGCAGCGAATGGCAATATCTGTTGCTTCCGGACTACCAGCTCATCAAACTATGTTGAGCATATCATCGTGTACGCCATGACGATACTATCTGCCACAGGTGGTCGGGAGATGACAGGGACGAAGCGCCCGCACGTGCTGTGTATGTTATCGAAGAACGTACAAGAGTATGGCGTCCCAATGGGAGTGATCAGTATGTGAAGGCATGTGCATGCTAATGATATCGTAGCTGCTCAGCGCTGGTAGTCCACTCGGTGTTGGGTGGTTCACATTCGGTTCCGAACCCGAACAGTTGGCGTGGCTGGCTGTACTTGCGTCGTGTGGCGACGAGTGCGTACTCGGTACGAGTTCCCAGTTGGCTGGGCGCTCCCCAAGAGTGTACCAAACCCCGAGCAGCATGCAAGTCCTGCTTTCGCCGCCAGAATACACTGGTCCAGAACTTATCCAGTTACGGCTGCCAAATTCGGGCTCGTCTACGACACAGCATTCAAATACCATTGCAATCGTGCGTGCACTGCATCCCTCGAGATAGTGAGACACTGCGAGACACAGGCACGCCATCTTGTCAGCTCTTCAATAAGGTCCGCCAAAAACGTATTCGTATGAAATGCCGTATACGTATTAAAGGCGGTCATCGTAGTATTTATTTTCGTTTCTCATACGGTCCTACGGTGCGTTTCATACGGTCATACGGTGACCCATGTACGCTATATACGGTGACCCATGTACGCCATATACGGTGGTCATATACGCCATATACGGCTGTCATATACCCCATATACGTTGGTCATATACGGTCAAGTACGGGTCCACTACGAGCATATGAGGCGCCGCGGCGCTTCATACGCCTGCTTTGCCTTCTGCCCAAGCCGGCGTGCAGCGCATCAGCCCTTTGCCGAGCTTGCCCACAAGCCATATATGCTGATGTCTGGTAGATTGCGAGCGCAGCTGGACTGAATGGGGTCAGTTGTATGTGAAGGCACGCACAAACCTGGGACTAGCACGTGCCTGTGACCTCATCTGCATCAAGCAGAATGACAGGCTGGCACGTGGAAAGCCTGTCAGTATGGGGGACTTAGCTGTACTGCTTGACACGATTGATGAACTGTGAGAGCTTGTGTAATCATGTGCAGCTGAGCCAGTTTACTGTGTTGGGTACTGGACTCTTTTTTATCAATCTGCACAGCATACGTAGTACTGTACAGTATGTGCAGATTCCAGAGCATCAAACACGGTGCAGAGATGGTTAGAACACTCCCACAACATCATGGGGCCTAGCACGTACTCTCAGCATGCAATCAAGCAACCGTATATGTCAAACGTATAAGTCATCGAGGTCATGTAAGGTACATTATACGGGCATACGGTGCAATATACGCTTATACGGCACCATATACGCTTATACGGCATCATATGCGCCATACGGTGCAATATACGGTATCATTAAACATTCTGATTTCATACGACGTAGGCAACGTAGGAGACTTGGAATTATACGTTTTTGGCGGACCTTACTCTTCAACTGTCCTCACAAGGATGCAGCAGGACAGGCCGAATGCTCTGAAAGTAACGCACAAGAAATTCACCTCCCGTGTTGCATCACCAATTTTCCATTGCTTCAGCCAATTTGTACACATATACCAGCTCCACGCCCACAACTCAAGCAGGCGCATACACGCACCAATTGAGTACTGAGTACGATCGAGTATGTACAGCAGGACAGCCACTCCGCAACACAAGCGCAATTCCACAGTGCACCAGTGAATCCCAAACATGCAGGCTCCTTGAGTCACAAAACTGGCGCCCCTGGAACCCGCACGCTGTTTGTGTGCAACTGTCAGCGGGGACGCCTGGAGCCCCAGGATGGAATACCACGCGACCTCGCCACTGCAGTTGCTTGCGACGCCGCAGTAGCTATGCAGGGCCTGTCTCAAGGTAATCGCCCATGCCTCAAGGTGATTGCCCTGTGTGCGGTGGTGTGTATGCGCATGCCTCCAGGCGCACGTAGGCGCTCGTGGCCCTCGAGTCCGGAGCAGGGCTCTACATCCCGATCGGTTTCCCGACGAAAAATTGGGAAAAGGCAAAAAAACCGACGGTGAGCGAAGCGAGTCTCGGTTTCCCCCGAGAAGCCAGGGGGGGGGCCGGCGGGGGTGCCCGACGGCCGCCAACGGTGCTTTTCGGGATACCCCGACCAATGCCGACAGCTTGTCGGGATCCCGAAATCCTGTCGGGCCTGAAGGCACCGGATGTACATTGCAATGACAGAGCATTCATCAGGTGAGTCGCAACCAGGTTGCTTGCTGCTTGCGCATTGCGACAATGACCTTGCTTTCGTTCGGGTTCACTGGTCAAGGGCCGAAGCGCAGGCGCAGGCCTAGGGCCGAAACTCCTGCATCAGCCGACCAGGGCAGCAACGAAGCCAGTTGTTCGTTGATTCGTTGCTTCGTAAAACCCGAAAATTGTTTTTGACACCCCCGATAGAACCTGAGGAGGTCGGCGGGCAACCCGATATCCAGCAGGGTGCTTTTCGGGGCCAGCCCGACAAAAATTGGGTATGGCTTCGGTTTACCCCGACAAGAAAAAACCGGCTTGTAGAGCCCTGGTCCGGAGCGCCTGTGCGCTTGAGGCGCAGGCCCCATACATACAGTGCAGCGCCCGTGCAGCAATCGCGATGCCAAACTACACAATGCTACGTGCTAGAAGTCCGTGATACAGTGGACGCATCACACTCTTTCCATGGGCAATGTTTCCGACCTCATTCGTTCAGCTACCTTTCTTATTGTTGTCCCGAGTCACTGCATTGAAAGTTGCTGCATCAATGTCTACGATCCCTCCATTGCCTGTGCCCAGAGTACTCAGGCCGATTCATTTGAGGGCCTGGCATGATCATGATGCCTGCAGCTGGTTGTTTGAGAACTCCTCAGAGCTGCTCTTCGGCTGTGTGCCGTACGGCGCGTCTGTGGCGTATGGCTCACATTTCCTCTGCACACGTGGCAAAATGTACATACGCAGCTTTCGTGCCACTGTCAACAAAGGCGCATACGGCACCAGGTGGTCTGCCGCTTGAGGCGTCCTGTGGGGACTGCTGCAAGCCGCTCCGCGACACCAATTGCAATGATCTTCAACATGCATCGCCACGTCACGGATCGGTGCCATATTGGGGCGTGGCTAGACGTCGTGTTAAGGGCGTGTGTTGCTTGCTTGTAAGGTACTCCATAATTCAATGTCTCTGGGCAGCCGTGCCGACTGTGCTGTGTGCCGCACGCTTTGCGACATTCGTGAGCGCACAAATCGAACGTGCAAGCGGCGGATGCCACGCTGATGGGCACGTGGTTTACAGACTACTCATCGTCGAAATGAATTTCCACGAGCTGCTGAAATGTCGTCGGATTTGCGTAGAGTTTCCCCGGATGCCGCAGGCCTGCTGTGGGATACTTGCGTCACGGACAAGGAATTGCTGCAACGCCTCGACAGCCGATGCGTCACTTCCCAGACGACGCCACGGCTGAGATCAATTTGCTGCGGCTGGAGTCACACCCTCAGTGTCTGGCTGCTTTCAGAGGTACTACGGTGGAAGGCAACGTCCACGCACCTGCACACCTGCTGTTCTGTGCTGATCACAATCATCGAATGTGTACAGAACAGGCCCCGCGCATGCGTACAGGGTCTGCAGAAAGCTGCTGTGGTCATGAATGGTCTTCAATGTGGGGCTGATACATCCAATCTCCAGCCGTTGGGATCTGCGGCTGAGTTGCAGCCTGGACATTGGGTGCCCGGGGTGGCACTTCCACATGGTGACCTCGTTCCATGCCTAAGCGCTGGAATGCAGAGCTTCCTCATGTGCCAAGACCAGAGCATCACCACGCTTTTCACCGCTTCTGATGAAAATGATACAGCAGGCAAGCCGACAACGGTACATGAGGCTTCAGAGTCCTCCACAACAATTGCTAGTCAGAGCTTCGATGTGCCTTCAAAGATCGTCTCAGCTGCCGCTGGAAGTTTCCACTTTGCAGCGTCCTGTAGCAATGGTGCGCAGCCTGCCTGGCGGTCACTTTTGCTCCAGTGTGGGCATTTGCCTGAGTGACATGGCATGTGTATCCTCTCTCAGTACTGTCTCAGTACTGCAGTCATCAGCAATCCATTTACTGTTTGACTGCCCATGACTACACGATGAATGGGCTCCACATGCCATCGCATCTTGCACGATTTTTGCGTCGGTGCTCGACATGGAACCAGCTGCCAACCCACCACCGTCGTTTGCTGTGCCATATAATGGCCGGATATGTGTAACTTAATGAACAGCTGCCAACCCACCTCTTCTCTGCTTGATGTGACAGGGTAAGATCACTACCATCAAGCACGACCCCGCTGCGCCACAGTCCTATGCCATGCTCATAGATGCGCGCTTCCGGTGGCCTGCATGCCAACACGTGTTGTTGCATTCTGTGGCGCAAGTCAGAGTTTGCAACAGCATGTTGCTTGGATGCCTCTTTCGGTCCCGGATTTCGGAGTTGTCAATGTCCAAATGGATCCGGCTATGTGACCATGCATAAATACATACATACTTTCCTAGCAATGGCTCGATGCCCGGCATCTGTCCTTTGTAACTACATGCGTTCTCTCCGCCGGCCCCGGCATGGCTGTGGACGAGCTCCGAACCCGGTGGTCATGCATGCCCATGACCGTCCCGGTCGCTCCCCTCCACACGCGCACAGCTGCACAGCTCAGCGCCCGGTGTCAAGATGCGCTGCAGCACTGCAGCCAGCCGCGTCTGTGCAGGGTCAGTGCTCTGCTGGGGATGCAACCTGCAGCACCAATGCTCGCCCACGGCCGCGGCGGCCCTCCCCGTCCCCACGCCAGTCGCCTCCTTGCAAGGGCTGCGCGTCGTGGCTGTCGCGGCTGGGAACAGCCACACGCTCGCCCTGTCAGATGCTGGCGACGTGTATGCCTGGGGGGCGAACGACTGTGGGCAGCTGGGTCTCGGCACAGCCGGCGACGGCACGCGCTGCGCGGACGCGCCGCAGCTGATCGAGCGTCTTGGCGAGGATTCTGATGTTGTCGATATTGGCTGTGGGAGTAGGTGGGCTTCCTCTGGCCACTGTTGGTGCATGTGCGGTTCCTCGGTCGGGGTAGGCCTGGCAGATATGAGCGCATGGCACGAAAAAAAAGCTAGCTATGATCTTGTTGTCTGTTCCGTGTCAGCAGTTCCGTGACACGGGCATGCTGCGGTGCGATTCGTTTCTCTGCGGCGCTCGTTTTGGCTGCTGTGCATCCTGTGGCAGACTCAATGTGGGGCACTGAGTCTATGTCCTCCCACAAGTTTCACCATCAGATGCATAAGTTCTGGATCAGTCAAGTGGAACAAGATAGCTAGATCAGTCATCTGCATCACAGCTGTCACAATGCTCAGTAGATGTGTCAGGCGGTGGCATTTCAGAGAGCAATAAGGTGCTTTGCACACGGTGGCACACTGCAGACTACCCGGCCTCATGTCTCGCTCTCATCACGCTACAATGCACCACAGCTTTGTCGCGCGGTTACACTGTGTGGCCATGCGGCAACACCAACAAGTCATGGCTAGCAAACCAAACCTTCGTCAACTTTCGTGACACCATGCAGGCACTCTGTGGCTGTGGATGCAGCAGGCAATGCGATGCTGTGGGGCTGGGCGGGCGCTGGCCAGCTGGGCCACGGGGACGCCACTGGCCAGTGCTTGAGCGCCTCAGCCGAGGGCCAAGGCGTCTGCATCGACAATGGCCTACATGGAGTCCTGCTGTCCCAGCAGGAAGGCCACAAAGCTCTGCATGCGAAAGATCTGCAACTGAGCTGGGCTTCAGTAGCGCTGCAGCCGCGCCACCAGGCGCTCGGCGTCGCACTGCAAGATCGCAAAACCTCAAAGGAGGCCACCACTACAGCGGGTCCAAGATGCTTTGCGGCTGGCCATGATGCTGTGAATTCTACAGCTCCATGTGAGCTGTCGTCGCTGTGCCATGTTGGTGATGCTGTTGAGGACAGGGTTGCCGAGACTGGGTCACTGGTATCGGATGGGCACAGGGCATGGAGTGACCCTGAACATGGACTGTGTGTCGCCATCCCCACCAAGCTGGTGTTGACATGTGCAGCCAGGGGCACTACAAAGCTCAAGGTAGTGAGCTGCCATGCAGCATGGTGGCACACACTTCTAGTGCTGGCCCCATAGTGCAGGCGCCACTGTGCACGCAGAGGGGTTGATACAGCAATCGCAGAAGTGTATGAAAGTGAATGTGTAATGGTGATTGCGCGTCCAAGTGCTGACTTCAGTGCATCCACATCTGTTTTTGAGTGATTTACAGCTATCATAAATCACGATGCTACCTATGAAGTCATATGTATTCACCAAGCATTTATCATCGACCATGTGAACATCCAGACTCCAGTGAAGGATCGAACAACCGTTCATGGCGTTGGCCCAGGCATGATCCAATTGCTTGGGGCACTGCTTCTGCATCTGCCTGTGGCATCTCCACACTCGGCTGTGCAGCAGAGCTATCCAGGGACTAGTACTTACTGATTGTGCACTGCTCCAGAGGGATGTCATCGAATGATAGCGCATTGAATTTCACCGATTGCTTACGCCTGTTCGCTTCACACAGATCCAGCAGTTTCAGAAGCACATAAGGGACCAGCAGGACGGCCCCAAGTACCATCGCCACGATTCCGGTTGCTGCGCTGTTGATACGTGACTCTGCCAATGTCATGCTGCCTGATGTCAGGTTGGCCACAAAGAGGTAGGGGTCATGCGCTTCATACAGCCCCACTTCCGACTTGAAGGCCTACATGTACATATGTGATATATGGAGAAAGCTGTCTTGATTGCTGCAGGACAGAGCCGTGCATTGAGATGCCCTCATATGCAAAACAACAAAGTAACAGAGAAGGACTGAAGTTGTCTTAGAGTTGGCCACATTGCGCTTGGACGAATCAACACATCAACCTGTTGCATGAAGCTCTTGCAATGTTTGATTTGAGGACATTGATACAGAGTGTGCAGAGCGAATGCACAAGTGTCCCAGGATGGTGAGCGGGCAGTAATCAGCAGGTTCTGAACTGTTGCCATATGCTGGGGGATTAAAAACGTGGCATGAAGACAACAGCAATTCCAGCAAGTCATGAGATACTGACCTGCGCAGCGTCCAGCTGTGGGGGCGTGCTGTTCCGCCAGTGTGGCACTGGTATTCTTGCAGCACTCAGGCCTTGCTCAGGTCGAAGCACGCTGCAGCCGGGCCCCCCAAATCTCGTGCTAAAAATCCAAGTCCCCGTGTCTGGCTCAAAGCTGACTTTCATGCACAGTGTAGATACAAACCACCAAGTAACACACGCATGGTTCTGGCTTTGCCAGTGCCCACGTTCACCGTAGTGACAAGTCTTCCAAGAATTCGAAAGACGAGTGGCAGACCAAATTATGGGTCCAGTGTAGAGGTTCAGTATCTGGGGTTGCTGATATGGTGTGGATGCCTGCATTTTCAAAGGTGATAGACTGCAGACGTCTGGGCCGACGCAGTTGTGCTACACCCACCATTCATAACAGCCAGAAGTACCTGAACAGATATACTGAAGGTCTTCATAAGGTTTTCAGAATTCAATTTTTCCTGCCCCTCGTCTGTTGTATTGTACAACCCCGCAGCTGTGAGGACACTGCCCAGTAGGTTGAGCCTGGTTTTCTTCGACGACGTAACAAATACATGATTGTTGTCCGATATTTCGGTGGTTGCTCGTTGCAGGTTCAGCTTCCCTGCTTTGGTGCCATTGACCAACAGTTCCCACTGCAAAGCACGAGCAGCCTGAAGACCAGGCGGACCAGATTGATCTGCTGAGCTGAACCGTGGGCAGGTGTAGCAGCAGCACCTCCGTTGTCTTCCAACGAGGTCCAAAGCGAGTGTTCCATGCTTCCTGCTCTGCTCGCACTGCGTCAAGCTGTGTCGATTGCGTGGCACCCACATCAGCAACCCACACCAAACAGCTCCCAAATAGAACTAGCCCTATGCCAAACACCGCCGCGCCCAGTGGACAACTTAAATCTTCTTTGAGGTTTTTCCCACCACTCTGATGGCCCCTACATCTGCTGTTCGCAGCTGGCCTATTCCAAGATCTGCACAAAAATCCCTCAAGGTGCAAAACCTGCCTCGTGCAGCATCATTTGAGCAGTTCGCGAAGCGCACTGTTCGAGTTCTCCTTGCATCGGTTCGCTTTCGAAAGTACGCTGCCTCGCTATGGATCCAGTGTAACTTGATGACATCAGGAATACCGTAGCCGGCAAAAGCTTGAGACCATGGCAGAGAAACAGGAATAAGACAATAGAAGCTGAGTATACCAACGTTGGAGCCTTGCTCGCCAGTCGAGCTTCCCCGCGAACTCTATTGTCTTGGCATTCTGTAAACAGGGGTCAGCGTCGTGGACGCAGTTCTATCAGGCCACAATCACGAACGTTGTGCCAAGCTGCGCAGGCAAATGACGCTGTATGGTTGATGGTATCCGATCATATGTGCATGCTAGACTTGTTCTGCAGCGTGCTGCGAGACTTCTTCCAATCGGAGTATAGGCTGTGGCGTACATGCATGCTCCTTTGTCGATCTGAACTTCGAGCAGGCCTCACTACAGCCACACAACCTGCACCAGTAGAACGGTGACAACATCTCTGTGCGGCCGAGGGAATTGGTGATGTGTTTGGCTTTGGACCAGGAGCGTTGGTTGCATTGTGGAAGCCGTGCCGCGCACCGGCACATACTGCGATTTCGCTCTTAGCTCGTTGCGCTCACGGCTGCATTCACGGTACAAGAATAAATTTTGTGATCCGGTGGTACATCTGTGAAGAGCTACGAATGCCAGAGGGTGAGTGCGCGTGCATGAGTGACCAGCAGGTTAGACACTTGCCCGCCAAAGTGACTTGGACAGTTTGTGCACGCAGCTACTTCAGTGTCAGAAGCTGCCTAGTTTTGGTCATAGTGCTGTCGAAGATATGTTGACTTGGTATGTGCGAAGTGCAGGGCGTCAGTCGCTAAGGCTACACAGATTTGCAAGGCGTGAGGAACAAGTCTTGCACATTCAAGGTGTGATCTTGTGTTCTCTGACTCGTGTTGGCAGCTCCTCTAGTGGGCTGCTGGATGCGGTCCACTACCGCATGTCCGTGTGTTGCTGCATTGGCCAGAGGCACTGCGCGCCAGATGGTGCTGGTGAAAGGCCACGTTGAATACACACATCCACTTTGAATGTCATAAGCCTGGGTGCTTTTCGATCAAATTGGATAGATTGGATCATTAGAATTGGGCACCGGTCTTCAGCTGGGTTTTGGCTGGGTTGTACAGCAGGATGGGGTGGACTGAGCACCGCCGCTGCCTGAATGGATGCAAGTTGTCTGGGGCTCTCGATTCGCACCAATCACCTTTGGCAGTACACAAGTCATCCTTGTGCCAGAAGGGGAGTATGGACGATCGTACGACCAAGAGCATTGATCCTGAACAGATCATTTACAATCTGGCAAAGAGAAACAAGGATTTGGAGCGCCGTCTGAAAGACGAACAGCAAGGCCACGAGGATAGTGCCACCAGCCTGAAAACGGCGAGGCAGCAGAAACTGATTTTGTCACAGCAAATCACGGTTCTTCAGAAAGACAAAGATGCACTGGTGCGCCACCTGGGGGCTGTCTGACCATCATTGCCGGGTATACGCTTCTGTCAAGGCTTGTGCAACGATCCTAGCCCTACCCACATGGTGTGGAGAGCGTTTTGCAACAGCGCCTTGTGAACTTACATATTGTCAGCAGGTGATACTGAACAGGACATAGACACTACACAGGTCTCGTTTGTGATATGCATCAATGTTAATATGGACGATGAAATCTTTTAGCGAGAACCATGTTCTGTGGTGCACATGTGACAACACCAGCCTGGGGTGCTCCGTTACTGTGATGATGATAGCCAACATACATAGCTGTGCAAAGCCTCTCTACTGACTCGTGTGCACTGCAAATCGTTGACATGGCAGTTTCACAAAGTGTCACATAGCTGCAAGCGCTCACCTGTGCTCAGTTTCACAGAGGTATGGATGCAGGAAACACAGTGCGAAAGCATTGCTTGCAAACACACAAAGGTGAAAGACAAGTACACCGAACTCAAGGCTGTAGTCTCAGACATAGAGACAGCTCTGCATGCCGCTCGTGGCGAAACAGCACGCTTGGCAGGCGCCCTTGAGGAGCAGCAATCAGCAAGCAAGCGGCGCGAGCGTCAACTGTCAAACGATCTCAAGCTCGCCACACAGGTGTGGTGATTTTGAAGCGGCGTATCATTCATGGCAGTCCTTTTCTGTTGGGGTTGCGTACTCATGTACTCTGATTGACTCCAAAGCAGGTATCAGGCTTGCAAGCAGATGCACACAAGTCTTGAGCTGGCATGCACACTATTCGACAGTACATGTGCATGGGCACTGCTAGCTTAGCCCAACTTGTGAAGTCTCTGTTCTGCACCTTTTTGTTTGACGTGGAGCTGCTTTGACTGCTTCATGCAATGGCGGCTCTTGTGCACACCAACACTGCACGGCAGGTGCAGCACACATTGCATGGCCACGTCCTTACCGTCCGCATGACACCGAATACATACACTCAAGGTAGCGGCATTGACAAGGCTTTCGCAAGCGGCATGTGTGCTGTGCTCCTGTCAACGATCGCTGCGGTGCAGGAACGGGACGGATATGCAAAGCAATTGGCAGCTCTGCGGGATGACATTGCTGCACTTTCACGACAGCTGGCAGAGCGAGACGAGGATGGCCACGCCAGTGCAGACCGCATCGCACAGCTGCATCGGCAGGTGCAAGAGTGGCAGGCAGCAGCAGAGGAGACGCGCAGGGCGCTGGCGGATCGGGAGAGCCGGTTTGATGATGCCACAGGAGAACACGCGGCTGAGATGCGCACGGCCAAGCAGAACATGGCGCAAGTAGTGCAGGTGTGGTGATCTGGCAATATGCTCCGTGTGGGTGCAGTTTGGGGGCGGCATGGCTGAGCGCCCTGTGCCACAAGCTGTCTGGACGACTGTGGGTCTGTGCATGGCTACAGAGGCAGGACTGGCACACGCATGCTGCCAAGTAACCCAATTGTCCGCGCCGACCACTGCTCTTCCAAGTCATTTCTGCATCTGCACCGGAGGGCTCCGTTGCAGGATCTATGCAAGCGGCGATCACATATGTGCACGCTGCATGGACTGCTGATTTGATCACGGGTTTCCAGGTGGTTTACCCCTTCGGCATGTGTGGTCTCGTTAACTCGGAGTTGTCGATGTCCAATAGGATGCGGTTCAGTAAATTAGTAGATTTACTTTTACTTTACATGACCAAACGCGATGGCCTGACCTGCAGGATCGGGACGAACTGAAGGAGCAAGCGCGGAAGCTGGGCGAAAAGGTGAATGTGCTCGTGAGCCAGCTGGCTGAGCAAGAGGATGAGGCCTGCACCCGCAGCGGCCAGCTGCGCCAGGCTCGTGCAGACGCCGCGGCCGTCGGCCGCCAGCTGGACGAGGCCCGTGCGTCAGCCGCGGAGCATGAGGGCCACGCTGCGCGCACTGCGCGGGCTCTCGGTGAGATGGCGCGTGAGCGCGAAGAGGACCAGCGGGCTGCAGCCAAGGCGGTGGAGGCGCTGCAGGCAGACCTGCAGGAACGCATGGCCGCACACACCAAGGCTGCTGCAGAGGCGAGCGAGACACTGGCGGCTGAGCAGACCACATGGGCTGCCGAACGAGCACAATTTGTCGAGGTGTGTGTCATAGAAACTTCTAAACCCCATGATGCGTACGCAGTCAGGTGAAACAAAGCAGGCCACAGATTGATGTGAAGCGATCGGCTGGCGATAGCATTGGGAGCTGTTTCTTGTCTTATGATGCTTCCATGTCAGATGTGAGGAAGCGGGGGTGACAACTGGTCGTCTCAATTCCATGGGATAGCCGGCTTTTTCGAGCGGACCATTTGATGGAGTTGGATCGCTCAACGCGTACAGCTTCTGCATTAGGATGCATGCTTGTGGTTGGCACCTGAACCTGTCTACGTATATGGCTGTGTGCGTCACATGTAAATGATGTACACCTTCAACCTGTGTAAAGTAAAGTAAATCTGAATTTACTGAGCGGTATCCTATTGGACATTGATACTCTGAATCAATGGGACCACATATGTGTACAAATGCAGCCGCGCTGTGCACAGGAGCGGGACAGCCTGAAGGAGAGGATCCTGCAGCTCAACGATGAGGTTTCTGACCTGTCGACACAGGTGGCGGCAGGGAAGGCGGCGCATGCGGAGGGATGCCAGCAGCTGGAGGCGATGAAAGCCGACATGGAGAAGCAGGCTGCAGATGCTGACGCTGCGCTCACTGCAATGACAGCTGCACGGGATGCCAAGACCGAGGAGCTGGATGCTGCCAGGCAGGCGGCGCAAGCGGGGGCACAGAAACATGCTGCACAAGAGGCAGAACTGAAGGGACAGATACAGTCAGTCACAGATGAGCTGGAGGAACTGCAGTCATCTAGCAAGCGGACGGCAGTTGCGTGGAAGTTCCAGAAGGCTCACCTGACATCCGACAGGGACGGCTACAAAGGCCAGGTCGAGACTCTACGAGACAAGGCACGATCCCATGTATGGCATGAGAAGTAGAGGTGGCATCCGAGAAGCTATCACGTGCCTACTGTATCACTGTGGGTGGCACATGCCTGGTCGAAGGTTGCGTGAGAGCAGGTGGTCAGCTGTTCTAGCGGTTGCCATCACCAACGCGGGGGTTAGGTTCGACTCAGGCTAGTCAACCCTGCAGGTGTCGCAGCTTGTCGCAGACTCCAGTGGAGCATCTGAGTCTGCAGCATCGTCCAATAAGAGGCTGCAGGATTCTGAGGCAGCCCGTGAGGCGCTCGAGGCAGAGCTTGCTGAGACGAAGCGCTTGGCTGCGGACTCACAGGCGCAAGCTGGGAGGGCTGACGCCCGCATCACAGAACTTCAGCAGGTGTGATGTCATCAGAGGAATGGCATTGACCAATCGCTAGTCAGCACCACTGTCTGAGGAATTGATTGCTCAAGGCCCTGGCTTGGTCTCGCATGCAGCCAGTAGGCCACCTTGAAGTTGCATCACTTTTTCACTGACCGCCCATATCAGGCTGTCCGACCACATGGACAAGTCCATGGCATTCATGGCTTCCGGTGGATGAGGCCACGGCAGCATATCAAAGCACCCTGCAGTGCTGACAATCACATGTGTGGTTGTGCTTGAAGGAGCTGTCGCGAGCACGCGAGGATGCTAGATCAGAAATGCAGCGGCTGTCAGACACGGCCATGGCGGACAAGCGGGCTGCAGCAGAGCACGGCGCCCTGTGGAAGCAAACTTCCGAGCAGCAGCTGCGCGACGCCGAGCAGCGGTGGGCGCAGGAGCGGCAGCAGCTCAAAGCGTCCTCAGACACGGCATGGGCGCAGCTGTCAGCGGCCCAGGCAAAGGCAACCGAGCTGCGTGAGCAGCTGCAACGGACGGGTGCGGAGGCCGGGGGTGGCGCCGCGGAGGTGGCCCGCCTGCAGGCGGAGCTCGCGAACGCCCTGAAGGCCTGGCGGGTCGAAAAGGCGGTGCTGCAGAACCAGCGGGACGGCTTCTCGAGCCAGGTGGGTCAGCTGCGGGACAAGATCGGCGAGCTGTCGCAAGAGCTTGCGGATATGAAGGAAGCCGCGAAGGCAGGCGTCGCAGTGGCCGCGCTGCGCTGGAAGGCCGGTGCGAAGATCAAGGGTGGTGCAGCGGCCAGCCCTGCAACACCACCGCCACCACAGGCCAGTCCCACCACGCCTGTGGTCAGCCCGGTTGCCGGGCCGACTCCGCCGAGCCGTACGTCACCATTGAGGGCACAGACGAGCACCCTCAGCGCTTTCAGCCCACAGGCCAGCACTGTTGGAGCCCGCCTTGCCCCACAGGCTAGCACTCTCAGCACGGCCCTCAGGCCACAGGCAAGCACGCTCAGCACACGCCTGCGGCCGCAGTCCAGCACCCTTGGTCCAACGCTTCTGCCCCAGGAAAGCATCATTAGCACGACCGCAAGACCGACGTCCCCAGCTGCGCTGAAGTTACAGACGAGCTCGTTGAGTGCAGCGAGAGCACAAACAAGCGCCGCCGGAAGTCGGACGTCGTCAGGGATTGGTAAGGCAGGAGGCCAGGACTACGCCGCCGCACTGCAGGACGCCAAATCGATGATCTCTTCTTGGGCGAGTGGAGCTGCGGGCCGAACCGCGGCAACACGGGGCTCAGCGATTCTGAGGGCAGAAAGTTTTGTGTCAAATACTAGCAGAAATCCTGGACAAGCGTGATTAGCCAACCTGGAACGCACCACTGATTCGGTGTGGCCTACAGTCACATGCCATAATGCGACATTTGGGCCCAGGCGCTGGTAGAGCTGTGCAGTAGCTGTCATGCACAACTACAAGGCTGGCGCTTTGACTCTATGTCGATTGCAGGAGGTGGATCAGTCCAGAGAGCCTGGAAGGACCTCTGTCGAAGAGATTTTGGGGGATTGAGCAGCAGATTTGGATACAGTTGTGTTTTTAAGGCAGGAATTTTGGATGTTGCTAGGTTATGCCACCCAGGCACTGTAAATCTGCATCGATGACGGCCTCCGAAGCAAGCCACATAAATCACTCAGATGCATTTGAAACATGTTGCTTATGTGTGTGCAGTGAACAAGGATGGGGTCACCTGGTGCGTCGGACCTTCAGCTCACAGAATTGACACAGAAGAATCAGGTGCTGTCCGAGGAGAAGGCTGGCCTTCAGGTGTGCACAACTCTCACAGCAAGCTCTTCTGGCAAGGCACTGTGGTCTTCACCTCTGCATCTCAGCCCATCGGTGATAGAGTGTGGCGACAACATGCACAATGGGCAGTGAAGGAGCCTCGTTGTGTAGGCTCAGGTGAAGACGTTGACAAAGAAGTTGCAGGAGGCGGAAGCGGAGCTTGAGGATGCAGTTGCAACAGCCGAGGCTGCTAACATGGGCAAAAGCGCTGTGGAGAGAGATTGGACAGAGCGCTTAGTGAAGGTATGCTATCAGATGCTGACGACAACAGCTTGTCTCATCAATTAGTAAGGCACCATGGACAGCGAAAAGGCAGCCGAATGTGTCTTTTGCTGCTCCGATGGGTGTTCCCGGATGTTGACTTCATGATGGGGAGAGCTGTGAGTGTATGTGCAGACAGAGCAGAACTGGGCAGTGAAGTTGAAGAAGTCAGAAACTGATAAAGAACAGCAGCTGGCAGATAAAGATGAGCAATGGCAGCGGCAGCTGCGCAGCATCCAAGGGGACGCCGGCTCCGCAATGGAGCAGGTGAGGGCTGAGCACGCTGCAGAGATGCAGGAAGTCACAGAAGCACACGCTCAGCAAATTTCAGCTTTCAAGGTGTGCTCAACTCGACGTATAAAGCAAGTAAATGGACATACTGGGTGTCGCGACACCCAGTATGTCCAGTATGCCCAGTATGTCGTATGTTTGGATTACGACATGTCATAATCCAAACATGTACACTCCTGTGAGCAGACCAGGCGGAATTCGGGGTGACTTGATGCTTCAGCGCGTGAGAATCAGGCCAACTGCCCAAAACAGCTTGATGCATCTGTGATGTGCTACATCTGTTGTCTCTCTCAAGAATAACGTGTGTAGGCATGTATGCATGCCTGATGATTGCTCAGACATGCAATTCAGATTGACAACTCCAGAACTTGGGACCGATCCAACTGAACCACATACTGCTGCAGACCATGCACATGTGATATCTTGTTTGCTCCATGTGGCCACTGTTCTGCATGGCGGACGCGTGAGAGCCTCTGGGCTTGACAGATCGCCTGCACGTGCAGGACCAATTTGAGGAGCATGTCCGGAACACAGAGGCTGAGCATGCAGCTGCGATGGAGGCTGAGGCGGAGCGGTTTGCCCAGGAGCTCGCGCAGAAGGACGCCGAGCTGCAGGAGGCGTTAATCCAGGCATGCACTCTGAATTTGACAAAGGCAGATCGAATGGACGTGAAACATTTCACGCAGTAGTGCTCACAAGCACTGTCTGACTGCAGGCAGAGCAAGAAGGAGAATCCAACATTGCGGCTGCGATGAACGAGGCGACTGAGCGGCTGGCAGAAGTGCAGCAGGAGTGGCAGGGTGTCATGGAGAATGCCCACGCCAATTGGGCGACTGAGCGGGAGGCATTGCTTGTAGAAATGGCACAGAAAGAAACCGAACTGCAGGCAGAGGCAGCCCAAAAGCTCCAGGCACGCACCTTCCCCAGATAAATCGGCTGCAGATCCCTGCAGCCGATTCCGTGTCAACCAGGCACGCGGGAACATTGCATATGGGGTGCAGGAGGCGGAAGCTGAGTGGAAGGCGAAGCTGGAGGCTGCGAGCGCAGACGCGGACGCGATCCGGGCGTCGCTGCGTGCAGATCTGACGTCGCAAATGGAGTCGATCACGCGGCGGCTGGAGGAGATGGTGGCGACGGAGGCGCGGCGCGAGCGCAAGCGTGCGGCGCTGGTGGCTGAGGTGGACGCGCTGAAGGTCGCAGCAGACGAGGAGTTCCGGCGGCGCTGCCAGCTGGAGCGCGCGCTCAGGGACTCCGCCGCGCTGTTCAAGCGCGAGCTGCATGAGAAGAACGAGGAGCTGCTGTCAGTGCAGGTGTGAGCTGTGCACGCCTTGGCTGCACCGCACGCCAGTGTCTGCTAGCTGTGTTGAGAGGCAAGTGTAGGGCGCTTGGACGGGCCTGCTGTCCATTGGCCAGCAAGAGTCGTGCAAGCAGTATGTGCTGTAAATTCGCATGGGACACTGCATGGAGCCACAACGCATGCCCTAGGTAGCTGTAGCTGCGTGTGAGACTGTTTGCCCACCAGGCAGAACCACTGTGTCAGACTCTTCGCCCTGTGACCCTGCAGGAGGAGGCGTGCAAGCTCCGCAAGTGGCACGCCACGTGCAACGGCCGAGCGCCCATGCCGCTGCTGGGCTCGTGTGATGTCCCATGTGAGGTAGACCCATGTTCGCAAATCCCGGCATTCGCGCCGCACAGCCCCGGCCGCCTCTGCCTTAACCCCTGCGGCCCTCCAGCCCACTGCAGCCCACAGGCCCAGCTTGCGTACGCCAAGGCGGCCGCCGTCGGGTGCCCCTCCGGCCGCCGCGCCTCCCGCAAATCCGCGAGCCGCAACATTGACTACGACGCGTGGCATGATGACCTGTCGTCGAGGCTCACCGGGGCTCTGGACCGCCTGAGCTCGACGGTGTCGCCTCGGCGCTGCTGACACCTCGGCCAGGGCTGCTGTCGGCGGTGTGGTTTGGAGATAGCCGCATTTGGCCACGGATATTGTCCTCACTGCAGATGCATATCCAGGGCACTGAATCTAGCTCAGTGACTGTTGATTGCATGGTCAGGTCGGCCATGGAACGTCCATGGTGTACTGTCGCCGTGAGGATCCAGGTGAAGGTGCAGTAGCCACTCTGATGTGGAGCTGGCGATTTTGGTTGTAATTTTGGGTGTCCGGTCAAGCTGGCCATGGCAGAGAATCGGAAGCAGCCTGCACAGCTGGTCAATCTCTCCTATAGGCCAAATGACTAGCAAGTGTAGGCGAGCCGAAATCAATATGACTGATGGCTCCTTCATACAACCATGGAAGTGGATAATTCAACATCATATTTGAATTGAAGAGGCGGTGTGAATTTCATGGAGGAAGTGAACTCAACTCAAAGTTCAGGTGTATGACGTGCCAGTGGCAAGCGGTGGAGGCTGCGGAACCTGAGGATGGTGCTACATTATCAAGGATAGACGTCACGATCATTTCACCGGCGCCATTGCAGCAGCAGATGATATATTCACCAGTAAGTGTGCTGCGTTGCCGTCTGCTCTTCTCCGTGTGGCTGGAGTCCCCGCAGTTTTCTGCTCAGTAGATCCATGTCGAATAGCCCTGCGGTCAGAGGACAGCCAGTGCACTGATCAATTACCAGACAACGCTGCCGTTCATGAAAAACATTGCGATCTTAACATCTGAAAGCGCTGTGTACCGCGGTCTTCTCGTCCGGGATGCTTGCAAGTGCTTCCACTGAAATGGCTACAAGCGTTGGCACAGGCTCGGAGCTCTGAAGTCGAAGCCATGCACGACCTCGATCACTGTGTGCACAATGCGCGCCATACATGCGTAGTACATAATCATGTTCCTGTCTCTCTGTGACGTTCCCGGTATCTGCTCGCCTGCTACATCGTTAGCGCATAGTGGAGAAATTTGTTTGAACGGCTCGTGCCCATGCTGAAGCGCGTTCGGGCGGTGATCACGGAGTCGTCGTGATGTGCTAAACACAGTTTTAATCAAGGCTGTAATTGCTATGAGTCGCAGTCAACGACGAATATCTAGTGATGATCTCGCCACAGGTTCAGCCAAGCCAGCAACAGTACCGCGGTTTGATGACACAGCTTTCTCCAAGTATCAGCTGGATAAAGTCATATCTAAGGAGATTATACAGCACACATGCCTGGCCTGGCTCAGCGATGCCTCTGCTCTCTTGACAGGTGAGCCTCAACACTGTTGTGTGCAGCTGTACCGAGACTGCAGTATGGTTCGCGATCCACGGCACAAAGAAATCCAAAGCTACATATATGCCCAATACAATACATGGGATGCTGCACATGTACAGGTACATGAGTTGCTCCTTGCACATGTATCAGGGCTGAACACTGCCATAGTGATCATAACTCAAGACAGTGACCTGCAGGTGAATCCGACGGAAGCATACAGGCGTTCAATCTCGACAAGTTAGCTTCAACGTGGAGTGTAGATGCCTCGACTCACAGTGGCGTGTCGCACATCGCTCCCAATCCGCAACGGCCGTCCCTGATCACGGCGGCATTCAGGGATCCCAAGAGACCTGAGGACTCGACGCTACGCAACTTTGACACTCGATCGAAGCCCAGTGCGCCTCCAGCAAGCCTTTCGCACTCTCCGAGCATCTGCGCGACGTCCACCTAGACATCGACGACCGGGCACTCCCATCGCATGGACGAAGCCCAGCCGGTATCAGCGACTTACACCATGTCAACAAAACCCGCTTATCACTACTTCACCTCCCGCCATCAATGCAGTCTTCAGCTAGGGCGCTGCGCGGAGTTTAGCTTTATTGAATGCCCTGCCGTCGTGACCATCACCCATTCCGGACCGCACCCCGAGCTCGAACACGGCCTCAACCTTCGCCCAACGCATGCAGCTCACAACCTGAAGCTCTACACCCGCACCCACGGCGACCTCCTCGCCATCGCCTTCCACCCGGACGGCACGCGGCTGCTGGCGGTGCAGCGCAGCGGGAAGATCACGCTGTATGACATGCGCAAGGCGGCCCGCAAGGACGGCGGCCCGGCCGTCGCGATCAAGGAGCGGCCGCTGCCGTATGACATCAACGACGCGCAGTTCTCGCCGGACGGCACCGTCATCATCGCCGCGTACGGCGTCACCGTCGGCAACCGCATGGTCGGAGGCCTCTGCATCCTCAGCGTGAGCCCCCCCTCCCCCATTCAGGCCTTGTGGCCCCGTGGTGTTGTCGGTGCTCCTAGGAGCGATGCCAGCGATGCGCTGCCCGCTTGGAGATAGCATGCAGCCATGATGCGCTTATTGCGACAGCCGTGTTGAGACACGGGGTGTTTTAGTCTCTGTCAGAGTCCACAAGGCAGCAGAACTGACAACGTGTGTGAGGCGGCGGGTCGCACAAGGTTCGCACAAGGCGACATCGTGCAGGCTTGACCCCGGGCTGGCGGGGACAGACAGGGGTGGGCTCGGAGTGCGATTCCCGCAAGATGTGTTGTACCAGCGGTACATGTGCAATCATGCATGCATGTATCGCCACGGCGTGCAGGCGGAGGATCTGTCGGACATCGCGGAGCACCGGGCACACCCGGCACCGGCTATCAGCCTGACGCAGGCCGCACCGCGCGGCGGCCGCCACCTCATCGCCCTCGGCGGCAACGACGGCGTCGCGACGCTGTGGGACGTGCGCAGCATGGCCGTCGTGCGGCCGCTGCCGATCGCCGACAAGCCGGTGCGCCGCGTCGGCCTCAGCGCCGACGGCACGCTGCTCGCCCTCGCCGGCACCCGCGAGGGCAAGCAGGGCCTACACGACTCGGTCGATATCGCCACCATCGACCACGGCGACCTCTCCGGCCGCTACAAGATTCACCGGTGCGGTACTGTGCATGCACGGCATGCATGTGCCGGTGTGCATGTCACATGAGGACGGCAATGCAGCTCCGCTGACAGTGCGGCATGGGGGAGAGAAAAGCAGCGCGACATGGCATGTGTGGTCAACCACGGCATTTTCTCCGCGGATGCTGTGGTGCGGATCCACATCTGCTGCCCAATTGCATTACTGAGGGGAGCCACTATGCGGAGTCAGGCGGTCGGTCTGAGCCGAATCCATCCGTCTAACCCAGTTTTGCATCCCCCCCTTGCATCCCCCCCCCCCCCCCCCCCCCTCCTCTCCCCTCGTCCTCTTCATCTGCTGTGTCCAGCTCACATGGCGCCCATTCACAGCTTGTGGCGGGAAGAGATTTCTCCACTCGGCGGTGCCAGCTGACTGGCATGTGCATAGGCAGGAGGCTGACGCGGCGGGTGGCTACAGGGTGGACCTCGGGGCGGTGCTGCTGAAGGACCTCGCGTGGAGCCCGCGCGCGCCGGCGCTCGCCGCCTGCGGCGACGTCATCGAGGGCTACCGCAGCCACAGCAGCGGCAAGGAGCTCAACTACGTCAGCACCGTCTGGCTCTATCGCCCCCGCGCCGCCTAGCGGCGCCTTTCCCTTCTGGCCGCTTGAAGAGCGTCCGTCCAGAGCTATGCTTGGAGCACTGCAGGAGGGGGCGGGGTGGGTGCAGCCGCGGCGCGCGTGTGGCCCATGTGCATTGCCGCTGACTGTCGAGGCCTCAGCTACAGGCCTTGCTGCGCACAGGGCCTGTCACAGCGCTGCCTACCTGTACTGTACTGTACTGTGCCGGGTGCTTGCGGGCGAGGGTGCCCGTTGGGAGGCTCTGCGGGCCGCGCGGCCGACTCGTGCGCAGGGCGACCCAGCTTGTGTGGTGCCGGGTGGGGGTTGCGCCTGGGGACCGGAGCATCCGCAGGCGCCGTGGGCTGCTTGCCGCAGAAGAGCTCTGCTACGCGTGTGCGGGACTGCGTCACGGTTTAGAGCGGCCAGAGGTGGCGCCTGCAAGCGGCCCTCGAGCCCCCGCGGACTTATGCGCACTTACAATGCAGCCGAGCCGAGGCAGCCCAGTGGCATCAGCTGGCCTTGCGCGCGCCGTGCGGTGGCAGCATGCCCCGGGTACCACAAGAGGGGCACTGCCGCGGCTCGGGTCAGTCATCGCTACATGGGGTGGGCTCGCATGTGGGATTCGAGGTACAACACGCTATCATGGTTGTAATTGAGCTTACATGGGGTCCAGCACGTGGTCGTGTTCGTTCGGAGGTCTCAATGTCCTCTTGAGGATTCAACTAAGCAAGCACAGATTCACTGTTATGCGTGTATGCGTGTGGTATGCTCCGCAGCACAGCCGGTGCGCCACCACAGCCACCACAGCCACCACAGCCACCACAGCCACCAGCAACAGCCACCAGCAACAGCCAATGCTCTCTGCAGCCGTGCTGCGGTTGGTGCTTGTGTGACCCGGGCACAGTCGCAGAGGCTCACGGCACCGCAGAAACCGCAGACACCCATGGCCGCAGGGTCCGGGGTGGAGCAAGCGTTAGCCTTCAGGCAGCAAGGCTGGTTGAGAGACAGCTGAGACCCAACCGAGACCTTCCATTGCGCGCTGACGAGGATGTCAAGGCAGAACGCTCCACTTGGAAGCAGTTGTGCTCACTCTATTATTTGCTCATCACAGCATATTGCAGTGACGCACAGGCGCGTCGCCTCCTGCGGGGTGGGCGCTTGATTCATGATCCACATGCCTGCCGTTGCCTGCCAAGGCATGGCGCCACGTGGATGTACAGCTCTGCTAGAAGAGACCGCTGCTCAGACAATCTGCTCACATGGATTACAAACAAGTACACGATCCACTGCAATCGCCGCAATCACCATCTCAAGGGGGCGAAGCAGGCCTGCCTGTTGGTGCCGACAGCCAGCCGCGGGCGTCACGCCGCCGCGCGAACACGCAGCCGCGCCGCAAACGACCCATCGCAGCCATGCACATGCGGCAGGCACTGCAGGAAGCCGCCCCCCGTCACCACACCATGCCCGGCCCCCGGCCCCTCTCCCCCCGCCTCCACGATCGGCTCCACCTCCAGCACCCCTGGGAACTCCCGCAGCAGCCACGCCACCTGCTCCTCGTTCTCCTCGGCCTCGAGGCTACAGGTGGAGTACACGAGGACGCCGCCCGGGCGCACGCATGGCAGCGCGGCGGCGAGCAGCTGCCGCTGCAGCTCGACGAGGCCCGGCATGTCGGCCGCGGCGCGCTGCCACCGCAGGTCAGCACGCTTGCACAGCACGCCGCTGCCGCTGCACGGCGCATCGACGAGGACGATGTCGAACTGCTGTGGAGCGCCGTCGGCGGCGCCCCGGGGGAGCGCCTCCGGGGGCACGCCGCCCATATCGAACCCCCTGCGTACTCGGTCAAGTGGCGGAGGGCACCGGGAGGCCGCCGCGAGAGGCTGCGCCGCTCATGTAACCAAATTACAATTGTACCCATGCTTGCATGCAGCACATGAGGATAGCGCGTACACTCCGTGGGACGGGCGGGCGCACGGACGGGATTGGTGCTGATAGGGGTTAGGGTTAGGGGTGGGTGCGGCGTGCTCGCCGCTTGGGATGCTTGGTGGGGGCGGGTACTGACAAGAGACACACCAGACGCCAGTGGGCAAGGACATAGTGAGCGTTGCTGGATGTGCAGGTGTGCCATCAGCAGCACAGAATACACGATTCAGGGTCACAGCACAGCATGCAAAGCATGCAAAGCACGTGCATCAGCGGCCGCCGCAGCCCCACGCTGCTGGCTATCGCTGCCACTTGCACGGCAAGAGGCAGTGCTCAGAGCAGCCCCCAGCGCCACTCCCGATGTTGCATCAGTTGTTATTAGAGCCAAGCATGCAGGAAAAGGGGGGGGGGGGGGGGGGGGGGGGCAGGCGCACCTCGTTGTTGACCGTTCCCTCAGGTCCCCGGCGACCGTCACGACGTCCTCCTGCAGCCCCCACAGCCGCGCCGCGTTGTCAATCAGCCGCAGCCGCGCAGCACTGATGTCCGCCGCCACCACCAGGCCGGCCCCCTCCCCCTGCGCGCAGTCAGCACCGCTCCCCACGCCCGCACGCATGCGCGCCGCGGCAAAGAGGGCTTTGCCGCCGGGTGCCGCACAGGTGTCGAGGAGGGTGGCGTGGGGGTGCGGGCGGACAGCGAGCGCGACGACAAGCCCTGCGGCCTCGTCCTGCACGCTCACGTGCCCCTCAGCCACGCAGCCGCTGCGCAGCACCAACTGCATCCCCTTCATCACCCTGCACATAGACGACCATGTGTGACCCGGCACACAGACGCCGCACACACACACACACACACACACACACACACACACACACACACACACACACACACACACACACACACACACACACACACACACACACACACACACACACACACACACACACACACACACACACACACACACACACACACACACACACACACACACACACACACACACACACACACACACACACACACACACACACACACACACACACACACACACACACACACACACACACACACACACACACACACACACACACACACACACACACACACACACACACACACACACACACACACACACACACACACACACACACACACACACACACACACACACACACACACACACACACACACACACACACACACACACACACACACACACACACACACACACACACACACACACACACACACACACACACACACACACACACACACACACACACACACACACACACACACACACACACACACACACACACACACACACACACGTGCACGCAAGCGGAAAGCGATCCGGACAGGGGAGATGGCAAGCCCAGCCTGGCAAGGCGACGGCACAGATTCCACATGCATTCGCACTGAGCGTGACACCCCGGCAGCGCAGCACGCACAGCACACCGCCCACGCAGCTGGCGCGCAAGACCGCAGCGCTCAGCGACGGCGGCTGCATATGCAGCCCTCACGGCACCTGAGGAAGTCGTCCGGCATCAGCTCGGAGTGTTCTGCGGCGGCGCCGGCAGCAGAGAGGCGCCCCAGCAGCGCGGCAGCGTCGGTGCGGCCGCGGTTGACGCGGAGGCCGTAAGCAGGGGCGCTGCGGTTGTTGTGGCGGCACAGCGCGATGGCGCCGGCCTCCCCGAACCGCTTGAGCCAGCGCGACACGAGCCAGGTCGGGTGGCTGGTCGCGAGGGCGATGCTGCGCGCCCGCTGCCTCAGCGCTCTGCATGACATGGGCGTGAGAGAGAGAGAGAGAGAGAAGAGCGCGCGCAAGAGTGCGATGAAGCAGAACATGCGCTGTGTGCATGCAGGCTAATGAAAGGTATCCTCTGCTCAGGTTGCAGGCAGGTGCAGGCGGCACACGTGTGGCCTCGGGGCTGATTGACAACGCATGCATGCAGGCGATGCATGCGTGCAGACAGGGGCACACGCGGCACACAAGGGCCGCTGGGTGCACCACGCTCGGTTGTTGTCATAATACGTGGTGGCCACAGAGAGCCTGAATATGAAGGGCCATATGTTACATGGGCAACGGCGGCGAGGCGGGCAGCACCGCGAAGACAGTGAGCATCACACGAACACAACCACCCGGCCTGACGCACCCACGCCACAGCGGCAAGGGCGATATGCATGCTGCGAGACTGTGTGCCCAGCTGAGGGCTCAGCAAGCCATGGCGACGTCGCACTTTCGGCCCTCAGGCACTTCGCCGGTGTACGGGGGTGGCAGCTGCGGGACGACGTCCTGGAGGGTGCCCGCGGCGCGCTGCCGCAGCAGGCTGCGCAGAGTCGCGTTGACCAGGCCCTGCGCGAAGCGGTGGCCTGCCGCAGAGCAGAGGTCGACATGCGCAGAGATTGCGTGATCTGGCAGGTCCGCATGCACGATCTCGAAGGTGGCGAGCCGGAGCACCTGCAGCACGTGCGCTGGTCAACAAGGCTTGTGTGGTGGGCCGGCTACGGCCGGGCTGCGGGCTCGGGGTGCCGCGGCCGCGCGGGCGGCGGGGTAGATTTGCGTGAAGCTGCGGAGCTGCGTGTGTTGGGGGCTGGAGCGGGGGAAGGTGGGTGGGTGTGGTGTGTGGGTTATGTGGGTGGGTGTCCAGTGGGTTTCTATCGTTGTTGCTAAGCATCCTGAGCAGGCCGGGTTGAAGAGCATGGTGGCAACCGGAACAGCGTGCAGCACCAGAATGGGACAAGCCATACGGCACACCCTAGCCACAGCCAGCCTGCTGTGTGAGCAGGTCCGCTGATGTACATGCTTGCACGTGCCTGGAGAATCAAGGTCGACAGTGTGTGTGCAATGGCATGGGCAGGTCCGCCTGAGAGCATGGTGGCAGCAGCAGGCTAGCTTGAGGGCGTAGTCATGTGGAGGCATGCCACACCTGGCGCACTGCAGGATCGAGGTCATCCACCGACCGATCGCCGGTTAGGAGGTTAGATATGATGGCGTCTAGTTGTCGCCTCCACCTAGTCACGCCAGAAACCAGCCATGTCGTTTCCCTGGCTGCTTGGCCGCTGTGCTGAGGCTTGGTACCACCTGTCTGAGCTCCTGATTTGGCACCTGTGGCATCACCGTTGCCAGCAGAGACGCCTTGATCGGGATCGTTGCCAGGAGAGTCTTCAGGCGGCTCCGACTCACCACTGTGAGACAGCAGCGCTGCATACGCACCGTCCTGTTCGATCCGCAGAAGCCCGACCACAGCTCCGCCACGAACCGTCTTCTGCAGCTGATAAGGGACCCTGCGAGCTACGTATACATTCAAGTGGCCTTTGTGGAGGTGCAGTTGGTATGCCTGAGAGAAACAGCCATCTTGGCACACCTGACGTTGGAATTTAAACTCGGCGGTGCGTCGGCAGTTGCATGTGGTACGTGAAGACACCGAGAGGCAGAGCGGCGATGAATCAAGTCAACATGAGGCCTCGGTCGCGGCGCAGCTAGAAACTGGGCCCGGCTGATGCCTGCACCCGCTGCGTGCGGCACCGACATGCCGCAGGGCCTCTCGCTGCTTTTGCGCAACAATTCAGCACCTCAACACGCCAGAGCACAGGAGTTGCAGCCAAATGTTGATGTGGCACCACAGTGACAGGAAGCTGTATGGTGCCTCGTACAAATATGGCTGCCGAGTGCTGAAGTCCCGGCTGCAATGCCGCTTTGCATGCCGCGCTGAAGACAGTGCGTTCCGCGGTAGCCGGATGGACAAACAAGCACTCCAAGCATACTGCACGCCCTTTGGAGGCCCCGCGTGCACCGATGTGGTTGTCCGGCGACCGTCGCGTGGATGTGTCTACAGGCACAGCAACATCCAGCTTGCGCGCGGACAAGCTGCTCAAGTCATATTCAATCTGGGTTTTGTTCTCAACGACCATGAGATCCACCAAACTGCGACATACAAATTCAACCAAGTGGCGTTCTCGCCGCGTTTCAAACATAGCAGTACAGGCCCATAGCGCTGGCGCATGTGACTGTTCACCTGCCAGATATGCACACGCCCTGAAGTCCTATCAGTCGTTCTTGTGCAGTCACATCTACAGTTAAAAATTGTTGCTGTGTAGTCGTTGGCTCTGTCTCCGAACGTCTTTCGCAACCGCAATCCGCAATGCGGTCGTTCAGTAGGTGTCCTCGGCAATCACGCTGCCCGAACAGCGCCCATCAGGTGTGTGAAACACGTGCATACGCTATCGTGAACGACCTGGCTGGTGGATTTGGCCAATTGGGGCTGCGGCGGTGAACGTATCGCTAGCACGGATCTCGATTGTACAATTCACTCTGGCGTGGGTGCCTCTGCATCATTGCCAAACTATCCTGCCTCATACAGCGCCAAATTCAGTCTCGAGCGACTCCGCTCTCGAAACTCGGGCAAGTCTTGAAGGAGAAGGCCCGCGGGGACTTTGAACGCGTGTTCAAGGGTACGGAGAAAACACGGCAACAGCTGTCCGTGGTGGAGGAGCTGCTGACCTACTGGAACATCGATGAGGCAGATGATCAACTGGAGGAGCTCGAAGATGCGCTCATCTGCGTTGATTTCGGACCAAAGACTGCCTTCAAAATCGCGGATGAAATTCGGGAGAAGATCCTTCGAGGTGCGGCATCCCACGACCCCTAAACTGTGGCGATCAAGCTGTATGGGCACCGTATTCTTTGTGCTCACAGGCTGCAGGCCAGGCACGGGCTGCATGCCTGGTCTACACACCACATGGTAGCCTGACTGGCTGTTTGTTCAGCACAGCAACAGACCGTATCTTCGTAGCAAACTCTTCACAGAACAGCATGATCATGTTCACTTTGTGGCCGGCCAGTTAGACGGATCTTGGCGAACTCTGACTTGCACACGCCAGCACTGAGGAGACTCAAGCTGGCTTTTACTGGCTCCTCATCGGCATGGAGACAGGCTAGTCCACCAAACAGTGCATTGTGAACACATTCTGGGAAACTGAACAGATCGTGGAGCAGCTGCCACCTCAGCGAGGCCTCTACTGCAGTGTTGCTCCTCGCAGCCATGGGGCACAGCCGCGCCTGTGCTGCAAGCATTCCAGCAGGGCTACTGCGGCCAATGAGTGAGTGTGGGGAGTCTGTGTGGGGCAGGGGAACTCAAGTCAGGGGAGGACCTGCGCTCCGCGCTCCGGCAGAGCATCCTCACCACGCTGACTCAGCGCGGCGGCGGCGCTGAGCTGGCGCTGCCGGACGCCGGCCTCGCCGTCCTCCTCATCGTCGGCGTGAACGGCGCCGGCAAGACGACGACCATCGGCAAGCTCGCGCACAAGTTCGCGGCCACAGGCGCGCAGGTGATGCTCGGCAGCGGCGACACCTTCCGCGCGGCCGCGTTTGAGCAGCTCGGGGAGTGGGGCGTACGCGCGGGGGCTGCGATGGGGCCGTACACGGAGGGTGACACCCCCCGGCACGTGCTGGAGCAGACGGTGCAGGCCGCCGAGGGTGCGGGGGCGGACGTGGTGCTGTGTGACACGTCCGGCCGGCTGCACACGAACTGGCGGCTGATGGACGAGCTGCTGGACGTGGAGGAGGGGATCAAGGCGGCGTACGCGGGGGCTCCGCACGAGGTGTTGCTGGTACTGGACGGCTCGACCGGCCTCAACATGATGAACCAGGTGCGCTGCCGTTGCCGTGGTCGTGTGTGCATGCGGCGGGCCTGAATCGCGTGGCTCATCGAGCCTAATGTGATCATGATTCCGTCTGGCGGGTCTGGGGCGCAGCTCTCGGGAGTGTGTGTTGTGGTGGTGCGAGGGTGTGTTGGGGCAGAGCGCTTGTGGGCGCATGTTGCGATGTCAACAACAGCTCGACCTCTTACAGTGGTTTGAGCGCACTAGCGTGTGGTGCCTGCGCAGTTGTGGGCATGGTGGTATCTGCAACTGTTGTTGTTCTGATTGTGTGGAGGTGAATGTGTGGAGGCGGTGTGTTGGAGCGCCTGCAGATCAATGGGCATGATGTCATGGCGGGCTATGGCAGCTGGAGCTGAGTATGGTCTGGCAAACCTTCAGGCGATGTGTGTTCAGAACGCAAAAGAAACCATGTTCGCAACGATCTTCTCGATGGCCGTGTGTGCAGTCTCTGGCCTGCGGTTCGGCTGTGCCTCGGTGCAGAGTTCCTTCAGCATCGCTGACACACAGAAGCTGGTGCCGTTGGTGTGCTTGTGCGTTGCCCTGGCGGTGCTACCGGCCTCCCGACTTTGTCCTTGTCACACAGAAGCTAGACTGCATGTTTTTGTGAGCTTTGTGAGGGCTCTGTGGCTGAGACGTGAGCTGCGTAGTCGTGACTAGGTGGTTCAGTCGTGTGACTGGGTCAGCCTCGTGTGACTGGGTCAGCCAGAAGAGGCTGACCCAGTCACACTTCAGCTGCGCCTTCTGCTGTGGCGCAACACTGATGGTGACACGAGAGGGAGAGGGAGGTGGTCGTTGCACGCTCATTGCATTGAGGCACAGGTCCAGGCACCTCTTGGGTCAAAGTGAAAAACGAGACGAAAAGGTTTTGCTGCTGTGCTGGAGATTGGCTTGTGTGGCTGTGCAGGCAAAGGAGTTCAGCGAGAAGGTGGGTGTCACTGGCATCATCCTGACGAAGCTCGACGGCGCTGCGAGGGGCGGCGCCGTCGTGAGTGTCGTGGACCAGCTCGGCATCCCCGTCAAGTTCGTAGGAGTCGGAGAAGCGATCGAGGACCTGCAGCCGTTTGATGCAGAGAGCTTTGTGAACTCGTTGTTTCCAGAGACAGGCAAGGTGGCCAGGAGCATTGCGGACGTGGCCATGTAACACCTGCAATGTCTCAACCTCTCGGGGCAATGGCTTGGTCTGTGTGGACCATGTCCTGCCGTTTCCTGTACTATCATCCAGGAGGTCTATCATGCAGTGACTGTATTGTTTTCATAGGGCATTCCTCTCATGCGGGACCCGTTACATCCTCCCACTGCAGCATGGTGCTGCGAGGCTGGTGTAAAGTAAAGTAAATCTGAATTTACTGAGCCGTATCCTATTGGACATTGACAACTCCGCATTAACGGGACCACATATGCCGAAGGCGTAAAGCACCTGGAAACCCCCCTCAGACGACCGTGAGCAACTCACAGGGCCTCCTCCTGTGCTAAGCAAGGTGGTCACGTACGGCCGTTTCGATTCCCCAAAGCGCACGCAGAATCGAACCCACGATCTCCTGAAACGCAGGGGGTAGCTTTTAATCCGTCCTCAACCCATTGGACAGGTGTCAGTATCTTGCCTGCCTGGAGGGTGGTGCCCACGCAACTTCAGACTACGGTGAAGTGAAACTTCCCAACCTGTAGATCTAGCACGTGTCGATCAGTCTTCTCGCTCCCGCTCGGATATCACACTCAGCGATGAAAGTGGTTTATAAATGCTGTGCGGTTGATCGGTTCTGGATTGGTTGCTGATGGTGCAGAGAATTCCACACTGTTGGCGTTCTACTGTGTTGGCCTGCCGTACACGCCCTCCACCAAGTCAGGCCTGGCATCGTAGCCAGGCATGCACATGTGCAACACACATATACGGCCAGTCTGTGCTTTGCTTGCACGTACGGAAGCTCGGGCACAGGCAGCACACCGTCTACAATCCCATGGCTTTTGGAGACCAGCTCTTCAAAGTGGGTCAATATCGACCGTACATCGTGTGCCTGGGCTGCGATGATGACGCAGTTGCGCAGTCACGACTGCATTAGCAGCTGAAGTTGAATACACATAGACAGGTCGCGAGCGAGGCACGCTGCCGCCCGGATCGCATCAAGGTGTGCTGTGATTGGCTGACCGGCTCTTGTGGGCATCTACATCATCCTTGCGACAAGCCTGCGATCTGGGACATAGCGAACCGCTCATACCAGATGACGTGAATCAACGTTCATTCCTTCCACAGCATGGAATTTCGGATCTTTGGAGAGTTGGCCTCATGCCGTGTGCACTCATGGGGGCGAGTGGTCTGATGACCAAGAATGCTTGCATTGCTGTGTACTCTATGAGTGCATGCAATGTAGTGGCCAGAGACACATGGACTGCGCAAACATCTTCTGCCTTTCGTGAGATGAAGTTCAGGAAGCAGTGCCATACATTCATCTCGATGCCAACATCTGCCTGGCAGTACTTGGCCATCCATGCATACAATCAAGCCAATACTGGAGACTATGTGAACGCACAAATGCCCGATTAACACTTCCTGTCGAAAACAGAGCGACCGAGGTTTTTTTTATGCATGACAGTCATGCGAGTGGGAAGGCTCAACAGCAACCAGTGACTAGCTTCGTCACTCTGCACACTTGCAGGTGCGACGATTTCCACGAACACAGTGCTCTGCCTGGCTGCCACTGTTCGAATTCATGACATCGCCAGTTACCGCAATGGCAGCAGCAGCAACACAAACACGCCACAGCACAAGTCATGCAGTGCATCAAACTGGTCACAAAGCGTGAGCTTCATCCGGTGGCTCTGTTGCATTGGAACGCACTTGCGCCACAGCAGCATCATTTCATTGCTTCATAAACACCTCTCTCTTCAAACATGCAAAGTCATACAACGGACTACCTATGTACCAATCACCTCACAGGCGTCATGCCAATCAGCAGCATACTGGACGATATAAACGTGTTGACCGCCTCATAAGCGGCTGCGTGGACATCAAGCATCACTCGGCGGCATCGTCAGCGATTCCGGCCTGTAGCGAAGCCCTGCGGCACATACATGGCCAGCAGCGCGGACAACCCCGGACCTCACGCCTGAGCGCCGCGGCACACCACCCCAGATGCATGTGGACCCACCAGACCAGAGCACCCCCGGGCCGGCCATGGCACCTTTCCCCCTTCATGCGCCCCCCCCAGCCCCAGCCGCTGAGAGCCTGCGCCGCGCCCCACGGGCGAGATTCCAGCGCCGGGGGCAGAGCCGCGGGGCGCCCGCGGGGCGCGCGCCGCCGCAGGCTCAGTGCCGCCGGAAGCGCTCGTAGTCGGCGGCCTCCCAGAAGTCCGCATGCACGTGCGCGTCGAGCGCCTTGTCGAGCTTGCCCTTGCGGCGGGCCTCATACGCGGCCCAGCCCTCGACGTCACGCAGCGCCTGCATCGTGACGGGGTTGCCGCGCAGCGCGAGGCTGTGCAGTTCAACGCAGCCGAGGAGCACCGCCGGGGGGACGGTCGCGATGCGGTTGCCGTCGAGGCGCAGGATCTGCAGGGCGCGCAGGCTGCCGAGGGCGTCCGGGAGGGTCTCGATGGCGTTGGACGTCGCCGAGAAGCGTGCGAGCTGCTTGCACTGACCTGCAGCACCCGTGGACACCCATGATGGCCCGAGCGCAGATGCAGCAGTTTGTTCGGGAACCTGTGCGTAGCTGCTATCACACTGGCTGCGGCCTGCGGCTGCTGCACAGTTCGCCGCCTGGCTGCTTTTGTGCAGCGCTGAGACTGTGTGCTCAAACACTGCGCAGAAAGGAAAACAGCGGAATCTGCTTTTGACATCCGTGGCAAGGGCACCAGCACTCCTGCCACCTAACAGCGAAGCGCGGTGCCACACTAAGCATGCCAATGATAATACTGAACGGGTCCATGATGACGCCGCTGTTGTGATGATGTTGTGCACACGTCGAGGGCTCAAGCGAACCAAGAGCATGGCAGACCACTTCACAGACTGGTCGGATGCCCAGAGATGTCCACACCGTTTTACAGAGAATGTGGCTGGTGAGTCTGACGAATGTGTAGACAGGCCGACCCCATGGACGATGGCCCAGGTGTGTGTCCTCACACTGTGTGATGACACTGTGTGAGGACATGCCCAGGTTCTTCCCACTTGCCCCGGTGTGAGATCGCACTGCAGTCACAGGCAGGTGACACACCTAGAGACTCTGGCAGGCTCCTGAGCTTGTTATCACTCACATCTAATTCTTCAAGGTGCTGCAGATTCCCGATGTCAGCTGGCAGTGATTCCAATGAGTTGGCAGACAGATCCAGCAATCGCAGCGAGGAGGCTTGACAAAGCACAGGGTCGAGGAACGTGAGGCAGTTGCTTGCCACTTGAACGTGGCTCAAGCGCGGGAGCAAGCTCAACGTTGCCCACGGAACGCCTGCTGCAGGCAGGCGGTTGTGACTGCAACGAAATCGTTGCAGCCCTTGCATGCTCTGGAATACATCTGCAAGCCAAGATGAATCACAGGCCAGCTGATGCCTCTCAACAAAGGAAGCAGAGAATGTACTGCATCTGCATTGCATCACTGTATGGCCTGTGTCAAAGCGTAATGGTGCATATTGTATTTGTACATGGCTCACCTGGCAGCTCCTCGAGAGAGTTGTTGCCGACGTCCACAGCATACAAAGATGCGATTGTGGTGGGTCCGAGCGCTTCTAGATGCTGTTGAAAGCCTTCGGGAATGCTGGCCAGCTGCAGTGCCCTCAGAGATATGATACCGGTTGCTTTCCAACGTTTTATCCGCTGAGGCATGGACTGCCTGTCTGCCGCAGGATTTACATCAATGCTCCCCGAAGCCTCAGCCTGTGAGCTAGAGGTCGCAGCATGTGATCGATCTCGCATACGTTGATGTGCCTTTTCCCTTCGCAGCTCCGCTTGCTGACGCGCTGCTATCTGGCCCTGCGATGACAAGCGCACATCATGCACCGTCCCACATGTTCAGATTCATTCCAGGAGTATCTTACGGTGTACGAGCAGGCGTTGAGGCGATACCTGCGTAAGGGTCCCACTGGCCATCAACATTACCTTCGAACCATCTTTGAGTCCATACTTGGCAAGAGGATCGCCTTTCACTAATACTTTGCCCTTCACGATGAGCTTTTGATTGTTTGTGGGTACATCCAATTGGCTTTGGATGGCATCGGAAAGATCGTCGACTTTTGCCTCGCGTTCGTCAGTGCTGTCGTTGACGACTACTTCTGTGAACTGTTTCTGGTACTGCACTTTTATGAGCATCACGAATGCACTCCTTGCACTAACAACTGTTTAACACAAATCGAATCAGCTTGTCGACCGTGCAGGTTTTCGCAGTCACGTCAGCTCTACCTGCGATGCTGAGAGGACACGAACCGAACTTGAACAAGCCACACGCAAGGCACCGACACTGCTCTCGTCAGTATCCCGAACAGCTTTCATGTTAATGGCTCTTTTAGGATGCCTGCGCAGCAACGGTGCAGCTGACACTAATGAGCGACAACCAAGTCGCATGCATGTGACTGCGTTCGCAGATGTGGATTCAACCCCTGGTGCAATGATGTAACATCCCTGTACACAGGACCCCTCCATGGCTTCAGTATACTTCACATCGTGTTGCAGGCCGACCGCACAACTGCGCGCACTGTGGACAAAACGACAGGAAGTAGCTGTGTAAGCGAGCGTTTGTTTCCTATCGCTCGACAAGTGGGATGCTGGAGGGCCACAGAACGCACCTGGTCTAGTGATTCACTAATGTAGCAAACAGACACAACAATTCAAATCCGCTGGGGAAACTCAGGCGACATATCGGCATCGCTGCAAACATGTGAAGCATGCACCTGGTGCCGTGGATCACCAAATCAATCAACTACACGTTGCAGTATTCAAGACAGGTCAGTCTGCCCATCATCAGCGGTTGCTTGGCGCTGTTCGTCACTACTAAGAGCTTAGTCATCATTTGAAGGCACCATTCCTGAAAATCATCCAAGCAATCTGGGCAGAGCCTGGCTAAAAGTTGGCAAAAACAACATCACATTCTGCCATCTCAGCAGGGTCCTCCTCTGGAATTGCCTCGGTCGCCTCCATCTCGGAGATCTCCATTATACGCTTCGCTGAATCGTTCTTGGGCGCTCTTGGGGGCTCCAGGCGGCGCGCTTCCAGCGCAGTCCAGTCAAGCCCGTCAAACCACTTGTGCTGTTTGATGTCTTTCGCCCGGCCATTCAGCATCCCTGCACATGCGTCGTGTCCACGAGTAAGCAGAGATTCCACAACACAACCAAGCAGCAGTCGCAGACACTGCGACTCAGGATCCCATAGCTACAGCGACACGCCAGGGTCCATGCAATTGGCCACAGCAGTGCATCATAGGGCAATGGCACACCTATGCGCCTCGCCGGCCGCCGCTCGAGCAGCCGCGACACAAGGTCTTTTGCCTCGGGCGACAGGTAAGGGGGAAAGGTCACATGCCAGTGGTCGTCCACAATCCTCCGCATGACCTGCACACGCTCCAGCAGCTGCGCATCAGCACCAACGCCACTCGGTTTGCAGACACCAGAAACAAGCAGAACCCCATGGGCACCTTGCGTGCCGCTGACACTGTATCAGGTCCTTCTGTGTGCGCGGGTGGGTACGCCAGCTGCTGCTGCTGCCCTACAATGCCCATGTGGCCACGTGCAGCCCATCAAAGCAGGCCCATTGTAGTGCAGCGAGACAGCCGCACCTCCATGGGGTCCTCTGTGCGCGGTGTGCTGAAGGGCTGGCGGCCGGTGAGCAGCACGTACATGAGCACACCCAGGCCCCACCAGTCGACAGAGCAGTTGTAGCCGTGGGCGAGGACGTTTTCGGGGGCGACATATCCCGGAGTCCCACAGAACGTGTACGTTCGGTTGCTATCGTTCAAGATCTTGGCAAAGCCAAAGTCCCCGATCTTGGTGTAGCCGTTGTGATCTATGAAGACATTCTCGGGCTTGAGGTCGCGGTAGACTATGTTGTTGTTGTGCAGGTACTCGAGCGCAAGGACGATGCAGGCGATGTAGAACTTGGCCAAGTGCTCATCCATGCCCTGCACGGCAGACACAGTGGCTCACCATCATCTGTCGAAATTGAACTTCGCCTCCCTTGTGAGCCACGCTCTACCTTGCCTGGGGTAGTGTTGTGCAAGGCCTGCTTGCAGCCTGTGAGGAGGACAGAACGATCCAGACCAACAGTGCCACCACGTGCAACATGTAAACCTCTCTTGATATACATGGCTGCGACCTTGAGGGCAAATGCTACAACACAATGTGCAGTGCCTGGCATGAAGTGAGACTCTCAGGATGCTTCATCCGGAAGCCGACTGCAATGCTGTCTAGACACTGCATGTTCAGGTGCATGCCTTGAGCATCTTGGTCTTGCTCTGAAGGCAGGAAACTCCGCCTGAGCCCGAACGATGAGAAATGACACGGGCTTCTGATACCAGAACGTCCATCAGATCGCCACCTGGGAGGAGGTCAAACAAAAAGTATAGATGCCTTCTGTCTTGAAATGATGCATACTGCACGCATTGCAAATTCTGATTGTGCTGCTCCACGCTATAATCCGCGATGGGTACGTGCATACATCTTGCGTCGAATTACATCAAAACGACTCCTGCTTCAAGCTGCAGTCTACAGACTGTGCTGATGCCAATGCAGCCAGACATCGTTTGATGTGGTTGCTGATCAAAAGGTAACGCAGATGCATCGAGAGTCTAGCTACGCAATTCCCAGATCTTTGATCCTCGTGTTGACACAACACACACCGCTCGAGAAGACCTGAATGAGATGAATACTGTATGAGCAACACACAACAAGTCTGAGCTTAAGGTAATAGAAAGAGCACACCTGGCGGATGCAGAATGGGTGAGCTGTGTTGCGTGTGATGTGCTGTTCACAGAAGACATGCTCTGGACACTGCAGCACTGTTGTCTTGCGCATACGCTTCATCGCATACTCTCGCCTGTTAGATGGCGCCATCACCTTGGAAACACGAGAGAAGGCACCGCCACCGAGCACTTTGCCTTCGACGAGCTCGAGTTTAGGCTCTCCATTGGGCAGCAGCTTGGATCCTGCAACATGTACTAACTCAGTGCTTCAGCCTGTTAGGCAAACACGTCCAAGCCAAGAGAACCACGTCATGGCCAACAGCCCGTCATGTGGACCAGGCACTGCATCAAGTCTTTTGCAGGGGCGCAGTGTGCGGCTGCCAGAGAAACGAATCCAGTTTGCTGGCAGCCATGCGTGTGGAAAAGTGGGACCTGCTCAGGAGGCCCTGTATCCCAAGGAAGAGCAGTGCGCAATCATACATATTGCCAGGGCAGGTCGACACATATGTACGTATGCAAGAGCAAATGAACGTAGCCGTACCAACGAGCCACTGGCAAGTCAACCAAGACTGACATGCTTGCAGGCAGAAATCGGACAGGGCATACCTTGAGAGAGGGCCTGGACTTCATCCATGTGGCCACGCGCTGTGAGACTCTCCCAAATCGGTCCAGTAGGACTCTGCTTGCGCCGCTTGATCTCGACTCTTGCTGCTGTGTGACTTGGGGAGCCCTGCTGGTTCAGTCTCATCAGCCGCTGAGTCACAACCTGCACAGGGTCTCCAGCACAGTCACAGCCGTCCGCAGCCCTCCCTTGTGACACTTGACCAGCTGATGGCCCTGATGCTCCGTCAATATCCAAAGCCTGGATCTGCCTGTGCAAACATACCTGTGGAGACTTTTCACGGTTCATGATATCCCCAAGGTCACCCAGCAGAGCTACGAAAACATCCCTACGAAGCGCCAAGCACACGAGACGATCAGAGACCGCCTCAACACTTGCCATGCGCGGTTCACGTCGCAGCAGCGCCTGCTCCCCGAAGAAGTCAGATCTAAAGAGCTTATTGACCAGGCGGGTGCCACGAGGAGTGTCTTGATACACAGCAGCTTCGCCTTCCTTGATAATGTAAAACAGATCTCCAGGATCATTCTGCATGAATCCAAAGGCCAGTCAGTAAAGCTGCGGTTCATCAAGATGATATGGAGACTGCGTGAGTTCATCACATGAACTCGCCCCGAGCAGCTCTGCAGTTGTGGACAGCCACTTCACAAGCCGTGCAATAATGACATAGCATTGCCATCTGGGTACATTATAGTCATCAGACCAGCCGTTCAAGAAGTAGTCACTACATTCGCAAAGAGGCAGACGCTTGACTATCATCCTAAAAACCGAACACCCAAAGGCAATCTCAGCACGACAACACTGCTGGTCAGAACATATGTCAGGATTGCTTTTCATACTTGCTTGCACAGCGCTGTACCTGGTGCACTACACGGTTCTCTTTAGCAAAGACCTGCTCCTCAAGAGCACCTGCCAGGCGCGATCTTTCCTCAGGGGATAGCTTTTGCAGAATCGGCACTGAGTTGAGGAATAACTCAATCTGTGCACCTTCTGATTCTGCAGTTTCCTGCATGCCGGCAGACCCCATGGTGTCAGAAAAGAGCAAGCATCATGCTGCTTTTTGACAGCGCACACTGGATTTCATCCTGCTCATCACAATGCAGATGCACTCTTATTGCTTGGCCGGCATGGCTTCGGCTATGTTTGACACCCAAAACACATAGCACCACACACTAACGGCAACATGTGCATGACATCAGGGACAGAAACACCGCACCTGCACATGGGCACGAAACACAGCGCGCTCCAAGACAAACACAGTGGAGTCAACAGTGGCTGCGACAGTGGCGTTTCGTGGAGAGCTATACATCAGAGATACCTCCCCGAAGATATCCCCAGGCCCCTTGGTGTTGACACGGACCAGGTTGACACCGTTTCGGTGCTCGCCTCGGTTTTCCAGAATCTCAAATTCCCCAGTTTTGACAACATACAGTTCGGATGCAGCCATACCAACATCCCCTTCTTTGATGAGAATCTCCCCTTTAGAACACACAGGTTAGTTAGTGGCCTCACACCATGCAAGAGTGCAAAGCTGTATGGCAGTTTTCCCTGGAACATGCAACGGGCTCACTCAAGCCTTAGCCTGCAAGCCTTGAAAATGCAGTGAACACGAAGATAGGCACAGCATAGAGCAAATAATCGAGAGCATTGGGCACACCGGCATCACAATTTCTTTCCCACATGCCATGAACAACCTTTCTGACCAAGCTGGGGTCTGTCTTGGTGAACAGGAGCAGTTTGCCCAGGGCACGTATAACAAACTCGTAATCGAGCTCATTGACTGGACGGGCATTGTCGGGGCGTGTCTTTTGTACGTTGCGGGCTCCTGTCCCACCACCAGTGATTGCTTGGTTGCGTGCTGTTTCTACGTGGTCACTTTGCCCCGTGGGCTTACCATCCCCAGCTTTGCTGAGCTTGGCACCCATCACTCAAAATTATCTGCACAAGCTATCACTGTAAACTTTATGCCGACACGGGGCAGACCTCTGGACTCATGCGGCATCGTTACTTTGATTCGATGGATCAAATATATGCCAAAATGGCAGCATAATCGAGACCATACTCGAGTCACAGCAAAATTCTTCCGCAGACAGAGAGAAATCCTTCCGTGAACATTAACACATCATGTAAGTCAGGAAAACACCTGAATGCTCTCATCTTGCTGTCCGCAGGGAATACACAAGCTAAGGCCCGACACCGAAGAACCCGTTGTCCACTGTTGACCGCTGCTATATAGGATTTCTCGATGTACATACTTAAGTAACAGTGTTGTACATCAAAACAACCATATGCGCGGGTGAGTGTCACCTCTTGCTGTTTTGAAACCTGGCTCGTACACACATGCGTTAGCGGACTGCTCGGCGGTCCATATGTATTGGCGAAACATCTGACCCAGCGAGGCATTCGCGTCCAAAGTTATCCTATACACCGGGGCATCAGAGTGCGCTTGGGCCCGCTGCTTGCCGAGTCCGCTGGCTGTCTGTCTCAAAATGCATGGTGTCGATGGTGCATCACCCGTCGGTGGCCATCCGCCCGTCGCATGCCTGTCTGCGAACTCACGAACGCTGCCATCCTGAACCAACAACATCCGTCCGGGCGAGAACTTTCACTCGCCTGTGCAAGTGCCGGTCACGTTGAGGTCGCCCTCACAGTTGCTAGAGCTCACTGTTTAAATTGGGAGTACGCGCATTGCATGCAGAACGGCAGCCTAGCAGGTACAACCAGAGCGTTGCCGGGCCCCCACCATAGTTTAAGCCTGTCACGTTCTTGCCACAGGCAATGTCGGTGCCGAACATATCCCACGGGCACCTGCGATGACTCCTGCCCACAGTGGGTACTTGCAATCTCTGACATCAAGGTACAGCCTACATGTATTTATCAACCGCTGCTGAATGCTCTAAATTAAGCATGCATAGGGAGTCCACACTTGCTAGCCCTCACTCCTCCTTCACCACACAGAAAAGTTCTTCCTTCATGTCTGTCTGGTTCCTCAGAAGACAATATGTCAAGCTTCCTATGTACACGCCTTGCATGCATGGAGCAGGCCTACCTGGGTCTTCTATTTGCTGAAATCTATGTGTTCTATCAGGATCAAGTCGGAGTGGCAGGTTTTGCTGACCCCGCTGACCCCCATGACCGACCTGCTGTGCTCTATCATTGTCAGTACATTCACAGACTGCAACCTCTCAATGCAAGCCATGGATTCGATTCTTTTCCGAATGCTGCATCAACAGGCGTTGTGGCATCCCAGCTAGCTCTTGAGCTCTTGCACTTTTCGATTGCCATCGGCCGTGCACTTTGCACAGCTGCCGATGATACACTATTCTGAGGGCACCACAGGCGGAAGCGGGTCCGGGCAGCCCGGGGCCGGGCCCCGGGCTGCGCCCCAAACACCTGTTGAACCTATTGAACCGAACACCTATTGAACGCACGTCACAGTCCTCCAACGCTGCCGGGGCCACAGGCCCCTTGAGTACGGCACGTGCCGAGCACCTGCCTGCATTGCTGCCTCACGGCAGTGCTGCCACAGTCCCTGTGCAGGTGCTACATCCTTGACCCCACTGCTCCGCATACAACCACTGAACTCTAGCAAGGCTCTTAGCTCAGTTTCGTCAGTGCGGTCGACCCAGATGCGCCCAGAGCGAGAAGTTGGGGGGGGGAGAGTTCTGCAGGGCGTCCTAGGTCCACGTCAAGCGACCACGGGACTTGTACATGGCCACCCGGGGATCTCCCTCGTGCGCTCAGCCAAGATGGCGCCCACCGGCACACGCGCACAGCCTGTGGGACTGGACTGTAGTCACCAACAATCCGGGCACGGCACTGACGGGTCGCCGTGGGATGTCAACATTCATCTCTCAGGCTGCATCTCGACATGATAAGACCCCACTTTATGCCTCAGATTTTAGTGGTTTTTGGCAAGGCCGGAGGTGTCTAGAGTCATGTTGTGCCGTTCCGTTGGAGCTATCAAGGGTCTGCATTGCATGTTTTTGCGGCTGGTACATCTACTTGACTTTACGGCAGCCTCAGCCTGATCGCTGTCAACATGCCTGGACCAGGATCTTCCGAGAGCTCTCAGTCTGTCAGCTTGCATAATTTGTAGCGGTACGGCGTGCCAGCAGTTGGTCGCAAGTATACGTCATCGACGTCAAGCGCGTGTCTTTCGTGAGCCCGGGATGATGCCATGCAGCACACCCGCCGCAGAATCCATGCACCGTCAGCAGCAGTGCTGCTCCGGGGATCCGACTCGGCGGCACAGATGTGTGCACACATGCACGAGGCCCATGCATGCCCGAATCAGACCGGTTGCGCGGGGAAGGCGACAGGTTTTGGTCACTGAGTAATGGCAACTGGTTTTGACCGCTGTGTCTTGCAACGACTGCATCACGTGTGACCACGGTCAACTCGCGCGACAGCTGCTGTAGTTGATCAAGGGTGCCATAACATAAAGCAGGCACCGCCGGCCCGTGGAATCGTCTCTCCGATTGAAAGTCAACGCACACACTCGGTCATCGCACGTACGCAGTCCTTTCCTAGAATCCGTACAGCGCAACCCGGAAGTCATGGCGGAAGAGCCTAAGTTTCTCATCTTCGGCAAGTCCGGCTGGATCGGAGGTCTGGTGGCCGAGGAGCTCGAGCGCCAGGTGCGGGCGACTTTCGGGGAATCGCACCACCGTTTCTGTCCTCTCCGACATCCAACGCAGACATGCTCCATAAGGGCACACGCAGTATACATCGAAAGATCTACTACGTGCTGTCCTGATACAAGCTACGCCCCGGGCCGGTCGTTGCTGCGCTGGCGTTCGAGTGTACCTGCAACAGCAGTAGCAGCATGGTCGCCAGCCTCGATCGCATGGTGGGGAGATGGCCACGCTGATCCGATGTGACGGCTCAATCCTTAAGCCTCTGTAGCCTGTCCTTGTCGTGGCAGTTGCGGCCTTGACAAGCATACTGGCTTCTCTCGCTGCTGAAGATGCACGGAACTAACCCCGTGCGGCATTTTTGCCGCCAGCATAAACATGTACCGGGAATAGTGCATACACATAAGTCATCTTTCCTGTCACCGCTCTTCAATGGATTGACTGTCCTCCGCGCTGTCGAGTTGCGCGTGAGTGGCGATCATCCCTCAGCTGTCTGCTGCATCTGTAGTTTGCCTTCGCTTATGCCACGTCTTCCAACCAGGATCACATTTGTCATGCCCTTGTAGCAGTCGTTACCGCTGCTGGCGAAGAGGATCCCGAAACCGCGTTGCGTGTGCAGGGCGCCAAGTACGAGTTCGGCACTGCTCGTCTCGAGAATCGCGAGGCGATCCTCCGCGATATCGAGCGCGTGCAGCCCACTCATGTGCTGAACTGCGCTGGTATCACAGGTCGCCCCAATGTCGATTGGTGCGAGGACCACAAGGTATGTTTCGACAGGCGCCGTGGTCTGGAGACTCTGTCTCGCTCTGCGTCGCACACTGGCCTTGCCATCATACTCCAAGCCTTCTCCACCCCAACATCTGGCTTTCCTGTAGATCGAGTGCATCCGTGGCAATGTCCTTGGTACAATCAACCTGGCTGATGTGACCAACGAGAAGGGCATCCACATGGTTTACTATGGCACTGGCTGCATCTTCCACTACGACGAAGAGTTCAAGGTTAACTCGGGCAAGGTGTGACTCTCCTGTTCAACCTGTACAGATTTGTCACCTGCTTACGGGAAGCGAGCAGCAGCCTGTGCTCGTGCAAACATACACACTCATGGCAGCGCCCATGTGTTGAATGTTGCCAGCCAGATCGTGCTTTTCGAGCTATGCTGCCGGCTCGTGTGCCCTGCAGTAATTCAGTCCGTATTATCGAACTCGAGAGTGCTCGATGCTACCTTTCAGAGTGCTCTGTGCAGCGCATGCTCCACAGCACAGCATACCTCCCTGTTGCTCCGGGCAGTGCCAGCTGACCATGTCCAACCACGATGGACTGCAGACACCCAGCCGCGGCAGCCTACGCACGGTGAATTGCGTCTGGTTGTCCAGGGTGTGATTGCGGGTGCTCTACTCCTTCGGCGTGTGTGGTCCCAGGACCCTGGAGTTGTCAAAGGCTCAAGAGGATATGGCTCAGAAACTCTAGATCTAGTTTCCTTTATACACTCCAGCGCATATGCCATCGCTGCACTCTAGCTGAAATCTAGCTGAAAAATCCTGTCACCTGCCAGGTGCACACAATCAGAGGCAGTGTGCTGAGCCAAAACTGCCAGCCCTCCTGGCGAGGGTGCCTGGAAAAACAAAAAGTCCACGGCCAGCTGAGGCGGGATAGCGCTGCTGCAGGGCTTCAAGGAGGGCGACAAGCCCAACTTCACGGGCTCATACTACTCGCACTGCAAGGCGATGACGGAGAACCTGCTGCAAGCGTTCCCCAACGTGCTGACGCTGCGCGTGCGCATGCCCATCGTCGCTGACCTCGTCTACCCCCGCAACTTCATCACCAAGATCATCAAGTACTTCAAGGTCGTCAACATCCCCAACTCCATGACCGTGCTGCCGGAGCTCATCCCCCTCTCCATCGAGATGTCCAAGCGCAAGCTCACCGGTGCGTCCCCCCGCCGCTTCTGCACTGCTGTCCGAGGTGAAGGGGGTGCCATTAGCAGCCCCTGTGGGCATCGCGGATCTTGCCCGTGACACGTCTCCAGCCAGATCCTCTCTCCACCCTCACAGCACTTCTCGAGACGCGGCGTGAGAGTTGCTGGATCATTACCATTTAGCACCTGTACACACATGCAAAGATGAGTCAGGCGGCCGCGATTCAGGCAGGTGCGGAAGCGCGGTGGTGTGCGGGCTGAGCCGGGGGCCGACGCCGCTGCTGCGGGTGCAGGCATCATGAACTACACCAACCCTGGTGCCATCAGCCACAACGAGATCCTGGAGCTCTACAAGGAGTACATCGACCCGGACTTCACGTGGGAGAACTTTGACATCGAGGAGCAGGCCAAGGTGATCGTCGCGCCGCGCTCGAACAACCTCCTGGACACCGACCGCATGAAGGGCGAGTTCCCGGAGCTGCTCGGCATCAAGGAGTCCCTTATCAAGTACGTGTTTGAGCCTAATGCGGCAAAGAAGGACGAGGTGAAGGCCGCCGTGGACGCGATGCGCGCGGAATTCCGCAAGGATTAGGGCCGGGATTTGGGGCCGGGAGCGTCGGGGAGAGGCGCTCACTCGGGGGCTCGGAGTGGCGCCTGGACTGCTGAATGGAATTTTTTGGCGAATAAGGCTGGTGGCTGACGGTCAAGACCTGCACTTTGTGACGCCTTTTTGTCGGTGTAGTTTCCGAGAAGCGGTAGCATTTGATATGTCGGCACGTTGGTCTGGACTCGGGTCCCGTCAGCGTGTCGCTAGGAGAATGGCAGTTGTGCAAGATTCCACACCTGGGGCTCATCATCACCCAGCTGTGCAACATTCCACACCTGGGGCTGCATATAACTGTCACTGCGTCCGGGTATTTTGAGCGGCCGTGCAGACGGTGGCCGTGCCATGCTGCTGTGTGTCCTCCCACCTCCCCGAACTTCTGACACGGCCGAGCACACACCACAGATCATATTGACGAACGGCCGATCGTGTGTGCAGTCGTGTCCGGAGCATGGCCTCAACCTTCATGCGTGATCATGCAGCCGCACTATGTGCATTGCACCTGCGTACACGCGGTGGGCAGCTTCAGTTGAGGCGATCTCACAGCAGTCGGGGGTAGCCCACCTGAGTTGCCGTGGGTCATCGTCAAAGCCAGAGCATCACCCCCTGCGCCAAACAGATGGGCAGAACATGTGCTTGTGAAGGCCACTTGATGCGGCGGGGCATGTCAGTGCCGTGGTTTGCATGTGCATCTGGTCCTCGCCCTGGCCACACTCGACAGATCTAGCATGCTGCTGGTGGGTGAAGGTGAGGCTGCACCCGGCACTGCAGGAAGTGCCTGTCTGCATGCTGCTGCTTGGTATAGGCTGGCATGTGGCGTTGCGGGTAGGGAGGCCATGGTGCCCCATGGGGCTCTGCCTCGCGATCGTCTGCCCTGACCATATCATGCAGTACCACAATGCGTTCTCATGAAAAGTTGCTTGCTCTGAGATGGTGTTTGTAGTGTGCATGAGTTTGCCCCCTCAAATTCGCTTGGCGTGCGTACTCTTCGGATCTGTGGTCTTGGTTGCCTTGTTGTATGCTTTGGTGCTCTGTGCTACAAGGGCAAAGGAAGCAACGCAGGTAGCACCGCGAGCAACAACCAGAAGAACCGAACACCCACGCAACCAGCCACACGCAGCACACATCAGCACACCCACGCAGCGGCAGCACCCACGCTGGCCACAGCCACACACAAGCCCCCACACCCCACACCCACAAGCTCACCCGCACGCCCACCCACACTCGCATCCCGCCCACCAGTCCGGCTCCAGAGCCCTGAAAGCACACGCAGCCGAGGCCGCAGAGCCAAACACACCGAGACACCAACAACAATTCCCCCGGGCAGGCCCCAGCCTGCCCCAGCACACCCCACCCCGCCCAGCACCCACACACCACCCCGCCCACCCGCAAACCCAGAGCCCCAATCCCCAACCCGGCCTGTCCAAACCCCCCGGTCGCGCCCTGACAACGGGCCACACGCAAACGCACGGCATTTGGTTTTCTGTGTTGCGGTCCAATGTTATCACCGCTGTACCACTGGACTGCAACACTCTGCCATGCAATGACGCAAGCCGGTGTGATCTGTGCCCTTTTGCAGAGCACACATGCAGCAGGACAGGCAGAGCGCTCAGCCAACACTGCGAGCGTAGTTTTTGAGCTGCAGCGCAAGGCCAGCGTCTGCACCGTTGCTCCGTGCAGGCGCAGTCTGGTCCTCTGGCGCAGGATTCTGGAACGCTCTGCAGCCTGTATCAAACTTGCGGTAGTATGTGGAGAGCCTCTGCAGAAGCACATTGCGTTCTGCTACGTACACGCTGCTGTGCTGACCTCATCCCGGCGGAGTGCCGCTGTACTGTTGTCCAGCTCCCTTTATTTGTGCCCGAGCGGTACACGAATTGCCAAGCTCGGCGTGGCAAAAGGACATCGCTCAATTAGCTGCTTTGACGCGTGCAACGACCGCTGGACGCGGCGACAGAGCGGCTGCTGACCATCGGGCGGGGGCCAGTCAAGTCAAGGGCATGCATGGTTGTGACGCAAGAATCTGGCTGACGAGAGCTGGCTGTTCAATTTATCGAGCGCGTGTCTTCCATTGCAATCTCCACGTGCAGACACGCTGTAAATAGCGCGTATTTCATGGCTGGACGCTGCTGCGTGATTGACCAAGCAGTGCTGGACGCTGTCGCGCACCAGCTAGAATCCGGAGTTTCTCTTGGTCGTGTGTGCGATCAGCCTTAGTCTTGCACTTGGCCTTGCAACAAAACCTGCCACTATCCTGCTGGCGTCATAGTCGTCAATCACGATGGTTTCTGCTTACACTGCTGCTGGTGAGCCAATCCCACACGGAGACGCCGGTGCCACGTTGCAGAAACGCGCGAATAACAACACGTACGACCAAGACGAAAGGTGGAGAGCTAATGTAAGGTGGAGGCCCCGCACCTTCCATGCTGCGCCTGATTCGTGATCGCCCGTCCTGTCGTTGGTTCGCATCAGCCCGGCGCTTGTGTCATCTGCAGCATGTCATTGTGAACACGGCAACCGCTTCTCATGCACAGGTGCCTCGTGTCGAGAATCGTACTGCTTGCGTGTTTTGAAATGTGTGCTTGATGTTGTTCGCCAAGTCTCTCAATTAGGACCGCAAGTGCCGGCACCCTTTTGCACGTCATGTTTGAATGCCTGTGAAGCAGACTCTACCACATGGAAGATCCAGCTACAAACAATATGCCTTGAAATATCTATGCAATGGCTGTTGCGTGTGACATGAGCGGACGACGTCCGTCCGCGCCCGGTGTGACTTTGTTGGAGCCCTCTGCCCCGAGATCTGTGCAGAGGCTGTGGTCCTGTAGTAGCCTTTTCAACCACTTACTTGCGTCCACTGTTACGTTAGCAATGTTGGATCGGCGGGAGGTCGGAGCATATGTTGCAGCGACCTGGCGTTGACCGCATGCGAGCCAGTTCGTGCATGTGTGAATTTTGCCCGTGCTGCCAGGAACGTGGCCACCTCGTGCAACCATGAAGGCAATTCGCGTTTTGAGTCTTCTTGCCACCATGATCCTTTCGCTAGGCCTTCATCCCAGAGTCTCGGGCCTAGCAATGTATTCGTCATGCTCTCACAGGTGCCACAGAGATCCGGACTTTAAGACGCCAGCCTCGTTTATGCGGCATAGTATTTCCATATGCCCGCTCACTTCCATCGAGTGTGCTGTGTAGATGCACGCTGTGAAACCGTGAAACCGCGAAACCGCATTGTGCTTGTAGACGGTGCGCACCGTCTGCAAGCACAATGCGGTACATGTGCTGACGCGTACTGACATGTTTGTGCACACCGAGCGACGCCGCAGCTTGTGCCGGACATGCAGGCAAGAGGATGCGGATTTCCGTACGCTGTCAGACGGCAGTAGACCAGACTGGTTCTGGACTGGCAGGGCCCCAACGGCGGATGCGCCCGGGATGCAGGATGACGGTACACTGACTTCCCTGCCGCAGCCCAACTTCAGAACGTCCACCAAGCAGGATGTGCTCGACTACTTTGACAACACGTGGCTCATCACTGAGGTCATCTTTTCAGGTGTGCTTGCGCTGCTGTATCTGTGGGGGATAGTCTAGACAAGTGTCTTAAGTGCACGTGCACGTAGTACTACGTGCCGATGGGCAGTCCATGTGTCGATACGCCGTCAACGGAAACGTCCACAAGAGCCCGTCAAAGCTGCCTTGCACAGCTGTGCGACACGGCCGTGCGGACAAAGGGCAAACGGAAACCGGCTGTGCGGTCCATCATCACTTCGCACCACCACCTCGTACGACGTCCCTCACTTCGAACACTGCTGAACGACTGCGTTCGACGCCGCGCGCGTCAAGCACCGTTGCGCGCGCCCTAGGCCTAAACGAGATTCTGTGAACGCCGCGGCGCTCCACGCGGCATGCATCTGTATACGGACGTATGTGTTACATGGACAAAGCAAGCAAGGCAGGTAGCACCGCGAGCAACAACCAGGGAAACCGCACTCCACACAACAAGCCACGGAAGTATGTGTGATTGAGGCCGAGCTGCATCGAAAGTCTGGGCTTCTCACGATGCGTGAGGCGGGCGGGAGGTGCCGGCCCTGCAAGAGGGGGGGGGGGGGGGGGGGGGGGGGTGCGTGTGCGTTCGGGGCTGCTGCACTGTGGCTGTGTCCGGACGCCGCCTTGGAGGACATTCTTGTGCTCTGCTTGTCTACGCCTGTTTGTCCTTCTGTAACACACGATGTGTCTTCGACGCGACGTGAAGCAAGCCACCCCCACCAGCGTCAGCCCGGGTGCCGCTGCAGGGCCTTGCATTGATGCGGGGCACAGCCACGAGTACAGCACAACGCTTATGTCACACTGGCTAGAGGCAGGGGTCCACAGCCGCTGGGGCCGCGCCGGGGCGCCTGCCGATGCAAGCTCCCAGCGCAGCAGCCACGGCGATTCACGTTGTGCACCGCACCCACAGCACCACCACATATGCCCGCCATGCAGCTCCATGGCTGTGCTCCGCACCCGCACACGCACAGCGCACTCCATCGCCGCCGAGCTGCCCCGCTCATGTTGGGTCTTCCTGGTCTGCGCGAGCTCCTCGAGGTGAGTGTAGCACGCACCGCGGCTGCAGCACGCGGTCGGCCTCGCGCCATATGAGAATCCCCACAGCTGCGGCAAGCCGTCTGCTCACAAACACCCCCCCCCCCCCCCCAGTGCAGAGCATGAGGCTGCACCTCATGCCAGTGCGTGCTAACGCCACCATGGTACCCCTACTGGTGCGCGCGGGTGACCGCGGAGAGTGGTGCAGGGTTGCAGGGCACGGAGGCGTTCTACCGGCCGCCGTACCACAACCTGCGGCACCCGATGGTCTTCTACTACGGCCACCCCGCCGCGCTGTACGTCAACAAGCTGCGCGTCGCGGGGCTGCTCTCCGAGCCGGTGAACGAGCTCTTTGAGCACATCTTCGAGACCGGCGTCGACGAGATGGCGTGGGACGACCTGAGCAAGAACGACATGCTGTGGCCGATGGTGCGCCGACCACTCACCGGCTGCATAGCGCGCACGCATGGGCCACATGCATTGCTCCTCGCACTGTGTTATCGCCCGTGATGCTGTGCGTGCTGCCGTCACACTCGGTGCTGTCCGGCAGCGTGCTGTTGCCGGCGGTGGCGTGACGGATTCGAGAGGGGTGTTCCTTGGGCGGATGCGGAGGGGCAGGTGCGACGTGTACGCGCCGCCGTGGGGCACACTCAGCCACTGGCCAGTCATCGCGCTGGCTGGCCCACAATTTCCAGCACACGTGCACGCTCATCGGCACGGAGTCCATGGGACAGGCGGTGTCGGCTGCGACAGCCGGTGCTCTGACGCATTCCTGGCGGCCGCTGCATTGACGTTCCGCAATGCACAGTGGCCGCCGCCGCTGCGCGGCGGCAAGTCCGGCGCCGCCGCGGCCCTCATGCTCCGTTTGGACTGACCCAGATGGGCCTCATCGTGGCGGATGTGGCAGCAGTGGGTGGTCCGTGATTTGACTGCTGGCCCACTGGGCCGCTGCACGATACGCGGTGTTGTGCAGGTGAAAGAGGTCACCGAGTACCGGCGGGAGGTGTACGCGCTCGTCCGGAAGGTCCTGGAAGCCGCTCCGGAGCCAGCGGAATCGAGCGTCGGCTGGAACGACCCCGCGTGGGCGATGTTCATGGGCTTTGAGCACGAGCGCATTCACATCGAGACGAGCACCGTGCTCATCCGGGAGCTGCCGCTGAGCTGCGTGCAGGAGCCCGCCTGGGTGCGCCGCCGCCGCCGCCGCATGGCGAGCATGCATGCCTCCTGCCGCGCCGTTGTGTGACCGTGTGGACAGTTCACAGCGATGGCCTCGCCCTCCCCTGGCAGGGAGGGGGTGGCCGTCCCTGCCACAGTTCTCTCTGCTCCAGGACTGTCGTTTTGTCCCAAAGAGGCTGCAGAGTCGCTGACGTTGGGGGAACTAGGCCTTGCTGCGCTCGCATCCAAGCCGGGGCCGTATGGGCCACAGGGGTCCGGCGGGCACGTGTCGACGCCGCACATTGTCCCACAGCGATGTTACACGAGCCCCGCCGCTGCCGACGCGAGCATCGTTCGAGGCGTTGCTCGGCATGCACTGATTCTTCTGCGGCCCTCAGCGCTCTCACACGCTGTGTGCCCGTGTGGCGCAGGTGCGCGGCGGACCACTGAGTGTGTGCCCCATGGTGTGTGTGCAGTGGCCAAGGGTGCATGCGGAGCTGTCGACGCGCGCCGCCCCGGAGAATCCACTCGTCGCGCACGGTGCCGCGGCGGTGACGGTCGGCAAGCCCCTCGACTGGCCGACGTTTGGCTGGGACAACGAGTATGGCCGCCGGCCGCTGCAGGTGCCGCCGTTTGCGGCGTCGCGCTTCCAGGTCACCAACGGCGAGTTTGCGGAGTTCGTCAAGGCGGGTGGCTACAGGGACGAGTCCCTGTGGTCCTCGGACGGCTGGCGCTGGTGCGCAAACCGCCCCGCCGCCCCTCAGCGCCCCGCCATTTGTGAGCGGCGCTGTGTATTGTGCGTGCCGGAGTTCCGGCGCTATCACATGTACGCATGACTGTGCACATGCGTTGCACGGCATGTGAAAAGGATGATCCTGGACGGGCAGGTAGCAGCGCAGAGTCCGACTCTTGCATGGTGTGAGTTCCGGGCGGCCGGTGACGGTGCAGCCACTGCAGGCGGACGTTCCGCAACGCCAAGTGGCCGCCGTTCTGGGTGCCGTACGGCCCCGCGGGGCTGCACGAGTACCGGCTGCGCCTCATCTGGCGCACCGTGCCGTTCGCCGCGGCGGCCCCCGTCGTCGTCAACCGCCACGAGGCGCGCGCGTACTGCGCCTGGCGCACGCGCGCCGCCGCCGCCGCGGACACCGCCGCGCCGCCGTTCCGGCTCCTCGGCGAGGCCGAACACCACGTGCTGCGCGGCGCCGCGCTGCCGGACCCCTTCGCCTCCCCGGCGGCCGCCACAGCACGCAGCACGGCCGCCGGTGACCCCGCGGCGGATCCGCTCGCGTCCGCGCCAGGCGCTGCGCTGCGCGCGGTCGCAAACGTGCAGCTGGCGTACGGCGCGGAGGCGCCTGTGGACGCGTTTGGGGGCGAGGGCGCGGCGTTCGGGAACGTGTGGTCGTGGTGCGAGGACTGGTTCTCGGCACTGCCGGGTGGCCATGGGGTGCACCCCTACTACGACGACTTCAGCTCGCCGTGCTATGACGGAGAGCACGCGGTGATCATGGGCGGCTCGTTCATGTCCACAGGCGACGAGGCGTCCCGCTTTGCACGCTTCCACTTCCGGTGCGACACCCCCGGCCTTCTCGGGACACATACGGTCTGGGTCGCAATGCGCTGTCGTCTGCTTTGGTGTCCTGTTGCAAAATGTTCCGAGCTCTTATAATTTGTGTCCTGGCCACATGCATCGAAGGCCGCTGTCTCCACGGTCAGCTGTGGTTGCTCTGGGCGGCTGTGTGCCGTGCGGCGAATGGTGCCTGGAACCATGGCATCATAGCGTGCGGTGTCACCTGTGGCTGGCAAGTGTGTGTCCAGTGCATCCGCCGCATGCGCACCGTGAGGCACAGGCGGTAGTATGAAACTGCTGTGCTGTGGATGCAGGCCCCACTTCCACCAGCACGCCGGCTTCCACATCGTCCAGTCCGCGTCGCTCCCGCCGCTGACGCACGTCGACTCCCCGCCGCCACACGTCGGCTCTTGGAACCCGTCATCCTCGGCCGCCGCGGCCGGCAGCGGCCACGACGCCGCGACGTCCGCGCTCACGGCCGTCGCGCTGACGCACTACGGCGCAGCACGCAGCACACTCGCGGGGGCGGTCCCGGCCCTCGCGGACGCGCTGCCGCCCTTCCCGGCCTCCGTGGTGAGCGTCGTCGAGGCCGCGCTCGGCTCCGCCGGCGCCAAGGCGACGTCGGCGCTCGAGATCGGCGCCGGCGTCGGTGGCGTGTCGTTCCGGCTTGCCGAGGTGTTTGGCCGCGTGACCGCAATCGAGCGTGACGCACGCATGGTCGCCCTCGCCCAGCGGCTACAGGCCGACGGCTCGGCGGTGGTTGGGTGCGACCCTCCGTATTCCTGCGCACCACGCACAGCACGGCCCTTGCGTTGCTTACCTGCCACACGAGTTGCGTCCGCGACTCTTCGCCTCTCAAAACGCTGGTGGGCTCGATTGACCTGATCCCGCAGAGCTGTGGAGACGTGTGTGCGTGGTTGCAGCGGAGTCAGGGTGCAAGGCAGCCAGGAGACGGCGGTGGAGGTGGTGCGGCCGGTCAACGCCGACGTCGGCGCCCGCGTCGCGTTCCGGCTGATGGACCCGTGCTGCATCGCGCCGGACATCGGGCAGTACGACGCGGTCGTCATCAACGAGGTCCTCGACCGCACAGTGTCCCCCAAAGCCACCCTCGGCCGCATCGGCGGCGTCAACCCTATCGTCAAGCGCGGGGGTGCGGCGCCCCCTTCCCCACCGAGCCACGCCTGTCATCGTGTCATGTTGGCCTGCAGTCTGCGATCTGCCGTTGGTGATTGCGGGGTCGATGTGCGCCCACTGAATAGCATCGGGCAGATTTGGGGGAGTAATGGCATCTCGAAGCGTCACTCAGCAGCCACACCGCCTGGTAGAACTGGCCCTCGCTTCTGCGTATTGTCATGGTATCATGATTGTTGTTCTTATCATTATTGCCACATAAAAGTATTACAGGCACAGGTCCTGGGCTTCACCTGAGTGGTGGGCACTGCTGCAGGGATCGTCGTCGTCGTGACCGGCTGTGACTGGGACCCGCAGGTGCTGCCCGAGCAGCTGTGGCTTGGGGGTGCGCCGCTGCCGGTTGCCGGCGCCATCGACAGTGCCGCCGCCTCTGCTGCAGCGCCCGCCAACGGCGCAGCCAACGGCAGCAACGGCCACGCGGCAAATGGCAACGGCACCAATGGCAGCAGCGGCCACGCGGCAAATGGCAACGGCACCAATGGCAGCAACGGCCACGCGGCTAACGGCACCAACGGCCACAGGCGCGCCAACGGCATCGAGGGTGAGCAGAGTGGCTCGACAGCAGCCCGCGGCGGCGACGCCGCTGTGCACGCTGTGCACGCGATCCAGGCCGTGCTCGGCAGCGAGTTTGAATTTGTGACGGCGGCGGACTTGCCCCGCGTGTCGATGGACCACTGCAGGAAATTTACGCTGCAGTGCATGCATGTGCTCGTGTGGAAGTTTGCTGCGGCACAGTGAGCGTCCCGGCGCCGCCCGCAGCGGCGTTGTCTGCGTGCAAAGTGGGCGCTTCTGTGGACAGGAACTCCTCAAATGGCATATGATCCCCCACACAAACGTGTGGGAGAGAATGTCGCCGAATTCAGGCGCGGAGTTCGGGCTTGTTGTGACGTTTGTATGCATGGAGATGGGGGTGCGAATCGGGGCGGGAGTGATCGGGGGGGAGCGAGGGGGCATGTGCCAGGGTGGCCGGGGCATGTGCCAGGGTTCGGTGGCGCTGACGTTGTGCTGGCTTGGTGTAACGGCAGGACGCTGCTGTTGGGCACGCGCTCTTGCCCTGGCATGGGCGCCCTGCATGCTTCTCGAGATGCTGTGGAGCGATGAAGCCGACGGCACAGCGCCGGGGCGGTGCACAGCGGGTCGTGGATGTATATACAGAGTTAGCAGATGTAGCATATGCCATAGCTCTTTTCACAGCTTTGAGCATGGGGGGGGTGGTGCTCCGGTGGCCTGGCTGCGAGTATCTCGTGGCATGCTTGTACTGGCCGACCAGATGTGTGGGTCAGGAGGACGGCATGCATGCCGCAGATCGACTGATGTGTGGGTTTCAGTCATTCTGCACACTGCAGCTCGTCAATTGAAGTGCGACAGGAACAGTTGAGCGATCCTGTGGCCACTGCATATGCCCTGTCCTGGCACGTGCGGTGCTTGTGGTTGTGAGCGAGTGGGGGTGTGTGTCCGTGGTTGTGGCCTCTTGTGCGTGTGGGGCGGCGCTCGCTTGGGTTTGGTTCTTGAGTGGCTGTGCTGCCTCAGGCTTGCTGCGCTACGTGACCATCACTCGGCCGTGCTGAGTTCCTGTTCCGCTGCCTGACTCTCCGAAGTTGTCTTTGTAACACATGCAGGGCTGACTTTTAGAGTGTGGCGCCCATGCCGCTAGCAGCTTACACATGCTTGTAACACATGTGTGGTCCCGTCAACTCGGAGTTGTCAATGTCCAGTAGGATACGGCTCAGTAAATTCAGATTTACTGTACTTTACACATGCATGCTGACATCAAACGAAGGTGGCCCGTGGAGGAGGCCCGCACAGCCAGTCAGCAGCAGCGCTGCCACGCAGACACACAGCCACCGCGGCGCTTTCAAGAGGCTGTCATACCGCAGCGAACCCGGTGCTTCCACTGCAGTGCCTGATGTGTGGCAGTGACACAGTCAGCGAGGCCGGTCGCAGGGCCCCGCCATGTGCCCCTGCACCATCCATGCCGCCTGGTGTGCTGGGATTCCTTCCACCTTGAGACTCCTGCACTGACTGACAGCGGTAGTCGATGACCTCCTTGACTGGGCACAGCATCGAGTGCCAGGTGTGCAGAACTGTTGCGATGGGTATGTCTTTGGATCTGATCGGTGGCAACCGCAGCGCTGTTACCCACCTAGGACTGCTGATTACAGTTCTCCAATAATGCACACGTAATTATAGAATGTAATTAAAGCATTGGTTTTCTGTAACTTGCAAACTCCAAACTCACATGGTTCACGTTACAATAAACAGCGTTTCTCAAGTCAAACTGACACTTAAGTAAGGAGTTGATTAACTCCTGTAATGATGCTTGGTGCTGTCAGCTGATCGGCATCTGCAGAATCCTCTGATAGAGAGGCTGTTCCCATTGATGCTTGCACCACAATGCCTCTGCTTGTGAGCAAAAGTCATGTGCAACGGTGCTGCAACGGCTCTGTTGGCAGGGGCACACAAGCTCCACCTACTGCAGAGGTACACATACAGCAAAGGTAACAAAGCTCAAACGAAAGACACCTCATGAAAGAGACCATGCAGCTGGCTCGACGCCGGCTGCTCCGGTAAGCCGAGCGCACAACATCTTGTGTGCACTCGCACAACTGCAGAGCTACGAATTAGCTGTGTCTACCTATGGTGAAGGGTCCCCAATAATTTGCAAAGCACATCAGAGCCAAGCTGTATCAGTGGCCATCCACTGGGCAGCCACGTTTCCAATCAACGGCACCGTCACACAGCAACCCACATCGTGGCCTCACAGCATAGAACATAGGTAGTATGTGCTGCTATAATGCACTCTCATGTGTTGCTGATCATAGTGTTCTAGCCAGAGGGCTGCTGGTACTCTGGAAAGCCAGCGCTTGATGGGTGCAATTGTGTCGAGGCTGTGATGGCGCAAGTATCTAATGCACATAGGCTATATTGCCCCAGCTACGCATGAGTGATCACTACGTTATAGCTCAAGGTGGGACGGAGGCCATCAAGCCATAGGCTGTACAGCGCCAGAATGACAAGGCGCATGCCATCGCGACGGGGAGAGCTCTCCCCGTTGCAGGCCTAGGCCTAGGCAGACTGCATGTGAACCATACTGCAATACTACTGATGCATCACGTGCAGCAACTGCAATTCGGCATGATGTAGATGTCTCAGCTTCCAGCATGGCAGTGTCAAATCGATCATGCGGAAAGGCTGCTGTACTAGTATACTAGCTATAGCTGAGCATGACGGGCACCAAAGCTACATTATTTACTGTGAGGGGACATTGGTCCTATGCTGCTGTGCACATGGATCAACACGGTGCCGATGGTAGCAAAGGACGGTGTGTGGCATAGCATTCCCGCCAGCCCGAGGCACGCCTCCTGCACTGCATATGCACGGCGGATGGGCTTGGCTGCTGCGACTTCACTTGTGGGGAGTGCTGTGGTGGAAGACAATCGCCTACACAATATGGCTGACCCAAGGGTATCAGTCCCCTGAAACATCACACATGGCAGGTTACCCTCGTTAGCGAGGACGACAATTTTGGATTTACTTTACTTTACCATCTCCAACAACGTGTTCCCATATTGTTTGAATTATGTTCAAGAATGTAATTGCGACACAGCGTTGCATTTATTGGACTGGGATTAATCTCGGATTTTGCAGGTAACGTGTAATTACAACAGCTTAATTGTCTGAAATCTGTGCTTAATTTGGGTAAGGTGTAATTCAGCAGCCCTATACCCACTATTGCGTATCTGTCGTACGAAACATGTTTGAGTGATTGCCTTGATGTACAGAACGAGTGCGTACACACGGCCCATTGCCCATGACCCGTACAGAGCGCGCTGTCCGGCACAACAGGTGCGATGCGCAACGGCACCGAGGCGAGTGTTCTGCGCACAACGGGGTACTGGCCACGTCCCGGTGCCACGCAACTCAGGTGCTGCTACACCTCGGAATCAAGCAATCTTTGTACAACGCCCGGAAGCTGTGGCCATGGACAACACAAGACACCGGGCACATGCATGTCCGCACTGGGGCACATGCATGTCCACACCGCAAGATAGAGGGGCACATGCATGGTGCGGTGATGGAGTCAACAGGCCAAGGCTTACACGAGACGGCGAGTCGAGAGATAAATTGTGCATCACGTACGGGCAGCCAGACATCGGCATGCAGAGGGTCCACGGCACACAAGCCACCCTGAGGGTGCCCGACCACAGCTCCGGCCTTTACATCACAAGGAGGTGGATGGCACTGCACGAACCAAGTGCAGCACAAGAACAGGCAGGCGGGCATGGCAGTGCAAGCTGGCGTGTTATGATCAGTGGTCAGACGCAGATGCACCATAATTACATGAAAGTAGCAAATACAGCGAAAGCACACGAAAGTTTTTAAACAAGGACTTGCACTGCGACATGAGCAAGCCAGCGATCCCGACACACTCCTCTCCAGTGATCACCTGGCACCACACAACTATGGGCCTGGCATGCATCTGTAGCAGCAAACGAGCTTTCGTGCCAGAGCCGCATCGCAGGCCTCCACAGAGCAGGGCACCCCCACTGGATGAGGATATTTGATGCATGCCACGCCCCCATACAACAGCCCCTGCGGCCCCAGTTCAACGAGCCCCCTGAAGCTACGGCCGGCTCCAGCACCTCATGCTCACCTTCTGTCACACGCATGGGCCCCGCGCAGCAGCCGAGCCCGAGACATGTGAGCCCGCGTAGCAGCCGGGAGGCGTCCGGTGCTGCTGCCGAGTGCATGCGCTTTGGCCACGCCGGAGGGCGCCTGAACACACTGACATTGGCACGGCGGATCATACGGGACACCTCTCAATGGCCGTCTCTGAATGCCCGTGTCGCCCATGCCATCAACATGCCTGAGCTGGACTCGCCTGCTGCAGTACGTAAAGCAGCTCCCCTCTGTCGGTCGTCGGGCCGCGGCCCGGGGGGACTTCACTCGGGACTGCAGAGCGGTGTTGGGTCGTCAGACCCGATCGTACGTATTGATCCTGAATATTCAGCTCTAATTTCTGGGTGGCAGCCCTGGAAATGCCGCAAAGCGACCCAACACTGCTGTACAGATCCACATTCCCGCCACAGCCGCCCCCCCTGCGAGGCCGGTCGGCGCACACGGCACAGACGCGGTGCACACGCTTTGCCGCACACCCCTGCGGGCCAGCACGCCCAGCACGCCCAGCACGGCGTTGTGCGGGTGCCCAGCTGTTCTTGCTACGCTCCGCCGGCGTCCGCGTCGGGGTCCAGCGGCACCGCGGCGGCCCCCGGGGTCGGCACGGCGGTGACCTTGCCGGCGTAGGTGGTGCTGGTGGCGAAGATGGCGTTGCAGCTGGCGTAGAACTGCGGCATCGTCGGCCGGAGGGCAGGGTCGCGGCGCAGCAGCTCGAGCACCGGCCCCCGGAACGCCCCGAGGGCGCGGCGGTCCGCCTCCGACAGCGCGTCCCACGGCGCCGGCGTCTGCCCGAGGATCTGAGAGATCACCTGTAGCCACAACAGCCACGTGACTCGCCATGGCACGTCGACAGAAGCCCTTGTGACGCACCACAGCAGCTCACCTCCAGGACAGTACACATCCCCCAAAGCTGCCCGGTACATGCTGCAGCAGGCTCTGTGATCGACTAGCCTGCACCAAGCCCGGGAGAACACCTCCGCATACACCGTGGCGAGTGCCAGGTACATATCACACTCCAAACAGCAGCTCGGTGATTGCCTGCTGGCCAGAACAAACAGGAAAGCAGCAGGGCGGAGCGGCAGCAGTAGTCCCGCACCTGGTCCCGGCCCAGCATGAACACGTCGAACGCCGGCCGCCCGGTGAGCAGCTCAAACACCATCACCCCGAGCGCCCACGCGTCCACCGCCGCCGCCGCCACGACCTCCTTCCGGCCCTGCTTCAGCGCCGCTAGCACCTCCGGCGCCGCGTACGCAAACGTGAACGTCAGAGGCACCGCCTCGCCGATGCGGCCGGCGGCGCCAAAGTCGATGAGCGTCCACTGGTTCTCGCGCGGCAGCCACATCACGTTCGCAGGCTTGAGGTCGCGGTGCGCGTACCCCGCGTCATGCATGTCCTCCAGGCGTTTCGCAATGTTCGCGAGCACCTGCACGCAGCACCGAGGTGGGGCCTGGAGATAGACCAGGTAAAAAAGATGCCAGCGGGGTCTGGGGGCCTGCGGCAGTGAGAGCGATTGCCGCAGTACGCAGCCGCATCCCGAAGGTAGCCGCGATCAGGACCCTCAGTCGGCGATGAAAGCTACAGCATGCAAACGTGGGTGACACGCAGCAGGGGTAGCACGCAGCACGCGGGGCAGGCAGAGCCTGCCGGGAATTCCCCCCCCCCCCCACTCTGCGACAACCACCTCTGCTGGAATCGGCACTGCTATCAACATCTCGCAGACATCAGATGTTCATCTGCGGCCAGCCTCGCGGCAGAGGCCACCATGGCCCAAGTTACACAGGCACGGCCCCGCAGGGGTGTGGCGCACCGGCATCGCGGCCCACATGTCGGGCTTGCGCCGCCGCGACCACTCGTCGAGGCTCTCCCCGCGCTCCATGATCACGAACGGCGGCAGCGGGTTGCCCGCCGCGTCCTGCACTGCGCCGTCCTCGTTGTCCACCATGCCCTCGAGCCGCGGCAGCAGCTTGCCGAGCGGCGAGTCGGTGTAGAAGCGGCGCTCCGCCTCGAACGACTCCCGCGACACGAAGAACTTGAGCGCGTACTGCCCGCGGTCGCGCACGCTGCGCGCAAACTGCACGATCGCCTGCCCTGCACAGCACACAGCATGGCAAAAATCACGTGCTAGAGCAGCAGGCTCCGCACAAGGCCGCACCGAGGCGGAGCATGCGATGCGGTCACACCACCAATGCATGCATGACGTGCATGCATGGCCCATGTGTGTGTATGTGTGTGGCTACAGCGGTGTGCACGGAGGAGCAGGCGCGCACCGCCGGCGCGGCGCTCGGCGCCGCCGAGCAGCACGAAGCGCTGCAGCAGCGGCATCTCCCCGAGGCTGTCCAGCTGGTACTCCACCCACGCCTTGATGTCCTCGTCGGACGCGCCGGCTGCGGGGGCGTCGCGCGTACCCGCCGCCGACGTCAGCCCGAACGTCGTCAGGCCCACCCCGTCGCTCGTGCGAAGCGGCGTCTCCCGGGTGCTCGCGATGCTGCTGAACGCGCCGCCACCATCGGAGCCGTAGTGCGCCGCGGCGGAAGTCCCCTGCTGTTCGAGGGTGCTCGCCGACATCACGTCCAGCGGCAGCGGTTTGTACCCCGGGGCCGCCACCGGCTTCTCTGCAGCTTCGACCGCGACCGCACCCGACTTGCCGGGGGCGCCCGCCCCGGCTGCAGCCTCCTGTTCCTGGTCCCGCCGCAGCTTCCGCCGGTAGCAAACGGCGCCGAGGATGCATGAGATCATGCACGCGATGATCGCGCACCCGATTCCAACGAAACCCCACGTGGACATTCCGTCGTCGTCGCCGCCATCCCGCGCGTCGAGCTCACGCGGCGCGCCCTCTGGTGGCAACAAAAAGTCGTCCGGGAAGAGCATCGACGCGATCGCATGCATGATGGAGCCCGGCGCGCATGCATTGAGGTCCGCTTCAATGATGCCGACGGTCCCGGCGGGCGCGTTGGAGTTGGCGCCGCGGCCAGAGGTGTCCGAGAGGGACAGCGCGAGCCGCAGCTGCTGGCCGTCAGCATTGAGGGTGGGTATGAGTGTACCCTCTCCGGCGACGAGGTCGTCCGAGTCGATGAATTGGGGGATCATGTGGAGGGAGACAATGCTCCAGATCTCGGAGGCGGTGAGGGCCTCCTTCTCAAAGGCGTAGAGGATGCCGTTGAGGTGGGTGCGGGGGGGGACGAGGAGGGTGATCGTGGCGTTGGGGTCATAGAAGAGCCAGTTCTCATCGGCGGGCGCCGCCTGGAACGGAATGGCACTGTCAGGGAGGGAGTGTATTTGGAGTTACCTGCGATATCTTGCTCGGGCCGTGACCGATCTGCCGTTGAACCCAGGTGGATGTGAATGGTCAGGCGAAAGCGGTCGCGCGGTTGCGACTGAGGGGACGGAAGATAACAGGCCGGACTGCAGTGCCCTGGATGAGGGAGGTGGCCGGGTGACGCAGAGACTCTGTTGGAGAGGCAGGCTCTGGCTGTGTACACGTGGTGCCTGTGGGGCCGACATGCACCAGGTCGTTTGAACTACAGAGGTCCACACGTGCCATCGCACAACTCGTGGGGAGACAGGATGGAACTGCAGATGCGCGGCACGGGCAAGCGTCGCGTGAATTGGCTCACACGATGTGATGCATCCAGGATTGGCATGCTTGTGGGTTCACAGGCCACGGCGCAGAGAGGCATGCGCACCAGCGGGACAATCTGATCCACGAGAGTGGCAAACTCCGGAGAGGTCTGTTGGAGTGCGTCCTGGACGATGCTGCAGCGTTGTCCAGTCGGTGCGGGGGCCAACGTGTCCGGGACATCCTGTGAGAGCACCACGCGGTTGCCGCTCGATCTGCGCGATGCTCTGCCACACAAGAATTTCGCTACACATTCACTGACAGGCAGAATGGTTCACGAACGTACCGATAGGTGGCGATGATGACGGTGGCTGGGGAACAATCGCTGCGCGTGGCGTTCCGAGGTTGACTGACTCAGCGACGCTGAAGAACCAAGCAAATCCGGTTGTGAAGACACCCATCCTGCCTGCAGATTAAGAATATGAGCGTGGACTGCTGGTTTGGACATCTGGTGCACGGTGCGATGCAGCCTGACGTCGCGGATGTTGATTTCGCGCTTGTTGATCGCAACGTCAGCGGGCAGAAAGAGAGAGAGAGAGAGCTAGAGCGCGGAGGCTACGCATGCACTTCAGAAGCAACACTCTTGACTATGCAATGCCTGTTCTGCATTGTGGGCGTTCCCGATGATCTCTGAGCAGCTTGTTCAGTTTGGCGAGATGGCGCAGCGTGCGCCACGCTTTCATCGGATGCTCCATGCACCAACGACAGAGAAACATTCTGCTGCAGTTTCAGCTTCTAAATCTGCGTTCTTATGAGCCACCGCCAGATTCACGCACCTTTGTGAAGGAATCGCAGCTGAACAGCCCGATTGCCGCTAGGCACGCAGAACGGCGCATAGGTGACAATCAGAATACGGTATAATCCACTAGGATGTGCAATACGTATGCTTGATATCTAGATCATGGGATACGACAGGAAACGCCCGTTCCTGGTGAGCTGTTGCAGGCTCGCGCATCAGCACAGTTGTGCACTACTGTGAATGTATCGGCCAGCACCTGGGGAATCAGACAGGCATTGCCGAGACGTAGTATGAACGTCTGAGTCTAGATCCGCCGCTCAGCTCGTGCATGGTGTCCTTTCAAACAGGATGAAAAGCTCATGCGTGCCGTCACGTAATGAGCGCCGAAGGCTGGGCACACTCTTCAACCGTATGCATACAACGCAGCGCCTGCGGCTGGCACACCAGTCTGAGCAGTTTCCATGCGAGCTTGTGTTTCTGAGTGGTCAACATCTTGTGTACGGGTCAGATCTCGGCCATGGCATGCTCGGCATGCTGCCAGCTGTGGGCCTACCCATTGTCGACCGGCATGAACAGGACACGCGTGCGCACACGCTGGCCTGAACTCAGCTGCGCGAGTTTGCGCACTGATATGGGTGATATTGCCGTCAGCGCCTGTGGCAAAGCTTTGCTGTCTCTTTTTTTTACATTAGCCCTGCGACGCCCGACTTGAAGGGAGTGTCAGTAGATGCTGAATGAGATACATGGTCTCCTGGCGCCTGGAATCCGGTTGCTTTGTGACTGTGAAAGGCTGGTGCCTTGAAGTTGAGGCATGTTATGCCTATTGTGCCAAAAGCGGGGTCCAAAATGACCAGTTCAGCCTCAGTAAGAAACTGCTGGGTACTCGAGGCCGCCATCACTGCACCCAATGCTAATTTCAGGCTGTTGTGGGGCTGCAGCAATGTCGGTTCTGCCATGTGCAGCCTCTGCCAAATCCACCAGCATATGTGTTTCATGTCTTCGCAATCAGTACTTCTATCACCTCGCAGCCCGACTCTCATCTCGACGTGCATGCTGCCTGATCACTCATTCGTTTCGCGCCAAGTTACATCCGGGCCACCGGAATTCAATAAACATATCGGTCGTTTCCGTGAAATTCATTGCCGCTGATCTCGCGTCGTGCGGAATATATTTACGCTCAGTACCTTTTGGCTCAGTTTAGGCGGGCGGCATGATGCATGGTGCTGACGCGAGGAGAGCGAGTGTGCCTGAAACCGACTGTTTGGGTGATGGTGCGAGGCTTTTGTGGCTGCCAGTGTCCAAGTGTCCTCGGCAGCGATTCATCTTTGCACGTGTGTCAAATTTGGCAGTGGAACGACGAGTCAGAGCTGAGATATAAATGAGGCATTCTAATTAACCCTGATTCCTTTAGATCCGTTTAATACGGCGTGTTGATTCCGCCTAATCGACGGTCCATGGAGCCTTGTGGCAGCCCCACTATACCGAGACATAGCTAATGTTCAGGCCGAATACTCCCCAGTGGGCAGGCCCCACCACAAGGAGATCCTTCGCACACACACCGACTCACAACTCACGTACTGGATACGGCTATGTAATCATGCATACATACATATGTGCAAGGGGAATGCTCTTGTGCTCCGTGCGGGGCTTCAATCTTTGGCTGGCATCACCGGCCGAGCTGTGGTACGTGCTCGTGCCCGGCCTAGTGCCATGACTGCGTGAGTGGATTTGCGTGTGTATTCCTGGCAACGGCTCGCTTCCCGGCCTCTGTCCTTTGTAACTACATACATATGTAGTTACAAAAGACAGAGGCCGGGCATCGAGCCATTGCTAGGAACTCACACGCAAATCCACTCGTTCACCAGATCAGTGCACGCCCACTACGGGCAAGTGCACTGCACATGAGAAACTACAAAAGCGTCTTCACAATTAGAATAAACACAGGCATCCAGCTGCATAAGGAAGCAGCTAGTCATCAACCACGCAGCCCATCGTCGCATGATCGTCAAAGCCGTTGCAGCAAACAGCGCTGGCGTACAGCCAGCAGGAAACCATCTCCTCACGCACCGCAAATGCTCAGAGAGCGGGGTATCGTAGCGGATGAACATGGGATCATAACTTCCACACTGGGAACCTGTACGCAGCAGCTGGGTGCCGACAGAATTGGCTGTACGCAGCAGTGCAGCAGGACGCGGGACCGCTGAAGCCATGATCATCTCGAAGCCGCTAGGGCGCCATAAAAGGGTATAGCGGCGCCACTGAAACGTAAATCTTGATGAAAAGCTTCGCTGAACCTCGTCCGCGCGACCGCTGACAACGGAAGGCAACATGCAGACATGTGTGCCTCGCCGGTACCGTCCCAAGCCGACCCGCAGAACGGAGCATGCTGGCAATCCGCCATGCCCAGAAGCGAGCCAAACGCCGCACAATATGTATACATATGTATACGTATGTATGCATGACTGCGCCATGACTGCGTGAGTGGATTTGCGTGTGTAATCCTGGCAACGGCTCGCTTCCCGGCCTCTGTCCTTTGTAACTACATACATACGTACTGTAGGGTGTTAGGCATGGCACAATGGATGTGCTGGAGCATGTGGAGCCTCCATCGGAGGCCCTGCACGCAGCATCATCATCGTATGCTAACCATCGTCGTGTTACAAGGATGAAGGTGGCAACGCGGGCACAACCATCGTAGTGCACACCATTCAGCTTGGAGCCTGCACAGCTGAGGGCAGAAGGTCTCCACGGCACCCCCACAGGCTGTAATGTATAGGCGCTCATGTGCTTCTGCGTTGACCACAGGCAGCGGCTTGGCTGTGATGTGCTTCTGCTGCTGTTGTGCGGGAGGACTCTAGTAGACTCTCTGCGGTGCTTCCTGCCTCTCCGACTGCGTCCTTGCAACACAGCAGCAGGCTCTGCGCCGCTGCCAGCCTGGGCTGAGATGCTCAGACACATGCGTCACATCAGCAGGCACCTGCCCCCCCCCACCCCCCCTCCAGCCATGCACCGGGCTCCCAGCGTGGAAGGCATGCAGCAGTGCGGGCTGGACAAGGCAGCCCACAAGGCTCACTGAGGCTGTGGCAGTGGTGGTGGCCGCCCGGCCCCAGAACGATCAAGGCATACACTCTGCAGCCCTCCACAAGGAGACACGACCGCGCGCATACTTTCAGGCTTGTGTACCATGTTCAGGCCAGCGCCGTCTATACGGCTTCACGGGCCGATTGGTCCGCCCGGTGGATGCCCTCGGTCACCACGCCGCAGGAGGAGCCTCCCGGCCCCCCACAAGGTGCGGCAGCAGCGGCGGCAATAGTCCAGCCAGCCAGCCTTGTAGCTCCCATAGCGTGCCTCTGCAGCGTGCACGTCGCTGCTGCGGCGATTGGTGCCTGGCTATATGCCATCACTGGTGCTCAAAAGCCTGACGCCCATGAGGCTGTCCGTCGGCGCTCTGCCCCCGCAAGCATCGCCACATACATGCAGGTGTTACAGATCTCAACTGGATCCGGGGAAAAAAAATCAGCAGCTGAACAACAACAGAATAGCCAAGTTGATATCGGCGACGTCACGTCGATCGATGTCAGAGACCCCCTGTTCTGCGGCTGCCATATGCGCCGACAGCACAAAGTCCTCTGTCAGGGGATCTCTTCTGTTTTGCACACGGCACATCTTTGCAGCCACAGCCCCACCGGACAGCCCACGTGACTGCATCATTCGGCTGCCACGGAGCTTCATTTCACACGAAAACTGCAGCATGCATGGGGTCCATGCATGTGTCATGCGGCAGCCCCTCCGCTGCCGCCGCCGCCGCCACCACCGTGCCTGCTGGCTTCCTCCATGAGGAGGCGGCAGTTGTGGTAGAAGGCGGCCATGGTCGGCCGGCGGGAGGGGTCGCGGCGCAGCAGCTCGAGCACCGGCCCCCGGAACGCCCCGAGCCGGGCGCGGTCCGCCGCCTGCAGCGCCTCCCACGGCAGCGCGCGGTCGCCCAGCAGCTTCGCAATCGCCTGCAGCACAGCGTAGCACTCAGCACGCACAGCGGGGGGTGTGTTTGAGCCCCGACAGCCGACCACGCGGCTGTCATCATGCACATGTGTACATGCCTGTGTGCAAGCATGTGATGCATGCATGCCAGCAGAAGCTCCAAGTGAGTGGCATCATCTGCAGGGCTCTGTTTCATGCATACATGCGCCGATTCGCCACGGGATGTGCTGTGGTCTTCCGACCCAAGCAACCTACTGCAGTGCAAGCAGCCGGGAGGGAGCCGGCGGTACACTATGGTACAGGGCCATGAAGACACATCTATGCCACAATTGTGGACACGGCCACACACGCAGCGCCTCCCCGACGCAGCCCATATGCATGAGGCCGCCGGGACGCACCGCCTCGCGGCCGTCGGCACCGCTGCCGAACGCGGGTCGCCCGGTGAGCAGCTCAAAGACCATCACGCCCAGCGCCCAGGCATCCGCGGCGGGCGTGGCCGTGACGTGCGTGTCGCGCCGTACCCACGCCGCGATGACCTCCGGCGCCGCGTAGCTCAGCGTGAAGCCGAGCCCCGCGCGGGAGCCGAGCGGCGCGGCAAAGCCAAAGTCGATCAGCGTCCACTGGTTCTCGCGGGGGAGCCACATCACGTTGCCGGGCTTGAGGTCGCGGTGCGCGTAGCCCGCGACATGCATTGAGTACAGCCGCATCGCGATGCTTGACACCACCTGCGCTGGCACACGCCTCACAGCTCAGACGATGAACGCACACCTCGTCAGCACATGTGCCGGCCTGAGACTATCATGCATGGTGTCTGTTCTCCTCAATGCAGACATCGGCTTTGCAGCCGTCCACTGCACATCCAAAGATAGCCGAGGCATTGCGATTTCCATCACCGCGCCGTCGCAGCAGAGCTATACGCATATCCTTGCAGAGGCGCGTGGCGGGGAGGCACCGTACCGGCATCGCGGCCCACATGTCGGGCTTGCGCCGCCGCGACCACTCGTCGAGGCTCTCCCCGCGCTCCATCACCACAAACGGCGGCAGCGGGTGGCCGGCGGCGTCACAGAGGGCACGGTCGCGGTTGTCGCACACCGCCTCGAGCTGCGGCAGCAGCTTGCCGAGTGGCGAGTCGGAGTAGATGCGGCGCTCCGCCTCAAAGGCGGCCGCCGCGAGGAAGAACTTCAGCGCGAACTGCCGGTCGTCCTTCACATCCCGCACGAATTGCACCACCGCCTGACCTGCACCCACGCGGCGTATCCGACCTGCTGCCTCCCAACCGTTGCGGTACATGCATGCGTGAAGAGTCCACAAAAAGTGCGACACAGATCTCGATGGAGATCCGGGCGGACGGAAGCGCCGCCAATCGTCACTCATGAACACAGGTGTGGCTGTGGGGCCTGTCAGTCGGCCGCAGAGTCTTTTCACTCTTGCGCCACACACTGGGCCCCATGGTGGAGGTGACAGGAAGGCAGCTCACCCCCCCGCCGGCGCTCATGCGGCCCGAGCATCACAAAGCGCTTCAGCAGCAGCCGCTCCCCGAGCGCGTCCAACCGCCGATCCGCCCACGCCATCTGCTGCTCCTTCGTCGCATCCGCTATCAGCCGGTTCCTCTGCAGCGCAGCCGCCACGCTCCCCGCTGGGGACCCCGCGCTGCCCGTGCCAAGGTCCAGGTCCACCGCAGCCGCCGCAGCGGCCGGGGGGCTGCTGGCCGGGGCGTCCTGCCTGGGCGTCGCAGCCGCGATGCTGCCGGGGCCCCTTGAGCCACTTGTGCTGCCGGTCGCGGGGCGCGCAACGGAGCCATTTGACGTGTTGGTGCATGTGGCTATGGTGGACGTGACCTCGAGGGGTGCCCCGGGATGCAGCGATACTGCATGCGGGCCGCTCGCGGCTACGTACGCGTTGGTGTGCTTGTGCCGCGGTGCGGGGGTGTGAGTAGCGGCGCAGGCGAGGGTGGCGTTGGTGGGGTCCTGGTGGTCGCAGCTCTGGCTGCGTGGCAGTAGGGCGCCATGCTGTGAGCGTCCCGCGAGGGACTCTGAGGGGCTGCAGCGGGGCAACGAGTCCGGGGGGCTTGCCTCCGAGACGCCTGCAGACACTGAGGAGCAGTGAGGCTGCGCGTCACAGCTGCAGCTGCGGTCTAGCGAGCTCTGGATCTGCCAGTGTAATATGCACGCTTCTCAGCCTGGACCTAGGCGCTGCATAGAGGCCAAGAAAACAGGATAAGGAGCACATGGCGACGCCAGGGCACACACATGCTCGATGTACACAGCGAAGAACTGTTTAGGGGCTACAGTCAATGTCCAATAGGATACGGCTCAGTAAATTTATATTTACTTTACTTTACAGCTCTGCAGTGACAGGGCTACATGGGCATGTGCAGCACTGTTGCGGCTGTTGCTGTGCAGTCCAGTCAGCTCGCAAGGCCACCTGTGCGACCAGGGCCAGCCAGGCCTGTAGCAATTCATGCACTTTTGGAGCAGCTTTAGCGCTTGCACCATGTCGGATCGCCGTGCAGTTCACCGTGCGAGCCTGGCCTGACATGGAAATGCTCACAACACCACACCCGAAGGATGCAAATAGCAGAGACTCGACAAACAGCAGCACCACACAATCTAGTCCATGTGTCATATTTCAGATATCGAGGAATCGACGTTGCGAGGTACGAATCGCGCTTGATCCGTCGAGGTTCGACACGCACCGGTGCATCCTGCGCAACAAAGAAGCATGGCGCAGATGGAACAGCTACGGAGAGTCCTCCATCAATTCAATCTCGCCTGTGGTTTTTCCTGAGGCGGCCTGGTGGTCCTGCTGGGCGTGTCTGGCCGAGACGCTGCTGCAACGCGGTAGATGTAAACTACACAACGCCTGAGCTCCCTGCAAAGCGCCAAATCGGCGTACCTTTGACGAGCTGGGAGATGTTACTACGCTCAGCCTACTGCAGTGAAGTCTGTGATGGTGGCGCGTCGATGGCCTCAGTCTGAGTCGACGGTTAGCGTGAATCCGTTTAAAGTTCTGCGCATACAAAAGAAATCTCTCCAAGATAGTGCACATCAAACCTCAGCAGCGTTCTTCGGATGCACAGGCCAGTACGCAGCGCTCCCGCGCCTCTTGCCGCTTGTTAACTCTACGCAGCTGGATGTGCCAACAAAATGCTGCTCCATGCTAGAGCGCGCCGAGGCGTAGGCTTGCAGCTGCCGCCTTGCAATGGTGACGGGGCAGTGCTTGCGACAACCAAATGCCGCGAGATGGTGCCCAGCACTATCATCACACGCGCACCACACTGCGAAGCGCTCTGCTTGCTCCTGACGCTGTGGTGCAAGGGAAGTGCTGGCAGCTGTTTCGAGCTGCAAAGGGCCGAGGCAACACGAAGAAGATCGAGGTGCACTTCACAACCACGTGCAATTCACACCGAGTATCCCATAGATTCGACGCCATAGCCGAGAACAAACGGCTCTGATCCGGCAGTACCTGCTACCGTGTATATCTCTTACTCCCGTGATATTTGTATCGCCAATAACAAACAGCCCGTGCTTCTGTACACAGCTGCAGGTGGCGCAGTGCTTGACTCGGCTTCTGTCATATTCAGGGCTGATGCATCTGATGCCTTGGCCAGATTGTCGGTGCCAGGATGATCAGACGGGCCACTCACAAGTCCAGGTCGTTGCCAAGGCATCACGATGAGATGATTTTTTGGTTGCTGAATGTTCGTGTGCACGTGTGTGCACATGGAGCGCGTCTGTTCGTGACGAGGAGCCTCAACTGATCGTGACCTAATTAGGCCCAAGTGTTCCGAGGATGTTTCATCGCAGCGCCCGGAGTGACTCGAGCGTATGCCGCGAAAAACCCCCACATACTGCAGATAGACGAACGGAAGCCCATCATCCCGCGAGAGCCTTTGCTAGATCCGGGCAGTGGTGTGGATGATGGCGGAGTGCCATGATGCTCGTTCTGAGTCACTGCACAACACCGGTATACGAGCTTGCCCAACATCTGCTCACCGCTGCAACGGCAAACCACCCATTCATTCAACCCGGGGTTGCAGGCGCGTGACACATACGATCACCACAACCGGAGGCCTTCATGTTTCCCGTTCGAGGAGACTGGTGTCGGGCGTGCCCAAGCCAGGCGCACTGTACACAGCGAGCTCTGAGTGAGAACGCCCCCAAGCCAGCCAGACGTAATGCCTAGATGGGAAGGATCACCATGGATTGGAAGGAGATCTGGGACATTGCACTTCGAGGTCGACCAGGCCTGGCGAGGACAGTAGCACCACCAGCTCCTGTAGGTCCCGGGAAGGAGTACCGCGGAACACTGGCAGACAGGTTGCAGAGCCCTTTAAAGCCCAGCAATATGATGCTTTGATGTCTGAGACCAGGCATAGCAAGAGAGCGCGGTACAGTACCAAGGCAGGCATGGAAACACTCCATTCTCCGAGGGACTCACCCATGGTAAGAGCACCACACTTGAACACGGACCCCCGATCAACGCAGTGACATGCCATTGTCGCGCTTTCCTGATGGACATCAAACCCACAGAGGTGCAACGCCATGCTTAAGGCCTGCGGTGTACTAACCCAAGGCTTGTTGCTGTTCTGGTTACAGCTATCCCTTGCTCATCTGCACTTGTCTTTTGCAGCTGTGGTATACAAACCCGTGACACCGACCTGCGTTGTACAAACTCGTGACACCGACCTGCACAGCCCCAGCTACGGCGAATCAGCATAATCAACATCAGCATTGTTCCCCAGGCATCGTTGCCCGGCATGCACGACGGCCCCCGGAACCATGATGCACACTGCAATCACACAAAAGCACACACCGCCGCGTCTGCGGCATCGGACCCATTCGCCCGCCATCCCAGTGGGCCATCGTTAACGGCACTTCACTCCAGTTCACCGCCCACGCCACCCTCAAGTGCCTTCTGCACTGCTGTCTACCCGTGGCCACCATCACCCGATCAGGCCACGCCCCAACAGTGTGACGCCTCCCCAACACTGACCGAATGCATGCCCCTGGCCCCTCCACGAGGCCTCATACAATGCATCACCATCCGTGGCTTCATCAGTTTCAGCTCGCCATTTCTCACGCCTCATCACACACATGCTGCCTGCTCCTGCGGTCCGCCATGACCTACCACGTGGGCACTCCCATGGCCGCAGTGCAAACACACGCCCGCGGCGGCTGGGCTGCCTCCCACCGGAGCCGCCCACAAACCCTGCCCTTCCTCTATTCCCTCAAGATCGAGCATACGGCGACCCCTCACACAGGCCGACCCACACCCTGCGATCCACTTCCGAGCAGCGCCTGAATCTATCGGAATTGCTTGAACCCGCCGTACGCATGCCCCGGCAGCCGTGCACGCGCACGCGCCATCGACAGCGCTCCTAGCTGCTACAGCACCTGCGGCCCTACGCCGGTGCCGCGTCCGGGATGTCGGGCAGATCCTCAAGATCCTGTTCGTCCGCGAGGCGCTCGATCACGCCGTCCGACGCGTCCTTGCCCCACACCTCCCCGGCACTCTCGTTGTTGCTCACACGAACGATGCCGCCCTCTTGCGCGGACAGGCCGGCGGCGCCGTTGCGCGCGGTGTGCGAGCGCGCGATCCGCACGCGCGCGCCGTGCGTCGCGATCACGCCGTACTTGGCGTTGTGCATGATGCGTGACTCCTGCACCTGCACCCGCGTGCCGCTGCCGCTCGCGTCGATGCCGTGGAAGCCGCGCGCGCTCGCGATGCGGCAGCGCACGAGCACGACCGCAGCCCCCGCGTCCGCGCGGAGGCCGCACTGCGCGTTGTTCTCAAACGTGCACGATACAAACTCGGCGCGTGTGTTCACGCCGCCGATGTACGCTCCCTTGAAGATCGCGGTGCGGGTCATCGACGTGTTGAGCAGCCGCGCAAATGCGCCACGGCCGACCTCCACGCCCAGCCGCTCGTTCGCATCGGCCTTGCAGCCGGTCACCACCGCCTCTGTCCCGGCGTCCATCACCGTGATACCCACGCCGACGCCTTGGAATATGCAGTCGGAGGCGGACGCCTTGGCGCCGCCCTGCAGCCACAGCGCGCGCACAGCCCACGCCGGGCTGCCGGCCGCATTCGCAAGAGGTTCAAAGAGGTCGTCTTCCGCGCTGCCGGACGCGAGGTGGCTACAGGTGAACCGGCACTGGCGGATGGACACGAGGGTGGACTCGCCGCTGGCGTGGACGCCGCCGAGCGCGGCGCGCACGCAGCGCACGCCGTGCATGCGCAGCTCCGCGCCGGCCTCTACCGTCGCGAGCTGGCTGCAGCGCTCCGCCGCGCCGCCTGTCATGCGCACCTACACGCCTCAGGCAGCCGTCACGTTCATGCACCGCTGCTGTGAGGCCCGCGGCGGGCATGCTATGAGCCCCAGGCGCCGGAGCACTGCGCCGCGCTGGTGCTGCAGAGGCAGCGCACTGAGGCGCCGAGAGGGTCTGGTTTTTCAGAGGCAGTGCCGCTACTGACGTGTCACTTCAGTCATGGCGACAGAAGGCGAGCTAAGGCAAGGTGCCTGCAGTGTCTAAGTTGGGATAGCGCTGGTGTGTGTGGCTTTATTCTGGACCGGGCCGGATGTCGGCGTGCCGGCAGGCGAGATGGTGGGGGTACAAGTTGGGGGGGGGGGGGGGGGGGGGGGGGCGCGCCTGCGTGTGGGCGCCGTGGGCGGTGATGAAGGCAGTGCAGTCGGTGGCGTGGCAGTCCGCGAGGGCGACCTGTGCCGCGTCGAGGGCGACCACCGAGCAGCCCTCGAAGTGGACGTTCTGGAAGTGCACCTCCGCGCCGCTGCCGGCGCACACCACCACGCCGCCTGCACCACCACCACGCACACCCTGATGAACAGGGTGTAGCCAATCACCAAAAACATATGAGCGCTCTGGGAGTTCGCCGCCGCCTGTGCCGGGGCGCCGACGGTCGGTCGGCTGCACAGCGGCGCGGGCCGGTGCTCTTGCCTGGTCTTGCCGCAGCCACAGCGAGTAGCAGCGCGGCTCCATGAATCGACACAGCTGCTGACATAGTTCAAAGCGGGGCTGACGGCACCAGACTCCCAGGGCGACCGTGCATCAGCGCAACGCACCGCATGCACTGCGCCGCTGCAATGCGCCACAGGCGGGCACAGCCAGTTCTGGAGCAAGGCCCGTCCGCCTTGCGCGGAAACTGCCGGGGCAGCTCCCGCCTCGTCCCCCTGACCACACCCTGCAGTTCCGGCCGGCTTCGGTCTCAGGCACACAGCAACGCCCCGGACGGTAGCACACCTTGGATCGTGATGTCCTGGAAGGTGAACTGTGCACACGAGTCGTCCAGGACGAGGTAGCTGCCCCTCGGGATCTCGATCTTGCCGTTGCACAGGGTGCTCCCCGCGCTCGCGATGCTGAAGATCGTGACACCCTCCGGAGGCTTCTCAAGCGCAAACGCGCTCTCCTGCGGGCACTGGTGCGGGCCCTGCTCCAGCAGCTTCTGCAGGTTCTTCTGCACTGGCAGCATGCGCGTGCCGTCCCACTTCGCGTCGATGCCGCGGCTGCCGTCCTTCCCGACGGCACCGACGGTGCGGGATGGCACGTGAGTGACGCACAGCCGCGCGCGCGCATCAATAGGGGTGCCGTCCTCCGCCTCGGCGAGCGGGTTCATCGTCGCGGTGGTGTCTACAGGGATGCGCATCGCTGACGAGGACATGACGCCGGGGGCGGCGCGGGACTGTACGGTGCTGTGGCCGGGGAGGGTGACGATGCAGCCGCGCGCGCTCGTCGACATGTGCGCACACAGCTCCTCGAGCGTGGTGTACTCGTCCACCTCCTGCATGGCACCGCTCGGTGCTGGACGCGCTGCGTGCTGAGGCTCTGCTGCGTGCTGCCACGGGGCTGCCCGCCGCCCTGGGTGCTGGACGGGGGTGCACAGGAGTCGTGCTGACTGAGCCGGAACGGTGACCACAGCGAGCTACAGTCTCCAGCGTGCGGACCACTGGCTCGAATTTGTTTGCGTACCTGATGATTTCTGGGGGAGAGTTGGCAGGCGGACAGGAGCGTGCCCCAGCTGATCCCCCACAGAACCAGAGGTGTATCAGCATGTGTGTGACTGCGACAGAGGTTGATTATGCACTAAGCTGCAGCTGAGTGCATAAGCTGTCATAAGAGACACATACCTGAAGTGCCAGAGGGTTTGGGGACATAAGGAATTTTCCGGTGCGGGCAGGGCTGCCCGAGTCCAGATGTGAGAACGACTCATCGCCACTTGTGGACACTGTCTCCCCTTCCTCAGGCTTTGACGTCCGCTTTCGCGTTGAGTTCTCCTTCATCCCGGAAGAAAACGCTTTTCGAAGTTTGGAGGGCATGGTCACCCGCGAGCCCGGATGGGACTAGGGCTTCGCCGACCGCTGGTCAGTGCAATTGATGAAACCTGTACAGCAGCGCGGCCTGACAGTCACACACAACAAAAACATATCCAACACCATCAGAAGGACGGAAGCATTCGTCACAGCTGACAATCCCATTCCATAGTCACTGCTGATGCAACGGACTGACAGCTAACAGCGCGAGCCGTGAGAAGGTGTCTGCGACTTGAAGAAAAATCGAACAGTCACAGCCAAAAGGAGAACGCGGTCCTGAGGTGTATATCAGATGAGTGCGCATTGCAGCAATGCTCTGCATCAAACATCATCCCTGACACTTGATCAACGAGCCCGCAACAACGCAGCGACGCTGCTGAGCGCCCGCGATGCTGGCAGCTGAAGTGACACGGGAACAAATATATACATTCTTTGCACTGCTACGGAGCCACCAAGCTTTTTTGATTTCCTCTGCGGTCGAGGGGAACATGCCGTGATTGGGCACCAGCGCTGGCTGCAGCCACAACGGGCAAAGGGCATTCCACCTGTCAATGGCAGAAAACGTTGACTGCGACCCCAAAGGTCACCAACAGGAATGACGTCTGCTCTCTGTGCAGAGTTTCCTTCGCAGGCACAGGCAGGGAGCGTCAAAAGTCACCGCACACTGATGAGGATGCGCGTACCTGGCGAAAACAAGCGCTCCGGCCAACAGATACCACAAACAAGCGTCTAAACAGAGCTCTTGGCACTCATGGTGAGCCCGCCGATCACACTCGCCTACTCCTGTTATCCTCGCTGAGGTCCATACCCTTCAAGTCGGGTGTCGTACAACTGATCAATCTGTGTCCAACGTGAAATTCAAGGTCGAGGCCGCTAATCGCAAAGCGATGTTGCAAGATCAACTCTGATATCATGCCAAGAGAGAGCGCTCTACGTATGCTCCGCATGACAGGTTCGACCCGAACATGGCCGTAAATGTTGCTCGCAAGTTGTATGCTCAGGGCGGCGCGTGAACCCGCAAGTAGCGCCAGGGCGGTTGGCCAACCGACGGTCGACATGACAAGCTTGTAAGCCAATGCACTGCGAACCTCTCCAAACGTACGGCAAGCATACACTTCCGCAGGAGAACAGATCTTGATGCCCCAACATGTGTTGTGTGAGCTCTATGTGCATCCTTCCAGACCGAATGCGGCTGCTGCAGTCTGAAGGTGCCGCTTCGATTGAAGCATGGCTGACCGGTTGTGCTGCCCTGCGAGCTGATACAGCATAATGATACGCAACCAGATGCATATCCGAACGGCGCCACGGAAGCCACGCAACCAGGCGCTTCCTGTTGCGCTTCCTGTGCCCGCCACAAACATGCGGCGCTCAACCTCAGCCGCAAGACCAGTCGCATGCCCAGCGCGACCACCTCTGAAGCTGCTGTGGGGGTTGACGTACACACGTGAAGCAAGCGGTCGTGTGCAGCTGCGAGCGGTCAAGCGATGATTCCGGCGCACACATAGTGGGTGTCCCTGTTGCCTTGCCGCCACCGCAGCCGCCTTCAGCATGATCCGCTATGCATGCGCTTATACTTGCGCATATGACACCCGTTGAGGCGCACGCACGGGGTCAGCTGAGGTGGGAACGGATTATCTGCAGGTGATCGCCACGCCAGGCCCGACATTGCGCCGTAGCGCAGTGACGCACGGACGGCACTGCACGTATGCCGGATTTGCCGGTCAGGTACTGAAGCAGCCATGTCAGTGCACTGCGACTGTTCTGGCACGCTTGTAGGTGGTGATGCAGCTGAACTGTTGTGCACATTAGGCAGCAGTATCTCCTGGTAGAGATATTCCTGACACCTGAGCGCGAGTTCAGCTCGACGGCAGCTCCATAGGGCTGATCTGTATCCTGCGAATTGCCGACGATAATGCGCGCAGACTGCTTTGAAGTGATACTTCAGCCGAGCGGCCGGGCAGGTACGCCGGTGTATGTCGTGCTGGTGCACACTGATCAGAGCGCAAGTCCAGTATCAGCGAGATGGCAAGACCCAACGCTCCAGCTTTCCTATCCTGCAGCACCGGGAACTGCTGGCTGTGTATGTTTTCGTTTTTCTTATCACTTTCGCCAGCTGCCTGAAACACTGAAAGCTTCCGCGATTAGCTGGATCACGACAGCGTGTTGACCAGCGGTAACCGACTGTCAGGCGCCTTAGCAAGGAGCGCCACTGAGCGCACAGACACTATCTCATCGTACGCAGTCACTGCGCTACCGTTTGCCTCTCCGCTTTTGTTGCAACGACAGGCAAACCTCCTTGCACCACAGTGAGGCCTCAGTACAATGGTGCACAGGTGCGATGCAGCGTGTGGGATGCCTTGAGTAGGCGATGGTTTATTGAGGATGACGCCATACGACTTGCGCACTGTGCATTCGGGTGGATAGGTAGAAAAAGCCTGTGGGCAGCTCACACCGCAGCAGCGCACCGCGCCTGCCTGTCAACACCGCAGCTCCCACTACCCTCTCCAACTCTCACGATCGACATTGCCACCGCTGCGCAGGGCATTGCTTGCAACGCCGTTTGCTGTAATAGGCAGGTGTGGCAGGCAATCGACGTACCTGCCTGCGGTATCTCTACAGATACCAGCCCGGTCAGGCCACGTTTCTTCCTGCCAGCTGCTGCCAGAGCTTGCTGTCCACACCTGTGTCACAAGTACAAATCCAGAAAGGCGCATCCAAGCCACACGGTCCGCGTCATCTGTCGCAGATCAAGTTGTACACCACAGCCACTCAAATTTACCTCCAAGCTGGCAAGCAGACGAGCTCTGCCCCCGCACAGTGACCACACCTGTGAACTTGTGGCGGCAATCCAGCTGGAAATTTCAGGCCAGCATGTGGTACGAGGACATATTTGTAGAGGCATGGCAGTGCATATCATGCATAGGCCATGTTCTGTGCAGGCCTGTCCAATAGCCACATCAAGCCTGCACCACCCTCAGAAGCAGAACAGGCCAGCAGTTGTTTGCTGTGGCGTGGTATCTCCACATTGGTGTTTGCTTGGCCAGGCTGGACAGAGATCCACTCAGCCTGCTGTGCAGCCTCCCAACCCGTCAACAGACAGCAATACCAAACACTGTGCCACATGCCCAACTACCCCCTCTTTACAGATCAGGCCCTGACGGCCATGCACACATCTTGCCACAAGGATACGCACCCGTGTGGGTGCATATCCCACGGGTGCGTGCACATGCCTCGTGCACATGCCTCGCACGTGGTGCAGGAGTTTGTGCTATTTAGTTCCATGGTGCTTGGTGCCAGACTCTACCACTGGAAGCACTCTGCTGCTTCAGACATGGTCCACGTTGACGCTTTAGCTGTACTGTCCAGCCAGCAGGTCCTCTCCAAACTTGCATATGCGTTCAATGACTGAGTTATTTGTTCTGAGAATAAACACACCCAGCCAGGAAAAGCAGAATGCTTGATGTGCTGGATCACATAGCAGCCACACCCCCCTCACAATACGACTCGCTGCTGCAGCAGCATGGACCTGCATGATATCGTGGGATGGTATCGGTCACTGCATTGGCTATGAATCAATACACATGCACACTACCCAGGCTTGTGGCATTCATGCCGTCTTGCGAGCATCCTGCATACCACCTCCCTTGATGAAATTCACAATGCGGAGTCTTACCTGATTCCTGTCACATGTCAGCACATGTTTCAGTGTGCTAACTGTCTCTTTTGACAATGTACATGTCCAAGGGGGGGCCCCCACAGAAAGTGTATGTGCCAGTGCTGCCAGTGACTGTGGCTAACACAACAAATTCACGCCCATTGTGTTCCGCTTTTCTTCCCAGCAGGATGTTTATTGAACAGGTTGGTGGTGTTTTTCCATGTAAATGACTTGCAAGCGAATTTGCTTGTTTGGCAAATGGCCAGGCACATGTATTTGCAGTTACAGATGCATACAGTGCTTGCATGCAAGATGGGTACAATGATAAGATTGGGCAAAATGATAGTTGATGGCACAGTATTGTTGGACAAAGAGTATGTCCGAAAAAGTCACACATGTTTCATTCATATCGACTTCCCAGTCAGTGGTTCCAATGTTGGGACTTGCTCCATCTCCAACACCAGGTTGGGCATATCAACATTGTAATGTCATGGTACTTACTCACATTGTGCAATTCGTGTTACAGGCTGCAGAACATACTCAACTCCATCTGCGGTTGAACTCCTGTACCCACAAAAGAATGCTACAAATGTACGCTACACGTACTGCACAACATACGCTGACGCCTCTATCATCCCAAAGGAAGCATGATACAGAGGTTCTGAGCACACTTTGCCCCTGATAACGAAGGGGACGAGATGCATCAACACGCATTTAGTCAACCTCCTCGATGGTTGGGCCATCACCTTGACCACCTGCCCCAGCCCCTGGCATATCACCTCCCATGCCCCCTGGCATACCTCCCGGCATACCACCCGGCATACCACCCGGCATACCACCTGGCATGCCACCTGCTCCACCATACATTTTAGATACAATGGGGTTGCAGACACCCTCGAGATCCTTCTGCCGGCTTTCAAACTCTTCAACCTCAGCAAGCTGGTTTGCATCTAACCAACTGATTGTCTCCTCAACAGCCTTCGTAACAGTTGCTTTGTCCTCTTCGGACAGCTTGTCACCAGCCTGTAAAACAATACAAAATCAGCCCAAACATCCACAATCAGTAACAGGAGCGTAAAACAAAAATACAAAGCATTGTGCAATATACGAATGTGCAATACAAGACAAAGAACCTGCCGGCACAACAGGCAAGGCCATTCGTTTAACATACACACATGGGAAAATTGAGCAAAAGTATGTACCTGGTCAGAAATGGTGTTGCGCATGGAGTAGGCATAGTTCTCCAAGCTGTTCTTAGCCTCCACCTTCTTTTGCTGTGCCTCATCCTCAGCCTTGTACTTCTCAGCCTCAGAAACCATGCGCTCGATGTCCTCCTTGCTGAGACGACCCTTGTCATTGGTGATGGTGATCTTGTTGGTTTTGCCACCACCCTTATCAGTTGCAGTCACGTTCAGGATTCCATTAGCATCCATATCGAACACGACCTCGATTTGTGGCACACCACGAGGTGCGGGAGGAATCCCGGTGAGGTCGAACTTGCCCAGCAGGTTGTTGTCACGGGTGAATTTGCGCTCACCTTCATACACCTGCACAAAACTCCAGCGCATGAAATTGCAAATGGCAACATAAATGTGTTGACATCTGGCTGTTCATCAAATCATGCACACCTGCGCATTTGCATATATGGATATCTAAGAAATATTTACAAACAAGAGAAAGATGCAAGCATGCACAGAGCACAAAGCCGTGCTGAGTTAATGGTGGGAAAGAGAGCTGACACATACCTGAATCAGGACACCCGGCTGGTTGTCGGAGTAGGTGGAGAAGGTCTGCTCCTTCTTGGTGGGGATGGTGGTGTTACGGGGGATGAGGGCAGTCATCACACCACCAGCGGTCTCAATACCAAGGGACAGAGGTGCAACATCGAGCAGCAGAAGGTCTTGGACCTTGCTGGAGCCCTCACCAGTAAGAATAGCAGCCTGCATAGAACACAGCACAATGAACATCTACATCAGCATATACATTCAGCCCACCAGGAAAAGCTGACATAATTATCTTCTGCACACATGGCATGTACCAGACCGAAACAACCCAAGCAAATATTACCACATGAGGAAGCAGACACCAAAGGGAATGACACACCTGCACGGCAGCACCATAGGCAACAGCTTCATCAGGGTTGATGCTCTTGTTGAGCTCCTTGCCACCGAAGAACTCTTGTAGAAGGCTCTGGACCTTGGGGATACGGGTAGAGCCACCAACCAGGACAACATCATGCATCTCACCCTTGGAGAGCTTGGCATCACGCAGGCACGCCTCGACGGGGTCCATGCACTTGCGGAACAGGTCCATGCACAGCTCCTCGAAACGAGCTCGGGTGATGGAAGTGTAGAAGTCGACACCCTCATACAGAGCGTCAATCTCCAGGGTGGTCTGGGCGGTGGTGGACAGAGTACGCTTCGCACGCTCAGCTGCTGTACGCAGGCGGCGAAGGGCGCGGGGGTTGTTGGTGATATCCTTCTTGTACTTGCGCTTGAACTCCTGCAAGTTACATTGCCAGTGAATCGGACGATGCAGGCTCAGATAGGCACACAGATGACAACACTGGTCGACAAGGCGGATAGGTGCTTGAAGCAATGCAAAAGAAAACTAACCATCTGGTCCGTACCTGTGTGAAGTGGCCGACAAGACGGTTATCGAAATCCTCACCACCCAAGTGGGTGTCACCGTGAGTCGCCTTGACTTCAAAGATGCCCTCATCGATGGACAGCAGAGACACATCGAAAGTACCGCCACCGAGGTCGAAGATCAGAATGTTGCGCTCGCCGCCGGACTTCTTGTCAAGTCCGTACGCGATGGCAGCAGCAGTGGGCTCGTTGATAATGCGGAGCACTTCGAGACCAGCGATGGAGCCGGCATCCTTGGTGGCCTGACGCTGACCGTCGTTGAAGTAAGCAGGGACGGTGACGACAGCCTGCTTCACTGTTCCGTCGAGGTACGACTGCGCGACGTCGCGCATCTTGGTGAGCACCATCGAGGAAATCTCCTCGGGGGCAAACGTCTTGGTCTCGCCCTTGTACTGCACTTGCAGCATAGGCTTGTCCCCAGCAGCCTTTGTGACGGTGAAAGGCCAGTGCTTCATGTCATCTTGGACAGCCATGTCGTTGAACTTGCGACCAATGAGGCGCTTGGCGTCGAACACACTGCAGGTCAGCTCGACGTGAGCACGGTGAACTGCGGCAATCATTCATAACAGCAGCACCAGTAGCTGACCAACCACAACGAAGTCGAAATACTCATCACAATCGTGAGGTGGCGTTGAACATCGCGACGCCAATGCTATGTGGTTTGAAATTGTTCCTGTGAATGACCACGGCGGTGCGGGCTCAGGTGATTTGAAGATGAAACATCGTCCGCGCACAGAAACATGAAATACAGAACGATGATCGATATACAATAGTTTATACTCGGACTGTGCGGTCGCATTAGGACACATAAGACAGACGCCACAGATGCTCTAGAAGGGTCTTCCGACCGGAAGAAGCGGCCGGCGCAAATGCTGCGACAAATTTAGATGAACTCAGCAACATAGAATGCACAAAAATTGTATGACTGACAAACAGACATGTTTGCGCAGGATGTACTCGAGATCGCCAGCACAAGGCTCGGCACTTTGAACGAAAGTCAGTGCATTCTAGATGGGTCGCAGAGCAATGCCGTTGCGGCACAGACTACAGTAATTCATATATACTTAACTAGTCAGTCATGTTCATGTTGACATCACTATATCCACAGAAGGATCGTACGTGTTGGTCGGGTTCATCGCGACCTGGTTCTTCGCTGCATCACCAATGAGCCGCTCTGTGTCGGTGAAGCCGACATACGAGGGTGTAGTGCGGTTCCCTTGATCGTTACTGATGATCTCCACACGGTCATTCTGCCAGACACCAACGCAACTGTAGGTTGTGCCAAGGTCAATGCCGATGGCAGGAGCGGACTTTGCCATTTTGAAAACTGTCAAATTTGTCTGAGAAACGAGTTATCGATACTTGATATTGAGATATAATGTTGGGCCTGCATGCGCGGAGGAATATATACAGTGGCGTCTTTGTTGTGGACCAGACCAGTCGCCGGCGCTGTGCATGGTGTCGGCACTTGGCGCTGGCATGCTTCGGGAAGCTTCGCGCTTGGACTAGATGTCTCTATGTAGGTCCATCCACGCTGTACGAGGAGGTTCTGGACAGAGAGCATTTACTGTGCATGAGTCCTTGAGAGCAGTGCGTTCATCCAGCATTCGTGGTGCAGCAACATTGCTCTGTGCAACTGCAGCGCTCGAGGCTGCTTGAGCAGGAACGCCTCCGACATCCCGGCTCCTTGCCGTGCGCCCGAGTGACACAACAGTGGAATGTCGCACCACTTTGACTGAATTCGGACGCTGATGCTTACGAAGGCAAGTGCAGTGCTGATTTGGCTGTCTGTTCGACTCGACGCTGCTGCCTCAAGAGGCATCGTTTCGCCGCATCGTTTGGCCAGATTGAATTTTGCTGTCGAATCAGTGAGTCAACGATACAATTCCTCATTGGTGTTGGAGCGCAGCCTGGTTTGTGGTCGCTGGTTGTGTTGCCACACTCGTGTGGCACCATGTTGTAAGGACGGTGCCATTCAGTGACACAGCGTTGGGTTACGTTTACTCCGTACGAATCCCTAATCCAAGCATAGGTGCTTCTTCAGCATCTTGCAGCACTGTCTGCATGCTATCAAACGTGTGATCGTTTGTGAGCAAGTCTATGAACCCGTCGTTGTTACGTGGCGAGCTGACACAGCGACAGTGCCACAAAGCCCTGGCGTACGCACTCCACGCCATGGCGGCTGTGCGTACATCATCCACAGCTTCCGGATGTAAAGGTTGGGACTTGTCTTGACCGACAGAGCAATCCCGCAGTCCGCACCATCACACAGCGCAACCGACAGGACAGGCCATGCCGCACAGTCATGGTCTCCGAAATAGCGTATACAGCAGTTACAGGCCAAAGAATATCCACCTAATCGATGAACAGACAAATCAATATGCATGCCAGGCCACAGAATCGGAGCTCTGCAAATAACAGTTCAGCTGGTGTGGCAACAACTATGGTCGCACTCCTCACAACAGAAGTCGAGTATTATCTGAGACTGTCTTACGACCACCGCACATGAAGCCACGCTCGCACATGTCGCAGTGCATCAGTCGGTGATCCTGTCTCTACCACAGCCCTCACATCATCATGCCTACAAGCATGCATCCTGTGGACACACAGCATGCCCAGCCGGCTCACAGGGCTGACACGGCACCCGGCAGCATGCACGTGCCCACACAGTCACCCACTGCGGCTGCAACAGCACAACACACCGAAGGATGTGGCCCCAGAACAAGTCTACTAACCATGTATATCAATTATTTTCCCTGTCACGTAATCCCTAGGCCCGCCAGTTCGCTTCACCGAAGCCCGTCTGGCTGGGCGCGTGTGCCGTCGCCAGCTTCAAAGCTTTCCCGCCTCAATCAACACAGTGCATAGCAGAGCAGGTGCCCCCGAAGCATGGGCGCAGCCTGCTCAGTGCCAGCCACAACTTCTCTACAAGATGCTCCTCCACCATCATAGCACCAGACGTGAGCATCCCTTTGCACTCCCGTGTCATACCAGCCGAAACAAGCGATCGCAAGCCGGCTGTCACCGCACACACCCACACACGCCTGTGCACGCCTGTGGCGACCCCTTGTGTTCTGCCGCTAGTGTGGCCACATGGGAGGGCACGGGTGCGGCCGGCAGCGCATGCAGATTACGAGTCGCTGTTGCGGCCGATGCGGCTGACGCGGCTGAGCGCCAGCCTCGCGAACGGGTCGTTCCGGCGCACTGTCCACCGCACCTTGCCGGACAGCTCGCCCGCCTTCACGCCCCTGCACCGCGGCTGTGCACAGTCAGCAACCCGCCAGTGGCATCGCGCCGCAGCCGCGCCGGGTGGCGACGGCTGCGACCACATACGCCATTTAGCTGTGAGGAGAACTGCTGGGGAGTCGACGCCTAAACCACAAGCGACCGCCCAAGAACACTGGACCCCAAAACCATCAAGTACACGCCACATCCCCGGCACGTGAGCCCCCAAACCTGGGTACGAAGCGAGATGCCGGGGAAAGTCTCCCAAGGGGAGGGACTCCTGCAGGCAGGGGGAGCGGGGGCGCACCCGTGGTAGAGGGGCACGGAGAAGGGCCACTCCTCGCGGATGACGGGCCACTGCGGCGTGGTGTGGCGCGGCAGCGGCATCACGGACATGAGGGGCAGCGCGCCCTGCGCGATCGTGCGCCGGCTGCGGCGGTTGCCCGTCTCGTACGACAGCTTGAAGCGCAGCATGCGGCCGCGGATGTGCTCGACGTGTGCGTGCTTGCAGTTCAGCTTCAGCTCGTTCTGCACGCGCAGACGGGGTGTCAGCCTGACGCACTGTCAAGGAGGAGGATCGGGGCCTCCTGCGCAGCGCTGGGGCGACGTGCGCCGGTGGGATACACGGCAGATCAGCGCGGGCGCGGCGCTGAGCGTATCGTATGTGGGCTGGCGGCAGCAGGTTCATGCTTGTGGCACAGACGGCAGCAGATGAGCTGGGACTGGCGCGCCGGCGGCCTCGCCACCTGTTCTGGCGACAGCAGCCACTTGACAGCGCACGGCCTGATATGGCACCGACCGACCGAGGCCAGGAGGAGCGAGGCCCGCATCACAGGCCAGGCCCGGTGACGGACAGTGGAGCACATCCATGCAACAGGCCACAACACTGTGAGTATCTGCAGCGACGTCTGGCACCGCATGGCGTGGGTGCGCGTGTGGCGGGGGGAGAGGCACCTTCCACTCGACGGCGGCGGCAGCAGTGGAGGAGGAGGCCTTCGCGGGCTGCTGGAAGTCGTCACCGTGCACGCGCAGGCGGATGCTGGCGCCGCGGCGCAGCGCCGGCAGCTTGAGGTGGCGCAGGCGCAGCTTCGAGACGTGCTTGCGCACGCGCGAGTGCATCTTGCGCTCGAGCAGGCCGTGCGCCTTGAGGCCCCCCATCGTCACCACGAAGTCTGCACACGGCGGTGCAGCGTCAGCGAGCACACAGACCCCTTCGCGGCACCCGCCGGCGCCTCGGCTCAGACGCCGGCGACCGGGCCGGGCTTGCATGAGCACCCCTGCACGCCTCAACGAGGAGCAGCACGGCCAGCAAGCACACTGCTACAAGTGAGCGACACGGCGCCCCAGCTGTGACCCTCCAGGCGCTGAAATCGACAATACAATCTACGGCCATGCTGCAGCTGCAGAGCACGCGAACCACCGCAGGCAGTGCAAGCCGCGGCACCGGCGCCGCAAGGCTGCCGATAATACTAGGGATCACTCTATGTGGATGCTCTGCCATAAGGTGGCGCGTGCTGGTGTGCGTTATCGAGCTCGGCAAAACGCGGGGGCGGGGCGGCGCACTCTCGATGCTGTCGGAGACGACCTGGGCGGGGGAGAGCACGGCGGGCAGCGTGAAGACGGCGGCAACGGGCTTGTGGTCGCTCGAGTCGGCCTCCGCGACCATGAAGTACCCCGAGCACAGCGGGTGCATGCTGTGCGGCATGTTGGAGTGCCACAGCACGCGGTCGCACCACGCCGGCAGGCGGTGCGGCTTGTACACGATCGACGCCTCCCGCTCCACCTGAATCCACACACGCGCTGTCGTCGGTGGCGTTGGGGTGCTCGTGCGTTGCCCCGGCGGTGACCCCTGCCTCTCCGACCGTGCCAGTGTAACACACACGCTGTCCCGCACGCATGTCACCCGCCGCACCGGTTGCTACAACTCCCTGTCGTGCACAGCGCATCGCGCAATTCGCTCAGCGAGAATTCGGAAATGAGCAAACCAGGGGAAGCAGCAGGCAGACACCGCACACAAGCAGCTCGCACGCTGGTTGCCACCGCACAGCAGCCGCTGGCATGAGAGCCGGAGAAACAGTCTCTTCTTTTCGCTCTTTTATTCATTTGTTTGGTCGCCTTGAATGGCGCACGTGGCCCGTGTGCCGGGCGGCGGCGGGGGCCGGGGCGCGCACCTTGAAGGTCGGAGGGTACGAGATGTCCGCCTCGTGAAAGTCCACGAAAGCCTTGCCGGCGAGCTGCATCGCGCGCAGCTGGTCGTGCGCGAGCAGCGCGTCGTAGCTGCCAGTCTCGTGCGCGTGGCGCAGGTCCTTCTGGAAGCGCGCCGCGAGCGCGTCGCCGGGGGAGCCGTCGCGGTAGTCCAGCGCGCCGCCGTAATTCAGCCGGTAGTTGAGGTCCCCGAGGAAGAAGACGTGGTGGAACGATGACAGCAGCGCCTCGCCGGTCGGCCGCAGCCGCAGCTCCCGCGCGATCGTCTGCACCCGGCCTGCGGCTCGTCAGGCACGTGTGCATGCATGTCGACACAGCGTGCAATGACTGCAGAGTAAATCGGCTTGAGCTCACACAACAACAGAAGCTGCAGAGGGGCCCCGGCAGCGCGGGACCGCAGAGGCGTACACACTGGCGCAACACCCATGCACGTGCGCAGTCCATGCATGCAGCAGCGTACCCGGAACATCTTGTTGCGCTCGGCGGTGCGGCTCTGGTGGGCGGCGAGGTGGGCGTTCACGAAGCAGATCTCGGTGCCCCAGACCTGGCACGAGATCGCGACGGCGCCCTTGTTCAGGCCAACGCCGGCGACGCCTGTCGCCACGCACGACGTGCTCGCGCCCCCGAGCAGCGTCATCACGTCCCGCCGCGCCAACACCTGCACCCAGCGGGGCCGTGACGCCTTGGTGTCACGTTGCCGTGACAGAACAAACGGGCCCACAACAGGCATCCCGGTCGTTCTATACCGCTCGTATAGAACCTGGTGCAGGGTTCCGGCGACAGGGCACCCACAACCAGTCAGCCCCTTCACACGCGGTCAGTCAGCCCCTTCACACGCGGTCAGTCAGCCCCTTCACACGCGGCGCTGAGGTGCCACACGAGGCAGGTGGCGTGCCCCCGACCTCAAGCACTGGCGCAGCCGGAGGCACAGGGCGGGGGTGTGGCGCGCACCACTAGCCGCATCTGGCCCATGCTCGCGTGCTTCCACACCGCGTACGGCGCATCATATGACGCTGCGGACATGTTGGGCGCTCCGGCGTTGACGGCGGCGGCGACTAGGTCCGGCCACGGCACATCCGCTGCGCCTCCCGGCGGCACCTGCAAACGCGTCTGCCCTGTCACCCTCCCAGCCATGCATTTAAGAGTTGACTTACACAAGCACGACCTGCTGAACCAAATTCACCGCACAGTGACTGCGACCGATGTGTTCCCAGCTCTACTGGACCCATCGCGACGCAGACAGCTGGCGTGAGATCTGCCAGGTCCAGGGAGCCCATGCATCTGCATGAGACGGGCTGGCATCTCGTCGCATCATCCTGTTGATGTCCGAGAACAGTGTGGTGCATATCACACGGCTCGGCAGCTGTGTACTTCCTGCAGGGGGCCTGAGCACAAACAGGCGGGGTCTGGCGGGGGCGTACGCGGCCGAGCTGCTCCCCGGCCTCCCCGACCGGCGCCGGCATCGCCGATACTGACAGGCCGCTCCCGAAGCTATCACCGCGCGCGTGGCCCGGCTCCGGCGCCGTTGCGAGCGCGAGGCCCGACGGGGTGCGCCCGCTGCCGGGGCCGTGCAGCACGCTCTCGCTCGTCCCCGACGGTGACGGGGAGCTGCTGAGGTGGCGGAGGTCATGCGCGGCGACGAGCGTGAAGTCCCCGCGCGGCCCCGCGAGGCTGGTTGCGGCGGCGGTGGACAGGGAAGAGGGCCCCGCGCTCGTGACGGCGGCAGCAGCGGCGGAGGAGGACGAGGCCTTTGGGCTGAAGCTGCGGCGGAGGGAGCCAGAGGAGGCAACGAGGCCTCGCCAGGCGCGCGAGAAGAGGCGGTTCCGATGCGATGCTGACGAGCCGTCGGGGGTTGTCGTCGGCTGACAGAGCATCTCCGTCTCCCCTGCAGCCGAGTCGCCTATCGCAGCAAAAGGTTGAGAGTGCTGATCTGCCGCGCCGCCATCCCAGCTTGAACAACATCACTACTGGCGCCTAGGCAAACACGCCAGTTGGAACGGCTTCGTCGATCAGACACAGGGGACCCCAGCAAAGCACGAGGATGATACATGCGATGGAGGCAACCTGAGCGGCCGCGTGATGGTAGGTCATGGCGACACCGCAAACTATCATGCATACATGGGCCACGACACGGGACGAGCTTGAGCCTGCTCTTGTGACCAGGGGACTGCAACAGGAAGAAAGTACAAGAGCGCGGGTGGCTGCATGGCAGAGCACTAAAGCACAGTGCAAACAACGTGACACCAGGCGGCCACTGGTTGTGGCCAGAGGTGGTGACGTGCGCACCAGTGGACAGCCGGGGGGTGTTGCTGTTGGACGTTGTGGCTGGGCCACGGGACGTCTCAGGCGACAGCGACAGCAGGCGTCGGTCGCGGGAGCCGCCGGTGCTGACGCCGCTGCGTGCTGAGTCCTGCGCCTCCCGCGCGCCGCTGCTCGGCCCGCCCCGCCCCGCACCGAGCGCGCCGTCCTCCTGCAGCCGGCCCCCCTCCCATTGCTGCATCTGCCGCTGGATCTCCTCGGCGATGTCATGCATGTGCTCCACGACGACGGGCGTCGAGCTGGCGGGGGAGATGTCGCGGGTGAGCTCGCTCGTAGCGGCCGACACGCCGGACAGCGGCCGCGACGCAACCTGCGTGCTGCTGTCTGCGCTCGTGCGGCGTAGCCCTGCGCTGCCGTCCTCCATGTGCGCCGCGGCGATCATTGGCGACGCCGAAGATGTCGCCCCCGATGCCGCGGTGGGCGTGTTGGCGCTGGCCGGGGACAGCGGTGATGCGCCGGCGCTGTACCCCTTCTCCGCAAGCCGCTTCGCCGCGGCCTGCGACGGGCCGAGCGGCGGAAGTGTGGAAGACGCCGGCCCCGCCAGACCCTGCGGCCGCCCGGCGGCGGTGGCAGCACCGCTGCGCGCCACTGCCGCGCCGCTGGACGCAGCGTCCGGGAAGGTCGCCGGCCGCGGCGGCGGCGCGCCCGCCGGGGTGCCAGTGCTGCGGAACACGGTGATGCCGCTGCTGCGGGTTGCGGTGAGCACGAGCGACGAGGTGCCCATCTCAGCAACGTCATTGGACACCGATGCACTTGCGAGATCCAGTGACACAAGGCCGTTGCCAGTGCCGCTGCTCGGCATGCGGTCCGCGATGGGGCCGTCTGCCGCGTTGCCGGACGTGACAGATGTCCATGACCCGGGCGCCGTCGATGTCGTGTGTCCATACGTCTCCCCGGGCGCAGACGAGGTCGTGTGGCCGCCGGGGTTGCGGGTCGACGCCTGCAGGGGGTCGCTGCCGCCGACGCTGCCGGTGGTGGTGCTGCGCGGCGGTACAAGCGTCAGTGCGGCGCCGGTCTCGCCGTCGGTGATCGGCGCCGCCGGGTCTGGGGCTGACGGATTTGGGCCGGTGTAGCCCACGTCGCGATGTCGGGCCGCGGCAAGAGCCGCGGCAGCCGGCGGCGGTGCGAGCATCGTAGCCGCCGCCACGGCAGGCACGGAAGGGAGCGTGATGCTTGTCTCGGTGGGCGCCGTGCCGCTCGGGGGGGGCGACACGCTGGAGCGGCCAGAGGTGTGCACCCAGGTCGCGAGGGTCGCGCCTTGCACCGAGGCCGTCGGGGTCATCGAGTCGTGCAGCACGTCGGAGGGCCCCGTGGAGCTTACGCCCCCAAGGCTGATGTCGCGCATAGCATGCATGTGTGGCAGGTCGAACAGCGAGTCCTCCCCAGTGACAGGCGGGTGCAGCGCGGTGTCCGCCGCGGCCGCCGAGTCCTCGTCGGACGGGCGCGAGCCCTGATCCGCAGCCTCGGCACCGGCCGGGGCCGTCGTGCCTGGCCCATCGGGCATGATCTCAACAGCCGCCGGAGAGGACGGCGATGAAGGCATCGAGCCGATGCCGCTCGAGCTCGCGGCGCGGCCGCCGCGGTCACCGTCGGCGGAGCGCACCGACACGAAGTCTGACGCCTGGCCGGAGCCGCCGCCCGTCATTCGCGATGCGCCCTCGGTTGCTGTGAAGAACGCCGTCGCGCCGGTGTCCCCCCGGCCCGTCGCGTGCATGTCTGTGAAGGCGAAGCTCGGGTTCGCGGTCACGGCCTCGCTGCTGTCGAGCGTGCTGTACAGCGCGGGGGCCGCGTGCGCGCCCGCGACGCTCGCGTCGCCTGCGCCACCATCAGAGTCCACCGGCAGGTGGCCAGTGAACGCGGACATAGAAGGCGTCGGGGCGGAGGACGGGGACGGCGGCGACCGGAACATCGGGACGGACGAGGCGCTGGTAGTGGTGTTGGAGTTTTCGCCGCTCGCAGGGGACGGGGCAGCCGCGCTGCCCGATCGCGAGCGGGCCCACTCCGCCAGCGAGTCCGGCAGGGCCGACGGTGGCCGCGGCCGCGTGGGGCTACGGCGGCTGGTGGACCGCAGGATCGGCGTCCGCTCCGGGGAGTCCCACGGGGCGGGGTCCATGCTGCGGCTAGTCGGCAACGAGGCGGGCGTGGAGAGGCTGCCGCGGTGGCGGGCTGTGGTCTCGGGGGAGGGGCTGTGTACCGCGGCCGGGCGGCCCCGGCCGATCACACCCCGCGGGCGTGTGCTGCGGGCGCACGCCGCCTGCTCCCGCGCCATCTCCCGCGCGCTGAGGATGTCTGCGTCGCTGGCGGGTGCGTTGGCAAAGGCGACGGCACGGCGGCCGCGGGCGGCGGCACCGAGCGGCGAAGCGCTCCGTGCGCGCTCAAACGCCGCTCGTGCAACCACGGCGCCCGCCGCCGCGTGGCGCGTGATCGTGTCGCGGGCGCTCGGGCTCTGCTGCGCAAGCACACGCTCCAGCTCCGCGACCAGCGCCGTGTGCTGTGCGCTGCGGCCCTTCCTCCGCAACGGCAGCCGCGGCGAGCTGGCGTGCAGCCCCGCGCTGCGGACATCGCCACCCGGCTGCAGCGGCACACTCACCGCGTCGGCGCTATTGGCAGCACTGCCAATCGAAGCAAGGCCTGGCCATGCCGCAGCAGGGGCGCCCATCTGCAGCGGCGCCGATGCCGTCTGATCCCACACGTGCCGTGGCCTTGGGCCAGACGCCCCACCCTCCGAGCCGCTCGACGAGTACATCACCGATTCGACGCAGATGTCATTGCCATCGAGGTGGCGGCCGATGCGGTCGAAGCTCGATGACGCACCGGGCGTCGGGCTGTCGCTGCTCGACGGCGCAGCCGCTGACGACGGCCTGCGCGCGCCGCTGCCGCCGCCCCGCGGCGGCCGGCGGCTCTGCGCGCGGGCCTGCGAGCGCGCATGTCGCACGGCTGCTGCCTCGAACTTCGCGCTGTCAGACGGCGCCAGCGCGGCCGCGGCGGCGCCGCTGCCGCTTGTGTGCGCGAGCCATGTGTCGCCGTCCGGGTCCACCGTCGAGAACTCCGCGAGCCCTGGGTACGAAGTCAGCAGCTGCATCGTGTTGGGCGCTGTGTTGCTCGTCGACAGCAGCGGCGATGTCGGCGCCGCGGCTACCGGTGACACCGTTGCGAGCTCCTGTGTGTCCGCCGCATCATCCCGGCCGCCGTGCTCGCTGCCAATCACCGTCGCGCACGGAGTCACCTCCGTCGAGGACGGCGGGTATGACGGCGTGTATCCGCTCGCCCATGGCTCCGACAGGTTGCCAAGCGAGATGTCGGTCACCGAGCGCTCCCGCATGAGCACATGCGGCAACGCGCCAAGCATGCCCGCACCGCCCATGGCCGCCGCCGCTGGTGCCTGCATCGCGTCGGCCACGCGCACCGGCTCCCACTGCCCGGCGCTGCCGCTGCTCTGTCCGCTGCCGCTGCCACGGGTCCCCGGGCCATACGCCGACGCTGCGCCGATCGACAGCGGCCGGGGGTTGATGAGCAGATCCGCCGCCGCGTGCGGAGGGATCTCCTGCCCAGCAATATCCTCCCCGACCGGCCCGTGCTGCCCGCACAGCGACGGCAGGGCCGCCGAGTCCAGCCACTCGGCGGCGCGCTCCTGGGCGCCAAACACGAGCCGGCCGCGGCCCTCGCCGAGACCCCTCCGCCCCGGCCCCCACGGCGCCGCCCGGCCAGCGCCCATCGGCGGCCGAGTCGCCGCAGCTACCCCGGCCTGCCCTGCCGCCTCCTCCCAGAGGCGCTGCGCCGACCCAGCGCCCTCCGCGTCCAACGGCAACAGCGCGCCGGAGGCCGATGCCTCGGTGTCCTCACCGCTGCCCACGTCAACATCGCCGCTGAGTTCCGCTGTCGGCTGCGGTGACACGTCCCCTACAGAGGTTCCTGCCGAGGAGCGGACGTCAGAGGAGCTGATGCGCCGGGTCGAGTCCTCCAGCGTGCCCTCCGGCTCTTCCAGCACCACCGGCATAAGATTCAGGCTGCGCTCGCTCTTGATCCGCCCGGGCATCGGTGGCGCGATCATCCCGCCGTCCCCGCCCTCCCCCGTCTCCACCTCCGACCGCGGCTCTAACATCCGCGCAAACCCGGTGCCGCCATCGACGAACGCGCCCCCATCATCCACCTCACCCAGCTCAGCGCTCTCCGACACCGTCGGCAACGTCGGGAAAGCGCCGCTCGCGTTCGCATAGTGCATCGTCCCGGCCTCGTCAACGTACGCCGAGCGTGCGCCAGACGCGAGCGGTGCCTGCGGCATCCCGCCGTCTTCCAGGCATGCCTCCTCATCCTCTTCCCCTTCTGCACCCGGCCACACGTCCCCCATCCCCGCACCCACCTCCATGCCCTCACTTAGCGCACCAGCCGAAAGCTCCTCCCCATGTATGGCGAACTCGCTGGAGTGGCCGGAGTACTCGGACCGTGCGGAGCGCCAGTCGGAGGGCGCCTCCTCGGAGAGGATCGACTGGGACGGCTCGGGGGAGTCGTCGAGGTAGAAGGGGGTGATCTCTCCGGCGGCGCGGACCGCGCCGCTGTCCTCATCGTGCAGGCCGCCGCCGCTGCCGTCGGGGATGCGGCCGGTGTCGCTGAGGGCGTCAGAGATGACGGAGGGCTCCGGGGTGATGCCGTTGCCGGTGTTGAGGGCTGCGGGGAGGAGCTGGGCGGCAGCGCTCGTCATGCTCGGGCGGCTGGGAGCGCTGTAGGCTGATTCCTGGGTGCCGACAACGATCAGGTCGTACACGCCCCTGCATGAGTCGAACCCGTCAGTGCCTTGAGGAAGCGGCATCGGAGGTGCTTGTGGGTGAGGACGGACTGCTTGAAGCGGTACCCGAGAGCTAACTCTGTGTCTGGTGGTCGAAGCGGGCGTGAACAGTATTGAACATGGTGTGGTCGGCATTAGGCTCGACTTGTTGGGCATCGGTGGACTACCATGGGGAGGCTGGAACCGCACATCTCACTGTCAGGGAAGCATGTCGAGAACGCCGGCGATGGTGGAGCATTGCCCATGTTCCAGGTCAGGACCAGGATGCGGATGGGCTTCGCTTCTATGCGGTTGAGGTACTGCGCCTGCACTAGCAGCCGGCCACGCCTGTGGCCTTTGTGCTGGCAGTCCAGCCAGAATGGCTCAGACAGCGCGGTAGTGACAGAGTCCGCATCACTGCCATCCTGCATTCAGAATGCAACGTGTGCATAGGAAGTTTCATGCCTTTGAAGTTGCAGACGCGCCATTGTCACTTCGTGCATGGGTGGCACTACTACGCCACAGCCAGGAGAGGCCCCCCGCCGTGGCGACAGCGTATAACTTGACGTAGACACAGAGATCCAACACACACATGATGATGTTTTCATACCTTCTCCGGGTCCGCGCTGGGAATCAACCTGGCTTGGTCCAGGAGGCTGGGCAGGTCCGACGAAAATGAACACATAGAGCGCCGAAACCCAATTTTCAGCGGAGGAACCTTCACCACTTCAATCTGGACTGTACATCTGAGCGGTTTAGGATGCGGAAGATCCACAACAGACGTCAGCTGCCATTCGGGGCTGCTTTCTGCCCGCACCACCTTGCTCGATGTCTTGAAGGCCACCGTTGCGTCATCCTTCAGTAGTGATACGATGACTTGAGTGTCAGCAACATGACCGGCTGTTGTCCACAGGTTCTCGCCTCGTATGACATGCAGAGCCAGGCGGGTGATCTCCCGCTGCGGACAGCCGTTACCTGCATCAACAAAACTTCGAACTTTGAAATCTATGCACGTATGTGTTCAATGACTTGATGTAAAGGACTCTCGATGTGGTAGCCATTTGAATGGCCGTTGTGAGCTGAACCCCTCGCATGAACATCGCAAGGACCAGCAAGCCCTGATTCAGCACCAAAACAAACAGAGAAATACTCTGGCACCGTTCACTGAGTTGAAGTGCAGCTGCCAGCACATCGATCTGGAGGACGTGCGTCTGCAACAACACGGCACTTGTGCGCACCTCCCATTCTTTTCACAGCTGTTTTACACCGACCATAGCACCATAAACTTCTTGAACAACTTGACTGGTGAGTGGGAGTTCAAGCGATGCGCATTCCAAAGCCAAATTGTACCAACGCTGATGGGGCCCAGTGTCGACAGATCACCACCTGACTACAGCACCCGAAGAACACGTTCAGCAAGTTAAGATGATGAACGATCACTCTAAGCTGCAGAGACCAGTCGGGTAGCACAGTGCGCCCTCTCGTGACGCCCGACTGAGTAACATCGCCACCAAGGTGGTACTTTGCAACAGTGCAGCTGTATCGACGCTTGATCTGCAAAACTGCATTCTACTCTTTATCACGGGCATATCTCCACAGGCAACGAATAGGCTACGAAATCCTTGGCACGCGTGGATGCCGTAAGCTTGAAAGCGCTGACAACTCAGGCGGAGATGCATGCAGTTGTGCTTGCGGTTGAACACATCCGCGTGAGCGCTGTAATATGTTGTAATCTGATTGATGCTTCAGAAGCATACTTCCGAGGTGCAGCAAATACCTGAACAGGTGGGCGAGCTTGACACAGCCACCGGGGTGCCTAAAGGCGCTTTCTCGCGAGTCAGTGAACTGTCCGGCGGGCTCCTGCGTAGCGGCTACCCACTGAGGCTAGTTCAGTCTACCGGACGGTAACAGAACACCAGCGGGGCCCTGTAGGAATCACACATCTTTTCGCAGCTATGCGGTTGGAACCGCACGCCTGCCGATGGTACTGGCGCTGATGCTCCCGCTTGACACCAAACCATGACCGCCGAACCGTACGCGTGCCCATTGGCGGGAACGCTCCTGGTTTTTTGTACCCACTGATGTTGACGACGCTCACCTGTCAACATTCCCACACCCACTTGGCCACAACCTTTTTGATTGCAACACCATTGGGACCCATGATGGCCGTATGCGGGTACGTTTGCCTAGACAGCTCGTGCAGGGTTACGCGACACAGCAGACCGGAATGATGCCGCGCAGTCTTTCACATCTCGACCTTGACACCATCGGTCCTCTTGTGCTATAGCAGAGGTAGTGCAGGTACCGGTGCATGCGAAATCCAGCTGCGCGGGATGCTTTTTGACTTGTTTGACCGCTTAAACTGCGCAAGCTGCAGCTGTCCGACCGCGCAGAGCAGCGATCACGAAGCTGTGGAGCTCACAGCCGTACAAATCCGAAACAGCATCCGCGTGCAAGTAACTTGTGTACTTGCGCATATCGTCCTGGTACCGGCAAGATCACCGCGATGTACACAATCGCAACGGCACAGTGTGTGCGTCCTGGTGCCAGCCGCTAGTGAACGGTCACCGCCACCGCAGCGCCAAGATCCCCACACAAATTCCCGACTGCGAGTGCTGGCTTTGACCGGATCTGGAGCATTTGTTGCACAGATGCTGCCTAGTTGGAATCGGACTTCGCGATGTCACGTCGTGAGCGCAGGCTGCATTACGAGTTCATGCGCCTGAGGCATGGTTCCTGTAGACAAATCAATGCCGTCAATGTGTTATTTATGTTCAGTTCCGGGATCATGTTGCGTCTCAGAGAGATTCTGGCATCCCGATCGGTCTCATCACAATTCCGGACAATGACCACTCCCCAGCAAGCCCCATGATGCCGAATTATCCATTAACGACACGTCTTTTATCTGTGCCGGTCGGCGTGTTGCATCGGCGAGCCTTGTGAAAGTGCTGTGCCCAGGCCCGTTATGCACAGGCACGTACTCTTCGGGCGTCAAGCGAGTGCTTTCCCATCAGGCAGTCTTCCGGCACCACGCTCGACGGCACGCGTAGCATGTGAGGCAAGCGAGCCATCAACAACGTTTACGCAGGGTGCTCTGGCATTTCACTCGGCCAAGCCACCAAGTAGACATGTGATCTGGTACTCTTGGCTCACGGGGCTCATCCGCAGCAGCACTGCTGAGCATGTGCAGAACGTGTACAGCTTTCTGTGCTGCAGCCACATGTCCATCTGACTATTCAGTACAGCACAAGCAAAAGGCATGACATGTTGAAGTACCATCCACGTGGTTGCACAGAGATGCAGATCGCCCATCCCATGTCTGTGAGTGCAGCTGGGCCCAGGCTACCCCCGCAGCTGCGCAGCTGCAGTCATGGTAGAGGCACACATCGCACGCATGCACAGCATGCACTAAGCCAACCCAACGGTTCTCAACCTATTCCCCTGTATCTGTGGCACGGCCAGAGCACTCTCACACCGCCCAGGAGCGGGGCCATGCAACCACGGAAAGAGACGCGAGCAGCACTCCTCCACAACGGCAACATCCGCCACACTTACTCATGACACACACGTTGCTGCCGCAGCCGGGCCACACACCGGCACGCCCCTCCGCCGAGTCCACCCTCATAGCAGGCGCGGGAGGGCGGGGCTGCAGCGGCGCCTACGCGAACCAGGTCTCCGTGCTGCGGCCGTCGGCGAAGATGGCCATGCAGTGGCGGTGGAACGAGTCGAGGCTCGCGCGGCGGGAGGGCTCGCGCTGCAGCAGCTGCAGGAGGGGTGGCCGGAAGGCCCCGAGCAGGCGGCGGTCGCCCTCCTGAAGCTCCTCCCACGGCAGCGGCTTCGCCCCGAGCAGCTGCGCCAGCACCTGCACAGCACCCTCGATCAAGCACTGCCGTTCTGTGACAAAACAATGCTGTCTATGACTGCCACACATCTGCATGTTGCTGCGATGTCCCTGCACCTGCTTGTCAAAGGTAGGCACTGTGACGACATGCAGCACCACGGCGCGCAGCCGCTGTCTACATCGCCTTGTCTGTGAATCGGCGTTCTCAGGGGCCACAGAGCCAAGCTGCTCTCAGTTGCGCGTCGCTGCAATCGATACATCGGCCCGGAAACGGCACCGCACGGCCCCGCACGTCCGGACGTGCTCAATGGCACACAGCCCGCGTGGCCGCTGCAGGCCTGGCAGGGGCAGAGCGCCAGGAAGGCTTGCACTCGGCTGACACTGGCGCTGCATGGCAGTGCACCACAGCCACTGCGTGGCAGTGCACCACAGCCACTGCGTGGCAGTGCACCACAGCCACTGCATGACAGTGCACCACAGCCAGGCTCTGTCGATCCTGTTTGCGGATCACGCCGCCGGTCTCAGGCGAGGTATGGCACCTGCTCAACAGCGGCTGCTGCGCAGGAGGACACCGGATAATGAGGCCGTTTGAATGCGGCGTTGGCGACGGCCGCTGGCCACGGCCTCGCACGCAATGCACACTTGTCGCCACACCGGCACTGGCGGTTGTGGCATCACGTATCCAGAGGACCGTGGTAACGCCGGCTACTGGCATCGAGCCACCGAGTGGCTTCAGCTGCGCTGTGCTGAGCCCGCTCCATGAGCATTACATGCCGAGCTGCGTACGCGCCACTGGCGTGCCTGAGAGCATGCATTGCATGCCATGCGTGCTGCCAGCGCACTGCCACGCACTCCTTGCCAGAACGGCGACACCAGGCGTGGTGTACCAGACCACAGTGCCACCGAAGCGGAGAAACGAGGAGGGGCAGATGCGCAGTGTCATGCTGGTGCTCCGTGCTCCGTGCTGTGCTGTGCTGTGCTGTGCGGAGCGGCGCACCTCGTCGCGGCCCAGCACGGCGACATCGAGCGCCGGCCGGCCGGTGAGCACCTCGAACGCCATCACGCCCAGCGCCCACGCGTCCACGGCCTCGGCGGCGGTGGCGTGGCTGCGGGCGGCGACCGTCGCCTGCACCGACTCTGGGGGGGCGTACCGGAGGGCCGCGGCCAGCGGCGCGGAGTCTCCGATGCGCGCCGCCGCCGCGTAGTCCGTAATCACCCAGCGGCCCTGCCGCGGCAGCCGCAGCACGTGGCCGGGCTTGAGGTCGCGGTGCGCGTACCCCGCAGCGTGCAGCGCGCACAGCGCCTGCGCCACCTCGTCTATGGCCTGCATGTCAGCGCTGGGTGGCAGTGCTCCCCTGGGCTGCAGACCATCACTCAGACTCGGACCCTCGACACTTCATACATGGAATCCGGCAGGTGGTCAATCAAAACCAAATCGCAGCAGAAATACACCGTATCGCCAGGCGGGGGAGCGGCCAAAGGGGACTGTTGTGGAGGCCCGGTCCCGCGCTGCGCAGGCTACTGAATTTCATTGCGGCCAGGAAGCAGAGGGAGGGGGTGTGCGCACCCGCATAGACGCCCAGATGTCCGGCTTCTCCCACCTGCGCCACTCGTCCAGCGACTGCCCACGCTCGAGCGCCAGCAGCGGCGGCAGCGGGCGGCCGACACCGTCGCGCACCGCGCCGCCGTCGTTCGCGGTCATCGCCTCGGCCGGCGGCAGCGTGGCGGCGAGCGGCGGCGCGGCGCGCACGGCCGCCTCCGCGTCGTACGCCGCCCGCGCCAGGAAGAACTTGAGCGCGACCTGCCCCTTGCCGTCGCCGTCGCGCGCAAACTGCACCACCGACTGCCCTGCACCAGCCCCCGACACATTGACAGCAGTTGCAAGATGCACTGTTAGCAAGACACTGTGTGTGCGGGCATCGCCTTTCGACTCGGACAGAGCTGTATCCTCAAACATGATGGAACATATGGCATCGGAATGCGGCCCGCGACATGCATGGCTGTCGCAGCTCCGCTACTGTCACCAGTTCGTCATCTGTGCACACAATCAGAGCAACGGGCCTCTGCCGGCCGGCGGTCTGTAGCCTGGGATGGCTCGGGCCGGGGCCGCTCCGAGCATGTGTGCACCAACCCCAGTGGCCCGTGTATGTTGCTGTTCAGCCTGGGGAACGCTCAAGAGCACCAGGGAGTTCCGGTCAGTCAGTCAATATCTGTGTTTCTGGCCCACGCCGCCACGGCTGCGACCGGGTGTGCCCGTTCTTGTCACAGGGATATCGGCCGGCGGGAAGCAGATACACGCTGAGGCACACATGTGCAGCACATCATGTCAGGCCAGGCCAGGGCTGAAGCGGATTCTGCGCTCACACCAAAACAGACACAGCGCAGAGCGAGGGTCATGCCCCACGACGGCGCACGAGGAAGGTGGGGAACGGGCGCACCCCCTTGGTGCCGCTGCGAAGGCCCCAGCAGCACAAAGCGCTGGCCCTGCAGCGGCAGCGGCTGCCCCTGCAGCGAGTCCAGCTGCGCGCACAGCTCCTCCCGCAGCCGCTCCTGTGCCGCGTGCTGCGCCGTCACCTCCTGCAGCGCCAGCGACTGCACCCCCGACGAGCCGTGCGCGCTGCCGCTGCCGCCGCCCGCCGCCGCCGCGTCGTTCCGCGTCGTCAGGCCGGCGACCGTAAACGCGACGGTTGCGGTATCGGCCGGGTCGTACGGCCGGTACGCCGAGGGGGGCGTGCCAGAAGGGGCCAGGTACCATGACCCCACGGACGCGCGGCTGCGGTGCCGCGGCTCCCCCCCGGCCGCGGACGGCGTGCCGCCGAACCCTGGCGAGCTCGGCGTGCCGGGGGTGGCCGGCTGCCCGCCGTCGCCCAGGAACGGGCTCCCCGGGGGCATGCTGCGCGCTGGAGACCGCCCGTCTGACACGGCCGTGGACGCGAAGCTCGCGCCGGACGGCTGCACGAGTGCCGCGCTTGTGGTCACGCCGGCCTTGCCTGCGGCAGCACCGGCCGACGAGAACGACGCGCGGGACTTTGCGGTCTGTGGAAACGGCTCAGATTTCTCTGACGCTGCCGCGCCAGCAGCGGTGGGTTGGGATGGTTCCTCGGCAGCTGCTGTGGCAGCGCGCTTGCGCCGGCGCCGCCGCGCAACGACCAGGAGGGCTAGAACGGCCACGATCGCCACCGCAAGGAGCGCAGCCACGACCGTCGCGATGATGACTGTGGTGTTATCATCGTCGTCGCCGCGATCGCCACCCGGCCCCCCGGCGCCCGTACCGATCACCTCTCGCTGCAACACCAGCGCCCGCGGCCGCGCCTCCGCCGGCAACTCCACCTCCCCCGGCACCAGCAGCGCCGAGATGTTGTGCAGCAGCGACCCCGGAGCACACGTCGGGATGTCCACGGCCGTCAAGACTACCGTCGTCGGCGTGTCCACGGGTGCCGACAGCACCACCTGCTCTGCGTCAACCACCCCCGCCCCGGACACGTTCCCGGGGGCTGCGGGGGCGCCTCCGTCACCTAGCATGAGCGAGAGCTGCGTTGCGTCGCGGAGGGTCTGCACGACCTCCCCCTCCGGCGCCGCGGCGCGCAGGTCAGCGGCGGCGACGGTGCGCGGGATGATGTGGATGGACAGCAAGTCGTACACCTCCTCGGCGGACAGCTCGTTCTGCGCGTGGGCATACAGCAAGCCGTTGAGGTGCTCTCGCGGTGGCAGCAGCACGGTTATATTGGCGGCTGCGTCCCTCAGGAGGCTCAGTTCGGAGGGGGGCGCCACCTGCAGCACACACATGCACGCCGTGTGAGCAAACCTCCACGGCTCTCTCTTTGCAAAGCACAGCAACGGCGTGCATGCGCCTAGTCGCACGCATGCAGCGACATCTGTGGACCTGTGCTTGTCTCCGAATGGGCTCGACGGAACTGCGGTGAAGCATCCTGATGCACCGAGCACATGCATACAGGGGCACACATGTACTCAATGAAGTCTTCCAGGCAGCGGTGGCGTGGCGGACATGAAGCAGAACATGTGCGGAGGCACATGCGCCGCATGTCATGCTGCGAGGAGCAGCAGTGCGACTTGTGCCGCATGCACAACCCCGTTGGCAGCCCCAGCGATGGCGATGCCGCCAACGTGCCGTGTGTCCAGTGCGCCGCGGCGGAGCAGACTCTGGAGAGGCGCACCCGCTGAACGACGGAGGTCACGATGTCGAAGAACTCGGGGGCCGCGCCCCGCAGCGTGTCCAGCACGTGCTCGCAGCGACGCTCCTCGTCGACTCCGAGGACCACGTCCCCGACGTCCGGAGTTGTGTCCACCACACCCACTGTCACGTCGCCGGCGTCCGCCGGGGATGCCGGCGGGGGGTCCGCCGGGGGCGCGACTGACGGCGCTGGGCCCCCTGACACTGGAGGCACGGTGCCTGGGGGAGCATCTCCTGAAAGGGGTACAGCAGCGTCAGGGTCCACGTCAGGATCGACGTCAGGGTCCACATCGGGGTCCACATCAGGCAGCTGTGGGACTACCCCAGTAGGGGTTGGATCTGCAGGGGTCTCAGGCTGGGCTGTGGGCTGCGGGGCTGTCGGCGTTGGCTGCGTCGGCGTCGTGGCTGGGGTGGTCGGGGTTGCGTCGGGGGTTTCTGCTGGAGTGGCGGGAGGACCGGCATCTCCATCCAGCGGGTCGTCGGCTGGGGTGGAGGGGGTGCCCGCTGGCGTCGAGGGTGTGTCTACAGGGGTGATGGGGGTTGTACCTGTCGGAGTGTCGGGTGAGTCAACAGGCGTTGTCGGTGTCGTGTCAACAGGCGTCGTTGGGGCAGGGTCGACAGGCGTCGTCGGCGCGGGGTCGACAGGCGTTGTCGGCGCCGTGTCCACAGGCGTTGTCGGTGTCGCATCTACAGGCGTCGTTGGGGCCGGGTCCACGGGCGTGGTCGGCGCGGGGTCGACAGGCGTTGTCGGCGCCGGGTCCACGGGCGTGGTCGGCTCCGGATCTACAGGTGTTGTCGGCGCCGGGTCCACGGGCGTGGCCGGCGCCGGATCCACAGCCGTCGTCGGCGCCGGGTCCACGGGTGTGGCCGGCGCCGGATCTACAGGTATCGTCGGCGCCGGGTCCACGGGCGTGGCCGGCGCCGGGTCCACGGGCGTGGTCGGCGCCGGATCTACAGGTATCGTCGGCGCCGGGTCTACGGGCGTGGCCGGCGCCGGATCCACAGCCGTCGTCGGCGCCGGGTCCACGGGCGTGGCCGGCGCCGGATCTACAGGTATCGTCGGCGCCGGGTCTACGGGCGTGGCCGGCGCCGGATCCACAGCCGTCGTCGGCGCCGGGTCCACGGGCGTGGCCGGCGCCGGATCTACAGGTATCGTCGGCGCCGGGTCCACGGGCGTGGTCGGCGTCCCCGCGGTGGGCGGCAAAGTCGCCGGAGGATCTGTAGCAGGAGGGGAACTGTCAGGGTCACTGGGGGCCGTTGGCGCTGATGTTGTCGGAGCGTCTGTAGGGGTCGGAGTGTCAGGCGCGGAGCTCGGCGGAAGGGGCGTGTCCGGTGCAGCGTCCGGCAACGGCTGTCCTGCCGGCGCATCCGGGGATGCTGGCGTGGCAGGCGCGTCAGACGGAACCACGGGGACCACAGGAGAATCGCTAGGAACGTCTGGGGTGGCTGAGGTATCCACAGGTGCAGCAGGGGTAGTCGGGGCTGTTGCGGGTGGCACCGGCTCGGCGGGCTCCTCCGGGACAACGGCTGGGGGAGCACCGGACGGCACCGTGTCCATAGGGGTAGTCGCCGAGGTGGTGGTGGCGGGCTCTGGCGTATCTGCATGTGCAGGGCATCGGCCGCACTCGCATGCATGTGGGGTTGGCTGTGGTGGCTGCGCGCATGAGGTAGGTTGTCTGCAGCGTGTGGCATTCGCAAAGGCCAAGATGCATCTGTTCCAGGTCCCCGTGCTGTGCTGCGTGCTATGCCACGCAGCGACAAGAGACCTCGGGCGAATGTGCCTGGCACATGCATTCCTAGATGACATGCATGCATCATGCGGACTACAGGAGGCGGGAGACGCTTGGGCGCAAAGACCTCAACATGAAGGCCTGGTAGACCATGCAGGCCTGAGGGCAATCCCGGACACACCCGGCGCTGGGCTGATGCATGCATGCATGCTTGCAGAACTGAGGGATCGGTCGACCAGACCCACAGCCGTACACGGTAGAGCGGTGCGACGCGGTGGCATGCATGCAGCGCTCCAGCGTGCAAGCAGCGGATTAGTGCCCACAGACTGCGTCCCCTCCAAGCGAAGTGCTGTGTCAGCAGCGCTCCGGGAACTCTGTCACCCAAGTGGCGAGTAGCCGTGGTGACAGGGACATACCTTCTTCTGGGGCCACAGATGGGGCCGGCGCCGCCACGGGTGCGGGTGCGTCAGGGGTGTCGGCAGGCGCTGACCCCTCCCCGCTTCCTGCGTAGTCAGTGATACCGTAGTCCTGCTCCGGATCCACGTCGGGGTCCACATCTGGAGGCGCCGCCGCGGGGGGGTCCGGAGCAGTTACGTTCGCAGGGGCTGGCAGCTCCGGGGCGGGGGCGGGTGCGGGTTCAGGGACAACTGCAGCTCCTGTTGGGCCAGCTGGTGGGAGACCGGCACTGTCGGGCTCGTCAGCATCTGTATTTTCGACCGTGGCGTAGTCAGGCAGCTCGTCGTCGCTGGCGGCGTAGTCGACTTCGGCGTCAGCAGGCTCGGGACTAGCATCCTGCAGCTGCGTATACGGTGCTCACGCGTTTGTGTGTGTCAACAACAAACCCTGCGACCGGACCGTCTCCGCTCCGATGTAGAACGCCGGAAAAGGTCGAAAAAGAACACGATTTGTTGTTTAATTCAACATGGAACATTTCGAGCGCGAGACTGGGCTGCCGTGTCAATTGCCGTTAACGACATGTCAGCATCGGGCCTATGAAGGCGCATGCACATGCGAAAAAGATGTACTACGCACCAGCAGCCTCCGAATCTCGACGGAGACATGCTTGATGTTTGATGCAGACGTGCTGAATTTGTTGCCATGTGTTGGCGCCTGGCTGTTCACAGCCTTGCTGCGCCTTTGGTAGGTTTGGAGCGCATCCGCTTCCCTGGCCGCCTTGGGCAGAGCCAGCACCTGCATTAGAATTATAGCATTCAATCAGGACGTGCCTTCGAGGCAGAGTGGGCCCTTGTGTGCGCAGCAAACATGATAGCACCTTTGCATGTCGTCGACCGTTTACACTAGCGAACGTATCCCAGCTCGGCAAGCGAGAGTTGCAGACGTAAATGAGCGTGATAGAACACATTTAACACCTATTCGCATGGCGCAAAGCACTGCCATCCTCTGATAACGCGTACAGGGCTGTATACATAACACAATTCACCCGCGCAAAGCATGCCCCACCTTCACAGCTTTCCCACAGAGATAAAATCAGCCGATGCTTGATTGTGAACAGTCGTCAGCTGTGCATGTGTGCTAGCATGATCATCGAGGTGTCCCTTCGAAAGGCAAGCAAGTGCTCAGGCGCGAAGACTATCCGAACGGCACAGAAGAAGGCATGCTTGATAAAACAACATTTTTGAAACAATAGATGCGTTCATTCCTAGTAAACAAACAGATCAGGAATTGCGGGCCACAGAGCGTACCGTGCTGACTGATTCCGACACAGAGAGCGATCCACATATCAAGACAAGCAGCGGAACGGCAAGATACATAATGACATAAATAAAATGTGCAATTCGCCGTCTACTCCGTCAGGAAGCACTGCAGCCTACGCCAACAGGTCCTCTGTGCGCGTTGTTGCAGGCGCAACAGAGCTCCGAAGCATGCACAGGTACAGTCCAGCGGTGTCAAACCACTGCTGCATCCTGCACTTGTCCTGCAGATGATTTCTTTCACAGAGCAACATGGGCCTCGTGCTCGTGCACCTGCGTTCGCTTCGCACGAACGTCCCGTCGCCACTTCGCGTATGAGGTAACGTTATGCGTCTTGGCCAGTCGTTCAGGCGCCGTACAGACACATGCACGCTCAGTGTTCACATCTCCTTGCACTGGAGGCTTTGACTGCCTGCACCACGCGCCGCACGGTGTCGCTGCATCGAGCATGTTCTTCACAAGCCTCGCACAAACGCTGGCCTCGTGCCCGGCATATGCTTATGCATTCTCAAAGGCGAGCCGATGGGAAGGCATCTTCTATCAGCTGCCCGGTCCCTTCGTAAATGCAACATCACGACGGCTACTTTTACATGCGATCCGGTCTACTCGTCTCGAACATGGCTCTGCTGTGACGCACAATGGGCGCTCTCTGCGATCCGGGTGCTCTGGTCATGCGAGACGACCCCCTTTTCTGCGTCGTGCGGCCCACTGCTTACGAGCCGCGATGGCAGTCGGCGCCGCAAGCAACGCCAATACGGCTGTCATGATGGCTGCACTCAGCGGCGGTTGATTGAACGGTCAGTACCCTGGCATGCCCTGCACCTGACCCTGACCTGCGTGTTGCGCACTAACACTTGGTCACTGTCACTCTGACACCACACCTCGGCATGCGGTCCCGTCCATTCGGAGTTGCGCTACAGCGAAGTGAACCCAGAATTACTTTACATCAAAGTTTAAAAGAGGAAAACTGTGGCCATTGTTCCAAACAGTACATTATTCAGGATTGTGCACGTCAGCAGGCAGTCAGCCTCTGGCTTGCTGCCTGTTACTATTCATGCATCAGTCATAGGATCCAACCGAGTCACTGCGGCATGCATCATAGAGGCTACCCAGTGAAAGCTTCCCCCCCTGTGTACTGAGGTGACACAGTGCACCTGTTGATGCTGGTTACATGACAATCATGGACAGCCATGTTTCCCTGCGGCCTGCCATCTTCATGATGTGCAAAATCACAACTCTACCTGCTGCGCACGGAGGCAGCCCTGTGCTTGCTGGTGTACACACATGAGATTCGCTTCCCCACTCACCAGCTGCACAGACAAAAGCGTGGGCGTGTGTGTGGTTGTGTGGCCGTGTCGCTGTGTCCGGCGCGGGTGCTGCCGTTGCGTGGGTGTTTTGGTGTGCGCTTCGTGTGGCTTGCTGCGTGGTGTGCATTTCCCCTGCTTCTTGCTTGCGGTGCTACCTGCCTCGCTTGCTTTGTCCTTGTAACACAGACAAAAGCGCATCCTCGGCCACGCCTCGACGGCTGCTCAAAAGGTGGCCGTCCCAACACGAACAACAGGAACTCCCAGGTAGCCGTCACAACGTGACACACTGCCCGGCATGCACCGCAGCGGGAGCCCCTCGAGCCCGCTTTCACTCCAACATGCACGCCTCCATGTCTGCACAATACGCCATGGCATTGCAACACGGAAATTTGCAGTCCCGACTCTCGATCACTGTTTACTCTACACTAGAAAGTATCTCGACAGACAAGCATGAGGGCGCAGGCCGCAAATCATCAATCGTCTGGGCCCTGTACACCACCACCCGAAAACCCCTGACGCCACACAAACATCCCGGGCTGGGCCGCCTGGCACACATGCGACTGCAGTGCCCATGGCTTCATTGCCTTGTAGTGTGCTGTGCCCCTCTGCCATGAAGTGGCCCGACCTCTTGTGCTTGCTGCCTCTGCTGTACATGCATGAGCCCTTTGCACTCTCGGCTCCGGTGTCGGCCGCGAATTCACTTTAGGCATATTGTCCCTGCGAGCCACCGGCACTGCTCTGCCCCCTCAGCCACTCCATGGCAGCACCGCAGCTGAGGTGTAGCAACAGCAGCCCCCCCCAGACCTCCCCCCCCCCCCCCCCCCCCCCCTTCGGCTGCGGGTGTCCGTCAGGGAACCTCTGGCCCACTCCGCTGCCGCCGCGGCATGCATGCATGGGCACTGACGCCGGATGTGCATGCTGCACGCTGTGCCCTGGCGCGCAGCCCAGCCGAGGGACAGTCCACAGCCACACGGACGATGCTCACCAATCATGCAGCACTGCCCCCGCACACGCATGCACGACATGCGTGTACGGAGTCGACCCGATGGAGTCCGCGCCCACGCCCCCGCGCGGCTCGCTTGAGAAGCTCACTTGAGGAGTTCGATGCACTTGTGGTAGAAGAGGTCGAGGGAGGGGCGCATGAGGGGGTCGCGCTGGAGCAGCAGCAGCAGGGCAGCCTTGAACGGCCCGAGGCGGCGGCGGTCGTCGGCTCCGAGGCGCTCCCACGGAAGCCGCGCTTGCCCCAGCAGCGCCTCCCGCACCTGCACCACAACCCACCTTGCCCCATGGCAGCACACCAGCCGCGGCCGTGTCACCCCGCCGCAGCGGGAGGTTTTTTTTTTTATTCTTAAACTGTGCTGTGTGGACAGGTGTTGGGGCATAGGGCCCAATCAAATGGATGGATTTGGCATTGTCGGATCTGATTTCCGCATGGCAGCCACCAAAACGCTGCAGGGTGGCCTGACGCCGGTGCAGGCGCATGGACGCTGTGCTGCATGTGGGTATATGCATGTGCATGTGGGTGACCCACCGCCGGAGCATAGTGCCGGACACACCCATCCGGCGATGCATGCCGCAAGGGGCCTGCCAGCGCACTTCAACGAGGCCCAGATTGAGGTACGAGCACTGCGAGCGATTGCGAACCCGACACCTCCCACGGACCAACTTGATGCGGAACAATGATGCAATTCATAGACAGGAGGATGTCAGGCACGGCGGTGCGGGGGGGGGGGGGGGGGGGGGGGGCACACATCATCGTCAGAGCAGCTTTCCATGTCGAACGCCGGCCGGCCAGTCACCATCTCAAACACGCCGACGCCGAGCGCCCACGCATCGAGCGCATGCGTCGCCGTCACGCTCGTGCGGCCGCCGACCGACGCCGCGACGACCTCCGGCGCTGCGTACGGCAGCGTCACGTTCAGCGGCGCGGGCCGCCCGATCTCCGCAGCCGCGCCAAAGTCGATCAGCGACCACTGGCTGTCGCCGGGCAGCCACATGATGTTGCTCGGCTTGAGGTCGCGGTGCACGTAGCCCCCGCGGTGCATGCCGGCCACCCGCTTCGCGATGTGCGCCACCACCTGCACCCACCACGCCTTCGTGCTGCGCCCCACATTGCTCCCGCACTGCATCTCCGCGCTCGCGCAAAGCAGGCTCGGCCAACTGTCAGCCTGGGCTTGACACTTGTGCGGCTGTGTGTGGTAGAGTACACGGCATTGGGAACGAACACTGCGGCGGCACGCTTGCATGCTGACAGAGGCCGAGGTGTCCTCCGCCGGCCCCCGGCCACAGGCCGTTTGCGTCTCAGTCTTTCGGCTGCCAGCAATCGAACATGAAATTGGACATTGTTGCTGCCGCTGAAGTCTCAAAGGCATAGGCTGGGGGGCAGAGGCGGTGGGGCCGCACCGGCAGAGCGGTCCGGAGGTCGGGCTTGCGCCGCTTGAACCACTCCTGCAGGCTCTCCCCCCGCTCCATGATGACGCACGGCGGCAGCGCGTGGCCACGGGGGTCCTGCAGCGCGGCATCGCGGTTGTCGTACATGCCCTCCAGGCGCGGCATCATCGCGCCGAGGATCCAGTGCGCGAAAACCGTGCGCTCCGCCTCGAACTTCTCGCGCGAGATGAAGAACTTCAGCGCGAACTCCTCGTCGTCGGCCGTGCTGCGCGCGAACTGCACCACCGTGTCCTCTGCATGCAGCAAGCTCGACCGCTCAGGACACCGCCATTGCGGGCCAAGGCAGCGCCAGAGGTTACAGCCATCCTGTCCGGAGTGGGGCATGTCGGGGGGTCCAATGCAGGTGTCACGTGTCTGCAAAGCTGTTGAAGGCGCAGGGCCGCACCGCCGGAGCGGCGCTCTGCCGGGCCAAGCAACACAAACCGCCGCAGCAGCGGCGTTGAGCCGATGCTGTCAAGCTGGCAATGCAGCCACTGCCGGCGCTCCTCCGCTCGCGCACCCGGCAGCGGCGGCTCCGTGTCCGCCGCCGCCGCCGCTGCTGCCGTGTCGGCGCCCCGCGGCGCCGAGCTGCCCGGCGTCGTGCCGGCGGTCGAAAACAGCGCACCCTGCGTGCGCTGCGCGCTGCGCGTGGAAGACGAAGGGTCGCCGGTTGCGGCCGAGAGGCTCACAGCCGCCGCGCCCGCGAGCTCCGACGCGCCGGGCGTGAGGAAAGCCCCCGGCATGTGCAGCACGGCCGCGGAGGTGCTGCTGTCCCCGTCATCCCCGGAGAACTCTGACAGAGTGGCTACAGGGTTCCACGACTGCGACATCGTGGACACGTCGTGGCCTGGCCCGTCGGAGCCCCGCACCTCCAGCGGCAGCAGCTTCGGGCGGTCGCTGTTCGTGGTGATCTGCGGCACGGGGTCCTTCGTGCGTGCTGCGCGCTGTGGCCGTGGTGCGCAGCGCCGCCGCAGGAACACCGCCGCTGAGAGGATCATGAGCACGGCCGCAGCACAGCCGAGCGCGACGCCGACGCCTAGCGCCGCCCCCGGGCCGCCGCCGCCGCCGAGATCCGGGGGTGGGATCGCACCCGCAGGCAGCGGGAACTGCGCTGACGTCAGCAGCGCGTCAACCCGATGCAGCACCGACGGCCCCCCGCACGCCTGGATATCGGCCTCCGTCACCGTCGCCTGGCCCCCTCCCGATAGCGCGAAAGAGATGGATTCATCCCCCGTAACAGCAACGGTCAGGTTGCCGGCGCGGCTCAACGTGTGCACGGCCGCGTCTGCGCCGAGCGCGAGCAGGTCCGCGGTGCCCAGGTGCTGCGGGATGATGTGCAGGAGGAGCGTGCTCTGTGCTGTAGCGCGGTCAAAGTCGCCGCGGCGGAACGCGGCGACCAGCGCGGCCAGCTGGTTGGCCGGCGGCAGTAGCACGGTGTAGGCGGCGGAGGGCCGCGCCAGGGCGGCGATGGTGGACGCCGCCACGATCTGCAGGCATGCATGGTCTCATTCACGGAGCGCTGTAACAGGGGTGTGCTCGCGCGCGCATGTATCTGTGCCACGTCTAAGAACAGAACGTATGAAGCATTCGTGTCAGGAGCCACAGCAGGTCGGGGGCTAGCTGGCAGCTGCGGGCGTGCCGACTTACAGCACGGGGGGGGATACGGCACTCCCTGGGCCCTGGTGCGGCACGTCTGGGGGCTTAGCGTGCACCCTGGGCGGTTCAGCCGGCAGGGCCCGTGCAGTGCCAGCTCAAGAAGCTCCCCTAAGCAGCACCCTGCTGCGGGGGCAGGGCCCTACAGGCAGGTGGCCCCTCTGCCCCCGTGGCCACGCCGGAAATGTGCGCAGGTCCCCCACAACAGAAGAGGAGCACCCTGCCAGTGAATTTCACGAGCTAGCGTTTTGCCACGCACTGCATGTGGGCTGCAGGCGCACCGGTGCGGTGCAGGAACGGCAGCACCGACTGGGCACTTCGGTTGCCGGGGCGGCTGCATTAGCGCAGCTATGATGATACGCTCAGCCAGATGCTGCTTGTCAGTACCCGAGGGGTGAAGTGTGTCCAGCAAAGAGAGGGAGGCGCACCCCAGTGGATTCCCGAAGAGACTCGTTGAACTCTGCCGACTCGCGGGCGATGGCCTCCAGCAGCCCCGAGCAGGCGCCGGCGTCGCTCGCATCCTGCACGCACTCGCCGCGTGTGCACGCGGACAGCAACACTGACATGCCCGCATGGAATCGCGTGTCCCTTCGTTCCATCTCGCGCTGGTGCTGAGCAGTATTGACTTGTTCGCAGCTGTATTCGCGGGCTCAGTTCCGGGGGCAGGCCGCAGCAGATGGGTGGCTAGCTTCCAAGGGGTCAAGTTGAGAGCACACTCAGGGCAGCCATAGAGGCTGACGGAGTGCATGAGCGCTGCAGTGTGCAGCGAGCGCGTGGGCTGAAGGGGCACATGCCCTGCAGGCACTATGCATGGGAGCACACTTTCCGGTGTTACGGCCATGCGTGGGAGATAGACACACCGTCAACTGACGCCTAGACGGCAGGCTTGGCGCACAATCCCAGTCACTGTCAAGAACGCTGTATCGATGTGTTTGGCCGACGACGCTGCTGGGTCGGCCCATCGAGCTCCGCGGCAATTGCCAGCGCAAACCATCGCCTTGTTCTCGTTGCAACAACGTGTCTGCCTCTCGCCACGACTTCTGCACGCAGGCGGAGCCATCAAACGGACCAGCTGTCAAGCTGTCATCTCTGGAAGCGTAAGATGCAGTTGTGCTGGCGTACCGGCGCAGTTGAGTGTGTGACCACCGGAGCGTGTCTCGCACAGATGGCCACAGCAGCGCAACACAGCAGCGCTGCAGTCTTCAAGAGCCCCAGTGCTGCCCACCAGTGCATCTCTGCCGCAGGTGGCCAGTGGCCTGCTCAAACGTGGGCAGATTGCAGTCGCACTGGCACCAGCACCAGCGCTTGAAAGCAGCGTCTACACAACCACGCCCCACTGCTGACGTCAACTCCAGGCTAAGGGTACTATCTCTATCAAGGAAGAGACCTCTTTCGTTGTCCGGTTACCTCTGGTACTACGACAGTAGTTTTTCCGTATGTCAGACACGACCCACTGGCCATTTTCTGGAACTGCGCGAGAACTGTGCTGAGTGTGGCCAGCTCTGCCGGGCACGACCTCACTTCTTTGAACCGCTGATGTACCTTTGTTCAGGTCCGTGGTATGACCAAACGGCTTTACAGATCTCGTGTCGCGCCGTTTGCTCGCGCTGAAGTGACTCCAATATACATGCACGTCGTGTCGCACATGCATACACTCAGGCGTGACGTGAGGTCGTATTATCGGAAACTGCGCTTGTCAACGACGGTCACCTCAAGATTGCCAATTGCCAATTGCCACGCCGAACCCGCCGCAGTCCGAAGAACAGGGTGTTGGCGGAACTGTGTTGGCTGCATTTGCGGAGTAACGTGAGCGATTCGAGACGTCATGATTGATGATTTCCGGTATCTCTGGCGCAGCTGTGGCAGATTCGGCTGCCCCGCCGCGGCTCAGAGGGTATCATGCGTGCGTGCATGCATCGTGCCTGGATGCGCGCAGGGATCTTCGAAACGCTGTTCCAACATGTGGAGCATGAGGTTGCTGCTGAGCAGAGCGTGCATGCGATCGTGAGGGTGTGGCCCGATGCAAGGCCTGAGGCGGTCGATATAGATATAACCTCATTGTAACTGCACGTGTTGCCAAGACGTCTAGTGGTCCTCAAAGTTGGAGAGGCAGCTGCTGGCCAGGGTAGCATGGCAGCCATCAGGCCTGGGTCACCAACTCAGCGCAGCACACCTGAGCCACAGCCAGAAATCACCCCCAGAACTGCTCAGTATATTATACCAGTGCTGTGCAGAGCAAAGCAATCCCAGAACACCCTGCACAATCAGAAGCAGAACCCATCGATGATCACCCCGCAAATCCACCCCAACACCAACATGCATACACACCTGTCCACACATGCAGCCCCACCTGCACACTCTTCCACAGGGTTCCATCGACAGGGTTCCGGTGGCAGCTTGCACAGTGTGTGGCATTGCACTGGGTGTGTGCTACCTCTCCCCTGTGGCGGGGCCGCAGCCCCCGGACCCCTGATCCTCCCCGCGCACACCGCTGCGGGCCGGCTGGTGTGCACACACCAGCATTTGCTAGTGTTGGTGGCGTTGGGATGCGTGTGCGTTGCCCCGGCGGTGCTACCGACCTCTCTGCGTATGTGCTTGTGAACACGCACACCAGCAGGCCGGCAGCTTGTGCATTGGGCCGGCGCCGGCCGGGCTGCCAGCTTGGGCCGCCGCGGCCGCGCGTCGTATTGCGTGCAGGCGCGGGGGTGCGTGTGTTGGGAGCTGGAACGGGGACGGGTGCGTTGGTGTGGTGTGGGGGTATGTGGGTGCGTGTTCGGTAGGTTGCTGTCAGGCTGTGGTGGGGCGCTGTGTGCGGGTGCTTGCTGTGACTGGGCCCCGAGATGGGGTGGATCCGACGTGGCTGCCACTCTCCTGCCGCGTGTACTTTGCGTTGTTCGTGTGCTTGCTCGTTCTCCTGGCGGTGCTACCGGCCCCTCTGGCTTTGTCCTTGTAACACACACGCAAGAGCAGGCCGGCGAGGCGGGGGTGGGCCGGCGAGGCTGCGCGGCGGTGTGCCAGGCTGGCGTGGTGTGCTGTGGCTCAGGGGGTGGGGGTGGGGTTTGGGGCTAGGGCGGCCCCCGGCAATCGGGCGGCCATGATGGGCGGCCTCAGCAGCAGCAGTGTGTTTGGTGTGGCCCTGTCGTACGGCGACAGGCGTTGTGGTGTTGGCGGTTGTGTTGTTGTGTGTGGGCCGTGGGGTCTGTGCGTGCGTGTATGGGTGTGTGGGTGTGTGCTTGGCGGTCTGCGGATCTGTGTCGTTTGCTGCGCCGGTGATGGGTTACCTGGGCATGGTGGGTGTCGCGTCGTGGGTAGCTGGGTGTTTGCTTCGTCTGTTTGCTTCTTTCGCGGTGCTGCCCGCCTTGCTACCTTTGTCCTTGTAACACACACGCACGAGCAGGCCGGCCGCTGCCCTCAGGAGGCTCCCCAGTCCAAGCCCGCAGCAGGCCATGGCAGAGCGGTCCTGGCCGTGGCGCAACCCCGACGCCGCCGCCCCGCCCACACCGGGTGCTGACCACAGCCAGGAAGCCTGGTGGCACAGGCAGGGAGGTTGTCGTTGTGGAGGTGGTGTGGAGTGGCTGCGGTGCCCTGCGTGATGTGATGGCTCTGGTCACTCCTGTGCGCTGCCTGCCCCTTTGATTCTGTGTTTCTGGATCTGTGAATGCACAGCAGCACGTGGCATGCTGCACAGGGCACATGTGGCAATTTGAGCACGAATTACACCAGGTCAACCGCGTGCGTCTTGAAAATCATAGAACTATTTGTTTGAGGTACCTGCTACACAAGCTATAGCCCAATGCACTCGTTGGCCGCCGTCCCGGATGCCTCCATCATGCAGGATCCTACATCCCCTTTGTCCATGCTAAGTTCCGGAGGATCCTGGGCCAAGTCGGCCTACATCGCTTGTACATATTCCGTGGTGGCCCTGTCCATGTATGGCCACGCCCGAACACTCCAACTAGGCCAGCAGATGATACATCTCAATCGTTGTGTTAGCCCACCAATGCTCCATCGCGTTACACTGCGCAGAGCTATGTATGCACATCCCGGTTGTACGCTCTGCTCACCTCTGCGCGTCGCTGCAGAGCTGTCTAAGCTGGGTGAGCAGGAACGAAGCTTTAATGCTAAGCAGGCAAAATACGTGATGCGCATTGACGGCAGCACATACAGTACACACACCAGCTGGAGGAATTTCACGCAGCGCTGCGGAAGAAGAAGGGCCCAGCTGTCGCATCGCTGCACGGAAATCCCTCGAAGTGAAATATATATATATTTGATGCTCAGTGTCATGTCTTGCGCAGGCGAGTGCACTGAAAAAACCTGGAACATCGCAGCGACAATGCAACCACAGCGAACAATGGTCACGCGGAACGGATACGTAACATTAAATGGCTGAGCGATCTCCTACAGGCTGCAGACACTGCTGAACATGCGCGAATCGATCACAGCAGCGAGAAACGACGAGCGTTGGTAGCGTCTGGTTGTGGCAAGTGTTTCGCCAAGATGAAGTCCACCTTCTAGAGCATTAGTCAGCAAAGGTAACAAATGTACACTATAAAATCAGGATTGCAGTCCCTTTCCAGGGCTCGGGAAACCGTTACCAGCGGGCAGGCCTGCCAGCCGAGAGGCTAGGCGATTCGCAGCACTAATCGACACGGTGCCTCTGAATCAACTTCTGCGGGTTAACAGCTTCCTATGTGGCTTGGAGGTAATGTTATTTTGGTGCTGTTCCTGCTCTGAGACAGTTTCCTTGTGAGTCACAAGTTGTGACACTCACACCTCGGCCCTCAGATGGTGCACTGCGGTGCGTTCCAGTCCTCTAGTAAGCTCTGGGCACAGCTAGGCTTGTCTTGTCTATGTGTGCCATCATGGCTGCATTGTGTGGTCAGGCTGCGTGATCGCGGCCGCAAGCAGCCTGCGTTTGCGAGACAAGCACGATACGGCACTGCGGGGACAAAGTGAGCGGTATCACCAGTAGGCACACGCCGGTAGTTGATATATCACGCACAGCATTGCGTATCGCAAATTACTCGCGGAGATGCTGGGTTCTATCTGATGTGCATGGCAACGCTTCACGAGCCACGTCCGAGGCTGCAGCGCCGCTCTCGTAGCGAATGTAGCATCGCAACCTCATCAATTGCTCAATGAAACAGGAATCCCGCTGAAAAGAAGCCGTACTACTTGCTGCGTGTGGCATCATGCTCGCGCGCTTCCCGCGTCTGCAGGGCCTGTGCTGGACTCGCCACTGGCCATGGGTGAGGTAGAATCTGGACGACCACGGCGTGGAAAACACAGTCCGTGCTGCTTCTCTGCCGCTGATTTCGATGGCCCAGGGATGTTCTATTGATTCACCTCAGATGGGATCATGTTGGAGTTTGCTCAGCTGGTATGTGGTCCCCACGAGAGTGGTGGTGGATGTCGAATCGCTTCTTGAAAATCGCAACAAATGCATATGCAATGCGGCCAGAGGTGCCGCTTCGTGGGCATTCGAAACACGTACTGTCGGGACCACTGCTGTGCAAGTGCTCCTATGCAGCAATGTACCATGAACATGCCACATGATGGCAGTCTCGGCACCCACATGCTGTGCAATAAGCTGTCCACCAAAGTCTGATCTGGTACTCCTCGAAGTTGTATCATGCGACTGCAGAGCTACCATGAGTCAAACAAGCCACCAGGGCAAAGCAGCCACTCAGTCCAAGTGCAGTGTTTGGCGAGCACATCAGTCACACATGAACTGCAGATAATTCTTGATTAGCTGATGGCATGCATTCTTTGGCCTAGATGCCACATGCGGGGGTGCAGGGCGCATGGCAGGGGCCCCACAGGCAGACTGCCACAGCTGTGAACAGCTGTGAAGCCCTGCAAGTACGCCCGTTCTGCATCACAGCTGGTGACATGCATGTGTTGCTGTTGTGTATTTATAGCCCTGTCTGCGCAGCAATCATCAACATCTTGGTTCTGTACCATCATCTGAAGCCCCTCACAGAGACTTATCCAGCCATGCAGCAAAGAAGCTAGTCATCATTGCAGTACTCAATGCAGTTCATGTCAACCAGTCATTAAGAAGGCAGCTCTGGTGAGTAAGCAGTCAGTGTCCACATTGTCTCCTGCAAATCCTGCCAGCAATGCATGTTCCACCTTCCTCAGACAGTCACCAGCGCCTTGTCATCTTCAAGGCCTTTATCCTTGAAGGCAAGGCCTTTAATCTTGAAGGCGTCCATCACCTGATGACTACTAACAAGATAATCCTGCTTAGGCATGGCCACCCAGAAATACTCAGCGTTTGTCTACTCAGGTAGGGCAACTGATCTGGGTGCCTGCATGTGCAGCGGTGGACTGACTAGTGCTGCCCACACTACTTGTTTCATGTGCACTTCTGGAACTGCCACACATGCACGTGTGGATGCCTTGGAAGCTGTGCCCTCCGGCCCTCCTGCATGAAGCAGTCTCATGGCGATTCCATCTCAGGGCGGTTCTGGATGAGTCAGAGCGGTTGAACACCCAAGTTGTAGAATCTATATGAATGCTTCACCAGGCAAACTACCGTGCAAGACCCTCTCCGCTCCGGCAGCGACAGCGCTTGCCCTCGGCCGTCAACAACTGCGGGTGTGTGCGGCCGGAGCTCGGCCGGGTAGCCTGAGACCGCTGCGCCTGTGGCTGCATCATCAGGATACAGATGGCCTTGCGCGCACACGCACGACAGCCTGTGGCATGCATCTCTCGCAGGCAGATGTGATGACCCGGCCTCCCCTGGGCCCGCCCTCCAGGCTCCTTTACCGGCCGTATCTGAGGGACATTGACACAGATCACCTTGGACAGGCCGGGCACTGGGGCAGCGATGTCGCGACCGCGGGGAGGGAGCATGACGCTGCACACCGCATCGCGGCGTGCTGTGACCGGGGTATCCCCCTGTCCCCCTCACAGCAGGCACGGTCCGTGCTTGCGGCGTCGCGATCGCATGGCCAGGATGCATCCCAGGCAGCACGCTCGCCGTGGCGCATGTGCGCACGCGGCGGCGCTGCAGTCGCAAGCGGCACTTGCATGGGCAGGCTCTCGCAAGAGGGTCGGGCCGCGCTCGGGCGGGGGCAGCGTGGGCCTGCCGGTTCCCTCTCGCATGCATGCGCGGCAAAACCGGCAGGCCAGTGGTGCTTTCACATCACATGCATTCTGCTTCATCCGATACATGTACGGAGAGGTCGTTCTGCTGTGCTGCCGGCTCTGCTTGCGCCCCCGGCCCTGCCGCCCGCGGTGAACGCAATCGCGCGCAGGTGTGCCACACAGAGCCTCGGCATCACGCCAACCCTGAGGAGCGCACATGCGTGCGCTGCACCTGCAGCAGCCGCCCATGGCCACACTGACCAGCGACCGCCGGTAGCCTCAGGTATCCGTCCTGGGCTCTGCCGGCATGGCCCACACCGAGAATGCATGGAAACACATGTACAGGCACGGGAGAAGTACGGGGCAGCCGTTGCTGCGTGATTCTGCAGGGGGCCAAAACCCTGGTGCTGTAGGTAAGGAACGCACACCTATGTACAAACCGCGATTCTGTGCAGCACAGAAATGGAATGTGAACATGTATACGCTGCCCTGCCCGCTCATTGCGTGGTCGTGGGGGACCATCTCAAGCCCGGGTGCGATGAGCTGAGTGTGCTCTCATCAAAGAGTCATACTAGTACTGTACATTTCATGGGCCATGGTAACCACACCAGGGGTGATTTAGGGTAGTCTGCGCTGTGATGGTGTTTGTGGTGTGCATGAGCCTGACTGCGCGGACTGAGTGGATGTGGATGTCGTGGGAGGAGCTTTGGATCGGTGTTTCTCGGTGCAATTCCTATTTAATACTCACATTTGGTTGCAATATGGTTGCAATGCCGGGACCCCCCCCCGCTGTTGCTCTGTGTGGACATCCAGTGATGTGACGGCTGTGCGCACAAGGACCGAGGTCACACCACCGGCCATCTGGGTTGCCACACACACTGCCATGCTTGCTTTGTCCTTGTGCTACCTGCCTTGCCTGCTTTGTCCTTGTAACACACGTTGCCATGGCTTTGTCCTTGCCACCCACACTGCCATGCCGCGGCCCACTGGTGTGACACACTCTGCATGCTCTGGTTTGTGGCGCAGGCGCGCCAGGGTTGGCTGGTGGATATGTTCTCGCGATGCTCGCTGCTTCCGCGGTCCTTCCAGCCTTGCCCCCCTTGACCTCGTATTGAAATCTGCATGAGCACGCGTGTTTGCTGCCCTGCTCTGGTTCCACCCTCCTCTGCTGTCACCGGAGTAACAGCAAGCATGGCTACCCGCCTGCGGCAGACCCACATGCATGCCACTTGCCGCGAGGCCTGCCTGGGTGCCCTAGATGCTCCCCCCCGCTGTGCTCAGGTCCCACCCCTCGTCCGTGTTACAACGAAACAGTAAGGCATGCATGGAGGGCAGCTAGCAGGGCATGCATACGGGGACACCGGCCTCCACACCCCTGTGCAGACCCAAGAACGCGCCTGCAACAGAATGCGAGGTGGGTATGTCCACTGCAAACATGTTCGCACCCCGTGTTCAGGACTACTGTGGCGATCCAGTGATGTGGCCGCTACACCTGTGGCCGCTACACCTTGGTGGTTTACCCCTTCGGCATAGGTGGTCCCTTCGGCATAGGTGGTCCCGTTGACTCGGAGTTGTCCCGTTCACTCGGAGTTGTCACTGTCCAATAGGATACGGCTCAGTAAATTTAGATTTACTTTACTTTACACCTGTGGCCGCTACACCACTGGATTGCCGAAATTACCAGGCCGAGGTGCGCATTCTGTGTGCAGCCATGTACGTGGCGAGCGCATCCGGACGCCGAGTCCACGACCCAGTCTCGCTCGGATCCTCAGCCATGGCGGAGCGTCAAAGGCTGACCAGCGCACATGCAGGTAGCGCCGCCGGTCCCTGGGTCCCTATAGGTATACCGGCATCTTTGTCCAGCAGCTGTGTCCATGGCAGCCTGATCCTGCATGGCTGGACAATGCTGCCAGCCGTGCAGAATGCATGTGGCAGATTTGATGGCAGCTGGGTCTGAATCTTCGGGAGTGCACTGTTGAATGAGTGTAGAAGCCAAGGTATGTATCCTTGAAACGCATATCTTGATTCTGATCTGCACCAACCGATGCAGCTGATCGTTCTGCAGAAAGACAATGGTGGTACACAATGTGTTGCCAATCACACTCTGACATGGGTCTTCATGCGATTGTGTGCTTGGTCTCTTCCCATCCTCCACCTTGGCCACATCCACCAAGGGACAGGGTCTTGACGAGGGGCTGTGGCCCATGTCTCCTGTTGTGGTGCAGGTACAGGGACAAGACAAGGAGGCGGGTACAATGTGTGACAACAATAACTCAGTGTTACACTGTGTTACAAGGCATCTGTAGTCCCGTTAATTCGGAGTTGTCAATTTCCAATAGGATACGGCTCAGTAAATTCAGATTTATCTCCTTAGAGATACTTTCCTTTACAAGGATCAATGCCGCAGCAAGGGTGGCAGCACTGGCAGCGCAACCAAGTTCACTGTGGCGCCACAGGAAAGAGCTGCGAATGGACTGACTTTCACTGTGACACAGCGAAATTCTTGCTCTCAGCACAACATTTGTGCTGTGACTTTGTGTGAGGCATGCGGAGGTGTAGCTGGAAGCCGGCAAGCAGGTGTCTGGAAGGAGGCAAGCAGCTGCATTAATGATCTTACTGCTGCACAGTATCTGCTGTGGCTTAATCCTTCACGTTGATTGCAGAACAGTGTCCAGTCTGTCCTGGTGGCTGGAAACAGGTTATGCAGCCAGCAAGATGCGTGAGCATGGTGCTTGTGCAGAGGCATGTGGAGCACCGTGTGCTACAGCCCTTTTTTTCTCTCCAGCTACTGAGGGGCTCCTGCCAAGCAAAAATGCTGAAAACAAACCTGGCAACATTTGTGGAAACTTGCAGAGCATGCCTCACTTGCACTGAGGCCTCATGATGTCAAGTCCACCAGAACAGATGCACATGCACTGTCTCTGGAGATAGGCAAGATAGATGATCTGATGGCTGCTACTCAAGGTTCAGGCACCCATCTGCCAGTGTGTGGTGTTGCAATTAGCATCCTTGTGTACGCATGGCATGGCGATCAGATTCCACCAGAGCTGCAGAGCGCCATGCCCATCTACCAGGCTTGCTGCCTGGCACGATCGAGACAGCTGCTGCACATGCTGCTGTGGAAGCTGATGAAGCATTTCGCTTACCCGCCAGCCTCACGATTTTGTGGTAGCATGGCTGAAAACTTATGCATGCACAGACTGTTGGAGCCTGGCTCGCTCGCGGCAGTGCTGATGACGGTGTAGCCGACGGCAGCGCTCTGCGGGACGCTGATGCGACCTCTGACAGTAATTCCGACAAAACGTGCAGAATAGTGCTGTGCACAGCTGTGAATGATTCGGAGAATCGGTATGTGTAGACTTGCGCTGATGCATGTCCGCTGTAGCCCGGGAGGGAAGCTGCCGCCTGGCATCGCCTTGCGGATAACACTCCGCCTTGCAGCATGTACCTGCAGATCCAAACCTAGAGATGCTGCCGAGCGCTATCTTGCCACCGCATACACAAGTGCTGCCTTGGCATCGCCGTTATTATGTTCATCCGAGCAAACCAATGCAGTGGGAAACGCGGAAAAGACCATATCCCACACCACGACACGGAGGGACTGGGCCAAGCTCACCTATCAAAACCCATCAAAGCGGCCTGATTTAGCGCACGATGGCAGAGTGATGACAGACGCATCACCTCTGTCGCTGTGAGTGTATGCATGTCTCGCATCTGGGACGTCAACAATGACAAATGACAACAGGCTAGCGTACTGCACCGCCATTCCTGACGCATATCCATGCTGGCATACGTGTCCTCGACATGCATAGTCTATACTTGTGCGTCGTGCTACTGATGCACGCCTGGGCAGCTTGCGAGCGCACGCGCTGCGCCAGGAAGCATTCAGAGCGCGTATGTCGAGATACTCGTGCACAACACTACAGCAACTTCGCGTTACTCAGTGACCATTCTGTGCCTGGGCCAGCACACCATAGCTTCGGAAGACATCTCATTGAGGTCACCCCCTGGCTAGGGCATGCATATGTGCAGTCATAGATATCTAGATGCCCCACTATCCGAGCATAACCCAGGAGTCAGGAAATCTCACAGTGCCGTACACCACAAGCCGACAGCTCACAGCCACGCCACACAATCCGCTGTATCTGGAGATCCTCTGGACATCCGCTGTTTCTGGCATCCTCAGCACATGCTGTCTGCAGTGGGGATGACATCACAGGGGCCATGAAGGACACACCACAAACAGGCCATTGCTGCCTTTGTCCTTGTAACACCACAAACAGGCTGGTACGGACACCACACCACATGCGGCATCAGCAGACACCACAAACAGGGAACCAGGGAAATGGTCCGAATATGTGTGAGCATTGAGGCCAGTCACCACTAACAATGCTAGATTAAATGCACCTGGACAAGGAAGACAGTGTCCACAAGAAGGCATTCCCCGGGCCAATGCCCTGATGTGGCGTTCGGGGGCCGCTACAGCCAGCCACGCCTGCAGCACAATGCACACAGCATCGCCAACAGAGAGCCACACAGCTTGCTGTTCTGGGGCGTGCTATTCTGGCGAGCAAGGGACTGTTTGGCTAACTAACTGTGGATGGTCGTTTGGAAAGAGCCTTGATTGCCTGGCAGCACCACTTTGGGCAAGAACCCGCAGCCTGGGGTGCGAGCTGGGCGCGTCATCGGCTGCCCCAGGACCAAGCACTGCCCTGCACTGCCTGGAATCATCCACAGAAATGAACATACCACGCATGGAGAGGTTGGTTGTTTTGTGACACTGACGACCGCACTGCGTGTTTATGCCAGTCGGCAAACGAAACCAGAGCGTTGCTCCATGGTCGTGAAGCGCAGTGGCAGGTGAAGGTCTAGTGGTGGCTGCACAGTAGGCCAGCCGGTTGCAGCGTTGGTTTGCGTTGCAAGGACCAAGGAGGTCAGGCGGGCAGCACGGCGACATCAGCAAGCACCTGGTTGGTCTGTGTCGCTTTGCATACAGGAACATCGGGGGATGTGCAGGTGGCATGCACAGAGTGGGGATCCTGTTCCGTGGATTTGCCACTGTTTGTGCGCAAGCCTGTGGTTGTCCAGCTGCATGTGCACCGGTTCCCAGTACAGGCTACGCGGCTGGCATGATTCAGGAGATGTGCTGCTGGCATCACATTCTGCCCCTGCGCGACTCGCAGCAAGAAGTCCTGTCGAGTTCTGTGGCAGATCCTGCCTTGGAACTAATCCATGGAGCCGACTAACACCTTGTCATAGTTCGGAGAGCAGCATTCCACAATCAGATCTGGATATGCGGAGGCAGCACATCTACACACCAGTCTCCAGCTGGCTGGAGGCTGGCTGAGTGCACGCAGAATGTAACAGGACATGTCTGAACTTCAGCGTATCCCTTGCATGCCACAGAAAGATGACCCTGCCTAATGGCTGTGGTGAAAGAGCAAGTTACAGGGGCAACTAGCTATTCAACTGTTCAGCATCTCGAGATGAGCCGGACAGCTCCTGCGTTGCCATCGCCTAGCCATGTGGCATTGCATCTTGGCTTCATTCGGCATGTATTTATCGTTGTGAGTTAGATAAAGCACCTGCCAAGCAACAGAGTCGATGGAGTACAATGTGATGTTTGGGTGGGCGAAAGAACCAGAAGTGACTGCCCGTTGCAGAAACGCTTGTGCAATAGAGCAACACCATGGGTCCAAACACAGTAGTTCCGACCACGAAGAGACTCAGCCCTAGCTTACTTTAACATTCGAAGTGTGCTGTGCTATGCGTTTGCCGCAGCGTGATGATGGAATTGCTCCCCCACGCTGTTTGCGGACGCGAAGTACTCACACCTGCGTGTGGACGCAAAAGCTGCTCGCAGTTCCGCACAGAGGGGACCTTTCGGCACGCTGAAGAATGAAGCTGCGATTCGCTGACATGCCAATGGCCGTCACATACCAGTTCATAGCATGTCAGACGCCATGCTGACTGAGGCACAAGATGTCGCAACGCAGACAACAGTCCGTGCACGCTCCACTCGACACCACACTGTAGAAGCATCACACATCTCTTGAGAAGTGCTGGTGGCACCTGCTATGTCCATTCAACGTGTGCACCGGCTGCCCTGAACTGGCTTGCCGTGGGACCATGCAACAGGTGTGGCGTCGGGGCTGGGTGACGTAATGGCTCCAGAACATTACAGAAGCGCGGTGGCCATGCACAAATCGACGAGCGTTGTTGCCCGCAAAGAAACACTACATATACGAAGCCGCATCCCCCATCCGCTCCCACACACTGTTCATTCGTGATTGACGTTCCGTTCCAGCGGTAGTATAATTTATTTATTTGATTTTGCGACGGCGTTATTGTACTCTACTGATCTACTTTAGTTTGAACAAGAAAGATGATCGCAACCAAAGCACTTGTCCTTGCTGGACTGTTGGCTTTGGCGCCTGCTGCCGTATTTGCGGTGTGTTTCTCAAGACGCGGGTCGCTTGGTGTCAGCTGGTTGATGCATCCGGGATGGCGCCCGTTGCTCACAGCTCATCTAAGCCCTGCTGTGCTTCTTACGATGCAGATTATGTATTGAAATTCATGATACGAAAGAGAGTGGTTGACGTCTTTGTCTCGGGCCTGCAACTTCCGCCAACGCTGTGCGAGGCAACACGCCGTCTCGCCTCGGCGACATCTCCCGATCATACAGTTTTATCGTGTGCTTCAGTATCTTTGTCTCACTCTATTGCGAGCTTCATTCTTACAGGAGCCAGCATGTGATTCCTGCTTTGCGAAACCAGTAACACGGCGATGCCATTGCGGCAGGGAGTATCGCCCATGGCTGAGCTGCCTACTGTAGCATGTGAGGCAGAGCTTCTTCTCCTACCCGTTAGCAAAATGCACTGCTTGTTAGTCCGTAACTACTTGTTTCGACGGCCCCGTACTAATCGACAACAGCGACAGCGTTGCAAAGGGCTCCATACAGCGCAGCTCGGACTTCCGTAAGGCATGTAATTTATTGTGTTGTCAACATTGAACTGTCCGCTTTGGTCTGTCATATTGTAGCCGGCGTCATGTTAGCTGTTGTTGTTGGCGCATGTATGCAACTATCGTCTGCTTCGATACATCCCGCTCTATCCCCCGGCGGTCTGCTCCCTGCGTCTATGCCATCAGCAGAACTTTTTGCCCTATTTTCTGTACCGCACTGGTTGGCCAGCAGCAGGACTGTCACGTCCGTAAAGGCTCTCGGGTGCCCCCCGATCTGCCGAAACAGCGTTACTAAGATCTTTCAGAATCATGTTGTAGCCCACGCTGTTGCTGTTTCCAGCTTGAGTCATGCCTTTTGATCACCTTTTCATCCGCATGTGAAAGTTTGCGGACCCGGATTGATCGGTAACAAACGGTTGCCTCCAGCACGCCAGCGCGCGGCCCCATGACGCTGTCTGCGCTGCAGCGCTGCCGGCGCCTGTCACCTGATTCCATCGCTGCTACTGCTGCTGACCATGGTCCAGGATTCACTGATAGTTGGGCGATCATGCTTCGATGTGGCCCGGTTTGTGCTTTGCCTCACGCAACACAGGTCGATACTGAGCAGGTGTGGCATGCAGGATTCACCCGACGACGAGCCTGCGCCAGCGGGATGCAAATCCGCAGCCGGCATTGCGGATGAGCGAGGCGCCACTCGTTTCAACGATGCCGTCGGTGATCTTCTGGTACGCATCTTAGCCACCAGCGGCGCCCAGAACGCCCATTTGTGGACATCAGAGTCGACTGCGGTCGATACCACACATTGCGTTGTTAGCCCTGACACTTTCCATGACCTGTGCAGCCATCCGGCAGTCGGGCGGTGGACGACCTAACTGCCGACAGCGAGCTCGACGCCCCAGTCACCGTGCTGGTGCCCAACAACGACGCTCTCGACCGCAACACCACCCGGCTGCTTTCGCGACAGGGAAATCTTCAGGGAGTGCGTTTTCTCATGTGCTTCCCGTGTCCCACGTTGAAAACATGCTGCTGTGAACACCAACGTGACATGTAAGTGTGTACGTCACCATGCTTACGGTCGACATACCTTTCATCCATAGTTTTCACGCACAGGTCATCGAGACCCACGTGATCGTGGGCGCAATCGACAAGGACACCGTCCAAGACGGCGATACCGCGACGACCGTCTCCGGGGAGACCGTCCGCTTCAGCGTGTCTGACGGCACCGTCACAGCGTCCATCGACGGCGGCTCCGACAGCGTGACCCTCGGCGACAGGGAGGACTCCTGCGCTGGCCCAGTTTACGTTGTCGACGCGCCTCTACGGCCCAAGGCTATCGCGCCCGCCGTTGCCCCTGTCGAAGTGCCTGCACCCGCTCCTGCACCTGTGGTGGTCCCCGCCCCTGCCCCTGTTGAGGAGGTCCCCGCCCCTGCCCCTGTTGAGGAGGTCCCTGCACCTGCTCCAGAGGAGGAGGCACCTGCACCCGCCCCGGAGGTCATCCCCGTTGTCAATGTGACTGCCCCTGCCCCTGTCGAGATGGCCCCTGTTGTTGCCGCCCCTCGTGAGTTCATGATCCCTGTGGAGGGCCCAATGGAGATGCCCGCTGAGGTGCCTGAGGAGGAGCCCATGATGGCCCCGATGGTGGCTCCCGTTGCAGTTGTGCCGGTTGATGCCCCTATTATCGCCCCCGTGGTTGCGCCTGCTCCTGTTGCCCTGGAGCCCATCACCTTCCCCGAAATTGCCCCCATCGTCGCTCCGGCTGTGGCGCCCATCATTGCTGCCGCTCCACGCGAGTTTGTGCTCCCGGTCGCTGATGCCCCAGCCCCGGCGTCGTGCGCCACTCTCGCCGACACGCTCGCACAGATCAACCCTCAGCTGCTCGAAGCCACCAGGGTACGCTCCTGACGATGAGTCATGTTTTGGCTACTCTGCCGGGCTCTTTTACAGCAGCCTGGCTGTGCTTCTATAGCCTTGTGTGCGCCGGTGCTGCAAATGGGGGCCTTCCTTGTTTACCCATTGTAGCAGAGTGCCACAGCCCTGAAATGTGAGCATTCTTACTAAAGGTCCCTCCCTCCAGCTTCCATTATGTTGCTTGCTGACTACGGTCGTAGAGGTAGCATGTAGTCAGGCTGTGCTCCTCCTGGTGTAGGGGTACTTGCCTAATAATGCTGTCTGCAAGGCAACTGTGCAGGTGGTCCTCTGCCAGAGTTTCTGCTGATTCACCCCTGTTTTGTTGCAGACTCTTCCTGAGGAGTTCCAGGCGGTGCTCTCCGACCCTGACGCAAACATCACCATCCTCTCCCCCCCCGCTGCGGAACTCACTGCGCTTGTCAACCCTGAGACAGCAGACCCTGTAGCTGTTGTCGAAATCCTCCTGGCCCACATCATCCTCGAGCCCGTCTTTGCTGAGGACCTGCTTGCTGAGGGTGATGGTGCCGACATCGAGACCGCGAACGAGGCCGTCACCCTGGAGCTTGAGATCGACTCGGAGGGCAATGTCGCTTTCATGCTGGGCAACATCACTGCGACTGTCATCAACGCCGACATCATCCCCTGCGCGCAGCAGTCCGTTATCCACGAGATTGACCAGGTGCTGGTCCCTGAGGACGTTGAAGTGGAGACTGGCACCCGGGACACTATCCCACCCGTTGAGACAGAGGACGAGGCCGCTGCTGTGTCCTTTGCGACACTTGTGCCTGCCGTCCTTGCCGCTGTTGTCGGGGCGGCCTTCCTGTTGTAGGTTGGGGAGGTATGCTCAGCGCACAGAGGCGTGTGCCCACATGACGTTAGTGTCTCACAGCAGTTGACCTTGGCCGCGGGCGGTGGCCGCCTCGCCGCCTGCAGAGTTCGTCGATCCCCAGGCTGGTATAGTTGAACGGCCGCTTGGACGTCTTGCAGTGAATGAGTGAAAAAGTACACATAGGAACCCCAATTCATGGGTGGGGACCGGTGCCCCCACAGCCACAGTATCTGGGCCAGACCTGTGGCCTTCAAGCATGGCAAATAATGGTCTTATCGCCGCCGGGCCAAGGCAGGCACGGTGCGTGCGGGGTGGAGTGCGGCGGAATGTATGATCCATGATGATGCTGCATCCACGATCGTGAATGATGTAGCCAGCTTTGTTGTATGCTATTTTTGATACGGAGGAAGCAGGTCATTCTATTACGAACCTGGGGAGTCGGTGCGCCCGCACAGGATATACAATGTGTACCACAGATTCTAGAAAATGCGAGTTGTAACGTCGCCAAGCTTTGGTACTGTGGTGTGTCAAGAGAGTCAAGTGATCATGTTTTTTCAGACTGTGTGAATGCACTCACCAGAGTTGTTGACACCTCAGATAAAACCTTTTCACATTATGCAATGTGACTCCTTGCTAGTAAGTGTTTCGTAAGCGCACAGTCCGTCCACATATGCTGATGTCGACGGAATGCCAGTCCCCCCTGGGAGGGTTACAGCAAGTCCAGTCACAAGTCCTGCCACAGTCTGGTGCGTGAGCCTGGCTGTGCAACGTGTCCAGAAGCGGTATGACCGGTGTGTGCAACTGCATTCTTTCACTGCGAGAAATACCAGCGGTATAGCGGATCTCATCGCTGAACAGGGCTACCACGGTCTTGTAATGATTTCTATATCCTGGAAAAGACGTGGGTATACGTACAGCCCGGCGATGCAGGTTTACGCGGCGGGCCAACTTTCTATCGACACATACATGTACACGTTGTCGCATGAGACGCATGGTCGATTGGGACGGCCTGCCATGAATCACTTGAATCGGCTGGCGGAGGTTGCGTCTCGGTAGGGGGGTCTGCACTCGGGCCATGCACACGTCCACCGGGAACGCGAGCAACTCAGACATCGCCCAGGGCCCTGGGCGGTGTCTACAGACTCACAATAACATACTGAATGCACACAGGCGGTCGTCTTTAGTCACTGGGCGAAAGCGGCCCTTTTGTCGAAAAACGTATGCATGCCTGGGCAGAATGACCCATTTCGCCCAGGGAGCGCCTACAGCGCCCAGTGCGTGCCCAGCGCACGCCCAGTGAGCCTATAACGCCCTTATTATGTATATATTCAGTGTTGGGACGTTCACTTTGATGTCATCGATTGCTGTGGCAGGCGTCTTAGCTGTTGTGACTTGTGGGGTCATGTACTGTCACCTGTAGGCTGTTGGGAAGCTGCTCTGCACGATTGGAGCGCTATCAAGAACCACTGCAAGTGTTGTTCACTCCTGGGGATGGGTTGGTTTGTCGCTCTGTGGTTGAATGCTCCAGCGGCTCTGTCCCCATTGCATTCTGGCTTGTCTAGTACATGGCATGAGTATAAAACAACAGGCTCCAATAGGCGTGAATGCTTAAATTATGGCACAGTTGGGATACCTTTGATGATGCTGACAACTGTGATCGAGGCTGATCGCACGGCGGTTGATGAAGCTTAAGCTCATTGTATCAACACCATGTGGATGAAGCTGGCCTGGTTGATAAAGCTGACATGTTTGTCGTAAATTATAGTATCATGTAATTGCATCTAGACTGTATTGCAATCGATGACACACTGACTGCCAGTCAGGTTGTATGCTGATGGCTTGGTAGCATTGTGCAAGAGACAGAGAACCGATGCAGTTGACTGTATTCTTCTGTGAAGAACAATGCAATAAATTTGTACGCGAGACGAACTCAGCATGCGCTCTGCGTCACCGTCATGGGAATCTGCACTGCGTCAGAGGTGTAGCAAAGCCAGAATGACTTGCACACACAGCCTCTTTGTCTGCTTGGCTCTGTGATCTGCCACATCACGCCCACTGAAGACATCCTGATTGTCCACGGATCACTCTGTTGTGATTCAGCAGATGACCTGTGCAGTACATATTACAGCACTCATATGCTTAGATCTATCTATAGATCTATCTGAACCGATAGTGTATCTTCGATACACCACATACTTATTGTCAATTGCATGTCACAGTGCTCTGCATGGCTGCCGCATCAACTGCGCAGCCATCATCGCTAAACACTCATCAGACGTGTCATGCATGCAGTACACGCTATGCCTGACACCCCTCACGCCATGATTATTTATGCGTGCACATGTACCACGGCTGGTACATCACAACACTCCCCATGGAAGGCATTGCTTGAATTGAATGCATCCCATTGCTTATGCTGGTCTGTTGGTTAGTCCCATGTCCCGGATGTTCTCCCACAACTTAGCCATGGGCACTCCCTTGGTCATGCAGTCGGCCACCATATCATGAGTAGATATGTACTCTACTTGAAGCTCCCCACGTTCCACTCTGTCCTGAACAAATCGGTGGGCCACATCAATGTGCTTGGTGCGTTGATGCGCATGCGGGTGATGAATCAGCTTGAGAGCTCCCTGATTGTCACCAAACATCATCACTGGGTCAACGCGTCTTCTGAATTCTGCTTGAAGGTCGCGCAACCACAAAGCTTCCTTTGCTGCATGTGCCGCGGCTATGAATTCAGCCTCACACGTGGACTGTGCCACTGTGCTCTGCAATTTGGAGCTCCATGAAATAGCTCCCCCGGATCTAGTGAACACATATCCAGACGTGGACTTGCGTTTATCTAAATCCCCTGCATAGTCGGCATCACAATATCCCTTGATGCTGTTAGGGCTGGACCTTTTAAACGATAGCCCCAGCTCCTTGGTACCTGCAAGGTACCTGAGAACCTGCTTGCCAGCTTCCATGTGCTCCTGCGACGGATTTGACATGAAGCGTGCCAGCAAACCCACAGACTGCGCCAAGTCTGGCCTTGTGCAGTTTGCTAGATAGAGAAGACTTCCAATCAAACTCTGATAATGCTTCAGATCTTTCTGATTTGCAGTTCCATCAAACTTCTGCAAACTGAGTTTGACATCCAATGGAGTTTTTCTACCCTTTGCCTGAGTCATCCCAAACTTGCTGAGTAAATCAGATGCATGCTGACTCTGACCTAGCCACAGCGTTCCGGCGGCTCTGTCTCGAATGATTTCCATTCCCAAGAACAACTTTGCATCTCCTTTGTCAACGATTTCCAGCTGTTTCTTAAGAGACTCAATGATCCACTGAATTTTGTTTCTCTTCCCTGCAAGAATGAGGTCATCCACGTACACGAGCACATACGTGGGTTCCCTATCGTCACCATCAGCTCTGAAAATGTACAGGCTCTCATCTGCGTGAGCCACTGTCATCCCCAGATTGAGCAGGCATCTCTTGAGGTGCATAAACCATGCACGCCCTGCTTGCTTTAGACCATTCATGGCCTTGTTAAGCTTCCAAACCTTTCCTTTGATTGGATAGTCTGGCGGAGGTTTGACATAGACAGTTTCTTCGAGGTCACTGTGCATGAACGCTGCTGTGACATCTAGCTGCACCAGATCCAAGTCATTCTGCACTACCTCTGACATAAGCATCCTGGCCGTAGCATACTTGCTGACCGGTGCATAAACCTCAACGTAGTCAATGCCCTCCTTTTGCTCACATCCCATGGCCACGAATCGGGCTCTGAATCGCTCAATTCGGCCCAGTTCATCCTTTTTGAACTTAAACACATACTTTGTTGGAATTGCCTTGGTTCCCGGTGGCATATCGCTGCAATCAATGACATCATACATCCCGTTTTTGATCATGTCCTGATTTTCCTTTGCGATTGCCTCATACCATTGCTCCTTGTCCAGTCTGAACTTGATTTCATGGAATGTTCTGGGTTCCTCCTGCAAATCTGCATGATATGCCCTGTAATCTGCATATCTAGCTGGTGGCCCGGTGTTTCGCTTTGGCCTGCCAAATTGTGCTGGTGGCTCCCCAGCCTCTGGCTCATGTGCTATCTGATCCTGCATCACCTGCTCCCCAGGAGCATGATCGTCCAGTTCCTCTGGGTCCTGTAGATCTGATGCGACTGATGCATCTTCCAATTCTGGCATGTCTGCATCAATCATTCCCTGTTCCTGTGCAGCTACCGGCAGGTCCTGTGCAGCTGCCACCTGACCATCATTGTCATGTGCATTCAGCTCAGCCTCATCTAGATGTTCATGCGGTTCATGCACTTCATCTGCATCATCTATTTGCTGTCCTGCAACTTCTGGCTCATGCATAGGCATTTCATCTTGTTGCTGTACGTCTTGTTGCTGAACACCTGCACCTTCCTGCTGCTGGATACCTGCGGCTGCAGGGTGGAAATCCTGCTGCTGCAACATTCTCCCCATGTTCGGCATCAATACGTTGTCACTGAAATCGATGCCTTCGTCTGTGCAAGACTTGTCCGTCATCCATGGCCCAGGCGCATTTTCGTCGAATCTGACGTGTCTAGATTCTGTCACTTTGAACCTGTCACCATCCGGAATCAGGATCCGGTACGCCTTGGATGACTGTGAGTAACCAATCATGGTACCCACCACTGATCGCTCATCAAGCTTATTTCTCTTCTGTTCGGGTACTTGAACAAAAGCCTTGCACCCAAAAACTCTGAGTGCATCGCAGCTTGGTTTAATCCCCCAGAATAACTCATATGGAGTCTTCTTTCTGCGTGTGGAGGCTGTCATGTTGTACAGCTTCACAGCCGTATTCAAAGCCTCCTCCCACATGCATGCTGGTGCATGTGATTCGAACATCAAAGCCCGCAGTTTTTCCATAAGTGACCGATTTGATCTTTCAACTCTGCCATTCTGCTCTGGTGTGTAAACGCAGCTTTTCTGATGTTTGATGAATTGCGAGTCCAAAAACTTTCGAACTCTGGCATTTATGAACTCAGACCCGTAGTCTGACCTCATGAACAACATCTGCTGCCTGGACAAATGTTGCAGCTGCCCCAGCGCGAACGTCAATCGCTCCGGTATGTCAGCTTTTGATTTGACACATACCACTGCTATCATGCGAGAGTAGTCATCGATCATGACCACAGCATATCTTGCACCTGATATACTCGGCAGTGGGAATGGACCCATGGTGTCCACGTGAACCAGTGTCATTGGCTTGTCAGCGATTGACTCAGATTCATCGAAAGGCAACTTGGCTTGATGCGCTTTCATGCAAGACTCACAGACATGGCTTGGTGCACCTAGCTTCTCTGGCATGCATTTCAAACAATCATGTTTGCACATGTGTTTGATAACAGTGGGCGATGGATGCCCTAGTCGCTTGTGAAGCAAGTCATATGAGACATGAAAAACTTCCAGCGGTTCCGCCCATGACACAGTCTTGGGCTTCTCATAACTCTGCTGAGTTACAGATGTCTCATAGAATCCACCAGACAACTTGCCGATGATCACTTCTCTGCCACCCACTGTGGCGATGACATCATGCTCTCCAAAACTGAGTCTAGATTTTGAAGACTTGGCTGCTTTGCTAACTGAAATCAAGTTTGCTGTCACTGTTGGCACGTACAATGCCCCTGTGATCTGCAGCTTGAAACCTTCTTGCACTGCAATCTCGTAGTCCACGAGACCCAGCGCCCTGTGTTTCTCACCCCCACCCATCTGCACACTTCTGTTAGCTGTGCTGGCAAAAGGCGTGTAGCTCTTCACGGCTACACCTGACTTGAAATTCGCCACATGTACGTTTGTTCCTGAGTCAAACAAAACTCTTTGCAGCTTCCCCTGAATGTGCATTTCACCCGCTGCAGCGTGATTTGCGACATGATAAACAAAATCGTCATCTTCATGATGTAAATTAGGTACCCACGGAGTCATGAAGTCATGCTGTTGCATCAAGGCACGCGCATCCTTGGAAATTGTGGGCTGGGTAGTCCCGAGGAAAATGCTAACCAAATCCTTGTTTGATATTCCTGGATACTTCTCATGTATCATCATCATTGTTGGCAATACATTTCTGACAGTGTGGATGCTGATTCCAGTGCTGTTTTCCATGAGAACTTTGCATGCTTTTGCGCAGTTCATCAAATTGAAAACGTCTCCAGTGTCCACCACATGTTCCTCTACCTCATCAGCACTGGGGCTGTCTACAACTTCTGACACGTTGTATACAAGATAGTTGCACATAGCTGGCGGGTCTTTTTCTGCTCGACTGGCGTTTTGGTCAGTAGGAGTTTGCATTTTCAAAGCTGGACAATCCGGTTTACGATGTCCTTTCTTTCCACAGTTGAAACATTTCCCTGTAAAACGCTTCGATTTTGGTGGATCCTCTGCTTTTGGCTTATGCGATCTCCTAGGTGGCGGGGCTTTGGCTTGTCTGCCACCTGAATTCTGCACATGGAACGCTTGGAGCTCCGATTCCAATTGTTCCATCGAAGAGTCTGGCTGCTCCTCGAGCAGTCGATTGCAAAATTCATTTAGAGTCATGCTCTTGACGGTTTGAGACATGCATCTCTTGAAAATTGTATACTCCGGACCAAGCCCTCTCATGACCGCGTGAATGATTTCATCATCCGGGACACGAATTCCACAGCCATCTAACATTTTGCATTGCAGAGTCTTGGCTCTGCTAGCGAACTCAAATGCTGTTTCTTTTTCTTCCCGCCGCAACGCGTGCAGCTCATCCCTCATCCGATTCTTTGCACCGAGAGATTCAGTCGTGAATATGCTTTCCAGTGCTTTCCAAGCGTCCTTTGCTGAATTGGCACTGTCGATATGAATCCTCAGACCTGATGACGTGTTCATTCGTATCACTGCAAGGGCTTTTTGTGACATCTTAAGCTTCCCGGCAGCGTCGAGCGCCGCGTACTCTGCGTTCTGTTCCACAGCCGGCCAGAATCCACAGAGAATTAAAGCAGAATGAATGTCCCCTTTCCATCGGTGATAGTTTGTCATGGTCAATTGAGTGACTTTCATAAAGTCTGACATTCCCATCGTTGCGTCGATTTGACTTGTTGCGTCGATAGTCGAACCAAAAAAAAAACTTTGACCGACACACAACCTGCGTCACACTGCGTCAAACAGTATCTTATGCACTGCGCTCCCGCAGATTCAAATCTGTGCACAGCGGTGCTTCTCAGTCCTCAGCGACCAGTCGATGGCCGTTTGACCGAACCTGAAGCTCTACCTACCAGGCTTTCACCTACCGTAAGAAACCGGCATCACTATCGAGTCTCAAGACCTAGGAGCCTTTCTATAAACGGTACCGGCTAAGCAGTGGAAGGCGGCAGGCCCATAACCTGTTGTGATTCAGCAGATGACCTGTGCAGTACATATTACAGCACTCATATGCTTAGATCTATCTATAGATCTATCTGAACCGATAGTGTATCTTCGATACACCACATACTTATTGTCAATTGCATGTCACAGTGCTCTGCATGGCTGCCGCATCAACTGCGCAGCCATCATCGCTAAACACTCATCAGACGTGTCATGCATGCAGTACACGCTATGCCTGACACCCCTCACGCCATGATTATTTATGCGTGCACATGTACCACGGCTGGTACATCACAACAGTTACACACACCTGGCCATTGTACGGCAAAGCACACAAACACACCAAGCCACTGGATGTTGCTGGTTAGAGGGAGATACATGACAATCACGGACAGACACGACACGTTTCGGCCTTGCCAAAGGGCCTCATCAGATGTCTAGGTGAGTCGAGCAAACAACATCGATACCAGAAAGCATGGTTCGAGTTTGCAGCCCTCGAGAGCGAGGCTGTCCGGGACCGGCCGTCCACCGGGAGCACAGAAAAAACCATCACGAGGTTAGACAACGGGAAAACGACACCACGTCGCCCACAAGAGTGAGCTAGCAATGCATGTAACAGGCACGCGCAGTGCACCTCCGCAGCATCCCTACCACGCGCGGCAGCAGCCCCGCGAGAAGAAACGGCGACTGCCAAAGAACGCAGGTCGTCACATGTACATGTAGTTACAAAGGACAGAGGCCGGGAAGCGAGCCGTTGCCAGGAATACACACGCAAATCCACTCACGCAGTCATGGCACTAGGCCGGGCACGAGCACGTACCACAGCTCGGCCGGTGATGCCAGCCAAAGATCGAAGCCCCGCACGGAGCACAAGAGCATTCCCCTTGCACAACGCCACACTCAACCGGCGCAGAGCATTCGTCACAAACAAAGCACGGTTCACCTTGCCACACCGAGACGCAACCTCCGCCAGCCGATTCAAGTGATTCATGGCAGGCCGTCCCAATCGACCATGCGTCTCATGCGACAACGGCACAAAACTATACGCATCAGGGTCGTACAAACGATAAGCAGTGCGTTTCTGCACGTCCCGCGTCTCCGCAGCACCCCCGTCCTCGCGGGCCGCACGGCCGCAATAGGAACCGGCACAGGGGTTCACAACCGACACATCTCCTATGCACAAAGGGTCACCCGGCGGCATAAACATGATGTCCCCCAGTTTCTCGTGGGCCACTGCCCTGAACACCTGATCCAGCGCCGTTGCCTGCGCGGCAGCGGCCTGCTCCCCAGGCCCCGCCGGATCCTGACCACCCGGCGCCGCCGCCGCCGCCGCCAGGGCCGCAGCCCGCGCTGCGTTCGGCGTGTGGCACCCCATCTGGGCGCTGTGTCCAGCATTGGCGTCGGCGGCCGGAGCAGGCGTAGGTGCCGGCGCCTCGTCCGCGCGCGCGGTTGGCGGCGGCGGCGGGGCTGCAGGCATCGGCGCCGCGGGCAAGGCTGCCCCACGCGAAGGGCCCGCGACCTGGGTGGCGGGCTGGGGCGGAGCAGGGGGGGGCGAGCCCAACGGGCTAGCATGGATCTGCCTCGATGCGGCCGCGAGCCGCGCGCGGACGAACGGCGCTGTGCGCGGGATGCGGGTGGATGCCACACACGCGTGGGACCCGATCTCGCGCCATTGTTTTTCAACGATATTGTGGCGCGAAGTCCAGGTCCCCGCATTGTGCGTGCAATTCATCGCGTGGTCGAGATCATGCGGCTGTATGAGAGTGCCACATTCGCAGCGCGAGCCGACCGCATTGGGAGGGGCTGGGGACATGCCCAGGAGATACCTGATGCACAGCATGAACTCAATGTCAGTCATGCGCAGCGCCTGGGAGAGCGGCAGGGTGCTCAACCAAAGGGTGGCTGCACGGCAAGCACAGCTGCGAAGCCGTGCCAAGCTGCATGCACCCTCGAGCGTGGTGACGTCATGGCTGGCAAGCAGAGCTGCCCGGCGGCGCAGGGCAACCAACTTTGTGATACGCTGCTGCATACCAGGTAACACCTTGGCGATGGTGTCGCCGCTCGCCGGCCCGGGCAGCTCCGGATGGAGCTGCTGAGCGACGTTGAGGGCCTGCCAGGTTTCCTGCAAGTGTTGCCCGTGCGGCCCCCGGAACGGCTGCATGCACTCGGGGCCTCCTGCGAATGCCTTTTGGCTCACCGCAGCTGCAGCGAGGTACGCTCCGTCCGCGACCTCCTGCGGCGTGGACATGATGCCCAGGCCTCCGAGGCGCGCTGGAAGGACGGCTTGTGCGGCCGCACGCAGGTCGTCCCGCGGGACGCGCATGATTTCATTCACCGCAGCCAGGACAGACGCCTCCGTCCGGCGCATGTGATCGGAAATGTGCGCCCACGGCACCGCCCTGGCGTAGTGCAGCATGCGGCGTTGGCAGGACATCGTGAGCAGCAAGAACTGGTCTTGCGCTTTCAGGGGCAGGCTCATCATCTTCTCGATGGTGGCGCACACCTTGTCGGCCGTCGCTTCCGCGTGCGCCGACTCGAACGCCGGGGTGCCGATGGGCGTGCCGGTGATGACGGTGCCCTCCGTGGCATGCGTTATGCCGAGCGCGGCCGCAACGGATCCCGCATGCTGGGGGTCGCGCGAGTAGGCCGTGCACTTGTGCAGCTGGGGCTCCAGCCCGAGGGGCTCTGCTGCCGAGACCAGCGCACGGAATGCGGCGGCGGCGTCCACGCGCTGCCCGGCGATGGTGCAGTCGTCATGATACGCCATGAGGGCGGCCGTGACCTCCCTCCCGGGTGGCTGGTGCTGGGCCTGCACTGCCTGGAGGGGGCCCTGGAGGGCCAGGGCGAAAAGCAGCGGGCTGATGGGGTCGCCTTGACGCACGCCGCGCTGCGACGTGATTGCAGCGGTGCCGGGCGGTGCGCCTTCGACGTAGAGATTTGCGGGGAACCTGTAAAGCATGGTGGCGAAGGGCAGCAGCGCAGGCTTGTGAGACGCAACGGCCTCCAAGATGGCTGCACGGGACATCATGTTGAATGCATTCTTCCAGTCCAGCTGCACAAGCACGACATCGTCCCACGCTTGCAGCACGGCGCGCGCAGCATGGCCCAGGTTCTGCGCGCCCCCTGGCACCCCGACCCCCACCTGCAGCGGCGCGAGGGAGGCACCTAGGCCACTGCACAGGGTCATGGCGCACAGGCTTACCAGGCGCTGCCACGTCTCTGCAATGGCGATAGGGCGGACGCCTCCCTGTGGCTTCTCCTGCGGGAGGAGGCGGCAGTCCAGCAAGCGCGGGAGGTGTGGCAGCCGGCCGGCGAGGGCCGCATTCACGAAGCGGTGAATCTCCGTGAGCGCGGCCGTGGAGGCCGTGCCGGCAGCCCGGATGTGCTCATACGTCCACCCCGACAGGCCTGGGCCGCTGCCCTTCGGCAGCTTGTCGAGCAGGGCGAGGAGCGTCACCTCGTCGATTTGCAGCGGGGGCATGTAGCGGGGGCATGTACATGACGTCGGTCTGACGACGAACATGTATGCATGTGCCGCAGGTTCAGCAGATTTAGAGCCACAAATCGGACTTGCAGGCTCACTTATCAATGAGGCCCACACGGCAGTGCCAGCCGCGGCATTGTGTATGTTTGCGGTCAGTGAAGGCTGGCCTGGTGATGGGGCGGTGTCGTGCCCCGCGACCTGAAAGAACCAGGCACATAAGCTAGCTGTGGTCACGACATGTCGGGGCAATGCATCGCATCAGATACGCGCGGTGCACCGAGCTGGGCCTCGAGATACTTCTGTGCGGTTTTGCCGGGGATACCCGATGGAGGATACTCACTGATATCCGTACCGAGCCGCTTCAGCATATCTCCATACCGGACCACCGAAAACGGTCTGTCCAGATCTGTCCGCACGCACAGCTCGCCAAGCAGTACTGGGGACGCAGCGAATATTTTCCGTAGCCGCTCACTCCGCTGATACCGGACAAGAGCAATCGGTCTTCGGAGAGCCGTCCCGATGTCTTTGCTGTTGCGAGTGGTGTAGGACTTGCCTTCCAGGCTTTACTGCCGGCCGTGCCAGCTCGTCCCAAGGCGTTCTTCGCCCGCAGCGGCACCGGTTCTTCCTTCCAGCGGCTTCACAAAGCGCGCTACTTGCAGCTAGGATGCTCATCCTGTATGGATCTCAGACGGGGAACGCGCAGGAGGTGGCCGAGTCGCTAGCGACAGAGGCAATGGCGCGCGGGATCGACTGCTGCGCTCTGCCCATGGACTGCATCGCGGTCTCTGAGATGTCTGCTGAGGCAGCGATAGTCTTCGTGTGCTCCACGACGGGTGCGCGGGCCGCTGCCCTGCTGCCATCGCCTTGCATCGTCGCTTGGTCAGGTCTCCGCGTGGCCTGGTTGCTCTTGGTTCCTCAAAATTGCCCCACATGAACCTCTTGTAAACAGCTTGTGACCGTGCTGCAGGGCAGGGCGAGGTGCCTGAGGGCATGAAGCTGTGCTGGAAGAGCATGTTACGGAGGGGCCTCTCGTCGACGACCCTCTGTGACACGTCCTTCGCAGTCTTTGGCCTCGGCGATTCCGGATACGCCAAGTTTAATGTCGTGGCGAAGAAGCTGGATCGGAGGCTGGAGCAGCTCGGGGGCATCAGGCTCATTGAGAAGGGTCTCGGGGATGACCAGGTCAGCACCAGCTGCACGCCACACGGACCTGTGTTGCACGGCCACTGCGGTGGCCTAGCGCACGGTCAGAACTCTCGGTGTCAGTGACGTCGGCTCGCCCGTGCAGGCAAACAGTGGCTACGAGGCCGCGCTGGACCCGTGGACGGCCTCCCTGTTTGATGCGCTGCAGGTGCTGTTCCCTGCCCGACCCCCAGGCCTCCCCGCCCCAGGGCTGCGGCAGTGCCGCTTCACGGCCACCGTCAGCCACCCAGACACGTCAGCCGCCAAGGCCCCAGTGGAAGCGAGCCTCTTCCAGCAGGCGTGTGCCGCCTCCGCCACCTTCCAGGAGCTGTCGGCCACGGCCACAGGCACGCGCGCGAGCGCCCTGCCGGGCACACCCTCGCCGCCGCCGAACGGTGCCCCGGCCGCCCCCCAGCGGCCGTGTCTACAGGCGCCCTTCTGGGCCGCGGTGTCCACCTCCCGCCGCATCACCGCAGCCGACCACTGGCAGGTCGTGCAACATGTCGAGTTTGACATCAGCGCGGCATGCATGGCGTACCGCCCCGGCGACATCCTCTCGACGCTGCCGCACGTGCCGGAGGCCACGGGCCGCAAGTTCCTGGAGCGCATCGGTGTGGCCACAGGTGCGCTGGCGCGACGCCCTGCCGTGCTCCCCCTGCTGTTCACCGCTGCGGCCGTGCTGCTCTGCTGCGTGCGGCAGCCGCTTGTCGCTGCGCACATCGCCCCCCCGGCCACTCCCACGCATGCCATGTGCCGCACGGCGCGTACACCCTGCGTCGTCCTCCACGCCGGGCGAGGGCGCTCACGCGTGATCACGGTGCATGCATGCAGATGCGACCGTCACCATCGGCATCAATGCGGCGGCGCTGTCGGGGCGGCTGCGCGCGCGCATGCCCGCGGCGGCTGACGCCGCGAGCGCCACCATGCCTGCGCTGGCCGTCGCGTGCGGCGTGCTGGACGTGGCGGGGGCGCCGCCGCGGCGGCGGCTGTTCCGCACGCTCGCGGACCACGCCACGGCGCCGCTGGAGCGCGAGCGGTTGGAGTACTACGCCACGGCGGAGGCGCGCGACGACCTTGCAACGTACTGCGCACGGGAGCGCCGCTCCCTCCTCGAGGTAGGCCGCGCCCCCCCCTCCTGCCGCAGTGTTTGCCACTCCGCCATGTGGCAGACTGCCGTCCGCCTGTGCATGCACGGCAGCTGCGCGGCTGCTCGCAAGACATCAGTGCAGGTGTTTCCGTGCCTCATCGGCAGCTGCGTCCGCGGGCGTGCGGACGGTGTCAGCAGCGGCATCTCTGAGTGTGCGCGCGGTGCGGGCGGCAGCCGCGGCGGGGCGCGACGCGGCATCGCGTGTGCAGGTGCTCAGCGACTTCCCAAGTGCGGCGCCGCCGCTCGCGGAGCTCCTCGAGGCGGCGCCACTGCTGCGGCCGCGGCAGTTCTCGCTGAGCTCCTCCCCGGCCGCGCACCCCAACCAGGCGCACATCACCGTCGCCGAAGTCGACTTCAGGACGCCCTTCCGCCGCCGCGTCAAGGGCCTCTGCTCCTCCTGGCTCGCCTCGCTGCGGCCCGGGTGCGTCCGCTGCGCCCATGCATGTGCTGCCCGGGGTGGGGTCATCTGCGCCGAGGCACCCCTGCGCCGCTCCGCGATCTGCAGCATGCATGGTGCACTCATCGCGCGACCTGGTGCGGTGCAGGGACGTGGCGCCGGTGTGGATCGAGAGGGGTGCGTTGGTGCTGCCGCCGCCGCACGTGCCGCTGGTCTGTGTCGGCCCCGGCACCGGCATCGCGCCGTTCCGGTCGTTCCTCTGGGAGCGCTTTGCGGCCGTGAGCGCCGGCCACGCCGTCGCGCCCTCCGTGCTCGTCCTCGGCTGCCGCAACAAGTCCAAAGACTTCCTCTATGCCGAGGTTCGGCGCCGCTTCTTCCCCAGTCTCGCAGCACACGCAGCGCCATCACCGCCTTGCCAACCCACTGCGATGACGCTGGAGGGTCCCCCCTTGAATCTGAGAGTGCCTGCGTGTGGGATCGGCTGAGGCTCCCCCGGCGCCCAGGCGGTGCATGCTGGAGGGCGTCAGGGTTGTGCTGACGGCGGGCGTCGGTGCAGGAGTGGGAGGACATGTTGCAGGCTGGCGTGCTGCGCCGCGAAGGCGGCCTGCTGTGCGCGTTTTCGCGCGACCAGCCCGAGAAGCGGTACGTGCAGCATTGCATCCGCGAGCAGCGGCAGGGCCTGTGGCACATGCTGCACGCATGCAACGCGAGCGTGTTTGTGGCGGGGTCTGCGTCCAAGTTGCCCGCGGCCGTGGCCGACGCGTTTGTGGACGTCATCGCGGAGGGCCTCGGGTGCCCCGCGGACCAGGCGCAGAAGCTGCAGCGGCAGCTGGAGGGGGCCAAGCGCTACTCCGTGGAAGCGTGGGGGTAGTTTATTGGGGGGGGGGGGGGGGGGGGGCAGTGTGCTGGCGCTGTGCTGCTGTGTGCGTTGCGTCGGTGCTGGCCACACCACGGCGAAGCTGTTGCCCATGCATGCTGCGTGCCTCCCGGGAGGACCATTGGCCTTGTATATGTTTTTCCATCAGAATTCTCACTGTGGCTGTGGGTCACTGGCCTGTGACTGTGCGTCATGCTGCGAAAGAATACAAGTACAGTAGAGTATGGTTTATAACGCGGTGTGGACACGGGTGTGGCCCGCGCACCGTTCAGTCGGTGGTGACTGGATATCGTTCTGGAGCGTGTTTGATGTATGTGCTATCTTACTTGCCCGACTCGCGCGTGGCGGGCATCGGGCTCCCGTTATCCCGTAGGACCGGCACTGGACGCGGACGGCACGGCGCCGCGGCCGCAGAGGCCCTTGCGCGCGGAGGCTCTCGTGAGTAACCTGTAGATGGACACCCGAAGAAACGCGGTAGAAAGTTCGACCGCAATGTCGTGGTCGCGGAGTGTCACTCGTGTAAAGACACTTCAGGTGCCGTTATAGACGCGATCTTTGTGTCGATGTAAGTGCAAAGATTGCCTGTGCTCGCATCAGGCAGGTGTTGTGAAAAATACGCCGGTTATCGCTTGCGCAGCTTTCCCGGCTCGAGCGTGAGTGCAACGTTTCCCCACTGTGGGAACAAGCTGCACCAGAGATCTGCATTGGTTTGTTCGAAGTTGCCCGGGTCGTCTAGTATCGGCTCGGGAACCAACGTGACCACCATTTGAGCCACACACTGACAGCCTGCAAAGCATGGCGTTCTTTCAACGGATCATGAGCTACGTGCTCAACAATCTTCTGGTAGAGTCGCTAGCCAAAAGGTGTGAAGTGAACGCATTCCCTCGAGCACGGCTGCGTCGGAATTGGCAGCGCTGACGCGATGGTGTAGCTGAGCACCCTCTGACACCCGACGTGTGCAGTACCTCCTTCCAACGCTTCGCGGTATACACCAATGAACTCTACAAGGAGGGTGCGATCTCAGATCCTGATCGCTTCAGGTTTTGCCGATGCTGCACTGTGCAGCTACGCAGGCCAGCTGGTACTGCCATGAGCTCTAGCAGTGCTACATCACAGCATCCGGGATCTCACGAGCCATCTCGATCATGCATTCAGCAACTCTCAACGAACGTGGTGTACATGGCCGAGCCACAGCTGCCATGCCAACGCAGGTGTGAAAGCAGCAGAGCCACAGATGAAGGAGCAAGTGGCCAAGGCACAGACATTCTCCAAGTCCTTCTACGAGAACATGTCCAAGGAAATGGAGCAGGTTCTGAAGAGCGCCGAGAAAGCTGCATCGAAGCCAAATCCACCACGGCCGTGACTCGCGAGACACGTTCCTCTGCGCCAGTCCGCATACAGCCCCCTCTGATTTCGCTCAACTGTATACTGCAAGTTCGGCGGCTCTCTTTGGTGCCTACACCATTTTACATCAGGATTCCTCGTGTACCACTGTAAGTCCTTTGCATGCCTGAAATTGTTTCACAGTCTACATCCATCCATTCAACACGGTGGCAACGAGAGGTTTCCCTGCGCCCCACCGGCTGCCTACACGGAGAACCTTTGCCTACCATACCGTCGGGATCGTAACACTCTTTTTCCCCGTCCTCCCTGGTCTCCTGTCACACACGGGCTTGACCTTGCCGCTCGGACGCTCTTGCCACACGGCGGCCTGGTGCCCGGGCAGAGCGCCCGCGGTAGCTCGCGCCGCCATGCGCTCCTTGATGCGCTCCAACTCCTGCTCCAGCGCCCGTTCCTGCTCCGAAACTGACCGCTGCGATGTGCGGCTGTCCGGGCATGCCTGTGAACGGCCTGCCCGCTTCTGCCCCAGTCCCTCGTCCTGCAACGGGATGCGCGCGTGCGCCGGGCTGCCCCTGGCTCCGTTCCCGCCAGTACAACCCTGCTTTCTCCTCACACCTGCAAGCGCATATCACCCTGCGCGGACCCATTGACGCACGCTGCCTGGAGCGCACCCGGCCCCACATGTGCAGCTGCACCCGTGCGTTGCACCCCCCGCTGCTGCTACGCACGCCGCACGTTGCCCCAATACATGTGGGCTAGCACTGCTCGACTGCATGAGACGGCCGCACCGTCGCCTCGGGCTGCGGAGGCCCGCCGGAGGGCCCCCAGCGTCTGGGCCTCCGGAGCACTGCGCCGCCGCCGCGCATGCCGCGAGGCGGCCGCACGCGTCACGTCGTGCGCAGGCAGCTCTACCGCTCCGCGAGTGTCCAGCCGCATGCTTGCCGCCTCCCTCGGCGCCGCCTCCGCGCCCGAATGTTTTGTCTGCATGGCGCTGCGGTCCGGGTCGTCCAGCCGGGTGTACGGGCCGCCACATGTGTAGAGGCGTGGCGCCCGGTCCACGTGGCCATGGGTGATGTCGGTTTCGCCGCCGGCTGCAGGGTTTGGCGGGCCGGTGGGCACCCGCGGGAGCAGCACACGCCTCCGCGGAGGCGGCGCGCGCGCGTCTGAGTCAGCGCCCCACAGCACGGGCGACCAGTCGATGCCGGGGCTCGCGCGGCCGTGGGGCCCGCCGGGGAAGGTGTGGCTGCGGGCGGCGCTGAGGTGGGCCAGGGCGCCGAGCTGCTGCGCAGTGAGGTGGCTCGCGAAGGCGCGCAGCTCCGTGCGCAGCTCCTTGATCTCCCCCTGCAGCGTCGCTGCCGCTGTGCATCCGGAGCGCCGCCACCTGTCTGGCCCGGGTGACCGTCGTCACCGCCGAGTTGCATGTGGCAGGCACCACTCCCAAAAGCCGTCACCGGTCAATGGTTCGGTCCGTTCAAGCGTTGCCCCTGCTGCCTCGGCCCCGATACATGATTCAACGAGGGACCAAACCTTGCCAACGCCTCGGTCATGCCTGGCAGATGCAGGTGCCAGCACAGGTGGATCGCGCCACGATGGGGTGCAGATGGCGGTGGGCGCACCTCGGGACCAGCCGGTTCGCGCTCCACGGCAGCGGCAGGGGCCGCGGCGGCGGCGCGGGCAGCCGCTGCGGCCTCGTCCAGCTGCTTGCTGAGCAGCCGGTTCAAGCCCTGCAGCTGCGCCCTGTCCTGGCCCGCCTGCATGCATGTGCCAGGGGGGTCGCCGGGGGCACGCCGCGGCGTGCGGCGCATGCATGCGTGCGGTGACCGCACAACGCGGGCTCAACGCACGCCGGCAGGTGCTTGATGAACAGGTGCAGCTGATGAGGGGCGCGGGGGCGTGCGCGAACCCCATATGCAAATGGCAGCAGGAGGTGAGGTGCAGACAGGAAGTGCCCGGTTAGCAAATCCAGGCAGGCAGGGCGTGCCTGCTCGAGGCGCTTACACAGCCCCTGAACCTCCCGCTGCCAGCTGTCAGCAAGGGAGGCCTTGATGGCGAGGTCCTGCTGCGCCTCCTGCAGTTGCCGCTGCAGCGCCTGCTGCTCCTCCCGACACTCCCCTCGTATCCGCTCGGCCAGGGCCTGCACACAACAACACTGCCGAGATGCGAGGCGCACTCTGGTGAGTGGAGCGGGGTGATGCCGGCACACAGCAGTCCTGATTCGAGCTGTTTTCGAGCGCACGATCAAGCATACCGGCGCGCAGGTGCCCTCTAGCAGGAGCTAATTCTTTCTTGGGCAGGCTCAAAGCCGGTAGAACAGCCTTATATACTTATAGGACAAACGGCTACGTTACATTTCGTGCCAATGCAGGGCGCTCGGCATCGGTGGACGCTGCAGCAGGCGCCTGTGGGGTGTGGTCTGCAGCTTCACCACGTGGAACGAGCGGCACCTGTCTGGACTCCTGGGCGGCCGTGGCCTCCTGGGCGCACTTGTCCGCCTTGCTGCGGAGGGCCTGCTGTGCCGCCTGCGCCTCGGCCGCGGACTCACGGAGCTTGCCAACCTCCGCCAGCAGCTCCTGCATGCACACCACCGCCAGTGGCCTCACCGGCTGATAACGCCTGTAGTGACTGGCTTGCGGCACACTGCTACGTCATGCATACGCTGTCATGAGTGCCCGGCCCAGGTAAAGAGCGTGTGTACCGTCAAGGCTGTGCATGTAAAGCACGGGCATCGGTGTTTGTGACTGGGCCTGGCCACTTCGCCACTGTGCACGCTCGTGTGTCAACAGGCTCTCGCAACGCACAGAGGTCAGCACAGGGCTGACCTCAGGAATACTCAAGCACGTTTGTACAGAGGTGAGCGCATGCGGGGCAGCCTGAAGCTGGTACGCCAGCGCCATGTTGGCGCTCTTGCACTCCTCACACAACGCTCTACAGCCAGAGGCCCTCAGGCACAGCCACACAGAGCATGCGGAATGCTGTATCAATGCATGCAGCGGAGCCCCACCCGCGTACGCAGCTTCGCGTCCGCCAGCTCCTGCGCCTGCAGCTGCGCCGTCCGCTGCTGCGCGTGCTGCGCCCGCGCACGCTCCGCGGCGGCCTCGGTCGCGGCCTTCAGCTCCAACCGCAGCGTGGCGGCCGCGGTGTCGCGGGCCGCGAGCTGCTGCTCGAGCGCGCGATGCCGCTGCGCCGCCGCCGCCTCGTGCTCCTGCAGCTTGTCCTTGCTCGCTGTCGCCTGCACCACCCAGTGCGCGCCTGCTGCAGGAAGGCCCTCCACGCCAAGGGCGCACACGGCCTGCCAGGTCCACATGGACACTGAACAGCGCAAACGTGTGATCTGTTCAGCAGTCTATGCAGAGCAGCCGCCGGGCGAGCCAAGGTGGCCGCGGGCCACCTGCACCACTGCTTCACTGCCGCGTGTCGGCCGGCCTGATTGGCCCTCGCCCAGCGCAACGCCAGTGCGGCCGATGCGGGAGGTACAGCACGCGACCGGGACCTCACCTGCGCGTCGCGGAGGTGCTTCGCGCGGCTCGCCTCCTGCCGCGCCGCGCCGAGCGCCGCCTGCAGCGCCGCAACCTCCCGCTGCTCCCGCTGCAGCGCCGCCGCGCCGTGCTCGGCGCCGCCGCGCAGCACGGCCACGGCCGAGCGCGCCTCGGCCAGCGCGGCCGTGGAGTCGTGGAGCTTGCGGCGCGCCATCGTGAGGTCCGCACTGTGCCGCGCCGCGAGCTGTGTCTGCCGCTCCAGGTCCGCGCCCTTCGCGGCCAGGTCCTCCCTGGCCTCCACCTGCCGCCACAGCCACGACCTCCACTCAGTGCACGCTCACACAGATCCAGGCCTCCACGCGGCCACCACAAACGCAGCATCTGCAACACCCATCGCCCACGGCCTCCGCAACATCAGCCTATCTGGCCTTCAGAGCATTGCTTTGCAAGCCGCAGGTCCCGCCAAGACAAGACCTCCGCGCCGAGCGGCTGTGGTGCATCAGGGCTGCTGCAGGCAGCGCGTCGTGGCGGCCGCACACGAGGATGGCCGAGGTCGAGGTGCAGGCGCACCAGCTCATCCAGCTGCTTGGTGGCAGCCTGCTTGAGAGTGGCCATCTCGGCCTCCTGGAACTCCAGGTGCTGCTTGAGCTGCTTGCACTCTGTCCCGAGCTCGGCCACAGTCCGCTCCGCGGTGCCAAGTTTCACCCGGAGCTCCTCACACTGTATGCATCATCCCCCTCATTGCCGAGGTTGCCCGCTAGGCACCTGGTCTGTCCAGGGGGGTCCAGCCATGTGTTCGTGCTCTACCATGGCATCAGCGTGAGGCAGGGCGGCGCCTGGATGCGTGATGATGCGACCACATCAGCGTGCGAGATGGCCCACGCATGACGCGAAATGCAAGCCTACCCGCTGAGAAGGGGTGCGATGCACGAGCGGCTGCCATAACACTGTTCTGATATGTTGTAATGCAAGGCGCAGGGCGATGCTCGGGAGCGCAGAGGGAGGCTCTCTGATAGCATAGCAAGACGCTGCACTAAATCTCGTAGGAGCCGTGGACGGGCTGCAGAGGTGATTGCTCACTGATGTGTTGATGTCACACGAGAGCAGGCGCGCGTGAGAGCGGCACCGACCTTGTGTTCGTGCTGAATCTGCAGCTGCTCCATGTTCTGCTTGCATGTGTTGAGCTGCTGGGTGACCTGTTGGTGCTCCTCCAAAGTGCGAGTCGCCTCGTCCTCTGCAGCTGCCAATGCATCAGCATTCTCAGCAAGCTGGCCTTCAAGTTGCCGGATCTTGGACTCCTTGACAAACACATCCGCGGCAGCTTTCTCCTGGGTGTCACGGCTTGCTTGCAGCTGCTCTGACACGTCCTGGGCGAGCTCCACCATTGATTCCATACATGCCTGAATGCCTGGCCACTCGGGCGCGGTGCCATCCAGGATCTGGAGGACGCCAATACGATCCTTCAGGGCCTGCGCCAAGGCCACCAGACTCTCATTCACTGTGTCCAAGTTGGGCGTATGTGGACTAGCATGCTCCGGTGCAAGCAGTGCGGTTCTGAGCGCCTTCTCTGATGGCTTCCCCATGCTCCCCTGCAGCTCAAACTGCCAGCTGAGGCAGCTCAGTCTGCAATATATTGAAGATGTGAGATTGTGAAGCTATGCTTCGCAAATTTGCGTTGCGAGAGCTCTGACGATGTCTACATACCTGTCACACAAGGGCTACTGTCCTTCATGCTGCAGCAGGCCCGGCCGTTCTTGGGATCGCACCGGCCACGTTACGGTGCTAGGCGTCTGTAATCAGGAGATTTCGATTCGTGTCGAGCAACAGCACGGATGCTTGTGGCAGCGGAGATAGCTCCCGATCGATCTGGAGAGCAGTTCGGCGACAACATGATGCATCACCAGCACTACTGGGGAGTCCATCTGCAATCCCAAGTGTATTCAGCAACATTAACACTCTGCTATCACCTGACGTATTTCTGGGACTTTGCACTGCCCACACAGCGCGTGCCAGGCTCGCGAGGGTTGATGCTACCGACAGGGCATGACAGCCTGTCGGAGGCAGTCCAATGGCTGTCCTGCTTTGAGAATGCACAACTGCAGCAGGGCAGGAGTATGCTTGTTCTGTTGCCCAGACTGTCTCTGCTTGGTGGCTAATGGGGTATCATGGCAGAGCTTGCAGTGACGCAGGTCTGCATGCTTGAAACCACAGTCCACACGTCTAAGCGCGACCCGTTACACTCGCCTGTCCTGTTACCCGAACCTTCAAAGCGTAGGACAGACGGCAAAAACATGAGTGTACACCAGCAGCACGATGTATGTACCTGGTGGTCCATCACCACCTTGACAGAGTGTGGCCTGACACACACAAAGCCCACCCTTTCTCACGTGTCATTCTATATCCGCAACAACGGCTCCGCAGGGAATCTGCTCCCCTCTAGTAGATTCCTGCGTTTTGTCCCTAGCAAAACATGACGTGTCCCATACCAGCACTGCTCAGCCTGCCGATGCTTTCCACAGGCTTCTGCACTGGTGCTCCCGTATGCACCCGTGTCCTGGCAGATGTGCCTGTCATGCCCAGCCATGCTGGGCAGCCCTTTCGCATGCTGCGGACGTGTCAAACCGGCAGGTCAACGTCCGATGCATCTGTCACGTCTGCTGCCTGAGGGCTGCTCGCTCGAGGGTGCTTCGGCTGAGGCATTCTCCCCCACGGGAAAATGACATAGAACGTCAGCAGGGCGATCGCGGCGCCGATCAGGCCTCCTGCGAGGACGTCACTCGCGTTGTGGTAGTAGTCAATCACCCGCGTGCACCCGACCCAGGCTGCAATGGACACCGGCGTCAGCACGACCAGCAGGTCCAGCGCTGAATCTGCGCCCCCGACCTTCCAGAAGTGGAAGAAGTAGAGGCTCAGGAAACCCAGGGCTCCAAAGCTCCACGAGGTGTGACCTGCACGCCACCGGCAGCTGTCGCTGTGTGCACTCCAGCCACGTCACCTGCCCGGGGTGGCCCCGACCGGCGAGCAGATGCTTGCGATCGCGCCGATGCTACGGCAACGTTGGCGTGTCCCAGACATCCCAGGTGCGCCCAGCTGCTCAGCGCAGTTTGGTGCATGGAGGCAAGGCCGTGCTGGCGTGGTGACACCACAGCTCCCAGCGGCTGCGTGTGGCCTGGGGGGCAACGCATGCACGCCTGCACTCTCATCACAGGCGGCCCCTCATGCGTGTAGAGCCCTCAGCGCGTCGTGTGCATCCAGAGTACTGCCAGGGCGACGCGCCGTGCGAGATGGGGGCTGGCTGATGGGACAGCCTTGCAGGAGTGCAAGTGGCAGGGCACAGATCAACGAGCAGGGCAGAGCCAAACGGCAGCACACCGCTGGGGAAACTCTTGTAGCCATCAATGACGTCTTGCTTGTCCTTTGGGCTGCAGAGGGGTTTCCGGTCGGGTCCGGTGTCGCCCCCCTCGGGTTCCCACACAGCTACACCATCAGGCCAACACCTGTAGAAGAAGCTCGGACGAGGCCTCCCGACCTGCACAGGGGCAGCAACTCACATGGGAGCACACATCATACACAGCTTGGTATCTGCAGCCATGCCAGGGAAGAAGCTGCACTCACGGGCCGAGGCAGCACTGCGTACCGTCAGCTTCAGGATGTTGGTGAGCAGTGCGGACGACGATGTGCTGAAGAGCGAGCCCATCACGCCATGGTGGCTCAGTGTGGACGGGCGATTGGTGACTTTGGCGTGCACGGCGATGACAACCGGAGGCCCCACAAGATTGTACAGTGGCACGGACCAGCTTGGGACCTGGCCCTTGACGAAAGGGAACTGGATCTGTTCGAGAATGCTGTCTGAGATGTACATACGTTTGCCCACAGAGGCTTCTTCTGTCACTGCAGTCATGGGATTCAGCATTGACACGCGTGCAGGCTTTCAAACCGGCACCACACTTGCCCTTCTATTTCACGCGGGGTCAGTGCATCCAGGAGCAGCCCGATTCCCACCTGTCAACAACCCAAGGAGCACCAGTATTGTGACCCAGTCCTTCCAGTGCCTCCTAGCTTGGTACATCCACGAAAAGCGCCCACGTCCGTGTGAAGCGCTGTTCGGAACTGGTACCGATGACTGCCTGCCATTTTCCACGCTCCCTCTTCGAGTGATATCTGCAAAACAATGATTTACAGACCTCTGCCACGTGTCGTGCAACTGATCGCAGAGGCGAGCATTAGCCTCTGCGACACTGTGTAACGCTATTGAGCGCAGACGCTGGACCAGGGCTCCCGCCAACACACAGTGCACGTGCACATGCTTAACGGCGTAGTTCTAGTCATGTGCAGCGCTGAGCATGGCCATCTCGTTTGCTGCAGAATATAGGACAGGCAGTTACCTCATTCAATACACGAGCAGGCGAGATCACACGCAGAGACTGCCGCAACACAGATAAAGCTTGGACAAGCAGAGGAGCAGACCCATTCGATTGCTTGGAGTAAGCGATTGCTTGAAAGACCTTAAATTAACGGAGCTCGGGTTGCTGTTGCGGGGATTCATGCAGCTGCAGCCACGCCAGCTCCGTCTGTCAGAGAGAGCTGTCCAAGCTTTTGCAACACACGAGGTGGTCCTGACCGTCCGGGTGCACGGCACCTCAATTCAAAGTGTCGTGCGCAGAGCTGCAGGCGATCAGACTCTGCGAAGCGAGGGAGCGGGGGGAGGTCCAGCTATCGATGCTCAGACAATGCGCCATGCGTCGTTGCCAAATATCTGAGACATAGCGGCTGCAGGCATTGTCGGCAGACGCGAGCGCGAGACCCATATGCAACACGTGGCCACGGGGCTCCCAGCCCTGCATTTGAGCGTGACGAAGCCTCACGCGTTCACCACGTCACTCACCAGCCGAGCACCCGCCAATCGTCTCGTGCATGTTACATCAGTACCGACTCACTCCACGCCTGTGCACACAGAACGGCGCGCCGGGCACCACCGCACTCACAGGTCAAGTCACCCACAGACCCCAGCCTGGGCCCCGCCAGGCGTCCTCACTCACGCCAGCGCCTGAAGACGACGGAGCTGTTGTGGCCGCCGAAGCCGAACGAGTTGGATAGCGCGACCTCGATGTCCGCGTCGAGGGCCTCGCTGCCCATGAGGATGCTGAGGTCGACGTCGTCCTCCGGGTCGTCGAGGTTGGCGTTCGGGTGTATCCGTTGCTTGTAGACCGACATCACCGTCGCGACGCCCTCCACCCCCGACGCGCCCGCCAGCAGGTGCCCGATGAGGCCCTTCGTGCTGTTGATCCGCACCCTGCACAGCCACACGCCGTCAGCGCCGTCCACGCACACGCCTGCCGCAGAACCCCTCACGCTGCCTCCAGCAGCGTTCTGTTCCGGCAGCGCCACCTGCCACCACACCTGTGCCGTTGTAAATTCACACACAGCCCTCCCTATGGCAGAAACGCAGGGCAGAGGACAGCTCGTTTGTGGAGCAAGCAAGGCGGCAGCGCGCGCCATGCGCTGGCCGTCACCAAAAAAAAAACGTGACGAAACCAAACAGCAGCCCCCGGCCGCGGGAGGAGCGCACGTGTCGGTGGGGACGGCGGCGCGGATCGCGCGGTACTCCGCCATGTCGCCCGCCGGCGTCGACGTGCCGTGTGCGTTGACGTACGCCACCTGCTCGACGTCGACCCCGGTGCTCGCGAGCGCGCCCCGCACGCATGCCGCCACGCCCGCGCCGTCCGGCCGCGGCTCCGTGATGTGGTGCGCGTCGCAGTTCATCGCGCCGCCGAGGACCTCCGCGTACACCCGCGCGCCGCGGCGCGCCGCGTGCTCCGCGTCCTCCAGCACCAGCACGCCGGAGCCCTCCCCCATGACGAAGCCGTCGCGGCCCTTGTCCCACGGCCGCGAGGCCCCCGCGGGGTCGTCGTTGCGGCTGCTCAGCGCCTTGCACGCGGTGAAGCCGCCGATGCCGGAGGGGATGATGGCCGCGTCGGTCGCGCCCGCGAGCATCATGTCCGCCTCGCCGCTGCGGATGTGGTTGACCGCGTTCATCATGCAGTAGTTGCCGGTCGCGCAGGCGGTCGAGATGGAGTAGTTCGGGCCCATGAGGCCGGTGTCCATGGCGAGCATTGCAGACCCCATGTTCGTGATCGCAAACGGGATGCAGAAGGGGTTCATCTTGCGGTACGACTCGAGCACGGCGGTGCAGCCGCCGGTGAACGCCGACATGCCGCCCATCGCCGACCCGACGAGGATGCCGGCGCGCGACGGGTCGAAGTCCGAGTCCCTGTAGCCACCGCAGCGCAGTCGCTCACACGCCTGACAACGCGCACTGGTGGCGCCGGCAGCAGAGCTCAGCTGGAGGGCAGTGGGAACTGCGGCCGGTGGAGGCGGGAGCGCACGCGAACTGCAGCGGGAGGCCGGCGTCCAGGAGCGCGCGCTTGCCGGCGACGAGCGAGAACATGATGCTGCGGTCCAGCCGCCGCGCCATTTTGCGGGACACGAGCTCGCCGGGGTCAAAGTCCTTCACCTCCCCGGCGATGCGCGTCGACCAGCCCTCGCAGTCAAAGGACTCGATCGCACTGAGGCCGCTCTTGCCGGCGCAGAGGTTGTCGAAAAAGGTGTCGAGGTCGTGGCCGACGGACGACACGACGCCCATGCCCGTCACCACGATGCGCTTCTGCATGCACGCGGCGGCTGTGTGCATGCGGCGTCACATGCAGCGCACGCGCTGAGCGCGTGCCGGCGCCGCACGCGCCGCCCACCGGCGGGCTGCCTCACCGCGCAGCATGCCAGCCACCGATCACAGGTCCGCCGCTGTTGGTGCACAGCACGTCTGAGGCAGGCCAGGAGCGCCAGTGGCGGCGGCTGGTGCAATGCATGGATGCGTACGCAGCGTGCGAATTCTCAGGGTGGGATCAACTCAGCGTTACTCGCAAAGGGGCGGGTCATGTGCTCCTCCGCAAGCGGCGGACGGCAGCTGGTAGCAAGCGCTCCTGGCAGAGCAGCACATGCCTGGCGTGTCCACAGTGGCACGGCTGCATGTCATGCGTGGTGGCTGCGCGGCAGCTGCAGCATGCGTGGTGCCTGGAAATGGCGGCACGTCCCTGCGGCAGCTTCACAGTCGAACCTGGACCTGGATCTGCCCGTGCCCTCGGTGAGGGCTGCGGCAGAGCAGGGTGAGTACGGTGGTGCCGCAGCTGGGTGGGCTGAGCAGTGGCGTGGGTGTACTGGCAGGCGCACCTGGGCACGGGCTGACGCTGACTGTAGCCGGACTTGTGCCCTTACGGGCGAGCTGCGGCCCCCGGGCGTCTGCCACGCCTGCATCACGCATGCACTGGCCATACCTGCAGCACGTGTGGCCACGGTGTAAATGGTGTGCCTGTGGACGGTTTGCAAGGCCGAGGCCAGAGGTCTGCAGCAGAGAGGGAAGGATGGTACTGTAGCCAGTAAGGACGTAGCAGCACCCTGCTGACTGCGCTCCTGAGATCATGCATGTGATGTGGCTCGGAGGGATGGGCCAGTATGCAGGCAATCGTGCAAGCTGTGGAAAGTGGCAACACCAGCTTCGTGCCCTGCTCCCCTGAGGATACGATGCTGGGCGACTGGCGCTCCGAGGCCGGCGTAAAGCGAGGAAATTCATGACTATAGCAACCTTCTCATTGGTCAGCGCGTCAGTGCGCGCTGCTGAAGCATGTGAACGCGCCTGTTCGCGGCATCGTCCGACGATGCAAGTGCAAGATCTACTTGGAGCCACCCGTCTGCGAGGCTGAACGTCCGCAGCGCAGTCAAAGAGCCTGAAACAGATCTGAATTTCACGTACTCATGCCTCCTGATATAACCGGAGACTCACGGTCCACCGCCAGTACCGGCCTTCCTCTACCTGGACTGCGGTATGCTGAAAAGTCCGCGGCTGCTCTACAGACAAGGCAAGTCCCGTCACTATCGCGGTTGTGTCCAGCAGATACTCGTGCTTGCGGTGCAGCATCGCTGATGGAGCGGGAGCATTTTGTGTTTTGACGGTACCTGGCGATGTGATGCATGCGCTGTGTCTTGCGTCCCACTGCGGCGGCCAGCTATGGCATTGTCAAGCCAAGCACAAGCGCACGAAACTCCATCATAGAGGCAGTGGTTTATGTGTACGCTTCTGAAACTGCGCGTCGCGACCGTCGAATTCTCTCGCGTGTAAACATATAGGACCAGTCTGTGCGAGTTGGCAAGGACTCCAGCATGGCTTCTCTATGCTCAGCGTTCAATAATCTCAGGGTCCAACCCAAGGTATGATTTGGTCGCTGCGCCGCTGTGGCCAGGGCTGATGCTTCGCGCTCGGCGGGCGGTGCATGCCCTGCTGGAGCCGTGGTAGGAGACCTGCGCAGTACCATCAGAGCTCATCGCCACCATTCATATATCGTCGATTGCAGCTGTTCTGGGAGGGGGCCTTCACGGGTTGTCCAGATGTGGCACGTGGCTTGTGTATGTATTCCTGGCTGTCAGCCCGCTTGTGAGAGACACGAGGCCAGGGCGCGCGTGGTCATGCCGCAGTTGCGTACTGCGCATTGCGCACCGCAAATAGACGGCCTTGCAGTTTATGAATCGCCCATGGGTTTGTCATGAGCTTTTGTTCAGGGCACGCTGATGTTGCCTCTCCCGCTGCAAGTGTTTGGGAGCCGCAGCTCCCTGGTGAAAGTCAGAAAACACAATATCTGACTTTGGTGCACCTCATATGCGGCATTTAGTCCTGTTGCGCTCACGCTTCGGCGTGTGTGTTGCTTCGATCAATTGCTGACTGTCAAGCAGGCCTCAAGTCGTCTGAGGCACAGAGCGACCATGAGATACAACCAGCCCCAATTCTGTTGCAGGCCCTATCATCTAAACGATGCGGGATCAATGCAGCGCCTCGGCTTTCAGCTGCCACTCCAGCCCCTCGTGTGACGCCAGTGTGCACTGCCATCGAGGCAAAATACAAGTTGAAAACTCGGTCAGCCATGGCCAAGCGTTTCAAGGTCACGGGGTCAGGCAAGGTCATCCGCAGACACGCGGGTAAGCAGCATCTGAACGAGAAGAAGCGTCCCAAGCAGCTCAAGCGCCTGTCAAAGGAGACTTCGGTGTTTGCGGGCGACGTGCGCCTCCTCCAGTGTCCTGAACGTCTTCAAATCAAAACCCCAGTGTCATCGCCACTGCGTAGCACCTCAGCATATCGTAGCTGTGCAGCAGCTGCTCAGCTGCTTGTGCCTGGAGCCATTTCATGCATGCTAGCATCTTCGACCAGGCCGAGCAGCACATCAGGCTGTAGCGAGATCAGCTCAAAGCATGCAGCCACCAGGGGAAGGGGACGCTTTGACACAGTGGGAGTGCATGTGCAGGTGAACGTCAACATCCGCAAGGCCATGCCATACGCTAAGATCTCGATGAAGAAGCAGCGCGAGGCCAACCAGTCCGACAAGTAGGTTGCAATGTAAGCGGTTCCAGCGAGCTGGCGCATGTGTAACTGGCAGTCCCCCGCTACCTGGTTGGCACGTCCAGGAGCCACCCAGTGACCAGAGGCCGCTCAAGTTCCACTGCCAGTCACTGCGCTGTGGCATCTCTTCATCCACTGGCACGTCTCGCTTGTGTCCTGGGCTCGTGTCCCAGTCCGCCTGATGAAGGTCGGTGCAACTTGGGTTACCTGTTTGGACTGCCCATGGCTTCTGTCCTGTGGGGCACCTGCTCGGATCACGTCACTCTCAATGCTCACAGTGTTGGCAGCTGCTCGCAGTATTTGCAGCTGACAGCGTGAGAGGCTCCAGAATCATTCCCATACACATCGCGCACAAGTCTGCAGCGAGACGATCATGCAACACAATTCTACTATGATACACCATGGGGCGCGTAGCAATCGATCGAGTGTATCTCTAGAGGCTGGCTTGCGTGTGAGTGACCAGCCATGCAATCACGCTTGCCAGCAGCGTCATGTGCTGTGGAACAGATCATTACTTTGGTTTTTGTTCACATGTGTACATGACACTCACACAGCACCACTGCCCTGGCAGTGAAAAACTCTGCATAATCTGGGCCCACCAGCAACTGGTCCAGATGTGTATTGACAGGCATGCTGAGTGGCACAAGCAGGCAACCCAACCGGACTGCAGGCAACACACATGGTCCGAGCACTCCATAAGGACTGTAGGCAGAACAGACACAGCTGGTACAGCAGATTTGGAGCTGCAGATTAGAGTTTTACAGTAACATGATTACTGACGCATCGCTGTGTCCTGGACAATACGTGCTGTTCAGCTGTCGCGCTTGCGGGGGACACCCTTCCACTTTTCAAGGCGCTTGGATGCGCGGCTGTCTGGCTGCCTCTCAAGCTGGAATCCCTGAGCCTTGACATGGTCAGAGGGGTACACGGACACCTGCAGGCCAGCCTGGTGATGTTGGAACATGCACGTGTCGATGCATTCAGGGATGCCATCAATGTTGCCACATTCGAATGAGATGCATAGCATTGTTGCAGACATCCCACATTGGCTGCAAGAGAGGGCATACGCATTTCTTCTGCTTGATCGTCTCAAAGACGACCACGCCCTCCTCGACCGAGAAGAGGGTGAAGTCCTTGCCACAAGAAACTCCGATTCCTGGATGGAACTGCAGCACAGAACAAATGTGGCCCAGAATCATTGCAGTAAAGAAGAATGTCCAAAATTGCACGCACTCAGCGCTGCGAGTCTACTCCACAGCAGCATGGAGCAGCAAAACGGCGAAGCTGTCCAAGGCTTTGCGCACGTGACGTGAGTACACGAGCCTGGCAAGCACATGGCAGACACGGAAGCTACATTAAAGTTGCGCATTGCACGCACCTTGTTGCCTAGCTGGCGGACAATGATTCCACCTGGATGGATTGGCTGTCCGCCGTACACCTTCACTCCGCGGAACTTCGGGTTCGAGTCACGGCCGTTCTTGGTGGATCCAGCTCCCTTCTTATGAGCATTCTGAATGACAAGCGCTCTCCTGGGTGCGACAACTACTGGCGCACGGACAGGGGTGCACGCGGCACCAAAGGCGGGGCGACACTGAACAGCATTCATGATTTCTCTCCTCTACCGTTCACAAAAACAAAGTTGGTCTAACCTCGATCTCACAACTACAACGGGCCACTGAAGCAGCATGTAGCGACTGCTCGTGTTGTCCGCGCACCGTGGCCAGAAATTGGCTTCCTCGAGGCTGCGACGCGCCGCCAAGTTTACAGACGCGGCCCTTTGCTGTACACGTAATTTATGCGGTCACCTGTCCCATAAATTAGACCCGTAAATATGCCTTGGTAGATCCGCCAAATCAGCGACTCCGGAATGGCTTTCAGTACAGTCGATTCTGATGTAAAAGCTGCTTACAAGCTGTCAATTACCATCACATGTTCACAGCTCGGTAGAACGCTGTGATCGTCGCGACCGCTGGCTCGTAGAGGAGCGTTGGCATTCAATAATTCATCGTCATACTTTGACTCCAGCGTGCGGTAATCATTCGCAGGCTTTCAAACGTGAATCGCACCTCTAGGCAATCTTCTAGCATGAAGATTAAAGTCAATGTAAAATGGAACAAGGAACTTTACAAAGACATCGAGGTGGACCTCGAAGAGCCACCTGAAATGTTCAAGATACAGCTCATGTCGCTGACCGGCGTTCCCCTCGAAAGGCAGAAAGTCTTGACAAAGGGAGGGAGACTTGGCGATAGTGATTGGGGCAAGGTGGTGCTGAAGGACGGCATGACCATCATGATGATGGGGACCGCAGATGTCGCGAAGCTCCCTGACAAGGCCGAGGAGCCCCAGTTTGTCGAAGACCTGCCTGAACGGGTAACGATACACAGACCGAGTTGTACTTTTGTAGCCGCATCAGCGCAGAATTACAGTTTACATCCGATGCTGGTCAGCCATGTGGGCTCACCTCGTGTTCTAATTACCTCATGAAATCATGCCATCCGCCAACACAGGTAGTGCCTCAAGGCGATGCCCGCAGTGCCTGAGTGTACATTGTGTTGCAGGAGCAGGATGCTGTGGACACCAGGCAGTATGGAGCCGGTTTGGAAAACCTGGGCAACACCTGCTACATGAACTCCTGCGTCCAATGCCTGTACAAGGTTCCAGAACTGAGAGAGGCACTTGTAGCAGCTAGTTCGTCATCGGCTCCGTTGACACGCGAGGCGAGCAAGATGTTCAAGGAAATGGCCAAGGGTGTGACGGTGTCACCATTTGCCTTCTGGGCAGCCTTGAGATCGGAAGTGCCCCAATTCGATGAAATGGCAGCTTCCAAAGTTCCTGGCGAAGGTCGCAGTTTCAAGCAGCAGGACGCAGAAGAGTGCTGGACAGCGGTACATCCCAGTTCTCAACCTCTTGTGCTCCGTTGTGCTCCTCACGAGGAGTATGCGTTCGGCTGTCATCTGCACGAAGGCATCCTACGGCTCCCATCTCGAATCGTCTCTGGCATAGAATCCTTGCATGGCGTGCTTGCGAGCGGCAGCAATGCACTGCTTCCGCTTTCTTGCCTGCGGCGCAGTCGTCCCCATCCAATTCCTCCAGGGCAGACGCTGCAGCCATCAGTTCATGCACATGCGCCATCAATGGCACCTGCTCATAGCCCATGGTCAGCAAGACCGGGGCGCCTGCTGTCTGCTTGCTGGCTGCACACCCGCCATGGGGCCTCACAGGTGCCCAGCAGCAGCCGCCGACCGGCTCTCACCTGTGCCGCCACTGTGCAGCTGTTGAGCAAGTGGCGGGGACCGCTGGCCCGTGACGGCGCGGACATCGTGCGCGCCCTCTTCCAGATGAAGCTCAAGGTGACCCTCAAGTGCGAGGAGAGCGACGAGACGACGCTGGACGAGCTCGAGGTGTATACCCTCAAGTGCAACATCACCGGCGAGGTCAACCACCTGCACGAGGGCATCCGGCTGGGGCTCGTGGAGGACCGCGAGAAGCGCAGCGAGGCGCTGCAGCGCACGGCGGCGTGGCGCGGCGACGCGCGCCTGTCGGAGCTGCCCGCGTACCTCTCCACGCAGGTCGTGCGCTTCTTCTACAAGGTACAGGTGCAGCAGAAGGCGAAGATCATGCGCAAGGTGCGTGAGGCTGGGCCGGCGGGGTAGCAGCCGGCTGATCTCACGGCAGCGCGTCGTTCCGGGCGGAGGCAGCATTGCTGTGTTTATCAGCCTTTCCTGCGCGGCTGTGTTGCTGTTTTTGGGTGCAGATGTGCAGCGTCAGGCTGTGGCATGATCGGCGCGTGTGCGGCATGCAGGTCACGTATCCGATACAGCTGGACGTGTTTGACTTCTGCACGGACGAGCTCAAGGGGCAGCTGCGGGGCCCGCGTGCTGCGCTGCGGCGGATTGAAGACGAGAAGGCGGGCGTGACGCGCGATGACGGCGACGGAGAGGCCGGGGACGCGACCGACGCGGACGGCGACGCAGTGATGGGGGGCCAGCCGCAGGACTGCACCGGTGCACTGACGGGGCGATACGACCTGCTCGCCGTGCTGACTCACAAGGTGCGGCGCGGACTGCTGCGTTTCTTGCTGCGGGGGTGTATGTAGGTGAGTGATGCGCGTGGTGGCGTATGGTTGGTGGAGCCCACATGTCAATGTCTGCTGTATGTGGGACTGCCGCTGTTTGCGGGGCTTGCATGTTGTGAATGCATGCGTCAGTATGGACACGTCTATAGAGATATGGACAGCTCTGATCACACAGAGTGGTCAAGCAAGCGAAGCATGGCGCCACGATGAGGTGTTTCTGCGAGGTGATGTCTTAATCTATGGTGCAGGGGCGGACGCCTGATTCTGGGCATTATGTGGCGTGGGTCCGGCAGGAGGACGGCATATGGGTTCAGTTTGATGATGAGAAGATGATTCCACGAAAGGATGAGGACGTGCTGGCACTGTCGGGGGGTGGTGACTGGCACACTGCCTACATGATGCTGTGGAAGCCACAGCGGGTGCCTGCGACATCAAACGAGTCGGCTCCTCCAGCAGAGGAGGGGTGATGCCGTCACAGGCGGCCTGGGTTGGCTCTATTTTGGTGGTCACCCAGTTGGACAAGAAGCCATGTTGACGATGTGACCACCTCTACACCTTGCCCAGCCATAGTGTCATTTGCCAGCTACATGTAACTCTGAGATGCTTTTTCAGCAGTATACAATGCTTTGCGCAATCATGGCAGGGATGTGCTTGTCCGGCCACAGCGTTGACTCTTTAACCTTTGGCACATCCCTTCGTCCACGACAAAACGAGGCAGTAACGTTGTTACCTGAAGACATCGCGTCCGTTTTTGTGCAGCCGCAGGCGACTCATGCGCTGCAACGGCGAATAGCCACGTACTCCACAATGTGCCTGATGATGCCGATGGTAGGTCGCTGGTAGACCGTTGTTCTGTTGCTTCCAAGTTTAGGCTGGCGTAGGACGTATGGCAGATGTAACAGCAGCACCGGTTCCAGGAGATCACACCGCTCCAAAGTCGATGCTATTGAATTCACAATCAATTTCAATGTTATGGCGATGATCTGACGTCGTGGAGTATTCGGACCGTTGTGTCACGGCAATTAGGCGAAGGCGCCGAGGATATAGCACGTTTTCCCTCTTGCGCGCAGGAGCACGAGCACCTAGAAAACCATGTCGCAAGCGCCAGTAGAACAGCAGCAGGATCAGCAACTGACGCTGGAAGAGTACGCGTCTAATTACGTACTGGCCACCCAATTCACTGCGCGCAGTTTCAACGCACAGAGACCGCTGCAACGCCATGGATGAGTGTTGCATACCCAAGCCTTCGCTGTGCTTGCAGGCTTCGTGCCATCATAGTCAAAGATGTAGACACGTCGATCCGGCTAAGCGAAATCAACGCTGAATGGGAGGTCCGTTCCTAGACCGCCTGGACTTGTACAACCGATCAAGAGCGGACCGGTGGCCCCCCACCGCTGCTTTGCTGCATCAAGCAATAGAAGATGATGCTCCGTGAATGTAAAAGATACCATTGACAGAGTTTGTCATCTTGTGCCACCAGTCGGTGCCTGTGCACCAGCAGTGTGGCATGTAGGACAATATCATGCGGATCCTCCAAAATCATGAAAAAGGCACTCTCAATAGAATCAATGCCTGGGACCCTGCGCTTTACATTGCGGAAGATGTGATTGAGATTCTCAAAGTTCTCCTGGAGAACAGAGGTTGGAGCCAAGCCCACATCCAGTTTGCCCTGCGCATATGCTACGCAGTTCTGGACCTCCAAAGCAACCGCATCACCAACCTGCACGACGAAGTGATCAAGTGTGTGAATTCTTTCGTCACCTCGGAGGATAAACGTGCGCCCTTGCCAATGCTATCAATGCTGAGCTGCATGCACTTCCTTGACACTGCCGCAGCAGCTGCTGATCGCTTTCACCCCTTCCAACACCAGCTCTGTACCTCACACGCTGCCAAGAGCCTGAACAATAGGCTGACCCTCTAGCATCTCTAATAAACTGCTAGGGGGTCTAGGTTTGGGTCTTTGCTTGACCGACCTATACCTGGTGGCTCTACGCCAGACCTAGAGCCACCAGGTCTATGCCACAAACCACATCGACAGAATATGCTCACTAGTACAGGAAATGTGCGAATCACATCCCGTGGAACCTGAGTGTGTGCTGCTCCACGTCATGCCACAGGATGCAGCAGAGTGAGGCTTGGTAGCCTCGATCGACCCGATTGCAACAGCTGTCAGTGTCCTTGTGCCGCATGCGCACGCTCACGGGGCCTGGTTGCAGAGGCAAGTCAGCGGCAGCAGCCCCGCCGCGCCAATGAGGCCGCGGACGACGACGTCGATGACATCCCCACCAATGCCCGGCCCGAGAAGATCCAGCTGAGCGCGGCCGCCCTCGCCGGCAGCGGCCTCTTCCATGTCTGCGAGGCCCACGGCGACACCAGCAAGATCTCCGCCCTCAACGTCTTTAACCTCCCGGTGCGGGGGGGCGCCGACCTCGCGTACGACCTCTCGGCAGACCCCGCGCAGGTGATCGCGGACTACCGGGAGTCCCCGGCGGACCCCTCGCTGAACCTGGAGGGCCTGCTGCCGCTGCTGCAGGCGGCTGCGGCGGCCCCCGTCGAGATGCCGGTGCTGGACGCGTACCTGCCGCAGCCGTCGGAGGCGGATGCGGCGCTGCACCGCGAGCTGGAGGCGCTGATTGCTGAGCAGCGTGCCCGCGTGGTGCGCGCGATTGGTGCGCTGCCTGCATGTGAAGCGCTTTCAACATCGATCTGCCTAGCCGTATGCATGAGATGACATTCGCAACTCCAGGTAACCGGGACCACGTGCCGAAGGGGTGAACCACTTGGAAGCCCCTTCATATGACCGTACGCAATTCACAGGGCCCCCTCCTGTGCTAGGCGAGACGGTCATGCATGCCTGTTTGGATTATCAAAGCGCACGCAGAATCGATCCCACGACCTCCCGGAAGAGGGGGTAGCTTTGCAGCAATTTCAGGGCTACCACCCAAAAAATAGAGCTGGATATGCGGAATTGTTCTATGTGATCGGGCCCGATGACCCAACACTGCCTCCCGGAAGAGGGGGTACCTTTGATTGGCCTCAACCCACTAGACGTGTTTGTTTCCACGTGCTGTGTGCTGTGGGGTGGCTGCCCGTGAGACAACAAAATTGTGGAGCATCGCGGCGGCGCGCCCGCCCGAAGCGCGGACAGCGGCACCGCCAGGGTCAAAGCTGCCCGAGCTGCATAGGAGAGCACAGTGGGGCGTGGTTGTAAGCTGCGATCCATGAGGGAGAAGCCAGCCCAGTCTGCATGCATACACACTCGACGATGCAGAGTTGTGACCAAGCCAGTGCAATGCATGCAGAAACAGGCGAGCCGCTCGCGGCACCTGGGCCCGTTGGTGATGTGCCCACAGCCCCCGCGCCGCCGGGGCCGCCGGGGCCAAGCGGCTGCCAAGACATGCATATGGAGACCAGCATGGACCAGCTGGACGCAGGGCACGGCACGCATGCATGCGGTGACGACTTTGGGGACGGGGGCTATGACGACGGGGGGCCTGCCTCTGACGCCGGCGGCAGTGACGGCGGCATGGCGTTCGGTAGCGTCGTTCACGAAGGCGACGTGGCGGTGCACACTGCCACTGACGCTGCGAGGCAGGTGCGAATGCTGCTCCCCGGACGCTCGCGTCGCGCGTGCGTGTTTTGGGCAGATGAGCGCGGGTGCCGATGCACACGCGCCACACGTGGCGCGCTGCTTACACGGGCGTGGCACGTCACTGGCGCGGGCTCGCCGCTGCTTGTCCCGGCGTGTGAGCGCGGGGGATGTTGTATGCGCGGGCTCGCCGCTGCTGAGACATGGCAGGAGGGTGCAGGGCAGCAGCCGCAAGGACGTGCTCAGGGACCTGGCGTGGCTGCTGCATCCGCAGCGGCCGGGGGCGGCGCTGTCGTGGGCGCGGCCGGAGTGCTGGCGGTACGGCGCCGCCCCCGGCGCGACCAAGGAGGCCGCGGCGAAACCCGCAAGGTGCGCACTGTGAAAGGAGTGGTCTCTCGCTCACTGAGTGCGCGTGTCTCTGTCTCATGCATAGCTTCTATTTCCCGGGTCTGTCGCACACCTGGCCGATTCGCTTGCAAGATCTCGGATTCCTGAGCGGAGGCGCCGCAGGAGCGTCTGCTGCTTCTGACCAGAGTCTGTCGCTTCTGGCTGCCATGCCACGCTCGCGCGTACCTGCCACGCATAGGCGCACCTGCATACCCGCCCTGCCCACACCAGGCCGCAGCGCCGACCATGTGCGGGAGCTGTTCCGGGCGGCTTTCGCCGCTGTGGCCTCGCTTGATCTCTGCACCCCACACGGCTGCACTAGGTGCAGGCAGCAGCGGCGGCAGAAAGATGCTGCGCCGCCGCCGACGTCCCTCGACGACCCCCGCTTCGAGCAGGCGGCCAAGAGCACATGCATGACGGAGGCGACGCGGCGGAAGCGCGCGACGCGCAGCTTCGCGCGGCAGCCCGCGCCCCCCTTCCGCACCCTCGACTCGCTGTTCCTCCTCGGCAAGCCGACCTGCCGAGTCGACGACAACTTCCGCGACCTCTGCAAGGTGCGGTGCTGCGATGTCCGCCCGTCTTCCCCTCCGCGCAGCGGGGCCGCTGCGCACCCGGCCTGTCGAGCGCCGCACGTGCTCTGCACTGCTGCCTTGTGCTGCGTGGCACTGACCCGTGCTCTCCACGTGCCGGCGTGAAGCCAAGGAGGCGGCGAATCTGCGGGACGGCCGCCTGCATACTTGCCTCTAGAGATCAAATGTCTGGCAGCAGCGCCCACGGCTGGTGCATGCAGGCAGAGTTGAGGCCACAGGCTGCGGCCGGGCCCGACGGGGACATGCATGCGGAAGAGGGCTTTGGAGACGTGTGGGCGGATGACTGCGGTGACGACGGCGACGGCGGCTGGGCCGGCGGGGACTTTGCAGGGTTTGCCGCCGGCGAGGAGGTATTTGTAGGAGATGGCGCCGGGGCCGGCAGCGCGCCGTTGTGGGCGGTGCCAGAGCCGGCGGCTGGCGCGGCCGGCCTCACCCCCCTCGCCGGGGGGCTGACCCCCCTCGGCGGGGGGCTCATCAACGTGCCGGCCAGGCGGCCGCGCATGAAGGTACGATTCCGTGCCATGTCTCGCGTGCACGAAGCGGAGCCGCGTGAGGCGTAGCGGGAGCTGCTGCAGCAGAGTGTGTGAATCTCTGCCGCACGGCATCCATGTGTCAGGCGCATCGGGCGGAGGCGCTGCCAGACGTGGCGCCCCGGGCCTCGGGGCGTGGCTACTGACGCACGGCCGAAAGGGTGCAGGCCAAATACGATCTCACCGTGAAGTACGTGGACGTGCGCGCCGTGAAGGACGCGCTGCTCGAGGCGTTTGTCCACTTCGAGGCCGAGCCCGCAGCGGCCGTCGAGCCGCCGGTGCTCGGCCGCCGCAGCGTGCACGTGCTGCCGGCGGCGGCCGCCGCCGCCCCTGAGGCCCCCCGGGAGGGCGTCGAGATGATGGCGGTGTTCAACGACGCGCCGGCGGTGTGTGGCGGCGGCGCCAAGGTGGCGGGCGCGCTGGAGAACGCCTCTGTGCACGTGAAGTTCATATGCATGCTTCACATCGCAAACGAGAAGAACCTCGAGCTGCGGGGCACGCCCAGCATGGACCAGGTCGTCATCTCACGGGGTTAGGTGTGCAAAGGGGGTGGTGGAGTGGGGCCGGCTGGATGGCGTGCTGCTTCAACATGCGGGAGAGCTGCTTGCGCCCGGCCACCCGAGGCGTGATCGGACAGGATATCTCTTTCATACGCGCTGAGCTTCTATCCTGCAAGTACACCAACGTCCCGGGCGGTGAAAAATGTGGCTGGGTGGCCGAGGGGTGCAGCACGGATCTGCGCTGCCGGGGCAGATGGAGCGCTGGCGTGCCAGCCATGGCGGTGGATGTCTCAAGGGGCAGCGGTGGAGTTGTGTGTGTGCGGACACACCACGACATGCAACCTGGCCAGCCTCGGGGGTGTCGGGCAGTGGCCAGTTGACTCATGATGATGCACTGGCCCCGGCTCCTGCGTGGGAGCCTGGAGGGGTGCAAGCGGGTCGGTGACCTAGGAACTCACGGCGGCGGACGTGCTGTCCCTTTCACGCTGCTGTTTGCAGCCCGCCGTGTGTGAAACTGTGCATCTGTTCACCCTTCTGCCACCCATACTACAGCAGTGGCAAGGGCGGCTGTGCTCGAAAGCTTGCTGGGCGCCTCATTGCCCAACATGCCACATCATTGTTCATGTTCAACGCATGTCCACCGTGTTGCACGGGCGCCTTTTGCGAGGTATGGTGCGTGTATGCCCGGGCTCACTGTACAGCCCGGAGAAAGCTCGGTGTGACAGCGGCCCTCGAGACGGCCGGTGGTGTAACACGCGTTGTACACGTGCGCTCCGACGGTACCCGGCGGCGACCATGCACCCGTCGCTCTTGATGCTGCCGCGCACGCCTGCGAGCGCATACGTGGCTGTCGCGGGACTTTCGCTTGCTGCGCACGCACCCTGCGATGTACTGGTTAGCCTGTGCAAGACAGCGTTGCTGCGGCTGCGCGTCGAGAGGTCGGAAACCCCGGACCAAGCGCAGGCGATAGCCCGATCGGTGCGGGAATCCCTTTATGGCGCAAGCCATGCATGTAGGAGCACTACTGATGACCGCAGCTCTGTCTCTCCAGCTGCAAGGTCAAGCACACATTTCGGAAGGCTGTATGATGCAGCAAGTGTTGTGCTGGTCATGGTCTGGGATGCCGTGCTCGTCAGGGATGCCCACCTCGCAGCGGTAGCGCTTCGCAATGCCCATGCTGTCGTTGCAGCGGTGTGAACAGGATTGATTATCATGGGGTACATACGGTTGTCAAAGAGGCATTTGTGTGTTTCGCGATGCGCAGTACCTTTGCAGCCCTCCAGCACGCCCCAGTTCCGAAAGAGCTGTAGCACTGGGATCGCGTATCAGAGCTCACCTGCAGCTAGGCCAAGACCGTGTCGCAAAAGGCACAAGCATCGGTGAGCACCAACTATCTCTCTCTCACCTGCCTGGCTCTGCATCGGGCAGGGCCGATGTCTCGTGTGTGTATTGTTGCACGGCGTTGCTCGTGCATGCTGTCGTGGCAGCCCACGCAGCCAACTGCGAGCACATTTGCCCACACTTGCGGAAACTTCTACGCCATGTTGCAGCAGCGTTTCCGGACAGGCACTCGCTCTCGCGGACCCCGCTGCGAGCCCCACAGACCGGAGACGATCGCCGATCGATGATAAGTACCTGTGGGGGCTAGTATGGTCAGAACGGGTGAATATATCCATCGCTTTGATATGCGCAATCACCGCCACCTGCAGCAATCTAGCGTCGCCTGTCATCTCGGGCTATTTGCTGGAGATCCTAGCCGGGCGCCAGCCAGTCGAACTCTACCCGAAGGTGCGTGCTCAACTGACAGCCGGATGTGTATGCTCTCAAGGCTGTTCTCGAGCGATAGCGCCCTGTTGCGCGCCGATTGTGCGTCTCACTCTGCCACTGCGGTCCAGCTCGGTCTGGCCAGCCTAGCGAGCTGGTACACACGCAGGCGGGCAGCTGCGCCAGCCCTCACGCAGACCTCGCAGGATCCCGCTACACAGCTAATTTCACATCGCACGTATGCAGCTTCTGGGGCTCATGGCGGCTATGTACACGATAGAGCCCCTTTTGGGCAGAGTGTACGTGTCCAGAGGTGTCAAGGCAGCAGAGGGGGTGCTGACGAGCGTGCGCCTGGAGGTGTTCCGTGTGCTCCTCATGCAGCCCGTGGAGTTCTTTGACCGCCGCGGTGCGACGGAGATCACCAACGTCCTGGCCGTGGACCTCGAGACCGTCCGTGCCAGTGTCTTCGGGTGCGCTGCTGCAGAGTTCACAGCCCCTTGCCACCCCTCGGCCACAGCGCCCACACGCACCGCCACTCTGCAGCTCCACGCTGAACAACGGCCGCTGCTGTCTGCTCCACGAGCCTCTCTTTCGCACCCCACCTGTCGCCGTGACCACATAAACCCGTTTCTGCGCCATACGTTGCAGCCGGGCGTTGATCACGCACAGCGCAGCACTACGGCCGCAGCCAAGAGGCGGGTCACCCCCTTCGCTGCCTCAATGCACCCTGCCCCGACCCCCCCACCCACGCCCGGTGCACTGCAGGAGCATCTCCCGGGACCGCGGCCTGCGGGCGGTGCTCGAGGCGGCCGGCAGCGTCGCCGTGCTGTTCTGCCTGTCGTGGCACCTCGCGCCGGTGCTCGCGACCGTCATCGTCGGCACCGCCGTCGCGGCCACGGTGTACCGCAAGGTGGCCAAGGGCATCGAGGCGCGGCTGTCGGCCGCGCTGCGGCGGCTGTCGCGCGTCGCGGGGCAGGCCTTCACAAACATCCGCACCGTGCGCGCCTTCGCAGGTGCACCCCCCTCCCCCGTGTCCCACCCCCGGGTGTGGGCTCTCGTGTCTGGGGTTTTCCCACCACGCAGATTTGCCACTCGGTGGACAGTGACAGGAAGGGCGTATGCTGGTGTCTTGGGCAGGACCGGTGGAGGCCAGCCGGGCAGCTGCGGCAGCATGGCAGTGAGGCGCGCGCCGTGTTACATGTAAGCCCGTGGCAGCCGAGTCTCTGACTCCGGGCGGATGTGTGCGGGCTGGAATGGGCGAGGCGGGCCCGGGGACCCTTGCAGCATGGCAGTGAGGGGCCGCCGAGTCTCTGACGGCGGGGCGGACGGGTGCAGGCGAGAACTTGGAGCGGGAGCGCTTCGTGCTGCAGGTGAAGGCGTCGTACGAGGCGGGCATGCAGTTCGCGCACGCCAAGGCGTGGCTGGAGGCGGCGAACCGCGGCTCGATCCACCTCAGCCTCATCATCCTCTTCGGCCTCGGCGGCTGGCTCATCCTCGAGGGCCGCATGCCCCTGCGCGTCATGCTCACCGGCATCGGCTTCACGTACTCGCTGCTCTACGCCACACAGGTGCGCCCCACCCCACCTGCGCTGCACTGCCCCCTGCGGGGTCAGGGGCCGCAGGCCCACGCGTGAGGGCCTCGCGGTGCGCAGCGCTAGAGCCGGTCATCCTTGCGTCCCGCCGGGCCGCTCGTGGGGGGTGTTTTAACCGCGCCACCTCAGCTGCCTCCATGTGCCAGGACGGCGGTGCGGGTGGCCCCGCGCCGTATGTGTGTGTCGCGCGTAGCGTGGCAGGGGGGGTTTGTGGCTGCGGTGCAGCCTGCGACACGCGGTGCGGCGGTGCAGGGCACGGTCAACACGCTCGCGGACGTGCGCAAGGCGACGTCGGCGCTGGAGCGCGTGCGCGAGCTGCTGTCGTCGACGCGCGCCGAGCCGCAGGTCGAGGCGGCCATGCCGCCGGGGGAGTGGTGGCTGCGCAACGGCAGCCGCAACGGCAACGGCAGCGGCAGCGGCGGGAAGCAGGCCGCCGACGAGCTGGAGCCGTGGGTGCCCGCGGGGGGGGCGGCCGAGGGGCCCGCCGCAGATCTCACAGGTGCCGCGTGCCCGTACCCGTTCCGGCCGATGCCGGACGAGCTCGCGCACAAGCTCGCGCACGGGGACATCGCGCTGCGCAACGTGTCGTTCGCGTACCCGATGCAGAACGACCGGCCGGTGCTGCGCGACGTGACGTTCACGCTGCAGCGCGGCAAGATCACGGCGCTCGTGGGCCGCAGCGGCGCCGGGAAGAGCACGGTGGTGAGCCTCATCGAGCGGTTCTACGCCCCGCAGCGCGGCTCGATCACGATGGGGGGGATGGACATCTCGGCGTGGTCGCGCGCCGCGTGGTCCGAGTCGGTGGCGCTCGTGGCGCAGGACCCGGTGCTGTTCACGGCGAGCATCGCGGACAACATCGCGTACGGCGCGCCGCGCGCGAGCCGCGCCGACGTCGTGCAGGCGGCGACCGCCGCCAACGCCCACGAGTTCATCTCCGCGCTCCCCGACGGGTGCGGCCTTCTCCCACTACCCATACACACACGCCTGTGTTCGCAGCGGCCGAGTGGATGCACGCATGCGCGCCATGCATGCAGGTATGACACGATGGTCGGCGAGACGGGGCTGCAGCTGAGCGGCGGGCAGCGGCAGCGCGTCGCGATCGCGCGCGCGCTGCTCAAGGACGCCCCCGTGCTCATCCTCGACGAGGCGACGTCGTCGCTCGACATGCGCAGCGAGGCGCTGGTGAACGAGGCGGTCGCGCGGCTCATGGAGGGCCGCACGGTGCTCGTGATCGCGCACCGCCTGTCGACGATCCAGCGCGCGGACCGTGTCGTCGTGATGGCGGACGGCCGCATCGTCGAGGAGGGCTCGACGGCCGAGCTGCTGCAGCACGGCGGCTACTACTCCGAGCTCGTGAACTCGACGCTGACGCTGCAGGCGTGACCGCGGCGGCGGCAGCCGCCGCAGCGGCACCCCGGCGGTTCGCGCGTGACTGCGTGTGCGGCGGCGTGTGTGCGGCGAGGCTGGGCGGTCGTCGCCGGGCCGTCCGCCACAGCTGCTGTGACGGACAGATGCGGCACGGCAAGTATGGGGTTTGCGGTGGCATGACCTTCCCAGGGTGCTGACAGGCCCACAACCTCGGCAGGGTGTGTCATGCGTATGTGACGAGGACACAGGCGAGGAGGCGGGCAGCAGCGCAGGCACCGCGTGCAGCACAACAGCGCGTCACACACGTGCCAGAGCCAGCCTCACGCCGACCAAGCAGCCGTTTACCGCTGCCACCATGCAAAAGAACTCGCGCCGTGTCGTGCTTATGCGGGTTCGAAAGGGTGCAACTCCCGGATTGTGTGGCGTCATGAGAGTAGTGCAGCTGCTTTGTAGACCCGGTGCGGCCTCGCGCCAGGGGCCAGTGGTCGAGTAGGTGTGGGGGGGGGTGCAGTGGCAGTGGCGGAGGTGGCCTTTAGGCCCTAATGATTAGGGCAGAGGCCGGCGGGTGAGTTACAGGAGAGGGCCTTCTCGGGCGCCGGTCGGTCCCTAAGCCACAGCTGGCGTCGTGTAACGCAGCAGCCACGGCGCTCTTCACGCCATCTTGTCACGCTTGGCTCTCGAGTTCATGAAGATGACTGCGGAGAAGTAGACCACAAGGGCGGTCGATGCCGCGGCAAACTGCGGCAACGTCACACTTCCAATCCTGCGCCCATGCGTGGCTATCAGTCTCACGCTGAATTTTTCATCACGACTGTGGATCGATCGCATGAACCGCATCTGTTATCATCGTGTCAAAGCGGCCCGCGCCGGCAAGCTCGAGGGCGCATCGTGTGCAGTGATGGTGTGAATCCCGGTGTGAATCCCGGTGTGATCGTGCATACACGACCCGCGAGAGAAACAACAGTGCGTGGTCTGCAGGGACAGCACTTCTGCGGCTGCATGCAGCAGCTGCACACAAACAGCAGCACTCCCCCCGAGACTGCCGGGCTGAGTGGACGGCATCCACTCGCACCACAGCATGCATGCATGCATGCGGCTTCCGCACCCGTGCGCGTGCTTCGCCATCGCCATCGACAGCAGGTTGCCCCAGCCCATCGCCAGGCTGCCCCACACCGTCCCCGTCAGCCAGATCACGTCGCGCGTCATCAGCGCGCGGGGCACCATCATGCAGTTGCCGAGCATCGCGAGCAGCACCGTCGCGAGCGAGAGGCTCGCGGCGCCCTCGGGCCGTACAAAGTTCGCGGCGAGCTGCGCGATCGGCTGGCAGCAGAAGAGCAGAGTCGCCGTCCACGCCGACAGGGCGCCCCACAGGGACTGCAGCTGCCCGGAGAGCCGCCCGGACGCGTCGAGGCCCAGCAGGATGACCGCTGCACCGCACAGCGCAGCATGGGGGACATGCATGCGATGTCTTGCAAGACGGCCATGCAAGGCAGCCGCCGCAGCGGCAGCGCACCTGGGACGGTCGCGACGGCGGCTGGCACGAGCGTCGCGGCGTCGAAAAAGGTGGCCCAGAGCACCTGCGGCACGGTGATGATGCCTATCACGGCCATCGCCGCCTGCCATGCATGCCAGAGGCGCGAGGTCGGCTGCAGGGAGCCGAGGGTGCGCGCCGCGAGCATCGCCGTCGAGATGACGCATGCGAGCAGCAGCGCCGCCGGCAGCGGCTGCGGCATGTGTCCCGCAACGGCGATCTGCACCGCGGCACTGCCTGTGAGGCTGCGCCAGTGGGCGCTCCGTGGGGATGCCCTTGGCCGGGTGTTGGGGTGCAAGGACGCAGCAGGAGGAGAGGCGGGTGGCACGGCAGACAGCGCACAGCATGCGTAACACCTCGCGCACACATCACATCGGCACTGTCGCGAAATGCAGAACTCACTCCAGCCAGCGGGCGGTTTGCCCAAGCCGAGGGTGGCTAGGCGGGGGTGCCGTCACAGTGCCGGAGGGGCAATTTTGGGCGGATGCAGGGATGCGCTGCCACTGTGGTTCACCACCGTGGCAGGGCCTGGACGAGCTGGGGGAGAGGACTGGGCGAACGGAATACTGCAGGCAGTTGTGGCTAGGGGGTGCGTGTGAGCAGGGCGGGGGGGCGAGGACGTGCCTGGAAGAGGACGCCGTAGTTTGAGATGACGCCGATGCCCTGGACGGCTGCGGCGGAGCGCTCGCCCTTGTCCAGGAAGTATCCCAGCAGTTGAGTGTTGCCCATGAGAGCAGTGATGAATCCCTGCAGCAGGGCTGAGGTGGAGGCGCCTCGTGCTGCAGGCAGGCACTGCCAACCGGATCTACGATCAAGCCACTATGCGACTTGACGACTTGAGAGCGAAGGCAGGGGCGTGTGGGTGTCATGCAGGTAGAGGCAGTGGGCTGGCAATGGAAGGGGGGAGCGTGCCACCCAGGACAGGCCTGCCAGCGAGGCTGCATTCCCGGCCTTGAGAGCCAGGGCGTTCTTGATCAGCTGAGGGAGCAAGAGAAACGTGAATGTCACAGTGGAGTAGTCCACGAGCCGCGTTGTGACGAGGTCCCAGCGATCGTGTGTCTGCATGCCGTAGCCGTTGTGGTCAAGGGCACAGAGGGGCCGGCTTGTTGCGATCGACAGGTCGGGAGCAACCAAGAATTGGCAAGACAGCACACCGTTGCCGTGGCCACGGTGCAGTTCCCATTCGCACGGCCGTTGACTCCATTCTCTGCGAACGCCGTTGCGTCAAGTGTACGAGCTCCGGGGGAAGCAGCGCTCCAACAGGACGAGAGCGCAGACACGTGAAAGACGCGTCAAGCCAGACGGTGTAGCATATGCAATATATGACTGGAGCAGACCTTGCAGAGGCGATATCCCGGTGGCTGTCGAGCCATTACGGGGCTTCCGGAGTGACCTTGCCGGAGCAGAGGAGCACGCTCGCGGCATACGAACGTTGCGGCACTGTTTCAACAACATCAATTTGGCGTATAGCTGCTCTAGTGCGCCCTATACTTTGACAGGCATCTGGTGTACACGCATGCGCAGCAGAGCACAGCCGATGAGGCCTCCAGGAAAGCCGTACAACGCAGAGGCAGTCCGCAGTAGCGAATCTGAAGGCAGAGGTTATTCTTGAAGTCTTTAACAACTCTGATTTCTGCTTGCAAGTCACTGACCACACTGAAATGGCATACATCGACGCTCAAACAGTTCGCGATTCGACACAAGGGAAGCAGTCCGCGACTTGGAACGCTCGGGCTTCCGCGCTTACACTTGACCAGAAATGCTGCAGTCGATCTCCAGCACCACCCGGGCTGCTTTGTGAGACCTGGGAACCGTGTATGGATATCTCATGGAAGATCCTGGCACAGCGACACTTGCACATGCATGCACGCACACAGCGACCCCCGCGTGGTCCAGCCTTGACAGCGCAGACGATCGTCAGCGTGAAACATGACAGCGAAAGGGCCTACCAAACATAAGCTGTTGAGGAGTGCCTAGTATGTTGTTGCTTCAACTGCGCCGAGGCTGGTCAACTGCCCGTCGAGATTGCGATCAGGAGAGCCAGTGCCATCGAAGCTGCCATATACATTCATGTGGAAGCGGCGAATCTGTGTCCTGGAAGTAGGCAAGGCGTTCTTTCCGCTCCAGGGGCATCCTGTGCAATGAAGCTCAAGGAGCTCCAGTCGCTGTTGCAGGACGTCGCAGATTTTGAGCAGCCAAAACAAAAGCTCGAGCAGTATTTGACAGGGCCACACCTTGCTTCTGTGATTGTCCATGAGGTAAGACTGCCAGCGGATCCTGCCATGGTGGATGATCCGGAACAGCCACGCAATTGCAAACACCAGGGCCGTGTTGGATGCTCATGCCCAAGGCATGCCTGCAGATTGCCGATCGCCACGAGGACCTGCCTAGCAGCACTGTGATCGACCTAGGCTGTGGTACGGTATGTAGCCTCTCGTTGTTCTCCCAAGCGAGAAGCCCGGTTAACAATCATGTGCCCGCTGGACGCCAATCAGGCTGGTCTGCGAGTCCACTGCCAATGCTTGCAGGGCATGTTAGGCATCGCATGCAGCCTCAAAGGCAGTCCGCACGTGCTTGGAATCGACATCGATGAGGATGCGCTGCACCAGGCAGCGCAGAACATCGAAGAGTTCGAAGAACTGCCCATGCAGCTGCTGGCGGCGGATGTGTGCACTGCGCTGCCCTTCCGCCGCCTTCCAGCCGCAGACATCGTCATCAGCAACCCGCCGTTCGGGGCCTGGCGGAAAGGCGCAGACTGTGAGTTCCTGGCAGCCGCAGCCAAGGTGTGGCACTGCAACACGGGGACTGTGCGCAGCCACCTGCCGCTCCCGTGGCCCACACACGGCGCTGACAGCCAGCCCGGGCTGCAATATGCATCAACACCACAGCGCCTGCACCTTCACTCGACCGCGAGCCGAGGCAACGACGCGGTTTCGTGTCGTTCTTTGACCTGGTGCATGGCCCCACCCTGATGTAAGCCACAGTCGGCGTCCCAGTCCGCCGCCGTTCCCACCTACACCCCCGTGCTCAGCGCTGATGCCGATGCTCTGCTTGTAGCTCGCCGGCAGGGCCGTCTACTCTCTGCACAAGCGGTCCACCCGCCAGCACGTCAAGCGGTTCTGCCTGGAGACGCTCGCGGCCTCGCAGGCGGATGTGATCGCGGAGCTCCGGTATGACCTGCCCGCGACGTACAAGCACCACAAGTGCGCTTTCTTGCCACAGCCAGCCGTGAGGCTGCTCCTTGCTACGGAAGCATGTGACGGCACAGCTAGCAGGCTTGCCCTGCTTGCAACGCACAGCCAACTGCCCCGATTTTCACGGGAAGCCTTCGAATGGTGTTGTCGTGGGCATTCGCCCGATGAGGGCCTGGGTGTGGCTGGCTGAGTGGTCTCTGTGTGCGTTGCGCTGTTGTGGCGCTCAGGCGTGGTGGCGTCATGCAGGCAGGCGTCCAAGGACATCGAGGTGGATCTGTGGAAGATAGAACTGTCACGCCGGGAGGACTGACTCATGCGAGATGCTGCTGATGTGCTGCCCTGTGAAAGGCACTGCTCGAGCTGCTTGCAGTGCCTCTGAGAAGCGGGCAGGTGAGCAGCTGTGCACATGCATGGCCCGCCGCCTGCACCGCCATGCTCCGAGAGCATTGCAGTGCTGTGACAGCATTGCAGTGACATGAGTTTATTGGCGGCCATCTGAACCCGGAGCAGGTGTATCCTCTGGCGGGGATTCTGACAGGGACGTTTGTGCAGCGAATGGACACTGCGAAGGTAGCTGGTGATGGCACGAGACCACGAGTGTGATGGCAATGGACGCTTGAGACATGCTACGCCGCATGCTGAATGAGTTGCAAGAAGGTAGCGGACAGGGATGCTGCAGGACAGGGCACGCGGCTGACCAGCAAGATGGCCTTGAGGGACAGCAGCAGTCGATCTCTGTATCCCTGTAGATGCCAGAAATGGCTATTTAGATGATCGAGCCAGATTAGAGTATGTTCGAATCATGGCCGTATCCGTCGGAGTGGCACCTCATACAGCTGCTACACGGCCAGCGTCTACAAAATGTTAATTAACGCTAACACCAGTCCGTGTCAGGCCGGCAACATAGTTGCAGGCAGCCCTGTTCTAGACTTCCACAAACTTTGTGACATCAACAGCGCTCGGTCCCAGCTTAAGAAGTACAGGTCCATGCTGGACGCTACGCCCCACCTTGTCGTTGTGGTTTTTGCGCACGTGTAGATCACAGCGCACAGACAGCCATGCTCATGCACGACGTCTGTGGCCACACGTGGTGCCGGCTGCTGTGGTATGCCTTTCTGCGTGCGCCATTCGCCATCGCGACAGCGATCACGAGTCCTCACCTGCACACCTGTTATGTTCAAACGGTGAAGTGCGACAACGTGTGGCGATTCGATAGCAGGAAACACGCACACTCGCTCAGACATCTTCATCTCGCGGCACCAACACACCCGCAATCGTCGCAATGGCGTCGTCAGTTGCTGTCAGTCTGCGCCGTGTGCTGCCCATAAAGCGTCAGGTAGGTGCCGGTGCAAATCCGCGGCTGCGGGCCGATGTGCAGCTTCGTGTGGACCATGGACGGCAGCGCTGCGTAACAGCCCGGGCGTCAGATGTGCGCCCCGCTCCCTGACCGCCGCAATGGGTCCGAAAGCATGACATACTCGTCCCGGGGCCTATGCTGTAGGATCAGCTGCGTCATTCAGCAAGTGTGGTGTGCAGAAGGCGCAAGTCGGGCCACAACCGCCAAAGGAGGCCGAGGAGGACGGCGCTGCACCGAAGTGCGATACCCTGACATCCTGTCGATGTTTTGAACAAGATCTCTTCTATGACCTGTTTCGTCTCGAGCAATTCGGTCTGTGCGTTCGCCGCGGACTTGTTTGAGCTGCCGAACCTTCCTGCTGCTCACTCGCAAATCATGCACTTGAAACGGTGCCCGACAAGGGCTGTAAGCAGCACACCTCTGGATGTAAATGCACAGCTCCTACCGACGAATTCAATTTGCGTTGGCTATTTTGAAAAACGCGTGTACTTGACTGCGTGATGGTGCTGACTGTACCACACTCGCCACCACGCCAGAATCAGGACTCGGCAGGATCGTGACACCACTTAACAGTGATTGTGTAACGCTTCAGGGAGGCCGTAGCTGAAGATGAGGCAGCTGAGCCAGCAGCAGAGGAGCCAAAAGCGGTTGATGCACTAGAGCAGTTGACTGCAGCAATCCAAGACTCTGACGCAGACACTGCGGTAAGCTCCTAGCCCGTTCCGCCGGCAGCATATGGCATGTCTGAGATCCGCTGATATCGTCTAACCAATTTCACTCCCGGACTCGTCCGACAAACACGCTGCCTGTCTGATTCGGCAGTGTGTTGTGTGGGGCGGCGCCTTGTGGTCAGGAAGTTTTGTGGACTCGGGACTATTCCGGGTCTGTGCATGTCTGTGGTGTCCTTTGGGTTGATGGAGCAGTGTTCTTGCCTGCGGGGTATCTGCCTCTTTGATTGTGGGTTGTATTATGTGGCATGTTTGACGTCGACAGGCTGTCCTGCATCCAGGTCGAGTCTGCCAGATCTATCATTGGGGACCTGAGAACGGAAACTGAGGAAGCACAAAGCAAAGCCAAACACAGCGATGAGCAGCTCAGGCAGCTCAAGGATCAATACCGTCGGTTGCAGGCTGACTTTGACAACTTCCGGTCACGATCTGTGCGTCTTCATGCGGATCTGTTGTCATGGGGCGTTGGAATGAATGGCAATTCTTCTGTTGTGTCCGGACCGCATCTATGCTATTGCTGTGCAGGACGCGGACAAACAGCGGGCAGGCAGCACTGCACGCATGAACATGCTGGAGGACTTGTTGCCTCTGATTGACAACTTTGAGATGGCTGGCAAGTCCGTAAAGACCACCACAGAAGGCGAGGAGAAGATTCACAACAGCTACCAGAACCTGTACCGTCAGATGGTGGAGATATTCCGCGGCCTGGGGCTAGAGGCTGTGCCTACGGTTGGGGAGCAGTTTGACCCCGAGATACATGACGGTATCATGCGCGAAGAGAATGATGATGTCGCCGATGGGGAGGTGCTGGAGGAATTCCGGAAGGGCTTCAAGTTCCGTGATTCGCTGCTGCGGCCTGCAATGGTCAAGGTGGCCTCGTCGAACCAACCCGCACCAGAGGCCAAGGCGAAGGGACCAGAAGATATTCCCACCGATTCCGATGTCGGTGGCGGCTCGGGCAGCAGCGAATGATCAAACAATGAACTGAGAACGCCATAGAGCCGAACATGGGCATCATTGCTAGTGTCTGCTTATAGTTCCGACCGATATGATTCTATTTCACCTTTTATCTGCCTGGTCTGCAGCCCAAACACGCAATCTGTTTCATCTATGCATGTGCCCATCCTGTGTGTGACGTTAGAAGGTGGCAATATGCTCCTGCACCCTGGTCTCCGGTTGGCACATCCATGACTGCGCTGTATTCCGTCCATGGATGTTGCGTAGTCCACGTGTCTGTTATCTGCTTTGCTTTTGTCGATCGCATGTATGCTCAGTTGAGACCACAGTGCCATGCCGAGGTAGCCCTGGACAACAAACAATGTGCGCCTTATGGAACGCATCACAATCTGACTTTCGTTACTGAGAGTCTGGTGTGACTCACGACTAAAATACTGTACATAATTGAATTTTTCACGCTACTCAAATGACGCATCTTGCTTTCGCGAACTTGTGTGACAATGTGCAGTACTGTGAAAATGGTCGACTTGCAGCGATCCGTGCACGCCAAGGAGATGCAACCACATAATTTGACCTCAGATCAAGCTAAATTACAGCTTTGCTCCGCAACATCAGCGTTTGGAAATCTCTCCCTCTGCAACGACGGACCACCCGTGACACCCTAGCCACATGTCAAAGTCACATTGGCTCGCTTCGACAGGAGCTGCATGTCCAGACATACAAATGTATGCCCCTTGCTGTGCGATTGGTGACATCATCTCAGGCTGTGGGCTTTGGGTCAATCAACGCTGGTAGGGACGTTCGGCCCAGGAGCTGCTGTTGGAGCAAACACTGCCACGAGAGACGTGGCTTTGTGACCCCTCTCAGGTGCGCTCAGTACATAATCAGCACGTCAGCTGATGGATCCGCAAGGTGGATCCGTAGGCATGTTGTGAAGGGAACATGGGATACTTTGGCATCTGTCGCAAGCAATGAACAATTCGCCCGGCAAGCATCGCGGCCTGAAGGTTCTACTGTGTCTTTCAGAATTTCTCTGCGCGTAGCATATCGCAACTCTTTGTAGTTTCGCAGAATTACTTCTGAGGACACTCGTCCCAAGAATGCCCGAACTCCTTGCATTGCCTTGCGTCACAGCTCGTCATCGGTTCAAGGAGTATTTGCAGGATCCACAGCCATGCTCTGTGACTACGCAGATGAACGCCTGCTCCAGAAGACGGCCTTGTCCATCAGAGCTCTGGACAAGGCCGAGCGAGCCATAGAGAAAGCCCGCTGCCTCATGCCATGCGTCAGCCACGAAAGAACGGTACTGTGTTGCTGAATAATTGCATGACTGTGATAGCATGTCGCTAAGCTTGAATCACACCGCTGCCATGTAGGCGCAGCGCCTGCACTGCATGGAGCGTCAGGATTGCTGTCCGAGTCGTTGGGGTTGGCGCGACAGGCTCTGCGCCCTGAAAGACAATCTCAATGATCTACGGCTGGCAGACGATCGCATGGACGTATGCATGCAAGTACCTGCCATTGCTGGGATTGCCCGTGAAGCAACAGAAATCATGGACAGATGTGCAACTATACCCCAGCATCGCATCCCGGTATGGACCTGGACCTGTCGACTGACTTGGATGATGAGAAGAATCCTGTCCTGATGGAGCTGTACGCACACGCGGTGTGGATGTGTTGATACTAGACCAAGCGAAGGCTCATCAGTGCAGTCAAGGAGGAGCAGAATATTTTGGTCCGAAAGTCATGGACGCTGCAGCAGTGCAGGCGTATGATAGCAAGCAACTTCGTTCACCTGCAGGACATCATGGATGTGGCAGAGCTGGCTGCATCTGCTCTGAGCATGTTGACAACCCGCAGTGATGGCCGAGACAGGATGCGCCGCTGCGATGCCATTGCGTCGATGGTGCATGCTTTCAAAGCATGTATGGATGACTGCGTACTTGAACATCTTGGGTCTGCCCTTGGGAACTTGGCCAATCACTCAGCAGCACGACAGCAGATGCGGGATGCTGGCATGGTTGGGATGCTTACCCGAGTCCTCCGTGTATCACATCGCCCCCGCGCTCAGGCACGCTCAGCTCCATCCTTGGTAACACCTCTGTGCTCCTTACTGGTCATGGATCAGCCTGTTCATCGGAACAGCTTTCGCAGATGCCACAATGAGTTCGAATGTAGCCATACACGGCAGGAACAACTGGTGCAGCTGCGCTCAATGGCCTTGTCCCAACTGAGTTGGCATGGAGCACGCAGGTGGCTGCGGCGGTGGCACTTGCGCTCTCATCTGCGAAGGACCGGGACATACAGGACTCCGCCCGTCATCTCACAGCCATTCCTCTGCTGGTTGAGATGGCTGCCAACTACTGCACACCTTCAGCTGAAGTCGCCCGCCTCACGCTCCTTGCTCTGCGCCATCACAACGAGCGCAACGCCGATGAGATCACCGCTGCCATGCGCCGGCGGGGCTTGAGCCTGGATGAGTGCTTCGTGCGCCTTGCTCGCAGTAGCATCACGGCATCAGCTCCGCTCCGGTGCTGCACTCGCCTGTCTGGGCTGATCGAGGAACTGGAAGGAAGTGTGGGGACGAACCGCATCGCCTCAACGCCTCGCCGGTCTGATGTCTGCTCTCCGCACAGGGTTCGGTGAGTGACTGGCCACTGCAATGACATCCCAGGCCCACCGCTGGGACGATTGCATGCTCCTGTGACCAGCGCGATGCGATTCCCCGTGCTATCCTTGCTGTGCTGGGTGTGTTGTCACGCAGTGCTGGTTTGTGTAGGGAGAAGCTGTGCGATGTGTACGCCAGGGACTGCTGCGACCCTGTGAGCCCGCGCATCAGGGCATGCCCCTGCGACCCACTGCCGACCAGGCCACTTCGCCTGTACTCGCCTGACGAGGTGTCAAACCTCCTGCACCGTCTGGGCGCACCTGCCAGTGACGCCTGCCTGCTCCGCCGGCGCTGTGTGGATGGTGCCGCGCTGCCCGGCCTCACTGAGACGTATCTGGAGCTGAACATGCTCTTGACTCCTGCAGGAGTCACTGCTGTCCGGACGGCACAGCGCGCTGCTCGGCTCTGGGGCCGCCTGGCACGGTCCGCGACCGCAGCTCGCGTCACAGAGCTGGACCTCCGCACGTGGCTGACCACCGTAGGCCTCCGATCATCCGTGATCTCCAGGCTGGCATGTTCATTCCGTGAGCTGACAGCGCCTGAGTGTGATGGTGTGGTCAGCTTTGGTGAGCTGGCCCTAGGCTTCGAGTGGTTTGACTGCAAGCTGCGAGCTGCAGGGGCGTACCTGTAGGCCTGGTGCACATGCTGCCACCACTGGAACGGCCGCTGCAAAGTAGCGCAGGAAACACCGGCAATATCGTCTGGAATGCTGGTTGTGGCACGCATGAAGGCGCGCCTAGGCCTGGGCTTCTGTTGATGTGATTCATGTGGTGACATATGCTGTCTGTGTATCCAAGGCAGGAGGCAATGCCGTCCAAGCGTAGTTCCACGCGTGCTTACAGACATGATCTCCCTGAGCTGGATGAATTTCTTGGCATCTGACCAGCTCTGTGTCTGGCAATGTCTAGGTGAATCATTCAAATAGCAACGGAGCAACGCATGCACTCACGCTGCTGCCAATTGCCGTGGAGGCAGCGTGACAGCACGGCAACGGCGCCTGATCAGACTTTACATCATTTTTTGGACATGTCCTTGTCCTGGAATATTCTACACCGCGCCTAGCAAGTTGTCTCAGTCGGCGCCTGACTATGTGTGAGGTGCCGTTGCCGCGTCCGCGTTCCCCTGTGCCGAAGGCCTTACTTTTCCGGGCTCGGAACTGCCGTCAGGCTTGGCAGTGCTCTTGTTCTTCAGCGCTGACAGGAACGAGTATATGACATTGTATTCATCTGCGGGTGCCTGCATACATGCGGGCTGCTATCAGTTTTGGATGCCGGCGGAGCCAGCACCGCGATTCGTTTGATGACCGCGTGGATCGCGCGAGCCCGTTTTCCCTTATGCGTTCACAACGTAAAAACAGCAAGGCACGTTGTACAGCATGCCTAGAACAATGCTGCAGCATGCTGAAGCTTGTTTCCTTTCCCGGGCCAGGTGATAGCGTCTTCGTCACGGGAGCAGTTTTCGAACCTGGGCGTTGCTGAAGTGCTGCGAAATAGCCTCGGCTAGTGCGGTCTTTGTGACTCCGGTCTCTTTGCTAACGTCCAGCTGATTCTTCTCCGCATACTTGTGCAATGAATGGTCCTGCAGGCATGTTGGCGCAATGAGGCGCGGCGCTGTTTCGTTTTCCACGGAGGACGTAGCGTGCACAGACAGACAGCGCGGCCTGCACGGGCGCCAGGCTCCGCAAGCAGCTGCGTCAGACCGGAAAAGCATCAACACCTTCACCACTTTGAAATTCTATATAGTTTTGTGTGGCTGGCATGCGCGCTGGCTGCCCTCGATGGCCCGGTGCTCACGAATGCTCCTCAGGGCACCCGCAGCGCCCAGGCTGGTACGCACCTCGCACTTGAGAAAGTCCGCCTTGGTCTTCTTCCGAGCGTTCTGGCGATTATTTCGCTTCTTTGGTCCTCGCATACCTGCTCGTGGCGCGACCGCTGACGCACGTCGCGGCTCAGCCAGTAGCAACAATGGCACGGCAGGTGCTCACACGCGCGCGGGATCACGGGCAGGCGTATGGTGGAGCAGACGCAGCCACATCGACATGCTGAGGCTACAAGTAGGCTACACTGCAGAGTACAGCACGGATAGCGTCGCGATCTGACTCGACAGCTGCAATGGAACGTACGTATACCGCACGGTTTTGGCATGGCTGTGCGGATGACCAAAACGCCGGCGGCGCCTGATGTATGCTACTGCCACTTCCGCGCAACTCGATCCTGCCTCGGCGGCGTGACACGGGCGTCGCGTAGTCAAGGCCACTGTCTGTGAGCAGTGAAGCCTGCCAGCCTGCAGTCGCTGACCAGTTGCAGCTCGAGCCCACGCACTCATGCAGCTGAAGGCGCAAGGCCCGAAACCTTCGCCAAGATGCGTGCAGCCGCTTCTAAAATGAATAAACAACCAAAGGGCAGCAACGTGGATACCTCTCTGCGTCCATCTGAGCCGTGTCGGGCCTGCAGTAGACTGCAGAGATGTGGTCTGATGTTCGCTGGCGAGCGCATGCGCGCACGGCTGACACAATCGTGCAAGGGATGATTGCCCGTGCTCCCACGTCGGACCGTCACAGGGCCTGCAGCTGGCGTATCTCGGGAGATATGATGCCCCGCGGCTACGCATGTGTCTTCGCCGGATCTCCCAGATACACGCTGCATGCCATGCTATGTGTCATGGGCTCAACAGGTCTGATCATCTGATCGCGAGATGCATTGTCGCTTAAAATTGTTCCTGCTGCCTCTACCCAGCTGCATTGCATCATGCACCATCTCGCAGGGTCCCCAACAGGCAATGCATGGACATGTGTGTACACACCAGGGAGCCGTGATCGTTGGTGAACGGTGTTGTGGGCGCTTCCGGTTCTGCGTGCGCTGATTGTGGCTGTGGCGTGGGCGCGTCGGGCCGCGTCGGGCCGCGTCGGTGCATGTGTTCTTGCGATCGATGTGCGCCGTGTTCGCGGCGCTGCCACCCTCCCCGCCTCTGCTTTCTGGTGACACACACCGGAGCCCTCGAGGCCGCGGTCATATGACCATATGATATGCATGCGTGCGCCGGAGCTCGAGCAGCGGCGGCCGCCCGCGGCCACGGGCCGTGTGCGCCCAGGGGCCCCGCCCCTCACCTGCCGCAGCATGCACGCTCCCGTCTGGACCTGTGAGGCGCGGCGTGTCCAGCAGGGGCCCGCGTTCCGCGGCCGCGGGTGACCCGCCCCGCGTGCACCGCAGCATTCGTGCACACCCGAAGCATGACCAGCCCTCGCGGCTGCGTGAGACTTTCACTGCATTCTGCCACGGCGCTCCCGTTGCCGCAATGCGGCAGCCCCGCGAGCTTGCCGTTGAGATCCATGCATGGCGCACATGCACACTAGCGATCTCGAGATTCATGGCGGTAGCTGTGTCCGCAGGTGCGTGCATTTGCAGCAGCTGCACACAGGCAATGGCCGTGGCTGGCGCCGGGGCTGCCGCCAGCTGCTGCGTGCGCTCTCAGCTGCTCTGAACGTGCCTGCTGTGCGCGAGGTGGACAACGGCCGCATGTGTGTTTTGTCAGCATGAATTACGAATGCTGTTGGATCGGCGTGCCCGATGACACCCGTGCCCGAATTTCTGAATGTTCAGGTCTACTTTCGGGATGGCAGACCTGAAAAATGCTGCCAGGCGTCCCAACACCGGTCGGCAGCAGCTGTGGGTCGCGGTGCGGGGGCTGTCAACTTCATACTAGACCCGAAAGGCAGGCAGCACCGCAGGACTGCCGCACACGACAAGAGCAGGCATGCGTGTGCGCGGTGTGCACACCGCGCACACGATCAGGCCACCGCGCACACGACCAGGCCACCGCAGCGACTCGATATAGGACGGCCCCGATGGTCCGCTGCCCGTCGACACCGCCTGCACACACGGCAGCACCTCCACGCCCCTGCTCCCGCACCCCCCCGCTGCGTGCCACACGCACGCGTCCGCCCCGGCCTGCGGCACACTCCCAGAGACTCCCATCGCCGGCGAGGCATAGCGCGATCGCGCGCACGGCTGGGGTGTCCAACTGTTTAATTGCACACCGACCCACCGCACATGACACAGCCCGGCCCGGCGGAGCCTGTGGCGGTGCGCGTTTGACGGTCTCGCTGTTTGTGTCGGTTGTACAACCGACGTCGGGGACGCTGTGGGTGCGTCGGAGCGGGTCGGTAGGTGTGTTCTTGCCATGCTTGCTGGTTTCGCGCTGCTGCCCGCCTCGCCGCCTTTGTCCTTGTGGCACGTGCGCCACAAGGGCGCCCCCATGGGCTGCCAGTGCAGCGGTGTCCTAGGTGTCCTAAGCTTGTGCACCGCGTGGGCACCGCTGGGGGCGCTGACAGCACAGGGGGCCCCCCAGCCCACATGCGGGCTGGGTTCCTCCTGCAGTGCTGATGAGGCTGCCTCTGTGGGCGAGGCATAGCGCCCGAGTGCGGCTGGCAGGGTTGATTCTCGGATATTCAATTAGTTAACGGGCGCCATATGGGTGTGCTGCAGATGGGCATGCCGCGAATTGCGCATGCTGACGGGTCTGCGGCAACAGCCGCCGCCACTGTCGGATTCCACTGGTCAGCGAATCGGAAAGAATCCGTCGTAGCACACACTTTCGTGCCACCTTGCACGCCGGTATCTCTCGAGATCGGCGAACGCGTCCGAGCTGTCGCCTCGGCACGCCGAACTCGAAGGCAAAACACACGCTTAGTCAGCGCATTCGAGGCAGGCGCTACGTCTCCTGTCGCTCAAGAGACGCGACGTGGGAACGCCATGCCGCCGCGTTCCAAGCTAGCGAAAGAAGATCACGCTATCGGTCCCGCGGGCGTCCGCGTGTATGCGTACGTGTGTGTACGGGTATTCCAGATGTCGGCCACAGCTGCAGCTCCAGGGCCGACGAACCCTCGATCGAGGCTGGCCATCTGGGGTAACGCTATTGTATCGCTTTGCCCAGGCTGTATCCGATGGGATTCCTTCCTCGATGAACGTTTCGGAACATCGGCTCGTCGGCACGGCATGTATGCGTGTCTCTTTGGATATGCGATGCTCCGGTGTTTGGCAACGTGAACTTCGATTTCACATGCTGAACGATTCGCGCATGTTGCGCATCTGCGCATCACGATGGAGCTGCACGTTGTGTCGGCCAGTCCCATGGTGGCGCAGTGCATCGTGATCATTTGCGCTAATGCATACGCTCCATCGCGATGCATCGTCCACAACATTCCGGGGCCATGGCCGGCCATTCTCCAGAGACAAGCTTAGCCGTGTGTCGAGGGCCGTAGTACAATAGTCATGTAGCAACGCATGGTATAGTTTGCGCTGTTGCTGGGCAGGTGTATGATTCTGGCAATGTCGATCGCGTTTGAGGGCTCCTCGTAGCTGAGATAGAGGTGACAATTTGGCAGTAATGTCTGGCCGGTCATCAGCATCAAGATAGGCTTGTACAATATTCTCCGAGGCAGTACATCCATCTCTCAACGTACTTTTGTTTCGGCTTGTGCATGCTCCACCTCGCGGGAGGTTGCCGTAAGGGCTTTCAGTGTTCGACTGTAGTGGACCGACACGCTTCCACCAATGTCTGTGTCATTCAATGACGCAGATGGCAGCCATGTTCCCATGAATGCACGTTCTCGAGTTGAGCGGCGCACTCTTGCAGAGATAAACGGCCGGATCGGTACGCAGAGCACAAGCTTGGTGGCCAGTGTGGTGTCTCAGTGCTCAGCGCTGACTGCTGATCTGTGTGCAGTGAATGTGAGCTGTAGCTTGGCATCAGCTGGAACCGATCAGGTACGTTTCCGTGACATTGCTGCTGCAGCGTGGGTCATGCCTCAGTTGTCAACTCCAGACAGACGCATCCTGCCTGCAGGCGTACTCTTTCCCAGTAGACATCAGCCTCAACAGTCGTACTCTACAAGCGTCTGATGATTTAGACGCGGGAGATGATGGTGCTGTTGTTGGGTCTGGTCAGCCAGCTGAACCTGCAGCTGCAGCCCATGGCCCAGTCGCGATGGTCCAAGGCTACGTTGGCCTGGTGTCCAGAGCCCTGGGTGCAATACAAAGTGTACTGCGTCCAGAGGCTCGAGCTTTCGCAGCCTGGTGAGCACCTCACACACTTGGCCAATGTGTGCTCAGCTCCACGGGACCTGTTCCAGCCGGCCAGGTAGTCAGCAGTGGCATTCCCCGCCTCCGCGCAGAGACTGTGGCTGGACACACGCCTGCAGTAGGCCCGTTCATGAAGCGCCAATGTGTGAAGTACCTCGGCTGTCCCCCGGGAGCAAGGTTTCTCCAGAAGCACGGCTAGCACACATCTGCAACTGTCCTGGGTGCCACAGTTGCAGCACTGACATGGCCAGCAGTTGATCCTCGCTTTGACCACACCGAAAGTGCCCGACCTCGTAGGCATCTGCTCTCTGTGGCATCTCAGCTGCCCCGTGGATGCGTTCCTGAGGCTCCATTTGCACCACCAAGCCACTACAAGCCCCAGAAACCTCAGCCAGGGCAGCGCCTGCAGGTGCGAGGGCCACCATGGGACATCCGACGAGACGCTGCCGATGGCGTTTCATCCCGACTCCGCCCTGCTGGCTGTGGCTCGGGCGTCCCGGGTCGTGGACATCTTTGACCTCAGCGCCCTGCCCATGCCGACCGCAGCAGATCTCATGGAGGGCATCTCGGGAGACTCGGTGTCGTCGGGGCCCTCGAGGGTCCCCCACCGGCACCGCCCGCCCCCCGAGTTCTCCGGGGTGCGCCCCCGATGTGCCATCGTGCCCCGCGCACGCACCTCCAGTGCACCCCTGGCTCCTTTGCCGTGCGATTGAGGCGAGGTCAACGCCGAGCCTGCAGAGCTCAACGGCGCACATCGCTGCCTGCCCCAGCGACGCCGGCGCTGGCCACGTCGTAGCAGTGAACCTCTGTATCCGCCGCCCTCTGCCCCGCTCCACACCGGCTGTTGTGTGTGTGTGTGTGTGTGTGTGTGTGTGTGTGTGTGTGTGTGTGTGTGTGTGTGTGTGTGTGTGTGTGTGTGTGTGTGTGTGTGTGTGTGTGTGTGTGTGTGTGTGTGTGTGTGTGTGTGTGTGTGTGTGTGTGTGTGTGTGTTGTGTGTGTGTGTGTGTGTGTGTGTGTGTGTGTGTGTGTGTGTGTGTGTGTGTGTGTGTGTGTGTGTGTGTGTGTGTGTGTGTGTGTGTGTGTGTGTGTGTGTGTGTGTGTGTGTGTGTGTGTGTGTGTGTGTGTGTGTGTGTGTGTGTGTGTGTGTGTGTGTGTGTGTGTGTGTGTGTGTGTGTGTGTGTGTGTGTGTGTGTGTGTGTGTGTGTGTGTGTGTGTGTGTGTGTGTGTGTGTGTGTGTGTGTGTGTGTGTGTGTGTGTGTGTGTGTGTGTGTGTGTGTGTGTGTGTGTGTGTGTGTGTGTGTGTGTGTGCGTGTGCGTGCGTGTGCGTGTGCGTGTGCGTGTGCGTGTGCGTGTGCGTGTGCGTGTGCGTGTGCGAGGCAGGTAGTGTGCGTGTGTGTGTGTGTGTGTGTATGGGCCGCCACACTCATGGCGGATGCTCCTGCAAGCCCTCAATCCGTTCCCTGCTGTGCAGGCAGCGACGGTGCTCTCGCCAAAGGTGAAGCACCGGGTGCACGACATCCAGTGGCAGCCGTCGGCGGGCTGCGCGCTGGCCGTCGCGCACGCGCGGGGCGTGTGCGTCTGGCGCTGGGTCGACCGGCAGCGCAGCCCGGCGATGCACTGCATGCTGCTGCGGAAGGGTGCGCCCCCCCTGCCACGCCACACCGACTCGAATGCATCAACCTGGTGCTGCGCTGCCGCTGCCGCTCCGGCCGTGTATATTTGACACTCGCATCAGCATCCAACTGCGGCGCCTGGGTAACACAGTTTCTTAGCAGGGGACAGAGGTGTTCGCCCTATGCTGTGCGAGACGGCCATGCCTGCCGAGTTCTGGCAGAGGTAGGCTGCTTTCTCCCGGTGCATGTGGCGTGTGGCGAAGCTCGCATGCGTGACTCCGTCCTGCCCGCTGTGCAGGCTGTAGCAATTCCTACATGCCGACCGACCTGCTGTGGCCGCCGGCGGCGCCGGCGACGGCGCTCGCGTGGCAGCCCGCCGGCGCTCTGCTCGCCGCTGGCAGCCTGCGGGACAGCGGCGTCTTCATCTGGAGCATGCTTGACCCCGGCGGCGAGCCGACGCGGCTGCGCCTGCCGCAGCACGCCGGCACGCACCTCCTGCGGTGGTCGCCCTGCGGCGGCTACCTCTTCGCAGGTGCCCCCCCCCCCCCCCCCCCCCCCCCCCTCCCTTTGCTTGCGCGGACGGCCACGGGGCCACCTGCACGCGGCTCTGATCGGCTCCGGCAAACGGCGACGTCCGGCTGTGGCCGCCGCAGATTCGTGCGGCAGCTGTGTAGCCGTAGAAGCGTGGTGCATGCATGCCGCCTCCGTGTGAGGCTGCAGGCTCCGTCCCCGCCAGACGCGCTCTCTGTCATGGGCCCGCCATGCATCTGCCGTGGTCTCGTTCCAGGCCGGCGTTCCTCTGAGCCGCTGCTCCCACTCTCTCTGCACCGTTGCCGCCTCTGTGCCCCACGTGCCGCTCTGCATGCACACACCCACGTGGCCGTGGCGGTGCAGGCCTGAATGACGGCACGTTCCACGTGTTTGAGACGCTGACGTGGCGCTCCGAGGGCTGGAGCCACCGCGACTGCGGCTTCCTCGTGGACGCCGCGTGGAGCGACCGCACGCCCCTGCCCTCGCTGCTGCTGCTCTGCTCGCGCCAGCTCGCCGCGCTGCACTTCACCGAGGCCGCTCCGGCCCTCGACGCGCAGCTGCTGCCGCTCGCCGCGCCGCAGGTGTACGACCAGGAGGTCACCAGCGGCACCTGGGGCGCCGCCGGGGCTGGCCCGGCCTCCGGGCCCCCTGAGGTGCGAAGCCGCTCTGGCACCTTCCGCTCAAGTCGGCCTGTCTGCCACAGCTGCAGCACACGTTCGCTGCGCCAGATCCGGCCGTGTTCTCGATGCCTGGTCGCAACCTCCCGCTCCAGGGGGCTGGTGTGATGCGTCCGTGGTAGAGTTTTTCCTATGGTGCGTGTGTGCCGGGAGGGGCGCCTTGTGCTGACGGCTGCAGCGCTGCAGGTGGCGGCGGGCATGCTGTGGGACTCGCAGCGGGACCGCCTGCTGATCGCGCTCAAGGGCGACCACCCGCAGGCCGGCCACGCGCTCCTCTACACCACCGTGCAGCAGCCCGTCCTCTCTGCCGTCTGCATCGGCGCCGTCTTCCTGCCGCAGCCGGCGGCTGCGCCGCCGCCGCGCAGCGGCGCCGCCGCAGAGGGCGGCCGCCGCGTGCTTGCGCTGCACGCCGGCACGCCGGACGGGTCACTTGTGGCGTCGCGCGCCGCAGACGACCGCGTGAGCGTGATGCCGCTCGCGGTGCGGGGGGGCATGCCGGGCTTTGGGGGGCCCGTGCCCGGCCGGTCAAACTCTTCCGGCACATTCTTTGGGTAGGCGCGCTGTGTGGGGAACGGGGTGGGGGGGGGGGGAGGCCTCGGCGCTGAGCCGTGTGCTGGGCTCCCTGTTTACTGAGTCCCGTCGGCTGTGTGCGCGGGGAGGCGGGAAACCCCTGAATGAATTGGCTGCATTGCTGTGTCCTGTGCGTATGTGCTGACTTTTTCCTGAAGAGAGTTTGGTTGTGAGTGTGTGTGGAGCCGTACAGAGGGCCATAGATATGTGAATGTTGGGGCGCCACACGCATGGTCACTGTGTGCGTGGCGTTGATGTGGTGAAGTGCGGGAGCGGCTGTGCGTTGGGAAGATCTTCGGCGCCACGGGGCCTCCTGAATACGAGGTTGTGGCCTCAAGCCTGCAGTCTCCAAGCTGTGGCTCATGTGGGTGATGTGCCCGGCACTGTAATCATGCTTTCCTTCTAAAAAGTTTTCGTGATCTCCAACTTTACATTCCCCCTTGGCAGCCTCTAGAGCTGTAAGGTTTCACTGCGAAGGCATTCTGGCACAGCCCACTGCCCGATCTCAAGTGCAGCTACCGCAGCATCCATGATACCAGGCCGTGTGGCTGCTTCATGGCTGCTCAACGGACCCCCGCGCTTCCCCCACCGGGCTGCTGGGCGCCACTCGAATGTTCAGAGACACCGGCGAATTGCCTTCATTCAGCATGCCTCCAACTCAGGAGCAGCAAGGCGTCCTGGTGGACACAGCAGCGGCTGCCCGCCCCACTCGAGGATCGTGGCTGAGCCGTGCTGCGGGGAATCCGCATCGTGGCGCAGCAGCGGCTGCCCGCCCAATTCCCAAAACGCATGGGCTTCAGCACGCATCGAGATACAGTGGCTGACCCCAAGACTCTCTCGGGCCGCACTCTCCAGATGCTGTTTCTGCAGCGCAGCCGCCTTGGATGCATAGCATAGCTGCAGCTCCCGGAGCATGCCACGAGAGACCCATGCGCGCCACCTGGCCATACTTTACAAAACAGCGTTGCATTCAGGGTGAACATCTCTCCATTGCACACGTTACCGCAAATCCAGACCATCCCCCAAATAACAGCCACGAGTGTGAATCCCACAATCTGACAGCCTCTACCTGGACTGATGTCAATCCTGCCCCACCACGGGGGGTCTGAGACACTCAGCCCGAGACCCAGAACGCATGCCGCACAAGCCCGTCCGCCATCTCCATTGCAATGCTCAAGCAGCGCACAAGCACTCTCACCCCAACACATGCACTCGCCTGCACATCACTCGCCGCCATCCTGCGGACTGGCGCCTCCTGAGCACTATTCACCCCGCGGCCTGCAGCACCGCTGCCTGCGGAACCACTGCCGCCCGCTCCCCAGCCTCAGAGCCTCAGCGCCGAGCACTCAGCCCATCTTGTCGATGGAGTCCTGTACGCCCTTCGCGAGGCCCTTGGCGTCGCCCTTGGCCTTCTTCGGAGCCGTGGCCCCGTGCGCTAGCAGCCCGGCGGTTGTGCCGAGGGCAGCCCCGCCAATCACACTCCACACTCCAGGCCTCAGCATCTTCTGCTGCACCATGGCGGCTGCGACTCCAGCGCCGGCCGCAGCTCCAATCTGCAGGCATGTGGTCCTGGAGAACCCGAGTTGAAAAGGTTTGTGCTGCTGAACAAGTGGGTCTGAGCTCTCACGCGAGAGCAAGGCGCCGCCATCGCCTGTGCAGCATGCCTGGCATACGTCACGGAAACAGGACAGCACAGTTTGGAGAGGTGTGATGGGGTGACACAGGCGTGCGTGGATCACAGGTTGCACTATGCACGAGCGCTGGGGGAGATGAGACGTGGGGAGGCAGCACCTGGCAGAACAGGTCGGTCCTATTCTGGCCCTCGTTGTAGTAGAGGCGGTACACTCGGTCCTCGATCGCTTCCAGAGGCTCGTTGTGCAGCTTTGCCAAGCCCAGAACACCTGCAGGCAAAGAGATGCAGTTTGGCCACACACCTCACAAGAGTGCATAGCATCGCCGCTCGGTACGCTGACGAGAATCTGCGTGAATCAATGTTGCGTTGATTTTGTTGTGGCGGTAGAGACTACAGTGTGTGGTGCAGTGAGGTTCATCGAAGCGCATGGGAAAGAGCGGGTATCACAGCATCCAATGTACCGCCAATCCTTGGCAGCAGTACATGCGATGCGGTAATCCTTTCTGGCCAATCATCTACACGGCATGCTTGTACCGGCGAGGCAGGCAGCGGCGATGCAGTGTTAGTCTGCAGTCCGGAGATTTGCGTCCATGCATACACGATTTGAACCGGGCGACAATCACTTGTGAATACGAGCGGGAGAAACGTCTTACTGGCCCTGAAGGTGACGCAGGTAGAGATCCGAGAAGCTTGGATCAACATGCACGAGCCGCTGTCGCTGAGACCAGGAAAGAGCTCCAATGACGCGGCAAAGCGCGCACAACCGATCGAGAGCCAACACAGCACTGCCGACGACAGGGCAGGATTGGATCATCATGAAGCACCATCTGAAGGATGGTTCCTCGACGGTTCGCAATTCAGCGTCGCACGCTGGCATCACACAGCTCTGGACGGGATAGAGTCCGCACCGACGAGACCAATGCCAATCAGTCCGCCACGGCCAGCGCTCGTCACAGCCACTTCAAAATTTCCCGCACGGTATGCCAGGATAGGACCTACCAGCGCTCCGCCCACAAGGCTGCCAGCCTGCCAGCCTTTCTGCCCGATGTGGCTGAACATGCGCGCCCATGGGTATGATCCAGCGTTCGCCGGATCCACATCGCTGGAGGAGTCTGTGCTCATTCTGAAGTATCTCCTGCTGGATACCCAAGCAGCCCTCCCCAACTGGACTACGCGATCACGCCTGTTCGAACCAGTTGACGTCGAGGTGCGGGAAACGATCACAAAGTTCAGGTAGTTGCAGAGATACGTTGGCAGCGAATGTGGGTGACACGGCGCAGGCTGATTGTCCTTTGGCAGGTCTTCCAAATTGTAGCAGAGATCGTTGCTCGTCACAACAGCATGAAGCGCATCGAGGCCGTAAGGCTCGCCAAGAGCGCTCGAGGTTCGGCGTAAACGTTTGTCGCGTTACCTCAGTGATCTGTACCTCGCCGGTCTTCTCGGCATTCATGCATGGAGGATGCGGTGCGCGACAGCAGGAGCGTGTGCAGCCAGGGCCAATGCGACGAGATCTGCCGAAATTCAGACGTGAGAAGCTGAAGTCGAGAGAAGCCGATGCAGTATCGATACATCAACAGCGCCGTTTCTGAACGCAGCCACGCCGTGTGGCAACGCTTGTGCAAGAAACAGCAGCCGGAATCCACGGGAGCAGCAGCTGCTGATACGCCTGGATGTTACCACTCTCTACATGACCATCTGTTTGTACGCCTGATCTTGCGCCGACTGTGTTTCCCAGCGCACAGAGCCGGTCATGGCTGGCTGTGTCACGCAAGTCGACCTCGATGCCGCGCAAACAGTGCTAGACGGGCTGCAAACGGCCATCAGCGAAGCACGAGCGGCTCACGAGACTCAGCTAGCGGCCGCGGAGGCTGCGGAAGCGAAGGAGAAGGAGCGGCTGTGGAGTGAGGCCCACGAGGTGGGGGAGGAAGAGGATGAGGAGGGAGGCAAGACCAAGAAGCGCATGGTTGCCATGTACGCCCTCTACAACGGCCACGGCTTCTCGGTGCGCTCCCGCTACCTGGAATCGCCAGCGCTGCCGCAGCTGTGGCCCTCCGCGCGCCTCACACAGCAGCTCTGCACAGCGGACAGGCCCCGGTGCCAGGCGGACACACGGCCGGGGCACTCTCGGCCAAGCCGGTGGACGCACACCAGCCACAGGCCCGCTCAAGGAAGTGGGCGTGCACTGCTGGGTGTCTGGCGTCAACAACCTCCTGCCTACGGCGGCATGCATTCGTGGCATGCACACGTGCAGTGTTCCGCCGCAGGCGGTGGCACGCTAGAGCACGCCGTGTGCGTGGCCCTTCATCGCTGCCTCACTGAAGCATGGGATCTCAGTTGTGGGTCTGCGCGGCTGCTCTTTGGCCTGCTGCGCTCGGCAGTCTGCCCCCGCCGATGCATGCTCGCGGGCCCAGGGGCAGGCTGCCGCAGGGGCGCCGTGGCGGCGGCGCCAGGCCCATGGCCGCACCTGCAGCGTGCATGCAGGGCATGCAACTCAACCCGAACGTGCGCACCATCGAGAGCGAGCTCGTGAAGGCCCTCATAGCCACACACGCGGCCGTGGATCGCCCGGCCGGCTCCACTGCGCGCGCACCGGCGGCCCCCCCGGAGGCCGGCGACTGCCTGCGCGCGGTGAAGTGGTCACGGGCGGCGCGCACGGATAAGGGCGTGTCGGCGTGCGGCCAGGTCGTGAGTGCCTGGCTGTGGCTGGAGCCAAACCTTGCGGCCAAGCTCAACGCGGTGCTGCCGCCACAGATCCGAGTGCTTGGCTTCACGTGTGCCCTCCCCCCCCCCCTCGTCCACAGGGGCCCCCATCTGATGACGGCCGCCGTGCAGTTCACCTGGCGCCCTCGCTGGCACAGCATGCTAAGATGAGCGCAGTCGTGGCCTCTGGGCTGCGAGGCCCTCCTGAATGCCTGCGCATGCATGCTCTGCTGCACTGCAGCCCTCTGCCTTGTACCCCGGCGCCGCGCAGCCGGCCGCAAGCGCATTGTCCCAGCCCCGGCCCCTGCCCACCGCCCGCAGCCTCAACTGGCCGCCCCAATGCCCCGCATGCATGCCGTGCAGGCGTGTGAAGAAGAATTTCAACGCGCGCCACACCTGCGACAGCCGCCGCTACGAGTACTACCTCCCGCAGTGGGCCTTTGACCCTGACCTCTTCCCTGCGCGGCCCTCCTGGCGGCCCCCCGCCTGCCCCGCCGACGCCGCCGTCTTCCCCCCTGGCACCCCCGTCCCCGACGGCGGTGCGCACGCCCAGCCCCCTGTGTGTGGCTACAGGTGTACGCACATGCATATGTGTGGCTACAGGGGCGTCTGCGTGCAGAGGTGGCGCGGCTCGTGAAGAGCAGCAGCGGGCAGGAGCTCATGCTGCGGGAGGGGTACAGCCTGGGGGCGCCGCCGAGCGGCAGCCGCTTCGAGTTTGACGGCGACTGCGCCGCGCGCCTGAACGCCGTGCTGGAGCAGTTCCAGGGCGTGCACAACTTCCACAACTTCTCGCCGGCCGTGCTGCCCGAGCAGATGTCTGCGCAGAGGTGCGCGTCCATGCCCGTTGCTGACAATGCATGGGTAGAACAAAGTAAATCTGGATTTCATGAGCCGTATCCTGTAGAGGACATTGGTAGCTCCGAATGAACGGGGCCACACGTGGAAAGGGACGGGTAGTTGCTCTGCTCGCGCTTTCTGCCATTCTGCCCGCCGCGCCGCTTCTGTCCTTGTAAAGCACCCATCGGCACACCGGGATCATTGCCGGTGGTTGCCTCGCCGGTGCCGTACTGAGCGCGGGGTTGTGCGCAGGTACATCTACACGTGCGAGTGCGAGCCGATCACGAGCGGCGGCGAGCCCTGGGTGCGCATCCGCATCCACGGCCAGAGCTTCCTGCTCAACCAGATCCGCAAGATGGTCGGCCTCGCGCTCGCGGTGTACCGCGGCCACGCGCCCGCCGACGCCATCCACCTCGCCACCGACCCGCAGCGCAACTTCGGCACGCCGATGGCCCCGGAACTCGGGCTGCTGCTGGCGGAGTGCTGCTTTGACGCGTACAACCGCAACACCGGGCCGGGCCACGGCGAGGTGTCGCTGGAGCAGTACAGTGACGCTGTCGAGACCTTCAAGCAGGTGCGTTGTGACCTCCTCTGCAGCCGTGCGGCGGCTCTCGTGCGTCCACCGCGGCCCGCCGCGGTCTCCCCGGCCACGTGCGGCAACCCTCTGACGGCCGCGCCCGCCGGGTTGTGCCCGCGCAGACGCCATTTCAGGGTGGCGCCCCATGCTGATGGGATGTTGTATATTCTGGCCTGGCCTGCGGGGGGGCGAGCTGCCGACAGCTGCGCTGCCAGGGCCGCATGCACGGCCATGCATTTGCTTTGTCGAAGCTGGTATATCCACATGCGGTCTGGCCATAACGAGCGCACGAGTCGTCCGCTACTGAGCCCCGCATGCATGCACTGTTTCCGCCGTGATCCAGTCCAGAAGTCCGCCATGCAAGCGGGCAGTGCCGGTGTGCGCGGCCGCATGCATGCCTACGTGTGAGGGAGATCAGAGCGGCGGCGGCGGGAGAGTGACGGCGGGGCGGTGGCGGTGCAGGGGCACATTCTGCCGATGATGCGGCGGCGCGACCGCGAGGAGGGCGTGAACTACCAGTTCGTGGAGATGCTGAGCAGCGAGGAGCGCCACTTTGCGGTCTGGCACAAGACGCGCCCCATCCGCAACGTCAAGCGGCCCCGCACCCTCGCCGAGAAGTGTGCCCCCCCTGGCCACTTTCACGATTGCTTGCCCGGCCCTGCATTTGCATTGCGCCTTTCGGCTGGCCCCTGCGGTACAATGGGGACGCTGAGAGCTGATAGGTGAGGGGCCATGCACGAACACGCCGGCGCCGGCGCATGGCCCGAAGTCTGCCGCCCAACCCCGCCCCGTCAACGGCTCACATCCTCCCTTGGCATGAACCCCAGGTGCCACACCGGAAGGAAATGCTTTGTGGTTGTAGCTGTACGCCCGCAATGCGGCGCTGCAGCCGAAATCCCACAGGTGTGCTGTGCATGTCGTGCACGGTGCGGGATGGAGCTGTGGCAACGCCGGCATGCATGCGTGCAGGGCAGAGAAGGAGGAACGGGAACGCAAGCGGGCGGCGCGTAAGGACGAGCTGCTGGCTTCGGGCATCGCGCGGCCGCAGATCGCGGAGATCCTGTTTGCGGAGTTCCCGAAGGTGCCGTTCGGCGAGGAGGCGGCGGCGGCCGCGGCGGCGGCCGCGAAGCTCGAGCCGCGGCCGGACGCGGCGGCTGCGGACGGCGGCGCCGGTGCGGCGGCCGCGGCGGAGGCCGGTGGCGTGGGAGAGGCTGCGGGTGCTGCGGGAGGGGGCGGTGCGGCGCCGGGGGCGGAGGGGGCTGGCGCGGGTAGCGGCGGGGCAGGACCGGCGGCTGGGGGGGCTCCAGAAGCGGCCGGCACCGAGGGGGGGGGCTCCGGGACGGGGGTGGGCGATGCGGCGCCGAACGATGCAGAGGGTGGCGATGGTGGGAAAAGTGCGTAGACGCATGGAGCAGGAGCAGCGGAGCTCTGTGCTCTGGCACTCCTGCGATAGGACATCTGCCACCATGCTTAACCACTGACTCACTCGTGCTTAGCGCATCTCTAAGAACTTGGTTGCCACAGCTCCATCTTGTACCACACACAAGTGCTGTTGGAGTAGCCAACGCTTGCTGGATGTATGTCGCGATGCACAATCAAATCGGTGATATTCGAATGGTTCTGCGCTCTGCAATCGGCGGAGCATGTGTTTCTTGCAGCCTTGTGGCTGATTATGAATGTGCTAGCTACCTCAGATTGCATCTGCTTCATCTTCGCAGCCTGCGTGATCATGCCACGAAGGAATGTGAATATGGAGGAAGCACAACACTAAGCTAAATTTTGCTGCTGGCAGTAGTGCATGCACAGCGGCCAGTGTCACAACTTCATTGTGTCGCTGATTCACGCTGGGGCAGCTATAGCGCATCAATCGGCAGTGCCTTCGGCGTTGGAATCGGCAACGACAAATCAGTCTACAGGGCCGAACAGCTTCTACAGGAGTCTATGAAATCCTGATGATGTGACTCCGACTCCGACTCCGCTTTGGTGCCCCTGGTGAGTTCGTATAGTTCGATCGAGTTTGTTCGAACGACGGGCCTCATGGCGTCCTCATCTGGCGCTTACCTGGAAACGCACGTGTCGCCACGGCATTGCACAACGGCAGAGGGCACACGTACACGGCAATCCTGCTATTGTAGATGCACGGTATCCCTAGTGGCACTTTCAAACTATACGATTCTACTGCTGGTGATGTTCGTGTGTGCCTTTGCCGCTCGAGTCAGCCTAAATAAAAGGGAGAGCGAGATTGCACTGAGAAATCAGGGCGCGGCTTCAGGACGCGTCGTAAATCCAAGTTGACTCGGAAAAGCATCGCCGGTGCTGGATTTTGCTTTTCTGTGGTCAGGAGTAGTCATGATCCTACAACTGCTGCTCAACCTGTCGTTCCTGTGTTCGGCACTTGCAGTGTCCTGCCACGAGCCAAAGTACCCCGTCGTCATCATTCCCGGTGCGAAACTGCTCACCTTTTTCCCTCAGTGTGACTCTGCTCTGTAAGTGTGTTGCTACATGTACCTGCTGTGTGGCCTGCGAGCGACCAGGCTCGGTGTCGTGACTCGTCACACACGCGAGAATGCAGGTATCGCCGCGTCCGTTCTAGACGCCAAGATCCATCGAAGGGATGCAGCAGAATGGTACTGCACCAAGCACTCCGACTGGCGCATAGTATTTCTGTCCTTTCGCGAGGCGCTCAGCCCGACCTGCCTCTGCGACGAACTCCTGGTCCACACGATCGCTGGAGAACATTCCAACACGTAAGCGCCCTACCTACAATGTCCACTGCCTTTCATGCAGCCGCTGTACTAGCCTGGTGTCACAGTGGTCGCACGTCTCGCGCTGCAACCTGGACCGTTCGTACACATGACCAGCTGTGTTCGAGGTTACTTGCACGAGTAGCGTCCGGGGCATGGCTCAAATCTGAGAGGCAGTCTCACGCTCGCATGGATGCGGTACAGACCAGCATAAGACGGTTCGATGCAACAGTGTGCCGGCACTTGACCGTGTGATAGATGTACGGATCATGCATAGACACCATGCATGCAGGTACTCCAACCAGCAGGGCGTGAACATCCGGCCACATGACTTTGGAGGCCTCGCGGGGATCGCGGCGCTCGACCCCTCCTCCGAGAAGCTCACCGCCACCTACCGGCCGCTCATAACGGCGCTCGAATCGGTCGGCTACCGCGAGCGGGAGACGCTGTGGGGGGCACCGTATGACTGGCGCCTGGCAGGGGACGGCCTCGCGGCCACAGGCGCCGACGGCGACATACAGTCGCTGATCGAGATGGCTGTGCGCTCCGCCGGGGGCCAGCCCGCCGTCATCATCGCGCACTCCATGGTGCGCCCCTGACACACTCGGCATATGTCGTTCCGTTAACTCGGAGTTGTCAATGTCCAATAGGATACGGCGCAGTGAATTAGGATTTACTTTACTGACCTGTCAGCACTCCTTGCCCAGCCTGGGAGTGCTGCCAGGACCGGTGACCCGCAGCACTCACACAGCGACCGCCGGCCCCCATCGGTTCTCGTGCAGTACCCCTGTAGCCACAGCTACACTTGATCACGTGGCTCACATGGCTCACATGCGTGTGCGCGTGGGGTGCAGGGCAACCTCGTGCTGACGTACTTCATGCGGCGGTGGGGCGCTGACTGGGTGCAGCGCCACATCCACCACGTCGTCGCGGCCAGCGCGCCCTTCGGCGGCGCCGTCGGCTCCGTGAAGGCGCCCGTCTCCGGGGACAACCTCAGCCTGCACTTCCCGCACAACCTGCTGCACGCGCTGCAGGGCGTCGCGCCCTCCGGCGTCTGGCTCTTCCCCTCCCCCGAGCTCTGGCCGGAGGACGAGGTCATCGTGCGCACGAACAAGAAGCACTACAGTGCCCACGACCTCGAGCGCCTGCTCATGGTGCGCCGCAGCTCACCACGCGTTCACGCCTGCCGCAGGCTTCGGCGCGATCCCGTGTGTGAAGCAGCGCTAGCAGGCATGCATGCATGATCGCCATGCATGTTGTTGAGGGGGCGCTGCGGTGCAGGACGTCGGCCTGGGGGAGCTGTCGGGGGGGTTCCCGAACATCCGCGCGCTGCACGCGGGCATGCTGGAGTCCGGCACGGTGCCGGTGCCGCTGACGTGCGCCTTCGGCACAGGTACGCCGCCCCCGCCGCCCCGGCGCGCCTGCCGCGTCTGTGCTTGTTTTGCGATAACTCTGGCTGCCTTGCCTCCACAACCCCTCCCCCCTCGCAGGTCCAGGCGCCGCGGCGGCCGCGCACAGCGCGGCGTCTGCCGAGTTGATAGACCCGCACCGGCGCCGTGTTGACCCGATACGCGGTGCCCAGAGCTCATCGGCACAGTGACCGCATGCGACAGCCATGCTGCGCGCGCGGGTGTACACCATGCATGCCTCTCCGTGCTTGCAGTGGCTTGCATCGCTCCACACCCTGCACAACACATCGCGTCTGCTCTGGTAACGCCGCGACTGCGTGTCGCCATCTTTGCCGGTGCCGTACAGCCTCCCACCGCCTCGGAACTGCATACGTGCTGCCAGCCTTTTGCACGCAGGCGCATGCATCGCGCGATGGCATCCGCAACACCCACTCACAGCCGCAGTGTGCAGGGTTAGACACGGACTCAGGCTACGTGTACCCTGTGGACAACCTCGACGCCGTGTCGGCGCCGGAGCCGACGGCGGTGTCCACCAAAGACGGCGACGGCACGGTCAACCTCCGCTCCCTCAGGGTGCGTCCTGCCCCCTGCCCCCTGCCCCCTGCCCCTCCCTGATTGCGAACACACGCCGCGCAATCGGCCGCAGGGTTCTGCCGGCTGTGGTCGCCAGCGTCTTGCTTGGGGCATTCAGCCTGCTCTGGTTCAGGTTTGTACCCGAGACTGCGACCCTGCTGTGGTGTTCTGCCGTGCCATGGAGGTGGCCACTGGTGGTGTTGTCAGCATGCACAACCACCGAGCCCATCGATCGCGCACTGTGCGCATGTCTGTGATCCGCACCGAAGACTGCAACCGACACCACCAGCCTGGCCGGGCCACAGTTGTGTTGAAGCGCGAGGCGCGCACGCATGCAGCGACATACGCGCCAGCCCTCACGTCGGGGCGTTCTGATCATCGATGGCGTGGGTTGTCACACAGGTGTGCTCCGGCATCGGGCTGGGCGAGGACAGCACCACGACGGTGGAGGTGGAGGGCGCTGCCCACCTCGACGTCCTCACCACGAAGCCCTTCTTCCGCGCGCTAGCCAAGATCCTCGAGCTGTGCTTCATTCCCGCGGAGGCGGCGGCGGGGCTGCGCGGCGGCGGCGGACTACGAGTGGCCGACGCGGGCGCGCGGCGGGAGGCCGACGGGAGGCTGGCGGGATCGGGCGCGAATGACGACGAGGGGGGTGGGGTGGTCGGGCGCATGCATGAGGCGGCGGCGGGGGTGCTGGAGGCCGGGTGTGCGGAGCGGAGGCGGCTCGAGGGGGTGCGGGGCTCGGCCGGGGAGCTGGAGTGGTGGGAGGAGGCGGCGCTGCACTGGCACCGGCAATGGCACGACTGCAGCGGGGTGGACGAGGGCTCGTAGCAGCCGGGAGGTGCTGCGGGGTGGAGATGCGGTGGCGATCTGGCTCCTTGCACCAACAAAATGTGCTGTGAGCGCTGCTCGGTGACGTCTGTGCTCGTGTTTTTGTGGATACGCGTCCGTCGATGCCAGTGGCGGTGACACTCATGCTGTCAGGGATGTTCCGGGCAGACGGGTGCGCAATAGCGGGTCGTGAACGATGGCCGTGCGCCACGGAGAGTGCGGTGCCCAGATGAGATATCCAGCAGAGTGTGTTCGTTACAGGCCGTGAATTGTGAGAGAAGAGCTGCGAGGTTGCGGTGAGCGTTGAACGAGGTGTAATTTCGGCACTCTTACGTTCATCTGTATGTCATGTCAAACCTGGGCGGTCTCTGTGGCGCAGCTGCGTCTCGTTCTGCCCGGCGTTGGTGTCGCTCCAGTCATGCATGCACCAGGCTGCACAAGCGATGGCACCTGCGCGGGAAATGCCTGAAGCGTATGAGAGTGCGAGGCAGTAGAGAGATTTGTCAAAACATCTGGCTTTTGATGACTTGATCTCTTGCTGCGGCTTTCGGCGAGAAGCACTGTGTCCTGTGCAAGCACATCTGCACGCCAAGTAGCGACCAGATAGACTTGCCGCGGTGTACGTGCAACAACAACTACACGCTAGCATTGTTGCGACTCTTTGTAGCTGCTCGGTGGCATGCTGTTGATGTGAAGGTCTCCGATGGCGAACCAAATGCGGGCGCGTTTCGCAGGCGCGAGGTACGGCACTGCGCGTTGCAGCAGCATACACACAAGCACGGTTAAAGAGGCTCGTTGTATACGTAGGCCGTGCTGTCTTGCCTATCTGCCAGCGCCAGCGCGCAATGCCTGCGGCATCACGTCAGGAAGTGAGTACAGCTGGCGAGTGTTTCGCCGATGCAGTGACCGCCTGGTGGCGCCAGAGCGCGCCTGAGAGCGCCGAAACAGCCGAAATTACGTATTCTAGCTGCAGAGAAAACAGCAGGCGCCCTCATGCGGTGTGGCCGGGGAAGCACGCGCGCGAAGCGGCCAGGTCGCACGTGCGGGTGCATGCCGCCGAGCTGAATCCGCAAGCCTGCAGCCCGAGCGATACAGCCCGCGCCAAGACTCCGTCAGTCAGCGCCTTCGAGGTCCTGCGAGATGCTCCGACTGCCCCAGAGATCGCGCCGGCGAAGGAGACGAACGGCGCGGGCAATGGTAGTGCCTCCGCGGCAGAGGCGCCAGTCAAGTCGATGAAACGAGGCAAGCGCAAGAGCGCCGAGGCGAGCGTGGACAGCATCGACGTCGAGCCGTCGCACAGCCCGCTGCTGATGGTCACCAAGCCGCTGCCCCGCGTGCTCATCCTGCACACGGGGGGCACCCTCGGCATGGACCCCACGATGTCGTATGAGGCGCAGGAGACAGGGGTCACCCTGAAGCCCGGCACCGGGGGTGTCTACGCTGGTGCGCCCTCCGCCCTCCGGCCGCAGGCTGCTGCGGCGTGCATGCTCTCGCTTCCCTCGCGTGTTGCCTTTGTCTGTGGGGACCGGGGCACGCGCTGTGCTGCGCTGCGTGCTGTGTTCGGGAACCCCCCGGGGCACACGCTGTGCTGCGCGGGCTGCGCTCGGTGATTCGCGCGACCACCTCCGTATCCCATAAGCACCCTTACACGGGCTGCCACGGCTCCAGATGCTTCCGGCTCCAGATGCTCCGGTCGAGTCTGCTTTGCAGCGCAGTGGCGCGGGCCCGCGCGGCGAACTCCAAACCACACACACGCGCGCCACGTCCGCATGCATGCGTGCAGGGCAGGCGGGCACGTCGGGCCTGCGCCCCGGCACGCTGCTGAACAACGTCCTCAACATGGTGCCCGACCTCGCGGCCTTCGCGAACCTCGACCTGAAGGTCGTGTACAACAAGGACTCCTCGAACGTGGGGCCCCCGGAATGGAAGAAGCTCGCCGCGGTGCTGCACCGGCACCGTAAGGTGTATGACGGCTTCCTCATCATCCACGGCACGGACACCATGGCGTACACCGCCTCCGCCCTCAGCCTCATGCTCGTGCGCCCCCCCTCCCCCCTGCCGCCACGCCTGATCGTGTTCCGAGCTTAGTTTACATTCTGCGATCTGCAGCGGGGGCAGGGGCCCGTGGCCTCCCCCGGCACTTGGCCGCCCGGTGGTGGAGGGTCGCAGCAGGCACAGCACGCAGCATGAGCGCATACCGCCTGCGCCACGGGCCTCCTGGCCCGAGGCGCGGGCCTCAGTTTCGTATTCCCGAGGAGGCCCTGACGAACACAGCTGACAAGCCGTCCGGTGGCTGTACGCCGTGCCGTGTGGCATGATTCGTGGCATGCCGTCCGCGGCAGGACGCACGCTGGTGCCCTGAGGGTGCGTGGGTGCGTGTGTGCAGACGGGCTTCCGGAAGCCGATCATCGTGACGGGCTCGCAGCTGCCGCTCGCGATGCCGCGCTCCGACGCGCGCCAGAACCTCATCGACTCCCTCACCTGCCTCACCGCCTTCTTCAACCCCCCCCACGTCCAGCTGCAGGTGCGCCCCTGCACCCCCGATACACCCCCTGTAGCCACAGTCCTCGCCCCCTCACCAGTGAGGCCCGGCGCGTCCCCCTGCGGTGCCGTATCAGCTTCCGGCGGCCCGAGCTCTGTCGCTGCTGCTGGGCATCTCTGCATTGTACATGACCACCTGCATCATACATCCACACGTGCCGCTCACCGCGAGCCACGGGGGTGCAGGAGGTCGCCGTGTGCTTCGGCGGCCGCCTCATGCGCGGCAACCGCTGCCAGAAGACGCACTCCTCCTTCTACCAGGCGTTCGACTCTCTGTCGTACCCGTACCTCGCGAACCTCGGCGTCGACGTCGACTGGAAGAAGTCCGCGCTGCTCGAGGTCAAGGGCGTCTACCGGCCCCGCTTCGAGGTGCCCCCCCCCCCGCCCATGCAGTGAAGACATATTGGGTTCTCGTTTACCACGGCTGCTTGCAGTCGCCACCCGCCACGTACTCACTGTGGTGAGGTGTGAGGCCGGCGTGATGTCGCTGTTTGCCGCATGGGGCACAAGTGCCGTATGCATGCACTGGGGAGCCGCTGCAGGGCTGTTGCATGCAAGGCGACGCACACGCGCATGCTTGGAGCTGGTTGTGGGCATGCTCCTGTGCTGCACGCCGCGTCGCCGCTGTTCTTGCAACAACCCCACACGCATGCGTGCAGCTGGACCCGCGGGTGATGCGGCTGCCGATCGTGCCGGGCGCGGACCCGCGGGTGCTGTACGGCGACCTCGCGACGCGCGGCGTGAAGGGCGTCGTGCTCGAGACGTTCGGCGTCGGCAACATGCCGGACACCGAGAAGGCGGGGTGGCTGCCGTGGCTGCGCAAGCAGACGAAGGCCGGCCTCAGCGTGTACCTCGCGTCGCAGTGTCTACAGGGCCCGCTGCAGCCGGAGCTGTACCGCGCGGGGGAGGCCGCGATGAAGATGGGCGTGGAGGCGGGGCCGCAGATGACGCCGGAGTGCGCGGTGATCAAGATGATGCAGTGCCTGAAGTACCGGGACATCCCGCTCGGCGTGCCGATCGCCGGGGAGATGTAGCTGCCTCGAGGTGGATGGAGCTGCCCGGTGTGGACCCGGCCCGGCGAGAAGCAGCAGCTGGTTTGTTGGCATCAGCGTTCGCAGTGGCCGCCGGGTGAAGGCATGCATGGCTGCAGGCGTGATAGTGCGCCGACCCGGCTCGGCAGGGCCGGTTCTAGAGCAATTTGGTATTGGTGCGCAGTGTTAGACCAGGTGCACAAGCGCTGCATATGCGTGCCTCTCTGCAGTAACACCGAGCCACGTGTCCCACGTCCTGTTTGGGTAGTATGTGTTGCTAAGCATTGACTCCGCGACCTGATAGCGAGTGTAACAGGGAGGGAGTTGCGGCCTGCTCTGATCAGATGGCCATGCCTGTGGGTGGTTCTTGGGAAGGAATGAGTGATGTTCTGTCGTGCCCTGCTGCGAGTATGCTGTGTTGAGTTGCAGCCGCCGGACTGCTGCTGTACGTGCATGACGCTGCCAGTCGTGCAAGGTGTTGCCGTGCAGTGCAGGCAGCGACTCGGTGTCTGAGTTGCCATGCTTGCTGGGAGTGTCACCGGGGACACTGTACGCAACACAGTCAGCACAGGACATCAATCGTTTTGCATGTCGAACGGTTTGCTCTGACATGGGTCCGCGTCCAGGAAGCAGTCACCTTCTGTTGCCTCACAATGCCTTAACGCAAAGGTCAGACACCGGAACGGCCGCCAGTGCCTGGTTTGGAAGCGCCCGCGCCTAGCAGCTGTCTCCGAGCAACACAAAGCTGCAGCCCAGGGTCGATTGGGCGTTTACAGAGCTACATTGAGTGAGATTGCAGCCGTGCTGCGTACACAGATGGCGGCATGGCGGCCCGCGTCACTCTGGAGGCCTTGCCCGCTCCTTCATGTGCTTGCGGGTGAGATAGCCGCGGATGCCGGCCTGCACCTGCACCAGCTTCCTCTCGTCCTCTGCACTGACGCTGCTCAAGTCCACGCCAGGCTTCACCGCTTCCACGGCCTCCTGCATGCCAATCCCCCTGTGAACACAGGGCTCTCACCAGCTGCAAGCCACAGGATATCTCGTCAAGGCCGTGGACTTGGCGGCTCATGAAGTCTTGGTCAAGGTGGGCACAAAGTCTGCACGTCCGTTTCTGGACGCCGGATGTCTACTGAGGTACCGCTCAGCAATATGGCTGTTTGTGCATATCACACTATGCTACTGATACGGTCACGGACTGATCTCCACTGCCGATCCATGACCCCAGCTGTGGGGCATCAGGACAACACATCTGAGTTGCCTCTCAATCTGATCATGCACACTGACAGTTGCCGTGTACTCTGCCATGCGGGTTGTGGCAGTCCAGGGACGTGACCGCTATCGCATTGGATCCCTCGCGTTGTGCAAGCATCCAGCGGTCAAGTTGCTGGACTACCACACTGGTGCCACCTTCTTGGCAGGCCCCGGCCGGGCGAGGGGCACACCACTTCCGGGACGGGCAGGGGTGGCCGAGGGGCGCCCAGGTGCTTCCGGGCCAGGTGGCCGCGCACGCCCGCCTGGATCTTGGTGATCTTGTCAAGGTGTGTCTGTTCAAGCTCTGTGAGGTCGATGCCTCCGACGGTGTGGATGGTCGCTCCCGCCAGCAGCTGCGCCCGCATCGCAGCACCCTCAGCCTTCATGGCTGCAACCCGCTTTCTTGCCTGCACAAGGGCGGCCTCATATCCACGGCTCACTGATGCATTCGGCAGCGCCGCTCATTGCATGTGTGACCTCATCTGACTTGAACTAGTCATGGTCGACGGCCCTAGACCATCTGACAGGGACATCTTGCTCTATGCAAGCACCCAGAGTTGGGTGTGACGTGCTCATGGTGCGCATGCTGCATTCCACATGAAAGGCGACAGCACACCTGCAGCCCTCGGAAGCCGGACTGAATCATGGTGGCGGCTGCCACCTCGCCCGCATCCTGCAGCTCTGAGCCGCCCTCAACAGCGCCGCCGCGGGCTTGCTCAGTGTGCCGCAAGCCTGAGGATTCAGGCACCTCCGCCCCGGCGTCGCCAGGGTCCGCAGCGGCGCCGCCGCCGGGCGCAGCCAGCAGCTCGTCCCGCTGCCGGGCAAGCTCGGTGAGCACCGCATGCCGCTCCGCCACATCTTCGATCGCAACAGCCCTGCATGGTTGCAGCGAGTTTGCCGGCGCCTGATGGCGTCTTTGTGACTGGCTGGCTTCCGGCTACACTGTTGCTGCGTGACCACCCTGCGGGAGTTTCTAACGCCGTACAAGATTGGTGCTACCCGACGCACAGCTGCCCGTGAGCATGAGTGCCCAGGTCCCTGCCATCCACAGCCTGCTCCGTTTGCAGATCATCGCATCTGAGCATACTCCCCCTCAATTCTCATCACAGCGGCTGGGCCTTCAGGACCGTACAAGGGCAGGGTCTGCACCATACAGAGCTGAGAGGGTACGGAGAGGTGAAGCGCACATGAGCACGGGCTGCAGGGCAGCGGCGACCATGGCCGCGACGCGCGCCTCCCGCATCGGCACCGCCGCGGCTGCGGAGCACCCCGATGCCAGCGGCGCCATCAGCTCGGTGAGGAGCGCCGACCGCGCGTCGGCGGCATCCAGCATGTCGTTCTGGATCGCGCGCCCCCGCACCAGCCGCTGCAGGAGCGCTGCGGCGCGGTGCGCAGCGTCCTCGTCGGCAGGAGGCGCGTGCACTGGTGTCGCCGGCCGCTCCGCGTTTCGCACGACTGCCTTGGTGGCCTTGAGCTCCTTGACGCCGCCCTTCTTGCCACTGGTTGGCGCCGGCCACGCGTCACCAAAGCCGAGCCCCGCCGCCGGTGCGCCCGCAGCCTGGCCTGCAGCCCTTGCCTGGCTGAGCGACTCAGCAATTGTGTCGAGGTGGTTGCGCAGTGCCAGCTCCTTCCTCTTGCTGTAGTCCAGCTGTTTCGGGCCTGAAGGTGCCTGCACGCCTCCCAAGTCGCCTCCAGAGCCGGTCCATGTTGAGCTGTTCAGCGCGGCCGCAGTTTCATGCATGCAGGCCTGGATCCGAGACAGTGCGTGAGCAGTGCCAGGAACGCCAGACCTTGACCTTGACGTCCAGCAGCTTCTTCGGAAGGTAGGTTTCCAGTGCCTCGATTCCCGCGAGGGCTGTGGGCACAAAGTGCTCAGTCTCGATGGTGCGGCCTTTTGGCCGAGTGTCCGGGAAGCGGCCCTCACGCTGCAGTGGGGCATACACTCGGGAGCCTGGATGCGTGTACGCATCGATGATGGACTCCGCCTTCTGCTGCTGCCACCAATTCTTGTCCACATACCTGTGCCATGTGGCCGCGTAAGCTGCTCTGCTGCGGCCAGGCGATCCATTGTTGCTGGGAACAGCCGCATGGCATGCAGGCTACAGCTGAAGTATGGCCAGTCATGGCGTCTGCTGTTTCCAAAGCAGCAGTGAAAGGCATGAGCTGAGTGATGTCGCACTTGCGAGCCTCCATGAAGTGCCGGATGCCCCGGATGCGATTCTTCTGTATGATGCTGAAGGCCCGTTGCTTGGCCTGCAGCAGGTTGTCAGTTGTGCTCTGGACTCGTTGTGCATGTGCTGCCTCGACCTCCATCTCCCTTGCAACAATCGCCTCCTGGAGGAGCTCCAACCGCTCCACTTGTTTGCTCTCGATTTCATCCTCTCGCTCTTTCCACTCCTTTTCCTCCCAATCCTCCATCATCTTTTGCCGCATTGGAAGCATGGCAACATCACTGAGTGGTGGCAAGGTGGCCTCGAACGCTCGCTTCGCCCGCAGCTTGTTGATGTGGATGACATCTGCCATCCCTGGGCGGTCACCAATCTCAAACTTGAGCCCATGAAGATGGCTGAGCTCCGGAGCACCCTCACTGTTGTGCATCTGAGAAAGTAGCGTCTGCTTTGTAGAAGGACGCTCAGGCAGAACAAATTCGGGGCTGTATGGATCAGTCTGCGCCTCCCCCTCTCGATAGTCGGACTGTGTTCCAACTGTGCAGGATCTTTTGCTGACCAGTGCACCAGGCGCAGGAGAAGCGCCATGGCTGACTGTAGCATCGTCTACTCGAGCTGACTTCACCAGGATGATAGGGACGTGGGATGTCAGGAGGCTCCGTTGGGCATACTTGAACCTGTGTACTCCTGACACCAGTGCTGACGAGGAGCGCTGCTTGACATCCTGTTGATCTGGAATGTGTGGCCGATGCTCTCTACATACGTATCCCGGGACCTGGTCGCGTCCTTTAAGGCGAAAGCTGGAGCTGGGGTAGTGCGGAAGAGTTGAATAGAAAGTCTCAAACACAGGGCAGCGCTCGACACGGAATCCCCCATTTCGCGCTTGTTCCCGATAGTGATCGGTAGCTGATGACACAGTGTACACCGTGTCTGCAATCACAGTGCCATATGATGTTCGCCTTTGGTCCGAGGCACAAAGTCAACTGCAATGGCCTCCACAACAAGCCCGCGAAGCCGCACCGTATAATGCATCATATGCCCGACTCATTGCCTCAGTTGAATACTGCTAATTGAATGTCAGAACAAGTGCTCTGGGGTGCGGGACGCCGCAGCTGCAGGACCCTCATGGGGGATGGACGACGACCAAGGCAACAGATCCATTACAGTGTGCACACCAGGGATATCACAAGGCAAACACCCCCGGAAGCAACTCATTGATCAGTGCTGATCCACGCACACGTTCAGAACTTCTGTGCCTGGCACAAGTGGATCAACATGATTGTGCGCGTCAGCGCACGGCTGCTATCGCACGGCAGAACTCAACATGCATGAGCCAAGGCTGCTCTCAGATGTCGATATGCAGGAAGATGGCGTTCGTTTGTCCTTTTGCGGGCCTCAGGAGCGGGAGGGAGCTCGAAGCGCGGTTGTACTAACAACGCTGCATGCACCCATGTCAGTGGCTTTCGCTGTCAGGTGCTCCATGGCTAGTATGAGCGAACTGCTGGCAACAGTCAGATTCAGAAACTTTTGTTGCTGTACAACCGTTCCCTACAGTCCCGTACATGATAGCTCGTGCACAGCGTCGTACCTCTCAACGGCCAACGCCACAAGCGGGACCGCTAAAACTCAACATAGTGACATATACGTTCACCAATGGGCACGTTTGATACTATATGTGGCGATCTTGAGGCCACAAGGGCATGGACGGGCGCCAGGAGCTGCCAGCGGAGGTGCGTTGTTTTTGTATGGAGCACTGCACTGGAGCGTAAACACTCAGCTCAAAGCTGCGGCTGGAGCATATGTAATTATCTTCAGCAAATTGATCAATGCAACGTGCTCTGAGCCGATGTTGCCCGCTTAGGTTGTGCTGATTCCAAGACGAAGAGGAAACCTGGTTGAATACGCCACTCCCAGCATCTACAGCGGAGCCTCCGCTGCTGCTAGTCCACAGCCAAGTCAGGATGGCCTGGAGGTATTAATCACTGCGCCAATACTGCTGCATGCTCTAGGCCCTGCCATGCTGAATTTGGTGCCGTGTAGGTCAATGACCTGCGGGAGGCAATGGCTGACAAAGACCTCCTCATCATGGAACTGCGTGAGGAGAAAGCGCAGTTGCAGGTGCGTCAACTGCAGTCGCACCATGTTTGTGCTGCATGCACGATCTCACCTTGCTAGCCTGCTTCATCTTTGCAGTTGGACTCGAACCAGGCAGAGGGGAGCTGGCAAGCAGCACTGCAGCACAAGGACCACGCCATCCAGCAGCTGAGCGAAGCTCTGCAGTCCAAAGAGCAGGCACTATCGGAGCTGTCGCAGCGTGATGCCGTCTGGCAGCGCAGCCTCTCCCACACCGCCCATGGCCAGCACGCACACGAGCATGACATGGACCTGCTGCGATCCCAGCTCGCAGAGCACAACGCAACCATTGCAGCCCTGCGAACCCGCCTCATGGGCGATTCTACCCCACATCACTCGTCAAATAACCCAGACGCCGTGCATGCTGCATCGCGGCGGCCCTCCCATGCGAACAGCAACCCTGCAGCAAACGCAGACACGGCCCTTCAATTAGGCGCCGCAGGCCAACGCAGCACAGCAGAACTAAACCTGGGGCGAGCTTCAAGCTTGAGCTTAGTGTCGCAGGCCGGCGTGGGGCGGGGGGCTGCTGCGGCGGTGGACGTATCGCGCAGGGTCGCGCAGCGCAGCACAGCAGAGCTTGACGGCACCCCCCGCTCGCGCATGAGCGACGCGGAGAATGCCGGGCAGGCCTGGGCGGGCCGGCCGCCCCTGCAGCCGGTCGCCGGCGCGGCCCGGCTGCAGGGGGAGGCCACGTTCCACCCGGCGCACGCGCCGCCGCTCGCGCACTCCACGCCCCGCGGCTCCCCCCGCGGCGACACCGTCGCGTCGCTGCGGCACGAGCTGCTGGCCAACGTGCGGCGGGCGCAGGAGGCGGTGGGGCAGCTGCCGCAGGACGGCCGCCGCGGCGAGGCGCGGCTACAGGGGCTGCTGCGGGAGCAGGAGGCGCTGCTGCAGGGGCTGGGGGCGGGCGACCCGGACGACGGTTTCGGGGAACGCTTCCGGGGCGTTCTGGAGGAGCGGCTGCGGGAGGCTAGCACCCGCACCCACATCCTCAGCATGGAGGTGCGGCCACCTCCCCCTGTTTCTGTGGCTTCTTCTCGCAGGATCTTGGGCCGATGCAGTTGCGAGATCTGGCGCGAGGCCTGGCCGGCTGTCTGCTGATTGCCCCCGCAGCAGCCAGGCATTTGCTTCTGGAATCGGCCTGATGGCTGCTGCACTGACAGAACAAGGCCGCGCATGCATGCAGAACGAGGAGCTAGAGGCGCGGCTCGCGGCGGCGCAGGACAGCTGCGGCGAGCTCCGCGCGGCGCTGCAGGAGCGGGAGAGCTCAGCCCTGGAGCAGCAGCTCGAGGCGGACGAGCTGCGCGCCCGCCTCGCCGATGTCGCCGGGCCGCCCCCGGCCGGCAGCCCCCGCAAGGTTTGTCCCCCCCAACCAGCCATCAACCCCCGCCGCTCGCACACAGTCTGCCGGACTTGATGTCGCTGCGATTAGTATGGTACATGCATGTGTTGCTTGGTTGGTCAACGGCATGCAGTGACACAAGCAGTCGGTGCGCAGGGCACAGGCGGGGACGCAGGGCACCTGGGGGAGCAGCTGCGGCGGCTGCAGGAGCGGCTGGTGGCACGCGACGCGGCAGCGAAGAAGTACAAGGACGGCTGCCGCAGCCTGAAGGAGCGGTGCGAGCACCTCGAGCAGGTGCGGCGCCTGCAGACTCGTGTCAGCGTGCCGGCAGCGACCTGCCATGGTGCCGTGCTCATGGCATGCACTCCCCTGGCAGAGGAGGGGTCCTCAGTGCGGTCCGCGGCTGGTGGTGGGGGTGAGATGCTGCCGGTAATACGCCCCGTCAGGCCTCCGCCCATGCACTCAGGAGGTGGAGAGGGGGCGGGCTTCTGGTAGCTCCCTGCCTTGGTGCAGTTTTGGAACATTTGGCACCCGTATGCTTCAAAGTAAGCTGGGTTGCTTGGCCACGAGTCGTCACGCCTCGTGGACACATGCTCAGCCGCGCTGAAGCCGCAACCAGCCTCCTGAAGAGAGTAGGTAATTCATCGGGAGTGCCATGGTGTGACACGGCAGCAGCCACGATCAGGGCCGTCAGTGCTGCAGGTGTGCCAGAAGCTCAAGGCGAGGAATGAGGACCTGGCCCGCACCGCGGCGGAGGCCCCTGTGGCCGCACGCGGCCAGGAGCAGGAGGCGCGGGAGCTTGTGGCTCAGGCGCAGCGCGACGTGGAGTGCAGCCGCACGCAGGCCGCCAAGGCGGACGCTGAGAAGCGCAGCATGCTGCAGCAGGTGCGGGCGGTCACACGCATGGCTGGCATGCACGGCCGCAGCGCGCTGTCCGCAACGCCGCACCAGCGCTGCCCGCTCCGCCACCGTGTGATGTGAGGTGGCGACTGGCCGGGTAGTGGCAGATCGGGCTGTGCACAGTCTGCATTTCACCATGGGCGCTGCGTGAGGCGGCGCGGCCGCTAGCCTGGGTGGCTATGGGGGCGCCGCAGGGCTGCAGATTTCTGCATGCTCCACTCTTGGCTCATGGCCCTCGTTGTCGGCGGCGATGATGGTTACTGGCAGGGATAAGAACGGTCAACAATGCATGACGTCACCGCGAGTCATCTGGCACCTGACCCGCTCGCCGCAGCGGTGCCGCATACGCCAGCAACGCCTGTGAGCCCGGCCGCACCCCCCGCGGCTGAACACTGCACGCGGCCTTTTTGCATGTCATATGTGGCTACATGTGTGCTCCGTGCTGCGCCACGGCCGGTGGGCTCAGCGTGCTGCCGGCCGTGCAGGTGCAGGAGCTGCAGGCGGAGCTGCGGGCCGCGCTCGCGGAGCAGGAGGCTGCAGGCAAGCGCGCTGAGGAGCAGGTCGAGGAGGAGCGCGCCCGCGCGGCGCGCGCGCTGCGGCAGCGCAGCGAGGAGGCCGACTGGCGCGCCGCGGAGCGCGAGGCGGAGGCCGGCACGGCGCTGGCACGCGCCGAGAAGCTGCGCCAGGCGGCCGCCGACTGCGAGGCCGCAGCCACCCGGAAGGTGCGAGGTCGCCGCTGTGGACCGCGACACGGGAGCCTGGTCCGCTTGCAGGACAGGCTGCTCTGCTGTGGCATGCACTGGCAGCGGGGTCAGCTGTGTATGGGGGTGGAGGGCCGCTGTCCTGCGCGGTGGGGTTGTCCGGACGGCGGCATGCGTCAACCCGGGGTAATGATCCAGGTAGACCGCGACAACACAGGCGAGGCGAAATTTGGCAACAGAATCCTGATAACGCGCTTTGGCGGTACGATTGAGACACGATGATGCTCGTGTGTGAGGTGTGGGGGGGGGTGTGGCGTAGGTGGAGGCGGCGAACGAGAGCACCCGCGTCGCCGAGACGCGGCTGGCCGAGGCGCGGGAGGAGGCGTCGCGGCTGCAGCAGCGGCTGATGGCGGCGGAGGAGGCCGCGGGGCGCGATGCGCGCAAGCTCGAGACCCTAGCGCGCGACGTCCGCGCGGAGCAGCAGCACGCCGAGGCGACGCTGGAGCGGCTGGAGCGGGCGCACGCGCGCGTGCAGCAGCTCGAGGGCCAGGTGCGCAGCCGCGCGGGTGAGCGCAAGTGTTTGAAGCGCATGCGGCGGTGCAGCGGGCGCGTTGAGCACGCCCTCCTTGGCACAAAGAGTCATTTGACTTGACACCAGCTCGGACCATAGTGTGCACCAGTCTGTGGGTGTGTGGCTGGCTGCTGCGCACCCACAGGGTCACCTGGCCAAGTGTCAGAACTTATGTATGGCATGCATTGATTTTGAGGCAATTGCGGTGTCTTCCCAGACGAAACTGACGCATGCACGGTGAAGTGTGTGGGATTCACCCGGCGCAAGTGCAGTGTGATTCGTAGGGCCAGGAGCCTGGTGTGCTGTCATCAGCATGTGGCAGCCACTGCTGTACGACAAACGTTCACGCAAGGGCGAAAGGGGTGTAGGTTGCGGCGGCGGACGACACGGTGGCACGGTACAAGGAGGAGAAGCGGGAGGTGGCCGCGACGCTGGAGGACCTCAAGTTCCGGGTGGCCCAGGCGGAGCGCCGCGGCAAGCAGGAGGTGCTATCCTCCTCCAAGCTGCAGCAGCGGCTGGAGGACGCGGCGCACCGTGCCGCCAAGGCGGAGGCCGCGGCGGAGGAGGCGTGGCAGGCGGCCGCCGCGCACGAGGCGGCCGCCCGCGACGCGGAGGGCCGCCGCGCCGAGGCGGAGGCCGCCGCGCAGGCCGCGGACGCGCGGTGCCAGGTGCGGTGTCCTCTGCTTGCCCAGCTGTGGCACCCTGGTGTCGGTGCAAGCGGATCTGGCGCGCATCGACCAGAGGTGCCACCCCCTGAGGCGCCGTGCAGCTCTGTTGCTGCACTGCCTGGAGCAGCATCATGATGCTCAGCGGCGGAGGATCCCACACTGCGGCTCCGAGTCCTGGTGTTGACCGTGGCGTGACTCCCACCTACCTGATGCACCCACCCGGCTCCTGTATTGCGACTGCGCATTGCCCGGTGCGATGCACAGTGTCGCAGTGCAGGAGCCGTCGCGTTGCAGTGTCAGCGCAGTTGCAGTGTCAGCGCAGCTGGGTGCGTGCTGACATCAGCGAGCAAGACGCGGGTGCAGGAGGTGGGCGGCGCGCTGCAGCAGAGCGACGCGGAGAAGGCGCACCTGCGCGACACGCTCGTGCGCACCGAGGCGCTCATCAAGCAGGCGAAGCACGAGCACGGCCAGGACCTGCAGGCGGCCGCGGCGGCCGCGCGCGCCGACGTCGACGCCCTGCAGCGCCACGCGCACGACCTCCAGCTCACGGTGCCACCCCGCCGACTCTGCGCTGCCATGCGTGGCCTGCACCACACAAGCCGTATTACCGTACTAAATTAAGTACTAATTATCTTGTTGGGTCAGTCACCCCAAAAACTACTGATTATATATACCTAGCTGGGTACCTAGAAAACCCAGCATTATGCGTTACATGTCGATGGACTTAATTTAGTACAGTGTGCTCTTACCACACATCATGCAAACTGCTGAGCGGTGATCAAGTGGCGGGTGGCCGTGCGTCTGGCGAGAGATGGCCAGGGGGTTTGTTGGTGCGGGGCGTGATGGCGGCGGTGTGCAGGCGGACAGCGAGAGGGCCGCGCGGGAGCGGGCGGAGGCGGCGGTGCAGGAGGCACACTCCGCCCTGGAGCAGCACAAGGGCTCCCTCGAGCAGAGCCACGCGCAGGGCGTCAAGGCGGCGGCGGCGCTGCAGACGCTCAAGGTGCGGCACCCACGCACGCCGCAGCGGCGGACACCTGCGTGACGCGCACACGGTGCCACCGCTGCGCGGCGCGCTACAACAGCACAGTGCAGCCGCCGCGCAGCACGGCTCGTGTACGGGCGTGTGCCTGCGCGCCGGTGGCCCGCTCCCAGGGCTGTGACGGTAATGCATGCATGCCTTTGCTGGCGCGCCCGGGCCTGAGGTGCGTGGTGCAGGCGCTCACGTACGGCCAGCGCGGCTGGCGACGCGCCCGCGCGCAGCCGCGCATCACACGTGAGCGCGGCGCGCAAGCGGCGGGGTGCGGTGCAGGAGCGGCTCAAGGCGAAGCAGGCCGAGGTGCGCGCCCGCGACGACGAGGTGCAGGCGCTGCAGGCGCAGCTGGTGCAGCTGCAGGCGCGCTTCCAGCGGCAGCTCGCGGCGAAGGACGGCCTGCTGCAGCAGCGCGAGGTGGAGGTGGCGGAGCTGGCGGAGAAGGAGGGGCAGCTGCGGGCGGCGCAGGCGCGGCTCGCGCAGGTGGCGCCGCTCATGCGCCGCATCGCGGCACACGGCGGCGCGCCGGGGAAGTACGGCGCGTGACGAGTGCGTGCCGCGGGCTGCGTGATGTCTGAAGCGCTCGCGGGGCGGGTGCGGGGTATGATGAGGTGTCGAGACAAGGCCGCATGTGGGCGGTCTGGATAGATACCGGCGGGCTTGTGTGGTTTGCACGAGTGCCTCTGGCCGAGTGCGTGGTACAAAATGTATGGATCGTCGCCATTACGGGCCAGGCATAGTTCGATTCTGTGTTTGTAATGAATGCACTGCGGTAGACTCTGGTCACCACAGCAGGCATCAACACAAGCAGACCTGTGTTGAAGAGGCGCTCGTCTGCAATCGTCTCCATGTTCTGCATCCCATGGCAGATACCAATAGGAGCAACGCAAGCTCGGTAGCACTGCAGCGATGCCAGCGTGCCCTGACATGCCATCAGCTGAATGTAGCATCTGCGCTCTCTTGAGCTGGGGTAGATCCAGTGCCTGCAGCCAAGGATGAACCAGCCGCTCCAGATGTCAGCGCTGTGCTGTAGGTAAGTACAGGTAGAGTCGCACATGCGTTGATCTGTCAGTTGGGGCATCTCTGACCAACGTTGCGTGCAAGGCACTCAGTGAGCTGCTGAGCCCAGCCCAGCGTCCAGGGCGGAACACATTCTCCTGAGGTACATGTCCAAAGAGAGCCTCAAGAAACCAGGCCATGACTCGGCCACGATCGTCTCGTGTATAACGCGACGATATAGTGAGATTGTGGAGGACCGAGCAGTGACAGGTTGCAATTTAGTCCGCTCGTCCCTGTCGATTTCACCCCCAGCCAGCAACGAGAATCAAAGTCGTGAGTGTTAGAAGCATGCATGTGGACTTTCGCGTCAGGTCTTGGGTGTGCGCGCCACGAGCTTGTGCAGTCGAGCGCCTTGGCGCTACTCGCGCGGTGGGTTTCTCATTCGTCGGCTGAAACCAGCGGTAGCGAACATGACGACGACGCCACTAGGTTGGCCAAAACACATTGTTATCGAGAGCAAGAAGCTCAAGATGGGGCGCGCCATGGTCTGCAGCCATGAGCTCTCGCCTTCTGCGGTGTCACGAAAATGCACCATCAACCTGGTGCGCAAACGTTGCTTTCTCATGCAATCGGATTTATGTCACTACTTTTTCCCCGCTATGGTTCAGCTGATCGGTTTACGTAGTCCCTTGTGCCTTCAGAGGCCATGCACACCGGTATTCCCTCGTCACCGACCTGATCACCAGCACCTGCCCGCAATATCTCGACTGAACATGACAAACGTTGTGTAGCTGGACCCACAAAGCCTGCATCTGCGTCCTGTAGCCCCGCCGGTTGCGACGACTCGTTGTAGCAGCGCAGGACGACGATTCGTCCTCAACATTCAAGCACCACCGGCCGGGGGGGTCCATGCATGCGTGGTGTGCGAAGAGGTGACGTTCTGTGCAGGCCAAAGCCCCGTGGCTGGAGTGTGCGCTGGACGGTGCAAAGCTGCTCCACACCGTCCCAGTCCTGGCGCTGCCCCACACCGAGGGGGCGCCCATCTACATCGGCCGGCTGCAGGTCTGCAAGCCAATCTCCAAGGCCGCCCGGGCGTCCCCGCCCCCGCTTCACATCGCGCTGCCTCGGAGCGCGTTCGAGCCGTGCATCACGGGGGTCGACGGCTACGAGGCCGGCATGCGGGTCCACCTCGCGGGGTACCGCTGCCGCGAGAAAGGCAACCGCATGCCGCGGGCGCTCCTGCTGCAGGTCGTCCGCGCCGGCGTCCCCCCCCGCAGCCACGGCCGAGCCACCCTGACCGCCGTCGGTGCGAATCGCCCCACAGCCCGCAGTGTGCCGCACGCATTGGCGCCTGGCTTGCCAGCGCACCCAATGATTGAGACCCACACGGCCCAAGGGGGAGTCCCTCCTCATTGCGACGCTGGCTGGCAGCCTCGCGCCGCGGCTTAGTCGGGTGTGGCTGAGTCAGCAGCGCTCGCGCTGACCATGCATGCGCGTTTGCACCGCCACGCCGCGGCATTGCACACCGTCAGCACGGCCGGCCAGTCGCTGACGCTGCCGCTGTTGCCATGTGCAGGGATGCCGGCGTCGCCTGCGCCCGCTGGCGCTCGGCCGGACCCCTTAGCCACCCAGCCAGTGCCCGATGTGCCCGGGCGCACCCCGGCCGCCGCCGGGCGACCCATCAAGCGCGAGAGGACGCCTTCACCCGCCGCTGAAGCAGGGCACCGCTGCACACACGGTGACGTCCGAGCCGGCCCTCCCCAGGGGGCCTGCCTCTGCCTCACTGGGGGGTGTGTGTGTGTGTGTCGAGAGCAGCCGCCGCCGCAGGCTTATCTACATAGCATGCATGCATAGATGAGTAGATGCGCTCACGCGTTGGTGGGGCACTCTGCGTGGCTACTGGGGTTTGTCAGCCGCGCCTGTGCTCAGCCTCCCGAAGCTGCATGCACGACCGCTTGTGTGGGTGTGCCCCTCTGTGTCATCGAGAGCTTCCGTCGACTGCGCATGCATGCCTGACGTGCGCCGACGCCGCCGCAGGTGGCTCCGCGGAAGCGTGGACGCCGTGGCCGCTCGGCGCGGCATGCCCTCCGTCGTTGCGCACGGACACGATCGTCGAGCCGGCCGCGTCGGACAACACCGCCCCGGACGCCGAGGGCGGCCCGGCGCACGCGCAGAACCCAGCCCCCACGGCAGCGCGGCATGCGTCCAAGGTCCGCGCCACACCCGCTGTGCCGCGCCCAGTGCGGCCTTGCCTTCATGCTGCGCCCCAGTGGCAGGCGATAGGTTCCCACTGCGTTACGCATGCATGACGCAGACGGCCGCCCGGCTGCTGCAGCCTACCCTGTGGACGGCGCGAGTGCGGGTCGCTGACGTGACAGATGCATGTCAGGGTTCGCAGGCGTGCCGCCACGGTGTCGCCGTGCAAGGCTGCTCCCGCACCTCTTCACAGTGAGATCTGCGAGTCTGTAGCGGCACACACCTCACTCCGATCGGTGCTTTGCTCCGTGGCGGTGTGGCTCTCCACGCATCTCCCCCGCGCTTGCACAGTAGCAGCGGGGCAGACCAGTCGTGTCGGGTGCAGGCTGTGCGGCGCGAGAGAGGGGAGCCCGGCTCCAAGGCGGGCTCAGCCAAGCGGCACCGAGCGCTGCAGCCGCCAGCTCTGGCGGCGCGGGACCGCCCAGTGGCTGCCAGCGGCAGGGCGTCACAAAAACCCTGCCCACCCGCCGCGGCCATCAGTCCCCCTGAAAGGGAGGCTGCTGCGGAAGCCCCCAGGGGCACGGTGACTCCCCCCCCCGACTGCAGAACAATTGTAGAAATGATACCAACATACCAACAAAGATCATGACGCAGGCGGGCCAAAGCTCACCCCGCGTGTTTTGCGGCCATGCTCTGTCTTTGAGTCGCATGAGAAGAGCAGTGCCGCGCCGCGGCACCTGATCTCTGGGAGAGTCCAGCGGCTGTGGCGCTCCAGCCCCCTTCTGCAAACATGAGACTGTCCATGCTGTGCATGCTGTCCATGCTGTGCAGGCGCGCCAAGCCTCGGCAGCGGAGGGAGTGACAAAGGCGCAGAAGCGCGCCAGGGAGGCAGCGCAAGAAGAGACGGTGCAGCCAAAAGCAGTGAAGAAAGGTCCAGTGCGAAGCGAGGCGGCACAAACAAAGGACGCGCGGAAGAGCGCAGCACGGAAAGCGGCGGCGCAGGCGGAGGCGGCAATGCAGGAGGCGGCCCGGAAGGAGGCCGCGCGGAAGGAGGCCGCGCGGCAGCGTGCTGCCCGCGCAGAGGCTGCGCAACAGCGGCACCGCAGCGTGACGCCGCGGCCCTCCAGCAGCGGCTCAGAGGCCAGCCGCGGCGGCGGCAGCGCGCAGTCGAGCGGCGGTGCCGCTGCCGCGCAGGCGGAGGGCTGCAGCAGTGGAGGGGATGATGAGCGCGAGGGGGACACAGACAGCGGGGAGGGGCGTGACGAGGCGAGCGACTCGGCGAGTGAGGAGGCAGCCTCTGAGGAGGACGGCAAGGCGGCGGTTACCGACGGAGCACGCAAACGCCGCCATGAATTGCCGCGCGTCACCCTCACGAGTCTGGCGCCCGCACGGCCAGAGAAGGAGAAGCGGCCGGGGAAGGGGGTCAAGGTCCGCAAGCGTTTGAAGGCCGCGCGCGATTCACGCATCACCGCGGCGACGTCAGATAAGGGGGATACAGCGGCGGCGGGGGAGGAGGCACCCGGCCTGGCGGAGCTGCAGGCGTATGTCACCATTCTGTGGAAGAAAGTGGAGCGGCTGGAGGCGCACGAGCGGCGTCGGAGGTAGCAGGAGGGTGTGAGTGAGGGCCAGCGTGGCTTAGGCGCGCTGGAGTGTTGTGCGAGAGCGTAGGAAGGCTGGTGTCAGGGATGAAGTGGCACACGTGGCGTGATGCGTGATGTGATGGGTAGACGGTGCTCACTGCAGAGGGAGGTGGATATGGCGGCGTGGTGACGTCTATGATTGCGAGCCTGGCATGGACGAGCTGACCCTGCTGCAGGAACGAGCTGCAAAGTTGTCCCTGTGCTCTGCACGTGCCACTGTTTGGCAACCTTGTCCGCGATGCACATAGTTCAACACAGAAAAACCGGCCTGTTGAGCTTGCGTGCGTAGCCGCTCGCCGCACCGCCAACGCAATCTGTCTGTGGAGTACGCTGCGGCAAACAGAGGGTGTCCAGGCCCATCATGACAGTGCTAGTTGGTGTCAGTCGAACACGAGATGGTCTGCTTGTACAAAGGTCTCCCTGTGAGACGGCTGAAGAATCTGCATGCATACCACGGTTAATTCATGATGCATATTTGCAAGGCCTGAAGCGCTGCCATGGAGTCGGAAGCGCATGTAGTCGTTCGGCACGAAGGGGCCTGTGGACACGCCATGCAGCCGGGCATCGTGATGAAATGGTGAAAGTGTGACCACCGCGATTGCAGTAAAAGGCTACGGAGGTGCGAAACATGACGGTGGAGGTAGCTGCACACGTTCAGGCGCTTTTCTCGTGTCTGAGAACACCTGATCGTACTGCTTTCGAGTGAGACAGCTGTCAACGCTCGCGATGCAGCAACCGCAGCAAATTGATGCGGAGACTGTAAGCACTTACGAACAGCTGAAGAAGCAATATCACGCCGCCTTGCAGGCCCACGCCAAGGCACGCACCCATGGCTGTCCGGCTTGATGTTGGTCCGTGTTGCGATTAGACAAACGTCGTCAAATTCGGAAGCAAACTTTAGGGCGAGGAGATCGGTAAAGATCTAGAAAAGAAATCAAGGTACAGACAATTAATGCTTGCTCATTTGAGCAAGCTGGAGCCAGATGCCATCACCTACAAGAACGTTGGCAAGGCGTACATAATGGCTCCTCGCAGTGATATAATCACTCAGTATGAAGCGGACTACGTAGAGGTGCTGGAGGCTCTCAAGAAGTGCAAGGCGGACAAAGTCACAGTAGAGAAACAGGTCGAAAGCAGTCAAGCAGAACTCAGGGAATTCCTATCCGTGAATCCCAAACTCGCACAAGCGGTGCTTCGAGCGTGAGTTTTACCGGTGGTATCCATCTCGGTAGGTCTGTGCCTGCCGTCATGGGTGAAGCCAAATCGCCAAATGTGCTCGTGCGATTGTGACTGTCGTGTGAGACGTTTGTGCTTGCCTGCCATACACGCAATTTTCTTTTTTTTTGAGTCAATGATGTTAAGTTGAGATGACAACATACTTGCGGGCTGCTTGTCCTGGTCTGTTGACAAGCCATCCGGCCTTTGCCAGGGCATGTGGGTAGCCATGACCCACATGGCATAATTGCATGGAGAAGTCAAATGTATAGTATGTGTCCCAGTTGAACGAATGGTGTTTCATATGAATTTGCGACCGTTTCAGGTTCAAGCCTCTATCCTGCTGAGGCCAGATGATTCACCGCATGCTGTCTCTAAACCACACCGGAATGAATGCTGGCAAGGGGAGAAACACGACTCAGACTGGTCGTATGCAGCACTGGGCATCATGGGCTTTTGTGGAAACGCCTAGTGGCACATGTCGATGCCTCGGTGGCTGGCAGCTTCACTGCACCGCAGCTATGGGGCGCAAGGAGCAGTCATCAACTCCAGCATGAATCCCATGTTACATCAAGCTCACATGATCCCATCCAACGCAACTGCCAAGGGCAGCGTCTCATAAAGTTTACCACTTGTACGTTCGCATGTAGACGTACGTGAGAAGTACCACATCTCCTCTCATACGCCCTTCTGCTCCCTGGCATACTCATGGGCTTCTTGCAATGATGGCAGCAACCAGAATGCCGGGTGTCCTGGTCCGAACACGTATTGTAGGTTCTGCAGAGCCCCTGCAGGCAGAGTATGGCCGCCATCATCGAGGTTTTTAGTCAAGTGGTGCACAGCACAACTCCCGCGACTGCACTGCTGCAAGCCTGGCAAGGTCATGATTGAATTGTGGGTGTCAACCTGGGTGTCAGATCAATGTGATCACGTGCCACGTGCAGTACGGTGAGATCTGCACCGCAAATTCGCGCAACTCATCGAACCAGCTGCAGTGCATCACAAAGCCGGCAGGGAGTCTTTGTTCGCACCTCCTTCTGCCACCTTCTCGCCCTTCAGCTTTCCCACAAATGTGTTGCCCTGTACTGCCAGCATCCAGTGCCGCGCACAGAGCATGCCCACCATGATGAGGACCATGAGGCAGATGACGGTGAGCAGCATCGCTACGAAGGGCGTCGTCGGCATGGACGCCAGTGCAAACAGCATGCCCACGGGGGCCATCATCTTATCTTTCCGGTGCCTCCGCAGCGAGTTCCCATACGCCATTGCCTGAAAACTCAGCACGTGTCACAGCACAGCGTTCATGACATGTCCCTTTCTGGACGCTCCTTGCATCGTAGATCCCCTCAACATGCACCTGCATCAGTCTTGCACCAGCAACGAGCTCAATACGGTCAGATGCATTGAAGTGAGCATTCAGCATAGCAGCGACGGCGACGCCCCAGAGCTAGCATGAAGGTGGTAGCTGGCATGCACAGGCCGCTGATACACGGCTGCCTGAGGAGGTGCCGTGGGAGCTGCATGCGCGCATGGCAATTGGAGGACGGTGGCCGCTGAAGGCGCTGTTTAGGGGGGACACACCGACATGATCTGGGCCCTGTGTGAGTATATACACAGTCCCATCACTGGAAGTGCGTACAGCATCGCGACAGTGACCCAGAAGAGGAAGAGCAGGAAGTGGCGTAGGTTGCCCCGGCCGACGCAGTTGTTGATGTAGGGGCAGTGGTGGTCCATCTCGACTACACAGGCATTGCAGACGCTGCAGTGGTGTGTGTTTGGCGGCTTGGGCTTGTCACACCTGCAGGAGGCAGCTCTGTCAACGCATGCTGCAGAGCTGTGGGCTGCATTGCTCTGCGCAGGCGGATGGAAGAATCCGTGCAGAGCGGGTCGCACTTTTCACAGAAGGTGAAATCATCGAAGGAATTTCGTGCGGGTGGGAGCAGCCGGAGGTTGAAGAAATCAGCGACTCTGCCAGCATTCCTGAAGACAGATGTGTAGTAGTTGAAGAAGATGTTGGCTTCCAGGAAGAACGCGAAGGTTACGTTCAACGCAAACATCATTCTGGATGAGGTGATGCTGTATAGCACTGGATAGACACCGAAGACGCCAATGCTGGCGATCAGGGCGGAGGTAAATGCCACGATCAGCATGCAGAGACCTTGCACGAGCCAATCTGGAAAATGGCAGCATAATGCAGACTCCAGACATGCTTCAGCTCGATCACAAAGTCGGCCAACACGGGAAGTACTGCCAGGCTTTGACAGAGACTCGGGCTTCTCTGCCTTCCCCAAGTGTGCTGAGTCACACGCTTCCCTGCACGCTCTTCCCTGCTTGGGATTGATAGCGCCGCACCACCCACACTGCAGTCAGAAACAGCCGTTATAGGAGTGTGCAGCTAGAATGAGTTCCGCGCGTGTCTGCGTCAAGCACTGCGCACGTTCTGGCTGCAAATGCAGGTCTGGCCTCGGCGCCCCAGCAGAGCAAGAGATACGGCAGCCACAACGAGGCATGTCAAGATCTAGCTTGAGTTTAATGCGTAATGAGGCACCTTGAACACGTTTGCGGGAACCCCTTCAACAATCGGCACGACTATGAGCGCCTTGCAGCACCAACAGTTCACTTGCTCACCACTCAGCATGGAATCACTCGTGCCGGAAGAATACTTTTGCCTAGGTGCAGCCATGTGTAAGGTCCGCCAAGCTCGACAACACTTGCCTGGTGGTGATGCTGGCTCATAAGTGCCCGACCGCTGGCCAACGCCGGAGCAAAGATTGCGTCAACCACTGCAGCTGAGCCGTGCGTGCCGTATCGCTTACTTGCAGCTCTGCGGCTGTCTGCTGTGCAAGCGTTCTAGCTCTTTCGTGATCGTGCTCACACTTTCTTCACACCGCCATGGCCAGGTGCGAAACGGCACTCGCAACGAACAGTCAGTGCTGCCATGACGCAAACTGGCGCAATCCCGAGCCAAATGCAGTGGACACCACTTCTCGTGTGGATTCTACGCTGCACACGGTCTATGCGCAGTTGTGAGGCCGCGTGCACAAGCCCGCGTCCCCAGCACTACGTGCCGCCCAGGCAGAGTGGTCAGCGCGTTCCCAGCTCGTCCACGGCAGCGTAATGGGAAGGCCCTTCCCCCAGCTTCATCAGGCGTCTCACACTTTCGCCCTGTGCCAGCATGGCGTGCCCCCGCCGCTCAGGCTGCGCCAGACCTGAGCCACGCTCGCCGGTTGACTCTTCCCAGCGCGCGAGCCCCGGCCAGCACACAGTTGAAGTCCTGTATCGGTGTCCACTCGTCCCATAGCTGAGCTCATGCGCATGTGCGCAGCATGGCGCCTCGAAGCGATCAATCCCTGTAGCCACAGACCAACACCGCCTGTGCAGCAAGAAGCGCAGAGATATCAGAAAAGACGCTTCGTCGACTTTGGCAGCGGCGACGCACCCGTACGCATTTGTTCCCGACAGCGGGCGTATACCATATCCTGAAGACTCACCAGCATCTGCTGCATGCTTCCCCGCAGCACATGCCGATGGGCAGGTACTCATGCATGCACGAGTGATTCTCAGACTCCAACCTCTCAATGCACGGGCCCTCCCGGATCTCAGCGCTGAAATCCGGGCTACGGCGTGCTGCGTTGCGGCACCTCCAGCCGCAGGCGGCTCGCCCTCTGCCGGCACCCTGGCCGCCTAGGCCCCAGCTGCCACATCAGCACATCGCGCACGGCGACTCTGGCCGCGCCCCAGGGCAGCACCGCCGCATGCTGGAAGCATCATCTCACGCACGACCTCGTTCATCATGGCCACGGTGGTGCGTTGCTGTGAGGCCCCCGCACAAGTACAAAACAACGGTTGTGCCGGGGGACCTGCTGCGGAATGCCCAGCACGCACCTGACGCGCCTGGTGCGGCACGGCCGCGAACGAGTCTGTCCCTCGGAACGAACACCTCTGCAGCGCACCGTGACCGCGTCTGCCACCTGCACACACGACAGTGCATGAAGGAGGATCCATGCATGATGTCGGAGTCGCAGCTCGCGCGGGTGTTGTTGTCTCGCAGAGACCATTCGGGCGATCAGGACCGTGACTCGGCATCTGGGGGCCAGCCGAGCCAGTGGGGCACCGACGGCGCTGCCTCTCCCAGGCGAGGCTGCCTCTCCCATGCAGAACTGCCGGCCCCCATGCGCTTAGGGGGTATGTGTCTGTGCGATGCGGCATCAACGCGAGCAGGAAGCTTGGGCCGGAAGCAGCGGAGACATCCGGGAGCAGGGCGGTAATGCCACAGCGTCAGGCAGGGCCTCGGAGTAGGTGCTAGTGATGAACGCACACAAGCGAATCCCTGTGAATGGAAGCAGCGGAATGCAGCCATGCATGTGTGCGCAGGCGTTGATGACCATCGCCCGGGCACGTGGGAATCAATTCACCCCTGGCTTCATCGGGCCGGCGGACTAGTTGTGAGTGCTCTGACGGACGGCGAGTTGATGGGAGCTGTGCCGAGGCTCGTTGCCCCGAGTTGGTGTTTGCAGTGTGCACCCTGTAGACACTGCTCCTACCGCACCTCCCCAGGCGCAGCTGACGAGCCCATCAGTTGGATCTGTGCGCTACGGAGCAGTGCACGTGGTTGCGATGCCTTGCAGTTTGCGTTGGTGCTCTGCGATGCAATGGCTCGAGCATGAGTAGCAGTCCACCACACGTCCAAGGCTCACTCGGTAAACCGTGTTTACAGAGGCAACGCCGCGTGCTGCAGCAGCCACACCAGCAGTCATGCACACAAAACTGTCACTCACGCCATGGCATCACGCAGCCATGGTGGCACCGCGGCGCGGCTGCTAACCCTGCCTTTTCCGTTTCTTCTCTGCCTCCTGCGCCAGCACCTCGTCCGCATCCTCGATCGCCTGCAGCTTCTTCGTCTCTCGGGCGTAGATGTCAAACGAGATGTCCTCCACACCGTCCATGCGCGGGATCCGGCGCGTCTGGACGTCGGAGTCGAACTTGGGCCTCAACTCCTGGTAGAGCAGCAGGACGTGCGCTATCTTGAACGAGAAGAACCCGATCACCAGCGACCCTTGCTCAGAGAGGGTCAGCTGGTCCCCTGACTGCGTATTATAAGCCCACACGGCAGCCCCCAGAGCCACGGGCACCTGTGTAGAGCAACGGGAGCGTCAGCGCATGTCGCTGGTGCGATGAGTTGGCAGCGGTGAGGTGACCACGCGGCGGAATGGCATTGGCAGCCATGCATGCAGCAACACAAGGCGATGACTGGCAGGGGAGCTGGGCCTGTGCAGCGTACAGCAGCCTGGATATGAGTCTCATGATGCTGCCGCAGCCGAGTAGTCTCTCGACGGGTAGAGGCTGGCGCATGGCATCTTTGATGTGGGGTGAAACGCAAGGTGCGGCACAGTTTGGTGCTGGCTGAATCTTGCCCAGTACCCCTGAGGCCGGATCACATGCACTAACAGCAGTCCATGCTCAAGTGGGCAAGCAGACAGGAGGGAAATGAGAGATGCAGGACCATGTAATCATGGCATGGAGAGCGTGACGTAGCGGCTGGGCAATGCACACACAAAGGTGGCGCACCAGGAGCCGAGGCTGCAGTTGCTGCCGCACTCCGGCTACTAGTCTTGCAAATCGACGCGGCCACGTGTCTCTGATGTTGTTAGCTCGGACCATCGGGACGTCGTCGTTGGGCGACACTCTGTCCACGTCTGCACAGAGCCAGGCTACATAGACGTAGCTTCCCACCCCCCCCAGAGCAGCACAAAGGGCGGCCTGCACGATAGCATCCCAGGTACGTAGGTGAAGACTTCGGAATCATTGCATTCACTGTCGCCCAGGCATGTGTGCCTGGGGTGTAGCTTGAATGGAGCATGCAATGCAACAGCATGCTGCAACGGGCACCAGACGGACACACCTCGCCTGAAACTGCCAACAGTATATACAACGAGACGAATCCTGCAGCCCGTTGAGTTCTACGCAGCAGGAACTGTTTCAGCTCTAGATACTCCTGCATCGTCCTTTCTCTCGACATCGGCTCAACGGAGTCGGATTCAAAAGCAAGTGCTGCACACACTCGCAGCCCCTTCCCCAGACGACCTCGTCTCAGTAAATCATGCTTTGAGTGCACTGGAGCATGCACAAGACCGCCAGGCCTCGTTGCCCAGGCGGGTGGCGCTGTCGCTGCGGCGGAGGAGTGGGGGCAACACCGCGAGTGCTGCATCGAGGGCGCGCGGAAGTTACAATCTATCATCTTGGACATGTTTCACGGTGTGTATCCTAAGACTGCGATAGAATTTCGGTGTGGACGCGAGCAGAGAACAAAGACGTCACAGCTGTGTGTCAGGCGTAACACTGAATCGCTATGGTAGCAAGTACTACGATCCATGCACGTCATGGCCGGCAGTGCTTCACAAACATCTAACAGCTCAACGGCGCACGCGCAGCTCGGACCTGCACAGAGGCGAAAGCATTCACGTGCGCCATGCCCCATCACCGGGCCGCGTCATTCGGGCGCGGAGGGGCAAAAGCGGCAGCGATGCATCACACATACGCCACTTTGCCTACTGGCCTCTCTGACCTGATTCTGAAAAAACACATCACTTTGCCAGTCACATGTCGGGCTGTCCATCCATGCAGCATGCAGGTCACATACACCTCTCCTCAAATGTGCTCCGATGCCCGGGCGGAGGCGAACCGTGTGTGTGTGCTACCGCCTTATCCTCAGCATGCCGATCGTGCACGATCGGCACCTGTGCAGCTCCCCCGGCACTAGACCCTCTGCAGCCGAATCGTCGACGATCGTGGTGTGGCTGTGGTGGCGTTGCGCTGCTGTTGCCCTGCAGCTGCAGCATCTCCCTTCGAGGCAGTGCACACTGATGTGCCGGACAGAGAACCCATGTGGATCAGGTGCCCTGCCTTGCCCAATCTGGCGTCCACCGCGCACCTGTAGCCGCACTATTGGATGTAGGCTCGCCTCAAAGCAGAATGCACTGCTGAGCCTCGGGCCATTGTAGCCATGGAGGCGCACCAGGAGCAGCCAGGCACTGTGGCACGACCATGCCCGACACTCGCGAATCGTTTTTATTCGCGGTCTCCGTGAAAAGCAGACCTATAGGGCATGTGTAACCAGGCTCGGGTCCGTGGAACAGTGTGCGTTTTCCAGTTGTAACCTGCTGGGCTCTTCTCGCGGCAGCCCGTTCTTCTGGAGTGATACTTGCTTTGGTACTTGCGTTCACGTAACATGTCACCCCGAAGAGACACACTTGCACACACGTGCCCGCTGTGCCATGGCCTTGACAACCGGTGTGTTGGGCTACACTGTACATGTTGCTGCTTGCAAAAATCGCCTGCTGCTTGCAACCGCAGGTTTCTGGTGCAGCGGTCTCTGTCTCGGTCTGGGCCAGGGCACATCCTTGGCTGCACATGCAGTGTGGACAGCAAGCGGCGTGTACACCTCACTCCCAGCTGGCAGGCCCCACGTGTTGTTCAAAGATAGGAAGCCGGCGCAACAGCCAGAACCGGCATCCAAAGGAACAGCAGGGAAAACCATTTAAAAATAATCGAATCCTCCGGTCTGGATCATGGAGAACCCTCCATTGAGGCATCTGAAGCGGAAGGCAGCAAAGCTGCAGACGGTCAGCAGCTACGGCGCCCTGTCACCGTGGCCCGTGATGGTTCGCTCGGGTTTCCTCATGGTCACAAACTCTTCGGCTGACGAGGGGTGGATCCCGATCGTGGAGTCGAAGTGCGCCTTCGTGGCACCGGCCTTGAGCGCGATCGAGATGCCCTGCATAATCTCCGCAGCATCGGGCCCGACCATGTGAACGCCCAGCACCTTTTGCGTAGCCTTGTGGACAATCATCTTCATCAGCGTGCGCTCCTCGCGCCCAGACAGCGTGTTCTTCATCGGCTTGAACTTGGCGACAAACACGTCCAGCTCTCCCGAGAACTTGGCCTTGCACTCCTCCTCAGAGAAGCCCACAGTCCCCAGTGGTGGCTGACAGAAGACCTGTGCAAAGACAGTGCATGCTCAGCTCCAAACCTATGAATGCAGGACGGTGCAAGACCCACAGGCAGCACCTGTCCCCAACCGCTGCCAGTGCTCATCACGTGATCAGTCTCCCGACAGACTGCAAGAAAGCTCAGGTACCGCAGAGAGGGGGTCATGAAGGACGTGACGCACCGCAGAGGCCAGGCTGCCATAGTCTGGGACCCGCGGCTGCTCGCCGAAGCAGTTGTTGGCAAAGGTCATGCCCTCCATGAGGGCCACAGGCGTGAGCTCGATGCGGCCGATGACGTCCCCTAGCGCCCAGATGTGGGGCACGTTGGTGCGCAGGTGGTCATCGACCTTGACGCAGCCGTTCTTGTCCATCTCAACACCGGCATTCTGCATGTGTGGAACGCCGTTGCAATTGCGTCAGCGCCTGCAACGCGGAGGCACGATCGAGGGTGCCCAGGAGGCCGACCCCAGGCAGGATGCAAGCTCTGGGTCCTCAGGTGAGCTGTGCTGGAGTATTCAGGATCGACGCCCATGACTGCAGACGCAGCAGATCTAATGTACTTGGCTTGCTACTTGTTTGAGGACTGTGGCCTCGACACAGCAGCCTGTGGACCCATGCATGTGTGGCATGCACGCGAAGGCTGGAGACGCGGCGTCACACCTCCAGGCCGAGGTGCTGGGTGTTGGGGGTGCGGCCGGTGGCCATCATGACCTGGTCGACGACGATCGTCTCCTCAGCGCCGCTGCCCTTGTACGTCAGCTTCAGCTCGCCGCTCGGCAGCTTCTCGATGCTGACTGGGTTGGTGCCCGGGTGGCAGGCGACCTTGCGCTGCAGGTTCTCCGCCACCATAGCGCGGCACTCCTCATCGAACTCTGCACAGCCGCGGCAGAGTGCGTGTGTCGGCACATCGTATGCGGTGCATGCAGCATGCGGTTCAGCAGGGCACATGCCATGGCCGGGGTGAATGCTGCAGTGATGCAAGAGAGGCTGCAGCATGGACACTGGAGAGGGTGGGCCATCCAAGCGGGAGTCACAGGTGTGGGGCAATGGCTACAAAACATGGAGACAGCCATGCGTGACTCGGCCATGTCATGATGATGGGGGAAAAGCTCCTGGTGGACACCTTGCGGCTTGGTCTCGCGGATGCACTCGTGATAAACGTGATCAGAGCGAAGAGATGGTGATCAGAGTCACTGCTGGAGGTTGCCAACGTGGTTGTGGAGACGGCAAGAGCGGGTAGAGCCTCACTGGTGAGTGGCAGGTCCTTCCGATAGAAGAGGTGGACCTCGGAGCCAAACCCGGCAAAGATGCCAGCAAACTCCACAGCGATGTAGCCCGCGCCGATGATGGCGATCCGCTTCGGCTGCTCCTCTAGCGACAGTGCTTCATCGGATGTGATTGTGTGTTCGGAACCAGGGATGTTCAGGCGGTGTGGCTGGCCGCCCACTGCCACGAGGATGTTTGCTGCTGTCATAATGCTGCTAACTTCCCCATCCGGGCCGTAGACGTGGACGGTGTGGGCGTCTTTCAAGTACGCACGGCCCTCTACATGGTCCACGTTGTTGTTCTTCAGAATGTTCTTGTAGATGTTGTTCAGCCGCTGGATCTCCTTGCCCTGCAACACAATGCACGCATGGGGAAACATGCAGATGGTGCCGATATCCACAAGTAGCAAGTAGAGTTCATGTGGTCGCTGCGGGAACGCGACTGCTTGGGCGGCGTACCTTGCTGGTGACCAGGTGATTCCAGTCAAAACGAGGCGCTGCCTTCTCCCAGCCGAAGCCCTGGGCGTCCACGAACTCCTCAGAGTAAGAGCTTCCATAAACCAGGAGCTTCTTGGGCACGCAGCCTCGGATCACACACCTGCACACGCGAACTGTCATTGGCGATCGCACTCAATCGAGCCTCGGAAGCACTGAACGATGATGCACACACAGAAACCAGCGTAAGAGGGCAATCACCAATACTGACGAAGCTACAACGCATGATCGTGGGCTGATGGGGGCAGCGTACGTTCCACCAGCTCCTCCGACGTCTTTTGATGAGACAAAGCCGAAAGGCAGCTCCACAACAGCGACTTTGGCGCCATATGTCGATGAAGCAAAGCGACTGGCTCGAACACCACCTGTATGAACAGTGAAGCAGTGGCATTTACTCGCTCCTACGCCTTGGCATGGCTGTAATTGCGTGCCATCGTGGTCTCGGGGGGATGTCCACAATGTTTTCAACGCTTTCAAGCCTTGTTGACAGCGTACCTGATCCAGCCCCAAGGGTAATGAGGTCATAATCATAGCCACCGCTAACCATTCTGAAACCACGTTATGCTGAATTCGAACGAACGCGTGTCTGTGACGCTACTCAATTGTGCCTTTCAACTTCAACAAGGGACCGACGTATATAGAGCTGTGTCACGAAGTTCCTGCATATGAATGGAAATGCTTTCATTACAGGCGCTAACTTGATTTTCAGATCACCGCACCTGCGATGCGATCACGATGCCGAGAGTGTTCACCCCATAGCGTGGCGACAAGTGGCGAAGCGTATGTCGATACATCTCCCGACCATGTGCACGGTGTGACGATACGACGAGTGGGCTCTCACCTCAGCCACATCACTCGCAAGCGGCAATGTCTCAAGCACCAAGGCTGCTTGCTGTCGCAGGCATTCGCGTGACATCCGAAGCGTCCAGATAGCTGCTCATATGTACGTCGACTCCAGATCTGGAGTCGGCACGTTATGAGTCGGCGGGGGCACAGGCATCCCGAGCGGCCGCAGGAACCCGGGTGACGGCTGTGTGGACAGAAACGTATGCTGCAACGCAGCAAACGGCCACCTGCGAACGTGGTGTCAGCTCTGAGGACAGCTGTCGACTCCTAGGTACATGGCATCTACATGGCCGGTCGGGCATGTAGTTCGTTGCCAGCATACTTCGGACACCAAGGGCATGCTACTAGACCCCGCATGTATCAAGTGACGGGGCAGCCCCTTGGGGCTTGCAGCCATCGAATGCAGTCATCGATTGCACGACGCTCGCGAGGTTACAGATCGCTTGCATGTGCATCCGCAGATCAGCCTCTGCTGCGAGCGCATGCGCCCGGTCATCAACACCGGGAGCAGCACAGCAGCGCAGCTACAGGGTGGGACGATTCCTAGCCGGCGCTGCCACGGCACCGCGTGCCGCCCCTACCCCAGCAGCGACAGCAGCGCAAACGCCAGCCACGCAAACACCAGGTTGTCCAGCTGCAGCGTCACCGCCTCGAGCATGCATGCTAGCAGCGACACCCACGCCACCTGTAGCCACCACACATCCCCCTGCGCCCCGCCCCGCGCGGCCGCCACTCCCCCTAGCGCGGCCATCGTCGCCGCCGTCGCGGCGAGCAGCCCCTCCGCCGTCTTCTTGGATGTGCGGTGCACCCTGATGCGCCCGCACAGCAGCCCGACCGTCGCGGCGGCTGTGTCCGCGAGGCCGAGGGTGATCAGCCCGGTCCACGCGGTCAGCGGCGCCGCAGCGTCTGCAGCGCCGCCGCGGCCGGCGAGCGACACCCACAGCGGCACTGCGATGCCGAGCAGCAGGGAGAGGTGGGACACGAGGAAGGAGCCCTCGTCACGGGAGTCGGTGAAGCGCGCCATCGCGGTGGTGAGCGCGGCGGAGAGGCGCGGGACGGCGGCGGTGCGCAGGAGCTCCGCGAGCGCGAGCGCGACAAACGCGACCGCGAGCGCGAGCGAGAGGAGCGGCGGGTCCGCGAGGAGCACCGGCACGAAGAGCGCGAGGCAGAGGATGTGGAAGCCCTTGCGGAGGATGTGGTGCGGCACGCGGCCGCGGCGCGCAACGAGCAGCATGCATGGGACGGCCGCGGCGACGGCGGCCGCCCACGCGGCGACGGTGGCGACGCGGTGCGAGGCCGACACAACGTACTGCACCGTGTGGACGGCACACGTGCACATGACGGCTGCATACGCGGCTACCATGAGGAGGAGCGTGGCTGGAGGGGCGGGGCGGCGGCCATTGGCGCTTGGGTGCGCTCGGGCGGAATGTGCCAGGTGCATCGGGGCACGACCGCCGCCGTTAGCTCGGCCGTTTTCGGACGGGGCCGCCGGTGGTGTTGGCGTGCTGCCGTCTGCGGGAGGTGGTTCCGTGCCGCGGCCTTGCAGCCGCGTGCCCTCGGAGGGGCTGCAGTGGCCGGGGGTGGGCTCGCACCACTGCTGCACAGCGGCTTGCAGTGGCCGGGCAGCACAGCAGCAGAAGAGCGCGGTCGCACACGCGATGACCACCGGCAGCGCGTCTAGCTGCAGCAGGCGCGCCGCGATTGCGGCGGCGGTGGCTGGAGCGGCTGCAAAGGGGGCTGTGCCGAGCCAGAGGGCGCCGCTCACAGCCACGACCACACAGAGCCAGGCCTCGCCCTCCGTGAAGGTCTTTGGGAAGCGTTGCAGCGCTGCCTGGTGGCTGTGGACTGTGATGGTGGACACGGCAGCGGCACCGCCCAGGAGCGCGAGGGCGCCGGGCAGATGCTGCTGTGTCTGGAAGGCCAGGCCGCCCACCATCACCACCGTGGCCGCATCACTGAGACTGGTCACTGCGGTGATCATGGGGGTCTCGTTCGTGTGTTTGCGGTCTGGGTCCAGGCGCCTCGACACGATGGGGGCCAGAAACGCACAGAGCAGCTGGGAGAGCAGGAGCTCCTGTGCCGCTCCTCCGTCGCCTTGGTGTAAAGAGCGCTCCACCATGATGCCGGCTATGATCATGATGGCCAAAGCCTGGCAGGGCTGCAAGCCTTGACTCATGCTGACCCTCGGAAGCCATGCCTTGCGGGGACAAGTGGATGGCACCAGGAGTTCGCCTGTGTTGAGTAGCAGCAGAGGCAGCAGCCATCTGTGACCTGCACCACTCAGGGCAAAGGTCAGGTTTAGAAAGTGTCTGCCGCCTGGGCAGCCCCCGCGAGGATGGCTGAGATTTGGCGAGCAGCTTGGAGCTCGCGAGAACCTCGGAACAGGATAATTGCACGCATGAAGAGCCAACCACTCACGGTCATGATTCAAACGATAGATGTGTATATGTGGAAGCCAAGAATCAGCACAGTGCGAGACCATGCACCCGATGCAGCGATAGAGCCCGCAATCACTGACACGACGCTCACCTTGCACCTGAGCAGCCCACATCCCCATGGCCACGCTGAGCTGGCTCATGACAATGACGGATGATTCTGCCACACGCTGCGAGATGGGGATCCTCATCGAAAGTGGCTGGACGTCAGATTCGCATCAAGAGATGGCCCGCATGATATTGGTCACGCTTGCAGTGTTGATGCGTTGCCGAGTGTCGTGTGCGCAACGTATTGCAAGATTTGTGCGCTGTGAAGTAGCTGAACTACCTGCTGTGACATGCTTGATGCTCTCGAGTGACGCAGAGGTCATCCGCGACCGACCTGCAGGGAATTGCTGACTCGAACAGGAACACAATGACATGCCATTGCACGCCACGGCCTCCAGATCTGGACTGTAGAAGCACCTCAACATGCTGCTCCCCATCTGTATCTGGACGTGCTAGCTTATGACGTGACGTTGCGCCCAGTTTATGGCAAGGTGCAACACCGTCGAACCGCCGGATCCGAGCTCAATTGTACTTCAGTATGACAGACGCAGCGTCTTGGCAGTATCTAGATCCCTCGCAGAACGTGCAGGGCCCGTTTAGGGCGTCAACAGTTCTGGCATGGCGTTCGATCTGTGCTGAACATGGCTTTAACAATGAGCTCAAGGTATGCGATCGCAGCTGCCGATGCCGATGAAATCGACCAGTACATGTTTAACGCATACATTTCTGCCAGAGCATTGCGGCCGGAGACCCACCGCTGCCGATATCCACCAAGTTTGATCTGAAGCTGGGTCGACGTCTGGAGCACTGCAAGCGTAGCTGTTGGTGCGCAGGTCAGGAGCATCAAATGGACAAACATGTCCTGGACGTCTCTTGCAGATGCCCAAGGCGAGCTGCATGCTGAGTGCGGAAAGCCTCCCGGCTTCTCTCTCTCAGAGCAGCCAAAGGCTGACGCCTTTGCCATGTTCGAAGACACATCGCAGCCCGCGAGGAACTGGTTTTATGTCAAAGACGATGCTATCATGGTCCGCTGCACCGCTTCGTATCTGCATCTCCCTGCAGCACGGCTCCCTCAATCCACCTCCATTGCAGGGACCACTGCAGCCCAGTGAGATGAAGGCCTGGGCCTCGAGTTCACCAGAGGCCATGTCAACGCAAGTGTTTTGCGTGACACCGGACGTCCCGGATGCCTGGGCAAAGAGAGTCGAGGTCGGCACTGCCTTGGCAGCAACACTCGCAGAGCACCTCGATGCGGCCAGCAGTGGCAACACTGTAGCTCCATGGGACCTCCAGGAGGTCAGAGACTCCATGATCGAGCATGGCCACGAGCGTGACCTCGCTGCACCCGGTGGCGGCTCGACGCAAGGTCTGCTCGCCATGCTGTGCAGTCCTAGAGCCACTCACTGCAGTCCAGAGAACCCGACGGGGCTGTGCCACTGCAGGACGTGGCGTGCAATCCAGCCCAAGGGGCTCTGGCCGCCAAGGCGGCCGCGGCCGGAGGCCTCAAGGTACCCCGACCGGTAGGGGCGGGTTTGCGGGATCCGAGGCCGCCACCAGGGGCGGCCGGGGCCGCCGTGGTGGTAGCCGCGGTCGCCACGCGGACCACCCTCACGATCACACCCCCCCGGGCTACCCCCACACGATGCCGGATCACGGCGCAGGCCCGCACGCGCGCGACGCGGCAGCCAACATGGAGCTGCAGCAGCGGCTGATGGGCATGGCAGCCGCGGTGCCGCAGTGGGACGGGCAGCAGATGCACATGGCGGCGCAGGGCGCCATGCGTGGCATGGTGCACGACCCCAGCGGCCACGGCCACCCAGGCCACGCGTTTCTCGTGCCTGGCACGGCCGGCGGGCGGCATGGCCCGGGGGGCCTTGTAGCCATCCCGACCGGCCGCGGCGGCCCTGGCCGCGCGGGGCACAGCCCCGCCCACATCGCACCTGTCACGGCCGCTGATGTGCAAGCGCTGGCGCACAACCCCCGCGCGGTAGCCATGATGCAGGCCCTGGCCGAGCTGTGCGCGCCTGTTCCCCTGTTGCTGCCAGTGCCTTGCGCAGTTGGTGGGTGCACGGCCGAGCCGACCTGTTTACTGGGATCCCGGTATCCACTTCATGGCAGCCCTCGGACCTGCACGCTCACCGATGCGGTCAGCGTGTGTCGACGTGGCCTGCCTGTAGATGGTCTGCCGATGTAGTAGGCGTCCACATACACCGTGTGCCCCCTTGAATTCAGAGTTGTCGATGTCCGCTCAAGGACACGGCAAAGTAAATCCAAATTATCTTTACTTTACGTACCAAAGCGGAGGGGGCCTGTGTCAGCTGTAGTGGTGGTGCCGTGCAGGCACCCCAGCCGGCCGCAGTTCCTGCATGATCAGCGGCAGCGGCAGGCGCCCCCCCCGCAGAGCCGGGGGCAGCAGCCACCGCAGCCTCACACGTTCCACCCGCACGGGCCGGGCGTGCCGGACGTGCGCGGCCAGAGGCCGCCACTGGCCGGGGGCGGCTGGGCCGGCCGCGCCCCTCCTGGAGGTGCCGGGGACGCTGCGGCGGCTGCGCAGCTACCGGTGCAGGGGGGGCGTGACCCAGGAGCCGCGCGCCACAGTGGCGGCGCAGCCGGGGGTGGCACACCCGCGCCGCAACCCCTGGGTGGAGATGGTGCGGCTCCTGCTTGCGTGACTTCCGCATCATCGGCTGCTTTCCTGTTCAAGCGCATGCATGTGGCACCGGGGGGGGCTGCATATGCGCGTGTGGGCCTCGGCGAGTGCGTTTGGCCATAGTGTAGGGCGGCCGCAGGAGTGTCCTTGTGTGTGGGTGCGTTTCGGCGCTGCGTAGAGACTGCTGCTGGGCTGGTGTGGTCATGCGTGGGAGTGTTGCAGGGGTGCCTCCTCAAGCCAAGGCAGAGCAAGAGGGCGGCGCCGCTGCGGGGCCGCCGAACTGGCTGGACGAGGGCTTGAGCGCGCTGCAAGCGAAGGGCGCCACCAAGACTGCCAGCGGCACCTTCGTGTTTGACGGGCCCTCGTGGGCGTCTCTTGCCATAGACGACCCTGACGCTTCCAGCTCTTAGACTGACGGCGGCGGCGGGTGTTGGCTGTCCCGGTCGAAGCCTGGAAGCCAGACTTCAAATTGTGCAACGGGCCTCTGAAACGAGCAGTCATGGGCGGCTTTGTGCAAGCGCACCGCCGTGGCCGCAGCCACATCGGGCGTAGCTCGTGCTGGGTAGTGTGCGCATCACCTATTTCTCCCAGAGGGGGTGCACATCCCGGAGATGTATGGCCTTCGTTTGAGAAAGTTCACTACTCTGTGGGCTCTGCCTGATATCATGTTGCCGATTCGGACGCCCGTGTCATATGGGATTGCAGTCGCCCCAGCATGGCCACGCTTCCAAATGGAGCCGTGTGGCCACAGGCGTGCTGGGACATAAGGCGGTGTTGCAGCAGTCTGCCCGTTATCAAGCCAGACTTTCGCATCGGCGAATAATCTGCAACACCCCATACTGCCCGTATGCTGCGGGACCTACGGCTTCCGGAGATGGCCATGTCAACAGTCGTGTGAGAGCCAGTATGGGCCTTTCTAGCCACGCATGCATTCATGGCACAATGTCGCAAACACTGATGGGCATTCTTATGTGTGCCCCAGCGTGTCGCATTTACGTCACTTGGTCTTGTTTGATGAACAGCTATTTCAAACAACCACATATGACCTCCGAGCGCTGAGCCGTACGGAGCATCTGCTGAGTGATCTGAACGACTCTGCGTGCAAGCCCGCGGGAATTGTGATCCTTTCAGCTTCACCAGCGGCATTGCATCGACGTTTGATATCCAGCATGAGCGCTGTTTCAGTAGGTGTACAAACCCGAGCTGGGCGGATACATCTGTCGCGCCCAGCGCCCGCGGTCGTCGCCACAGCGCGCTCGTCACAGATTCGTTCAAGGGGTGCGGATCGAACAGGCAGACAATTGTGTGCCATGTGAAGCATATTCGTCGCCAGCAGTGCCCGAATTGTAGTGGCTCACGTGTCACGTTGTGTGCAGAGTGTTGCACACCAGGGAGGTGCCTGGTGGCAAGCGCAAATGACAGGGATACAGAGCAAGTTCAATACAATCAGGAGTTTGGCTACTCTCGTAAAGATGTCCTCCTGATCGGGGTCGGGCTCGTTGCGTTTGGATATGCGATGTACTATGGCCTCCAAGCCACGGGCATGGATGCAGGGATGGCGGGCAACTGGACCCAACTGTTCATCTTTGTGGGTCTTTGTGTTGGATGGATTGGAAGCTATGTGTTTCGTGTAGCCAACAAGGTGTGACCATCACTGCATGAGTTGGGATGTGCATGAGCTGATCGATGTGGACTCTGGGCCCTGCCAAGACTCGTTGCCTGGCTGGCAACGAATGTCGCGATTGTCAATTGGTCAAGATCCCCCACTGTTGTTCACTTTCACGCCACAGAAGGAAAATGTGCCAACTTTATGGCTGCATACAGGACATGACGTATGTAAAGCAGCTGAAAGAGTATGAAGATGCGGTCATGAAGAAGCGCCTCGAAGAACTCAATGACACAGAGGTGAACCGTTTGCTGGACGAGGTCGAAACTGAGCGCAAGGAGAAAAAGTAGACTCTTCACGTGTAAGGCATCGAATGTTGCAACAGTTTGACGTCTTTGTGTGCTGTAGACATTGTGACAACTTGCATAGCTCCCACTGAAGGATAGGCCGGCGAATTTTCAAGCGAGCGTGCAGCCGCGTATACAGTAATGTCCACAGCTGGTGATGATTTCACATGTGCCTGTAACAGAGGAGGTTCCAGCTACTGATTTGCAGCCTGTCTAGTGCCACACAGATTGCACACATCTGTAAGAGATCTTGTCATCAAGGCAGCCTGCATCTCCCTGCTGAAGCACATTGACCTTTCAATCAATTGTCTTCTTCCTGTTTGTTCCGATTGCTGATACCTTGGCTCCACACAAGTATGTGATGACATCACAAAGGGGCTGCCTCGTTGTGACACGTAGACAAGATGTAGCTTCTATCACTGCAAGTCTTCTAGATGAGGTGCCAGAACACCACCAACTGCCTAAAGTGCCGTGACCGTGCAAGGCTAGATTCAGTCATGGTTACGGCATCCACGAGCGTGGCTCACAGACAGGGTAGCAACACAAAAGATCAAGAGATTATTAAATGGTCTCTACGTTCAGTGCAGTAAATGCTGTCAGCCTTCTGTGTGGCTGCTTGGGACTTCTAGATTCGCCTGGATTCTCGCTTCATTACGCTGTGGCAGCATTCTATCTAGAACAAGCTGCGGACATGCGGTGACCATGCGACTGATAAATTGCAGATCTCGGAGTGAGGCACGACGACCATTGTGCAGGCAGCGGGTCTGGGCGGCAAGGCGACATCACGGAACGGGCGTGCGCGAATAGTGTATGCCACGTGAACACGGCAACTGCCAGTACACTGCAGTGCTAAGGGCCTGAAATCCCAATCTTATACGTGCTTACGCAACGTTACTGGATCAACGAACATTCTACTCGTCATGCGGCAACGCTAGATGCAATTTGGCAGCTGTCGATACTCCCGTACTATATTCGTGTTCCCTGTCGCCATTCTCTCGCAACCAACGAGGCAGTCGTGTTGACAACGCTCTTGCAGAGTAGTGGGCCAGCTCGCGCATACAAATTCTGTAAACAAGGCTTCCCTGAGGATCCACATTCTCAGAGTGCCAATCAACCAAGTCTGAGCTCTGGTAGTTACTGGCACGGCGAGGGTGATTGTGCATAACACAGGAACTCTGGAAACCAAGCAATAATGCAAGCTTCCATTGCGACAAGCAATGGCAGAAGTAACTCATTGAAATTCAATCGACACCTGTTAGGCGTGCCCAGAGGGTCATGCGCTGTCTCAACGTCAAGGCGAACGGCACAGGCTTGTGCTACCCAGCTGGGTTTGGCTGTAAGCCCCGCGACATTAAGAATCCAGAGACTAGTTGGACAAGGCAGCTTCGGCGAGGTATTTGAGGTGCGCATCGTCACGCTGCTCGTGAAAGTGCAACGTCTGCGATTGTCGTTGCGTTTGCAGCGATGCAATCATCCTTTAATGACCGCAATCCGAATGCATCAGATATGAAACACGGGAACATGTATGTGAAGGGGATCTGTCTGGAGAATAATGAAGTGGAGCGTATCATCATGAAACGGGTGAAGAAGGCTACCGCAGTGCGTCACCATTGCTCTTCCGTTGGTCCCCAGAGTAGACAGCATCATCACTCCTTCCAGTAATCTCACTGTATGTCATCAGACTTGCTTAATTTGATGCAGCGGTCTGTTTTGCTGAACTGACATGACGCGAGTGTACTAGACTCAAACAGGCGTTTCTGCGACGAGCCGGACGCGCGGTGGTAAGCCTAGGCCGCGCAGATGTGACAGAACTCCGCAAAACTGAATTCTCATAATCCACAGGAGGCGAAGGAAATGGGGGAGAATGAGCATCTGCTCAACGTGTACGTTCAAAAGAACGCGCCCGGGAGCTGTGCGGACTTCTTTGGATACACCGTGGTCAACCGATCGGATAGAGTTTCGGACAAGCGTATCACGCCGGGGAAGTGGCTGGTGTGCTTCCACAGCTTCAATCCCTGATTGTGCCCTCGGACGTGCTGCCAGTCAAGTGGACACCAACCATCTGGCGTGCAGCTCTGGAGGTACGAAGGCCTCAAGACCCTCCGTGACTACATGCGCCGAAAGGACTGCATCAACGCTCTCGCCATCGATCTGCGTGTGCCGGAGCACGTTGTTATCCCCACAGTCATCTCCCACCTGCTGCAAAGCGTTGTGGTGCGCCTCCTGCCACTCTCACCTTCACAATGTGGTCAGCAGCTCTGCGGCCAATCCCCACAACACCACCACCACCACCACGACCGTGTCCCTCTCTGCAGAAGCTGCATGCCGTCGGCCTCGTGCACCGGGACGTGAAGCCCTCCAACATCATCCTCTGCGACCACGACGCCACGTTCCGCCTCATCGACCTCGGTGCCATGGCCGACCTCCGCACCGGCATCAACTACAACCCCGACGAGTCCATCATGGACCCCTACTACTGCCCGCCGGAGCAGTACGTGCTGCCGACGGACGCGCCAGACCTCGCGAAGGCCGGCCGAGTCATGTCGCTCGCGATGTCCGCCATGCTCTGGCGCCGCCACAAGCCCGACCGCTTCGACATGTACAGCATCGGCCTCGTGCTGATGCAGCTCGCCATGCCGCACCTCCGCACCAAGAGCGCCCTGCAGGTGCGCCCTCACATCCCATGCGGCCGCGCTCTCCTGGGCTGGCATCGCGGAACGATCTGTTGATGCGTGTTGTAATGGCTGCCGTGTCTTCCACTGGGCTGCTGCCCGGCGCGAGGGTTGTCGCTGAGCTGTGCGGCCGGCTCGCCGCTGCCGACAAGGCAGTCGCCACGCGGGCGAACGGGGTGCCAACAGCGCCGCATGTGCAGGCGTTCCACGCCAGCTTCAAGCGCTGCCGGTACGACCTCATGCGCTGGCGCACGATCTCGTCCCTGACGGAGCAGCAGACGGCCGTGCTCGACGCCAACGGCGGCGCTGGCTGGGAGCTCGCCGCCGCGCTCCTCCGGCCCCGCAAGGTCCAGGTGCGTATCACCCCCCCCCCCCCCCCCCCCCCCCCCCCCCCCCCCCCCCCCCCAGGTTCTCACCTCCTGCGGTGCAGCCGGATCTCCATCAGCAAGTGTCTCCTGCAGCAGCAGCTTGGCGTTGTCACATGGAAAAATATCAGTGCGTCGGCAGCGAGCACTTGCAAGTGCGGCATGCAGTACAGCGGATCCGGACGAGGGTCGTCGCTGCAGCGTATACGTGGCAGGCACATCGCTACGGCCGCAGTCGTTGGCGCATCTGGCGCAGGCAACCGTGGGCATTTCAGATGCATGCCTCTCATGCGTAAAATTACCTGCAGGTGCTGTCGGACGGCCACGTCTACTTCACGAACGAGGGCAAGCCGCGGCCGTCGGCGGAGCAGGCGCTGGGGTTCAGGTTTGTGGAGCCCGCGCTCTCGGCGCCGCTCGAGCCGGCGCTGGTGCCGCAGCCGCAGCAGCGTAGCGGCTTCCTCGGCTTGTTCTCCAACCTGCACACGCGCGTCACCGGCCTCGAGGACGACATCATCCGCACCGTGCGCACCCGCCACCCCTGCGCTCTGCCAGTGGCTACGTGGTGCTTGAGCCGCTTGGGCCGGCAGCGTGTTCGGCCGGGCCGTTCGTTGCCTGGTTGTGCGTGGTATTCTCCGCGTTGGTGCACACCGCGAACACGCGGCGCGGGCGTCTTTCGGGGGCGAGGTGCCTCATGCTTTGGCTGTATGATGTATGATTTGGTGCTCCGGGCGCCTGCATGTGGGATGACCAGTGCGCCCTGCAAATACGGCCGCGTGCGAGCTCAACCCCAAGGTGCCTGTGCTGCTGCTGAGGCGACGGGCTGCACAGGCGGCCATGTCGCCTGACACCCTGCGGGGGCGCCAGCGTCCACAGCCCGCTTGTGCCGCGCTGACATGTCCGGGCGTGCAGGCGGAGATGGCGGAGGAGGCGACGACGACGGTGCACAAGCTGCGGAGGGCGGTGCAGGCGGGCGAGGCGACGGAGGAGGAGCTGCAGCGCGCCGAGGGCATGCTCGCGCAGCTCAGCGGCAGCCTGCAGTACCTGCACGGCGAGATGAACGTCACGATGCGCGGCGCGCGCCGCGCCTTTCGCCACGGCTTCGGCGACGGCTCCGAGTCGGACGTGCGCGCCCCCTGTCCCCACGAGCCCTGTGCGTGTGGCCGTCTGCTCATTCATGGCCTGGCCACGGTTCTCTGCAGGCATCGGGAGCAGCAGTTGTGGCATGCGAATCGCTGTCATGAGTGCGCGCATCTGTTGGGCCAACTGCGAGTTCCGAGGGGAGTGGGCCATCACTGTGGCCATGTGCTCATGGGTCCAGCAGCGCCTACCGCCTCGATTCACGCCGGCCCCCACGCTCGCTGGGGAATGCCTGCATGAGCCGCTGCCCTGGGTGTGCAGATGGAGGCGGTCGCGCCTCGAGCTGCCGCGGCACCAGCCACGGCGGAGCCCACGGCGCCGGCTGAGAGCGCAGCGGGGCGCGGCGCACAGCAGCCGCAGTGGAGCCTGGCGTCGGTGATGCTGTCTGGCATCGAGTCGATGGGCCGCGCGGTGAAGGTGTCGGGCGCGGTGGTGGAGCGCGTCAACTTGGAGGCGCAGGCGGCCCTCGCGCAGCGCCGGGTGCGGCCCCTACGCCACCACCTGGCCCGCCTGCCTGTGCTGTCACCTGACGTGCTCGGCCTCGTGTATGTATGCATGATTACATAGCCAGGGTCATGGGGACATTGAAAGTATCGAGACCCGGGACGTGTGCTTTGCCTGATTCTGCGCCGGGTGGCTGCCTGGGCGTGTGTGGTGGACGTGCTCCTGCGGGTCTCCCTACGCACTGACATGCACGCGCATCTGCTGTACGCGCATGGGCACGTCCCCTCTCATCAGTGCGAGGTACCTACGCACTATCTAGCTCGTCAGTCTGGCGGAGATGCAGACACCTGCTACGGCCCTTCCGTTGCGGGCGCCCACGGCGAGTCATGCGGGGGTGCACACGGCCGGGCGCGGGGGACGGCATTGCGCGCATCGCCTGGCAAGCCCAGCGCGCACAGCACCGGCGGCTGCTCACGGCGGCAGCATGCAGGCGGAGGACCTGACGGGCGCGCAGGCCGAGTTCTTCAACATGCTGGAGGCGGCGGGCGTCAAGGCGAGCGCGCAGTGGGCGGAGGTCTCGGCGCACTTTGCGAACGACCCCCGGTTCACCGCCGTCGCCGCGGACGACCGCCTCATGCTCTTCCGCAGCTACATCCGCATGCTGCACGAGATGAAGGACCTGCGGCTCGACCCCGCGGAGCAGGAGTTTGTCGTGCGCCCCCCTCCCACGGCGCCGCGCCGCTGCTGTACCTGTGCGGTAGCTCCCGTTATTACCTGCGCAGGGCAAGTTTCGGCAGCGGCGTGGGTCCCGTCGACCACCCTGCGCTCTGCCCCGGCCCCAGGCTGTTTTGCTCTTTAGAATGACACGCTGCCGGGTCGGACTGCCAGAGCCGGGCATGCGGGGGAACTGCTTTGCTGGGCTGCGCTGAGTGACTGTGCTGAGTGGCGGAGCCCGTAGGCACGTATGGTCGTCTGCCGTGGCGAGTGTGGCGACGGCAGGGCTGGGTTGAGCTCACAGGGAGCGGCTGTGACGTGGCGGTGTGTGTGCAGCGGCGCATGGCGGAGCGCGTGACGTCGTCCAACGTGCGGTGGGAGTCCGTGTCCAAGGTGTGGGCCAGCCAGCCGTTCTACCGCGCGGTGAAGCCCGCCGCGGCCGAGACCCTCTTTGTGCGGCACGTCGCGAAGCTGCAGCAGGAGGAGGCCCAGTACGACCGCATCTGCGCCGCCGAGGTGCGCCGCTGCCGCGTTGGCCTACCCGGTGGGGTCCTATGCTTTCACCGCCCCCGAGGCGTGACTGGATGCACACCCCAGGACACGGGGGACGGCGGGAGGCAGGGCCGCGGTCCCGAGTCAGACCCTTCGGCCGAGCCGCGGGCTCTGGCGTGGTGGAGGGTGCCGGCCGCGCCCAGGCCTGCAGCCGGACTGTGCCACCACACTTCGTAGGCACAACTCCTGTGGGCACGTTTGTTGAGATGGTCGCACGGCTGGCGGTTTTGGTCCCGCTAGGTGCCACACACTGCACTCATGCACACTCACATACCGCCGGTCTGACCATCACTGCGGAAGCATGCTGAGACTGCCGTGCTGCGGGTGCAGCTGGCGTTCCAGTCGTGCCTGGAGGACCTGGAGCCGCCGGTGTCAAGCCGGTGTACATACGGTGACACCGCGCGGCGGATCCCCGACGACCCCGCCTTCCGGATCCTTCCAGACGCCCAGCGGCGGGCGGTGTTTGAGGAGGTGCGGCTGTCGGCGGCCAGCGTGGAGGAGGCCTCCCCCGCGGCCATGGCCGACGCCTCTGCTGCCGCCAGCTGGCCCGCGGAGGAGCACGGCAGGCAGGAGGAGGCGGCGCCTGCGCCGGCGGCGGCCGCCGCGGCCCCCGTGGAGGGGTCTCGCGGCACACACGCGCAGGAGAAGACGGAGCTCGACGCGTTGAGGCAAGAACAGGTGTGGGCACCACTCTGCTGGCGCGCTGCTGCTGCACAGCCGCGAGGCAGCGGGCCCACCGCTGTTGCCCCGCATGAGAGCTCGTGCGCAGGGGGCGCATCCGTGGTGCGAGACGAGGTGAGTGTGATGCTCGATGGTGGCGGTGTGGCTGTGGTGCTTGTGTGTGCTGCTGATCGCCGTGGTGGCTCGTGCAGGCGCGGCTGAAGGCGGAGTACGAGCGGATGGAGGCCAAGCTCCGGGAGATGGAGGACCGGCTGCAGAGCGAGTACGGCGTGTCGGACCCACGGGACCTCGTGGCTCCGCAGTCGATGAACGGCAGCACGCCCCACTGAGAGGCTGCAGTGCGGGACGTGGTTATTTAGGGAGTGCAAGGGGTGCAAGGCGGGCGGTAGCTTCGGGGCTTTTCTTACGGGGTGTTCAGGTCATGCCTGTTGCGGGTCGGTGCAGTTTGTGCGTGCGTAAAATGCGGGCGCTTCGTTCGAGGAAATGCCAGAAGATGAGTACCCTGAGGTGATAACTATGTGGGGGGGCATGCGACTCCTCTGTGTTGGTGAACGTGTATTTTCCTGAGGCGTTGCGCCAGACGGCGGCAGCGCGGAGCTCCAGTTTTCGTTTCAAGTGTGCGAATAAGTGTGGTGTGCCATCGCCGAATGGCCGAGGCTCGCGGCCGCCTGCCACGGGACTGCGCCACCTAGCGCTCGGGTACATTCTTGTCCCGGTGTGCTCCCGGGCACAGTAAGATCGAGTGGCGGTTCTCACGCCTTCGCGCCTCGTGATAGCGGCAGCGTCCGGCATGCCTCTCGCGGCGAGCAGTGCATGGAGGGCCTTTTCAGAGCTGCCCCGTCACTGTATGCCAGCAGGCGGTGCACCTGAGCTGTTTCTACGGGCGTCATACTGCGGATCCGGAAGTGGAACTTGTAATGCGCGCCATTGCTACTACGGAGTTCGACGCAGGACACCCTGCCGTACACCTTGTTCGACACAGACATAGCAGCAATTTGCATTCAGACGCAGCGCACAGTCAATGAGTATCCGGACCCGATGGTACAAATCCGGACCCGTGTGCATGCGTTCCCAGGCCTCAGCTCGTGTTCAGATAGACTGTGATGCCTCGGTGGTCTCAACGAACGAGCTCTCGTAAACGATGCCAGGCCTCGCTTGAAAGACACTTGCATTTGCTCTGTGAGGCCAGCGCAGGGTCGACGACAACCAGCCGAACGACGTGGTTCGTTTACGACAAGTCACATACGCACCTCTATATAACATCGAACAGAACACGCCCGACATCTGAATGAGAATGCGTAAGCGTGCTGAATTCAGCCTACGAGGGACGCTCTCACTGAAGCCGCTCAACACTGCATCCTGCCAGCGTTGTCACGCCACAGCAGGACCGTCTCGCATCAGCAATTACGAGAAGTGCCGCGTCGAGTGCATGATGACCATGTGTGCGCCAGCGAGGAACGGCGGCTGCGCACAAGTATGCCTGTGTAACGACACAGTCGAACGAACGACTGGAAAACAGCTCGCGCTTGAGCCAGCACGGCACAGTGCATCCCTTTCATTGGTTTTGCAAGGATGGCCCAATCACTGGGTGCTTGGAGAGCATCGGCGGCAGGCGGATAGCGCTTGCGGATCCCTCATGCATGTGTGCATGCAAAGTGTGCCAAAGCGGCACCGGTCAGAATTCAGACACAGGTTGGTCATCGCGGCCTGTCCCAAAAACGCAAGCACGCTGAGCCTTCACAAAGAAGTCGAATCCACGGCACTCTTGCAATTTAGGCTACCTGTGGATAGCAAGGTGGAGACCGCTGTTTCCTGTCTCCTTGCTGTTCTGTGAGGCGCGCATGCAGGACATGGCCGCTCGCGGACAAACCTTTTCATCATAGCTTCAATTGATCGATTTCGTTCACCTGGAAGGTCTCTGCAGTCAGGACACGGTTGTGTCCAGCAGCGATCGCGAGGGGAAGTTGTGTGTCGCTATAGGTCGGTTGAGTACCCCTGCACTGGTGCGCTGCAGCTCATCGGCAGGAGAGCAGATCAAGTGGCAAGGCTCTCCGTGGCAGGTTGAGGCGGTGCGCGTCTGATGTTGCTTTTGACCATGTGCATCGTGTCAGCATACCGCAGCGGGCGAAGAGCCTGCCTGCCGGGCTTCGCCCGCGACGGGGGCAACAAGTGTGAGAAAATAATCTTGATCTGTGATCTGTATCGCTGCATTTATATAACGTCTGCGTGGCAATTTCCGGCGTCGAGGTTCGCTCGCGGGCTTGGCGCGGGCGGGCCTCTTGCAACGGTGAGTACTCTGCACATTTTTTTTTATCGCGGCCAGCGCCATGTCGATCTGTCTTTCTGCCCCTTTCAAACTTGACTGCTATCGCCTACCATGCTCCGCAACAGCACTTGTGCCTGCTGCATTTCAAAGCGCCTGTCGCGCCCCACGTAGCGCGCCTCGTGGTTTTTTTGTGGCGAGCAGGTTAAGATCACTCTGGATCCCCTTATCGGCATATTTACGTGACTGCTGGGTGCCAGTAACATGTCCGAGCGGGCGGCATCACCGGGTAGTACTAGTCGTCCTTGTGGGCAGCTGTGCCAATGCATATTGCTCCAAGCATGCGGCACCGCTAGCCTTGCTGCGGCGATTTCACGAGGTCATTGCATCAACTATCGTCAAGGCAAGTCATCAGCTTCTCGCTGGCAGGCTTTCGAATCGCGTTGCCGCAGTGCCCTGTTAGTGCTGCGATCCATGATAACATGGTAGACCAGTCGAGCCCACTGTGCACTTATGACGTTTCTGAGTCGCAGGTCGTCGTTGTGGGAAGGTCGACTTGAAGCTCCTGCTTACTTTACGACCTCAGCATGGGTTTCCTGTGCTGCATCAGCAGCAACTCCGACTTGACGGAACCCCCGACTCCGGCACATGAGAAAGAGCCCAGGCAGCGGGCTTCCAGCGTTCAGTACAACGTGCCCGAGGACGTCAAGTACGCCGAGGCTCCTGCCAAGTATGATCAGCCGTACCGGAGCAGCGATGGCGTTGGCAGCAGCAAGCACCAGAGCGACCTCCTGGCTGCACCTGGGCCAGAGAGGTCCCGAGACAGGACTCAGATGTCGAGTCCTCCGGATGCTGCGAGTGATGATGACCTGCGTGTGTCCTGTAAAGCGCTGACGCACACGCACACGCAGTGCAGCTCGATCGTCGAGGACCGCAGCGAGGTCATCCGCAGCGATGGGGCACGGGACAGGGAAGCACGCGAGACTCGCGATCGTGAGCGTGCCGAACAGCGGGAGCGTGAGCAGAAGCAGCGCGAGAGGGACGAGCGCAAGTCGTCCGCTTCGCTGTCTATCTCAGGCGGTGACGAGTGGCGCAAATGGAAAGACAACCCGGCCACTGATGACTATGTCGTCATGAGCACTCTCGGACGGGGCGCTTTTGCGGACGTGCGTTCTCCGTCTGACAGCGCACTCGGTCCACCGTTCTAGTCCAGCGAGTATCACTCACGCTCGCTGTCGCTGTAGGTGGTGCTGGGCAGACACAAGCAAACCCACAAGCATCACGCTCTAAAGGTCGTGTATCTGAATAAGCCCGGCCTGAAGGAGAAGCATGTCGCCGTGCTTCAGCGCGAGGGCACGTACCTCCGCAAGCTGCAGCACAAGAATATCGTCCGGTGCCTCAAAGTCTATCAATCACCTCAGCAGTGGGTATTCGTGCTGGAGTATCTCAAGGGAGGCATGCTCCTGAACGACCTCGCCAAGGTATGCCTTCAACAGCCTTCCTGCCTTGCCTTCTGCCAGCTCCAGAGCATTACATCACCATGGATTCCGATGCCATCACATCACCTTGCTCATGTGCAGCTCAAGCGATACTCCGAGAAGACCGCGGCCGCTGTCTTTCGGCAGGTCCTCTCTGCTGTGGCCTACCTCCATGAGAACAACATCGTGCACCGTGACATCAAACCCGAGAACGTCGTGTTCAAGGCCTCGGTCAGCAACTCTGCAGCCTTCGGCAAGGACAACGTGCGCCCTCAAAGCCTTTTTCATGCCTGTCACTCCTACTCCTTTCAAGGCAGTACCGTTCTATTGTCCCAGTCCTGGAACCACCAGAGTTGATCCTTGGGGGGTGTAGAACAGGCGCTGGATGTCATCCAGAGTCCTGGCCCAGGACATGACTGTCACGAATCCAGCTGCTGCAGATCGTAAAACTCGTCGACTTTGGTATGATCCTGGACCTGAGCAAGGAGCCGCACAGCCGTGGCATGATGGGCTCCCCCGGCTTTGTCGCGCCAGAAGTCATCCTCGGCCAGCACCACACCTCCCAGATGGACTGCTATTCCCTCGGCGTGCTGCTGTTCGTGATGCTCGTCGGCGTCAAGCCGATGACGCAGGACCAGGCGCGCAGCATGCAGTACGCGCTGATGACCCCGGAGAGCCTGCGCGGCATGCATGTGCGCGCCCCCTCCCCGGCACCCTGCGTATGGCGACGCAGCTGTGCCCTCTTGTAATGTTTTGGACACTGCCGTAACACTGTGCCGTATCAACCGTTGTGTACTCGTGGGTTGTCCCCCCCCCCCCCCCCCCCCCCCCCCCGGTTGCGCACTCTTTGCGGCGAGTGGTCGGCAGCACTTGTGTCCGGCCAGTGGAGTGCTGTGCATGACGTGCAGGACCCACGGTGGCGCTCGCTGACGGACGCGGCGAAGGAGCTCATCCTGAAGCTCCTCCAGCCCGACCCGAAGAACCGGTTCACGGCGAAGCAGGCGCTCAACCACCGCTGGATCAAGGGTGCGCGGGAGGACTCGATCCTCGACGGCTCCGTGATGGACGGCTGGGCCGACCACCTCCAGATGCTGCACCCTGGCTACATGGGAAGCCCCTCGCCATGTGCGCCTCTGGCCACCTTTGCCTGCTCATCTCTCGGCCCGACGACGTTGTGCGCGCACGTGCAACCCGCCCGCGTTGATACCCCCTTTGATCGCGTGCATGTCGCACATGCATGCTGCGCGGGCCGACCGTAACGGCGGTGTGTGGCATGCAGTCGGCGCGGGCAACTTTGCGGCCTCGCCGCAATTCGGCAACGTGCGCGGTGGTGGTGGCGCCGGGCAGCAGCCTCGGCCGCCGTCCCATCGCAGCAACGCCACGCCCTCCTCCGCCAAGCGCCACGGCACCCCCGTGTCGCCGCTCGGCATGCCGATCACGTCACCGGCGCAGTTCCAGCCGATCCACCTCACCGACGGCCCGCGCACGCCGACGCGCGGCCTGCAGAGCGGCACGCCCCCGGCCGCGGACGGCAGCCAGAGCCACCCCTTCTCCTGGAGTGCCGAGGCAGGCAACAGCGTGCCTCTCCACTCGCCGCACTTCACCGACGCGGCTCACAAGGCTGTGCACGACGAAGTCCTCAAGGTATGTCTCCGCCCCACCGGTGCAGCTTGCGCTGCTGCTGCCTCGCATGCCACCCTGCATGCGCTGCTCCTATCAGCTGTCGTCATTCCGAGGGCGGTGTCTGTGCGCATGACTGGCACAGCCGTCTCGTGCTGTCAACAGGCGCGCTGACCACGTGCTGGGTGCGGTGCAGCGCGCGCAGGAGAAGCTGGCCCAGGCGCAGCAGTTCTACATGACGGCGCAGATCATGCGGCAGGCGGAGGGCTCCGGCCTGCTGCAGTCGCCGCTCGCCGCGGCCGCGCTCGCGCCGCAGTCGCCGTCCAAGCCGATCTCCGGGCCGCTGCAGACGGATGGCTCGGAGGCGACGCAGTGGGCGCGTACGCAGGAGCACTCCCTCTCGGCAGTCGCGCAGAGCTACATGTCGACTCAGAACAACTCTGGTGCGCCTGCCGCCTCGGGCACCTGCTGTTTTCTCCACACCTGTGCAGCCAGGCACATCCCCGGCTGTCGTGCAGTCCCGGTGGGTGTGATGGTGAGGTCTGTGTGTGTGTGTGTGTCAGGAATGCCTCTGGAGTGGGTGCGGCAGGGGCTTATGTGCGGCAGCAGGTGCAGGTGGCACAGGCGGCAACAGCGCGCAGCACGTGGTCGCCCCCGGGGGCCGCGTGAAGACGTCCGCCGGGGACCTCGACGCGACGCTGAAGGACGCGCGGAACCTCATGAACGAACTCAACAAGGCCCCGTCCCTGCCGGGCCGCAGCGAGGCGACGTACCCGTCCGCGCATGCATTCAACAGCCGCCGCAGCCACCACGCGTCGCCGAAGTACGGTGCCGCGCCGCCGACGAGCGGCTCTCGGCCGCGCCACCGCAGCAAGGCGAGCGCGCCGCTGAGCCCGCGGCAGCCGGGGTCGGCGCGCGCGGCGCGGTCCCCGCACCGGCCGACGAGCCTTCGCAGCCGCGACGGCACGCAGTCACACAACATCGGGTCCGGGCGGCCGATGAGCAAGACGAGTGGCATGCCTCGCCGGCCGTCATCGCGGCGCGCCGCGCACAGCCAGACCGTCGAGCCTCGGTCGATCCTCGAGGCGCAGATCCAGGACCCGGCGCGCGACGCGTACTACGGTGCGGCGGATGACGAGTCGGCAGATCTGCCGTTGCGGCCCGCGAGCAAGGGCTCGCGGCGCCCGACGAGCATGCGGGGGTACGGCAACAGCGGCAGCTCGCGGCCCCGGAGCCGGGGGGGGCCCCGGAGCTCTGGGCAGGACCGCCACGGTCCGGAGGGGGGCCCGGGGGGCGTCGGGCACGAGGTGCTGATGTAGGGTGTGCGCAGGAGCGGCCGCGGCAGGGCGTGACGGATGACCGGCTGACCCCGTGACGGTTGCGGTCTGCGGCAAGATGCGAGTGTGGAGAGCGATTTTGATGGCTATGTTGAGGGCAAATGGTGTAGGTGGGGTGTACAGACGATGCCGCGGTGGGGGGTTCCGGGGGCGGCGTGTGGTTTAGCGCGGACGACCGCGACCGCGTGTTGTGTTGATGCCACTGGGCTGGAGACCAACAGTCGCTGCGGCCATTTGTCTCTGCAGTGACGCGCCGGCCCGCGGAAATATTCGTTTTTTTTCCCATGTGTCAATATTTAAGACAGCTGCTAAAGCACGTTGGGCTTTTCCGAAAACCGGCATGTAACAGGAATGTTCGAGGGTTCCATGGCTGTCACGGTGACTCAGTCTCTCAGCCACATAACGTCACCTCGCAGCAGCTGCAAACACCTTCACGGTCAGCGCCGCCCACGACGCACGAACGTGCATGCACCCATGACACATACTGACATCGCGTCCACGGGGCCTGCCCCAGGGCCCTGCAGGGTCGGTCAGCCCAAACTGACGGCCTCGTTCGACGCCCCGATGGCGGCTACGTCACTCGACACACTCGCCTAAGAGTTCCTGCAGCCGTGATGCGGCACATGTGATCAACGCCATACCCAGCGCCTCCTCGGCTTTCCCCGCTGCCTCCAGCGCCGCCCTCGCGGCGTCCACGCGCTCCAGCAGGCACCGCACGGGGCTTCGGAGACCTGGAGCTTTCGGTACTTGATACTGGCCCAACCAGCCTTCGACGCACTGCGCGAACCCATCGGGCAGACTCCCGCGCACCCCGGTAGACACCTGGAATATCAAAATATTGAGACAGGCGACCACAAGCTCGCTCTGATGCACAAAGTGCTGGGCCTTCGGCAGCGGCATCGCGTCCTTCGTCTCTAGCAAGCCATACTTCTTCGATTTCGTGAGCTTGATCAAGCGCAGCAGCGGCCCCAGCACGAGGTCTGCCACCTGTCTCCCTTCCCAGAGCGTCTCACGCGCTCCTTCCGCGCCGGCCTGGCTCTCCGACGCATGCATGGCGCCATCTTTGCCCGCTTGCATCCGCTTGAACACGACGTAGAGCAGCTGGCTTTGCACGCCAGGCGCATCTAGGCCGGATATGAAGCGTTCCAGCATCGCAGCACACTCTACTGGAGGCATCACCCGCGCCAGCTCCTGCACAGCAGCGTGCCACGTCATGCGTGAGCTGGACACAGCATGCTGCAGCATATGAGTACAGCCTGTGAGCATGTCGGAGCTGCCAGGATCGCATGGCCGCGGCGGCATGCAGCACGCACGGGTATATGCATGATGGCAGGAGCATGCATGCACGATGCGTGCAAGACTGCGCATCTCCCGCCTTGCGGCCCACGTGCGTGCATGCAGGTGCCCTATCATGCTGCTCAGGGCGGTGCATCTTGGCGGCTACCACAATGCAATGCTGTCAACAGATGCGGCCGTCCAGGGAACCTCGCGCAGAGAAGCTTCAGCCCAGGCAGCCCTGTTGATGCATGATGATAGGATGCCATCTGAGCCATACATTGGTCAAAACATGTGTCACGTCATTAGTCCATGCTTGTCATGTGATGTAGCATCAACCAGTGAAATCTTCCACCTCAGGTAGCACATCCGATGTGCACACACAAAAACAGCCAAACCAGAGATCACGCCATGGCTGCTGTGACTGTCCACCTTCCACAAAGCAGCATGGTGCACGGCAGTCAGGCAGTTGTGAACACGATGCCACAACGAGTGCAAAGGATTGTTGGAGTCAGTCTGCGCCCACACAGACCAGGTCCAGGTTCCGCATGGGCTTGTGTGACGCCCGGATTGGGTTGTTTTTGGTGTGCTGCAGTGTGGCAGTGTCAGGACGCCTTGCAGCGTTGTCAGGGCTGCCTGATGATCCTAAGTATTCAGAACTGTGCTATGTGACGGACTCGACGACCCAGCAGGGGAGTGTGGCACAAGGACGACGTCACAGATGCAGGCAGCACCGCAAGCAGCGGTACTCCGCATGAGCCAGACACAAGCTCTGTAGGCAAAGCAGTGGCGGCAAACGGGGGGGGCGGGGCGGGGGGCTGTCACCTGCAGTGCATTGCGCGCGGCCACGCGCACATGTTCCTCCGTGGCGACAGTCATTGCCACCAGCGCCACCTTTGCGCTGGCCACCGCCGCAGCACACATCGCCTGCTGCGCGCGCTGCGCAGCGCCGCTTTCCGCGGCCACCCCCACCACCCACGGCCGGCCACGCGGCTGCGGCACCGCCGCCTGCGCCGCGTCCTGTAGCACCTGGAACGCGTTGGCCATGCCGCTCGCGCTCTGCAGATCCCGTGCCGTGTCCAGCAGCGGCATGCATGCAACGCATGCAGCCTGCACTGTCACGTCAGGGCTCTCGAGCCAGTCGGTAGGAACTCGGCCGGGGCCGTCGGCTGCGCTGCTGGCTGGGTGTTGTAGGCGGTAATGGACGTGAGCCGCTAAAGCCACAGCGGCGCCGGCGGCCATGCTGCGTGCTTGCAGGCCCCTGTCGCCCGCTGACTCAGCGTCCGAGCCCTGCACTTCTGACCCTGCAGACGCAGTGGGTTGTGCTCATTCATGCAGGGCATGCGCAGCGGCTGCGGCGGCATGCTGAACGCATCTGGCTGCCGTGCATCCACTCTGTGGCCGGCAGTTGGGCACCAGACCGGACGACACGCTCCTCCACCGGCCTGCAATGCTGTTGGTGCGGTGCTGCAGCGGCATGCTGGGGGCGCTGCGCACCTGCCTCTTCATCTTCTTCGGAGGTCCCAGGATCACTATCGTCCGCCGGCACCAGCGCCGCCCAGTCAGCTGTGGAGTAGCTGTCCAGGCCCAGCGCGCACAGAGTGCGCGCCACATCGTGCAGCACGCCCGGGGCTGCGTGGCTGAGGTGCTCTGTGAGCGCCGGTGTGTGGCCGAGGGGCTCCAGTGCCTGCAGCATGGCCGAAAGGACCCTCTGCCGCGCCCCTGCCGCGACAGCAGGCCACTCCGCCGCCGCATGCTCCTCCTCGGCGACGGCGGCGGCTGTGTCTACTGGCGTGCAGTCTTGCTTGTGGTTGGGCCACCGCTTCTTTTGGCAGCGCCTGCTCAGCAACGCACGTCGTGTGCCGCATGCAACTGCTCCATGCACACGGGATTTGTTCAGTCCATTTTGGAAACAGTCCAGCTCCCATGTTGTGCTCTGTTGCCACGGTCGTCACCAGAAGGGTGCGGGCAGACGCGCCGATGCCCCGCCCACACCGAGAGCTGACACCAGTCACTCGATGTGCACCGCGGCTCAGCCACGGCAACAATGGTTCCCGTCCCGTTCGTCGGGAGTCATGAACAGGACGGTCATGATCCCTCGCCCTGATCAATGCTTCTCGGCACCAGGGATCGGTGTCGCCTGGGGGCTCCGCCGTAGCGGCGCCCGCGCATGCATGCCACGGCACCAGATGTCCGCATAGAGGGTGAGCTCTGCCACGCACAGCGCCCAGCACCACGCCAGCCGCACGACAGCACCATGCGGCACATGCAAGATCACCAGCCGCAGCACGCACAGCACTCGAGGCACCACGCCAACGCCCACCATGCATGCGTTCTCCCCAGATGCCTCGGCCTGTGCAGTCCTCCGAGCCGCGCCGAGCCTGGTGGTCGCACAGGGTGCAAGCGGGTGCAAAGCAAACGCAAAACAACGATATCAGTACCGACACAGCATCCGACAGCCGCGGAAGGATCGCTGCAGATGCCCCACGCACCGAGGCGCTGAGTCGGGTGAAGCCCCTGCGCTAGAGGTCCGCCGGTCAAAACTGTGCGAGAGCACCACACACACCCCTGCTCACACGGCAGCACCCCCGGTGATGCCACACGCCGCCACACAAACAGAGCACTCAGTGCCCTGCGGACAGTGCATACAGCGTGCCGGGCAGCCTTCGAAACGAGTTGAGGCATTCCTCACTGAGCCGTGTCTGCAGCAGCACTCGAGCCCCGCAACACCCTCCCCCTCGCGCCGCATCACCCCCGCACCCGGCTGCACAAATGACGGCCGCCCCCGGCATTTGCCGCCGCCGAGAGCCACCGCCACCCAGCCGGGGCGCAGGCGTGCACACCAGCAGAGGCACACCTGGAACAGTAGAACTCCTGCAGGCAGCGGCCGCACTTCTGCGGCGCCGTGCGCAGCACGCAGCATGCAGAGCACGGTCGCACAACCCCCAGCGCGGGAGTGCCCTCGGCGTCCGTGCACGCCTCGCGCGGCGCCTGAAGCCACAGCCACGCCGTGCTACAGACGGCCTGCAGCAGCGCCGCGGCAAAGGTGCCGACGGGAGGTGGCGGGAGCGTCTGGTGGTGGCCCATCAACACCGAGGCCGGGTGGTCCCGCGGGGGGTCCCTCTGGAAGTTCTGCAGGCCAGCGCGCCGTCAGCACGCCCAGCGCCACCATGCATGCGGGTTTGCAGACGGTGTGAAGTCATGCATGTATGCTTCCGGGACGACCCCTTGCTGATCGCGTTGAACGACGATGGACAGCATGCATGTGCAGCATGACTACGGGACTTGACTCCACAGTTGAGACTTCGCGGCAGCATCTGAGTGGGGGGGGCAGGCATGGTGTAGTCCGCTTGCGACAGAGCTAGAGCTATGAAACAGTATTCACTGCAGGCGCTCCTGACCGGGCTGGCTCACGCAAGCATTGCGGCCCCGGATACGGTGCAGCAGCTGTGCCGCCGGCAAATTCATACGTGTAGGGTGCCAGATTCATGCCCACGCATCCGCGCCTGCGCCGATTGCAGGCAACAGGGCGGCTGCAAGCTTCAGGCAAAGGTTAGGAGTCGGGGCATGTGGCGTAGGGTCGCACGTAGGCCATCGCAACCTTGCCCACAAACGCAAGCACATCCCCGACGTGCGCCGCGTTGCGCCGCTGCAGCCTGCCGAACGCCCGCACCGCCAGCGCCAGCAGGTGCTCCACGACCTCGTCAAACGCGCGCTTCCCCTGCGCCACCTCAGCCGCAGTCACCGGCTTCTGCCCGGCCCCACCACCGCCCTCCACCGCACCGTCCGCCTCCGCGTCGCTCGGCCGGGCGGCACCCGGAGCGGCGGGGGCCGGGTCGTCATCATCGGGGGCTGCTGGGAGGTAGGTGATCGCGGCAAACGCGGTGCAGGTGTGTACATGGGACGCAGCACGCAGCACGGCCTCCCCTAGGCGCGGCAGCAGCAGCAGCACCTCCCGGGGGTCGCACGCCTGCACCGTGCTGTGCTGTGCTGTGCTGTGCTGTGCGCTGTGTGAGGTGTGGACGAGGCGGGGCGGCGCGCTGGAGCAGCGTGGTGCGCCGCATGCATGGAGCGGCGACAGTGCGCGGCGAACGGGGACGGGGGACAAGAGCCCGGCACTGCGGAGCGCCGAGGCCATGCTGGTGGGTCCATGTGGGAGGCCATGGGAGAGGCGATTGCAAGCATGCATGCATCGGCAGCTGGGCACCTAACAATCTGAATAATACCACGAGATATGTATAAATACCACGTGGGGCGCCAGGGGCGTGAGGTGGTTTTATGAATGGCCTCTTGAAAGCAGTTCAGAACAAACGGGAGCCACGGCGCTCAGTGGGGGGGGGGGGGGGGGGGGGGGGGGGGGGGGGGGTGGGGGCCTTCACCCTTGGGGGTTACGCACTTCGATGACAGCGTCAAGCAGAAGACGGACAGTCGGCCACGACAGCACCACGTGCTGCAGGCCGGCCTCCTGCGCCTCCTCCGACCACAGGGTCTCCGGCGTGAGCAGTGCTGTGACGGTCAGGTCCAGCCTCTGCGTGAGGATGAACTGCATGCATGCCCGGCGGTCTGGGTCCGGAGAACAGGCTAGAATGCTCTCGAGTGGTGAAGCGCATGCGTGCCTGTAACAGCGACACCTCACGCACGACATGCCCATCCGCCCGGGGCTCCGGGCAAGGTCAAACTTTTAGTCTTCATACAGTGCTGCAACTGCTGCCGTGCCAACTGATGACGTGAGCTGTCGTGCCCAGGGCCACACCTGAGCGGCTTGCTTCATGCGGTCCGTCTTCAGTTCAACCAGGATGTGTGCCATCGTTTCTTGCCACACCAAGAAGGCCGCAGGTTCGGCCGTGGAGAGGTGGTGCAGGCAACGGATGGGGTCCACGGGCGGGCATGCCTGCAGGCCTCTCGCTCGAGTTGAAAACGGGGCATAGCTCTGGGGCAAGGCAGGACCTCGGAGCTACGAGGATGCAAGTGATCTCGGAAGTCTGTGCAGAGATGATGAACCATTTCCTCGGTTGACTGCGTTCCCCGCGGCATTGAGTGGTGTCGCGGTGGTGCGTTGGGCCCAGCCGTGAGCTGCCATGGAATGGGACGGGCACGCGTCAGGCCGCACGCCTGGTCGCAACACTCAGAGCCACAGATGCGATATCATGGAACAGAAACATGCGGACTGGTTGCTGCTGGAAGCGGTCACGGGTGTAGTGTCGACTGTGTTCGGCTTGAACGCAGGGACACGGCAGCGGCGATGAAACAGCTGAGGCGCACGCCGCTCGCACCATGGACTCCAGGAACTCCTCGAGCTCAGCATCATCGTCGATGTCCCACTGGAAGTCACACGTGTTTTGAAAAATCAAGGCGCGCTTGGCCAGCGTGTCCAGCAGCTGGTCAGCGCGACGCCGAGCCCAGTCGGTGCTTCCGACGCTGCTCCAGTAAGAGCTCGTGTACTCCGTCGCCATATCGCGGCACTTTCCAAGCAGCTATGAAATGGTGCAATATATGGAACGTGCCACGCACGTTAGGGATGAGGGCACGAGCGATGAGAAGTCATGCTTTGCATACCGCGTGCAGAACGACACCGTGCCCTGGGCAAGCAACACGCGGCAACGGCAGCCACTGCACAACGGCATGTTGCTTCAACCAGGCGTGAACTAAAGCATGGCAAGTTACGGCGAGCAGGTCAGCACAGGCGCTGATACACTAGCTGATGCTTGTCTCATGCATCCGCTCAAAGAGGGACCCGCATATGAGGCGGATACATCATGTTTCTGTCCCCACATTTGTACACGAAACCACACAGGCTGACGGCATGCAAGAGCAGCTATCCTCAGTCGCAACCGCATCTCTGCGAGCCCACAGCGCCATCAAGGCAGGTGTTGTTACATCTACAGCTAGAAGGTGCAGCGGCCCGCCTCGAGGCACTGCACAACATGCAGTGGAGTCCACACGCCCTCAGCAGGCGCCTACATCTCACCGCAGTCCTTGATCACGCAAGGCGATACCGGCACGTCCATGGCCGCAGTCGGTGTGGCCTCGATCTTCCTCACGACGTCCATGCCCTCGACGACCTCCCCGAACACCACGTGCCGCCCGTCCAGCCAGTCCGTCGGGATGGTGCACAGGAAGAATTGTGACCCGTTCGTGTTGGGGCCTGCACAGCAGCAGCAGCGTGTCAGCAGCCTGCTCATCACAGCCGCACCAAGCGCGGCGGCTGCCGTCAAGAACTGCTCCTCGCGCTAGCGCAGGCAAAATGGGCAGCCCCCGCCTGCCCCACCATGGCTCGAGGCGCACGCCACGCATCGCCGAGCGCACGAATGCCAGCGTCAAATCAAGGCGCTCGGTAGAAAGTATGGACGAAACCTCCACACTGGCCCCCCACACCACCTCATGGAGCACTCACCTACGGCTCACAAAGAACAGCAGCAGGCGCTCCAGTGTTCGTGGCATCTCGTGGCTGCCAGCGACGGGCGCATGTGCTGTGCACCAGTCGATGAGGCGGGCCGCGATGCATGCAATCGATGGTGAGGTCGGCGGGGGGGGTGCGGCGACACGCCTGTGTGATTGCATCACCCTCATCCATGCCGCGCAGCAGTGGAGGCGCAGGTTGGGACAGGGGCGCACCGGCGTTGGCCATGGAGAGGATGCCCGGGCCGGTGTGGCGGAACTTGAAATTCTCGTCCTCGAACTTGAGGCCGTAGATGCTCTTGCCGCCGGTGCCGTTGCCTGCATGCTAACGCCGAGTCCGATTCATGAGATGTTGGTTTTGGTGTGGGGTCTGCAACCCCAGAGAAGAGTCCAGATCAGGGATGGGTTTGGGGCTCCGCCGCGCAGGGCGACCCATGAGGCTGCGACCCAGGCCCAAACACAGATCCAGGCCGCTGGCGCAGCCTTGTGCGTTCACGTGGAACGGTGCGAGCGTCACAGATGGGGTGACCCTCTACCCTCTGACTCGCGAGCCAGGCCATTTCACCGCTCGCTCTTGCAACACCTAGCCGGCTGTGTGACGGGAGGTGGATATCTGCTTGACCGGTGAGCCCTGAGGCGCGTGCGCAGATGCTGTGTTGTTGTAGGGCCCTAGAGAGGGAAGTGGGGTTGGCGGCACACACCCGCGGTGAAGTCTCCTCCCTGGATCATGAAGTCCTTGATGACGCGGTGGAACGCGCTGCCCTTGAAGCCAAAGCCCTTCTCCCCGGTGCACAGCGCGCGGAAGTTCTGCGAGGGCAGCACGCTTGATGTCAGCCCAAGCAGTGGATTGACAGTTCTCCAGCTGGCGGCACGCTACGACACAGAAAAACAGGCTAACACGATCAGCACATGGCCATGCTCACTGTGCTGACATGATGCACAGATGCGGCGGTGGGATGGCCTCTGGGCGGTCGGGTCAACACCTCTGCGGTCTTCGGGACGTCAGAGTTGTACAGGCCAATCACAACTTTGCCGACGTCTTCGTCACCAATGGACACATCGAAGAACACCTTGGTGCCAATCGCATCTGGGTTGAGAAGTGCCGCGTAGCACCTCTGTACAGCGGAAGAGCTCAGCCTGTGGTCATGCTCTAAGCATGTGCAGGTGGGAATGTGCCACAGCTCACACGCCGGTCTTAGTCTGATGCTGCAACAGACAGGCTGCGTGCAAGGCAGAAATTCTCCTGATGCAAGCAAGGGCGATCATTTGGCAGTAATTTGACGAGCAACATCGCCATACCCGGACCCACGCGACGGGTGGCAACTCGGACAGCAGGGAGCACCCCGGTGTGAAGCACGCCATGCACACATAGCGGCGACAATGCAAATGCGCATTATGGACAAGTTCGGCGAGCAGGGCTGTGCTGGAGTAGCGCTCACCCACAACTGCGTGTCGTGAACGTCGACACGTCACGAGGTGCAGTCAAAGCTTGACAGAGATGCGGGATCGATATGCGGCACACCCTGGCGAGCTGATGGAACTCATGTCACGAAATTGCCATGCAGCTGCGGGGCACATATCAATAAGCGACATTAGCCACCGACAGGTTGCAGTCGCGATTCCGAACGCACCGCTGACTGACGAGCAGCAACGGGTGCTGGCCTCAAGAAGGGCGACGATACACGAGCCTGCATTCGTGGAGAATTAGTACATCCATAAGAGTGTTGATCAAGTTGAATTCGCCAAAAATGACACACACGAAGGGCGTACGGCGCAACGGATCGATTGCATGGTGGCAAGAGCAACTGGTGGAATATCAAGTTTTCCCCGAGAAGTATACAATATGTCACGAACAACGAGGTCTTGTTGCCTGCATGCAGCCCTTATTTCGCCAGGATGGGTGCCGTGCGTTGCTGTCGTTCGTGACGGCTGGTGCCCGTGGAGCAGCCTGTAGACACCATGTCGGCAACCAGCAAGGACTCCCTGGGCAACTCTGTACTGAGAGCACTACGCGCGCCCTGGTCCGCATTCAGATGATTCGCCCAGGTCTCCCACATGTGCAACACACGAGAACACTAGGTATCGGGAACATATACGCTCCCCACCCTTGAGGAAGCTTGGTGGTGCTTAGCTTATTGGTGGTGCACACTGCCCTCTCCGTGCATATGCATGTGCACGGCACGACAGTGACACTTCCGGAAACCGGCACAAACCGAGGCACTTGAGCTGTAAACAGCTGCAACCCGTGGCTCTGGTGCAGCCTGATCCCATCAGAGGGTGCCGTCGCGATGGAGCTGCAGCACCTGCCCTTCCGTGGTGTGACTCGCCATGTGGCGTCATGTATGTCTGGAGATATGGGACAGCAGTGTCGTCCACTTTCCCCCTGATTCCCCTTCGGCAGCTGGTGCTGTGCAGTCGCAGGTGTGAAGGGCATTGCTATACCAAAAACCAGGGCCGAGATGCATTCCAGGACGCGATCCAGACCTAATCCACACTCAATGTTCTGCACGTGTTTCTTGACGCCCATGGTTCTGCACGTACCATCGCATTCTCGCCAACATGGCTCCATCAACGAAGCCATTGGCAGTGTGAAGCTGCGGCCACATGGACGACGTTCGCATCCGACGCCCTGTCAACTGGTGTTGTCACATGCATCTGTTCTGTACTGACATGGGCACGACATCCCGGGTCAGCACGGATGTGATAGAGCTTCACAGAAGCGAGGACCGGCTGGCGGCATGTGACCTCAGTAGACAGTGGCCACCAGGGCATAAACGCTCGTCGGCGTGGCAGCCATGTGCGCAGCCCGGCTGCGACCCATTCTGCCATCGTGGGAGCCTCAGTGCAAGCGCACAAGACCTGTTCCGTACGCATGCTCCGGGAGAGGGCGGCGTTAGTGGTGACAGGTGGGGTGCAGTGCATCGGAGTGTTTGGTGTCTGTACCTTTGCAGTCCTATCTGCTGTGGCATCATGCATGAGCGGCTGGGTTTGAACGTGCACCGAGGTTGTGTCCGCATGCAGGCCCCAATATGCAACTTGGGACTGGTTGCCCAGCCTTGTATCGTACAGCATTGCACAGCTCACCCATCCGAACGATCGCCTGCATGTCTTGGGTTCCGTAACTCCGGCTACCTGCATTGTCATCATCCCCACATAGCGGATTTCGCACGTTTTCATTTTCCTAGCCGTTTTGGCCATCGTCCACTCTAACAACCCTCGCGGCACTCCGACCAGTCCCAGCTCCGAGGACCATAAAAGAACATTACATACAACAAATCAGACGTGATTTCGTCAATTCGACATCGAATAGTGCATCAGGGCGTTGTCCGACTGCATTCTACGATCCCGAGACAAACTCAGTGAGGTTGTTCTACCGTGCGTCACGTTGTCGAAACAACAATTTGAACAGCCTGTTCCCCAGACGACCTCGCTTGCATTGAGATAGCGCTCGCAGTCATGACGGAAACAAAGAAAGAGGCATTCAGGCGGTACTTGGAAAGTGCTGGAGCCATCGACACCCTCACCAAAGTGCTGGTGAACCTGTACGAGGAGCCAGGTGCTGCCCGCATATTGCTTCCCGCTGCCCGCATATTGCTTCAGGTCGACGCGCGCAATGCCCATGTGTACTGGGTTCCTGCAGCTGCTTTATATCCCTCTTTGTCGACCAATCCATCTTGGGTCTCTTTCGCAGCAACTAGACCCACCACCATCAATTTCTGTCTGCACTAGACCACAAGCTTGCGTGCAGATCGGCCTCTAAAGGCAAATGACTACATCAAACAGGCGCTGGGATCACCAACTCCGGCAGAGCACGAGAAAGTGGTGGCCGAAAACAAGAGGCTGCAAGCAGAGCTCGAGGCAGCACGAGAACAGATCGCAGAACTGCAGCAAATGTCAGGTCCTGAAGCAGCGGAGCCAGTGGAAGCGACAGAATGAGCTCAAGCTCGTGTTTTCGCTCAGCGTTTGTGTGGCAGCGCGCCATCGGCACCTGTTCTGACCCTCGATAGGACATGTTCAAGTCCCTCGTCTGCAGAGCAGTGGAGCTGATGCTCCTTTTCTTGCTTACAGATTGGTACCATTCGAGACGGTATCAGTTATGGTATACTTCGCAGTCTATACACTATTCGAAAGGGTCTTTGCACAATGGACAACCTCTGATGCAACAGCATCGCTCTGTTGCTTCAGGCTCAAAAGGAGCTCTTGTTTCTCTTTAACACGTTCTGACAATATGTGTCGCAGAGTTGACCTGCCCTGAATGACTCGCAATTGATTGCACATGTGCTGCATGTTGTCTTGGACTGCAATCACATGTTCCAGTTCCCTAGCACTGCTGGTTGGTTTCTTTATCATAGCATCAATCAATTCTTCAACTGCTTTCAACAGGTCGGAGTTCAGAGTGGACAAGTTGCTCGCCAGATCTGCATCCCACTTCCAATTCGGACGCATCGATCAACTGTCACGCATCACAGGCCAACTTTGCTCACAGGAACATACGTTGCACTCCTTTCCTCTCAGGTGGTATCAGATCAGCGCCCTGCAGTTGTGGAATGCTGACAGCAGAGTTGCTGTTGATCCCAAACGTGACGAACTCCCCTTCAATTGGAGGTGGAGGGTCAGGGATGTTGGCATCGGATGTGAGCGCCTCGCAATACGCTGGAGGCGGTGGGTACAGAGATCCAGCCGCGTTACTCATGCTTGCACAAATTTCACGGGGCGCTGCAATCCTTTCTGCGATCGAGCATACTGTCAACGTCGCTACGCGCCACACGCTGACAGTCGCGAACACGAGTCACAATCATGGCAGATTGCCATTCGACATGCCAAGTAACCCTCACAGCCAATTCAAGCTTCTTGCCCATCACAGTTTTCGCCACTAGCTGCAGAAGCTTGGATCTGATGCCGCACCGTGCAGCCAGGTGCACCTGTAGACATGATGGCGACCTGTACCTCAAGGGTGAGCAGGACATCGTCACATTGCATTACTGGGACGAGCTGATGTGACACCGGCATCACTGCACTCCTTGAAGGTACGTCAAGCACGTTATGGTGCGTTGCAGTAGCAGTGCAACACTCCCGCTTGTGCTGTGTCTACGAGACCAACTGCAAACAGTCTCCATGCACAGGCTAGTGTGCTACAACTCTGGACACCATCATGCCATCGATGACAATCATGTGATCCTGCGGACACATGTTCAGAGCACCGATTGCCCACGCGTGATGTATAAGTGGGCAGGACCAATGATATACATTGTTTCTTCACTGTAATGATGCAAAGCAAAAGAATGAGCTGCGACAGATTGCTGAGGTGGTGACAGGGGCAGACGAACAGCGGCTCGCTGCACGAGAAACGAACCAGCAAGAAAGCGCAGACAGCGTGCTGAGCACGGAACAGACAAGTAGCTAACAGCTTGCACAATGCTGGGCTGACTTGCTGTACAGGCACGCTGTATTCTCATTGATACAAGAGTTGACGGCTGTCAACCGTTCACATAGGATCGCACCCGCCCACCGCCCTGGCGATCACTGACGCTAGTTGCAATTGGAGCAGCGGAACCGGAGGGGGCCGGAGCTGTGGTTGCAGGGACAGCAGGCAGGACAGCCTCGTCGTCGCTGGAGCTTTCCAGGTCCACCAGGTGGGTGGGGGCGGCATGATGAGCCGCGCAGCCGGATCCATTCGAAGGGGCGGCCTGGAAGCCCCACAGCACGGCAATTAAGTCCAAGAGCGGCGAGCACCGGATGCAGCAAGCGGGCAAGCAGAATACAGTAGCTTGTACTGCTGGGTTTGTGCTTTACATGAGCGGTTTCAATTGGCGAGCTTGTTCACAGCTGCGGCGCCGCCGGCGTCATACTGGCCCTTCCCGCCCGCCGCCCGGGCAGTATGAGGGCAGGTCTGAACGTCAGACCGTGTAGACCCCGCTGAGAGCAGGTTCATGCTTACGTTTCTAGCACATCTTCTCGTGAACAAGACGTCACAATGCCGGCGCAGTGCAGCAAAAATGTTTTCTATACCAGCATTACATGATTCAGCCCTGCCCTGATCCCAAGCACAGCCACTGATGACAGGTTTCTGCACCCAAGAAACTCAGATCTACAGGCATCAATGCTATGATGGCCTGCAACCGATGCAACCTATATCCACACCAAACGATGCACAGCAATGTGTGCACTGCTCTGAAGCCGCATCATCACCACGGACCGAGCTTGCACTCTGCACACTGTGGCGCATGAACACCTCAGCCTTTACACAAATTGCAGGCATGACTCCATCACGCAGGGTCCATATATGCAAGCAGAATGGGTCGGGCATGGCAAGCTATGCTGTTTGTGCATGCTCCAGGACCATCCTGGTGACATCCAGCTGGCAGCCCTGGTGCAATGAGCTCCAGATGCCCAGCGCCATGGATTGAGACCATGGAGTTGTGAGCAGCTCCGCGGGTGTGAATGACACCTGCACTGACCAGCCGTTGCATTGTTCCCATCTCTGACACACGGGGCCGTGCATGGCCAGCCCAGCGACGACCGACCCATGGCTTGGGCTTCATGTTCAAGCAGTTCAGAGGTGCGTCCCAGACAGTGACGTGCAAAAACAAGAAAACACCCCCACCGAGGTGTGATTCTACATCAAGCGGCATGCAGCAGATAGAAAGCCGGGTGAGCTGGTTCGGCAGCAGTTGCGCAGCTGCCGGTGAGAGGTGGGGCCGCACTGAGGACATGCGATCATGGGTGCGCCACCCTGCCAATGGCTGCAGCTCCCCCAGACGCCAGGTGCGTACGCTTACAGCGGATCTACTGCTTGGCCATGAGGCCAGCATGGCTTCTAGCTGCAGCAGCCCTCGCCACGCACATGGTGCACACATGTATGTGCTCGGTTCACATGCACAATCACTGTCAGGAGCGACGCTAGGGCTGTCTGAGTTGGCAGGCGGCAGCTCTGGAATGTCAGCTTCAGCGCTATGTGTGTTCGGCTGAGATGCTGCATGACCCGTAGACTCGATGTAGTCAAACCTGCTGCGGGCTGACTGCTCGGATGCACTGCCAGTCACAGTAGGTGATGGCCTGCATATGCAAGTGATGAGGAACTGCATGGCGGCAATCAGGGCCAGCGGGCCTGCGTGCAGGTCGATGAGGCGCACAAGGTCCTCCAGGTTTGCACACGCCCCTGCGAGTGCCAGCTGGTGAGCCTGCCAGTCGCGGATGGACACGTGTACGACAGCAGGCTCATCCCAGAGACGAAACGCCTGCCACTTGGAGCCTGAGCGTTGCTGTGGGCAGTTGGCGCGGCTGAAGTCAGCGTGCATTCTGAGAAGTATGGTGTTCATTCTTCCATGTCTCTCACCGTACCGCTGCTTCCACGTCTGCTCGTTCGCCGGGCTCTACAGTGTATCGGCAGCGTGACAAAAAAGCGCACAGATAACAGTCAGGTCATTAGACACCGAGGGTGTGAGGACGGCCGGGACTGCCAATAGTACTGGGTCGACGGTTGCCATGTTGACTATCAGCCTACCTCCAATAAGCAGCACCATCTTTGTTTGTACACGCTCTCCCATGTCAGCTCTACGCCCTCATACAGTGATTTGTTGCACATTTGAAGGGCCGCGACGAACTCGCCTCGGAGGTGATGGGCTATCCGTGTCACAACGTCGCCAGGCAAGCTGTCCAACTGGGTACCGGATGTTGGGACGGACATCATAACGACACCGAACTATGTAGATGCCTGCTACGCTCGTTGGTACACGCAAGAGGTTGACAAAGAAAACAGGTGCGCAATGCGCGCTGCTCACATAACGCACAGCACCTCTCCCAAAGGGAGGTCCGTGTCGGAGCACGGCCTGCAGCGACAATGAAGTAAGCATGCAGACTCATCATTCTGACGTTATCATACCTGGCCGCTCCTGAGGGAAGGTTCACGACGCTGGGTCGTCCCAGCAGTGGCCCTTGGATTCGTCTGGCGAGGCTTAGACATGCATTGCCCGCCAAGTACGCCGAATCGTGAAGTGATCTTCCAATGCATCGCTGCAGCCTACATTTGGGACCGCTGTAGTGGGAGAGGTGGGAGTTGGACATCACGGCACACACTGCATGTGTTTTCCTTCGGTGTGGTTGTGCTGTGAACATTGGCGTTCGTACAGTGCATGGTACCTGCCAATCACCTGGTGCAGAATCCAGCTATTGAGCGCCGTTCGGTGGCATCACTGCCGCAGATTTAGGCAACACTTGTGTTGTTGACCTGAAAAGCATTGTGCTGCGGGAGCTGGCGCATGCCCTGCTCCGATCTCGCACATGTCCGAACGCGCAGTCAGTGGGACGGGGGGAGATCCAACGTATGCCACTTCAGACTGCCATTGACATAGTGTATCAGATTTCTATGTATCTGTGTACACATAGAGTATGAGGGCATCTTCACTGCTTGGCACTTTGCACCGCCTGCAGTCTGCCTGGTGGATGTCGACGAGTATGGCGGAGGCCTGATCAATTCCGAACGCATCTTTTCCTGCTATAGTCTCGATGCTGACTCCGACATGGATTGTGGCAACGCCTTCGTGACCACATTCTCGTCATCGAGTCCTGAAGAAGCAATGAGTCACAGTGTCGGGAACATCCGACACTCAAGTTCGGCGCAGTCACCAACAGAGCCTGTTGCAGGCTAGCGAATTTGAAATCTACAATCAAAAGAATCGGAGACGCGTCACGAAAGGGTAGACTCATGCGGCGTGAGGCGCAAGCCAACGTGCTAGAGTTGTCGAAGGAACTGAACGAGGTGAACATGAACCTTCAGGCTATTTTCATGCAGCTCAGGTATGCATCCGCTCTTATCGTTGAATCAAAACAGCGCTCAGGAATCGAATTGCCAAAAATTCTGTGACCTGCACTGCAGTGATATTGACACAATGGTGTCCAAGGCAGAGCTGCGGAAGTGACAACTCAGATCGACAAGACCCAGATGTCCTTGGGTGAAGCTATTTCTAGATTGTATATGAGTATGAACGTGTGGTAGTACGGACGTGTATATTTTGCGTTTTAGCTGCAGATCTCTTTCCATGTGAATGCGGTAGAGCGATAGTCAACATGTTGGGCAGCTTTCGGGGGAGCATGTAGTCTCTGCTCTCACTTTCCATAGATCTTCATTTGAATACGTTACAACGTGATGTAAAGAGTTTTCGATGATGACAAGCATGGACGTTGGCTGGCTGCCGGTTGTGCAAGGTGGAATGGAATTATGATATTCTGATCGTCCGGTCATGCGCTACCCACAACATGATGAATGAACTATCTCCACAGGTTCAGATTGGATACAAACAAGCCCAGTGTAAGGGAGCATACGTCACTGCGATGTACAATGGCTCATGCTCCAAATCAACATCGCTAGCACTCACCGTTGCGTCATCTAGCCTGTGTGAGCATGCCATGATGCGTCCCCATCACTACACTGATCACATGATTCGCGCAAACGATGGTCGTGTGGCTGTAATCTGATGCTTGCTGTAGTGCCTGTGGTGGGCAAGGCTCATGTCGCGGATTGGCCACACTTAGGTTGACGTCCAACCAGCAGAACTATCAGCTGTGGCGGTAAGCAGCCTATGCTGCGTTCAAGCGCCTCTGCCCAGTATGCAGATCTTGATATGTACTGTTGCCCACAAACAGTTGTGCGACACAAGCTGATCACATACACGCTGCAAACTTGCATACTTCGCCGACGTTGGTCAAGGACAGCCCTTGCAAAAATCAAATCGATGGCTGTGAGGTTTGGCTGTGGTGGGCGGGCGGGTGCCCGAGCTGGAGCGACACACTCATGAGCGATGAAACAGATGCTGGGGACGTCGCGGCGACGCAGGCTGCTTTGCTAGCTGCCTAGCAGCAGGCCTCTCTTCTTTGAATCGCAGTCACTGTGTGCACATGTGCCACAGCAGGCCAAACACACTGTTATCAGCCTGCAGCCCAAATCCTACACCTAGGCATGTTTGGCTGATGTGACAGAGCCAATCGAGGCCGGCTTGAAGCACAGGCTGCTGGCGCTGCTGAGCGTATCGATCAATGGTATGCGTGCTGATGTATCCGTGCTGCCATGGTTCCTGTTGACGCCCCCCCAAGTGTGGGGGCTCTTGGTCACTGAGGGACGTCATGGACTGCCTGGTAATGGTCAATGCGGTGTGGAGGCCATGCATGCTGGCCACTCCTGCACCCGCGTGGGGCTCAGTTTCTTTTCGTGTGCGTCACAAGTTCTCTTGGATGTGCGGCCGGATTCTGGCCGCCTCGGCGCTTGAGCCGGGCCTCGATTCTCAACCTTGCATGCATGCAGAGCATCGCGCACACGGGTCAAAGGTAGACCCCGGCCCAAGATGAGGCGCCAGCTGTTAGTGCATTAATATGACGCTACTGTTGGCTTTGCACCCTTGAGTTGCCCGGGATGTGTGTGGTGCAGCGCGACGCCTAGCCTCCTGATAGTGTTCAAAAGCCTGTTTGAACTGTAGGGATCACTGATCACTGGCATGCTCGAATGCAGACTTCCATGCTACCATGCTTTGACGAGCCTGAGCGACTATACTGCTGCCTGAGCACTGCCAGTAGCGTAGAACGTCTTGATAGACCCCTATCTGATGCTTCGGGGCTGGTCTGCGCTCTTGTGGCTACAAGCGTTCCTGAGTACACGCCTCAGCCGAGCTCGGGACGACGAGACAAGCACCGAGACTGCAAACAGATGTGTCGAGGGCAGGGTATGCCTTTTGAGCGGTGGAGATTGCTTTGCTGTGTTTGAATCAAGTTCATCTTTCAGCTCGGCTACAATCTTTTAAGCACAGCAGCGATCAGGTGCCCACGCAACGCAGCACAGCGCTTGTCAATGCGACAGGTTCCTTGCCCGCACGGCAACGGTAATTCATTTCCAAGCTGTAGGCTGCTGTCAGCAGCTATCAAATATAGTTAACACCGCGCCTCTCACCCGCGCCTGTCCCGACATTCAAACGAACGCCTGTGGAGCACATCCCGATCAGGCGCAATGGCGTACATGGACTGGCTCGGCCGTATACTCTTCGCTAGCATATTTCTCACAAGTGGTTTCGTACGTCCTGTCCTCCAGTGCAGATCTCGCATCATATTTGTACATCCGCCAGCCATGCCAATCATGAGCGCGAAGGTGTGTGCAGATGAAGCTGTCCAACTACGAGGCAGGGACTGGTGGACCTGCAATGCCAGATGTTGCCACAAAGCTAGACTCAGCGATTAAAACCATCACTAGCAATGTTTCAAACCTGAACTTCACGTATCGTGACGTGCAACCATACTACCAAGAGTTGTATTTGTTCGCAATTCTACTTGAGATTGGGGGCGCCGTGGCGTTTATTGCCGGCTTTGACATTGGAGCGTATGCTTTGGTGCGCATTCACATTCTTATTGCATGTCTGACTCCACAATCTCCTCTCTCGTGACCCTGGCTATAATGCATGCCCAGCCTGCCATTATTTGCACCCCGTCCAGTGACTGGGAGTCGATGCCGTGCAGATAGCTTTCATTGTTCCTGCTACGTTCGTGATGCATGACTTCTGGAACTCTGCAGAAAGTGACACTGCAAGTCCCGACACCATCAACTTCATGAAGGTTTGTCTCTCCACAACAACCTCGCTGGTAGCTACTTTGCCATTGTCTCCTTGTCTTGTGCACCCAGAAGGATGTGTATCTTGGACTCGGTCTCTTCAGAGCAGTGTCACAGCATCATGCATGCGACGATGGCCTCAAGAATGCATTCTCTCACGTCTGCCTTCTAGGACCATCTGTGCACCTCCTAGGACCATCTGCGTACTGCAAGCCACCTGCAAAGCTGCCATGCAGAATGTTGTGATTGTCGGAGCACTGCTGATGATCCTCAGCCTGAAGGCCCAGCTGCGCCGGCGGCGCAGGACGCTGCTGTAGGTCATGGGTTGCCAACCAGCAAAGACAAGAAGCGATGTGGGGGAACTGACGGCTGCAAACGTCTTTGCAAGATTTCATTTCATATGCGTATCGTCTGTCAGCTGTTTATGAGCTCGTGAGCTCAGTTGTGGACGCGCGTGTGTTTGGGGCACTGGCCGACTGCAGTGCATTCCAGCTTTCCTACCTGAACATGTCACCCGCCAACCATCAGATGACTGTTTCTTGCCAGTGTGCGCTAGAGCAGTGGCTGCAGAAAGGGGCTGTCCCAGCGAGGCCTGCCCATGGAGTCATATCATGCCATCTGCACGAGCGAAGAAATGGGATGCTGCAATTCATCCCATGGCGACCGGAGCTGTCCAAGACTCCAATCGCAGTGAAGGCGGTCTTGTTCCTGCGAGCGTGCGCACACGTGGCTGGGTGACTCAGCAAAACTTCGTGTGTCATGGCCCCCGTTGGACTCACATGTAGAAACTCATCTGCAAGACGCGTACGTGAAATGTGTACAGTGATGTGCGGAAGCAGCTTTGTTTTTGCGACTTGATCGTACAAGTGCTGCCCTCTTGACCCTTGCCTCTCAAGTTCAGGCTGGGGGGGTGCACAACAGAATTCGCGCCCTGCACTTGAGGCCACAACGCTCGATAGGTAGCCATGGGCTCAACTTCAGGGGCCTGCGCGATCCATGAAACCTCGGTCTCAGTCAGGCCAATAATGCAACTGTTTTCGCCTTGAGGCACCGAGTGATGAGCTTCAGTTGCCCTGTTGCCACCACACGGAGTGACATGCAAATAACTTCGCCGACAGTGGATCATTGATTTGAGTCACTGCAGGGTTGTGAACAGCCCTGGAATGGCAGGCGCTGCATCATCCAGGTCCTAACAGCTCGAGTGCACCCTGTGGCCGCATCTGTTGTGCGTCGCTGGCTTGGCAGTAAGCAGTCGAGCTGCGCGTGCCTCCACATCGCTCCGGCTCGACTGCCAGGCCTCAGTAGCCATGCAGGTGCCAGCTGCTGCGTACATGTGTTGCAACATATCCAATCGGTGGACCTCTTGTTTTCTTGCACTGCATGGTAAATGGTATGAATGCTTGGGAGAAACGCCCTGTGCTGCTGGCGATGACTGAAGGTGAAATCAGGAGGGATGAAGGGTATGCTATCAGTCCTGGGGAGCACGCCAGCGTTGCTCTGTTCATTCTTCTGCAGGCCTGCCGTTGCACATGCGAACACGTGACAGTGGGGACCAGTGCCCCGCGCCAGAATACTCCGCCGCTCGCAACCTGAGCGTCACGTTTTCAATGTACTCCGATTCTGATCATACTGGATGGACTGTACGATAGCAGGATGGTCATGCTGTGTGGACGCCATCGTTGTCACAGCAAACAGAGTCGGTGTGCCGCTGTTCTGATCTCGAAAATGCTTGATTGAACTTCAGTGAGCGTTCGATTGCTGCTAGCCCCCGGAGGATCTGACGATTAACTTATAGGTACTGGATTGCGCTGAAACTTTCAGCTGTTGTGACCGAAGGCCACCTCGCCTGGCTGTGTGCCGGAACGCTGCATTCGAGCTTCCCATCGTGCCGGTGCCCAATGATCAACACCACAGCTCACAACAGCTGCAAAGTGCCACTATGGCACCACTGTAATGGACGTGTATCTCCCTCTCCGGGCCGACGGGCAGCTAGCTATGCGTCGAAAGGTTTCGGGCCACCGCCTCCTCCCAATAAACAAGCAAGCGGTCCCAAGCAGAAACAGCGACCTCGCGGGGAGGAACTCAAGGTCCCGGAGGTTCTCAGGCCCAAACAGGTATACTCACCATCTCGGCACATCACAATGCTACCGACAGCAGTGCAGCAGGCCCGTGCCATGCACATCACCCCCCCGTGTTGGACACAGCTCAGAGAGCAGCTACATCCCCAGCTCGGAGCCACAAGCGCCCAAGACCTATGTCAATCTCCTGCTTTCTTTGTCCTTGATCACGCACGAGCCTTGCAGGAGGCTGAGGATGTCCTGCACAAGTCTCTGGGAGCCTGCAGTGTTGTCTTCCTGGGCGACAATGGAGGTGTGCCCCCGCTCCTACCGCTCAAAAGACACGCACCGCCGAGTCACGCCCGGCTGGCCAGATCGCAGCATTCACCACGACAGCTGCAAGACTGCTGCAAGCGGCTGCAGAGCTCAACAAGCTGGCAGCTCAGAAGTTCTCGGGCATCGCGAGGTACACGCCGCTGGACACGGGGATGCTGATCGAGGAGGCGAGTGGGAAGACTCTGGCAGACATCGAGGCGGAGGAGGGCCGCGACGCCGTCGTCATTGCGGAGGCGTCCGTCATCGAGCAGCTCGCGGTGATGCTGAGGTGTAGCATCGGCACGATGGGCGGCGGCTGGGGAGCCACAGCACGGCACGCCCTCCCTCCCAGGCCACAGCAGGATTTGCGGCCCCGCCACTGGTCCTGCCACATCAGACAGCCGGTGGACTAGTGGGGATCGCATGAATGCCCCGATCTGTCTGTGTGCTCGCCTGAGGTGTGCGCAGGCATTGCGTGCACCTCAGAGCCGCACAGGGTGACCTCTAGCCACACTACCCTGGGTCAAAGCAACCCTGTGGAGCGTCGCAGCGGGCACAGCACAACGTGAGCGCGCTTGCCGTGTCGTGCAGGTCGGCGTGCTGGCGGCACATGTATGGCGCGTACACGGTGTGGATCGACACGGCGCCGGACGCGTCGGAAGACGAAGCGCCGCAGCGCGGGGCGTACGGCGAGGCCGAGGTCCGCGTCGTGATCAAGGACGGCGAGAGTGTCGGCGACGGCGCCGACCTCGGGGAAGTCGCCGAGTCCGTCGTTGCACAGGTGCCCCCAGCCCCCCTCCCCCTCCCCCAGCCATGATAGCCGGTTCATATTGCTGGCTCTGCCGTGAAGCGGCCCATGCCTTGAGAGCACATGTTGCCCTCCTCCCCTGCTACCGCCTGCCATTCTCCGCAGCCCAAAGTTTCTGCTTGTGATCACCACCCGTGTCGCGATGGCACACGCAGCCGCGTGCGTGCGCCATCGCTGGCGCGCGAATCCTCAGCATCGGCAGACATCCCGCAGGGCACCACCGAGCTCGATCCAAACAGCCGCTGCTCGCGGTGCAGCGCGTGCGTCTCCGCAGCGCACCCGCTGCGCTCACTGTGGCCTCTCGGCGTGTTGATCCGCCCCTCGCTTCTTCGCCGCGGTCCCACATGGGGCCGGGGTGCCCGTGAGGGCGGCCGTCGTTGCAGCTAGTACCGTACTAAATTAAGTCCATCGACATTGTCACGCGTAACGCTGGGTTTCTAGGTACCCAGCTAGGTATATATAATCAGCAGTTTTTGGGGTGACTTTGTAAACAAAAAATCTATTTATTAGGCCTAGACCCCATGTAACGCTGCCCTTTTTGTCGATGGACTTAATTTAGTACGGTATTACAGATACCTGAACCGCAGCAGCAGGGTGTGTGGCTGCTGAGTGGCTGAGGGGTGGTGTGCAGGCCGTGCCGGCGCTAATGGGGCTGCTTGAGAAGGACGACCAGTTGCCCAAGGGGAAGCTGCTGTACGTGAAGCTCGGCTGCCGCGGCGACTGGCCCGACATCCAGCCGCCCGATTGGCAGCCGCCAAACCCCTCGCCGCCAGTCAACCCTGTGGAGGTCATCCAGATATGACCACCGATGCAGCCATGTGTGTGCGCACGAGCAGAGCACGCACACCTGCCTCAATTCCAATTCTGCGACGCGAGGGGGGGCTATTGGGGGGGGGGGGAGGGGATTGTGCCATGGCCCTGTGATGGCACGATATGCATGTGGGGCTTGCATTCCACTGTGGGGTGCAGCAGGGCCCAGCACCTGAGCAGCAGCTCCATGCGCCCGGCCTGCTGCCTGTACTGGAGCGGGTGGCGTTCTGGCATGCATGTGCATGCACCGGTGGTGCCCCGGAGCGGGAGTGGGTGCGCGTACAGCTGATACAGCAGGGCCACTTTGCCCCCAAGAGATTCTGCAGAGTGGGCAGACTGTCTGGCCTCGGTGACTGCGGCCATGCATGCTCTGACTGCCCCCAAGAGATTCTGCTGCCTGCTGGGGGCGCTTGATCATGGCTGAGGGTCGGGAGCATTCAACTCTGGCGGCACCCTGCAACATTAGTGTCACCGCCTGCCTCTGAGAATACGGCGCGGCTAGTCGCAAAGCCTTCTCCCAGCTACTACCTGGCGTGTAATAAGCTCAGAGGCATCCCGCATATGCACCCCGCAGGGTCCAGGGTTGCCAGTCATAAGCTGGGCTTGTATACAGCCGATGGTTTGCACCAGGCTCATGAGTATGTGATACGTCATCAGACCACACATTAGTTCTGAAGCCCAGGGGGACCACACAGGACATACGTCATACTTTGTATGGCCTGATGACTCTCAACTGGAATTGTACGACAAGCATCGGGCTGCAGCGGTGCTCCCAGCTCCGCCGGTGCCAGCTTGGCTATATCACCTTTAGAATTGGCTTGTTCAGGCAAAGGGGATCGCAAGCGCGGATGGGAAGCGCTTCCAAGCGGGTAGCTTGCGACGCGCCAGCGCATATTTGCGAGTTCCGGAATCTGTAATTCATTATAATGAGTCAGGACACGGAAGCGCAAGAGAAGACCAGGCTGTCTGTGTTACGGACTTGAGGTTGCCAGCAGAGGTCTGCTTGTTCATGTGAGCAAGGCGGGTTTGACCGTCTGGTGCCTCGCGAGGGTGGCGCTGTCGAGTAGGGCGCTCCGTGCACGATGCGAACTGCCACGCAAACACACGTCACGCACTTGTGATGTCCAGCACACAGGACATGCATATCTCGCATGGACACGAGGACACTACACCGGTCGCAGTGGGCTCATGGTGATCTTTGTCTGACCGCCTGGGCGCTTTGGCCGGTGGACGCTGTGCAGCATGCATTGTGTACGCCTGTAATACCACGCGCCAAGCCCCTTCACTGTGGTGCAGCCGCATGCGGTACCCACTGTGATGCAGTCGTGGCACCAGGGCATAAACGGTGTCTGTGTCCACCTCATTCAAGTTCCACTTGCAGCTACAGCGGCTCATCGTCCATGACATCTTGGCTTTGACGAGTTCGTCGATTCGCATTGCCTGCCTTGGTGCCGCTGATCCATGGTTCACGTCGTCTACTGACTTCCTGTCTAAGTACATCAGAGTATCGCGCATCAGGATGGGATTCCATGTACCGGAGCCGGAGGGCAGGCTCGTCGCCCTCCCGGATTTGATCAATCCCATCGTTCGCCTAGGGCGCTGCACGGCAACGGAGTGGAACGCGGTCGTCTTCTTTGCTTGCACGACCTCGAAATGTTCTGCATTCTGTGGACTCGATGACAAGGGCATGGCTCCTTGTACCGTCGACGTCATGGACCAACACGATTACGACTCGAGGACATGGCAGTTCTGTCGGATCGTTTTGCCCACGGTGACGTACGCCCGGCAGTCTCAAGTGATGCACTACAGCGTACAGTGCACGGGCCAGCGCTTCGATGGTCACATTCCTATTGCTGGTGTACAAGATGAGTGGAATCTGGCCGCATACTCGTGCTACGACCAGCGCAGAGCCATCGGGGAGCGCCTGTGGCAAGAGATGTCAGGTACGCATGCCGCTCTTCCTCGGCCACGTCAAACACCAATTTTAGTCTGCTCGAGGCATCACCAGGTGGCACTCAGCCATAGCTTGATGGCTGGATGCTGCAACTGAGTCCAGACAGTGCACGACTCCTCGGGCTGCCTGTGTCTCACCTGCATCCACAACACTGGGTCACAAGAGCACGGAGCAGTGCAGTCCCCAAAATACATACTTGTCACCTGATGCAGAGAAGGCTGCTAATGGGACCCGCCCACTGCATGCCATCATGGGGGCTGGTGACCAGTTGTACAACGACAATTTGTGGATTCTGCCCCCCCTGCAAGAGTGGCTCAAGCGCGAAGACAAGCTAGAGTATCAGCCAGACAAGACCATGAAGCAGGCGATATCAGACTACTACTGCGGGGCATACCTCCGGCACACGCACTACCATCCTGCTGCCCCTATGCTCCGCAACACGCCCCAGGTGCGTTTGCAGTCAAAAGGAGCCCACACGACCCACAATGGACCTTCTGGCAGTGAGCGAAAGATCAACGGTCTCACCTGTGGTGCAGCTTTGACAGCCGTGCTGCATATTTGGCCTCACAAAAACCTGCAGTCTAGCCTCCCTGCAGAACTGGTTCTGTCCGTGCAACTGCGTTCTACCATGACACACCGTTTTTGTCTGATATCCACATCTCCAGCTTTCATAGATATTCAGTCGAAAGCTGAGTGCTCTCATTGAGTTTTTTCATACCAGAGGCACTGCAGACATCTGGTTCTCACTGTTGTCTGGCCTACATGTCATAAGCAGATAGAGAAGAAAGGCGGCACTGTACGGTTGTACGCAGCTGCGGCCTTTGATGCAGTGCAGCAATCAACCTGCGCTATAGCCGACTGCCAAACTTTGCATTGCATTTGGCTCCATGTTCAGCTTGACACCACATGCTGCGCATTGCATCGGGCTCCATGTTCAGCCTGACACCACATGCTGCACATTGCATCGGGCTCCGTGTTCAGCTTGACACCACACCTGTGCTGCAGATTAACACCTGGGATGACCATGACATCATGGACGGGTGCGACTCGCTGCCTTACATCCTGCGCTGCCAGAACCCCGCAGCCACGTCTGTGGTGCAAGCCCACAGCCCTCCTCAGTGCAAACACTCACGCTCTCCAGGCTGCCACTCTGCAAGCAGCTCACGTAGGCTTTTGCATCTCATGTTCTCTGTCGACGTCAGCCTGCAGGTGGGCACACAGGAAAGGCCGGGCCCATCCATCCGCTTGCACACGGTGACGTAGGTTTTCTGTCGTGCATGCTGGGTGAAGGGTCAGCCTGGCCGCTCTCCACTGCCATCGCTCACACGTGCCGTGCAAGCAGAGCACACACCCACTTGTGCTGTCGTGCGTCGTCAGGCTTTCTGCCCGCCGTGTCCTGGACTGCAAGCTCCGTGCGGTGCAGGTTTGGCAGCTACCGCCACGGTATACAGGAGACCCTGCAGTTCCAGGCCATCCTGCAGGAGGCGCAGCGCTTCTACCTGCTGTTCCAGCACGGCACCACCGCCTCCCGCGCCGCCGGGGACGGCTACATCGTCAGCGCGCCGCAGCCCGGCTGGCCCTTCCAGGGCTTCTCCTTCACCACGCAGCTCGGGCCGTCTGCGGCGATGGTCGCCCCGGACTCCCGCTCGCAGCGCTCGATGAAGCGCATCCTCACCCCGGAGACTCAGCAGCGGCTGCTGCAGCAGGTGCACACGCCTCCAGCGCTGGCTTGAGCTCATTTTGCGTGCAGTGGTCGTGCGAGCCGCTTCACCGTTGCTGTCCTCTGCATGATGCCTCTGCCCGCACCTCGTCGGCTGCTGCGAGCGCCGCAAGCTACAAGGGAAGCGGCAGCTGTGCCGCTGAACAGCACGCATGTCAGACCACGTTTGGCCAGTCAACACACATCAATTGGGCCACGACCCTTTTCTATGAGAGCGTTATCCTTTCGGACTGATTCCGCAGCAGTCGCAGCAGCGTTGCTCCGCTCGGCTGCGGCAAGAAGTTGCGGCCAGCCGACGTTGAGGTGCTGCCCTCTCAGGCCTGTGCTGACAGCTGTGGCCTGTGGCATGCAGATGAAGGCGTTCCCCGACACGGTGAAGCACATCATCTTCATGAGCGCCACGCCGATCGTGTACCCGGGTATGGGGATCGTCGAGAGCCTCCTGCGCTGCTTTGCCAACCCCCCCGCCACAAACCTGCTCCTCAAAACTGGTGCGGGGTCTCACTCGTTCCGCCCGACTGCACGCCCACCGCTGGGCGGCACCTGCCACGCAGGTACCAGCATGCCACAGTGCCCAGGCCTCCTGACCGCTGCCACACGACTCTTGCATGCACCAGGCACGGCCAGGGCTATTCGTTGTCCGTAGAGTCGCCGGCGGCCAGCGTCCTATCCAGCGTGTCTTTACTCTGAGACTGCTAGCTACCATCCTGCCTCCAGTGTGCATCTATACAAGTGCCCAGCGATGCCAGCTGGCCTGAATCCCGCTCTGTCTGCCGCCAGCCCATGCATGCGCACCACGACAGCCGCTGCCCCGCCATGCAGGCCTCGGAGACAACATCTACAACCACTTTGGCCAGCCGGACCTCCTCGACGACGTGACCGACCACTGGAGCTCGGCTGCGCACGAAAAGGAGAAGGCGGAGCTACTCTCCGCCGTGGTCGCCGTGGCGCGCGCGCGGCAGGTGCGTGTCACCTTTGTCGCCGGGGACGTGCACCTCTGCGCGGTGACGTACCTCAAGAGCCGCGGCGGCGCCGGCAGGGTGCAGGCGACGGACCCCGGCTTCGTGACGCACATCGTGACGTCGGCCATCGGCAACAAGCCCCCGGGGGACTTTGTCGTCAAGTGCGCGCCCACACGCCTGTGCTGCTGGCTGTAGGGCACACGGTCACGCCGCGTGTGGACGAACACGGCTGCCCCACACCTGCCGTGGTGCCCTGCGAGGCTGTGGCCGGCTGAATTCGCGCAATGCCGCAGGATTCCGTCGATCTCAGGCCAGCTTTGTGCTCAGCTCGCGGCAGTGCAAACAACTGCATCATGCCTGGCACCGCTGCTTTGATCCAGCAGGGGCCGCAGGGGACCGGGTGCTGCACGTGCGCATGCATGTGAACGGCTGGCCTGCCATAGAGCGGATGCCATCGCCCCATGTGACGGCCAGGCCGCCGGTGCAGGTACCTCGAGAGCTGCGTGAAGCGCTTTCAGGCGGTCGGGCGCTCCCTGCAGCAGGTCGTCGCAAACTTCTTCGAGCCCGGGATGACCCCCACCGGCAGCCGCAAGTTCAACAACCGGCAGAACTACTGCGAGATGAAGGTCGGGCCGCCGCACCCGCAGACCGGCCTGCCGCCGCTCGCCTTCTCGCTCATCGTGCTCGGCGGCGACCCCGTGGACGGGGACGAGATCGGGGACACCGTACGCGCCGAGGTGCCGCCGCTGCTGCCGGCAGACACCGACAAGGCGCTGGCGGCGAGCTTCGAGCTCGAGGCATGGAAGCCGCCGGCACGCAGGTGTTTCTGCTTCTGAGGCGGGTCTGGGGCGGGCCGAGAGGGGGGGGTGTTGGTGCGAGGTTTTGTGAAGTGGGGTTTGGCACGGGGCGGGTGGACGGGACGAGGTGTTTGTGTGTTGCCAGAAGCGCCCCCCGTCCGTGGTGTACCCCATCATGGACGGAGACACGCTGTCGCGGGGCGTGTGTGGGAGTATGATTGGGGATCCAGTGTGTTACAGTTTCCAAGTGTTGTGTGTCACAGCGTCAACAGCTAGTCCTGACTTTTTTTTCCTGCTGACGTGCATGCGCTCTGACTCCGCCGTTTTCCTTTTGTGTAAAGATGTCAAGTGAGCTGCAGAGGGCCGTGCAGAGGCGCTGTGCCGCCATGGTGCAGGCTCGCAAGATGCAGCGCCGCAATACACCAGCTTTGGCTCGCACATGGTACAAGTGCTGCATGTACCACGACCATGCATGCCACTTGTGCCTCGCACTCCATTGTAGACGCCTGTGCACAAGGTAGTGACAGTATCTCGGAAGTGCTGCTTCACCACCGACCGCTGCGCCATAAACAACGGACACCGAAAACGCTCTAGTCACCCTGAACAGCAGCTGGGGCCAGGTGAAGCGGACAGACATGCAAAGCATGCCACTCTTCTTCTCCTCAGCACATAGAAAGGCAGCCACTATGCCGCCGAAAGGCAACTGTGCAGGCACTTAACGGCCGGAAAATAGCGCACACAAGGTGATCCTTGTAAGCCCCTTTCAGGCAACGCCTGCACGTGCGGCACTGCTGTCGCGGCTATATCAAGTACGTTGAATGTGGTACTGATGTGTGGATGTGCAACTTGTGTCGCCAGGCTGATTTCTCATGGCGGCCTCAATTCATCACCCACGCGTGACTGTCAGTGGAACTGGATGAGTATGCTTGAGCATAGCACCTGAACCGACTCCTCTTGTGTGCACTCAGTGTCAGACGGCACAGCGGCCAAGAATGGGCATGGCCATTTCCCAGGAGCAATTTGTGACAGGGAGCGCTCAACATAGCAGGTGATTCGTAGTCGTGCCACTGCTGGCACTGCACCTAGGCTGATCAGGACTCAGCTGAGTCCTGATCAGGGCTGTGCAGTGAGCTTGAGCTGCATGTGATGCCATACGATCAGCCAGGTGACGGATGATCTGGACTTCTTGCACATGGGGTTAGTTGTCGTGGAGGTGGATGCAACTGTGCTCAGTTCAGGCGTTGCATGGAGTGCGCGTGCTTGCACCTAGCGGGAAGGTGGTGTGTGTCCTGACGCCACGGATGCGCTTCGCCGTGCACGGCAACACTCGGTACAGACAGTCTCCCTTCCGCGGGCCCCAGCTGGTCACCATGGACTCTTGTTGCGTGCGATGGTGCTGCCTCCGCTACCGTTCCGAAATCTTTTCGGCGCTTGCGCACTGGTTTAAATAACTCAAATCAGTCATACGGGCAAGTAGTGTGAAACGGGCGCGATGACAGTGACACACTGTATTTTTGATATGGATGGCCTTCTGCTGGTGTGGCGACGCGTGATCATGTGTGATGCAGTGCTGTCACACCTCCTCGTGGGCTGGCACTCAGTCAAGGGCGCCATGCAGGATACAGAGGGCTTCTACACGACAGTTCAACAGAGAATTTTGTCGAGATACAATAAAGAGTTTACATGGGAACTCAAGGCGAAGATGATGGGTCAGAAGGCTCTTCCTGCTGCACAAACGATGGTGAAAGAGCTGGACTTGGAGGGCCAGCTCGATCCGGAAGACTTCGTGAAAGAGCGTGAAGAGATGCTTCACAAACTGTTTCCATCATGTCAGCTCATGCCAGGGGCAGAGAGGTTGATCAAGCATCTACATGAGTCGGACGTGCCAATCTGCGTGGCAACGTCATCACATGCACGGCATTTTGATCTCAAGACCACCAATCATAAAGAATTTTTCGGTCTGTTCGATCATATCATAACAGGTGATCATGTACAAAATGGGAAGCCAGCGCCAGACATTTTTTTGCATGCAGCCCGTCAATGGAGTGAGTGCCCTGTGCCGCCGCATTGCCTTGTATTTGAGGATGCCCCGACCGGTGTGGCTGCAGCAAAGGCTGCAGGGATGTGTTGTGTTATGATCCCGGACTCAAATCTAGCTAGCGAACAAACAAAGCAGGCAGACGCGGTCTTGAGCAGCCTCCTAGACTTCGATCCATGTTCGTATGGATTGCCACCTTTCAAGGGCTGTTGAATCGGCCCCATGTAAACTGCTGAAAATCGTTTCTCCACTCACACCAGAGCGCCGTTCAACTCTTTCGAACAGGTGGCGGTCACCACAGACATCAACCTTGCGGGTACTGCTGGGTGGCCTCAGGTGGCGCAGCAAGGCGTGGTCACAATCATCGCATCCAATGCGATTCATGCGGATGTGCCAAGCACCTCCACTTTCGTTTTTGAGTCACCCTGGTATATATTCTGGCTAGACACACGTTAAGTGGCCGATATCAGGCTTGTATCGCACGATACTGCACACTCATCGAGTCTCGTGGACACTCCTACGCAAGCCCGTGGAACCACCGTCTTCAGGTAGCGTAGTGCGATAGCGCGCACGACAAAGCCCAGTAGAGGCAGGATGCAGTCGTGTGTTGTTTCGCGTGCAGCCTTGCTCCCTGCACATACGGACCGTGCTGCAAGAGCGCACACGTGTAGACCACATCTGCGCGACTGGGGCGCACGTCACGCCCGAGTTATAGCACGAGCAGAGGATCGCAGTCACGAGACCGATGTTGTCATCATCGGTAGCGGTGAGTCCTGCTCCTCTCGCCTTGTCTCTAGATGCGCCATGAGTACTCCGTACTCCAGCAAGGCCAGTCCCCATGTATCAGGACAACAGCCCAATTGCAAGGCCTGACCACTACACTGATCCATGATGACGCCAGTCAGCTGCAGCGCGTGGTGCCACAGCGGGGCTGCAGTTTTGCCCCGGCCCAGGACTCAGTGACCCACATTGTGGAGCTGCCTGCAGGAATCGGGGGGCTCTCCTGTGCAGCTCTGCTCGCGCACTACGGCCTGAACGTGACAGTGTGTGAGGCTCACTATCACGCGGGTGGCGCCGCGCATGGCTTCGAAGTGGATGGCTACAAGTTTGACGCTGGCCCCTCGTTCCACGCCGGCCTCTCGGTCTCCCCCTCCAGCAACCCCCTCAAGCAGGTCCTCGACATCGTGGGGGAGTCCATTCCGTGCAAGACGTACGACCGCTGGATCGTGTACAACGAGGACGGCACATTCCCATGCATTGCAGGCGCGGACGGCTACAGGGCCAACATCCTCAAGCAGGGCGGCCCGGAGGCCCTGAGGCAGTGGGAGGAGCTGGAGCGCGAGATGCAGCCTCTGCAGGCGGGGGCGGGCCTGTTCCCGGCGGCCGGCATGCGCGGGGACCTCGGGGTGTTGCTCACGGCGGGGCTCTTTGGCGTGCGCGCCGGGTGGACGTTTGCGCAGACGGGCCTGCAGGCCGGCAAGCTGACTGGGCCGTTCTCTGATGTAGTCGACAAGGTGCGGTCCGCGTCGCGGCACTGCTGCTGCAGAGGGAACGCGGACCGCGCTGCCGCAGGGGGCCCCTGTGTCTGCCGCACACCGTTCCGCGATCGATTGCGGTCAGCTTGTGTCTGTGCAGGCGGGCCTGCACCACTGCTCCCATGCATACGGCATGCCTCTGTACATGGGCCTGTGTCATAACTGAGGGAAGGTCTGTGTGTGTGCTGTGACACACGGTTACCCACTTGCCAGGATCGGGTTGGTGGTGGGGTCTCGGCAGAGCCGCCGGTGCCTCTGGGGGCAGCTCCAGCTGGGAGACGCGGCGAGCGCGTGCGCAGGTGGTGACGGACCCGTGGCTGCGCAACTTCATCGACCTCGAGTGCTACGTGCTCTCAGGCATGCCCGCCGCCGACACCATCTGCGCCGAGATGGCGTTCATGTTCATGGAGCGCAACAAGGCCGCTTCCACCATCGACTACCCGCTCGGCGGCAGCGCGGCCCTCGTGGACGCGCTGGTGCGCGGCGTGAACAAGAACGGGGGCCGCGTCATGCTGCGCGCGCCGGTGGAGTCGGTCGTGATGGAGGGCGGCCGCGCCGCGGGTGTGCGGCTCCAGGGCAAACGGGGGGAGGTGCGCACTCTGCCGGCACGCATGCGTCAGCGCGCATGCATTTGCCGCAGGGGGGGCGCGCCGATGCTCACCGATCAGCCAGCGGTCTAGTCAGCAGCGGTGAGTCGTTGAGCCAAGATTACCGCACAGAACAGCCCGCCTCCTTTCCACAGCACACTAGAAGCAAGCAATCCCAAGGTCGCTGATGCACACCTCAGGGAACGCTGCTCGGGGTCTTCAGCTTCCAGTACCGCCCGCCGGGCAATGGCCATCCCCGTCAGCTGACCGCCGTCAACCCACACGCCTCATGCAAGCGTGCCGGGTGCACGAGCTGGCTTGCCGCCCCCTCTCACCGCCCCATGCAGCGCACCAGGTGCAGGTGGTCCGTGCACGCAAGGCGGTCGTCAGCAATGCGTCCATCTGGGACACGCAGCGGCTGGTCCCGCGCGACGACGCCGCGGCGCGGTGGGCGGCCGACGCGGCCGCGACGCCCGCCATCGAGTCGTTCATGCACCTCCACCTCGGCATCGACGCGGCCGGCCTTCCCGCCGACCTCGAGTGCCACCACCTCATCGTCAACGACTGGACCGACATCCGCGGCGAGCAGAACGTGTGCATCGTGAGCATCCCGACCGTGTTTGACGCGAGCCTCGCGCCGCCGGGCAAGGCCGTCGTGCACGCGTACACGGCCGCGAACGAGCCGTGGGAGCTGTGGGAGGGCGTGAAGCGGGGGACGGAGGAGTACGCGCAGCTGAAGCGGGAGCGCGCCGAGGTGCTGTGGCGCGCGCTGGAGCGGGTGCGGCTGCTGCGTGCTGTGCTGTGCTGTGCTGTGGCGCGGTGGCGCGCGATGTGCGGCAAGCCTGCGGTGCTGTACCCTGACGTGGATCCCGGCCGTGGGTCAAGCTGTGCTGAGCTGTGTTCTGGGGATACGAGTGGACGCGCTGCTGAAGGGCGGGCACCAGCCATGCATGACCACGTGCGGCAGTGCGCCGCGGCGTGCTGCTGCTGCTTCGCTTGTGCATGTGCAGCGCGGCCTTGCTGAGCTGCGGTGGTGGCACCCCCTCAATGGTGCTTCGCCGGCAGCACCAGAGAGGCCGGTAGCACCATGGGCATCGCAGAGTGGCACATCGCCACCCAGGTGGCCATATCGTGGGTCGCACACCGCCGGCAGTGCCTCACCGGCGTGTCCGGACTTCCATACACTCATTGAAGTAGAGCCAGGCAGTGCTGTGCCTCTCGCTGCGGCCTGGTGCATGAGCAAACATCTCATTCAGCACTGACACCGGGACGCGTGCGATCCGGCGCCGAGGCAGCCAGCCCTCGCATGCACCTGTTGCACGTCATGTCTGCCCTGAACAAAATGGGCCCTGTGCCTGCATGCTGTGCTCCAGCCCACTGTGCTTATAAGCATGAAGTAATCTGTTGATCAGTTCACGAGGAGCCTGCACGTTCTCGTGCACAAACAGGCTGATGCACTGCAAGCCATGCCGTAAGCCGCCTCTGAGGCGTGGCTCTCAGATCAGGCTGGGCGGCATGTGGCCAGCTGCTGGCATCCACCAGAACGTGAGGGTTTTGTGGGTATGCAGATCATCCCAGACATCCGGGAGCGGACAGAGCTGGAGATGATCGGGACGCCTCTGACGCACGCGAGGTACCTGCGCAGGCACAAGGGGACCTATGGGCCGGGCATCAGTGCCCGGGAAGCCACTTTCCCGGGCCCTGTCACTCCCATCCCGGGGCTCTATGGCTGTGGGGACTCATACATGCCAGGCATCGGTGTGCCAGCTGCAGCAGCCAGCGGCATGATTGCAGCCAATACACTGGTCTCGGTGCCAGCGCACTTCAAGATGCTGTCAGAGCTGCAAGTGTGATTTTGAGGTGAGCGCCATGTAACCCAATCATGCTGCGGCCATGGCTGCTGTCGCACTGGGTTGGGCCTGGCTTGCATGCTCGTGATCACGTCGGAGCAACGGCGCGCCATGGCACCTTGGCCAGCATGCAGGATTTGCAACTGCGGTGATCTGTCCGTTACTGTATGCGGTACGCCCATGCGCGCGTGTATGCATGCGTGTCAAGGAGAGGTCATCAACGCCGTGTGGACGATACGGCTGCTGCACCGGGTGCAGCCCCTGCCGAGCAGAACAGGGGCAAACCAAGGCCAGGCGTAGCAATGCTGGCCATATGTATGACAATTCACGCAAGGCCGTCGTGCCAGGCCTATCATTGCGCTAGGTTTGCGACGCCAGTGCACAGTTGTGCGCGGCCACGTCGTTGTTGGCACCACGCCACAACCGCCAATTCAGCATTTAACCTGCATCGCAAGCTGCTCGCAACGCAAACTAAGGCGCCGTTTGAGCGCCACAGAGCCTTTGTACCACGCTCTTGTGGCAACATGCCTCGTATGCCGCTGAATCTGTCTGCCGTCTGATAGAGTGCCAGGTCATGAGTAACAACGCCATCGATACATTGCGCAACTGACTCGACAGCCTATGACATCTCGTTAAAGAACATATGCATTTATAAATCGACAAGATTTCAGGCGCTGTGTCCGTGCTCGACACCACCACGCCAGGGTACTGCATCCTCAACGAGGAGCAGGCGCAGCACCAGCGACGCCGTTGTTCGTGGTATCAGCTGCCTTCAGGGCTCACAAACATTCAGGTGTGTCTGAATTATTCGTTAGCATGCGAGTATTGCATACAGTGTTGTCGCGTGCACATCTGCCGGAAAGCCTATGAGCTGGTATTACCGCTGGGACCAGCCTGGGCAGACTACAAACACTACACAGGTAGCACTTGACTCATCAATATATGTAATTGCTCACCAGTGCGTGTATCTGACGCGCCCATGAGGCGCTACCTTGTGTTTTCAACATGCGATGCGCCACAGCTGATGGCTTTGTGCGCGCCAGCTGCCGCAGCTACATGATGATTATTGGGCTAGTATCTTCTCCAGTATATTTGTCAGTGCTTTGGGATAGTGTAGCGTGCTATGTGGGGCTGCGCCCGGTTTGTTGTTAGCGTGTTGATTCTGTGCCGAGCGCCCTGTGCCAAACGATGCTAGGTCGCCGACGCAATATTTAAGCTGATTTGATGTTTTATTATCCCTTTTCATCAAAGTTTCAGCTTCATGGTAGCCCTGCGTTGCTGAGCCCATGTGCTGTGGCGAACTCGTGTCCAGTTCAACTGGACGGTACGGCTTCATTCACCGCAGACGATCGGCGTAACATGCCCGCTGCCGGTCAACAAGGCATGAAGTAGTTGCAACTCAGGCCAGCGATGTTCGCGGCAGACTCACGTCGTTGTTGCGCTGCAGGGAAGAGACGACCACCAGCCTGAACGCACGATGGGCACAGAGGCGGTTCGGACAGACACTTTCCTGAGGGTACGCAGCAGCCATTACTGTCGCTACCAAGCATCATGATCACGGTTTAGCTGTCGCTGCCAGCGGTTGCGGCACCCTCATGCCACATCCACCTGCCAACACAGCCCTCAAGCCCTTGCCAATCCCCACCTCACGCTGACCTGCTCCTGCAGGGGCCGTACTCAATCGACCGGCTGCACCAGCGCCTGCACCAGCGCAGCCCGGGGCTCAACATCGATGCGCTGCTGTCGCCAAGGGACGATGTCCGCCTCGGCAGCAGCCCCAACCCCCGGGTGTCGCTGTCGGGCCAGCACGACACACACCCCCCCACGTCCCCGCCCCTCTGCCGCAGTAACTCTGCGCTCCCGATGCCGACCACCACGGGCCGCGCCGCCGTGCCATCGCTGCTCACGACGTCCCCGATGTGCATGCAATCCGCGCTCAGCGACCTGTTCAACCCCGACAGCGTGAAGCGCTCGCGCCTGGAGGACGTGGAGGCCTTCATGACCGGCGCCAAGCGCTCGCGCCAGGACGATGCCCATGAAGGTGCCATGCCAACGCCCGCTGCCGCCGCAGCCGCCGCTGACCCGGACCGCGTGCCCGCCTCCGAACTGCGCCGCGTCGGCCGCATCCCCCAGTCCGAGCTCAACCTGAAGCTCACGCCCGACATGGAAGCCGTGCGTCTCCCACCCCCCTCCCCTTCCCATCGAACCGCCTGCGCCGGACGCGCGGGTATCTGCACTGTGCAGATCATCATGTACGTAGCAGAGCCTCTGCTCAGAGGCTGCCGGCGTGTTGGTGCAGTCAAAGCGGCGTCCCATATTCGGCGGCGGCGGCGGCCTCGGGACGTTCGACCCATCCCTCAGGAGCCTCGGCGGGTTGTTTTCGGCGTCCGCGAAACCCGGGTCTGCCCGCGCGCACGACACCCGCCTCGGAGAGGTCGCGCACCACCTCTCGGCGGCCTTTGACCTCCTGACGCAGCCCGAGCAGCAGCGCGTGTGCGGCCTCCTGAACCAGCCGAGCATCGGCAGCTGCCTCGACACGCTGCTCAGCGTCGTGTCATCGGCTTCCGACGCGTCCGACGCAGCGCCTTTCGCGCCCCCAGCGCACGCCTCCGGCTTGGACGCGGGCGTCATGTTCCCGACGACCGCGCCGCTGCGCATGGAGAGCTTCGCGGCGCAGGGGCCGTCCGACACGTTCACCAACCCGCTGCACACGCTCGGCTCCTCCCGGCTGTCGCCGCGTGTGACGCTCGGGTCGAGCAAGCTGACGCCCCGCGAGGTCGAGTCGATGCCGATGCAGGCGCCCACGCTGGTGGCCTCCCGGCCGCAGCACAGCAAGGAGTACGGCTCAGCACTGCTGGACCAGCTGCAGGAGGCGCAGCGCGCGTCCAAGCGGCGCGCCGCGTCGTATGCAGATGAGGGGCCCGCCGCCCGGTTCCCCTCGCCGCGCCGCCGGAAGACCGGCCCCCCGAGCAGCCGTGACAAGGTGTGGGACCTGCTGACGGCATACGAGAAGAAGCAGATCCTCGCGGACCACATGAGTGCCGCGGAGGGCACCAAGGCTCTGCTGGAGCGCCGCGCGGAGCAGCTTGGCTGTGAGGTCGTGGACATGACGGATGAAGACGACTGGGACATCGGGTTCCGCCTCACAGAGTGCCGCGCCACATCGGAGCCCCTGCCGAAGCCGAAGAACTGCTCAATCTGCCTCCGGTGCGCCTCATGCCAGCCAGAGTCTTCTCGTTGTATGTCACGGCAGGTGATCTGTTCAAGGCACTTGCAGGTGCTCTGTTCATGCGTGGGGGTGAAACATGATGGCAGTCCCGTGCAACAGCAGCTGTATTTGGCGTACAAAGTGAGATAGCTGCGCTGTACCAGTATTCGGGCGCAGCTGTCTCACTTTGGAGTGTCCGACTGGCAGTCCATACGAACCATATTTGCATTGCTGGCTCATTGTGCATGGCATGCAGGAACGGAGTGGTGCTGCACAGGCATAGCTACTACTGCCGTCGGTGTGCGCAGCTCTATCGTGCTATCCACCGAAAGAAGACAACACTGCAGAACGACGGCCAGGGCGGGAGCCAGTAGGCATGTGATTGCCGACATGTCGGCTGGATCTGCCAAGGACTGGAATTGTACTTATGGCACTGGATGATTCGACTGAACACAGCAGGGATGTGTATTGTTTATGCAGCTGCTGGCCGTGGTCACCACAGAATGTTGCCTATGATGCGCTTGGAGAGGTGGAAATGCTTGATACGAGCGCACGTTCTGCTGGCTTTGGCGCCAGCTCTTCTATTGTTTGTTTGCGTGACCAGGTTGGTTTTTTCCCTATGCCGGGGAGTGCTGCGTCCGAGCTACTCCAGGCGCTGTCCTCTTAGATGCTCTATCTCATCATCAATATAGGTTTTTTAAATGACGAAACTGCACCAGAGCTCGGCACCACTCGAATGTAGCACTCTGTTGCTGATCCGCGATGTCATGGCAGTCAAATACTCGTCAGAGATGTGCTCAAAGAATTCATGCGTGGCATATGCTTTCCAAGTGCGTTGCTCTATCACTGCGACCTCAGCCCAGGAGCATCCGAACGTGTGATGCTATTCGCGCGGCCCTAAGGATGAAGGAGGCGACAGGTAACAAGGCAGTCTGTATCCGAACTCCAATCACTTTGTTCATGCTGGGACACTCGCGTCGTGGCGTGTCCCGTGCCATAGGGAGGGTAAACCTCTGCCGCGCTGACCATCCAAATGCATTGTCCCTTCGCTGCGATCGTGCGCTGTAGCGCAAGCACTGCATCACAGAGACTCCTGAAACAAATCAGACACTACTTTTCTGACATATGTTCCACTGTTAGTCTGGTAGCAAAAGAAAACGCGTCAGACGCGCGTTTGTGGTTTCTTCTCCTGTGCGCTTGCCTCATAACTGAACATCGAGCAGTCGCTCCCGTGCCCACCTCGTACTTCAAAGATCTACCCGCTGAGCTGTTGAAAGCGCTGTGTACGCTGACGAGCATAGTGGGCGTTACTGGAAATGGCTTTGTGATGTCTCGCATTCAGGTACCGAGGCAGTGGATGGCATTCACTGCTAACTAGGCTATCAGCAGTAGTTGGTGATTTCAACTACAAGGTGCGTCCTGTGGATAGGGGTCCCAGCTGCGCTATTCGTCATGCCTGACGAGGTCCTTTTTGCCGGACTTCTTGTGTCGCTTCTGTTTCGGAGACCGCAATGAGGCATTTCCAGTGTTTTGCATGAGTTTTCAACCTGTAAGGTGGTTGTCATTGCATCCTGTGCAATTCATGCGGACAGTGAATGTAGGAGCGCTGATGGCAGGTGAAGGTATGGATAAGCCGTACAAACTGCGTTTCCGGCATTTGAGTGGAGATGTGGGTCCCCTCACGTTTCAAGAAAATAGCACCGTGTTGGCGATGAAGAACCAGATATGGGAGGACTGGCCAACAGAAGAGCCTCTCAGTTCATTGGTGTGCTTCGTACACCATGCAAACATGCAGCTTCATTGAAACATAGACATTGCATTCAAGCATTTTGACGTGATCAGCCAGCAGCAGAAGTGGGCCATCTGTTTCATGTCAAATATGATCATCTAATGTGGTATGCAGAAGCCTGAAAGCATTCAGTACTTGCGTATTATGTACCAAGGCAAGATCCTCCAAGACATGCAAACAATATCGGACTTGAAGCAGCTGCCAGGTGAAATCGTTCCAGACAGACTGGTCACTCTGCATCTGGTGATCGCACCACCGGGGCAGCTGACAGGGACTACAAGTCGCAGAAAAACCAATGACAATGCGGAACCCTCATGTTGCTGCATTCAATGACGCTCGTATGAATTTAAGCATAATCAACAGGGGCGATGTTAGCATGTTGCCCTGTCTCTTGTTGGGACTTCTAGGGTACAGATTCAGCGGTGCATGATGGTTCCTCCAGGTATGGGGACCATTCTTTCTGGCCAGTGTTTGTCTGATGAATCGGTAGAGGTTTTCATTTCATGCTGATGCAGATGTCTGTTTGTGCATTTGGTCCACGTCGCTATGGCTCAGCATCAGCGCAGCACGTCCATTGACGTCGTAGTGTGTCTCGAATGTCATGGACATCGAGATCTATCAGTGCTTATAGCGTTCTTGCTCTAGGTAGTATGGGACTGATAACGATGCCGCGTTACATTGTCACCCCACCTGTGTTACGTTGTAATTCTTTGCGTAGGCACAGAGACTCATCCGACATGCTCGGGAGCGCCATGTCCAGGCACCAATTTACTGAGGACTTCTGCCGTGACAATGGCAGTTATTTAGCCTGGCATTTCTGCCATCAGGCTTTGCATGTTGCTGTTGATCAAGTATTGTATGCTTCTGCCATCGTGACATGTATAGTTGTCCTCCTACGAGGAATGTCTCGCAGTTCGGTCGCGGAAACAAGCGGACTGTGCAGCTCTGTAGCTGCCTGACACAGCCTTCACACATCGGCGATCACCCAGCCTCCACGGCGAATGAGGAAGTATACATGGACGAGCGTGCGCGCCTTCTATGCGTAGTGTGGGGCACGCGGTGGCGATTTGTGCGAGCCAGGACCCGGCGCTGAGTTTGAACGCATGCGCCTGTAGACACACACAGCAACTCTGTCGCGGATTGACCGCTCCGACTTCCGCATAGGAGGGACGTCCACGTTGGACACGATAACATTTTCAGTGGAGTCCGGGCTGGCTGTTTCTTTTGAATCATTCGGCTGATCGGAATTCAAACCTCCATGTTCGCGACGTCCGCATGTCTCCCATCTTATCGGGGCTGATCTTAACGCGAAGCATTGGATGTTTTTTTGGCGGGAATCAGACTTCAGCCTTGATACGATCATTTTCTACCGGCGTTGAGGTGGGGTGTGCTTTTCTTCGGGATGAGACCTCTGTTGCGATCGTTAAGAGCCACTGCCCGACTTGGCAGTATTTGTGCGTGCAGAACAGTCCATCATCTGAGGCGATCTTTCTCTCAACTGGACATTGATCGTTTCGTGTCGTTGACGGGAGACTCCAATCCGATCCATACCAGCACAGCGCGGGAACCCATTGTTCCCGGCCTGTTGGCAAGCTCCCTCTTCCCAGCTCTCATCGGAAGCAGATACCCTGGGGTTGTATATGCGAAACAGGATCTGAAGTTTGTTCGCCCCATAGCGGTAAGCCCCGCTACGACAGATGCCTCAGGCCCACTGTGACCTACGCTACAACGCAATTTTACAATTGTGTGTGCAGGTAGACCAGCCCGTACTTGTTTCTGTCAAGGTACTGCAGGTTTCACGCCGGACTGTTCGCTGGGATACGTTGCTGCATCTGCATGATGGCAGTGTTGCCATAGAAGGACAAGCTCTATCAGTGTTTCGTCCCAAACATCATGTCGACATCGACGGCGGGCATCTCTGATGCTGTACATGCTCGCATTTTCGACCAAAAGAAGCCAGTGACAGCACGCTGGATCTGCTATGAGCACATGTGCAACATGTGCACAGCTCAAGCACTGCTCCAACAGCTACTGAAGGACCATGGAAGCAATGTCACCGTCACACGCCTGATTGACGGTGAGCCCCTCGCGCATTTCTCTGTCACCTGGCTGCTGACATGTTTCCTGTCCATGTCAGCTTGATGCCCAGCACTCGCTGGTCAGATTACAGTGAGTACCGGCAGTCCCTGTGAAGCGCTTTCGTCAGCACCGCTCTGTCAGACAGTGCATGCTTCATCTTGCTAGGCGATTTGTAGGTGAATTCAAAGATAGTGGGCATCGCAGAGTGAGCATGGTGTCCGATGAAAAGGCTCAGCAGCTCCGCGACACAATGTCCAACGTCATATGTGATCAGATCTATGGGGTCGCGCCTGCAATGGGCTCTGCAGATCCGACATCGCTCATATCTGCGGACGTCGAGCAAGCCCGTGTGATGATGTCGGCGCTGCTCAGCAGCACAGCCTCTGCACAGGTGTGACTAGTTATGATCTGTGGTCCAGCTGGCTTTCCGTTGTCTGCTGCTGCGCAGCTCGTTGCATTCATTCTGTTGGAAGCGACTTGTTGATGGCCTGGGATTTGGTGACATACCGTGGCTGCATGTGCTGCGCCCCACCCGAGCATGCATGCAGGCACAAGCGTTTGCAGACAATGCATGCAGCATGGTGAAAGGCAGCCCGTGTGCACGCAAGCGGGGGCCGCCTGTGGGAGCGACAGCTGGCCCTGCGCTTCCTCCCAGGCCCAAAGCAAAGTCTGCTCCCGCTCGAGAAGGGGCGCAGCCTGCCAAGGCCGCGGCTGCAGTAGGCAGTGTGAAATCACCAGCCAGGGCTGCATCGGTGGCTACTGTAGCAACTAAAGCGGGTGTGAGCCATCTGCTTGACACCTGCCGGCTATTGCCATGTGCGTGGAGGCTTCATGGGCAAGTCTGTGCCCGCTGGGCTGCTCGACCGTCAGTGAAGCAGGATGAGCGATGGCAGGGTCAGACTTACCACTGGCTGCCTAGTTGCTCCTTGAGGCTCCTCAGCGAATGCCGCAAATGTGGCTGTATCCGTCCGTGCCCGCAGCAGATCTCCTGCCTGTGCAAAGCCATGCATTCGTACACGTGGCGGCAGTTTCTGGGTGACAGGTCAAAGAGCGTGTTGGACATACATGTGCAGAATCCGCTTCAAAAGAGCAGCCCCAAGCAGCGTCCAAACCATCACCTGCAGCACCTGCAGCAAAGAAAGGCGGTGCTCTCGCCGCCTCGTTCGGGAAAGCTCCTCCCAAAAAGCCGAAAGCCGACAGGGCTGCCGCAGCCAAGGAGGACGCAACCAAGGCGGAGCCTGCTGTCAAGGCTGAGGTAGAAACTCCTGTACAGCCTGTGCCCGAGAAGATTCCACCGACTGTGGCCAAGCCGGCAAGCAAACGAAAAGGCAAAGCTCAGGTGTGTTCCTTGACCGATCACAGCCTGTTGGCAGCGCAAGTATTTGATGCTCTGCCGGGGTGTCAACCCGGGCACAAATGACCATGGCCTCTGTCAGGTGGAATGAGGTCATCTTCGATGTATTCTACTGGTAGCCTTTTCACTTGCACGTACCTTCATCATGCTCTTGTCTGCTCACGGGTTCGAGCGGTGATGTTCAGATTTTGGACTCGGATGATGAGGGGGGGCCTCGGTCCAGTAGCGAGTCACCGTTGCCATCACGGCCATTGCAGGCCAAGCGGCCAGCCCAAATCATTGACGACGATTCAGAAGACGACTTCGTTGCACCAGCACAGCCAGCAGCTGGACCAGGTAATGCTCTGATGGCATGGCCCGTCCACAAGCACATTCTTCTTCAAGGCTTTCCCATCACATGTACTTTGCACCTGCGAAAGTTGAGTTGACTTTTGATTGCGTACTGTATACATCCGTTCTGCACGTGGCTTGTGATCATGACCTCCATGAACAGCTTGACGCGATGCCGCCAGGTTGTCATGCATGTGAAAGTGAAGATGTAGCTGGACATGCAGCGGCCAAGCGTGAGCCGAAGCCAGAGGTTGATAAGAAGCCTGCGAAAAAAGCGAAGGCAGCTCCTGCAAAGGCCGCTAAAGCTTCCAACGTGAAGGCTGAGAAGCAGCATGAGCCGTCAGAGGTGGTTGTGGCAGAAGCAGAAGAGCCAGTGTCAGACCCTCCAGAACAGGCTCCTGCGGCTGCGGAGGTGATGTCTGACCGGTCCAACCACCAGGAAGTGACGACACGGGAGCACCCCGAGTATGGCATGCCTCCACATCCAGATGCAGAAATCACGGTGGTGGGTAGCAAGGCTTTTTGGGAGTACATCGACGACAAGGGTGCCGAGGTCTCGGTGGTGTGCTTATGGAGCACTTACTTTGTCACACTTTGTGCTCGTGCTGTACTGGAGCATTGTTGGCGTGCAGGTGGCCATTGCAAAGCATGCAAGGGCGAATAAGGCGGCTCCGGTCAAACAGGAGGCGACACATGCAAAGCGGCCCCAGCCAGACACACAGCATCCTGGCACTGGAGCATTGGAGAAACCGGCAAAAAAGACAAAAGGATCAGGCAAGAATGCAAAGGCAGCTTCTGGCGCTGGTGACATCCGGTCCATGTTCGGGAGAAAGTAGGCACCGCAAACACTCGTGCCTCACACCGCACACATTTGTAATACTATTGTTTTCATGTTGCTGTCCATAAGCTTGGTTGCAATTATTTCTACTACCCATTGAGCGAAAATCTCTCTGCTCAATGACATCCCCAAGTGCAGACAACATGAACCAGCGAATATACCCTTGACTGCACGTGTCATGAAGAAATCGTAATTGTACCTAAAGGCAATGGGCCTGTGGGACATCGTCATGTACTGTCCCACAGGGAAAAGTGAGCTAATATTTACCCGCTGGCCGCTTATGGTTCCTCAGTAGTGTGTATGCCATCACCAGTTCGTGGATCTTGCAAGCAACGACTGATGCACTCCCCGATGGTGGCCCGCTGACTCATATGCATGCCTAATTGCAGGCAGCAACACCCGCCGCCTCCTTCTGACGAGTGATCAAGAGTCAGTGCCTGCACAGATGCACAGCAGTCCAAGCATGTTTTCCTTTCAGCTGGACTGCAGCCAACGCAGGGAGGCGCGTCACACCCGCAAAAGCCAGCGCAGGTGACACAGATCCGAAGCCGCCACTGTTCTCTTGCCCAAGGCTAGCAAGGTCATCACAGGGCACATTCGCGGCAGCGGCCTCACTGTTCGTGAAGTCCAGCTCTCGCCTTACATCACACCCGTTGGGCTGGGAGGATGTCCCCGTCTGAGCGGGAGGTGTTGCCGAGACCTGGCCCAGTGTCGGCGTCTTCGCGCTGGGTGTCCTGACACTCGCAAACGCGACACTGGCCGGCGTGCCCCCGGACCGCAACAGCTGCACCTTTAAGCTCCTGTGCGCAGTCTCCAACTGCGACAGTTTTGAGGACTGTTCTTCATACCTGCACAACACCCCGCCATGCAGAACAGACATTCCATCACAGGGGTTGCCCGTGGGCCATCCAGTCGCTACAAAAACAAGGGGTACAGCAGGGCTCTTGTTCGTGTCAGCATGGTGACAACCAGACTGTGCTTTGCTACCAGACTACCGTCACAGCTGAACCCCAGCATCTGAGCACACCTCCTGTGCCAGTACTGAGCACTGTCCTGGGCGGTCGCGCCCTTGCCAGATCGCGCACTGTGGGCAGGGCTTGCGTCGGAGCCCATCCGAGGCTGAGACATCGCCGTCTTTGGGGTCAGGGGGCTGCGCGACGGCGGCCGATGCGCAGACGGGGCCGGCGTCAGCATGGTCCGCTTCGCCACCCGCGCGATGTCGTCCCCGTTACCCACAGCTTGCAGCTGCCTCTTCATCCGTTGGATGTGGGCGTGCACCTGGCTTCCGGGGGTGCCTGATGGCGCCCCTGCACAAGTAGGTGCCATCATGGCCCCCCTTATGATCCATTCGCACCACACCGCAGAGGCCAATTCTGCCACAAACACTGCGCAGCGTGAACCGGGGTCATACCACGGGTCATGCCCTCCAGCTCGGCCAGCTTGCTGGCAAAGTGCTGCTGCTCAGAGATGAGTGCAGACTTCGCCTCTTCGCGCTTGCCACGTTCCTCCTTCAGCTGCGACCTGGCGTCTCCCAGCTCCCGTTTCACCTGCAGGGGCCCTGATACTGGCTGCAAGGACCAGACAGTCTGCAGCAGCACTGCACGCTGTGCCGGCCTGCAGCTGCCACTTGATCACAAGCCCAGGTATGTTCAGATGCATGCGGTGTGCGCCGCCGTCCCTGCACTGCGCCGTTGCCACAGCAGATGTGATCTGACAGCCCTGCGTCGCTGAAAGTATGGACCCCTGGCATGCTGCTGCACAGATACCGGGCTTGCTGCACTCCACCAAGGTCCGCAGCCTATAAATATATAAGGCTGCTCTACCGGCTGAGGGTGCGCACTGCAGTCAGCTCAGCCTCCAGGGCGAGGCACTTTTCCCGGACCGCCGCGTAGTTCCGGCCGCCGCCGGAGTTCGGGGCAGCGAGGAGGTGGTGCGCAGCGGAGGTGCGGGCGATGTCGAGCTCGGCGACGCGGCCGCGCAGGTCGCCCACTTCGCTCTCCAGCTTGCTCACCGTCCGCCGGGCCTCCTCCCGCTCCTTCGCCGTCTGCGCGCTGCATCGCTGCATCTCCACCATGTCCCGCTGCAAGACACTCTTCTGATTGTATGCATGCAAATGGAGGTAGCCGTGTCCACAGGGGCATAGACGACGCCGGCGCTGAAAGCTGAATTGGGGTATGCCGCAACGGAACGATTCGTCTAGGTTGGCGATGTTGTCAGGGAGAGCACCTGCTGCTGTGCTGGGCACTTGCCAATGTATGTCCACACAAGGGCCAACGGCGCTGGAGGTACTGGCAGCAGCTACAGTGGCCTAGAGCCGCAAACCACGCCTCGGGCCGAATGTGCATGGACGGCTCATCATGCCGCTCCCTGACGCGGCATGATGAGCAGCACCAGACATGCAGTGTTCCCCGCGTGCAGTGGAATTGCAGCTGGAATGCATGCACATGCAGACAGCCGAGGAAGGATGGCGGGTGGGGGGCCTGACCTCTAGCCTTGCAGCTTCAGCCTTGGCGGCCGCGGCACCCTGCTCAGCGGCCTCCTTGTCTGTGGACAGCTTTGACAGCTTCGCCTCAAGCTTTTCCTGCAGCTTGGACGTCTTGCTGATTGCGTCCGCACCGCGGCGGATCTTCTCGTTGAGGTTCTCTCGCTCCCGTTCCAGCTCGGCTGAGGCAGACTTGAGCTCGCTGATTGAGCGTTCAGCGTCCGCTAGCTACAAACAACTCGTGAGGCTGACTTATGTACCACCCGGCACAAAATTCCGCACAACACACCCTTGCCTGTCAGGTGTAAGATATGATGGAGCGTTTATGTGGACCATGAACGCCAGGGACAGCTTACTGATGGTGCAGTACCATCCCATGGCACATACTGTGACTGTGGAATAGGTAGATGCGCACATCTGTCAAGACCTTGGCCATTGCGTGCTCATGCGCTGTTGCAGCCGCTGCTGCATCCTCCTGATGCTTGGCTAGCGCAGTCTGCATGTTTGTAAATGCAGCATCATGCGCCTCGCTGCTCACCTTGCCTTTCACAACCTACACCAACACAGTGGCATTAGATCCCAAGTCTAAATCCTTCAATGGCAGGTAAAGGCCATAGTACAGCACCTGTGCACGAACGTCGTCCACTTCGGATGCTGCAGCTGAAAGCTGAGACTTCAAGGCAGCTGCCTCGGCTTCACTTTCTTGCAGTCGACTCTGCAGGCTCTGGCAGTGCTGCTCTAGCTGTTCCTTGGCCTCGACGACAGCGTCGTGAGACTTCTTGTCAATCCTTGCATTGCTGTCAAGCGCAGCCATAGCCTGCACGGCCATGCCTGGTGCAGCCTGCTGGGGTCGCAACGCATGACTGTGGAGATGCCATTGAGATGTCATTGGCTCATGGCCCGACCACTGGACACGCACCTGCAGCTGAGACTCGAGAGCGAGCTTTTCACGGTTGACAGCAGCCAGCTTGGCATCCTTTGCATCCAGAGATGCCTGCTGCTTGTCGGAGTCACATCTCCGTTCCTTCAATTCCCTGGTGGCATCGTCACAGGCCTCCTCAAGCTGTTGCAGCTTCTTCTGGGCCGCCGCGCGCTCGGCCATCAACAGATTCTCCCTGCAACTCTTCCATACGTTCATTGGACAGTGAATATGAGCTAGGGTTCCAGTCCTGCGGCACATGAAGCTGTGGGAAACGTGATTCAGGGGAGAGGATGGGTGCTCACAAGCTCAAGACTTTAGCTTTCAGGCTCTCCATTGTGCTCATACGGTTGTCAGTGTCCAGCTGACCGTTGTGAACTTTTGCTTCAAATGTTGCAAGCTGTGCCTGCTGCGCTTCAAGACTGTGCTGAACGGAAACGAGCTCTTCACTAAGCTCGCTGATTTCTTTTCCGCGCTCGCTTTGTGCAGCCTTAAAGGTTCTCTCAGCGAAGCTTGCTGTGCTATTTGCTCTTGCAATCTGAATCTCCAATTCCTGCATAGATCAGTCGCTGAGCTCGCAGCGTCTCTGCTGTGCGAGATCGTCGCTCGGTACAGCTGAGGCACAGTTGCGCATGCCGAGCAAGTGCTGCTCAGGCTCGAGCAACGACGAACCTTTTTGCGCGTCAGAACTTCTTGGAGCTCTTTCGATGTGTGGTATGCGCGCGCCTTCTCCTGCTGCAGCAGGTCTTCTTGCTGCTGAAGCTCTCTGTTCTTTGCCTCGACCTGAGACGACAAACTGAACGCGTACTCGCTCTTCTGTTTCAGGAGCTGCATATGGGGGGTATGTGACACAGTGAATTGTCTTATCGCGTGATGAGCATGCACAATAACGCTCACAGGTAACCACCTTATTTAGCTTGTTATTCTGATCTTCCAGCTCATTCAAAAATTTTCCGCGGCCTGCGAGCTCCTGCAAATCAATCGAGGTAGCTTACTTTAACCGTTTAATTCATTTATTCTTCACATTTGGCTCTCCCCGGGCTGTGGCGTACCTGCTCGGCTATTTCCCTGTCGCGACGTTGCTGCGCGAGCTCACGTTTTGTGGCTATCAGCGTACTATCAAGATTGTCCATTTGCACCGTCTTCTGTTTGAGCTGGGCTTCGAGCTGCATGTCTTGCATGCTTATATACTGATCGTGTCGAAGGCGCGAGCCTGCCTGGGGAAGGACAACCACCTCAGCGGACATGCGCACCTTGCTAACGCTCGTTGAGTTACTGAAAATATTCATCTTGATTGAAAGGCCTGTGCAGAGCGTGAACGATCACCAGAGGAAAGAGCCTGTGCTCGTTAGGCTCGAATTTATCGTCTCAAATCAAACGTAGACCGGCGCAATGCTGTGACCATTGGTCGTGCTTACAACAGTAGTACTGAAGGCGATAATAGTGTTGGCGATAGTGGTGACGAGCGTGGGCTGCTCTGGTGCGGCGTTGCTGCATTCGTTGAAGACAAGTCGCGTTGTCAACAACGTCTGCTATATGCATGCGCAGGCTTTATGAAGTACTACCCGATTATGTCAGCATAGCGGGGAGCGGCCACTTCCGATTACCACGTCTGGCTAGCATAAGCACCAGTCGGATAACTTTTGCTTGTGACCGGTACGTGAATCACAATGCTTGACAGCCGCGTTCGGCTGCGAAGTACCGGCTGACCACACAACATCGGCACAGAATGTGCTGCGGTACATTCGAGGCTGAAACTGGCATGCTGAACTCTATACATTCTCAAAGGAACCGCTATCCGCCATGATTAGCAGCATGGCTGAAGAAGTGCAGCGCTTGAAGCAGATGAGAGCCATAGTGCTGCACACTTGGGACGGGAGAACACTGCAAGCGTCCTTCAACGGGACATTCTGGGAGCTGCTCCCAAAAGATCTAGGCATCGAGGAGGCAATACGGGTACTGTACCTGAGTCGCAGGCTGAACTATTGTGAACTCACAGAGCAGGCCACAAACTTGACGACATGCAGGCTCCAGCATGCTGCATTGAGGTCCACCCGGTCGCCGCCCCGGCATCCCAAGACTACATAGCTTTGCGGGTTCCGGTAGCAGCGATGTTTGTGCAGTTCAACATACGCACTCGAAAGATGGTAGCTGTGGCGCAGCACTGTGGAGTCAGAGAACAGCTCGTGATCATGAAGGTAGCACAACCAACGCCATCTTCACCGGTAAAACTCCATCACACCGTCCATGTGTCTAAAGAACAATAATGTCTTGCAGTGCACGCGCAGCAGGCATGCCTTCCAGGTCTCCGTCCGGCCACGCCTGTGGAAGGAAGGCAGCCTGGACTTCACAGTTTCACAGTCCAGGCGCATGCCAAGCCAGTGCTTGGCACAGGGAAGGCCATGTACACCGTCCAAATCGCTTGCTCCCCCATCTCCGCCCAGCCTGCTGGACCTGGCGCTGCGGTTGGCCACTGGATTCGCAAGCAGGTGCAGTGTGGTCTGCACAACGATGCTGCCCGCCTCTCCCCACGGCCAGTTGCTGCCAGGCAACTTGGCTCGCATGCAGAACGTGGTCACTGATGCCTCCCGCTGCCTTGCAGGGCACAAGACATTGCATGCCCCCTGAGAGCCACGTTCAGCACGTGGAAGGAGTGCGCAGCAGGCATGCGGCGCCAGGAGTGGCAAGCGCAGCAGTGGCACGACCGGCGGGTGCTGCAGTCATGCTTCTTGATCCTCTCTGACATTGCTCAGCAGGCGCGATGCGCACGGGAGGCTGCCAAGGTGAACGCAGCTGCAGCTGACGCCCTCTTGGCTCAGTCTTTCGGGTGCTGGCGGGGCCTCATGGCACAGTCGCGGCGCGATCACAAGGCCCATGCATTCCTGATCAAGCAGAGCGGTCGCCTGTGTTTGTCTAGAGTGATGTGTGGCTGGCAGGCGCTGTGCTGCGCCAGGCAGACCCGCCGGCTCATTGCCACCAATGCCGGCAGCTTCAAAGACAAGTCGCTGGTGACCCGCTCATTCCAGGCTTGGCGAGCACACGTGTTGGCCAAGCTGGAAGCACGCTGCACAGCGGCACGCATGCATGACGCGCAGAACCGCCGGTCGTGCACGCGCGCTCTGCGGAGCTGGTGGGAACTGTGCGCGCGAGTGGGTGTCGGCCGGGCGGCCTGGCTTGCAGCCCTTCGCCAGGTCACAGGGGCGCAGCAGCGGCAGCTGCTGGCGGCAGCCATCACGGCGTGGGTGTGTGCCCGGACCATGGCGGCCAACCTGCGGCAGCGCATCGCAGGCTTCATGCAGAAGTCCCGGCGCTGCAAGGCACAGGCGGCGTTTCGTGCATGGCGGCGGACGGCGGAGGCACGAGTGGTGACCTCGCAGCAGCACGTGGACGCCACAAATGCATGGCTCCTGCGCATGCTCACTCGGGCATTCGGGGCCTGGCAGCATGAGGCGCTCGCGGCGAAGCGAAGACAGCGCCATGCCGCAGCCTGGTCCGACCGGCTCAAGGCCCGCGCGATGGCCGCGGGTTTCTACGCCTGGGTCCACGCAGCAGCCGCCCAGCGGCACCATCACAGGCTGCTGCAGGGTGCGCATCCTCCAGGCCAGTGCACTGGTGCCAGCAGCACTGCCAGCGTTCACTTGCTGCACGAAGTGTCTTTGCGGAGGAAGAAGCGCTCTGAGCGCAGTGCCTGTAGGCCATACGTGCGTACAGAGAAGTGAGCCCGTGAGTGGTCGCACGCAGGTATGGTGTCCAGGCGCGCGTTCAAGGCTCTCCAAGCGGCGTTTCATGCATGGAATTGTTGGACTGTGAGACACAAGCAGCTGCGAAGAAGGTTGCTGCAGCTGTCAGGCCGCATGCGAACGCACAGGCTGCGGGCCGTGATGGCGGCATGGCATGCATGCGTCAATGCGCAATCCCGTGTTGCGACGTTTGCAGATGCAGCAGGTAGGGCTGGCATCCAGCGGTGGTACTGGGACGTCTGGAAGGCCAGGGTCTTGACGAGGCGGGCCGACATGCGGCAGCTACATACCGCACAGACATACTTCCAGTCACGAAGGTACGGCCTGCCGGCTCCAGCTGGGAACAACGAGTTACCTGGCAGAGGGTGCACCTGCAGAGTATCTCCTCGGGGCTGCGCCATGGGCGTGCCGCAGCGGGCACCATGTGTTCAGACTCCTGATCTAGCAAGCCTGCAGCCCTGTGTGCCGGCTGCAACACCGGCCGCGCCTGCAGGAGGTGCCCGCCTTTCACGCACATTCATGTGCAGGACGGCGTCTGCGTTTAGCCTGTGGCTGCAGATCGTGAGGGCCGCCAGGGGGCTGAGGGCGCTCGGCAGGTGCTGCGAGGAGCGGGCGGCTCTGGCCGTGGCGGCCAAGGCTGTCGTGCGCTGGCGCACGGCACGCAGCAGCCGCGTACGCCGTGCGGCAGTCTGCCAACGCGCCATGCATCGGCGCCGCTCCCGCATTGTGATGCTGGCATTCTCTGGCTGGGTGTGTGAGTGTTCGTGGAGGCGGCGCACGCTGCCCGGACTGCTTCGGGCGCTGGCCCGGGTAGACAGCAGCCGCCGTGCGGCCATGCTGCGCGCATGGCGCAGCACAGCAGCTCGAAGACGGGCCTCTCGAGCTGCGGCGCAGAGCTTTGCGCGCAGGTTACGGACAAAACGAATCCTTGTGGCATTTGGTGCGTGGCGAAGCTGCGCCAAAGGCGCGGCAGCGCTAAGGGCGGCGCTGCAGCGGTTGGCCCAGAGCCTACATGCACGCGTGCATGGCCACCTGGCGACAGACACTCTGCAGGTGTGCAGTGCTGTCCCAAGGCCGCAGTGTTCAGGTCCCGCTTGGGTAGCCGTTCTGCGCGCGGCAGGCTGCAGACGCGTGGTGTGCAGGTGTGGCACGAACGGGCGCGGAGCAGACGAGCCGTGATCGCGCACACCGCGTCTGCTGACAAGCGGCAGAAGTTCCGCCTCAGGCACCAGGCGCTTCATGCGTGGGCGCGACGCGCTCGCGCCACCCGGCAGCAACTAGATGCAGTGCGCAGCCTGTGCGCGCGGCGGCTTCTGCTGAGCATCCGCTCGGCGTTTTGTGCTTGGCGCCGGGCAACTGCGCGGCAGTGGGCTGTGCGGCGGCCGTTCCATGCGCGGCTTGCATGGGTCCTGCGGCGTCCGCCGGAGGCCCGAACAGACGTCCGCGCCGTGGTGCTGGCAGAGTGGCAGAAGCTGTCGCCCAGCCGCAGCACCGATGCAGTGGCAACCTGGGCCGCAGCCGGTGCCGCCCGGCGGCGGAAGGCCGTGCTGTTCTGCCGGTGGGCGCGCCGCGCCGGGGAACTTCAGCAGCAGCGGCACCTGCTGCATAGCTCGCGTACAGTGGTGGCTGAGGGCACGCTGCGGCGTGCACTGGAGGCATGGCGGGCCGCCGCATCCGCCTCCCGTGTGGCACACGTGCTGGAATACCAGGCGACGTGCTTTTGGATCAAGCGGGCGCTTACCAATGCATGGATAGAGTGGCGGCAGTGCGTGTGCGCGCACGTGGCACAGAGGCGTGAGCTCACACGGGCAGGGAGGATTCACTCGGGGCGAGTCCTTGGCAGGGCATGGGGGGCGTGGCGAACGGTGGTCGCAGTGCGCGGCTCGGCAGAGATGCAATTGCTGCTCGCACAGCAACGGAGGCTACGGGAGCTGCTGTTGGACCTCAGCAGAGGGGGGGCGCCGGTGGCGACCTGTGGCAGGGGCGGGTCGCAGGCGGCAGAGGCGTGGGCATACCGGCATGCGTGGAGGGCATGGCGGGCGGCCATTGGGCAGCGGAACAGTGCACTGCTGCAGGCGGAGCGCCTTCAGTGCAGGCTGCGCCGGAGGATGCTTGTGCTGTGCATGCAAGAATGGTGCAGCGTCGCAGAGCGGCAGAGGCATGCGACCGCGGTGGTCACCGGGCGGATGGCGCTCGTGCTCGACCGAGGTAGCGTCTCTGCTCAAGCAACAGCTTGGACGATGTGTTGTGGACACACTGCAGGGTGGTCGAGCGTAGGCTGCATGAGGCGAGGCGGTGACCTGTGCAGGGATGCAGGCTTGGGCCGTGCAGGAGTGGCTTACGGCTGCCGCGTTGCGGCGAAGAGGGCGCAGGACGGTGGCGCTTGCGCGTCGGCATGCACAAGCAGCCCTGCTGCGGCGTGTGGCTGAGAAATGGCACGCTTACTGCCGGTTCTGCCGCAGCCTGAGGAGCCTCACCCGCAGGTGCAGCGCCCGCGTGGCTGCGGCCCGGCTGTCCCGCAACTGGTGGAAGTGGAGACTAGTGACGACGGGCTCCTGTAGAGGACAGAAGGAGCTGGCGGCTCGAGAGGATTCGCCGTGCACGGCTCACATGCAGCCTATGCGTCCTCAGAGGGATGCTCTGGCACGCGTAGGCACTCTTCGGGCATGTCCAGCGGCAGCTAGGCTCCCGCACTGTGATGGTCCTGCAGATGCGGGACTGACGCAAATCCTGTTCCCATGGTAAGAGACGCCCCCTGTGTAGCCGCATTGCATTTGGGGCCGCCATCGGCATCGGAGGAATACACAGGCCGGGTCTGCATGCAGGGAGGAAAGATCGCGCTACTGCGGCAACGTGCAGACGTGTTTCCACCAATGGCGGAGGTGCACAACGGACGCGCAGCCCAATCATGAGGGTGACTGGGTGCCGTATGGCCACGGCAGCAGGCAGCGTTTGCGCCAGGCTGCCGGGCATCAGGGTTTGGTTTGCCGCTCGCCGTCTCCAGGAAACATGCGATGCTCAAACGAGCGGCTGCCCCATCGAGGGCCATGCAATGTTTACATGGGCCTGGCACAGCTCTGCATCAAACAGGAGGCAGCGTCTAGCTTCTCTGATGAATGCTCTGTGGGTCCACTGGAGCATCGGCATGGTCTCTGTGAAGGGAACACCCCATAGAAACCGAGGCTGCGTCACGGCCAAGCCGGACACTGCGACCTTCTGCCTCGTAGTGTGCAATGTTCTGTCCTGGATTAGCAAGGTTCAGTCGTCCTTTGAGAACGCCTCAAGATGAATTATGTTTCGGTGTACATACACCAATGACAAGATGCTGTAAGTGAGTATGAGATGGTGAAAACATTGCAATACACACGAGAAGGGTTTGCTTTGCCAACGTACGGCGACTTTAACATGACCAACAGTGTGGCAGCTGGATACTCTATGAACTGGTTGCCGATGACCATGTCACATAACAGCAGATGCCATACATGAGTTCATGGGGCTCGGAGAGACCACGTGGGATTCAGGCTTGTACAACAGATTAAAGATCAGGTGCCACAGGGCACCTGTGCTGCTTGAGCCAGGCCACCAGGACATGAACATGCTACCCCATGGACATAGCGGGACCTTGGTTCCATGCACTTGGGGACAAACATGAGCAACAAACATGGACTATCAGCTTTCGGCAAGGAGTGTGCAGCATTCAATGTGCTGTTCCATCCATCGCATTGTCATTCAGGGCACAGCAGACCACAGCTTTGGTGTGCCCTACATATACACGGATGTCCATGCCCTTCTCAACATCCCATAGCCGAGCTGTATGGTCAGACGACGCCGTGACCAGGTACGCCGCATCCACACTGAAGACCGCGTCCCAGACCCACTTGTTGTGCCCGACTAGCTCCTGCTCGAGCTGATAATTGTACAGGCTCCAGATCTTGATCGTCTTATCTGACGACGTTGTTGCTAGCTTCCTCACATCTGGGCTTATGAGGCATTTGAGTATGTAGCTGTCGTGTGCCTTGAGGCGGTGCAGAGGCTCAAAATTGGTGCTCTGCTTGCCGCCGGCTGTTCCGGTGCGCAACATGGACCATACAAAGCAGATGCCGCTGTTGTTTGCTGCCACAACCTGCACAGCCGCACTCTCTTCCACCACTGCGAGCAAGCGCACGTTGGCTCCTTCAACCGGAAGGCATCAACCCAGCATGCCACGGATGATGTGCTGAGTGATGTGGTAGCTGTCAGCGCATGAAGCGATGCTCGAGGGACATGCAGCTTCGTCGTGTGCCAGGCCGGGTGTTGGGGGAGCAGAGCCTTGGTGCAGCTCACGACATGCGGCAGCACTTTGGTGCGACCTGTGGGGGCCTCACCTGACTGCCATCGAGCGCAACTGACACGGAGCGGACGGCCACGTCCACTTCTGGCACGAGCTCACAGCTGCAGGCGCCTGCTGTGATGTCCCAGACACGGATGTTGCCATCCTGATCGCCACTGATCAGCTCGTTCTGGCCTTGCACGAGTGTCACTGTCGTGACAGGCGCACGTGACTCAAACTCCCGCTGAGCATCCCGGGTGCGTGTGTCCCAGATTTTCACTGTGCGGTCCTCTGATCCTGCAGTTGTCACTGCTTAAACAAACACCGGGCCATGGAGTGAGTTCAGTGGCCTCGCAATGAACCAGCGGAGAATACAAGCGAGCGTCCACATTCTGCGTAGTGTGCTTCAGATGTGGAGGAAACACAGGACGTGCAGTCAGCGCTGAGCACGCTGACATGAGCTGGGGCATACCTGAGTACAGCCAGCGACCCTCCTTGTTGAATCCTATGGCAGACACATTTCCCGAATGACCAGTAAACGTGAAGTAAGGACTGTTGGTGTTTGACTGGATGTCATATACTTTCACTGATGGGTTTCCCGCTGCAGCCAGCCACCTCTTGTCTTGGCTGATCTCCAACTTGTTCACATGGCTGTCATTGTGTGGGATTGTGCGCCAGCAGATTCCCGTCGTGGCTTCCCAAAATCGGATCGTGTGATCATATCCGGCCGTTGCCAGCACTAAGGAAGACATGGATCGACTGGCCTACGTTGGTCTGGTGGCGCTGACGACAGTACAGCGACTCGGACAATGGCAAGCGCCTGCAGCGATCATGCCGGCAGCAATATCAATTTCTGCAAGCCTGCAAGAGTATCAGCACAAGCTTTGGATGCTGGTGAGACACCGACAACTGACTGTGCAACAGTTAGATCAACGCTGTACGAGGGTGTATACATTGCTTGGTGTGAAAACATCCAGGAACGCGCACGCCTTTCTCCATACTGAGCGCCAACAAAACGTCGCTTACAAAGGCTCCAAGCATGCGCACCTCGGCGTCTAGAGCTGTTTGCTGGGATGGCCGTCTCGGTCGAAGCGCGTCGAGCGATAGATTGGAGCATGAGCGCGCAGGAGAGCGCAGCAGAGCAGTCCTCGCGCGCTCACAATGTTTCGTTGGTCGCAGATCAGGGCATCACATAGTCTGGGTCATTTGATCGTAAAGCGTCCTGAACCCCATCTGTTCTTGACTGACCAATCGTCACGTTTTGCATTATTTGGCGTTTGCAAGTGTGATTCGCGATCAACACGACTGTATTCGGCAGCTGTGCGACGTGCTACAAGTTGTGGAAGGCAATGGCCTAACCTTCTGTTGCCTACTCCTTCGTGCTGATCCACCCGACTGCCGAGTGGTATCGAGCGTGCCATCCATGCCGCAGTCTTGAGCACCGCGGGTCCATTGGCGCTTATTCCCCAAAAGAACATGTGGAAACAGCGCCTGTGTAGGAGGTCATAAGCTCTACTGCAAGTGTGACGTAGCTGTGTTCCTGGGCTCTGGGAGTGGGAAGGTCCTCAGGATGGACCATGCAGAGGAGCAGGAAATGGAGATGGAGGCACTGGAATCGATCCTGGGTGAAGATGGCCTCAGAAGTGTGATCCAATAATTCAGTCCAATTAGCTCTTGTGAAGATCTTTCCTCCGTGAATGTGACTCGAGCAGCTACGCAGCTGTGCCAGGCCTGCCACTCATCAAGCGCACTCGTTCCACGCATCGATGTTCTGCAGTGGCGCATGCCCGCCATCTCGTGCTGGTTGCCTGCAGAGTACACAGGGCCACCGCCCTCCGGCTGGAGCAGTGACCAAGACATCCACGCCATCAAACTGAGCTCCGAGTCAGAGGAGCAGCAGGCATGCAGCTGCGACCTGCTGTTCCAGCATACCGCCACATACCCCGAGGAACCCCCCTTGCTGAAGCTCAGCAACACCCGCGGCATGACCAACGCTGACATCGACAAGCTCACAGCTGTCCTGCTTGAGACCGCCGACGAGCACGTTGGCATGGCGTCCGTGTTTGCCATCATGCAGGCAGCGCAGGACTGGCTGGAGGCCAAGGTCGGCCTCGAGCAGGGTGAGGCGTCCCTCCCTGCACCTGCCGGCGCCGCTCTCTGCCCCACCGCCCCAGCTGCTGTCATGTGCACAGGGCAGTGATCATTGCATCTGACCAGCATGTTTGGCCCGGTTCAGGTCGTCCACGACGCTCGCCTGAGTGTGTGCTTTGCAACACTCGCTTTCCTGGCCTTCAGATCATGGTTTCTACCTCATTCGGCTGCTGTGAATTGCATCATGTGACTGCCAATCCAGCTCCTGTCGCAGCTTCACCCACATGCACCTGACCGGCGCTGCTGTGCAGAGGAAGACCCAGCGGTGGTGAAGAAGCGACAGGAGGAGGAGGAGGAGCGGCGCATTGCAGAGGCACGTGCGCATGGCACGCAGGTCACGCCCGAGACGTTTGCGGCCTGGAAGGAGGCGTTCGAGGCTGAGATGCATGCTGCCAAGGTCGCTGCCGGGGACATCGTGGAGGATGCCGTGGCACACACGCGCAAGACCGGGAAGCAGTTCTTCCTGGATAAGTACGGCGCAGGCGCGGACTCCCAGGTGGCGTCGTCAGAGCTGGACCTGGACGAAGAGGAGGAGGATGGGGACTACGAGCTGGGCCAGGATGAGGACGATGAGGTGGATGTGGAGGGCCTCGAAGAGCTGGACCTGGACGATGACGATGACGACTTCCTGAACCAGTACCTAGCGGAGCGGGATGATGAGTGACGGACGTGCTCCTCTGTTCGTTTGAATGAGAGGAGTTTTGGGACTCCTCTCCAGCATGATTCCACACGTATTGGAATGCACAGGCCGCACTCCACGTGAGGTGGTAGGCTTGGTTTCTGGTGGTACTTGCGTCACGTTTGCTCATTGGTGTCGGCACACTGGACGTTTCTCACAGCGATCAGTATGAATCTGCAGTCATGCGGGGCGTATCAGCAGCAGAGCAGTACACACGGTACTTTTGATGGATTGTTCAATGGTCCACACCATTTATTTTGTCACACCACGGCTTTCGTATACAACACGGAGTACCATGATTACAGCCAGGTTTACATGTCTGTGCACTGTGTGCTCCTTACGGCATCAACCGTTGTGTTACAAGTACATGAACAGCGTAGGTCAGTACACCTGTTCTCAGGTGACTGCGGCTACTCTGTCCTCACGTTTCCAATGCAGGCACATCATGCAAGCAAGTGTTACACTCTACTTCTTAGCGGCTTCACCGCCACCGCTCGGAAACACTGCATCAGCAGCGCTGTTCGGTGACCGCCCTGCAACGGAAGCATCATATTCCCCGGCGGTCGCCATTCCCTTGGAGGCCCTGCACACGCAGACACGCCATTTGTTGCTGCCACGAATGACTGCCATCAACAGGGCCTGACTCTCCAGGTACAGAGGGTGCAGTCCTCACACAAATGACTAACTGCGCCCGCCAGCTGCTGACTCGCACGAATGAGACAGTAGTCTTTGACTGCTCAGCCAGGACCGCTGAGGAGGGACACAACCTTGGCACAGACGTGGCATATACCGCCTCTGGCTAGCGCTTGTGAAACCATGTCATCGACGGCAGCTGCCAGTGTGGCCAGTGTGCACGCCAGGGAGAGTCTGTCAGTGGGACAATGTGTGTGGAGAGGGCGCACCAGGCCACCATGCCGCCATCCAGGTGGGCCACATCCCCCGCGAGCTTCTCATTGACCGCCCGGAAGGCAGCCTTGAGGGATCGTGACGTCTTGCCGTTGATGAAGTTGGCGGTGGGCCTCATGGTCCCACCGGTGTCACAGACCTGCAACACACGCCACCACCTCAGCAGCGCGGGGCCAGCCCACCGTACGTGAGGCAGGTGACCTGCATCGGTTGCTCTGCTCTGTGCGTGTGAGGCCTCATCTGGGTGTGCAGCTGCAGAGGCATTTGTGTGTGCAGAATGTTGCCAGGGGAGGCAGCGCCAGACTGGCTGGCATGGGCTGTCAGGTAGATGCACCTGCAGCCTGTCAGGTTGCAATAAGAAGAGCAAATCAAGTGCTTCCAAGAGGCAGCCTGCACCACCGGTGGTAGCTTGTGCATGTCAGCGTGACTGCAGGTGTCCAGGCACGCCTGCGAGTGGGTACCAGCATCGCGGCTGTTGATGCGCCACATCGCTGCGTGCATGCCAGGGGGGCGTACCATGATGATCTTCTTCCCGCCACACCTCGTCTTGATGTCCTCGGAAAAGTTGGCATTGGGCTCAACTGCTTGTACACCGTTAAGAGCGTACGCTGCGCCCCGCAGGAATGATGCCGGGGTGGGGTTGCTCCAGTCCATGCGCTGGAACAGTGGGGCGCTGACAGCACCAAGGATGGACGACTTCTCGTACTCCTCTTTAGGCCGTACATCAACGATGACCCAGTCCCCAGAATCGACCCGGCTCTGCGCCTCCTCCGGGGTGAGAGACTCCAGTTTGCTCTCCATGAGTTTGTTCCACATTACGTCCCATGGGGGCATGGCCGAGGCATTGGCAGCTGGGGCCCGGATGGTCGCCTGCATGCGAAATGCGAATCGACAGTGTGTGATTACCTATGGCAATCAGCCATGGCGCCACCATCGTCGTTATCGGTGTTTGCGTGATCGAGCAGGTGTCAGACTTGTTGAGGCGATGGGATCCGCTCGCCAGAGCTGAACGAGAGGGACCGCCCAATGCTCGACATGACAGAATAATCAATACGAGTTGCGCATTTGGCCGTCTCGCTGCGATACTGAGATGGTCAGCGACGTGGGGGTCAGTATGGATGCATTTGTGGATTTCGAGTGGATCACGTTCTGGCTTGCGAGTGGCCATACCTTTGGGCGAAGCACCACCTGAGGCCCAATATTGCGACCTGTATGACAAAATGCAAATCTGAGCAGGCTTGCGTGCGCCTTAACCAGCTGCTGTGGCATGCGACAAGCGCGAGCCAGGCACTTCCGTGATCGCAGCACTCGGGTATATTCGTCTGTTTCAAGACCACGCAGAGAAGTACTCCCCTGAAGCTAAACAACACCGCCTGGTGTGACTCCATGGAGAGAAGGCGTACCACCGCGCTGTGTGTTCAAACGGAGCGACATAGCCAGTAGGGTCTTGGAAGCACGTCACGAACAATCTGCAGGAAATTTACCTCGACCACATGAAAGCGTGACTTCTAGACGAAGTGGAACAGGTGGAATTTTGTTTCAATTCAGCATGGGGGCCATCTGCCGAGCTCTGGTGGATTGTGTAGCCAGCGAGCTTGTGGAGAACCTTCGACCTGTTGCGAGTGCCACCGCCACGCATGCATTGCGTGTTTCCTTTGCGCCATGCATCAAACGGCCATGCAGCAAATGATCTGCGCGGTAGCTTGCCAGCATTGCTCCGCTTAGGCATCCAACAGCATAAGATGCTGCTGATGTAGGCAGTTTCAAGGCCTCGAGTGAAACGATCGCGTGATCCCGTCGTCTATGCTAGGAAGCTGCGTCAAGCTTTGCGATCCACGTGTTCTCGCGCCCGGGCTTGAGGCAGACAGAATTTAATATGGCCTGTGTTCAAGGTCAGTCCTTGGTCGAATCGAGTTAGCACGGTCACTCCGGATGCTACTATCCGAGGTTTGGCAAAGGCACACAATGTAGTTCAACGTGCTGCGTGCGTGCAGGATCACGGACTAATGTCCAGTTCAACCCTCTGCGCCTTCAGGCAGTCAAAAGACCTGGCGTTGTGGCACGGTGCGTGTCTGAATTGTGTGTCACGTCCGAGCTGCACGGGCAACGGCAGTCCCTGCAACGATGCGGGACTAGACCAAAGGCGACTATGCCTGCCTGCACAAATACCGCATTTTTTTTACAGCTATCGGGCTTCAGGTCTTATCAAGGTCCCCCTCCCCGCCGCGACGGATTCTGGACAGGCTTCGCTCTAGGAGGCGCCATCTGCGGTGCTGCGGGATTCTTCTTCGCACCACAGGTGAGCTCAGACAGTCCCAATACATTGTCGCGACTGTGCTTTTCCGTGCCCTTCCTGCTGGCCATTGTTTGTGCTGCAACCAAGAGCATGAGTACAGATCTCTCGGGCTATTTTGAATGAACAACAGAAATTCAAGACCCCCAACTGGTTCGAAGAGAACAAGCCTCCTGTAACAAAGCAGGAGCTGGAAGATAAGATTGATCAGCTGCACGCTGCAATCAATGATGTAGCCAACCAAGTTGCACCGGATGACACCAAGAACAACAGTGGCAGTTCGCCCAATCTGTCGAAGGTGGAGTCGTAGATGTACCCTTGTCATGTTCAAGTGTCGTATATTGGACAGCAGCAGTCCCTCGCTGGTACGATTTAGTTTGCGGATAGCCACAGAACATTTCATATGGCATGTGGTCTGTAGCAGAGCACCGAACAACCGTCAAAGGCAGCAAAGGGCGGCCGAGTAGGCTGAAAGTCCATATGTATTCGGTAGTGTTATGCGGCAAGATTTTCATGTAATTGCGAGTTTGGTGTTTCACCAGCCTCCGAACACATCGCTGTTCGGAAGGCAGAACCTCTGATGAACAGCTGACTTGGTCGTTACGCTGATTCCGTTCATGGCCTTGGAGCTGCTCAGTGCCGTAACAATGTCACCTTTGTGGTGTGTTGTCCAATTGGTGTGAGTGCGATGGAGAGACCAGTGTGGCCATTGAATGTATAATCATGCCAGCGTTTCCATCATTGATCTTCTAGGAAATCCTGGAATGTCGCTGCACATGGTGGTTGTTCGAGCTGCAGCGGAGCATGGCCTGACCCAGCGGGCCACACCCTCAAGCCACCAGTCTCTCTGTGTGTTTTTTCATTAGTGAGGAGATTGTACATGGCGTGACACGTGTGAGCAACGCATGCAAGTCATTCCCTTCGAAAGTTACAGCAGTGTCCAACAAGTGCGCGATCGCGTTGCTGGACGACCGGTGTCTAAGCGGCGACAGCTGGGTCTACACCGGCTCTGCTCCGAACCAGGCATTCCCGGCGGTTCGGATGCTGGTCGTCTGATCTTTCGCTCACAGGTTCCGGTGAATATAGATATACACAGATTGCTTTCTGAAGCTTCCTAGATGTGACGCTGAGACACTAGACCGGGCTTGTTGATTGTCACGCCGTGCTGGTTCGGGCGCGCTGCGCCTGCCGTGATCATGGCGCCATCAGTAGATATTCTTGATGATCTGATGCCATCAGACGAAGATCTACTGTATGAAGAAGAGTTGCTTCGCAATCCATACGCGATACGGCTATGGATCCGTTACATCGATGCTCGCAGAGACTCGCCGAGCAAGAAACGGTTTCTGCTATACGAACGATCTCTGCAAAAGATTCCAGGGAGCTACAAGGTATGCATATCCTTGTGGACGTGTCTCGCTCAAGGAGATCCAGCTCTTCCATGCAGTGTGTTCATATCGGCATGCACAGCCCTATGGTACATCAGATGCAATCCGATCACTGCAGCTGGGTTACGGCAAAGCATGAAGACCTCAACCTTCTTGTCTGGGATGCTTACACGTGGTCTGGGCTGTAGTTGTGGCACAGGTATCTGCAAGAGCGAAGCAGGGAGTGTGTGGGGCTGGACAAGGATGCGCTGAACAACTGCTACGAACGCGCACTGGTCACCATGCACAAGATGCCTCGCATCTGGTGTGAGTATATCGAATCACTGATCTCTCAGGGCTTTGTCACCAGGACGCGGCGGACACTCGACAGGGCACTGGCGGCACTGCCAGTCACACAGCATGACAGGATCTGGGTGCTGTATCTGAGATTCATCACCCAGCCGGGAATCCCGATGGACACTGCCTTTCGTGTGTATCGAAGATATTTGAAGTGCGTCTGCTGCTGTACCTCGCTCTTTGGTGTCGTGCACCACTCTGCATGCCATCACCCCAACAGCGACTGATGGCGAGGCGCATGCCTCCTGTCATCGAGCTTGAGCCCAGGGGTCGTCGTGCAATGGCTGTCTGTGGCTGGCTGCATGCTGCATGGCCAAGAGAAGCAGGCTTGTCGCGACAGGCTGGGCAATGCCATGATGCCTGCAGGATGGAGCCCGGGCATCGTGAGGAATACATTGCGTACCTGCTCAAGCACGAGCGGTGGGGCGAGGCTGCGGCGGAGCTGGCTACTTGTGTCAATGACGACACGTTCCGGTCTCTAGAGGGCAAGTCGAAGCACACCCTCTGGCTGGAGCTCTGCGACATCATCACCAAGCATCCAGAGGAAGTCCGCCACCTCAACATCGACGCCATCATCCGAGGGGGCATCAGGAAGTTCACCAACGAGGCACGTGCCTGCACTACACTCATCTGCATGCCTTTCTCCCATGCATTCGCCGACATGCCCGCTCGGCACCATGGGCCTCAGCACCTCACGCCATCACCGCCAACACCACCATCTGGCATTGCGCCACTGCTACATCCACCCGCAGCTGCGCTGGAGCTTTGTGTCACCCCGCCAATGCCAGCACAGCGCATTCCCTGTGCCACAATCTCGACTCCACAGCGTTGGCGTGTGGCTCCGAGTGGCCGCACACGAAAGGACAACAGGCATGTCTCGCAGCGGCACTAGGCTCCCGCCTCGTTCCAGCGCCAGTGTGTGGAGTCTCTGCAGCATGTGCCCTCCCTCCACCAGCACCTCGCCGCAGGCCTCGCAGCAGCCAGCGGCACACGCCACACACACACACACACACACACACACACACACACACACACACACACACACACACACACACACACACACACACACACGTGTGCGCCGTGCCTGCAGGTCGGGCGGCTGTGGTGCGCCCTTGCGGACTACTACATCCGGCTTGCGCTCTTTGAGCGTGCCCGGGACGTGTACCAGGAGGGCGTCGAGAGCGTCATGACGGTGCGTGACTTCACACTCATCTTTGAGGCCCTCACCAGCTTCGAGCAGGCGCTCGCGGAGGCGCAGATGGCGCAGATGGGCGACGCCGCTGACGCCGCGGCCGCGTCGGCGCCGGAGGGCGACGGGGCAGACTTCCTGCTGACGGACGATGGCGTGGACATCGACCTGCGGCTCGAGCGCCTGGACTGGCTGTACGAGGAGCGGCCGAAGCTCCTCAACAGTGTCATGCTGAGGCAAAACCCCCACAACGTGCAGGTGCGGCGCCCGAGCGCTCGTCGCGACCCGGCCGTTAGCAGCTCATTTTCTGCAGCGTCTGCTTGCTGCTTGCTGAGCCGATTTTCTACCTAGTCGCGCTGTGGAGCGCTACGTCCGGTTGGATCTGGAGCGGTCACAGGCGCAACGCGAATCATGCGGGCTCTGGAACAGTGAACGGCGTGGCCGCGTGCAGGAGTGGCACAAGCGCGTGCGACTGTTTGACAAGGACCCGCACCAGCAGATCCAGACGTACACCGAGGCGGTCAAGACGGTTGACGCAGCCAAGGCGGTCGGCAAGCCGCACACGTTGTGGTGCGCGTTCGCGCACTTCTACGAGAAGCACGGCGACCTCGACAACGCCCGCGCCGTCTTCCGGAAGGCCACCCAGGTGCGGCCCGTCACTGCGCCCCTCCCCAATTACGGCAGCTGTGGCCGCCAAGGTGCTGTGTGTGGAGGTCCTGGCCGTGCTGCACACGCGAGCCTGTCCCCCCAGCGTCCGCACAGGCGTTTAGCCGCTGCTATGACCTTGTCTATTAAAGGGTTATGCATGGGTGTGTGGACCGCGTGGAACACGTGCACCGCAGTGACCATGCGGGGTCTTGAACGGCAGCGGCCGCTGTGTGTTGGTCGGGGCGAAGTGAGGAGCGAAAGCAGAGCACTGCTGCGGCACTGCTGCGGTCCCTGGGGGCCATGCCGCGGCGATTGCCGGGCGCTGACGCCGCCTGTGTGTGCTGCAGGCACGCCTCGTGTACGTCGACGATCTCAGCCACGTGTGGGTCCAGTGGGCGGAGATGGAGGTGCGGCACAACCAGGTGAAGCGAGCGCTCGAGGTGCTCATGTCGGCCGTGGAGCAGCCCGTCATCGTCGCCGGCCGCATGTCCGCTGAGCAGCAGAAGGTCCGCCCCTGCTGACCTGCGCTGCCGTGCCTGTGCAGCCTGCCAGTGCACCGGGATGCAAGCGATCGTCTCACATGCATCCAAGCAGAAGCCACTCTAGCGACAGCGCCCAGGCCTAGCTCGGCATGGCGCGGCATATGAGTCATGCCTGCATTGCGGTATCACAGGGGTGGTAGACACGGGCAGCCCGGCAGCGCCAGCCAGCGGACCCAGCTCCGCGCTTGCCACGCTCCAGGCGCCGCTGATGCCTCGAACCTGCAGCAACGCGGTGGCCGCATGTGCAGACGCTGCCGCCGCAGGCCAAGGTCCACCGCAACCAGCGCATCTGGGCGATGTACGTCGACCTCGTGGAGGCGCTCGGCACGTTTGCGGAGGCGCGGGAGGTGTACGACCGCATGATCGACAACAAGGTCGCCTCCGCGCAGGCGATCCTCAACTACGCCGAGTTCCTGCAGCAGCAGAAGTTCTGGGAGGACTCGTTCCAGGTGTACGAGAAGGGCATCGCGAACTTCCGGTACCCGCACGTCGAGCGCATCTGGAAGGCGTACCTCACGGCGTTTGTGGACCGCCACAAGGGCACCAAGGTGGAGCGGGCCCGCGACCTCTTCACGCAGGTACGGTGGCCGACGGCGTGCTGTGTCCTGTCGCCGCATCGGTGCAGTATAGCGCCACTGCCGTGATCTGCCCGGGCTGAGACAGAGCCCCGCGAGCGTGCGGTGGCCTTCTACCCCCTGCATGCATTGCCAGCATGCATTGCCACCAAGTTGGAGCCAGAGCACAATCACACACAACACTCGCGACGCTCTGGCTCCGAGATGCACACCCACCTTTTCGGCAGTCCTGGTTGCCATCAACTTTGGGAGAGCTTGATTCCGTCGACAAGGCACCGTATGTGTGTTGTCAAGACTGCGCACACACGGCTCACGGCACGCCCCGTCCGCCTGTGGTCGAAGCGGCCTTTCGGTCTGCGCTGCTCACGCCACGTCGGGCCTTGACCAGATAGAATCCCCAAGCCCCGCACCGTGCTGCGCAGGCGTGTGAGGAGGCTCCGCCGGAGAAGCGCAAGCAGTTCTACCTCATGCATGCGGACTTTGAGGAAAAGCACGGCCTCGCGCGGCACTGCTACGCGGTGTACGAGCGCGCCGCGCGCGCCGTGCCCAAGGAGGAGCGCGCCGAGGTATACCGCCTGTTTGCAGACCGCGCGCAGGCGCTCAGCGGCATCCCGAAGGTGCGGGAGGTGTATCAGATGGCATGCGAGGCGGAGCCGCCGCACGAGCTGGCGGACAAGGACGTACTGGCGCTATCGCTGGAGTTCATAACGATCGAGCGCCGCCTGCAAGAGATCGACCGCGCCAGGTGCGGGGCTCACTCCCCCACAGCAAGGCCTGCCACCGCCAGTCTGCCGAGCTTGAATGTAGATGCGGTGTCTGATCACAGCCGTCCGCCAGGCCTTGTGTCCAGTTGTGTGGCATGTATGCCTCGTTGTTCTCACATGATTGAAGATCCTCATTTCGTAAGGTTTACAAGCTGTTCAAAGTTGCTCACTGTGGCGGAGTTTGCTGACATCGACTCGATGCGCCTGGCCGCCGCTGACCTGGGCGTGTCTGCAGGGCTATATTCGTCTTCTCCAGTGCCTTGGCAGACGAGCGCAAGTTCCCGGATTTCTGGGCGAAGTGGGAGGAGTTTGAGGGGCAACACGGGAACCCCAACACGTGGAGGGAGATGACGCGGCTGCGGAGGTCGGTCGCCGCCGCCAACTCAGCGGTGCACTTCAACACCACCAACGTGGAGGCCGCGGTGCAGCTGGGCGAGCAGCAGGACGACCCAATGGCTGCTCTAGAGGCTGAGGCGAACCGCAAGCAGGCCCTTCCTGGCTTTGTGACAGGGGGTGTGCAAGGGGGCGATGCGCAACCGGCGGCAGACGAGCCACAGACAAAGCGTGCACGTGTGGAGAATCCTGAGGAAATTGACCTGGGAGACGATGACGAGGACTAGTGGGCGCATTGCTGCGGTCTTGAAACTGCCGTTGTATTGATGAACAGTACACAGTGTGCATGGGATTGTAAACGGTTACAAACTGTTCGACAGCCGGCGAGGTGCATCACGCATCACTCACGAGCTCCGTGCTGCTGTCCACGTACTTGCACAGGCGCACACCATGCAAGAACATCCCGTCCACCAACGTGTGCAGCTTCGGGCGGCAGTGTAGAGTATGAAGCTCCCGCAGCACCGGCCAATGGCGGCACCACTGTGCAAACCCGGTCAGCAGCTCGACATCCCAGCAGTCCCCGTCGCCCTCCCCGTCGATGCCGAGCTTGATCACCTCGAGCGCATGCATGCCCGCCATCTGCTGCCACATGCTGTGGACCACAACCGGCCGCTTCCCGGCGTTCGTGTCCACGATCTCCAGGGACGTCAGCGTCGTCAGGCCGGCGACGTACGGCAGCGCGTATGCACACACGTCATGTGCGAGGATGCACACACTGCGCAGCTGCGTGAGGCTGCGGAAAGCGTCGCCGAGCTGCACGCGCGCGGCGCGGCTGTGCGTCCCAAACGCGATCGACACGCTCGTGAGGTCCGTCATCGCGCCCAGGGCCGCCAGGTTGTCCTCCGTCGCCGCCGCCTCGCGCAGCCAGCCGCTGACGCCGAGGTGGCGCAGGCCGGAGAGGGCAGTCATCTGGTCGACCGTCCCGAGCGAGCTGAAGTCGGGCACGCGCTTCATCACGGAGAGCTCCCGCAGCATGGGCAGCGAGACGAGCGTGCCGCGCAGCAGGCCGAGCGTCTGCGCATTCCACAGGTTGCCAGACAGGTCCAGCACCCGGAGCTCGGTGAGGCGCAGGAGGAAGGCAGTCAGCGGCTCGAGGCCGAGCATGGCGCTCGAGGCCATGTAGTTCGAGAGCTCAAGGCGTGTGAGCGTCGGGGCGATGGTCGCGATCAGGAACATGCAGTCCGGCGCGAGGCCCTGGCGGATGTTGTTCATGCACAGAGTCTCAAGAGGCTGGAGGTCGCTGAGGGTCGCCCCAAAATCGAGGACGGGGTGGTTGCCGAAGGAGTTGCCGCTGAGGTCCAGGTGCTTGAGGTGTGGGAGCTGGGAGAGGGCCGGCAGGGTGTGCTGCAGCGTGGGCGCATCTATGCCGGTCTCAGCAAGGCTGAGCGAGGCGAGGCGGGTCAGCGCGGCGAGGGCTGCGGGCAAGGGGCTGTTGGGCGAGAGGAGAGGGTTGTGCGAGATGTCGAGGGAGGTGAGGGCGGTCATGGCGGCGATGTAGTGGGCGGCCGTGGCTGCAGCGATGGTGTCAATGGAGGCATTGGCGAGGTCAAGGTCCTCGAGTGTGGACACACGGGCGAGGTAGGGCGCTAGGATGGTGATGTGGCTGGGGTTGGTGAGGGAATCGCGGAGGTGCAGCCTGCGAAGATTGCTGAGATGGGGCAGGGCGCATGCGAGGGATGTGACTGCAGGTGCTGACAGTGCCCAGTTGTTCAGCTTCAGGGCTTGCAGCTGTGACCCGCGCAACAGCAGGGGAGGGATGAGGGCGGCGATGATGTGCGAGCCAGCACACGGAGGCCCCTGCGGATTGGCACTGCCGTGCGCAACAAGCTCATGCGACGAAGACAGGCGAGAGAGAAAAGCTGTGACATGGAGTGGCGGTGGGAGAGCTGTCATGAGTTCCAGGAGGCTGCATGGCACCTGCGACAGCACCTGCCTTGCGACATCAGGTGGTAAACTCAGCAGCACCTGCACATGATCATGAATGAGATCATAAACTTGGAGAAGAGTACGATCAGGCAATTGCTCTTGCCGGCTTGGGGCAGCTCCGCCCGCACCTTGGCAGAGGGGTTCATTCCGTGTTCGGCACGAAACGCCCTAACGAGCGCCAATCTCACGCTGGTAACGGGACCACTGATTTCATCTGGGCCTACAGACATGCCATCTAGACATGCATGTAGCGAAGGGAACAGCGTTTCGGCGAGCTCACGCACAGCTTGGCTATAAGCTTTGGAATCTCCAACAAAATCAGCTGCCTGCACCATCAGCCGCTACATAACAGCATGCGCAGGAGTTTCGACGCCAGTGTGGTGATTGGCTTGCTCGCGTACCGACAGGACGCTAGCTGGCTTCGACATATCTGGCAGCACTCCGTGACTGTACAAGCTGGCTACATCGTCTGGGCGCCTGGTGACGACATGCAGCCAGCCGAATATGTCTGACTGGTCTACTGGGAGAGAGCTCTCGCCCGATGACTCCGATATACCTTGCAGCAGAGCTGACCGCTGCACGACTCCGGGAGCAAGCACCGAATGCAGCTCCACCCTTCCGCAATTCGACGCAGGATTCGTGGTAATATGAACGCGAGCTACGTCTGGACATTCAGCTGGCACAAGTTCCCCAACCTGTGGGTCTAGTCCGGCCATGGTCGCAATGCTATCACACCAGTCCGGATGACTTGTGCGCAAGTGCTGGTTCAACGTGTCAGCATTGAAGTAACAAGCGACATGCTGTATACCATCAACACTTGTTCAGGAACTGTCTGTCGCAGCGTAGCTAGGGAGCTTCACAGTCCTTTGGGAGGTGCTGTGCCTTGCGAGGCTTCAATCCAAAGGTACCCGAGCTCGACCAAGATCGCGGTGTTTGTGGCGAGGTGCGATTGATACTGGGGGCTGACCCGGCAGAAACATGGGAGGATCAGCACGAGCATGCCAGCACACATGAAGCAATATCGCCGTAAAGCAGACGCTAATTTACAGTGATCGTCTGGCGAGGCCTTGTTGTTGTGTGTGCGCTCGCCAAAGCTGCGTCCTGCCATTGGCGGATTCGTGGTATACTGTGGTAAACCATGACGGAATACTGGGTGTCGAACGCAAAGTACTGGTGTGATTTATGTAAGTGCTGGCTCGCAGACACTGTCACAGCCCGAGCTAATCATGAGCGGGGGACTGGGCACAAGCTCAACATGCAGCGTAAGCTGCGCGAAATGCGGAAAGCTGCAGCAGATGAGAAGAAAGAAAAGGCAGAAACGGTTAAGGCCCTGAAGAAGATAGAAGCAGAAGCAGACAAGGCGTTTAAAAATGATCAAGACAAGTTGGTGCGTTCTGAGCAGCTGCTTTCACACAAGCTGCCATGGTGCAACAGTCTTCACCGACACCAATATACGTCACACAGGGGGCAGATGCACCCCCACTGCCTCCACCAGCTCAGCCACCACCACAGCTAGGGAAATGGGAGCGAACGGACCATTCTGCTTACCTGTACAACTCCGCATTACGGTGGTACTATGATGATAAATCTGGGTTTTACTATGGAGGAGAACCTCCGGAGTGGACCAGCTCGCCCAAAATTCCAGAGGCAGCAAAGTTCAAGGGGGCAGTCAAAGGTGCGAGCTTGCCTTGGCGACTGCAAGGATCCGTAAGAGGCATATGCACATCATCACCGGTCCGCAATGCTGGGCTGTAACATACCGATGTGCTTCTGACATGCTGCAGACACTCTCTGCGAGACTTCCTGTGCCAATTCTGTGTCTAGCGCCTGAGCCGTCACAGTTGACCACTGTGCGCCATGCCTGAACATCTCCAAGCCATTGGTGCTTGTGACTTTGCAGAAGTCAAGGTTATCAAAGCCAAGCTGCCTGACCATGTCGCGAACATCGGTGGTCACCGTGCACCAATTTGTGGCGACCTCACACGGGGTGTGCTCGCTACGGCTGGAGAACCTTCAGTCAAACGGCAGCGGGACGACAGCAATGATGTACCCAATAAAAAACCTGCAACTGCGCAAGAGGAAGAAGAAATTCGCAAGCGGCAGGAGGCACGGGATCGGGTTCAGAAGCGCACAATGGCGACGTTTGGTCTGTCATAGGGACTGATCTTGGGTGATGTACGATGTGAAGCAGCAGCTGAAACTAGCAAACGCCGTTGTTCATATGTATGCCCCCGCCTTTTGCATTGGTTTCCGCTTCCAGTATCACGTTGTGGAGGATCGTCCAATTTCTGACTGTGCAGGCAATCTGACGTCTGGGTTTGAACTGCGGTTGAAGACATACGGAAGCCACCTCCGGAGAAGATGGCAAACATTATATCATCGGTGTCCCTTGGACAAGTATCAAGATGATATTGTCTCGTGTATCATTGTTCTGCTTTTGTACTCACCCGCACATGGGAAAGATTTGTTCCCCAGACCTGCAACCTCGGACAACATGGATGATGTTCACGCTCAGATTCCACACTCACAGTTTCAATCACTTTTAACGCATCACTCTCAAGGTACCTTTTGTTGAACTATGAAAGGTTTTTGAGTTCCATGCATTGGGTTCGTGATCGTACCTCTGCACCCATTACTGCTTTTGTCCATTGTTGATGCAGACTGCGCTCACTTGCAATCGGAATGGGCGGCTGTAGACTGGCGTCTGGCTCAGTGAGAGTCGTGTCGCCTACGATCAGTATCTGTCGTGCAAGGCGGCTGTAGTACAGCAGCCTCTCAGAAGCATTTGTTCTGATGAACTTCAGCTTATACTATCAGGAGTGTTACCATCTGGCAGCCGTGAAGACATCCTCTGTTTTCGTTGGCTCTGGCCGTGCATGACTTGAGCCTTGCAAGCATGTTCCGCCCTGCAAGATTGGGGGCCATGGCAATGGGACGTTGGCTTTGGCAATGAACTCGCCCATGTAAACTGTTCATGCGGACATCACCAGGAGGCGCCAGGTATCTTGGCTAGGGGTCTCAAGCAGTAGTTGCCACCCAGATGTCAGCACAAGCCTGGCAACTGCTGCGACATGACGGTTCTTTGAGTGGCTGATAGGTCAGAACGAAGAGCGTGTAGAGATTGAGTTGAGAGCTGCGTCAATCTGAGAGTGGCTAGCTGCTTGCACAAAACTATGACGCAGGCGTGGCTCCTCTGCCGAGCAACGCGCCAAGATTCCGTTTGACTGGTGCCATGCATGATATTTTGTCTTGTTAAACCTGTAACTGACTCAATATCGGCCAGCACTCTCATGACATGTCATCATACATGACTTCACATACGGTTCAAAAATACTCAAGCATCGTAAATGCAGCAGTTCTGCATTCATTGGAACATCTTCATTACTATTATCAGCCTCCACCACCACAGGAATTTCCTCCTGGAGACTGCCAGCCCTTGAACGTGTACAATGAAGGTGAAAAAACCGCCTAAATTTTATTTGACTTCAAGCTCTGCGGCAAGCACGACTCAACCGGGCATTCCGGAGCAGACACGTTTGGTAGATTAGCGCTCAAAGATAAAGCATCACTGAGGCAAGGTACCCATCTCGAGCTCAGCATGCTGTTCAGGCTTTTCTGCAACGTGCTCTACTGCAGCTGTCCCCTGTAACCTTCTAGCTGCGGCTTTCTCCCGAACCCAAGCTCCAAGCCAGCAAATACCAAAGGCAAACAACACAAGCACAGACACCCCAAAGTACATGGCTGGCGCTGAAGACTCGCCATAGTCCAAAGCATTATACACCCATGAGTCGTCAGCAGCATGCCAGATCCACATGTATATCGCATAAATCAGAATATACGCAGAAGGGAATACTACCCATGTGCTGGTCCACGGAAAGCTGCTGATCCAGAGCTCAATCTGAAGTAGAACAGCATTTACGCCATGCTTGAAGGCACCATCTGCTTTGATCTGCACATACCTGTGGCGTCAACCACACTGTTGGGGATCACCGGCGCATCAGCTGGGAAGAAACTCGGTTGCAGCATGCTGTAAGCGATTGCAGAATGCATGTGTGAATCACTGATCATGGTTAGGTGTCATGTGCTCATGTGCAATCACAGTGCATCATGATGCAAATTTCTCTTACATCTGAAGCGCACCGAGCCGGGGTATAGTGCTGCCCAGTAGAAGATTGCCACATGCAAGCTAATCGTGATGACTGACGTCCCAATGATGCTGTGAAACTTATCAAACCAGTCATATGGTAGCCACGTCCACCCTCCAGCAGCTGGCCTCTTAGCTCTCCGTGTGATGCCGCGAACAGACTGCACGATCCCGACAATGGAATGCACTGCCATACCCACAAATGTCCAATTAGTGAAGAACGTCGCCCAATCAGCAGTCGAGCCACCGCCTTCTAACTCCAGGATGACGACAAAGAAGAATATCAGAAGGAGAAAGCATCTGTAGCCCAGCACAACCTGTACTCCTATGCTGCCGAACCAGGGAGATGTCGACAGATCGTTAGCATCGTGCCATGCCCACCCGGCAAGAGATATGCGTTCACTTCTGTCCTTGTGCAACCTACTCCACACATACACTCTCTGTGTTTCAATTCGACCTTGGCATGTTGGCGCATGCAGGCCTGTTAGTGCAGGTCCCAGACGATGTTGTGTGTTGTCAGCTAGCTATTCTGTGAGAAACAGCGCAGGCCCACACGATCTAGATGGCAAATAACTGCTTATATCGCAGGACTCAGGTACGTACCGATTTGTGGAAGCCAGTGGAATCCCACAACGGGTAAGCTGGCATGTGACCAGCAGCACGATAGCGACAAAAACGAACGGGACTGCAACGCTGACAACAGCGGACCATACAGCCATATCAGAAGCTGACTTCACCTAGCCCTTGAATCTGCTGTTATGCGGGGACCTCTCGTTGTTTGGGGTATATCCACGCGCAGACACTTGCCCCGCCTTGCGTTGGTCTCGCCACAGTGATGGTGCACCAGCGCTCATCACAGAGTCGGCAGCGGCTAAAAGCGTCGTTAATTTGCGTTGACCCTTCTCTGCTGAGCATATTGGATCCTTAGCATGCCTGGATCATGACCTGCGCTTCCTGGGGCGATGCGTCACTACTTGTGAGAGTTCATGGTGACGTGTGATGTGAATTGTGGCCACCTGTGGCTCAGCCAGCGTGCATACCGACATCCCACACAGAACTCCGATGCCACGGCGTTGAGGATGTCAAAACCAGCAAGGCTTTCTGACAGCTTGCAGCCCTCTGCGGGATAAAGATTGGCCAAACACAGCCGCATTGGCACCGAATGTCAGTGTAGCTTCAGCCAGAATTCAAATGAGCCACTGGTCCTTGGGCCAGCTGGGGCCAAGCCAGGACGTCATCTCGAAGATGCTGACGGTTGTGCTGTGCGCCATCACAGCACAAACGTCCCATCGCACAGCTTGTGTGCGGTGCGCATGTGCTTCATGCCTGACGGCCCCTCGGCCAGGTCAGGTACACTCCCAGTCTGAATTAACAATCAAGGTGTATTAGGCACACATTCATCTTGCTATTGAGGTGGCGGAAAAGGCGTCTAGGAGCGAACAGGGAATTCACCCAGCAGAAGTCGTTGATTGACCCAAAACGCCCTCGCATGGCAACGGTGACGTCCAGCTCTGAAAAGCAGGAAAACAAACACTGAGGTAGCATACAGTGAGGTGCAAGTGGTGAGGACGTACCACTGCCCGTACCTCCCTTGCAGCTCCTCCGCTAGGTGTCAAATAAACGTCCCCGCAGGCTACGTCTGCTTGCTGACTGCCAAGCTCAACATCTGGCCGCGTCGTTGACTTTGGCCATTGGAGATGAGCCAGAGGAGTCCATTCATTGAGGGGACTATGAATCCCCTCACTACAGCTGCTAGTTGCACTGGTGCGCGGTAGCAGCATTGATCATCGATCGCTGCACACCGATCTCAACCACCGTAGCCGTATTGAACCAAGTGCACACAAAATATGTTGCAGTACTCGGCTATTCTAGAGTGAAGGAAAGGCTCAATTGACAGAGGGTGTGATCATACATTTGCGATTTAGCGCCGCTAGCTGATCTGGTTTGCGGATGCCACTGAGTCAGTGCCACTGACCGAGGCAATGCCTATCGTGGCCTACAGCACACTGTATCTGTGGGTGTGCCAGCACATCCGCCACCAGGCAACACCACGGGCCAGTGCAGGCGAGCGGCCACCTGCACTGCCTCAGATGCAGCTGGCTGGGTGCGGGAACAATGATTCCACACCCAGCCTACTCTCTTCCCCACGAATGCTCAGAAGGCCACATAGTCCGATATGCCAGCCTAACAACAGGAATGGCCAGTCTCCTTTATGGGGCTTCTGGGGCGCCAGTGGCTTGACCTATGGAACTCCGAGAACAAGGATTGGGAACATCGCCTGCAGGAATCATGGATCCGTTGCTCTGGGGCGGCGTGAAATTGACACAGACTTCTCGCCCGCCAGAAGCCACCAGTGCGCGCCGCTGCATGCAGCTGTGCGGATTTCCGTTGGCAAAAATAAGCGAGACTGGGCCTTCAGCCGCATGTGCATCACACACCAAGCCCTGGATCCATGGAGATGCACCATCCCGGCCAAAAAATGCATGCCATCGTGATATGGGCGGCACTCCAGGCCTGGCCGGAAAAGCGCGCCTCGCTCCCAGCATCTGGCTGTCTATGTTGCGGCGTCCCAGGCAGGCGTCCGTAGACGGCACACATAGCCTGTCCCTGGCGCTCGCCGCCCGCCTTGATGCTGCCCCGCCCGTGGCCCCAGCAGGTGGGCGCAGCCTATCTCGGGCTGTGTGACGTTTCACTGCGCATGGGGAGCTTTGGTCTTGTGCTCGAACACCCGCTCGCGATACGGACAGCACTGTATGTCACGTGACGGGCAGGTCCAGCATTCCACCTATTCACACCCAAGCGACTGTGCTCCGGCCATCTTGGGAGTGGCGCAAAAGGGTGCGCTTCACGATGGGGGGGGGGCTGCGTGTCAGAGCTGCTCGGGCACCGGAGTGGGTTTGGCTGGTCTTGGGGCGAATGATGATTCTGCCAGATGAGAGTGCATGTTGTGCATTCTGCGCGAGCTGCAGCCCAGAATGTTTGGCTGGGTACCCTCGCTTCTGCTAGATTTGTGAGAGGCTCGCACAGCAAAGTTGCGAATGCCAGGCGCAGCACTGCCACCTGTGATCATCGAATTGCCAGTGCTCGCACGTGATGTATGCTCAGCTCCTGGAGCCGGGGACACGTCAGTCATGTGGGTGAGGTGCAAGTTGAGTGTCGACATGGAGTACCGTTGCAACCACATGTCGACGTGGAGTACCGTTGCCACCGCATGTTCGAACATCAGTGCACCTGCACATCGGGTCTGACTGCTCCCCTTGCATCATGGTCCACAGATGGCGATGAGGATGTGACGCATGCTTTTGATGCAGCACGGACGTACAAAGTGGCACAAATTTTTCTGATTGATGACTGGAATTGTGAACATTCCATCGCTTCACGCGGTGTGAATGCATAAATTTTGAAGTGTGAGAGGTTCTCAAGGCCGACACGGCTGGATGTGAATGATTTTGAGGCTGATTTCAGCTTGAATATCATGCCCCAGCTGCTCGGTCAGAGCAAGTTTCCTACGCACAGCGTCATACGTCCTGTGGTATTGCAGTGCGATTGTCAGGTGGCCATGAACATATGTGCTGCGCTACTTGGTTTTGGCACCACACAAGCATGGTGCTGTGCAGCCTGTTGGGTCGGGACAAGGGGCCTCCGATGCTGAGACTGCAAGCTCAATCCCCCCGAGCGAGCTCCAGATGGAGATGCCCTCTCCAGCCTTGCTACACGGATATGGGCATGTAGCTGGCATCATTTGTTACACGCTGCTTCATGCATGGCATCAGATGAACATGCAATGATGCTATGCATCATATATACACCAATTCTGCTGTAAAAGTCTCTAGTACTTGGACGTCTACAGTGCTGCCACTGGTATCTACCGCTCGAGAAAAATTGGAATCACCACTTGAACATGTGGCGTCATCGACATAAAGTCGTTATCTGATCAATGATTGACATGAAATCTCAGGAACGAAGCATTCAACATCATAAATACAGGTTGGAATGTTTACGCAAGCTTATGATCGTCAATGAGGAATCCCACCCATTTCGACATCAGCGGGCTGCTCAGCCTTGTCTATGTTCGGAACATGCTCGACCGAAGACTTCGCCAGCACAAATTTGGCAGCAGCCTTCTCTCGGATCCAAGCGCCAAGCCAGCAAATGCCAAAAGTAAACAGTACAAGCACCGACACCGCAAGGTAAGCCGCCGGCGCTAAAGACTTTTCATAATTCAAACGGTTGTAGACCCAAGAGTCCTCTGCAGCATTCCAGATCCACATGTATATCGCATAAGTCAGAGTGTACGCAAGAGGGAACACCACCCATGTGCTGGTCAATGGAAAGCTGCTGATCCAGAGTTCGATCTGAAGCAGGAGCGCATTGATGCCATGCTTGAACGCACTGTCCAGTTTAATCTGCATGAGAGGGCATTCATGAAAGACGTGCTTGTGATGACCAGAGGCACTGCGGAATGGTTTCACACATTGGCAGCACATCTGTGGTGACACGTTTATGCTGTGCGATTCAGTCACGATCTCATGCAGTTTGTTCTACTCTCCAATGCACGGTGCGACAAACATTCACGGCAGCTGGCGCATACCGATCCTGGATTTAGCGCAGCCCAATAGAAAATTGCAACGTGCAATGAAATCGAGATTACTGAAGAACCAATGCCTGAATGAAGCTTATCAAACCAGTCATATGGTAGCCACTTCCACCCAACAGCTGATGATCTCCGAGCCCCTCTTCTAATGCCGCGAACAGACTGCAGGATCCCGACGACCGCATGCACAGCCATGCCCACAAAGGTCCAATTAGTGAAGTAAGTCCCCCAGCCGGCCGTTGAGCCCCCTTTTGTGAACTCCCAGATGATGACAAACAAGAATGCCAGGAGAAGAAAGCATCGATAGCCCAGCACCACCTGTGCTCCTTTGCTGCCGAACCAGGGCGAGGTGCTCAAGTCGTTGGCATCGTGCCATGCCCACCCAGCAAGATTTACTCGCTCAGCTTTGTCCTTGTGCAACCTGCTTAACACATGCCCTGTTCCAACTCGAATCCGGGCTGGGCGTACTGACGAGTGCAGGCGTTGTAGCACTGCTTTGTAATGGCCTGGTGAATTCACTTTGCTTCGGTGAGAATGAGCACAGGCCTTGCACATGCAAGGTGGATCTGGCTGCCGACAACTGCATATCGTCAAAGGTACGGGGGCACACCGATTTGTGCAGGCCAACGGAAGAGCACATCGGGTATGCTGGCAAGTGAACAGGAGGACGATGACGCCGAAAACGAACGGGATTGCGGTACTGACAATAGCAGACCAATCAGCCATATCGCAAATATTGCTACGTTTTAAGTAAGGTGGTCCTGAGAATACCTAGTCCTACGCGATGGATCCACGTTCAAGAAGTAAGCGCTGCGTGCGCCTGCCATACGATGCTCTCGCCTGAAGACTATGATGGTGCCACAGAGCTTCCCACATCGTGGGAAAGCACCGCGGCCCTTGCTGTTTTGTGACGAGTTCGCTTGTGACGCGCATGGCAGTTCCGAACCAGTTCCGTGGGCGTGCACAAGGCCGGTGTTTCTGATGGCGATGCATCATGAGGGTTCATGGCTGCGACATTCCATTGTGATCTGGCCACAACAGACGTTATGGCGACGTGGGATGGTAGTGTGGCCACATGTGCATGTTGATGTTGCCAGATTGCCTTGTGGTCCAGAATTAGTAGCTAGAGGGGACACCATCCAGCTGGCTAGGTAAGGCTCTCTATGGCCACTGATATCAATCTCCGTCAACTTTGGCTTCTGATGTCATGTTTTGTAGGGCAGCATTCGTACGCAGGCAACAGAACCTGCTGGAACTACACTGTCAGACAGCACGAAACGCCAAGGACTGGCGACAGATTCAGACCTTGCACATCACACTGGTTCACTCTGACGCTGTGAGAAATGCTGTCGGGCTTCAGCTGTGTAGGGGTCTGCTGCAGCGAGCTACAGCAGTTTTTGTTCCTGCTGACGTAATCACCACACAGACTGACAGAGGTTATCTGCTCCCAGCTGCTGTAAATAGTTGAGCTGTACAGAAGCCATGCAGCAGTGCCTGCTTCGGCAAAACACTTCAGCTGGCCACATACGTTTGTTAACTTGAATGGATGTGCTAGATACATGATCTTTCGTCAAGGTCGTTTCCAGTATGCAAGATTTCTCTGCTCAACATGCTGCCAAGCGTTCCTGTATGCGAAGCCTTGTTTCACGATCAAAGCTGCCTTTATGGATCAGGCCGCATGTCTCACATCAGACGAAGACAGTTAGCAGACCTCCTCGGTGTAATGAGCTCACTACATGATGCTGATTGCAAGACAATCGCAGCCATGCGTGGCTGAATTTAGCCTGGCCGCGGATCCTCATCACTTGTCGGTGCAATTCGAGCAAGCAATACCACGAAGCCCTCAGTGCAAGTGCACGATGCAGTGTTGCATGCGGCCACTGGCAGCCCTCAGCATTGCCAGCAGGTGTGGCATGCCGCTCCGGGCCTGCTGCTGCATGCGGCATGCCACATCTGCCGGCGGCTGCACCGCACACTGATCTATTAAAGGAGACATGTTGATGCCTTATCTAGTCTGGAGTGTGCGTACGGCCCAGGCACGAGCTGCACTGGTCCATGCGGGTGGCTTGAGGTGGCAGCAGTGTGCAGCATGCGGCGCCGCCATTGAGCCCAGTCGGGTTGCGGCACAGAGCTTGCTCCTGTTTTGGGCATGTCCTTCTGTCTCAGCGTTCTTTCGTTACAAGAGCCCACTGGTTGCTGCATTGTTTCTGAAAATGTCAAGACCAGCACTGGCACTGCGAGGTGATCATGGCAGCTACCACTGCTTCTGCGTACGATGAGCGCAGTACCTTGGGGCGGACTCACGGGCACAAAACCCAATCGGATGTGGATTGAGTCGGGTGTCATTTAGTCTTGAAAGGCCTGTGTACACCAATTTTGGTCAAGCCTGGAGGGAGCTCCCCGGTGAAGGCACATGTCTTTCGGCGATACAGGGAGGTCGCATTGACATGGGCTGCACAGGGAGGCAGTGGTGTTGATGTCGCCCACGCAGGCGCCCACAGTTCGGAAAACCTAGCTACGTGTTCCAAGCTTAATCGGGATTAGGCCTAGGCCCGGCCAAGCCTGGTCGCTGTTGAACGTGTCGGCTGCTGCGGTAAATGTGGCTACTAGAGCAGCTTTGTTAGTTTTCAAAGTCTGTCGACATGGCGCTGAGCTGGATAAGCACGTACGATTGGAGGCTGCGGTGTATCATATGCATGCATGTGCTGGTACAGACTGCAGCAATCCAGGAATCAAGCCATCGACTTGCGCCTGTGGCCTGCGCAGGCTCGTGTCTACGTGTGGAGTCGATCTTTCACGGGAAGGCTGCGGCCATCTGTGGGATACAAAGGCGAGCGATGAATGTCAGCAGCATCGCTTGCTGCTAACAACTCGTGACTTGAAAGGCACTCGGCTCGCAACCATAGGTGTTCGTGTCTCTGTACCATGGGGGCAGATCTGAAGTGGGTGCCTGCCATCGCCCAATGTGCACGTGCCGTCATCATTTACATGTGCATATCTTGTATGGTGGATTCTGCATAGTGGCAACATCTCGTTCAGACTGGCTGTGCTGTCGGATTGCAGCGCTGAATCACCTACGCGCCCACAGGTGCCAGTGCGCTGGCGCCAGCCTAGCCTGATCGTGGTGGTAGTATCAACATGAGATATTATTTTATAACTTTGCAATGGTAGTGTATGGGGCACGCGGTCATAGCGTATGAACATGACAGGCTGTCGGCATTGGGACCATGGTTGTTTGGCGAAACATGAAACGACACCGGTTCATTCGACCCGAGAAAATGCGAGCTACACTGCGCAAGAGTGACGTCCGTCCCTGCTCACACTTTTTAAAGTTGTGTTGCCGATGCCACAGCACCGGCGTGGTCACCTTCCCTGTGGATCCCCTGGCACGAACATGTTCGTGTTCAACGCAAGGCCAACAATACGATACATGCGCACAGAGAATGAGAATGTCACTTGTAGCATGTCCCTGCAGGTTCGCCTGATCTCACTGGCATATGGTGCTGAGCAGCCCAGCTATGGCTCTGTCAAGCTTTGCTTATCAGCGTGCCCTCAAGCCGGGCCGCGCGCATTGGCCAAGGTCAGCTCCTCCCAGAATGTGATAACAATGCCCAGTATCTCCTTGTTGATGTTGATGTGTGGGTCCCCTCTCACGCATGGCACAGGCGTTAAACAGATCAACTGTGTCAGTCGGTGCATCTCCGCAAGCATCTCCTTTGCACAATGCAAACACCCACAACACAGTTCAAGCACAGTCCATGCAATCAGTGCACAATCTGTAGAGGCACACAAAGACGGCAAGTATGCAGCCAGCTGATCCAAAGAGGAAGCTGTGTCACTCTTGGCTGCGCCCACACAGCAGTACATGCTGCAGGTTCAGGCAACAGCAGATGGAGACCTCGCAGCAGCACCCAAGCGTATGCTAAAACAGGAAACCGGCTCTAAAAAAGCCCAGAGCTCGCAACTGCATGATGGCCCGCCAAAGGCGGCAGTCATGTCAGGGGTACGCATCCATTTGCTGGCGGACGCCGCTGCTGCACACCTTCTGTTCTGCATCATGCCTCATGCATGTCCTGGTCCCTGGAGAGGAGGGCCAGGCAGTGCATACCTGGGGTCACAGAATACCATGCATGTGCAGGACGCTGTGGAGAGGACGCTCAGGAGTGTCCCCAGGATCACAGCGGCCGCTGTCGGCCAGCTGATGGAGCGGTACCGCATGCTGGACGTGCGGTTCTGAACCACCAGAACGTGTGCCACAATGTGTGCGAGGTGCCAGAGTGACCTCCGCGGTACAACCGGGCTCAGCATGTGCCTTGTCAGCGGCTTTGTTTCATGCCTGTGTCTGCCCTGGAGAGCTGAATGGCAAAGAGGCATCGTGTCTGGCCCCGCACGTGCTCAAACCAGTTCTGCAGTCTGACCGCAGCCGACCGCACTGCGCAGACGAGTGTCTAGCCCTCCAGGCCGCAAACACCTTGCAGGAGCTTGCAGCGGCGTCGCTGTCTGACCTCAGGGGCGTTCCCGGCGTTGGGAAGGTCCTGGCATCGCGTATCCAAGAGGCAGTCCGTGCGGGGCCACCAGTGGCCACCCCGGCTTCAGCCGAGGCGCCCAGCACGCAGTCTGCGGTCAGGCTCCGGAAGGATGCAGCCGCAGGGGTTGTGGAGGACATGCATGAGCTGCGGCAGAGTACGTTGCCATGAACGCAGGAACTGTTTTTGCGTGCACCGGTGACCCATGGGCACCCGCCACGAACCTTGTATATATTCTTCTCAGCACAGCGACAGCATTCCCACTCTGGCCCCCGTGCTTACAGCAGCGCTGCGACACCGCAACCGGGCCCTGACAGTTGTGCTGCCTGAAGCAGTCTGAGGGCCCCGCTCGCACACACACCCCCCCGATGAACTCTTAGAAACTTACACCTCCAGTCTGGAGCCGGAGTCCATGGCGCTAGGCTGAAATGGATCCTTGGTGTTGCGGGCGTATTGATACACGATGCTCTGTGCAATATGCATCTGCTTGAGCTCCGTGTGGTGTGGTCCGGTGTGACCTGAGCTGGCGTGCAGGGCTCGCCGCGGAGCGTGAGCACCTGCAGGCACTGTCCGCTGCATACTACTCCGGCAGCGCCGGCACATCAGACGCCGCCTTTGACGCGCTCAAAACCGCGTATCAACACGACGTCTCGCTCGTGGCGGGGCAGGGCGACGGCGGCGCAGCCCTGTCCCTGGATGACACTGTCGGCGCGCCTGTGGCCGGAGGGGCCAAGGCAGAGCACTCCGCAGCGCGCGGCGGCCGCCTCCTGAGCCTGGCGGCTGTGCACAGTGCCGCCGAGGTCCGCACGTGGTGGGAGCGGCACGTGGAGGCCCACTTTGGGGGTGGCCTGCAGGCGGTCGAGGTGGCGGTGGAGCCCAAGGTCGACGGGCTGACGCTGCGCGCGTCGTACGAAGACGGCGTGTGCGTCCAGGTGCGGCCTCCAGCCCACGCTGCACCCGTCCGAGCATGCTGCCTGCTGCGCGGCGTGCTGCGGCCTCCGCCGCCAGCACGTCCCAGGCCCCCTGTTGCGTGCACACGTCCACACCACCACATGCACAGGCGCCTGCTCGTCTCCTGCAGGCCACGTGGCACGGCAGGCCCCCCACCGCACCTGTGGCCACTGGCTTTCACAAATATCTCAGCACAGGCAGATTGCTCTGGCTGGGCCTTGTTTTGTGCTGCCGCAGACTTCTTGGTGTCGCACAAGATGGGGAGGACCCTGCCGGCAGCCCCGTTTGGCTCTTCCAGCAGTCCAATGCAGACGGACAGTGCCGGCCTTGCACGCCGGGCTCGCTTCACGGGGTCCCGGGCCACAGTGTCCATTCATTCGCGCCGTAGAAGCTCCTCAGCTGTACTGCGTGTAGCTCTGGTCTGTTTTAACAGCACCTGCGTGTGAGGGTGCAGGCTGCAACGCGGGGTGACGGCTTTGTCGGGGAGGACGTCACGCACAATGTCCCCGCCATCAACGGCCTGCCCCAGCGCCTGCCCGCCGCGTGCCGCGGCCGCAGCACGCCGTTCACGGTGCGTGGGGAGGTCTACATCTCCCACGAGGACTTTGAGGGCCTGAACCGCGAGCGGGAGCAGCATGGCCTGGAGCCGTTCTCCAACGCGCGCAACGCCGCCGCGGGGTCGCTGCGGCTGCCGGACCCGGTCAAGGCTGCCGGCCGCCGCCTGCGCTTTGTGGCGTTTGAGTGCATGCCGGGGCAGGGCGGGGGCGTGTTTGCCGCGCGGCACACAGACGCGATGCGTGAGCTCGGCACCATGGGATTTGAGACGCTGGAGCCCCACTCGAAGGTCGCGCATGGTGTGGAAGCGGCGATCGGCGCTGCAGAGGGCATGCTGGCCTCCAGGGGGGAGCTGCCTTTCCAGGCGGACGGCTTTGTCATCAAGCTCAACCGCCTTGCGGTACGCACCTGAGCCCCTTGCGGACGGAGGGGGCCTCACCAGCCGCCGCAACTGATATCGCGCGGCATCCTGTGCATATAGCTGCCGTCTACTCCGGACAGTGTGTAAAGCTGCTATGTGCTCAGGCAGTCTCGACCGCTGGCTGACGGCGGGACGGACGTTGGGAACCATCAGACAATCATACGTAGCACACAGGGTCCACAGTAGTCACGTGCTGCAGGACCAGCAGGCGCTCGGCGCAAATAACACGGACCCCAAGTGGGCAGTTGCATGGAAGCCAGCGGCCGAGGTGGCGGTGACGCAGTTGCGAGACATCACGGTGTCGGTCGGCCGCTCGGGTGCGCCCCCCCACCCCACGCGCACCTGCACATGGCTGCTGTGATCTACAGGGGACATCTACAGGGGACATTCACAGGGGGCATTCTTACTTGTTCTTGATGGTCTTCAAACCATGCATGGAGCGCATCGGAACGCCGAGCCTCCATGTGGCCACTCCGTTTCATGGCACCTGTCTGTCACCCATCCACCCGGGGCACTGTGGCATGTCCTCGCGTCTTCTGCCATCTTCTGGCAGGAGTCGACGTCGCTGCGCCGTGGTCGCCGCTGTCCCTGGCAGCCCGCCTGCACCCCAAGGTGGCCCTGCCGCGGCTCCGAGGCACTAGCGGGCGTCTTGACACTGCATGCGAGCGCCCGCTGACAGTGCGCATGCTGGGCAGGCATCATCGTGCCGGTGGCGGTGGTGGAACCGGTGGAGGTCGCCGGAGTCACGATCTCCCGCGCCTCGCTGCACAACACGCAGCACGCGCAGCGCCTCGGGCTGCACCTCGGCGACTCGGTCGTGCTCGAGCGCCGCGGCGACGTCATCCCGCAGGTCGTTGACGTGCTGCCGCAGCGGCGGCCGCGGGGGGCCACGCCGTGGCGGCCGCCGCGGCGCTGCCCGGCCTGCGACGCGCCCCTCACCCTCCGCGCTGTGGACACGGCAGGCGCCGTGCAGATGCTGGAGTGCGGCAGCGCAGCGTGCTCGGGGCGGCGGGGCCGCACTCTGGAGCACTTTGCGGCGGCGTGCTTCAAGGGCGTGGGCAGCCGGCTCGTGCAGACGCTGGTTGCGGAGGGCCTATGCCGCCGACCAGACGAGTTCTACCAGCTGCACAAGCATCAGGCGGTGGTGTGTTCTGTGGTGCCTGTCCTGCTGCGGCGCCAGTGAGGCCTGCCAGGGTGACCAGGTGCCGTCTGTGTAGATGGAGCAGTGGAAGGGCTTTGGGCCGAAGAAGGTCAGCAATGTGCTCGCTGCGATCGAGGCATCGAAGCAGCAGCCTGCCCATGTGCTGCTGGCGGGGCTGGCCATCCCGGCAGTCGGGCAGCACCTGGCCAAGCTCCTGCTGAAGCACTGCGGCGGCTCCGTGCTGGTGTGCCCCTCACCCCCGCCGCGCTCTCTGGCGCCGAGGTTCTCTAGCGCTGCGGGAGACATGAATCTGCCCCGCAGGCGGCGCTTCCCGCTGCTTGCCAGGCCTGCCAATGCATGATTGACACGGCGGGGCCAGTGCAGGAGCTGTCGCAGAAGAGCATCGACGATCTTGTAGAGATCAAGGGGGTCTCGCAAATAACGGCCCGACGTATCATCGAATGGTTCGACGCCCCTGAGAATCGAGAGGTGGCGGCCTCACTAGCACGGACCTGGGGCTGTCATGGTGGCAGCTCCTGCACTGGCCCCGCCAGCAGCACAGAAGCGCGAGCCGAGTCTGAGCCTGTGGAGGGGGCGGTGGCTGCGAGTGGCACAGTGCTGCGTGTTGCAGGTGTTGAGCTGATGGCAGGAGACGCCATCGTGGCGACTGGGACTATTCCTGGTGTCAAGCGGGCACAAATTGAAGCTTGGTGCGCCCTGCAGGACTGGTGCTTGTGCTCCGGCAAGTGATGATGCTGTTTTGGGGTTTCCTCTAAGCGTTTGGACTGGGCTGTGTGCCTGGCGTCATGGCAGCCAGTTGACATGCAGGGCGGAGCGCCATGGGCTGCGGTTGTCATCAAACGTGAGCAGCAATACGAAGCTGCTGATACAAGGCTCAGCTCGTGGGACTTCCCGCAAGCGCCAGAAAGCTGAAGAACTGCAAATTGCCATCATTGAACACAGTGATGACCTGGCTGAACTTGTTTCCATGATGAGTGATCACACCTGACCGTGATGACAGCTGGGGAGCAGCCGAATAGTGACACAGGTCGGCATCTGGCTGCAGGCGAGCTGTGCTACAGTCAGACTCTTGATAGATGGGCTCGTTGCGGTTTTCGGGTCCGCCATGATGGCCACAACGTTTGCACTTAGCCTCAGCCTTTTTGCACACTTGCGACACATCGTGAAGACGTTCACATCAGAGCCCCACTCTGACCTTGACGAGGGAAGTGGTACACGTTTAGCAAACAAAATACGCATGCCAAGCCGATTGGTATGTTGCTATCCTACTGTATCGCATGTACGCCAACAAAACCAATCTACTTACCAATGCACTGCACATGTTCGGCCAACACTAGCGTGGCATCACAGGTGAATCGATGAACCCCGCCACGGTCGTCGGCAAGTTCCAACGTGTGCAATCCACATTGAACACCACCCCGATGGAAGCCGACCATGAATACAGCAGTGCAACGCAATCACTGAATCATGAGTGCATGGCAGTGTAACAGAAGAGGAGGGACGATTGTCCCCAGCAGTAGGGCCACCGCCATACTTTGTTCTTGCGCTTAAGACTTCTGCATGAGGCCGGATGTGGCTCTGCAGCTGTTGCTGGCGGCACACCAACGGACGTGCTACCAGTACATCCGGTCAGCCTGCCAAAGATCGCACAAAACAGCAGACATACACATGGTCGGCCAACCACAGACCCTGGAGAGACTAAGCTACACTACACGACACCATGGTGCCTGAAAACCAGCCTCATGAATCAGCCATTGATACTGATACGAAAACTCATGACTGACCGCGCTCTGTCACGGTACATGACGTTCATGTGTGCAGCAGATGTGCACTTTCACGGGAGTCCTCCTCATTTTGCCTTGTTTCAGGCTGATGAGAATCCTGCCGTCGCTAGCTGGGCTGTCATGCCTTCATCTCGACATCCCCTGCAGCATCTGTGTGTGCCTTCACCATATCCGCTAACCGCTGCTGAGATATCTGGAGCTCTGAGGCACCCAGGCGGCTTCGAGCGAGGTTCGTGGCGCCTGACAGATCCCGTGCAGCCAGCTTTTTGAATTTTGAACTGCACTGATGCTCGGGCGTCAACAGGTGCAAAAATCGGATTGGTGTCTCACGTACTCTGCACCGGGTAGACCAGATGCTCGACAGCCCGAATCAGGAGTGATGCGCACGTGGTTTTCTTCAGCATCTCAGACTTCGCTTTCTCTTTGACTGCCAACGCGTGGCGTCGCCGCGCTTTTTTGCTGACACGAGTCACAGTGCTGGTGTCATCGACATCTGCATGAACAGTGTACGTTCAGATGTGGCACATACTGCACTGTAGACCCACAGCATGCACCTAGCAGCGTCATCTGGCACAAACACAACAGAGGGAGCCTCTCCACACCCTTTTGCACACGGAAGCTCAACTGCGTGCATCCATGCTGCGGCACTGCATTGTGCCGTGCATCCCTTGCATTGCAACGTACATCTGCCGCGTTGCAATAAGAATGTGTGCAGATCAGAGATATGTGATTGGTATTGGGACCTTTCAAAACAAATGACACTGTCAATAATATTGTAGTTGGACGAATTGCACCAGCAGCACATCAGCACGCGCACACATGCTGTCTATGTGAGCATGGGAGTGCGACGACAGCAGGCGTGAGCGATGCAGGAGAGAGGCGTGAACAACCTGGTGAGATGGTGTGCGTTGGTGAGTCTCACTCTGCTTCTGCAGTGCATATGCTGCACTCAGGGGGCCAGCATTAGCGCCCTAGGAACAACCATTAACGAGCTGCCGTGGATGGTCCGCTGGCCAGGTTTCGGATGCACGGTAGCAAAGCGATACTGGATTAATTTGTGAGTGCCATCGTGGAGGCATCGAAGGCAGCGAGGGCTGCGAGTCTGAACCAACAGGCTGGTCATGCACCAGCACAGTCATGCACCAGCGCGAGAATGTGTGGAGACATAGACCAGTGGGTGATCTCTGGTGTGGAAAACCTTGAGCGACCTATCAGCCAATCTGTGTAGTTGGCGCTGGATGCGGTCTCTGTAGGCCTGGCTACCACATGGAGCCTGCAACGGTGCAACGGTGCACTGTCAGGTGGCCCACCACTGTGCAAGAAAACTGATGTCTTGATGCAAGCAACACAGCGCAGATGTGAGTCTACGAGGCTTGATCGCTGTGCGTTCCGCCAAGCGGTCTGGGGGCTGGCCTGTTGGGTTCACACAGTCGAAAGGCCCACTGGCTGTCATGTCACCGCGTGAACGCACGGGAACTGGACGAATGCAACAATGTTGCCTGCTACAGCCTCGCCAGGGTCGCGCGATTAGCCTGAATTTCGTTTTATCGGGTGGCTACTTCAGCGAGTGAGTGGCAAGCCGTGACAAGTGCAAGGAACCGCTATGCGAGCTTGCGGCCGCATCCTCCAGCCTGGCTGCACTGAACTTCATTCATTTTGACGAGTCACCATCATTTCGACAGCTGGGGACGGCGCAGTGGAGCGTGACATGGACACGTGGAATCTGCTCGGCGCTGCGCAACGGCAAGCCAAGGGTCGAGTCGAGCCGAAGCAATCTACGCACCCATGGCTACATCTTCGGTGACATCCTGCTGATCGACCTTCTTCTTGGCTTTCGCTGCTTTCTTGCGCGATTTCTTGTATCCTGGCTTCATTGTGCTCAATCTGATTTTTCGACTGGTTCAAACTTGCTCACTCTGTGGTGGGCGGTGTGAGGTCGACCACCTGCCAACAGTAAGTTACGGAGATGTAGCCAAAGCGTGAATAAGTGATCACGGCGCAATATGCCAGTACATCACGGGCGCTGCGAATTCTCTTGCGAAACGGAACCTAGCCCTGTTCGCATTGGCAGTCGGAATCGTTGCCGATTAGCACGGTGGGTGATTCGAACGTGCAATGACGAGACCGCACCATGATTGATAGGACTGCATTATCATTCAGGTGCTTTGTTCGGGGAAGGGCAGCAATCATTCTGTTGGGGGGCCTGAAGCATGCATTGGGACATGTGAACAGCCGTCACACTGTTGCGGACCTGACGCTTGTGAACGACACAACCTTCTTATCCCTTCAGCTAGACAGCACCTACCTTTTTCGACTCTCAAGGTTGTAGATCGCTGCATCTCGAAACAAAAATGGGTGCACAAGAGCCTTGCAGGTACGTGCTATGATTGGTGTATGCTCAAACTGTCTCTTCAGAGATCGTAGCTTTATAGTGACTGCACAATGCAGGTTGTACGTTCCCGGCTCCGTCGCGGGCTTCAAGAGGTGCGTGCTGGGTGACGCAGAGCTTGGTTGCCATCGTTCGCACTGCTGCCCCTCGTCCGGTTCCTAAGTGCATGCTGACTGCAGGGGCAAGACAAATCAGTACAACCACACCTCTCTGATCAAGATCGATGGCGTGAACAGCAAGGAAGAGACCGACTTCTACCTGGGCAAGCGCATCGCCTTCGTGTACAAGGCAAAGACCATCAAGCAGGGCACACGCTTCCGCTGCATCTGGGGCCGGGTACTGTCTCCCTACTGATGTGTCTGTGGCTGTCTCCAATTTGCCGTGGCTTTTCGATGCTTCAAACCTCAGCCTCACCAGAGCTGTTGCCTTGTAAGGCAGTTCTACGCCTTTCTTAGGCACCAAAGTTTTGCTAAGCACAACCAATATCTGTCACCTGGCTATGCTAGCTCTAGGATGGGTGCATTGTGCAGGTGACACGAGCACATGGATCAACTGGGACAGTTAGGGCCAAGTTCCGCAAGGATCTACCCGCCAAGGCAATGGTGCGCTTCCAATCGGCCTCGCTGGACACATGTCAAGCTACTTTAGTGCTTGATTTTTCGACGTGCAATTACATGGCATCATATGCTTATGGGCTGCTGTGCTCTTGAAGTGCTCTGCCGCTGGTTGCACCGCGACAGCCTGTAGCCACTGCTGCTGCCGCAGGCCAACACGCAAGGCTCCCAATGAAAGTAGCCGACTGTGCAGCAGCGTGCATAGGATTCAGTGTGTCTTCTGTGTCAGCGCTTTTTTCTTGGAGTGAACATATGTCCAATGATAAAATGGTGTGCAGGGTGCGCGGGTGCGTGTGATGCTCTATCCCAGCAAAATCTAGATGCTGCGGCAAAAGTCTCCCCCTCTTCAAGATAGGTGACTACTGCTGCATGTGAGGCTGCATGTAACGCGCGAAATGCATTTGTGGTCACATCGCATGGAAGACTATGTATGGGTGACAACAAAAGCAAACAACTGCAAGTGTGTCGAAAACAGCACCGTTGCACAGCCCTCAGCTGCTTTACACCAGCCGGTTCATTCACATTTGCTTAGATCAGATGGGCCGGTTTGCAGTCACCAGTGCCTGATCTGGCCTGGAAGAGACTCCAGAGACAGCACTGTACCACTCGTGTTTACAAAGGTCCCTCATTCGCAACTATGACCGTTCACATGACACGGTCATTGGTCTGTCGTCATGACATGCTTTTCTTGAAAGCATGTGCGGGAGCCTGGATGTGCTTTGCCTCCTTACATGAACGGGCGGATCCCCAAAACCGGTCAAATCGCAAATCAGACGCGCCATGCAAAGCTTCCCACCTGCAATCATGCAAAATTCAACGTGCCTCACGATGAGCACCTTGCAAAGACCCATATCATTGAACTGCATGCTAGCAAGTTGTACTGCATCGATCTGCGTCCCCTTGCCACGCCCAGGCCCGGACTCTGTAGTTGCTTCAATTCGCGTGCACATTCGACCCACAGGCGTTAATAAAATATCGAAAAAAAATGTCCGACGCTGCAGAGATCACATCCGAGGATATCAAGACTGCTGCACTGGACGTGCGGTTTCCGTCCACCAACCAAGCGCGCAGTTGTTACACCCGCTACAACGAATACTACAAGTGTAAGCAGCTGAGCGGCGAAGATGATGAACAATGCATGAAGTTCAGGAAAGCGGCGCTATCATTGTGCCCCATGGACTGGATTGAGAAATGGGAAGATGCGCGAGAGAGCGGAACATGGCCCGGGAAGTACTAAGCGGACTTTCCGCTGAACTAGACAACGATGAGTATGTAAGCATGTGTTGCCCTAGGTTAACTTGGTGGCGAGGCAAGATCTCGATCTCTGGGCGCCTTGGCCGGAGTGCTTTAACAGCTTGCCATTCACAATGCAAATTTATTACAATATTCCATAGATAGTTTTCATCATGCCCTGAAATTTGTTGCAATTCGGTGGGCTGTGTCTCCCATTGGTGCCAGCATGTTGGTGATGGATTGCTCGATCAGTGCAAATATGTGCGTCCTGGCAACGTCATCACTCACGTCCATCTTGAATCTGTCTTGCATCTGCGAAAAACAGCTGAGCTTGAAGTATTGATTGGTGCGTCTCTGCAAGATACATGCAATTCCTGCGAACATTGCACGCGCACCTGTGATATTGCAAACTCCAGTGAAGTAGCAGTGGAGTCCGATGAGAAACACTCGATTTGTGAGCCTGCCATACATGACATCAGCGTCAAAAATAATGGCGCATGTTTCCGGAGGATGATGTAGGCCTCAACAGCCAGCTTGCGAAAGTTGGTGTATAGCTCTGATGTCTGGCCACCCATCGCAGCGATGATTTCTCTCTTGAGACACACTGGCACCTTGGCCCACTGCTTTGGGTCCCGCATGCCCAACACGTAACCGAAGTCTGCAAGCGCAATCGCAACGTTTGACTCTGGTGAGACCAAGCATACACCACAAGCTGAGTGAACCGCACCGATGTGGAACAGTTTGCCATCTTTGGTGAGCAGCAGGTTCTCTAGGTGCCGATCCCCCATGTCTAACAGATACGATATGATCGCATAGCCAGCGTTGCTCCGCACAAAATTCTCCATCGCATGAGGTGCTATCGCGGCATGCAGCTTTGATGGATGCACATCCGCCGAGCTCCCAGGGTCAGCGGGGCTATTCTCTACCAGGTACCGCAGGATGCCTTCGGCTTTCCCCTTCGCTGTCAGCTCCTGCAGCGTTGCTGACGGCACAAACTCCATGATCCCTGAGGAGTAAGACATGGGCAGCACCCAGTATGGGGTCAGCCGCAGATCCAGGTTCTCCCGCTTCAGCGCCATGTCCATGATGCCAATGAGCTGCACCAGCACTGCCTTGGTGACCAAGGTCCGCACTTTGACATGCAGGGGCCTCTGGGGACTACAACAGCGCTCTCCGATCCAGGGTATGGTTGGCGGATCAATCAGACACCAATGCAGTGCCATTTGATAGCCCTAGTGCACAAGCATCCCGTGTGCCCAACTGGAGCGACCTATTGCACTACACTCTAGGTGGCACAGGCATTGCTAGGGTCATGCAGCTGGATGCAAGATTCAAGTAGCCATGGCGACCACATCGCCACATTCTGCCAAGGCTATACTATGACGTGCGACATCAAGGGATTGATGGAGTGATTACCTGGCACACGAACTGGTCCTGTCGCAGGTCGTCGCCGCTCTTGAAGATCATCTGCACTGGCTCCCGTGGGATCGAAGCGGGGACGTCTTCCGCTGCGGCCGCACCCTCGGCGGCCACAGCGCCCAGCGCCGGCTGCGGCGTCCACGACGCCGCGCTGAACACAAAGCGTACCGGCGACCGCGCCGACTTGAACACGCGGCAGAGCTGCAGCGCAGAGCTGCCGGGTGTGTGGCCGCCCCGCTCACAAGGGCTTCTAGCGTATGCGCTCGTGACGGCGCGCCAGCTGTGTGGCAACGTGGCGCAGCACGTGCAACACGTTGCTGAGCCAAAAAGGCACATACTGTATAAGCGAAAGACACCAAAACATTGACAAGACGAGCAAAGGACTTGCAACGCTGATACAGTCAATAAAGTTTGGCCTGTCAATTGAATTTGGTAATACAGGAGGTTCAGCTCTATCGTGGTCAGGTGCAGGGTGCACGCGGGCAGGGCACAGTACACGAGGGGGTGCGGGGTGGCGCACGCTGGGGACGACAGACACGAGCAGCGTGTCCGGGTCTGCTGGGCAGGGCACATTGAGCTGCAGCAGCTCACTGAACTTGCCGTGCTCTGTGAGCTGCGCCGCGAGCTCGTCCTGCTGCAGCCTGGAGTTGCTCGGCAGCTGCGCCATCTGCATGCACACACTCTGCGTTCACAAGCCGGGCGGCCATACACCGGGCGGTGTTCCCGCCACACCACAACGCTCCCAAAACGTGTCCTTGCACGCGCGAGCATGGGGGCCATGTGAGCAGCAACATGGCACGGCAGGACATCTCGAGTGGCGCACCTCTTTGCCGAATCGGTCCAACAGTGCCTTCAGGCGCATCTGGCCGGTGATGGCGTCGTGGCCGCTGGGGTTGTGGCGTTGCAGCTGCGAGTAGAGGCGTGTCTGAATCGCAGCGATACGGGGCGCGGCCGCCGCCTCCTCGCAGTCGATGAGCAGCGCCCAGTGCAGCGCAACCGCCAGCCGCGTGCTGCGCCAGCTGCGGTCCACCAGGAACTCTGCATGCACACGACGCTGCTGGCGCTGTATCGCACTCCACCCGCCGCAACAAAGGCAATAGTGCTTGCCGCCGCAGCTGCTGGCGCTGCTGGTGCGCATTCCATGCAGGATTTTATGTCCAGTTGGTCATGTAGGTTCCCTCCCCTCAAGGGTCAGATGCGGGCCGCAGAAGCACAAAGCATGTGATACAAGTGGCTCTGAGACTCCGGCATCGCATTTGTCTGTCCTATCGACAAGCACCGGCACAACAGCACTGCAGTTCCCAGAGCTTGTAGCATGGGCGTGCATGGCATGACAGAGCGGTGGGTCGGGCGGGGACCGGGCAGATCGCACCAGCGAGGGGCCCGCGGCCGTCGCTGCCGTCAAAGCGCACGCACTGCACCAGCTGGATCATGAACTCCAGGAGCGTATCATCTGAGGCCGTCTCGCTCAGCTTCTTGACCCCGAACTCCCGCACCGCGGGGTTGCTGCGGAAGGCTGTAGACAGCATCTGCAGCGCCTCGCCCGCCGACACGTCGCGCCACTCTCCCATCAACGCAATTGCTTGCTGTGACGCCTGCATGCATGGCCCCCTCCTGTACAACGGCACGGCCTGAGGCCATGAGGTCATGCGGATGGGAGAATAGCAGGAAGCTGCTCCGTGAGGCAGATGTGTGCCTTGCCATTCACTCCAATACTTCTTGAGAGGTCACAGACCCTTTACTGTGGACTGGAGATGGGAATTTGATCTGCGTTCATTGATGGGATCGGCACGCTGACTTGGCACTGATCACGCCCATGGGTGTGGGCCACACGATGGCTGAAAACAATGCGCTGTAGCACCACAAAGATGTAAACAGGTGTGGATGCTTCAGGGCACCGTCTGGAGTTCATGACACAGACCTGGGGACTGGTCCACTCAACCGCCTTGAGAAACGGGATGACCGTGCCGCTCTGCTTCGCCAGGTAGTACCGGAACTTAGAGACCTGCGCCTTCTGGTGGTTAGCGAGCGGCTTGGACGGAGGGAGCTTCATCACCTGCCGCAGGATCGCCAGCTCCCCCTTGTTTGGCTTAGCATCCCTGCACCACAGCGGATTCGCCATGCAAAACCATACAGCGCGCATCACCAGCGTGCCTTCACGACACACAGCTACCCAGCACCTGGCCGTGACATGTACAGACTCGGATCAATCAAGACCATGATCTGATGCAGTACCAGGCAAGGCTGCATGACATGCCAGTCGGACCGGGCGGTGCCCCGCCTGGCCGATGCAAGCCTTAGCCCATTGCTTGGCAGCGCTGCGCCAGCCACCAGTGCGCAGCAGCCACTACACACACCAGCAGGGGAAGCACCTGTCGGAGCCTGTGGTCGCGAGGGCCTGGCTGAGTTTAAGGGCCTTGTACTCACATGGATTGGGCTCGTGGCCGCTGAGCGCCTGCTCGACCTCAGGGTCCTGGAACGCCTCCGGGTGGCCCCCGCGTGCCCCCCCCCGCACCCCCACCCGAGGCGCCTGTGCCAGCTGCATGCTGGGCTGGCTGTAGAGCACAGCAAAGTCGAATGACGGCAGGAAGAGCACCAGCTGCAGGCCGTTCCCTGGCTGCACAGCAGGCCCTGTCAGTGCATGCCCGGCTGGCGCATTCACCGCAGGCCTGCGAAGCAGCACACCACATCCTGCTGTGCGCATTCACAGAAGGCCCGGCACCGAAGCGTGCACTGCCTGCCACACTCGCAGGTGCACAAGCACTCTGTGAGCGATCTGAGCCAGCAGGGCGGTGCTGTATACGTGCGTCCAGAGCCAAAGATGCGTGGACGGCGTCAATTCAGCAGTACATGAGCACCGGTGATGATGATGCCGCATTCATTTGGACACTGGCGACTCCGCAGCGCGAGGCCGTGCAAGGCACAAAGCACCGCCCGCATTCCGCAACTGCAGGGGCACGGTGGAGAGAGTTGTGAGCTTCCAGCAGGTGTGCAGTCACAGCACGCAGAGCCACAGCGCACCTGTGGTTCTGCAGCCTGTTTGTCCGCCACTGCCTTGAGCGTTTTGCGGTCCAACCATGAGCACCGCGGCAGCTCACGCCGCTCGAGCTGCTTCAGCTTCTGGTCCAGCCTGCCCTGCACGCCCTTGGTGCTCACAGAGGTCTTGCCTGGCGTGGAGGATGGCCACTGCAAGTCTGGGGGCACGCCGGGACACAGCTGGAGCTTCTGGAATCCACACTTGAGGCGGCCTTTCTTGCTGAAGAGGGGCATCACCGTGCTGCCGACAAGCGCAGGCTCTCCAGTCTCACCCACAGCCCAGACGGATAGTCCCAGAACGCACGAGGGGAGGAGGTCACAGCCCTGCATGCGCCTTCTCGGTTGTGCCTGCATGGCTCATGCAGTACGGCGCTGATCGCCAGCTGGTGCTAGCAACAGAGGCTGCAGGCATATGAGTGGACGTGCGACCGCGGTGGAGACCAAAGCTGCAGGGCCGGCTGCTGCGCACCCGTGCTGTGAATGGTATGCAGCCTGCCGCATTTGCTGCATTCCACTCACACCCGTGCGGACCGGCAGGGGCCCAGGTACTCCTGACCGGGCCGTCAAAGGTATGACCTTCGACTGCCATAGCTGCCTCGACACATACATCTATGGGAGTGACATCTTCGTTTCCAAACTGCGACCTGTGGTGCTGGAATTGTGGTAGAGGTCCGAGCAGCCGAGCCACAGATGGTTGGATCTGTATGTCGTGCTCCTGGTTCATTTAAAGGAACATCACATGCGCATAGCTTCGTGAGCATGCGGTATATGGGTCAATCATGACAGCATGTACTCACCGTCTGTGTCACGTCATGGCTCAGCACGTACTGAAACAGCGCCATTCTGAGGAAGTCATGCAATGCCTACGTGGCCAAATTATCGCTTGTTGCCTATAATGATCCTTTGTGATGTTGGGTGGAAGGCAGATCCAGGCTGCAGCGGGTACTATCGGGCAGGCGAGCTGCTGCAATCGCATGTGTCGAGGCTTGGGATTTGATCGTGTTCATGCTCTGCACCAGCCTTTCTGGTACACGTAGGGACACGCCGCGATCACATGAAGCCAGACAAGCCTGTCACCAACAGTGCTGTAGCGGGACTTCTTGCTCAACGTGTGGACCTGGGTCAGATCGACGTGAAAACGATGGTTCAAAGACAGCTGCTCGTGAGAACATGGCACCACAGCGCCTAAATACTGGTAGCGACAGGATTCTATTGTTGATACAATCACTGTGTTGTTCTGATGCTGATGTGATCATTCATGTCGAACACCTGGCTGCATGATTTTTGTGACCACCGTCGCGGTGGCCAAGGGCGACAGAGTGTTCCGCGGGTGGCTCAAAACGTAGCACCCGCGCCTGGGCCGGGGGCCTGCTGCACTTCAAGTGAATCACATCGTAACAGGTGAAACACATCTTAACAGTCATACATCCCGAGCGAACGCTGCACATCCCAGGTACAAGAGTGTTGCTGAACCGCAGCGTAGCAACAGTAGCACCATGTCAGCATTGCGTTTTGCCCCTAGCCAATGCTTGAGTATACTTCAGTCCTTTGTATGGATTAGTCGGCCAACTTTAGGCTCTGCAGCTCTGACAAGTGGCGGGATCTCCAAGAGCGGGTGCCCTATCACCATGCTATCAGCTGCATGTATCTGTCAGTGATCTGCTCCACTACCTGATGTAATATCAAAGAATAGGGATATGGCGAGCTACTCATGCAGGATCTGCAGCTTAGCCGTGCACCAGTGTCGTCAAGATGGGCAAGTGAAGCATCACACTGACGGGTGTGTTGGAACATCTGCAAGTCTGTCGACTATCCATCTACAACGCCGATTCAAGCATGGCCATAAACGAAAAGGGTGCGATGCACTCATCGTCTTGTTGACCGAGGATCATGGTTGTGGAGAAGATGACAATGTCTCAGGGTACTGATGCGTCAGAAGTCTATGAATGGTCAGGTAACCTCGTTTGCAGGTCGTTCATGGAACGAATTAAAAAGACTGCCGATGGCATGTTCATAGCACGCCACCCTCATTACCGGCATAAACGCTACCAAAAGTCCACGTCACAGCTGAACAGGTTGAAGGGAACATTTGTGCTCCCAAACTTCTTGCAACGCAAGCTTCGAAAAGCGGGCTTCTAATCCCGAACGTTAGGCAACTGCGAGCCGTCTACTTTTTTGCCACAGTTCGGTCTTCATGATGGCCAAATTCAATGCTGATGCCGGTGCTGTGTTGGCCATTCTGGTGACTCAATCGCGTCCTGGTTCTCGGGTTTGAATCTTTGTACATCCTTGCAAACATGATGTTGAAGACAGCCGTCTTGAAAGTGGTAAAGGCTCCTGTAAATTTCATTCGATGCGCATGGAATCATCTCATCCCTTGCATGATGTTCAGGGACAACTGTCATGTCAAGCTGGGAGAAATGGGTTCGTGCGCACAGTCCATTTCCAAAATGCAGTGACCGTTGTGCGCCTCAAGGGCCTCGGGTGGAAATAAGCCATTCATAATGTGACACACACCAGAATGTTGACGTGGTCAGTTCATTGAATTGCCTGTTAGCCCGGGATCACACCAGTATGTCGTCACACACGTACAGACACACACACACACACACACACACACACACACACACACACACACACACACACACACACACACACACACACACACACACACACACACACACACACACACACACACACACACACACACACACACACACACACACACACACACACACACACACACACACACACACACACACACACACACACACACCACGGTAATTAGCGCTATTGCAGCATGCTCAGGTGCCCTAGCATGTAGTCGACCGTGAATGCTGTGCGGGCACATGAAAGCTTCGGGGCTTCTGGGATGCAGCTCCACCAGATCCACCCACTTCCACAACTACAGCCACGGTTTTGTAGCCGTACAGTCCTCCCCTTGGCATGTGCATTCCGTTGTGTATTCATGCACCTCCTGGTCGCCTCCCGATCCTGGATGCCAGAGAAAGGGGAAAACACTGAGTTCACTGCTGTGGAGTCTCAAGCACAATCCTCGATAAAGAAGCCTCACAAACAGAAATCCACTGTGAAGCTGTTCTTTGCAGTTCTGTGAGCCATGTCAGGATCTGTTACATCGTGTGCAGATAGGTTTGTGCACTACAGCCACGACGGGAACACCGCCCCAACTTCGCGTAGTGACCAAGCCAGACCAAGCTCGCAGTCGAATTCCCGGCCTGCCCTATGATCGCACGTGCACGGCTGGCGTACGGAAGCGGTACCTAAATTTATCGTTCCAATATTGCGCGGCGTCGTTTCCTCTACCGCGGTGTTGATGCATATGACGCTGGTGCCAACGAGTGCAGTCTAAGGTTGATATATCTATCAAAGTGCTCAATGTGGTCGATTTTTGAAAGTGACACTGCAAACGCAGTTGCACGTGGAGCTGGGCTGGGAGGTGCTCTCGGAGCGTCCATCGGTACGGATCCTTGTAGCATCGGCGTCCGCAACCTCGTGCCGGTGCCTCCGGCAACATCCCAGCGTTATACAGTGGCATCTGCGGTTTGCAGGCTCACTGTATGGCACGTATGATGCCTACACCGCCAAGGTGCGCTGTGCCATCAGGTTTTGCAAGAAGCAGGTGCATGCACGACCTCAAGCTGAGGTGTTTGTCTGCAGATCCCCGGCTTGTATAAGCTTCGTCACATAGGAACTCACACTCTCACTACCAGTGCGGTGCGTGCGTCTCTGTGAACTCCCTGGTTTGCAGTGTGGAGGCCTCGTGGACATGAACCACGTGTTTGCAGGCGTTTGCTGTGCTGGTGGGTTGTGGGGCTCTGTTGCGACGGTGAAGTGCAAGGACTCAAATGATGTTTCATGCACGTTTACATACAGTCACCCAATCCACACGAGCTGTGGTGCTTGTCACACAATGTTCCTTGCCAGTGCACTCTGTGTACTTGAGACAAGCTGGCCGCTCATTGAGATGACCGCTGCGTGCGGGACGTCCGTGAACTCACACAAGGTTGTAATTACGCAGCCGCTATTTACAATTGACAGTTTCGATGTGAGAGTGATGGATACCGCTGGTGAGCAAATGCAATTTAGCCCAGGTTAAATTCACATCCTACGGGCATGGCTGCGTTGGCATTTACCATGTGTGTCATGTCCTTTCGGTTCACATTGTAACAGATTTTCATGCACTGATGCTAGTCCTGAGCTGAAGCTGACAGGGCAGGCATCACCGTTGCAAATGTCCTTTGCCGGCAGAGCACAAATGCCGGACCGCGAGGGCTAGCTCGGCCGGATCACTTTCTTTCAGAACTGTTTCATCTACATCCCAGAGCTGCTTGAACTGCTCTATCCCGTGGTGGATGTCAAGCTGCAACAGCTCTGGATCTTCATGAATCATGGAAACGACGTCAGCACCTGCCAGCTGAACTTGCAGCAAGGCCATCATGTCTGCCATTCTTCGCAGACACTGTTCTGATGAGAGAAGGTAGCAATCCGGTGACCGTTGAATCAGGATACTTGCGTCACATCCTGCACGTGTGTTGTGGAACACCTCATATCCGTGACAGGTACAAGGGACAGATGATCTACACGGGGCCACCTAATTGGCAGATGTAGACATGCTGAATCAGTCAGGTGCATCATGGAGGCACACATGCAGCCTTCATAAGTTGATAAACACACCTCGAAAGAGATTCTTCATGAGTATGAGGCGAGCCGCCATTTGACCATGTGACAGTTCCAAAACACTTGGGCAGCGCCGAACAATCCTAGCTGCGATTGATCTGTCAACCAGCATCAACACTTCTAGCCTTTCTAGTTCGGGTGCACTGAGAAGATGGTCGATATCGCAGTCTGTTGACCCCTGCTGGACATGCCCATCGCCTATACTGGTCACGATCGAGTTGTACATTCGACCCACTATTGAGCCTGGACCTGCACATGGGCCAACATCCAATTTGCACATCTCAGAAATCTAAGGACGCATCACACGTAGCCTGCTGATATCTCATGATGTGCGGACAGTTGATTGATTCGCAAAAGCTTTCACTGTTTGATAGCATGGTCGACTGCAAGGTGCATGCTACAGATCCACGGCAACTGATTTACACACATGAATCATTGCATCCTGAACGGACCTATTTCTCAATGAGCACGAACGATGAATCATTCAGGCTGCCATAGGAGACTCGCTCAGCAGAAGCCAACAGCTGCCGCATTTGTTGCGGACGCCAGACGACTCGACAGATCGGCTTTCGTTATGGGTTATATTTTCGGGCACATGGTCATGCATGAAACAATTTGCAGCAGGGGCACAGTACAACAAAACATATGGCTTGCCTGTCGCTCGAGACCATACATAATGCTCGTCAGACCGCCACTTTCACTCTCACTCTTACGACGGTAGATTGGGTGCAGCTGGGACCAGGCTTGCTAGGGGAACATGGGGAAAAATCTGCTCGCAGGGACGGGAAGAACAAGCAGCACATGCACTGTACACTGCCCAAGTAGGCACGTCAAGGTAATATTATCTCTGGCGGGCAGGGTTGACACGGGCCGTACTTTCACTTAGCCACTGTATAAATCTGGGCAATGAAGGTCCTGATGCGCGGGAGTGCAGGTACTGCCGTGCATGCTCCATATCCCTGAAATGTTTCGGATCTTTGCTCTCTCGAATAGAGAAGCATGACCTGTTAGCGCGTTGAATCTTTCTTGAGTGCAGACCATCCCTCGTACTGGCGATCGATGTTCGCGTATCGATGCTGCTACACCATTTCATCGACATGAAACCTTGCGGAGCGCTTTTACGTACAGGTTGTTTGACGACCGCAGCGAATTGTGCGTGGATAGATTGACATGCGGGTTCCGACACGTTCACTTCATCTTCGACAGATCGGCTACGCGAACGCCAGAACACAAGCATACGATCAATCACATGACAACAATGTGCACTCAATGGACTACTTTTCTGGCTTGAATAAAGTTGGACGTCCGCAGCTCCGTTGCTAGAGACATTTCTCGCGTGCAAGCTCAGCTGAGTCTGAACTGCGTCTGCACTTGTAGCCACCAGTAATATTGCGCAGCCGATGTGCTACAAGAAGTCAGAGAGGCAGGTAGCATTGCGAGAGCGGCGCCCACCACAAGAGGAACCCAGCACACCCAGAACACCGCCATCCTTTCACGTAGAACAGCGTCCGGGCACTGCAGCCCAGCTGGGCCCAGCAGCACCTCCGATGGTCCTCCACTCTGTGTCCCATGCATGCGGGAGATACAACTTCCACAAACCCCCATCACGAAGGGGCCTGAAGCATGGGGGTGGCTCAAGTACGCGTTGTGCACCGTCTTGTGAACCCCTTTACCTCGACCGTTGGCAACAGCCCACTGCGAGGCTTCGCTAGGCCTCGCAAGGTGCTACAAGCGCTTCTTGCCAACACCAACCGGCCTGAGAATGCAGCGTGGTGACAGTAATGCGCGACAGTGAGAATTTGCGATGGCTCAAGAGGAAGCCATCTGATCACCCTTGTGAGACGACGTTGCCACCTTTGTTATAATCGATCTAGGAACGTTGGAGCCATGGTGAAGCCCAAAAAGGTGTATCATATCCATATCCATCTGTGTACGCTTGCAGGGTCACGTCCACCACGTTTCTCTGTCCCGCTTGCCTACGACCGATCTGGCGCACCAAAGGAAAGCGTATGCAAGTGGTATGCCATGGCACATGCAGGAAGACAAAGAGAAAGCAGTGCGCGAAATTTGCGATGTTATGCGTCGCAAAGGGGGCGTTGAATGGCGAAGTGCCGTTGTCCATGAAGAGCGCAAAGAGTACTTCCGAGGCAAGGACATGCAGCGATTCTTCGAAGCAGACCCAGACAGATTAGATGGCATCAGTGAGATAGGTTGGCCTTCTGATAATATCAACGAGTTTCAGCGCTTGAGCAGGCACTGGCTGCAGTTCCCATTCAGTCATATCGCCATGCATATGTGAAACATGCATCACTGAGGTCTTCAGTCCGCCATTCTGGTGTTCAATCATCATAATCACACTATCATCGTCATGCTTGTTTACGCTGTCCTGCACTCTCCTTCTACGCTTGCTTCAACATGCGAGTGAGATTGCTGAATTCAAGATTTGCTTGCAGGTGGGACTGTGGAGTCCAGGATAGCCGAGGTGTGTGATACAATGATGCGCATGGATCTTATAATTGCCTGCGACAGATTCTACAAGAAGGCTCATCCTGGCCGCAAGTACCTGGTGAAATTCCCCCGGAAACTGGAGTCTCGCACTCGGGGCCAGCAGCTCTGGGATCCAGGTAAATCTGCAGCCGCAAGAAATGCTTATTGATGCATCCCATGAGCTCCGATTATGTTTAGAAGTGTGTGCGCGTGTCTGCAGAAGCATTTTACTGCTGGGTGGAGGACCGGCCAATGCCACCTTGGCAGATCGGTTTGTCCATCATCTTTGCCGTGGTTGTAATGGCTCTTTGCTTGTTCCCTCTGGCTCCATACAAGCTTCGCTTAGCAGTGGTGTATTGCTTCTTGGGGCTGCTGGGTGGGATTTTCGCCCTCATCTTGGTCAGATTTGTGCTGTTCATGCTGGTATTCACTATCACAGGTCCGCTTTCCATCCAAAGATGCTGCACTCCCTATGATGTTGTTACTCTATGTTCTGAAGCATGCCTGATATAATAAGCCACCATGTAAGCATGGCAGCGAGCGATGCAGGTTACGAATTTTGGCTCTTCCCGAATCTTCTGTCTGATCAAGTGGACATCCTTGGTGCTTTCAAGCCGACTATGTCATTCGCGAAACCTGCCGATGGCAAGTCACATCTGGGGACGCGTGTGGGTGGCGTGTTCAGCACCGCCCTCCTATTCTACATGATGTACGTGTATTCCCCCGATGAGAAGACGATCAAGGCAAACTTGCAGAAAGCTGAAAACAGCATTTTGGATATGGTGCAACAAGTAAACAACCCTAGCCTTGGTACTGGAAGCAGCTATGAACAGAACACGCAGTATGGGACAGATCGTAACCTGGACCCCGAAAAGATCCGCAGGCATTTGATGAATGAGAAGCTCAAGAAGAAACAAGAGAGAGAAAAGGCAAAGAAAAGGGGTTCTCATGAGGGCGAAGCAGATGCTGCCAATTTAACCGGGGATGAGCCTGTCGCAGATCAAAGCAGCGATAGTGAAAACATAGAGGCTAGCACACATACAGAGATGTAGATTCAGTCTGAGCAGTACGTCTTGTTCAGTATGACAATTCATCCTGACTGTCTACTGTATTGTAACGATTTCGAATTCGATGGAGCTGTAAAGTGAGATGTCTAGCAAGAAGCTTTCTGCAGGTAAGTTAAATGTTTTCATGCTATGATCAACATTGTTGAAACATGCCCACTTTATCTTAACAATAATTTTACCCCCAGTAATATGCAAAGGGCCTGGTGATCATCAATGAATCGCTGGAACACCTCAGCTGTTTACTTTCTTAGCCGTAAGGATGCAATCTGTGCTACTAATCGTAGGATCGATGTCATCGCTAAATTTCTTAAGTGAGCACTGGGTAGGGGGCTGGGAAACCATGTACGTATGTGGAAATGTGATACTGCCGCACCGTATCAAGCCGAAAACACCGTACAATTCGCCATACATCCGTACAACATGCCGTATACAACTTTGATACGCTCAACTAGCAATGTGGCATGATGAGGAACCAGAGGTGCAACTTCACACTATAGTATGTTCACCGGCATCCGACACCGCGCACATCTCACTCCACCAACACATCCAGATCACGCTCACTGCGGGTCAACGGATTACTCTGTTGCACAGGCACACGTTCTTTCCCTGATCGAGCCGCAGGTTGGCTCGGTGCGGAACAGCATGGCACCCCACTGCCTCATGTAGTCAGAGGTATGCTGCGCAAGGCATTGACAGCATGCGTCACCACAACTCGACGAAGCAGTCCAGGATCACGATCTATGCCATCAAATGGCTCTAGCCGCGGACAGCTCGCCCGACGCTGCTGCAGAAGAGGTGCCGATGTCTTCAGACTCGTCCATGGTGCAGAGTGTGACGTCACAATGAATAGTTGCCCTTCTGCCCGAGACTAGTGCGTACTGCAGCGTCTGGCATGCGATGCAACTGTGTTCGAGGCTCGTAAGGGCTGCCTCGCAGCCCTTCGGGTCTTGTTCCCCGGTGGACACTGCACCAGCTCAGAGGATACCGTGTACGCCGAATGAACACCTTGTACCCGTATGAATTTTCAAGACTTATTCGCGTGTAACCGTATACGTATGACTTCATCGTGTATAGATACGTATACAGAGTTGTAATACCCTAGGTCTGGGACAACTCCAAGACTACACAGTCCACACTTGTGTATCATGAAAATGCATAAATCGGCAGCGACAATCGCAGCTGCACTGCGAGTGTCTTCCCCCGGGTCTGGGATTGTATCTGCAACCCGCCGCAGCTCGGCTGAAACGCCTCTGTGCGATGTACCTGTGTCCATTGCTGTCAGTCAATTTGCATACTGATTCCCATTGTGCAAACTCCATTCTGTGTCGACAGATCAGAGTCAAAGCAGTAGATGAAACCATAGGCACCAATGGATCTGCACAGCAACAAGCATCTCCCTCTCACACCATGTAGCCCACATCACCACTAATGGAACATGTCGATTTCCGGTGCGCAGCATGGGTCGCACAATGATGGTTAGGTCCAGCTGACATCCACATACTGAGTCGTATATTCTTCTTCGGCGACCATACCCGAGAGAGTATGGAACATGGCATGTGGATCCAAGCTTCTGATGTGAGGGCCAAGTACTGGAATCCGTACACATGTGGTGACTTGCAGGTCCCCTCCAGCTTCCAGCTTTTGAACTTTGATGCTGTCCTCGTACTGACTGAAGTAACTTTCCCGGTCGGACAGAGATGCCAGGCACACAGAGCTTACAGAGACATGATCAGCGATTCCCTTGAATGCAAACACCCCTCCATTATGAATCCGAACTTCCTTGAAAGCGCATGCTTCATAGCAACTTTGAGCCTGCAGCTTCCGTGATAGGAGTTCAAGCATGATCGCAATCCAGGTTGACGACTGTGTACAGGCCAGACACACCTTTGCATGTCTAATACGTTCCTGGTGAGAGTCGCAAAAAAGCGGCTTGTATACAGCACCTCCAACCGAATCATGGCTACCTGCTAATTCCAGCGCATGCTCGGTGATGTCTAGTGGCGGGGGTTTCCTGGCATACAGAGAGCTTTCTGCCATTGGGCACCCACAGCCATTTGATATGTTCGTTTTGCTGCACGTGTGATCTGCCTTGTTGGAAAACACTAGTCTGTGGGAACGCAGCGCCCGTCGGTCATGTCCTCCGCCGATTGCAGGCACAGGGGTATGCCCAGTGTTGATACGGCCTGCTGCCCCTAATCCGGTAGCGTTGTTGTTATGGTCAGGAAACACTGATTGGCCAATCATCATTGCAAGAGCATCCTCTACATCTTCCAGCTGTTGTGGGACACTGCACCCAGTCGATCTTGAAGTGTGCAGCCTGTGGCGGTTCAGGCTCGCTGTCTCTGCGTGATTTCCCGGCTGCACATTCACCATGTCAGCTACCTGAGACCAGGGCTGTCTGAGCTCGTCACCACCTCGGTCATTTTCTGGACACCCTAGGAGTGTGTTCCCCTCAGATGAACTTGTCCGTGTGTCATGCTGACTTGACATTTGCACTTGGCAAACAGAGTGCTCGTCATACCCACTACCACATTCGCCAAGCAAGGTGCCATGAAACGCCGTTGAGCTATGTGTACTTGCAGTAGTACGTGCATGCACACAAATACCTGGCAGGCTGTTGGGACAATGCAGTTGGTTGTCTACATTCCACGCCGCGGGTGCACTTCGCTCGCAGCTTGCCCCCGTAGATTGATGATGTTTTGCTCCAATTGGTCGCTTACATCCCATACATCTATCTCCTGTATAGGCGTTGTCAAGGTCAAAATATTGGCATGGGGTTTGCTCTGTTCTGCTGTTGTGTGTAGGCAGCTGGTCACTAGCTGCAGAACCTGGTGCATGGACATCGTCACTGGCATCTTCGTCCGGAGGCACTGCAACCACAATCTCGTATGGGTCTGATGCAGCTCGGGTGGCAGTGCAATCAGTCAACGTACACACACTGCTGCTGCCATGCCCCTCTGCAGCCTGCATATGGACACTGTCATTCCGGGGCCTGTCGTCTAAGATGCTAACAGCAGCATTGACAGCTGAAGTCTGGCTCACATCACTCTCGTTCAGAATTGCTTTACTGTCGAAGCCATGTACAGCTGAAGCGAAGGTCTCACTGTACATGACCTGTGTACATCCGCTTTGTGTCAGAAGCTGGCTTGTTTCTCCAGAACGAGCAGGCTTCAACGTGCTTGCAGGTACGCTGGTGACATCAAGCTTTTGTTCAGCATCCCAGCAGGCCAACGCCTCCAGCAGTATTTCAGTCGGGCACAGAATTTGCCCGCCACATGCTCCAGCAAATACGCGAGCAGCATGATTGACATGAACACCAAAGTAGTCGGCGCGGCCATTGGAGCTATTCAGCACCAGAGATGATGGCTGATCTGCAGAGATGCCTATGGCAGCCCGGAGACCACGAAATATGACTCGCCCGTCCTTGGTGATCAGCTGTGTTGCATCGATGGTGTCCAGAACCTGAGGCCATTCTGCCAACAGCAGGACATTGTTGAATGTGAGAGCCCATTCCAGGGCACGGGCGACCTGTGAGCCACAGCCGCAGATCAAGAACACTTTAAGTACACATGCATGGCAAGCATGGAGCGATCACTCACAGCCTTTTGAGCTTGTCACAAGATGAAAGAAAGCAGGGTATCTCAGATTTCAGAAGAACACAGGGGCGCACGTTGTGAAAGGCAAGCATATATATTCCATTGCGCTCTTTGCACACGTACCCGTTGATTTTACCAAGGGTGACATTTACGCAGTGTGTAAAGGTCTGCATGCTCTGTTGTGCACACATTGCATGTACCGACTTGACCTGGCTGATCCCTGCGGGACTGCAGAACACAATGCAAACCCGTGGCAGTGGTTCACCGTGTATGGCTTCATGTGCAGCTGGAGCTTCCATGAAGGGAAGGGAATGGGTCATCGTATGCTTTGGGATGTATTGGCTATAAAATTGTAGTCTGTACACCTGTCTAGGTCTGAGGACCTGCGGGTGTACGCATGTTATGACTGCAATGGGGATCACACATTGCCACCTTGTCGTCATGCTGCTGACATCTAATTCGGAATGGTAGGGCCAAACAGCAATTGTAGCTACACCTGGTAGATGCGCATTGGTGTGCCGCTGCCCTGCAAGAGGAAACGTGCTCCCATATCCACTAGCACCGAGTCGTTCGACAATCTCTCATGCTTCAGCCGTGTCAAAAAATTTGAGTATGGCAATGTGAACTCCTGCTGCACTCCAGGGCCGGTGCCACCTGCACTTGAGATGGTGAGAAGGGCCACGGACAGCGTGCAGGCAGATACCCTGTGCATGAGTCAATTGATGGCAGACAGTCTTGGTCATGCCTGTGAAAGCACACCATTGCTGAAAGATATCCTCTGCATTGTGAATGCGCGCTGGGCACTTTCTACATGAGGAAAATTCCCCAATGGACTATGACTTCCAAAGAAGCTGCTTTTACGAAGGGACTGTACAGAAGTTGACGAAACCCGCGCGTTGGACTTGACGAAATTGAAATGTGGTTTGGCGAACCAGGACTTCCCTTTTCCTAGCACATCCAAAACGCGTCGAGAGCAAGATCGCTTCCGCACTCCATCATTGATTGAACCAGACAAGGAGCAGTATGTTGCATACGTCATGAGGACCTGCCCACATCATCCTCAGCTTATGCAAACATGGGACTCTCACTCACGCTGGAGGGTGGCCACACTCATGAACGTGGTGCATATGATACCAGATTGTTACAATTGACACCATCTCTTGACTCTTTCTGTTTATACATGCACCTTGTACTTGGCATGTTTCAAGGGCGTACCTGGCCTGGAGCCGCCGTGGCTGCCAACGCTGCACTGATGTCAATGAGCTCACCCTTGTATCTGACAATTTGCTGCCGCATGACTCGATGCATGACAGCCTGTGAGCAAGGGGCAGTGTGCATCCCGATTGCCGGCAAAATCCCCTGAAACAGTGGATGACAGTCTGGATCAAAAAGAAAGTCCTCCCCTTGGGCATGCATTGCCGTTAGATACCATGTAGACAATTGGCGATTGAACTTGATGCCTGCCAGTTCCTTTGGAAACCTCAGCGCCCACGCTACAGCTGACCGTGCATCACGAAAGGCCAGAACACATTGATGCTGATCCGCGCTGAACTCGGATATGAAATACCCCCAGAATCTCTTCCTTGTTGTCAGTTGCGCCAATAGCCTCTGCACAATGCAGCTTACGTTGCTGCACACGTCAATTCATTACTGAAGTGGACACATAGACGATCAGCACGTGAGCACGCCGAACAATGACACTTTGCTGTACGGCGAACAGCTCTATGTGTAGCACAGTGTCCTGCGCTTAGAATGTTGTTGCATGGCCAGCGTCAGAGGGAACCAGAAGGCAAGGACAACTTGGTATATCTCAGGCATATGCCATGTCAGCACTAAGATACCATCACCTCACACGCCTTGTCATAATCTCTAGCGAGTGCTTTCTCTTGAGGACAATGCCGATGTCCATCTGGGCCAAGGGCGTCAAGCCTCAACACAACGAGGGTGATTGCAGATGGTGTCGTTGCCAAATTTGCACCGGACGACAGGTCACGGTCAGACGACCCAGACGACCCAGCTCGCACAGGATGGCCAAGAACGTCAGTAAGAATTCCAGGAATCCTTGATGTGTGCATATGGTTACCTGTGCCAAAGCTCTGATAGATGCTCAGCATTATGAAGAAGAAAATGAGTAACCCAGCAATGATGACCGGTGTAAAGAAGATTGCGAGGCTGATCCCCAGATGCTCTGCATCATAAGATACAGAACTGACAAACGGTATGGGCAGCAGCGGATTCGCAAGGGGGTGGAACTGGGGCTCCAGGGTGCACTTAGCCCTGGGCGTCTGCTCATCAGATGGCCAAGTGATGCTCCACGGAAAGGCGCACGCACAATTGTGAAATGCCGTCTGATCAGGGCTCAAAAGTACCTCAATCCTTGGGTTGTCACGCAAAGTGTATGAAGAGCACATCATTGCCTGTGTATCAGTGACTACATGTTGGTCGGCAGACGGCAACAATTCCTCATGTAGGGCGTCTAAGTCTAGTGCAAATGAGACAAAAGACCGGCGTGCGTCCATGACCAAAGGCTGAGTTCGGTCAGGCCACTGCGGTAGGGATGATGAACTGACATTCTCCTTTGCTGCATCAACCATTGACGTGCTACAGCATTTGTTTAAGAACGTGATCCCAAGTCACAAGAGGTACGATAGAAAATTTGCAAAGCAAAACAACACATACAGCACCAGGAATCCAGCTGGTTCACAACCTTCGCAATCAGCCAAGTTCAGCTTGCTGACATGCTCTGGGGGCACAGGCAGCTGTGAAAGATCCGAAGACACACGTAGCCCGGCGAAGGTAATGCTTACGTGGCCGTATCCCAAGCTGCAATCAGTAATTGGTACGCCACGGGCCAGAGACTTCCATACGGTGTCAGAATGCAGATCAGCGCCCATGAAGCTGACATCTCCGCCTGCTTCGCAACACGAAATGCGACCCAGCGAACATACGGTGTCGGCTGTTGGTATAGGATTGAGCCCCGTGACATGTGTGGATACCGTCTGCATCCACACTATCACAGCCTGCATCCTATGCAGTGTGCAAATGAAATGTATCAGGACTCAACGCAAATTATTAGCAGTGAATGGCCCTACAAGCCGGGGGTTCGAAGGTTTATTTGAACAGCGTACATCGGTGAAAAACTTCTCGGGTGGCGGAAGAACAAACAGATTTCAGCGGCTTGATGATATCTTAGGCATGTTCCGAATCTCAAATTAGTCTGCCTACGCGCCTGTGCGGGTGTAAATCGCAGTGTTGTTACCGTCTAGGGACGGTGGCGTTTACATGCATGCACTGGACATGGCGCAGGTGATACTGAATTGGCGCAGGTGCATACCGAATTGCTCAAGCAGGCACTGCTTCGAAGCATCCTTTCCACGATTGAAATCGATCACATGTTGGCGACTGCAACCTTCGTAACATCGATTTATTGAAACTCGCTTGCGCGTCTTCTGCCTAGGCGAATAATTGTGTGTTTTGACCATTTGTTGCAGGACAGGTCGACTGTGGACACAGTCATTAAAGCCGATCGATGGAAGATATTAGACTACAGCCAGTCAACCAAATGCAACAGGTCCAAGCAGCTGGGCAAGAGAATTTGCCCAAGGACCAACAAGAGAAGCTGCCTGCATACTCGGAACGATACTACGATGACTTCTTCGAATACAGGTATGCAGTATAAAATTGTGAAGTAAGTCAGTAACTCAGCGCAAGTCACGACGTCTCTTTGCGCTCAGGCACGTCAGCTTAACGATGGAGCAGGCGCAGCGACTGCCGAAGCCAATGAGGATTCTTGCGGAGGTGTGCAATCATCCATGAAAGTACATCATCTGCATGCTGCAGTGTCGGTAGAACATATGCATACGCGCGTGCATCTGCCCGTCCTTTGCTGCTCCGAAGCGTTGGCTGCGCGCCCGCTCTCGCAGACCCGCCAGCTGTTTTCAGGTGGAATGGAGAACTCTCGGTGTGCAACAATCTAAAGGATGGGTGCACTACGCTGTACATCGTCCAGAGCCACACGTCCTGCTTTTCCGGTATGTCGCAACTTTACAGCTGGCGTCGAGATGAAGCTCCTGCAATCAACACCTTCTTGCTGTAACTTGTGCATCCTATTTGCCTTCCTCAATGGGTGCCTGCGCTGAAGTATGTGGCATGTCTACATGCTCACAGTCAACAAACGCACTGGAAATGACTTTGCTGACCTATGCAGGCGGCCAAAATTTTACGGGACGGAAAAGGAAGTCGTCGTTCCTCGATCCCTGCTTGAGCCTGACAATCAGAACATGCCCATGAATTAGCTGGCATTGAAGCCAGTGTCAAGCCAAGGTCTTGGGTACCTTTGAGCCACTAGTAATATTACACTTGCATATACAGTGTTCCAGCCGATGCCAACCGAATGATCTAGCACCTAAGTTCAGCCTGGAGCGATTTCATTCGGTTTTGGGGTGTGGTCATGATGAATTGTGTACATCTCATAGGAGATCAACTGCTGGTAAGCGATTTGCATAGCAGGTGGTTACAAGTGGTCCTTCTGCTCACTGACATATATGATGCACTGCTGTATCATGTGCTTCATCTGCGGCTCCATGATCGAGATGCCACAGCTGCTTGAAGCGCTATGTCTATGGCGGATGCCTGACATGTCATTGTACAGCTCGAGGAAAGGTCGTCTGCAAAGGTCGCGTGATGTTGTGAATATTTTTTGCTGTGGAATCCTAGGTATTGGCTGTTCAGTTGCTGTGCACATGTACAGCGTTGCAGGGGCTGTTCCTCGTAAGTGATGTCGCCCGTTCTGCTATTGCATGTTCATTTGTGATCCGCAATAATCAATCATATGTGGATGCATGCATTGCAATGCACATCTGGTTTGAAGGAACGACGTTGATGGGAGGTCGGGCAGGATAAACATGCGGTTTCGGCAATCCAAATTTGTGAACCCTAGTTTCTCTTGGTTTCTTGTTGCACTGAATATCTCGGGATCGCATCTAGGATTGCCAGTGCTCTTTGATTCACTCGTACCTGCATGCTTGATGACAGTTGAGGATATCGCTGGAGTTGCCATCATGAGCTGCTTGGACGTTGCCACTGTGCTGTATGTCCATTGCTGTGCTGTGATCACATTCGGTCATATCAGCGCGTGTAATCCCAGATTCAAATCTGAACATCCTGATGTACTATCTCGATATATCACAGTCCGCATCGTCTTGTCGATGCCCGTGAGGCCACAGTGCAAGTGCGGCCGTGTATGTTTCTACGTCGTATGCGCGCTTAACAGCTTTTCTATGTCGCTAGCCCTCGCGCATAGGCCGATTGTTTGTCGGCACACGCTGTACCCCAACGTTGCCTCACATGTCTGACATATTAAAGAAATGACCGCTCCCGTCCTTAAGAGTGTGAAACAGAAAGCTGCTGACGTTCAAGCTTTTGCCAAGACCCTTGCTGCGGATCCAAGCGGGATTTCGTCAGCTATCGCTGAATGCGCCCGTGTGACGATATCGTCTCCCGCACATCTGCGCACTAAGGCTGAGGCCATACTCAATGTCGCCCTGGAATCTACGCCACCTGCCTGCAAGACCTTGGCAGTTTTCTGCAGGCGCTTGCACGATCGATATCCCAGGTAAGCCCTACATTCTTCACGACACAGCTGTCCCCTGGTGAAATTCTCCCGCCTTCTTGACCATTCATATTTCCTGAAACATTTCTCATTATTCCATCGACATCGCTTTCGGGGTTTCCAGCCGCCCGTTTATCGTTTCCATCACCTCAGATGTCGCGGTTATATAGCTCCTGAGGCGACGCTGATTGGCAGCGCCAAGTTTTTGAATTTGGGACTCACCGTCACCTGTTTGCAGATTCAAGTTAGAAAATGGCAGCACTGTGACATTTGCATCGGTGATGTTCCATTCATGCCAAGCGGAGTTGTCATCTCTCCATGACAGTGTGCAACAACTTCGTGACGATGTGAGCAATGAAAATGTTCTCTACGAAGTCAATTCCTTACGGCAGCCAAGCAGCAGTCCTGAAATTGTCGAAGTCACTGGCAACATCACCCAGCCTAAAAGTGATCAGTGCACCACCTGGACGGAGGCAACTAGATGCCTGAAGCACCTTGATGCTTTGCAAATTTTTATCGCATGCCTGTACACTCAAGATGTTGTTCCCGAAGATTTTGTCCACAAGGTCTTGGACAGCTATAGATTCTCTTCATTGTCATGGCCAGCACCTGCTCGCAACGTTGGAATTATGAGTGCATGCGACATGATGACATTTTGCGGGAAGCGATTAGAAAAGCTTGGCAGCCTTTGCCATGTCATGCCAGATTGGTATTCATACTTACGCTCCTTGCAACAGGATCTCAGTATTGCACGACAGGTTCATAACCGAATAGCATATATTATCAATCTAAGGGAAAGCAAATGGGTTCCTGAGAGTGTATCAATCTAAGGGGAAACAAATGGGTTCCTGAGAGTGTTGTAATGTCATAGTCATTGCTACACATTCATTGTCACTGCTGTGTCAAGCCTGGAACGAAGTTTACAATCGCTCGCTTGCAGATGCGATAGCTGAGCTGACCCAGCCATCTATGTCAGATATGAGTCCATCTCTTCGAAATCGAATTGTGTGATACTTCGTTCCGTCCCACACCTGGACTTCATCCACTGGCAAAGCTAGCCGTGATGTCGAAGATATCATGCAGCCCTGCCACTGCTCAATGTCATTAATACTGGGAGCTTGTAGCCTCACGTTAACTCCATTTGCTTTGCACTGCTGCAATATGAAGTCTCTGACTGTGCCAAGAAGGATGCCTTCTCCAGCAGTCCACAACTCACCATCAATAAGTGCAAAAAAGTTTGATGTAGTCCCCTCGAGCACAGATGATTCTGCACACAATGGCACTTCGTTGGTGTTGAAAACTTAGGTCTTGGTGCAATGAGCAGGTGTTGTGACCTCAGATGGCCACCCAGTAGGGCTGCATTGACCCTACCGTTGCTTGGTCATGACTGCAGAAAAGTTTCTTGACGTCAGCATTCACACATTGATATCTTTTCCTCGGCCATTGATGGCTGCCTCGCAGTAGTACGTCACATAGCAGACCTGTCGCCTGTCATGCACCTTTTCAAACAGCAGGGCACCTGCTCTTTGAGCTCTGGTGTGGCGCCCACACTTCATGTACAGCCAGGAAGCAAACCTGGCGTTGATAGAAGTACTTCATTGACATCTGCAGGTTTGTCTTTCTCAAGAATCTCCCTGTCCCGAACCCACTCACTGTCCTTTGCTAGAGCGTTTTGCCGTGGCACTCCCTTGATCTGCAGAGTGCAAGGTTTGCATGAGCCCTAGGAAGTCATATGCTGTCGTGACCAGTGGTTTGCAATCGCCCCTTCCACCAGAGCCCCTGTAACTGCATATTATGGGAGAGTCACCTGCACTTTTACGGGCTGCTGTGGACGAGGGGGCATAGGGGACGCATGCGTTTCTAAGCATGCGTGGCCATTGTGCCAGTGGGACAGCAATGTCAACTTGATTTCTCCCTGGTGCTCTGGGCATGCTTCAGAAAATGTTCTGATAGCAGACAGCATGCTGCTGATCACTTGAGGCCGAAGAAGCTCTGCGTTGACAAGCTCAGATGGGGCTTCCATACCATCGCTAGCAGCCATGAGCGCTGCACTTTCAGCCATACGATTGATGTGGAATGACAGATCAAATACTTTGTCTCGGTTCACAGTCCGAGCGGTTGTGTAAGCTCCTACAGCAGTGCTGATGTTGTCAAGTACAGTTCTATCTCATGGCCGTTCGAGTCGGAATGAGGATGAGGAACAACTGCAGCCATTGGCAACGTTTGTGGTCGTCCATATCAGAGCCTCGGAGGCATATTGCACGACAGATGCGTGTGCTGCAATTAACATTTCACTCAATGTGCAGCTCGCGGCAGACATTACGCTGACACGCTTACCTCGAGGAGCATGGCGAAGCCACTCTGCTGCAGACTCGGAGGTCTGCGAGGCTGCCCCGTTGCGGCAGATGCCATACACCGGCTTGGTAATGACGTCCGGTACTGCAGCTGCCATGCAGATATGTCTGCTGTAGGTCAAGGTGATGCGTGCGCTAGATCGACACTGCCCAAGACCATGCAGTCCTAAGGCGTGGTAAATCATCCCTAGTCTACAATGTCCTGAAGCACTGAGAATGATGCATTGTGTTAGTATATGCCAAAACAATGAGGAACAGCAATTCTATTCAGCATAGCCGCTGGTAGGTGATTTCACTGAAGCTTGGGAGAGCGCTGAACATTGTGAAGCATCTAGCGAACTCGGCGCTCACGCAGGATAAACGCTTGCAGTCAACCTCTAGACACAGCTCGGGCATATTCGCTGTGCACGTCCTAGTCATCGCCCTGGTATCCATCACGAAGCCAGCTTGTTATCAACAGCTTAACACAGTAGATAGCGCGCATGATCACTGGCTTGTCGTAGCTGTGCATACTACCTGCGGGAAGTGCGACACTAGTTGGGACAGGCTGGCAGCATTTCCAAAATGCGATGGAATGGATCAACACGATGGTCAGCACGCTCGATCTGACGCCTCAGCATGATATTTTTGTGGACGGTTATCCGATGGGGCTTGGCCATCTCAGCAGCGGTCACGCCGCTGACTAGCGTGTATGCCACAGGCGGGCCACGTACCAACGATCTCGCCCATGACCCCCGTGTTTGCGTGATCATAAGGACATACTGGAAGCATGGGCTCGGTCAAGTTGGGCTTCTCCAACGCCTGATTCAAAGCCTGAGAAGGCAGACACACGCTAGGTGCGTGCATGGCAACGCTGAGTGCGTTGCGCCTGAATAGTTGTCTCTTCGACGAATTGGACAGTTACATAATGGTAGTTTGAACATTATTCAATGCCAAGTATGCAGATCGGACTCGCCGGTGCGAAATGTCGCACGCCTCTCGACAGATCATTGCAACATGATTGCTTGAACAACAGCGTATCCCTCATGCTGCACATGCTTTGAACAAATTTGCCACTGAATACAGCACATCGCAAGTCGGGTATGTATATACGATTCGAGGACGTTGTACTCAAGAACGTATGATCTTTGTCGCGGACACAAAACACTTTCGTGTCTCTGTTGGCGCCTCGTATACCGATTGTCTGAGACGGCGGAGAGCTACGCCTGCTGCTGTGCTATGACTTCAGAGCAAGAGATTCCAACAGCCATGTCGATTTCAAGCACATTACCGTGTGATATGTGTTTTGCAGGTGGGAAGCACAGATACTGGTGATGGACAGCACTCCTTTTTACAATTTGACTGATATCCTGCAGCTACATCAAGATGATCGGTTGTGGGTATATGGGAATTTGGTATGCCCTTGTAGACACTTCTCAAAATGCGCAGATGTGGATTTGACATTGTCGCTATGCAGCGTCAGCAGGCATACACAGGTTCAGCAGATTCCAGGCAGACGCATTGATTGGCAAGGTCATTCACCGTTTTGTCACAATCATGGCTAGCCCGCTTTGCTCTTGATCGGCGCCTGGCCAGTGTTGGAATGTGCATTGCAACCTCAAGTTCTGCCCTCCTCACATAGCTGACATCTGATAAGCTTTCACTCGTATCCGTTCGTTCAATCTCGCCCATTCACGCCATGCGAAAAAAACCTGCACATCTGTCATCAGCGCACAAAATGCATTGGCTACATTTTATGCTAACCATCGAGATAAGAAATTGAGCTCGAGCAGATGCTGAACATTTTATATACTTCGCCAGTTCCAACATTATTCAGTGATCATATTGAGGCTGCTCTGTCATGCTCAGGGCCTGTGGGTGCACACATCCGTGCAGTTGGTGGGGCACATACAAGACATGTAGCAGCTCGCTGCTCGCTGCTCGCAGCCCAGAGTTGCCCTGCCTTTTGACAAACTGTCACACCTGCTCCTGGCTCTCCATTGTGATGCTGGTTCGTCTACTCGTGCAAGACACACAATACCACCGACACCGACAATCACAGCACCCAGCAATATTTTCACACAGTCAAGCGAGGTACTACAGCGGCCGCGATCGCGACAGAATGCAGCAACACGCTATGTCTGCTACGTGCTGTGAGGGCAGCTATAGCCCACCATCTCACGCTCTACAAAGTGCTGTGAAATTGGGGCCCCGTTTTGCATATCAATGTTCGTCCGCTCCAGCCATTGTCACGGATCGAGCGTGCCCTCGCCTTTCTCACGCGGTGTTTACAACTTTACCCCTGCTCTGTGGTGCGCTGTGCACGCTTTGGAAGCTCTGCTCCCTGTTCTCTGGTTTCTCGATGGTTAGCATAAAACCTAGCTGGCATGTCCAGGCCAGTGCACTGCAGCTGCTGCAAGAAATGCCATTAGCCTGCACGGCATCCCAGCGACTATTGGCTGAGTTGGACCTGTCACTCCTCGAATGAGAACCGCTGCCCCAAGTGCATGTGTAGCGCATGTACCTCGACACTCCAGACATGACTCTATCTGTGTGGATATCAACAGGTTGGTGATACATGGCGGCCAAAAACAAAGGATGGGGCATGGGAACCAGAGTACCACACGCTACTGTATCAGCTGACGGATAAGGCAGCCAGAGGTGTGATCCTGCAGAGGTATCCAGTACGACATCGCGGGAAGTTCTTTGTCATGCAAACAGGCAAGCGGTAGCATGTTTGCGTGCGTGCACTCTGCTACTCACATCAAGGCACATTTGAAAAGGGTATTTCCTGTTGACCCGGACCTATTGGACAGGCAGTGCTTCGTCAGCTCATAGTGGATACGTCCTTGGCTGCCACTCTGCCACGGGGGCTGCATGGCACTGACTCCGGCAAGGTTTAATGCAGTCGGACGAATCACAGAGCGCATGCAACACATCTCACAACATAATGTGATCAGCACGACATGCTTGCAGATGTATCACACCGTCTATGAAGCATACATGCACTACCATATGAGAGTTGCTTGTGCAGCATGCTCGGCTGACACCGAGTGGGTTCTGTTCACAAATGGCGATAACCTTTACCATAAAGATGCCTTTGCTGAAGTAGTCGCAGCAGGGCAGGCAGATGCAATTGCAATGGATTTCTACAGTCGGTATTCACGTCCGACAGGGGTGCCCTGTGAACGGTTCCAGGTGAGACCCCTCTGCGACATGTCCAATTGCATTCACACAAATGTGTCTTGCAAAAAATATCTTGTTTGAGCCTGCAAGTATGCATGCATGCTTATGTTGCCTTATCCGTTGGGCAATTGACAACTTCAGGACCAAGGCGTCCAAGCCACGTACTGCCGGCAACTGTGTGCACCACGGAGGTTCCTTGTATAGGCAGGTGCTTGCACCATTACTGCATGCGCGCTACCAAGCACCTGCGAGCTGTTTTGTAAACCTGGACTGTTTTGTAAACCTGGACTGCTCAGCCAAGGTCTTATGCATGGGTTGTTTTGTGCAGCAAGAAAACGGGGCGCCTGTGTGTAAAGTGAACCGAATGCGGTGGTGTCATACTGACCTGGGCTCTGTAGCATACCGTTGGAGCAAGCTCGTGAAGGAGGACCTCCGATTCGCATCGATGCAGGCACAGGGGCGGTTTACAGGACAGGATGCATTGATGGCAGAAGCCATCACAGACGCTGGCTGGAACATCGTGCATCTGCGGGGCAAGTGCCTGTTTGATCAAGGGCCCAATCCAACCATGTGTGCACGCATGGGAGGTGTGTCCCCCGCTTCAACTGCCAAAACATAAGTCGACGCACAGAAGTTGGTCCGGCATATATGAAAAGGTAACTCCAGCCCGATCACAGATGCCGCTTAAGTAGCATTGTGCCTCTGAACTTTCACAGCCCTGAATTGCAAATGCCTGCTTCAAGTGGGATCTGCCATTGCAAGGCCGAGGTAGTCAACGTCACTGTATCAGTCAAAGTGGCTGCTGTTTACGATCCAGGCATTTGTTCCTGATTGCGAATTGGCGCGTGACATTATAACGTCCACGTTCATCTCAGGTTGTCTCAGGTTGGGTGCACAAAGGATCGCACAAGACACACATACTACATGCTATCCTACAGCACCTCAATGCCATGGAGTTGCACACATGGAGTAGAACTCTGGTGATTCAGGCATTTGGGATGACAGGAAGAGCGCAACCACAGCAGACTTTGGAGGTCACTGCAATTTTGACACTGACATTGACGAGTTTCGGAATGACTCGTCTGTGGAGGTTGTGAATGTAACACTTGCAAATGATGGGGCCATTGAAGGGTTGGCGCTTGCCTCAGATGAGACCCTAGAAAGCAATTACATTTTTTGCATTCGCCCCGTCAAAAATTTCAGGCACATGCTGATCCCGGCCTTTGGAGAAGCGTGTGTAGAAGACGTCGACCGGCATTTGTATCTCGAGTATCAGGTATGCTCACCAGTGATACCAGTGTAGTCTGCCTCTTAACAGCTGCTACAGTTGGCTAGTCACGATTATACCAGTGCATGACTAAAGCGACTTATGGCAGGGACAGACAACACAGAGACATGACCAGCACCCCAAAGCCAGAGAACGGTCCATTGCTTCGAGATCTAGCTGGAAGCTCCTTAAGAACGGTCGAGGCCACGATGAACTATAGAAGCAGCTGATTTAGCTGTTGTGAATATGGCCTCTTGGCTGCCACTGATCTGAATGTCGCTGTAAGTGCGACTAACCCCATGCTTGCTGAGATATACATGTCCGCCAAGAGGTTGTTGAGCATCCATGACCTCTCGCATGTTCTCATGACACATCAACGCAGTTTGGTCTGGAGAACCAAATACGATGCCAGCGCTGTGCAATAATAATGACCACTTCAGTCGCTCGAGACAGTGGGCTGGGTTTGCACCGTACACTGCTGTACGCCGTTTGTTTGTGTCGTTATTTACTTCGGCCTGACATTGTCATCCCGCATGTCATGTACAGCAATCTGCGAGGGCTGAAAGACTCCCTGAAACTCGAGTTGATGTTCAGGCTGTTCTGGGACGGCCAATATGCAGAGTTGTTCTTGCAAATGAATTGTTTGGAAGCTGAAAAGTTGTCTCATTTACGCGGCTTGTCACATGCAAATGCTGTTCGTGGATTGTGCTACGGTGTTGCAACAGAGACTTGCCGTCTGGACACCCAAACATCAAGAATGCGTGCTTCCCCCGATTGTCCAGGTCCAGGGACCTAACAGATCTCATGCTCCTTCAAAACCGAACCTTATGCCACAAGGTGTCTTTAACAGATCGATTCAATAAACTCTGGACTGCCTTGATCAATAGATGGTCTCACTGAAGAAGTGTCAGTTTGTGCAAGCCTGTCACCGATGCAAACGAGGTCATGCCATGCACTCTGTGGCTCTGTTTACTTGCCGTGACGCGCAGTACATTCGATCAATAAATGCAGTTTTGTTGTCATACTGAATGTCCAGAATGCTCATTGCAAGCCTAGCAGATGACATGGCCACCTGCTTGGCTCATGATTCTGCCACTGCAGTAATGCTTCCGGAAGTGAGCGTCTGGATTTCAGCACAACTTTTGTAAGAAATGTTAGCTGCAATGTCAGCCGAATTGATGTAAGATCATCTTTCCAAACGCAGAAGTACCCCCAACGTTGGCATGAAGAACATGCTGCAACATTTCAAGGATCATCGTGTGCATGGCAGCTTTTGAGTGCGTGTCTGTCAACTGAGCGCATACGAGATACTCAGAGCAACGTGTGTAACACGATGTCAACTAGCCCATGTGCCTATGTCTCTTGCATGCTCCATGCATGTTTGTGAGAAGGCCGACCGACTCAGAGGTGTTGGATTACTTATGAGCAATTTCCACCGGTCCCCCAAGAGCAACAATGCGCTGAACGATCTCATTTAGAGACAAGCGAGTCAGCATTGCGCAGTGCCGCAGACCCTCCAGAAATTGTACAAAATTGATGCTTGATTGCGCGTCTGGCTTAATCTTACCGAAAACTGAATCAACGTCATCTGGGTTCAGATTCCCGGGTCGTAAAATGTCCACTTCCCTGCAAAACGTAGAAAATACATCACTATGCTTTTAATGGATGTCCATGATTAATACTCTTGCTATTTCAAGTATGCTGTGCACAAAGACAAGCAACGCTCCAAATGGAAGCTTGAAGACTTTCACATCACATCCGAGCAATGTCCATGAAACGGTCATGCTCAAAGCAGCTTGGCAGCAGTGTTGAGCTAATGTGATCACACACCTAAGAACCTTGTGGAATCGGATCTTGTCCATTCGCGAGCTGTTCACACCACCTTCCCACCTGTTGTACTGTTCAAACACGTACTTCAAGGCCATGGTGAGTTTCTCTTCCTGTGCGAGTCGGACGCAATGCATGGCGTCTGAATCCTGCAGAACTGATGTGCGGCTGGCACCACTACGCTGTACAGTGTCTGTCACGCGCCGTAGAAGTGAGGCCTTTGCAGGGCTCGATATCACTGCTGTCACACGTGCATTGCTAGGGTCATCATAGAATGACCGGGCCATCTTGTCAAAGTCCCATTTCTTGCGCTGCTTCCTGTAAGCGTGTGCCAGAGCAGTGATATTTTACTCCAAAGCCATACCCACAGCCAGGCATACCACACAGCCAAGGCATTGTACTCTGCGTCGTATCTGCACCAGACACTCCAGGTACGACGATTCAGTTTTTTGTACGGCGACGCCGTATTGGTGCGCATCCAGCGAAAATGTTCAACGAGCGCAGTGGTTGTTTGATCTTGTGCTGGCACATGCACACGCACCCCTGGCCGGCACCACCTCCTGCCTCACCCACATCTTCATCCTCACGCATCTGCGATGCGGTCGTGCCTTTAAGCACGCCTGTGCCCCCATGCACAGCAGCGGCGATGCCAGGTTCTGCTGCCTCTTGCCATTTGCCTCCTGGTTTCTGTTGTTGAGATATGACTTCATCATCCTCCAGTACTTCCACGGCGGAAATGTTGCAAGGTCGGTCTTGAGCATCCTCGTCGCGAGCTGCTCGAATTCCATGAGCGGCAGAAGGCAAGTGCATGACAGTGGTATCCCAGTCAGCGGGACAATACTTGGAGGTGGATGAGATGGGTTGGCAGCTACGCGCTGTTAGATTGCGCCGCAGTTTGGGCAAGCCACGTGGCCGTTCCAAGTCGCGGGGATCCTCTGCCAGGCCCGGTGGATCATGCATCACCAGAAAGTCTGCCATGGAGGCCGCCCTGCGCACTGAGCCATAGTTGCGCACCCTGTCTGTTACCTCGCAGAAACCTGAACGGCGCTTTTCAGCAATGAGCATCAGCGCATGCAGGAATTGTTGATACTGCAGCTTTGCAACGCCTTTCATCTGCACGATGGGACCACAACTGGGCGGTGGCACATCCATAGCGATGCTGGTCTTTGCCAAGCCGGCAGAGCGATTTGGTTGGGATTGCAAGGTGCAAATACAGAGCATGATCCACCTGCGTACCTTGGCATAGATCGTTTCGGCACGGGCACGGTGGAACACCAAGTCGACATCAGCTTTACGGCAGTTGAACTTCGTGAGGAGGCCACAGTCCCTGCAAAGCTTGAGCAGCTGGTGTGATTCCATCTCTTCACATCTCCTGCCACCTTTGCCGTACGAGCAGTAGTTGCAAAAAATGTTGTAGAGTGTTGCACCTGTGACCCTCGTCAGAAATCTTCAGAGAGACTCAAATGAAAACTCGAGACAGGCTGCATGTGATGGGCATGCAAGAGGTGAATGAGATCTCACCAGGATTGTAGCCGTTCTTGCCAACTGGGAACTTGAAGCAAATTTCTTTGAAGTAGTACAGATGAAACTCGTCCGCATCAATGACCCCGTCGTGGTTTAGATCAGCCGCTCCAAACTGTAACACTTTGTACATGTCACTGAGTAGATGCATTGCGCAGTCATGGACACACCTAGCTCGAGACAGAGGCACACCTGAGCATCCAAGTACTCCTGAATGCGGTCTTGCATCTGCACTGCGCGGGCTAATCAGTACCGTTACGACCGTTAGCTGTATGGTGTATGGGGTCAGTGGTTTCACGTACCCTCCGGCAGTCCGCAGCAACGTTGTCAAAACCGTCAATGTTGCCGAGCAGCACTGCGAACTCATCACGATCAATCCCATCATCTCCGCCATACTGCAGCACTAATAGCAGAGTCTCCAGGTTGGTGTCGCCGACTCGTGCCACATACCTTCGTGATCTCGCACCTCTCTGTACAGTTCTTCCGGAGATGGAAACGGGATCGTGATTTCCACAGCCGTATCTCTTGTGGCGAAGTGCGTCGACATTGTGAAGACAAGATGCAGTTGCAAGGTGCTACCGAGCTGGCCGAACACTATCTGCTGTGCCTGTGTTCCCTGTGACATCCACAGTGACGAGCAAGAATGACGCACGCTCGCCCTACGCTCACGCGAGTCATGATATAGCCTTTGAAATGCATACGTGGTCGGAACCACCGCAGAATGCAGGACTGATTCCAGCCGCGGTGTGTCGTGAGGCCTCATGAGGTTACATCGCAGCGAAATGCGGAATGTGCACAATGCATGCAGGTGTCCAGGTGCGTTGTCATGAACTCACATCTGCGGCCATGTCACCATCGTTCGCATCGCGCCAGCTGATCCCAATGTGTTCCATGGATGTTCACATGATGATGAAATACCTCTGTAGAGAGTGCTGGCCTCTTCGCGAGTTCGTTTCGTCCTCCGCCACGCGCGCTCAGATTCAACCAGCCCTTCAAAGATTTCCTCTGAGAGGCAATTATATGACACAAGCTATAGTGCGTCAATTCAATGCTTCATATATCACCTGCTCGTACAGCGAGGACAACATTACTCGTTGTGTCTGCCGGAGGCAGATGTGTTCCGTCCCGGGCACGCCAGTCGCAGCAGCCTTAGATTGCAGCACGACTTGAGCTAGCCGCATGCTACTGGTCTGTAGCGAGCAGCCTTTCAGATATGTCGAGGGGTTTGCGTCCTTTGCGTTCTCGAATATTTCGACATGCATACGATGCGTTCGCCTGCTCGCCTTCCCAGCTGGTACACAAATTGACATCAAAGCAGATACAGATGCGACCCATGTTTACAGAAACGGTTGCTGCAGAACACACTCGCAGAGGCGAGGCTTGTGTCTCGACCTATCTCTGAATCTTCCTCCGCAACCACGTGCACGCGGCACGCGGATGCGAGCACAGACGATACAGCAACTTCCGATGTGTGCGATAGGTATGGATTTCTACTCTTTGCTCTCGCATCTGTCTGCTCCATGAGGACTGCTCGAACTGCTGTCGGACAGCATCGCAAGGAGCAGCGATGGCTCACGAGTGCACGACAAATCGAGGTTGTGTATAGCTCTGCAAGGTCTAAAATGTTGGCGGACGAACGCCCATAGCAAGGCCGCATTGCAATAACGCATGCTTAAATGCAGTGTAGCCGTGCCTTGGTGCAACATGTCGCGCTCCAGGAGAAGTATCCTTTTGTGCACAGGGAGACTGAGGCCGCGTTGCAAGGCCCGATGCAAACCAGGCATACCCCACGGGCTCGTGTGCGGAGCCCAACTCTAGTCCACAAGGAATCAAGCACAAGCTATCTATCGTCAGAAAGGATCACACAGCTGCAGCACTCGGGTGTAATCAACCTCGGGATGGTCATAGTGCTGGCAACAAACTCCCGGCTGATTTTAGAGAACATCATCAAGTATGGTCTGCGCGCAAACCCACTGCGATGGCTTCACCGTGCTATCGGCACAAGCTCTTCAAGCAACCGCTACACGTTGCTGGGCTTTCTTGCCCTGGGCGTCTGTATTCTTCTGGCATATGCGAATGAATTGCTTGCAGTGAAGCTGCTGAGGTGCGGCAACCGTCACATGCTGCACGGGATGCCGTTTGACACTTGCAAGGGATTCACTGCTTGTTCATCACGTGCACATCCCGTTGTGGCTGCATGCTTGTCACAACCTCAGTCTCACTTCTCAATCGGCTTCTAGCGCTAGAGACAACATGCAGGACTTGCTGCTAGTGTTCCATGCTGTGCCATTGCCATCGCATTCGCATTGCTGTTTGCGCTTGCTGTCACTAAGGGCATGCATGCTTACTCCATAGTGCATCTTGGCTGGTATGTTGTTGTGCATCGAGGAGTGCTGTTTCTGCAGCCCCGTCACAAGTGTATTCAATGCATGAATACATCACACACTTGCCACTGCAGTTGGGAGCAGCAGCTGGAGGCGATTGCGGCCAAGAGGGAAGACAGTCGGAGTCAGCGCCGGCACGCTTTCGTACAGGCTGCTGGCGGATGCATGACGTCTTTCTTGTGCCTGGTGTTCTCAGTATGTGTCCCGATCTTGGTGCCAGTCGTCACCAGCTATGCAGCACAGCCGGAGCCGCTGCCCCTCGCAGTGCTCACCTTCTGCGCAATGATCGTGTGGATGAAGCTCATCAGTTACGCCATTGTGAACGCAGACTTCAGGTGCGAGATTGCCGTGACATCATCAACACCTTGACATGTGCAAGGCAGGTTGCAATTAGGCGAAGTCGTACTGATTGGCACTGGCGAAATTCCTCGATCATGCCAACTTGCCAACTCTGCATCCTCTGCATGCATCTGATTCTGTGATGCAGCTTTGAGTTGGCTGACGTTGCACGCCCGAACTGCCATGGCTTTTGGTGGCAGTAGCCGGAGCTTTTGTAGTGCTCATTCAGAGGATTGCATAATCTTGTGCATGCAGAAACGCCCGTCGCATGTGCGAGCTCAGGCCTGGAGAAAAGGGTTTCGTTGCCGAGCCTGCAGAGCCAGGCATGCAGACCGTGAACAAAGCAACTCCGGGGTTCACATCCACCTTGGTATATCCTGAGAATGTTACACCGGAGAACCTGCTGTACTTTGTGGCCGCCCCAACACTATGCTACCAAGTATGTCCTTCACCCAAGCATGCCTGCCACTCCCCGCCTTCCAGCCTCATCTGCCACGCCCGCCGTCACTGACTCCTCTGCACTCTGATATAGCCCATACATGGTGAGCCTGAGTAGTTGAACGTCTACATTGCCCGGCCGGATCCTTTCAGATGTTGATGAAGCCAGCGAACATGACTTTGGGATGTGCATGAGAATAGGCCAGGGTCAGCGCGTGTGTCAAGAATGGCCCTGCCGTGCAGATGGAGTACCCCCGCAGCCCGCGCATTCGTGTGCGCTGGCTGTGCCGTCGCATTGCAGAGCTGGTGATGTACCTGGGGCTGATGCTGTTCCTGGTGGACCAGTATGTGGAGCCGGCGATTCTCAACTCGCTGCGCCCTCTACGGGACAGTCAGCCGGTGCTGGTTGTCGAGCGTATCCTGAAGCTCTCCCTGCCATGTATGTACGTCTGGCTCTGCATGTTCTACCTCTTCTTCCATCTCTGGCTGAACATCGTAGCAGAGCTGACCCGGTTTGGAGATCGCGTCTTCTACCGAGACTTCTGGAATGCGTGCACCATTGGCGAGTACTGGCGCCTGTGGAATGTCCCGGTACACAAGTGGATGATCAACTGTGTGTATGCACCTGTTGTGCGAGCAGGTGAGGCCTCAGCTGCAGCTGCTCTGAAACCCCATTGCATGCTGCCAGCATAGTGTGAACCGGTGGGAACCATTGAGGCCGCTACAGGATCGCAAACTCTGTGGGGGCCGATGAAATCGTCATGTGCTTGTGTGCAGGTGGAGGAAAATTGGCTGCCTCTTTCATGGTTTTCCTTGTCTCAGCAGCAATGCATGAACTGGCCGTAGGAGTGCCGCTGCGCATGCTGCGGTACTGGGCTTTCGCCGGGATGCTGGCACAGCTGCCAATGATCACAGTGCGGTTCCTCCTGCATCGTTGGGCCATCATCCTTCATGTAAAAGATGTTGTCTTGTGTCGTCAGTGCTGTGCTCATGGCCTTCCACTCTTGTCAGGGGATTTCCCGAGTTTAGCCTGACTGTGTGGGTCACATGAATGGGGGCTCCGATGTGCCTTGTAGCTGCAGCTTGCATAGGCTGGTGTGAGTCGATGTGCGAATGTTGTGCAGATTACTGAGTATTTACAGAACAAGCTTCAGAATAAAGTGCTGGGCAACGTGATCTTCTGGCTGAGCTTCTGCATCATTGGACAACCAATATGTGCGCTGCTGTACTATCATGACTATTTGCTGGAGCACTCTCCACAAGACCTCCCTGGTACCACAGTCACGGCAGCGATGGCATAGAAGCCCTGCGCAACAAGTATTCCATGACCCCCCGCCAGGTTGTTTGCCAGTCAGATAGGATTCATGAGGCTTTGCACAATGCCGATCGTAACGGATGCAAATGCTTAGCACAGGACCAGTAGGTAGCAGTCATTTCAGTGTCCAAGAGATCCAAAGGTAGTTCTGAATGCCTTTACTCAGGCGCTCACATTGCCCAACGGGACAAGGCGACAGGGAAGGCATGATGCAATGATGCAACACCATCTCCTGTAGACATGTAGCCATTGTGTATCTATACGCAAATTTCCAATGTAAGTTTGCGTTTAATAGACCGGGTTGTCTCGGTGAATTTCGTGTACAGAAGACACATGTGATGTAGGAGGTTGGATGATTGAGCTGTGTAGCGTCTGCTATCTCACTGTCCTAGCCTTCACTAGCTTCATTGTACCACTATGTCCAGTGTAAAATTGCTACGTTCACTTTGCTGTCTGTGACACATATAGTGTTATGAAATTTGTGCAGAGCTGTTGGCTGTCGGCTGTTGGCTGCGCTCCCTGCCTGTCGATGCAAGTTATGTCCTGCATAGTGCCTTCTGACGCGATGAGATGTTCTGATCTATTGATGTCATGCTCAACATGCCGACTGTTGAGGTGTCGAAAGTGGCAGCACTGAATGCTCCTGAATGCTTGGTATTCCGTTTCTCAATCATTTTCCATTTCAGAGGAGTGCATCCTCTGTACGCACTTGGCGCCCTGCAGCTTTCACGAATGGACATACACAAAAGTGGCCACTGCGCCACCCTCTCTGTAGTGCCATGTTGCCGAAAGGACTCGTTATTGTACGATCTGTGACACCATCGAGCGGTCCCACTATTGCCATAGACATCAGCTTCTGTGAAAGTGTCGCCATCTATGTACTGCAGTCAGATTGGTGACAGGTGACCTGCAGCAGCCAGTGCAGTCGATCAATGATGCAAACGACAAGCCATGCAAGCCCTTGGTACCAATAAACGCTGTCAGCCATGTGCATGTATTTTGGCACAGACCCAGCGCACGCTACACGCCAACACAAAAATGCACGCAGACGGCGGCCGTCTCCAAGCATGGATGCGAAAATTGCTATCCCATGACTCTTTCATGAAGTACAGTGTGGCTGTGAATATTAAAGCTCTCCCCAATTGGTTTGAACCATGACCTTTCGTATGCCAACCACCACTCCAGACCACACACCAAGGACACGCGCCTGCACCCGCTAATTTGACTCTGCCCGGCCTGCTCAGCAACTGCAGCAGCCTGGCTACCACACACTGCACGTCGATGTGATGTTGCGGGCACGGGTGTGCACGAAGCCCAGGCCGCATGCATGCATGATATGGGGGAAGGGGCAAGCAAGCACTGATGAATTGCTCGGCTCGTGCAAACGTCTGATAAGGCCCCATGATGAAGCCGAAAGTTCGCGCAATACTCACGATAGACCGGGATTGGCAAGCAACGAATTACTTCCCTCGGCATTCCATCCTGGTGCAATGCAAGCGGCCGGTACCATTGCCATGCATGCCAGTGCGTCAGTTCGATGTTTTGGCACTCAGCGCGCGCAAAAGTGTCCCACGCACCAAAACTGTGGGCTGAAAAGAACCGGATGCCCGACCCCATGCTGCCGCACTGGACAACAGTACAAGTTATGCTTCACCATTCCTGACAGGTGATCACGCCAGCTCTTGCCAGTTTACAGACGTCTGACTTGCGAAAGATCGTGACGATGTCGTACTACCCTCCACAACCATATTCTGTCGTGCCGGCTGCGGCACCTGTGCAGTACCCCACTGCAGCAACCTATGATCCTAATGCTTACGCCGCTCCACCTGCTCAGGTTCAGGCTTACACCACGGCAGCCGCTCCGGCTTACGTCGCAGCTCCGCAAGCTCAATATGCACCTTACAACGCCAACCGTGATGAGCTGCGCACCATTTTTGTTACGGGGTTTCCTCCGGACCTGAGAGATAGGGAGCTGACCAACATGTGCAGGTTCATGTCAGGATACGAGGTGCTCATCTCGAGTCTCACATTGCCGCTTACTTCTGATGGCAGATCATATTGAAGCTCAGAAACAAACTTTGCTTAGTGTTTGTAGGCAGCGTCTATCAAGTCTGGGCATGGCGCACAGCAAGGCTTCGTGCTGTTCACGTATGGTAGCCAGGCGCATCAGGCACTGAGCCTGCTGAACGGTCTGGAGTACGCACTCACAAAATATACTCCTCATACGATCTCTGTCATCTTTCTCCGTAGATGGCTGCGCTAGGTCCTGATCGAGCTGCGTATTGCAGTTTCGGTGACGGCTGCTACTTGCGGGCGGAGATGGCACGTAAGAACATGTATGTCCGTGAGGATCGGCCGGCTAAGGTGTTCCGGACTGAGGCGCCTCCGCCACAGGGACCGGGGGGTTCACCTTACACCTCTGTCGATCGCAACTCTGACAATCCCCCTTGTGACACCTTGTTCGTCGGGAACCTCCCACCTCATGTCAGCGAAGAAGAGATCGAAGGATTCTTCAGGAACTCTATTGGCAATCACTTTGCAGCTTGCAAAGTCAACCGCAACGCATCTGGCAGGGTGTCGGCTTTTGTGCAGTTTGTTGACATTGAGGCGGCAAAGGATGCTCATGCTACTTTGCAAGGAAAAGAACTTCCTGGGAGTGACCGTGGTCCGATGCGGATCCAGTTCTCGAAAAATGCGCTGGGTAAACGCCGCCGTGAAGAGGCAGGTGGCCCTCCGGCAGGTGGCGGCGGTGGGCCGGCGTATGGTGCCCAAGACCCGGGTTTCGATCCGGTGGACCAGCAACTCCAGCAACTTCAGAATGTTGCTAATGCGGGACCAGGTTTGTTTGCTTTGCTCGTATACTTCTCCACAGATCGCTGCCGTGCATTTTGCCTGGTCCATTGTACTAGAAAGTGCAGCGGCCAATGGCATCTGTCCTACGTGTGGAACTTTCTTGCAGGCAATGCTCCAACTACGAATGCATGCAGGGGGCCCGCAATAGTCTCACACCCTCAGCATCTGAGCATGGTGTGCCCCCCAACCCCCTCAACTATTCCACCTCTGTCTCATCTGTGGCATGATAATCAAGAGCCAACGGACTGTCTGCAGCTGCATGTTCCTGACTGCCTGGTAGCACCATTGGCACAATCCTCACCGTCTCCAGGCATTGCAGATCTGCACGTGAGCCGTGCTTCAGATGCCACCCACCACTGTGCAGCTGCACATGCAGCATATTCCAGCTTCTGCACCCAAAGCAAGGCACCATTACACAATGTTGCATGAGCACCATGCATCATCGATGCACAAGGATGTGCAAGCAGCATCAGCGTTCTCAGGATGCACTCGCCCATGTTGTATGTGCCCTACACAGAAGCTGCACCAGCAAGATGTTGGCACCTGGCATCTTGTTTCAGAAGTCTCACTGCACATGCAAGAGTAACATGGAGATGCACCCTCAAGAGCGCACAAGCCATCATGTTCAAACAGCATTGGACACACAGATTGCTCGCACATGATGTGATAGCATCACGAAGTGGTTGCATTGCAATTGGATGCACTGGACATAGGTAAGCACTCTTGGCCGCCACTTCCCTGGTGTGTTGCAAAGCTGCATGCCCCGCCAAGCCTGGTGCGCCAGATGTGAGAGTAGTTGTGAGCGTCGATGTCTTGGTCACAACATGTAGGATTTGATGGCTGCTGTGGGCTGGCAGCCTGTACAGTATTCAGTTGGGACTATGGGCACACAGTATCTGGTAGAGTAAGGGTTGTCTGTCAATACCACTTTTCCGCAGGTCCTACACTGCCTTGATTGTAACCACAGTCGCATTCACCTTCTATTACAGTGTACAACGACCTTCTCTGTCTCACACTCCCTCACACAATATGATTTCTGCTAGGTTGTCTATCATATGCCTGACTCGGCTCTGCATGTGAACATTCTGAATGGACTTGCCTCATGCACTCGCTGAGCCCTCACAGCGCAGTCCGGAAGCACGCCATTATCGGGGCTCAATTCTTCCACTTGTTAGAATCACGATCTTGCATTTGATCTGCGGCTTCCTGCAAAACAAACGGGTCAGGTCAGATACCCATACATTTTGCATATCGTCCGGCACTGAGTCCACCATGCAGGAAAACATCCACCTGTCCAGGCCTCAGAGCCAGCGGGATGATCGCTCCCCCTACAAGCGTCACCAGTGCTGCCCTGCAAATTTTACGAAGTCAGGGGATCGCAGCGTGTGGATTCTAGAGTCCAGCTAACCCTTTCCAAGTACCCCACACGCCCTCTACAGCCCTCTACAGCGTCGCTGTTGAGGCTACGTTTGCTCTGTCAAAACCATGGTATGCACACTGGGAGTCGTACACGGCAAATATCACATACGGAGGCGCGTCTACGTCGCCGGCTTCACTGAGCTGCGTAACGAGCTGTGCCACATGCTGCAACGGAACAGCCTGCGCCTTCGACCTTTGGTGCCGCGCAGGGTGAATTGACCGAGGTACAGCTCGCACAGCACCAGTATGAAACATAGGCGATGCCATGAAGATCATGTTGGGGTTGATGTACGAAGTCAGATCTACAGCACCGTGTCCGAAATGTCCAATCACTACTGGTCAGAAGATCAGGTGCCGGCAATGAAAACGATCCGAAAGCATCAGCGTAGAGTACGAACGAAGTTGGAATATACGAATGTGCGCAAATTCGCATCTCTCCTGCAAGGATATCTTTACGGCGCGCATTTCCTTCAGGACGTGTCTATGACGTGTCATACATGCGTGTGTCGTAGATCGGTGCATGCATGTGTTAGGAGGAGAGAGGCGCAAAGCCAGTACCGCGACAAACATCATGTCATCAACCAGCTCCAGAATAGGATGCACTGAGAAGATAGCATCGCACCATGGCCCCAACTTGAAGGCACTTCGGCCTTGAGCAGAGGTTCAGGCGGTGCAGACACGTCACGTGTACCCTCGTATACATGTGAACATAAGCACGCAGGGAAGCGTGCGAAGTGTTTGTTTTCTCCCGTTCACTGTTTTGAAATTACAGCACGCAGGGAAGCGCGAAACCCACAGCTACACTCCTTTCGGCTGCTCGAGGCCCCAATGCTCGACACGCACACGCCACCCATGAGCGTCGACCCACACAGCATTCAGGACGGGTTGATATATGTCTACAACAGGATATCCTCCAGACAGATCGATCCTCCAGACAGGGCCGGCTGGGTGGCCACCTGCATGCATGCCCCGGGCAACCAAGAGTTGTGTGAACATGCTCTTCTCATCCACCCTCACAGGCCGCCTCGTTCGGAGGTGCATGCCGCTGCATGACCAGCAGTTTACACATTCCGTCCCGAACCTCATATATACAGAATACGGAAAGGCGGCAGTCAGCTGGTGAGCCAACATGCATGCAGGTGCGTGCTGCTTTGACATGGACAAGGCGTATGACTGTGTGGCGCACAACCTCCTACTGCACCGCGCCTGCCATAGAACTGCCATAGATCAGCTTCAGCGGCAAGGCTTGCGCGGCCATTGACCGGATGTACACAGCAGCGAGTAGCCGTGTTGGGGTGGCTAGTTCGCACTCGGCGTTCCTTGTCCGGCGGGGTGGTCTGTGGGCTGCCCACTCTCGCTGCTGCTGCAGGTTGCGGTAACCAGCAGTTTAGCCCTCGACAACCTGCATGCTGCTGCACAGCCGGCGGCTGATCCGGTCCAGTCGGCGAGGGCACCTCGCAGCGACCATGCGCTGGCCAGCCATACGCGGACTAAGTTGCCGCAGCAGCTCCCAGGCAGCATCGCGTGATCGATGTTACGCGGGCGCATAGCCAGGAGTTTAGCTACACGCTGAAGGTCTCGAGAGAGCGTGCTGTCATCTCTCGAGTCATTGCGCTGTCCAATCAGGCAGTGTGCCATTGCTCAGGGCTGCTAGTGAGGCAGCCTGTGCTTGGGCTGCACAGTGCGCATGCATCCATCGGGCGCCGGTGGAGATGCACGTACGGGTGCACATGCATGAGGCCTGCGGGTAGGATGTGCCTGTTGCGTCTGCGGCTGCAAAGGCCAGTGGTGTGGTGTGTTTGTGCTGCAAGGACAACGCCGGAGTGGCCGGTAGCAACGCCAGGGCAACGATGAAGCACACCAACGGCCCAACACACGCACGTCCAAACAGTGTCACCCACGTCGAACTCGCCCGGACACAGCACCAAGTCACACCAAGCACCCGTACACAGCGCCCAACCACAGCACGACAGAAATCCACTGAACACGCACCCACATACCCACACACCACGCCCACTCACCCGCCCCCGCTCCAGCCCCCAACACACACAGCCCCGTGCCTTCACGCAAAACGACCCCGCCGCCCGCGCGGCCGCGGCATCCCACAGCCCGGACGTCGCCGGCACCAGCGCAAGACGCCGACCCTCCCCCCCCCCCCCCCCCCCCCCCCCCCCCCCCCCGCCCCGCAGACCCCAACACACTCCCCCGTCCGCAGCCGTCCCCCCTCTCCATTGCCGCGTCCAATCAGACCAGCCCGGAGCGTCAGAGCAACACGGCAGCGCCGTCAGCCGCCAGTCCGCCCAGGCCAAAGCACGCCCAAGCCACGGCATCCATGGGATGTGTCCGGTTACCGGATCACGCGGAGCAGGCGGTGTTTGTGTGGAGCCACACCGCCACATGGCTGCATGCTGCCACAGCGGTGCTTTCTGCCAGGGCTCTTCTCTGCACCCGCACTGCATGCGCTGTGATCAAGGTCCGGTTGGATGCAGGGCGGCGGAGACGGCGTTCTCCTGTCAAAGCTGATCCCCTGTCGAAGCTCGCTGCAGGGCCCACCGACGGTGGCGGCCACCTCCGACAGAGGGTATCATTCATCTCTTACGCAACGGCTAGCTGCAATGCGGGTCCCTTGTGCACACTTTGCGGGCCATAGGAGGGGAGGGAGAGAAGATTCACTCGCGGGCGTCAGTGCACACACCAGCAAGCAGGGCCCGCAAACGCACATGTGGGAATGTGGCTCCAGCGCTCTGCAACTCCCACGGACTCCTCACAGTCACTAGATTTATACAGTGACCACTGAGGAGGAGACGATGATCTCTGATAGATAGGCTAGGAGATGATATACTCTAATCAGCAGGCTAGGCATTACAGCAGGCAATTGATGTGGCCATGGGCGCCGGCTGACACAATTTGCATCTGGCGCGCGTGGACAGTACCAGTGTGAAACATAGTGCCCTGCCAGGAGTTATGCCAACCACTGGCTTTGATGGTGTGTGCGGATGATTGTTCCTAGTCGGTCTCTGGCCGATGGCTAGTAGCCGTGAGATCCATGCGGCGTGGTGTCCAGGAACTGGCATGCTCTGGCTGAGGCGGTGGCAGGCATGGCCCACTGCCACCTCAAGGGGGGTAGGTGATTGGCGGATGAGCGTTACAAAGCAGGGCAATCTAGGCAGATCTGCCCTGAGCTGATGTTCTTGGTCTGTGTGTTAGGTGGGTCTTCTGATCGAGTGTGTCTTGATTGCAGTGCTATGCAGTCTGTCCCAGTGACCTGCCGTGCAATGGCCTGAGCTGCAATGGTTCGTTAGATGTGTTCCCATTGTGATTGGTCAGCACGAGCCGAACATCGGACATCAGTGCTTGTGTGTAGACGAAGCACTGGTCAAGCAGAGAAAATTAAGAACGAACTCACATCACACACGCGTTCAGACTTCACTACCTCGGGCAGGCTGCTTGTTACACACTGCATGCCGTGGCCAGTCACGCGCAGCTGTACGAGTCACTTCATAGAGACCGCTTCCTGTAGCTGTACGTCTTGAACTGTGTCCAAATTCAGGTGGCATGAGAGATACAGACATGAAGTGAACCTGACGCAACTGTAAAGAACCGGTGATGAAGCTGCAGAGTAGTTACATGGGAGTCTCCAGCGCTCACAAAAGACAATACTGGGCAATCCCACACCAAATGAAAAAACAAACTTCACGATCACTAATGGCACCGTCATGCTGTCAAGTTGATATGAATTCATGTACATGTAAGCTCGTGTTCTGCTTAAATCATGTGAAGTCACGAACTGTTACCAAGACTACGACAGCTTCACCACCATCATGTCCAGCATAAAATGCCTGGGCGCTGAGAGGATCGATACACACACACACACACACACACACACACACACACACACACACACACACACAGACACAGACACACACACACACATCAACATTGAGCGATCACATTACATGTCTGCAGAGACAGCTGCGAAATCCAGCCAGCAACAAATCAGCCATGCTACTGCTCATGCGCATGATTGAATGCCATGCTACTCTACCAGTGTCGCGACAGAAGCATGTCCAGTATTTGCAGTGCTTGTTGAAGTCTGACCGTCTGCAAACACAGTGCAATTGACAACCAGCACAGATGAACAAACAGGTTTTCCTGTGGGTCAGCATGCACACCTGCATTGCCTGCAACCTGTGAGGAGGCACCCACAACTGTGCTGCGGAAAGTGAAGCAAGCCACATTTCCTCCCATGGCTGCTGTACACTGGAACTGTATCAAACACAGCAGGTGGGACAGTCTGTTTGAAACTTGGTTTGTCTGCCTAGCCCAGCGAAATACATCGCACGCCGAGCCCATCGATTTGGTCACTGACTTCAGGCAGACTTGTCATCACATCTGATTGCTCCTACAAACCCTACCCAGATTGAAGGTTTCGCTGACTGGCACCTTCACAGCTCATTGCTTGGATCACGAATGACATGGTTGCAGGCAGGCTCTTTCTGCTGTGCATCACAGTCCCTTGAACCATCCGCATACACCAGCATATGCTGGAGCGCTTCTTCGTCCAGTTTTGGAGGCTCGTCAAACAGGTCTTGATCACGCCGGAGGTGAGACGGCATCAAGAAGGGGTGCACATACCACTCCCACGCATGTTTCTTGCGGCATTCCGGATCCCAGCAATGTGCTGTGAAGGTACCATACCAGAAGTCAGCCTTCAACATACTGAAATTACTCTTATGAAATCTGCGCTCCCATATGCAGTAGTTTGCTGCATGCGAACCAGGCGGAGCACACAAGTCGATGGAAACCAGGCCGTGCGCATTCAGGACACATACTTTCCTCACCTACACAACGACCCACTTGAACTTTGCCACAATGACGCGTCACACGGACCAATAGCGAGCTTGTGAGGCACACATTGATGTCATATCCCAGGAGCTGTCGTGCCACGTCCAAAAGATCTGGAGCTGCACGCTTCAGTAGAGCCAGCTTTTCAATACTTGGTTTAGATCCACCAAGCCACTTCACAGGTACGATGACATCAGCCATTATGTCCGCAAACTGTATTGCAGCTTAACTCTATCCAGGAGAATGTTCGTGTGTTGCCAGTTACCCAGGTGTTGGCAACTGAGTTTGCATGGGAATTCAGCAGACACACCGTAAATTGGGACAGATTATGCCAGTCAGCGTTAATAGAGGCCGGACATGGTGGTGGCGCCATGACCGAAGGGAGCATTTGACCGGACTCGGCTGCACTGTGAGTGTGAATCGGGTTCTCAGGATGAACAAGCAATGCAGAACAACGTGATGATTCCTCAGCGCCAAAACGGAGCAGTTTTGCACTTGAAGCGACATTGCAAGTCAGCGATTCCAGCCATTGCCTCTGTTTGCCTCTCCCTTGAAGTCGATCTGTGAGACGATGAGTCAGTGCAAATGGTGCCCCAACATTGCTGCTGCCGGGCATCTGAACTTTCTCGCAGAACAGGCAACGAAAGCATCGATTCCTGCACAGGAAAAATTGGCATTGCCTAGGCCTCCTATGATCCGGGCATCAGTCTCTTCTCATCAACGCGGGGGCAGCTTGTGTGAGGGCGTTTGCCAGTCGATCGTGTCCACCCATGTGATACGATCTTTCACAGGGGCCGGTAATGTGGAGCGTGCACAGAGTTATGTATTGCCTGTGTGGCAAGGGTGGACTCACCTCGAGTAAACGGATGGATCAATGAAAGACGCATCCTTCTGTGTTGGAGATACAACATGTAACTTGCTTGCGTTATGATGCTTCATCACCGCCTGCTTGACGAAAGACCCAACTTCCCGCGCTGAATGGAATGCATATCCTGGGAAACACACCAGAAGGTGTCGCGACCATTTTCTGGCGTTGTTGCTCTCCATTTCTACACATTGTGACCTGTCCACACCCAGATTCCAGGCTGCCCTACACACAATCAGTGTCTGCATATGCGGCTTCCTAATGGGAATTTCACGATTCGGCCTGACACGGGGAAAACCTTGCTGTTGCATCGACAATGCGCAAGAGGTCTTCAACCATGCCATCACCGTGTTTGTCAAGATTATGTGCAATTGGATACTCCAAATCAAAGTAGAGATGACAAGGGTTATCCTCGCGGATGATTTCGTAGAAATGGCGCTTTGTCGGCCGGAGCTCCAGTTCATGCCATATACGCTCAGCTGATGCTGCAATGTACATCCGCACAGGCTGCCGCTGGGGCCGAACTTTCTCCAGACACCATGGACGTATACAGTACTGTTGTATATTATGTGCCTCATTTGCCTTACGCGTCAGGATCTCATTCGGATGAAATAGGCCTTCCATTCGACGCAATCGCTTATATGCGCTGAAAGTTGGCAGGCCGGGGAGGCCGTCGACAACGTTTTCAGCCACCGGCAATCCACATGCTAGCCGAGATCTTCGCAGGGCGTTTTCCGCGTCAACTGCGTCAAACGCCTCCCGCTGGGAAAAGAACTCTTGATAAAACGCGTCCGAGCATTCTGGCTTCCACATGGTTCAATCAAATTCGAAAAAAGGCTCTGAACTTGTGCAATACGGCTGAAGCACCATTTCTTCACTTTTCAAGTTGAAGACGACAAGAAGTTGCGGCAGATTACGATACAGGCTTGGGCCTGCGTCTTTGCGATGCTTTAAACGTCCAAGCCACGGCGGATTACAGCAGCGGAAGGGCAACTTTGAATAATCAAATGCCAACAGTACAGGCAAAGAGGGTTGTCTTCATGACATACCACTGCAGCGGCTGGCATCCCGGATTGAGCCACCTATGCCACGCCTGACAACAGGCGCCTCCTCAACTTGGTCGCGCTGTCGCATGAGACGCATGCGTGGGCCGGCCCGGCCACGTGTGCACATCTCAACAAGGTCGCTGATGTAGCTGCAGGGTCTGGCACCGGCATCTGCAGACATAGACAGCTGTTCCTGGAGAACGAAATACAGTATCGCTCCATGACACTGTGACGCGAAGCTTCCCGACACACTGCCAAGCAATCTTGTCCGTGCTCCTCTCCTGCCTAGCTGATGGCACTCCATGCGGGTGAGGCTACTTTGATGGGATGCACGGTCCCGTCCGACGACATCTCGCCCACTGGCCATCTGGCCTGAGCGGCAAGCCGCCCCCCTCTTCCAGCATGGCGCCGCCTCCCTCTTCACTATCTGGCTCTTGAGCTCTACTGGCCACGCGAGCAGCTGTAGGCTGCATAGCCTGGTGTTAGCAATTCAAGGCTGGAATAGCCTGCGCGTGACGCGTGAGCGCTTCAGGCAGGGTGCAGCTGTGCGGCGGTAATGAGTGTACTAGTACTTATTGGCGTGAAACGCCAGTTGCACCAGTGCCACACAGTCCCCCCCCCCCCCTCTCCCCAATCAACAGCTTCACTTGAAGAGTAGGACAGCGTTTGGCCTGCGCAATGACCAGCTGCGTCAGGATGCCTTTGCATGCCTGTGTGCTAGAGGTTCGCAGGGGGGGGGGGGGGGGGGGGGGGGGGGATCCTGGTGCCCCTTCTGGCGTCTGCTCGAGCGCCCGGTGACCAGCCCACATGCATGCAAATGTGTCATCGCACCTGTTAGGCTTGACAGCGTCGCTCTTGCAACCGCTTGCAGTGCGCCTGGGGATGCTATGTGCAAAGCACTAAGGCATCACGTTTGCCCGTACCCGCACGTAGCGACGTAGGGCACATGACACGTTCTGTTGTCAACCTCAGCATACTGCACTGCATCGTGAGGTCATTTCTTGAGGTGCCACATGGCCTACTGGCCCACCCTACCAAGCAAGTGCTGTAAGGACGGCAAAGCACCATATGCATCTGGCTCGTACTCACAATAGAGTACCTTGTCTCTATCACACGCGCTGCAGATAGCAAATCCAGTCCTGCGGGCCAAGGCGGTGAAGTTAATCTGGTCTGCAAGGTGCATGACAGAGACTGTTGTGAGGCCAGATGCACAAGATGTTTGTCTTGGCGTGGTCAGACAGATCCTCCTCAGCCTAGCCCTGGTGTGCCTCTGGCAGCTGTTCAAGGACGTCGTCCAGTGCAGCCAGCTCGATAGCCGCTGCAGCCTCGTTGTCCGGCTGTGTGGCAGCCTAACGCTCACCTGCGTCCGGCGGCAAGTTCAGGGTCTGCAGTGGCTCCTCTGTGTGTGTGGGGGGGGGGGGGGGGGGGGGGGGGGGGGGGGCAGTGAGATACCGGGATATGGCGTCTTCGTTGCCGTAGCATATGTCGGTGTGCACGGGATGAACCAGGTGGTCATAACACAGCAGTCGTCCCCAGAATGCAGCAACATACAAGTGGTGTGTAAGAGAGCTTTGACCGCGCTGCTACCGTCGATCTGTTGTTCTTGTACCACCCATACATGCCTAATTAGCCAGAATCATGTAACTGCCTCTTTGACACCAGCAATGACTATGCTACACTTGAGACCATGGGACAGAGGAGTCAACATGACTGCGAAATGTGGAATGAAGCTATCTTGACGATTGCACCAGCTGGCGTCATGTATATACATATGTATCCTGAACTTTGGTTGTGGATACACATGTATATAATCCATGTTACACTAGATTCTGTTGGTTTCAGTGCAGTCATGTGCACCAGCTACACAGCTGTTGAAATTGCATGCAACGAGCCCCTGCCAGAAGTTCAGTTGAGAGTCTTCTTGGATGTATCCTCCTAACCTACACCGTGTACACACATTGAGGTGGGGCACGGGAGGCGGGATGCTGGTCTGTGCAGGGCGGTCATCCCAGCATGTACGCAGACCTGAAGACACAGCAGAACTTGACCTGGCGCTGCACAGGGCTACGATGCAAGTTTTTTGTTCAGGTCGCTCTGTGGTGTCGTGAAAGGTTGACGTCCAGAGATGGGTGATCATAGGCATTCACGAGGAAACAGCTACTGCTTAGCAGACATCGGTATGAACATTATTCTGCATGTCTACGAAGCCCATGTGGAGGGTCGCCCTATCGACGACGTGGCCAAACTTGGCAGTCTTGGTGTTCATGCCAGCCTGTTATTCGAAGTTCCTGGCAGCTACACTTGTGGTCAGTGTAGGATGTCACTTTCAACAGCCAGCACCATGACCGTTTACAGCCTGTACCGCAACCTATGAGGACACCACAACACAATGGAACGATCTGATTAAAAAACCGTCACTATCTACCTGGAGTACCAAACACGGTCAGATACACCGTTACTAGCATGATCAGCGAGCCTATACTCATGTAGAACACACCCCACATTTGTACCCTGGTCCATCGTGAACCTGATGCTACGCCATCTGGCTCTTGGCGCACTGGCCGACTGAGGGACGGCCCACCTCCCATATTGACGTCTTGCGTACTCGCTGCACCTCGATCCATAGACTTGTCTACCGGTTCGTGGGAAAAAGTCGTCACATCGCCGTCAAGTTGCTCGGGCAGTAGTGCATCGGCCTCAGACACATCCCCATTGGCTTGCACGCTAGAGTCCAGCACGGACGGGTCACCCCCCACTGGGTCAAAAACCATCACTGCTCCTGGCAGAATGAAAATCACCATGGAGCCTGCTAGGCCACCAATGACCTGGAACACCTTGCCTAGATCCGTCAGCAAACATGCAATCGTAGCTGTCAGGCAGAACATGAATGCAGCTGCACTGGCAATAGGCAAGTACGGCGGGGGATACACCGCAGTGTGTCCAGTGTACTTGCATGCAAGGTCATATAGCGCTGAACGAGCGGGATGAAGGTCAATTGGATAGTGAAGTGACGCAGCTGCACCGACCAGGATGCGAGCTGCCTGCATGAGATCATCATGGATGTCATAATTGCTCAGAATGTTGGAGTCTACCCGTCCTGGGAACTGAATGTAGCCTGCTGCGCCTGTGATGATATACATAAGAGTACACTCGAGGAACGCTATTGCAGCCACCCAGGACATTCCTTGGCACTTCTTCATAAGTGACGGGCGTCCAGGAGGGTTGCCAGCACACGGTATGAGGCTAGGTGCCCCTGTCAGCTCTGCATAGATGGGCACTGCCTGAACATGGCACTGGTACGCGAAGACCATTATGGGGATCGCATTCAGCATCGATGCACTGAGCTGCCATTGTGAGACGCCCTGCATGATCGGCTCACCATCGCTGGTCGCCCCATGCACGACCGCCACAGCCAGCTTGAAAGTTATGACAGCTGAGGTGAAGGTCATCGCGGCTACAGCAAGGCCTGATGTAGGCGCAAGCGCCCCGATGTTTCGGAGCATTGATAGTGGGAGGATGATAATCAGAGACGGCAGCATCACAGACGCCCATCTTGTCATGGCCCATGACGGAAGATCCGTGTATGGGAACATATATCGCTGCAGCATTGCATGAGTGGCATCGCCTGCGATCATCATGAACGCGACACAAGAACCTGTCAGGTATACTAAAATTGTCCATGAGAGAAGCGTTCCTGCAGCTGGTCCCAGCGCACTCCGTACCTGCAACAAGGGCACGGGGCTCGACAGGGTGTAGGAAAGGGACTCGGCTGAGACAAGAGGATTGCTGATGAGCTTTGATATGAGGCAAGTTTTAAGAGCAGGTTTCGCACCAGACTTTGATACGCAAGCGACCTGTGGGCAGTAGATCTCCTAATTATCGTGTTCATGGTGCCAAGCTCCAGTAGCGCAATCACCACACATAGCACACTGGCACCAACAAGCCCTGGAGCAACATGGATGCTAAGTTACGATTGCAAAGGACCAGCGTTGCCAAAATGTCAAGTGCTTCACGATCAAGGATCATGTGCACCTGCAGACTCGAACGCGAAGGGAAATGCCAAGATACCAGCCCCAATAGCAGAATTCCCCAGGTTGAAGACTGCTCCCCAGGAGCTTGTCTTGCCTGCTAGAAAGTCAGCCGTTCCGACCATGGCAGCAAATTTGGCAAGCGGCTACAAACAGTACATCACGGCAGAGCCGCGTGTCGCTGTCGGTTGGCACGTCGCTTGAACAGGTTCCTGTCACAGCATCGTCCCGTGCAGCTCAGCCGGTGAACAGCCAAGTCATGCACACCTAGCGATGTGACAACGTGTCCGCGTCCATCATCGATGAACAACTTGCTTCAGAATGATCGTGGCAGGGAATCGCGTCACAAACTGACATATGCGCCCATGCATTCCTGCCGTGCTCCAACTTGGTCCTTGTAACACACATGCGCCAATGCATGCAAATCATATGCCTCCATTCTGGCGAAGTGATTGTCGCACGGGTCCAGAACGGACTCGTAGTCGCGATACGTATTGCGGTTTTCTTCGCTGGAGTTTGTGAAAATTGTACGTTCTGCCTTCCGTCAACCACAAAGAGCCGTTCGTGCTATCCGCTGCCTCCGCGACTCCCGACACTGACTGGAAGCTGTTCGTTAACACACGGCGGCATAATTAGCCCGGAATATCGCTGCCACAGTGCATTACGTCAAGTGATTGTAGACCCATGTGATAGATAGATCAGCCGATCATCAGCAGCCTCTGAACATGGACAAACTGGCGCACGAGAATGAATCTGTCGCCAAAGTAGAGCATGTGCAGGTGCTAGGCCACCCCTGCACGGATTCAAATGTTGCCAGCGCTTGAGGATGATGTGTATGCTATGAGAAGCTGTGTTTTGGAGCTGTAGCGATATCAACATCACATGTGTTCAACTACAGAACCTTCTCACAAATCTCCGGCAGCAGCTAGAAGATATCAAGGATGAACAGTCGTCCCAGCTGCAGAAGAGCCAGGTTCTCATGTGCAATGCTGATGCCACGTTAGCACTTGGCGCACTTTTGTACAAGTTAGAAGGCTGCGATGAGCTTGCTGATGTCATGCTCAAAAGCGAGCTCCTGATGCTAGGCGCATATAAACAGAAAGTTCAGAAAGCAGTCGCCAAAGAGGAACTGAGTATGCAGAAGAAGAAGACTGAGGTTAACATTGATGCGATGCATCGTTTCATTGAGCATGCCATTCCTGACCTTGATCAGGTGCAAAAGGCCGATCTAAAAAAAGTGCGTTGTCGCTGATAGCAATGCCGTACGGATGGTCATGTGTGAGTGCTGGTGCGAAAAGGTGCTGATGTATGAGCTGGGTGCCCATGCAGGTCGCGGAGACAGCTGCTGTGGCTCGAGACGGTCAAGCTGGTAAGTCCATATTGGCGGCTGAAGATGCTGACCCCTTTGCGGCAATTACTGCCAAAAAGGGCAAGTCCGCCACAGAGCGTGCGAAGCGGCGGAAAAAATCCAAATCAGATGATACATCTGCCAAACTCCTTGACGACATTCTGTCCAACATGCCGGACCAGGATATATGAGTGCTAGATGGCACTAACAGTCAAATAGCTGCCCTGAAAGTCCAGTAACTATGCCTGTTTACTTCCCAATTTATATCAGCCTACTGTGCTCTCGGCATTCACCAGGACAGGTTTGACATCATGGCTCAGCTCGCCTGAGTTTCCTCAGCCCAGGTGGCCGAAAACTTCCATGCCGTTTCTGGTTCATGATGGCATGTATCAGCGTGCCAGTACCATCTTCAGCTGCTTCGGCAGCGAGTTCCGTTTGGCCATTCATGCGTGTGGTGCAGTTGTCCACCTCCTCCTACATCCAGCAAATGCAATGTGTCACCAGGATAAAGCCAGAGAGGCAGGAAGCACTGGCAAATTCGCGCAACATGGAAGGGGACACCACACCTGCACTGAGGCATTCACACATTCATGCCCATGCACGCAACCGCACAACAGAACACACTGATCCCATTGCACACCAACACTGCCCATACGCTCCATGGCTAGCACCATCACCATCCAGCGTTCCAATGTGTTTCGGATACAAGTCATCATCATACGGTCACAGTCACGCCACCGCATTGCAAATCTAAAAAATGTGATGGCATCAAAATGATGCCACATACAAGGTTGAATCACACCTGAAGCTCGCCCGCTGACTGCATTGCGGGAACAGGACAGCCACTACCCTGTGTATGGTTCGATTTTGATCTGACATGACAAGACACACCAGAGCTTGCTGTCATGTCATTGCGCCGTAGCCTGCAAGACATGTCAGCATGCCTCGTCCATGATAGTATGAGCATGTGCCAGATACTGAGTTCAGCATGTTACCCTGAAACCCTGTATGATCTGACCATCTTCCTGCGCGGCAGCATTGTCACTCTGGCAACCGAGAGATCTCTGGCGACCTCCTGGCAGTTGCCTGAGGATGTGTTGCTGACGGATTGCTGCGATGGGATAAGCATGCTGCAAAGCCTTTTGATTGGAGGTTCCAACTGTTTGATGTGACTACTCACGATCGCTTGTGTTGTTGGATGCACCGCGGGTGCATGTACATGTTCATCATTTGCACTACTTTCCAAGATTGCGTTATGGCCTGCTTTTACACGGTCTCGCCCCAAAGATGTACTCGGTTCAGCACCATCGCCAGTGAAACATGACGCCTCTCTCTGTTCAGAGAATTGTTCAGGCCTCATGTCCTTTGTTTCAACTTGTGGGTTGTGAGTGGAATCAATAGTGTCCTGAAAGATGGGTATGGTCGGCAGCAGCCGTGCGCAGGATCTGATGACTTCTTCTGCACGGGCTACTGTGACGGGATCGCCACACATGGGTACAGCAACTTTTCTGGATGTTGTGCCTTGGGTCAGCCCATGTGTCACTGCATCATGCCAGAAATGAACAGGTCCTTCAATGACTGAGCAACGGCCACCTCTGCGCATGTCTTCGGAAAGCATGGGGACAGGCAAGTGTACATCGTCAAGAAGCGTTTCCTGTGACCGCGCTTCTGCGACCATACCTGCAAGGCAACGCCAGGTCCCCATCACGAGTGTGTGACAGTCCTGATCACTTGACAGTACGAAGGGTGTAGGCGAAAGGCCGTGGCTTTCCAGGATATTCAAGACTGCAGGTTGACCATCTTCAGCGCTTGCGATCCAAAGTGCAGCATGAGGATTTCTCAGTAATTTCAGACACATTGCAAAACTGGATTCTCACCAACAGAGGACAATGAATCCAAGGTGCGTCCATCTGCTACTGTTGGCCTCATTGCCGTGCTAGCGTCAGCCCCAGCCCCAGGTGGTTCCATCGGAACTGGATCCAGCTGCAGCAGCCTCGGGGAGACTGAAAGACGAGTTTCGTGACTACAAACTAAAGTGAGCTTGACAAGACCAAGCAGCACATCTAGCTTGATAGATACCTGCAATTGCATCAAGAATCGCAGACTGCAATCACGCCAGGACAGCTTTTGCCCCGACGCACACACGGAGAAGCCAGCATTGATTTTCGAGGGTTCTAAATGTATCGATTCAGGATGGGAAGCACGCAAAGGCTGCACACACAGCTTACGCTGACTGCTTGGCTCTAGTTGACACTGACGATATGAAGCTTATGCACGCAGGATCCATCCGTGATTGGTTCATCAGAGATCGACACGGACCGTCCCATTGTTTTCCGAAACGAGTCGTGCTCGGAACATGATCCTGGATGGAGTTTCAGTTATTACTACTGGTAGTGAGGGACTGTTTACTAATTCACGAATCAGCGCTGAATTGGTGCAAGTGGTACCTTTGCAACAAATCTTTGTTTCAGATGTGTATGCAAGATCTGGATCGAAAGCTCTCATCATCAAGCAGCGAGCATTGTACTTTTGGAAAAGCTTTACGCCCTCACATGGCAGACACGCTCTGGTGTGTGTAGTATGCTGGGGCGTCCTTGCCTCACGACGTAGCCGAGGGGGTCATGAACGCACAAACGCCACCTGCCCACTCTGCGAAGTGCCGAGGGGCTGTGATTGCTGTCAACGTGAGCTCGGGTCTCGCATGCCGCCTGTCTACTGACAAAGCAGGTTCGTGTGGTATAACTCAGTTCATCAGATGCGAACCGCGCTGTATGACATGACATCATATAACATGCCGCGCAACTACCAACATTCCGGAGCAAAGCACGTTGATGATGCAGTACAATCACTAAAGCAAGCATTGTCCAGCAGAGATATCCGCTTTCAGGTGTAGATTCGCTTTTGACGTGGCTGGATGCTAAGAGATCGTTTGGCATAGCAGTGGCCGTTCTACGTGCTCATATCTCACTGCTCAGAATGGGCATGCAGGGCGTCAGATCAACACTCTCTGGTGATTCTTGTGAGCAGAGCGTGGAAGCATCAATGAAAGTACGACTGCTTCGGCTCCACTAACGTGTTTGAGAGGCAATGAGAGTGATGCACATCTTGCGTGCAGAAGCTCAACAAAATTGTACATCAGATGCCCATGATTCAGTCTGCAATAACAACAATAGTTCATATTCCCTCACAGAGTACATAACATGCAGTCAATGGCTACGAAATGTAGAGCTTGTTCTTGCGTTTGCAGTGAGTAACGCGTTTCTGGCGAGCGGAGCCTGTAACCTCATCACACCTAGAGAATCTTTGAATGTCTCTGCATCTCATTCCACTACGCGCATCTCTGGCAATTTGAGCTTTGGGATGGTCAGGTGCCTGAATATCTTGGACCCCGCTACTTGTCCTGACTTTGTATAAATTTGTCTGGTGTGACTGCCGCAATCTTGGCGTGTGGGATGTGCCCAGTGAAGTAGCGCCTGCCACACATGAATCTCTTTCGGAATTGAGCGGGTCATGCAGCTTTTGCCGCATGTACAGTGCAGAGGTTTGAGGCTGCCAGCTCTGTGAGCTGAGCAGACCATTGATTCCTGCAGCTAGCCCATCATCACATCCCAAGCGATCCCATAGGTCCATCTGGGCTGTGTTATGTACTTGTCTTAGAGCATCACGGCAGCATAATTTGGACGTTTGTGCTGCCCCATTAAGTGTGCCAGGTGTGTTTTCTTTCATGTCCACCTTGGAATCAAAGGTGTATGTTTCATCTGACGCCAACATGTGGCAATTCAGCCGGAGGCGCCCTTGACTTGCTGTCACCAGTCTATCATCATCTCCGCATTGAGAAGATTGGTGCGAGGCAGGTGGCTGTGTCTGACCTGTACAGTCGTGAAGCATGTGATTGCTACTCGATTCGGGAAAGCAAATGCCGTCATATTCTGCAGATATCTCAGCATCCGTATTAGGTGATTCGTTTGTCATATTGATATGATGTTACGTTGCAGTGAGGGTCCTACATTACAGACACGAAAGCTTTGCACCTTCTTTTCGATGCACACAAGTTCCTTGAATGTCGTTTCTCATGTCGTTCGTGCAAGACTTCAAACAATTGGCTAGTGGCATCTGTGCTGCGTTCACTCCGACAGTGTAGACTCTCTGGCTGTCTTGCGGTGTTCCACTGTCTCTCATAGTCCTGTGCCCATGATCTCGTGACAGCAATGTGTATGACTTTTTGTGCATGCCTGCTGTAGCATGACCACCATTGTTTCCGCATGGGTGGTTCTGCCCCTGGCACGGCATGGCATCCAAAAGGCTCGATGCAGGCGCATTTGCTTCCTTATGCATTGGTTGCTCACTCGCTGCTCTCTGAGCAGCACTGGTACATGAATCAGGCACACAGTTGAAAATTTGTGCACTGATGCATTCTTGATGCAGCAATGTCTGTTCTGTACACTGGCCTCTCTGCTGTACGCGTGTCTGCCCTGCATGCAGCATGTCTTATTGGGCCATTTTTTTCCCCTTGGGAGGATGACCAGAATTGCCACAGTGGATTGAATCACGAATCTTGTAGAACTATGAAGTAGGGTGGTGGTGATCTGTGGAAAAATGGGAAAAAAAATTAAAAATCGGACTATGATTCAGCTGGCTAGCCTGGAGTAGAATTCCAATGATCACGCTGGCATGGCTATAGTACATATGCGGAGTTATTCTTTCATGGACTCTTCATAGATTAGCCAGCCTGAACGTGGCCTCCATGTGGATGAGCGTCACTCGCAGTTTATGCACAGGCATTCTGAGACCTGCTCTGGCCAAATGGGTCAAGCCATGCGCAAACATGTTTCTTGTCTGCTGCTGCTGCAAAAGGTTCATGCTGTACGAGCAGGACAACAACGCGCACCACATGGATGAGAGCATAGAAGAGCATTCAGCATTTCTTCCAGACGTCTGTTCCTTTGATCCATTTCACCATACTTGCTTTCCAGACAGTGTATGGCTAATTGTGCATCTGCCAGTCCTGACGCAGATTGTTTCTTCACCTGCTGGATCTCAGATGCAAGCATGTCAATGGCGCCTTGGACGTCTCGGTTAGTTTGCTGAACTTTTGACCTGTAAACATATTGGCGGTGCATCCAATGACGCCAACCAACAGTGTTGCTGACTGCGGTTTACCGACAATATCACACACATCATGTCCCCAAAAAGCTTGCGATATGCGGCTTTTTGCAATAGTTTGTTCGTCGACTCCCCTGACTTCAGTGTTTCCTGACGGCTGCGATCCACTTTTCCGATCTGCTGTGCAGCGGTGGAGTGTTCGGCTGTGCACCCGTTAGACAAGGCGTTCATGTCACGGAGAATTCGTGAAATGGCTGTCTGCACCGTATCTTGTACATCGTCAATGCGATTTCCCAAGGTGGCATTTTGCTGCGTCTGCCAACGATCAAAGGCTTCAGCCAGGTAATTTCGGGTGGCCTCCGAAAGGATGCCAGCAGATGACAATCCCTGCATACATGCCCCACCGAAGGTGCCAATAACGGCCACCTGCCAATGTCAGTGTTTGACTGCATGTGCCGGTGTGCAGCACGGGTCCCAGGTGACAGTGCCTGCAAACTGGCTGTTGCATTACCTGGCAGTCCTGCCCGAACAGCAGGTCTTGGATCATGCCTTGCTTACTAACAACGTCTTGTATATTCGATCTCAACTCATGGGTAGTTGCATCCACGAACTGATGCTCGTGATCCAAAAGCTTGGCCAGGTTGACCACCTTGTCTTGCATCACAGTTAAACCGCCCCGTAGGTCCTCAAGGGAGGCCCCTAGGCGATGAACATTCTCGCAACACGATGACACACGACTGATCTGGCTTTTCAAGTATCTCATGTGTGTCGACCTGTCCGCCATCAACTCCATGGAGCTTCCCTGTATTGCCTGTGCACAGCTGTGTCAATATGAGAAGCGTCACTTACACAGCAGCACGGCCAGTCAGCCTAAACGATTTTAGCAAAACATTTTGTTATTGATAGTTGTTCAACATCTTGTTCATCACGTGGTCAGTGCCACTGAAATCCAACAACTATTCTAGTATTCCTCAATACGCGCTATAAGCTGACACTTTTCACTCCATCGTATCTGGGCCATAATTGATGTAGGATCGGCTTATGATATTCATTGTGGAGCTGCGCACGTGCATGCCTGGACAAGGGGAAAGGTGATTACAGTGGCGTCTGGGGATCACCCGTACATTGATCAACGCGCACAGCGCGCGCAAGTACCTCATACCTACATACACAGCAGTGCAATCATGTTAAAGGGACTGAAGCGTGGTTCACATGTGTATAATCTGTCTGCGTTTTGCTGTAAATTATTTTGAGTGGATGTGCTGTGCTGCTGTTGCTGCAAAACCAGATTCCGTTGCACTTCGCGCGGATGTTCGTGCTGCTCAAATCTGCTCGCCTGCAGTCACACGTGATCAAAAGCTTCCCCTTACTGTGCAAACGTGTCATCCAAGCATTGCGGCATTGCTGTCCTCAACACTCCTGGTGAATGTACGCAGTGACATCGAAGGGGCCAGCCGGGTGCAGCTGGGGTCGCCTTAACCTGCGGTGAACAGTTGCCAAACTTTATCAGTTTTACTTCAAGCACTGCCCCACAATCAGCAACCTGCGGCACTTCTGCATGAACTGGCTTCATGGACAAGTGTCTGCATGTGGCCAATGGGCGTAAATAATGGGGTAAACCCCGCGCGCTGTCAACTCTGAGCTCACTGGACATTCCGTCGCGTAGCAGTGAGCGACATGAGGTCGGACCGTTGCATGGCAGAACACCCGAGCAACTACACTTCGATTCCCATGGTGATTCGATCTTACATCTTGTATTCGGGATTCGTGAAGTTTAACATCCCACAAACGTCTTCCACAGCATACAAATGCAGCCAAGGCCAGCACTTGATCAACAAGCTCACAACAGGTAGCTGTACGCCGCCCAGCTTAAAGGGTCTTTAGGCTATGCCCCTTGCTTCCCTATTGCGAGAACGCATGCACAAAATAGAAGGACAAGGCAACGCGGAGAATTCTAGGGTATCTTTGCTAAAACATATCAAATCGTATGGTTTATTTGGACATGCGTGCGCCCTGTATGCCATACAGTGTCCACCTAGGGACCAGAGAACACAGATTTCAGCCTTTCTGGCACAGGTGTTGATTGGCGCGGTCAGCGTTGTCGAAGCGGCATTGCAGGTCGAAGTTGACTGTCGTGCATGATCACAGAATTACGTGAAGCACGTGTCGGGGTGCACAAAGCAAACAAAAGGAAGGCGAGCCCTTGTGGTTGGTAGAACCGCAATGTGTGCACTCCAGCAACCCTGCATTCATACCCAGCCACCGCACTTCAAGGGCAACCACCCAAAACCCAAATGATCTGAATTGCTGCCACAGGAATGTCCCAATCATTTAAAGATGCATGGCCGCATGGACAGCATTCCCTGCCACAACACCACCCAGAACCAGTGTGGTACCTTCCACCGCTTCAGCATACGGACCCTCAGAAAGAGTTGGACGCACCACCCCCCGCGATAGGCAGATACCTGGCAACACTGTGCTCCCCGCCAACACACTCAACCACAGCAACATGGCGACCATTAGATGCGTCGCTCCTACGGCTGCTATGTGACTCATGCAATGCACTAACAGATGCCTAAACAGCTATTTCGTGGCATTTAAGAGTTGAACACCTTGCATACACGCATGGTTGGAAATTGAAGCTGCGCTGTTTGACGCACATCTTACGTTCAATGCTAAATCCAGGTCCGGCGGCATCCCATATATTGCATCACAACAATGTGGCGACCATCATAGACTGCAGCATGTGCTGCCAGTCAGTCCGCAATGCGTTCCCGGTTTAGGAAATTGACTGCAAATACGCGTTCCACCCAGCTTTTCTATACTCTTCAGCTGCGGCACGTGGGTCGTCTGCTTTGATGACACCCCTTCCAACAATGATCACATCGCTTCCACGCTCACAGATAGCGCTTGTCGGCGTATTGTACTGTTGTCCCAGTGCATCACCACCTGCGGTGAGCTGCACTCCCGGAGTCATGTGCAGCAATCCAGGAGAACCCATGCCGCATGGCCACTGTGCTGGCTTGATAGAGATGAAACCCATCACGAAATCCTGAATATGAAACGATTGTATGCGGGCAGGTTGGCTGCGATGACGCCAAGATCCGTGGCTCGGTATCAACTTAAAGCAATTTTGCATTGTAAGATCACACCTGATGCTCCTCTGCGGCCTTGAGCACAGCTTTGGTGTAGTCACCAGTTGCCAGAGTGCCTTTGCTGGACATCTCTGCCAGGAGCAGCAGCCCTCGCCCTTTTGCTGCCCCAACACTCTTTAGGCCTTCAATAATTCCAGGGCCTGGAACAAGATGAGCATTCGTCATATGGCTCCAGTCTGCAATCTTGTAGATCCCCCCACCGTACTGCTGGACGACAGTGTTGCCAATATCGGCAAATTTGCGGTCCTCAAATATCAGGAAATCATGCTGTGCTGCGATGTCCTGCAGCTCCTTAGCATCTGAGTCAGTCCAGCGATTGAACATGTCAACATGAGTCTTGAGCACACAAATCTGTGGGCCAATTGTCCTGGCCAGGGCAAGCACATCGTCGACGTCTGTCGTGTCAGCAGCCACACACAAATTTGTTGACTTCCTGACCATGATCTCAAAGCATTTACGGGCTGTAGCGTTCTTCGCTAGCGAAGCTCTTGCCTCATAAGACAATCTTTTTGGTGCTTCAGCTGGTTTGCTGGCCCCTGCAAACGTAAGTCATCGTGGATTCAAGTGGACAAACATACTGTGGCAGTTAAATAGGCAACCATGGCAAAGCATTGTCCTCGAAGCGAGGACCGTCAACTGGAGTCACACCTGCCACAGCAGCAGTAGTCTGATTTTCAGCCAAAAATGTCTTGACTGAATCTGCGACATCAGAAGTCAGGAGCTGCTTTTTCACGAGGGTATCAACAATGAACGTCAAAGTGAACGCAGAATGTAGTTGGATGCCGCCCCGTTCGAGATGTGCCTTGCCGCCTTGCTGGCGGTCAATCAGCACAACAACATCACTCACCTCCAGCCCTTCTTGCTGCAGAAATGCGACCGCGTCATCCCCTGCTAGGAGTCACGGATTTCGGGCAGTTTCCGGGCACACTGGCACAAGTCAAATCTGTGGAGAGCAGGTGCGCACCTTCAGAGGGTCCACCGTTTCCATGACAGATGCCCCACTTGTGACCAAGTCTTCAACGATGAGGCACTTTTGGCCACGAGAAAACGCTCCTTCGATAGCCTTCTTGGTCCCATAGTCTTTGACCTCCTTCCGCCTCATCAGCATAGGCGTTCCATACCTCAGTGTCATGGCTGAAGCAATGGGCAGCGCTGTGTATGGGACACCACACATGACATCAAAGGTTGCAGAGGAGCAGCAATCCCACATGACATCCGACACTTTGGCCAGGACATCAGGGTACGACACAATGATCCGAAGGTCAATGTATATTGGCGATATTAAGCCACTTTTCAGCGTGAAGCTGCCAAACTTGACAGCGTGGATCTCATGGAGCTTCACAACAAGGCTTTCGTACTCCTCGTGACCGACTGGGGCCATGTCTGCCTGCATATTGTACGCCTGTTTTGAAGTCTAAAGCGCAGCTCTGCATCCTGCTGCAAGCACTACGCCGCACACAAACACGAAGTTGCTGAATTACATACCAAGCAGAGCAAATCAGCTGCTTCCGAAAATGCTGCGTGCCTTGCCCGGCGGCTGGAGGTAAGGCCCCGACCAGGCGGCAGATCAGCCGGCGCGCAGCAGCGTCTACGAGCACAAGGCAGTGGTTGGACCCGACACGTGCGAAAAGCTCGAGAGTGCAGCATAAAATGCCTTGTGGTGCTTCGATGTTTGCGTTCTCACCAGATGTGGATAAGGACCATGCAGGAAGGATCGAGCTCCACACGCGAGGCAATGTTCGTGACTTTGTTTCGACCAACGGCGCTGAGTTGCCTATTCACTGCACAAAGCTGACTTTGCTGCCATGGTCGGGGTAAGTTCGGCCGGGCGACGGGCTCATTGGTGCGTTATTGGAATTCGCTGTTTTCGAAATTGAAAAAGGACAGCGATTATGACGGGGGCACCAACCAAACGGTGTGAATGCGGTTGCGCTAACATCGAATCGATGAGCGGAAACCATACCACTGCAGCAACAACGATCCGTATCCAACATCTGCATTTTTCGTGTGATGTTTCGACGTCCGGTACATACATCGAGCGCGACTCTTGCAAGCGTTTTTCGCAGCGCAGGCCGTCAACGACAAGTACGAGCGATGTCAGAGGCAGAGGCTGCCAATGCAGCTGCATCGTGAGTGCCATCCTCTTGCGCCAATCTGGATGCTTTACATGCGCAGGGGGGTCGCCCCTGCACTTTGTCAAGGCGACGTGAATGCAGGGCAGCGCAGGGAGACGGTCCGACCATTTTTGATAAAATTGTCGATAAAAGCATTCCTGCAGACGTATGATTCCCTACCAATTCACTCCACACCGCACGGCAACCTATCGGCGAACACTGCGAATCAGGTGCAGGTCATATACGAGGACGACGTGTGTTTAGCATTCCGTGACATCAGCCCAACTGCACCAACTCACTTTTTGGTGATTCCCAAGGTGAAGGGGTGTTTGTCTCGGTTGTCGAAGGCCACAGAAGCAGACAAATCCACCCTTGGACACTTGTTGTTTGTTGCTCAGCAAGTGGCCAATCAAGGTGGGATGCTGCAAATGGCTTTCACATAAATGCACAGCTACACATGAACCCACCCCATGAATACGAAGTTGCGTGTCTGTAGTTCATGCTCACCTGAGAGAGAACACTGTGGTTGACATGCGTGGGCAATTGTATGATCGTTCTTTCCAAGAACCATCACAAGGCAACATGAGCAACGTACACATCGATCTGGGGTACTGCTATCAAGACCGTTCTGTTTGTAGAGGGCTTGACCAATTCCGATCAAGACAAAGACGGCTTCCGAGTCGTCATTAATGATGGACCAAAGGTGCTCAGCTGATCCATGCAGATCAGGGCGCATACGGAAATCGCTTTCACATCCGAGGCCAGGGCTGACCTCCAATGCCGATGTGTGGTGCAGGGCTGCCAGTCTGTCTACCATCTTCATCTCCATGTGATTGGAGGCCGACAGGGGTGTGCTGTCTGCGCTTTGTGCTATCATGCAGCTTTTTACGATGCCTATCAATTGTGTGACTCACCAACAACCAAAGCTTTCAGGTGCTGGCCCGCGTTCTGAAAGGATGTATGCTACCCACACAATGCATCAAATGGCAACCAGGATGTGGACAAGGTGATGGAGTATCTTGCAGTATGGCCTTAGGCTAGTGGAAGGCGCCACTGCCCATGTACAGGTAACGGTTGCAAGGTTGACGGCCAGTCGATGGCAAATCACCAATGTACACGAATCATACAACCATGTACAAGCAATTTACCGCAAAGTAGGCTCGTTATTCGTGCGGCTTCCTTAATTTGTACGAGTGCACATCCATCATGGTTTGCTCCGCCATGCTGAGACTTCAAATCTGGTTTGCACCTGGCAACCAAGCGTAGCTCATAAGCGGACAATCATTGGTCGGTTGCTGTGGCATCCACCATCACGCATATACAACAGCTTGTGCGGCATGTGTCCCTGATCACGCCGCCGAGCTTGTGTGTTGACCATACAGCACAGTTGTGCATCTGATGCGTACACCGCAGCGTGTAGATTGTGTTGCTGGAAGCCTCGATATGACCTGATGCTGAGAAGCACATCGAGACAGCAGAACATGAGTGGGCCCCAGGAGTCAGCAGCGGTAGGCTGCGATGTCAGCATCACGGCTGCAGGAGTCCAGTGGGGTCCAGAGGTGATCAGCCATCACTGACTACGCAAGCGGCATTCGTACACATGCTGGGACGCTACTGCATCAGCCATCCAAGAGCTGCTTATCCCCTGGCCTTACCAGAAGCCTTAGCGCTTTGTACAGACCGACTGTGGCCGGCGACCCTGAATTCGTGTGTCGTGGTACTGGTGTGCACAGGGTGGGTCCCCAAACCCACCACCTCAATGCAAGAATCTATGCGGTGAAGTTGCAGTGACCATTTGTATTGCCTCCGATGTTCGATGGTCCGACATGAATACCACGAGGTCTCCTTAAGGCCTTGGGTGTTTCTTTCGGTCGTTGTGGGTGGTTTTCGAGTGCAGCCTGAGTCAGATTGATTAAGACGCTTGAGTGGGTATACGTTTAGGTATGCCTCCAGCTCACAGCGCCAGGAGCGATGGACTTTGCACGTGGGTATGTGCGCCCTGCCGAGCGATGACTCCAATGCTCGCTGGGTCCGGCGTGATGCCCGATTGGGTAAGCGTGAGTGTCTGGGTGAGACCAAACTGCTGGAAGATATGGATACAGCTGTAGGTTGTCTGGAGTCATCGTGAGGTCTATTAAAATGTGCGGGGCCCGTGAACCTTGACATGTGGTATCTTTTCCGCCGCCGCAGCGGATCAGGAGCATGGGCGCTCCCTCTGTTACAGGTTACAACGGCCGCGACCGGGCTCCATCCCGCGGATCCTATACTTGCTGCCGGCCTCCAGTCGGCAGCAAGTATGCCACGGCGTTACGAACTCACGTGCATGCACGCGGGCAGTGAACATTCACACAACGTGCAAACACAGGATTGCTCTTCGACCGGGTGCCCATCGCGTAATCGGAGGATCCCAAACAATTAATTAGAAATACAGTGTCATGTGCTCAGATCGATCACGTGCCCAGTATCGCATCCTGACTCCTTGTTCAGTGATAGATTCCTCCTGTCCGGACTGGATCCAGCACTTGCTCACGAGAATCACATCCACATCCAAAACAAAAGGGGAATCGTCTCGGAAAAAAACCACTACCCAAGCCGGAAAACATTGTGAAGAATGCCGACTGCAGCTGAACCCGCCTGATTGATACCGACCTCATCGTTTCGAATTCACGGCAACCTGCAGCTGATTCACGGCTGCCAAAACCTGCCACCCGCGCGGACACTCTCCGCCAAGGTCCGGTGGGCACTGCAGAGCTGCCGTTACATGTGAAGAGCACACCTTGAGATGGGCTGCCTGGTGTGCTGCCCGTGACAGGTGCGCCTGGCTGCCTGTTCGGCGATTTTTGTGCACCAGCCCGAGTTCACTGCCGCGCCACAGATTATCTGTATGGTGTGCATGCCTGAACGAGTAACACATATGCATGCTTGGTAAGCTGTCGACATTTACGCCAGTTGGTGTTGATATATGCAAAGAATCTCTGTGTGAGGGGCCCAATGCCTGCCTTATACAGCACTTCGCGTGCATCAGTCACTTCGTGGGCAACTAATTACCCGATGTTATGGATTTGAACAAATAACAACGACAGGCTGGGGATCATTCAGCTCTGAAAACGGTCATTGCAAATGTGCAGAGGTGGCACTGTTCTGCAGGTATTGGAGCGTGTTGCCGTGACTGGACAGCCTGTTGTGACTATGAGTCATGAAGAACCGGGGACTCCTAAAGCACGCCAAGCGCTACTGCATGCGGATCTTGGGGCGCCCCCTTTCAAATATGTTGTTGGCGAGGAGCCCGTGACACCAGCAACCACAGTACTGCAGCCATCTGCGACCACTGCAAGAAACCAGACTAGCTTCAACGGGGCTAGCAGCACCGCAACTCGAAGTGAAGCAAAAAATCATGTTGCTTTGGCTAGCAGAGAGCAGTCGACTGCACACACGCAACAGTGGGGTACGTATCTATGAGCAACAATGGGGTACGTCACTATGCATGCGTCAGCGTATTGTGCCCTGTTAGGCATTGCCACCACCAAGGTCACAAGTGCTTTCATCAAATGAGTCCGTTATGAAATCTGACTGTGCAGTTGTTTGCGCGTAGGGGCCAACACGGCACCAGGTGTTGTTGTACCACGCTTGCAAGACAGACGAAATTCAATGCATCGCAAGGGCACATATGGTCCAGATGAATGGGAGAGGTCCGACATCCCTGTGGGCTGGGCTCCGGTGCCGGTTTTCAAGGTCAGCTTCGTTTGCTGACATGATGGAACAGGGCGCCCATTCCATGGTCGTGTACTGGCCTTCCAACATGCATGCTGGTCCCATTGTGATCTTTGCATGGGCCGGTTAACCCTGTGAAGTCAAAATGAACAAGTTTTGCAGGTAAGCACAGCGGCTGGGACAGAGTCTGCACAGCTCATGGTGATGCTGGCCGAGGCTCTGAATCAGAAGCCTTTCAAGATTAAATGTATACAGATGGACACTGGCCTTCAGGATGGGGAGTCTGTAGGTATCGTGCGCCTTGATGCTGAGCAAGGCGACCCCCCATGCAGGTCATTCGATGTTGATGCAGTAGCTAAGCAAGCTGCAGAAGTGGTAAACAATGCACTTCCTGCAGCCAACGGCCGGCCCTTAAGCGCAATTGCAGAGCACACGCAGTATGGCATACTAAATCGCTGAAGTGAATATTGCTGACTGCTGGTGTTTTAGAATGTGCCGACAGTGAGGCGTACCGATCCAAGCATCAGATTGGCATGCAGGGTCTGTTTATGTTTAGCCAACATCCCTTCTGCAATGCTTTCGACAGATCGTCTGAAGCTGGCTCTACAAAGCTATGGCACACTTGAACGTTTGTGCATTATCAGGAATCCTCACGGCGCTACAAAAGGCTATGCGATTGTCGAATTCTCTCTGCCATCACAGGCTAAGAATGCATACAATTCAATCATGCATGACAGCATGGTGCGCATTCTTAGTATCTTGTGCACCGTGTCAGTACATACATCTATTCCAGCAGCCACAAATTGATGAGCTATATCAAAACACAGGTATCTACAGCAGCATCTGACATTGGTTCCGATCATGAGACACAGCCCGACATTTCCTTCGGCAGATGCAATGCCAGTGGCATTGATCAAGCGGCTGTGCCTTCGCATATTTTGGTCGCTTGGTTTCAAGCTGGACACGTGTCCGAGTACTTCTCAAAAGCACTTTTCCTAATTTGTGTCCCTGATTCATACTTGGTATCAGGCAATCAGCTAAGAAATGCATTGGCAGAGGCTGCACAGTGCGCTCCGGATGAGATATCTGAAATATGGAGACACGAAGATGTCTCCTCGTCGTCATCATTTGACCGTGCAAGTGATCCAAGGTGTGGGAGACCATGGGGCTGTGTCCGATTCATGCGAGCCGATCATTGTGATGCAGCATTCCGAAACCTTGAGGCACGTGCTGCAAACGGCAGTGAAGGTGATGTCTTGCGTGTGGTGTTTGCTCCGCCAAACTTTGCGACATCACAGGAGGCAGTGCGACCCAAGCGTGCTCCAGAATTTGGAGATTTTGGTATAAAAGGGCCTGGATATGCACCTGGGTTTGATCCAGCTTCGAAACATGTGCCTGTGGCATCTCCAGGTGAGCTCAACACTCCATCCGGCTGCCATAATTGCGTGTTCAACAGAGTTGTGTCAGCAGCAGGCGTGAGTTGTGCAGATGGACAGCAGGGCAGTGTCACTTCCCAAAGTGTGGCGAAAGCCTGTAAAGGGGCCAGTCAGGAGAGCTCTAAGAAACGCGCTGTGCATGGACCATCAAGTAATGGGCCTGAGTGTGGCAAGCCGGGCAAGGGACGGCCGTTGATGAACACTGGGCATCCCACCAAGCCAGGTCGATCCCAGAAGCGATCTCAGCGAGGTGGTCGCCTGTCAAAGGGACGCCCATCTATGGTGTCGCAGTGTCAGATACAGCACAGAGGCCCCCGGGGGTACAATGCAGTGTTACCGCGTTTACAAGGTCACTGTGGTAGTGTCGCACCTGTGCGGCCACCCAGGTATTTGCCTGCCCCCCAGCCGAGTCGACCGATGCTGGGCTCATGGCAAGGTGCTCTTCCTAGAGTACGAATTCTGCATTGCCTAGAATGGCACCACCATGAGCTTCTGCCGCAGCAGGTTCGGATTGTGTTCAACGTGGTGCGTAAGGAGTCCGTCAGGCCTTGACCGTGTGTTACTTGTGAATTATTCTGTTGCCCAATCACGGCACACATGCATGCTTTATTGGCACCACGTACAGAGCTACACACAGCTTGCTCCTTGAATGTGAATGCCTGAGGTCGCTGGCAGATGGTCATTAGCAGCGCATCTAAGTCTGACATGTACACCACCCGTGTGTAGGGCTCTCATGAATGCTGCTTGCGTCACGTTCCCTAGGTGGAGAGTCGTCCGGGCTGCAGGAATCAATGTAGTTGTGGTGTCTAGGTGGGTTCGAGTTGGCGGACAGACAGCATACACATGGCTCAACATCAAGGTGCCTGCCTCAGATAAATGCCTTGGCTGTACCACCTCCCTCGGCACCCCGTCCAATGCACATGGGACACCTGGTCATGACACCACAGTGGGCACCGCAAGCGCCTGCTGTGGCCATCAGTTCAGCCACATGCAGCAGGCCAGAGCAACATGCGATGTCGAGGCCTGCATTGCAGTATCCGGTGTCAGTGGGTCACCAGTCACAAATGTGTCAACATGGACATACATCCCCGCAAGTAGTACAGATTGCTGAGCATTCAGTGGCAGACCCCGCGCAGTATGTGCAATCTTTGACTCCACCGAGTTTTGCACATGATCCAGGACTCTGCCAACAGCAATTGTACCCAGACGTAACACCGGCCGGTTCATATTTCGTAAGCAGTGGGCCACAGGTGAACCACTGCAGCACTCCGCGTGCCTCTCCCAGCGCACTTTGTGGGCAGCTTCCTCAACTCCAGGCTGCACATCAGCCGAACCAGTACGCTAGTGGCCCGTTGTGTCAGCAGGTTCCAGTACTTCACCCAGGACAGCGTGGAGATCCGACGGGCTTTGATGTACGTTCCAAGCACGTTGTGCTCTGTATCCATGTGCAGAGATATGACCGATGATATTGCGTACATGACTTGCATGACAATGCTACAATTGTTCCCCCATGTCTTCTGCATTCTTGCTGAGTGATGATGTCCCCCTTCTGGGCATTCTCGACGTACTTTACATTGTGAATGGCTGTGCTACGGATGATGTGCTCGACAACATTTGCTTCTTCCCAGCTGGTGTGTAATATTGAAAGGAGAAGTTGGTTGCTTGACAGCAAAGTTTCTGATCGTGTTGGTACATTCCGCGCCAAGAGATGTGCCTTGCACTCCCCCTACCCCCACTCCTGGTGCAGCTGCAGGAGTACACGTGTGTGAATGATTCTCACGCTGCAGGCACAACATGTCGGACAGAAACGTGGATTTCAAGTGATTGGAAATTTTTATCCTTCTGATCAAAACAATACGCATGCTTACAATTACGCGCAAAATCCAGGTGCGGCTAGCGCGTGGAGCAGCCAACATGCGCAACCAAGCGACCCTCACACACCGCAGGTGGTGAATTTGCAAGGGCTTGCAGGGCAACGTCACCAAGGTGTCAACAGCAACTTTGGTCCATAAGCGCAATAGCCTCTGCGCTCCTTCAGTATCAGATTATCGTATCAGCGGTCTCATGCAGTAGAGCAGAATGTATTCCTGACGACGAGGCTATCAGTATGATGTCAGACAATGCAGGTTATGCACAGCCAACGGTCCAAAAATTTCAGGAGAACGAGCAGCTGTGACATGCTTTCTATGTTTTCACAATTCGTCAACCTGAGGTAGCCCAGTGCTCCGATTGATGCCCTCCAAGCTGTCGGTGGTGCAGATTTGTTTATGGAGTTTGCAGTGAATGATGTACCATTGAATGTAAGTCCTGTTCCTCAATGGACGGAATCCGTGTCAGCATCGAGTAACAGTGAAAAAATTCTGTTTGCATTGACGTGGTGTTTGCCAAGCCATTCACCACCTGATGTGACGTGTCGGCAGGACTGCGAGTGACCAGCGGCCGGCAGTGCGTCTTGATCTTCTGATGACACGAACATAGTAGCAATTATGACAGTTCAAGTGGAATGCATACTCTGCGGCAGTGGCTCGATTTGCGACTGCACTGTATCGAGGCAACACGTCTATCATGAATAGTAACTATTCAGGATGACATTGGAATTTGCTTTTTGGCGTTGCAATCGATAGGCCATCAAAATCACATTTCATTAGATGGCAGAATTCACGTTGGCGATGCTTTGATGTTGACGTCGGGGTGCTTTGACTATCGTGACCGCCCCGAGAGTGTTTTGATAGCCTGTGCACACGTCCCACAAATGTTTCCGGTGATCGTCGCTGTTAGTGCTCTCCCGAATTGTCGCGTGCGGAACAACTTCAGTCACGACACGAATCTGTACTGCATTAGGAGGATGCACGCTGCTAGCTAGATATCTGTCGGTGGCATGATCTGTGCTTCCAATGAATCACGAGCTCCTGCATCTGCGCCTTGCCGGACGCTTCACAATTCCGCCGAGACTTGCATTCATCAGCACACAGTCTCGGCAGAAGTCTAACTTGTTCTTCGATATCATACATAAATCATCCCCGACCAGCTTCTTGCTTGGCGAACATACGTGTTGCCGTCGATTGCATTTTCGGCGAACAAGACAGCTATGCGAGGCAGCGTTTCGTGGATGTTGAACAGCATAAGACCCAAGCATCACTGATAGCACTCGTCTGCTTCAAGCTCTGTCAAAATGGGGGCAGATCCATCTGTCTGGTCCAGCAGAGACTCGGATGCTGAATCCCCGACAGGTGACATTCCGCCATTCCTAGACGCAGCATTAGGATACTACCACATATTAGACAGTGAAGCGCGAACATCTCAAGGCCGCCCTTACCTCGATGAATATGACCAGGTAAACTGTGTCTGTCCTGCCCATGTTTGCCCCCGCACAAGGTGGCTGTATCTCCACATTCACCTGCAAACTTGAGATCGCTGTCACACTGCAGGTTGACTTCTTTCCACCCACAGGTGGCAGGTCATCTACACCGATGCACGGGCGACATACATCCAGTGTTGCCCGGGCTGCCCAGCGTTTGCGTGCTGCACAGGAGTTCCAGGTGGCAGCACACCTACAAAAATTGAAGGGTCGTGTTTCTGCCAGATATGCAGCCCTCAAATCTGTTCAATTGACACCCAAACATGTAAAGCTGCGGGACAAGCTAACCTTTGCCTCCGGCGTAATGCTGGCAGTGATCTCCGCGTTTTGGCTCGGTTCATCACCATCAACATTTTATAAACTCTATACCATGAAGGCCATCTTCTTTTTTGTCCTCAGGTTCTTTTTATACAAAAAATCAAGGATGCACTACTACTTGTTGGATTTTTGCTATTATGCGAATCTTTTCTTACTGATTCAAGTGTGGCTGTTTAATGATTCATGTGCGATGGAGAAGATCATGTTTGCATTTTCAATGGGTCCGCTGGCGTGGTCCATCGTTGCATTTCGCAACTCTATGATCTTCCACTCCCTTGACAAGGTGCTCCTGTTGCTATTGACACTGTTCGGCATGCAGCTTGTACATGCATGCAAACATCCGGGTTGTGCCCGTGTGAACTCCAGGCAATTTTGTGAAGTAGTCATGATGTTTGTCTGCAGATGACCTCTCTTTTCCTCCACGTCTTCCCTCCCTTAGTTGCATGGACAATCCGATGGTACCCAGGTGACCCAGATCATTGGAATGGGGCTGGTACCCAGGAGTGCACTAGAGCGACAATACGTGAACTCATCTTTGTTCCAGGAGTCCCGTACGAATCACCCACATTGTTATGTTGATTGTTGCCATCGCTTCCACGACACCCAGTCATGTTGACATTAACACTGCATGCAGTTATGCCCTGTGGGCTGTAGCATACTATGCTAAAATTTTCGTCATATCTTCTGAGCGCATCCAGGCGAGGGGATACGAGACCCTGTTCAAGTACATCACTCGAAATCCTCGATCATTACCTGGCCGCGTATCCAGGTCTCTGCCAGGCTGGCTTGCACCACTTGTTTTTATGACCTGGCATGTGATATTCTGTCTCACTTGCTTCGTGTTTGCATGGCTCATGTGGCAGCACTTTTGGCTCAACACGATGTTCGTGGTAATCATGATTTTTGTGAGTGCTTGGAATGGTGGGAACTACTACTTTGAGGTGTTCGTTCATCGCTACCTGAACGAAGTTGGCCTGCCATCCAAATCAGAGCCTTTGGCCCGCTCGCACAGTGCTGGGCTGGAGCGCTTGGCTGGTTCAGGTGGAACCGACACTGCAGAAGCTCGCCCAGGTGTGGTGCGAGCAAACAGTGAGAGCGCTCTGCACTCTGAGGAAGCAGCATGGGCAGATGCTGTTGAAGCCAGCTGGGAGATGCTTGATCGTGCAGACTTCCGGCGTTTGTCTAGCACTGGTGCTGAGGAAAGCGAAAGTCTGAGGCATCGGGGCGTTGCTGGTGGCACTGATGCTTCCACTGGGGCCATGCAATGAGTCTACCCGTTCGGCAACGTGTAGCAGCATAGCTGGAATTAGCATAGCACGCCATGCACACCCTTATATATCGTCAACAGATTCATTGAGCTACCTGGCACATGCTTGTTTATTGCGAATTCTCCATCTATTTTCTTTATTCATTGCGCTATTTCCTCTAGACAATAGGAGTGGCCATGTGAGGGGTAGCCGCTTGTTGGGATGTCGGTTCCATGTGAGTCACAAGTAGCTTCGAGTATGATCATATTTTCCCCTTTGTCACGCAATCATGTTGTCAGATTTGTTCTCTTTGACAGGCTGTGCGTCCGCATGATGTTGGTTACAAACACCAATCGCCACATCTGCTGCCCTTGCCGCATGATGGTAGCGGTTGCGTAGGTGTCTGTGTAGATCACCTGGTGGGACGCCCCTTTTGCTCCTGCAAGGTTTTGTTCCAGAGGTGAACCTGCTAGCTTGCTTGTGCTGTCAAGCCGCACAGCTTCTCCACATTGCTGCTGATAAAATTACCAATGAAGGAACTATATCAGACATTGAAGTGGAGATGTGTAAGGCTGCGTCGTGCTAGTGGTGGACAGAGCTGATGCGATTGGGATCAAAAGGTCAAGCTTACACGAGATAACGAACAAAGATACTAAGTCGAAATCCGACGTTCACCTGTGGCGTTCGCCTTATTGAACTAGCTGCTCAGGTAACAGTACCAGGCAGTGCTAGACTGGCCGGCACAGCAGCGCAGAGCTCCAGGACTCGAGATAACGAGGTAACCTGGCGGCAGCTGCAGCGAATGGCGTCAAGAGCTGCCTCGAGCGTCACCACATCAGAAGCATCTGACCGCATCCATGTACCTCCCGAGACATGTGTACACTTCCTTTCCAGTGCTCTTCACTTACCCGCATGGTGAGGTCTCGCATGTAGCGCATGCTTTGGAATGGCTCGTCGCATCTCGGGTCCATTAAGCTCTGCCAGTCTAGTGACACAGCTCGCTCAAACGGATCTCGAGACAGAGCTCTGTTGCACATCTCCATGCCACTATCTCCGGGTCCGGTGCGCGGACTCCGGGTCCGGTGCGCGCGTAGCGCGCGCCCGGCCTTATGCCGGGCTTGTTAGTGCGAGGCAGTAGCTGTGTTGTGGAGTGTGGTGTCTGATCTGGGTTCCGGCTCCTACAGTCCGGTGTGTGGCGTCTCTGCTCTGTATGCCACGTAGGTACACTGGGCTGGGGAGCCCTTGTTGGGCATCCGTACGTGGATGTGCTGTCAAGTGTTCTCTGTGCTACGCGTCGCAGTCTCCTGCGCGGTCTGTGTTGATGGTGTGGTTATGTTGGGGGGCGGGCGGTGTCCTCCCCCCCCCCCCCCCCCCCCCCCCGCTGTGGTGTCTGCTTGACTAGTATGTGAGGGAGCCTGCTTACTCTCCTCTCGTGTGTGTTGCGTGGTGGCTGGTGCAATGTCGCACAGCCACGTGCGTAGTTGTCCACGTGCGCATGCTCGTTTTCGATGCGTACCGCAACAGCCTGGTCCTCTCCCCTCCAACACGACTCTCTATGACTGAGACAGTGAACGCGCCTGTGATGCAACAAACCGGCATAAGGCATCAGCAGCACAATGAGCATGAGGAGGTGATGCAAATTGTGCCACCAAATCGCGTAGTGTTCTCTTTCTTTGGCCCTTGTGACGTTGTCTGCCACACGGGCGCATTCCTCTCCGTGACCTCACACAGCGCCACCCTCTCAATACTTCAGGCCGCCCACCGTACACAACACAGAAACAAAACAACTGGGCAGCCATTCCTCCTGTTGTCCGTCTACAGAAGACTCGACATCGCGAAAATTATCGCACAGGGCGTGGTTCCTTTTGCCCAAGCATGCTCAGAGGCAGTGCTTCCTTGGGGTTGCCGCACGGCCCCCTCTACCAAAATAGAACTCACATACATGATGTATCCACAAGGCGATGGCCGGAACAAACCACTCCGCGCTCGCCCCCACCCTACCACCACCGAACCTGCAACCGCGGCCAACCGCTTTGCACCTCTCGCCTCTGCACATGACAACCAGGCGGGTACGTCTGAAGCACCAACATGTGCCACGCTTGGAAGCATGAATGTGAATGGTATGTTTACACAATCCTTGTCATCTAAAGATGTGGATGTTTGTGCATTTCTGTCATCAAAACATGTGGACATTTGTTCAGTTCAAGAAACCTGGTGCGACTTGTCGGACACAGAGAAAACTTCTATGCTTGCCGCGCACGGGTATACTGCATATGGTGCTCCGGGATACACAACTCAAACAAGGACCGGCGGCGGCACAGGCATCATTGTGAAAGACACACTGTCACACCTTACACACACACTATCCTGGGGTTCCAAGAAAAATCATCATACGACCTGGGTACAACTGTGCGCCGGCAGACACACAACCAAGACTGCAATCGGCAGTGTATACATACGGCCGGTGGCACACACCCGTCCTGCAGACAGCGACAGGTTTGCTGCTGAGCTGGAAGCTCTCACACATGACATACACTACTTGACTGACAAGGGATTCCACATCATTGCGTGCGGGGACTTCAACGCCAGGATTGAGAATGCACAAAACTCACATCATATTCCACTGCATAATGAAACGTTCCGTAACTCATAGGGCTGTCGCCTGATAAACATGGTAGAACAATGCAACATGCATGTCATGCACAACCACACTGCCTTTTCGCCGACATGCATGCATGCCGGCGGCACCTCTGTTGTTGACTACTGTCTGACGGGCTCTGCATGTAGGGACCGTTGCAGTGCACCTGCAATCCACTCTGCTGGGCAGTGTCTCTCTGATCACGCGCTGCTCACACTGTCGCTGTCACTGCCACATGCCACACACAGAAGCAAGCGCAAATGCGCCCGATCACACAAAAAACGGTGGAATAGGAAAGCAATGCAAAACGAGGAGACAGTCGCAAACTTTGAAACAGCCCTGCAAGAGCCCCTTGCGCAGTTGCTGCACGACATGGACTCATGTACCATGCCGCATGCTGAAGCTGCTAACACTTTCACATCTGCCTTGACAACCATCCTACGTACCGCAGGAGAGAAATGCTTTGGGAAACACCAGGTACGGACCCATCGCGTGCAATGGTGGAACAAAGAATATGCAGACCTCAGACGCAAATGCTGGACCCTTCATGAGACACATTGCCGGACCGGCAGCGACACTGACAAGCTAGCATTCCAGCAACGCCGAGGTGCAAAGAACCAGCTGAAACGCGATCTCAAACGTGCATACACCAAACAGCAAGCCAACCATGTCTCTAAAACGTGCACGCCAGGACTTGAGTCTAAAGTTTCATGGGTGTCAGCGAAACGTTTGTTGAAACTGCTTACCAGGGGTGGCTCGACGGCCGAGCACCCCGTGCCTTCTGTTATGTCTGGCGGAGTCCCCACGGATAATATCGACACAGTGATGCAGGTTTTCTCGAATCACTACCAATCTGAAATGAACCCGGTCCCACATGCCACATTCTGCGAGCAAACTGATGCACATGTCAGAGACACATTGCACGCATGGCGCCAAAATGAGCCTGAACACAACCAAGAGATGGATGATGCCTTCACACTTCACGAACTTCAACAAGCACTTGCTACAATGCACAACTGGAAAGCCGCAGACCACGATGATATCATCTTCGAACTACTGAAGGCCGGGGGACCGCAATTGCAAACCGTCGTCCTGCAGCTCCTCAATTTCTGCTGGACGCACGAAACCATTCCCAATGCATGGTCACTCGGAACAATTGTAAGCCTCCACAAAGCCGGGGATGCAACAGACCCCTCCAACTACCGGGGTATCACACTGCTTTCAATATTCCGGAAGCTTTTCAGCACACTGCTCAGGTCCCGCCTCCAAAACAATATAACCCTCCATGAGTCTCAAGCCACATTCCGCGAGGATCGCGGCTGTGTAGACCATGTCCACACCTTTGCACGCATTGTCCGGGCGGCTGCCGCGGGGGACACTCCACTTTATGCTTTCTTCCTCCACTTTATGCTTTCTTCCTGGACATCCGGAAAGCATACGATACTGTGTGGCGCGACGGTCTGTTGTACAAACTACTCCAGAAAGGAGTGACAGGCCGCCTCGGTCGGGTCATCGCACACATGCTCTCAAACACGAAATCAAGGGTGCGCTTCCAAGACCAGGAATCACCATACTTCCCCATCACCCTCGGGGTCGGCCAAGGTGACCCCCTGTCAACCGTTCTCTTTGATGTGTTCATTGATGATCCGCTTGAAACACTGCACACCCGTCCAAAAGAACTCTGCATTCCCCTGGACTCACCAGACACCGATAAAACTTCCGGACTCACTTATGCAGATGATGTCAATGCAATGTCCTTGACACCGGCAGGGCTCCAGGGACATATTGATACAATCGATAAATGGTTGTTTCAATGGCGCTCCTTACCAAATGTGTTGAAGTCTAAAACTATGGTGTTCAATCAGCCGCGGGGCGGCGCGCCAGTTGTCTTCCAGCTGCGGGGGTCGCAGTTGGAGACTGTTCACAACTACAAATACTTGGGTGTTTTCTTTCAGTCAAATGGCTATTGGTCTGAACATATGCATCATGTACGCGCAAAGATGAACAAGGCACTTGGCGCGTGGCGGCCAGTGCTGCGTTGCCACCTCCCGGTGACTGCCCAGCTCCGCCTTGTTTATGCATTCATATATACTCCTGCTTTGTATGGGGCTGAGGTCTGGATTGGCCCGAAAACTGAACTTGACAAACTTGATACCATCTGTAAAAAGGCAATCCGCATGGTGTTTGGTCTGCACCAGTTCGATTGCAGGGAGGAGATTCTTTTTTCCGACACGGCCTCCTGCCTGTGAGCTCAATGATCAAGGCAGCTAAACTTTGCTGGTACGCAAAGCTGACACACATGGGGGCGGAGCGATTCCCGGTTGCGGTGGAATCCACCGCAATTCGGGGTCACTCTCAACGGGGGCCGGGGGCGGGCGGGGTCTTTCATTCCCGCATCACGGCCATTGCGGCAGAACTGAAACGACATGCACACATCAGACTTGCCTTACAGGATCCACCCGAGCCTGAGCATCGCCGCCGACGTGGGCCACCCAGGGTGTCCACACGTCTCGGCATGCATGATCAGCCGTCCAAACAAAGCCCTCTCACAATCACGTACTCAAATCTTACCCGTGAGAAGGTCGTGGCTGTCATGTGGTTGGCATACCTTGAACAACAATTTGAGAAGCGTGGTCGCGACAATAAGGTCACTGGAGAGTGGTTGCGTGGTGTGATAACACACGAACTAGGGTCACTGGCCCCGTTTATGGACTCCGTTGAGCCCGGTCTTGTGCGTGTGCTAATGTCTGCTCGTTCTGGTCTGTCTCCTTTCTTGTGTAGGCACCGTAGTGAAAAGCATTTGGAATATTCACGTGCTGCTGATGTCTTCACATCCTACATCGCACGTGCACCCATCGGGGCAGTTCTGCCACCTGTCCCAGCGGCACATCGTGATCGGCATGTCTCCGCCGTTGCGGTTTTGGTGCGGCAGTTGCTCGCACGGCCAGGTCCTTATGACAGTGCCTCTGGTGTTTCGTGGTCTGATGTAGCGGTTGTTCTTATTGTTGGTGTTGATGGTGTTGGTGGTGATGCTGGGGTGTCGGGTGTTGCAAATCGCCCGTCCCCTCTCGGTGAATTGGCTCGTGTTGTTGCATTCTGTGGCGCAAGTCAGAGTTTGCGGCAGTATGTTGCTTGGATGCCTCTTTCGGTCCCGGATTTCGGAGTTGTCAATGTCCAAATGGATACGGCTAGGTACTCATGCATACATACATACTGGTGCGGTGCACGCCGCTCGCGGCGTTGCTGCCGGCGGCCTCGACGCCGTTCCACGTCGCACCCGCGGCAACGAGAAGGCCTACATCCCCAGCATGGACCAGGAGGTGCGCCGCGCCGGCCGCAAGCATGCCGCCACTGTCTCGATTGCGAATCTGCGAGCTCCCTAGCGGTTTGTGACGATAGAGATATCCACAGTGTATGAGCACATCCGGGCTGCCGGCACGGCCTCCACGGCCGCATTCACGGAGATTCACCGCTTCGTGAACGCGGCCCTCGCCGGCCGGCTGCCACACCTCCCGAGCTTGCTGGACTGCCGCCTCCTCCCGCAGGAGAAGCCACAGGGAGGCGTCCGCCCTATCGCCATTGCAGAGACGTGGCAGCGCCTGGTAAGCCTGTGCGCCATGACCCTGTGCAGTGGCCTAGGTGCCTCCCTCGCGCCGCTGCAGGTGGGGGTCGGGGTGCCAGGGGGCGCGCAGAACCTGGGCCATGCTGCGCGCGCCGTGCTGCAAGCGTGGGACGATGTCGTGCTTGTGCAGCTGGACTGGAAGAATGCATTCAACATGATGTCCCGTGCAGCCATCTTGGAGGCCGTTGCGTCTCACAAGCATGCGCTGCTGCCCTTCGCCACCATGCTTTACAGGTTCCCCGCAAATCTCTACATCGACGGCGCACCGCCCGGCACCGCTGCGATCACGTCGCAGCGCGGCGTGCGTCAAGGCGACCCCATCAGCCCGCTGCTCTTCGCCCTGACCCTCCAGGGCCCCCTCCAGGCAGTGCAGGCCCAGCACCAGCCACCCGAGAGGGAGGTCACGGCCGCCCTCATGGCGTATCATGACGACTGCACCATCGCCGGGCAGCGCGTGGACGCCGCCGCCGCATTCCGTGCGCTGGTCTCGGCAGCAGAGCCCCTCGGGCTGGAGCCCCAGCTGCACAAGTGCACGGCCTACTCGCGCGACCCCCAGCATGCGGGATCCGTCGCGGCCGCGCTCGGCATAACGCATGCCACGGAGGGCACCGTCATCACCGGCACGCCCATCGGCACCCCGGCGTTCGAGTCGGCGCACGCGGAAGCGACGGCCGACAAGGTGTGCGCCACCATCGAGAAGATGATGAGCCTGCCCCTGAAAGCGCAACACCAGTTCTTGCTGCTCACGATGTCCTGCCAACGCCGTATGCTGCACTACGCCAGGGCGGTGCCGTGGGCGCACATTTCCGATCACATGCGCCGGACGGAGGCGTCTGTCCTGGCTGCGGTGAATGTAATCATGCGCGTCCCGCGGGACGACCTTCGTGCGGCCGCACAAGCCGTCCTTCCAGCGCGCCTTGGAGGCCTGGGCATCATGTCCACGCCGCCGGAGGTCGCGGACGGAGCGTACCTCGCTGCAGCTGCGGTGAGCCAAAAGGCATTCGCAGGAGGCCCCGAGTGCATGCAGCCGTACCGGGGGCCGCACGGGCAACACTTGCAGGAAACCTGGCAGGCCCTCAACGTCGCTCAGCAGCTCCATCCGGAGCTGCCCGGGCCGGCGAGCGGCGACACCATCGCCAAGGTGTTACCTGGTATGCAGCAGCGTATCACTAAGGTGGTTGCCCTGCGCCGCCGGGCGGCTCTGCTTGCCAGCCATGACGTCGCCACGCTCGAGGGTGCATGCAACTTGGCACGGCTTCGCAGCTGTGCTTGCCGTGCAGCCACCCTTTGGTCGAGCACCCCGCCTCTCTCCCAGGCGCTGCGCATGACTGACATTGAGTTTATGCTGAGCATCAGGTATCTCCTGGGCATGTCCCCAGCCCCTCCCAATGCGGTCGGCTCGCGCTGCGAATGTGGCACATTCGTACAGCCGCATGATCTCGACCACGCGATGAATTGCACACACAATGCGGGGACCTGGACTTCGCGCCACAATATCGTTGAAAAACAATGGCGCGAGATCGGGTCCCACGCGTGTGTGGCATCCACGCGCATCCCGCGCACAGCGCCGTTCGTCCGCGCGCGGCTCGCGGCCGCTCCGAGGCAGATCCATGCTGGCCAATTGGGCCCGCCCCCCCCTGCTCCGCCCCAGCCCGCCTCCCAGGTCGCGGGCCCTTCGCGCGGGGCGACCTTGCCCGCGGAGCCGATACCTGCAGCCCCGCCGCCGCCGGTCGCACGTGCGGACGCGGCGCCGGCACCTGCGACTGCTCCGGCCGCCGACGCCGGGCACAGCGCCCAGCCGGGGCGCCACGCGCCAGACGCAGCGCAGGCTGCGGCCCTGGCGGCGGCAGCGGCGCCGGGTGGCCAGGCTCCGGCGGGGCCTGGGGAGCAGGCCGCTGCCGCGCAGGCAACGGCGCTGGCGCAGGTGTTCCGGGCAGTGGCCCAGGAGAAACTGGGGGACATCATGTTTATGCCGCCGGGTGACCCTTTGTGCATAGGAGATGTGTCGGTTGTGAACCCCTGTGCTGGTTCCTATTGCGGCCGTGCGGCCCGCGAGGACGGGGGTGCTGCGGAGACGCGGGACGTGCAGAAACGCACTGCTTATCGTTTGTACGACCCTGATGCGTATAGTTTTGTGCCGTTATCGCATGAGACGCATGGTCGCTTGGGACGGCCTGCCATGAATCACTTGAATCGGCTGGCGGAGGTTGCGTCTCGGTGTGGAAAGGTGAACCGTGCTTTGTTTGTGACGAATGCTCTGCGCCGGTTGAGTGTGGCGTTGTGCAAGGGGAATGCTCTTGCGCTCCGTGCGGGGCTTCAATCTTTGGCTGGCATCACCGGCCGAGCTGTGGTACGTGCTCGTGCCCGGCCTAGTGCCATGACTGCGTGAGTGGATTTGCGTGTGTATTCCTGGCAACGGCTCGCTGCCCGGCCTCTGTCCTTTGCAACTACATACTATTGCTGGCGATGTGTTTTCCCAGTGTTTCACTTCTAAGCTCGTGTTCAAAAACATGTTCGTGCAGCTTTTACGTGTGATCCATGTACACACTTGTCTTCGTTGTACGATCAGAATGCACACTAATGCAGTCACATCGGATGCTTACCGTTGGTGAACTATGAAGAAACAGTGGCCAAGGTGTCGTGCCGATGCACTGTGCGTGTACTGTCATGGACAATCCTCTGTCATCCCTGGAGATGTAGACGAAGACCGGACGTGATGTACATGGAGATATACGCAAGGGTCAATGCGTAGCTTTGCGCTAGCCACGTCACCATAATGCGACCATGACGGCTTCATGGTAGTCTGATCATGCGGGGGCAGCGTTCACCGATGGTTGCGCTACAGCGAAGACCTTGCAGCAGTGTCGCGCTTGCACAAGAGCAGCACCGCCTGTTGGACACGCACATTTGAATGATGCATGTGCATTCACTGCGAAGGTCGAGATGAATGTTTAATGCATTGGAGTCGCATTTGGATACTACCATATTACACGTCAGATTGCCCGAGCTGAAAGAGCAGTACTGCACGGTGATTCACTCGCAGGCTGCGTACACGTGTTGGAACGCACGTGGAGCTGAACCAACTTGTATCAGCATCCAGATTGTATCGACTCTTGCAAACGATAGCGACTCCAAAGTGAGCAGGTTGACGATTCAATGATGCCTCAGGCAGCCCCGACAAACGCCACCAGTCCTCCGACCACTTCGTTGGTAGCTCTACCATATCGATCAACAAAGGTAAATCCATGAGCTGCCAAGTCCTTAAGCTTTTCGTTGCTCGAATCAGCGCCTGTCCCATTCGGTTGCTGCTGGCGTGGAAACATGCCTCACGAATGTTCCCTTTGCATCGAGTCGACCAAGACGATCCTGAAACTTTCGCTAAATGTATGTTATCATAGCAACGTGGTTGCTGGTGTTAGCACGCATCCCATCGTGCAACAGAGGTTCATGTGGAATCTGTGCATGGTCGTACCCTTGTGCAGGTCATATACTTCATCAGGCATGGCAATGGATTCCACAACAATTTACACGGTACCCTTCCTCGATCATGTCTTTTGTGATACATAGAGTAGATCGCTGATGTGCACTGCGCGGACGTGAAGACTGTACTGAAACGCACAGGTGCCATGCAGACCCGGCCCTGTACAAGAGCCACGACTATCATGACGCGCATCTGACCTCACTCGGCTGGGCTCAGGCTCATGGTGTTCAAGACCACTTTCAGAAAACATCTTTGCAGGCATGATCCGGCCCACGCAGTTGTCGACATTCCTAGCGCACGACAGGCACCTGGAAGAATGCCGCGCTAGATGGACCATCCATCACAATGTGAACAGCGGCATTTATGTGTGCTGCAACGGACGGGCCCTGCTCACGTTGTGCAAGATGTGTTTGCAGGCACAGCTTATTGTCTCCTCACCACTCACTCGGACATTGGAGACAACTGCAGGAGCCTTTGGCAACCATGGCATTGGACCGGAATCCGATCACCCGGCTGATGATATTTTGATGCGTACAATCCCTCACATTGATGGAAAGTGCACACAACATGCGGCTGTGGGGAAGCCTGAGGTGCCTGTCATTGCACATGAGATGTGCCGAGAAACGCTCGGAGTACATCCTTGTGATGCTAGGTTCGCGCCATAATTGTACATCTTCGGCGTGATCCCATTGGTGATGTTCCGTCATGCATGCTGCTGCACCATGGCCAGTGCCACATTGGCTACACAGACAACAACACTCACGGCATTTTTGGTCCCGTTAATTCGGAGTTGTCAATGTCCTTTCAGGATACGGCTCAGTAAATTTAAGTTGACTTTACTTTACAACACTTGTAGAGTGTATGACAAAGATGTCGGCTGCCTGTAATTCCGCTGGTGTTGGATTTGCTCAAACGGTTCAAGTTGCAGTCTCCTTGCACCGTGTCTCCATGGCATGGATGCCGTTGTTTTCCTTGACTGTGGAACGCATGCGCTCTGGATGCGATTTTGTCTTGGTGGCTCAGGAATTGCAGTGGGACTATGGGCTATGGTGTAGCTTGCTGCACTGGTCAGCTTTTAGTGCACTGCAATCATGTGTACTGAGCACGTGCTGGCTACTTGGTCAATGCATCAGTGTCGCAATTTAGTGCAGGAGATCATTGCTATCAGATCTACTTGCAGGAGGAGCATATCTGAAATCAAGCATCAGTTTCCCGGTGTCGATTTCAGCTTGATTGAGAGCGATGAGGATGTATTGTGGAAAGATGATGAACGTGAGGACCATAATGTGATGCGAGTACGCTCCGACACAGTGATGATGGCTTTCCAACCACTAACACACGAGCCTGTTCTGCCCACGCAGTCGTGAAATTGCGCGTGAATTCGGCCAAAGCTAAGTCTGATGGCCAGCTGGTCCCTGGCTGCCCTGGAATCTTGGTGCTTGAGCACGGTTCTGTGCCTGCACCATGCTTGGTGTTGCTGCCACAGTTCCTCATGATGCTGCAATAATGTTTGCTCCCAATATCTGATGGACTGTTGCGGCGTCCATGTGATTGGTTGTTGCTGTTGAGCCTGTCGGGGAGCCCTGCGCAGCATGCTGTGGTTTCTGATTATACGATGATTGGTGGTGCGACGACAATTTGTTGGCTGTCCACCTAATTCGACGCTTTGGTTGTGAGAGCGATATTTTATGGTGAAGCGGGATGCCCCGCGGTCAGGCTTCCCATAACATGATGTGGCATGTTCTGCCGAGACGATGCCATTCACGACTCAAGGGGCATGCCATTATGTGCAATATGTAGCATGCTCTTCAGTCTGCTGTAGCCTGTACGGTTGCCACCGTTCAGTTTCGTGTACTTGCTGTGTTCCCCTGGAACGATGTTGGACCTCATCGCTCCGCCGTCACGTCGCAGAAAAAACATTCATCACCAAGATTGCTATCATTGTGCTGCTTCTGCAGGAGAGAGGCATAAAGTTTGCAGAGTGGCTGATGGGCCGTCCCGAAAAGCAAATTGCTGTTGTGTCCCATTCAGGGTTCATATTTTCGTTCTTCCAGAATTTTGGGCACGAATGTGACCACCAGGTTGCACAGCACATGCACAGGTGTGTCTTGCATGGCCGAACGAATCTGGTTGTGTTGACTCTCGGTGAGCGGTAGGTTTGAATCTGCCGTGTTGTACCTTATGCAGACACTACGCAAACTGTGAGGTTCGAAGCATAATCCTGGCGGATCCTACGGGGAAGTACAGCCAAGAAAGCCTACGACATGATGATCTGCACTTTGCGGGCGGTGATGAGGGCATCGATCCCGCTTTGTCCAAGCAATTCACAAACTACAAGTCTATGTGATAGACCTGGCACATACACTTCCTGCTGTGATGGCAGCAAGCAGAAGCATGCTTGTGCGTGGAACAGACTCACTGCCCACGGCAATGGTTCCAGCTTGGGATATGATTAGCTTCAAGCACATCCAGGTTGCAATGCTGAACGACTTTCTTGCATGTTGCGCATGTACCGTTGTAGTCACTTTGGTGTTACGGGCTCTGTATGTGAGATACTGGATACTATGCATGCTCAGGGCAATATTCTCAGACTTACACACCTTCACATCTTATTTCCTCATACCACATTTATGCCTCCATTGTCGCACATGTAAAAATATAATTTGCAAGTCGTCGGAGCAGATTCTGATCTGAATGCAAACTCATGTGCCAACTGCAGGCTATACGGTCAGCATTGCGCAGTCGATGCCAGCAAACCCTGGATCGCATACACACTCCCCTGTGCCCGTATCGCACAGGCCAGCACCGCTACAACTATTTGGGCAATCCAGAGGCAGACGCTGCTGGGACTGTCCTGCTGCTGACTCGGCTGCAGTGCATGTGTCAGACCTGCACACAGTGAACTTCTGGCCGGCAGACAGCCCCGTCACCTCTGGTTGGTTGTCATCGAATGCGATCGCCGGTGGCACAGTGTACTGACCTGCACGTTCAACAGGCATTGACATGTTGACCATGGCAACTTTGATGACCATGGCAATGTTGGTTAACGAAGAAGCGTAAATAGATGAAATCGAAACTCAGCCCCGATACGTGTGCTGCCGAATAAGCAAACAGCTGGCCGGCGTGTGGGCGGACCTGGGGAGGCCGCAATGGCCAGGAACGAATACTCATGCGTGCCGGGCGACAATCTGTCAAGAAAGAATGTCACGCTCTCCGGCGTCGTCTCCACACGGGGGCACGTTGGGAACCAGAAGAAGCTCGCAAACCCAAACCGTGACCTGCTCCCACTGGATGTGAAAAAGCTGAGGAAGAAGGGCAGAGGGCAGACGGCTGTATTGCCAAACTCATCTAGGTTTCGGTCGATGGGTTCCAGGCCGCCTGGGAGCAGAACGCGCACGGTCGTCTCCTGAAGGTCGTCAGGTGTGGCGACCTGGACGAGCACATGCAGGGTGGCACCGAGCGGTGCAACCGAGAGCAGCGGCCCGGTGGGCTGGCGTGTTGTCGCATTGAGGTTGCGGATGGCGAGGTCGACTTGCAGACCCCGGAATGCCGGAGTCGTTGGCAGCTGTGCCGGGACGAAGTTCAGCGACGCCGCCAGCGACGCCTCACCTGGACACACACACACACACACACAGTGCTGATGCATGCCAAGCGCGAGGCAGTATGCAGACATGCTATGACTGGGTCATGCCGAATCGTGCACATATAAAGTGATAACAGCTGGCAGTTCCACATGTGCCGCCAATTATGGCAAGCAGACTGCTGCATTGCTCTGTCAAAGTGGCACAGGAAGAGCAGGGTTATGCATGAAGCGTGTTGTGGACGGCGATTGCAGCAGTGCTGTACATACAAGCTGCAGGAGTCGTGCCTGTGCCGTTGGCGACAAACGTCAGCGGAGCTGGCGGAGTGGCAAGGTCATCAAAGCTGACGCTGCTCTCAACAACTGTGTTCTGCTGGGCGCTGAAAGTTGCCTGCAGGATCTGAGTCGGCGCAGACTGCACCACGAGGCGCAGATTGGGCAGTGTGCTGCCAGAAACATTATCATACTCTAGCAGAGCCAACATGCTCTGCACGACGCTGCGGGACGATACGAAGTATGGCGATGTGCCCCCCTGGCGTGAAGCAATGAAATTCGCATGCTTCTCTGTCACTGATGTCCGGTTCCCTGTACAACAGCACCGCCACACTCTCTATCTGTGCAGCTAAGAACCACCAATCCATGCTGCGGATGCCAATCGCATGTACTGCATATCTGCGAAAATTAGAAATTGACGCGATCGGTCGTTTGGAGCAATCGGTCGCCCTTGGGTCAGGTCGTGAGAGGCCCGGACAGGTTGGCATACACATGCAATGCATCAAGACACCACTGAGCGTGCGCGTACCAGCTGCGAGCGCCGATAGGATGACAGCGGCCTGAGATGCGGTGGAGGCGGGGGTTGGTGACGAGGGGCTGGTGGCGATGTACGCAGTCCGGGCGGTGATGCGGAAGCGGTCAGTGTGCCGCGTTTGTATCGCGAGGACAACAGCCGACGCATTTGCCGGCACTCCGGGCCCGCCACCTGTCGCGGCATCGCTCAGCACCAGTGAGATGAGGCCGGTACTGAAGCTGCTGAGCTGCATGCATGGGCACTGTTCAGGTCGCAGTTGAACAGCCCACAAGGCATGCCATCTTCAGCTGCATTCACCCTCGAGGACACTGCGGTGCGGTTGAAGCTGAGTGATGCTCTCGTGAGCACAAGGGGCGGGAACGTACGTTTGGAACTTCCCGAATGAGCCGTGCCAAGCTGAGATCATCAGCGACTTGGGTGACAATGGCCGCGGTGGCACCGCCCGCACTTCCCAGGTTGGCCGACTCCAGCGCTGCTCCGAGGTCAAACATCGGGCCGCGAACTGCCCAGAGGGTGGCGACGAGGGACAACGCGCTGTACGGGAGCGAGCGCGGTAGTGCGCGTGACTCAACAGCGTCGAGGAACAGTTGGCCCTGCGCCTGTGCCAGCCAATCCACAGAGTCTGCGAAGATGGCCTGCACCCCGGCCCCAGCGCCGCAGCGGCCCTCGGCCGGCGGCGCACCAAATCGCCCTGCCCACACAAAAGCAAGCCGGCTCTGCAGCACCAAACGGGCGTAGTAGATGATCAGTCGTTGCTGTGTTGGGTCAGCACAGCCCACGGCGCATGTCAAAATACATGCTCACACGGTCTATGCAGGAGACCGCACCGCAAGGATCAAGGAGATGTTTGGCTCCTCAGGCTCTGTCCAGCCACGGAACGCCCGCACTGGATAGTACATCAGGCCAAGACGCGGGATGGCAGTCAGGCCGGTGAAGCTGTCGAGCGCATAGTCCACAGCTGCGGAGAGGGCGGTGCAGACGGTCGTGTTCTCCGCGACGCCCAGCACCTCCGCGGCGCTCTCCTGCAGCGAGAGCGGGGCGTCCAGAGCGGCGTCACCATACTGGTTGAGCACGGTGTAGAGCGCCATGACCGCCACCGGCCACGGGGCCGTCACGGGCGCCCGTGGCACAGAGCTCAGCAGCCGCTGGGTCATTGCGAGTTGGGCTGGCAGGTTGCCGACGCCGGCCACAACAGACAACGTGCCAGTTCCTGCATGCGTCCACTCGCCCTGGTGGCCCAGGCGCAATACCAGTAGGAGCAGCGAGATACATGGACTGAGGCTGCCATAAGGTCACTGAGGTAGACACGCGCACAGGTGCGGACACAGTGTGGCAGCCAGACCAGACCTCTGCGTCTCGCCCGAAGCCCCAAGCTTGCATGACCGCACATCACAGTGACGTTGTTTGCGTGCATTGCTTGCTTTCTGCTGCAGGGCGGGTGCGTCAGTATGAGCATATCTACACCGGAGGTCATAAACGAATGCAACCCATGTCACAGGTGAATAGACGGGGGGGGGGGGGGGGGGGGGGGGGGCGAAGTCGGACCTGAGATCGCCGCAGGAATGTCCAGGCCCTCCTGGACGCCTTGGCCGGGCGTCACGGCAAAGCTCGTGGCCACGACCACCGGCGGTTGTGTGAGCAGCGAAGGCAGCTCCACCTGCAGCGCGTCACGGCCGGCGGCCGCCTCTGCTGAGAATGTCAGTTGCACGTCGCCAGTGGTCACGGCGGTCAGATCGAACCGTGTCTCCTGCTGCGTGCTGGAACCGTCGAAGACGAGCGACGCCTCGGCCGGCCCGGTGAGCTGCACCGGCCCGGAGGCAGCCACAGTGACTGTTACAGTCACCGGCGCCGCGGCCGTCGCGGCGCCAGAGAACGTGACAACGACGCCAGCGGTGCCGTTGTCACCGGTGCGGATGATTCGCGGCGCAGAGGGTGTCAGGGACACGACGCGGCGCACGATGAGCTCTGTCTCTTCTGAGCCGAAGACATCGCCGCTGGCAGAAGCTGCAAAGGCCCGCACGACGTAAGTGGTGAGCGCGGCTGGGGCTGTCACCTGCAGCTGCTGCGTGGGTGCCCCAGGAGTGAGCCTGGCGATCCTGAAGATTGGCGTTGTGTCGAGAGGGGAGATGAGGCGTGGCGCCTGCGGGGCTGCCACTGCGCCACCCCCACCCCCTGCACCGGGACCGTCGCCATCAACACTGCCCTGCATGTACCTGTGGGCTTATGAATGCACATGGGATGCGTGAGTTCGGGCGTCTTAAAGAACAGAGCGACCATGCTGAAGACGATCGGTACATGCTTGCATAAAGTTGGCGGGCTGCTGTTTGTGTAGGCGCCCACATAGTGCCAGCATGATCAAATTGGCTTCAAATTGAGCCGACAGCAACTTTTCTGGACAGCTGTCATGAGTATCTGCGCTGGATGGACATGTGCGCAGCCACACTGACTCACTGGCATGCCAGCTGACTGTACGTAGTGCTGACTTGATAGTACACAAAAGTACTGACAGGAAACAGAGACTGAGCCAGGAGCAACTACAGGCAGGGACAGCAGGAAGACAGACCTCTGCATCGGCGCTTCTGGCAAGAAGGAAGCCAGCGGAATCGGGACTGCTGAGAGGCGCGCTGCGACGCACGGAGTCGAACGCTACGGCATCATCAAATTGGTAGACCTCGTAGTAGGCTCCGTAGAAGCCGTCATCAAGATCAAAGACCTGGTTCTCCAGCCACTCTGCCGGCGGGGTGTCCAAGTTTGACAAGCCCAGCAGTCTCGCCCAAGGATTCAGATCCAGCACTTCAGAGTTGGCCTGCAGACAGCGGCAACACCGCTCTGACGTGACTGTTCCTGCCGACATGGACACGTCAAACGAGCACAGGGCATTGCCTTGCAGAATATCACAGCAGACTGCGTGCTTGCACTGCAGGGTGTCAACAAATATGGCCACAGAGGACGGCACGGTTCCGAGTATCCACTCACAGCTTTGCACGCATGGACAGCAGCTGCACTCAGGTGGCGAGCCCAATCAACAGTCATAAATCAGCACCCCAAATGCATGGATCTCTCATCCACAAGACTGGCAACAGGCTCTCGGTGCACACACCTGTCGCCACCTGGTGATGGCAGCTGGGTTGACACTGCCCTGTGTGGACGTGCTGGTTGAGAGCTGTGGGGACAGGGAGACGTCAAAGAGTGCCGCTGGGTCGGGCAGCTCGTACGGCTGCAGCAAAAGCCACGCCTTGTCCACTGCCACGACCACCACCTCCGCCGCATCCGCTAGCGCATTGCCGCATGACGCGGCCGCCGACGTGGTGCACGCAGACAGATCTAGTGTCAGAGTGAAGTTCGACAGCGGCTCGACGACAAGCTCCTGTGCTGCGCCTGCTGCGGCGCCGCCGAGAGTCAGCTGTGGCTGCAGTACCGGCTGCTTCACATCCACCGGCCACCTCGAGCCACCTGCGGTTGTCGCGTCTTGAATGACTGGTGCACTGACATCAAGCACCGTTGCAACAGGGAGGTCAGCAGGCAGCGTGCTGCTGGGCCAGGAGACGAGGACATCTGCGGTGCAGCCCAGCGCGCACGAGGCCGGCACTGCTATCGAGGCGGTATTGATGCCGGCGGTGAGGCTTGGCACTGACAGGATACCGTCGTCGCTGGAGCTCGCCCAGACCTGCACAGGAGCACACTTATGCATAGATGCGCCAGTGCTGCACAGCGAATAACTTGGCAGTCAAAGTGTGCAAGGGAGCAGCACCAGCAGTGCGCGCGCTCCGGCAACCGGGCTGTCAATTTCGATGGAAGCCTGCGCGCCGACCTCAAACCCATCCGTACCACTTGGCACAGCCCAGCGCCACGCGGCCTCCGGTGCGGTGTCAAGTGGATCACCCTCCCACTCTGCAAGGCGCTTGCCGGCATAGCTTATTGCGCACTCACGCTGCGCGCCCTGGCCAGTGGGAACACAGGCGACCAGTGCGAAGATGCCAAACCCGGGCAGTGCCCAGCTGCAGTCAGACCACGAGCCACCGGCGGCTGGCAGTGCGGAGCACACAGGCTGCCCTGCAGCCAGCAGCGCCTGCTGCTCTGCAGGCTTCAACGCAGATGAGGGCGCCGGGGGAGGCCTGAACGACCGGAAACCATAGTCATAGTACCCAGCAAAGCCGTCGTCATCATCATCGTCATCAAATCGTGACTCTTGACAGCTTGAGATGCTTTCACACAGAGCTCTGGTGATTGGCACAGCGACCACCTACACACACTACCCCTGCATGAGCATCGCCACCGGCCCCTGTGAGCTCAAGCCATGGCATCCACTGCCCAGGGAGAACTATGAGTGGCCAATAGGGTTGTACCTCAACAGACTGCTGCGGTGGGCCGCTGGGGCCGTCCACCGAGGCGACAATGCCAAAGGTGCGCCCTGGAGTTAAGCCCATTGCGTCCACGCCGAGTGTCAGTGAAACTTTGAACGGGCTGAACTGGACGCTGGTCGATCCTGAGGCAGTGAGACGCTCCCGTGTGGGACCGATCCAAACGGCATCGAAACTGACAGAGCTGCCCACATCCAACAGCGGAGCCACCTCGCTCAGATCAAGCTCCACTGTGAAGTTCCCGTTTGCACCAGCAGTGCCGATGAGAGACCCTGCATGCTCCATCATCAGTGGGTTGTTATAACAAAGGCAGGGGGGCCTCAGAACCCTAAGAGCACATTGCTGCAAAGGCACCCTTCAGCACACTGGCCATCCATCTTGGGAGCGCTGACACGCGCAACAGGGTCGAGTGCATGATGCAAAAAGAATCAGGGCCAGCTCGTGGCCACTGAGTGGCACTGCCGGTCACGAGAGGCGCTGGTGACGACTGAGCCGGCACCGCACCTTGCACGTCTTCTGCTTGCCACTGAATGTCGACTTCAGCACCGACGACATTGGACCCGAGCAGACTCACAGTGGAGCCGGTGAGGGTGATCGTGCTGTTTGGTGGCGCAAATGACGGCACAGTCAACAGCAACTCTGCTGTCGGGGGCCGGGGATCTGAGATGGTGATACTGACAGTGTCCACCGTTCTCCATCCAGCTTCGCTACCGCAGTTGCTCGAGCAGGTCTCCAGTGACAGGAAGCCATCGCCGAACCCAAGCAGATCTATGACTGCGTCTGTCAGCAGAATTGTGCCATCAAAGCTTCCAAACTCGGAGTCCACTTCGACGACAGCTGCGTTGGCCCCGGTGCACTCTCCGGCGGAGCACAGCCGCAGGCGTGCCTGGGGAGGGGCCGCAGGGACAGTCACGGTTCCGCCCGCCTCTGTGCGCAGATAGCCCCATGCATGCAGCAAGTGGCCAGGTGCAACAACAGTGCGGTCGACGAGCAGGCGGGTGAGGGTGCTGGAGGTCTCATCGAAGCTGGGCTGGAGGTTGCTCTCAACAAGCACCAGCTGCCCCGCAGGTGTCAGCCCGGAGACAACGACATTTGGATAACTTCTGTCATCAGGGAACACAAAGTTGACCTTGGCGACACCTTGAGCGTCTGTCGTCACCGCTGCTTGAACAATCGGAGCCTACAATCCAGGCCGACTTCGAAAGTAGCCTGACTGGGCTCAACAAATGCAGGATTGGAGCAGATGAATCAGTAGGTCAGGGAAAGCACCTCCGAGAATCTGTATGCATAGGCGGTGATTTCAACCCCTGCAACAGGTGTGCCGTCAATGGCACTGACAGCCCAGGCGGTCAGGCTGTCCGCCCCTGTGACGATGCCTAGAGTGACATCGCCGGTGGAGACCAACTCCTCATTGGAAAAGAAGCTGACGCCCCGCGATCCCCTCTTCTCTGTGTGCACGAACCCTAGACCTGTCGGAGACAGGAGAGTGCTTGCTGCAAGACCTGCAACACAACAAGACAACTCAGATACATGTGCAACGCGGTTGTCATTCTTGTTGAACAGCAGTCAGGCGGGCAAACCTTGTGCGGCGAAAAGGTTATTGAAGGTAATTTGCTGTGCCTGCAGGGCGATCGACTGTGCACCAGCCTTGCCAGCTAGAGAGCCACCCGAGCGGGACACCGCCATGCGCTGGACAAGCTCACCCACTGTGAATGCAGCTGGCCCCGCCGACGCTGCCAACACTGGAACGGCGACAACGGTGTCAGTCTTTCGTTCAGGGTCTGAGGGATCCTTCTGGAGAAGGACTGGGATCTCAAACCCAGCTCCGACAGCCTGCATACATTTTGGGTCGTCTGACTAACGTGGAGTCACAGGGAGGCTACTTCCTACATTACAAGCTTTTACGGTGTGTGGCGTGGGCGTCTACGCATTGTCCAAGCCTCGGGTCTGAGGGTCCTCCTGTCAATGTAATCAGACCGATGCCTTACCTTCAAGCGCATGTTACGGCGCGTCTGGGGATATTCCACCCGGTCGCGTAGGCGCTGGGTGGTGAAGCTCACAGTATCAGGTTTCCCCGCCTCCAGAGTTGTCAGAGGCTGCGAACCAAAGAAGGGCGCGCTACGCACTCCAGGACTAGCATCGTTCCCTGGGGTGATGTCCAGCCGGTACTTATGTGTTGGCAACAGAGGAGCCATGAGGTTTGCATACGCTCTGCAGCAGCTCACAGTGAGTCAAGGGTTAGGGTACAGCGATTTTGGCACATAGGTCAATAGTGGATATACACTTGCGAGCATCCAGGTGCTGGCAACAACGGAGCATGCAGGCTGTCCACACACCGGTTGGAGATGGTGAAATTGTAATCGACTGGGGTTGAGGTGCCAGAATTGCCCTCCTCAAACGCTGGGCCCATGCTGACGATGGTGACCCGGCTGGCGATGTCCCTGTTTGCAGGCTCAGCGGCGATGCCATGATACAGCACCAATCGAAGAGCAGTGGACGAGACCCCCTGGAATTGTGCCTGGTTGTAATTGTTTGCAGTGATTCGGGCGCTGTCGGAAAGGGGGATGGTAAAAGGCAGGCGGCTTCGGAAGGTGAAAGTAAGGGCCTCGCGCAACGGGCCTGCGAGGTCATTGTAGCGTGTGCCCGAGGGCAGCGTGAATGTGTACTGCCTGTTGGGCACCAGCCCTTCAAACTCCACGCATACCTGCAGGCACGATCTTGGTGGTCGGCAAGCCAGCACGCATGATGGGCCGAAAGCCTCAGCAGCGTGTGCATGTACCAGCTCCGTCAGCAGACTGGAGTTTAAGCTCAAAGATGCAATGTTTGAGACAGGTATCTTGCAGGGCAGCGTGTGTCAGCCTTACCAAACGCAGACATGAACCCAAAGCATACCTGGTTGACCTGAGGTGCTCCAAAGAAGGATATCTGCAGTGGGCATACTACAGGGAACACTTTCACATCTGAGGCAGCTCCATTGGTGGTAATTCTGGCATTTGCCAGAGATGTGGGGTTGACCAGGCTGCCTGTGAACTGAAGACGAGCGATGCCTGCACGCTAGTACGACGTCACAAAGCTGCTGCAATAGCGACATCTACAAGCACACAAATTGAGAAGAGTTCCATAAGCGTCTGAATGCCAAAATCCTCCTGGATGACCTGGCCGGACAGATAACAAGAGCATTGCCCCCGGGCGATTGTATTATATGAATTTCCGTTATGTGTCTATACTCTGAGGATCCCTGACTGCATTCGCCCACATATAAAAAAATTACTGTGGCACACAGTCATATGCGCAGCATTCATTTGCACCGAACCCAGAGATCCATGCACATTCTTGTGGCATTAGGCTAAGCGAGGCCTACCCACATAAAACATGGAGCCATGGTGCTGGGTGTCGCACCGTCAGGCGGAACTTCTAGGGGATCACCCCGCCAGTTGGCATTCCAGCGACCATCAGTTGCATTTCCGGCTCCTTCAGATTCAACAGAACGCAGATTCATGCGCAGGCCAGGGGTACGCAGGGACCGGTCCTGAATGAAAATGGTATCTGAATCGAGCTGATGACTGAATTCTCAAGAGCTGTGCATTGTTTATGTGAGACTCAACATGGGCAGCACTGCAGTCAAGCAAATAGCTAGGCAACCAGGCGATGCACCTGAGCCTGCAGTGAACCCAAAACTCTGCCATCTAAGGCTGGCCCAAACATGGGAGACACCTGGCTGCTTTACAGCAAGGTCACCATGTCGTCCACCCCGCGAAGTCCGGACTATAGATACAGAGACCATTGGCCTCATGGTGTATTGCGGGCGGACCCACATGAACTGGAACATGACTACGAAGCTCCGTGTAGACCATGCTGGCGGCATTGTCCTGTTGCCCAAACCGAATAAAACGGGGCAGTAACCTGCCAGCAAGCTCCGTCTAGCTGATGAGGAAGTAAGCGCATAATCATTGAATCAGCATTGCAAACATCTTGACTCAAAGGGTGAGCCGTCTGCTGCTGCTGCGGCTGTGATGCGCTGCACCAGTTTGAAACACAGATAGTTGCAAGACACCAAACACCTCGGGTCTATGACTGTAGCCGGTCAGCCATCCAGCAGCCTAAGCATGTGTCTTTGATCGTTGAACCTGGCTACCCCAATCATGGATCATCCCGTTCCCTATCTCCTGCCGTCGCCCGGTTGGGTTCAAAATGTAACTCCTGGCTTCCGTGAGCCCGTGGTCGAGACGTGAGTGCTCTCATTGAGGAGTGCTGCTGATAGTGGTATCGAGGTCAGAGGCATAACCCTTGTGCTGCTGATTCTAGTCTCTGATGCAAGGATGAAGTCGGAGATGCAGGTAGCACGGCCGGGACAACGAACAAGAACACCAACCGTCACCAGCGGATGCGGACACGCGCCAATCTATTGTATGTATGGTATACCGTCCACAGCATCTGTGCACAGCACGACCTTCACGTGGCGCGTGAACGCACACAACACACCCTCTTCAGTCTGTGTGACAGGTATTTATGGGATGGAATGGTCTTGATTGCAATGCTGCACAGTCTGTTACGATGTTCTACCACTTCATGGCCCAAGCTCATGTAAAATCAAGTAAATGTGGATGTGCTCAGCCATATTTTTAGGAGGACATTGATAATTCCGAATGAACGGGGCTGCATGCCGAAGGGATTGTGGCTTGTTCTCAAGCTATCTGCCAAATGGCATTCCACGGGACCCGGGCGTGTTTGCTATCGGCGGGCATGCTGGTGCTCAGGTTTTCTTTTTGTGCATGGGCCCACGCCCAATTTGCTTAGTGTATATACACTAAGCAAATCTAGGCCTCCACACAGTGGCTTCAATATCATCCAACACAATCAGCCAACACAGCACCCGTCCTGATCACAGAAATGAGACAGCGTTACAAAGAGCAAGCCTCTGCGAATGTGCGTGGGTCCAAAATCTTGTTATTATGCATATGGCGTGATGCTCAATTTTGGTCATCTCGAGATACGTTCGACGCGTTGGATAGATGGCGGCGCGCGGCGACTGAATGCACGCAGTTCACCGCTGCACAGCCGTGTCCAGCCGCGCCACAGCACCTACGCATAGCTATGCCACAAAAATGGCATGCCATGTCAGGTGGTAACACTGGGTACGATACAAACGATGTGAGCTTTGAAGTGGACCTCGTTCAAAAGCTATCGACGCCCAACGGCGACATTGAAAATGGCTGGCTGTCTTTCGCATAGCGAAATGTTCACATGTGACTGGACATGGCTTACAAATCACGAAGTGCTTCGATCCGAAGCAGTCGATCTAAACCGTCTCAACCGCGGTATAGACCAACCAGCAAACAAGCGTACAGTCTGATGTACCTGAATGCATTCTTTGCGCATATCGTACTGCGGGCATAGTGCACGGCACAACGCTTTGTGAGAGGTTGGGCGACCACTAGCCAGACCGTCACTGGTCGGCACACACGTGCGCGCTCAGTAGGACACGCAGCTGCGCTCAAAGCTGGCCACAGCTCGACGCCAGATGATGCAGGCAACGCGGCAGAGAGCAGACTGTATGCTACTCAGCCGACGTATGAAACATTGAATCGGAAGACACAACGTCGTGGAGTTTCAACGGGTCGGCGATCGCAGGCCAACATGATCGATTCCGCGGGCCGCACTACTGCAGGTGACCGTAGCGGAGATACGTAAGGGATGGACGGTCACACCTCGACGTCGGTCACCAGTTCAGCACCAGTCCAGGTAGTTAGCGTCGGATTCCACGTGAGTGTCAGGTCGGCGTCGGTGGGCCAGCCCAGATCGGGTGGATCAATCCTCCAAATGAACGTAGTTACCCATCTCTGGAGCAGGCCTTCCCCGAGCAAAGGGCTTCCGTCGATGAATTCTACGGTAAAAGGTGCATTTATGCTTTCTGAGCTGAAGTCGGCCCCGAGCCTGATTATCGGCTGAGAGAATACGACCTGGAGCGCTGCAGCGTCTTGAATCTCGACAGGGGCACTGTCGGATGCTAGAAGCGTCGACGGAATTGCCGCCACCACCTCAAGTGGAAGGAGGTCAAAGCTTCCGACAGTAGTGCTACCATCCTGACTGCTGTCTTGCGCTCCGCACCGGAAGTCCCCGGCGAAGGCCAGTAACAACGGCAAGAGTAAGCGGACCATGCCAATCTAAGTCTCGGCACATTCATGGAAACTTAAAACTGTACGCATTGTCACTGGTTTTATGAGGATCATTACAAGAGTTCTGCTGGAATGACTCGAAAGTGCTGTCCTCATCACCGCATCATCATGCGTGCGCGTCGATGAGTCCTCATGAGTGTATATTTACACGGCGAAGATGGCAATCCTGACTGACAACATGAAGTGCACTATGTGCGTCAACGAACTGCCTGCAGAATAAGATGTTCGCACGTGTTGATAGCTCATGGTCAGAACACATCCGAATGACCTCGATGATAGCGCCCAGCGATGACGTGGTGGGGACACGGTCACATAGCATATCCACACAATTTAGTTCCTCCAGATCAGATGAGAGTCTCTAATCGTTTTATATTTGTTGCTCAGGGTCTGCTCTCAAGACCATGCCGATAGACGCAATGCAGAGCTTTCGGATGTTACACATGACATGCGGTTGCATGTCTCGGCTTCAGGGATGCATCTCAGATAGAGCGGAAAAATTCAATCGGCCTACCAGTCCACCTACTTCTTCCCAGCAATCGCCATTTTCTGCAAAGCAAACAAGGCTGTTACATCACTGATCCTGTGGCTACGCATCAGCACACCACATCGGCTCTTGTAGACAAGGATGCGTAGCAGGCAATGTACCTTTTTGCCCTTGCGTGTGCGTGCGTTATTCTTGGTGTTCTGGCCCCGCACAGGCAAGCTGCTGTAGTGCCTGCGGCCTCGGTAGCATCCAATTTCTTTCAATCTGCACGAGCCAGCAGTCATTCCAGACACACCTATGACAACAAAGGCCTGATGGTCAAGCACTCGCCACGAATCGTTCATCAGTTTGGATTTGATTGTCTGTCAGCTTATGTTGTGATCAGAATCTACTATCTTCGAACATCCCTTGAACCAACCTGGCAAACTGAAAATTGGCAGCGTTACCAGCATGCATGCGTTGCGCAACGGGCACGACAGTGGCAGCCTATCCTGCCGTATGGCACCCATTGATCGAAATGCGCGCCGAACCTTTTGATGTTCATGCTCACCGTCCTCCGCAAATCGCCTTCAACCATGAAGTTGTCGAGCTGATCTCGGATGCATCCCAGATCCTCTTCGGACAGCTCATAGGTGCGCTTTGTGGGGTCAATGCTTGCGGATTGAAGAATCTTTTGGGCTGAGGTGTCTCCGATACCATAGATGTATTGCAGGGAGTAGCGGATGCACTTGTTGTTGGGGATCTCCACATTAGCTATGCGGGCATGGCAGACCTGTGGCACACAGTGTGATCAGATGCTGGATCTTCAAATAAGCAATAGCCCTGGAGTCAAGAATGGATTTTGTTTTGCGTCAAAGAGAAGCCATCATCCCCTCGCACAGGCAATCCGTAGGAGGTGATGAGAAGGGCTACAGGGGTGCATACAGCGCAGCGGCAGCGCATCGAAATCCGCAAAACGCCCTGTAGCTCTTTTTCTTCCTGACTACACAATAACATTATCACCAGCAAGCAGTGGGTCGCAAACCTGGAGTTTCCGTTGAGGCTTGGCCCTGAATGGCTGCACCGCCTGCACATGTCCGATCAACTCAGTCGCTTGATGTCCGCCACATGTTCACGGACACTTCATAAGAATGTAGTTTATGAGTTTTGCAGCGATGAGCGTACCGGCGCAATGCGCAGATTGCTTAGTTGGTTCACCAAAGCAGCCATGTTCAATCCGTGAAGCAAGGAAACGCTAACATCAGACAGACAAAGACATGCAGCTGCGAGCTGTTCCACTGTGCTTCCATGTTGAGCGTTCTGAGTTGTCAATGGCTCTGCCAATGCTGTGCAGGTGTCGCCGTCTCTGGCACGTGATACAGCGCTGTCCACATATAGCTGTCGCATGCATGTGTTGAATCCCCCACGACACCCTCGTACTGTAGACAGAGCTCCGCTGGGACCTACATCAACCTATTTGACCATTGCATGAACACAAACAGGGCTGTAACAAACAGATCTGGGGTAACAATTCGATTGGATGCGCGCGAGCGTGGCCCGCCAGGCTGCATGCTTTTGCTCTTCGGAGCGACTTTCATAGGCAGGTCGGAAGAGCATCGCCGACAGAAAATGTCCAGATAGCACTCGCTAGCAGCAGTCTGGCATTCTATGTAAAATATCTGCTTCCACAATGCCCGCCATCAAGGTTGATGAAAATGAGCTTGTCAAGCTAGAGCTGTCAGCAACTGCAGCAGCGCGCGCATGTGAGCTCACTGGGGCATCGGTGGCATCAAGAATTCTTCCAAGTTACCCTAAGGTGCCACAGGGAAGCGTTGGTATGCCGTCTATTTGTCGGGACGTTATGCTTGTGAGTTGTGGACATGTTCAACACAGGGGCGACGATTGTTCAGCGAAGGAAATAAGAACAAGCCTGCCTCCAATAAAATGTGCTGCGGCCAATGCAATGCAAAGTTTGAGTCAGGGTACAACAGCACTCCATGTGGAAAGCAAGACCAAGGAGATAATGTCGCTGCCTTGCACTGTCGTCTGTAGTGCAAACGGCGTCCGAGATATATTGGATCTCACGTATGCTCTCACGTAACCATGGGTACCGGAAGGTTCAAGGTTGCACTGAGTGGCTGCACTGAGTGGCAGTGCACTAAGTGAGCACCCTGTACAGACGGCTGCACTACGTGACACACCGGCTGGCCTTGGGGCAGTCTGGCATGAAAGAGCTAGTGGCCGCGGAGAGAAAAATCCTGGGACACTCTTCCTTGGGTGAGTCAGCAAATCTGGCGGTGTTTGCTGTTCCCGTGATGGAGTTTGAAGAGGGGGGCCTCAATGGAGCCAGCAGCAGAGCTGCAGGGAGCATAATCGCCAATGATCCTCTAGTCATCAAACACAGCCAGGTTCAGATACCATCGCAGCAGTGAGCCCGTGGCCCGGACTTGGTGATGCTGTATCACAAGAACAACATGCAGGCAATGGATGAAAATATTGAAGCAATCAGGGCTGATCGCCTCATGCAAGTTCAGATCATGGATGGCCTCAAATTTCATACCCTCCGCAGAAAATGTCTCGATAACATGACTGAACGTGCCATGATGCTGGACTCAGCACTACAAGATGTTGTAATTGATGGGATAAATCGCACTGAAGATATTGTATGGCTTGTCTCTTGTATTGTGACTGCGGAGTTCACTGCATCATGTTGTGACATGGAATGGCACATTGTTGAATCAACGCTACGTCCTCATGCACTATATGTGAAATGGGATGTTGTCAGCCGCATATAAATGATGCAGGTGCTACGTAATCCTGGATACGACGATCTGGAGAATGGACGGGTCCAGAAGATGACATCCCTCCACAGTGCAGGTAGGAAAAGCTGCCGTCCCGAAAACATTGATCTATGAATTATCCTGGAGTGAATTTCAGCAAATAATTACAGACGATTTGCAGTGTGCAGCTCCGTCTGTTCTGATCGCGGCAGAGCAGTCATCGTCGACCACTTGTGCTGCACCAACAGACGAGGATTCTAGTTCGGCAGTGAAGAAGACACGATTCATTTTGGAATGCACCTCTGTGCCACTACAAGCCACACGGTCTAGTGCATCTGAGCTCCCACAAGCATGTCCAAAAAATCATCATGTAGATGTCAGTCCTCACACACCGGCGGCAGAAATCCCAGAGGATATGCCAGGTGTCAAGTGGACCAAGATGCGCAAGGGAGTGGATAAAATGACAGAGCGGTGTAGTGTTGCCTTTTGCTGAGAATCCTGCCATGCCTGGGTACAAATACTGCTGGTTGCTACAGAAAATGTCCACACAGGGGGTTCTGTGCTCATGCATTGTTCCGAGGTCAGTCGTCACCAGGGTGGACGCTCCAGATATACGTGTGTTTTTGCTGCAGGTGGCAATACGTCGATCGATTTCGTGGCCACGGTAAACGTAAAATTCAATTATCGATGTCCGATATTGTTGGATACAACAATGTGCAGACGCATTTCCTTTCGGCAGCTCAGCATGCTGGCATGTTTGTTTACACCAGCCGTTGCAAAGAGCTTGGTGTTGTGCCAACGTCCAGGGTGCTGGATGCAATAGCAACTGTACGGACTGCTGAGATGTCCCTGCTATCCTGCTGATCGTCTGATCCGGGACCACATGTGAAGGCTGACATTCAGGAGAGGGCAGACTTGAGCTATGCTCGCCTTGGTGATAGAGGGGTCGAAGCACTATCGTACGCGCTTGCAGTCAATCGCATTGTCAGGAGTATTTGTCTCAAGCACTGCCACTTATCTGGTGTCGGCATCAAGCACCTCTTGCAAAGCCTGTTGTTGCGGATGAACGCAGAGGGAGCCAAGGAGCGACTGGAGTCAGCAACAGTTGATTCAGATTATCAAGAGGTCGACTTGAAGGTGATAGACATCAGGGCGCATGCTTTGCTTACGAAGTTCATCGCATGCTGGGCTTTCAATTCCAAGTTCCAGGTAGCTGAGTAGACTAATGCTGGCTTGCAGACTCGCTTGAGCCACCCGTCAAACGCAAGCAAGACAAGACAGCGTTATCGATGTCTCGCAAACTTGAACCCCGCTTCAGCCGCTTCTGAAAGTAGGAAGCCCCCTATCTGCGCCAAGGAATCGAAACCCCGTGTGCTGGAGGTAGCTAAATTCATACATGAATGGCTGGAAGTGTCACACCATTGTCGCATTGAGCAGTTTGAATACATCTGAAAGGTGCAGGCACTGAATCTGCAACCTTTTGAACTGAGAGTGCTGGATGTTTCTGGGAATGCCGTTGGCCACCATGGTGCTTTTATGACAGCGTGCTTTTTGAATCCCCGACAGAGCCCACAGCAGCTCCGTGAGCTCATTATGGATGCATGTGGCATCACCGATCTTGGCGGCGCCTCCGTGGTGCGTTGATCAATTGTGCATTCACCAGCCATGGCTGTGCTGCCTTGCCACCTTTCCGTGACAGCAACTTGTGGTACGTCCATTGCGCAACAGCTTCTACTCCGATGGGATGATGTCGTTGTGGAAGTCTTGCTGGAATACAGATGGCAGCCCTGCAAGGGAACACTGTTCTTCACACTCTCAGTATGAGGCATAACAACCTTGCAGCAACATCTGCCAAAGCCCTTGGGGAAATGATGCTGCACAACGGAAGTCTTCGTGTGCTGGGCTTATCGTGGAACGCCATTGGGCCCACAGCTGGTGAATTCCTTGCGCAGGGCATAGCATGCAACTCTACACTGCAGGTATTCCCGCCACAAAAGTCGAAATGACCCCAACATCGCCTGCTGACTGCTGTATCTCACCTCTTGTACCATATTGCTGCCCCAATTGCAGTCGTTGGACCTATCATGGAATGGATTGGAGACAAAAGGTGCCACAGCTGTGGTCCACGCTATGGCCAGCAATCGGGGGCTGACGATGCTGAACCTGTCATCCACCAGGATGTCAGACCGTGCATGCCCAAGCATAGCTCTAGCGCTCACCAAGAATTCTGTGCTAGAACATCTCATGCTCAAAAGCAACGGCATCACTGAGGCTGGGACACAGACACTCACACAAGCTCTTCAGATCAACCGCACACTGAAGCATCTCAGCTTGATGGTGCGCACTTGCGAATTCATCTGCAGTATCATTGATGTAGGAGCAGGTGCATCGTTACAAATAGGCACCAAGACAAAAGCATGTAATATGTGTAGATATAGACACTGAACAGAACACTGCATTCATATATGTCGTCAGACACCGCAATGGGAGTTGGGCGCCACCGGTGCCAGATCCAAAACATGTCATTCATGCAGTGACAGGCGCTCGGGTGCCTTGACACCATGAAATCTCATCGCGCTGCCATAATGTGAACCTGCGCGAATGCACATCTTGCATCAGTGATCCTGTATTTTTTAAGCGCTACACCTGCATGGAACATGAGACCGCCATGTTAACCTCTTGCAATGTAGGAGTTCCTGGTGCCCTGCAAATATCCAATATCTTGAAGCTTAATGTGGTGAGGCTCATGATGCATCCATCACAATAATGAATGGTGTACAAAAGAATGCGCTGCTGCTAGAACAAGCAACCTTTTATGTAAAGCCACAATGAGGAGGTGTCAGCCATCATCCGGGCCTGAGAGGGGTGTGCACACCCCCTCTCAGGCTGCCCAGATCATAACCCTTGGTGTCCAATGCCAAAGAAGATTGATCAGGCGACACTCATCCCACATGTGAAAGTAGCAGGAAGCCTGACCTCCACGAAAGTATCGTCGTATCCACTCGCCATTGGACTGTCGTACACGCTGGAGCCATGACATCACAAACGATGGCCATTGCTACTTTTACAAGTGGCTTGCACATACGCAGTGTGTTCCTAACCGTGTACGCTGTCTTATTGCAATGCCGAGTACTGTCGCAATAGAGTTGATTAAATTTACCAGCTATATCCACGGACAGGACCTTGACAACATGAAATGAATGTGATCACACGCCAGGAGGTGCCTGAACCCCCTCCAGACATCCACGCTCAACTCATCAGGATTTATGAGCTGAGGCGTTAGGACACTACTTCGGTAATGCAAGTACAGAACTGCCTGCAGAAGCATATGCATCGATTGGTGTTGACTCTGTTGTGCCCCACAACACGTTTCAGGAGGTCGTGGGTTCGATTCTGCGTGCGCTTTGGGGAATCGAAATGGCCGTACGTGACCACCTCACTTAGGACAGGAGGAGGCCCTGTGAGTTGCGTATGGTCGTCTGAGGGGGGTTTCCAGGTGGTTTACCCCTTCGGCATATGTGGTCCCGTTAACTCGGAGTTGTCAATGTCCAATAGGATACGGCTCAGCAAATGCAGATTTACTTTACTTTACACGTCAGGTGCAGCTGACAAATCCCGACTACACTGAACAGCAGTCTGAATTTGGGACCCTGTAAATTTTAAGATAGAGCTCATTAGCAGTGCTTGCCTTGTTTGCGCGTTCACTTACAGTGCTAAGTGCTTGGAACATGGGAAAGAATATCCTCTCCGCTTCGCACGCCGATGTCACACGTGCACCACAGTGAATGCACAAATGCTTTGAAATGCAGTTTGTTCTCAACTGCTAGCCTCTTTGAGCCACAGCAGCATATCGAATGGTAGAGAAATCGATTATAATTGTGGAGCGTTGTGTCCAGGGCACCGCTTTGCCCTTGGAGACGATGAGAGTGGAGAGCCTTCCTCTGAGCATCGATTCTGAACGGCCAGAAGGTACATATGCCTTGCGGCTGGACAAATCAAATGAGCGTTCTGTCGCCCAGCAGCTGATCAACCTTGACAGGCGCCGTGGTGGTGGGCTATTACGTGATCTCAGACAGAATGGACTGGCACTTCCCAATGGTGTTCCTGACGGGTGGCCAGCAAGCCTGCCTGCAACCGGTATCCTCGAATTGAATTGTGTGCAGCATTCTGAATCTGAATCGCATACTGTCTTAGACTCCAAGAAGACGGCAGCACTTGTTGAGGAGCTGCAAAAGTCATACACATCGGACTCATCAAAGATCAGTACCATCATGACACTGGCTCCATACACCATGCTATATGCTAGCCAGGTCATACAGCTGCTGCAAGCATTTGAGACAGGTGGAGCACTTGTGCAAGCGGCATGTGTTCTTTTTACTCGCTGTGTGGACTTGGAAGATGGCACTGATGAGATCAGTGCTTGCATGCCACCGCGGGATGAGCATTGTTTTCAGGAGCAGCTCGGGCATGTAGTGAATTTTCGTGGTTCAAATCCCACTGGGCACTATGAGATGCTATTGACGAACACGCACCAGCGCATGCTTGCCATCAGGTTGAAAGACGCAGCCGGAAAGGAAGGAGGTGCTGTGACATGGAAGAATGTACTGTGCGTGTCAGCCATCCCTGCCGGCCCATAACGCGGCACAAGTTACACGCTCTAATTTGATCAACCTTGTAACCCAGATGTGAACAGACGACGTGTGCGGAGATGTTGGCAGCCTTTGCAGGTATGAAAGGACAACACAGACTCAACGATTTCCCAATCGCGCAGGCCCTCCAGAGGACTGGGCAGGAAGCATTCCTGTCAATGGGCACCTCGCATTTGACTATGTTTCATCCATCCAAATTCCTGCCTCGAAGCAGGCTGCAAGCGACAGCCAGGTCGCACAGGCTCTTGCCAGCTGTGGCCTGATTGAGCCCCAGGAGCATGCTCAGCTACCCGCAGGTAGACAATTGCTTACAGCATGCCATGCGTGCCGGCCTCGACATATACGACGGTGGCCCTGTGTGCTGCAGTCGAAGCGTATTCTTCGTGTGCAGTGCCTGAACTGTGGCCAGAAAAAGTCATGAGATGGAGAGCGGCAGTTTGCAAGCTGTGGCTCACATGTACACAGATTGCCACATGTTTATCTCGCTTCAGCGCAGGCCCAGATCGTGTCGAAATAGCAGTGTCCAGTTGGGGTCGCTGCCTTGACAAGAGCAACTTATGGAAATTGCTATACAGCATGACGGTGCGCCCCAGAATATCACAAAGCAATGCTCACAAATCCATATGCACCTCTATTCAAAATCCCATTCACCTAACAGGGAATGGAGCAAAACGTGTTCATCACAAGGATTGGTCCTGGGACCCTGCTCAAGCTGCTTGGAAAGCACATCAGCTGCAACTGGTTCCTGGACTGCTCCATACCTGAGCACGAGGAAGTGGCAGTGCACCTTGTACGAGAAGCTCAATCAGAGGATCTGCAGAATTGGTACAATCTGAAGCTGTCAGGTTGGTCGCTTAATCTGGAAGATAGACCTCTCACGTGTAAATCCACCAAATGTGGCCGCCATTGCAGGCCGCAACAAGACGTTTCCTGAGAATGCAGCTATGCTGGGATTCCTGACCACAGAGAGCAAGAATCCAATCGTGCACGTCAATACGTTGTTCCATGACTCCTGGGCAGATGTCTGCAAGCTCTCAGCACAGGCTGAAGAAAGTATGACGCAACAAGAGAGATTGGAAGTACGGGTGAGAATAGCACAGCATTTAAACCTTGAGTTCCTGCTGGAGTTCTCGCCATACTTTGACTGTACAGCTGAAGACCGTGGTAACGTCCCAGCATGGAGGTCCAAAAAGGCCTTACAAGAGGCAATGGGCACAGTGGCACCATGGGTGGCTGTCTGGAATCGCGTGGTCCGGAAAATGGTGAGCTTTGACACTGGTTGGCTTCAGGCATCCCATCGAATCATGCAATCTGCCGCAGCTAGAAAATTATCCACATATACCAATTCAATCACAAGAATCAGCTTGGTGCAGGTTCGCCTGAAGCTGAGGCACTTGACCGACGGGGCAGAGTCACCCTTGAAAGAAGTGTTTCTCATGGCTACGAATGACAGCCCATGGATGGATATCATGGCATTTGAAGGGTGGATAAATCAGTCAGGGTACCCCACAGCAATTTGCGCATGGTTCTCAAAGCAGATGTCTAGGATCGCTATGGAGGTGCGCAATTGATTTAATGTACAGTGTTGGTGCCGGCACCTGTCAGATTGGAAGGCAGTGCTTTCAGGAAAACGCACATGTTAAAGGTCACGCAACGGACATCACCTTCAACCAATTTTCTCGACTTCTGAGGCTCAAGATTCCAGATGTACAGAAGACTGCAGGGTTGCAGGTATGCACACAGGTGAAATCTGTGATGCTGCGCAACTGGTGTCAGATCAACGAGATCATACTGGATTGCCACAGTTGCACAGACCTGAATGTCACCAGAGAGATGCTTGCAGAAAGATTTGCTAGTGAACAAGTTCATAAACAAGCTCAAGGCGGCAAGGCAGGAGACATTGCAGAATGGGCTCATCTCCTCGGTCGAGACCGCTGATCTCTCTGGGTGCCCTGAAGACGTCGGCCCCTCCTAAGCACCAGGAGGCCGAAGCTATAGTGTCGTGGTAATGGTTCCGTGGTGATGTATAGCTGTATCAGCGAATGAGAGCTGACTAAAGTGCCACATCAATTCCATGACTCACTACTCAAAGCCTCAGACAGCAATGATGGGCAAGCAGTCTCCTCAGCAGTTATGGCACACAGTAGTTTGTCTCCTTGCATACGTAGCAGCAGCTTGAGAACTACACCTTCTACAACCTGGCCATGTAAGTACGTGTACATACCAAGAATGACAACCTACCAGCATCAAGATCTGCGTTTGGCTGGCAATATAGATCAGTGACTTACACAAGCTGATTGAAGGCGATGCCAATGTACTGTGCGTTGAACACCGACGATTGCTTATAGGGCAGCCTGCTGATTGTACACCTGTGCACGCAGTCAACTGACGGCGTGGCCACTGACAGCGATTGGGTAATAGTTGATGGCAGCTGATAACACCTCATGTGTGACAGAGACTTCTCCTCGTTGTCCACGTCCTCGTGATGCCACAAAGCATCATAAATCATGATAGCAAGAGACGCCTTCCCATGCAGCTATGAAACTGCGCGTTGGGCTGACCACAAAAATGAAACTACGATCTGCATCTATGGCATGTTCACTGACCACCCTAGCTTAGGTTGATTGTATGCACAGAAGAACTATGCAAGCAGACGAACAAGGGGAAGGTGCACTGGAGACCGCGTCTAAATGTAACAATAGAACAGTCCTGAAGACAGTCAAGCCCACAGGCTGCTTGAGTAGCTGCTCACTTCATTATTTGACCGCGGCACAGGTCTAGAACATGACAGGACCTGAGTTCGGCAGATTGTGAACACCAGTACAGTGTATGGAAGAGACACACTGCAGCATCACTCCCAAACACTGCATGTGCCTGTCTTGCCAGGGTGGGGGGCATAGGTAAAAGTAAAGTAAATCTGAATTTACTGAGCCGTATGCTATTGGACATTGACAACAAGGTTGCATTATAACGTACACACGAGGCTACAGTGGCATTCACAAGGGTCCCATTAATCTCAGCACATTCTTGAAAGATCTAAGAGCTTCCCAAGGGCCCGCCCTGCAACCGAATGCGTTTTGGGCCTGAGTGCCGGCCCCAGCAACAGGCACGCCAACTGAGCCAGCGTTGACAAGGGCAGTAATGGGTGCATCACGCAACAGCAGCCGCTGCACCAGGACCACATCGTAGGCACGCACAACGGAGGCGGGCTGCTGAGGAGGCGACCATGAGACTGACCGACTTCAGACCACCACCGCTATCCATCGAGATACTCTCCGTCTCATATGAATCGACACACGCCATCTCGCGGTCTTGCACCTGAGCAGCCGTAAATACTTGATTTCGGACTTTAGGTTCTGGGATCCTGATCGCGTTGCTTTTCCCCGTGGACCCCGCGCAGTAATATGTTGACGCGCGGCACATGATGAATGCATCTAGAGAAAGCGAATACTAACTTACGGGTACACTGTGAAATTGGTGCGCTAGTGTGCACGGATGCGTACCCCCGTGAGCAGGCACGCCTGGGAAGGATCTGCAAGGCCTGCCACTATAGGAAATGGTCTTTGGTGAACGCTATCGCGAGTGGCATACGCACATCACGTTGTTCAATGCACATTGCATTCGAGCATCCGTGTGCACGCAAAACGAGGGCCAGTACGTTATCAGCGATCCACTCGAGCAGGGACACTGCACGTCATATGCGCAACCAAAATGTAACTGTCACTTCACCCGTGGCGCACAACACCTTGAACATGCTACCATATCGCATCATGGGATTCGCATGCTATCGTATCGCTGCAGGTGCAGCACTGCCGAATTGGAGACCATGCATTGCACGACGCGCAGTGCCGGGACTTCAGCTTTCAACAGTCAGCCCGAGCTGTAGCTCAGCCCGGCTTTAGCCAGGAAGCGACATAACGTATTAACGCCCAAGAACATCGAAGCCGGTTCTTCACTGGGCCCGTAACATCCACCGCGCACGGCAACGCAGCCTGTTCGAATTGTGCGCAGGCCTCTTTCAGACAGATTTCGAATCTTGATGTACATATGTTTTATGTTGAATCAAAATGAGCCAAGCTGCTAGCTACGTCGAAAGTGCGGGCCACTCCGGCGATGCCGCTGTTGGTCCGACCACTTTGCCTGCGGGAGCAGCACACTTGGAATCTGCATCCAGTCATGGCATAGACGGAGCAAAACGGCGGTATAAATATCATGATCGTGGTGATGGCATGTTCGAGGCCGCGCGTGATCTTGGGCGGCAACCACACCTTGTACGTACGGGCAGGTGCGTGCAGTGTTTTTCGTCTTCCCTGTGGATCCGTTCCTGCGGCAGACAGAATACGACAAGGGTATTCATGCCTGTACAGGCACGCTGGAAGGTCTAACGTCCAGTACGTTGGCCAGTACGATGGGCGTTGGGACCCGCACCTTTGGGTGAAAGGTGTGATTACTTGGCACGTCCCTTGAAAGTTGCATTCACTTCTGAAGGTATCAAAGCTGCTTAAGGCATTACCTTGATCGATCTTCGATGTCACGTCGTGGCGCTGCTGTGCAGATACATTCACTTCACTCGTCAATGTGTGGATTGGCTATCTATTCCTGTGGATGACTGTGGCGTACACCTTGAGCTACTTATTTTTCGGTGTTGTCTGGCACGTTCTATACAAGATTGATTCAAACTGCGTTCATTTTGGAGACGATGCGGAGGACAACTTTCTTGCGGCCTACATGTTTTCACTTGAGACACAGGTGCCCTCTTTGTTTCTCACCCCCCTTATGTGTAGATGTGATCCGTGAGGTGCCATTCTCACCTGCTGCCACATGTGCCGAGTGTAAACAGAAAAAAGCCTGGAGATACCGTTCGTGTACAGGCTACAATAGGGTTTGGCTCTCGTGTGGTCGGGGTCTGTGGGATGTCTGCTGTGGTGTTGACGCTGCAGAATGTGTTCGGCATGATCCTAGATGCGGTGTCCCTGGGGATAGTCTTCGCCAAGCTGTCACATCCCAAACACCGCGGCCGCTCCATCTTCATTTCCGAGTGCGCAACAATCGCACGACGGGATGGACAGCTCAAGTTTATGATACGTATAGCTGACATCAGGTACGGGCCCCGCTTCCTGTGATGCAATGCTGCAATTCATGTGTGCTATGTCGCGCCTTCGATCTTGACGTTGATGGGACCAATCCACAGCTGGAACGCAGGTGCTCGTATATCACAAGCTACTGCCGAATGCTGTCTGTTGACTTGCAGGAGCAATACCGCCCTTGATGCCAAGGTCAGTGCGTATCTTTACACTTGGGGCCCAGGCCGGAACTGCATGGAAGGAGAGCATATCCCTGTCAAGGTGGAGCCGATGGAGTTGCCAAAGATCGATGCGATGCTCATAATGCCCATGGTCCTCGAGCACCCCATCGATGAGCGCAGCCCGCTGTTCAACCTGAACCATGACAACCTTGCAATGATGCAAGCGGAGGTCGTGATCACGTTTGAGGCCACCTCAGAGTTCGGCGACGTCTTCATGGTCCGGCAGTCATACCTCGCGAGTGAGATCCGCTGGGGCCACGTGTTCGCGCCGATAACGCAGCGTGCGCCTCCCGGCGAGACACGCCACATCGTCGACCTCTCGCACTTTCACGACGTGCAGGCTCAGCCTGGCATTCCGCAGTTGCCCCCCGGGCCGCTGTCCCGGCATGTGCTGGCGGGCGGTGTGCCAGGGTTGTCCCATGCCTTGCCGTACCCCGCGCTTGGCGAGAACACGCTTACTATCAGTGAGTTCTGCACCGTCACGATGCGTGACAAGCAGAAGTTCCTCATGCTGCGTGTTGGGGACACCCGGCCGGGGCAGAACTTGGAGGCGCACATCCGTGGTTACCTATACGAGTGGAATGCACGCAAGACGAAGGAAGGCGAACCCATCCCCTATACCATCAAGGTGTGTCGGGTCCGTCACAATGCCGCTTCAACAACAGAATTTTTCAGCGCAGGGGTCCATGAGACGGGGTACAATGAGGCAGGCTGTGAGTTACTGCAGCCATGTGCGATGACGCGGTGTGTGCCCTGCTGCAGGACATCGATTTTGGGTTCGACAAGGGGACAGACCGGCTGATAATGAGGTTCCCTCAGGTTGTGAGCCATGCGATCACGCCTGAGAGTCCATTAGCGCCGTGGGCGAATGCCCGTACGATGCCGGCATGGCCCGCAGAGATTGTGATCGTCGTGGAGAGTGTCATGTTCTGCAACTCAGCCAATGTCATGCGCACTGTGACATACCGCCTACCACAGGACCTGAAGCATGACCACAGCTTCGCTCAGATTGTGACTCGCGGCAAGCACAGCTCCGCGGTCCCGATCGTGGACTGGCAGGCGTTCCATGCAGTGGTGCCGACCGGCCAGAAGTGGGTGCCACCGCAAGCGGCCGCACGCGGTGAAGCAAACGCTGCAAAGGCGGAGAGCACCGGGCAGGGCGGCGGCCAGATCGGGCTGGCTGTGCGACCTCATGGCATGGACGAAGCGACCGGCCATGTCGCGAGCCAGGGCGGCGAAATGGAGATGACTGTTGCCGGATCAGGCTCGAATGACCCTGGGCACTGACACTTGCCAGCGGTGTCAGCCACACAGAGTCCTGGTTGATGCAAGATGTACATCAGGGTCGAAAGCCTACCGCGCTACATGAACGCCCCGTGGAGACTGTCATCTCTCCGCGTACAGAAGTCGCGCGTACAGATATCATTCCTGCCACTTTGGTGTCACCCCGGCTCTTGTTGCCTGAACTACACATCTCTAGGGTTCTAGCAAGCTGCGCATCAAATAAGAACGGTGCATCGCATGGCCGGACTCACTTGGTCCTGAAACACCTCGCTGCATATCAAATCACATCAGTATGAATGCCAGCTATATGATAATGCAACCAGACAACTCAGCAGAATTCTGGGCGATACCGGTGAGTACTGGCATGTCATGACTCATGACACATGGAAGCTGACCGGTGGTCAGCTCCAAACACCGACTCCTCGTATAACTGACAGTGATCCGTCTAAGTGTGTACAGACACACGCAGCAATGTGATACTGCAGCTGTGATGTCATGCGACTACTTGCTGCATGATGCTCCTCTGCCCGCCGCATCACATTTGTCCTTTTCCGACGGCCAACAGGCACAGGAAATATGTGTCGTGATCATGGTTCACTGGCTTGCCTGCAGTAACGTCAAGGTAAAGGAATAGTATTTGGTTTGTTGCTTCTTCAGTGCTCTCGGTACCGTCAAATAATGACTGCAATGCAGCGCATCCACGAGGCAGTGCATGGCACATTTCAAACGAACTATTCCAACAGGCCACCCAGCAGTGCAACTCGCTGTCTCATGTAAGAGCTACCGGGCCATGCTGCACGATTACAGTCCTGCTGGCGACCTTTGGTGAACACTGTCACAACACATCACAGGGTCGCCGCACCAGACTGTTCCTTAACGGAATGTCGCTGGTAGGAGTCATGGTAGGATCAGGACATACAGCTGTGCGAACAGTGCGGCCACTTTCACACGTGGTGATGCAGACAATCTCGCAGCCACGTAGCCAGTCATCTTTCAGCCATCGTGCAGGTACACTGCGAACACTCATGTGCACTGGAGAAGCAATGGGTCCAGCTGACGGGTCCGGCAACATGATAATTACAACTGCCACATCTGGACTGTGTGACACACATACTAAAAAATGTTTGTGTTATATATTGTTGCCACTTGTTTCAATCCCTGTTGTTGGAAGGAGGAAATCGAACAGATGTGACTGCCACCCACGGCCTCTTGCCCAACGGCTATGGACAACGCTGGGTCACCAAGACAGCAGCCTCCTCCAAACCAACGCAAAACCCTGCTCCACATCCGCGGAGCCTACCCGCACATCTGCAATATTCTCTGCATGTCTTTAACATGGAAGGGTTTGGATACATATTCATTCATGCCGGCAGCAAGGCACTTCTGCCTGGTGCCAACCACTGTATCCGCTGTCAATGCCACAATCAGTGGACGTGACGGATGCCGTTCGCGCACGCGCCGTGTTGCCTCAAGCCCATCCATCCTGGGCATATGCAAGTCCATCAGCACAAGATCATACTCTGGCTTCTCCAGAATGGTCAACAATGCTGCCTCGCCATCAGAGACGACATCAATCTCGCAGCAGGGCCTCACCTTGCCCACAACCTTCCTGGTCACCAGCTGGTTGATCTTGTTGTCCTCTGCTATCAAAACTTTAAGTGGCCTGCCATACCCCCCTGGCATGGGTGCTGGCATAACAGGCAGCACAGGCAGTGCGCGTCGCAGGCTGACGTCACGATACGCGCCTGCATGCTGTGACTCCAGCTCCCACCCCTCTCCCTCATGTTGCCCCTCCTCTGGTATGCAATTCCCAGCCGCATTACTAAGGTTGGGTTGATACAGGAAGCTCTGCATTGCTGTTGACGTCGTGCCGCGAGCTTTCGCCTGGTCCACGATGTTTGTCAGGCTGACAGACTTGCGCATGCTGCTCAGGAGTGCCTGCTGCGGCACGGCAGCAGGTGTCTGCTTGTCAGGCGCCTCCACCAGGCCACGCTCAGCGCGCAGCTCGGCGGTGTCTCGCTGCTGGCCGCTTGGCGCCATTCCCCCAGGCAGATCCAGCACCGCTGCCCTGCGACCCGCCATCGCCGCATCCAGGGGATGCGCATGCGGGGGCAGCCGGTAGCTGTGCAGCCGATTCGCCGCCTGCTCGCTCCTGCCAGCCACCTCTGCAGCCTTGTCGACTGCCCCGGTTGCGGTCACTGCCTCGGCTGATGTGTGCGACATGGCGGAGGTGGTGCACATCTCCTCCATTGCAAGGTCATTCAGTGTGCTTCCACGGCTTCCCCCTGTGCAGATGCTGCTGTCTTTTGCAGGCTTCTGCTCACAGGCAGGGAGCCGGTTGGTTTCGCCCGATGCTGACGAGGAAGCAGTGAAGGAGGCCTCCGAGCAGCAGCTGAGCACATTTGCCGGCTGGGAGAGTTTCCGAGGGATCTTTTCAAGCGCAGAGTTGTCCAGCGATATGCGCTTGCGTGCCTGCAGCGCACCCCTGACCTCTGGATGGTGCCGCCTATGCAGTCTGTGAGGGCCAGCAGCATGCTGGGCATGGACACGCTTGCATGGTCAAGCAGACATGCAGAGAGCCGAACGCACCGCGTCCACTTCTGCAGCTGTGGTACTTTGGCACTTGAAGCAGAACCCGCATGCGCTGCGGCCGAAACCGGCGGTGCATGTCGGCGGCGCCGCAGCCTTAGGCTGCCCCAGGGGCACCAGCAGACTAGTCCGGCGTGGGCAGTCGTTGACAGCAAGCTGCAGTGCCAGAACCAACTCCCGCACTTTGATCGGCGTCGCGAGCGCGGCCGCATGCACTCGCAGCATGTGCGGCAGATGCCCTTCAGTGCACAGTGCCACAATCGGACGGCGCTTCCAGCCGTGGCGGAGGGCGGTCAGCACGGCCCCTGCCTGGCAGAACAGCACCTGGCTGTCCGCGCCGAGAACGTTGCCAAACACGGACCCGCTCGGCATACTGTTTGACAACTCGACGCGCATGCCAAGGGCCTCACAAATCGCCTGTACCTGTCGCCGCAGGCCTGCATGCTCGAGGCACACCACCGCAACAACCTTGTGCACACCTCTCACATGCGCCTCCTGGAGAAGCACATGCAGTGAGCTTGACCCATCCTCCAGCAGTGATGTCCCGAGGTCTGAGGTGCAGGGCCTATCCCCAGCCGTGTATGCCCACAGCACATCTGAATGGGCACTGGGACTGCTGCTGGTGTGCTGGCTGCCGTCGCTTTCCAGTGCTATGGGCAGCAGAATCTCGAACGTGGCTGTCGTGCCACTACCCAGTTCACTGGTTATGGTCAGATTGGCATCCATCAGCTTCGCCAGATTGTTTGCAATAGCGAGGCCCAGACCCATTCCACCGTGCACACGTGTGCAGCTCGCCAATGCCTGCGTGAATCCCGTGAAAAGGCGCGGCTTGAAGGAATCAGGGATGCCTGCGCCAGTGTCGATCACCTGCATGCTTCCGGTACAGTTCAACTCTGCACACTCACTCATCTCTGCCGACAAGCAGATGCCGTGTCCGACAGTGCAAAGCCAACAGGTGAATGAGCTTACCTTTATGGTGAGGCTCAAATACCCATGGTTGTTGCTTGCAGTCGTAACCAACTCAACAAGACCAGAGTCAGTAAACTTGACTGCGTTTGATAGCAGGTGGACAAGGACTTGACGGATACGGAGAGAGTCCCCAATGACGAGCGATGTCATTGCCTCACGTGGAAGAATGCTGCTGACAACAAGTCCCTTGCTAGCTGCCTCGGCATTGACCATATCCATGCAGCTCTCAAGTACATCGCATACGTTGAACTCTCTCAGTGTCAACTCCACCAGGCCAGAATTGAGCTGAGAAAAATCAATGATGCTGCCTGCAATCACATACCAGAAAATGATTCTCAGGTGAGGTACGGGACACCAAAACGGAGAGGAAGTCGCAAGCATGGTCTGCTGCGGCAGCATGCAACCGTGTGCGTCCGTCTGGCTGCCAGGGCGTTGTGTTCCACAAGATGCAGACTCTAGATGGATTCGCTGCCATGCGTTAAAAGTTGTCATATCACCGAATGCTCGACTAGTAACAAAGTGCTCCAGTGCATATTGCTGTCGCTGAAAGCGCAGCAAACGCCCAGCAGACATCAGTCAGGCTGTTCAAAGCTGCGTCTTACAGCACCAGTCAGAAAGAGAGAGCTAGAAAGCATACTTAAGATACGTGTGAGACTCTGACCACTTTCCAGAACCGTGTCCAGCAGGTCACGCTGCTCTGGCGTCAGAGATGTCCCGAGCAGGAGCTCAGCCAACGAGACAATGCCGTTCAATGGGGTGCGGAGCTCATGGCTCAGCATATTTGCAAGGAAAGCCGTATTGCACGATTGAGAATCGACAGGGCCCGATATCGTTCGTGGCTCTGATGAGATGGTTGCGCCAGCATGCTCCTCCCTCAGCGGATGGCAGTGTGCGCCAGCATCACCGATCCTTTGGGCCGCAAGTGGCGGACTTCCCCCCAAATCCCTCAAATACGACACCTTATTTCTTGTCTGAAATCGTGGCGCGTGTTCAGGACAGGGCTGGCTGCTAGCCAGCAGTTCGACGTGCTCTTGCCTCTGGCACGCTGCTGGCTGATCTTCTCGACGCCCCGTAGCACCTACTGGGCAGCACGGCTCGCCATATAGACATTGAAGTTCAATTGACAGCTTAAACGTTGTCGATCTCCTGGGGCTGACATGGTCGGGGATGGAATTGACGGGCACACGCGTGTTGCTCGTGTGCGACCGAGAAATCTGCGAAGGCTGTGCAGGACCACAGCATCTGACGAAGTGGCACGAAATTAGCTGTTTGCTTGCTTGGTCATTGCTTGTCGCCTCCAACGACTGTTTTGATCCGCACACAGCGGTACCGAGCGGCAGTGCAATTGCCGTGAGCGTTACCGGTGGCAGCGATGGAGCATGCCGAAACCAGTGCACAGTCTGACTGATCTTGAGGGAGGCATCTATTGCAGGTGCTGGATGCAGTATACTATCCAGCAACCTGCCAGGTACGTTTGATGCCCCAGACAGAACGGAGAATGTCGAGTCGAGCGAAAGAATTTGCCATCCGCTCTCAGAAAGACCACACAAAATTACTGATGTACATTCTGCTGTCCTCATGACGATAATTAGCGTATTCAAGTCATAGTTCCCTGAAACGACACAGCACTCAGCGGAAGCGCAGCAGCAAACTCGATACAGTAGTAAATCGTGGTGCCAAGGACGTCATGTATGCATTCTGTTTCCGTTGTCTTTCAACCCGATGTTTACTTGTCGGAAGTCCTTGGCTGCCAACGCACTAATTAGATACATTGCCGCCTTGTCAATGACCACGTGACAGATCTGATGTGTAAGGTCAGCTGGGTCCACATGTTTGGAGGATCGCGATCTTTGTGTCACGTGCACTTTCAGTAGGTGCATGATCACGTTTAACTATCAGCCATACAAATTGCGTTCCTTGCAGTCCGCTCTGCCAAGGCAACGATGGCAGTCATGGCCCAACTTGAAGCGCTACTAAGATTTTCCTGCGCCGGCCATCTCGCTGATACCTTCACACCTGGCCCGCGCTGCGCCTGCACTAGTAGTCTAGTACTGCCTGGCAGTAGACCGGCTGGTCTGTTTTGGCTGCAGCGCACGGAGCTGGTCACATATCTCTGGAGATAGCAGCCAGTGGCGAAAGACCTGCGTCGACCGCATCCAAATATGTATCTGCACGTGTTGCACGGTCGACTTCATGATCCGACCAGAAGCATTCACACAGCACACATAGCCACGTGCGTACGCGTACGTGTGCACGGTGCACAAGCGCGAGGCAACGGCGCACAGGCCTGCGCGTGCGTGCTCGACACGCCGGTCCACACAATGCGCACTCAAAGTACGTTGCGTTCGTGCTATGCAGCCGCACGTGCGTACGGCCGCGGGGCCCCCCGTAAGGAATCACGAATTAATCAATTGACCACTTTCGGCTTGATCAAGTTATTTCTGTCTAACTCAGAGGCATGTACATGTCAATCCACATGCACATTGAGTGCGGAATCAACAACAAGAACTGTCCGCGCCGCCAGTGGCATCTGGATGTAGCAGTGGGCTTGCCCGCTGGAAACTGCATGTACCACGCGAGCGAAGCGAACGGGATGTGCAGACAGCGTGAGCTGAGCAAGCAAAGATTCAGCGGAGCGAGCAAAAATTTTTAAAGTATTTTGACATCCCTCTGGAATCACAGCATTACAGCGGCATAGCCCGTTGAAACTGACAAGCCTCAGTGGCGTAACGCGTGGAATTCGACAATTTCGGCAGGAAATCCCACAAAACATTCTGGTCATGTAGAGCACTGGAGTTACTCCCCGGTCAGCATGGCGTGCTTGTGAGAGCTTCAGCGGGCATCATGCGCGTGGTAGTGCGTGCAGTGTGTGGAGGCGAAGAAATCGGGCGGGGACGTCGACTTCGCGCGCGAGGGAAGGGCAGCAGGCCTGCTGCCCAGGGCTCGGGATCAGGGCTCTACAAGCCGTTTTTTTCTTGTCGGGGTAAACCGAAGCCATACCCAATTTTTGTCGGGCTGGCCCCGAAAAGCACCCTGCTTTATCGGGTTGCCCGCCGACCTCAGGTTCTATCGGGGGTGTCAAAAACAATTTTCAGATGCCATTGGCTACCATGAACGCCACGACGATGAGCAAACGCGCACTTCAATCAAGATTAATCTTGTAGCGCTCATACATTGCATTATCACGAGCCTTTTCGAGCCCAGCGGCAAGGACCTGTGCTTCGGCTGCGCGCGTGTGGTTGTGTTACAAGGACAAAGGCAGCAAGGCGGGCAGCACCGCGAAAGAAGCAAACAAACGAAGCAAACACACAGACACCCACGCACGCGACACCCACCACGCCTAAAAAAGAAAAACCCCCCAGCACCGGCGCAGCAAAAGACACAGATCCGTAGACCGCCAAGCACACACCCACACACCCACAAACCCAAACCCGAGTGGCCACACACGCACGCACAAACCCCACGGCCGACACACAACATCACAACCACCAGCACCACAACGCGCGCCGCCGTACGACAGGGCCAAACCCAACACACTGCTGCCTGAGGCCGCCCATTATGGCCGCCCGATTGCCGGGGGCCGCCCTGGCCCAAGACCCACCCCCACCCCACCAAGCCACAGCATACCACGCCAGCCCGGCACACCGCTGCGCAGCCTCGCCGGCCCACGCCGCACCGCACCCAGGACAATGCATCACCCAAGCCGTCTCCGCAGTCCCCGCACATGCCAACGAAGGTATCCTGCACACCCATCGGACCCGGCCAGTGTGTGTGGCGTGTGGTTGTGTGAGTTCTGATGCTTCCTAAAGTCGTTCCCGTCCTTGAACCTGTATAGTTTCCCTTTGGAGCTTCCCTTACAAGACTCACAAACAGAACAGGTCCAACAGTGAGCTTTATTGACCGGGCCTTGATACACACTCCATGGATACTCAAGCTGGCGTTCGCGAACTTTCTGTTCAGGCAATCGTGGCATATCGCCTGAGCGTTCCGCAGCCATCTTCTTCGAACAACTTGCTTCGTTGCTGCCCTGGTCGGCTGATGCAGGAATTTCGGCCGTGCGCCTGCGCCTCGGCCCTTGACCAGTGAACCCGAACGAAAGCAAGGTCATTCTCGCAATGCGCAAGCAGCAAGCAACCTTGTTGCGACTCACCTGATGAATGCTCTGTCATTGCAATGTGCATCCGGTGCGTTCAGGCCCGACCGGATTTCATGATCCCGACAAGCTGTCAGCGTTGGTCGGGGTATCCCGAAAAGCACCATTGGCGGCCGTTGGGCACGCCCGCCGCCCCCCCCCCCCCCCCCTGGCTTGTCGGGGGATACCTACGACTCGCTTCGCTCGCCGTCGGTTTTTTGCCTTTTTCCTATTTTTCGTCGGGAAACCGATCGGGATGTAGAGCCCTGCTCGGGATGCTTGGGCTTTGTGTGGGGTGACGGGGCTCCGTGGGAGCCAAAAGGCAGTATTCTTCGCCGCCAAGGAGCTCAGTGGCGGACGGAGGCATAGACTAGTACTGCTGGAGTGCCTTTGTGTGGCGCCGCTGGCAGCAAGAATTGGAATGTGTGCTGCAAGGACAAAGTTAGAGAGGAAGATATCACCGCAGGCACACTGCAGGTGCAAGCAACCACCGCTACTGCACACAGAACATGCCCCAGTCACTCTGGCGGTCGCGGCATCGTTCTGGGCGTGCAAGATTTCAGGTGACCAGGGCGTGCGTGCACGTCAAACTGGATGCGTGTCTATGCGTGCTGACATGTGCTTATCTGAATAGTAGTCGAGCCTATTCCTGAAGAGGACATGTGCGTGTGCGCGTCTGTGTTTCAAGCACAAGGTCGGAGTGGCCGGCAGCACCGCCAGGGCAACGAACAAGCGGCCCACGCCACCAGTGCATGCATGACAGCAGATGGCAACCCGCAAAGAATCCGACCACGGCGCCCTAGAACAGCATGACAGACACACACCGCACACGCACACCCAATCACCCATCCAGTCCCCAGTGACACCCCCCCCCCCCCCCCCCCGACCCACAAGCCCCAAACACACGCAGCCCCAGGCCCTCACAAAAAGCGACCCCGCCGCCCAAGCGGCCGCGGTGGCCCAAGCTGGCAGCCCGGACGCTGCTGGACCACCCCTAAGAAGCCGGAGGCCCTTCCAGCCCCCAGACCGCAACCCCCTCCCGCAGCTTCCTCCCACGTTCAGCCCCCACGCACAATCAGGGCAGCCCCAGTGCGGCACAGCAACACGGCAGCACCGGCATCCGCCAGCACGCTTGGGCCGAAGCATGCCCAAGCCGCGGTGCATGTGGCGGTGCGCCTGGGCTTCGTCCGGGCGTCCCAATGTGTGTGTGCTTACAGTGGACAGAGGCCGGGCATTCTACAGGTTCCCGGAATCCATTCTCAAACCCATTCACGCATTCATGGCACTAGGCCAGGCACGAGCTCGCACCACAGCCCCACCGGCAATACCTGCCAAGTGTGTGTATGCATGATTACGTGGCCATGGCCCTAGTGCGCGGGTGTGTGGGGGTCCTGCGGTACGCGAGTGCCGTTGCCGTGTTTGTGGCGCGGTTGCATCCGCTGTAGGCGGTGGTGGTGTTGGTTTCCTTCCTGTGCGTTGACCAGGCGGTGCTACCTGCCGCCCGGACTTTGCCCTTGTAACACGTCAGTGACGCAGCAGACCCGCCGCCTTGCAGTGCTCCCCATCTCAAGCCTACACCCGGCTGCGACAGGGCTGTCCCGGCTTTCGCGCACCCACCACACGCCATGCAGCCGCAACCCACACCTCTGGGCAGAGTCATGCAGTACATGCGAGGGTGTTTTTGCCTGTCGCTGATGTGTGTGGGCAGGTTTGGGGGTCTGTGGGCTGTGGCCCCTGGTACTACGTAGTCAGGTAGGGCGTTACGTGTTGGGCCACCTTGGGCGCGGCTGTGGTGCCACATAGGTGTCTTTGCGTGTGGGTGGGCATGTCACAAGGACAAAATCGGACATGCCAGTAGCACCGCCGGGGAAACGCTCAAGCACAGCAATGCCCCCAGACACTGTCGTACGTCAAACCCGTCCACGGCTCCCGTGCACAGCACCGCGGCCACACATTCCCCGCTCAGGAGTACCGCAGGACCGCCACACACACCCCACTCCTCAGCCCTCGACAGACGCACACACGGTCACTACAGCGTGCAGACGCACACACCCACACCCACGTCACCTCACCCACACGCCCCGGTCATACGCAGCCCCGAGCACACACACAGAATGACCCCGCCGCCTCCTGGTGGTGGATATGCAGGTAAATTTGCATGTGTGGGCAGGTGCGTGGGTGAGGGTGTTGGGCTTGTTTGTGTCGATGTGGGCGCGCTGGGATCTGCTTGTGCGAGGCGCGGATTGCTTTGCTTGGTTAATGGGTTGAACGGTAAGTTGTTCTGTGAGGGCTGCTAGCTGTGGCGTGGGTGCAGTGTCCTGGCTTGGTGAAACTTGTTCTTGGGCTGCTCCCTGTTTCGGGGTGCTACCTGCCTCCTCCTTGTAACACAACTGGTGACTACGCAACCACATCCAACAATAGGCATATGCCGACAATTATTCTTCTCAATTTTTTATAAGCTCAAAAGTTTACACACAGGCTACGAATCTGCTTTATGTGTCCCTGAGAATCGTCGCGGACAGTTTTTGCTCACCAGTGCACGTTGCCCGCGTTGTTGCTGCGCTTTGTACTACTACGTGACTATCCAGTTCTTCTCTCGATATAGCCTCCGCTCGGCAGCGTTATGACCGGTAAAAGGGTATAAGATGCTCGGAACTGGTGTGCGTGTCAACAGCGTACTACCACCCGTCTGCAAGGCAATGCCAGAGGACGTCGTATCTATTCCAATGCCTACCTACGTGACGATCGCTGAAGCCTGCGCACGAGCAGCAAACTAAACACAAGACAACATCGAATATACGCAGGTAGCATGTTGTGGCATCGCGGTATGCGAGGGCATGTGAATGAATGGACCCCATCAGGTACCGCTGAACCTGCAGTAACCGGAGGAGGCAGAGCTGAGCATCAGACACAGGCAGCCACTATTCAGAGCAGTACATCATATCGCGTACACAAAGTAGTGCGGCAGGCTGTGAAGAAAAGCGGCTGCACAATCAGGTCGATGTGCCATGCCATGGGGATGCCATGGGCTTGCGACGCAGCAGCCGACAGACGTCTTCCTACAATCTACAGCGTCAGACAGTAGGTGTGACAACATGGGAATAGTGCAGTGGACAACGTGGCGGTTGAGGTGTGCCGCTAGACCAGGCGCAGCCAACTTTTGTTCAAACCGATCGCCGCCTGATCCAGTCGCCAGTGGATATCTTGTGAACACAAATTTGAGCACCTGCAGAGACTCAGTCTCACCATTATTCGACCTCAAACTTGCGAGATGCCTGAGTTTGCAGCCACCCTCGTGGTACTAGTTGCGATATCTCGAGCACCACGTGTCAGCTTTAGAAGCTTTGACGGTGAGCATCTGCGAGTGGTACAGCAGGGCTGTACAGCTATGACTCGTATGAGCTATATGATTGTCTGCCTCCGGCACACAAGCCGCCTGTCGATCGTAGGATCTGTCGTTCCCAGCCACGTCTGCTGTGCCGCACAGTATGTCGCTGCAACGGTGCCGTACGCCTTGTCCCGGCAAAGCTGCACCAGCACGGTCAGCTCAGCAATGCCAACCTCATCATTCAGGTCATTTGTTTGGGCAGCCAGTGCCAGACTTGCTCGGGCATCTGCGAGGAAGCGGATGTCAAGCTGCGCAGCCAGGTGAGACGTGCAACTCGGTATCTGTGATCGACATCCCGTCGTCGTACGTTCGCAGCCCACCGTACACGGCAGGAATATGAAGCTGACGTTAGTGTATCTAAGCCTTGAAGCTGAGACTATGGCTGCAGGCGGCATGCCTACAAGTGCGCCGCTCGTCTCAACTGCTTTGCGCGGTCACAGCTCTTCGGACAGGTGGAACAGCGCGGAAATTGCAGAGCTCGACACAACACCACCTGCTCGACCAGTTGTTGATGATCTGGATTGGGAAACCCCGTTGCCAGATCCAGGGCATTTCAATTTTTCCGATTTGGAGACCGTGGAGATTGCCGACTCTCAAGGGAGCGGCTGGGGACACTGGGGAGGTTCGTGTAATATGCCTGTGCCATACAAGCAGTCATGATGATGCTTGCCATGTGTTGATGGTGGTCACTCTGTGGCCTTGGCCATAATGTCCCCAATGCTGGTTGCACATGTAAAGACGACGGGTCTTGCAGGTACATCGTTTGCCACAAACAGCTCATGGTCCGAGCAGCAATGGCAGGTAATGCCGGGCGAGCTGGAGCCACAAGAGAATTACGATGGCTCCTTTGATGGCGCAGGCGGTGCAGGCCCCGATGCATTTGCCCTTGCACCACACGAAACCGCTGCAGCGGCTCAGCCTGCAGTAATCGAAGTTATCGAAAACGAACCTTCCCGATATAGATTCCATAGTGCCTTGTATGCGGCTGCAATACGCGGGTCACCGGATGAAGTGTCACAAATACTCCGACAGATGGAGCGTGAAAAGTTGCAGCCTGGTCCAGCAGCGCAACACACACTTGTCTTTGCTCACATAAAAGCTGGAAACGCAATGGAAGGACTGCGTGCTGCACGGGAATCTGTTAAGGCTGGTATCATACCTCTGGAAGAGACTTATGTGGCGCTCGTATTTGGACTAGTTGAAGAGGGCTTTGTTGAATCGGCTGAAGGGGTTGTGCTGTCTATGTACAACGCTGGGCGCGATACTCGTAACGGTACGTCCAACCCTACGCAAAGATTTGCTTCAGCCTCATGAATCACTCCACTTTGATGCCGTGTTGAACGAGGCGACCCGATTGCCTGAAGTTTCTGTTGATGTTACAGGCTGGCTGGCGCTCACCAAGGGGTTGTTCAGAAAGGGATTGGCTGATCTTGCATTTCAGCACCTGCAGAAAGGTCTGCAGGAAGGTTGGAACCCTGATGCAAGCCTGTATGAGCACGTTCTCCGGGCATTCTGTGCGACCGGCAACGTGGAGCAAGCTCAACGGGTGCTCGCATCTATGCCTGACTTGGGTGTCCCGCCTCGGGCCCTCCATTTCAACATTATTGTGGAGGCCATTGCTCGCACTTCTGGCATGTTCCAGCCCTGCTGTCGCTCCGGTGGCCTGATTGCTGCATCTGTTCCTGAACGAATCTGTGGTGCTGCCAGCATCTAGAGATCCGCAATGATACCTGTGTGACGATCTTATGCCTGGCCGATGCATGCAGGATTGGATGCTGTTACATCTTTCATTCAGCAAGGCTTTCCAAGGCCTTCGTCTTACCAGGAAGTGCTGGCCACAGAACAAGTACCCCAGGATGTGGCGTCACCCAACACGGATACTTTCTGTGCCATCTTCCGAGGCCTGATGGACCCTGCATGCTCTGCTCCGGTTGAATCTGTGACCGAGTATGCCCAGGTCTCTAACCTGATGCAGGAGATGGATGTAATGCCTGGCCCACGCATTGTAGCCCTTGGGCTCAGACGATACTTGCAAGACGGTGAATTGGACCTGGTGTGATCTATGGCCATTATTGCTGTCTGCACAGCAAGGCTGTGTGAATGTGATCTGCCTGCTGACTTGGAGGTGACCCTCTAACAATGGCTCCCGAGAACGCCGCTGCAATCCTGTGCTGGCAGCTGTCCTGTTTTCATCTTCTTGATGTAGCTAAAAGGAATCATTTGTCCGGCATCATGTCCCATGAACAGCCAGATCTCACATGTGAAACATGCATCACTTCGCTCGCATGCTCTTCATTTAACGTCCGTCTGCAAGCAGGTTAGATCGTGTTCTGTCTATCTAAAGCGCATCGCCAATTTGATGGCATATGTCACTTTCGCAAAAATAATGTTGACAAGGAAGTGATATTAAATTCAGGCACTGGAACAAGTGGCGACTCTTAGGACTGCAGCTGGGGACGAGTGGTCTGAACATGTGCCGGAGGGCGACATCGTGGCTCTGTTGGCTGGCTGTGGCCGAGCTGAGCGGCCCCTGGATCTGGCTGTGCTGCTGCGGGAGCTTGACCGGCGTGGCCGCCGCCTGGCAGGTATTGCACTGCCGATCACAGCAGACGCTGAAGGTCAGAGTGTGAGTGCTCTGACATCATGGCTGCTAGCCCGGATCGGGGACATGGCCGATGCCTCAGAGTCAACACTGGCAGGGGGTGCGCAGCCAGGACTAAAAAAAAACCGCATTGTGGCATCCTAGGTGACAGTCATGTGCAGTGTGTTGTATTCTGTTCTTGAAATGTCTGTTGTATCATGTTCAACTGTGCCCGTAATATGGTCTGGAAGATACCAGGATATGGTGGGTCGGATTGATCCAGCAACACCTGCATGCTAAATCATGGCGTCTTCCTACATTTATTTGCAGGTTTATCTTCCGTGCTTCCGGTTCTATGGAATTCTCGGCTTTGACCCCTGCAACATTGCCAATCTATGATTGACTGGGTTATCATTGTCGCCAGCTGTTTCACGATCTTTTCGAGAAATTTTTGCACCTTATTCGTGGCTGTCGTGAAATTTATATAATGCAGGCTTGGCATCTCAGCTGCTTCGCCAGTCCGGCGTGGGAAATTATGATGGATCTCTGCGCGAGGTGGTCGTGCCCGGCAGGACCAAGGCTGTGACAGAGACCATCTACATAGGAATTGCAAACTGCGTGGTGGACGAAACAGGACGACCTATGCCAATTCCCAAGATGAGGAAACCTCAAGTGGTAGCAGAGCTGCAAGTGTGCCACTGCCTCACTGCTCTCTCAGTCATCCATGACACGGCCTCGCAATGGCATGGCTGCACTCCAAACTTTGGCGAGAACTTGATGACAGTGCCCAACGCTGCAGGGTCGTGGTTCTGACACGTCTGGAAAAATACAAGAACTGAGGTCTCTCCTGAAGCTGCAACGTCGCATGCTTGAGCCTCGCATAGAAGCATGGTTCAAGCAGAATGAAGATGATGGTGGCTTAATGATGAGTCGTGTGCGGGCCTTGATTGCATCTGGCATCAGTATGGCCGAGGCAATGAAGCAGGTTCAACAGAGCATGAAGCAGCAAATAGTGCGTATCACGTGTCACCTTTAACCGTTTTGTTTGCCTCTGTTCCATTGCCATGAACAGCCACCTTTTGAACCTGTCTCAATCTTGCTTCACTGTATTGCCCAAGGCGTGACTTTTGCTTACAAAAGAGTGTTCGTTGTCAAGCTGCAGCATCAAGGGCGACAATGTGTCATATTTCATGATATATGAGACAGGATGACTCTCAATACGCTTAAACAGCTAAGCTCAAACCATGCAGAAACTGCCAGGAGCTGGAGTCTGATCCCATACGACTGATGCTCATATATGGATTACCTGCTGCCATGCTTGGTTTGCACGCTGACGCTTGCATGTTACAGTAAGTTGGCGAAACGTGCGACGGTGTGCTATGTGTGGGACATGATGATTCTCTATACGCTAAACAGCTAAGCTCAAACCATGCAGAAACTGCCAGGAGCTGGAATCTGATCTTACACATCTGTTGCTTTGGCTGCAAATGGAATATCACCCGCTGTTGTTCCTGGTTGGTCTGAGTTCTGAACGCGCCTGCTGCCATATGCAGGTGTTGCCGCCACAGGAGGAAGCCGCAGTTGCAGACGAGCAGCTGAAGGCAAGTGATGACATTGCAACACCACGTGAAGATGCACGAGAATTAGAAGGCAAAGATGATTTTGGGATTGCATATAATACGGAATACCAAGTCATTGAGTATGAAAACTGGAATCAAACCCGTATCGTCACCATCACATACGGAGAGATGGATCTTGATGACCGAGCTGCTGTGCGCAAGCTGCAGAATTACGAGTCGCCCACTAGAGCAGGAGGTAGTCTGGCAAGTCGCAGGCAGGATGCTTTGCGGGGTGTAGTCGATGACGCACAAGTTTCTCTTGAGCGTGGTGAGGGGTGGGATGATGAAGATGCTGCGGCAGAAGGAGGTCTGCTGGAACAGTTTGAGGGTGAGATGTTGGGTGATGGTGATGGGGACGAAATCAGCCTCTCAGATGGCGTAGGGACCAACGAGCCGCAGCAGCAGGATCTGGGGGATTCAGCGGTTGGGCTGATGGAGGACGATGAGGATATGCCTACTGGTCTGGATGGCATTGATGACGAGTCAGCTGATGTAGTTGCAGTGAAAGATGATGATCTGGAGGAGGTTTCCGGAGAGGCAGATGATGATATGCAGGAAAACAGTGCTGACCTCCTGGATGACGAGGTGCTTCCTGTTATCACTGTGCACAGAACTGGACCACACTTGCACTCTGTTGCTCACCATGATATCAATGGGTTGAGCATGAGAGACCGAGCAATGCAGTTTTGCTGTTGAGTACAGGGTATGCTGTGTCACGTGTGAATTTGCGCCATCTTCATGCTGCCATAACTACAGCAAGTGCATGCCATGCAGGACTTAAATGACCCTGCCGTAGAGCCCTTGGACTTGTCGGGACAGACCAACGAGTCAGCGGGCCTTGAGGTGGCTATTGAGTGCCTTCGCTGCTCACGTTTGATTGGGCTGGTAATCTCAAATGGAGATTTTGAGGCAGCGTTAAAATGTGCCCAGATGCTGGATGCACCAGAGGTGCGCATGCATTGTGTTTGAGCAGACATTTCTGCACTGTCTGCCTGTGCAGCCTCTTAGAGCCATTACAGCAGCACCCAAGATGCTGCTGCATTGATTCTCCGTGACATCGTGCCAAGGACATTGCGCTGCCTCTAGGTTTCTAATACCTTTTACCTTGTGCAGATTGTGTTGTTGTTGCATGGCTGGGCACTGGATCAGGCAAGTGAGCTTCTTGTAGAAGCTGACCATGCGGACGAAACCGCAGTCAGGTCATTTACTCGGGAATTTGTTGCGAAAACCCGTTCAACTCTCAAGGCCATGGGGCACGATGACAGAATAGGCGCATTACTGATGAATGAGGAGGATGTAGACTTCTTGTGACCATAGGCCACTCCTGTTGTCTGACGATTTTGGTTTTGATGTCTCCCTCACACCTGTTGTAATCTTATGTAAACGAAACATAATTGATACGTTTCTAGTGCTTGAAAGTTTCGGACTGTACTTGTTTGGGTTGACAGTCCATCAGCATCTTTCGATCCACTGGATGTAAGAGGTCTGATGTGATCCACTGTCTGATGTGCACAGGTGTCAGATTCTAGTTGTGGGCCGTTACATCTCATACAAATATCAACTCTTATTCTGGAACAACATTGAAAATGCTGCAATCCATTTGAGATACCGCACCCCACACCCTTTCAATGTGGTGGCAACCGGATTGAACATCAATCGATTGCTTGTATGCAGTTCATGGTGCTTGCAAGCAGGAACGCCTGAACTTAACCCGAATTCGCCGTTTGCAGAAGCATGCATGTCTTTAGGTTGCGCCGCGATTCCGTGGATGTTCACTGGTCATTGAAGTGGACAGCTGACACGGACGTTCTGGCGGGCGACGTACGCGCCAGTAGCAACCGGGGACACAGCGCAAGCAACGACCACACTTGGCCACAATGCCATGCCTTTGAAGATGCCCTGCACTCTTGCAGCGGCATGCTGCATGAAGATGTGCACGGTGTTCATATAGTGATATAGCGTTCGTATAGTGATATTCACTTGCACCTTCGCCACCGAGCGGAAGCTCATGGCCACTACTCCACCGTCGGCGGCCTTGCCACGTGAACTTGAAATGCTCCAGACAAGGACAACGCCCTGCTCACGCACAATCAAAGTGAATACCACATCCGGTTCGATCTGCATTCAGGAGGGAACTCTGTCGAGTTTATCAACAGCCGCACTTTCCCACGCGAGCACGACATCATGCCTCTTCCAAGCTCCTTGTCTGTGCGGTGTACGTCCTTCATGGGCGTCAGGCCTATTGTTAAGCCCATCGCGATCAAGCCTACTGTAGTGGCATGCGTTCCCCGGCCCAGCACGGTGCATGTCGAGGCTAAGCGCGTCTGCGCAGTGACAGGGGCTAAGCGCAACAAAGCGAACAAAGTGTGCTTTTCAAACAAGAAAAGCCGTACTTTCCAGCAAGTTAATCTTCAGGTAAGATACACTCTCTGTCATGTTTGCCAAGGCTGTGCTGCGCTCACACGCGATGTTCACGTGTGCAACACTCTTCCGCGGCCAAACATGCACTCTCTGGTCTTACCTGCGACGTCTGTGTGTAATATAGAAGAAGCGTCTGTTCTGGGAGAAAGAGCAGCGTTGGGTGACAATCAAGCTCTCAGTTAGAGCCCTTCGGACTATCAAAAAAAAGGGTCTTGATACAGTCGCGGAGGAGCATGGAGTAGATCTGTATGCTTTACCCTACAGAGATGTCTCAGAGGCTCGCTTGCAATGGAAAGATGCTAACCCTGCACGTCCCCCAATGGCCAAGAATCCAAGGTGCTGAGACATTTCGAGTCCCCAGATACTGCAGCAATGCTGGTCCATGGCAGCAGGCATCATTAAATGTCAGTCACTATCAGTGTGCCAGCCGTATGACCTTTTACCGTTTGCAGGGCGATGAAAAACCCAGAGCGATTGGCTGCATCCAAGAAGACACCACTGGTAGCAGAGTATTGCTATGGCAAGATTGCGTATGTGCGGTCGGAGGCGCAGTGAGACCATTTGTATCAGCATAGATATGCTTCAGGAGCCATGGGGCATCCTTGTTTGCATAGCGATCGTAGTGCAATTTGCCTTGCTGCTTGGGTAAGTGCCTACATGTGCGGCCGTGCAAACTCCTCAACAGCAAGCATATCGAATTTCAATGTTTGCGGTGGCAGGGCCCAGCCGCGTTGATGAGACTCAAGGTTTTTTTGCAGTAACATGGCCAACTCGCTGAGTCTGTATGCCCAAGGCTTCCAGTCACCTCCCCATCACGCTCTGCCACCATGAGCTGTTGCTGCGTTTTCGGTCTGGACTCACGCATTATAGTGTGGGGTCTTGATAACCAACACACTGTACTGCCAGATGCAGCTGTGGTTGTGGCTTGGTCCGCACATCGATCACCAGCGGGAGTTGATACGCCAGCTCAACGTGCATGCGTTATCTAGTATATACATGAAGATCGTTTTTACGCGCTGGAGCGTTCCGCCAGCTTTTTCGTGTCCTGGCCCCATGTCACGGCGCCATCGCGGTGTTATCATTGGTGGTGCCGAGCTGTGTAACAGCGCGTGAACCACTAGCGCATCATGTGCTTCCGAAGCAAGATACCGCTTTGAAAGCGAAGTTAGAATACAATTCGTGTTCTCTGCATCAGGCTTCACCGTCTCACGTGTTCATTAACGTCCGAGAGTTTGATTCACGTTGCAGTAACCTACAAGAAACACGTCCAGTCGCCAGTCTGAAAGTTTTAGCCCTTCTATTGGCTATTGAGCGTGCATGACGTCCTTTGAAGCACATGGGGAATTCTCCAGATGACGAGGCTCTCGCCCGAGAGCTGCATCGTGAGCTCAACGTCGGGCCCAGAAGGCGCCAACGTCGGCAGGCAGCTCCCCCGAACCGGTCCAACATCTCGCATAAACGTATACTGCTACTACCGTCGTGCTTGTGCTACTGTGCTTCTCATTTTCACGCTTCCAGCTCATCTGTTTGCGCTTCGCCAGGTGCTCGGTCAGCTGGCTCGACGAGCAGAGATTCCACAACAAATGATGATAGTGATGAGTTCTCTGACCGAGTGATCACTCGATCCGCTCCGAAGCCAGGCCAGCATGTGGGCAGCGAGCCGAAAGAAGACGGGCAGGTTGAAAGCATGCCCAAGAGCATTGACCCGTTACAACGCAGCCAGACTGCCCCCGATCCCAATACAGCAGACATTAGCACTGGCTCAGGTGTGATGAATCGTTACACACACGCTACATTGTGCACAGTGCTCTGCTGCCTGTCTCCAATGCCGACAGCATCCTTCCAGCAGGTCCTGCACATGGTCTGAAGACCGCAGATCCAAACCTTCCTGTACCGAAGCCTTGTAAGCAGGGATCTATCTCTGTAGTCCCCAAATGTCACAACCCGGCGTTGGCGAGGAAGCACGGGGTGCCTTTGGTCCATAAACAGGCGACTCCCCCTAAGAGTCCACGGCACAAGAAGCCAAAGACAAGTCCACCTGCAGCAGTGAAGCCGCCGAAAGATACTCACATGCCCCGACCGCCGTCTCTGCCGGTACCACATCAGTCAGCTTCTCGGCAACAACCTGTTCTGCCGGCATCTCAGAAGTCCTTCGCAGATTCAAAATTGAGTCTGAGCAGTAAATTCTCAGGCAACTCGAAGGGTCCAGGACAATTGAAGCATCCTTATAGGATCACACAAGCCAGCTCGCCGACAACGAAGTATGCAGGCCAAGACAGCACGCGCGATGAAGGGAACAATGCTACGACAGCCATGCACAAAGAAAGACCGAACCACAGCACAATGAATTCACTCGGGTCAGAAAAACACCCGCCGCCGGTTCCTGGTCGCGGCAAGATGATTCAGTCAGGCACAGTGCCGGGCAAGGGTTCTGCTAGCGATGGGGCTGCTGCTATTGTAGTTTGCCCGACAATGAAGCTAATGGCTGATCAGCTCAAGAAGACTGCCCCTCAAAAGTCACAAAGCAAGCTGAATGTGAGATGTTCTGTGTGCATGTCGAGGCCTGTCATGAAAATGAGTCCATTAGTAAACTCGGCTGATCATTCACAGTTGCACACCTCTGCAGGGGCAGAAGCCTGTAGTTGATGCCAAGAGCAAGACCCTCACACATGACTACACGCCCAAACTTGTTTCAGAGCAGCGACAAATGACCTCGAAATGTGGATCAGAGCCGCGCGCAAAGCTGAGTCCGATGGAGCAACAGACGGCTGTGTCTCCGCAGGCCACAGATTCTACACATGATGTAGCAGCCATGGTACATAAATCAAGGGCGACAGCAATCAAGGTTACAGACCGAGTGCAGAATGTAGTCACTGCGGTAAAGATTGCAGGTCAATCTGCTGTGGTAGCTCAACAGACAGCCCCTGGCAGTCCCGAAACAGCGATCCCTGCGCCAAGAATTCGCCTGCCTCCACCGAAGGATGCCGCCGCCACCAAAGGGGAAACAGCTGCACCTGCACAGGTGATCCATAAACATGTATTGACGGCACCTGCTGTACCACCTGCAGCAGCATCTCCTGCACGGACAGGAGGAATGTTTGCTCCTGTAGCTCCGAGCGCAACAGCATCTCGTTCAGATGAACGCATGCAAGCAGCACCCCCCCCACAGACAGAAAGTCCACATGCTGCCAGCATTGATCAGGGCAGGCTAGATATTGCAAGTGCAGGCAGCACACCCCGTGCACCGGAATCACATCAAATCAGTGCCTCTGGCGCTTCACAGCAGCGGAATTTGCATGGTTCTGCAAATGATGCAGCGAATGCAGGCGCAGCTGGTCGCAACCATGACCTTGACAATGTTAATGATGGGTCAGGGGCTGCACTGCCACAAGCTGCACAGATCAAGGTACTCTTTTGTGGCGGTGCTGTGGTCACTCTCCAGCACTTCTCCACCGCATTTGTCGATGCATGCTGATGCACATGGATGTGTAACAGTGAAGGATAGTTCTTGCATCTGCAGACAGAGATGCACGACGGCGGACCCGCACGGGCACTTGGCTCAAGCATAGTGGCCAAAAATGAAGCATTTGACTTGATGAACCTATGCCCTGCGCGTACGTCCCACATGCAGGTGAGTCAACCTCTGTGCCGCAAATACCTCATCGTTATTTGACACGCAGATTCCGAAGTGGGGAGTCTTCTGTGTCAAGAGACTGGAAGTGGCTTCTGTGTCTGGCTCCGGGTTGATGACATTTCATCGCGTGCACAGCTGCGAACAGCGCTAAGCACGCTGTATCCAGGTGCTCAAGCCGCAAGCATTGAGTGCTCTGAGCTAGAAGTTACTTTGGTGAATCTGCGAGGCAAGCAGTACTTCCATTTCCCCGCACACGCCGAATTCGCATTGCAAGGAAATGTGGCCTGGCAAGAAGCAATGGCACAAGCTACACACATGCTTCTGACTGTGTAGGCTTCCGTGTAAACTACTAGTCCTATACCGCAGGCGTGTTGAAGCATCTCACCAGAACAATCCAGTTGTGTCAGTTGATGGTCTGACTTTGCAATGTTCTCCTACATGCCGCCAATCTACCTACGGCCTCCTGAATCCCAAAAACTGTACCTTGTGGATCCCGTGTCCTGCCATGTCCAGTACTTTCAGTCAGCGCCTGTAGTGGGATAGAGACAAGTGAACAAGTAGGATTCGGGAGGCTGTCTGATGTGCAGCATCGTTGCTCCATGCGTTTGGTCTAGTGTAGTAACGACAAAGCTCCAGACCATGTCAGGCGCTGCTCACGTCAGTGATGCCTTTGCATTTGCAAAAGGAACCACGCAGATGATTCAAGGAACACAACAACTGTGCTTGAAAGTACTACACGTGATACTTGATATCAGACCCACACATCTGCCATCATGAGAGCACTTTCTCTAACAGTTCAGCGTGTCCTCAGCATCGAGACAACACACATCGCCTCGCTTATAATCATTTCACAGCTTTCAAAACCATTTCTGCAGTTTGAATGCGGAGCAGGAGGAAGTCCCGTTCATCGCTTGGGTCAACGTTTGCCAGCCATGGACCCATGTTGTCCCTTATGAAGCTGTGAAGACTGCTTCTGAGTTCTGCATTGTGCAGCTTTGAAAACAGAATCTGGATTTCGCTATCACTCTTCAAGTCGAGCAGTAAGCGCTGCAGGCAGTATCGACAGAACAGTGCACTGCGCTTGCTTGGTTGCTGGAGCTCCAGGACCTTCAAAACGCTCAATGGTAGACCCTGCACCAGGTAGCCAGCCAACTCAGATCATATTTGACCGGAGAGAGCCAACTGAATTCTATGTAACCTCCGGTCAACACAAGAATGCGGTAGTTTACCTGTCTTGCCAGCAGATGGGCAAGCAATGAAGCCAGGTTGGTAGCTTGCCTAGCATTGAGCTCAGGGACTCTTCGCGCTTGATCTTGAACTGCAAACTGGAAGCTACTCCTGTAAGCCTTGCCGTGAGAGAGGAGTTCAGATGCAACATGAGCATAGAACGGATTCCAGCGCTCTTCTTGCATGCAGCAATGCATCAGAACATGCGCAATGTCACGTGCCGCTGTTGCTTTTAATGGAAGACGCATAAGCCGCTCAACAGCATCCATCTGCACATTGGGAAGCCTGAGGGACGGAACACAGTGCCGAACGCTCCACAGCAGAAGCAGATTTTGATGAAGAGCTGGAGCACACATTGTCATCAGCAGACATCAAGACACAAAAAATGGCCCTCCGGATATCGGTGTTCATGCGCTGCTGTGATGCCAACTGCAAAAGGGCACTGGACTCCGGGTGCAACGAAACAGCGACTACAGGTTGTGCCATATCTTGGACTTGCCCGGAGACATCACTTGCGTGTGGGAGCCACCAGGTGCCTCGATGGTCACCAGAGCACAGCTGCACAAATGTCTCAGTCACCTGCGCTACTACAACACGGTACACATCCCTTGATTACGCTCTTATGTAGAACATGCGACATCAGGTGTGCAGAGCCTGCACCTGTGGCCACGTGATGTAATGAAGTGCCATGGCATCCGCATTGCAATCTCTGAGCTGTTTCAGAGTTGCGGGCGGCACCGTTGCTTCTAGTCCTACATGCCCACCCATGTTCTTGCGCTTGCGGTTGTTCTTCAAATCAACAATTAGCTCCAGCATGAGCCGCGCTCGCTGACTAAGTGAATTGCTTGCCTTCAGTGTCGCAGACTTTGCGTGCACACTTTCGATCAAAGCCTTCATGCCGACGGCATCATCGCTGCGCAGCTGATACCCCACCGTCTGGAGAACAAGCAAAACCAAATGCACATCACTGTCTGTGAATTCTTGTTTAAGATGTTCCAGTAAGCTATAAATGACCCTGCTTCCTACATGAAACAATGAGATAGTGGAACTACAAGCAAAAACAGTGCATCTTCCAGGCGTTCATGTTGGTCCAGTACGATCATGTCAGGAGTGTCTCATTGGCAGTACATCAAGGCCCAACAGTAGACAGCACATGAAGCGCACCTATCCCCTTACATAAGTACACACAGCACACGACCCGAATAGTATTCGATGATGCGATACTATCGCCCCCGACTCTTGATTTTTCCAATCCATGTGCAAGTGCCAACATGACCTTTGCGAGCAGCTCCTGCGTGTTAGACAGTGCAGATACCATGACGATCAGGCATGCCATCACAGCTGCAAACTGGTCAGCTGCTCGTGGACCCTCTTCCAGTGCCTGCAAGAATCGAACACCATGCGACATGCAGTCCGGCACCATTAAATTGCGCAAACATGCGCGTATGCTTCTTTGATCAATAATTTACGATGGTACAAGCTCACCTGCATCAATGCCTGCACAATTGTCTCAATGACAAGGTATCTTGGCATGCTCCCGAATAGTGATGAGATCTCAGACGCGATTCCCATGAGATTTGATGCAGCTACCCGGTTGAATAATTTTCTGATCTGCCTTTGAGCTGCAGTTTGTTCTGAGTCTTGTGCTCTGTGCAGTTCTGTGTGTTCCGTTGATTTCACAGTGCCGCGCAGTGCTGGTGGGACATACTTCTTGGATTGTGGCCTTGATTCGGCTCTATCCTGGTCCCCCTGCTGGATTATGTCCTGACCGGCCAAAGATCCAGTGCCTTGACGCTTGCAGCCGGAGTCTGAAGGCAATGGGATGTCTCCACGACTTCCGTCGCCTGTGCGAGGAACTTGGTCTGCAACGTGTGCACTCCGCACAGGCCTCCGTGACATATCCTTGCTTGGCGATTCTTCACGTTCTTCAGAATCTGCGATTCACAAGGACAGCGCTTATTTCGGTATCACCAACATGATTTCCAAGCAGGTCATGATGCCTTACGGAGCTGGCATGAAACCAAATTGTGCATAGCATGGGAATCACCTACACCATCCTGATTCAGGACCTTGTCTGAAATGGACTGCAACGCTGCTTCATCAATAATCCCGCTTATGCCTTTGCTAATGCTGCTGGTGTCACCTGAAGCCTCAGCGCCTGCATCGCTGCCATCACCGACGTCTCCCATAGCAAAGAATCCAGGATCGTCGCTACCAATCGAGTACTCCTCCGCGGGTAGCTGGGGCACGCTTGGGGTTCCCCCTGGCGCACTCCCATTAAGGTCCTCAAAACCTGCCAAAAGAGCGTCTAGCCCATCATCTGGTCCTGTTCGCGACTGGCCCTGCATTGGGAGATCAATGACTGCAAGCCTCTAGCGGTGTAGATGCTTGCCAGAATATCTTAAAGAGCTACACAGAATCGCACATTTTTCAACTTCAGTTTTTTGGCAAGCATAGATTGCATCTGAATTTCAGCATCTATACTATCAGGGATGGAGGCTGCTTTATCCGGTCTCGCTCTCTCGTTGACAGGCGACAGTTTTGCTGAGCTGCGTGCTGAGGCTACATTGTCTTTCTTATCACTGCCCTGCATGCGCATTTGGGACTCGAACACGGATGCCTACGACACGAACACGCTTGAGCTGGACGAGCGCAGCCATGGGGAATTTGGCAACTTGCGGGGCAGGCATTGCTTAGATTTCTGCACGCCGGAGCAATGGCATGCCTTCACATTGCGAGGTCGTGCAACAGCACACCCAAGCTCTTTCACGAGAGCTCTGGGCAGTTGCGGACGACGTTGCGCTTTGCTCCGGCGACCAGGCAACGTGCTCTTCGCTTTCCGTTTTCTCTGATCCGCTGGCATGTTTCTGGCCACCGATGGGTCTCATCCACTGGGTTTTCACCCGCTGCGCAACTGCGTGCTATGGTCGTGTGCCACCGAGTGAATTCGAGTTGCGAATAAACAAAAGGTCGTGCTGCACACCAAGGCTGAATATCGGCAGGTACATGCTTCCCCTGGCGTCCTGCCACAGTTTGCAGATGGCCTAGGCTGCGGGCCGCGGCGCCGGAAACGACCGAGCTCTCTGCATTCCCCATCGCGTTGCCCCTCTAGCTACCAGTCAGGCAAAGTTCCATTCGTCACTCGCATCCATGATCGCATTCCGATCACAACGGCATCTGCGGGCAGCCTGATTCATGCCTGGATTAATGTTGTGGGGTCGCTCCGTAAGTCCGAGAAATCCGCCGAGTCCTGCTGGCTTCGCTAATCACGCTCCAGCGACCTGCAAACGCCTTGGTGAACGTCGTCTGTTTTCTTACAGCTATTCTGTTGTCATGGATGACTATGCCGGTATGCTGCCATCATGATCGCATGTTGCAGCACCCGGCGTGTCGTGTCACTGGACCAGCTGGGAGGTCAAGCTGACATGGATCATTAATAGCGAACGCACAGCATCCACATCTGATCCGCCTGCAGATGACGCTGTTATGCGCATGGCAACAGAGGAGGAAGAAGCTGGAGCCGAAATACTGGCAGCCAAGCTCGCGGAATCTGCGCTGGTGATGGTGATCAATCCTCGCTTTGAGTTGGCATATTGTGCCCTTCATTCACGTGGTGGAGAGAAACTAATCCGTCAGCTTGCTGGTATGCTTGAAAGCACGAGTTTTTGCTTACCCGTGACACTACTGACCCGCTTCAGAGATGCAGGTCAATCGCAACATTGCTTGCGTTCCAGTTCAAGTGGGCGCACTCATACACAGCTACAGCCACGTAGGAAGTATCCTTTTGAAAGACATTCAAGGAGACTTGGAAATGATTGGTAGCTTGGCATTGCCATCCTCCAGAGTGTCTGTAGTGCGCTCGACTACATCAGGCGCCATTGCCGCTTCTTTCGTCCATCAGCAGCAACCGCCGTCAGGTGACGCACACATCATTTCGAACCTCTCTGTGCACGGATTGCAATGTGAATGTCTGGTGCAGATGCGTACCATGCTGGAAGCCGGGCATATCTTGTTGACGTCAAGTGCCACTTTGCAGGAGGACCAGCAACAGTCTTTGTGCCATGCGACCTTTTGATCCCTCCAGAAGCTTCGGTGATGTACACGAAGGCATTGCTGTCAATGGTGGCTCCAGAGATCATCATATGTATCACAGACATGCCACAGGAAGCCCTGATGCAATGCTCATGCAACAGCTCAAATGACGACTTTTATCAGCTTCCTAATTCCAAAGCTACAGAATTAAATGTGCATGCGGGAGCAATTCCGCGGCTGCCGCCTGGATGTATAATGACTGGATGCTCAGCTGCATTATTGTGTGCTGCAGAGGTGTGATCAACTCCGAAACTCACATGCAGAATGGAATGGCCAGATCCACATTATTGGACACCAAAATGGCAGGCCCGTGTAAATTGGCTTGCAATGTCATGTGGCATGCCACCTGCGGCTGCATTATGCTGATGTGACTTGCAGTGTGGCCCAATGTGAAGCCTTTGAAACCAGACATGTATCTCTGTAAAACGAGTTTTATTGATTGCAGGCGAGAGGGGTTCCAGCAGTTGCATGCTGTCATGTACAGCATCAAGCGTTTGCACCAGTTTCAAAAGCACAGGTGGTGCAGGTGTCAGGCCTGATTGACTCCATTTTGAGCTCAGGTCCAGATGGAGCAGCTGCTGCGCATCAATTGCAATTGCATGAAGCTGCAGCGAATGCTATAGCTGGTCTTGCGTTGATGGATGCACCACGGGTATATGTGTAACAATTGCGTTAATAAACCCAAGCACTGTGTCGAGTCCTTGACATCAGTTGAGGCCCAGCAAGGTATTCAACAGTGCTGTACTGCACAGATGCATGCAGGGATGCAATTCAAAATGTGATACCGAAACATCCTGCGACATGGGGTATTCACGCAAATCCCTCCGAAAGCCTGAGGATTGTAAGTGATGTTACGGATTGCCAATGTGTCCACTGCACAGTCGATGCCCTCTTTAGGATACGGCTCAGTAAGTTATCCAAAAGTTCAGGAAGTCCAGATTTCCTTTACTTGTACAGTGCAGCATCTGAGCCAACTTGTATGGAGGAACGAGCTTTTCCACCAGCCTGAGACCAGCAAGCCGCTTCTGTGGGCTCGTGTTCTGATGTTCACAAATGCTACTAAGCATCGTTACTTACCACAGTGAAGACCTCGTACAATCAGAAGGGGTGTCTGCTCATTGCCATTCCCCCCAGGATTGTGCATGATTGCGCACTTGAGGTCCTCTGGGTCAATGGATCTTGAATGGCTGAGAATTGAAACACCACCTGTAGAGCTTTCGTATTTTCCTATGGACTACAGAATTGCATATGGTGACATAGCTGTGATGAGATCCAAAATACAGTCATTGTATAACAGTGGATCCACACCCGTGGTTTTGGAGAGATCGTTCACATCAACAATAGCTACCTGTAGTCCTGTACGTTCCTGGACAGAAATGGATCGATCACTCGAGTACTATTCGACACCATGGCCTGTGGAACGATGTCACTCAAAGCTCACCTCGATATCATGTACAACAGTACATGGATGTGTGGGTCCAAAGACAACAAACCTATCATATGGCGCCAAAGTGCCTGTCAGGTCATCGATGGCGGTTGCAGCTCTGCCAACCACTTTGTAGAATACTCCACCAATCCCAATCAACCTGGCCAAAGTTCCAAGCACGAGTGCCAGAGCAACACGAAATTTTCCAACCAGGCATATCGCAGCTTGCAGGCCGCAAGCAGAGGCCATGCTGGACAGAGGAGAAAAGAGCCTACATCCCAAGCGCGCCAGCCAACATGGACGCAGTGCTTTGTAATGCCTCCAGCGCCCCTGCATCACACGCAACCTGTCGTACGGGGGTTTTCTACGTACAGGGGCTGAATATGTATGGATCCAGGGCGGGGTGCGAACGGATTCCACTGACCTGCATAATTGCCACGGCTGATTCTGCAATGCACACAATTGTGCCATCTTGTGACCTCGCAGCCTCAGCTGCATAAGCCTCAACCACCGAAGCCTGCAGGAGGGCACTGTCAGCAGGAGCTACAATTCACGCAATAGTGTGTAGTTTTGGGCGCATCGGAACTCCACTGGATCATCCAGGTGGCACAGCAGGTGAGTTGTGATCGGCAGCGTCTCTGCTCCAGCCATATGAGGACAGGGTGACCAATTTATATTTTCGGGATCTGGCCTGGGGGGACATTTTATTGGCAGGACAACGTCCTGACGCTGCTGATCCACTCCATGTGCTCCATATACATCAATTTCCAGCTGAATCCATAAATCAGTCATGTATGTCAATGTTGTGCCTGTGCCAACCAATTGTTTCTCCAACTCAGGCTTCCCACAATTACCACTACAGACATTTGCAAGTCCTGAGTGCAGCTGCAGGACAGGAGTCACACCTTCAAAGGTCATATGCACAGGTATGTGGATTGCCTCGTCTGCCCGCAGAATGGGCACAGTCGGAGCGCCCCATTCTGAATCCAAAAGAACTTCAGGACTGACGTGTCGACAGAGAGACGTGGTCTGTGATTCACCAATATATGTGTTCTGCACCACGTTTCTGGAAGACAGCGGCCAGGCATGCTTTGACAACAGCTTTGCACTGCATTGTACCTGATAAAGTTCACCGCTTAAATGTTGATCAAACAGATGAAGCAGCCTCAGCAACGGCACGATGCATGTTTATTTCAGTTCCATGTCTCAAAGGCGAGGCAAGATGAAGTTCACCTCAGGAATGAATAACTCTTGGCCAGGTGTCAGGCTTGAAACCCTGCATCATCGAGGTAGACTCATTGAGTCGAACAAATGAACAAAAACAAAGGGTACTGCCTTATAGATGATGGCAACACACGCACACCTTATGCTTCCTGTTACAATCCATTTGTAGGTTGAATAATCCACGTCCCACAGTCCGCGACTGATATGTACAAGGCGATCTTCATGTGGGAGAACGCTGCTCTTCTCCTGCACACACTATTGAGACATGATGCCCGCCCGACGCCTACACCAAGAAAGCTAGATAATTAGTTTACTGTGCGGCCAAGTGTGATTTGCTTTCATGCTCAAGTGTCTGCGAAGAAGTCCCAGAGAGTCCCCTGCGGCTAGGATTGACGCATGAAAAGGCAGCAGTGAACATACATCAATGCTCCGATTCTTTAGGCAAGCTGGAAGGATGCAGGTACTTCCGGATCTTGGTCTTGTAGCCCCAACTGCGCTTTGTATACGCTGGGCCCCGGGACTTGTCTTCCGCTGGATCTCCACACCGACCACGCGCGCAGTTGTTGATGGAGTTGGAACGATTCCATTCCGATAGCACACAGCGAACCGCATCAATGTCGCTTCACCAGCGCAATTCTAACTCTGTTCAGCTTGGTCGCAATACAAAATCCGATCACGTTCGTTATTGGTCGACTGAGAACCGGGAGTCCTAACAAACTGCAAATTCGCGTAGCTCGGCCCTCCTGAAATGTGTCAAAGCTTCGTCTAGGCACGAAGCCCAACTTTGGCCGTCATCACGGTGGGGCACTGGTCCGCAAGGAGCTCGTTGAGCTTCATAACGGAGCCACGTGGTTACAAGTGCAAAGTGCCGACGCCATGCAACATATCAATTGGGTCCAAGCCTGCATTTGAAGGCAATAAAAGAGCTACTTAAACAATATCAATGTCGCAGTGACATGCTGAAGCCCGGTCAGCGGTCTTCATGGGAGCCGCTGAGTGATCAACAAATGCAGCCAGAAGCAGATCTAGGCCCACCTGATCCTTGGCTACATGACTCAAAAGACCGGCGTGTATTAGGTGTCAGCGTCACTAAAGCCCAACACACACCAACCTTACCAAAAACCAGGACATGCAGGAGCAGAGGAAGATGTTACTGCCAACTCAGCCATGCTTAAAAACAAACAATGCATGATACCTCTACACAATACGCGCTCGGAAAATCGCTCACAACACAGCTCTTGAAGTGTTGGTCCTGCAAAGGCATACTCCTGCATACCAGTGCGCGGGCACATCAGCTGGGAAACGAGACCTCAGACCGAGGAATGCAAAGCAGATGTGCCGCTTGCTGACTCTGCAACGAATTTACTGTTCCGCGGCACACAGATGATCCACAAAAGCATGCTAGACTGTCGCCATCACCGCAAAACCTGCACAGCGGATGTACTTTGTTCTGGCTCAGGCCAAAGTTCTTCAGTGCACACTGTGGTGACGCATTGAATAGCACCTGTAGTCATAAGTTAGTTCCGACCCAGCATCAATGTCGTGCTTTGCAATGAGGACTACTTTATCACTGTCCTGGAAGCAGGCGTCTGGCTCTGTTGGCACAGGTATGGTCTTGACAGCGGAAAAACAGTTGGCTGAACAGGAATGGTTCATGAGATGCGCAACGTTTCCCGCCATCGTCGCATCCAAGCACATGCCATGTGGCAACTGGAATGTGTATGTGCCTGTACCTATGGCTGTTGAGTATGAGCCCTTTTCCCTCAGATCTAAGATGATCGATCTGATCATCTCCCCTGCACACGTGACAAACTGTTAGCACGCTGCAGAATTGCAGCGCGCCTCGCGGTGTGCACAGGCCAGTCCCCAACAGATATCGACCCAGTAAGTTTGCCTATCTGCGAGGATTGTAAAAGGCAGCTGTTGCACAGCTGCTCGGGCAATCTTGACAAAGAAGGAGAACCTGACCTTGGTACTCCACCACCCAGTCTCCAGCTTTGGCGGGAAGGCGTGCAAACACACCCATTCCATGTATACCACTTTTACCATGCGACAGGCGGGCACCAACTGTTGAGCTCATGATCGAGAACCGCTCCCAATCTGTCCAAAGATGTTGTGGAGAGGAGCTTGACATAATTTTGTCAGCATACGTATTATCTTGTTCAATGAACAACATGCTGGGCTCACACTGTGGCAATGATTTGGTCACATATGATGCGTTCCATGCTGAAGCAGGGACATGACACCCAAGCACAAGTGCAGGAAACGCGGTGATATAGCGCTGCTTACGAAGCGCCACCAATCGTGTGTCCGGTTCCTTGATGCGTCTTCTCTTATTTGCGTTCCATGTCAGCGTCCTGGCACATGATTGAGGGGTGCACTCTGCAATAGACATGCCTACTGGCAAAGCCACCCCGTGCACCACTTCATCATCACCTGCAAGTGGTTCACGTCCAGTCAACACCAGATTCAACACGTCATCCTTTGTTCATACCAGATTCACGCAAGTTTTGACTTTGTGTTTCAAGCGTGTTGAAATATTCATGACGACAGCTTGACCATACCAGCAGAGTCTTCAAGTGATGTCACAGCAACACTTGCCGGTCTGCGGAAGTCGAGCTCACTCGCACAAGCCACGTGCTTCCTGCAGTACGAAAGAAGGCGCAGACTATTTCCACACGAAGTGCCCTCTTCAACCCCCTTCTGCTTGAGCAAGCGCGCTTTCAATGCTTCATTCAATGGCGCATTCATGTCAACTGTCTGCATAGGCCAGCCTGCGAGCTGGCCACACATCACATGGAATGCCGTACAGCACTTGCTGAAGCAGCACTGAATGTGTGCTCCATGTGGCTGCTCACATAAGCAGCATTTCATCTTTGGAGATTTTCGCGCCCTGCTCACCTGCAGGTAGGATGCCTGTTCGGGAGCTTATACACGCCATATAGCACTGTGCGACATCTTAGGATGGTGGTGGGAGACCAGTCCATCACAAGTATTCTGTACAATGTGATGCACCGCGACATCATTGTTGGCTGACTAGCAAAATGGTTTTCAGGACAATGTGTCAGTGATCTGTCTGCATGGATTGCATGGTTTGGACCAAATTCGAAGGGCAGCCAAGCGATTCTAAGGCTGGACTGAACGTTGCTATCTTACCTGATCAAGAAAGGGAGGGCTGCCGGGTTCAAGAACGCAGCCTGGGATCCACAGGCAGCAGACCACATGCGCCCAATTGCCACAGCGGGTATACCTCATCGGACCGCCCCCGAGTACCGGGCACAGTACGCATGGAGGTGGCTGCTGCACCCCTGCACAGCAAAGCTCACACAGCCATGCTGCACCAATAGGTGGGACAGCGCAATCATAGCACGTATTGTGAACCATCACCCTGCAGTGTCCACAGCACAGCAACCGCACATCCTCATCTTCACTTTCACTGCCACAGATGCTGCATGCTCCAGTACATTCCAATTTTGGAGCATGGATGGCAGTCACATCGTCAGGCAGGGCACATGACCTTGCACAGACATGCCTGTGCCGCTGCATTTCTGATGCAGGCACTGGTGTCCGCTGCGGAACCGAGCTACCATCAGGGCATGTCCGCAAATTGATCAAGTACTCTGAGCCTGTCATCGCCTGTACAGCAGAGTTCCAGAATGCTGTTGGGTGAGCTGCGTAAGGGCAAACACAGATATACAGAAAACATGCATACCAGCAGTTCTGCAAAGATGCTCTTCTGAGTAAGACCACAGAAACGGGCCAATTGTGCCGTTGCACTTCCTCTGCTGCAGCCAGTGATAGTAGAGATTGAGTGCCAAATTGATGTCTGACAGGTGCTGTCGGCGATTTCTTGTCCATCTAACGTTACTTTGAAGCGCGGGCCCATTATATCGTCAACAATGCGGACGTGCACCACACGCTTGAGCCTACTTGACTTGACCAATTTGATCATCTACAAGCTGAATTGTTAGTTTTGCATGAGTGAATGACATGTGCGCTAAACAATCACCAAAGAAACGGCCGTGACCTGAGACCGCACGTGGAATCCGATGGGCCAGATCACACAGCTGGTGTGGAACCTTGGGTTGAGGTACTCCAGTCGGTCGCCCAAGCAGATGATCTGCCGGCCACCATGACTCTCAAGCTGTGTCAGTGCACTCGGCTTGCCAGCAGCGACTCGCTTTTCGCTGCAACCACTGCAAAACAAGTCTTGGACGATTGACAGCTCTTAGCAATGATTTATGATAGATATACCTGGGGCAGAAGCAGACAACATTCACAGATGGTAATGACACCTCCAGAGATAACCACAAGTAGCAGTGCAGCAGCCAGTCGGCAGTTGCCTGAGTGCGGAATGTGTGGTACCTCCTGACCTTCTTCGAAATTGTACCACTTGCCATAATCTGGCGACGCGCATGATTGACGTGAAGTCCTTTTGTACTGTTACTTCTTACTCGCAGTGATGATGCCAGCGCCTTTCTTCCTGTTTCCACTCTATGCATGCTTTCATGGCATGCCACAGTTGTGATGAGACGGAGACCTGCACAGAGATCCTTCAGGTGTGCTGCAGTCACTCCTGACAACTACTCTCCAGGCCCATATAGAATGATCAGACACTGCGCGCTGCATGGACATAGCTTGATATGAAATGTACCCCTGCATTTGTGGTACAGATATCAAAGATCAGGTCAGATTCGACATGCTCACACAAGTGACATCAGATACGTACAAAGCACCATCAAACGGCTCGCAGAAGCCAAAGCAGGAGCCATGCGTGAGAAGAATTCATCGAAGCATGAGCATACATGCAATAGCTCCGCTTCCACAGCATAGAACAGAAAGGTGCAGGGCAGGCGCATGCCACTCACGTTGCAGGAAGTCTGCTGACACCTGGGCAAGAATTCTCTTCTTCTAATCCATCAGACCGCCGCTGGACAAAAATTCCATCACATTGCTTCAGTGCCATCTGCGGCAAGTTCCTGCAGTGCTCTTTGAATTAGCTGAGACTAAGGGTGGGCGATGCGCAATTGCCCTGGAGACCTGTGAATACAATGCATCTATACCCAAATCAACAAACTGACCAATTTCAAATGATACTCAAAGTCTGACTGTAAAGTATTGACGCGCCGTCAGTGACAGTGTGCCAGCTTCTAGTGAGCCCAGAGCCGCACTGGTGTGCATGAGCAGGTGGCTTGGCATCAGGACTTGAGAATGCAGGCTTGCTCAAACATGGTGGCCGTGCACAAGCTTCTCTGCAGCGCACAATCTTTGAGTCCGAGCCGGAGCACGCCCGTCGCCCTCACCCCACTGTTCATCGGCACATTGCATATAGCTTGTGAAGCTGTCACCTGGAAACAAATACAGCGACCCGGTAGCATTTTGGTGTCCCATTGGGTGGCCCACCCTCTGCATCGACCCAATCTGTGCGTGGCAAGATGACTTCTTTGATCGGCATGTCTTCTGTATTGCCCACACCCTGACAGTGTTGTAAAAGGATCAGATCTGTATCCTGCCCTGCAATGGTTGACTGTGAGGCCTTTTATGCCATTGGCTGTGTGCTGGGCTTGGAGAACCGAAAATGGCATCGCAGAGACACATTAGTGCATGCCTGAGGCTGCTTTATGTACCAGCATCGACAGATGAATCGTGACGGGAGGCACACAAGGGGCAACAATGTTGCCATCGAAACTGCGGGTGGGTCATCTCAAGGTGGAACATGGAACTTAACACGCAACCTTTCCATACCGTGCATGGCGGAATGGCACTACATATTGGCCATGAAGTTTGCAATGGAAACTGTCAATTTCATTGCAACATCACACCTGATGCAAGGCTTTCCCGAGCATTTGGTGCAGTGCCTTTGCTCAGCATTCTGCATTCCTGACGTTGCCTGCAGCACCCATGATGCCCTGTCACAAGAAACCGCAATGCTGTTGTATTGTTACAGTATAATTAGTTCTTCTCACCTCCAACCAGTGGCGTCTGAGCTAATGTCCAAGGTGCACCTGCCAGGCAATCTTATGCTATCACTGGAATCGGGAAGCACCGTGCCAGATCTGCTAGATTCTAAATGTACCCCTGCAAGAGCTGCGCTATCAGTCTACGCAGATGCTGAATCAGTGACGCCCCCCTGAACAGACAGGCAAAGTTTTTTCTGCAGCCGTCTTTTGTACGCAGCTGCACTCATTGGCTTTCTGAGCACAACGTCTGTGCGTTGAAATGGTTCCATGTCACGCCCAGTTGGTGCACAAAGTAGTTGAGCTAGTTATAGGATTGGCTTGCTTTCCATTATTGATGTAAACGGCAATGTGCCACACAGACCGTATAGCATCTGCATCGGTAATGTACACCCATGTATCTATGCTCAAATTCGCTCAAGGCTCTTACAGCATACCGAACAGGATGCACAAGGGCTTGCTATTTTCTTGCAAATTCGCTTCCCAGGCCGGCGGTGACGCGTTTTGGTCATCTGCTAAGGTAACGTTTATGGAGCGAACGCGGGAATTCATCCCTGAAACCAAGACTCTCAGACAGAGACAATGAGCAAGTCCACCGATTACGATATTCCATAAATTCTGGACGAATCATAGAGCTCATACGCAGCCCAGAAGGTGTGAATGCGAAGCACCGTCAGGTCCGGTGGCCCAGGCCGACGCTATGGCACACGGAGGCATGGCGACACAACAATCGAGGACTGAAGCACATTTTATCTCAACTAATTGTGTGAAGCATCTGTCTGCACAGTTTGTATTGAAATCTATACCGACTGATGGCGAATTTGCGAGACACACTGCTCTGCCTGCATCACTGGTAACGAGCTGCCTCACAGTGCTAGGGAGAAATTCTTCGATGCATGTGAGTTCCACCGTCGTGACATGCATGGAGAACTCGCAAGCAACTTTGAACTTGCTGCAAGGAAGCACGCCGTGGCGTGTGGGCTGATCCCTCTTCCGCGCAGGACAATTCTGTACAGTACATGACGCTTCACGAAGGCCTCGGAGCTATGCAAAAGATTTCATGCGCGTCAGTGTGAGATAGAGTCTCACACATCGCAGGCTGGCATGTTCAGTCGCAGCTCTGACGGACCCGATGTCGAGCGTTGCACCGGCACAGCTACGCCATTGTGTGCTATGTGAGGTCGCAAAATCTAAATGCCGACACTACGTCTGCCACGCTGGCCTTCGGGTCGCTCATGATCACACATGCACACCACGGGACACCAGATCCACGCGGTCACGGCGGAAACACAGGTTAGGGTGATCCTGACCAAAGGGATCCCTGAGTGCATGCACGGTACACACATTGACATGCTAAGTCAGGTTGTCGGTGGGCTCCTGCACGTGTGCGTCCCCCACTGCAGCTGCCAGACCATAATGCGTTGAACCCTGATCGGAGGCGTGAGGCTCGGTGCGGTGGGTGCGGAATCTGTCCATCTGAAATACATGTGCATTTTCACTCGCATGAGACGAATGCTTCACTTGCATGCGCCTGTTTCGCGTCACGGTGAAGGCGGGCGTCGGCAACAGGGTTGCACGCTCCTCCCTGTTGTAAAGGGCAACCCCGATTGAAATTTTGATGTTTCATCGGGATTTGCTCTGCCCCGATGAAGTGGGAATCCCGGTGGTGTCCTGAATGCTGGGGGGGGGGGGGGGGGTAAAAGTTTTTGTTGCCACATTTGGTGCAAGGGAACTGTCATGAGAACCATGCTTTTTCAAATCAGTATCACAACTCCTACACACCCTCCGCCACCAGCTGCCGATGCTCCGCAAGATACATGCCATGACATGATTTTCCACAGCCGGCTACCCCAGGCACCTCCGTCTCGCCAAGATCAGAAATCTTGGCGCGGCACTCACGGAAGTGCTGGTCATTGGTCACACGCAGGGCCTCATGCAGCTCTGCTTCGTTCGATGAAAATGCATAGCCCTTGCTGCTCATGGCCAACAAGCAGGCGCTGGGCGGCTATCTGTCATCGCCACATCCCAGTGAAACGCTTGCAGCTCACGGGGCAGCCCCCGTGCGCGGCTGCTCTAGCCAACGCAATTTGCTCAAATTTATTGTTTTCACCGGAATCCCGACTGGGGTGTGCAACCATAGATTCGACAGCCATCGCAAGGCGGACTATCCCGCCAATGTAACAGCCAAGGAGCTCCTGTAGACGCCGCCCACAAACACTCTCCTAGGGTTGCGGCTGCGGGATTGTGAGAACGTCGCACCTCCTCATCAGTCCAGCCCCACATCTGATAGCTCCCTCCTGCATGTGCGCCTCAGCCTCGCACTCGGCAATGCTGACCCTCATTTGCATTTCAGAATCAACGCCGCGGCCGACCCAGCCCTGGTCATAGCCTTCGCTGCTGCTCGTGTGGGCTGCACAGCGCCCTAGCCTCGGGCCACCCTGGTCACACAGCTGACGACGCCGCCGCCTCTGACGGGCTGTACGCACACACACACATTGCGCCTTCATGTACCGGTGACAAGCATTCCTGACGGTAGATGCATGCACACCTACTTTGACTTCTCGGATCAAAATAGGAATGCAGTTCATGGTTATGCAAATGACTGTACATGCAGCTGATATCCAGCACCGAACATGTTCATAACGGGTCACCTGGTTCTTGTCTGCAAATGCCTGGGAATCCCTAGATACTGTGCTGATAAAACACAGCAGCAGCAATTCACATAATGGTTTGTAGACTTCCCAACGTTTCGTGTTTGTCGCAACTTGCTGCAGGGAGCAAACATCCGCTGACGGAACAGACTGGTGGGGACCTAAACACCAACTGGGACGGCCTGCCAGGTTGCCCATGGCGGTACACGATTACACGATTTCGGTAAATCCAAATGTTGGCACACATGGCATGTGTTGTTCATTGGTAAACATAATCGATGGCTTCCCAATGATATAACCACTCTGAACAGCATGAGACGGGACCACCCAAACTGCCATTGCGAGGCCCAGCGCTGTAAAAGTTCTCGCATGATCACGCCCACACATCTACTTGTACTAAGCCAGAACATTGAGCAATTCACTCACAGAATGCCTTCCTCTGAGTCAGATGCATCAGCTGCCAAGCCTTCGTTCTGAAGACCCTTGTCAGTACCATCACATGGTACCCAAGATGGATCAGGCTTCCTGCGCCTCCCGCCTGTAGATCCCCCTTCTCCCACGATGCAGGGCAAGTTTGCCCCTGCAGCCTCAAGAATCTGTGCCGATTGAAGCTCCATGGCAAGACGGCGATCTGCCGATTCGCAGGGACGATCACGCTGTGACCTACGATTGCCCCTCTGGAGTGGACGTGCACCTGTATTGACAGAACATAAGTAAACCTTGTATGCAGGCCGTCCTATACAGACGCTTGGCCATCGGTGCTGGTGCACTACGACTGATAGAAGCAGGATGCCGAAGTGCACCTCTGAGCTCTTCACATGCAGTCAAGAGACATTGAACCACATGTTGAAACAGGCAGGAGCGTCATACTGGTTGACAATGATACTGAGCGATGAGGATGTATGACACGCTTTGCAAAACCTCCCATTCTCGGAGGGCCTTTCACACCATCTGCTGTTAGAGCTCCGCGCCGACTGGTCCTCCGGCGTTTCATCACTGGGACGACAACTACTTGCTGTAACCGATGTCGTGTGAAACAAACAGCTTCATGGCCAGGTTCAACAGGATCTGCATGTATCGAGGCGCCTGCATCCCTTGAAGGTACAAGTGCAGCAGCCCCCTCTAAAATCACTGCTGGCGTGGCTTCTGCTCCTCTCTGAGCTGCACCTTCCTCAGAACCATTTGCTTCAGCAGGCTCAAGCATAACATGATGGTCCCGCGTCCCCCGATTTGCCAATGAATTCTTGTTGTCTTCTGCTGTAACATGTTCCAGCAGAACAGCTGGTTCATGAGGTGTCAAATTGCAGGCAGGTGAAATGTTGGCTCCCCGGAGTGGCTGATCCCTCACTGCTATGGATTGGTTGGCCTGGCATGCCGTTGCTGCATCTCCAGCATGACACTGCGCATGAACCTCACCCTGAGCACCTTCATCTGCTGTGGTCTGACACGCTGAACGCTGCCAGCACAGACCCGCCCCTGCTTTGGACTTCTGATCTGCAACAAATCTCATAGCGTCACTCCCTGTGTCACGCGCTTGTGTCTGCTTGCCTTCCCTGCAGGTGCCAGATACTGCATGTCTAGCTGTGGGCTGCGTTGGCTGACCCTCCTTCACAGCAATTCCGTGATCAGTTCGGCAGGTCGGGCTGACAACGCTGCATGCCTCGTTGTCCAGATCCGCTGGCACTGCATGTGAGCACGTGACCTGCACCCACTGCTCTTGTCCTGGCAGCGACTCAGGTCGCCTAGCATCTACACTTCTGCCCTTGAGGTGGTCCTGCGTTACGGACACTACCTGCGGCCCCTGGCATGGTGTCCATACGGGACAATTCAAGGCAGCAGATGTGTCATCGCTCTGTGCTGCTGGCAATCTACCCTTGGCTTGATCAGGACATGTACCGAAATGATCCTCAGGAAGTGGGCTGATGGGCTCGTCGCTGACCGTCAAGTTCCCGGTAGTTTTCATTGCTGCTGCAGCCATGACTCTCTGCCCGCATGCCGACCCGGGTTTGCGTGTGAGAGTGCTGCTGGACGTTGCACCTGTGGTGATCATGGCAGGCCAGAAGGGGCGCTGCATGCCATCCGTGAATGGTCTGTGTGAACCAGCTTTTGCGCCAAGACGGCCATTCTGCACAGAGCTGAGCATGGCATACGGCTGCGTTCTGGCTGTTGCCTCTGGGAACGAGGGACGAGCTGCTTGTGGCTCATTGTGTGTGGCATGATCTGGCGCCACGTTGCCGACGTGTGAAGCCAAACTGCCAGCATGGTGTCCGTGGATGTAAAGCGACTGCATTTGCATCAACGCAGCTGTTGAAGAGACGGACATGGCAGCTGGAACGCCATGGGCATGCATATGGCCAGGATGGGCCTCGGTTTGATTTGCCAGGGCGCGTTGTGCAGTGTCCGCCACTGGAGTATGGCGGTCTGCTGATGTACGAGCGTGTGAGCTGAATCCACCACATTTATTGCACAATGCCAGCAGTAGCTGGTCCTCAACAGCGTTCAACGCTCTCAGATGGTCAAGATCGCAAAAGGAGATACTGGGTAAATTGCTCTTCGATGACGGTCGCCCACGCAAGCCAGGTTGTGCCACCTGTGCATTGTTCTGTAGGAATGAAACACCGTCCACACTCCAAGCATTAGCTATCAGAGTGCGGAGGTGAGTGTCGCTCCCAGTACAATCGGCTAATGTTTGGGGGCATGCTGGTTGATAAACAGCTGGCAACGATGCCACACCGAAGGCCGCATTATGGCCGAGCTTCTGCACTCCCTCTTGGTCTGGTGCAATTGCTGTGTGCGCACCATTGACGCTCTTCATGTCCACCAGATGAGGTAGACCACCTGCCAGACAAAGGCTGTTACACTTGCACATCGTGGAATAAGCCGCTTTTGACATTAGCACCACAGGAGTAGCATACCGTAGTTGAACCCAGTGGTTGGGCCTCTCGCCTGCTGCGACAGCTCATGAAAAAAGGCCTCCCTGATTTGTCGGTGATCGAAATTACTCTGCGATGTATCAATGTGAGCCGGGACGGAAGCAGGCATTGATTCACGCTGAAAAACATGTGAAGGGCGCTCCAAATATCGACCTTTCGCAGCCGCCTGCGCATTTGTTTGCACAGCAAAACATCTCGGATCTACTGGCGAATGATTCTGCACTAGGTCTGACTCTGTGTTGCTGAGTTGACGTGTGGCCATGTCGTGATCATGAGCGCCCTGCCTCGGAGCTTCAAACGGTGCCACAATCGCTCCTCCATTCATGCGAACAGCCGTGGCGAAGGACGATGGCACTGCTTGCCTGTGGCTGTTTGAGGCATGGCTGTTCGGAGTGCCAGCAGCTTCAGCCCTGCAGCACTCAACGCCGCAGACCCTTCAGCCAGCTGCAACTACGAAGTGCAAGTGATGCGTCGCGAGCTTTGCAGCAGGTGCACAGATGATGCGCGCATCAACTCTTGGCGGATACTGTAACACTGGTGTGCCGGTGTGATCACACCTGCCTGTCTGGCAGCCCTGGTACAATGCCTCCAGATGACTGGCATGTAATTGCGCCATCGCTGGCCACTGCGGACTAGACCTGTGGCTATACAGGGGCATAGACACATCATCATTTGGACAGAGACTAGTTGTAGCTAGCAGGTTTGAACGCTGATGCACGCCAACAGGGGATCGCCCTCCACATCCCAACAGATCCTCCGGTGATACTGGTGCACTGCACCTCCCAGACCCTGCATAGCTAGCTGCGATTGAACACCGTCGTGCTATGATCAATTCGGCACCTACATTTTGCACTGCTGAAGAGCCATGATTCATGGAACAGACCCTGAGACGACATGGGTGTGAATCAGTGCGTACCAATTTGATGTAAATGCTGAGAAGACCAGGCAACATTAGGCCTGCATTGGGGCCCGATTTTCGAATCAACTGCTCGATGCAGCAGCTGAGCACTTTGTCCTTGGGGTCGGCTGAGCGACGCCAAATCATGGGGCCAGCCTGGACGACCTGCGATGTTCTGATGCTGAACATGTGGCTTGAACAAGTGCCACGGCAAGTCCTTGCTCGTCAGTCCATGATGTAAGCCCACAAGACATGGACTGCTCTCGTTGGGTATCTCACTCTGTCTAAGGCTGTGATGACTCATCCCAGATGCAGCATGCCCATACTGCTGTCGCCGCAATGTGCTACTGGGCAGCGCATGAACTCCTCTTACATTTGGGTTATGAACAATCGTCTGCAAGGTATGTATGACTGCTGGGTCCACACTATGACAGCATCTCTGCGAATCGCGGTTCTGCGCATGTTTGGCCTCGCCACTAGTGTGTGCTGCTGTCGTGTGCTGCTCCTGTAGTCCTGCTGTCAAGCTTCTGATAGCTACATCTGGCACAGTCAGCGCGGATTTTGGAGGAGCTGGAACACCCGGAAAGTACTGTGACTCATTCAGGTGTTGAGCAGAAGCTTGTCGGCTGAGATCCAGTTGCACTTGGTGTCTCACTGGTGACTGCTGCAGAAAAGCTTTTGAGGACGAGGACATCAGCACATCTCGAAGGGGCAAAACATGCGAGCCCAAATCGTCTTCACCTGTTGCAGTTGGATGTTGGAGTCGTTCAGACCCCAACGGCAGGACATATTCGATTTGCTTTCCTTCCGTGCTCTTGACCTCATGAGGAGCAGAAGCAGCTTCAAGAGCAGCTCCCGGCGTGTTAGACGATGCGTGCGGGAGCTCACTGATGTGCCTGGGTGCGTGTCGGTCCTGGCACATCGTGGAGGTGTGCAGCGTTTCCGTTCCGCTTACATTGTCGATCATGGGCTGAACGTTTGCAACCCCCGTTTCGGGGTGACACAACTTGATGCGCTTGAAGCGCTGATGTATACCTTCGATGTGTCCACGCACAGCAGGAAAGTCATGCACCTGCTCGGGGTTGCCGTGGGCGACGCTCATTTTTACGCCAGTGAAGCTGCTCTGACGTGTCCAAATCGATACTGACTTCGAACAAGCCACCACACACTGTTCTGCTATGCATCAAAGCTGTATTGAAGGTCAGACTGACCTGTCTTAGGACTTTGCGGCGACGAGCTTATGTGTTCTGGACGATCAATGCCACCCCAAAAAACCGCGCGGGGCGTTGAAGGGTGCATTCACAGCCGCTGCAAAATCACCTGCTAGAAGGTAAACTATCCAAAACTTCGGCAACACAAGGCTGAAGTTGGTACATGATCATTCGCACATCAAGTCGTGTACAGTATTATGGATCGAGTCCGTAAATTGAATTACATTCGCCTTGTCCTTGACATGCATACTGACCATAGCGTGTGGTCACCTTGATTGCAATCACCTCCAGCCCCCATGGCATGCGGTTGCAACTTGTACCGCTAGTGCCACTATCGGCTCCGAACTGCAGCGCCCTGGTAGCCACGCGGAGCGCAGGCCCAGCAGCTGATCCGTGGCATTGTGGCATTGTGGGGCAGTGTCTGCTGCTGCTGCGTACTGCCTAAACCACGCGACAACCTTGGCGAATACCGGGGAGCGTGCAAATTCTGTTTCAGTCATGACAAATTCATGTTGCGCCTGATCAGCGAAGTGCTATAGCCTTCGCGGCTTTTGTTTGTCACGCAATGTCGGAAGTTTTAGCATTAGAAGGCAAATCGCCGACTTCAGATTGGAATGATGCATTGGCATATGTTGACGCGCTCAGTGACGCTCAACGTGAGAAGGCGGAAGCTTTGATCAGACACGAGTGCGCAAAAATGCGGTCCGAAGGTCCCAGTGCGGATCATAGCATGCAAAACCTGCCTGACGCTTCGAGATATCTGCTGTTCCAGGTACGTGATCTGTTCAGCATTGCCACCAGCAGCCCGTCCTGTTGCTAAAATCTATCGTCTCCTTTCCTGAATAGTTCTCATGGATAGCGTTATGATCAGCTTTGTAGAACAACACAATCATGAAAGGAGAGATGAGCAGAATTGAGTCTGGTACAAGAAACATGCCGCCTTTGGACACCTCTAGGACAGCCCTGGACACACCTCGCTTACATTCTCAGGGCGATCCTGCAGCTTGGCGGACGTCGGCAGACAACGCTGCCACACAATTAGAGCACCAGTACCACCGGTGCGGTGCAAGACACCCTTTGGGACAAAAAAATCAGTGGTTTTGTGTCGCATTCTCACTGAACATATGGGGTGCTGTACAGAATTGAAAATTTCAAGCTGGGCCTGAAATTCGGACCGGCGGTGTGGAAATCTCACAATGCTAGGACCGACATGCTGGTGGCTGCATCAGAGAAGAGGCTGCGTGATGTAGAGGCAAGAATTACCAAAGTGAATCAGAGGCGAAAGCTGCAGCAGGACCGTGCCCGCTTACAGCTGCAACGTTTGCAAAGCACGTATGCGGAACTTGTGGGCAAAAATTTACAAATCACACTTGCTTGTGATAAGCTAGATGAGGAACTGAGCCAGGCAGCCTCGGCGAGCAATTTACAATGTCACCAAGACCCTGTAGCACCGGGTGACTAGCAGCGACACATCAGATGTTGCCCTTTTCCAATACCAGTGTAAGCATATGCCGTGTTTCGTTCGCATTTGGCGAAGTGGGTATCAATTGAGGTCTTCGTTTCCCATGAAGGGTCCATGAGGCATGGGCAGGCTGCAACGTACTGACGTACCCATAACCCGGTACGGTAAATGGGCACATGCCCGAGTAACGTGAACTTGGCTTCGAATTGGCGCTGAGTCGGCAAATTGTTGTGGTGCCGTTTCAGCAAGGTCGCCAAGTACAAGCCGTGCACGTACTGCTGCCAGCAAGCGCTGACGGTACAGTATCTGTTAATATGATTTTTGTATTTGTAGTACTTACTTGATCTGCAGACCAAGCGACGACAAACAATGGCAAAATCAACGGGAGAATCTTGTGCCATACTTGAAGTTGTCTGTTACCCGCTAATGAGCGCACTGTGCTGTGGCCCTGCTGTGCTATGGCCACAGTGCAGTGATCCTAGCTATCACAGGCATCACCGAGCTGCCCAGAGGTGTCGTGCCGAATATAGTGCAGATTACAAGGATCAATTTGGAGCAGTGTCCTCACTCACGCCATGACATATGTCCCTGCATCGATAAATCATGGGCGCCCCCATTATTTAAACGCTAAACCCCCCGGAAGCGACTATGCATGCAAAGGCCAGGTGAAGTGACCAGGAATTTGAGGTGATGGCTTGTGATATCGGCCCGAAGTGGTGTCCATGTGACATGCCCTCCCTTGCCTTGACATATGTTATCATGTGTGTGCCCTGGCACTCTGTTCATGTAGGTGCGTGCATGTACTTACTAAGGAGACAGAGGCCAGGCATCATCGCAGGTACCACTGCAGGAGGCAAGCGTCTATGCTAGGCTATCCATTGACCATTTCCGTGCATACCCATCAGGGGCAAACGCACTGCATGTGTGCTGTGTGCGTGTGTATATGTGTGTGTGTATATGCATATGCATGAATACATAGCCAAATCCACTAGGCGATTGACAGCTCCAATTTGTAGGACGATGAGTAGCGGCCCCACGCTCTGGTCCGTCACCCGCCAGAGCGGGATGAGCATGTATAGTCACATAGAGAGGGGCTGGCTTCGGCCGTCGGCTGAGACATGCTGAACAGTGTAGCCCGGCGACGGGGGGGGAGGGGGGGGGGGGGGGCAATTTGGACCGGTGTTCAGGGTCCGCCATGCGGCCGCGCTAGTTACGACATGTGCCCACGTAGCGCGAAACTGAATCGACGCCCCTGTAGGCCGTGAGCGGAAGGTCAAGCACACGCATGATTACGAAACTAGGCATCGCATCAGCTAAGCGCTGCCTGACTTGAAAGCAAATCTTGGAACAAGCGTTCATGAGACACAGACAACCGTGCGCACGGGCTAGGTGATTTCCGCGTCAGAGGTGGGTCCGGTTAAAGCAGCGCGCAAAAGACTCCCGAGTCATAAACTGGACACCTATTATCTTAATGGTACGCTTAAACTGGCGCCTGTGGCGACTTCTTGATCAACAGACAATTGTAAGCAGGCACGTTCGCAGGGAAACTGCGCTTCCGCGACCGGTCCCGGATGGCAACTGGAAGAGTACGATACAGACGACCTCATTGGCAAAATATATATGTTTTTCGAAGCGCAGGAGAGCGGTAAACTGCGACCAGATCACAGGATAAAATGGCGAGGGGACTCGTATGTGCATGATGTCACTGAGAGCGGAAGCGACCTCACCGGCGGATGGCACGACGCAGGGGGTGTGATCATCTCGCAGCAGTTGTGATTGCCCATGGTGGGTGTGCGTAGAGTGCCTGTAGATCCTGTGTGTGATTTGCCTGCGCGATCAGGTAAATGCATGGCATTCCTGCAGGCACGCCCAAAACCCCACAATTCGTGTTTTGCGCCTCAATTGCTGTATCTTATTAAAGTCGCTGTGTTGCATGTGCAGATCATCTAAAACTTGTATTTCCTCTGGCATGGGCGGTCACGCAGATTGCATGGGCAATGCTCTCTGGTGTGAGTGTGATGAAGGCCGGCACATTTGAAAGCCAGACTAACTGGCACTGGGGAATTCAAACGCTTGTGCATGGTGTAGAGTTCCTGTTGAAGTGCCATGTAGCGGAGGCTTCATTTGTTGTTCAGGCGTGCCCTTGAAAGAGCTCTGCTCACCTGTAGGTGTTTCTGCGAGCCAGACGCAGTGCGGGACTGGCTTGGAATTTGATTTGGTCAGTGCATGGCAGCATCGAGTTTGAAGTGGGTGGCGTGCAGGTCGGTGATGTGGATGCTGATCATGGAGAGTGCTTGCGAGCAGAGTGTGACCACAGCACACCCCGACCTGTATTGATGGTGACACCAGAGCAGCCAGGATCTGACATGCTTTTCCTTGCTTCAGCTGCTTTCGCAGCGGCCAGCCTGGCCCTGAAGCTCGACGAGAATCGAGCAGACCTGGCGGAGCAGTGCCGGCAGCGTGCATCTGTGCTCTACCGGGAGGCTGTTCAGCATCCTGGAGTTTACAGTGAATCGATCCCTGAATGCCAGAAAACATATAAAAACGACAATTGGGAGCAGTATGCATATTTTGCTGCAGCATGGCAATATGAAGTGTATCATGACGAGGAGCACTTGCAGGTAAGCATGAATACCTGATCGCAAGTCCGCCGTGCAATGGCTTGTCTCTTTTTTTCATCTGTGCTCCTGGATCAAAGATGTTGTCGTCGCTGCTTCGGTGGGATGCTGTTCAGGGTGCATCTTCTCCGACATCTATGGCAATGTCGCCGTTGTCCTGCGTAGACCACATGCCATCGCCACAGCCGATTGCACAATGTCACTTCCACGCAATTCAGATGCTTGCCACCGTGTGCGTCAGCAGCATGTCCGGCCGCTCGTGTTCCCAGCAGCACCTGTGGTCAGTTTTGTTCACAGAGTACAGGGCTGCACTACATGCAGAACGCTAAAGACTGGCAGCAGCGGGCAGCAGGGAAGTCTATGTATCCGGACTACAGCTGGCAGGCTGTTTACTTTGGTGCCACAGCTCTGCTGTGGTCTCATACGCTTGATCCATGCTTCGGTGACAAACTTGCTTTCTTCGCTGATAGTCACATGAACTCTGAAAATGGCATCAATCAGACACCTTGCGGGATGACGTTTGTGTGCGAGTGGGGCTCATGCAGGCATGCAGCTGGTGCTGCAGCAATTATGGCATTGTATGCCAAGGGCTTGCTCAAGGTCAATGCTGAGGACCCGAGAGCTGTGAGTGCTCTCGACTTTGCACAGCGTCAGGTATGGTGCCCTGCTTTCTTGAAGCAGCCATGTTGCTTGATCATCATCATATGAGTTGCAGCAGTGACCGCAATCTAGTCCGAGCTGTGACATTGTTGCTTCATGGTAGGCATGTGTATAGTCTTGCGCACTGACAAAAAGCATCCTCGATCTCTGCTGTTGCTTCGCAGATTTGCTACATCCTTGGAGCATCTGGGCACTCCTGGGTGATAGGGTATGGGAACAAGCCACCCAAGAGGCCACACCACCGGGACTCATCTTTGCACATGCACCAGTCAGGAGATTGGCAGGCCTGGAATACGAATGACGTCAACCCAAATGCTCTTGTGGGTGCCTTATGTGGTGGTCCACTAGTTGATGGATCCTGGAAAGATAATCGCGAAGACTACAAAGGGAATGAGGTTGCTCTGGACTACAATGCAGCGTTGTTGCTTGGTACAGTGATGTGTCTGTAATCCCACCCGTGTGTTTGCAAACTTCTTGCTAGCTTTAGTAGCAAGTCAGGACGTGCTTGCATAGTTTCAGGGCCATATGTTTGAATTGTGCCTGGCTGCAAAGAGACTCGTGTTGACTACGATTGGGCAATGCCACTTGAGTCCGGCACTGTGACAGTGCTTGGCCATTAAAGCAAATGTTTCCTGTCCAGCTTGACACATGCGCACACGCAAGCATGATGTATGATCCTGGTAGGGTTGTGTGAATGACATGTGGTGTTTGCCGACATCTTTGACCGAGTAGCAATTGACATGCATGCTTCGATTCATTGGCCATGTGAGAACCCTTCCAACTCAGCTTTTGCGGGTATAACCCGCTGGTGCCATGCCACTTTGAACACTTATGCATCATGATATGATATCATTCGCTGCAGCAGCACTGCACACACTATCGCCAATTCTGCGATGCACTCTGTATCTTTCCAGCCATCTACAACTTCGCACTGTATCTGGGCATCACAGCTCCATAGTCATCACCACAGCTCAAGTTTGGATTGTAACTCACCCAATTACCCGCCACCTCATGTGACTGAATAAGTTCCCTATCACAACAATGTTGAAAAGCGACATGCAATGGAAGTATAAATCTTGAGCAACGTTTTTCCCATGTACGACACTGTATTAGACTACACGAAAGATATGAACTTGAAGAATTTTACATTGATCGACGAGACATGAAATCAATCCATGCTGCTGTTCAAATCTTCACACCGACGCACCAACACACACATAGACAAGGAAGATGCCACACCACCATCGTCACATCAGAAACATACTGAAATAGAAAACAATCATCAACTGTCCACCTGGCCACACAGCCTACACCAGAACAGCAGCCTTTGCCTGCTGGAAGCTGGAGATCTTCTGCATGCGATCACCATGTGCAGCGTGGCGCTGCAACGTTGTCGCCATCAGATAATCATCACTCGACTGGGGGAAATCACCACGGAAGTGCAAACCACGGGACTCTTGGCGGCGCAAAGCGCTCTCCAGCACCATCTGGGCACACTGAAGCAGATTGCGCAGTTCAAGGACATCTCGATTTGGACCATAGATGCTGGCAAATGCGTTCACCTCACCTTCGAGCACAGCAACTTGCTGGAGCCCACTGAATAGCCCGTCAGCACTGCGTTCAATGCCAGCATACTTCCACATAATGCTCTGCAGTGAAGCACGGAGGCGGCCACACCACTCCAAAGCACGCCATGTGACAGGACTACCAGCACAAACCAGACTCTGATCAGCAACCATGGCCACCTCATCTGTGCAGAAGGCCTGAACATGCTCTGCATGAGAGACAGATGGCTGCACAGCACGAGCACCGAAAACCAGGCCCTCCAGCAGAGAATTGGAAGCCAAGCGATTGGAGCCATGCAATCCAGTGTGTGTTACTTCGCCGCATGCGAACAGACCTGAAATTCCAGTCAGCCCGTCCAGGTCGGTCTGGACACCACCACACAGGTAGTGCTGGGCTGGAAGCACAGGAATCGGCTGCGTTGTGATGTCAATGCCTTGTTCAGCGCACTTGGCAGCAATGGCTGGAAAATGCTCCAGGATGCTGTCTGAGTCCACATGCGATATATCAAGCCACACATGGGGATCACCATGGGTGATCATCTGATCCTGTATAGCGCGGGCAACTACATCACGGGGGGCGAGCTCCAAGCGATCGTCGTAACTCTGCATGAAACGCTCACCGGCAAAGTTGTACAGGCGTCCACCTTCACCACGCACAGCTTCTGAAATCAGCGAAGTGCGCCCATCAGCACCAGGTTCATAGAGCGCTGTAGGGTGGAACTGCACGAACTCCATGTTGGCAATCTCTGCCCCCGCTCGCCAGGCGGCAGCAATACCGTCGCCAGTCGAGACAGCGGGATTTGTTGTGGATGGATAGAGCTGCCCAGCACCACCACTTGCTAGCATAGTGGAATACGCCACAAAGCGCTTCACCCCGCCAGTGCTGCAGTTCAGGGCATCGATGCCGAAGCAATGGGGCGTCCCCTTGACATCAGAAACACACAGATCCATACACATATGTCCTTCGAACACATCAATGCGGGGGTGATTCATGGTGGCATCCACCAGCGTGCGAGATATCTCAGCACCGGTTGTATCAGCGGCGTGGACAATGCGGCGAGCGGAATGGCCACCCTCCTTCGTCAGATGCAGTGTACCATTGCCGGTCTGCGTGAAAGCAGCGCCCATGGCAACGAGGTCCAGTACACAGTCAGGTCCTTCAGTGCAGACAACTTCCACGGCCCTGCAAAGCAATGTGGCGATCAACCTCATGAAGCCACAATTTTCAAGTGCAAAAACGATGTACGCTGCAAGCACAGGCCTTCTTCCAGTATCAGAGGTGCACACCGTGCATCATTCAGGAAGTTTCCTGCCACAATGGTGTCATGCACATGATCTTCAACCGAATCCAAAGGATCCAGGACTGCGCACACGCCTCCCTGAGCGTAGACTGTGCATCCTTCTGAGATTGATTCTTTGGTGATGACCGCCACACTCCCATACTCTGCCACCTTAAGGGCATATGTCAAGCCAGCAATCCCTGACCCGACGACGAGGAAATCGTAATTGACGGCTTGCTTAGCATTCACGTTGTCATCTGGCGTCGCAGCGCGCAGATTGTAAGATTCATAAGGAGACGCCGTGTCAGACAGGAAGCATCGCGCCTGGATCACACGGCTTATGGAGGCAGCACGATGCGCAGGGACTGCATGGCGAGCAAAGCCTGTACATGCAAATCAACGAACTAATGAGTGCTTTCTCACTGCAGCGGGGCCAAGAAAATGCGTCGAGCATCCAACTTGACACGACATGTGGTATGCGCAGAAGCATCAGATACTGCGTACCCGCCACGACCCGGCCTGGCATCGACTTTGGCGCCCCGACTGAAAACATAGTGGATGATGAAATCATTGTTTGTAATTGTAACTCTGAAAATAAACGCGGAAAATCTGCTACCGCGAGTCTTGAAGAATAGCACCGGGCACAACTGGCACGATGGAACTAGAGATCGATCCGACTCCTCTCTGATTTGGAGGGCAGGAAAAACGCCTAGCGTAATGTCACCAGAATGGCGTACTTCTTGTTGAACACCCAAGACCTCTTCGCACCCACCTGCACATCGAGAGGGCATGTGGAAGCACAAAGCCCGAACCAGAGACATAGGCAGGCAGAGGCGTAAGAGAAACCAGAGTTACAGGACTCTGAGAGTTCACAGTGCAGTTTGCTGCTGGGTTCATTCACAGGTCGTCGAGACGGAGGCAACACGAAGCCGATGCGAAAGGAGCTATTGCAAGAGCGAGGCGCATGTCACCCTCATCGATCAGCGTACCATCGTTATTGCCTTGACTCAAAAATTATGATAAGCCTGACAGGAAGAATGTAGGCGACGCAATTTGATTGAGGTCGTCGAGCTGACAAACACTGCGATGTGATCACCAGTGTCAATGTCTGGGTATGATTGTGAGTAACTCTGCACATATTGCGCTGGAGCAAACCAAGAGACCTACCTTGAACTGAATCTCGCGCTTCTTCGACGGACGCTCAGCTGCTCCATGAAGGGTCTTTTACAGCGACACATGCATGCGTACAGATCAACAGCATGACAGCACGACCCCTCTGCACTTGTGGCAGACACGAGCACACGGCATCTTGTGAATCCGAACGCATCGACACAATTCCTCGGCTCGGAATTGTGGCACCAGATAGAACGCCAGCGTGCAGACAAATACAGCTTCGGCCAACCGCTTCTCATGTCTCCAAAACTACCTGTACATTGCCGTGTGAGGAGACTGTGCAGGTGAGCACAGTGCACGTAGCACGTTCCACTCGGACAGATTCTGCGGTGCTGCCTGCCTCCGTGACTTTGCCCTGGCCACATGCTTCATTCGAGCTTCCGCAGGTCGCCGGACGCAAAGCGCCCGCAAATGCATTAGGTGATCTGCTGCTGGTCTTCCGACGCCCACGACCCGGAAACCTCGAGACTTCTGTTGCTCCACAATTGAATTCAGTCCTCTAGGGAATTGAATGGTAGATTGCGCTCCGGCGCCGCGGCCTGCTGACGTCTCCACACATGTATAAGTCTGGATAGCGAGGACTACCAGGCGTTCTCTCAGCCCAACCTTGTGCCACCACACATGCATGGCGGTGCCACCAGGCCGACTTGAGTGTAAAGTAAAGTAAATCTGAATTTACTGAGCCGTGTAACAATGACAAAGCTAGAGAGGCAGGTAGCACCGCAGGGCACAATCACACCCATGCCACCACCAGCACGTAACACAGACCAGCACCCCTATACCGTCGCACACGCCAGCACCCACCCCCGGCAACAGCCATACAAACATATAGGCGCCGCGACTGGGCGCAGTGTTCGGTTTCGACATGGGTTGGCATCTCCTGTCATGCATGCACTGGGGGCGTCGGCGTGCTTGTTCGTTGCCCTGGCGGTGCTACCGGCCACTCCGACTTTTTCCTTGTAACACATAGTGCTAACACCCACAACCAAACACGCACACCCACAGGTAGTCGCTGCGTACGCCCCCGGCCTTGTCCGCTTTGTGGCGGCGGTGGCCATGGCCTGCCATCCGCCTTGGATGACAGACCTGGCACTCGGCGTGCCGCGCTTTGACGCTGCAGCATGCCCTTGCCATGCTTTTGCGTGTGGCCCGCCGTCAGGGCGCGACCGGGGGGGTCTGGGCGGGCCGGGCTAGGGACTGGGGATTGGGGGTCTGGGTTTGTGGGTGGGCGGGGTGGTGTGCGGGTGCTTGGCGGGGTGGGGTTTGCTGGGGGAGGCTGGGGCCGCTCCGGGGGGGTTGTTGATGGTGTATCGGTGTGTTGGGATTTGCTGCCTCGGCTGCGTGTGCTTTCGGGGCTGTGGAGCAGGGCTGGTGATCACTCGCTCGAGCGGGGTGCGAGTGTGGGTGGGCGTGCGGGTGTGGTTGTGGGTGTGGGTTGTGGGGGCTTGTGTGTGGCTGTGTGGCTGTGGCCAGCGCAGGTGCTGACGTTGCGTGGGTGTGCTGATGTGTGCTGCGCGTGGCTGGTTGCGTGGGTGTGCAGTTCCTCTGGTTGTTGCTCGCGGTTCTACCTGCCTTGCTTGCTTTGTCCTTGTAACACACACACACCCACACCCACACGCACCCCCACCCCACGGCTCCGCACCATCGCCCTTGAGGCACACGCAGCCCAACTGGCAGAACCAACCACACTTTGGTCCAATGGGTTGAGGACGGTATAAAAGCTAGCCCCTCCGTTTCAGGAGGTCGCGGGCTCGATTCTGCCTGCGCTTTGGGGAATCGAAACAGCCATACGTGACCACCTCGCTTAGCACAGGAGGAGGCCCTGTGAGTTACATACGTCCGTCTGAGGGGAGTTTCCAGGTGGTTTATCCCTTCGGCATATGTGGTCCCGTTAACTCGGAGTTGTCAATGTCCAATAGGATACGGCTCGGTAAATTCAGATTCACTTTACTTTACACAAAGCCAGCCACAACAAACCCGGGAACGCCCCAACCTCCCCCAGCGAAAACCACCCCGACCCTCACCATGGCCCGTGCAGGCCCCCACACCAGTGTTCTACACGCAACTTTTTTTCGGAGGGAATCCCGCTGGATTCAATCAAAATCGAACGGCGCCGTTCGGATTGTGCCGCTGAGGGACAGGTTCCAGCGGGCTGCGCTCGCAATTGTTGGCGCTGGCAGCCCGCTTTCAGCGGCGAATCCCGTCGGTGTTTCAAATCCTGGCAACATATCTCAGCGGGAAAGCCTGTGGGTTCTAGAGCACTGGGCCACACCCACCCCTCCCCCGTTACTAAGGTAGTACGTACCCGCCGGCGTGTACCCAGACCCGCGGACTTCAGCGCACGCCCGGGCCTCAAATCTTAACGTTAGGGTACCCTCCCTCCCCACACCCCCCTGCCGAGTTGAGTGTCGCACATGATGTGCTGAGACAGATGCGGCGTAGCCGTGACCATGCACAACGTGATAGTTCCATGTGTTACAAGGACAAAGCAAGCAAGGCAGGTAGCACCGCGAGCAACAACTAGAGGAACCCACACCACGCAACGAGCCGCACGTAACGAGCCACCCGCAGCACACACCAACATACCCACGCAACGGCAGCACCCGCGCCGGCCACAGCCACACAGCTGTTGTAATGGCCAAATCTGTCTGCTCAGAAGCACACATATTCCAGATATGCAGGCACCAACTGTGGATATGTGTGTATGTATCTCAGGCTAGTGCCTTGCAAACTTGAGCCAGGCGAAAGTATACCAAAGAATACCTCAGCATTCCAGCCTGTACCATGTCACAGCTGTGCACATGAGCTGCATGCATACAGCTACATGTGCGTAATTCCAAATGCCCATAAGTGCCACTAGCATTCCTCAACATGTATAATCTCGCATACCAATCCCATGTATCATGCCACCTTATGCCACAGCCTTTTGGCAGTGCGAAGTGCCAGCTCAGTACATGACACGTCATGCATGCGGCGCATGCATACCCCTGGTCTGCGCTTGCGCAAGCCAAGGGTGCAGCGTCAAAGACCATGCCGGCCAATCTACGTCTGCGTATCCATGCAGCACGATCTTGCTGCATTGGATTGACGGAGGATGATACATGCCAAATCCCAGTGCCCGCAGAAGATCGCCAGATCTCGCGGGATGCTGCACCCTGATCCGCACAGAGATCAACGAGCAGCGCGATTCCACAGTTCCACAGAGCTATCAGTAGCGAGGACAGCACAAAGCAGGGATGGGCCTGGGCACATATATTCCAAGTGTTTTGCTGTGATCGACACAATTACCTTTGGTCGATTGGGGCGCTTCTGTTCCAGTCATTCCATCTGTGCTGCATTGTTACCCCTGTCTTTCTCTCCTGTCGTTTCTGTACGCTCGCTAGGGTGCCCAGCTCCCTGCGCTACCCGATCACTCAACAACAGCCACACAGCCACACAACCACATACATCCCCAAACACACACAAGCCGCCCACCCCATACCCCATACCCACAAGCACACCCACACGCCCACCCCCAGCCAAACCCCGCGAACCAGCCAGGCGCAAGAGCCCCGACAGCACATGCAGCCAAGGCTGCCGAACAAAGAAGCAGCGAGACCCCGACAACAACCCCCCCCCCCCCCCTCCTCCCCAACACAACCCACCCCGCCCGGCCCCCGCACACCACCCAGCGCACCCGCAAACCCACACCCGCAACCCCCAACGTGACAGTTCCATGAGGAGGACTGCAGGTATAGTGATCGATGGGTAGTACCAGCCTGCCCTCATGAGGGCTTGTTGAGCCCATGGGCATTTTTCGAGCTGATACTTTTCATTAATATTTCGTTGCAAAACTTAGATTTTGTATTTACGCCGCGTATCGTCGAGCTATGGGTGCGGGGACCTCCGTGCAGACGCAATTACATCGTTCGGTCTTTCGATTCTGCGGCTGCTAGCCGCTGCGTGATAGTGTTCTGTGGTCTCGGCTGCAGCTGAATCTAGCCGTTGTAATTTTTGCTGTCATTGGATAGGTGTTTTGTGCATGGCTGTGCCCTGTTTGACGTTGCCACATAGTTTCTCCTTCTTCATGTGACTAGCATCATTCAGTGACCTGTCTATCCAGATAGTTCCAAGGTAAGTCGCCATGCATTGTATTGCCCGGCCAGCGATGAACGGCCACGTGCGCAGGACATGTCCATGTCACGCACCGGGGCACAGGCAACCTGACAAGTGGTACTGCGCGGAATGAAGTTACAAATGTACAGAAGATATTCCAGAACTACGGTGTTGTTAAGCTATAAATCGGACGTTTTGAATGCCGTAAGCCTTCGAATTGAATTGACTTGGGATAACACAAAAACAGGATCAGCTATCTGACCCACCGAAAATGTGCTCATCCACAGATTCCCCACACTTCCGCAAGTCACAGCTCCACAATTTCATTGATCACCAAATTTCCCGCGTCCGCAACCTGCATCCACATGTGTGACTGCAGTCATGCGTTTGGTACTGGAATGGAGCCACAGCTATTCTACGGCTCCAGGAGACGTGGTCGTCAACTCATCGAAGGACTCCCAGACAGGGTGTCATTATCACATTGAACAGCCGGAGGGCGACCGAGAGCCCATGCCCAGTCATACACACAGTTCTTGCAACCCGGTCATGTCTCGAGAGGGCATTCTTCAAGGCTAAGTGCATGGCTTCGCACACACATGTGGTAAAGCAGGGTTGCTACCAAAGAATATGTGTGTATATGTCGTTACAAAGGACAGAGGCCGGGCGCCGAGCCGTTGCTAGGAACCCACTCACAAATCCACTCGCTAAGTCATGGCACTAAGCCGCGCACGAGCGCGTACCATTGCCCTGCCGGTAATTCCAGCCAAGGATTGAAGCCACGCACGGAGCACATAAGCATTCCCTTTGCACAAAGCCACACTCAACCGGCGCAGAGCATTCGTAAAAAACAACCCATAGTTCACTGTACCACACCGAGACGCAACCTCCGCCAGCCGATTCGAGTGATCCATAGCAGGCTGTCCCAAGCGATCATGCGTCTCCTGCGGCAACGGCACAAAACTATATGCATCAGGGTCGTTCAAACGATAAGCATTGCGGTTCTGCACGTCCCGCACCACCGCAGCGCCCCCGTCCTCCCGAGCCGCCCGGCCGCAGCAGGCATCAGCACAGGGTTCACAATCGACACATCCCCTATGCAGAAAGGGTCAGCCGGCGGCATAAACATGATTTCCCCCATTTTGTCTCGGGCCAGCGTCCGGAGCACCTCCTCCAGCCCCTCTGCCCGCGCGGCGGCGGCCTGCGCCCCAGGCCCTGCCGCACCCTAGCCACCTCCTGTCGCCGCCAGCACCGGCGCCGCAGCCTGCGCAGCGTCCGGCGCGGGTCGCCCTACATGGGCGCTGTGTCCAGCACTGGGATTGGCGGCCTGACCAGGTCTTGGCGCCGGCGCCGCAGCCGCACGCGCGGCCGGCGGCGGCGGCGGGGCCGCCGGTGTCGGCTCCGCGAGCGAATTCGCTGCGCGCCAAGGGCCTGCGACTGGGGGGGAAGGCTGTGGCGGGTCAGGGGAGGGGCGGGCCTGGTGGGCCAGCACTGACCTGCCATGGAGCGTCTGCACGCCGCGCGCGGACGAACGCCGATGTGCGCGGGATGCGCGTGGATGCCACACATGCGTGGGACCCTAGCGCCATTGTTTTTCGACGATATTGTGGCGCGAAGTCCAGGTCCCCGACATGTGTGGGCAATTCATCGCGTGGTCAAGATCATGCAGCTGTATGAACACGCCACATTCGCAGCGCGAGCCGACGGCATTGGGAGGGGGCCGGAGACATGCAATATGCGTGTATGTATGTAGTCTATTTACGTATGTAATCATGCGCAGTCGCGTAATCTTCCCTTGAGATCTATCCTGCTTGCCTATCGAGCACTTTGCTTTCTTGAATCTTCACTCAAGATCGCTCCTAACCCAATACACATGGCTGGCTTAGCCATATCTATCGGGACGAAGATAACTTCGACAGTGAACAGGACCAAGATGCATGCAATACAAGCATTTTACGCCCGCATACCGAGACTGGGCATGCGCCATGGCATTCGCAACCAGTACCATGACCGCCCTGGCGGAGCTGCACACTACTCTGAATCATGGCCACTGATACACATGCATATGCAATTTTGGACTCAGCGCTTTTGAAAACGGTAGCAGGATCAGGCCTGTGGTCGTCGCATTCATCAGTAAACGTCAGAGCGATGGCTGAGGGTTCTGGCTTGGTCACAATGCGAATGGTTCTGGAGAATCCCATGCACATGCTCTCCACACTGCCGTGTATGCACAGACATAGAGCTGGTGAGTGTACGCTTGAGACCAGCAGCACCTGTGGTCCGCAATTCACTCTTTCGTGCAGGGCTTGGTAAAAACTTCGCTGTGCAGAGTCTCAAACAACATTACCATATCGCAAGCCATTTTCTGACTGCTGGTGCTTCCTCACATTCCCCATGCCTGGCACACGCTTGCCACATCATGCTGTGAGCAACCACATGTCGCTACAAGATGCCCCCGCCAGATTTGATGCCGCAACCCCAGCCCCAGCGCGTCCCTTGCAATGAACATCCAGCTCCAGGCCAGCAAGCACCACGCCACTACCAGTGCGTGCACTCCTGACCTGCCATGTTGGCACGAATCTGCAGTTCAGGAGCAGCTCTGGAACGCAGGCATTTTCCTACACCACACAATCTCATGGATTGCAGCTTCGATCCCCCATACATCTCGCGCATAGACATACGTTTCCGGCATCATCGCTTGCAGATGGCGGCAAATGAAGGTGGGTACTGATCGAGCTTGCACACATGCTAGTACTGCAACATACTAGGCTGACAGTGGGTAGCGGATCAGCCGAAAGTGTCTATAGTCGCACAAGCTCTCAAGACTCTTGAACGTAGAGGAGACAGGTGCACAAGTGCTGCCGCGGCTACATCAGCGGGCGGGAGCGAAGGTCACACTGCAGGGGCCAAACCCAATCCGCTGTGAGCCATTATCGCAGACCGCATGCATGGACACGGTGTCTCCGTCTTCAATCCAGCTCCGCTTCCAAGAGCCTCCCAGCCACAATGGCTCCCGGCCATTCTTAGTCAGCTCCAGCAGGCAGCCCTGTGTGCCAGGCCCTGCAGAGCTGATTGTTCCAGAGGCAATCACGTCTCCAGCTCGGATGTTGCAGCCCCCCGCGGTGTGATGGGCCAGCATCTGCATGCATCAAATCTTTGGCCGGCTCGCGCTTATCTACACAACCAATTGCTTGTGGCAGGTGGGCATAGGGGTGGTACACCTGTGGAAATGTCCAGTAAAGATCACGGAAGCTGGCCTCACACACTGAAAAGGCCTGAGGGACGTCCCCCGGCTGAATGGTCACACCCATGCGCAGGTCAAACGTCCGCCGACAGCCATCACACTCGGAGAGGTATGGTAGCGGCGCGGGGATCTGCTCCGGTGCATCACATAGGAACGGCTCTACGGCCTCATGTTGCACAATCCACGGCGACAGTACGGTGCCCTGCACGGCAACCCAGCCATCTGCACAATGCAGCTTTGTATCCCCTGTGGGGCAGCGGCAGTACCTAGAGCCAGCGCGAGAACGTACAAAATTCTTGCCATTGAATGGCCCCAGTGGAACGTACCTGCACATAAGTACGCTTTCACACCTGCCTGGCAGCCGCTGCCAATCACAAAGCAAGAGGCAAGTCGCAGGGCGCCGATCCGCACTCCCACTTCTGAATGTCGCGTGCAGAGCAGTCGTTCATGAGGCAGTATCCAAAGATGTGCTGATCCGAGTCTGCCACGGGAACCGGTTGCCCAACTTGCGTGCTCTTCCCTAATACACATGCCTGCAAACACTGCATCTCGCTCGCCGCCAGCCAATGAGTTGTTTTTGTATGGGGCCTTCTGCGGCGTGAACAGTGAAAGTATGCCAGCATCCAGGGGCAGATGTCGGCGCAAGTCGCCACCAAAAACTAACGAGCACGCCTTCGCAAGTATGCCATCACACTGGATGAAGCCCACGCTGCCCGTTGTACAGGCTTGGGCACCAACAGACAATCTGCCGCACGCATGAAGTGCGATGAGGTGACGATGACATGCCCCCCTGCCGATCCGCCCCGCCCCCCCTTCCCCAGAGCAATACCTGTGATTGTCCAGCCTCCCGCTTGCTTCGCCAGACGAAGTAGCGTTAATATCAGAAAGGGAGGAGAAGGAACATTGATGAGCGGTATTTGCTCACAGCAGTCCTGGTAGACGACACCTATGTGAATGACTGATATGAGGGCAGGGCATGAGCTAACGCACCAGCTCGAGCTCAAAGTCAAGTGCCTTGGACGGCAGAAATTGTGGCCCTTCTGGAGTGCTGATCTGGCCCCTGCAAATTGTCAATCGTGCGCATTGCGAATGATCCTGTACGTGGTGGTGCACCACATCTTGGTCTGCCGCACCTGGGCCGATGCAGCACGCCTCCTGACACAACAATAGATGATGCCCTGCCGTGGTACCCAATGGGCATGTGCAGCCTGCAGACGAGGGGAACATACTGGGGTACAGGCGGCACGTCAGCACAAGTGTGAGAACAGCTGCGCATGCACACCAGTTGGGGCTGAGAGCATTGTCTATTCCGCGAAACATCGCCCCGACATTTGAGGCATGCTCTTTGGAGCAGTAAAAGTCCGTGTAATCGCCAATGTGCACTGGCAGCAAAAGAGTCACCTGATCCTGCATGGCTTGTATGCTGTGACAGGATGCGGTTGTAGCCGTGGCAGCATACAGATGGAGCATGGAGATCAACAGACCATGGGTATGAGGCGAATGACCGAGTCCGCTCTCTCCTGTCCTGATATTGGATTGTGGTTTCGTATTGCAGCTTGTAGTGCCTTCCGCACGGAAGCCCACTGGGCTTTCCCCAGCTCAAGAAAGCGATTCAGTGTTCCCTGCACGGCACAACGAATCACAGTGCTGCACCGAAACCGAGCAACTGATCCCACGCTCAAACTTTGTACTCCAAGATCAGTACCTCCATCAGGGCCTCTTTGACTAAATACCCGAACTCTTCACCGAATCCCTTTTTGTCGTGCCAGCTCTGAGCCCATTCATATATGTCCAGGACATGGTCGCCGATCGCAACGCAAATCCTTCCCTGCGTCTGTTCATTCTTGTACACCCCCCATGGCAAGTTGTCGGTCGTGAAGTCTGAACCCTCGGGGATGATAGATTCGATCCACGGGCTCATCTTGAAAACGTGAAAGGAAGCTGAGGATCGTTCACCACTTCATGATGGGGTCAGGATGAATTATGCCCTTACGATTTCGTACTATAACTGGTTGTGTCAGCAGGCACAGTCCGAATTCACCCCGATGATACTGTGACCTCCGGGACTGCTACGATGTTATAAACGTTCAGTGTGTATCTAATTCACAGGTGAAAGGCCACCAACTGGCTGCGATGCTGCAGCCATCGGTGTGCATTTGATGATCTTTCTTGTGCCACTCGGCCGATCTTGGGTCTCTTCGACGTCGTTGAAGCCTCACAAAAGCTCCGGTACTGCCTCAAACTCCGATCGGCAGACCATGCTTCGGTATACTCTGCTCAATTTACAACGCAGATTCCGCGCCGGACTTGCTGACGCCGCAACGCGGTGTCAACATGCTTGAGCAAGGGTGTAGTTTTGTTCGCAAACGACATTCTTGAACGACGTTACCAACCTGGGACGATCGGAATCTGCCTTCCGACTGTGACAACGATTGTTGTTGGCATCATGTCATACCCACCATGGACATCGTGCCATTGTCTTGCCGTGCATGGACATACCCTCAACGCCCTCGCACGATGATGTGTAATATACAAAAGCAGTGGGTGTGTGATGGAACCAAGGTCTCTGGCTGTTGTGACTGCGATTGGCCAGGGCGAGGGTGTGGCATCCAATCATGGTGAAGCACAGTGAATCAGGAATTGCTCAGCCATGTCTCAGCGGACCTTGACAACAACAAACATTCGGGTCCACGTATGTACAAGGTGTGAAAGGTGTGACCCAGCTAAAAGATCCCGTTCAGACAATCATACGCAACTCATAGGGCCTCCTCTTTTGCCAAGCGTGGCGGGCGTACACGGCTGGATGGAGTACCCAAAGCGCACGCCGATTCAAACCCATGATGTACCGAAAGAAGGAATAGCAGTTACATGCCGTCCTCGGTCCATAGGACGGCATGATGGTGATGCCCAATGCAGTCTTTGGTTTTAATGATCAGACTCCGTCAGGGGCGGGCCGGCATGTGCGTGTGTGGTGCAAGGACCAAGTCAGGGAGGCAAAAAGCACAGCAAATACAGCGCGTAGTTTCAAGAACAAGACCAACACAGCACACTCAAGGCGCAGCAAGCAGCCGCCGATCGCCAACACCATGCACATCAGCCCGCGCCGCGCAAAAGCGAGAACACTCACCACCACACCCGTGTGCGAATGCATCAGCACGCCCACGATCCGCCGGCCCACATCCCAGAGACCCCCTCGAAAGCAGGAGGGCCTGGCACGCTTGCTGACCCCTCGAAGTTGTGATCGATGCCGCCGGACGCTGCCAGCTGCCCAGCATCCGCGAGGCCCATGTCCACCTGCCTGACTTGCTGCACCTCATCCTGGTGTACAGGACAGCCCGGGGATCATACGGTAGCAGAGGCATTGTTCACATGTGTGAACTGAGGCAACACATGTGCAAGAAAATTATGCTGTACAAAGCAGTGGGCCTACACCAGCTGCATGCTCTTCAAGACGGTGCCGTGGCGAACTAGAGGCATCACAACTGCTATCATGGGAACGTGGGCTGGGCTGCATGCAGCCTTCATGGCCTCCACAGGATGGAGGTCGACGACGCGGCAGGCTGCACCCACTCGCCCCACCTGTCGCTAGCTGCCGCCAGCACCCGCGAGCGACCAGACCGCTCTAGCCCAGATCGATGCCGAACAGTTCGAGGCCATCCTTTAGTCCCTAAAAAGAGATTCCGCAGCAGGCCAAAGCGCGTGGACGTTCGAACACACTCGCATCGTGACGTGCACAATGAGCGCACGGGGGACGCCATGCTGAACTACACCAACCTGATGGTAGCGGAGAGGCTGCCATACTCAGATCACCTTCTCGCGTCTCTCCTCATTGCCTTGTAGACGCCGGCGGGGGAGGGGATGCGGCCTATCACGATCAGTGAGGCAGTCGTCCGCTTGGTCAGCATCTGCGCACTGGCGTGTGTGCCGGATGCGGGTGCCCTCTCCACCCTGGGCCCGTATCAGATTGGTGCGGGCATCCAGGGTGCAGCCGGGGTCCTTCGCCATGCCAGACATCGCAGACCCCAACGCTGGGACGTTATCTACAGGCCAGTATACCTATAGGGTGCCTTCAGCGTGATATCCCGGTCGCGATGGAGGAGCAGCTCATCGTGCCACGCCCGGAGCTCCTCATGTACTTCCTCATTGTGTACGGGTAGGGCAGCCCGGTGCTCGCTCACCGTTTGAACGGCATCAGCGCTGAGCTGCGCAGCGAGACGTGCGGGCAACACGGCGACTTCCTGGACGCTCTTAAGATTGCTTGCACTCGCCTATCTCCCTACCCTGAAACATGCACAGCCACTTCCCCCCGAGGCCCACTCACTCCCTGCCGTGACGATACATACCACAGTCAACGTATAGATCGTCGGCCTCCGTCCCAAAAACGCGGAAAACGGCGAAATTGTTTGTTTGACCCAACCCGCGGACAGCTGTCACCAGGATATGGGATGGTCACGATTGCGCAGTGTCCCAGACTTCTTGTCGCTGGCACGACGAATTGCAAAACAATTAATCTTGTTACATGCTTGCCACTATTGGTACGATAACGGTGCAAAAGGGACCGAGCTGCAAAACATCGTACTTGATCATGCTGTGGCCCTGCCAGGTGGCCTCAGAAAACAAACGGTACATAACCTATCCGACATAGGACCCGTCAACACCAGACTGACAGGCATAATCACGCCGTAGTGATGAGGGGCCAAAGATACGAAGGCGTGTGTCCCGTTTGGCAAAGCATGCTGCTGACAAATTGCTGAAAAAACTAATGCTGTCTTTCTCTCTTGGCACCGGAACATCGGCGCAGAATAGGAAAGCACATGATTGTTGCAACTTGTTCCTGATGAGCACATAACAATTTCGTTCCGTTTACAACGGCATGTACAGGGCGGCTGCGGCAAATGCTCACGCGACATCCATATATAATCCTGCAGCCGCTCCCGCATGCCCCGGCGATGCCGCAATGCTTGATGTGCAGGCTCCCAAAGCCTCCCCCAATGCGCTCCCCACGTGAGGCAGTATGCCACACTCCCAGGCAGGAGCCCAGCTCAAATCCTCTGCTGCCGTTGCCACGAAGTGCCTGCTCTATCTCAGCGCCCAGGCTCCCTCCCCCCTCACGGATGCCTCCTTCATTGTCCGAAGGCGCCACACTGGGTTCCCCAGAGTCATGCCCCGCCACACCAGCAGCATCACAACCCCGATCTCCGCCCCCAGGCCCACACCCGCCTTGCGGATAGCAGCACGAGCTGCAACATTCGGCCCCCTCGCCGGGCGCTCCCTCGATAGGTGTCACCTCGCAGAGCCGCTCAGCGGGCCGACATTCTTACTGTCTAACCGGGTGCATCAGTGAACACGGACGTGTGCGTCACTCATCCGTTGGTCGCCTCAAATGCCAGCGCCACAGCGCAGTGCGATAGCGCCTCGGTGATGGCTGCTGACCAGAGCAAGCGCGACAAGTAAGGTCAAACCGAGACGGGCGCCTTTACCATGGTTCCACATCCGCATGAAATGTACAGACTCATTGGCCCAGCTGCTTTTGTGTCCCTCCACAGGCTTTCTGGCGTGGCTGCAGGGTGTTCCGCCGCCTCAAGATGTCTATTTCTTGAGAAAGCAATACGCAATCTTTCCACAACGCTCTGCCATGCGATCGCTCGCCAAGTTGTCGCCGCTCCCCCGCCGTCTACACACAATCTATCTGGGCAGGACTCACGGTCCCATCTGACAATTAATCCCTTGCCGATCACAAACGCCATCTGGCCTCAGCGGCGCGGCGGCCCTCTTTGTGTGCTGTTCTCCGTCAGGTTCCATCATCTGGCTATTTAGCTCGGCCCGTCACGGGATGTGATGGGTGGCTGCGTTGCTTGGCTTGGGGGCGTTGTGCCAGGGCCGCCTCGGCTGCAGCTGTTGTCGGTGCATTTGCGCGTGGGTGTGGGTGCACGGTATTTGGCTTTTGCCAGGTGCATGAGGCTGCATGGTGGTAGTGCTGGGCCGCCGCTTATTCTACGTGACACGCTTGCATTCGGATTGGTTGTGCGGTTGCTTCCTTTGTTTTTAGATTACGCATTGTTCCTGCCGTGTTGCTCTGGCTCGCGGGGCTGATCTGATCGGACGCGGGAGTGGAGGCGGGGACGGCTGCAGAAGGGGGAGTGGGTTGGGGTCTGGGGCCTTGGGGGGGGGGGGGGGGGGGACTCGCGCGTTCGACCGGCGACGGCCAGGCTGCCACTCTGGGCCGCCGCGGTCGTTTTGTGTGCAGCGGGGGGTTGGGTGTGTTTGGGGCTGGAGCGGGGGCGGGTGCGTGGGTGTGGTGTGTGGGTGTATGTTCGGTGGGTTCTATCATGCTGTGGTTGTGCTCTGTGTACGGTTGCATGCTGTGATTGGCCGCTGTGTTCGGGCGGGTTTGACTTGGGTGACAATCTCTTGACGTGCATATGTTGGGCCGTTGGTGTGCATCTTCGTTGCCCTGGCAGTGCTACCGGCCACTCCGACTTCGTCCTTGTAACACTACACCCCCACGCTGACACCCGCACACGCCCCCACGGAATGGGCTACTGCACGGCCGAGGTTGCTAAACACAAGACTGCCTGACCCGGCCTCCTCACCGTGGGGGGCCGTAGCCCCCAACCCCGATCCCCCCAGAACACCTCCCCCTTACAGCAGACTTACCTCCACGGTCCCCAAATTCTGCATCGAGTCTCGTGAGGACAGTTCCGGCCCTGACGCAACCAAAGCAGGCCACAGAGCCACCAACAACAATGTGCGCCGGCCAAGCTGAAGAGCCGCATGGCTATGCCTACGGGAGATGGGACCTTGCGGGCAAAGAAAGGTGGCCCGTCGCTCAGGCCAGATGGCCAGCGAGCAGCGAGAGGTAAACAAAAGTCAAACCACAGGCCCCACTGTTTATGCACGTGTGTGTATGTTTGCGGCAGGTAGCTTCCACACAGGCTGATGCTGGTGTTGCAGCTTCAAGTCAGGTGACTCAGTGCTGTGGCTCGGGCGTGTATGCAGGTTTGAGCTGTGCAGTGTGCCTGCCACTGTCATGCACGTCCGTGTGACGCTCCGTTCGTCACATCTTCAGGTGAACACATGTATTGGCGTGCATGGCGCCCCCGGAGTAAGTACGCAGATTGCGGCCAGCGGTATGCCGTTCCTGTTGACCCGGTGCTCTCCATCCTGCCTCTTGACCCCACTCAAGAATTTTTCTGCAGGGGCAATGTTTGAACAGCGTCTTGTGGAGGGCTTTGTCGTCGGCGTGTCCGCGAGGGTACGTGTGGCAGTCATTCGGAAGCTTGGTGTCTGCTTTCATGTGCGGCCTTTGATCCCTCACGGGAGTGCGGGGTCTGTTCTTGGTGTCGCTCGTCGGCCTGCAGATGGCGTTGTGGCAGGAAAGTTTGCCTTGATTGAGAGGGTGTTCAACTGCCCTACACCACAAGGAGATGGCTTGATTCACGCTACAATCTACAATACTCGAACACTACGCCGCCTATCAAACTTTAGGCGGTCCTCTGCGCGTCAGTGCGCCTTCGAAGATTTCATGGCGCGTGTGCTGCGTAGTCTACATCCGCCCACATGTATAAAGCAGTCACTGCCTTCGGAAATTTCCTGCCTGCCTGTGAAGACTATCAAAGTGTATGGCGGTGCGCGGATCGTAGTCGAGCTAGGCATGGAAGAGATATTCAGTGACACTGTTCACATCACTTGATCGCTGTGGCGTCCGGGGTGCGCGTTCGTCCGAGTATATACGCACTTCCAGGGAGTCAGACGTCACGCTCTGAGGTCCGGCTTCTGACGGCAGCAAAGAAAAGTGAGCTTGGACAGTAGCAGGCGTCTCTCAGCACGCGTTGTAGTTGGCATTCAGGACGTGTGCGTTGGCCGCTGCGTTTGGTGATGTGACATATTTAGACGTATAGCGATGCATAATGTCATATCAAACGAGCCCACATCGGACGCAAATGCTGACTACTAGCATGATACTGTTGTCGTAGCTGATGCTTATGATGTCTCCGTTTTACACAACGTATGAATAGAAGTGATGTTGTAGATCACACATGGCCGAAACCGCTCGCACATAAGTCACGCTCCCCTGTTGGCTGAGGTCGCTGCTCGAGAAATTCTCAAACTGTGCTACTGACGGGCTATCAGTGTTCGTGGTGATCGCATAGCACATCTGAAATGAACTGGGCGGGCTGGTACTGCTTGGCAGTGCTGCTTTGTGGGGTGCTGATCATGGCCAAAGACATCATGGGGCCAGACTTTGCGATGATGGGAATGCTAGTCGTTGTGATGCTCCCAGGAGAACGGGTCGTATCTATGGAGAAGGCTCTGGCAGGCTTTTCAAATGAAGGGCTGCTGACAGTGGCAGGTGTGGTCATCAGCTGGCTCACGCATGACGCAAGTAAAACGAACTGAGCCCAGCCAAATTGAATCTGAAAGTTCGAAGACAATCGTGTTTGTAGTTCTTTTTGTAATGGCCGCTGGCATCTCTGAGACAGGTATGCCCTCAATCCTGTAAAGCCCTGTGGCATGGGACATGATGAAGACGCCTCAGTTGACAGGATGCGAAACAGACAAATCATTCGAGACGAATTGGTGATGGCCAAATTAAAAAGGCAGCTTTAGCACGGATATCAGGTGCCTTTAGTAGGCTGAAGTTGAACTGTGCAGGTGGTCTGGACTATGCATTCACACAGCTCCTGGGGACACCGTCAACAACAGGATGTAAGCCTTGCACTTTCCATTGTTCATGCGTGCCTGCTATGTCTTGGCATGTGGGTTTTCACCTGTTGCATGCAGGGTATCAGCCCAACTCTTGTGTGTGCAGCGGCTCTGGTGCGAATGGTTCTGCCTGTGCTGGTGATCTCCGCATTCATGAACAACTCACCCGTCGTCTTGGTGCTGATCCCCATCATCACCAGCTGGAGTAGAAAGGCTGGGCTTGCGCCTGGCCATCTTTTCATGCCGCTGTCGTTCGCGTCCATCCTTGGTGGAACTATCACCCTGATTGGCACGTCCACGAACCTCGTTGTAGCAGGAAAGCAGCGTGAGGCATTCCCCGAGGACCCACCCATCACCATGTTTGACCTGTCTCCATATGGAGTCCCAGTCGCTCTGGCAGGTGCTATCTACATCATCCTGTTGGCACCCAGGATCCTCCCAGGCAAGGCAAAACAGGCCACAGAGTACGCTTTCAACACATTGTCATTCCGTGGCATTAATGTTGCGACATAGACCATCAGATCAGGTGCACCAATAATGTAGCCCCATTTTGTTGGCTCGGCCCGCGTTATTGGCATATTCGAGATAGCTGTCCACCGCTGTCGCTCCTATGTGATGATCGTCGTTATGAGATCGCTGGTGAGCCGTGTCGGCCAATACTGGACTGCGGACAACGGCATCACCTGGTGCTGCAGGGACGCGGGCTCAATCGAAGATGCCTTTCTGGTGGGCCTCCTTGTGGATGCGGGATCACCCGCGATCGGTCGCTCGCTCGCCGGAGCGGGGCTGCGCGGGCTGGACGGCCTCTACCTGACGTCCGTGAAACGATCTGCGACCGTGATCCATGCGGTGGGGCCGGACTTCATCATCATGCGAGACGATGTCTTGTTTTTTGCCGGCGAGCTCACCAAGGTCAAGTCCATCGCCCAGCGATTCAGATTGCGGCCTGTCACGGATGCGTTTGAGGAGGATCTCCCGGCGCTGATGGGATCGCCGCGGAAGCTGGATGCAATTCGCAAGCCCTTCCAGACTGATGTCGAGCCCCCCACAGCCGCACGCCCCTCTGCCTCGCTTGTTGACACCCGTGTGACGGCGCCAGGGGTTGAGGTAATTTGCGTCTCTGCCTCGAGTGCCATCTTTCCCCGCTGCTGCAGGTGGACTCTAGCATGGCCTTGCTGGCTGCCGACACAACTTTCCAATCAGAAATCAGGCGCCAGAGTGTCATGCCACCAGCGCAGCTGATGAGGGCGCGAGTCGCGAAGGATGCGCCTGATCTCTGTAACGTCACTGTCCGGTGTGGCTACCCTTCACCCCTGGCAGCATGCTAGCCTCAGCTGCACCAGCATTGCAGACATCAGAGCATGCTTCTGCAGGGATGTGCATTTTCGCACAAAGTTCCATGCCTCCATCGTGAGCATCCGACGCAAGGGCCATAAGCTGGACAGCAAACTCGGGGATGTCCCCCTGCAAGCCAATGACGAGATCCTGTTTGACTGTGGTGATGACTTTGACGAGGCATCAGGTATTGTTCAGCAGAACCTCTGCGATATCGACGTGGTGGAGAGCGACAGCGAACGAGAGTTCATGGTTGCCTTTGAAGTGCTTGGTGCGCTCCCCTCTGCTCAGGTTGCTGCTGCATCTTGTGTAGTTCCCACAGAGAACACGGCATCTTGCCGCCGGTATCAACGAACGGCCACAGTGATACCGTGACGATACCAAGGAGTGCGGTCCTGTACTGCGGTAAAATGATGATGGCATTCCCACGGTATCAGTGTAATGCTTCGTGTGGGCGCAGCGTGCCACAGCACAGTATTGCACAAGAGTGGCGTGCCGAGCGATTCATACAGCCCAGCTGGGCCGCCAGTGGCTCACTGGATCCTGCAGCTGCTGCTGACAGCACACGAACAGCCATTTCAGCTCACGTGTTTGCACCGGACTGTGTAGCTAGTACCACCAGGTCCTGAACAGCACATTGACCTCTTTGGCTGACAACGTGCAACTCACTGGCATGCCTGAATGCAAGCCATCGCTGCAGCAAAGGGTGGGCGCCGTACTGCTGAGCCAGCGCCTGCGATCCGGGAGTCTCGCAGCGCCGGCAACCTCTTTGATCTCGGAGGCCGCACCGGCATTGCTGGCAAGAGCATTGAGGCCGCGGGCCTGCGTGGCCTACCGGATGCGTTTCTTGTTGCCATCGACCGAGGTGCCACTACGCTACATGCCGTCGCTCCGACAGAAGTCTTACACGCTGGTGATGTGCTGTGGTTTGCTGGCAGCACCGAAGGAGTCATCACGCTTCGCAAGATCCCAGGAAAGTTGACACGGTGTTCCAGCTTTAAGGATGGTGACTGATGCCGTGTGCCTGTGTGCGTCTGCACAGTATTCTCAGGCGGTTGTGCTGCAGGCCTGGCTCAGGTGGATGATCAGATTGGCAAGTTGACGTCGCACGTGCTGGACAGACGGCTTGTGCAAGTTGTTATGGCACGAACCAGTGATCTGCTTGGCAAAACTGTGAGGGAGACACGCTTCCGCCGGCGCTTTGATGCCGCAATCATTGCGCTGCACAGGGAGGGCCAGCGCATCCGGCAGAAGATTGGTGACATCACCCTGGCGGTGCGCTGTGAACTTATGGCACCCAGATCACAATTGTTGCAGCCGCACACGGTGCCCCCCAATGGATACGATTACATTTTGCCTACATTTGCAATGCAGTTGTGCCGCATTGACAGCCGTCAATCCGCTCTTATGGAGACTGCTGGGCATGATCAGCCTGGCTCGATGTTTGCTGCAGGCTGGCGACGTGTTACTGCTCGACACAGGCTCCCAATTCTTAATCAACCATAAAAGCGATCGCAATTTTGCTCTGGTTGCAGAGGTCGCAAATTCGCAGCCACCAAGATTCGAACGGGTTGTTATTGCCTTAGTCTGTGCAGTTGGAGCGATTATCTTGTACATTGCCGAAGTAACAGATCTGTTCACATCTGCTGCTGCTGCAAGTGCAATCATGCTTCTCACTGGCTGTTTATCAGGTGCAGCCGCAAGGAACAGTGTCAAATGGGACATCATTGTGACCATTGCTGCAGCCTTTGGCTTGTCCAATGCATTAGAGAGCACAGGTATGTGGTGCTAAAGTACAATGTCAGTTACCTTCTAGCTTGGATATGCAGACCAAGGTGTAGCTACCCCTGACGCAGGCGCTTGTGTGCAGGTGCCGCAAAGGCAATCGCAGATGTGCTTGTTTCAGCTGGGCGTGCTGCTGGAGGTTCCATTGCAATCCAGGTAGCAATGTATCTGGCCACAGTGTTGCTTTCAAATATCGTTGCAAATAATGCCGCTGCTGCTCTGATGTATCCCATTGCTATTAATGTTGCAACATCAGAAGGCTTGGACAAGCGGTTGATGGCGTACCTGCTCATGCTCGCTGCCAGCGCATCATTTGCAGTACCCTTTGGGTATCAGACCAATTTGATGGTGTATGGTGCGGGTGGGTATAGTTTCAAAGACTTTCTACGGTTTGGGGGCCCACTTCAGGTGCGAACATTCTAGGACGGTACCATTTTGAAGCAGAGTCTGCCTTGGACCTGGCCGCCAACAGCGTGAACATGCAGATTGTCTTGGCGATTGCCGCATTGGCTGTTATCTTGCTGCACAAGCACATTGTGATCATCTGGGTGGTTTTGGGCGCCGCAACTGCGGCGGTCTGCGCTGGTCCTGCCATTTTGTCCTATTTCCGTCCGCCAGCAAAGAAGCCGCAGAAGGAAGCTTCAGGGCATTTCCATGGGAGAGATTCAGCCGAGGTGAGACATCATTCATTGACACAAGATGGAGCTGCAATCCACCGAGACACCGTCAGTGATCGGCCATCACATGGTGGTGATCACATGGTATAAAGCCACCTACATGTCGTGGCATGGCAGCCTGACCTGGCCATTTGTATAGCCGAGGGTGGGCATGCCTGCCTGCCTGCAATCTATCCACACCACACACACTCCTTGGGGTGTAGACATCGAAAGATCGCAATTTATCCAAAACAGATAGTGTTTAGCTTTTTTTCAGTAGCATCGTGTTTGCGGTAGTAGTTGTAATTTCTTCAAAATGCCATGCTAGCGTGCTACTGCTTACACTCATACTCACATTTTCCAGCGGTATGAGAGGTTCGACCTTCACATAGGACAGTCCAGTGACATATGCATCTGCTATTTCAGACGTGCACTTGTGTGTGAAAAAGCACTGTTTTCGGTCCTCTTGCATAGTGCAGCTGATGTTTGTGTGGGACAGTTTCCTCGATTTCCGTGTAGCATGAGATATGATTATGGGGAGTGCTGGTTACCTGTGCTGAAGCAGATAGTTTTCAATGTCACCATGCTCACATTATTTGGATATTCACTGAAATAAGTGATTGAATGCTCCGCACCCATTATGCTGGCACTGGCACTAATAAATGTAATTTCTACAAGGAGTGTACCACAATTCAGCCGTATCTCAGACCAAAATATTGACCTGGATTGACCTCTTGTATCATCTGGAGAATGTATGATAGAGCGGTTTGTGACAATCAGCGCAGTTGACTGGAGCAACTGCGCTCCATGTCTTGTTCGGCTATCTGAATTCTATCTAGGTGCGCCCTCAAGATGCCAGGATACAGGCTCAATGCCTTCTGCTCCACCTCTGGAGATCTCTGTCTATCGAGCTTTGAAGCTGAACTGCAACACGATGCCACGATCTCGCCGCTATAAGCTCTTGAGCAATCAATCACACATGCGTATGGCATTCGAACACTGGTTGTGAATTAGCCTCGTCTACATGCAGCAATGGCGCCATTCCGGCAAATCAAAAGGAGCATGCATAGATCTTCCATTGTGGCAGTAGCTGCAAGCATTGTTGCCTCTGTGCAGGCACTGGGTTCGTCCTCTTTGTAAAAGGAAGTGAACACTCGTATGCAATTGGTACAATGCTGGCAGGACGTGATGACCACTGAACGTCAGGGTCACCTTGCTAGCTCATGCCACACCTGTCTGTTGAGCAGCTTGTACTTGCCAGTATTGGACCGTCGGAAGAAGTTGAGCAGCTGCGAGGAGCGGCGGCATTCAGCTGGCTACCGAGTCTTAGACATGATGGCTCCTCGACATGACTGCGCAGTGCGGACAGAGCAGAGATAGTCCCATGCAGACCTGACGAGGTGGCAGCTGTGACCAAAGCAGGAGGGGGCTCATATTGCTTCAGTTGGCCAATTCCATCCGAGATCGCCCGCTGCCTTGTCGGCGGTGAATGGGCACACTCATCCCTGGTTCGAAGACCCTTCAATTTCACTCTCATGTCTGGGACTGCAAGGTCGATGGGCCACATATTGGACGGAGGATGCCGGTTGCTTGCCACCCGCCCGTGTGAGCCTGAGTTGTGTGCATCCATGCGACTCTTCAAAAATCTTTGACACTGCTGAATCTTTCTGTTCATATCGCATGCACTGGTCTTCTCCACTGCCTCAGTATGGTGATATCTGCGCTCTGCCTGCTGCTGAGCACTAGAACTGGTTCTACAAAATCCTGAGGCTGCTTGCATTGGCTGATACAGTGCTGACGATGCTGAGCTTACTCCGTGACATGCAGCTTCGATGCGACTTTGACCACACTGAGAACTCAGGCATAGATTCTCCTTGCTGCTGTAAAGGCTCGCCTGTGCTGACACGGAACGCATATGTGTTGATCTGTCCTTTGCCATCGACTGCGTTTGCAGACACACGCTGCGAGAAATGGGCGAATGTGACATGCATGGCTTCAACTCCAGTGCAGCATCCCATCTGCACGACGCTCGAAAGCTTGATCCGAAGCAGCGCATCGTGTGTTCGTTAAGCAAGCTGAATGGCACTAGTCCAAGGCCAGTATCATGAACGCTCGAATGCAATCGACTCGGGATGCATCTTCATTTAAACAGCGATCTGGTGTGTTGCACACCTTGCCTTGGGAATGTTCTGAGAGGGCATCCTTTTGGGGCATGATCTCGTAGAAGCCTTCCATTCTGCCACAACATGTGACGGAAGATTCCCCACAGGCCCATCTGATGGCTCCCGATGAAAAGGCTGTGTGAGGCGGCCCCTCCCAAGTTGGTACAGCAGAATATGGCAGTGCTGATTTCGGTTACGCTTCCATGTCAAGTTGCCTGTTGGGAGGCTTAGGTGGTGGATCCAATGGCGCACCCTCGCTGCTACTTGGCGATTGAGAAGCCCAGCACGTTGCTCAACCTCAAACACGGCCTATAAAGTGATGAATACTATGCACATGACAACCTGCCGGAGCTAAATACCGAGGTGATTGATCGCAGAGCATTCAAGGCCGTTCCGTATGAACGCAGTGTCACTCGGCCCGGTGGGTAGCAGGTGTAGCGTAAAACAGTATATGGTTACACTCAAAAACAGATATAAGCACCTTCTGAAACTGCCTGTCTAGTCTGAGTGCTTCTGATAGGGCACGCGGGCTGTCAAGCATCGCGAGCAATGTCAACAACGCACTCCAGATGCTTGTGTCCCAGAAGCTGCGAACAAGGAGCATGCGAGATGAACTGTCAGGCTATGAAGCTGATCAGGGGATGCATGATCATCCCTTCGGCAAGCCAACTCACAGCAAGTCCTTGACAGGTGAACACGACTAAGGGGCAAAGACTTCAACGCGGTACAAGACGATCCGGCAGCAAAGAGATGGCGCCGATACCGTACCGATCAAAATTCAGTCCTTGCTCTCATGCTCAATCGAAAAGGAATCACAAAATAATCGTCAATCCGGGTGAAAAGAACATGACACGCAGGCCACTTGTCGACATGTTCAATCCTCCACCACCGCCCACATGCGTGATGGTCGGCAAAATGCAATAGCCTACTTCCGTTTGTTATGCAGGACAAGATTCGCATGCAGGCGTATCGATGTTTCAGGTGGGAAGATCGGAATTAATGCGTCGCGCAGCCTCCTTGCATTCATGCACATTGAATCACCAGGACATGGGTATACACATGAAAGAAGGATACTCCAACAGCGGCCATTGAGTAGTGATTGTAACTCTAACTAAGACATTTGATTACATCTGATTATGCCCTGCAGCTCTACCGCCTTTGCTGTGGGCCCCTGAATGTTTTGGACAGAGCAGATGCTGCATCGTCAGATGACAGCTCGGCATGTCCACTGTCGACGAAAGCTCTTTGTGCGCTCTTGTTCCTATTTCGCGTCCATATCCACAGCATGATTGCCAGGCCGACAAGAGCAATACTCAGGACCACAAACGATCCTGCATGACACGTACCCCTGATGCAGCTGTCACCTGAGTCAGACCTGTCACCGTTGTTCAACGCCTTCCGCACCTGATGCGGACGTCCCTTCAGACAGCCCTGCAATCGGAGACGCTGGCTGTGTCTCAGGTGTCTGGCTTGTGGGAGTCCTCATTTGCACACCAGCATCCTCCCAGGTATGCAGGTACTTGGGTGCTTGCTTTGTTCCTGTCCTCGCATCATATTCCTGCATGGTGAAAAACACACATGAGCTCTGTATATTCACACAAGAATGTGCATTCTAAAAAAGCATCAGGTTTGGGCAGGGTGAGGCACAATGCATATGCAATGAGATATTTGACACGATCCATGAGAGCAACGTGACACAAAACTGAGCATTTAGCATGGCCCCACAAATTCGCAGACAGAGCCGTGGAAGCTTTATTGGCATGACAGATGGCTGAGGTGAAAGGCCATAAGAATTTAAGGCTTGCAAATGTAGACGGAATTGCAGTGATCGTGATGACTGTGTTTTGACAAATCGAAATCTGCAAACAATCAATGTCCACACCTGCACAGCCTTCTGCATGCCCACTGCAGAATTCAAATAGCACTCCGCAGGATTGTTAAGGACGTGCGAAACAACCTGCAACAAGTCAGGACTCGGACGCACAGGGAGTGCAGCCCCTTCACTGATGAGGTCCGCTTTGATTGTGGTGAGAGCAGTAGACCACGCGGGCTCTTCTCCACCAGCGGTCCATGTGAACATATCAAATAGCAGATCATGGCAGTGCGATGTAGCATGATTGGCATCAACACAGTTCGAATCTCCAAAGGTTGCAATGCGCCCACTGCCATGTGCAAGAAAAGAGAGCACATAGTATGATGCTGATTTGGCAGTTGCTTGTGTCTGCCCTTCCGTGCGGTCTTGAAGAGTCGCGGACAATAACTGAGCGCCAGTAGGTGCATTGATCAGATGCGTTCCAGATGAGTATGGTGTGCGATACACTGATCCAATCGTCACAACTCCATGCACCACAGTGTCACCGAAAGCGAGGCCATATGGGGCCATCAAATCATTCACAGCTGGAATGTTCGAGCCCCCAGTGGCAGGTGCCCACCAAGAGCGTGTGTTGTCATCAAAGAAACGCATGCGCGCCATGCTGTCCAGGCTGTACCACTCGGGAAACAGCAACAGTCCCAGACCAAGTTCATTCACATCCTGTACAGGCATGGGTATGTCATGGCATGATAATCATGCATACATAAGCATTGCTTTACAAGGCACAATGGGAAATCGTCACATCTGCACTGAGTGAACTGTTTGTGACGGTCTCATGACTCACAAACATCCCAAATGCGGCAGCTGCACCTTTTGTAGCTTTGTGATCTCTTCGGGATAAAATTCTTCTTCCGAGTCTACAATTATCAGCGCACCGTAGTCCTTTGCATTGAAGCAAGTGAATGGAGAGGACAGGATCTCGACATACACGCCCTTGTCACGAAGGTACGTGTACAGAGTGTGGTAGTTTGTAAGAAGGTGATCCCCATGCCAGTCAAGTATATCAGACCGTATGTCCAAATTATCCCTGGGCAGGTATGCCGGCGGGTACTTGACCGAGTGGAATTGATCCCACAAAATCCGGTTCTCACGAGCAGGAGTCGGGATGATAGAAGCCACCACAGCCATCTCAACTGTGGATATTTGTTGCCTCTGCACATTGTCCAACACTGTTGCGGTATACAGCTATGGACTGGATGACGACCACTAGCACCATGTCATACTCATAATTGCCACGTCGGCACATGAGCGACTTGACACTTGATCAGCACACCTTAGAGCCTTGCTTGGGAGGGCTAAGAACCCGGAATTGCACGACACCATTCGCTGGGCCAGAGAAGTCTGAGGCACTGTTCTTGACAGTGATGAACAGGGTCAAATGGCCGCTCCAAGGCCAGATGACATCAGAGTGAGTGAACATCACATTCAGGTGTTCACCGCCTTCATCTGACGGTTTCCAATGCGGTGCCTCAGGCAAGATACCCCACACACCCATTCCATTGAGGATGGTAGCATTGTATATGACTGGCTGGGCACCTGCATACAGTGGCTGCAAGCAGTACGGCCACATGTACGGACAATCTGTCATGTCCAGCGTAGCTGGTTGAACTGATGCACGGGGCTGGTAAGACTGCAGTATATGCTGCGATTTTTCGAGATCCAGCTTTCCCTGCATAGCGCCATGAGAGTTTATGATGTTGAGCCTGTTCAAGAATGGGTTCCACGCCCCAAGTGAATCCCGAAACCCATCAGTATGCAAGACCATGAACACTTGGCTAACAAAATCACAGGCATGAATCCCAGCTTGCGAATCACACCGCCCCTTGCTCAAACACATTTAGCCCCGGCAGCCGGTATGCGCCTTCGACTAATGCCTGTTTCATGCTCGCTGGATTGAGTATATCATCGCGTGATTCTTCTGGCACAGTTGACGCCAACAAAGCAACGGCGCCAGCAACTACGGGCGATGCCACAGAAGTACCCGACAGAGAACGGCAGCCGCCGCCAATCCTGCTGCCCTGCACTTCACGGCCATAAGCCATGACATCTGGTTTGCTGCCTCCGAATCCTAAAAGCAATGGCGAATCAGAATGGCATTCACCCACGCAGGGCAACACGACAGTTATAAAGGCTTTTCTCAAACGGTGCAGAAGCATACCAGTAGGTAATTCCCAGGTGCTCATACCCCTGGAGCTGAAACTAGCTATGTTGTCAGAATAATCAAGGCCGCCCACCCCGATCACGTCTAGCTGATCTGCCGGATTGTTGAGCGTGCCATACAGAGGGCCGTCATTCCCAATTGCAGATACCATGATGATACCATTTGCAGTGATCTCCTGGACTTTGTCTACGAACGGGCGATCCATAAAATCAGGGCCGCCAATGCTGAGGTTCACAACCTGCATCTTGGTAGCGATCGCGTAGTTGAACGCGTCCAGAAACCACGAAGTAAAGGATACTTGATCATTGGTGAACACTTTGAACGTGTGCAACAGCACCTCTGGGGCAAGACCTGGACACTCATCGCCGTTGCCCCCTATCACCCCCGCCACAAATGTCCCATGGCCCAGCTCGTCTGCCAATGTGTTCTCATGTGTCCAATTGGACCGTTCGCGAAGGTGTTTTATGTGAGGATGCCCTTCTCGGATTCCAGTGTCAAATACGCCTGCAGTAACAGCTATCAGCGTGTGTCATGATGCACAGGGACACTAAGTTGTGCAGAGTTCTGATAGCAACAGGAGGCACATACCCACACGGACATTTTTCCCTTTGTATCCCTGGCTCCACAGTTTGGGCGCACCCATTGCATCGCTGACCTGCGTGCCACTCCCTAGCAGCTGTCTCCGCTGGGCTTCTGCCGTCCATGCTTCAGCATCATCGAGATCTATGTCGGCCAAACTTCCCCATGGCATTAGATGCCGATTGGCTTTTTCCTTTGAGTTGCTATCATTTGAGTCACCCAGACCTAGCTGCGGTGCAGTGCTGTCCTTATCCAGGATCGGCACTGCTCGATGTGCGGTCTGATGGGCTGATCGCCGCGCCTGCAACACCGCTGCTGAAGTTTTCAGCTCGTTAGCTTCGCTCTCCGCTAGTTGTGAACCTTCTAAAGACCATCTTGTGCGCAGACGTCCAGAAGGCTTGCCAACTTTCACTCCATCTTCGTGCTGGCTTTCTTTCGAAATTCCTTCTCGTTCACTTTGCAGTGATCTCAACTGTCTATCAGGAGTCACATCCTTCACAGTAGCGAGATTTTGCAGCGCTTCCAAGATGACATGTGTGAAGCAGCTGCTGACTGTGACTACTGCGAAATCTGTTGGAAATTTTTGCGCAGGGTTGGCCCGATCAGCAAATTTCCAGCCATCATAAGATATCAAGTATTCCGTCAGATGGCTATGTAGCTGTGCCAAAGGCTGATATTCGCGGACTCGGACGATATGCCGCTGCCATGTTGCGCTGGCACTGCCTTGGCTATCTTGGAAATCGAAACAAATTCCACCCTGCACATTTATCCGCAAAATTTGAGGCATCCACCCATGTGACCTTCTTTTGGGGTGCGGTGCTTCGAAGGACGCTGAGTGTCCTGATGTGACACAACACAAACCATTTTTGTCGTAACAGAAAGTCCATGCAGAGCTACGATTGAGTATTCCGAGCTTGGGCCAGAGCTCCCTACTCGATGGATTGTATCCGTGGCGTCCATGCAACGATGAACAACGCAGAGGACTAGCTGTTGCGCGATCACTTGACGCTGAAGAGCATTGCGAATTGCATTCGGCACTACCTCATACTACAAGGTGGACAGACCACATGATTTTCCATGCAAGATGAGGGGTCGTACGGAATTAAATCTGGAAGCAAGCACGCATGCAGCATCAAGCACCTGAACGCAAGCGATCACACAGAAGGCTGTAAACGCGTTCATATGATGCGCATCCCTACCAAAGACCACAATGCAGCATTGCAGTTGATGTCTGCCGCATCAGGCCACGATCGCAACTAAAAACGGACAATCGGTCGGGACCAACTGAAGTCAACACCTTCACCTGCAACGATGCGAGTATGTGAAGTGTAACTGCGATGAACAGATGAAACACAACACTTCGCTCCTCGTGAGCACACCTGCTAATCGTGTCCTACCAGCAGTGCGCCGCATCATGGCGTTTGGTGCAGCTGCACGTAGGCGTTTGCAGTGCACTTCACTGCATGGCGTAAGGGCATTCCTGGTAGCGCAGTCTGCAATACGACTGCTTTACACAGTATGCCGTGCAAGCCATCGACTATCAAAGCAGGAAAGAAACGCTGACCTGAAAACCCTGCCTGTATGAACTGTGGCTGATCGGTGTTCAAATTTTGGGGGCGTTGTCGTCAACTACTGGACCAACCCTCCGGCCACCCGTCCCTGGAAGTTTCGGATGCCGTAACATGGTGTTTGTTATCGAAAAATCTGAACTCGGCAATCATGCCACCCGCACCGCTGTCAACGATACCTGCATGCTGATGGCTTCGGTAACACCTGGCAATTCAGTGAACATTTACCAGAGAGATGACGAAAACTCCGCATGGATTCAGTCAGCAGCATGGTCAAACGATTCGTCTGAAGACCTTGTGTCAGGTGTTTGCCAGCTCTGCTTGCTTCTTCAGCAGTGCGCCCAACAGGCACAGTGTCATGACAGCGATTGATTGCCTGACTGCTCCTATACAGGGGAATTAATCGAACACATCGCGTGGGGACATCCTCAATTTGGAAATGTTCTTGCTGCTGCAACCACAATGGGCAGGGTCCTGATCCTGTCAAATCGACCTGATGCATCACTGTGCAACCAAGACACGCAGTTTCCTTGGCGAGTGTGCTGTATACTTCTACAAGATAGAATGTCAAGCTCGAGACGACGAATACGGTTTGCCACTGCCCCCCCGTACTCCCTTCCTATTGCTGTGCGACAACAACTGTGTTGAAAACAGCTTTGACACATGTGCACATGCACACGTGCTGTGACGATGAAGTTCGTGGGACAAAAGGCTTCATAGCTTCGCTGATCGAGAATGTCGTTTGCAGGGCAGTCGCTTTTGCGCCCCCGGTGATGGGTTTGTGCTTGGGCGTCTTACATGAAAACGGCATCGGGAACATATGCCCATGTGCAAAGCCAGGTCTGCCGCACCAGGCATCGTCTTGGCCAAGTACCTATACCATTACACCTTGTGGGCATGCCTTTGATTATCATGCAAGTCGGGACATGGGTGGAATGCAGTGTGTTGGGCTTTCATGGCAGCCGCACATGCATGCCCAGCAGCCGTTCCTAGCTGTTGCGACGCAATCAAGCGTCTCTCTGTGGTGCTTCGAGAGGTGTGATCAGGCCACCTGAAGAGTCTGTGCACGCCACAGTGCATAGCATCATATGTGTGTATGTATATTACATCTCCTGTGTCCATATGGTGTGAAGGAATGTTTCAGGACGTCAGAGGTAGACCTTTTCTGCTTGCTGCTCACCGGCGGTGACCTTCTGCTGCTCTTGCGCACTACTCGCACATGTGGCGTGCAGGAGCCTGATGGAATGGGTGTGTGTGTGCTCAGACATAGAGGCCGGCGCACAGGTCAGTGAATCTGCATCGGCCATCACCAGTGTTGCCTGGGCGCCCCTCCTCGGACGAGACGCCGAATGCATCGCTGTGAGCAGGGGAGCTGTTGTACGGCTTTTTGCACTGCAAGGCCAGCTTCAGCATGTTACTGCGCAAGAGAATGTGCAAGTCCAGCAGGTATGTTTGCAACAGTGTGGACAGGTGTCATGTGCAAACAGCTAAGCTGCGACCAAGTCGTGCGACCATGTCAAACAATTGCAGGTTGGCCAAGACCTTCAGCATGATGCTACAGTATGGAAGTTGAAGTGGGATTGCCTTGGCATGCATCTGGCTGTATCCTGCAAGAAGTCTCTCGAGTCGGAAGCTTATGTTGCGTTGTGGAAACTGAGGCTGACAGGTGATCTCGGGGACCAGCCTGCATTTGTGATACGCGCAAGTGGCCGCTGAACTGCGCTATGTAAGGCACGTGAAGGATGACACGGTTGCGGGTGCTATGGGACTGCACCATTTTGGAATCGCATTGAACGTGCAGGGATCCAGTGTTACATGCAGGCGGTATGGCCTGCTCGACATGTGCACCATAGGTGTTTGCGTCGAAGCATTGACCCCGTCTGTGGTCGGTGTAGAATGGCTGTTGCAGTGGGTGGTGCATTGACTGTGCTGCTGGCAGGCCACTACATTCTTTAATCTGCGTCGAGGTTTTGTGAGTGTGGTGAATAAACTGTCACTATGTGATCGTGATGAGGTTCAGACTGGCCCACTGACATCTTGCGCAGCACTCGCTCGTCAGGGTTGCTACAAGCCTTCGTGTACCGGCTGGCACCAGTGGCATGTGTGACAAGGACAAAGTCGGAGAGGCGAGTAGCATCGCAGGCATAATATAGCCTGCGTTGAGCTGTTATCATAGTGTTGCCTGCGATCACAGCTCAGCGCAGTCCCATCAATACTGCCTCCAATCAAGGAAAATACTCCCCAGCGCAACGCCTGGTGTCATTCGCGTACACGCGCACCAACTCCAGCTACCAGAAGCGATCTTCGGCACATGACCAATCCCAGACACTGCGGCAGCGAAGCACGTCGCCTCCCGTGCCCCACCGCACGAGGCTCCATCCCTTCACTGCCGCACATTGCCCCAGGCACTGCCACGCGCAGAGCCCACGTCGGCAAATCTCCCGGGCACGACACAGCGACCGGCTGCGGGCCAGCCAGAGTCCGAGTCTCGGACTCCGAGATCCTAGCGGCGGATTCCAACGGTAGATGGCCCAGCCGAGTGCAGAAGGGCATCCGTCTCCACGCAGACTGCTGTGTAGGCTCGATGGCTACGGAGCGGTGTGAACCGTCGGATGCGACCTTGCGTCTCAGCGGCATGTGTCTCAGAGACAGGCATTGTGGCGCGCCCCTGCATCTCGGCGGTGGCTTGCGGTGGCTTGTTGAGGCCTGCACAGCCGCAAACTGAATTGCAGGTGTATCTAGCTGAGCCCGAACGTCAAAAGCTTTCTGAAGTACGACACTGGCTTTGCTTGCTTGAATCACGGTGGCAATCGAGAGCGCACATGTGCGCACATGTACATGTACGTTGCAAGAATTGGACGGTGCAGTCTATACACAAACTGACAGGCAGCAGAGCTGCATTTTGAGCAGGAGGAATTCAGCATTTCAGCATTGAACTCGATTTCATCTGCGCAGATGTCTTGCGCTGCCCATCAGATGATCAGCCGTTCCGTGTGTGCGCGCATGCCTCGACGAGTACAAACGGTACGTGCGTCCACCCGTGCACCACTGCTCTGCCTCTCCGCTACGACTCGTCGAGGAGTGAATCGAGCATGCTTGAAATGTCACCATGCATGGCACACAAGATTCACGATCTCTGGCAAGTTGACACGCTTGTTGCTATCCGCGGTTGATGCTGTACAGCGATCGGGCATGGCACACTCAGAGCCGAAAAAGCTGTGGGGGGGGCGGTTCACCGGCAGCACAGACCCGTTGATGGAAAAGTTCAATGAGTCCCTGCCCTTCGACAAGCGCCTGTGGAAGGAAGACATCAAGGTGTTTCCCGGCATGCTGCAGCTGGTGCATGATGCGTACAAACCTTGGCATGGGCAAACGATGGCAACTGCGCGAACGAAAACTTCAAACATCTCCGATGTCAGCTGCATTGTTCCAGGCAAGGTGTTTGCTTCATGCGCGTTCAGGGTTCACAAGCCTATGCAAAAGCTCTGGACAAAGTTGGCATCCTGACATCAGATGAATCCACCGACATCATACAAGGTCTGGACAAGGTGGCGTCGGAGTGGGAAGGCGGGACTTTCGAGATCAAGCAAGGCGATGAAGATATTCACACTGCAAATGAGCGGAGGTTGACAGAGCTGATCGGGTCTGTTGGCGGCAAGCTCCATACCGGCAGGAACGAACTCTCCTGGAGTGTGCGCCTTCCGGTGAGGCTATGTAGCCCACAGCTTGCATATGAGCCTTGTTTGACAAGGCGACGGACCATTGCAATCACGTGCAGGGACAGAAGTCCCACACTTCTCGAGTCATTATTGTTCGGAGGACCAACAGTCAAGCTCACGTGGTACAGTGTGCAGGTCACGGAATGATCAGGTTGTGACCGACTACCGTCTGTGGCTGCTTGCGGAGGTGAAGCGCATCCGAGGCCTGCTGCAGGAGCTGATCACTGTGGCATGTGACCGCGCAGAGGCAGAGTCGGATGCCCTCATGCCAGGGTTCACCCACCTGCAGCCTGCCCAGACTGTGCGCTGGGGCCACTGGATCATGTGCCACTGCACTGCATGGCAGCGAGACGACCAGCGCCTGCGGGACGCAGCCCCGCGAATTGCGCAGCTACCTCTTGGCTCGGGCGCCCTTGCCGGCAACCCCTTCCTTGTCGACCGGCAGGTCCTCTCTCAGGTCCGTACGCTTCAGGCCTGTACGCAGCAACCCTTCAGGCTTCCAAGCAGCGCTCGCTGATAGCCGCTCTGCCAGGGTGCTACATGCCCTTTCCGTCTCGCACTTATTCACACTGCTGGTGTTGGCCCTAAGCAAACAGACTCTCTAAAGCTCACAAGCGCCGTACTGTACAGGAGCTGGGTATGGCCGGGGTCATGCCAAATTCTATGGATGCCGTTGCAGACCGAGACTTTGTGACAGAGCCAGTCTTTGCAATGGTCATGCATATGAACCACCTTTCACGGTTTGCAGAGGACCTCATTGTGTATTCGTCAGGTCAGTTTGGATACATCCAGTGTTCAGATGCTTACTCCACCGGCTCATCGCTGATGCCACAGAAGAAGAATCCAGATGCGCTGGAGCTTATCCGTGGCAAGGGAGGTCGTTCACTGGTGCGGTCATCCCCACTGCATCAGATTTGTGTGTCGTCTTGTGTTTCGGCCTCAAACAACATGCGCTTGTCAGCCCTATGGCAGGCATTGTGCCAGAAGCATTTCAGCAAGCATGACAATTCCCATTGCATTGCTGCAGGGCAATTTGACAGGAGTAATGGCCGTGTTGAAGGGCACGCCCACAACATATAACAAGGACAACCAAGAGTGCTGGGAGCTGCTGTTTGAGACGGTGGACACCGTGTCGGATGTTCTGCGCATTTCCACAGGGGTGCTTTCAACCCTATCCATCAACCGAGAGAAGATGCGCGCTGGGCTGTCGGCCGACATGCTAGCAACTGACCTGGCGGAGTACCTGGTCCGCAAGGTGTGCTGGAAGGATAATGTCACACAAGGGATCGATGTCACTAACAATTTATGTCAGATTATTGTCCATAGAGTTCTTTGAAACATGAATGACTCATGGGGTCACAGTCTGATATCGATCTGTGCAGGGGGTTCCATTCCGTGAAACACATCACATCTCGGGTTCTGCTGTGGCCATGGCGGAGGCAAAGAAGTGCCAGCTGTCACAGCTGACAGTGGAGGATCTGAAGTCCATTGATGACCGGTTTGATGATGATGTCACCGCTGTATGGTCTTTTGAGACTTCAGCCAGCATGAGGGATTCTGAAGGGGGTGTCAGCGAAAGGTCACTACTAGAGCAAATCGCGAAGATGAGGGAGTACATTGACACGAATCAGATTTGAAAAAAAATCAGTTATAGGAAAAGCGAGCACAATGCGACTAACCTGCTTGTTGCTGAGATTGCTGGTAGCTATCAATCTCACATTGTGCCCCACAATGCAGGCCTTACCTGCATTTGCACATTGTGCAACAGTGTTCCCGGACTTACTGTAGTACAACGGTCTTCCAGCCCAGAGGTAACAATGATGTCAAATGATTTTGACAAACTGCGGCTAATTCTGCATGACGGTTTGGTCGGATACTCGATGCAGCTGTCAGGCATCGTGATGCACAGCAGAGACTTCCGCTCTATCAATGTCAAAGGCCGCAGTAACATGTACCATTAACCTTCTGCACGGTCTTCCTCGTCACTGAAGGCCATATCTGCTCCAGTGGCAGCCTCCCACACCCCCAGATGGTCATTGCCAAGCGATTGGAGCTGCTGGACAGCATCATGGTCACTGTGTGCTTCCCAGAGAACATGTGCAATTTGCTCGTGCGCGAGCGTGCTCTCGCACCTTAAGAGCCGTTCCATATCTGACAGGGTGGACACATCCTCCCCAGTCTGCACATGGAAAGACCTCGACAAACAGCACTCCGAGCGCTCCCAGGTGATTCAGGTTCCAGCAGGGTGCGGTGGCGAGCAAATTCCAATAGGCAGCACTGAACGCGTACCAATTTGTCGGCTATGGAATGCCTTGCCTGCATTAGTGGCGTAGTGGCACTGGATGTGTCACTGTAAACACTGGCTGGCAGTGGGCGATATCTGCATAGGAATCCCAGATGCCAAGGGAGGAAGTACATTGCCCGTTTCTTGCCCAGATCATCATCATGAAAATACTCCTTCATGTAAGTCACGAGTTGCCTATATATGCCGACCCGTTCATCTGCTGTTGGCATAATCTCTGAACCCTGAGCAACCACAGAGGTCAGAATATCACTTACGGCTGACATCAGCAGCAATACAGCCCAGGAGGTACCTGCTGAACCTCTGCAAATACCCATGGCTTCATCAGTGCTCCACGGCCAATCATGAGTGCTGCACAGGCTGTGTTCTGCTGGCGCTGCTCAATATCAAATAGCGTCAGGAGGTCACCATTGCCAACTACAGGAATGCTTGCAGCCGTCGCAGCTGCCTCGATGGCACCCCAGTCTGCAGGCCGTTTGTACCGCTGCACGGCGGTGCGCCCATGGATCGTCACCATGGCTGCGCCAGCTCTCTCAAGAAGGGGAACAATGACATCCGCATTGATGCTTGAAGAGGATTCCCCTATGCAAACAGCGATCTGAGGACGACCCGAATACACTCAAGCTTACTTATCATAAGTGGACACAGTAGAAGTAGACAGAGCACCAATTTGGTGACAGAGAGTGGAGGGCAGCGGCAAACCTAAGCGGATCTTGACAGTCACAGGTATCGGGGACTGTTGCACAATCCCACTAATCAATGTAGCAAGCTTCCGTGGGTTTCTCAGCAGAACTGATCCAAGCCCTCTTCTGGTTGCCTCTGGAACAACGGCAGATGTCGAGCCACCGGAACAACATGGGCGTTGAGCAAAGTTAGCAAACACAAGTGGTGAGCATGCAGAGGTGTGCAGACAGCTATCAGCGTGCAGCTAGTGACATCACCCTTATGACTATCCGCTTATTCTCAAAAATCCATGTAGAGGTAGTGCACAACCGTATATTGGACAGCCTGTGTTCAGGTCGATGAATGCAGCATTACTGGCATGCGCCATGTGTGCAGCCTTGGCTCCTTCAACAATTGCATTAGTAGCTATTTGCAGTCCGAAAAATTTCTCATCCTCAAACTGACGCATTCGAGTTCTTTCGCGTCGGTTACCCCTGTGATCACCAAGCCAGGTCGAAGTGCACGCACAGTAAATGGTGATGGCCACCATAGGTGCCATGGTGCCCTTACACAGGTCTTGCAGGCAGGGTGGGTAAAAGTAGCGCACTTAACAAGCTGTCTAGCATATGCCATTTCTGAACATGTGACTCTGCATCCGAAGGTATGGCACAACCTCCTATATGGAACATGCGTGCCACGTGTGAGAGGTGCAAGTATAAGCTCCCCTTTGATCTTGCAAGCGAACTGCGCGTTTCGTGCTTGTATCTCCTCTGCACAGTCGTAGAATGCAGCGGATAATATTTTCAGTTACACATTGGAAACGCAAGCAACAGCATGGACTGAGCATGTGGACTCAGGTTGGGCGTTTGGCTCCACACCAGACAACGCCGGAAGGCTTTCATCAGCCCATGTCTGGTGCTGTGTTACACGTTGACAGTATCGTCTTTGCAAGGTGCGTTTTGCGTTGAGGCTTGTGCCCCAATTCCTTTGTCTAGTTGTTCTTGTCAAACCATCACAGCTCGAAACGGCCGCACGTCCAGGTTTGCGCCAGTTCTGCTTCGGCAGTAATTGCATTGCCTAGCAGCCTTATCCCTAATAGGGCAACGGTATGATTGTACAAAGGTCCCCTGAGTGGAAGGAGTTTACGATTTCCAGGCTGCCGCGGCCGCTGCCTCAGGACGTCGCTGACCGAATTATGCACAGTCCAAGCACGCGGAGGGGTTATAGGTCCACAAGGTGTTTTCAAACGTGATAGCATCGCTGCATTGCGGCATGCAGCTACATGCCGGTCCTGCGCGCCACGCAGCACATTCTTGCGTATCTCTCGAGATATCTGGATCTGCCTCTAGTTTTCAGCCATACTCGGTGTGTTCACATCCAAGTTCAGCATGACTCAGCAGACTGAGGCCGAGCGAGCCCGCCATGCCAGCCCCCAATTCCAGCAGCTGGTGGGCTTGCTTGGCACTGATAGGAGTGGCAGATGTACATTATGTGGCAGGTGGGATCCATGTGTGGTGCTGTCCACCTCCAAATATGCCCCAAAAATGACTTTTTCAGTTCTCAGTGGAAGGATGTTTGCGGCAGGCCACTGTGACACCCCAGAGTTCATTACCACTACAGTCGTGTCGTGAAAATTCGCAGCCTCAAGGCCAAATAGCCAACATGCAGCTCGACCAAAATCCGCCCGATCAGCACTTCACATATACCTCGAGTGATCTCCTGTTCGAATCTGAGCCTCAATCCTTGCACACCAGCTCCAACAGCTATTCTGCGTGTGCTATTACTACGACCCCGAACATGCGTGTGCTTCACCATTTTCTGTGCTGAAAGTTGCTGTGCACTCAATCTCACAAATCAGAGGCTTTTACCAGCAGGTGTTTTGCGTGCTTCGCGAACCTGCAATCCAGTTGTCAACACTGATCTCGTGGAGTGCATGGCGTGGCGGTGTGGTGAGTGGTGTCGCGTGACGCACGCCCCATGCGAGATTCCAACACCCCGAGTTTGGCTGAAGCTGGTGCTGGGGGGGTGCTGGGCCCAGCTGGGGGGCAGCATGCTGCATGACCGGTTCCTGACAGCTGTGCATTTTCAAAATGAATGAATGTCCCGCGATGCACGGTGTCTTACTCCTTTGAGCACCGCAGGTGAAAACGCGCGATGCATGACGGCGCGGACGTCGCTTCATCAAGCAAATAATTCCGCACTGTGACGAACAATGAACAGGTATTGCGGCGCTGGGCACAGCCCTGTGACCTTTGCCGCGGCTGCTGACGCCGCAAGCACAGAAGGAGGCGCCGGCGTTTCGCCTTGCGGCACCGTGATGGCTCTAACGCGTGCGGACCTGGATTTAAAGCTGTGTGTGCGTGTGCGTGAGAAAAAACCGCCAGCTGCCGACCCACAAAACACACTTGTTGTCGTTGGTAGCGGGCCCCGGAACCACTTTGAGGCCTCATGCCTCCTGCAGGCGCGATGTCACCAGGCGCGTCGGGCCACCTGCAGCCTTCTTGGCCGTACACCGTGCCTGATCGGAAGCAGATCTGCCAAAGTATACGCGAGGGAAACATCACAAGGCACGGGTGGAGAAGCTGACATGCGGAGAAGCTGACATGCCCAACGTGCAGCATGCCCATCGCGAACAGCACCTGACCGAACACAGCCGCAAGCAGCACCCACGCCACGAGGGCACACATGAGTGTGCTGCCGAATCTGCAAGGCCGGAAGGCTTCCCCAGAAGGCGAGCTGCCCTACTTGACATATAACGGACAGGTGTCCGTCTGGGAAAACTGTTTCCACAGCTCGCACAGCATGCGGGCTCAGCTGCAACAGGTGCACGGCAGGAGCAGGGACCTGCGTCTCCCTCAAGAACAGCAGGCTGCGCCAAGATGACACCAGCAGCAGACCCTGCAAAGCAGGCGCTGTTAACGTGGGCCGACGCAAGCCGACCACCGAGCGTCGTGATGCAACCAGGGCACACGGGACCTTGACCTGATGTTCTTGGGGGCCACAGGCGTCAGCGGAGGCATCACCCCAACGCACAGCCTGCCATACATGTGCCCACAAGAATGGTACTGGCATCAAACGATGTGCACCGGTGGACCTCGGACAGCCCCTGGAGCAGTGATGACCCTCAGGTGACATACCGTCGCGCGCAGCACCCCCGGGTCTCACACCGCATGAGGACAGCCCGCCAGCGCCATCTCACCAGTCTAGCCCCCAACGCTCACCACAAGCAGAACTGCCTGTGATAGGAGACACACGCCAGGCACTTGAGTTTGGCCACTCCCCCCGAGGCAGCCGGCGCCTGTGCACTGTGGCATGCAATGCTCGGAGAGCAGTCACGGCAGGCCGGGTCCTCCACCCCTATGTGGGCACGTGCACGCAGGGACAGCCTTGACGACAGCCCCCGCAACAGTTGTCCACCCCAGCAAGAGTAAACTACGCCCCACGGATGCTCTGCAAGTCCCCCTGATCTTGCGGACATCGTCCTGGGCATTGCCCGCACCAAGATCCACAGCGAGGTCGCAAGAGACTCGCATGTGCGGGCTGGCGGCGAGTCCCAGCCACATCCCCCCCTCGCGCAGCCCACAACACTGTCCCCGTAGACCACAGACCCACAGGCCCACGTCCAGCAGAGCCCCTCCGTGGCAGGGACACCGGGGCAGGAAGTGTCGCTGACGGCCTCAAAGTTGAGATCGACGCAGCCTAAGTGGTCAGCTGAACAGCATCAGCAAGGCCCATGTCCACCTGCCCCACCTGCGGCGCCCTATGTTGGCGGACACGAAAGCCGGGGCGCGGCCGAAGAGTGATCAACCGAGTGCGCAGACCGGGGCAGCGCACGTGCAGAGCGATGTCGCTTGGAGAAGAAGCCACCCCGACCCGAGTTGTTGAAGGCGCTTCCATGGCAGACCCAATGAATCGCTGCTACCTCAATCCATGGGCCGGGATGCGCACTGACCTGACAGCTGTCCCATGCTGGAGACTGCCAACGCTGCTGCTGTTCACAAGCTATAGGCCCTGCACCCGCGCGCCCCACCACTTGCAAGTGGTAGCCAGCAGCGCGTGACTGAGCAGACACCGCCAGCCCAGACCGGTCCCCAACATGCTGAGTCCATCTTTCAGACCCTGAAGACAGGAGCCGCAGCGGGACCCAGCACGTGCACGTATGCACACATCTACATCGCGGGCGTGTACAGTGAGTGCACAGGGGAGGCCGTGCGGAAGCACATCCATCTGATGCTGGCAGGGAGGCTTCACTACTCAAAGAGTCTTCGACCATTATGCCTCCTTGGCCCTGATAAGCTGAAAGCGGCAAATCGCTGTCTGCGACGCATTCGTCGTCATGGGGAGCAACTGCGCACTGACGTTGGTCCTGGCCGTAGATGCCCCGATTGCCCTACTCCAGATAGGCGTGGGCTGCCAGGGTGGAGCAGGGATCCCAGACCACCCCCTGCGACCAGCCTTTGTTTAACCAGCCATTGTCACGACATCTACAGACCGTCCAAACGCCTTTGATGTGATGATCCGGGAGGCGATGGGGGGAGCAGCTTGCCACCTGGACATCCTCCTGTACTTCCACACAAGGTACTGGCGGTGCAACCTACTCATCACTCGCCATTTGGACGGCACCAGCGCGGAGCTGCGCGGCGAGAAGGGCGTGCGGAAGTCCGCACCCTTGGGGCTACTCTGGTAAGCACGTGCCTGTCTCTCCTGTTTGTCTGCGAGAAGCGCAGCAGATCGCCCCCCGATGCCATGGCTACATTCTGCCACAAGGAACATTGGTGCAGGGCTACGTGGAAACTGTTTTGGCCGCTGGGAATGCAAGTGCCGTGGGGCATGCATGCCACTGTGCGAAGGCATTCGTCTACTGTGCTGACCTTGACAAACCCTGCCGTGTGGAGGCGCAGCTGTAGGCTGTGGACGCAGTCGACCAGTCTCCTGCGGCAGACTGCTTAACGTCGAGGCTTTCATCGATGCACAAGTACAGTAGTGCAGCCAGCTAGTGGGGCTGTCGTTTCTGGCCCAGTGGTAGTGTGTAGTCATGTACTACTGCCTCCAGCACAGGGAGGCTTACCTCATCCGCAACACACAGGTGGTATGCTTTGGGAACACGTCCCGGCCATTGAGCGAGCCACGCTGCGCGGCCTGTGCATCATCGGTGTATTGGACCTGTCAGCGGCTTCAGCCAAGCTCGTCTGACTGCTCCACCCCCATGGAGGCATGGGGCTGAGGCGATACTCTGGGTAGTCGCGGGCGCTGCATGCCCGAGGCCTGGGGCACTGGCACAGCTTGCGATACTGACGCGATCAGCCATTCTGTGGCAGCGCATCTGTTGAGCTGCAGGAGCCACTAGCTGCGCCATGAGTGAAGTGCTGCTGTACCCGGCCTCGACGCCATCCACGCCTGTGCCGCAAAATGGGCGCTGGACAACACGGCGAGGATGCCGGCCGACGTGCGCAAGGCCGACATGCGCAAGGCCGCCTTTTCTTATGCATTTTTCACGGCGATACGGCTGCTAGACCCAGATTGTGGTAGGAGCTCACGCAATGGCTGCCCAACTACACGCAGCTGCGTGGGGGTGCAGAGTTGCTGCCAGAAATCGGCTCCGGGGCCTGTTGAAGCGGCTCTCGCGTCTCTGGCACAGCTTCATATATCACCTATGATATACAGGACCTTCACAAAGGCTGCGGATACGCATGACTACGCAGCAATGTCATTTCGCCTGACACACATCTATCAGGTTCGACAGGTGCACGCCGCTTCCCCGCAGATGGCACGTCATGCGGGCAAGACAGTTTTGACGGGGCTGGCGGTCCCGAACGATGACCGCACGCCGCTCACGGGCCACCCGACCTGAGAGGCAGCACGCCCCCGCCCTGGCTGCCTGTTGGGCGGTTGTCGCCGCTCGCACGCGCGGCCTCGTCCGCTTTGCGGCGGGGGCGGCACTGGCTTGCCGTTAGCCAAATGGCCGGCCTTGTGTTCAGCGTGCCACGCTTTAGCGCCACCCTTGCCGTGTATTTGCGTGTGGCCCGCCGTGGGAGCGCGACTGGGGGGTTCGGGCGGGCCGGGCTGGGGTTTGGGGATTGGGGTCCGGGTGTATGGGTGACCGGGGTGGTGTGCGGGTGATGGGCGGGGTGGTTTTGCTGGGGGAGGCTGGGGCCTCCCCGGGATTGTTGTAGGTGTCTCTGTGTGTTTGGCTGTGCAGCCTGGGCTGCGTGTGCTTTGGGGGCACTGGGGCCGGGCTGTGGGATAGGGTGTGATTGTGGGTGCCCAAATGTGGGCTGTGTGTATGTGGCTGCGGCCTGGTCGTGTGCGGTTGCATGGGTGTGCAAGGTATGTGCCACGTGTTACTGGTTGCGTGGGTGTTCGGTTCCCGTGGTTATTGCCCGCGATGCTACCTGCCTCGCTCGCTTTGTCCTTGTAGCACATCTAGCAGGTTCCACTAATGTTGTGCCAATCATTCCAATGCACCAGGCACCTCAGGCTCACAAGCATAAGTACAGGCCATTGCTGCTGCATCCTCAGTGCCTTCTTTGCGATTACCGCAAGTCTGGCTCATGGCGTTCGCCAAGCAAATGGTCAGGTCTCAAACCAGGGGGGATGCATGTTGGTTCCACAGCTATGGGTCGGTACCAAATTCACAACTTCGTCCTTCCACCATGAGCATGCTGTGACACGCTGGATTCTGCTGAGCCAAGTGTTTGCCTTCCTGGCCCACCACATCCACCTGTCTCATACAGCCCAGCAACAGACGAGCCAGCTGTTCCGGGTCTGTTTGAGCAGGATCATCGGGAGTCATGCTACACCCACAGCTGACTGCCCAGGCCCATGTGGCATGATGTTTGTGCCACAGCCTCAACTGGCTGAACAGGGCCTCCAAGATGACAGTGCCCCCAGCCAGTGCACTGCCATAGCAGCAGGGCCTTTGCCTGATGAGGGCCTGGGGCCTGTGCCTGATGAGGGCCGGACAGGCCTGTCCAGTGCCTCACCCCCACCCTTCCTCGCCCACCATGCCAGCCCATCATGCAACTGGCGGATTCAGATGTGGCTGGGCCATGAGAGAGGTCCATATCAATCTGGACCTGAACCCTGTCGTGATTAGGGTAGCTGTCGCGTGAGCTCGCGGTTGGGCCGGGTTGCCTGTGGGTACAGCTGCGGAACATATGTTGCCATGCCATGGGAAGGTTTGTGGAATATGCTGGTACTGTATGTTTTCGTTCCTCTATCAGTGCTTGCAGTTGGACATCTTTTGATTTCAAAAGGGAATTGTGCTTGTGGCATTAGCCACAGTGAAACACCAACGCAATTCACAGCTTGACGGTTGACGTGGGCATGCCGATCAACACTCCATGCAAGAGAATACCTGATGGTACGTATGTTGTGACTGGTTACAATCGCACTGTTTTGAATTGACTCTCGTTAAGCTGAACAAAACCTCAAACTCACCTTTGCAGGTATCATCCTCCATCACATATCATCTCGTCGGCATGACGAAATCAAGGCTCCTCCATAGGCTGGGCTTCCGCTGCAGAATTTCCATTTGCGTTCTGCGCAGGTGTGCCATCCCCAGGCATATCCTCGTCCATAGGAGCCGGCCCGCCTGCTTTGTCAGTGTCAGCAACTTTGACCTCTGCCTCCGGCTTGGGGGGTGGGGGAGCAGGCTTGTTCATGATTGGGTGCACAATATTTTCAAGAGTCTGCTTCCTCTGGATCAATTCATGTGTCAGCACAGCTGGCTGATCTACCTTCGATAAAGCTGCCTGCGCTGCACTTTTACCTTCCAGCCATGAGAGGGCCGCAGCACACTCCGCCCGCACGGCCTCGCGGTCACCTGCTTCAATGTGAGCATATTTTGGATCGTTTGTCTTGACCCACTCAAGTCCATGCTGACAGGCGTTGGACAACGACTGCATTGCTTGATCCCTTGTGCTGGCCTCGCTGTACCGGAGTAAGATGGGAGCACCTTTCTCCTTCAAGTAACTGTGTTTCGCCTCGTACACCTACACATTTAAATCGACCTGTAAAGCAAAAGCTCCAGCGATTTGACTGCCACAAGCACAGTGCCTCTGCTGGAGGAGATTGCAGTCAGATTGAGAGGACTGCGCGTGACCATGAACACCCACACGTACATCCGCGCAAAAGCTTGTGCATCATTTTCACCAGGATGGTTTCATGCACGATAAAATTTCACACACAGTGCGAAAATGAAAGTTAGGAAGTGCGCACCGACTTCTTCTCATCCTCACCATCCTCATACAGCCAATCTTCCATGGCGTTCAGCTCGGAGACCAGTGCATCACGATCAGCAGGATTTACAAATTCAGAACAGTCCCCAGACACCTTTGAGCGCAGCATATACACATATTCTTCCAGGGCATTTTTGGCCTCGTCTGTAGCACGTTGCAGAGAATCTGCAGCCCCCATCTGACCTTCCTCCTCCAGCAATCTTTGCTTCGTCTCCATCCCCAAGTCTGTGTGGAACGTTTGTACCACCGTAACGTCCTTCGAGACCTGCACCGAAACATGTGTATTCAATGCTATACATGTGCCCGATGTGCAGTGCTTCCGCAATGCAGCACTCGAGTATTACTGGACAACATCAATCCTTCCTGCTACGTCAAAGGGCCTTTGCGGCCCTGATTCAGAGAATCAGTGAACTGAGTATGCAAGAGACCTGCCCATATCGTCATTGAAGTCGAAAAGTCAGTTAACTCAATTTGACTATGAATGTGTGTGCAGAAATATTGGCACATCGCATCAAGTGGCTCTCAGCACCTGAAACACAGCGAAAAATTCTCAGTCGCATTCAAACACACCTTCTTGGTCTTTTTCACCTTAGAGCTGGTGTCCACAGCAGGTCCGTCGGTTTCCATTGCTGTCCCAGTTTCAGAGGCATCTGCTGCAGAACCTGTAGCTGAATCAGAGGGAGGAGCTGCAGGTGCCCCATCAGCAGCTGCCTCTGCAGGCGCAGGCTCTTCCACCTCCACCTTGTGGCAATGCACGGCTTGAACACAGCGCACCAAGCCATGCAGGTCAAGCTCGAAAGAGACCTTGCACGATAGGCTGGAGGCAGCATCTGGGGCCTTGTGTGGCTCAGTGATGTTGAAGCTGGCTATGTCCTTCGAGCCCTGCACATTGCAAGTCACGTACATACAGAAAGAGTAATATGGAAAGCTTCGACCAGCTTCCCAATTGCAGCAAACATACTATTCTAATGAAAAATTTGCACTTAACTTGTCGAGTGACGGAGGCTGATGCAAAAGTGATGTTTGCATGCAGTCAATGAGCAGCGGCAAGACTTACCCCACCAAGGTTACTGTCATCACTGTATGTGGCTTGGATCGAAAACGGCTCTGTCTTCATGAATGCAACGTTCTTGACACATGGAACAAACTGCGGTACTGTGCTGCCATCTTTCACAATCTCTCCAAACAACTGGCTTGTTGTAGGGGCTCCATCCTTTTCCCATGAAATGTTGACCTTGAACGGGTACAGATCTTTGACATCAAAGTGACGGACCTGGAAAATCGGGGACAGCATGGCTGCCTGTAGTGAGCAACCGCGCGACACACATTCTTTGCTATGCATTGTCCTGCAAAACATGCAATGCCATGAGCACTGACACATTCCCATGAAACCATAGGCGACATGCTCACAGCCTGAATACCTTTTTGGTTCCTGCTTGAAAAATTCGGCCACCTTGCGAACAATCGCTGGTGTACGCGAAGCGGCTCCAACCATTTCAACACTAGATATCTGTTCTATTGTCAGTCCAGCTGTCTTCAGTGCATCTTCGCAGGGCTTCACCACTCGTTCTAGCACTGGTGCCGCAAGCTCCTCAAACTTCTCCAGCGTAATCTCTGATCTGCAGTTCATCAAAGTCAGCTTTTGACAGTATCTGCCTTCAGTTCCTTGAAGGAACTCTCAGAAACAACATGCAAGCTATTGGAATGGTCCTTTGTAAGGCTGGGAGTGCAGTCTAATCATGGCCACGCACACAATCATATGGTCAGACTTCGAGGCATATTAAGCACCTGAAGTCTGTGTCTTCCATCAGGCACTCAACAGATATGGTCGCCAATGGACCGCTGGTGAGGATGAGCCGACTCTTCTCTACTTGAGCCTTCATGCGATAACATGCCTTCGCATTCTGCGTGATGTCGAGGCCTGTTTTGGACTTGAATTCTGCCGCGAAATGTGCTACGAGGACAGCATCCAGGTCACGCCCACCCAAGCACCGATCCCATGAATGTGCCTTCACTTCCATTTGTGCCTTTTTAAAAGCCACGATGCACACCTGCGCAAACAATTTCGCGTTGGAAGGAGCGGAACCAGGGCGGGTTGTGCAATGGACATGCAGCTGCATCTGCGGTGGTCAATGCCTTCTGGACAGTTCTACATCCTACACGCAACACAGCCATCACGAGACGACTTTGGCGCACCTGCAACGATGAATGCCCTATATCAACAAACGCAACATTTAAAGGCTGATCTTCGGGTAAGTCGGGTTTGAATATCCCCCAGTTCAGGGCAGCAGCTGTCAACTCGTTCATCAGCCGCAGACACTTCAGACCAGCGACATCAGCGGCCGTCAGCATTGCACGGCGCTCAGACTCGGAGAAGTACGCCGGCACAGATATGACGCAATCTGTGATTGCAGAGCCTTGATCAGCCTCCGCCGTGGACTTGAGGTCCTTAAGCAGGCTGGTCACGACCTGCTCGGGAGACAGCGTTCTGGCCTCGTTGAGATACATCACAGATATCAGGCAGCCCCCATCTGCCGCTTCTGACACCTTGAACATCATGTCTTTGATATCCTTTTGGACGGCCGGATCTTTGAACTTGCGCCCGATCAGCCGTTTGACTTGAATGACGGTGTTTTTGACATTCATCATCATCCTCGCTGCCCCTTCAACGCCGATGAATCGCATCTTGTCACCATACGATACCATTGCCGGGGTTTCACGCTTGCTTTCTGAGTTCATGATCACATCAACGCCCCGCTTGCGCGCAAGCGCCACGCAGGAGGTGCAGTTGCCCACATCCAGACCAGCAACACTCATGTTGGTAAGCAAAAATCAATTCAATTTAAGTCAGGTGACTATGATTGGTCACACTTCCACACAAGGATGGATGACTCTCGACTGTTCGCACTGTCGTTCTGCGACCTGGTCACGCAGCCAGGGAATTCGAAAGAAAATGTGCAACACAATCGCATTCGTCGTGGCTTCCAATTAAGTGCGTATCAATGGAACGATTGCGCCTGCCCACTGCCCTGCGCAAGTGCCAAAAGATGCAGCATGCAGAGGAAACTTCCAGAGCTCCGGGGAGCCAAACTGCTAGCCGCCGCTAGCCACTTCCCAAGCTTGCGGACACAGCCGAGAACAGGAGATGATGGCGATGAACTGCATCAGCAACCTTGAGCAGGTCGTAACTTGATACGCACTGAGGATGACGCCAACGAGTGCTATGACATGTGCGGAACGTGTCAAGTCTGGGAGGGACAATGCCATGGTGAAGTACAGTATGCCACAGCATACCGGAACACAGCGGTCATTGCCGGCAGTATCTGGTCGCCACCTGGATCGCACCTTGTACAGAAATTGGCGGGTTGTTGACATTGCGTGCGATCACTGACTGGAGAGCCTGGACTGATGGTGTTAGCCTGCTTTGTTGTCGAGTTGGATGTTGTCTGGCCAAGCTGAGCACATTTCAGTGGTCTTATCCTCGCAGAGCTGGGTCAAGAGCCTAATATTCTCCAGCTGTGAAAAGTTGCCATGCCCTTTTGAAGGGTTTGAAGGATGTCAAGTGCGTGGCTGCACGAAGCCCCCAATCCGTGGCTGAAGTGGGCAGGATTGGGTGTGGGTGGGTACACGGCAGCCCAATTCAAGTACTTGGCCCTGTTAGCAGTGGCCACCGCCCTGTCATGCGTCTGCCGGCATCACGGAAGCTCTTTTGACTCTTTCTCAAGGTTCAGCTCATGCAAAGGCGCACCTGATGAAATCGCTTGTTTTCGCAAAGAGGCGGTACTCCGCATGTCATTCGCCACCTTCCTTTTCTTTGCTCTTCATATCCTTGCCATCTTCATTGCTGCTGTGATCAAGGGGCCAGACCAAGACGAAGTTGAAAAGGTTGTGTGTGCTTTGCATTCAGGTGGGCATGCTCTAAATGATATTGTCTGTTTGCAGGCGCTGGTGCTCTCCTGGCTCCACTCAAAGTCAGCCGTGATGTGTGCAGAGCTATTTACATTGAAGCTTGCACTTTTTGCACTTCTCTGTACTGTTGTGTTTTTGGCAATCGATTACCGCGTCCTGAAAGTGTACTTTCACCTTTCACGGTGCTTGGCCTGTGTATACCTGCTTGTCCAAGTCGTGGTGTGAAGCTCAGCTGGTTGACCGACGCCCTGCACTAAGCGATGTGTTCGTCCCAAGTGACTCCGGGGAATGTTGTGTAGGTTCTACTTGAGACAATATTCTGCATCAATGAGGTGTCTCCCGCCTGATGCCAAGTGGTTTCAGGTGTTACCCCTGCGTCCGGCCAGTCCAGCGCACTCCCAATCTCTCTTCTGGTGCAGGAACTACTTTCACGGGATCACTGCAGGTGGATTCTGGTGCTGTCATGTGCGACAGTATATGTGGGGGTCATCACAGCCACGGTCGTGCTATATGCTTATTTTCCTTGGTCCAAAGACTGCGAACACGGTGTCGTCATCATCACGGTCACGTTGATCCTGATCTTGATCATGACCGTAGTATCGCTTGCGAGCAACAGACATAATACAGGACTTTTGACATCGGCCCTCAGCAGTGCATATGCAATGTACCTGTGTACAATAAGTGTGATTACTGGGGCAACAGACACAGATTGTACGTCAATTGCAAGCGGCACCAGCACGGCTCGATGGATGGTGGTGTGCATCTTATGACAGGCTTACATCATGCCGTTCTCGTTTTGTTGGCTGATAGGGCTGACCTGCAAGCAACAGTTTAGGCATTGCAATGAATGTAAGTGATCAAATAGCAATTGAATTACAGGTGCTGAGCTTTGTGGTCACACTAGCGGCTTTGCTGATATCCTGCTTTCGGACTGCCACCAGCTATGGTATATTCATCTCAGGATCCACTGACGCAGTGGAGCTGTTCAACATGAACGACCTCGACAATGACCTCCGCAGGCCTGTGACGACTTTGATCTTCCATACTTTGTTCACATGTGCATCGTGTTTCATGCTCATGGTGTGTCTCCATACAATCTTCATCAGCTTGGATTGGAACTGAACAGTAGCACCTTGCCTGCCGGCTGTCCACAATGCAAGTGTATTGAATTGCTCACAGGTTCTCACAAATTGGACTTTGAAGGGCACTCCAGACTTCTTTGACATCAGCCGCGGCACAGGCAGTCAGTGGGCAACAGCTGGAACAGCGTGGGCATGCTGCTGCATTTACATCTGGATCGTGATTGCACCGGCTGTTCTTCCAAACCGTGTCTTTTCCTGATGGAGTAGATGTTGCGTGATCATGTGACAGGCAGCGATTGATGTCGAGTGCTGTCAGTGCCAGTCCCTGCAGAAACTTGAGTTGTTGCACCTCTGACTGTGTCCATTTTCGAACATATTTTTACAAGAATGAACACCAGTCATGACTCTGCGGTGATAGCGAATAATTTGCCCCTGCAAGACCTCCAGTTGACGTGTTGTGTGAATATACTGGATGCATACAACTGAAGACATGTTTCACCATTTTTTGCTTGGAAGAAAATCCACCGAAATTCTGCTTCCATCTGACAATCGAAGAGATATTGTGATCTGTATTTGCAGCTGAAAGTACATGCTGCAAAGAATTGTTGAGTTCAAGGTACAGTGCAATTCGCCGCTCACGATGTAGCGGCAGTTTTGTGACCACACAGGCTGCATATGTGCTGTGTGAGCCCGAGGAGAGAGTTGTCTACTTCAAGAGATCAGTGGATTTACAAGTCATCGGGACTGCTTCTGTTGTAATTGTTTTCTCAAGATTTTTGCTAAACATACAGGCACTACATCTATCAATGTGCCGGCCTTTGCATTGAGCGGGTTTCCGCACTTCTCTGAGCAAAACACATATTGTGGTGCATTTCAATAGCACTGACTAAAATGGGCATATCCATCGTGCCAGCATTGTGACAGTGCGTGGGAATGGCACCAGTGGCCAAAATTTCACGCCGTCTGGTATCTGCAGGTGCATGAAGCGCAGAACGTCGTTGACGACGTCATCAGTGCCGCCTCTAAATGGATCCTCGATCAGTTTTGATGTATGGGTCGCGGACTGATAGACTTTGTGCTGAACTTCAATGCTTAGACGCCTCAAACACCTGAAATACCAGTGAAACGCCAATTGCGAGTACAGCAAACGTCATACCAGCATGCGCAAATACACGTTTTGGCGGCCTTTAAACATACCGGGCCATTTCCTCACTCTCATCTCTGGGTACTGAGGCATCTGCTTCGGCATGCAGGAGCATGGATCGTGGGAATCCATGGGCATCAACAGCCGAGTTCAGCAGAGAAACAGGGCATGTTCTGGTGAAGCATGGCCGATCCTTTCCCATGGGATATGATGGGCGAAATATACCCTGCAGCAGTCGTGGTGCCAAACCACGCTTTTGAAAGTGAAGGTGCATTGCTTCAATGTTGTATGGGCTGCAAAATCCAACAAATCCCTGCATCCATGCCCGTGCCTCTAGCACCAATTTCATCATATGCGCTCGTATGAAGACAAATTAGATTATACCAGTAACGTGATGACTGTTGCTTGGGTGCAAAGTGCATGCGGGTCCAGCGTACAAATTAGTGCTGTATGCATACCTTCAGATCACTGGGTTGCCATGTTGAACATCCGTCACCCTGTGCCGACTTGGCCGCAGCAATGGAAGTTCGCCCTCTTTGCTGGTAGATCAAAGCCAGTGCAGCCAGGTGCCCACCACATGACTGTCCCATCACATAAACTTTGGACCGGTCCCCACCGTATCCTTCAATGCGATCCAGCACCCAGCCAATGCCACGCTGAACATCGCAGACCATATCATCTACTGTGCCCTGCATAATGTCCAAATGATGCCAGACACGTTCAACAATGATATCAGCTGTGCCTTCTTGTATTGCTGCATCAGTCACGCAGATATGCATCGGAGCTCACCTGCGGAAAGTTCCGGTAATCCAAGCAGCAGGTTATGACTCCGCACTTTGACATCCGCCTGGCCAGCACTGCACCCCAAGCCTTGTACCCTATCATGTACGCACCTCCAGTGACATAGATCAGCACTGGAACTCTTCCATTTATGAAATGATGACGATACGGGATGTAAATGTCCAGCAAGTTCCTGGCCTGCAAAGGTCACCATATTGCCATCCAGATACACGCATTGATGATCTGTTGACAACCAATTTCACCAGGATGAACTCTTTTGGTGTCTCAGAGATTACCTCTCTACTGTACCATATGTTGCGGTGGATCCGTGGCGAAAGGCAATAGAACAGCGATGTGAGAAAGATCCCAGGAGACAGGAGCGCGCTGAACAGAATCAAACGCATGAAGCAAGCCAGCCACTGCCATCCTGCAGTATCATGTGGAGGCTATGATGAATTCCACAGGTTGTAGACCACATGCTCTGAACGGCCTTCCAGATGGCAAAGCTTACCAAATCCTAAGTACGAGATGCATGTTCTTGCAAGAGTAAGGCACAAGTAAACTTTTTGGACGGCTAGACCAAGCTCCTTCGAAGGCTCCAGCGGAGCTTGCAGGTCAAGCAGGCCATCTTCTGGTTGCATTATGCGGACCCGATTCATCCCCTCCACGTATAATGATCTGGACCCCAGTGAATGGCAATGCGATCCATGACTACCACTCGGAATGAAACACAGGACTTGGTGCCGATCGCTGTCCGCGATGAGCAAATCTGGATGCAATCACAGCTGCTATATCAAACGCTACACAAGATTTGAAAGGCCAAGCTGCTCGCTCGAATAACGCGGGTACGTCGGGAAAGCATCATACACGTTCACTAGATGCTTGATCAGCCGGAGTACCAAATTCAGAAACCACCATAGCAATACAGCATATTCGTCGATAGGGCTGCCTGTGTGACTCTTGAAGACGAGAAAGACGTGCCGATGTTACATACAGCTTGTTGTCAGAGCGTGTGGTCACCTGTCCGCAAGCCAGTCTGACGCACTGATTGGATGTTGACAAAGAACTCGATTCTCGCCCAACACCCATGATGGTCTTTCATGATGTGCATCACATAGTTACACTAGCCTCGCGGAGCTCCAGGCGAGTGGTATGCATGCGTATCATCGTAGCACAGACCGAACAGCTATTCACGCATGGCGACCGATCGCGGCCGCGTCCGTGATGACGTCGTGCCCTCTTGTCAAAGAATCGCAGAGCAGCCTTGTACATGTGCAGTTCAAGCCGGCTTTTGGAAGTCAGACCGGGCCGATATAGAGCCTCAATCGATGTAGTCTTCGCTGATCACCATCGCATTGGCCAGTATGCGTGGGTCTCAACGAGCACGCAACATTCTGACAGTAATGAGAGAGGAGGCCTTTACGTGGTTCAACGTAACGGTGGGGTATGGCCCAAACGCAAGAACGCGGAGGCAGAGACCACTGAGCGGTCGGCAAATTGCCCAGCTCAAGCGTGAATACCTCATGCGAGGGGAGTATGCGCCTCTCAACGATATGCTATGGCATGTTACCACAATAGTGATTTACACTGGCGTATCCTTCATGAACTGAGGTTTGCCGTACAGAGCTTGGCCGTTTGAACAGATGTCACCCACCCAACAAAAGCCAATTATGCACCCTAAAAAGTGGCCCAAAGGTCACAAACATGAAGTTGAAGCTGTCAAGCGGCAGCAAACTATCGCCAAGAATATGGAGAACATGCCAAAGCTGCTTGCGGAGGCCAAGGTGCGGTTTCTTTCGTCCAACGCTACATGCATCACCCCGAGTATGTGCTGAGCCATCTATTTTTCTTGATATGGTGGGTTTTGCGTGTATGCAGGAGCGCAAGAAGCTACCAGATGATATTCCTCCAGCTGATAGGTTCTTTATGAGCCGGAAACAACTGTACAACAAGTATGTACGTGCTAGACAGAAACAAAAATAGTCGGTTGATTCCGCATTCTCTCGATACTTTGCTTTTGGAGACATGCGCAGGATCACGTATATTCAAGCAGCTTGAATCTTGGATGGTGCTCCGAGTGTCGATGGCAGCCCCTGTGTGATGGTGGCAGCATCTGTGTGCTCCTCCACACGAGCGCACTGTAAATCTCAAAGCGCATGAGAACTAAAGTTTGAGTAGTTTGAATTGGCATCAAGATAGCTATGGGGAGCATGCTGCATCATCGAGATCACGGCGCAAGCAGCCGTTGCTGACCTCAGACGTTGAAACTGCCCTCATATTTCATAGCGCAGAATCATGGCCACCATCACAGACTGCGCAATAAAGCCCCTGTGCATCGATGGCCATACCCACTGCCCCTTAATATGCCATATGCATTCCCATGGGGTGCCTTGTGATGAATCCTGGGAGCTGGCAGTGACTGGTGAGTGCGTGTGGGCAAGAGGGTCAGGGATGTGGAACTCCCGCTGTACTGTCTGAGCACCGGGCGCTGGACAATGCGCTGGTCTGCGGCAGGTGCGCTGCACACCCCACACCACGGCATAAATTTGACTTTGCCAAGTGGCCATGCCAGAGCTCCCATCCGCCCAGTTGTAGATTTTGTGCATATACACACTACCATGGTCTGCATTTGTTGCGATCTGAGCCTCGTCTTCCCGAGTGAAATGTATGTGTGTTCCCTGACACTTCGCCCGACACCGCCTGTTCATGCATAGCATGCAGGGCTGTCTGTTGCAACACTTCCCTTGAGGTGACGGCATTGTTCATTTGGTCATGTCAGGGGCAATGCACATACACTGCGAATGCTGATCATTGCTATGACGGGACACGTCATGGTCATCCAGTCTCCAATCAAGTGAGCCTACACAGTCAATACAAGCTTTTGCAAGTTGCTTAACTCCAACACAGAGGCATGTTAGCGCAACATGGTCACCCTGTGCATGTGCTTTTGAAACATGTGCTGAGTTCATGAGATTGTTTTGTTGGCCAAGCCCAAGCTCTTGGCCTGCGTAGCTTATTTGTATTTCTGCAGCCTGGTCTTGTTCCATTCTGACCATCCAGGCACCGTCCCGAGGTAGATGCATGAATCAGGTGCTGGAAGGTGACGGCATGCAGATGATGCTGTTGATCCTTATGCCCAAATCCGATAATCATCTGGGATGAAAAAGATCAGTTGTAGCCATCAGATCGCGTCAGTGATGGAGGTGCCACTGTATTGAGAATCATGCGCGAAGATTTTCGATGCCGCGAAGGTGTATGCGAAACGTCTCCAGCGTTGTGCATGGAATTCGCAATTGCATTCCGGTATCTGAAGTACGAATTTCGTGCGTTCCCGTTTCAGATATCCAGGCGCTGTGTTGACTGGGACTGACCACCCAGAGTGAGCAACCTCGCGGGCTTGTTTTGACGGGCACGCACCAGCATGAAGGCGCAACCTTTGCAATCAAAGACAAAGGAACACAGATGACCTACTATTGTCGTCAACGGCCTGTCGCATGTGTCCATTGGTCTTGCATGCCGCGAAGGCCGCGCTGGGGCGCCACTCCCCAGTGCTGCCTGTGCGCCAAGTTTTGGACTTTAGGCGGCCACCAAGAGGTCATATACAACTTTCTGTGCGCACTCAGTTACTGCAAAACCATTCAGGCCGCTGTTACTATGTCTGCTTGATCGCTCTTCGTGCGAACGCAAACCTGACCATTTTTCACGTGCTGCAGGTGCCATGCTTTGCCAGTTGCTATTCAGGCCGCAAGCGGGGAAGGCGCTGGAGTAAGTGTGCTGCATGGATACCACTAACCAGCATCAAATTACTGTGGACAGCTCTGTGCTGTGGCCTGACGAATGTGTTCAAGGTGAGCCATGTGAGCTGCACACTGTGCAACTGATGCGAGTCAAATAACCACTGCTCTGACCACGTAGTGGCACTTGCAAGATTATATGCTTGGAGATGCATGCAGACCATATCAACATGGGGAGTTTGTTTCTTCGTGCTGGCTGCAGTCAGAGATACAACGCTTGATGTACCAGAGATGAGGCACTCCCAACTCGCCAAAGTGACTGCTGCTCCTTTATGGCACCCCGTAGTTCGTGAGAGTGACGTGCAACGCAACGGTGCTGTGCTTTCTGAAACAGATGTGTATTCAGCGGCGCCTGTGGAAAGCCTGGTACAGCAGTGTGGAGACGGGAAGGACGGCAATTGTGTGACCGGGTGCCGCTCCAATTGCTCAACTACGGTAATGTAGGGTTCTGACAGGTGTACACATATATGTTGTGCAAGAGCTTCAGTCATGTCAGAGTTTGCTGCAGAGTGACACGATCATACTTTCGAGCCAGCGAAAGCAGTCGGCCCCGGAAAGACCTCAAGATATCTGATATAATTACGTATAGATTTCATACGGCTATCAGTGGCGGGACACCAGAAAAGATCATTTTTATTCTTTGCGCAGTTACTCCATTTTTGGTGTTTTGTTCGGCGCTGTACAAGCGTGTCGCAACCAAAGATTCCTGGTTTGCATGCGTGTACAAGACATATTGCACACTGCTACGAACACCTTCATCTGTGTCCCGTGAGAAGGAACTTGCTCCCGCATTAGTCCTGAATGGTGCGCATCTCGGGGTTTGTTTTGTATCTCTGCATGCGCACTCATGAGCCTGCCATGAACATGATGTCGTGCTGCAGGAGTCTTTTTGTGTGGACTGTGGGTGTACGGAGTCATGCTCGGCTTGATCACTTCAGATATCAAAGAGCAGGTGCTGCTCTCATGGACTGAAAGCACCTTGCAGGTTTCTACTGTGGTGAACATCTTGACAAGGACTTGGGCCATTGTATGGCAGGGCACCAAACAAACAACCAGGCATTGCCATCCACTGAGGTGTTGTGAGTGGCAACTCAGCATGAACATCACTGCCTCATGCACTGCCAGACTGTCCAAAAGCTCTGGGATGTGCTCCTTGGATTGTGCCATGGTGTTGGCACAAGGTATGTTGTATGTGGCCTTCCACAGAACAAGGTAGCATGTGAGCCTGCGGTGTGTACTGGTGTGTCGCGCGAGGTTGCTGCCCAGGCGCTCGGGTGGGATTCCTGGCTGAGAGATTATACACACATTACATCTGCCGCAGCTATCACCTTGACCTGGTTTGCAGGTACACATGATCAAAGAAGGCATGACACCCGTCGCCTGCCGAGATCATACGGTACGTTACATCCCCAATGTCCAATGCAGTTCTCAACCCTCAAGCAGCAACAGGTCATGCCGGCCTGCTCATAAGCAACATGACAGTAAGCTGGGTGCCTCACTCGGAATGTGGCGGATACTTGTTTGGACGTCGCATCCGGCGTTTAGGGGACGTGGTAAAGCTTATCCAGGTGATCAAGTCAGCGCTTGTACAGGTCATTTGCAACTGGAATGAAAGCACTCCAGCTTTATTACGTCAAATATCCAAGGCACAACGAGGGCGCAGGACATTCCGTGGGCCAGTTGTTGTACTGGCAAATCGCTCAAAAGGATCTATGGATCAGGTTGTTGAGCAGGAGGTGCGGCCTTGATGACATGTTTGTGCTGACAGTGGGGGAGAGATGATATCCATTGTGTGCAAGCGCAATGAGTCTCCAAAGCCAGTTGCTACGAGATACACATCGCAGGTTTTCACAAAGACAAGCCATAGATTCGATGTGGAGACGCGACGTGGCGATCCTATGGATGTGGCAGATCTGCTGAGAACTCGAGTCAGCGCAGCACGAAATGTGTTCATCATGCATCCAGACGCGAATACAACGGTGTGCATTGCGTAATCCAGACTCACTCCGAGTGCAGACTGCAAGTGCAGACCCAACCGTCATAGTGCATACAGGTCTCTCCACCCGGCCAGATAATACCAGATCTTGCCACCCTCACTCAGAAGAATGCACTCAAGGTGGCTACTGCCTTGCGTGTTGCATCTCTGCGTGAGACTCGACCTGATCACCCAATGGTACTGCAAGACTCCACTGGTGGATGGAAAGAGATTGGCTATTGCGACAAGTTCCTGGGGTTTGCATCGTCTGACCGACCACTACTGCGACTTTTTGAATAGTGCCTGCCTAAAAAGCTGTGTATTACTGTATCACTCGTAAGTGTGCAGGGGATACAAAGCGGGTGGTGAAGCACTGGGACCTGCGCTACTGCCACTTGGTGAGAATGTGATGACTTCTTTGACGGCCCAGTGTGCGTGCCGCCCTGGCCTTGTTCGCGTAGTTGACTACCTATTCACGCACTCACCGGAAAGAGAGCAGTTGCGGTACATGGGCATCCCCAGTGGCACAACACATGAGTATGGCGTACTCAGACGAAGTCTGCGGGGGGGGGTTGCGCTGGGCTTCTGGAGTGCAGCAGATGGTAGAACCATATTGAATCCAGATGACAAGGACACACTGGAGCCAGGCGATCAAGTGCTTGTGCTCTCAAAGTATAGCAAGCTCACTTTTGAATCAACTCCAGCGATCCCAGGTGAGGGGCCTGTCCGTTGAGCTTGTTCCTTTGTCGCTGTTTGCACAAACGTTGTCGCTCGCTGCACAACAGGCATGCAGGAGCCTGAGTTGTTGTCAATCAACCGCGCAGCTTGCAGACTCAGTCATCTCAGACGCACAGGACTGGATGGCGTCCCAGCACAAGGTCAATGCTGTTGAAAAGCCGCAACGTGTCATTGTGCTCAACTGGATGCAAGACATCGAGCCACTTTTAGCGGACTTTGCAGAGTTCAGTCCAGCTGGATCTGAGATCATTTTTGTTCAAGAGCAACGACACAGGCACTTGCCGTATCGAGTGGGATCAGTTCGCTTCAGGCAGGTGTGCGCGGAATCTGTTGTCTTTGTATGTGTCACAAGCAATAGCAATTCGGAAGATGCCACATCAATGACTATGCATGTTCAAGGTAGTTTCTAAGAGTCACATGGACAGAGATGCTCTGCACAAAGCTGGTTGGAACAATTGTAATGCCATTGTTTACGGATTAAATGGAGCGTTGGCAGACTCGGTGTATGACAGCCAGCTGCTGGCTGACATCATGGTGCGTTCTGCCAATGATTGCAAGGCCCTCTAAAGCTGCTGAATCGAATCTACAACGACAGTATCATGTTGATTGCAGGTCCTCCAGACGTACTACAACGAGGCAGGTTGCAGTAAACGGCTCCATATCTTGGTGCGATGATGGAGATTAAGTTTCATTTTGCTTGCTGTTTATGACGCCAACTTTTCTCATCCACCATACTATCCAGGCACCAGCGAGAGATCCATACACTGCATCTGTTGTTTCTCACATCCTTAAAGACTGGGGTGATGCTAAAGTCAGGCTGACGAAGGTGTCCCCTGAAGCTAGGCTGATTCTATCAGATGCGCAACATCGGTCTATAGGAGATTCAACAGACTCTCAGGGTGCGTATTCTGTCTCTGGAGCTAGATACAGGTGATTGTGGTCACTGTGCTACAACACTGTCCATGTTTTGGCTTCATGCGTAGTGGCTACTTGCTAGAATGTGTGTCTGATGTTGGAGCCTGCTAGACCTGCTCGGGGATTCAAGCCATGTGACATCATGTTTCTTGCAGCGTCGCGCTTCGTTGCAGAGCCACAACGTCTGTATTACAACTCCTCTTCCAATGGATTGGATACGGTGTCAAGGCACCTTGTCACCAGTCCAAAACGTCACCCAGGCACTCGTCCGCCAATGGATGAGGTGCTGCCACTGCAGCACATAATTTCCGCTGAGCTGTTCATGCCGCGAGAATTTGCCACAGCAATGCTGGTGCGTTTCTGTTGCGGCCGGATCAGCAACGTCAAGTCGCACAGCTCTTGTGTTGTCAAATTCTGCCCAAAAGCATTTTATGATGCCAACGTCCAGTGAAGAGCCAATCGCAACTTAACTGTGGTCCAACAGTGCAGGTGCATGTGGCGCAAGAGCCAAAGCTCATGTACATCCTGCAGGTGTGCTGTGTGTGCAAGTGAGTGAAGTGCATAGCCTGCATTATTTCTGTGATTCTCTGCTTGGTCTCTCCCTTTCCTGATCTATGCTCCTGCATCTTTTGTTCAAATCTTGGACTTCAAGATGTTAGTAGTGTCGGCAGACGTATTCCCGAAACGATTTCCCTTAAAAGTAAGATTGGGTCCGTTTCAGCAATGTCCCTGGAAGGCCGTTGCTACCATTCATAGTCCACATTGGCCAGCCATGCACGTGTCACATTGTCGAGGCTCATTCATGCACACGCATGCTGATCTCGCATCACATTCCATGGCATGCCAACATAAATGTGACCAATTTAATCCTGCTCGCTCACCTGCCATGTGTATAGGAGTTCTTTGACAGCCAGAGTGGCCACACAATCTGGCTGCGCAGTGCTCAAGCCTACCATATTGACTACAGTTATGACCCAGACCCTGTGTCATTTGCGTGGATCAGCGAAGCTGCCCGCACAAGAGGTGAAACTGCACTGGGTGTCATGACGAGGGAAGGCGAGGTGCGGTGTCTGATGCTTTTTGTCTTGGAAGACCTGAACTCGTCCCAGTGCAGGCCTCTGGTTGAAAGCAAACTACGTCGATGTCGACAGTTGCTGGCAGCACGATCATTCGACGATAGAATCTGTTTGTGGTCGTCTTGGCATAGCGATGAGACCAATGGTGGACAAATTTGTGTGTCTGATTATGTTCTGGTATAATCCATCCATTGAGTATTTGCATATTTGCAGGTATGTTTGTCGCCACCTGCAGAGGCAACTTTCAAGTTCCGGTCAGGCGACCGAATCGTTGTTGTTCAGACAAACCGCAGCCTGCATAGCTGAAGAGGACAGAAATTCACGATGCCCGAGTGTGTCAAGTGCCCTTGATGACCGAGTTGATGCAAGCTGTTAGAGATGCCCACTTCGTGTGGCTGTAAACAAACATCAAATCAAAAGGGTATTTACACTACACAAGACATGGAAGCGGCAGTAGACATCGAATCACAGGTTCATAGTAATAACGGTCCTCGGTCAACCTATCATGATCCAATGCTGCACGGGCACAGTGCATTGGGCCGTCACCTTTTCAATCACCACACGCTCTCTGGTGCGCAGCACGTGTAGCTCTGATGTCGGAGAAGTGAAGTCCCAGCTCCACTGCTCTGCCCTAGTTATGAAGATGATGTGTCACAGTGTTGATTCCGTCAACTGTGCTCGTGCTGTTGACGAATCCGATGCCGATTGTAGATGCTGCGCTGTCGACCCCGTGTAGTCACAAACAGAACATCTTTGGTATTGTGTCACGGTCTACCACACTCCCGATTCGGACTTCCATCTTGATGTATGCTTGCATGCGACCAGTCGGGTACACTGCTTGTCATCTTCAGCCAGTCCTTGACAACTTAAATAAAACTTGTAAGCGTCCCTGCTCGTGTGCACGCACCTGTGTGCAGGCCAGGAGTGTATTTTGTGGCACTCCTGAAAGCGCATACTGCAAAGAGGGGCCTTCTGATGAGTATTTCAAATTGCAATCTCAGTGGCCTGCATCTACAGGGCAGCCTTGGATGGCGCGGGAAGTCAAATGTGAGGTGTGTCAAGGGCGTGTGCGTGTGGGTATGCTTTGGGGAAAGTTCGTTGTCAAGTGCATCTGTGGAACATGACCTTGCATGGAGGCTGTGCCTCGTTGGCACAGACATGCACCTCTCCAGCGACCAGGGCTGATTACTATGACCAGGGGCAGTAGTGCTTCAGGTCCTGGCATGTGTTACAGGATGATTTATGGGTCGAATATGAGAGTGGAAAAGTACCAAAGCATCAAATTGCAATCACAGGTGCCTCGTCTGACCTATACTGGAGCCCTCCACAATGTTCAAATCAGTCAATTTCGGAAATTTCGTTCGCGATTCTAGCCGATCTTGACACCAAGCGAGCATTTTCACCAAAGAGGAAAGCTTGGACTCTGTGCTATGGTTCAATCTTGCAAGGATTGCCTTGTTCAGCTCTGATGCAATCATCTGCCGTTGCTGGAGTTCCATCAGGTGCTTGCAAGGGCATGTGTTGGGGTCTTCGAAAGCAATGAGAGCGATGGTGTTCTCTACACAAAAGCTCTGGATGTCGCACAGCTAGTGTTCATACTGGCGCAAGGTGTCATCACTGTTGTACAGCATGATCAGGCAACGCAATGTGCAGGGTGCACACCAAGGTCGTCCAGCGCATCGGGATTTTCTTCTCCCTTATATGCGAGATACTCTTGTGCGAAAAGCAGTGCTTCGTTTACCTTCCCAGATCTGATCAATTCAATCACTTGCTGCTGTTGAACATGAAAGAACAGCTTCGTGTTTGTCTCAAGAATCTACGTATACACATTCACTATATTCGTCAAACAGGCCACTGTACTTCGATTTATGTACACTGTGCGATCTATGGGTAGGTGGATGACGCACTTCGGGATTGAGGTCATTCAATTGTGAGATCGCGCTCTGTAGCTCGCCATGTTCAACAGCGTTTCTGATGTACATCCTCTCCTCAGAACGGTCTACATTATGGTCCATTAAAGTTCCAGATTCTACTTCAAAAGTCCTAGCTGCATCAAGATAGCCCTGCAAAATCAGCACAGCTTTCAGCACGAAATGCACCACCGCCAAACTTGTCTCTCTCACATACTCAGATATTCCAGAACCAACCTCTGTGGTTAAGAAGTTCATGACAAGTGAGTTCAAATCTTGCGTGGGCAACAAAAACTTTTCGCATTTCTGTTCCCATTCCTGATCAGATATGCGTCTGGCAGTGTCCTGCAAAAGTTCGGCCAAACACAATCAAAACAAAAGCAAGAAACAAAATGTGCCAATTATCAATCACACAGTTACCTCCATGTTATAGTCGGGCAGACGACCGTTCTGGCTGGGCACCGGACAGCAGGTACTGATTACGACAAAGCAGCGAGAAGACGAACGCGCGACCGTCCTGACTGCCAACATGAAGTATGTTTGTGCGCAGTTGATTAAGCTGTCTCGCAGCATTTACAGTTGTATCATACGTGTTGGCTACAAGTTGCGTTCACTTCCAGTCATGCATGCGCAGTCTGAATCGAGATGCATGGGTGACTCCGTCGCAGGGGCAGCACCAACACATCACATAGATCAATCCCGAGTACAAGTAATGTACATAACGAAAAGCGCATCCAGAAAATCTAAAGTGATCGAAGCCGAGATCGAGTGCCTTCGCGCAAGCAGAACGCACATCCCGTAGCAATAATTTCAAAGTGTTTGCAAAGGTTTCAGACCCAGCTGGTCATCTTGCACGGATAGCTGGCTACGTCTTCTACACAGGATGGAAAGCTATGAATATGTGAAAAAGCTTGGCAGTGGCAACTTTGGCGTGATCAACCTCATGCGGCATAAAGAAACGGGAGAACTTGTCGCTGTAAAGCAATTAGAGGTACGATTGGATTGAGACAAGTTTCGAGCATATGTACTGACACAATTGGTCTGTTTGATTGGAATCTTGTTCTGCTTCCAGCGTCCCGCACGAGAATGTGAAGGTGGAATTTTTGCAGAGAGGCGCCAAGATTGACAAGAATGTCTACAGAGAGGTGATCAACCACCGCAAGCTGAGCCATCCAAATATAATCGGATTCAAAGCAATTCATCTTGACTACCGGCACTTGTATATCGTCATGGAGTACGGTGCTGGTGCGTCTTCCCGGCGAACGCTGCAGGGCATGCTGGCTGAAAATTGCAGTGTTGATCTGCTCCGGGCCAGCAAGCCGGACAGGATAATGGCCTCATTTTTTCGAGACGCCGTAAGCGTCACAATATCTACCACTATATGCTTTTTGTTCTGCACATCGAATTATAGCATGTGAAGCATCACGTCGAGCAGTGCCGCGTCGAGTTTTGGTGAAGATGTCATATTCTAATAGAAAGCGTTCCCGACTCGTATATGTGAATCCGGAAAATAGGATCAGATACATTCGTGATTTTCATCTACACTGTCTATGTGAAAACATTTTGATTGCTGGATCAGCACGTTGATGGCCCGCACCATGTCACCTGCCACTGCGTCGCATGGTACACAGTGAGCCCCAGCTTGACAGTCAAATCACGGAGCGATAAACGTCATAGTAATCGGTCCTCAGGTATTAGACGTACCGACTACGACCAATGGTCGTCGAGCACGCCAGCGTAATATCTTCAGGAAAGCAAGCAATGATCCTGTGGGCTTTCAACATCAATCTGCGTACGCTTTGTATGAATTTTAAATGATATTGATGTCAGCGGATCTTGGAAGCTAATGCTCCACGCTGGTGAATGAGCGGTCACGACGGTGGCATCACGCGTTCACTACGAACATAGTGTTGTGCACAACTCGTATGAGCACTGCACCACACAAGCAACCTTGCGCCCGATCTTTCGCTCACCTTGACGTCACATTCAGGTGGAGAACTTTTCAGTCTCATTCGGAAAGCAAAACGATTTCCCGAGAATGACGCTAGATATTTCTTTCAGCAGCTCATCTGTGGCATAGAATACCTCCATGAATCTGGAGTTACGCATCGCGATATCAAGCTGGAAAATACGTTGATTGGCGGTTCGCGGCCGGGAACGTTAATTAAGATCTGCGACTTTGGCTACTCCAAAAGGCCAGAAGTAGAGCAGTCGCAGTGCAAGTCAATTGTAGGCACTCCTGCATACCTGGCTCCAGAGGTCCTGTCCAACAAGCCATACAGGGGAACGGCAGTCGACGTTTGGTCAGCCGGAGTTCTGCTTTATGTGATGCTTGTTGGCGCATATCCATTTGAAGATCCAAGCGACAGGTGTGTACTCGTTTCACGCCCAGTGGACTGTTTGGCACTGCATACTCATACAAGTCCGGCCCTGCACAAACCAACTACCATATGCTGTTCTAAACCAGGATCGTCATCGATTTTGGCGAAATCACTGGTCCAATATCCTGCATCTGCATTATTCCTGGGGCCAGAGGGTCATGCGGCTCAGTGCACTGCATGGCTGATCGTTACACGAAATTAAGAACTCTATATCTCATCAAGGTCAAATAAGAACGGATGTTGCATCCTTCAGCTATGGGGTGGCATCGAGATGGACTCTAGCGAGCGAAGCCATGTATTAAAGGGGACACTGCTGTGACGAAAGAGTGGTGAACAGCTAAAAACAACCGACTCACATTCTAAGACATGGACGGGAAGACTTAATTGAGTGGACATGGCTGCAGGTCTGATTTTCAGAAAATAGTGGCTCGAATTATGAAGCTAGACTATCGAATTCCTGACAAACTGAACTTGTCATTTTCAGTCAAGCACTTGCTCAGCCGCATTTTTGTGAAAGACCCTGCCAAGCGAATCACGATCTGGGAGATTAAGCAGCACAGTTGGTATCTTCACCGGCTGCCGTACGAGCTGCAAGAGGGTTATCAGGGATTTGAAAGGTACGAGAACCTCGAAGCAGCTTGAAACATGACCATAAGGCCTTGCGATGAGAACAACATCCTGTATAGATATCCACAATGCAAGCAGACGATTGATGACATCAAGCAAGTGTTGAACCGGGCTCGTAGGCCGGGTGTCGAACCGCTATGAAGTCGGCTGGAGACGGAGCGAGTACAGGACTCGATTTCGCTGTCCAGGCCAAGAGGCCACGGCATATGCGTGATAGAATTGGAAAGTTTTTCTTGCGGGATGGTTGCCTCAAAATCGCATGTGCTTGCAGAACGTGCTGTATCTGCTCTGTATAACATGAATATTCGGTTTGTCAGCCGTAGACGACAGCCATCAAGCATGCAGGACTAGGAAAGTGTAAGAATATTTGTCTGTTGAATTGGCAGAACTTACTGCTATGCATGAAACTGCAGGCAGCACAGGCCACTGTTCCGCACTGCCCAAACGCGCATGCCCGCGAGAAATTAGCAGTGCCTGTGCCATTTCTGATACAACCAATCCCTATGCGCTCTCAAAGACCGCGTAGACAAGCCCATTGTGATAGTTAATGTTCAAGTGTAATTTGCCGAGGGAACTGGGAGGAAGCACCCTGACGCCAAATGATGCATAATGGCTACAAGTCAACAACGCATATTCAAACATGGCGGGCTTCAGGCCACACAGTGCAGGCGTTTCTGGTGAAGCACTCGGACGTTTACCTTGCTGATAAATTCATAAGTTTTGGTCACAACAACCGCCTTCGTTTCTCTCGGCGCCTCTTTGCGCTTGCATGGCTCACAGCTTCACCTGTCGCACGCATGGCCCCGCAATTTCTAGAAGTCGTGCCGTCTCAGATATATTTTCGCGATGTATTGTTGGGGAAGGTGTGACGTTAGCGTATTCCGGAATGGACCTGACAGCCTGAACATCTGAAACATTTTTTAGTGGAAGGTGCAGGTGTACAGTAAACTTCTTGCCATCACCAACCGATCCAACACTTTGATTGAAGCGGTGATACGTCCAAGCAGTTCAGATCGATACTCTGTGCACCCCAAGCAGTTGAAGCTCAAAGGCGGTCAGACTTGTGATGTGGAATTGAGGCTGAAGGTGACGAGGTTTGCTCAGACTGAGAAGGCTGTCCACCAGGGGCAGCGTGATGCAATACATATCAAGACACTCCACTTTGCTGACCAGCAGTTCTATGTATATTTCTTTTTAGATCCTTCACAGCTTACGAACACGGGCAAGGGACCACCCCGGGATCAGAATGTGCCAGCTTCTCTCATCACTGTACGCACAATGCCAAGCCAAGGCAATTCTAATTTGATGCGACACTGTCATCAGCAGGATGCTCCCGGTATCGAAGGAGAAACGGTGTGCTTGCAGATGTGGCGCCAATACGGCATGAATGCCGCAACATGTATGGCACCGAATATGTAGAGCTATGACAATGTCATGTGTCATTGCAGGACGCAGCGATTACAATCAAGGGGAAGGAGTATGGAAGCATACGATTGCATGCACCTGGCAGCCCCCCAAGCCCTGTTCACAAGACTGCGCCAGCAAGGGTGCCTCCAGGCAATGTAAGAGTGATTTCATGCTCGGAAATTTGTGTCGGGTACACGGCAGAATTATTAACAACAGAAATAAAAACCAATTTGCGATCTGCAGGTTCATCAGGGGGTTCCGGTGGCCACCTTCGGACACAGCCATATACATGACAGTGTTCAAAAAGCACTTACAGAAGAACGTAATTTGCAAGAGCAGCGCAATCGTAAAGTCTTGCAACTCCTGCAGGAAAAAGATGGGATGATTCATGAGTTGCAGGTTGAACGTGGCAGGCTTAATGCTGAGGTAATCTTGTGTTTTTGCCTTCCATGTGTTGCCATCTGTTGTATCGAAAGAGCCTGCAATCCCTCCTAATGTAGATCCATTCTATGGGGCAAGTTGTTGAAGAGGCCAAGCAAGCGACAGTGACAGCGCAACGATCCTCCAAAGCAGCTGAAGCTCAATTGAAAGATCTGCGAGATGAGCTGGCGATTGCGACTGATGCGTGGCAGAAGAAGCTCAGCATGCGCGAGAAAGAGTTGGTAGACGAAGTACAAGTTCTACATATGCGCTTGAAAGAGTTAGGCTCACAGAAAGCCACACATTCGATGTCCACGGATGAGGAACTGAAGTCATTACAAAAGCAACTGCATCAAGTCAAAATGGATGGCATTGACAACATGGAGCAGAAACTACGGGCTGATGCTGACAATGAAGCGCTCAAGCGGAAACTTTCAGCCGCTGATCAGCTTGTGCTGGTATTGTGCCGGATGCTGCTACAGTTCGTGTACATGACAGATTGTTACTGTCATAGCACTTTTCACTCGACATGCAGTGGTCGCACATGAGAATTGCACTGCAGGAGCTTCAGTCACAATTGAAGGATGTGAACGCCAGCTCCGCTGCACTTGTCCAAAGCTTGCAAGCAGAGCATCAGGAGACTGTAGCGCATCTTGAGACACGAATGGTTGAGTTGCAAGACCTCCAGCTTCGTACTGATGCGCACGACACAGAGCAGGAGAATATGGGGCCACCCGCTCAACAAACGCTCAGTGATGAAGCCAGAAAGACACTGCAAGACCGTATTGCAGTCCTTGAAGCTGCCAATGCGACACTGGAAAACGCTCTCCTTAGCAGTCACGATGATCAACAGCCAGATACTAATTTGACAAGGCCATCGCCGACAACAGCACAAGGTGAACATGGCGAGCCAATAGATGCTGAGTTGGGTGCCAGAGCTCAGACGTCATGCCGAGAAAACCTCATGGTATGTTCAATATATTGTATCATGCACACATGCCCCATGGACAGACGTCGTCATGGTCCTGCTTACTTCTGCGACTCCACAATTGTAGACGATGAGACCCTGCTGTGATCTTGGTGAAACTGTGCAGTACGCGTGTGTTAGCATTTTTGACCTGGCTTGATTACATGAGCAGGCAGAAGACTCTCTTTCGGAGCTGCAGCGCTTGCAGTACATGGTTTCTAATCAGCAGAAAGAGCTCACAGCTCGGCAAGTAAGGATTGCCAAACTTGAGTCACTGCACAAGCTGGCGCAAGACAGCGCGCTTGCTTGCGAATCCGAGTTGGTTAGCTGTCAGCGTGCCCTTGTCTTCTCACGTCAGCAGAATGATGATCTGGTCTCAGAACTTCAGAACAGCAAGTGAGCATCTCCAAGCAACATTGACATCAGAAATGCCATGTCTGGTTCACTATGGGTCCTCAGCATCACCACTGAAGGGATCTCATGCAGGCTCTTGGCCGCACAATTGAACAGCAGGGTCACAGATCTTTCAGCCACATGCGCAGCGACACAGAGTGACAACGACATCAGCTTGAATGAGGTCAAGCAATTGCATGCTACAGAAATCGCGGGGCTTAAAAAGCAAGCCACGGATCTACTAGAAGAGCTGAGCTCCTTGAAGCGATACGGAAGCCACGCCACGAACGCCACGAAGGCTGTAGGGCCAGATCGTCAACGCAGCGAAGACGTTGGCATGTCACTGGATGAAAAACCCGTGTTCACCCCTGCCATTGTGCGAGATGAGCAATGGTCGAGTGTGTACTGATTCTGAATGCTGCCACTGTGACCTGTAATGCTGTGCGATGTGGGGGAGCTATCAATTCAATTATGAATGTGTATATGTGAAAGCTACTGTTGTCATAGGTGATCCAAGAATTCGCCATGATCAACAAGTGCTGGACCAAACTTGTACAGACGCAGAAACCGTAATTGCGAGCCTGCAACAGCAGCTTATGATAGCCGAACAGGCGCACAGCAAGGCAGAGGCAAGCAGGAAGGCTACAGCTCGTGCTATGGAACTTCAGCGATGCGACCTGGAGCAGATGGTGAGGACAACAGCTGAGGATGGCCGGCTCCGGATCAAGCTACTAGAAGAGACGGTGCAGCGGTTGAGCGCCCGTGGTGATCAACAGGCAGAGCTCGCGAGGCTATCTTCTGAGACATCAAAGCTGCTGCGCATAAATGCAAAGCTGAAGTCTGACTTAATGTTTGGAGAAAACAGAGTGCAGACCCTGACAAATCAGCTTGCAGCGGCAGCTGTCTCTGTGCCTGCATCATCACTGGCACCGGAATGGCACGGTGTCAGCCCATCTTTTGTTGAGGTGCTGAAGAATCATGATAACGTACAAGCAACACAACATTTTCATAAAATAGTGGCGCGCCTGGTGGAGCGCGCTGAGAGTGCTGAGATCGAGTTGGCAACAGTCAGAACTGAATTGGCGCAGCTGAAGGCTACAACGCAGCAATCTGCAGCCGCCCACACCAACGGCTCCAACGCAAAACATCTGGTGTCCCGGGTGCGAACTTCTCTGTGTGATTGGTCAGAGTACTCCTAGCCTCCAAGATCTTGTGAATTTTGCTGGACATGGACAGGAAGATGGAAACCTATGCAGGTACTGGAAGTAAAGACTCGGGACCTAGAGCATGATATCATATTGAAAAAATATGGAGCAAACTCTCCACAGGAAGCCATGGAATTGCAAGAGACCAAAATTTTGCAATTGCACAACTCTTTGGCGGAGGCCGAACGGGATCTTGCAACTTCACGCCGACGAGTCTGCGGCGCAGAAGAGAAGGTACAAACAGTTCTGCTTGATGCGAATGAGGGCATGTTGGCGCAGTTGAAAGAACTGAGGCAACAGGCAACTAGTGCCAAGCATAGAGCATCTGCAGCTGAAAGACAGAAACAGGTTAGATATTTCATCTGCATGTATGCATCCTGATGTAGCATAGTTGTGCCAGATACACATAAAGGAATACTTCAGTATGGCTGGAAGCATGCAGGATGCACTGGACAGATCGAATTTGTCCGAGGCTGCATTCAAGGCTGCCAAAGACGAAGCAGGCAAAAAGCAGCTGGAGATAGATGCAGCTCGGGCCCACATCGCTACCATGAAGGCGGAGCTCGAAGCTATTGAGCGATCGGCTTCTGAAGCAGCCGCGACTCTGAAGCAGAAGCTCTGTCATGCAGAAGCTCTTGCATCTGAACGCGCCATGCAGCTCTGTGTGCTGACAGACACAGTCGAGGCTCTGCAGTCTAGCCAACACAGTGATTGTGATCAGCGAATTGTCAACCTGACTGCCCAGCTGGTGGCAAGCAGAGGGTGTGAGGCTTCTCAAAGGAGTAGGAGCAATTGCCTGCATGTGGCCAATGAGAGGTGTTTGAGAGATCAGGTGATTCTGGAACATGCCAAAGACACGTTGGAAGCCCGGTGCTTGAGAGCTGAAGCCGATGTCAAGTCGTTGCAAACTCAGCGTGAGGAAGCCCATGCAAACACAGAAAGACTGCAACAGCAGTTGCAGAAGGCTGAATTGGAAGTGCTACGTTTCAAGGACGAGACTCAATCTTATCAACAGCGGCTTTCTTCAAGTGAATCTGAGTTACAAGCCCTACACAAGGAGCTCACCCAGTCATCTTCACGGCACTTTGAAATGCAGCAGGAGCTGAGGCAGGAGATGAAAGAGGCGATCCAGCATGATATTCGTCAGCTTCTGAGTTCTCTGCCGCATCCACCTTATCTACAAGAGTTTTGCAACAAGATGCAGGAACACTGTGATCACGGAGAAAAAGCTGCGGCAGGTGCGTTGCTGAGACAAATCAGACGGGATGGCTTTGGAGTCGTCCAGGGGCGACCTTGTTGCCACGCTCAAATTCAACTTTGCTGTTCAGAGTGCGCATCGCAAGAGACAGCCATGGCCAGAGTTCAGGAGCTTGTAATCACTGCAGACAAGGAGCGTTGCATTGCAACCACTGAACTGCGCATTGCACAAGATGAGGTAGCAGAACTTACATGCAAGCTGCTGGGTATAGAACGTGCAAATGAGGTGCACCAGCAACGTGCTAGTATGTACGCTTATCAATTGTATTTGAAGACCTCTCAGATGGAGGACGCTGCGCAACAAGCCCAAGCTCAAATGAAAGAGAGCAAGGACATGTTGAACGAGCGGATCGAAAGCCTACTACGTCAGCTAATGCATGCTCAAGCCCAGTTGAAAGATGTCACAAAATCTCTCCAGTCTGCCTCAGAATCTGGACAAGCTCAGCGGCAAAGCATTCAGGAGCTTTCTGCATCACTGAGGAAAACCAAGGCTCGATTGGACTGTGCCTCAGGTGAGCGTGATGCTCTGAAAGTACAGTTGGCTGGCCACAGCACTGCCACTTCAACTGGAATGGAAGAGGCGCGAGCAGCTAGAGATGCTGAGATCAAGGACTACATCTGTTCACATGTTATCGAACAATTGAAAACAGGGTGTGGATCGCTGTTGTGTTGCGCCCTGTTGCAGTACATAGATGGATTGTTCATTGAATGCAGATCCTTGGTGTAGGAATGAAAGTGACCAGCTTACAATCTTGGCAAGAAATATTGCGGCAGTGAAGCTGTCGGAGTCACAGCTCTTGGCGGATTTAGCAGCAAGTGAGAAACGATGTGACATGTACATCATAAGCGCAAAGCACTTAGAGACAGAGTTGGCTAGATATCAGCGTCATGAAAGATCTTCTGATACGCCATCAGCACCATGGCTGCACACTTCGTGTCTCATAGATTTCAAGTCAACAGCGGAGTTGCAGCACCAAATTTCCTGTCAAGATCAAGAGTTGCATACCCTACGATGTGAATGTGTCGAATTAAGGCAGACATGCGAACGGCAGCGGTTGAAGATGCAGTCTCTTGAAAATGATTCAGACGTGCAGAAAGAAGAAATCAATTTGCTGAAACAGCAGTCAGACTCGCGTATTTCTGCTGCATGCAGATGTGTTCAAGCGCAGTCAATGAAGCGGGCTGAGGCTCTGGAGACAGATCTCAGGACGGCAAGGCAGTGTGTCGAGTCACTGCAAACCCACATAACAGAGAAAGTATGCACAGTCTCTCCAATGCAACCTTTTTCTAGAACCTGAGTATCTTTGATTCACCAGCTTCCATCTGTAACGTCCACATCAGCAATCATGATGATGGCCATCGTACAGGAAGCAGAGTGGCAGGGACAGCTTGATGACTGTAAAGCCAAGATGGAACAGGCCGTTCAAGATTCACTAGGTGCACAGGCCGCAAAGGCTCGGCAAGATGAGCATGAAACAACAATATCACACCTTGCAGAAGAGCTGTCCAAGTCATATGCAGAGATGTCAGCGCTGCAGTCCAAAGTCGAGATTCAGGAGGGGTCCATCAAATTGCTTGGAAGTGGATTAGCTGCAATTGAACGTCGATGTACAAATGCTCCAGCGCATGAGGACAGCTCAAAAGCAGCTTACACCTCTTTGACCAAACAGATTCTTCAATCCAACATGGCCCAGGCTGATGCGCATCGTAGATTGAAAGTTGCAGCTCGAGAGGCGCTATCTTATCAGCAGAGGCTGGCTGAACAATCAAAGAGGATCCAGGAGCTGAGAGCAAGTCGAGCCGGTGTACGCCCAGCTGCAAGGCGGCGCTGTGTTTCAGCAGATCGTTGTACAACCAGCATCAAACAGGAGGTAGGAGATCCGGAGTCGTACAAGCAATTCTCGAGTGCAAATGCTGTATCACTGGCCGGTGCACAGGTGCGAATTTAGACTCGCATGCGGTAGTGCTGTGGTTGTAGCAGGCACGGAGGTTGCGCATTACTGATGTAGGCCAGAGAGACCGAGGGCGTCATGGGGCAATTGGGCGCTCATGTGCATTGTGAATTGGCGCAGAAGCAAGCACAAATTGATCTCTTGAAGCATGAGATCTCATCTGCCACATCATCTCACGGAATCGAAATTCGTCCAATCAGCCAGAATGCTATTCCCCTCCACCAAGTACATGGGTCCAAGGGTTTGATGGACCAAGTTGGCAAGTGCGTGACGCATACCAGCGACTAGTGTGCATGGGCATGTCCTCTGCTTCATCTGGGGTGGATCGTCGCGTAATGCACTCCAGCTTTGTGGCATGCAGATGTGTTGCTATACTGTCACGTACACTTGGTGTGAAGAAACCATCTGCTTCAGATGACCACTGCCAGCACTCCGAACCTGAGTCACTTGGCGACCGATTGGAGAACTTGTGCATACGCCTCGCTGGACAAATCGAGCCTCGTGGTGCTGACGATCATACTTTAGAGAATTCCACCACGAGCCGGTCTGACGAGCAGAGGTTGTTGGTGTGCTCAGTCTTCATTCCACACAATCACACTGAGGCCTGGCCCACACAATGTCACGGTGTCCATGCCCACAAACACTTATCATGCTTGCAGGAATCTCAAGGCCATGTGATCTCTTCACTCACGCTTCGGCTCGAATCAACAGTTCAGCAACTTGTAGCTGCACAGCAAGAGAACTCTCGACTTCGAGAGCGTCTACGTGTGCTTCGGGTCAGCATTGGGGACGATGGCCCTGCAGAGTTAGAAAATGCACCGCCGTTCTTGGATGTTTCAGTTGCTGGAGTCTTGACAGCCGAAGTACGCTGGAACCACGTTAATTTGGTGTCACTGGACTCCATCACACGCGTGGCGAAAAATCCTTCAAGCTTTTTCTTGTGCAGGACAGCTGTCATGTCAGCCACGGCGCGGAAATCCAAGGGCTCGCTGTGCTTCTACAGAGTCACCTTGACACAATCCTGCAGCACCAACGGCAGCTCACAGAAGCACTAGAGGTCAGCCAATGGCACAGCATCTCTGCAGATGGAACTGCTGTGAGTGCGAACCTCTCGTCAGATACAACGTTACAGGCCCAAACATATTGTGCTGTGTGCTTGAAATATCACAACACCTTACGGCCGGGCAGCATCTGACATTTCAGTAGTATGTAGGCCAGCACGTGCTGCTACAACCCTTACAACAGTCTGCCCGCGAGCTAGCTGCAATGGAGGCTACACTGCATGTGCTTAGATACGGCGTGCATCATCCTGACAGGCACAGCAAAGGATGTGTGAACAGAGAATATAAAGATCAATCGGCAACATTGCGCAAGCCATTGCAGCCATTAGCAGATCCTGGACAGCCGAGTGACAGTCTGGCATGTACCTTCTGCCTGCTGTGTACACGTTGGATTTGTTTGTGGTGAAAATGTTACGTACACCCAGCTGCAGGGCCCTGAGGAAGCTTTGTGTATCGATGATGTTCAAGCCAAGCAGAATGGTTCACATTCAGAGGAGCTCGACAGGGATCTCGCATCAGCTAGGATTCGAGTTCGCGAACTTGAGCATAGGTGCAGAAATCTGAAGCGCAGTGCTGACGAGGCAGCGATTCTGCAGTCACAGCTTGAGCAAACATCTCAAGAATGCACAGAATGGCAGCAACGATTTACGTGCGTTCAATATCTCCCTCCAATTTACATTATGAGAACATAGTTTATAATAGAGTCCGTGTGTTTCAGGAACGCGAAGCAGGAAATGCAACGATCTAGAGCTGCCGCAATGTCGTCTAAGCTTGAAATGGAGAATCGCATACATGAGCTCCAGCTGGTAGTGACAAAAGACAAATCCGCTATGGAATCTCAAATCGCACAGCTCGACCAGCAGGTCAACGTCCTTGAATCAGACAAAGCTGCTGCCCTCCAGAAGGTTGAACACATCACGACAGAGATGGTGCAAGCCAATCAGCAGGCAAACAGCAAGGATCACACAGTCAATCAAGTACAACAAGAGCTTAGTGATCAGCAACACGTGCGATTTTGAAGATTTCAGTGCATCTTGACAAAAATGCAAAGCCCTCATATATGTGATGGGTTGAAGCCTGACAAGGCAACTTCAGATTCAAAGCGGACTCAGATCTGCAAAATGTTGCAGATCATTGAGAACCTGGAGTCTGAACTCGTGTCTACACGCAAGTCTGTTGAGACGGAGAAGCAAGAGCGCGTGAAACTTCTCGAGTCACTGCGTGGAACCATTGAGCAAGTCAGAGCTGCCGGTCAAGAGGAGGAACATCTACAATGTGAACTGTCAAAGTTGACAGCACTACTCGCCCAAGAACGGCACTTACGGCAGCAATGTGAGGAAGAAGTGTTGAGGTGCCAAGAGAATAACCAACAGCTTGAAAATAAGCTGTGTACTGTTTCCAAAGAACTGCTGGATTCCCAAAGTGCAGCAAAACACCAAGCTCTGATGGTAAGTCTTCATCATCCTCTGCAGGAGCATGATCACTCCCAAGGTGGCGAACAGAGACCACACTGTATGCAGGCACAAAGACGGCTGCTTGAAGTAGACAATCAAGTCCACTCACTCCACGAACAACTCGACATGGCAGAATCAGCCTTTTCAAGGAGACTTGATGACTTGGGCAACAGTGTCATCAGCGTCTCTGAACATTTGCAATTGCCGAACGAAATGATTGAAGAGATTGAAGCACTCGACGAAAATCTCAAGCTCTGGGGTGCATCTTTTGAAGCATTCCAGACCGACTTTGTGAAAGCCACGAAAAGTAGCTGTCAACGGGGATTGGAGGCTGAAAGAATGCGAATGCAGAAAGAGCTCATAGATTTGCAAGCACAACTCCAAGACTGTCAAGCATCTGCTGGTACGGCTTGACTGTGGACAAATAATATGCATTCTCATGATGTTTCGAAGTTTTGAATATTCCATGTTGTTGCTGATGATTGATTGAGTTCTGTCGTGAACGAAGTGCAGAAAGTGAGAGTTTCAAGCTCAGGAAGGAGTGGAGCATGGCGAAGAAAGAAGCAGAGCTTGCCAGATCAGAAGTTGATGCATCAAATGATCGAGTAGTCCAGCTTGAGAAGCAAGTGTCAGACCAAGCCGTCTGTGATGAAGCAGATCGCAAAGAGGCTGATGCAAGGCATCGAGAACAGCTGAGGTCGATGCAGGAAGGCCATAAGGTAGTGATTTGTAGCATGCACTCTGCAAGCAAAGAACTGCAAGTCAAGATCAGAGAAGTACACAATGAGAACACCGCTTTATTGGAGCGGGTGAAAGCGGCCGAGAATTTTGCAGAGGCAACCGCAAAAGAATCTTCTCAGTTAGAATCAAGCATGAGGGCAGATGTCCAGAGACTGCAGGTTCGCTCCAGGGTAACAGCGTCTTGACGATTGTCATTTCGATGATTTGCCTCACTTTACCGATGAGTTGCTTGATTGTCCGGGTCATTTCTGTAGCTATCAAAGTTGTCCAAAAAATGAAACACGTGGTGGTTCAGGTTAGGCCACTTTTCCTTGAATTCTGTGCAGGAGCGCCATGCTGACACAGTCATGCAAATGCGGTTGAAGCTGGATCAGACACAAAACGAATTTCGCGAATACCAGCAAGCAAAGCACCAAGAAATTTGTGGCCTTGATGCACGCATACGAGAGTTGCTGACGCCTCAGCAATTGCAAGAATGCAGATTGTCATGTATAATGACCCAATCGCTGAAAAGTATTCAATCCCATGACACAGCCTGTGGAGCTGCTGGCAATGCAACTGACAAGCTTTCAAGTCAAACGTTTCCTCCAGCAGATGGCAAGACACATGGTACCTCAGTCGAGGACTGTATGCTGTCGATGACAGCTCCTGCGGCTCCTCCATGCTCACAAACATTGCAGGTGCTTCTCTTAGCAAGTTTGTCAGGCTGATAGTACTGCTACTAAATCTGAATTAGTCGCGCATCAGATGGAAGCATTGCATGTAGGACGATAGGATTCGGAATGATCCAACCAGCGTAGGAACAGCTGTCGCACATGATGCAATTCTGGCAGCCAAAAGAGAAGAAGAATTTGAGAAAATTCTGCGAAAAAATGCCGAGACTGACCTGGCAGAGGCTCAGAGGAACCTGTGTCAAGAACGCATGCATTCGCAAGAGCTGCAACGTCAGCTGAAAAAAAGCAGGGAGCAGGGGCAGGCTTCGTCAAAGCTCATGGAACAGCTAAAGCAGAAAGAACATCAAACTGATGTATTGCAAGAAAAAATAAGTCATGTACAGGCCAGCCTGAAAGAGTGTAGGGATGAACTGGGCCGGAAAAGTTTACGTTTGAAAGAGTTACAGGCATGTATGAAATTTGCATCGAGCTGCTGCAGTCTCTACAAGCAGTGTGATGCAGTGATGATGCCTGTGTGTGCGTTGTTCAGGGGAGAGTCAAACAAGATGCAGCAGCTGACCAAGATCTGCAAAAAGAGTGTGAAGCGCATAAAGTAACCACATGCAAGCTTGAGCATGCTCGCCGTGCGCTGAGCAGGAAGTCTGATATGATCACGCAGCTCAAACAGGCAATTTCGAAAAGCGAAGACTGTCCTAGTCAATCCAAACGGCAGTCAGGCTTGGTCAGTCAGATCAAGGATCTGCAGGCAGCTTTAGCAAGAAAAGATGAAGTCTTGAAAAAAGTGTGTAGCGTAGCTGGGAATGTCGTCTTTTAAACTATTGCCTGCCGGACATTTCAAAATATAACTGTTCTTGCAGATGCGTGAAAGCAAGGATGCTTGCAAGCAACTGGAAGCACAGCTGGTACAGGTGCATGAGACCAATGCCATTGCTGAGGGCAAATTGAAATCAGACATTCAGCGTAGAAATACTCTGCTGATCGCAGCCAAGGCAGAAAGCGATCGTCTGAAAGCTGAGTTGCAGAGCCTGAAGCATCATCAACAGCACAGCAACACGAACACAGCAGGCAGATGTCAGCTTGTCAACCCCGAGCAGGCTCAAACACAAAGTGCCGCACAGGCTCTTTTGGACGGCACAGTCGCTTTGTGCAGATTGTTGCTGCGGAGTTTGGCCTACATGCGATCAGGTTTGAGCCATACCAGCTGATGTATGGTCCGCCCGAGCTCACCATGAAAGTATGCAAGTGTCTCTCATTGTTATGCAGGGAGCATCAACCTTTGCGATGCTTCTCTTGCAGCTCAGGCCTCCTCAAAGATGCCAGGAAACAATGTGCTGCGGCCGGACGACATCGCACAGCTTGTTGGCTTGAGTGTTAACGAAGTGGCTGACCTTCTGAGCACACCCACACAAGATGTAACGTCCGTGGTTGCGGGAGGCTCAGCGATAGTTATCCACATAGCCAAGCTGCTGACTGCTGCCCATGGAGCGGTTTGTCAGGTTGGCCGATCGAAGAGTGTCAACAGTGATCCTTCAGGGGTAGAAGGCCACTTGTCAGCACTGATCGCTGTGTTGGAAACAGAATTGAAAAAAAGCGAGAATGCCCTCGACTCGTGTATTGCTGCTATGCCGGTGTTGGCGCAAGCATGCGTTCACAATCCTGAGGCGCCAGAGGTGCTCCAAGACAGATTGCAAAGCGCGCCAAACTTATACAGACTGACAGATGAATTGGATGTGGTGTTGATGTCTTCCATACAATTTCAAACAGACACTACTGAAGAGTGTGCTGTTTAATTATTTATCTATTATGCAGATTCTGCTGTAATGATGTATCACAGCACATCTGTGTGGTACACATTGAAGCACATGCGATTCAATCGTTTTTTTCCCTAACATGATTAGTGGATTGCTTTACATCACCTGTGTGTGTCCCATTACGTGTTATCAACTGTTGTTGTTGCACTGGCCAGCGCCTTGTTCGTGTCTGCTCTGCTCGTTTCAATCATCGCATCTCTGATTTTGCGAGCTTGTGACTTCTCTTTGGCCGAAACTTTACTCCTGTCCCTTTTGTAAAACTGACTGTCATACTCCAGCTTAGCTTGATCCAGCCTATCTTGGTACTGCTGCATCTCTTCCCTTGCCAACTCTTCTTGCTCTGACCGCAGCAATCGTGTCTGGTCCTTCATCACTATTGTGCTTAAATGCTCTGAAAATTCAATGCCGCTTGTCAGCCTGGATCGATCTGCTGCAGTTGGCCTGAAGCCTGAGGTGTGGAATTTTGAGGCGATATCCATCCATATCTCTCCTTGTTTGAACTTCACATACTTTTCCACAAGGGTCAGTGTTGCCTGATCCATTGCATCTAGGGTGAGGATCTCATGAAAGCCTATCAGATGTAGCACAGAGTATATTTTCCGCATGCGTGCATCCACGTCGACAGCGTTCGAGACAGCACGGAGTTCGTGTTTCCTCTTCTGACCCAAACAGCCATACACGACCTGCGTGGTCCTCAAACATGTTCAGTACGCCTGCTTCTCTTTCTCTAACGGGAAGTCGGGGTTAACAGTGCAAGCTGAGCAGCTGTACCTCATGCTTTGGAATCCACAGACTACGCTTCCCAGCTCCTGCCAAAGGCTTGTGAACACTGGTGAGAATTCCATTGGTACATACTGTCCACTCAGATTCAGCCTGACGCCACAAGTGCAGGAGAAGCTGGACAGCATTCCTGAAACTCTCATCCGATCTCCATTGCAGGAGATGAGAGTGCGCAGCTTTTTTCATGTCCAACATGTCTGCAACTAAGGACATGATTAGTGGTTGCAGTGACGAATGTCCTCGTTCCATGTGGCTCATCAAGACCTTCATCCCTGCACAATACACCCTCACTAATGCAGGAGCTCACACCACCGAAACGCACTGTCAATTGCTGAACACACACCATCTTCTGCCAGAAAGCACTCCAAACATCGTTCACTCTGCAAGACCAGACTCCACAGCATTGCTACTGTCTGGATCACAAGGAGATTTGGAAGGGTTGGGTCTGTGTCGCATAGGTCCTTCAAGGCTGTTATGCACAGTTGAACGATGCCTGCATCCTCGCACATGACCAAATTTTGCAGACTACCAGTGCAAAGGGAATGCAGAGCCATCATAGCCTCTTTGCGCATATCATCTGACATGGAGCGATCTTGGAAGCGAGCTTTTACCACAGAGACAGCACCATGCTGACCCAGCCAGGTGCGTGTGCTCTGGCATTGCTGCGCCAGGTGCCGGAGAACTCGGACAGCATACTCTACCTGATGTGCATTCTCGCCGTCTTTGATGAATGACAGCAATATCTGAGGACCACCACTCTTCTTGAAATCAGCAGGAGATAAGACACTCATGCGGAAAAGGACACTGATGGCTTGCCGCTGTAGAGCACCTAACTGAGGCGGATTCCAACGTCGACCTCTCTGCATTTTCAAACGTCTCAATGAATGAACTGCCGCACCGGCCTTGACCATGGTTCCTCGGCACACACCGGAGCATCCTTGTTGCCGAGCTTGATGTACCGCAGTATCACATCCACAAAACCTGAGCTCAATATTTGTCTGATGCTGTCCGCACACTGTTCACACATACAGGCAAGAATGTGCCAAAGCAAACGTGTTTGTTCATAACAAAGATCGTCTGCGTGCATTGAAAAAGATGTTATTCCCAGTGACGCTGGTGAAGCCAGCTCATGCGCGCAAGCGACCGTTCCCAATAGCTTCGTTAGCCCGCAAGAGTTGACACACTGACAAAAGTCGCCACTTTCAACGAGAAACAGCAACATTGCCAGAGCTGTATTCCTTGACTGCTTGCTTCGCTCATCATAACAAGACGTGTATGCTTCCTGTACTCAACATGTTGTCACCTAACTGAAGTGTCCATTAGAGAAAGGGCCGTTGCCGTACACTTACCCGGAGAAGTCTTTCAAATACTCTGGCATAAGCAGCGTTCAACGAAATCTGTGTGGTTTTGGGATCACATGCGCTTTGGGATGGCTCATTTTCATTGACGGGCTGCAAAGAACCTGATGTGCAAAGCACGGCAATCGAGTCATTTCGCCTCTTGAATGTACTACGAGCGCGTTCAGCAGATTCTTTGATAGATCGACACACTGCATCATCGTATGCATTCCTGATCAGATAAAAAGCAGCGCTCTGATAGAACACCAGGATGGAGGCACACCCGACTGATTTGAAAGCTGCCTGCTAACTGCATTGTGAAACTCTGGTGGAGTGAAGTCAGATGGACATGACACCAATCTTTCAAATATTTCCAAGGAAGTTTGCCTGCAGCATCATAGTGTTTCATTAGCCCTCTGATTTGGCATACAAGAAAACATCACCTGGACGCTGGGGTTATGAGCATACTGAGCTGCAGCATTGTTATCTTCGACGTCGATGGATGCTTCGGTGTGATTCTCCACTTCATCTTTGGTTGAGGTTTCAGTAAGGGCCTGCGCGCATTGAAAAGTTGCACCAGTGCAAGCCGTTGCTCCATACCATACATATCAGTCCATCCAAGCACACCTCTGCTGGCAGTGTGCGTGGCTTTGGCATTGCCTCAAGCAAGTTCCACAAGATGTCAAGGAGCAGCGGCAAAAGAGGGGACCCAAGGGTGACATTGAACATGTCGAACACTTTTGGCAGCTGTGCCAACAGATTAGTATGCCCACACAACTGTTGTGCCGTAGGTGGAAAACTTGACATTTGCATCAAGACATCCAAGTACGACATGGCCAGCAATTCTGTCTTTGCACAATGCAGTGCACCAGCGACAGCTTCGGCAATGTTACTTTCACAGATGAGCCTGCAGAAGTGTCAGCCTGTGAACAAGCATGTCCATGTCAAACAGGCATCATCGTGCTCGCTGCAGGCACACTCTCACAGGTTTCATACATCAGATCACGACTTCGTTACCGTTGATTTTCGAGGTACATTTGTGTGCATTCTGCTTCCCCATTCTTAGCAGAGTCGTGCACTGGCACGTGCTGCTGCATGTCTGCGTACCCTTTTGTGAACGTAGTCAGGGTCTACAAAACAAATCCATATATCCGTTGCCACTATGAATTCACATGCTAGTTGAGCGCCAAAGGCTAGCGTACCTGGCAAGCTGCAAGCTGCAGCTGAGCAGGGGCATCCGCATATAAACATGAGCTGATTAAACGAAGTGTCTTGCAAATAGACGATGACATTTTACTCCCGTCAGTACATAGCTTTTTCTTCAAGGGCTGCTCTAACACCCTGCATGACTGCTGCTACATTATGCGCCACATTCATCATGGGCCAACTACAACTATGGATTGAGGAACCACACCTCAGCATCAGGCACATGCATTCTACGAAATGTATGCTTCCTGCCTTGATTGCTTCGATTGTAAGCTCCAAGATGGAGCAAATTCCACCCAGATCAGCTACCCAGAAGCCCGAGGCGTTGTTTCTGCAGAATGCTTGGATATGGGCTACATGCCGCGCGGCAAGCACTTTTGTATCGGGAGTTGAAAGCAGTTGAACCAACCGATCCATGGGTACAGGATGCTCTGCATCGAGCGATGTATCTCGACCCATGGCGACCGAGGCCTTGCGACAGCAAATGACCCAATGCGCTAACCTGAAAATCGTGAAGAAGAGTTAGTAAAACATCGTGTTCAAGGCACTGTGCATGTCACTACCTGCAGGGCTTGGCTGACTCGTCAGGCCCGTGCACAGATCATCAACGATCCTTGAAGCCACGACGGACAGCCGGCCCGACGTTGAGCTGATTGGTCGTCCGGGAGATGTAGCACATTGGCATTGTTCCTGTGCCAATACACGCCCGACGCAGCGGTCTAGGGCACCGTATGACGGCCAACGTGCCACCACACCAATGTGTGTAATCTTTCATGACGGCTAGTGCTAACTCTGTACTGCGATGTGGCACCCTTGCCGTTTATGTTGCTTCGAAGAACCGAGTCAAAATTGGCGCCGTAGATGACGCGCTACGTCAGCTTCGTACTGTGCATCCGGCCGTGCCAGTGACAGGTGTTCTCGAATACGTGCAAGCCGCACGTTTAGTGGCTGTTGATGTACTTTTTTCTTGTTGATGCACATCTGATAGTTTGTCTACTGGTGTAGGCATTGCCGTGCCTTCTGGGGTACCCGAGCAGCCCATCGGGAACGAGCAAACTCTACTCGGGTATGAAACGTTGTGAGGATGTACAGTGCCGGCGTGTCGGTCCATTGTCTGGTTTCATCCTCAAGTTCTGATCTGCTACCCAAAGTCCTGTGACACTGTTCATGAAATTGGCTTTGAATGAGAATCAATTTACACTGTATGTTGGGTGGACTCCGGCATGTGCAATGGCCCTGTCTGAAACTTGCATATGTAACGCAGAGCTCGTACAAGAGTCCACAACTTGAGAAAGAAAGTCGATCATGGCCTCTGTGTTGCAATTGAGGGAGGCATTGGTCCAGCTGTTTGTGGAAGGTATGGTGACCTTGTGCTGTGTCCGGCGGGTTCCTTGGTTGCACATGAAACATTTGATATCTTGATATATGCCTGCGTTCACTCGGGAACAAACGTAGGGGGTTGGAATGCTTTGCATGGGCTGTCGTGCTAGATTCCCATTCAGGCAGAGTCGGGCACGCACGATCCGCATCATTTCCTCTACCTGACAAAGTGGCCCATCTCATTTATCAGGGCGTGGAGCTTGGAGATGCTGACGATCAGGTAAGCGCTGAGCAAGTCATGATGCCTCGTGCGACGATATGTCAGGCGTTTTGCGAGCACATCAACCATCTTTGTCGGGCTGAGACAAGACATCTGTAGGTGTTTCTACGGAAGAAGTCTGGGCATGGCTCTGGAACAGTTGGCCACTTGACGCACGGAATTATTTCGAGGAGAGCGTATTACGAACACACCGTGACAATGGCGCTGATACCGTTTATTTGGCCAGATTTGTATCCCGTCGACATGGAGACTTTGTAATTTGATATTATAGCAGATTAGACAATGTCAGAGCTCTGATCATGGTCTCCTCACTTCCCAAAGAGCATCCAACTGCTGTGTTTGTTTCATCAAGGCATGACCTGAGGGCAGTGGTATGTTGCTTCATGTCACATTCGTCCTCCTGCCACACTTATGTTCAAGGACAACATGGGCAATTTTGGTTTCTGCCGCTGAAACAATGCAGTGTCAACTTGTACAACACCCCTGGGATGTGCGTACAGTGCCAGCTTCACAAAGTACCGATACCATCCTGCATCGAGAATTTATTAGATCCAATCAGCCCCCAAGTCAACGTAAGTGGGAACACAATCGCGGATTCTGATGCTGTCTGCATGATCACTGATCATGGTCACAATCATGCCAGCGCGGGCAGGTGCCAGGAAACCGTGACACAACGGAAGCCGACTCAGGATCTGGATCCGCCTCACCAAATGAGCAGCGCATATGCCCCTGGTAGGCGTCTTCTGATTGGCCAAATCAATCCGGAACTGCAAAGAGCACGAAGATGCAGGAAACGGCCTGATTTTATGAGCGCGCTTGGGACTCTGCAGAAGGACATGAAGCTGCCAAATCTAGATCGAACTTCAGCCCTGCTCAAGTTCATCCAAACGCACATCAATCAGAACAAAGACCTTTGTGTGGATCACATGCAATGCTTTCTTCGGATCATGTCAGGCTGCTCAAATGTCATTAGGGTGTGCACCCCACAGCCCAATTGTCTGTGGCACTGCATAATGCCTTTGACAGAGAACTTCCAATCCCGTAGGGCCGGGCTGCTGGAGAGCTCATTAAGCTGAGCATGTTCATCTCTGCAATGAAAGTAGTACACGGAAGCTCAGGACTGATGGCTGCAGTGTGTTGCGAAATTAAGCACATTGTCAGCACAAATGCACAGAAAAGTAATCATGCAGCATTGAGCTCTTGGGTGTGGGACGATGTTGACGCAGAGCTGCTAGTCCAAGAGCATCCACCGCAAGTCTGCGATTGCCTACGTCCTCAGGCGCTGGGTCCCTCTGCTACAGGTTGCATTGACAATCTGCACACAATCCTTAGAGAACAGCATACCCTACTGATTCAGGAATGCTCTTGCCTCTTAAATTGATTCAATTGGTAGTGGTTGCAGACAGCATTCTGATCATAGAACGCCACACAGGTCATACATTACATGTGTGCAAAAAAGCAGCCATGTCAACACTTCGTTGAAGATCCACACAGGTGCCCGTTTCAATTACCAGATTCTGATATTCCAGTGTCGTGATTGAACGTCCGGTAAAGTGTCACAGCATTTGGAATGCGGGCAGCAGAAGTTGCTGATTATGTCCAGACCTCAAGATGAAGTGGCAAAAGTTGGTGTGTGTAACCACAAAGACCGAGAAGGTGTGCATGATGGCATACACAGACTTTCGCAACAACCCACAGGAAATGGACAAGGTCAAGCCAAGGCTGAGTGCGACCTGATGATCGCTTGCTGTTGAGGCTTGGCAATTTTCGCTGTGTGATTTTCCTGATTTCTGGAGTGATTGATGTCGACTCTGCGCAGGTGTATCCGGGAACCTCGAGCATTGCCCGAGGACAACAGATTCGATGTTTTCCAAAAGCTGATGTCAAGATCTGCTGTTGTAGAAGAGGCTTCCCTAATGCTGTCTGTTCCGTCAAATGATTGTGTTTTGGACATCCATGCACCTATGCTGACACCAGAAGCATCCGAGGCGTCGAGCTGTCACACACAAGAACCAGTCTTCAGTGAGCAAGAAACTGGCATGACCGCAGCAGTTGCAATAGTAGAGGGCGGATCAAACTACGCTCCGATTGATAGCAGCGACCAAGATTATATGTGTCTCCTGAAGAAGACACAGACCGATTGCCAACCACGGACAAAGGGCCAGGTGCTTAATCGTCCCATCATCTTCAATGCGACTGGATGATACCAGAACATCCGTTGTTCCTGATCCACTTTGCACGGTGCACAAGGTGATTCATGCTGCCGGTGGAAAAGACCATCGAGCACGTATTGACCAGCTCACATTGGTGCTTGCATGAGACAGTGCGGCCACACTGTGCACCATGTGTCGGACACGCGGGGTACTTTTGTTGCTGTTTTTTTTCAAAGTACCGCCGACTTAGTCGACCGTATAGCTGTCTGAAGATGGTTCCAAGCAGAAGCTCGATTCTTCTGAGTACCAACAGCTTTGCGCTGTGCATAGTTCAAGAAAAGGGCTCACTGTCCGCATGGGCGCTTACAGAAACCTCGACTGAGCATAAGCATCACGCTTTGCAGGTTGCAAGACAGATAGATTCAGAAGTATCCAAATTCAGTGGTACTTGTCATGGTGATGCATCTGCTGAATTTCAAGCAGAGAATCCCTTGTCACCTTGCAACGCATTCACAATAATACAAACTGAGCCCAAGCCACAGTCTCATCGACTTAACAGTGACATAGATGTCACAAACTGCCTCTTGCCTCACGAAGCCCCTGGCTTGACAGAAACAGCATCTGGAGATGCCATGCATGACCACGTCAGACAACAACAGCCAGGGGTCGCTGTCGAGCCCTCTTGGTCTGAGGCAGCCCAACCGTCTACGCCGGAGCAGCCAGGAATGCCCCTTTGTGAAATCGACACCTGCCCACCAGTCCTCACACATACCAATTGCAAGGCTTTTGAAAACACAGGTGGATCACAGTGTCTGCTCAGTCATAGCGGAATGGCTTTCCATATGTTGATATCTCAAGCATCAGCAACTGACACAAACACAGGTCCTGAAGCTTTAGATCATCTCCACACATCAAATCTGTCGTGTCATGGGAGTGGAGGTCAAAGTGAAAAAAGTGCGACATGGCTTTCTGATTGATCAGTTGCAACGCCGGGTCAGAACACCAAGCTCACATCAATAAATCTGTGGCAGGAGAGGCTGCAGCCTGGAGTTGCGGCATACTTGAACACCGTCATTTTAATTCCTTCACGAGCATATTGTGCAGGCACTGGAAGGGTTTGTCAGGCTGTAGATTCAAGTGCTGTTGAATGTGCAGGCGAAGGTCATATAAACTCAAGTCAAGCTGGTCATGGCTCGACTCATGTGCGCCCAGTAACATAACTTTTAACAGAGAGCCAATAAATCCAATGATAACATCAGGCCGTGCAGCTGTCGAGAGGTCTTTCAGATAACAGCGTTCACCACTTTCCGCACCCTTTCAGTAGCGCTCGTATTGCCTTACAGAGCACAAGGGGACCAGATGCCAGAGAGGATGTACAGCTGCCTGCCTCCAGTGTCAATGCAACTATACAGCTCAGTGATTCGCATGCCGACAGTAGGAGCTGCAGCGCTTCCACAAGATTGAGGACAGAGACTGCCGCATTGGATCGCTCAGTTCTCGCTCAGCATTCCGCAAGTCATGTCACGTACGCCGGGGGCGATTTGTCAATGTCTTTACACACAGGGGATCATGGTACCCTGCACACTGTCCCCGGCGTTGCTGCTGCAGCTGCTGCCTCAAATGCGGTGACCACGTCCCATGGTCTTACTAGCATAACACAGCTGGGTGCGTTGGAAGAGAGCACTCCTGGTATTGCTGCTATAAGGAAGCCTGAAAACAATTACTGCAATCCAAAACAGCCAATCAATTTTCCAGTCCTGGGCTCTTCTTGTTGTGGAACAGGCACCTTGATCCATGCAAGCCTGCTGATTTGTGCTGATCACATGGCCCACCTAGTGTTGGCCATTTCACATTTTGCAACATATGTGGAGTCATTCACATTTCACACTCATGCGTACGAAGGAAAAACCCTGAGTTGTGTGTACATGTGGGCGTGCACAAATAAAGTATTCATGCATTCGTTTGCATGCTGCACTGCCGATCACACGGTTAATAGCTGTTTTTTGAGAATACATATCACCTAATTGACGCAAAATGTTGAAAATTTATTCAAAGAGGTCATCACATCTTGCAGGCTGCATGTCGAATGTACAGACACGTCAGGAGCCATCGAGAGTAACCTATGATGATGTCCTCATGCTGACCAGCCTTGACACTGATGTACTTGGTCTTGTTATCAGCGCTGTTGGCAGTCCTCCAGTTGCGATCACATTGGCATCCTTTTGAGCTCAGGATAATCCGATATCTCATATGAGCAAGGTCTGTGGATATAAACATGGTCATACGTTGGAAGAGTGTACAGAACGCGTGTCATGTCTAGACCCTTGACAGCATGTGTTGATCGCTCACATTGATCTTTTTCTCGCTTTGATCATGTGAATACCTTGAACAGAACTATCAACACAGGGAATCCTTAACCCGGCAAAGGTTTCTCCAGCGGAAGCAGAAGCTTTGGGGTTTATGTATTACTTATAGATATGTTCACATTGCCACATTGAACCCGATGCTGCAACTGAGTGTAAGGTAGAGTGAATTCAGAACCACTTCACACTCAGTTGTGTGCACCAGATACACTGAACTGTAGCCAGCAAATGAATATGGCACAAATGCTATCGGAGCTATCATGTTGAGCGCTGACATAAGTGCAGGCGGTGCTGTGAATCCCCTTTATGAAAGCAATATGGTGAACCCTGTGGCGGCACATGAATGCCAGGTGCATGATGGTTTACAAGGCAGGATTCTACAAAGCGCACTTCCTACTGCATGCTGCACTTGCACATGAGCGGCAATCCAGATAAACAAGAGGACTGTGTTACAGGTATTGCAAGGTCTAGCACCAATGCAGCTGAAGATGAATGCAAGATCAAACCAGATGACCGGAATAGCCAGCTTGTGATCGATGGGATCCGTAATCCCCTTTACGAGACAATAATTGACCAGAGGAATGATGCCAAAAACGGTCCTGCGCACCAGGACGGTCATGGTAAGATTGTGGAGCCCCATACATTCTCTGATTCTGGATTCAGGGTGTGTCTGAATGCTACTAATGTTTCAATACGTTCAGGCGCGAAATATCTCGGTTGCACAAAGAACATCAGCAATTTAGGCCTTCGGCATCATGCAGAAGCCAAATCTCTTTCGCAGGATGAATGCCAAGACAATCCAATATACGAATCCACTTTCCCTCGAACACACGCTCTCATGGACAACCCGACCTACGAGACATATACAGGTACCTGTTCACCATGGACGCCACGCTCATATGCACAAATCACAAGACCATTCCAAAGACAGACTATTCCAACATGTATGGTGTAACAGTGCTCAATCTGTCCTCTTTACTTACGCAACACACGCACGCTGCTTTGCCTGCATTATCACTGGTCGTTATACTGCAACCAGAAAATTCACTTCAGGGTCGAGCCACCCAATCGGAACTCCACCTGAGGACCAGTCCAGGGTACAAGACTTTGAACACACACTGTGTGTGCTCCTACTGTGTCCTGTCAGTGCAAATGGTTTGAAATATGGCCAGTTGAACATTGAATCACACCACTTGCTGAACGTGATGCATGTGCAAACACGCTTGATTGCTACTGCAGGGCACGATCAGCTTCAAGCAGTAGCACTGCACAAGTGTCCCGAGCCAAGCATTGCATTGGCACCACAGACGCTGATCCTCATATGACAATGCCAAACACGCATGCCTCCAAACTCGTGAGCACCAATGAACCCTCGCATTGGCTCAACCGAGGTGGCAACACAGGTATGCAAAACTCATGAGGTTTAGTAGCTTCAAAGCTATTCCATGCCATTACACATGTCATGATGCAGCAAGGGATGCTGTTTCAGTATGGGTTTGTAAGCTGATGTGATTTCTCTGTACTGTTTTGAGACCGCCTTACGTTACCAATGCTATGTGTAGAGGTTACAGCAGAAGACATGCAGATCAAGGCTAGTCAGCTGCAGACTGCACTGGAAATGGATCAAGCACAAGAACTGCAGCAAACTCTTGAGCAGATGCAGGCACAAATGCGACAAACAACGCAGCTGATGAATGTGAATGCGAGTGTAGCCTCAGCTGATTCACAGACAGAGTTGTCAGAGGTTCTACACTCCTTAATACCGGAAATCGTGGAACATTGCATGCTCATACGTTCTTGTGTGAAAGCCTACAAACTGAAACTGATTAAGCATCAGAAGTTTGACTGCTGTAGGTGAAGGCGTATGCAGAGTATCTTGGCATCGATCCGGACAAAGATCCAGACCTGCTCTACATTGCGAAGTGGGCGATGGAAGCAGATCTTCCCAACGAGTGGATTGCAAATCTTGATGAAGAGGGCTCGGAGTACTTTTTCAACCAAATTACAGGAATCTCCCAGTATTCACACCCATGTGATGAGCTGTACAAACTGATGTACAAGGAACAGAAGGCCAAGAAGGATGGGGCACAAAGCCAGAGAGCGAATCTGAAATCTCAGCTAGCATCTGCATGAGCAACTTTGTTGAGAGTGTGGCCCTGCTGACTGTCAGGATGTTTTCGATTTGTGAAGCCAGCCGTGCACAGTATCTGCAGTGAGTCAACTCTCGCTGTGCGCTGCTGCGGAAGGCCATATATTCTGGATGTGGTGCACCAGTGCTTGTATCGCATGGTTATTCCAGGAAAAGGAAACGTTTGCCAGCCCTGGTTGGTGCAACAATTTCGGCTAGTCCAGACCCCTCCATAATTTGATGTTTCTGGTACCTTGTCACTACTTGCCATAGCCATGCCCCGATCAGCATTCGTACCTTGGGGCTCTGTGGCTGTAATGTGACGAGGCAATCACCTGTTGGGAACACACGAGTTCGGCACTCTGAACAACGCGACGTCACGCGAATACATTCTGACGGGTGCACTGTCCATGTGCCGATGCGCTGTGGCAGTGCTGTACTCACATGGAAGTGCAGTGTTCGTTGTAGGCAACAAATACATATACACTGAATCCCAGCATCGAGTGGATCACCCACTGGATCCACTGTCACATGAGGCAAACAAGCATATCTGCCTGGTTGCGTTCGCGTCCCTCAACAGGCTTGCTGATGTGACTGCAGGGCAGGGTGCTGCCTCCAGGCGGATGTTCCTAGAGGGAACGTAGTCCACAATCATTACACGCCAGTTTGCCGCATGGCGGCCTGCCAGGTGCTCCCCTGATGGCACGTCGTGCAGGCAAGGCAGTTGTCACGGGAACTCGCCGTCCTGTCCAACGGCGTCTTGTGGCCGGGGGACCATCTGACCTAAGCGGCGGGCTTTTCCTGCCCTGCGCCGCCTCCCTGAGGTCTCCGTTGCTGGGATCTGTGTCCCTGCAGCGGGTGGCTTTACCCGCGTTTGCCTGTGCCCCGTCTACGCTTCGACACGGCGCCATAGCGGTGGCATGACCCTGTCGTGTCGTCGTTTTGGCGTTTGATCGGTTGTGCTACACGGTGGTGGTGTTGGTGTCTCCGGCGTTCCAGTCCTACTCACCACCTCGGGTCGTACATGCTGTATGTCACTAATGTCCGCTGATGTGGGATGCTGGATTTCACGTTGCGTTGGTGACCATGCCAGTCTCCCTGTGCCCATGGCAGCATGCCATGCATGCCACATCATCTGATCCATCCCATTGTCACCACAGCTGCATCTCTGTGGCTGATCACGATGCAGGAAATGAGCAGCACATTGCTTTGTGAGGCTTGGATTGCCACTGCAGATTTTTCGTACAAAGTATAACTGCGAACGTCACGTTCAGCCGGTGACTCTCCTCCGCAAGCCACAGGAAGCCATGCCGCAGCCTGGAAATTGTCTCAAGCAGAATCGAGCATTGCTGAAGCGGGAGCAAGAGTGATGAAGGACATGCTGAGTGAGCGTGATGCAACGTTCTGGGATTTGACTCTACGATGACCATTACACAAGATCGCTGCGAGCGACTGGACTGCAGTGTTTTGGCTCACCCACGCACGCGGCCGGATCCGGTCTCCTTGAATGTCAACTTAAACGCTCATACTGTTCTGGACATGCCTTGCAGTGAACATTGTTTAGGCTGGAAACCAACCAAGGCTCCACAGTATGGTGCACGAATTCGTGTTGTTCGGCGACAGGCATGTGGCCAGCCCAGCTGGCGGGTGGTCGATCGTTTGGGAGGATCCAAGCCACCTTCGCCATGTTGGCGGGTGCGACCGTGTCGTGCGATTGACAGTGGGACCTTTCTATCAAAATCAAACTTTTCATTATGTTGTATGTTCGTGTGAGTGAGTGTGAGAGGCCGAGACAAAACCTGCCAAAATGCTGCGTATCTACCAGCGCGCGCACAGCCATCTGAACCGCCTTCTCGCGGGATCGTCAGCTGTACGAGAATATGCTGCACCCTCTTGGCCCACGGACATATCTGTTCCTGACGGCATGACCCCGTTTGACCCGAAAGGCTCTTTAGGACAAGTTGACAAGTACACGCAAGGGCTACCAGAAGACGATGCTTTGGTACAGTTCGTCCGAAAGCTGCGTGATTTGCGACTGGCTGTGGACAAGCTGGCTTCTGAGAAGAAAGCCGTGCGATTCCTCTCTGCAGCACCCGCCGTGGTCAGTCACGCGTCTGCCCTGCGTTTCCATGCGCTCCATCATGGAAATCCAATATCAGCATGCACATATAGGCGGGACCAAACGCACCTCGTGGCCTGATGACGCTTTCTGACGGGTCTGTGGACGCCAGTCATTATACAGAGAACCTAGGCATTCATCCAGATTTTGTCACAGGGCTTGAGGCAATCATGACGGGTACGTGGCCATGCCAGAGCGATGGATGCGCGACATGTATGTAAATGAAACTAGTTCAAGGTAGACAAACAATTTTGGGGCATGCACACATGCAGCTGCCATCTACCAGCAGATACCAGCACCAGATGCTAGGTGTGTCAACATCATGGAGGACTGTACACAATTAACCTTACATGATGGTTGTAGAAGAGGCTGGTAAGCAGCCCACCCCCAAGCCTGACACATCGTGGGACGACATGTGGACAGCCATGGCGCCTGCAGTGTTGGAAGCTCAACAGATGGTGCTTAGTGAACTGGACAACGTGCGCAAACAAGAGAGGTAAGCCACAATTGTTCAATGGATACCATGCTTTCGTCGGAGTAATCTTTGCTGTTGATGTTGGTACACTCATTTCTAATGGGATTAGGACGGAGTAAAAAGCGACCCTCTCCGTTCGGGGAGTTCATGTGTTCGATGATGCGTCGGGGATTCGAAACAGCCGTGCGTGACCACCTCGCTTAGCACGAGGAGGTCCTGTGAGCTGTGTGTGGTTGTTTGAGGGGGATTTCCAGGTGGTTTACCCCTTCAGCATGTGGTCCTGTTCTTTCGTGCTGTCAACATCTTCGCATGAAATCAGCTGAAAGATTCCGGATTGACTTGATCGAACGTCACTCATCATTGACGCACCATACATGCAGGCAGCTGGCCGAGCTCGAAGAGCGCTTGGATGATGTGACAGTTGATGAGATGCTGGAGCTATATCCTGATCTTGCTCAAGAAATTAAGGATGAGATTGAAGCTGGGGATTATTCCAAGACCAACGCTGGACATAAACTCTCCATCGAAGGGTGACACATTGTTTCGCACATTGCCAGGTCAAGAGGGCGTGGTAGGCCTGAGAGCAGTTATTACGACGCAAATTTGTAAGATGTAGCCTTAGCGAGGAGCTGTCCGCTGTGGTTCACAGTAGTTTTGACATTGCTGTTGCATCTACAAGGGCGGTGCAGGATTCTTGAAATGATATTTCATCTAGGCCATATTGACATGGCGAAGTTGGTATAATGGCCACCGTGCCGTGCACAAACGCCGCGATCTGCTCTCGACGACGTGGCGTGGTGCCTCCAATTTCCAGCGGACCGGAATATAATTCAGACCCGTTGCAATTGTGCGATGGGTCCATTCGAGGGCCCATGATCATGGAATGTCGTAAGCCATCACATAAAATGATGCACGAGTGTTTGCGTCATCTTGGGGCACGGCTTTTGGACTGCAGCGAGCGGTAGGTGTCTTGCGTTGTCTTTCCCAGTACTGCAGATTTCCCCAGAGCTACATCTCCACCTGTTTCTCAGTACAGCGTGTACATCAAAGCAATGTTTCGTCCTTTGTCATGTAGTTGTAGACGACTTCATGCTGACGCTGGGCTATGCCGTGCCGCCGATACGTGCCAAGCTGGCAAGACAGCGACGTTGAAGCCAATACAAGCAGTGGCAAAGGATATGGGGCCAGATCGCAAATGTGCAGCACCATCATTAAGCCTTTCTCATACAGAGTCACGACCATTGCTTGTGCCCCTGTCATCGAATGGCATTGCACTTGCCACCGGCCAGTCAGTAGACCAAGTACGTGCCAATACCTTCGATCACAGCTGAATCTTAATATACATGCCGGTCTGAAACTGTTTGGTGTATGTAGTTAACACCCCAGGGACATAAGCTTCGCGTAGCGTATCAGGGCGTGCCTGGCGCTTATTCAGAAGCAGCTGCGAGTACAGTCTGCCCTGATCACCAGCCTCTTCCGTGTTCACAATTTGAGGTTGCTTTCCAAGCATTGTCACAGTGGATGGCCGATCGGGCTTGCATCCCAATTGAGAACTCGCTCGGAGGTGCGCTGGCCTCCACGTTTCGTTGCCCATCGGCCTTGCGCACTTTGATCGTCTTGGCTTCATATGCAGCGCCATCTCTTGCGAGAAGCATTAGGTGCCGTCCAATTATGATATCGTTCGATGACACCTGCAGGGAGCATACATACCGTGTATGACCTGCTGTTACAGTTCAACCTGCACATTGTGGGCGAAAAGTCAATTTCAATCAGCCACTGCTTAGTGGCAGTAGATGGTGCAAACAAGAGCGACATCACCCGTGTTTTGTCACATCCTCAAGCGCTGGCGCAATGCGACCAGTACCTCCGAGGCATGCAGGTTGTCAAGGAGGCGGTAGATGACACTGCAGGTTCGCCTATTCACTGCCCTGATCGCATAAATCCTTTTTTTCATGATCACACAATATTGTTTCAGTAGATTGGACGGAACTGAGATTTTTCAGCACCTGTACGTGCACCTGGTGTTGCTGCCATGCATCATTTTCACAATGCGCAGGCGCTGCTCAGCTAGTATCTAAGGGTGAATCGAAATTCACGGCAGCAATAGCTAGCAGACGGGCAGCTGAGATATATGGTCTTCAAATTTTAGATGAGGGCATTCAGGATAAGGCAGACAATTTCACAAGGTTTATAGTGCTCTCCAGGTATCAACTTTTCATCTTTGCGCTTGCGCTGCATCCGAAGACAGATAATGTGCATGACAGTGCAAAACGTGGTGCTGTGCAGGGATCCATTAGTCAGCACAGTGGAAGACTGCAAGTCACGCCAGTATAAGACGTCCGTGGTCTTCAGCTTGGCTGAAGGGCCTGGACAGCTCTTTAAAGCGTTGTCTGTCTTTGCACTGCGTGACATTGATATGACACTCATACAGAGTCGACCTTTAAGAACCCAACCTTTGGTGGTCAGCCAAAATGGACAGACAAAGCAGTTAAATTATCTGTTTTATGTCGATGTGCTGGCCTCACTCGCAGAAGAAAGCTGCCAGAATGCTTTAAAACACCTCCAAGAAATTGCTCCATTTGTACGAGTCCTGGGGAGCTTCCCGGCAGACAACTCAACCATCAAGCCTTAGCTTGAAAGTCGACTGCTACAGAGGTATGGAGGGCACCAAATGGCTTCGCAGTGCTGGGAGCACTGCAGGTGTAGATTGTCTACAGCTCTGTAATGGTGTAGTTGAATGTCTTTGCTGAGTGTGGAAGCCTTCATGTCTTGCCTCACGACTGCCTTTGTTCAGATACCAGTCTGCATCCGGCTATTCTTCGCGCAGACGCATAGAGTCGCGCAGCATGTTGTCGTCTTGACACCTGTGGCAGCTGATTGAGCTTGCCCAACAAACGGAGACAAGGAGGTTGGCAGGACCTGAAATTTAGGCATCTGGAGAGATAAAGATGCATGAGCTATACAACTGGATCATGTGTTCACAAGTTTGAGACAATTGAAAACCTACATCCGCTGGAGAGGATCCAACACACAAGAGCATTACTTGTATGGGAAGGCAATTTTGAACAGGTTCTTTGGTGTGGGTGGAGCTGGCATTCATACGACATGCAAACATGGTCAGCTCGTAATGCCACCTGTAGCGTCTCATCCTTGTGGACTGGTGTGCTCCTTGGGACTAATTCGGTCCGAGCGGGCTGGTGAGCTTAATGAGGGACCCGTATGGTACTTCCTACCAACCTGCCTTGGTCTGTATAGCACGTAAGACAGGATGGCACATGGGCCAGGTGGACAGAAGACAGACTGATCCTCGAAACTGGCAGAGCAATGTCTGTCACGTTCCTGTTACTTGCCGATTCCTCAGCATATATGGAACTGTTTCGCATTCATGTTGTGCACGCTGTCTTCATGTACAGAATCACCATTTGCACTGCCAATGCACTGCCACCTATTGTTGCACAGCGGCGGATATCAGACTTCGCAAGCCCGGGGGCTACGCTGGATCACCGCACAGCCCCGGTGGTGGGAAGTGGACCCTGAGTCTGCAGCGTTTCTCGCTTCTCCAGGAGCTTTGCGATCACTTGATCTACCGCTTCCCGACTGGTGAAGATGAGCCTGGCAATGACTTCCGGATCTTGCTCTGACCTGGCCGCGTAAATCTCGCTCCGCGCGCTTGCTATCAGCTTGTCGCGCCACACCAGCCCAAGCTCATCCTTCCAGTCAAATAACCCCAAGTATCTGATGATCTTTCGGTATAGCTGTAGGGCGTGCGTCCGTGTGCTAGGTAGGGACATTTGCTGCTGAGGTCTGATTTTCTCCAGGCGCCTGTCAAAAAGGTCGGCAACAGCCTCAGAGCCAGCATCAAATTTTATAGATGTTGAGAGCCATGCCTGCGCTTCCGGGTCGGTCGGCAACCAGGGCTTGGCAAAGCGGCTCACCTGCATCAACTGGACATTGCTTTGCTTGTCACAGGAAACCGTTGAAAACCAGGGCGCACGAAGGGGTTCAACACAACATTCGTTTCAATGATTCGATAATGTTTCGGCCTGACATCTGTTTACAGCCTCTGATTGTAGCGCTATGACGTGCACTACGTAAAACGGGCAGTGGCGTTTGCACTCCCGGGCACGAGGGAGGCACAGCCGCGAATACTGGAAAGCCAGCCTAAACGGCGTGTCTCTCGGAGAATTGCTTCACCATATGTCATGCGGAGGCTCGGTGACGCCGTATTGCATGTCGTCGACAGTCCATTGGCTCCTGTCGCGCCGCTGCCCAACGAAAGATCTCGTGAACGACACGCACGCTGAAACGCACATCGTCGTGACAGGGTCTTTGATCAGCATAAATTCAACTAACTGTTATCTGTTCTTTAATGATGCTGAATCTTTGCAGACGTACGTTGTCTCGCAGCCGGACGTGTACACCTTGTCACGGAGATCTGCGACTCCATCGCACGGCTCACCATGGTACGAGCTGCACACGCCGCATCTGCTGCCGTGAGCCCCAAATATTGTATTGTAGAACCCTGTCCGCTGTTTTCAATGGCAGCTCTTTCAAGAATTTGCCCATGGCTTAGGGGACTTGTATGTTTGCAGCAGTGCACAGCGCTTGCCAAGTTTCATAACCACCCAACAGCATGCAGAATTGCGGACACGAATTCAAGTTCAGGGGCTGCCTGCACACGCTACGAGTGCCATTGTCACAAATGCTGTCGCCACAAATCCAGTGGTCACGCAAATTGCAGAAGGTTTGGAAGCACCGGTTCAGCTTCTTTACCTGTCACTGCTGCTAGCACTTCTGTCAGGAGCAGCCTTCGCGGTAGTCCGGCAGGTTCTTGTCAGACGGGAAATGGATGAACGTTCCAAGGTGCTGGGAGAGCTCATTCGTACAGGAGATGCAACCAGCGAGGACTACTTTGAGCTCGGGGTGGTCCTGGCCAGGAAACGCTTATACACCCAAGCTTTGAAGAATTACACTAAAGCTGTCAAACTGTGGGATGGAGAGGACGTCGAGCTAGCTCAGGTACGGCATCTGCAAATCAGGCAGAAGGTAGTGCCTTATCGATTGAAGTGCTCTATCAGAGCAACGAGGAAGCAATAAATGTGCCGCAAAATTTCAGAGCCGCATTTATCTGATTGGCCATGTACAATATGGGATGGTCCAACTTAGCTCGAGGCATTTGCCAAATCAATGCGATCATTAAGCCGAAACATCGCACACTTGCAAGGTTTTGCACCCTTTGCAGGTGCACAATGCTATGGGATATTGCTACATGAGCATGCAGAAGATCGATAAAGCGACAAAGGAGTTTGAGACTGCCACACAGCTGCAGCCTGGATATGTGACAGCGTGGAACAATTTGGGGGACGTTCTGGAGAAGGAAGGGAAGTGGAAGGACGCCCTACCTGCATACGAGGCTGCATATGGGCTTGATCCTGAGAATACAACTGCTCAACTTGCCGTTGAACGTTTGCGGACTCGCAACAGGAGAATGTCGTCCACAATGTAGATTGTTCACAAGACGCGTCCACAACATTGTTCCGCCGCTCTGGGGCACCAGCTTGCAGAATCTGTGTGGTTCTGTTGACTTGAAAACCTTGCAACAGCTTGCTATCAAGCATTGCTTGCTGTGTTCACACGATCAAGCATGAACCACCGACACAGAAAGTCTTGTTAAGTGGCACACCGGGCAGGAGCCAACGGCTCCTTTGCATTGTGTCTAAGGACTGTCAGATACTACAATTTGATGCTTTACACAGAGAGAAGACTTATACAGAGATACTTTAGTCAGTTCTGCACTGTTCCGTCGACTTATATTTCCAGCATCAGTGATCTCCTTGGATGATAATACATTGTCAATGGCAGTGCAGCCATTCTTCCACCTCATAGGCTGATTCAGATGTAGCAGCTTGATAATTACATGTCCATGGCTCGGCTATGTGCCATCATGATACCACTTCAACCTCGACTGCTTATTGGGTAAGAATTTAAATCATGCATCCGCATATACATGGTGAAGCACAGCCACCACGATCTTATTTTTGGCATTTGCGCATTCGGGAAGTGTGCTGGAATCCTTACGATGCCATTTGCTGCTACCCTACTGGTCCCTCGATGCTGTCCCGTGCCCCACTGCAGTGTGCCAACTGCCCATTGTATGGTTGAAGGTGGAGGTGATACAATATAACCAAATTTACGACCAGTATGCTAGGACGTATTTGGCATCAGCTTTACATACTGTCGCAGATTGTCCCATTCACACTCTAGTCTCATGCAGTTCTCTCACTGTGTAGTGCTGCATACACAGATCACGATGGGAACGTTCTGAGAACATCAGGTCAGGGCGCTGCATCGGAGCCTCAGTGTCTCGACTCGATTACTCGTGCGGAGGTGACGTTGCAATCACACTGTTTCTAGGCCTTACATCTGCGTGTTTGCAGAAGATACGAGGTACCATACTCCATCCCCCGATACAACAACCCAGCCGGCTTGATGCCATTTCGCTGCAGCTACACTGTACCTCGTTATCTCGAGTACTGCAGCGCTGCGGGCTGCTGCCATTGTGGCACAGCTGACACTGTTCTGAACACAATAGGTACATAAGGCAAGACGCCACGGTTTACCTGCGGATTTCGACTCAGTATTCTAATCGTTATCTCGTGTAAACATTACTATCTATCCTCAACGGCTTCAGTTGGTATCGGTGAAGTTTCACTTTGATCGCGTGCACTATGCCCCACGGGGTTAAAGGTTTGAACCCGATGCTTCAAATGCACGCGTATCATGATAGTTTTGTTGCTACTATCGACAACATTTCTGAGTCATTTTACGATCCCCAATCGGAGTGTCTCGGGTTGCTTGTGTTGGGCTCCCGTGACGCCGCCCGTATGGTGTTGCTATGTGCGCGAGTGTTAGTTTTTGTGGACGAATTCTCGAATTGCCGTGATTTTTCGTCTGCGATTAACTTCTGTCGACACGTAAGTTATACGTTAGGAAGGCGCAAAGTCTTGAATGTCGGCGCCGGATTGCTCCGGGCCGTTGTTCACATGTGGGCGAGTGCTCCGCACCCCACATAGAGCACGCTCGTCACATACAAATGCTGATTTTCCGAGCAGCCCCGCACACACGGGTTTGTTCCATACTGGCTCATCGCTAGTATCATGAATTTTGGTCGTTTGGAAGCTATTTTCGATTGTCTACTCGCTAGAGCCGTACGTTGGGCGCTAGCTACGCCCCCTCGGCACGCCTCATCTAGCTTTTCCTATTTGTCGGCGGCCACCGACAATTCTAGGACCTTAGTATGTCCTTTAGTAACCCTTTAAGGTCCCATAGAGGTCCTTCGAATATTCCGCGTCGCGAGTTTTCGCGATTGCGATCTCGAATGCATGTGCACAAGCACTACCCCAAGCACGCATGCGCCCCATTTCAAGAGCGCGTGCTCGAGGCAACATGCAATATGACGGTCTCTTTGATCTTTGAATTCGGTCGTGCTACTCGTTCTGGTAGCCATCGTCCACCTCGTGTTCATTTATACGTCGACCCGGAACTAGATATGTCCCAAAACCAACCCACCGGTTCCGGATCTCACGGACAAGGTAATCCACCATCATCCCACAATGTTCCTTCTACTAGTACGACGACAGGTGCAACTTTGAACCAGTTATTGCCAAAAGGTACTCTCTCTTTGCCCGAGTTTACTGGTACGCCTGAAACTCGTGTGCATGCATCACACTTCTTGGCACGCGTCGAACGAGTTTTCACATTGGAACGTTCACTTCCCGAGTATGCCAAGCTAGTCGCTGTGCAAAGTTGCTTTCCGTTGAGTTCGCCAGCATCCACATGGTATCAGCTCAAGTTTCATGAGTTCTCGACGCTAGATGATTTTGTCGAAGCTTTTAAGAAGCGTTTCGGTGCCTCGGACATTGACACATCGTATTTGCGTCGCCAGTTTCGCCGCTTCCGTCAACATGACGGAGATACAGTGAACAAGTATTATACAGCGTTATTACAGTTGTCGTCGCAAATCGCGTTGAACGGTACTGGTCTGTCCGACAACGACATCGTGGACCAATTTGTCCACGGTCTCAAACCGGCATTGTCCGACTTGGTTTTCCACGAGCAGATCCGTGCTGGTCGCGCATACACGCTTGATGAAATTGTTAAAATTGCTGAAGATATTGAGCGCAGCGAACGTCTGAAGAATCGAAAGATTCCTGCCGGCGCCCCCGGTAAGAACGTGGCCCCGCAAGCCAATGCATTGCAAAAAACTGGCAAGTACTGTGCATACCACAAGAGCACATCGCATAACACTGACGATTGCAAGCGAGTGATTCAGTTGAAGAAAGAGGGTAAGTGGCGTGGGAAGCCAGTTGAAAAAGCCCAAGCGAATTAACTTTCGCTATGCCCGGGCGAGTTGTTTTCGAGGCTCGGAAACAACCGTCCCCCGAACTCGAACACGAGTTCGCGCCCCTTGAGGGTGCCTACGGTGATGATGATCTCGTCTATGACGTGTCTGAATTGCCCTCGAGTGATGCTAAGCACACTCCAGCCCGTCTCCCTAGAGACTGTGGCTCGAAGCCTCCCGTTCGGGACGCGAAGCCTTCGGGCGCTCATGGCCGCAAGGCTATGCTCAGCAGAAAGGAGAAATCCACTGCTTCAGAGCTTGGTGATATCACCATTTGCTCTTTGCCTTTAGGCAAAAGGTCTATGACCTTCGAAGGGCAAGCACTCCATGAGTATTGCCTCTTCCTGGCCGACACCGGCGCGTCACACTCTTTCATTTCGAAAGAATTCTGTGACACAAGAGGAATTCGCTTTCGCGAATATGCCTCTTCGGCCAAGCTGGCCAATGGCTCGTCCACGCCGATTATCGGACAGGTTCACTCCATGTGGGTGCAGCTTGGGCCGTTTCGAGCGAAACACCATTTCTTGGTTGTGGACATGCCACAGTTTCATGCCATACTCGGCATGGATTTCATGGATGCGCACCATGCGGTGCTAGCTCCACACGCACGCACTATGCGCCTTGATTACAATGGCAGCACTGTCGTGCTTCACGCACACTCTGAGGATTCTGTCCCAGAATTCGAGTCCGATTTCATCGAACTCTGTACGTTTCAACAGTTTGCGGCAGACGTGAAACATCTGCCGGCTGAGCAAGTGCAGCAAGCGTTCATGGCCTGTGTAACGCCTGAACTGCGCGCTGTCACAGAGGATCAAGCTCCTGGAGCTGACGATCCGGAAATGCGCAAACTACTTGCCGAGTTCAAGGACGTTTTGGTGCCTCAGATTCCAGGCGGTCTGCCACCCGTGCGGACCGCTGCAGATGGGTCCATAATCGAACACACGATTGAAACCGCGCCGGACGTTACGCCTTCGTCGCGTCCTCCATTGCCGTTTACGGCTGAGGAACATACGATAATTAAGCAGTACATTGCTGATTTCATCGCGAAAGGCTGGATCAAGCCATCCCTGTCACCATGGGCTGCGCCCGTGCTGTTTGTGCCTAAGAAGCCTGATCCGCTTACAGGCAAACGTTCCTGGCGTATGGTCATTTCGTACGTCAAATTGAATTCGAAAACACTCAACAGGATTGCGTACCGGTTGCCGCGTACTGCAGACCTGCTCACACGCATGTCTGGTGCATGTTACTTCAGCAAGCTGGACTTGCTCGATGGGTACTATCAAGTCCGAATGAAAAAGGAAGATATACCTAAGACTGCGTTCACCACGCCGTATGGGAACTTCGAGTTCCTTGTCATGCCTATGGGCTTGTGCGGTGCAGCGTCAACGTTCCAGTTTCTGATGGACGATGCGTTCAGGGATAATGTACGGCTGCCTTCGGGTCAGTATTTGTCCTTCTTGCATTTCATCGCAATCTATCTTGACGATGTTTGCATATTCAGTCGCTCTCGTGAAGAGCACCTGATGCACATTCGAGCTGTTTTACAACGGCTGCGTGAACGGCAACTGTACGTTAAGCCGTCCAAGTGCATGTGGTTGCAGACTACGATCGATTTTCTCGGTCACATTGTCAGCGCCGATGGCATGGCCATCGACCCTCTCCGTGGGGAGGCACTACAGCGTTGGCCTGAACCAAACAATGTGTCTGAAGTGCGCTCTCTGCTCGGGACCTTCGGGTTCTGGCGAGCGTACATCAAGAACTACGCAAATGTTGCTGCTCCTCTCACAGAGCTCACTAGTAAGAGCACGCCATGGCGTTGGGGCGACCGCGAGCAAGCTGCCTTGTGCAAGCTCAAGCAAGCAGTCCTCGACGCACCAGTGCTAATGCACCCAGACACATCGAAACCTTTCTTTGTTGTCACAGATGCATCTAATTATGCAGTTGGTGCATCCCTCGAACAGGAGCCTGTTCCAGAGCAAAGACGTCCCATAACGTTCTTCTCACACAGCCTCAACCACGCTGAACGAAATTATCCTGTGCACGAGCGGGAACTCCTCGCTATCGTGTTGGCACTACGTGTCTGGCGACACTTCCTATACGGATCTGAGTTCAAAGTCATTTGTCAGACTGATCACAGGCCGCTGCAACATTTCATGACACAGGCGTCGCTTTCAGCGCGTCAGGTCCGTTGGCAGCAGTTCCTGTCCGAGTTCAACCTCACTGTCAAGTACATTCCGGGTGACTCGAATGACTTCGCTGACGGTCTGTCACGTCGACCAGATCTTAAGCTAATGATTATCGGTGCAGTCGCGCCGTACGACAACTGGCTCAGTCGCATTCAGACTGCAGTCAAGCAGAACAGAGAGTCCTACAGGCTCTATAAACGAGCGCTGCAAGGCCCAGTGCATGTCTCGAAGACCTCGCATTACGCGCTACACAACGGTGTATTGTACTACGTTCGTGACAAGGTGCATGCGGTGTACGTGCCTGACCAAGGCCTGCTGCGTCGTGCGTTGCTGTCAGAGTATCACGACTCCCCATTGGCCGGACATTTCGGTTGGGAGAAGAGTTATCATGCTATTTCGCAGCATTATTATTGGCAGTCTATGCGCCAAGACATGAAAGACTACGTCTTGCGGTGCACGAAATGTCAATTGAACAAGCCTACAGTTCAGCCGAAGCCTCCGCTTCATCCGCTGGAGGTACCGAAAGGACCTTTCCATACAATCACACTCGATTGGTTGAAAGGACTTCCTACGACTGCTGAAGGTTACGATTCTGTACTGAATATCGTCGACAAATTCAGTAAATGGGCTATCATTGTCCCGATTGCTACGCATTCGACCACTAAGGACACAATCCGCATCCTGTGGGAGCGAGTCTTTAGCTGGGTTGGTTTACCTGAAGTGATCATTGGTGATCGCGACACCAGACTGACTGCGTCGATGATGCAAGCTCTCAAGAGCTTCCTCCGAGTCGAATTGCGGCTCTCCTCTGGGTACCACCCTCAGACCGATGGTCAAACGGAACAATTCCATCGCGTGTTTCTCACATCATTGCGTTCATACGTGAACCAGTATCAGACTGATTGGGAACGCAGAGTCCCAGCATTTCTGTTCGCATATCACAACACTGTACATTCTGCTACAAAATATACGCCTCACAGACTACTGTTTGGTTGGTGTCCTCGTGATTTGCGTGCACCTCTCACTGGTTTGACGCAATCGCCTCACATTGATGTCGAAGTGTGGCTACACGAGCGCGTTGACGAATTCGCCAAAGTACACCTCGAACTCGAGGATGCACGACAAGGCATGATCCGTGCTCACAAAGCATCTGATCGTGCGCATGTCTATCAGGCAGGTGACATGGTCAAGGTGTCTACCAAAGTGTTGGATGTTGTTCGCACGTCTACACAAGTGCCGAAGTTGCAACCTAAATACGTTGGACCGTTTCAGGTTGTCACTGTCTCTGAGCATGGTACAGTTACGTTGAATTTGCCTGACGCTTATTCTCGAATCCACAACGTTTTCAACGTTTGTGATGTGCGCCCATGGCTGCACGACGGGACGACGGATATTGATGTTTCTTACCCGGCTTTACATCCGCAGCCCTCTTACAATCCAATTGTGCAGATCCTAGATCGCAAACGAGCTACTGGTAGAGCTCCATCACGTCTATCATCCTTACTGGACATCCCTGCGGAGTACTTCGTGGTGAGGCATGATGGCGGAGTTGAGTGGCTTCATCAGAGCAAGCTGCAAGAGCCAGAAGAAAGGAAGTTGTTGAAGTTGTTTGAGAGGAAATTCAAGCGCACAGAGAAGTTGAAGTGTGCGTCCGTCAAGAACTACGGTTCATCAATAATCGAAGGAGTTGAAGTCGAAGAAGACTACGGAAGTGACGATGAGGTGGATGTAGTTTGGGAAAACGCCTTGCATGATTATTTCGGCCCTGATCGAGAAGGCCTGAGCTGAGCTTTGTCTGCTCTGCTGTTGTTTTGATTTTGATTGTGTGCTATCTTCTCCTGTGCAGCATACAGCTAGAGGGGAGGACTGATGCCATTTCGCTGCAGCTACACTGTACCTCGTTATCTCGAGTACTGCAGCGCTGCGGACTGCTGCCATTGTGGCACAGCTGACACTGTTCTGAACACAATAGGTACATAAGGCAAGACGCCACGGTTTACCTGCGGATTTCGACTCAGTATTCTAATCGTTATCTCGTGTAAACATTACTATCTATCCTCAACGGCTTCACGGCTGGTAGCAGGATAAACTGCAATCCGACCAGTAACATAATCGTTGAGCATGAGCAATGGAATAAATATCAATCATACATGCGAGCGTTGTGTTTTGGCCAGTGAAGCCCAAGCCCATGTTACTCGAGCTTACAGTCATCTAGACTTAGGCCTTTTGTTTTATCTCATTGGGTTCGCTCACTAAGCCCATTGCGAAGTCAATAGTGACATTCCTGTTGGCAGCGACTTGTTTCCAGGTCGTCATCTGTGACAAAGCTGCAATTGTGCCTCGAGCGTTGTTCATGGCGGAGGGGGTGCCCAAGATCTTGCCGAAAGCATTCTGATATCCTGCAAGCTCGAGAACAACGCGTACTGATCCACCAGCAATGACACCAGTACCTTCAGAAGCAGGCCTGAGCATGACTCGGGAGGCACCCTCCTTAATTTGAATTTTGTGCGGGAACGTGCGGCCGGCGTTCATTGGAACTGTGATTGCAGTTGCCTTTGCAATGGCCGAAGCACGCTCCACAGCATCCACAACCTCCTTAGCCGAAGCCACCCCATAGCCAACCTTCCCTTTATGGTTGCCCGAAACGACGCAGGCTCGAAATTTCATGCTCTTGCCTCCCTTTAATACTTTCGTGACTCGATTGAGCTGCATGCCATATATGAGAATTTCGAGACGACACAAAGGTTGGCGAGTGCTGAATTCGGTGCACAGAGAAGATTGGCCTGGGTGCACCCGGCACTACAGCGCGAGGCAGCGTATCCCAGGTTTGTAGCATTCACCGCACCCGTCCACATTGCTTGCTCACACACTATCACAACATAGTGCGTTGCCCTGGACTAGCCCAGCATTGACTCGCACACCAGCCAGTGAAGGTTCACGTGCTTTGCCGCCAAGTCATACCTGGACGATCTTGTCTTCCCACTCTTCCTTGTTACGCTGACCACCTCGTGAGTATGACCTCTGTGCTTGTCTCGAGTCTTCCTTACGTGCACGCTCCTCCTGGACCTGATCAACCTCGAGCTCTGGCGTGTCGTCTTCAGTCGCACTGGCTGGGTCTTCTGCGGCAGCACGTACACAAACTATACGCTCGGGAGAAACATTAGACACTACTCTAGGCCGTGTTACAAATCCTGTGTTGACGCGAACCGCAGCGACTCTGCGGGGAAGAGGAGCACAAGCAGCCATGGCAGAATTTTCAAGCTTTACAATGCAAACGTCTGGCCAGCCACGCCTGCACTTCCAGCATCCAAAATGCGTGCCGTGATCTTTACAATGATGACCAGTGCGCGTCATTAGGTTCTCGTGATTTTCTCTGCGCCGTTTGGCATGCATGTTTGTGAGTGCGCTTGAGCCACAAGCGGCTACACCCCTGGACCACGCTGCTGCAAATCTTCGCCGAGCGGCTGACGGACGCTACTTCGAGCGTATCACATCGGGGGCAATGGTTGCACCCCGCAGGCAGCTTTGTCCCGCCTTTGTCGGAAGAACGAGTTGCCACCATGTTCCCATGCATAGCAGACATGATTGCCGCCCAAGGTGTTGCTTTCAAACGCTTGTGTCAGTACTGAAGCATATTAGATAATTTTATCAGAAATCGGATGAACAGGTCTTACGATCATTGCCTTACGCTCTTGTACCCCCAAGTGATGCTCCACTGGTTTGGAGGTTGATTATACGTAATAGCTCCACCGGTTTGGAGGTTGATTATACGTAATTGGCATGTTGTGTTAAGCATTACTGTATCAGCAGATGGTAACGATCACACTACGATTTGATGGTCAAACAAATTGTGTTTCCTTCAGTATGCTCGAATCTTTTGGCCGGCAGAAGAGCTTGTGTCAACCCGCCATGGGGTAAACGCCCCCAAATGCTCATGAAAGTGAGGCACACACTTCAGCTTTGTTGCTCAAGCTGCTGAAGATGCCTCACAAAGCCTTGCCTCATCAGAAGCATGTGTTAGGTTGCAGGCGCTCCGCAGCAGAAAGCTAAGAATGTGGTGTACCTAAATCAGGCTGATGGCACATCCTGTTGAACTTTAAATCTGGGACCTGACTTAATTTACTTGCTCATGCACCTGTCTGTGTTGATCACGGCCGTGTGGCAACGACAGGCCACGTCTGATGCACGCAATGCATAGGCTTTGCAGTCTGCACACACCCCAAGGAATTGGATGTGCTTGTGCATGAAACATGCTAGTATCTAACGAACAATTTTGTTTTCCGTTTTTGTCAGTTCAATTGTCTAGAATTCATCTCCTGCTGCCGATATGCTTTGATCTCTGACAAGCATCGGTCTCCCATCATCATGAAGCATCACCATGTATCAAAGCTTTCATGCACAGCAAGCAAAGGTATGCTTGAAGTGTGATACACCTGTATATTTCTGAAAAATTTCTCTGCGACACTTGAATTCACAACTCCTGTGCCGCTGTTACCGTCGACGCCTGCAGGACAAAAGAGCGCATGGCGAGGACTGCGGTCTTTCAAATATCACTGTGTCATCACTTATCTCCTGGAACAGGCATCAATCGTGTCTGCACACATGTATGCACAGAAGCGGCTTCCAGACCTGAGCATACAGATGTGTCATTGTGTCATACGGGTGTCCAAATACCATCAGAACTTGGCGAGCTGCATTCTTCTGGAGTGTATCTCTGACAGAATAAGCATCCGCTTCAGGATGGGCGGACAGAATTTGAGCAATAAGTCCGGTCACCAACGGTGTTGCTTGCGATGTCCCGGAGTAAGTCGCAGTGCACTCAAAGCAGTCTGGTGATGCTCCTTCAATGTTTACACCAGGCGCCCAAATGTCCACACAGCCTCCATAGTTGCTCCAGGACCAGGGGTATGCCATTGTGGCATCATTTGTTACGTCTGCTGCCGCTACCGTGATGACTCCAGGAAGTCCGGCAGGCACATAGTCACAGCTGTCTACAAAAACACCAATGGACTAGTTATGACGCAAGTGATTCAAAATCATGACTCACCTGCGCTGCATATGAACAGGGGCAATCAGTAGCGAGTTTGACTGACCATCATGAAAATTTCCTGCAGCTGCAACGACAATGATTCCATTCTCGATCATCTCCTCCACCTTCTCAGCAATGAGTACTGACGCAGATGATCTACTGCTGATGATCAGCGACATGGACACGATAGAGGGTTTTCGTGGTTCTGTCTGTGCAAGATGCCTGTCCAACACCCAGTCAAGTCCTGCTTCCAGTTCCGAGGCATACCCCGACATGCCGCAACCAGGCTGGACAGCCACTGCAAAGCAAACTTCAGTTGTGTAGGCAAGAATGGCACATGTAACAATCCACTGTGCGAGGATAGCACTCGACGTTCCTGACACTATAGTGGCTCCTTTGGCAGCTCCAATTTGGAATCCCGCCGCAAGCGATGCTACATGTGTGCCGTGGTCTGAAGCGCATGTAAGCCCTTCGTTTCGCCTGGCACTGTATGAAAAATGGCGGTCTTCTGAAATTCTTGATGTGCCAGTATCCATGTCCTGAAATTCCTCGTGGTCTGCCACATTCTGCAGGGAACACAATTATCGCCACCAGACATTCATATAATCGAACCAGCTACAGGGCGCAGGTGCTGCCCCAAAGCTGATCGTGGTCCATCCAAGCGCACCCCATCCACAATGTAAATTGTTACATCCTCGCCTGCCTGGGAATAGATGAACTTGCTTGGATCATTGCACCGTGCGGTACAGCCGCCAGCATAAGCGCTCAGGCTGGCTAGTGCCAGAGGTGCATCATGCTGAATGATGACGGGAAGCACAGCAGGAGTCTGAGGAACGTTCTGGGGTGAGATCAACTTCCTTGGGTTCCTGTACCGTCTTCTATCGAACAGCGTACGCTTCTGTTCTTGTCCAAACCAAGAGTTCTTCTTACCATCGACTCTTCCAGACATTTTTTGCGTTTCCATATCGTCGAGCAGCATGTCACTTGCAGATTTCCATTGTATTTGAGCAGCTCCGTCAATTTGAAGCTTTGCTGCAAGCCTTGACACCTCATCAGGAAGCCAGTCGATGTTATTGTCATCCAAGAGCTGCAAAACAATTACCAATAGCCATGCTCAGAAATCTGAATCATCGATGCGGTGATCCATGTTGACATTGCTATCGCGTCAGTGCTGAATATGTGGCATGACGTCGCACATCGCCGCAAGCTCCTGTCGCCCAGACCGTCTTGCATACAAAGCTATTGTTCTGCTTCAGTTCGTCACACAGATCCTTCATTTTCCGTTTCCCAAGGATCTTTGCGAGTTGTCCCTTGCCGTGACCTTTGATGACAGCCGCGAACATTGCATCGCTGAAAGCAAGTAAGCCATGAACCAGCGGCATCCGATGCGAAGACGTTCGCGCACCAGGATTCCATATAGGTTTTTTACAGGCTAGTTCTGATTCTGATACATCTGTGGATCACGCTTTTCAAAACGAAGCTATGCATACGAAGAACGGTTGGATTCAGAACATACCACTCGACGTCATCCTTCGCCCTCACACACCACGCAAGCAGCAGCGAGATGAGAACAAAATTGAATTGCATTCCGCCCATCTGGGTAATCGACGACGTTCGACACAGATTGCCTCCCGACACCAATTGAGTGGGCGTTACGTCGGGATGGAGCGAACAAGCCGACGTCCTAACATGCAAGCAGCTGCGATTACGATGCACTGCAAGAGCGTCTTACATCAGCGCAGTGTATAACGCATACAGCGCAACACTGCAGTGGACGACTGAGACACGTGTGCTATGATCTGCATGACGGTTACGTGGCGACTGGTGCAACTATCTATGAGATACACTGACTATCGAAGCGGTGCTCACGAAACCAGCGTCATTAGAGTCGAGCCAGAAACGTAATTGTGCAGAGCCCCAGACAACTAAGAAGTACAGTTCACATTTACTGAATGTGAAGCCGTGAACTCTTCTTCCGTCAAATAAAATCAAGCTGATCACACTGATCTGAGACATGGCCACTTCCTGGCTGCAATTCGATAGAAGGAAACGAATATGGCTGAATTATTTACTCGGGAGGATTGGCTTGTATCACACGAGCTGCACTGCTGACACCGTGCCAGGCTTGAAGTAACTGTTCCGGGGACAAGTCCATCGCCTGTTGGAGGTACCGCTCTTCACCTGGTGGCAACAGAAGGTCGGCACCACGATGAGCAGACTGATTCTCAGCTACGGCCATCCAATCAACGCTGCTGAGTGTGGCTGCCGAGACATGACAGAGAAATTCGGCTGTCAAAGGGCTTGGTGACAAGTCACCGGACATCTGGCGACACAATCCACCCAGATCTCCCCCAGCAGGCGGCAGCCAGCCCGCTGCGACTGTCTGGCATTCTGAAATAATGTCTTCAGCATCGGCAGGAAATATAGCGAATCCTGTGGAGGAAATTCGTCCATCAGTGTAGTAGGGTGTATCATCAACAGAGCTGCGATCACAAACAGTGCTTGCAGATTGGCCTTGCACAACTGCGGCGCGGCTGACACATCTACGCCCTGCAGCAGAGCCTGCAAAATATACATCACCGACTGCTAGGCGGCCCACAGCTGACTTCAGCTCCAGCGCTGCGGCATCACGAACCCTGTGCCTGACCAGCGCGACACTGAGAACATGCATATGGCGAGCAAGACACTTCTGAAAGTGCCCTGTGAATGGAAGGCCTCCAGCTAACAGCTCAGATAGGAGTAGCTGAAGGCCATGCCGGGATAGGTCCTTCATCCCATTGGCATGCTGGAAAAACCCTGCGACCGCAGCACGCGCCAGATCCTCCCGTAGTGAAAATCGCTCAATCTGCATGCATGCCTTGTCCTCAGGTTCTGTGGGTGCGAATTACCGAGCTCGCCACTGCAGCGGTGACATTCAGAACCACGTTCTACTTCGTGCGCACCTCACTTGCAGACAGGGCAGACAGGATTTGGCGGAGGCGCTGCAAACGCTGTGGAAGGGTGACACCGGGTGCCCTGACAACCACATATGCTGCTGCCACTGAGCAGGGGCCCATACTTGCGGAACCTTCCGCTCCGGAAGTTGCTGCGCGCCGGGTCAAAGTGCTTTTCAGAAGGGACAGCGCATGGCATCCATCATCTCCAGCAAGAATCAGAGCATGAGCCGCTGTTGACCAGCCCATGCTGGGATTATGCCTGGCCAGGCACGCATGAAGCATAGCACTAGGACTCCCTTTACCATCAATGCGCTGCTTGTACACAGCACACAAAAACACCTGTTTGACAGTGTGACGGGACAACGTTATTCCATTCACCTGCATTCAGTCACATGCAGAGTGAGTACTCAAGAATGAAAGGGAGTAGAAGCAAGCGGCCAACCGCCCTCAGCGTATGGCAAATTGATGTGCTGTGCCTACCTGTGACAGAGAAAGGACAGTGTTCATTGTGTCGAGCGCAGAAGCCATCGCATTGGATGCGGGTTGCAGTCTTGTCGCAGCCATGGCTGCTGTCGCACACAGAAGTGTGTTCGCTGCTACCGCTGCAGGGTCTCGTGGGCGCTGCTTGCTGGCTGACTTCTGGAGATCCAGAACACTGAAAGGTTCTTCCACTGTTGCAGTCGTGCCGTTGTGCTCTGTAGCAACACCATCCTGCACAGATCAGCACTGAGGTCAGCTGAGACACATGTGCACGAGTTCATGTCAAGAACACACGGTTGTCTGTAAAGGAGGTTCCACACCTGTCGGTCAACTTTGATCGCCCGCTCAAGCAGTCGGAGGGCAGGTGCCCATGCTTGATGGATCACATATTGGGTAACTGCTGCCGACACAAGCGCTGCACTGGCATGATCGACCCAGACAAATGGCGGATGCTCTGCAACTCCCGGATAAATCAGCCCTTGCAACACCTGTGCCACATCTTCCTCCGACCTAGTCAACCCTAACAGCTCCTTCGCAAGTCGATCGCTAATGCACTGCCCACCAGTCGCGCGCCGCATGCTCAAGACGCGCCGGGTATGACTGTCTTCGTGTGAAAGCAGGAAAGCAACAGGCATCGTTCCGGTCCAGGCAGCTGCAGCCTGTCCATATACCCCTGTGTGCGCTGCAACTTGTGTGCCCTGGCTGCCACCTACAGACTCAGATATCTGAGACCGTGAATGCTGCTGTTGCACCGGAGCCTGAGACCTTCGTTTTGTGTAGTTCTCTGCATGTGCAATGCGCATCCGGTTCCAGTGATATAAATCTGTGGCAACTGCGCCTGGGAGCATAGCCTGCACATAAAATGGCATGACTCGGCCCTGTCAAGATAACCTGAAAAGAACACTGAGGAGTTGAAAAAGACCTGAAACAGACAGGGTGGCGGGTGCCGATGTCGATGGAGGCTGTTGGCAAACTTGATCGTGGCATGGAACCGCCTATCGAGTTGTGTCTTCCGGCGACCAGCCTTGGCTGGCAAGTTAGTGATTTTGCTAGTCATGCCACGGAATCGGCATCTCAAGCTGGCACGGACCATGGCTGCCGCAGTGACAGATCCCACCTGTACAAGACAAGGTCTGACATGGAGCACTAGATCATTGTGGCTCAGGCTCAACATCCGGCACGCACCCTTGACGCATCTCCAGCTGCGTGGATCATTGTTCTCAGCATGTTAGCAACCGCAGGTGGGTCTTGCTGTGACAGTGCCTGTGCGATCAACGAGGTGGAGTGGCGACAGTCTCCCATATTCAACATCGGAACAGGCTCACCGGACTCATCCGGTAGATAGTATCCCAAGCAGCTATACAACAGCTCTTGAGCCATTTGAAGTTTTGTGATGTCCTTCCCATTGGCTGGAGCCAAGGTGGTGTGAGCCCCCACAAGAGAAGCAACAGCAACATGCAGCCCTCGGGCAGCTGCTGCGTTATTGAACTGCGTGTTGCCTTCACCATGATGAACAAGCTGTGTGATGGCAGATACGACGTCATCTGGCGTAGAGTTTGCCTGTTGTGAGATGCGCTGTACACTATGTTCGTATAATTCCATGCTTTGCCGGAGCTGACTTCGTAGCCCATCTCGATCAGTGACAGAATCAAGCTCTGAGCTATGTTCACGATGGACTGGCTGCCATAGCTGTCTGATCAGGAAGGGGAGTGCTTGACTGAAGTTGCCTGCGTACACACGGACTATTTTCACATACAGGGCGGCTGAAAGCAAAGCAATGAAGTTTCGCCATGAAGTTGTGAACAGCTCTTATGTGCGATCAGCATGATGCCGCGTGTGGGAACCCACCGAGTAGCAGTGCTCCACTGGTCCACTGGCCAAGCAAGGTGGCTTTCGCCTGACCCTGAGCTACTATAGAACCGATCAGCATGACCAATCATAGCAGCAACCTAGCCAACTATACTTCCTCGTACATGTGACAAACATTTCCCTCATCACATGGCGAATGTCACGCAGTGAGCTTGCCGCCCACAGGCAACAAGCACTAGTGCGTCAGCCCCTAGCCAAGAAGACTTCACGGCTTCATACCATAACCTTCTTCTCTTTTCCTCTCAATTGTCTTTTTCACTCAATTGTCAGTGCCTGTGACGTCCGGTGTTGTCGACGCTGTGGTGTACACGGTGTTTCAAGGTGTAACGTATCAGCATGGTGTCGACTACACCTGAGCATGGCCTTGGCACCTGACGCATTGAACGAAGCGGAAGTCAATGTAAACGGGCTCTTGCGCCCGAGGGCGCAGTCCTGTCGTACGTCGTCCACGCGTGGCTGCATCGCGTTTTGTTGCTCGCAGGGAAACACCCCCCGTCGCCGCAGCGTACCACAGCGATCGACTGAGAGGCATCCAGCGGCCAGACGAGCCGGCCAGCGCATCCGTCTCAGATCCCGAGGAGGGAACGTGTCATAGTCATCAACAGACATCTCACGAGATACATCGTCGACTAGCTCGTGACCGGCTGCCACCGCATGAGGCCGCATCTCGCCAGAGACAGTTAGAGGCACCGGGAGACACTACACAGAGGTGTCTGCTGCTGGCATGCCACGCGGGCAAGGTAGGGTACTCACGGATCCGTCCAACGTCGTCTCGCGCTGGTTTTTGGCCATCGAACCTGAGAAGCAGTCCGCAAGTCTTCGCCCGCCTCCGGCCATCCTCCATCACATTTGCCCATCACACTCTAGGGCTCTGTGTTTGTGGGGAACAGGAATCAGGTTGTGTGATGCGGTTTTGGTGTGTCTGTGGCGGGTATGTGGGTGTGTGGCGGTCTGGGAATTTTTGTCCATTGTTGGGACCCGGCCGCTGTGGGTTTTGTGTGCGCTGGTTGCGACTGTGGCGTGGGTGCATTGGACCGGGTCGGTGCTTGTGTTCTTGCGCTGCTTGCTGATTTTGCGGTGCCGCACCGCCTGACCTGTATTTTACATTCTAGGACTCTGCCCGGCCCGCTACGCAGTTGACGGCTGCGTTGCCCGGGACAGGTGCGTTGTGCTCGAAATAACCTTGGGGCGCAGTAGGAGAAGGGCTGGGGAAAATGCGTTAAAAGGGCGGAGCCGGGGAGACAGGTAGCACCGCAGAAACCACGTGAACACGAGCAGGAACACCACACGCGCAGTCATGTATACATACATACATGCGTCGGAAGCAGCGCCGGCTGCGGCGCTGGCGGCGGCAGCGGCTCCAGGTGGCCAGGATATGGCGGGGCCTGGGGAGCAGGCCGCTGCCGCGCAGGCGGCGGCGCTGGGACGGGTGCTCAAGGCAGTGGCCCAGGAGAAACTGGGGGACATCATGTTTGTGCCGCCGGGTGACGCTTTGTGCATAGGGGATGCGTCGGTTGTGAACCCCTGTGCTGATACCTATTGCGGCCGAGCAGCCCGGGAGGACGGGGGTGCTGCGGAGACGCGGGACGTGCAGAAACTCAATGCTTATCGCTTGCACGACCCTGATGCACATAGCATTGTGCCGTTGTCGCATGAGACGCATGGTCGCTTGGGACAGCCTGCTATGGATCACTTGAATCGGCTGGCGGAGGCCGCGTCTCGGTGTGGTGCGGTGAACCGTGCTTTATTTGTGACGAATGCTCTGCGCCGGTTGAGTGTGGCGTTGTGCAAGGGGAATGCTCTTCTGCTCCATGCGGGGCTTCAATCTTTGGCTGGCATCACCGGCAGGGCTGTGGTACATGCTCGTACCCGGCCTTGTGCCATGAATGCGTGAGTGGATTTGCGGATGGATTCCTAGGAACGGCCCGGTACCCGGCCTCTCTGATTTGTAACTACATACACACACCGAGGGCTGTGGAACGCGCTCGTGCCCGGCCTAGTGCCATGACTGAGTGAGTGGACTTGCGAGTGGATTCCGAGAAACAGCTCGATGCCCGGCCTCTGTCCTTTGTAACTAAATATACACACCCGCGGCTGCTCCGGCCGCCAATGCCGATGCTGGGCACAGCACCCATGTGGGGCGACCCACGCTGGACGCCGCGCAGGCTGCAGTGCCGACGGCGGCGGTGGTGCGAGGTGGCTAGGGTGCGGCAGGGCCTGGGTTGCATGCCGCAACCCCCCAAGGCGGAGGGGCTGGAGGAGGTCGTCACGACGATGGCCCGTGAGAAGGTGGGGGACATCATGTTTTTGCCGCCTGATGACCCGTTGTGCATAGGGAATGTTGTGGTTGTAGACCCCTGTGCTGGTACCTGTCGCAGCCGGGCGGCTCGGGGGGGCGGGGGCGCTGCGGTGGTGCGGGACGTGCAAAAACGCGATGCATATCAGGCGTATGACCCTGATGCCAATAATTCTGTGCTGTTGTTGCATAAGACGCATGGTCGCTTGGGACAGCCTGCTATAGATCATTTGAAGCAGCTGGTGGAGGTTGCGTCTCGGTGTGGCATGGTGGACCATGGCGTGTTTGTGATGAATGCTTTGCGCCGGTTGAGTGTGGCGTTGTGCAAAGAAAATGCTTATGTGCTCTGTGTTGGGCTTCAATCTTTGTCTGGAATCACCGGCAGGGCTGTGGTACGCTCGTGCCCGGCCTAGTGCCATGAATGAGTGAGAGGATTTGCGAGTGGATTCTGAGAACCGGCCCGGTACCCGGCCTCTCTGATTTGTAACTACATACACATACATGTTCCCAGCCTCTGTCCTTTGGAACTACATACACACACGCAAGCAACCGCCGGCCCACCACACAGAACAACATACCGACCCCACAGCCCACCAACATTGCCCACGCACGCCATGACCAGCACACAACCTTGTACATGCACACACGCGCGGGCCCTCACGCACGCAATCGCCCACCCGCACCCGCACACACTCACCCCACTCCACGGCACCATCGCCTCAAGGCCCACGCGGCTCAGTTGACATGACAATACCACCCACAAAAATCCCGTAGGGGGGTTGGGGGGGGGGGGGGGGGCTCAGGCCGGATGGCTAGTGAGCGGCGAGAGGTCATCGCATGGGACTGGCAGTCCCGCCAAAACTGCCTTGCCCGCGTGGCGTGCCACCAGCGGGGCAGCAGCGTGAATTTGACGCGCCATGGCGCAGCAGAGCACCGTGGAGAGGTCGCACATCGCGTAGCATGGTGTGTGTGGCCGCCGTGCTATGCAAGCAACCAAGGCCAGATTCGATGTGGGTTTGCATTCGCTATTGTTGGCGGCGTTGGTATGCTTGTGCGCTGCCCTGGTGGTGCTACCGGCCTCTCTGACTCTGTCCTTATAACACAAGAGTCAAGCGCCTGCGCCCTTGTGTGCGTGCATGTCACAATTGTCGAGCATCATGCACACAGACGCCAACAAGGGCGACCCAGGTCCACTCTGTGATCCAGCAGAACGTGCATGAGGACCCCCTGCCGTAACCCCTGCCCCAGGCAATCGTTGCAGAGCCGAACGCTGCCCGTTCTGCATGAGGAACCACAAACTTCAGGGGACCCTTTGACAGCAGCGAAGCCTTCGGGTCTGGGCACCATAGCCGCGCCTGGTAGAGTGCCATGTCTGCCCTTCCACGCCATGCAGACCAAAATGTCCCAACCGCCGCAGCCATGAGATCTGAGGACCGCGTCGTCGTCGGCTCGATTCAACAGAACATGGGGTTCGCATTGCTCTTGCAGTGGTGGTGGTAGACAGATTGGCATATGTGGTCCCGTTAACTCGGAGATGTCAATGTCCAATAGGATACGGATCAGTAAATTCAGATTTGCTTTACTTTACAGATTGGCCCAGTGGCTGCGCCAAGCGGCAAGTATCCTCAGCAGACAGCACCCCCATGTTGGTGAGCAACACTGTCACGGTGATTGTTACGATTTTTCGCATTTCGGGGGGTTCGCCCTGATCCATAGAAACGAGATGTCACTCGAGGAGCACACACAGTCATATTTATTAACAGCAGAGTCTGGGGCAGTGGTGCGCCACAACGCCTCCCCGTACTGCATACCCTGTGCAAGCCGGGCGTGAAGCACCAGTGCTTTTGCAACATGTGGCGGCCAACAGCCAGGGACGGCGCATAGAGCGTCTATGCAAATAGCCCCCTAGACATACATTCATCGGTACATGCTGTAGGTGCTCTGCACGCCGGACGAGAAAGGGAGACGCTGCAGCTTCCGTGCAGAGACAGTACCGAACATTGCATCGTGCATCTTCGGAAGAGTCAAGATCTGCCTCCATGCTGCGCTGTGAAGTAAAGTAAACTAGGTCTGGATGTAATGAGCCGCACCCTGAAGAGGGCATTTGCAACTCCGAGTGAACAAGTCCACATGCCGAAGGGGTAATCCACCTGGGAACCCCCATCAGACAACTGCACGCAGCTAGTAGGGCCTCCCTCTCTGCTAAGGCAGGTAACGCACAGCTGATTTGAGTCCCCAAAGCGCACGCAGAATCGAACCCACGACATCCTGTAAAGGTGGGGATAGCGTTTATACCGTCCTTGACACAATGGACTGTGCGCTTGTGCGGTCTCGATGACACACTGCAGCTCAACAGCAGTACATCAACATTGACAGGATGTCCCCCTACAGCATCACCGCACAGCCTCGACCGACGACACCACATAGTGGACGTACAGACATCACACTGTTGGGCAGGCGTTCTACCAGGGACGGGAACAAGCAAGCAGGGTCCCCGATGAAATGTACTCTTTCCCTAAGGCCTGGTGGTGTGGGCATGACGGGCTAGCAGCAGTACTGCCCCATCGCCTACGCACTGCAGGATGCAGCCAAAGGACACAGAGCATGCACAGATGCACAGCAATATGGGCTTCGCGAAGCTGCCGCAGCCTGCATGCATCAGCCTGAGAGCCAGAAACCATGAGGAACCATCGGTGTTCAGAGGCGTACGGCGCACCGCCTCCATTTCGGTAGTGACCTGGGCCACACTTGACCGCAGCATATACTGCAGGTCAAAGGCAACATCCAGAGGCATCTACCGGGACTCGGCCAGCAGTATCAAAGCAAGCTGACGCAAAGACACAGACACCACCGCAGTGGGGGGTTGGCTGTAGCAAGAAGGCAATGGCTGTGGTGTTGTGTAGCAAATGCATGCATCCCATTGGGAACCCAACAAAGCCACTGCGGGATGTTGCTGCTATTTCCGCCTCTGATGAAGATCTTTGCCAGAAGTTCTTGGTAATCATGATCATGATATTTTCCAGAAGTTCTTGGTAATTATGATAGATCTAGATGTCTTCATTCTCTGTCCTCGAGACAGGTCAGATCGAACGCTTTCAGAGCCCCCCCCCCCCCCTCCCCCCCATCCGCTTCCCATGCCTGGGAAGTCATCGGACTCACTGAGATGAAGCAAATCAGGGAAGGACCATGGTATGGTGCAGACTATCTGTCTCACAGAGACGACACAATCAGCAAGGCTGATTCAGTTTGGTGCCGGAACAGTGCGGGAGCGCAGCGATGTATTACTGCTTACTCGTCTTCCTGCAGAAGCCTGTCGGCCCATCCATGAAGCCATTTGCGGTCCATTCAGGATGACCGTACATAGGTTCAACTGATACCATGGTTCTGGCAACTTGTGCAAGGAACAACAGCTTCCTGCAGGCGGTTCGTGTTACAGGCGGACGGGTTGCATGTACGTAGGCATTCATGGATGACACGGACGTGCCACTGCACCGCACCGGTTTCGCAATGCTGTCCATGCAGCAGCTACAGAACTCGTAAAATCGATTGACGGAGGAGAATGAAATGCGATTAGCCGTACATGCATGTTGTACGCCATTCCATTACCAGCCTGCTGCCACAGCTCAAGCACGCTCTCACCGCTGCCTGGCCCACATGGCTGCACATGCTCGCAGAGAATATTGAAGTTTTCAATTGCACAGGCAGTGCAGCAAACGCACGACAGGACACGACAATGGTCAAAGCAGGCAGGCACAATTCCTCTGTCTCGATGGCGGCCGAGGGAGCTGCCTTACGCCACAGAACATCGCAGTCCGTGCACTGCGGTGACCCAATGACAGAAAGACACAAAGGCATTGCTACCAAGTGCGCAGGTGGACCATCTCATGGTCTGAGGAGGGTGGGGCAAGGGGTGGTCCAAGCCTGATAGGTGGGTGGGGGCACAGCTCTGTATTCATGCATTTTTGCAGAGCAAGTATTACCCACCTGTAGATGAGAACGCAGCTTCTGTTACAAAGGCGAAGTCCGGGAGGCAGGTAGGACTGCCGGAATCACGTACAAGAATAGAAACACCAACGCCACAAGAGGATGCCGGCACAGCAGCTGAAAAGTAGCTTGGGCATGCACAGTGCATTGTAAAGTCAAGTAAATCTGAATTTACTGAGCCGTATCCTGAAAAGGACATTGAAAACTCCGAATCAACGGGACCACATATGCCAAAGGTATTAACCACCTGGAAGCCCCCCCTCAGACGGTCGTACGCAACTCACGGGGCTAAGCGAGGTGGTCCCGCACGGCCGGATGCTCGAAAGCGCACGCAGAATCGTACCCACGACCTCCTGAACAGGAGGAGGTAGATTTTATACCGTCCTCCACCCATTGGAATTTTTGTTTCTTTTTTGCGTTATGAGGACAGAGTCAGAGAGGCAGGCCACACCGCAGGCATCGCGCATTTCACCACGGTCGCAACACCATACTATATCATTATTAGTCAAAGAATGTGAAGGATCCTAAGACATCCCAGCTATATTGTGTTCCTCATGTTGTGTTTCTCAGCTGTAGCAAGGAGCTTCACGGGCAGATACAGCAAACCTGACCCACGCGACCACCACCAGCTGACGCATGTATGCGCGTTAACCCAAGCTCATGTGAATGCTGCCTCAGGACATTGTGGTGCATGGGTGAGAATATTTACCACAGGCCAATGTCATGGCATTGCAGCAATGCAGGCGCCTCGTATATGCAGGGCACCCAGAGACACTGGTGTTGCTGATCAACGTGCGATCGCGTCATGCTTCAACTCATCTTGAAACTCAACAGCGATTTTGACCTCGCCAGTGTCGCGCTAGCAGAGCATCAGCAGAGTCTGATGAGGACAGAAAGCGCTTCACCGTCTACCTCAGGCGTGATGGGCAATGCCAGAGCAAGTATAACGTGTTGTAATCAAGCCTTGGGCTGTATACAGAACTGAAACGAGGCAGCACATACCAACAGGCACAGATTGTATCAATACAATTTGCAACATGTCCCTGCCACAAGCGACGCACAGTCGGGCTGGTCTGTTTCACCGGTATGCATCAGCACCAAATCTGAGATGGCCGCGGAATCAAAGGCTGTCTCAAAGTATTCATCACATATCATTTCATCAGAGAGCGGGCATCAAGCGTGTTGCCTCTGTGTGCTGCAGCGGGCCACACCCCAGCAACGACAACCGCTGGAGAGGCACCACCGCGGAGTTCGTGAGCTGTACACGTGTTCGCAATGTCATGTTCCTGTCAATGTGCTGGTCGAAAGTGGCAGTGATGCCGCATGCCGTTATAATGCTCATGCCTGCCTGTGCTCCAACGCTGCACGGTAGCTCATGCAGGCTATCTGTCGCTGCACCAATGTTGATGCAATGTGTGGCCTATGCGTGCTGAGTCGCTGTTCAGCGGTCCTGCTCTCAGAGTGTCAGCGCCTTTCTTCAGCCTTGACACCTGGACATTGGCGCACCGTCAGTTCTCAGGCCCAGCCGTCCGACACTGAATGGAACCAGGACTTAATCTTCGCTAGGCAAGTCGTGGGTCCGCGGTCGGCCCCCTGGTCCCTTGCGATCCTGCTTGCATGTCCCAGTCTAGAGTTGGGCCACAGTGCGTTGCATAGCATATGAGGTTGCAGCCACGACCAGCTCCAACAGTATCCTTTACTTCCCAAGGGTTTGTGCCGAGTTTTAGTGGCAAATCCTTTGCGAGTGAGCGTGAGGGGCCTGTGGGTATCCAAGGCCGGGCTCGTGCCTTGTCAACTGCAGCGTCTGCTTGTATGCCTCAGATTTTGATGGTACGATAGCTTGCAAATGAGTATGATGGCATGCACTTTCTCGTGGTGCCGCATGCATCTGCTTTGCGTGGGTGTGGGTTGCGCTTTGGTGCGGGGCCACGCCCTTCTGTTCGTGACGCAGCATGACTGGGATACTTCAGATCGATCGCATGCAGCAATCAAAAACACCTGAGTAATTTATGAAACAGAAGACTCACCACATGTAGATGGTAAGAGTATGTGTCGTTGAGATAAGCCGCGTACAGATTTCGACGTCATACTGCAGATCTGCGTTGTGCATTGCACACTGGTAGCCACAGCCACAGGCCAGCCGTCCGCGGAAGAAACCGCCGCTGGTCAACACAGCAGTATTGCACCAGGTGCGGTGCTCGAAGTCAGGTATTACGCAATTGCCGGTAGGGTGGTATCCTGTCTAGGGCCGTGATTCGAATCATTCTGGACGTCGACTGCTTGGCCATGGTTTAAAAAAAATTGTCGTGTCATAACATAAACCCGCTTCGCGCTAAGAGGCATATCCCGTATCGACTCCCAAACAGAGCAGTGCATACAAACTGAATTTTCAGGCCTGAACAACGTATTGATGGAGGCTCGCCATGGCGATGAACGGCAAGCGCAAACGTCCGCCGACCGCGACGTAGCAAATGGGCACAACGAAAGCACCTCCCAGGTCACCTTCAGCCAAGAAGACATGGATGAGATCAACGCAGTTGACATCGCGGCGCCCTTGGCAGCCGTACCGGGCGTGCTTGAACTCAGCGAGGAAGTGAGCGATCGGATTGCCAGCGACAATGATGCCCTCACGGATGCATTTGCAGCTCAAGTTATGGAGCAGTCTGCCACAGTCGATGATACCTTGATTTGCAGTAACGCGCCTGGTAAAGTCGGGCTCGGCCTTGTCGCGGTCGGTGGCTGTGTCGCCAGCGTGGTGCTGATCGCCCTCATTCGACGCATTAGACGCGGGCGCAGCAAAGCCTCTGATGAGTCTAGCCAGAAGGTGTCCGGCTCCGGTATAGGCTCCAGGTCCGTCTTGAAATCCATACCGTGTTTCTTATCTTGGGTCGTGTCGTAGTCCTGGAATGCCGTGTACGTCCTCCGAATTGCCTGCAAAGTTGACACGGCAGCTAAAGTAATAGCCAACCCTAGCTCATAACGAAGTTTCATCAATCATGTGCATCCCAGCTGGGGCCCAGCGAACACACCTGATGCAATACACAGGGTTCAAATCTTGAGGCTAGTTGTCCCATTCAATCCATGTCCCGCGCCATCCCGTCTGTCTGAAAAGCATGCGTATCTCCAGGCAAGGAGCTGGGTCAGTGAGGTCAGCCGGATCTCATGGTGTGAAGGGATCGGCCACAAGATCTCAGTCTCGGAGAGGTACTGCCAGTTCAGCCAGTGCACAGGGTGCGCGACGAGGCGAACACAGGGCCGAGCCCGCACGGGCACGTTCAGAGCGAGTCCCAGCTGATCGTAAGGCCGAGCAATCTGTAGGCTCAAAATCCTCAGCTAAATCAGGGCCCGAAGCTCGTGCGGCCCCTTCCAAAGCACGGGATGCTACACCGGTGCCAGATGCTCGGCCCGAGCCCCCGCCTGCACGCAAAAAGCGCGTGCCACCATTGCTTTCGGGCAACAAGGCCCGCAGCCGTAGTGACAAGGACTCTGAGTCTGACAAGCCCGGTAGCGCCAGCTCAGCCTCGACGTCAATGGCTAGCCCTTCCACCGTGAATGCCAGTGCTACAACAGAGAAGCGCTTGAAGAGTCCCAGGGCCCCAGATTGGAAGGCACCATTGGATGCACGTCCAGTTCCACAATCTGCTAGCCGTTCATCAGCTGCTGTGCCCGCAGTTGCTGAAGCGCGCCTAAACGCAGATGCAGCGGAATTCCACCCTTCCAGCAGCGCCGCACATGTAGCTCCAGTGTTGCAGACTTTGGCTGATGAATCCACTACTGCCACAGGCGATGCCCCGCCTTCCCATGTGGCAAGCGTGCAGTCGCAAAGCACGGCTAATGGCCAAGAGACAGCCGCTGGAGCAGGGCCTGGCGAGCCTGCAGCAGATGCGACAGCACAGGCCACGACCATGCCCAGTGAACGAGCAGCAAGTCGGTCCAGCAGCCAGATTGAGAGTGTCAAGTTCAATGTGGACGCACCAGAGTTTCGTCCGTCATCTGCTGCCACGAAGGCAGTGCATGTGAGTCCAGTCCAGGCTGTAGAGGCAGACCAGCCGGTGGACAACAGTGACATTAGTGAGACGGATGCAGTCAAGCAGCTGGCTGGAGAGACGGACGCCAAGCAGAGTGTGCCAGAGAGCGCGTCAGGCCCAGCGGAGGTTTCAGTTCCAGGCGAGGCGGCAGAAGGTGATATTGATGATGATGACGATGATACAGAATTTGTCCACAGCAAGGTGGTGTTGGTGGGCGGCGACATCACAGCTGATGCAGATGAGACGCCGGATGAAAAAATTGCAGCACAGCAACTCCTCGAGATTGCTAAGGAGCTGCAGCGCATGGGTGTGCCCCCGGCTGAAGCTGTCTTCCCCCGTTACAGCATCTGTGTATGTTCGATTTAGAATTCAACTGCCACGTTTTACAAGCGGTGAATTAGAGCGGGATCTCCCACTCACGTCATGGCACGCAGCGGCTGACCTGCAGAGCCAGTGATGTTGTGGTGTGGTCTGTCAGGCTGTGTGCACTCCAGGTCAAGCTGTGTTGCTGCATGCAGCCATGCAGTCATAAGAGCACACACACTGACGCGCTCATCCTGGATGCGACACAGGTGGTGGACGAGTGACGCCGTCAGAGTTGAGGGAGAAGGGCCTGAAAGAACTCAAAGCTGATGTCAACTTCTGCATATCGTCGCTGTGCCGGCCACTGAAAGTGGCAGAGCATGCTTCCACTGCTGCAGATTTTTTCTTTCAGCTGCAGTCGTTTGATGCGGCGGAGGAAATGCTGGATATTGGCGTACAGGTGCGAACACTGCACACTAAAATTTCTGGGCGCCGTCTGAAAGGCATCATGGCGCCGCATATTGAGGATGCAGATTATGTGTACAAGCGTCTGGCGTGGCATGCAAAGCTTTCGCCACCCTTACATGCAGGCAGCACGAATGGCCGGCGATGCTGCCCTTGAGACCACACTGATGCACAACTTGGCCACTTCGTTGCGGAAACGTGGAAAATACAACATGGCTCTGCGGCTGCATCGGAGTTTTAAGGAAGACATTGAGAAGCGTGAAGGCATTACATCAGAGTACATCGTGCTTGCTCGCCACAGCATAGTCGACATGCTGACAGCGCGGGGACGGCGAGAAGAATGCCGAGCTTACCTGGACGACGAAGTGGCCAAGCTGGACGATCACCTGGCAGCAGTCACTGCTGAGCGAGATGCTGCAGGCTCAGGCGAGGCCGATTCTACAAGCGCAAAGATGACAATGGCTCTTCAAGCGTCGGCAAGATGTAAAATGGACTACGCAAAGCACTTTGAGGCGTGCGAGCAACAGGATGATGCAATTAAGATGGGTGCAGATGCACTGGACAAACACAGGGCTGCAGCAGCGATAGACCCAAGTATCACTGTCCCGATGTACGCAAATTTCATGGCTGTTCAACTTAAGGCCAAGGGGCACCGTCTCAAGATGGAAGGCCAGGAGGAAGAGGCGCTGGCACTGTACCGGAAGTCCCGCGATATGTTTGGGGAATTGGCTGCCATAGTTGAGGCACAGGCGCAACAAGGCCGCAAAAATCAAAGGCTGCCGATGGTGTATCGGCAGATAGCAGACATCTCTATGGCTCTCGGTGACTTTGAGGCAGTGCGCTGTCCATAGCTATGCCTGGGCAGTGTGATGTCAAGCATATAGTAGCTTTACTGATATCTCTCATCATTGTGCAGGCTTTCAAGGCAGCAGACGAGTTTGTAAGCTCAGTCATGTCAGTGTATCAGTGTCGGCCTTTGGACCCTGCCATGCAGCAGGTTTGGGAGTACAAGGCTGAACTTCACTCGGCTGCACAAGACGAAGACGGTGCAGCCAGTGCACGCAAGCAGGCCCTGAAGTGCAAGTCCTCTATGGTCCGAGCGCGCAGTGGCCATAAGTCCAAACAAAGAAAAGACACCAGGGGGCCGTGATAGCGGCGACTGGCGTGTAATATACCAGCTCAGTTCCGAGGGGTCACTGTTGTACGGCATTGATGTAGTGAAGAGCATCGGAGAGCATGCTTGGCCCATGGTGCTTGTCAAGCAGTGTGTCACTCGTTCCACACTCACTTCCCCATTTCACATAAGACCTTACGTTTATGGATTCCCAATTGATAGGCTTGTAACTTTTCACGACCTCCAAGCTAAGGTGCACGTAATCATAACAATTTACAGCACGGATATACTGCAGCAGAGAAAAAATTACCGTGAACGTTTTGAGTTTCGATTGCGCTGTCCTCGTCCAAAGACCTGGACACATTCTGAATTGCACTGCATTGGCCCACCAGCAGTTGTGGCTAGAGCAGGACTGATCCACGGTTTTGTGCTGTCTGTAGCTCGTGTGTCAGAGGTGCTGGAAGGATCTGGAACTGTGTCAGCTGATGACGCCAGTCCGCCAACTTCCGAAGCGACAGACATGTCTTCACAATCTGACACAGGGCCTGTGCATTCTGGCATCTCATCTGCACTGTCAGGTGCATCCATATCATAGAAACACCTGCCAGCTGGTCTTGAAGCTGCTGTGTATGATTTGATTGTAAAATTGGAGTAAGTTGGTGGATACAAGATAACCATCGCTCCTTTGCTGTCGGGTTCAGAGTCTTCATGCTTGAACTGTGGATAGTCTGCTGCAGAGAAAACAGTGATCACAGCACCTGCACGCGCGTTACATATCAAGTTTTCAGCAATGTCACTGCAGCATGACGTGCAGCAAAAAACTTCTGCAATCATAGCGTCATTGAATTGCGCAGTTACTGATTGCACACACCTTCAGGTGTATCATGGTCCAGACTGTAGCCATTTTGCATCCCTGCCATGTCAGCTCTACAAGCAGCAAGTCGAGTCAGCAGATCATGGCCAGAAAGACGTCCACAAATTTGTATGCTGTGAATCCCTCGCCTGACAGGACATTGAAGAACGGACCACATGCGGACTATCCAAACACAAGACACACCTGCCTTGCCGTGCATCCGGTCCTTCATGGGATCTAATAATCAACTTCAGGCCATTCTGCTTTAAGAACCATTCACTTGCATCTGGGCCAAACACAATTCCACTTCCGCGAGGATTCTCCGCGAGGCCATGGTGACCCTGCACATGTGGCAAAATGATGACGCTGTCAAAACAGACGATGTTGTGTGGTAACGTACATCGCAAAGCCCAGATCTCGAAACGCGTCGAGTCCACCGTGACACCTCACCTGCGGGTCTGACCACAACAGATCTGAAGCAACTGCATGCCTTGCTTGGTTGTACCCTGGGTTCAAGCCCCCCTTCGTTGCTTTTCTCAGGTCGTCCAGGGTGCCAAGCTGCAAATTAGCTGATTTATATGACCCCATATTACACGTACCTGCGGGCAGCAAGCTTTCTCCGTTTGGGGCGCCTGTGCTCGGCTTCAGCCTTCTGCTAGACTTCTTTCTTGTGCCTTTTCTTTTCATACTTGACGGCCGCCGCCACAGTCCACCATGCACAACTAGTGTACAATTATCGATGAGGGCAGCTATTGGGAGAGCGCCAAAGAAAGCAGCGAACTTCTTCATGAGTGCTGAAACCTTCTTTCGGCCCTGGCCCGGATACTTGTGCTCCAACTCTTTCTGGAAACCATAAAACCTGGCCAGTGCCTCGCATTCATGGTTTCCTCGCAGCAAGTACACCTGAGACGGTAGCGCAAGCTTTAGCGCAGCCAGCGTCAAGACTACCTCGACGCCCCATGCACCACGATCCACAAAATCACCTGCACAGTCACATGCACGTGTAAGTTGATGTGCTTTGAGACTTCCACCTTGAAACGATAGCGAGTAGTGATGGTCGCATGGACAGTGCTGAGCCACACCATTGAACACGCAGTACTTGCCTCCTTCGAGCACCCCCTCACTACGAAGGCAGTGACGCAAGTCGAAGAAGTGGCCGTGCAGATCGCCATGCACATTTACACACATGGCATTCGATGGCTTCACGTCGACCATGACGCCTTCAGCCGCGACAACAGCCGTGGCTCGTTCAACGAGCTCTGTCGCGACCGCCTCAGGGATGTGATCACGTATTGAAGGGCCAGTTTCATTGCGCGCCACTGCATCTAGAGATTCAATAAGCGATTCTACGAAACGTAGATCTACTTGTTCCGGCAGCTGATTGACGGGTTGGACAGAGTCTCCGTTCAAAACCGACGTCTGCATGCTGCAATGCTCAACAATCTAGACTCCTCATGAACACTTAGCGCCAGCCGAATTTGTTTTTGAAACATTCAAGCTGCAGACGCCCAGTGGCAATTCAGTAGACGCTTTCCATGCGCGCTGTTGGACGACTGGCTCGCTCCTCCTGCAAGGCGTCAATGAGCCATCGCAAACAGCCCTGCCACGTTTATTGATACAGCTTCAGTCGTCAAGCTGTCTGTGAGTCTGCTCTTATGTACACGTCATTAGATTTCAAGCACAGCTCTCTGCAGCTTAACAAGGACTGCCGTGGGATCGTGCGCTTGTGGACACTCAGTCCAGCTTGCCCCATGCCCACACCAAGTTTTCCACTCGCGAGGATGGATTGTAAATAGCTCACTCACGCCAAAGACCATGTAGCACTCAACGCGTACACATTTGACGTTTCCTGGTGACGGGCGTGCAACAGACGTGCCCGCAAGCGCCTTGTCCTAAAATTTCCCGCAGTAGGCCATTCTGCAGCTTTGAGCAAGTCCAACAAGATGAGGACAGATGATATTTTGACCAGGCATGCTTTGCGTAAGCAGATGTACGAGCTGGATCGAGACATCGCAAGTGCGGGCTTCCTGTTGTAATGCGTTGAAGATCCTGTTCATGATCGATGTAGGACATTTATTGTACACCAAAGCTCTTTAGCACATCAAGAGTTTACGTCAGGCATCGGTGTGCGCATTGCCTTGCAGCAACGTTAGTTGACACTTGCTTTGTATGTAGATCACAACGATGATGTGCGCGACCCCAACAGCGACACTTTGACGAAGCTTCTAGTGCGTGCTGATCAGCTGAGTGAGAAAAGTGCGATGCTGTAGAAATGACTGCTGATTTGAATTTTCTGAATCTTCATCGCTGCTGTGGCAGCATCCTTCCAGCCGCAGAGCCCAAGAATCGGTAGCCGGCATGATCTCTGAGTATTTTTTTGCTGAATTGCGCAGTTGCTACACCAGCAGAGCAAGCATACTCCGCGAACACCTTTTTGAATCTTACCAGAGCAGCAAGTGACAAAGTCACACGATTTTGCCGGAAAACTACGGTGCGGCAGATCCCTTCGAATTTTTTTGGCGCCACACGCTTGATGTTTACAACATGGCATACTGAGAGGTGCAGGCAGCCGCTCCAGCAGACCTTGTCCGAAGAATTCGTGCCAAATGTGGGACTGAAGTCCTTTCGAGTCTCACAGATGATGCACGCATCCCGCTCTCGGCCATAAATTGGGTCTCGATGGGTCAAATAGCAGCGCAGCTGTATCGCACTGCACCATGTGCGTCTGTTGATTTCATGTTGGGCGCGATCAAGCCACCAAAGGTGCGTGCAAAACGTGAGCTAGGTCCTAAGAAAAGAAAACCTGCTCCAGTCGGTCCGTCACAAGCACCTGAGCAGATGGACACAGAGAAGCAAGATGACAGTAACGAGACATCCAAGTTGACAGAGGCCATGTTCGACACTGTCCAGAGTCACAATGGCCGCCCGTATGCACACTTCGTTCTTGATCCTCGTTCGTTTGCACAGACCGTAGAGAACATGTTCTCCATTTCCATGCTTGTCGGCAACGCTAAGGTTGCTCTGCTACCAGATGATGAATGGGGTATGTTGGTTCAACTGCCAGGTGGGCAGGGGTCAGGGAAGGGGCAAGCAATAGCGGCAGCCCCCGCACAGATGGTGCTCAACATGAATTACACAACATGGAGGTCAATGTGCGAGGTCGTGCAGCCTGATGACCTCTTGACAGCACATCGTGCTGACATCAAGTTGGCAAATTGCTCTCAAATAAAAACCTATTCCCCATCAGGGAATTCAAAAAGGCACAAGGCAAATGCCTAAAATAATTGGTAAATCTGTTCTTCTATGTACATTTTTCTCTTTGAGTATAATTTACAGCTGTTGCCCAATGTAAATAGTTTGATGCTATGCATATCTCAGTCTACCCATTGTTGCTACATGTTCACTTGATAGTGTGAGAACAGGAAGCATCTGTGACCATGGTTGCAGCAGTGTCAACTTATCATACCCAAGCTGAGGAGATCTGGGTGCAATCCGTTTGAGTTCCTGGTCATATGTCTTTGGCACCATGCAAAGCTTTGGTCTGCACACCGCTCCCAGCCTCTGGACCAGCTCTCATTGTCACTTGAGATGTGTCAACGTTCGGCAAAAGAGTAGAATACAGTGCACCCAGCATCGCCAGCACAAACGAGCCTATTCGCACTTACTTGCAAGCTTCTTATGGCGCTGTCACTGACATTGAGGCTGTACTGAGTCTGCATGAAATGCGAGTCAACAATCTGGACAATGCCATTGCCACATCCGACCATAAGAAGGCCTCCTGCAGCTGTGAAGCTGTACGGGTAATCAGGAACTGGTACACAAGCAAGTTGCCCCATGCCACCACGAGAATCCAATATGCGCAATGTGTTGTCAGCACCACATGTTGCAGCCATGTACCCTGCAGGTGACCCGCCTGCATGCAGAGGCTCGAACTTTTATGCTCGCTTCTCGTGTGAGCTTCACACAGGCCACAAACCCATGGTGCAAAGAGGCGCACCGACAATGATTCCTGAGACAGCCCCTCTGCCACTTTTATTCCCATGCAAAGCCATCTTGGCAATATTGTCATGCGCACGAGGGTCCCAGAGCCGTAGTCGACCATCTTGACCACCCGTGGCAAAACATCCCAGCCATGCACTGTTGCCCCCCAAAGCATCAGCCCATGCGATTGCTGTAACATGTCCTTTGTGAACATTCTTCAGCTCCCATGTACAGACACCAGTCTCAATGTCCCATTGTCGCACAGTACCTGATCTGTCACCAGAAAGTATGCGGCCCAAATGATCCGTCTCCAGCTCCAGAACTGGCGCATGGTGCCCTGCTAGGCATCGTAGGGGCATGCCAGCATTGCTCCACAATCGCACTGTCTTGTCGTAGGATGCAGACGCAGCCAAATTGCCAGACTTGTACTGGCAAACTTGCGATATGGAACCAGTATGGCCTGAATTCATCGAAAACAGTCGGCACCATCGCTGTCCTGTTCACTGTAGCTTCAAGCTTTGGCGTTGCAACGTGTTGTGGTCCAACTACTATTCACAATTTGATACAATGGCCTTGTGATTTATGCTTGCATGAGCTGCAAATTCTTTGGCACTACTTCGCTGGATCAAATCCAGACAAGTGCCAATTGTCAAAAATGGGGATGCCTGGTTGCACATGATTTGCAGAACACAGAATCTCATGCACCTGGTTCTATTCACGGGGCAGATTTGTGCATGAGCGTGTTTAACACGGGCAAACTGTCTCAAGCTTCCACTACTGCTTCAAGGCTGTGTTTGCATCATTCACAGATGTCATACCATACAGGAACCTCGACCGCGAAGTGCCTTGTGTCCACAAGCACAGTTGACTGTCCATGCCACCTGACATGATGGAGCCATCATTTAGATATGTCACACATGTGACCCACTCCTTGTGGCCACTACTTTTGCTGTATAAGCGCCTTTTGTGTGTGCAATTCGGCACGTCCAACACATATAGTGCATGATCTGAGCTGCCCACGACAACCTCACCCGATTCCCAGTTAGCAGCGCTGCAGAGGAGGGGTCGATCACTCACTTCCAGTGAGGTACCTGCAAGGTGTACACCTGATAAGAGAGGGGAGCCAGGAAATGTGCCTGCCTCATATTGGACGTCATACCTGTCTCATTCACAGGTCCAGCAATCCATCCATCAGCAACAGTGCCTGGCAGGTGTGAGTGGTACTCTGACGGGGTTATTGCTGCCTGTTCATGTGCATGTGGTTCACCATTGTAAACAGAAATCGCTTCAGCTCTCTCGGGCTTTGAGGTGTCAACATCACACTGAAACGGTCTGGAACTGGTTTTCATGGCCACGCTTTCTTTTTCAGTTCTATCACCAATGTCAAGGTGGCGCAGGCCTTGGGCAAAAGTGTCCATGTACTGATCATTTTGAATATGTGAGTGACTGGCCGTAACTTGAAGCATGTTTTCTCTTCGATGCTTCAGTCTGTTCAAGGCTCCACCCTGATCTTGCTTGCTGTTCGACATCGCTCACAACGCGCAAGATCGTTGCAGAACACAACCTTTCATTGCAATGCCATTGCCGTTGTTAGTGCCACAGCTTCGTTTCACGGAGATTCTGCAGATCAGAGACAAGCTTTGCGAGGCTAATTTCACGAATTGTTGAATACTACCGACTTACATCACGAATGCAGTATCAAGCCTTCCGCCCAATCATCAATGCCAGGCGCGATACGTTGTTTCCGAAGTCATGATTGTAGTCAAAACTGACGCCTATGACACCAACGCGTCCAGGAGCGAACATGCCATGCACCATTGCGCATTGTTACCACAATGAAGCAGCGAACGATCCGAGGAGTCGCGACGTGCACCCCAAACTCCCTGGTAACCACTTCACCACATCGTTACCTCGATACCTCATGGCACAGCATCACAATGAACGCGACAATGCTATCGCCTAGCTCGACCTCTGATGCCTTCACATGCTGCAATAAGATCCGCCTCAACTGCTGGCACTCAATCTTTCTACATGTCATTCATACCTTGAGCCAACGCCCAACTTTGCACGTTGCAGCCTTCCCTTCGTTCAGGTCTATACAGTGCCACGGACTTCTAGCATCTACATAGACGACAGCGTTCATCATGGCTCCACGAAAAGCAACAGCGCAGAAGGCGAAAGCTGTGTCACGCTCAGAGCGTGCTGGTTTGCAGTTCCCGGTGGGACGTATTGCTCGATTCCTGAAGCAAGGGAAATATGCAGGCATGCAACATATTCTCTTATCCACAATATTAATTGTGCCTTGCATGGCGAACAAGCATTGCTACCGCCAGAGTAGCGTTTATTTGCATCGAGTGTTAACCAGCGACAGCGCTCCCAACATGTCGATGACCACGTCACCTGTCTTGATATATTTTTCACCGCTTGACTATTTGCAGAGCGCTTGGGTGGAGGCGCGCCTGTGTATCTCGCCAGCGTTTTGGAATACCTTGCTGCCGAAGTCCTGGAGCTGGCGGGCAATGCAGCAAGAGACAACAAGAAATCTCGCATCATTCCTCGACACATTCAACTTGCGATTCGCAATGACGAGGAGTTGAGCAAGCTGCTCGGGTCAGTGACAATTGCCCAAGGAGGTGTCTTGCCCAACATTCACCAGATTCTGCTACCAAAGACCAAAGGCAAGAAGGATATGAAGTCCCAAGATTTTTAAATTGAAGCGGGCCTGGTGATTCAGTTGCATGGCGCGCTGCCAGATGTAAAGAAGGTGTTTTTTCGCCGTGACTGCTCGAACAGATCCGCCCACGAGATAGTAAATTTGAGAACTGCGTACGCAATGCCTTGTTTGAATTCAGGCCAACGTCTAGTTGAGTATGATCTCGTTTGTAAGTGGATGTAAGCACTCTGAGAACCACAACAAGCATGTTGATGAGATGCCGCCTTTGCTGGACTTCCACTGTCTGCAACGTTCATGAAACAACACATTGGGTCTTGTCTGGCATGTACAACCTTCGGTGGTCAATGGTGCGTGCGATGTCTTTTTGTATAGCTGGAAACGCTGTCTTGTGTTGTAGCTTTCATTGTTAAGCTTTGTCAAACTGAATTCGGTGGATCATACTTGTGAATATTCTTCGGTTTCAAATGTTGTATGCCGGTATACGCCAGGGATCAGGACCGGTGATGCGGGCATGCTTTGCACACAAGCCCGCTGTGGACATTTTTCATTTCACTCCTGGCCCACCTGCAGACTCGGGAATTACTTGACTTCTCCATCATTCAATATTGCATATTTGTTGATAGGTCCTGCGTTATGCCTTCCGCATTTCTGGCTGATCAGGTTGACTGTATACACCGAAATTTCATTCCGTCGTTGTGCGCAAAGCCAAAGTATACTATGTACTTGGCATGGGCAAGCCGCGCCGTGGACATCAAACACAGCCTCGCGCCGTGTAGACGACCTGTGCATCTGGGCCTGCGGCAGAGCATTGAGCATGACAGGGTCGGCGGCCAGCGGTGCTCGAATGGTTGTGGAATTGTCGTCTAGCAGCCGTTTGAATTCAGAATTTTGGAACGTCAGCGGCGATGAACGATGAGTTCAGCTCTTTGAGCGCGTTGCCACCACCCAAATTGATAACCTCGCAGCGCGCTGAATTGCATAGCCATTGTGCATGGTCGTTGTTCGGGTCCCAACCAGAACGAGCTGCAGTGCGCTACAGCGATGCAGCGGTGCAGGTGTACAGCTACGTGACCAACACCAACACATAGTTGGGCAATATTTATATTAATATCGTGGGCCTGTCGGCTATGACCGGCACAAAAAGTAATCGTGGTCATGTCAGCAGCTATCGGCTAGCCCTTTGCCAAACACACATATTGCTGCTCGGGTGAAAATTTGGGCGCTGCTGGCCAGCGATTGCTGTGCCTCGGGACTTGCAAAACATGCCCCAGCATCGTGCACCAGTGGCCACTGACCGGCACAAAACACACACCGATGCTATACCCTGCCAACGATGCTCCACGTCTGCATCGATGTACGGAATGGAAAAGGTGGCATCTCCAGAAGTTAGGAACGTCGACAGGAAGGCAAAGATTCGAGCCGGAGTGAGGTGCACACACATGACGCGGGGTAGGGTTCGGGTGGCCTCGGGCGGTGTTTGTGTGTGTTACAAGGACAAAGCAAGCAAGGCAGGTAGCACCGCGAGCAACAACCAGGGGAACCGCACACCAACCTGGTAACACACACAGGCGCCAACACCCACAGAGTGTGTGGGTGTGGCGGTCTGCGAGTCTGTGTTGTCTGTTGGGGGCATTCTTGGTTTCTTGTGCGTTGCGTGGGTGTGACGGGAGCGATGGCGCGGGTGCGTCCGACCGGGTTGTTGGCTGTGTTCTTGACCTACTTGCTGCTTTCGCAGTGCTGCCCGCCTCGCCATCTTGATCTTTATAACACAAAACGCGTGCCTCCGTGGCCCCTCAATAGTCCTGTCAGATGGCATGCGGAGGCCGGCATTGCTTTCGAGACCGCCTGCTGCCTACGCAAGCATCAGAGTCAGAAAGCAGTCCCAGGCATCAGCACAAGTTGCTGACTGCAGAAGTGCACGCTGCCCACCGCGAGATGCGGCCGAGGCTGTAAGTGGTCCGCAGATTGATCTGCCACCCAAAACCGGTTCGGCATCATGTGTAAGTGGACGATACGTTGGCGCAGCTGCAGAGCAGGCGTGCCTGCAATATTTCTAGCGCACGCACCGCCACAGTGCAGAGGCCAGCAGCTGCCAGCCAGGAATGTATTGTGAACGCTGGTGAATGGGGGATTCGGTCAAGGCTGTGGCGGCCGACAGCGTACATGCAATCACGTTGCGTGTGGAACGCGGTGCGTTCTCAGCCTCGAGCCAAATTTCTGTGTTGGCTAAGTTGCACTGGCCAATGCCATGTGTGTGAATTTGCGTCAAGGCTCAGACCGACACCCTGGCCGGCCGACGACCTTGTACGAATGGCGCAGTACCGTATCGAGTGCTGTTCCTGGCCTACATGCCTGAACCAGTTGGCATCTGAGGCCATGCCCCCGCCCTACAACATCCACGTGGTTCAGACACTATTTGTATGTGTGTTCTTGCTCGTAAAAGCAGCACAGCAACCAAAACAGAGTAGTGGTCGAAGGCGAGAATGCACAATCGACCTCATCTGTAAGATACCTCAATAAGAGCCAGCTGCACTGTTCAAACAGATGAAGGGGCGCACTGGTGGTACCCACCACAGTAATGGCCTCCACCAGCCCGGCAACGGGGCCGCGAGAGGGCGGAGTCCACACTGAACATTTCGTACAGCACGGTCACATGAGGCACTCAGAAGAGCAGACCCGCCTGCGTGTGGCTGCGCAGCGTCAGCTGTGCAGTGCTCCTCAATGACTTGGGAGCGTCACCTGCTCCTCAATGACTTGGGGGCGTCACCTGAACCTAGGTAGCTATGCTGGTGGCCACATGAATGCCATTGGCAGGATGTGACAGCGGTGAGCGCCCGGCGCGAGCGAGAGTAAGTGTCCGGATCGAGGCTGTTCAGGCAGCGGTGCATGTCGTGGACTACATGGACGTGGCTGTCCAGGCGGGCAGGTCCACATTCGGGGATCTCGTAGACCAGACGCTGTATGATGCGTGGGTACGGTGCCCGACCAAGACGACTTACACTGGTATCTCGCGGGCCTCCAACGACGGTGGCCCCGCCTGATTCAGCTGCAGCGAGGTCTGCTCGTTCACGCCCTAGAAGATGCTAAGGTGGTAGCCGGGGTCCAGGTGATGGCGCCTGCGGAGATGCTGACCCGCGCGTGTGCGCTTGTGAGCAGCATGTCTGCTCTGCGCAAGCCACTGGCCCGACAGTCGTGCCTTGGGGACAGGTTCCGGCGCACACATGTGGCCCTACCTTCCGCACTCGAACACGCGGTGATGTCCCTGCAGTTTTTGCATCTTCTGGGGAACCATGGTTGCTTCGACAGCGCGCATGACCGTCCGTGCTTGAGCCTGCTGTCATCTACGGAAGTGTACTGCCGGCATGCTGACTACAGTATTGGCCATGCTGTTAAGCCCCAAGGACTGCACATGTAAAAACTGCTGCACTGTCCCTCGCCACCCAGCCGTATATGCCGTATGCAACCTGTTTTCAACTCCTCTGGACTGGCAGCATGCGTGTGGGGTAGCACGTTTTGCGAACAATTTCGGCGGTCTGCCGTGCTTTACCGATGGCTGGTGCGGGGGTGGCCGTGCTCTGCCAAGTGTGTTCTTTTTGTTCCTGCCCCAGTATTGTTTTTGACCGTTCATGTTGCCACTCTGGCTTGGCCTTTTCAGTGTTCTGGCCCAGTTTGCACCTTGGTGCGGGGGGCCTATGCCTGCCTTGTTGCGGCCTTCATGTGCGGCGTGGAGATTCCGGTTGTGATTAGGCTGCAGCAGGATTGTGGTTGAATACACGGCGGTCGCTCAGGGTTCCATCGGACGCGCGCGCTTGCGTCAATCCTGCGTCCCCCTCGCAGTCATGCTGAAGACGCTGTCCTGGCTGTGGGGTGGTGGAATTCTCTGCAGCCGCTTCTGCCGCCGACCAAGCGCAACCTCTGCCATGTGCATTGCCCATGCACCTGCACGGCAGGTCAAGCGGTCCTCAATGGCTCTCACGGGCTGAGATGCCACACTAGCAATGGGATTCTCTTCACCCCTTGTCCTGTATTTGTATGTGTTACTTCTCAAACACAGCCGTTGCATACCGGGTGCAAGCATTGTGTTGGTCATCGAGCCCGTTTATCGCGCCTGGTAGCACAGCCGAACACGATCCTGGATTCAAAGTAGTGGTCACTCCATGTCCGAACCTTGGTGCACACCGCCCGTTGCACATGCGCTTCTGCATTGAAATCTGCTTGGTAGCTCTGGTAACATGGTGTACTGCCCCTATTGCCGGTCGCGCAACAAATGTGGCCCTAATTTTCTGGGAGCGGTCCTCATTGGTTGTGTTGTGACAGTGCCCACCGATGTAAATATTCCATACAGATAGATAGAATGACAGCGTACATTCATGTTCGTGCCAGTTCACGTGGTGCATGGCTCACTATAGTAGCACGACACAGCCAGATCTCACGGGCATGAAGCCCATACGCTCACAAACCACAATCTCCATATAAACCATCAGATGTGAATTAGCATAGCCCTGTTCTCCCAGAAAATGACCACTGTGGATCATACAGAGACTACCTTGCAATACAGTGAATACATAGAAGAACCCCTCCGCTAATCAACAAAACACGTTTCACATGGCCTCCTCCAAAACAAGAGAAATGTTCGAGTGTGACTGTATGATTACTGAGAGATCACACAAACTGTTGTTCAGCTTGCAACATGGCAAATTGGGATAGGCCATGGTTCGGCTCCCTACATGATAGAACACAATCAAAACATCAGTGTGGTGACACAGCTACCGCCTAGCTGGGAAAGATACTGAAGATTACATCATGAGCACCGTGTATAGCATTGTCAGCGAACGGGGGCTCACAGGCCGAGAGGCACCAGAGCTCGGACCGCTTTTAGCATTGACCCGACCGCTGGTGCAGCAAAGTGCAGAGGAATATTTGCAGCTCCTGCAAATCCGGATGCCCGGGCCGCAGCCTGCAAACCTCTGGTGGCCACTGGCAGCACTGCAGCCTGCACAGCTGCGTCCCTCCCAACACGAGCAAAGAACATATCGGGGCCATTCTTCACCAGAGAACGTGCAAACCTGGATGCATGGAGCTGCATTCACGCACTGCAACTGGCCAACATTCAGATATGCTCAGCACGTTGCACAAATCACATAGACATGCATGTGCAGAAAGCTGGCACAGAGGAAGGCACACTCTACAAATTCGACTCTGTCAAGGCGCTGGTCATGGTTGCTGTCATAGCTCTGTAGAGCAGCCTGCACACAATGGTAAATGTTTGGAACTCTGGCCTCTATGCCTGGGAGCAGACTCTGGCTGGAGCTGCCAGAACATTTATCTAATGAAAACGTACATGCAAAAGCATGAAACACAAATAGGCGTGGTTCAGGACAGTGCCATCACAGCACAACGGCATGCAATTGTAACACGCTGCATGGACGCCGCTACGACGCTGGCAGGCTTCAGCAAGAGAGAGTTTAAGGTTGATGAGCAAGTGCACCAGCTGACATAAGCACCAACGCCTTGGTGACTTGTAAACCAGAGCATGAGAATCGGCAGCAATGGGGTGGGAACAACCAATATTTCTGACCGAGATGGTGGATCATTCCAGCCGGGAATCCGCTTGTTGATTATGTTGTCTGCATGTCAGTTCCACGACTTGACGAAACAGCTGGTCAGTGAACACAGGAAGTGAACATAAGTCAAATGGTGTCCACATACGAGTGTGCCGCATGGAAACAGGGTAAGGTTCCCATTTCTCGAATTTTCAGCGTTACGAGTCAGTCCATCTGCCGACAGCATACATAGCGCACGCACTATGATATCAACAATGTTGTAGGTCACACCCCTAGAACTGGGCCTGTAGTCCATGTGGCATGTCTAAGTGGCATACCCCCCCACACCACCGGGATCATGCATGCGCTGTAGTTGCAATGTTTGGCTGTTTATCGGCATGCGTCGACAGATGTGCTTCTGATCGCAGGATGTATGTCAACGATGTCATGTATGTCAAGCCAGCCTTTTGTCTGCAGGTACTCAATGAGGCGTACACATCCTGTAGATTGCAACTTCCACCTCTAGAGCTTCGATATATCCCTGCATGTGAGTGACGTCAAATGCACACCATACAGTGGCACATCATAGTCAAGCTCTTGGATCACCTGGCCTCAAGCAGATGTAAGAGCTAGTCATCGTGTACATGTGCACGTGCTGTGCTTGATTGAAGTTGATGCTGATAATGCATGAGGGGCAACCAAAGCGATGTTGCGATCTCTGTTCATGGAACCGGACACAGTTTACACCAAGTTCCCCAACAGATGCCTTAAAACTGAGTGTCCAGCTCATGTAAAGGCGCATCAGCAGGGTGATCTACGTATTGATTGCCTTGCGCAATGAGTTCGACATGCTGAACGTGCCTGCATTTTCTGTGGGGCAGAGTCGAGACAGGTACCTCAGACCGTCATGAGCGAAGCTGTGGCTGGACAGCAGTGCATACCGATTTGTCGATGTCAACCAGGTGGAAGATGCGGTCACACATCTTCCGGAACAGGAAGTTGAATAGTCCCATGTCTTCTTCTCTTTTGACCTGCACCGATGTGGTATTCGGTGCTGCTCTGCAATCGCACTGAATTGCAAATCATGACAGCTGAATCGTCCTAATTAGCCGAGAAAGATTCCATTCGCAGATGTATGTGCGTGGAGACGCCACAGTTCATCCAGGCACGGGCCGAGTGCTGAAGCATGCATGCCGTCCACACTGACCCTCGTGCGCGTGGCATTCTGTGGCCACCATGCAGGATCTGACTCGCGTTGCCAATTGACACACTTGGGGCACTTCAGGCGCACAGCACAGCACCAAATCCGGGTACACGGGACCGCGGCAACAGAATGATCAATCACCCCAAGAACGGTCGCATCGCGTTAGGGGGTGGTCAGGCCTCAGAAGCCATGTGACATAGGCAGGGTGTAGACGATGATACTCCTGAGCAATTCGTTTATATCAACGCGAGTTCATGCCGATCTGAACAAATTTCGGCGATATATGGCCTTGGGGGGCTCGTGCACTACGGACACAGATACAACCTGAATCGGAATGAACCTGGACAAACTAGCTTCTGACACCACAAAGATGGATAAAGATATCTCACAAGCCAACTCGCTCCCGCACCTTTTAAATGCGAGTAGTCTGCACGAATCACTCTGGGGTCTCAGCTGCCCTTCTTCCGAAATTGGAATTCGAATGCAACAAAATATAGCCGACGGTATTGAGAATGGCTAAGCAATTGCTGTATTGAATGTTTCAGCCTGTACGCATGCTCTCGCAGAGTTTCAAGCAGTCGGAGGAGCCTGGTATTGAATGCGCGTTGTGTCGAGGTTATACATGCATTCGACCCCTCGCAATCTGATGTACCCCGTTGCACGCCAACGGGGCAAGTCCACGAATGACGGTGTTGCCGTTGAAAGCCTGCCATGGCATTGCAATGCATTTTTCAGATTCAGCAGATTTGGTGGTTAGGATAACACCCTGGTGATCATTACATACCCTGCCCCCAGCCCAATATCCTTCATCAACGAAGAATCGTGTATGCATGCATTTACACACAGAGCGGCAGTGAGCCTTCGATAGGTGGCATATAGAGAAGGGGTATTGCAGTAATTTTCGAACAACACTTACCTGCAAGCTCTCTATTCTGGTTGATGGCGCCGCTGCGGTATTCCACTCTGCTGTGCGCTGCTGCATAACGCCGTACGTACTAGGCCTCGTTGCCTTTGAACTCCACAGCATTTGCGGTCATCTCCAGCATGCGCAGATACCTCGAAATTGCTCGATCATAGATAATGCAGCGCCAGCACGTAAATAGTCGTCGCATGCCACAGCGAGGGCAGACGGCACCGGTGAGCGCATGCATATGTGGCGTCGTGGGCTTGTTTTGATCGGACTCGAGACACCCGTCTATTACCCTGCTGCATCAATGAAAATCCGCCATAATAAGAAAAAGGCTTTGCGTGTAAGTGTGCCTCTTAGCATGGAGTGTAGTTCGCATAGCAATCCAGGCTATTCACGCAAGTGCAGGGCAGGTTCAAGCGGTGCTCCACACCAAGCACCGCTGTATGGTGTATGCACAGCTCCAAGCAAAATAAAGCACAGTCCCTATCTGATTCTAATGTGATCATCACAGCAGAGATGAGAACGGCTGTAGCCTGTTGCCGCAACGACTTGCATCTTTCCAGTAGCGAACGCACGCAGATGGCATGGTTCGAGCAATCACCAGGTCGGAACAAACCTGTTGATAGTACACCATGTGGCTCCTGCCTGAGTATATATACATATATATATATATATATATATATATATATATATATATATATATATATATATATATATATATATATATATAACGTGCGTGAGCGTGCTGCCACAACAGAGCAATATCACGTCGACGTCCCGGCGTACAGGCTCCCGTGCAGGTGACATTTCATTTTAAAACTGGAACATACCGCGTCGATCTCATTGATTCTGTTGTTGCTGTGATTGTGACTTCGGATTCACGCCGATGTCGATAGCGGGTCATTCCTGGTGGCGGGAGCACGCACATCAAAGTACAGCTACCCAGCAGCCACGATTTGCCCTTCACACACCATATATGTGTGGCGTTTGATATGCGATGTGTGTCTGCAGACTCTCTCCTTCCAGCAGTAGCTTGGTAGCTGAACTGCTCGATACTAGGGTTACTGCCAATCGCAGTAATTATCTGCTGGTATTGTGATCATCAACAAGGGATACCCTGTTTTAGCAAATCCGACTTGATCGGACTTGCAACGATCAGGAACGTATGTGGTGCTGTCCGGCTCCATACCGCCCCCTGTAGCCACAGCAAAAATTCCATTTGACCGGACATTTGAATACCCTGAGAGTGGGCGTGTGTGGACATGTGACCACCAGTGATCATGCCATGCTACAAATGGCCAGCATGTACTGCACCTTTCAGAATGTAGGCGCATGCACATTGAGTGAAAGTGAAATGCTGTAAATGAAGCAGCACGGCTCCCTGTCACCCTTTCACTTCTCCATGTGGCAACAGGGCAGGGGCCGGGACGACTATCCTGACAGCCACGCTGGTGATAAACACTGTGAGATTCTGAACAATCCTGGTGACTACAAGCTGCAGGAACAACGCAAGTAGTACTTGCATAGGCTGCCAATCGATGCCTACAACGAGAGCATACAGCATCGGTGCAATGACCATCTCATGCGCAAAGCTGAGTGCATACTCCCACGGTTCTAAATCCACGACTCATTAACGCATCAGTTATGACCAGACGAAGGCATGGGATGCCGGACGCGGTCCCCGTGGTGGCGTTGTCTGGAACTAACCATCATCGCCGCTCTCATCATCGTCTTCTTCAGTGATGTTAACATTGACTGGCTGCAAATAACACCACAGATTTCGCACTCTGTAAAAAGTAAAAACGCAGACATGTACAGGACGGCTTGAGCTTGCAAGGACCTGGCTGCACACCAAGAGTGCGCTGCCAGGGAAGACAACTAGCAAAGCGCAGGCTCGCATGACTACTTCAATGTACGGCAAGAGCGAAGTATGGTACCTGCGACCCGGTCATATCCACCTCGTCATTTGCAGAGTCCTCAACCGCCTTGTCTGCTGCCCCAGACTTGAGAGCGCTTGCAGCAAACTCTTCACGGAAGTCAGTGGCCCCAGAGATGGGTCCACATGTGTCCGAGTCTGTTCTGACCTTTTTACCAGACGAGCCCGACCGATACTGAGGAACTGCAACATACAGTAGATCAACATATGGTATTGGTACATCGGAGTCAGGGAAGTCCACCACTTGTGCAAGGTGCCTGGTGAAGTTCTGTATTCGCTGGGTTCCTCGATCTCCCGCAGCCTGGCCGATTGTGAAAGTCCTGCAGAGATAACGCCACACTTCAGTAGGATTATGCTCAAGATATATGGCAGCCCGTGTAATGACATCCAGCACACAATCATGTGGCATGCCAACACCACTTGGACACCACCACCACACTTGTCACCTTCCGTTTCCAGAGTGGTCAACTTCCGGGAGGAGAAGACCACGCAATTATGCACACATGATCAAAGCAACTCTACGGCGCAACATTGCACGATGTTAATCAAGGCGTGCGATTCATGACAGATTTGTATGCACTTGTGCACCGGAGCTGTACACAAACATGAACCCATAGGTACATGCATGAAATCATGCTGCTGACATGTCGTAGATGGAGTCTGAAAGCAGTGGCAGTACAGTACTGGCGCATGCTGTGCAAAGTGGGGCGCCTGAAATGGTGTACATCACTGATACAAGACAACATCTACTCATCACATGACCGCGACCAGGTTCTTCACAAGCTCATAGGCTGCTAGCAATTCATGTATTGATGGACAATTGCAACAGCACCTCTCCTTTGGGATCCCTGCTGCCTCGTATGCCCTCACATCTGTGCCTGTATTGCCATATGCCGCATACAACTCAAATCCCCTCTTCTGCAGAGACTCCATGTACTGCACTTTAAAGTTGCCCACACTGATGTAGACTGGCAGCGTCGGCACATGCGTGCGTGTCAGATGGATTGGTCCCGGTGGAAAGTGGTGCTTGATGAGCCAGGATAGCGTCAGATTGTAAAATGAGCCCTGTAAAGTGGCAGTCTGTCAATGCATCAGTACCCACAGAACATCAATCCAGTAGCACCCAATGCAGGTTCTCTGTTACAAGGACAAAGACGATGAGGCAGGTAGCACCGCAAAACCAGCAAGCAGCTCAACAACAGGTGATGTAGCATCTGTGCAGCCTATGCGTGGACCCCAATGGATACAGTGGTGCCACACATGGTCGCCGTTCAAGGGAGTTCAATTCCAGGTTGCAGCAAAACACCTGTCGGCCTGAGAGATAGATCACTTGGTAGCCTTTGGCGGCCCATAGTCGGCACACAGTCCGTGCATGGGCGCGACTCTTCTGATCCCAGGCCTGAGTCAGCATGCGGTCTGAGACATCGAGCGAGGCTGCAACAGCGTTGAGTGCAAACTGAGCCACCACTTCGTGATCGCCCACCTGCAAGTTTCCCAAATGTGAAGACAGCTCGTACGCACACCTGAAAGAATGGACCTGTGTCCTTGAAGACTGTTCAGGCTCACTGCCATACCGTTATTGTCCCATCCAGATCAAACATGACACACTTTGTGCCTGGCTCCAGTATGAACAAGCTGCCCCTGGCAAACCTGCACCACTTTGAATGTTGTTTCGTGTCTCACTTTGGGATCACGCAAACAAAACACACGACGCTGCAGAGATGGATCAACATGGACTGTGCAGACTTGTGGTGATCCTGAAGACACTGACATGTGGTGTGCGCACGTGTTGTCCTCTGGGAGCAGTGCCAACACATTATGGTGACCAGGTTGGGTCACGATGGACTCCTGCAGATATACTGGCCCAAGAGTGCCATTGCTATCGGTGCGGTGCTGCCCCAGGAAAGCACATGGGTACTCCTCATGTCCAGGGCCAACCTGGGACTGGCTGGAAAACAGCAGCACGGACCGTCTCGCTGCCGGACGTCCAAGGCCATAGCTGAACTTGCCTGCACAAGTATCACAATTATGCACGAAGATCATCTTGCAAATGAGGCAGTATGCGACGGGCAAGGTGCAATACACGAGGACCAGTGCGCAAGAAACGCCAGAATGTAATTTGACTCGATTTGACACCCCCCATGGTTGTCTAACAAATGAGACGAGACATAAGGCACACCTGAAATAAATGGAAGCTTGGGGCCATTCTCTTTTGAGTCAACTTGGTAGGAAAGTTCCATCAACATCTCTTTCTGGGAGCGCACAGTGTCTTCCAATGTTGACAGACGGTCATTGACAAGAGAAAAAATACTCGCTAGCTGCAAGGAAGACAGGGAACCTCAGGCAAATGGACACGACCTGCCCACATCCAAGCACACATGCTGGTTGCAAATATACCGCCATACCTGAGATTTCAGATGAGCATGTTCTTCAGTGTCCCCATCCTTGGCTGTCAAGCAGTCAAGGATAGAGTATTCAAACATAAGGGTGTGGGGGTTTGGCTTGGAACCTTCCACCACATCATATTGCTGAGCTAACTCACGACGCTGAGCAATCTGTTGGCGCGTCAAACCAGCGTCAGAGCTCTGAGAGCTGAGATCTGATGCGCCTGGATCAAAAGTACCGTTGTTACTCTTGCCCTGCAATCAGTTGTCCATAAGAAAAACAGTCATGCAAGATCTGCAGAAAACTTTCGGGCTCAATGCTGGCGCGAAATGGGTGCAAGGTGTGCTTGTGCACCGGTCAGATAGCTGTATCAGGCATGAAAAAAATCTACTGCTGACTTGGCCCGTACAGTTGTCAGGTCTGTACTTCCTTCCTTGGCCTGCTGCACATCTGATGTTGAGCTCTGTTCATCAGAAGTTTGCGAAGAGTGCAGATGCCCTTTCTGACCGGTCGGGGACGCATCCACAGGGCCAGAGGGTGTAGAACGCCCTGCTTGGCTTGCCGATCCAGCTGAATTCACATGATACTTCGAGTCATGGGTGAAACTGGACCGGCCACTAGCCTCGGCTTGGCTGGGGCGTTTGAGCGCCGGATGTTCCTGGTGTAGTACTGCCCAAACATTGTCATGAGATAGCATCCAGTGATTCACGTTGGAGACGTGTGCGACGACGCTGCGCAAGTTCTTGAGCTTGCGGCGGTTGACAGTCAGGCTCAAAGTGTGTACACGATTGCCATCATCGTGCGTGCCTCGCACCCAGTTATAGTCTACTTCTATATCAACAGTGCCCACCTACACACCCGGAACCGGAGCCGCTCAGGTGCTGGTCTACATCATATGCAACTGGTTTGATAATGCACATGCGACAAAGGCTTGCACCTCACCGTTCTGTTTTTGGTGTGCAGCTCCACTGAATGCCTGGAGATGCCTTGAGCCAAGTCTGCGATACTGATCAGCCCCTCGGCTGTGTTGGGGCCCATGCTGAGTGGAGATTTATCTTTCATGATGATCTTCAGTGCTGCATGGCTGTACACCACAACAAAGACCAACTTGAATGAGCTGTCCCACGTAAAGTCTCTCACCCTTAAACTGGATGTATGCTGCAGATCTCTGCCAGCTCCTGATTCTGAGCCTGCAGAACTAGATGCTGCAGCCTCTGCATTGTTGTCGGCTTTGCTGGTGTTGTGCCGTATACGCTTGCTCTGCAAGCAAAGCAGTGATGAGCAACCTTCACTCTGCTCAGGCTTTGAAGGAGCTGGCCCTTGCAATGTTTAAGGGAGCAGATTTTTAGCTCGAATCCAGGCTTACCTTGTCATCTTCAGCTGCCAGCTGTATTTCAGGATTCTTGAAGTCAGTCATGGATGCTGAAAACACCCTCACAACCAACACACCAATGAATGCTGGAGACCCAGCGGACGCTATCTGCAGACCCATGTCTGCTGCTTTAGCCAGTTCATGGGCCTTTTCAGCCGCGACAGGGTCCTCCTCCAAAATAGTGCGCATCTCCTTGTACTCATTTTCAGGCATCGGCTCATCTGAGGCGCCAAGCAAGAAACGGCCTGATTTGGTTGGCTTCCAATGAAGGTGTCTAGCCTACATCATGCACATTTGAAATGTGAAGGTTATGACTGTTCGTATGGACTTCTCCTGTGCGAAATTGCAAACAAGTGCTGTGGCATGGCCAGAAACGAAAACTGCACGCCCCAGTCCCTTAGGCTGCAACTGAAGGGAGACGCTGTGCGCAACGCAAAAAGCAAGATACAACGCAGACAAACCTTTCCATCAACCTCGAATGTGACTTCATCGGCGACAGCCCCCAGTGCCTCTTCAGCTGTGTGGGGCTTGTGCCTACGCGGCTTCGATGAAGCACAGCCCATGAGACACACCACCAAAACTAATCCGCGGAAGCTCTGGAGTTAAACGTTATCTATGATCAGTGAAGCATTGCAGACGCAGGTGCCGATGCGCTGCGTCGCCTCGACGAATCAATGCAGATCACGGTCTATTGACCTGCCACCGGAATTTGCAGGGTCACGGCCTACAGATGAACGGATGGAGCTAGCCTCAGCACCACCCATGAAGAAAGACAGACGCGTTCCTTTGCATGAGTACCGTGGTATGCCAGTTGTGCACCATGCATGGCGATCGACACATCTCTCTGCAGCATGCTGACGGCATCGGTGACATGGCAGTGTCTGCGCTCCGCCCACTCATTGTCATGGCCGGGCTCGAGTCGGCATGCATGCACGCTTCATGGATACAGCTGCTTGGACAGTGGCTGCATGACAATGTTCGTTTGGCAGCATGAGTGATCAGTTCCGGATGAGTTTACACACAGCGTTGTGTATCGCCAGCAGGTCGCGACTCGCTGCGATTCAGCGTATAGGCATTGCCGACCCATGCACGTACAGTCTATTGCAGCAATGCGCTGCAGCTGCCTGCCAGCGCGCAATCAATGCTTCAGCAGAGGTCCAAAAGGCCACCAATCGTTGGTATGTGGCGAACGAATGCCAGGCAGCAAGCGTTCGCACATGAGTAAGCCTGGAAAAGCGGTACACCGATTGGGCATTTATTCCCGGTACATCGGAACATATGGAACATGTTCCGGAATATCATACATTTGAGACCCATGCAAATCGGAAACATGAAGCTACCAGCTAGCAAATTTTAAATTAAAGCATTTGGTCTTTTGCAACTGATTTGCAACAGCTTTAGGCACATTGTGACAAGGTTTCAGTTGTGTTGGACCAGAGAGGGCTACTGTAGCGGTGATATACGATTGTCCAATCTCTCAAAACGGAGCTCAATGACATGTTGTGTTGATGCAATTGACACAATGGTATGAGACATCGGATCAACACAAGAAATATATCATTGGAAAGCACAGAACAAGTGCTTTCATAATTACAAAACAACATAACTGAATGATCTGTATGCAAGTAAATATGTGCTTGTGTAGCTGCCCCCTATGTGCAGCTCACTGCGCAGTTGTGTTCACAGCAATGCTCCCACAAAGCACTGAATTGAGCAAGTATATCGTCGAGTAAAGCTCAAGCAGTGAAGGTGGTCAAACATGGCTTTTCGTTGGTCAAACGACTGGTGTTTTATCAGGCTGGTTGTGAGTCTGAGACCTTTGCGACACTGACACCTTGCACACAGCCTATCTTGCCTAGCCGTAGCCACACTGTCTAGAAGCATAGCAATCCCATGCAGTACTGTTGAATGGAGTGTGGCACGGCTCAAGGAAGCTTGGCGAGGACGTTATTGCGGTGTGAGCAATGCTGCTTTCACGCTGGTAATCGTGCGTGAATTGATTAAACCAGCATCGATGCTACATTTGGTGCTCCTATTACCTTGGTGCCTAGCGAGAGTATAAAGATGCCGCGTTGCACAGGGACAAACAACTCGCATGCGTGCAACACTCAATTTTGCAGCACCGTTGTGTACCGTACATGAACCTGAACATTTGATAATTGCATTTGATGTGGCTCGAGGCCTCGGTAGCGCTGTTATGTTCACATGTACACCAGCGCTCACACACGGAAAAGCGTAACGCGCACACTGCAATACAAGCACCGCGCGCTCTGCAAACGACCTTAGGACTGACCGCAACCTCATAAATCTGAAGAATGTTCCGAACATCGGAACATTGCCACTCCAATATGTACCGGTCAACGGTACATCAAGAGACACCCAAATGTTCCTGGTATCCCGCATTTTGCCAATATCCCGGTAATGTACCGCATATTTTTGTACCGGTACATGTACCTGTACCGGTACATGCCAGCCTTACACATGAGTATCGGTGCTTTCAGGGCTTGGAAGCAGGTTAGATGGACAGTGCCCTAGATGGACAGTGCCTAGATGGATAATGCCCTTGAAAGGCCTTGTCGCAACAGTACGAGGCCGGAGAGGCAGGTGGCACAGCAGGCACCGCACAGTAGCACAACACAGCTCAACAACATCCACACTTGCTGCCCCCAAACGTGGAACAATCCCACGACTCCCGAGCAAATCTGGCGCAGCTGAACAGCAATGCCCTCAAGTGTGCTCCTATGCGCCCCCCGCGCAAGCCCACACACACCCACACACATCCGCCTTTGTCCACACCTCACACATCCACACAAATACCATCGCTGGCTATCTGGCCTGGGCGGCGGGCTGCCCTTCTTCGCCCGCTGGGCGCCACCTCATCCCCCCCCCCCCCCCCCCCGCCCTCCGGCCTACACCTTCCGGCTCTGCAGCTCTGCATGGCCTGCGGTTTTGTTGGTGGCTACATGACCTCGTCTTCTTCAGGGTGGCACTATCCTGTCGGGGCGCGGGCAGACGATGGATAGGCAGGGTCGAGTGCTGGTGGGCCTGCTGCATTGCGGATGTGTTCATGTGCATTTTGGGGGCTGCGGCGTCCCGCAGTAAGGAGGCCCGGCCGGTCAGTCTCGTGTCAACCCGGGTTGGGGCGCAGCTGCGGTAGTAGTTTCTGTGGGTGTGTGTTCCAAGGACAAAGACGAGGAGGCAGGTAGCTATAGCACCCCAGGCAGCAGCAATCATCGTACTCAGAACGTGCGACCGCTCAACATGCCGCTCCATACCCCACAGATTCGCGCATGCCCACACCCACGCGTATGGAGACCTACCTATATGCTCGTGCACTCTGTCCGCGAGCTCTGTCGATGGCTGCAAGGGCTGGTGCCGGTGGGTTGGGCTGGCGCAGCCTTCCCATGCAGTTTGAGCTCTGGGTGAGGAGCGACGAGGGAGGGGGGTGCAACGTGTGACCCAGCACGGCCGTGGCCCTGCAGGTGGTTGTGGGGCTGCTTGATCTGGGCCCCCCAGTGCGGAGTGAGCCCACGGTGACACGGTAGTTCTCTGTTTCCAGCCATGACATATCTTCAGCGATGTTTGACCTCGCTGGCCACGGCTGACGCTCGTTCATCGACAGCTCAATGTTGACGCCTGTCCAGCATACGAATTTTCTTGCAGAGGCTCATCAGGTGAGTTCGTGTTGTATGTGCAGCGTCAGTCTTGAACTTTCACATGCGTGTGACGTAACAAACACCCACCAACAAACAGGGCTGCCCTGCGTGGCAAATTGACACAGCAACGCCTTCACCTCAGCACGCCAAGGCCAGCACGCGAAGGCCGAAGCGTGCCAAAGCTACAGCACATGCAGGGGCGCACTGGGGCTGCACCCGGTCCTCCTTGCGCCAGCCGAAGACGTCTGCGATCACGCCAGCGTGCGGCAGCCGGCAATGCTGCCGCACCCTGAAGGCCGACAAGATGAGGTGCTGAGGGGACATGTTGGGCAGTCTGCCTTGTGTGTGTGTGTGTGTGTGTGTGTGTGTGTGTGTGTGTGTGTGTGTGTGTGTGTGTGTTTGTGTGCATAGGTGGTAGCTCAGACCGGGGTAGCATGTACGGCTTCGGGGTGCGGCTTCGTGGTGCATACCTCGTGCATATGAATGATTTGTGGTTTGGATTGTTGCCGTGGGTTCTCACGGAGTATGACACATGACACAATTGTGCTAGCCATGACTAGCACAATTAGCATAATCTTGAAATTCTTTGCCGGTGGTGCATGACGGCAGCCCCTGCGGGCAGAGATACTAACGTGACGTGTGCTGCGCATGCAGCATCACCACGCACCGTCATGTACATATGAGGTATAATCACGTTCCGGACCACTGATGGACTGGGTCTGACCCGCACCATGCCCTACTGGCAGCAGGGCCGCCACCACGTTGCTAAGAGGAATTCCATGTGATGCTCCAGTCACATTGCAAGTTCCAAATTCTGTGGCAAGCCACACACTTGGCAAGAAGCGTCCCAAAGTGCGTTCACCATGCTGATGTCTAGAACCTGTGCATTTGCCGGAACCATGAAAGTCCGGCCGGTCCCACAAGCTCCCCGCAACAGCCACCGGACAGGTTGATCGAACAGTGAACAAAGCGGGGCGAAGGCACCACGCACAACTTTTGCTGCGACAGCATTGCTACCCCCGACAGTGACGAGCGGTGATGCAAAAAGGCCTCTTGCAAAAAATGGAGCCGTGAGTGCTTTGCCATCACACTCACTACCATGTGCTGCTAGCCAGGGCTGGGTGGCTGCATAAACAACAGCCTGACAGCCATCTACTGGTGTTGCCATAATGCCGACATCGCAAGCCATCTGCACAACGCGCGATATGAAGGGTGCACCGCGATATATCCCTGTGTTCACACCGCCAGGATCCACTGATGCTGCTTGGATCCTTCCCCCTGATCTGCTGTACAGCGCCTGAGAAAACATGGCATTTGCCAACTTAGTGTTTCCATATGTGCCTGCAAGAAAGTGACTGATCATTCGGTCCCCGGTCCTCCTGCTTACGCATACAAGTCATAGCTGTGATCGATTCACCTATTTCTGCAAAAGTGAGTGACCAGGACACGCTACCTGCTTTGTGCGATGTCAAAAATTCCCGGGCACTTGGGATAAGAGACACCCGATGCATGACAGATGACACATTCACCACACGGGCCCGACACTGGAGCAACTGGGACTCGAGTAACCTTGTCATCAGAAAGGGGCCCAGGTAGTTCACCTGAACACGGTCGAACAATAATGCTTTCATGATAGTGTCCCTTCGTGAGGTGTGCGTTTGGACACAATTACGGAGTGTGAAGAACAAACTTAAGACATGCCTGGACAATTCCTGGGACGCCCTTGTCTGTGGACCACTCTGACACAAAGTTGCATCCTGCATTGTTCACAAGTACATCCAAACGAGGATGAGAGCGCTGAAAGGCGGTTATAAATGCCTTAATGCTGTCCACACTTCCCAAGTCCAGAGGTCCGATTACTACCGGGCAGCCACCAGTCGCGGCATCTGCGATTTTCTGCCTCTCTTTATGTGCAGCATGTGCAGATCGACATGCAAGCACAACAGTGTACCCCTTTCGACACAGCTCCCAAGTTGTTTCCCTGCACACAGTTAGAATACACATGCAAGAAAGAAAGCGCATCTTGTTGCAAGTATGAGTCGATTGTTCGGTGGCGGGTGCAGGAACTGGGTATCGGTCCGTTGTGACATGCAAAACTGTAGGCATTGGGAATGGTCCACCGCAAACCACCAACACTGGCTGTCAGACTGCATGGGAACGGTGCGCAGAGGATCACGTCGGGGGACCCATGAAGCACTGTGCAGCAATCGCTGCTGAAGGTCTTGCGCTCATTGGCATACCAACCACACTACAAAGGTAGACTCACAACCAGGGACGTGAGTAAGTGGCGGACGCAGGTCCCTTGCTGCTTTGAGGCCTAGAGTGCACGATAACTTGGAGATGCAGTGGACACCAACTGACACGGTAGCCCCTCGGTCTGCAGAGGGTGGCTCACCTGCCGATGCCAGAGTTTGCCCCAGTCACGATAGCAACCCGTGAGCTTTGGGCAGCGATATCTTCAGCCATGATCAATTGAAGAGCTCAGAGGGCAGGTGAGGGTCTCCGCGAGTCCAGGCAGCCAGATTGACTGTCCAGCAGGATCCGATGCTGCATGTCCATCAATGCCAACGCGCTTCAAACGTGCCAACCGTGTATACAAACTTCCGAGGGGCCCCCGACAGAAGTTTTCATACATATATGCTATGCAAGGACAGAGCAATACCCGAGCGACCAACTACATATGGTGTGTACACGTGACATGGCGTAGAGTGCCCCACGGCCGGCTTGCGGTCCGGTAGTTCGATGTTCCACCCAGCCGCGCCTCCTGAAATCCTGTAGCTGGCACTGTAAATTGACGTATTCCTAAGATTCTATCGCGTGCCGCAGGGTCATCCAGTGACAGGAGACATATCGATCGAGACCAGGTGCACCGCCATGCATGAGACCGCTGCAGCGTCTCGCCGGGCCTCTGAGTCAATGTTTGTGATTAATGCATACAAGTTGCTGCGCAATCAATCAGGTTGATCATTCGGGACTTGCACAGAGTGAACGTGTACGGTACTCACGCGGATCTGCCGTTGCCGATACCAGGCCTACGTCTGCTCTGGGTCGCAAGCAAATCTGGAGCGTTCAGACCCCAAATGCAGTGTAGCATACCAGACTGAGCCCAGGGTATGGCGCCTTGCCACCCCCCGATGACAGCACCACAATGGCAAGTTTTTCTTGTGTAGGCTGCAATTGTAGACCATCTTGCTGGTGGGTGCCATGTATGGTGCAGCCCCCCGAGATGTGTGTGCCTCACCATCATGTTCTCTGTGCGGAAAGTTGCTACACATTCAAACTGAATAATCGAATTCGAAGCCGTTCACCAGCCGTTGTCTTACATGCATCACGAGCCTTCGGTTTCGTCTCAACAATGCTTACCTGAAGCACCTGGTGTAGCGGAGTCCAGTGGTGCCGCTTTTCGCACTGTGAATGCGTGTTTCCGACACCCCAGCGTGGCTGAACATCAGTGCCTGTGCCGACCGTCTGGAGCCTATATAGTCAGGCCCATATCCATGGCCACAAAGCACATGAATCTGGCCATGGCGTCGTACGTGGTGCTCCCCTCCAGCCCGGGCCGCATGGGGGGACGGGCATCCTCCAGGGTTTAGAGCATCTGTGGTCACTGCATGGAGCGCATACGGGCATTGTGAGTGACTATCAGCGCCGCCGTGGGGCGGCGGCATGACGTGGCATGTGAAAGACATCGCTGGCACGCTGCGCCGGGGACCAGCAGGTCACCAACAAGGCTGTGGCAGCCAGGCACCGAGCCGAACTCGCTGTGCCACATTCTATATTGGCACAGTCGCAGGACTTGACCTGGGTGGTTGCATGCGTTGCGATCTGCTTCTCGGAACCTGTCCATGCATCACACCCACGCGCGAGCCCACGACATGTGCATGGCAAGCGTCCACAAGCTATTCTTTGCAAGGCCGCCAGCATCTTCTGGTATGACACCCAGCCCCTGCACACATGGCGTCTGCATGACAGACCTACAAGCCTCGACGGTCTGCCTCAGGTACCGGTGCTGTCACAGTGTCTCTTGGGTGCCGGCCAGTGCGATCGGCAGCACATGTGCATATGTGAGCAAGCATGCGTACGTCCTCGTACATGACATCGACCACGTAATTGAGCGCAACAAGGTCTACGGGACAGCGTAACACATGTTCCTTACAAAGGGCGTGGCGCAAAGGTGCATGTTAGGGTCGTATTGCAAGACATACAGGAGGCACCTGCTGCACAGCTTACGCCACCAACATCGTAGATTGCACAGCAGCCCATAGCCGCCGCTACCGCGGCCTTCCACGCCCAACCAGGGCAGGAGCCAACGGCGGCTGCCGAGCCGGATGCAAGGGGCGACGCTCAAAAGCAGCACCAGGGATGGGCTATGGACGGTCTATGTGACCATGGCAAGTTTGAGCTTGTTTATTCATCCGCTCTGACAGGAACTTGAGTATGTGGAACAGAGTTGTGATCAGAGCGACAGCCCGGACGTGTCGCAATGCCTCGGCCCGTAAGCCAGGGCCTGAAGCGGGACGCCGGTATGCAGTTATGTTTTGCGTACAAAGGGGCCCAGCAGCCTAGAGCTGCCAGCAGCCCCCTATCGCACCCAAACCACCAGGCTGCAAGCCTCCCAACTCCGGTGGCCAAACTCCGGCCTGAAACTCGCATGTGCCATCATACACCGCACAGCCTCAACTTACAAAGGTATGTAGCACATCGCCGCCCCCGAGCACCTGCGGATCGAGCACCTGCGACATGACGAGCACCTGCGGATGCCCCAACGGCAGGCACATGCTGAGCCACTGCAGCGGCAGGCCCGGCACATCCCCCAGCGCAGCAGGCGCGACCTCCACAGCGTGCGTGGCGGCCTGGGTGCGTGGCGGCCTGGCCGATCCGATCCGGGGGTACTTTTTGGGTTCGTGCTGGTCGGCGGCCTCTGCCACGGCACTGTCGTGGAGCGCCGCGGCGCTGACATTCGAGGCAGTCATCGGGTGAGTGATGTACACGTCGCCGATCACCGGCGCGCCCGGGAAGAACGCCAGGATGTCACCCCGCTGTGAGGGTCTGCGGGACCGGGGGACAGCCGTTGATGGGTCGGCCTGTGCCTGGAAAGATCGCTGCGGCGCTGGCGGCACCGCCTGCGCAGTGCAGGGGGCGGCCGCACCAGCGGGGGCGTCTGCGCCGGACGCTGCTGTGGCGTCACATGAGGACGCAAGGACGGCCGCATACGTGAGGGAAGAGGGTGCCTACCGCATACGTGAGGGAAGAGGGTGGCACCATGGGAGAGAGCGGGCGCCCCCGCGGCGGGTAGAGAGAGGAATTGGGCCAGTTGGCCGCGGAGGAGGGCGTCGCGCCGTCGAGGTATGCTGGAGCAGCTTGCGGGATGATGGGGGACGGAGCCTGGGCCATGAGGAGGAACGGGCGCGATCGAAGCCTGGTTGGGTGAAGATTTGGTGGTGAGTGACGGGGGAGCTGCAGCTGTGCTGTCCAGGATGCTGCGGCCGAGCCCAATGCCGGGGCCAAGGCCACAGGGAAGCCTGCTCATGTGAGGCTCAACGCTGACGTGATCCCGCTGCATGCCATGATGCGGCGCCACGTCTCCATGATGAGGTTGTGGCGGGCGACGACGGTGCCCCACAGCGACTTGCAGATCAGCGATTGCGTCCCAGACGCATCGCTGCGGCCACAGGGACACTCGGAGGATCTGTCATCATCGCCGCTGAGACGGGGCAGGAGGACTTCCCCGAGCAGGAGCCGTGCGTACACGCTGAACTCCGGGTCGGACAGGCCCGTCACTGGACCCGGGAGCGCCGTGAGCCAAGCCGATGCCATGGCCCCCATGCAGCTTCGCAGTCTGGCTGCCGCCGCCTGGCCGTCTTCAGGAAACCGGGAGGATTGGCGGCTGCCTGCCAGGTAGAGCGCAGCGAATACGGCGGCTTTGCGCCCGTCGGCCTCAGCGCGCGAGATCGCCCGCTGCAGCTGCGTCAGGCGCAGCTTCACTGTGGTGTGCAGCGCCCACGCTGCAGTGTCAGCCGGGCCGGCGTCGAGGTCGGCGATCGCGTGACCCCACGTCACGCGCAGCCGGTCCAGCACTCTCTGCAGCTCCAGGGCTGCACCGCCACAGCGTGGCTGTGTGCAAGGGGCTCTGCCGCTGCGTAGGGCAAGCACAATCTCTGACGAGCACAGCAGGTCAGGCTGCGGCCCAGGCTGCGGCTGATATATGATGGGAGTTCAGTGAGGTTGTGATTTCGCTGGCGTCTTTCACATGCAAGAACAAACCGTCGGCAAGCGCGCGGACAGCCGCGCGCCACCGCATGTTGCGCAGGGCCGATGCAGGAGCAACAGCACCGACACATCAGTGGCGATGCCAACCATCGCAACACACCGGATACAGGACTCATTGCAGCTGCTCCAAAAATCCTGGTGGCGACCCTGCTCACGCAGCCTGCGTGCAGCCAGCTGCACTCCCCGAGCGTGCACACCGGCACGATGTCAGCAATCTGCAGGGCCCTGGCATCGCGTACATGGTTCGGGAAAGTGGCACACGTCCAGAAGCAGGCGCACTGCTTTGGTCCATGTGACAGTGTGACTATCAAGTGCAAGGCATGCCATGTCTTACACAACTATCAATCTTGCATATCCCCTGATGATGTGCGTTGTCCCAGCTTCACCGTAATGGCGGCGCTATTTCGTGATGAGGTCCTGTAAACGTCTAGTGTGACCTTGTCACCGGGCTTTTTCTCGTCAAGTGCCTCAAACAAATCTGCATAATTGCGCACTTTCTTCCCATCAAGCCCTACAATTATATCACCCAAGACAAAATCCCCAAACTGCGAGCGTGTACAACCCTGCACGCCCGCATCTCCCGCTGGAGTGCCTAAGGGTGCGCTGTACACCAGCACGCCGTCAATGTTGAGCCTTGAGATCAATGCTGGAGGACCCATTGTAATTCCAAGGACGGGCCGTATGACCTCGCCGTATGTAAGTATCTGGTCCACAAGACCTTTCACCATGTCAATTGGTATCGCAAATCCTGCATTCGGCATGCTTGAACAGGCAAACATTGGAGTGAAGCAAGTACAGCAAAGCATTGTGCTTTGCTGTCAAAGTCGTGATCACCTCATAGCATTGCATGCAACTGCGCATGCAGGAGCATACATAACACGGAGGCACACACCAACTCCGGAGAAAGCGCCTCTCTGACTTGGGTCCAGTATTGCAGAATTGACTCCGATCAACTTTCCCTGCGAGTTCAGCAGGACACCGCCCGAATTTCCCGGATTGATTGCAGCATCGGTCTGGATGACACCCTTGATCTTGGGCCCATACGACGTTGCCTGAATTTCACGCTGAAGGCCACTCACAACTCCCTGCAATGCATGCGTATGTAATGATGCATCTTCAACCCTTGATCACTCTCCAGAAAACAGGGACAATGCAGCTGTGTTTCTGTGAGGCATCACCCTTTTGAGACCTAACAGGTGCTGCATGCAAATTTCGCGCTTGCTGCTTGCACATGTGGCACATGCAATTTCCGGCATATGTACACTTTGGACGTGTGACAACCGTCCCAGATATGGCAGCTACAAGGAAACATCCAGTCATGGCAGGTGTGATGGGCTCGCACAGATGTAAGGGTGTGGTCCAGGCCAAAAGGGTTGCCAATTGCGTACACCTGCTGCCCAACGAACAGACCTGTGCTGCGGCCAAGCTCCACTTTGCGAAGTGCAGCAGCGCGGGCCGTGTCAATGTCAAGTTGCAGAACTGCAATATCCTTGTTCTCGTCGACTCCGACAACTTTCGCAGAGCATGACGTAGAGTCGTAGAGCGTGACCTTGATTGCATTGGCACCCTTGACGACATGGAAATTGGTGATGACATGCCCGGCACTGTCCCAGACAAAGCCAGAGCCAGTACCCTGGGGAATCATGGCCACATCGATCGCGTATGGGCTGCAAAACAATCAGGGTCAGCGTCATGCGGCCTTTCTTTGCACTCGAGCGTGGGTGATATGGCTGTCTCAGACGCATCGCTGCGCATAAGCTGAAGGAAACACACAAAAGAATATGTTCTGGAACAGTGCAGCAAGCTTGAACCATTCATACGTGAGATGTATCAGATGGGGGACAGGCTACAGGAATAAAATGCCCCAGAACTAGCGTGTATATGCCCTGTGGTCTTTGTGAGCAACCGTATGTCAGCCGTGGATGGTGTGGCCACTGTGGCATGCCCTGCATGATGGCAGTATTGCGTCCTTCGCAGAAGTAATGCAGATACACATGTCTGGAGAGAAGCAGATCTGTTGGGCCGCACTTTCGTGTATATGCTGCCAAGTTGGCGATGTTGACCACAGACGGTGTGTTTCGGTCAAAAATCTGTACTGTCAACCGTTCTTCTGACGTCAGTTCAGAGTAGTCTGGCGCCTGCACTGGTGTTGTTGCGATCGTCATTTTTTCGACCGCCGGGAATGCAGCGGAAACGGCTGGATCTGGGACGGCCTCTGCTAAGGCAGGTAGACCTGAAGCTAAAAACAATACTGCAGCCAAGTAGGTTGCAGCAGCACAGGCCATGTCAACATCTTTCCTCTGCTTTGCCGGATGGTGCGTAGCATTCATTTTCCATAGATTGCGATTGCTGACGTGCAGCTCCTGTGAGCAGCAGTTACCACCGCTTGGTATAAAATGTTTATCACCGGCTCTCGCAGCCCATGCCGGCCGAAAAAAAATGAGAATACAGGAAACATCAGTCGCAGAGACTGAAGGCGCCTTGGAAGCACCCTGATGGAAATTTGGTGATCAACGTGACGGTACAGTCACGTGTGCAGCAGACTGAGCACACCTGCGGAGGTGACTCTGACAGGCAGACCAGTGAAGCTGTCGTAAAGGCTACAGTTTCTCTACTGTCGGGCCGGCGGATGGCGTGCATCAAGCAAGCTCTCCTGCCAATCTGTGTTTGCGAAATGTTGCATCTCCACATGTGCCCCTGTATGCAGCATGACAATGTCAAGATCATCGTCTGTGATGTACAATAGGTCTTTTCGTCCGGTTTTAGCATCTGCAGCGTGCCAGCACACACGGTCTAATGCATCATGGTACAGGAGCGGCACTTGCTGCTTGTATACAGTCACAGTGATTCGCCCCAAGCTGTGGCATAACATCAACTGATGTGCCACTACGTTGTCGCATCTGCGCAATGTAACTGCATTTGATTCCACTGTGTAAATGTTGTTTTGTAGTGATGCACCACTCCGACTTCCTGAATTCCGGAATTGAAAACTTTCCAAATTCCGCAAGTGAGATAGCATTCACGTACGCCTGTCAATGTGACACACATAGAGCCTAGGATCTTTTACCTGCGAGAGCGGCGTCTGCATTCAGTCGCTCTGGCAAAACGCTGGACACTGAACAGATACCACTCCTGGGGGAGAGACGATGCCGCAGTTTGGAGGCCTTGCAGCACCTGCCACACAGTTAGAAAAGTCCAAAGCAGAATCACATTGACGCAGAATTCAGTACAGGCAGAACGAACGACATGAGCAGGTGAATTTCAAAATTTGTAGCTGAAATAAAAGCGCACGTCAGGCCCAGCGCCGACTGCGAACACGCTTCAACGACGGTGATTTTCGCATCGCCATTGATTGCTGCGACGGCTAGACCTTTGCCCGTCGTTAAAGGGTGACACGTAGCATGCATGAGGGCCTTGCCACTGTGTCATGTGCAGGCTTCTATTGGTGCGTTGCGCCTTCTGAAGACAAATTGTCGAATGGAAAGAATAGTCAGACAAAGTTTGAATCGACATTGTCTGTGAGAAGCTTGTTGTAACAGGCAAGCTTTTGCATGCGCTTGGAGGCATTGTCGTGGAGACTGTTGGCGCTGCTGCCTCATTCATACGTACTCCATGGAGCATAAGACCTCCGTAGAATGGATGAGATGCTTGGTGATGTCAGTAGGTATGTGTGATCTACCGTTTGTGGCCGGTGCTGCACGGGCTGTGGCTAAGCACGACGCATCATAGCACGACTACATTCTCGTTGGGCAGGTCCCGACGCTGGCAAGATATCGGAAGTCATCGCCAAGTACCTGAAGCAATATATATGGGAGCAAGATGAATTGGTATTTCACAACCACACGGAGCTGCCTTGTCCATGGCAGTCGACACTCCCAGACGACTCCGCAACGGAGTGGATGTGGTCTGAGATCCATCATTGCGGCAGCTTGGATGACGAATGGTTTCTAGCCTTCGTTCTCAGCTACATTACGGATGTATACAAGGTGAGCAGACACCACATGCCCTGCGTCCCGTTGTATACATAAGCCACTTCATGGATATTTTGCGCGCAGGGTCAAGTCATGGCTCAAGTTTTTACCAACGAAGGACAGTTCATGCTTACAGAGGCTGCGAGCTTGTTGCCATCATGGGTGGATTGCGCCAGACACGGGTCCATTGATGAGATTGCCAGTTCGCGCGTCTGGATATACAATGGCCTCTTACACCTCATACCGCTGCAAGGCAATGATCGAGAAGATTTTACTCCTAAGGCCCTCACTGTGAGCCGGGCGGTGCACGCTGTTCGCTGTTCTAGCACCAATACCCTTGCGCCTGCACGGATCCAGGAATACCTTTTCAAGCAGCATCTCTCAAGGTTTCCATCAGCAATCATGACGCTCACTCACCGGGCGAAGGTCTGGCTGCCCAGAGCTGCAGCCGCAACTCTGTTGCGGCACAAAGAAGTCTGTGCTTCAGCTACTCGTGCATTTTTAGATCGAACCGCATTAGAGATGCGTACGTCACTAAAGAGTGGCCAGTTCTGGCCTGAATGCGAATGCATGTCCGATGCGCCCATGGTCACCTGTGTTATTTCTATGCGAAAGTCACACTACGCAACCCTGGTGTCATCGCAGTTTTCGGCTCCAAAAGCGTGGCCGAGACCACTTGATGATTCGTCTGCTGCACGAAAGCAAGCCGATCTAGGGTTAAAGCTGACGATTGGTTTGCAAATACTTTTGCATCGTTTATGTACCCTATCAATGTCAGGGATCGTGAACGGATCTGTCTCAGAGCAAGCCAGGCTGGACGAGATGCCAGAGTGGCACAGATACATCAGTGCTCTTAAGAGCCAGGGTTTCTTTGGGGATGAGGTGCAGGGATCAGCGTTACATCAGCGTAGATGCAAGGATGCAGAAGCGGCTTTCCGAGGTTCACGGGTCTTCACAGACATGCAGCAACGCGCTGCAGCTACTGCCAGCGATATTCAGACTGCACTCGCCTCGCCTATCACAAATGTAGAACTGGCAGATAATGCACGGGTAGTGGAGGAAAGTGATACGTGCGTCCTAAAACGTGGCCTTCACCAGAGAACAATGCCTGAAACAAATTCCTGATTTGATTTGACGAGACAGTTTGTGTTGTCCATTCAAGCCTTGTTGCCTGAGTGCAGGTGGTTGGTGGAGGAGTTCAACAGTCGAATAGAAGCATATACGCACACGCAATGCACTGACAGCATCCCCCATGCTCGCTCCCAATCGAAGGACGCTCATAGCTCTGCAGCACTGTCAGCAGTTGACGTTATGGATCGATTGTCCAGATTCTTTGAGTCTGGGTCAAGTGCAGCAGGCGCTTGTCCGAATCCTTCATCATTCTCATTGGATGCAGAGAAGTTACTACAGGCTTTGCGAGGGGACGAACAATCGAGGTCACACTGGTCAGGTTCAGATGAAGACAGCAATGTCTCGGCTTCAGGGACTGATGACGATGAGATGCATGCTCACACTGATTCCCTTGACGACTCATCTGCCTCAAGATCTCAGAGCCAGTCTTTCATGAAAGCATACATGGACCAGATGGAATCGGAAATAGGCAAAAAAGCAGGGAGAGACTCACATGTTGACGTTAGCATGGAGACCGTGTCCAACTTACTCAGATCTGTTACTGAAGGTTCTGATATACAACCAGGTGCCGCACATGGGCTTTTTGGCATGCTTGGGGTCAGTGTCCCAAAGCAAATGAATGTAGAATGTACACAAAGCAGCTGATCATGTGTCGGTAGACACCTGGTCAAACCTAATTGTAAACCTGACCAGAACTTAATATCATCTGCAACTCGGAGTAAGGTGAATCCTGCTGCTCTATATGCACGATTCCCTTGGCCTGCAACACCAAAACGTCGTAAAACAGTTTTGCAGCTTCAGGCCTGTCGGTAGTCTCAATGAGCTGCGACATGGATATAGCTTCGGGTTGCTTGCGCTTTCGTGAATCAGGAAGAATCTGCACAAACAGATGGCTTGGTTTCGAAGCCTTAAAATGCAAGCTGCTGGGCAGGCAAAAAGATACACTGTTCACGCGTGCCTGTGTAAGCCGCTCTAAGCGTTCGAGGGTGTGGAGAGTGTGTGCATTTAGGCTCGAGTCCTCGGCGCTTCCTGTACCCTGTGTTCCTGGTGCTGTGTAAAGCGTTTCAACTGGAGTATACTCATGTGGAGCATCTGCGCTTTGAGTTTGCATGCCTGAGGTGCCCCCTGGAGGGGCAGGGTGCACGCCACCAAGCTCAGCAATATGTCCTTGGTGCCCTGGCTGCGCTTCAGATAGACCATCTGCTTCAGGAATTCCTGGTGGCATCTCTGGTGGTGACATGCCTGGTGATGGCATTTCTGGCGGTGGCATGTCCAGCGGTTGCATATCTGCTCGAGTCATGGCAAATTGTGGCACATCCACATCAGGCAAGACCATAGCAGGCATGTCCATGTCCAGAGCATCATCTTCCAGCATGGTGTCACCAGCATTGCCTTGGCTTCCCTCTCGCTCATCTGCTTCTAGCAAGCGTGCCTGGTCCAAAGGCGGCAGGACTACATGCGAACCACTCACAGATGGCCGTGCATCGCGAAGTACTTCCACTTCAGCGGCGCCCGTGGATGTCACGTTTGTTTGATCTCCTCGTGCATCAGGTGCTGGAACCACATCTTCTATTTCGTCCGGCCCAGCTGATTCATCATCACCTCGCAGAGCATTGAGGCTCAGTGGACGGCAGGACCCTATGGCTTCAAACAACCTGACTATTCGGTTGTCCAGACTGGGCTCCTGTACAGCAGAGGGGACCAGAAGGACGTCCAGATCATCTGTGTTCAGCGGCTTGGACCGCAGCCTTGTTTTGCTGACTATGGGTGGAAGCTTGCAGATCAACGAAGTGCGGTTTTTCAGGAGCTCCCTCGTTTCTTCAGACGAAACTGTTGTAGATTCTTTGTCAGAATCTCTGCGCAGCTTTGGAGCATTGCGCTTTCGGGTTCGCTTGGAAATCGCGCCTGCTGCTTCTGAAACAGTTTGTCTGCTTTGCTTGCCTTTGGGCGATCGTGAAGCGGTCTTTCCTTGCTGGTCGCCCGTACAAGCATCATCAAGCCTTGGGTCAGTGGAAGCGGCTGCTTCAGCTTCCTTCTCCAGTGGTTTTGCGTTTATGTCCTCCACGTCATCAGGCAACTCTGCATGCATGCCACAAGTCACCACTGACGACGTAGTCCTGACCCTGTGTGATCATAAAATGCAGACTGTGACTAACCTGGTGCATCAAACATAGGCTCATCCAATGTATGCGCATCTAGATCAGGTGTGATCTCGGGCATAATATCTGATCCCACGTCCGGCATAGGGTCTGGGGCATGATCTTGTACGTCATCTGGCACCGCTTCTGATTCTTGCTGACACCTTTCCCCGATATTCACGACAACATCCGCTCCATCATTCTGTGTACCATAAAATTCTGGGGCTGGTGGTCCACCATCTTCTGGTGCACCACCATTTGCAGCAACAGCGGATGGACGGACAATAGGAGTTAAATCAGGCAAATCGTCAATTGGAAGCGGAGCTGCAAGTGTGCTGTCATCTCTATCTTCTGGTGCCGGTTCAGGACCTAGATTACTCATCTCTGCTTGGCCAGTTTTCATTGCCTCTGGCGTCCTATCACGGGACGCAGATCGGCCTAGCCTCTTTGTGGGTGTCATCCTTGGCAGCTCATCACCAAACGGCAATGCCGGCTCCATCTCGTCCTCGAAATCCACAGGTACCGCTCTCAATTGCTCTGGTTCATCCAAGTGGACCTACATCGGAGCCTACACAGTCAACGGTCGTCCAAGAATGTCAGACGCATACATCACATGAAGGTATTCCTCGGGCTACTCTTTGAGTGCGCTTACCATTGCAGAGTCATCACGCGGATCAGACTGACTGAGGGAGTACTCCATATTCATAAACGAAGCATGTGCTTGCGCAGCCATCGCCATCCCAGCATGGCTTTCCTCAAACAAGCCGAACCCTTCCTCGTCTGACAGCGACGACAATCGGAAGAACTGGCGCGGCTCGTCTATCGTCACGTCTTGTTGATTTGCCAAAGCCAATTTGGCGTTTTTTCTTTGCTGTTTACTCTGTCCCTTGCCCAGGCCAGCAACTTTGTCAGCCTGCACATGCCTGTGGCCATGATCAACGGCTTACTGGACACGATATACAATATGTTCTTGACATTCAGTTTCCTTCTCTTCAGCGCTGTACCTTGTCCAGCTCTTGGACAGCAGTGAGGCAATCCTCCTGGAGGTATTGTAGCTGCCTGCTGTATATTTTAACAAGCCCAAGCAGCAGAAGCCCACTTAGTCGCAGAGCTAGAGGCATTTTATCTTCACCCTCTGAAGGTTGAATAATTTGCTCTGCATATGGCTGGATCCTCGATTTCAAGATGGCGTAGATACACTGGTGCAGTCGCGCCATGCGCCAAACAGCCGTTCTACCTCAACAGCCAGAAATTCAACAGATATGGTACGTTACCAACGGACTGAGGCACGTCTGTTGAATTGATATCCTGGCGCTTCAGCCTCTTGTCTGCATGTGCAGCAAGCCACAGCTTTCCCAGAGGACTGGTTTTCCCCAAGAGCTGGACCGAGTAGAACATAATGAGAAATTATTGTAGTATACAGCAAGCTTGATGTGCCACTGGGGACCAGTGGTGTCCTATCTTCGGCGTGCGGGACGCCCTAACAACTCACTACTGAAGCTCGGTCGCAGCTTGCACGTCGAGATCACGTATGCTGAGATCTGTGGGGTTGATGTGCAATGCATCACGCTATGATGGTTCCGGAAGTAAGTTCTTGTCCGATTTAAAATCTGGGTTGATTTTTGAATGCATGGGCGCAAGCAATGGCGCGCGGTGCGCAGCTCTTCAGTCGCGTCATGATTACGCTACTGTGCAGAGCTCTGCGCGCAACAAGGGGATACCAAGGTACATGATGCGGTAAGAAAGGCGTAGCACGACGTTGTGAAGTCATGCCATGCGAAAGCACGTTTGTGGCATGTGCATGTCGTCCCACAGTTATTCCTTTAGATACTTGCACGCCACATCGTGGCATCCTGACGACGTCCCCGGTCCAATTAATTCGGCCAGCGCGGGCAAAAAATTGCGCTTCAGGCGTCTTGATTCAGGTGTTCATGTTTGGACCTTAGCTTATGGCGCAAGCGGCGTGTTGAGAATTCTCTCCAACCGGATTCGATTCTGATGCTGCTTGCAATGCATGCCCACTTCATGCATCCATATAATATTCGCAGTGTAGAGTTGGGTGGAAGAGTGTCTTAGATATGCCGGAAGCCGATCGCAGAAGGGGCGACTCACCTCAACGAATGGGTGAGAACAAGCTGTTCGTGGGAGGCGTTTCACACAAATTCCGTGATCACGATCTGAAACAAGGTAAAACAGACCTGTCAAACGCGTTCATCGGGCTATGCACCTTGGTGAAGACATAGTTCAAGCTACATCAGTGTTGTGCTTCTATTGCATCTTGCCTGCGTCTTTTGGGCTCAAACTGACCTTGTACCACTGATTTCTGATGTACGTTGCAGCTTTCTCACGATATGGTGCGGTGCGAGCGACTGTGATGATCGATCGAAAGACTGGCCGCAGTCGGGGGTTTGGCTTTGTATTCCTCAATGAAAATGCTTCTACCCAAGATGCAATCAACAACATGCATGGGGCCATTGTTGATGGTCGCAAAGTCAGTGTGACCAGGGCAGTACCCGAGACACAGACCATGCCAGGCACACCTGCACCTCTGCTGGCCGCTGGGAAAGGAATACGCAGTGTGCGAGGTGTTCGTGGAAGCGCATGGGATGCAGAACGCCACTCACCTCGCAGTGCTTCGCGACCTCGCAGCACCAGGTGTGTATTCCTGCTATTCTTTTTGACGTATCGTGTTGTTTGAGCACATTCTCTGGTCTAGCCGATCACGTACGGTGGAGTCCCGGCGCTGGACTGCCGCCTTTTTGCAGGCATGAGCGTGGAGGTAGATATGGCAAGTCAGGGTATTCAGGGTTTACGCGCAAACGTGGCAGGTCCCCCTTCGATCGCAGTTTCAGTGCGCATGGGTCAGCCAGAGAGCGCAGCCGATCCTGGAGTGCTGAACGAGACAGCCATGGCTCAAGTGATGATTCTTATGGTGCTGGTGGAAGGGATGCTCGAGACAAGTGAGTGCTCCAAGCACCCGCAAGTCCCTCCAGCATGTCACTAACATCTACCTAGCTACACCTGCAGTATGACACCTGCGGCATGCCTGGGTTAGGGTTGTTCTGGTAGTCAGCTTCAGATTTCAATTGCTGGGACTCAAACTGACTCCCAACCCATGTGCAGAACCTTTCCTCCGTTCGAGGATGCGAGCACTTTGTTGATGGCAATTTCATCGTATGATGGACGGTACAGTTTCTTCACTTACAACATGAGGTGCAATGTCTATGTTCTTGTGTGTCACTTGTGGCAGCAGTTTGCAGTGGTTTTGATGAGTATATTGCAAAGTGCACAGCTCTGGACTTGTCGGAATATGAGCAGCATGATGATCCACATGAAGCCACAGTGTGGAGAAAAGAGCACAGCAGGCGGTTGTCACCGGAGAGGCAGGATAGACCTCCATCGTGGCCTAAGCATGCGGATGTTCCTCCCACAGGCTTCGGAGGCATGCGTGGTGCATCTTCATCAGCAAGGGAAGGCGTCCCCAATCTACGTGGTCGCCCAGAGCGATACAGTCGAGACTTACGCTAGCTCAGAGTGATGCAGTGAATGTGTGTGTTTTTTTGCTTTCATTCCAGCCACAGGCGTGCGCACACACACCCACCCCTGTGCGCGCTTGCAAGCGCCACCAGGTTGGCACAGCCTCTGCATTGCTTGTATGCATGATTGACTGTTGCAGTAGGTATGATACAGACTTTGGACAGTGTCAACAGTTTACATCGACGAGGAATCATGACCCAAGTGCTATCACACAGCATGAGAACTTTTGGAAGCTGATATGCGGCATTCTGCAATCATCAACGAATATCTCTTGACCCTGTATGCCACAAGAACATGTCTAGCGGCCTCCTTGCCCAGGTACACACGCATACACCCACAAGCATTGCAAGAAAAGCATGTGTGCTGACAAATGTACTGGAGCAACACTTCTGTGACATGATACCAAATTTGTGTTCAGCCAGGATGATTCCAGTGCTCTGACCACAGATATGGCAACCTATCATTGCGCATCATGCAAAGGAATGTGTAATGTTTGGCAATAACGTACCATGCTGGCAAAGTACACAAGTGAAGCCACACGTTGCCTGAACAGGGTTGTGTCCAAGCCATACGATCACTGGAGGCTTCGCTACATTCTTCCCCTGAATGCGTTGTTGACCTGCTCATCTGAAAAATCACCTGTAGTGACACATTGCACGATGTGGCCTGAGAACAGTTGGTTTAGGTGATGCTTTAATGTGTGCTGGGTGCTTGTAAATCGAAGGTGGCACAGGTGCAACAGCTTCTGGTTTTTAGAATTGTAAGGGTGGAGTGCACCATAAAAAACTAGGTCAGCAATCTGAAACAGCCAGGCAGCCAGGGAACCAATGTGCCAAATGGAGCAAGTGCATGTACCTACTGGCCGACTGCATGATCTAACAAAAACATGTAAAATTGACCAGCCGCAGGTGATGCAGGAATGTGATTCCGAGACGAGCCGCTTCCACAGCTGTAATGAGAATAACGATGCAGACACTGCCACACACAAAAAACTTGATGCGAAAGACTAGAACGGACCTGGGAGTCGTCGAAAATCTTCATTGAAGACACTGTATGCACTAGCTTCACCTGCCTTCCGCCGGCCCAGGTTCATGCAGATAAGCAAGACCAAAGAAGCCCCAACGTAAACGGCCCCAAAGCCATGCGCTGCCACCAACGGACCACCAAGAATCCACAACTGCACATGCCCCTGAGCATTCAATTATCTGAGCTCATGCATGGGTCTTCATAAAGGGCAACAGTTACGGTGCTGACATGAGATCGAGATGCACGACTTTGGTACAAGCAGATCCGCACCCCCATCACACTCCACTGCTTCAGCGACAGCAGGTAGAAGACAGCCAAGAACGCTGACGGCAGCTTGCTTTGCTCCATCCAACTCCCAATTCGCAATTGCATTGGAGATGCATCTTTCGGTGGGATGGCTGGATCGTCACCCATGGGGTCAGCCTCATTGCTTTCGGCATCTCCAAAGTTCGTGTGGGCAGCAGAGTGCCCAAGAAGCATGCTGCCTGCGTCATTACTCAGCTTCATCTTCACTGCTTTCCGCACAGGTGCAGCAAGCACAGTACCTGGAGAAGCAAGCGTTATCTCATATGGGTCTCCAGCAAGTGTCGTCTTGAGGCTTGTCAGGCACAGACAAACACCCGAACATCTCAGACTCTGCAGAGAGTCCCACCATTCGATCCCAGCACATCCCCGATGGTGAAATTGTCATCACTACAGCACAGCGATGCGCCGTTGGCAACCAGTGTTGCCTGCTCACAGTTCATGTGTTCACAAGCCAGCTGTCGCAAAGTCGATACCTGCATACGTCAGGAACCAGCTCGCCTTGTTACAGCAGAGTTTGTTGCAATGAGCCTGCTGGCACTGCCGGTGTGTCACGTGGATGTACAAGGGCAAAGACATCAATACCAAAGTTTCGAAAAGCCGTATCCGCAGGCAATTGGCATTGAGAGCCAGTGTCTCCGCCATCCTTTTTGCCGTAGAAGGCCTGCGTCCTATAGCATGCACAGGACAGCATGCATCACACCTTGTCCTGGGCAGTCAGGGTCACCGGGATCAGCTTTCCGCCGATGCAATGGAGCCAAACGTTCCTATCTGGATCCATTCTGATCCTTGACCAGCCTGGGTAGGATGCACCGAAGGAGTTGTGCCACGGCAGGGCCTGAGCGTGACGCCAAGTGCGTACAAGAGTATTCGGCAGCCGCGCCAGAGCTTGTAGTCAGCGTGTAAGGTGTATCATGCAAATAGTCTAATTCGTATGTAGAGATTGTCACAGCATGTGCACGCGGCACGGAACACACGGTCATGCATGACGCAGCCCCTTGACCACAGTTGTGGGAACAGTTTGTCCTGCTGCTGTTGCTGCTGCTGCTGCTGCTACAAGCGGGGTCTGCTTCAGATGGCTCGGCCTCTGGCCCGCGAGTAGTCTATCTTCTTGGGACCGCGAACTCCTCGTCCGAGTCCAATCACGGTCTTGCTTGCTATACCGATTTCTCTCTAGAGCACGCCCAACAGGTGACCTGTATCCCTCGATGCCGCCCAAGATGCACTCAGATGGCGGCCACGTTCGTATCGCGCGTGTGAACAGTGATGCATCAGATGACTCCTTCAGAAGCTTTCATGAGGATGCTCACAGTGCCAACTCGAGGGATGAATACGAGGATTGTTGTAGCCCAAGTACACCACAAGCTCCAACATGTTACGAAAACTTGCTTTGTACTTGTCCTCAGATTTACATCATCAATAGTTGCGCACCTGAGCCCTGTGCCTGCAGACGATATGCCAATTTGCAGCATGCACACCGGCGTAGCTTCACCAGATCGACATGACAAGGCTACAGCTGTTGAGCATGCTTCTGAAGAACAGTCCGATCCCTGTGTTGATCCAGAAGTATGCCGTCCATGTTCTTTCTTTGTGCGAACTGTGCATGGTAAAGTAAAGTAAAAAAGGACTCAGCCATTTTTTCAAGAGGATGTTGACAGTGGTTATTGATGGTGATAATTTGACAGAGTGTGCACAGCGTGACATCACAGCTCAACTGTGGTGCAGGTACTTCTTGCACAAGCTGAGGCTTCCAAAACTGCTGGTAATGAGCTTTTCAAGAAAGGCGAGTTCACGGCTGCCTTACAGCAGTACAACGATGCACTGGAAGCTGCACCCACACATGCACAGCAGCGTGCTGTTTATCAAGCAAACAGTGCTGCCTGTCATCTGGCGCTAGAGAATTGGAAAGAATGTGTTCATTGTTGCACCGATGCTCTGGCCATTGATGCTACTTATGTCAAGGCATTGAGAAGAAGAATGACTGCATACGAAAAACTGGACGAGCTCGATCGCGCTCTAGCTGATGCCACACAGGTACACACAATATGTCTTTGCACTGTTTACGCTACATCTTTTCTGCTGATGAAGCACCTGCTGGTCTTTAAATGTGCATCATGCCCCTCGCAGATCATAGAACTGGAGCCAGGAGATGCCAAAACCAGGTACATGGCTGCTAAATGGGAGCCTGTGGTTAAGGATCGCCAAGACAAAATGAAAGAAGAAGTTGTGGGTAAGCTCAAGGATCTTGGTAACTCAGTTTTGGGGCGGTTTGGAATGTCACTGGACAATTTCAAAATGGATAAAGACCCTCAGTCAGGTGGATACAGCATAAGATTCGAGCAATGATTTTCGATCCCCTTCAGTGGCTGGCTTGACCTTTCTCTGAGGTTGCTTTCAGATATCTTATGTGGTCATGTGTAAACGACTTATCTTATGTCACTGATCATTCAGCAATGCGCTTTCTGCATTGTGCCCATGTGGTCAACTGATATCAAAGCTTGCAGCTATGTCTGCATATTCGCGTTGTGGTCACCAAACATACAACTGAACCTGTTGTGACACCGGGCTCGTTCCCTATTGCATCGCGGCAGTACGAGGGCTGCTTATCACTGTCAATGCACCTACCTATATCACTGTGGTGCAGAATCTGAGTCCGTGTTTGTCTCTGATTTGTCATCGGTGAGGATGGTCGACAGTTTGTCGGATCACCATGCTTGGGTTGCTTTGAGAGTCCTGCTGTCTGCCCATGGTTTCTGCTGGAACACAGCCCACACATCGAAAACTCCAATGTAACAACTCTTAGAACATGATGCACCACACACTGGTAATGTGCAGAGCAACACCGAGTAGCCTTGCAACATAATGTGAACAAGGCAACATCAGATCCACCAGTGCAAGTCAGCGACGCCAAGTGAAGCCATGGTTCGTATACAGAGGAGTTGTCCAAAACCAGTGACCAGCATGGGTCCTATGTTGAATACATTTTGCTGGCTTGTTCGCGTGGTTGAATCAGGGAAGGTTGGTCATCACCCGAATTGATTGTTCAGACATGATGCTGCCTCAACACAACCACATATTACATGGCCGACCAGACAAGCTTCTCTGGAATTTTAAGAGTATCAAGCGCAACAACACAATTCCAAAAGAAGTGTTCGACGCGAAAGCTAAGGGGTATTCTTGGCCGCTACCCTGCACGTCTGTATGTGGTTGTGAATTTCAGGTAGCGTCCCCAGCACAAGGCCACACCGATGGCATGCCAGAGGCGATTTCATCAGGGATTCTATTGCCTGGAAGTCAATCGGTATTTCTCCAATGCTTTCAAGCTCATGGATTATGGTATCCACCTGCCTAAAGAAAGCAGTGGTAAAAGAGCGCCAGTGCTGCGGTCGGCGCAGTGCTACGCCTTCAAAGTCGGTGCTGACGCAGTGCATGTGCAGCTGCTTCATCGATGGCTTCCAGTGAAAGCCCATCTGAAAATCCACCTGGACCCAGAGATATCCCGTTTGATACAGCTATCCTGAAGTTGGTCATTCATTCAACGTATGCATGGGTAGCGATTCACTGTTGTGTAGCATGGTCATGACCGTCTCTGCTGCGGGAGGCTCCTACCTGGTCACATGTGCAGGCACGGACATATTGCTCTGCTTGCGCTTTCATGTACCGAAGTAGAGGGACATGCTGACTTCTGAGGCAGGATATATCTATTAGCTGCGGATCTCTGGCTATGACGAGCAGATGCATCTTAGCTTTGGGATACCGATCTCGGATGATCAGCAGTCGATCGCAATGGTGCACCTGCAAATAACAATTACATCAATCGCGCTGTACTCCGTCAACATCAGATCCAGTATATTTCAGCCACGAACCCTGAAACGCACATAGAGTGATGGACTACATATACGGAAACTTTCAGGGTCGGCAATCGCTGAGGTGAAAGTGGTGCACCATGCACCCATCTTGTTCCATTTGAACTTACTCTGAGGAGATTGAATGACTGTGCAGCAGAACCAAATCAGGGGAGTAAAGATCTATCTATGTGTAAACCACAGTGATGCATGACAACATGATAGCCCAAATTCAATTACAGGGCGGGTCCAAGAACCTGGGGCTGCTTGTGAAGTGATTTGTGACTTGGCAGGACTCTGCACTTGCCTTGCCGCAGAGGCCATCATGACACTGAATGCATTGCCCCTGCCATCTACATCTTGCTTCCTTTGACCGGCGGCACCTGACATTTGCCCTGGATACATGAGTGTCAGTGAATCAGCGAAGGCGTTCTTTGTTTGCAGCATGATGACTGAGTTGCATGCAGGATGATCATTTGGCGCACTTTCACCCCAAGTCTCATCACCAGAGTCACGCGTATTGGTGATTGCGCAGTCCATCTTGATGCTCGCACTTACATGTTCAGGCGGTGAAGGCAGAGACCCTTGCAGCAAGCTTGGTGGCACAGGCTGTTGAATCCTTGCTACGTCAGTCAGTTTGTGTTTGGGTATCGCCACAGTGGCTGTGCTGTTCAAACTTGGTGGCAGTACTCGAGTTCGTTTTACGCAGGGCCTAGTCTTTTTCTTCAACACTGGCTGAAGTGTTGCACAGGAACTTTCGACTTGTCTCTGATCTGCAGAAGAGGGCTCCTTGTCGGCATCTGCAGAAATGTGACACATGTTTCCCACTAATGGCTTGGCCACGCGGCAACGGCGCCCCGTCGGCAAACAAGAATTGCAAACCCACCCTGCTTCTGTGTATTTGCAACAGTATCATCTAGCCCTTGCGGACTTTGATCTGCTGGAGTCTCCGGCACAGTGCGTGGGTTGACAGACCCTGCAGAACTTCGTCCATTGAAGGAAAACATGTGCACATCGTCAACCAAGAACACCGCCACCAGGGTTTCTAGAGCTCAGAAATTTGCAAGCCATATACAAAGTTTCATCATCCGGTAAGCTGTCACACTATGGGGCCATATCACGATAACATCCATGATAACACCATCAGACACGTTCCTGGATGCAGTCTTTATCATCAAACATTCGGGCACATGCACCTGGCGTACATGACCACGTCGAAGCCGAGCTGATGCAAGAATCAAGGGTACACATGCTGCCATGGTATCGTTTGCGCATGACGCACACATTACTAGATTAGGCGATGATTCAGACTAGTCGGGTACAGGAGAACTTGCCATCCGCTCTGATGACAAATATGGAAGCTTCCAATCTCGGATGTAACTGCAGCAGCACGTCTGATGCTTTGCATGTGCCCGGAGTGAAGTCTTGCCAAGCTCTGAGCACTGCGCTCGCGTCACTGTCACTGGTAACTTGTATGACATGTTGAAACCCCTCCGACAATGCAGGGCCACCATCCTCTGCATGCAGAGTTTTTATTGGTGACGTGCAGTGACAATTTATACCTGTCAAATGACAAAGCTTAATCACACCACCCTCCATGTCAAGTGTTCTGTTCAGAACATACTGACAATGCGTTGCTGGGTCTGACTTGCCAGTCCCCTTGCCATATCCCCGACAACACCTCCTTCGTGCTGCATGCGCTTGCCTGCTCGCTCACATACAAGCTCAATTGGTAAATTCAGCCATAGTGCAAAACAAGGGACATCGCGTTTGTTGGCAATCCGAATCCAAGGAGCTCGTTGGGCAGCATCAAAGTTGCATCTGTCGATGATGCAGCATCTCTTCTGCATGTGCATTGGCTCGCCTCACTGAGGGCGGCGGTCGACGTAGCTTTGATTTCTCGGCAAAGGGAGAGTAAGCGTACACAAATCAATCCTTCCCTCAGAGCAACTTCGCATCCCTTGCGGCTTTTCGATACATCTTGATTTACTCTCGACCATTTTGCAGCACCGAGGCGTACAAGAGAGTCTGCAAACGTGCTTTTCCCGCTTCCGACAGGGCCCACAAGTACAAGTACAGCGTTGATCATTCTGGCCGGCTTCGTTTGGCATGAAACAGCAACTTAGACAGTCATAGGAAACGAAACTTCAATAACTCTCCCAGGTTTCGACAAATGCTGTACCGTTGCGGCGCCGTACAGGGCTCAAAAGATCGTCGATAACGCAAACAACGACGACACAGGCCGCGAATCTCCTGGCTGTGGTTCTTCGTGATCCAGTTGCACTGCAACTTGAGAATCAAGAAGGGATGGTCTATGGTAACGACGACTCGGTGCTCCATAGCTCGTTGTGCACATGTCAGGTGCAATGTCACCTGGTCGGACGCGTATCGGAAACACACTCTTCACGACACATGGCCCCAATGGCACGCCTCCGCGGAGGTCCGCTCGATGTCGCGGTTCTGAGTACATATTCATTAACATACTATTTCATCTTGATCATCTGCTCCCTGTCCAGGTCGTTGCCGCGCAGGAACATCCGAGCGTCCATGGGAAGTGGCACTGATCTTCCTCCCGTTGAGCACGGGCGGCACGTGCCTTCCAACGTACTTGTGAAGTTCATAGTGCCGTACGAAACCAAATGGGGGGAAATCTTACTGCTGACCGGGTCACGGGGTCTCCTAGGAGGCGGTACCATCGACAAGGGGTTAAAAATGGCTTGCGCTTCCGGGCCAAATGGTCTGCTGTGGGAGACGAGCCTCACCGTGCCAGATCATTACAAATGTGAGTATCAATATGTCGTGTACAACGAGCATAGCCATAAAGTGGTCAGACGAGAATCTTCATCCCACCATCTCAAGGTTTCAGCTTCGTTAGCTGGCTCGTGTCTACTGATCACGGATCACTTTAAGGTAATCTGAATATCTACATGCAGCCACTTGTGCTGTGTCAGTGTTTTTCTTCTGACCGTCGGTCACTCACGCTTGTGAATGCAGACTCCCAGCACACTGGACACTATCTACAAGTCATCAGCTTTTAAAGACGTCATCTTCGCCGGTCACATCGAGTCTGCCAAGGAATCGCATGGCCCTGAAGCAGCTGCTTCAGGATTCGTGACTGTCAGATTCAGTGTCTCGTGAGCATTTTCCCCTGTGCCTCTGCTCGTGTGGGGCATGGTCGAGGAAAAGATGCACCCTTGAACGATGTTGCCCTTCACATATATTGACCAAAACATTCCGTTTCTTTCGTGCAGCTGCATGGCAAGACAGATGTTGCACTGGAATGTTCCACATGCAACTTCCTTCATCCAGCAACCTCAATGCAGACAAGATGCAGGGACCACACGCTGCTTTCTGGTAAGGCAATATATGTCGAGGGAAGCATACCAGAATTGGGCTCATGGCGAGAACGCAAAGGCTTCCGTCTGCGGCATCTAGGTGCCGCAGCTTGGGGTGGTGACATCCAGATTTCGAGCACTGCGTTCCCGTTCACGTACAAGTATGCTGCAGACTTCTAGCGTCCGTTTGCCCGTGCCCCCTGTTCACCCAAACACAAGTTCTAGCCCGGAACTGCCCTGCCTTCGAATTTCCCATGAGCTGTCATCGGTGTAGGTACTTCATCACAGATGATCAGCTAGAGCTTGTTCCCGAGTGCCTGGTGGAAGCGGAGGCGGGCGAAGAGCGCTGTGCAGTGCTCTCAGCACCAGGTTATACGGAGGGCCAGTCGGCGAATTTGCCAGGTGCACCATCTGCACTCGTGCGCCCCATGGTGCCTGCAGTCTGCAAGCGTGCTGCAAGAGGACTTACAAACCTGATACCAATACCTGGACGGCAAGCATGTTCTGGACTGGTGATGACATGCACTTTGCTTGCAGATCCGGTCCCATCGGTGGTATATCTGAACGATGGCCATTTTTGTCACTTGCGGCCTTGGAGGGGCTCAGGCCTCGCAATTCCAGTTTTCAGCATGCGCACCAAAGACAGCGTTGGGTGTGGAGAATTCTTGGATATAAAAACGATGGTGAAATTTGTGGCTGCCTGTGGCATGCATGTTCTCCAGGTGTGCTACTTGCATGCTCACAGCATCTGCAACCAATCTGCTTATCCTGTAGCGAAGCATTCATAGCAGCAATATTTTTGCGAAGTAGAATTGCACTGCACTGACATGGTGCTGCTTACCATCCCCCGCACGTCTATGCCCACCTTGTGTTGGGACTGCCAGCTCTCGATGATGGGATGGTTGTGCATGCTACCGCGTCCTTGTGATTCATTTAGTCTTGAGGCACTTGTCATGCTGAACAACACACTGTAAGGTCTGCAGCTGATAGCCGCTTCTGGGTTTTTACATTGTAGTCATGCAGGTGCTTCCCATTAACGATACGCAGGTGTTTCACATGTGGTGGGACAGCTATCCGTACAGTGCAATATCTGTCTTTGCTCTGCACCCAATTTACCTGTCTTTGCCGGCGCTTGTGAAAGGGCGGGGGCCACATGGCTTCATGGAGGCCGTGGAGGCGGCCCGGCGAAAGCACGAGCAGATAGACATGGAATACGAGGGGACGCTCAGAGACAAGCTGCGCCTTGCTCGGACTGTCTTCGACAGCCCGCAGGGGCAAATGTGCGCTCTTCAGCACCACTTGGAATGCTGTAATGTTGTTGATGCTGCAATTTTCCACATGAAGCATAGAATTGTCCTTGACATGCCTTATCCAGATTGTTATGGCCCCACAGCAAAGTCAGCGGTACAGGCTGGTGCAGGGATCTGGCCAGTCCTGAGTTTCAGCACTGGATGGAGCTCAATGCAATGTGGCTCAAGCCGTATGCTGCCTTTTGCTTCTTGCGGGATCTGTTTGGATCTGCAGACCATCGACAGTGGGGCCTCATGCACTGTGACGCACAGCGGCACACGGAGCGCCTCACCGCTCCTGAGCAACCGTTTCATTGTGATATGTGCTACACATACTGGCTGCAGTGGCATCTTCACAAGCAGCTGCTGGAGGCGGCAGACTTCGCACGGTCGCAGCGTGTAGTGCTAAAAGGCGATCTCCCCATTGGAGTTGCTAAGAGCAGTGCAGACACGTGGCACAGCCCACAGCTCTTCTGCATGGACGTCAGCGTCGGCTCACCCCCCGATGCCTTTGACGCGAAGGGCCAGAATTGGGGCTTTCCAGGTGAGTGCTGCACCTGTCGATCTATCAGCAGTGCCGCTTGCATCTTTCATTGCACATACGCATTATGTGATCTACTGATGGGAGAATGCTGCACCGTGCTGTGAAGCTGTCTGCATGGCACACAGCTAATGTCCTCCTAGGGGAGAGTTGGTGGAGATCCCCCATTTGGTCTCCACAGTCCGATTCACCGTGAGAGGTGATATGTTGGCGCGCAGGGTACAACTGGGACGAGATGTCCAAGGATGGGTATCTGTGGTGGAGGCAGCGTCTGACGCATATGGCGCAGTACTTCACAGCATATCGCGTTGACCACATTCTTGGCTTCTTCCGCATTTTTCAAATTCCAGAGAAACACGTTGCGGGTGTCTTGGGGCATTTCAAGCCCAGCCGACCGCTTTTCCAGAGCGGTCTGCAGAATATGGGCCTCTGGGATGTTGACCGTCTGAGTGAGCCATATGTATCTGTGGACCAGCTGCAGCAGGATCTAGGTGAGGACGCTGATGAGGTAATCGGGAAATACTTTGATAAAGCTGGGACGGATATGTTGCGGTTCAAGCATGAGTTCCGTTCAGAGCGTACCATAGAAGCAATCCCGACACCGCCAGGCAGCCCAGATTGGCTACAGCAGGTGTGCCCAGGCTCGTTGTTTAGGACAAGCGCATCTGGAGCACAGCAGACGATGTGCCTTCAGCACTTGTACTCTGTCCCATGTCAAGTTATTTCGACCTGTTGACGATGTTGCAGCTTGGTAAGCAGAGAAAATGCCTCTTGTGCTGCACCCTTCTCTACTGACAGTCTGAAACTACCTGAGTCATGTCTGCTCTCTGGATGATGCAGAAAATCCAGAAGATCCGCAGCGTACTGATGAAGTTCCTGGGAGATGTCATTCTCGTCCGGGACGAGAATGATGCAAAGCGGTTCTACCCGCGCTTCAACCTGATGGAGACCACGTCCTTTGCGGCGTATGATCCTACAAAGCACGACCTTCTGAAGCAACTACATGATGGGTACTACTACAAGAATCACATGGAAATGTGGGCGGACTGTGCTCGGCGCACCATACCAGCACTCATGCAGTCCACTGACATGCTCATGTGCGGCGAGGATCTGGGATTTGTGCCCGCGTGTGTGCCGCCAGTCATGCATGAGCTCGGGGTGATTGGCCTACGAATTCAGCGGATGCCTGGCCCCGAGGCTGTACACGGTGTGAATCTGCTCCAAATTCCCCCCGCTTGTATTTGTTGCCAGATTCATGTTGAGCTGCCACAGCTGCTGGTGGCAGTGTGCATGGCCGCAGACTACATGCAGAGGGGTTGCCTGAGAGGGTGCCACGGCGTGATTGTGAAGCGCTTTCTCGCATGGGCTGGCGTGCTGAGATCGTCAAGTGCCTGTACTTCGCCGTCTTTGAATACTTCTTGGCTTGCACTTCGTCTGCCTGACCAAGAAATGCTGGTGATTTATGCGATCCATCAGCTGATTGTACCAAAAGCGTGTGTGATATGGACGAGGTGCATCGTGCAGGGCAAGAATTTGGCTGCCCGGCAAACTACAGCTATTGGACCGTTGCGGCCCCATCATGCCATGATACCACGACCATGAGGGCTTGGTATGAAGAAGACGAGGCACGCCGTGAGCGCTTTTACTACCATTGCCTTCATGGTGTGACCCGATCGCCCGGAATATGTCAGTGATTCGACAACATGTTACACATGATCCAGATCAGGCATGGAACAAATTGTATTTCACAGGCTTGCTGCGGACACATACAGGACATATGCTGCCTTTCCTCTTGTGCAATACATGTGGAGCATGTCTACAGCTAATGGGAGAGGGACATTGCCGACAAAGTCGTGCTAATGTGCTCAGCATCCATTGCACTGATGTTCCAGTCTTGAATTGCGATCGCAGCATTGTCCCTGTGCAGGCACATCTGAAGCACCTCCGCTGTGCAACCCAGAGATTGCCAGAGCGATTGTGCAGCAGCACCTGGCAGCTCCATCAATTTTCTGCATTATCCCTCTTCAGGTGCGTGCAACTGAGAGATAGATACATTTGTCATGCACATATCTCAGCTGGTCAACTATTGATTGATCACACAAAGCGCATTGAACGACCAGACTTGAAATATTTGTCTTCTATCCAGTCTGTCTGCGGCTGTAGATTCACAATGAATCGCGATTGCTGGGTGGGTCAATTGCAGTCTGTGCAGGACTGGTTGGCACTCTCTGCGACGTACTACACTAGGCCTGCTGCGGAGGAGACAATCAATGAGCCTTCAGTGAAAAGGCACTACTGGAGATGGCGTATGGAACCCTACATTGAGAATTTGATAGAAGACAAAGAGCTGCTGATATCAATTCAGAATCTCAACCTGACGACCGGTCGAGCCATGATTCATGACATTCATGAGTTGGGGCAGTGACGTCATTTGAGAACTACTGCAAAGCATTTTCCAGTGCATATGCAGTGCATATGTAGTTGCATCATGAATGCAGCTGCGGGGCTTGCACAAGCCATAAAATCGAAGATGGTTCTGGATGATGAGGTCCACAACTACACATCGGTTCTTGCGGTCATGTTGTAAACTTCATTTCAATGTCATAGCAAGAGTTCACAATCAAGCTTCACCCTGCAGCACATGCGTCCTGATTGTCGCACAAATTGTGCAATGCAGGTGCTATAGATCGTCCGCAACAACACTGCGGTCTGCATCCTGCTTCCACCGATACGCCATGCCACCGATTAGAAGTGCTCTGCGGGCCACTCCGCACCGTGTAATTGACTTAGTCTCCTGCATCAAGCACGCAATTTTGGCGCATATGCAAACGCTCATGCATGCCGGTGGGCTGTTGAAGCCCAGATGCATGCATGGTGATGGGCAGCCACTGGGCCAGATGTGCCCCCAGACATGGCACTCATGTAGCGCTCTTCCTCGTCCAGCGACCAAACACATTGTTTTACCCCCTTCACCACTTTCTTCATGGGGAGGTTTCAGACACGGCACGGCTGCTTTGGCGACTGCACTGTTGAAGTTGGCCTTTCAGCTGCCACGTATGTCCTGCTCCGTCTCGCACACGGAAAATGTCACTGCTACAGAACCCTAACAGTGGTACCTTCTGCACCCTGTATGTATGTAGTTACAAAGGACAGAGGCCGGGTAGCGAGCCGTTGCCAGGAATACACACGCAAATCCACTCACGCAGTCATGGCACTAGGCCGGGCACGAGCACGTACCACAGCTCGGCCGGTGATGCCAGCCAAAGATTGAAGCCCCGCACGGAGCACAAGAGCATTCCCCTTGCACAACGCCACACTCAACCGGCGCAGAGCATTCGTCACAAACAAAGCACGGTTCACCTTACCACACCGAGACGCAACCTCCGCCAGCCGATTCAAGTGATTCATGGCAGGCCGCCCCAAGCGACCATGCGTCTCATGCGATAACGGCACGAAACTATCCGCATCAGGGTCGTACAAACGATAAGCAGTGCGTTTCTGCACGTCCCGCGTCTCCGCAGCACCCTCGTCCTCGCGGGCCGCACGGCCGCAATAGGAACCAGCACAGGGGTTCACAACCGACACATCTCCTATGCACAAAGGGTCACCCGGCGGCATAAACATGATGTCCCCCAGTTTCTCCTGGGCCACTGCCTTGAACACCTGAGCCAGCGCCGTTGCCTGCGCGGCAGCGGCCTGCTCCCCAGGCCCCGCCGGATCCTGGCCACCCGGCGCCGCCGCCGCCAGGGCCGCAGCCTGCGACGTGTCTGGCGCGTGGCGCCCCATTTTGGCGTTGTGTTCGGCATCGGCGTCGGCGGCCGGAGCAGTCGCAGGTGCCGGCGCCGCGCCCGCACGCGCTACCGGCGGCAGCGGCGGGGCTGCAGGTATCGGCTGCAGGTATTGCCCGCCTCCAAGGTCGCCCCACGCGAAGGGCCCGCGACCTGGGAGGCGGGCTGGGGCAGAGCAGGGGGGGGCGGGCCCAACGGGCCAGCATGGATCTGCCTCGGAGCGGCTGCAAGCCGCGCGCGGACGAACGGCACTGTGCGCGGGATGCGCGTGGATGCCACACACGCGTGGGACCCGATCTCGCGCCAATGTTTTTCAATGATATTGTGGCGCGAAGTCCAGGTCCCCGCATTGTGTGTGCAGTTCATCGCATGGTCGAGATCATGCGGCTGTATGAGAGTGCCACATTCGCAGCGCGAGCCGACCGCATTGGGAGGGGCTGGGGACATGCCCAGGAGACACCTGATGCACAGCATGAACTCAATGTCAGTCATGCGCAGCGCCTGGGAGAGCGGCAGGGTGCTCAACCAAAGGGTGGCTGCACGGCAAGCACAGCTGCGAAGCCGTGCCAAGTTGCATGCACCCTCGAGCGTGGCGACGTCATGGCTGGCAAGCAGAGCTGCCCGGCGGCGCAGGGCAACCAACTTTGTGATACGCTGCTGCATACCAGGTAACACCTTGGCGATGGTGTCGCCGCTCGCCGGCCCGGGCAGCTCCGGATGGAGCTGCTGAGCGACGTTGAGGGCCTGCCAGGTTTCCTGCAATTGTTGCCCGTGCGGCCCCCGGTACGGCTGCATGCACTCGGGGCCTCCTGCGAACGCCTTTCGGCTCACCGCCGCTGCAGCGAGGTACGCTCCGTCCGCGACCTCCTGCGGCGTGGACGTGACGCCCAGGCCTCCGAGGCGCGCTGGAAGGACGGCTTGTGCGGCCGCACGAGTGTCGTCCCGCGGGACGCGCATGATTTCATTCACCGCAGCCAGGACGGACGCCTCCGTCCGGCGCATGTGATCGGAAATGTGCGCCCACGGCACCGCCCTGGCGTAGTGCAGCATACGGCGTTGGCAGGACATCGTGAGCAGCAAGAACTGGTGTTGCGCTTTCAGGGGCAAGCGCATCATCTTCTCGATGGTGGCGCACACCTTGTCGGCCGTCGCTTCCGCGTGCGCCGACTCGAACGCCGGGGTGCCGATGGGCGTGCCGGTGATGACGGTGCCCTCCGTGGCATGCGTTATGCCGAGCGCGGCCGCGACGGATCCCGCATGCTGGGGGTCGCGCGAGTAGGCCGTGCACTTGTGCAGCTGGGGCTCCAGCCCGAGGGGCTCTGCTGCCGAGACCAGCGCACGGAATGCGGCGGCGGCGTCCACGCGCTGCCCGGCGATGGTGCAGTCGTCATGATACGCCATGAGGGCGGCCGTGACCTCCCTCTCGGGTGGCTGGTGCTGGGCCTGCACTGCCTGGAGGGGGCCCTGGAGGGCCAGGGCGAAGAGCAGCGGGCTGATGGGGTCGCCTTGACGCACGCCGCGCTGCGACGTGATCGCAGCGGTGCCGGGCGGTGCGCCGTCGATGTAGAGATTTGCGGGGAACCTGTAAAGCATGGTGGCGAAGGGCAGCAGCGCATGCTTGTGAGACGCAACGGCCTCCAAGATGGCTGCACGGGACATCATGTTGAATGCATTCTTCCAGTCCAGCTGCACAAGCACGACATCGTCCCACGCTTGCAGCACGGCGCGCGCAGCATGGCCCAGGTTCTGCGCGCCCCCTGGCACCCCGACCCCCACCTGCAGCGGCGCGAGGGAGGCACCTAGGCCACTGCACAGGGTCATGGCGCACAGGCTTACCAGGCGCTGCCACGTCTCTGCAATGGCGATAGGGCGGACGCCTCCCTGTGGCTTCTCCTGCGGGAGGAGGCGGCAGTCCAGCAAGCGCGGGAGGTGTGGCAGCCGGCCGGCGAGGGCCGCGTTCACGAAGCGGTGAATCTCCGTGAATGCGGCCGTGGAGGCCGTGCCGGCAGCCCGGATGTGCTCATACGTCCACCCCGACAGGCCTGGGCCGCTGCCCTTCGGCAGCTTGTCGAGCAGTGCGCGGAGCGTCGCCTCGTCGATTTGCAGCGGGGGCGCGGGCTCGGCGGGCTGGGTGTCGGGGGGGAGCGCTTCTGCGGGATGCAGGTGCCGCAGCGCCTCATGCACTTCCGGGGTGTACCTGGCGATGGGCGGCGCCTCCACTTTCTCCGCGCCTTTGCGGACATTACCGTCGCTCAGTGACCTGTGGACGGAGCCCGCCAGGCGGCGATCCTGGTTCTGATTCATTCTGCGCTTCTGGCTCGGAGTGGGCTCCGCCAGCCTGGGCTCCTCGCCGTCCATGAACAGCGTGATGCATGTACGAGCGCGGCGCGCCGTGCCGTCCCCTCCCTTCAGCGACAGAACCTTACCAGGGAAGTCGAGGAAGCGGCCCAGGGCCACTCGTGCTCCGTCGATGTTTGACGCGTCGCTGGCATCGTTGAAATCTCTGAGGAGCTCGGCCGTTGCGTCGCCGAACTCCGGATGGACGGTGTCCGGGACCTTCGGGGAGGGCCTGGGCTGGGCGGTGTAGTGGGCGGCGGCGGAGGCTTCGGTGAAGTGACGGGGTGGCTGATGGGGGTGCGGCTGGGCAGGCTGGGCAGGCTGCGGCTGGGCGGGCTGCGGCTGGGCGGGCTGGGCTGGGGCGGGCTGGGCAGGGATGGGCTGGGCTGGGGCGGGCTGTCGGGCCGGATGTGTGGCGGGCAGCACGCAGTGACCTGACCTCAAGCTCCTGTTCTGACCTCCCACACATTTATGCGCCTTAGGGGTCTTGGTAGAGCCGAAACCTGGCAGGCCCTCAACGTCGCTCAGCAGCTCCATCCGGAGCTGCCCGGGCCGGCGAGCGGCGACACCATCGCCAAGGTGTTACCTGGTATGCAGCAGCGTATCACAAAGTTGGTTGCCCTGCGCCGCCGGGCAGCTCTGCTTGCCAGCCATGACGTCGCCACGCTCAAGGGTGCATGCAACTTGGCACGGCTTCGCAGCTGTGCTTGCCGTGCAGCCACCCTTTGGTTGAGCACCCTGCCGCTCTCCCAGGCGCTGCGCATGACTGACATTGAGTTCATGCTGAGCATCAGGTATCTCCTGGGCATGTCCCCAGCCCCTCCCAATGCGGTCGGCTCGCGCTGCGAATGTGGCACTTTCATACAGCCGCATGATCTCGACCATGCGATGAATTGCACACACAATGCGGGGACCTGGACTTCGCGCCACAATATCATTGAGAAACAATGGCGCGAGATCGGGTCCCACGCGTGTCTGGCATCCACACGCATCCCGCGCACAGCGCCGTTCGTCCGCGCGCGGCTCGCGGCCGCTCCGAGGCAGATCCATGCTGGCCCGTTGGGCCCGCCCCCCCCTGCTCCGCCACAGCCCGCCTCCCATGGCCAGGTCGCGGGCCCTTCGCGCGGGGCGACCTTGCCCGCGGAGCCGATGCCTGCAGCCCCGCCGCTGCCGCCGGTCGCGCGTGCGGACGCGGCCCCGGCACCTGCAACTGCTCCGGCCGCCGACACCGATGCCGGACACAGCGCCCAGACGGGGCGCCACGCGCCAGACGCAGCGCAGGCTGCGGCCCTGGCGGCGGCAGCGGCGCCGGGTGGCCAGGATTCGGCGGGGCCTGGGGAGTAGGCCGCTGCCGCGCAGGCAACGGCGCTGGCGCAGGTGTTCAGGGCAGTGGCCCAGGAAAACTGGGGGACATCATGTTTATGCCGGCGGGTGACCCTTTGTGCATAGGAGATGTGTCGGTTGTGAACCCCTGTGCTGGTTCCTATTGCGGCCGTGTGGCCCGAGAGGACGGGGGTGCTGCGGAGACACGGGACGTGCAGAAACGCAATGATTATCGTTTGTACGACCCTGATGCGTACAGTTTTGTGCCGTTATCGCATGAGACGCATGGTCGCTTGGGACAGCCTGCCATGAATCACTTGAATCGGCTGGCGGAGGTTGCGTCTTGGTGTCGTACGGTGAATCGTGCTTTGTTTGTGACGAATGCTCTGCGCCGGTTGAGTGTGGCGTTGTGCAAGGGGAATGCTCTTGTGCTCCCTGCGGGGCTTCAATCTTTGGCTGGCATCACCGGCCGAGCTGTGGTACGTGCTCGTGCCCAGCCTAGTGCCATGACTGCGTGAGCGGATTTGCGTGTGTATTCCTGGCAACGGCTCGCTACCCGGCCTCTGTCCTTTGTAACTACATACATAGTGCCACGACTGCGTGAGTGGATTTGCGTGTGTATTCCTGGCAACGGCTCGCTGCCCGGCCTCTGTCCTTTGTAACTACATACATAGTTGGCGTTGTACCGCACCCATGCAATGACATCATCCTGGGCGCTTCAAGGAGCGGATAGGAGCACCCTGACGGGCAGGCAGCACACCAACATGCTGACCATCAAGGAACGCACGATCAGCTGTCACAACACTCTGCGCTGTCCTATCAGAAAGCACCAGGTAGACAGCATACCTAACAACACAGGGGAAACACAAGCCCCGTTAGCAGAATAAAAGCCGTCAAAGCCTCTGAGACAAGATGAACAAGCAGCTGATGGGGCATGACGTCTGTTTCACAAGGGCATCGGCCTCGGCACCCCAGGGGGCGAACATTCATGGACATACTCACCGTCCATCAGGGCACACCCAGTTGCAACAGCGTTCTGCGCATGTCTGTACTACTTGGCGTTTCGAGGTTGGAGCGCCCCCGACAATCCGACAGTAAGGCCAGCAAATGCACAGCTTGAGCCGCAAAAGGCTCTGCAGCATCCCCAGAAAGCTGCTAGGGCGCCCAGCAGGAGCCCTTCAACCTACCGAGCATGCAGATCACGCAGTTTGACATAAAAACGCCCCTCAGAGTGCAAGGCAGACGCCAAGTCCAGCCAGGGGGGGAAGAACTCGGCCAGGTGGGGATCGGTGTCAGCACCCCAAGGGGACAGGTCAAAACAGGATTCTGCAGACCATCGAGAATGATATAGCCAGCCCTCCATCGGAAACTTGGCTGTCATTAGGTGCTAGCCTGATACACCGGATGAATTGGCCCGGGATCGCCCAAGCTGCCTGTGGAAGTCTAGATTATGCATGTGAGCCATACACCAGTGCACAGCCAGCCACCTCACAGCCTTTGTAGGGCTTTGGGGGCCCAACAACTGCCGACTCCGTCGCGTTGAATGAGATGAGATATGGGACCGCTATGCGCTGGCTGCACGCCGCATCACCGCAACACGGCACGCCCGCACACGAAAGCCAAAATCATAGATCTCGAGACACACACGCCCGGAACTGGGCCTGCCCTGATTGTGCGTAGGCGCTGAATGTGGGAGGAGGCTGCGGGAGGGGGGTTGGATTCTGGGGGCTGGGGGGGCCCCAGCTTTTTGAGGGGTGGGCCGGCGGCGGCCCGGCTGAATGCTTGGGCCACCACGCGGGCGGTGGGGTCGTTCTGGGTGAGGGCCCGGGGATGCGTGTGTGAGGGACTTGTGGACTGGGGGGGCGGGGCTGCGAGAGTGTGGGTGTCGGGCTGAGCGGGTGAGTGGGTGTGCGTGTGCGTGTTCGGTGGCTGCCATGCTGTGCTAGGGCGCTGTGGTCGGGTTCGACGTGGGTTGACATCTGCTGTCATGCATGCACTGGTGGCGTTGGCGTGCTTGTTCGTTGCCCTGGCGGTGCTACCGGCCTCTCCGGCTTCGTCCTTGCAATACACCCACGGCACCTGGCGGGTCTCTGCACTGCAGAGTCTGCAGCATGCCAATCGGCCACGGCAGGGTCAGGCTGGAACGGCACAACGCGCACAGCAGTGCTACCGATCATCAGCAAGCACAGCAAAGGCTACAGCGGCATCCTCACGCTGGACCGCCAACGCAGCCCACAAAAGACCGTGCACAGCGCATGACTTGTGTTATACGGTGCCGCACACGCCTTGCTTGTACTGGATCACCAGTTGATGACACTGGACAAGGTTGTAGTTCAACGGACAATGGGTCGCCGATATAGCGCACCTTGGTCAACAGCATTACAAGCTATCAGCATGCTGGTTGTAACACTGGTGCGACACAGTGATTCGTGGCAGTCATCTGTCGTGGCCACAGAATTGAGCTCCGGCCGATACTACCTCGCAGCACAGAAAAGCACGCTACCTAGTGACACATGTGCTCCGACAAAATTGTCACTTTGACAACGTAGCAGGTTCATATATGGACCCAGTGTATCTTTACTTCTAGGGTTACATGTTGTGGACGAAAGCCCTTCGAAATTCGCGAGTTGCCACTTTCGTCGTAAACCGCACCGCGATCGGTCGACCGCGATAACCGATGCGGTCACAGTTCGGCTCACAGAGTTCCCCTCACGATCTCGTAAAGGTTGTGCGTGCGGGGGTAGGTGCAAGACGTAATGCCTTGAGGCTTGCGCCAGTTCCTTCACAGACGTCGCGCACCATGGGTGAACCACAATTCCACATTGCTCCTGCCGCAGGCTGGATCAACGATCCTAACGGACCGCTTCATCGCGATGGGGTGACGCACATGTATGAATTCGTGTCCATGTGTCCTCCTGCACTGGTGTATGAGGATGCAGCAGGAGAGATGAAAGGGCCGCCCTCTGCTGATGCAGATTCTATCAACATGTTGAGAATAAAACTCATTGGGACTGGGGTCTGGTCTGGGGTCATGCGATCAGCACGGATGGGGTTCGATGGAAGCATCTTCCTGTGGCACTGAAGCCCACCCCGAGGGCCGCTGACACCTCAGGGTGCTGGAGTGGATGTGTGGTAGCCAACGGTGACGGTGAAGCTCAGGCGCTATACACTGGTGTGTATCGATTGTGTTTCATGTGATTCTAAGAAACATGCATAGGAGGGTGCGAGACCAGGAGACGGCGCACCGCTTGTACATGCAAGAACATGCTCCTCTGAGTACATGGCTGCCATGCGTCAGCAGTGGTGCAAGCAAAATGTGAAAAGTGGGCGGTGCATGGCCTGTCCGTCACAGCCTTTCTTTTCGATAGCTGCGTTTGTGCAGCGGAACTCCCTTGCAGGTGTGAGACTCAAAGGCGCCGCTTATGACGGTCCGACCACAGCGACATACAGTGCTACAGAGCCCATGATTGAGTCTGTGATGCTGTCAGCCTGTACATCTGGCAGTGACATGGTCGAGTGGAACCCAGGCGATATCTGCATAGCTGAGCCACCGACAGCATTCATGAGCTCCGTGGGTGTGCGGCCGCCTGTCTTCTTCACGAATTTCTATGCGTGAGCCAATGATGCTCGACGAACTCATACCCAACTGCACCCAACTGACATACAACAAACGGATAGCAAACAGCTTGACAAAGAGGATTACTACACGCCTAGGGCCTGACGTGTCCGACATGCGCAGCAACCTGTACTCATTGAGTCGGGAAGCCTTTTCATTCATTAGTTTGTGTCCTGTACGCTGACGGCTTCTAAAAGCTGATTATATCATGCACTACCTGCACATACTACGCCTCAAAAGAATGCGTCTCTAAGTACCATTGAGTTTTCAAGCTTGTTATTGTGGCTGTGGTTGGTGGTGTACTGAGACGCGCTGCATACCAGCTGCGTTCCCAAAAGACCCCACTGCGCTTTCAGGGCCCGAGGGTGTTGAAGGGTGGCGAGACCCTTTTATGGTCACAACGCTGCAGTCCGGAACAACCTACAGAATGATTGTCGGCTCAGGCTACAACAGCGGTGGCAAGAAGAACGGATGCGTGCTGCAGTACTCTGCAACAGATATCGCAGGGCCATGGAAATATGATGGTGTTGTTGCAGAGGGAGACTGGCTTCATGGTAGAGTGTGGGAATGCCCTGCACTTGTCCAGGTCAATGTTTCTTCCGCTGGGCAAAATTTCGGCTGGACAGCCCTCTATCAAACTATACAACTATAGATGCTCCAGAGCCGTGCATTCAGCTGGCTATGTCATTCATGCTGTCGGTCGTTTGTCTTGTCGGACTTTGCAATGAGAGCCTTGGCTGGTCGGCAGAAGTCCCTTCCGCAAATTCCATGTCGCACTTGTAACAAATTTGAGTTAAGCTTCGAGCCATAGTCTCGTCAGGCTGTCTGTCCTTCTCAAGGGATGCTCACAGGCACCACTGAACAATGTGCAGGTTCCACCCCTGGACAAGCCAGCCCTGTTTGAGTCCGCCCCGCGAAGGGATGAAAACAACCCGAGGGACTGCGTCATAACATTCCGTGGCCCCAAAGAAGACGGCCGCGCCCAAGGCTTACATGCACTGCTGGTTGGCGCATATGAGTCTGTGCAGCAGCAGCCGAAATGGAAGTTTGACCCAGTGATGTGCTACCTTGGTGCATACAACGGCCAGAAATTCACCCCCGAGGCCAATGTCAGAGAAGGAGAAAGGTGAGCACCCTCTGTTCTATCATGCAGTATCGGGAATTCTGGCTGCGGTAATTCTCACGTCACACGTTGGCATCGTTGACTCCGCATGTGCAATTGCACTCCGGGAGCCAAAAGTCCAGGAGCGAAGTAGTTGAGTCATACGGCATGGCAGTGGTACAATTACGCTCGATAACTATGCGATTGTATTGTATAGCTGCACTCACCATTGCTATGTACCACGCATGGGGGGTTCATGTTGTCGATGCTGGTGATCTGGACATGAATACCGTGTCAAGCGTACACGCTCCAGAAAATGGCTGCTGTACATGATGCTATTGTGACGCTCAGCAGCGCTGTCTACATGCCAAGGATTCAATATTGAGCCATCAGACTTGGTATGCATGGCGGTTGTGCACATATGAGCGGTCAGCCGGAGTGCCATGTTGAAGGGTCGTGAACTACAATCGCACATGTATGTACTGTGCAGCTAGCTGCTGTGTGCTCTGATGATGTGTGTGATGAATCTTGATCACATCGTCCTGATGCACAGCCAGCGTGATGATGTTGGTTCTTGCACTGCCACGACAGACTGTGGTGAAAATGGTCTTGAAAGCTCGACCCTCTGCGGAGTGTCTCCAAAACTGTGCGGCACCGAACAATTCGTTCCCCTGGAAGTGACTGAGGTGACTTTCTGCTCAGTATCGGGGATGTCTGAACCTGGGCGACCCCTTATAGGCATGCATGTACATCAATGTTACGCGGTTGAGATGTGGTCCACCTGAGCCGAGATAATGCGCGCAGGGTAGATATCGGGGATGCTCCGTATGCAGCAAACGTTCACATTGACGGCCAAGGCCGCACCATTCTTTGGCTGTGGCTGAGAGATCCACGACCTGCACACCTCCCGGAGGCTCGCGTGTGTGGATGCCTTGCCTTGCCCCGCGTCATTGCATATATCCAAGACAAGGCTCTACAGGAGCTTCAGCACAGCAATGGCCCATGCCCTGTGCTGTTCCAGCAACCACTGCCGGAATTGGCTGCCCTAAGGACTGCTCATTTCTGGACCAGTGCACAGCTAGATGTGCCTGACGGTGACTGTGTGCACCTAACCAACCTACCACACACACATTGCAACGTGGAGGCTATCCTGCGCAGGTGATTCCTTTGATCGTGTGGTGTAGTCCTGCACACCTTGACTGGGCTATCTGATAGGTACCTAGAGCTTTGATTTCATGCAGGTCCAATGCCTCGCTGTCCGGGATCTTGTTGGAGCATCCACACATGGCCGTGTGCCTGGTGGTCTGGGTGGATTGGATTGCAGATGAATGGGGTTGGGTGAGGGCGGACAGGCTCACAGTGATGAATGCAGGTGGCAGGGTAGCGTTGAATCAGGCGGCATCCGATCAAATGCATGGTCGCCTTGCTATGAAACTTGCTCCAACAGGCCCAGAGGCAGGTGATCAGATAACTATCTCAATTTTTGTGGACGGAACAGCTGTAGAATTTTTCAGCAGCTCCGGCAAAGCTGCCAGCACACGGATGTATTGGGAAACCGACCAGACAGCGACCAGTGTGCAATTGTCGGTCCTATCCCGCGGTGGCATGACTGCGGTCAAGGGATCAGCCTGGGGCATGGACAGCATATGGGAATCCCGCCTGTGATGCCTGGCCGACAGCAAGTCGTGCTTGCACCAGTGGGTATTTCCACATCAGCTCGGCAGCGAAGTCAGCCAAGTGCAGCCTTGGAACTACTGCGCTACAGGGCCTTTTCATTACGAAGAAATTCCCGCTGGGCTTTTCAAAATTCGAGCGGTACAGCACCGCTGAGGGACAGCTGCCAGCGGGATGCGCTTGCTATCTCTAGAGAATATTGGTTTTGACAGCTAGACTTCAGTGTCGAAAATTGTTGGTTTCTCCACGTTCTGGCGGCATTTTGGGAAAAACGTTGATTTCAGCGGAAATCCGCCGGGCTATAGAGCACTGCTTGCAAAGAGTTACATGGCTCATGACAATGTGTCAGTCCCTGCAGCAGCCCTGATGTAGTGCATCAGTTACCAAAGATGATTGTTGTGGAGAGCAATGTTCTGCTGGTATGACTCGCGACCTTGTTTGCTTGTAAAAGTCGTCCAGGCTGCATGAGCCGCCTGGGCATGCTGGAGACTGAGTGAGTTCACTGTCGATGCCTGCACCATCGGTTTCTGAATCATAAAACAAGCGAACTTCGAATTGTGTCTTGGATGAACATCCCTTGGTTTCCCATAGTTCCATGCGCAAATGAGAAGCGAATCTTGGGATGGGAAGCTGTTCAGCTACACCAAGTGCAGCTAAAACTGAGTAGACAGTTGTGTCATGCGCACTGTAGATGGTCACAGACGCCCCACTTCCTGCAAACAGTGGGCGGTGATCCACCTTTCCAATTTTGTCATGTTGATGCAATGCACAACTTGTGACCAGTGGTGGAGGAGATTCTCGACCTTCGCACTGTTTGTCTTTCCGCGATTGTTGACAATTCTTGGAAATCTTCGAGACATCCTGGAGCTTGTTGATCATTTCGTCCAGCAACATACCTCCCTGCAACACAGCACGAATATTGTATGCATGGTTGACATTCCAGAGGTGCTCCAGATGAGTGATGTAACTACGAAGCTTCATGCCATTGGACCTACATGCCATTGACAGTTTGGAAATGAAATCACCGGCAAGGCCGATGGTATCTGTTTGATCACACACCGTCATATTGCCTTTGGATGACACGTATCTGTTGTGCCATATGTAATCAGCCACTGGCTGCAGCGAGCTCAGAATGGCAGTGTTGCTAGCTTTGCTATGGTAGACTTTGTTGTCTGCAATGTAGCACTCTAAATTACTCCAGATCTGCATTGACGAAGTTTAAGATTGGTGTTTGGCCATGGTCGACTCAGCGTTGGGATGGTCAGCCACATACAAATGAAGTGGGAGGCGGATGATACCTGCTCCATGAGGTCTAACGGGTTGAACTTCGGGTCGTGTATATGTGCACATGCTTCACAATGGCCATCAGGCCAAGCAAGCTCTCTTACTTTGTCAGAGTCAGCCAAGGCAATAATCTGATCTTCAGCACTTGAGAACTGATCATTAGAAGCGCTGATCCATTTGTCACTGGCCTCAAGTTCTTCCAGCCACTGCTGCCAACCTTTGCACACGTTGGCTTGATGAAAAGCAGGATCGGATTTGTTGCGCACGTGCACATCCGGAACCGCTGGAAGAGTCCCTGGGTCTACGCCAATGCAAGAAGCAATGCACTCGGTGCTTGATCGTGCACCGCTGCCTTTGCGACAGGCGCACACGTCCTGGACTTCAGTGCCTGTGCCTTGATCTGAATATATGCCAAGCAGCAGGGACCTGACAGTATCTACAGTTCTGTCGTAGTTTGTGGAATACACTGACACTTTGTCCGTCTGTGACGCAAAGTCCACTTTGCTGTCATACTTGTGTTTCAAGAGTTGGCCTAGGTGGAACGCATGCTCCATACCGAGGCTTGTGAGTTTTCCGGGTTGCAAATTCTCTTTCTCCCATCCCCAATCCCCTTCAAAGTCGAACCAATGTATTGGCGTCCGTTCTCCTGCAACGATAACCACTTTTTTCTTGTTTTTAACCAGATCGACAGAAACCTGGCGCAATTCCCCCCTGCATGCCCAATGCAGCCTAACTCATCCACATACTCCGCTGCTACAGGCAACACACCATGACGGTGAAGAACATGCAGGTGAACCAGGGTAGCATCTTCACGACATGTTTCAGCACTGCCTGTCGTTCTCGCCTTCCTCACAGGACTCTTGCGGGCATGAGGCAGACAACTAATCACAACGATCAGCGAGAGCACCGCGATTACGACGACACAGGATCGGGTCAGCAGCTGCTGTTTACTTCCTTTAACATTTGCCCCTATGCTGAGACTGTCAAGTGGCATCCTCTTTACTGGGATCAGGACAGCCGATCAATGACATCGATGTCTGAGCGCTAGTGCAAAGCTGTAGGTGACCAGAGCTTCAGAGATTGTATAACAGTTTGCACCAACGAATGTCAGTTCATTGTCTCGCGTCCGTCGGTTTCTGTGCCTGCACCGTATTTGGTGACCCTGCAGCTGCCCAATGGGGCAGCTGCAGGGTCTACATCCAGATCAGGGCTCTACATCCCGATCGGTTTCCCGACGAAAAATTGGAAAAAGGCAAAAAAACCGACGGCGAGCGAAGCGAGTCGTCGGATTCCCCCGACAAGCCAGGGGGGGGCCCGGCGGGCGTGCCCGACGGTCGCCGATGGTGCTTTTCGGGATACCCCGACCAACGCCGACAGCTTGTCGGGATCCCGAAATCCGGTCGGGCCTGAAGGCACCGGATGCACATTGCAATTACAGAGCATTCATCAGGTGAGTCGCAAGAATGTTGCTTGCTGCTTGCGCATTGCGAGAATGACCTTGCTTTCGTTCGGGTTCACTGGTCAAGGGCCGAAGCGCAGGCGCACGGCCGAAACTCGTGCATCAGCCGACCAGGGCAGCAACGAAGCCAGTTGTTTGAAGAAGATGGCTGCGGAATGCTCAGGCGATATGCCACGATTGTGTGAACAGAAAGTTCGCGAACGCCAGCTTCAGTATCCATGGAGTGTGTATCAAGGCCTGGTCAATAAAGCTCACTGTTGGACCTGTTCTGTTTGTGAGTCTTGTAAGGGAAGCTCCAAAGGGAAACTATACAGGTTCAAGGACGGGAACTACTTCAGGAAGCATCAGAACTCACACAACCACACGCGCGCAGCCGAAGCACAGGTCCTTGCCGCTGGGCTCGAAAAGGCTCGTGATAATGCAGTGTATGAGCGCTACAACATTAATCTTGATTCAAGCGCGCGTTTGCTCATCGTCGTGGCGTTCATGGTAGCCAATGGCATCTGAAAATTGTTTTTGACACCCCCGATAGAACCTGCGGAGGTCGGCGGGCAACCCGATATCCAGCAGGGTGCTTTTCGGGGCCAGCCCGACAAAAATTGGCTATGGCTTCGGTTTACCCCGACAAGAAAAAACCGGCTTGTAGAGCCCTGCTGCCCATCCTCTCACTTGACGACGCGACGTCGCAACGCGTTTGCATTCCAAACGCATGGAACGCTCATGAAGAATTGTTACATAATCCGATCTCCACGAATGGCGCCTCACATCAACCTAGCAACACCGTCATGACGCGTCATCACCCATCACGCCTAGGCCGAAGCACACCAAGTCGCAGCACCCGCAGCGGCGCGGGTGTCCCAGCACGACACGGCGACGCGTCGCGACGGCCGCAAGTTATCCAGCGAGCGGAGGCCGGCAGAGCAGCCGCGCGTCGGATCTACAGGCCAGCGAGAGGAGGGAGGGCGGGGATGCGCCGCCGCTCGGCCCACCAGTGAAATGTGTGTGGAGCGGCTGCGGATCGATGCGTAGACGGATCTGCGCATGGACCTGCTGGATGTGTTCTCTACCTCACGCTTGAATGGGAGTGATGGGGCGGGGACGTATGATCTGTTCATGCTGTCGCTCGCAGGGCCAACGATTGGCGCCCATCATCCTTGGATGTTTCAGGCGTGCTATGCTCCCGTTCAACATGAATGTCGCGTAGCTCGAGATACGCTGGTGCTACAGGCGGAGTTTGGGTCGCGCTACATTCTCGGCGCTGTGTGCATCTCTGTCCACGACGCAGCTGCAGCTGGGTGTGTCATGGTTGATTGTGGATTTCCCCCCACCCTCCACAATGCTTGAGGCAGATGCCCTGTGGCTATCTCTATTAGATAGGGCGTGATACTTGACTGTTTGCAAGTGTTTTCTGCCGCATCACATGAGAAGCTACCTTATTCAATAAGTCACGATACCGAAGCCATATGCGTCTGGCTCATGCACACCTCTCAGCCCTCCTTCTGGACTGATGCAGTCTCAGCCTGCGAGACTGGGATGGCCGTGCTGGCTTCAGCGCTGCAACACGTATGGCATGCCATTCATCCGAGCCTGTATGTGGGCACTACATCAACGAAGCAGGGAACACTGCAGAATCATATGACGCACACACACGCACATAGCTCTACTTGACCAATCTGCATATGTGGTGTGTGCAACCCTGTGCTCTGGCATGCATCCCACCAGTGACAGCTTGAGAGTTGGCCCCCAAATATGCGATGAAGAAACATGTCCCTTGTGGCCGCTGAGTTGTACGGTGCCACCTGCCTTTGTCCTCGCAACGTTTTGGCAGTCAGAGGAGAAGTGTAGATGCATACAGTTATCCCAAAAGAACGCAAGACACGGAAACTTGACTACAGCAGTGCAGAATTTGCCACTCAACACTCGGGCTGGCTCCCATACAGGCTCCACTTGCCATCGGACAATACAAGCTGATAGATCAATGCTCCCGTGCCTGACTTAGCACTTGACTGCAGGCCCCGGAAAGCAGCCTCGTCCACCTGGGACCAGGGAGAGTCGAGAAGTGTATTCCCTGTGGAATTAGCTTTATTGACATACACTGTACACTCATAGGAACTGAGTCGCAAGCTATCACATGCCATTAAATCCCACGGTTGTGTGCACGACACACAGCAAGTGGCTGTTTCAGCTCCGGCCGTGATGATGCTAGCACCTCAGTGGACATTTCCCGTGCTTTGCTGACATGTAGAGTCTTGACTGCCCGAAGCTTGCTTTGATGTGGCTGCATTGCAGCCCTTGCCAAGGGCTGCAGCCCATCTCTTGGCCTTGCTGTCCCTGACATCACACTTGTGGGGTGGACTGTATTGGCTACCACTCCATCATTCTCCTGATCCTTGGGCGCGATGCCCACCGCCATGCCAGCGATCTTGGCACCTCTGCTACGTCTTGAAGCGCCTTGCCCGAACTTCAAGGGCGTCTGCCTTGGTTGCTTCTCTGGTAAACCATCCACCTCATGGTCTGTTGATGCAACATTTTTGAAAGCCGGACATGACGCTGGTGCCACATCCTGAAGCCCTTTCCACACCATAGCTCGACCTTTGGTCTTGGATGCAGCACGCAAAGAGGCAGAAGGACGCGCTGGCGCACGATGATACGGGACAAGGCAATCCTTTAACTCTTGTATATCTGGAGGACGTGGCGCCGCTGCCCGCCGTTGCCGATGCCTACGTGCTGCAGCGTTTGTGGCAGTTTGTGTACTTGAATCGTATGGCCCGTTGACCTCGACCTGTGACAATGCGGCTGTGCTTACATTGGGCAGGGGTAGCTGAGGCTTCAAGCTGCTGTCCTCATGCTGCACTTGACTGGAGAAGTATCTACGCAACACATCAGATCGTGGCGACGGCTGCACAGGATCCCTCCCATCAGGCACGATCAGAGCGAGTGGCTTGCGGGAGCGACCACTTGTCTGTGCCGCATGGATCTGACTCCTGTCAGGTCTTCTAGCTTGGCCACGATATGAGTCCGGTCGTAACGTGCTCTGGCGATGGTGTTGCACACTAGGGTTCTCTGTTCGTGGCCCAATCTGGTTTCTGTTGGCTGCATTTGCATCACCTGCTGGGCCACATGCCATCCCCAGATCAGGGTACAGCTCAAGATTTAGTGACCCTGAAGCCTGGCCATTAGAGCTGTAAGAGAGGGCACCACAACGTTCAAAGCTACCAGCAGATGGAGAACGATGGTATCGCTTTTGATTTTGGTGCAGCTTTGGAACCACTGATGGCGGAGTACCAACCCTACGTGGCTGGGGGTGCCCACATGTTGGCCCGTCGCTGGCTATCGCACAAGGCCGACGCTCCTCAAACGTGCGGACTGCCGGGGCCGGTGGGATAGGAGCTCGATCTACAGGCACCGCACTGCCAGGACTACAGCCTGCGCCAGTCGCACGATTGCCGATCTTGCTCTTGACCGAAAACAGCTGTGACCAGGCCCTTTCAGTTCTACCAGCAGGTTGCCCAACTGAACCCGGCGTGGCATTGTCCACACTCTGAGAAAGGCTGAAGGATGGACTGCAATGCAACATACGCTGCTGTGCAATCCTCTGGGCGTGAACAGTGGCAGCAACTTCCGCCAAATGAGAGCGAATCGCCTACACACCAGAAGCGATAGGAAAACCACCGGATTTCGCGTCCAACGCACATACATACTTGATCATACCAGGAAACCGGCTGCTGTATTCTTCCGCTGCAAGACATTGCAGATCATGTCGGCTGTTGGCCGATCTTGAGGCGATGCAGCAATCATGCTGGCCACTAGATGCTGAAATTCAACAGAGTACCCGTGACTCGCAAGGTGGCGCCGCACTACTTGTGGAGACCTCTCCAGGGGTAACGATGTGCCTGCACATAGCAAGTTACTTGTGGTGAGCTCCTGCGTAGTCAACTGAATTCAGTGGCTCTGTTGGAGTGTCACCTATGGCACAATGAAGCATAGCTGCCCCCAAGCTGTAGACATCAGCAGTTCCAGAGGGTGCCTGTGACCTTCGCAGCAGCTCTGGCGCGGCGTAGCGCCCGTCACCTTCCTCCCAGCCTGACTGATTGCACAAGTTGATGGCAAGGCCAAAGTCTCCCAATTTGAACGTCCCACACGAATCCAGGAACATGTTCTCTGGTTTGATGTCCATGTGAAGAACACCATGTGCATGTATATGCCGCAGCCCATGCACAGCATCACTGCATACGCAGGTCCGGTTTTGCTACTGTATGACAGCCGCAAACAATGGAACTCATACTAGGTACGTGGGCATGAATAAACTGGACAGGCAGGATTTTAGAAGATAGCACCTCAGAATCAGCCATAACAAATCTTCTGGAAGTTTCTCATCCTGACAAATATCGCTGCGTTTCAGAAGCATGTCTAGACTTCCCCCTTGACACAGCTCCATTTGAATATGCAGTTTCCGCCCCTCTTGCCAGAAGCGTACGTAGTTCACAACATTGCCGTGGTTTGGAAGTGCATATACAGCTTGTAACTCTCGCATCATTTCAGCTCTGTCTGACTTGGATGAAAATGGCCGTTTCATCTCCTACTCATCACCATGCAATTACTTCCAATTCCCTCCTTGAGACTTACAGGTCAGACAGTCACACACCTTGATGGCAAAGAGGCCATCCATGGCTTGTGCAAAGTACACCGTGCTCGTTTTTGTGTTGCCTAGTAAACCTTGGAACGTGAAGGCCTTAGAGAATTTGAAAGACTCTTTTGAAACATCTGATGCATCCCTTGATTGCATCCAGTTTGACGACCGTAGAATTTTGGTTTCAGCCAGAGAGCTGCTCTGGCTTGCATTCTGGCTTTGCATTGACACATCTTGTATCAAAGCAGACTGTTGATGAGCATCTTCGGCGAAAGGCACTTGTTCATCAACAGTTTTCTCTGCTGGGAGTGCAATTGGATACAGGCGTCCACCGTCAACAGCATCGGCTGTCTCTTCCAGCAACGTGGGCTGAATCAAGCTTGCCGGAGTTGCTGCATTTTCATCTGTACTCTGAGTATCTGGAATATCTCCCCATTCAAATGGTGAAAGAGGCATGGCCTGAGCATGGAGCGTCTGGACAGGTCTGGCAGTGACATGTTCTGCTATGTCCAGTGCAGGCGTAATGCTTTGTCCATGCTCATCACAGACCTTGTCAAAAGACAAAATCGAAGGCTCCGGAGTGCCATGCACCCACGCACCACACTCTGGTCCCTGCCATAGGTGAAACACAGAGGGCGTTGTCTGAGACAAGTCTGAAGGGCACACATCATCTTGCTGCTGTATCACATTCTCTGCAAGGAAGAAAGCGATGTCAGCATGAGCAAAGAGATCTTTGTGCATAAGAATCCTGTGTGAGCTCCTTTAGTCGCTGCTCACCTTTGGCATGGCATTGCTTTGCGATCTCTTCCAATGGGGCTGCAAAAGCGGGAAACGAAAACGCATCTAGCACACCACCGCCCTGATGCTTCCCCTTCTTGGGACTTGCTGACAGCTCTACCTCCCTGATGCTCTCTCTCAGTCGCTTCCTGTCATCGTAGACCACTTCATGCGCTTCCTTGCTCGACATCATCTTTCCTTCCTGCAATGTTTGGTCAGGCATCACCCACCTGCAAAATTCGTGCCTCATCAAAATTGAAGCTTCGCAGTTTAGATTTCACACATGTTCATGTGGCGCTAGGACTACAAATGAAGAACATGAATTCCGTTGATGCCATGCAACGTGATGTAGCAAAGAGCCTTCTGGATTCGTCAAGAGTTCTACCTCGTCTGTTTCTGCAATTACGGACTGTGTGCGTCGTTTCTGACCCACTCCTTTCTTACTGCAGCGGGACAGACCGACGAACAAATGAAGCAGACACTGCACACGGCTCAGCAGGCTGCACACGAGCGCAATTGGATAATTACTGTCAGCGGATATATACCAATGGCAGTGCGCGGCAGCTCCAGTATTTTCGTTGTTACCTCAGCTGTCGTGGGTTCGAATCCGAGAACACCTGCAAGCACCAGCGCTACGCTTGCCACAAGGCCTCGACTTTACGTCTGATTCGTGGCAAGGTGAAGTACTTGGAGTTCCAAATTCGTAGTTCCGGGGTGCATTTGCTGTCTGCGCATGCATGAACTTTGATCTGTGCCCACTGTTTAGCGGCACGCCGTGGCAACAGATTCACAAAGGATGTGCGGTGCTGCTTGTAGAGAACTTCAAAAAATATTGCACATGTTTCAGCTGCTGGACGCTGGATGGGACGTGGTTTAGGTGACGAAGACACGCTGTTGCATGTAGGTTGCAAGCATACATATTGCCCGTGAAACTCACATCAGTGGTGCTTTAGTTTCAATGGTCTCCGCCAAGCGCCGCTCGGGCTCCAGAACACGTGGAGGTCCGCAAGCAGGTGTGGTGTAGGCCAAGTCTGTCCTTGCGCCTGAAATCAACGTGCTTCGCTATATTCACATTTTCACAACTTATATTATCATTCGTGATGTGAAGGAGCAGACGTGGTGCGCGCGGACGCTGGTGGCAGCGCACGCGCGTTTGCACTAGACAGTAGAGCAAACACTGCACGAAGTGCCTACGTCACGCAGGAGGACGTCACAACATTGAATCGACTGGTACGGTCTTATTATCAGACATAATATCGAGTATTCGAGGTTCCTAAGTCAAGTCGTTTTAGATGACACCGGCTGGTTGTGTGTGCAGAGGGAGCAAAACCAAGATGGTCTCCCGTGCAAGCTGAATGAGAACGTACGTTGGCTGTCATACTTGAGTATTGTGTCATCAATGATGTACGCGGTGACAGCATCGACAAGTAGCTCTTGCTGGCATTGATTAGGATACATGATGTTAGCGGACCACTTTGGCGAAACATGTATCTGATCGCTTCTTTGCTCTCCTTAACCCACCCTCTAATGGATCCAGCCATTTGTTTTCTAACGAGCAGCCTTCCTTCCAGGACTTGAATGAGTGTGTTGGGGAGGTCATGCGACACATGTTGGCAAGCAACACCGCAAAACCTCAGGTACCGGTGCCAAACTCACAGCTGGCCAAGTCCCTGAAACAATTGCAAATCTCCAAGTCGGGCATCACTAAGCCCGTCGTATCTGTTGCCAAGCAGAAATTTCTTGCCCTGGGATGGGAATTGTGTGAAATTGGTTCTGGTGCAGGTATGCCTGTAGACCACGGCTATACATACATGTGAAAATGCATTGAAGCTCAGACATTGGTACTGACTCTGTGATGCAGGTGCTTCATATGTGCTCCGAAGTGCGTTGCCTGTCAAGTTCATGAATGATCACATCTACACATCTCAAGAGACTGCTTTCGTTGCTTTGAAGCTTATTATTCAGATGTTTCTCCATACCAAAGGTGACAAAGCAGACAAAGGTGGGCACTGTGATATCTCGCTTTTATGCTTCGTGCACGGGTTGTAATGTCAGGAAGGGTTCCAAGGCTCGATCATGGTTGAAAATCGTCAGTGATTGCAAGGTCATGCGAGCTAACTCGTGTTTGCGAGACTGTTACAACTTCTCAGCACGTGCAACCCGTCCGGATGTCCATATTGTAAGCCCAGCGTAGACGAATCAACGTGTCTGTTGCAGATGATCTCAGGTCGTTCTTGTCAAAGTTTGGAGTCCATTTGCCTCCCGGGCGATATGCTGCCGAGCCAAGTGAAATGGATGCAAACTCTGACGAGATGGAACTAAATGTTGAGACGTTCGGATATGGTGATCCAGTTCAAGCTTTACTGGATCAGAAATTCTTGAAAATGAAAATGGAGCGGGCGTTAAATGGGGCCGATGAAGAGGTTGTCATGCTGGGCGACGCAGGTACAGAGGTCAACAGCACTGTCATTGCTGAAAATATTGAATCACTGATGGCAGTGTGAGACCACCATCGCTTTCAACCAGCAATTGCGGCCGGAGTGGCGCGATTCGGCGTGTGTGGAAACACTGTGAAAAGCGCAAGCTTAATAGAGCTAATAGAACTGGGTTATTTCATTCGCATCAGCGATTGGTCACTTTCAAAGTGCACTGTGAGAACGCTTCAACATCAGACTTAACTTCAATTACTGTAATTCATTTTTAATTCATATCTGCTTGTCCGAATGCGTATTTTTGTAACATTTTGTTACACCTGCAATGGGATATTTGGTATAACTATGACCTTCAAAGAATCAGGAGGTCCATTGCGCAATGACTACCTGCATGGACAAGACGGAGTCCACCCGGCCGCACAAGGTGCTGTGGCCGCTTATCAGACTCTATGTCATGCTGGGCACACAGCAATGTTGGCTGTGGCCAGCTCCATTTTCAACTCAGTGCGGTGTCCAATGGCCGCTGATGGACTGGTTGGCCAAGCAGTGTATATACTGATCATTTAGATCATGATGGTGCATGTCACGTGGGATTATTAGACCAGCACTTATGATCAGAAAGCAGAACATTGTCCACGGCAGTCCTCCAAGAAAATCGAACCAGCTCTTAAGAAATCACGAAGCACCCCCTTGTCCATCGGTTTGTAAGTGGATGAAATCATCATGGTGAAACTGAAAGTAATCTCAGGACTCAACAATTAATGCCAACATGCGGCGTCTATGGCGCTCTTGATGCTATCGACGAATTCAATCAAGTTGGACCTCTGTCGTCCATCAGAATCTCGACGGTGAAATTCTACGCCAGGAGCAAAGAGTACATGGCTTGTCATAAGTGAAGCTTCTGCACGCTTTGTTCTGTTATACCCTGCCAGCAATCATTGGAGTGAAACCGTGTTACCATGGACGTTCGGAAAGTACATGCATGCTGTGAAGCATTGCGTTGGTACCTTGCCTGCCAGTGGTTTCTGTTTAGCGAAACACACAGCAGGGATGGCACGTCTGGGAGCAAGGCGGATTTGTTTGAACTTGCATTGACCCCGAGGCCATTCGTCACATGATGTAAGCTTGGAAAACTAAAGCTAAGAATCCGTGGATTGTATCGCTTCCAGTCCAAGTACAGAACTAACATCCTTCATTCAAGCTTTGTACTATGTCAAATTTCAGAAACTAGCAATGTGCACATTATCATCTGATGTACTTACACAGTGAGCAAAGTCCGTGCCAGCAACCCCATTGACACTGATCACTATCAGTGGTGGCACCCAGAATGCAAGCACATACGTGTACTCTATATTCGACCACCAAAAACATCAACCTGAGGGACATGCCTCGAGCCATGTTTTGGTTTTCTCCCCCCCTTTTTGGATGTCAGGTCTGTGGTGGAGATAAGGTCTATATTCCGTTTGTTTGGTGCTCTGTGGCTGCGTGAATGGCCCACTTGTCTTGTCATGGCTTTCTGGGCAGGCCTTGTCTGCACGTGCCACCAGGATCACAGACCTTTCTGACAAACCGTTTTGCGCGATGTGGTAAAGATGTGGTCAGATGACGCGCACGCACCATGCTGCTGGGTCTGTCGCTTGCGACACTAGTCACTTCTACACCAGCTGGTGAAGCGCTTACAGCTAATCCTGCTGCGCTGGCGTTAGCCTTGGATAGGCTGTGGTCAATTGTCAAGTCTTGACCGGCTGCTATGTTGCTTGCAGGGATGCATGCTGCGCCATGCCTGATGTGCTTCACTTCAGATGCTGATTGCGTGCTTTGACAGACATAGTTGTCCCCATGCACGGCAGGTGCTGATCCTGGCTCAGATTCGAGTCTTGTTCCCACCCAGTTCCGGTGTGGACCAGTCGAAGGTACAGGCCGCATTGAACAGTGGTTCAAGCCCGGAATCATATGAACTCCACAGCTTTGTGGCAAATTTATAGGAGAGTATGGATTGGAAGGGGCTATACTTTTGCCGTATTGGATTTCATGACCATGCCAATCATGCGTTGCGTTGCCCTGCATGCCACCGGCATTGCCCACTTCCTTGTACATGGAACAGTTCCTATGACCTGCACATTGTTTCCTGATCAGGATCTTCCTGCAATGTGCATTCTACAACAAATCTGCTGACAAAGCTATATAATGCTCACAGAACTCCTGCGATCACCTCAACGCTGAAGACAGCCCACTAAGGATTCCAGAACAGTGCAACGACTACTGTGAGCTGTCTGTATTACCATTTTGAATCTGGCTTTGGAGGCGGGATACTGCTGAACTTTGGTCCTGCCGATGATCCACCGCACTCCTGCGAGTATCTAAACACATGCGAACATCTGAAATGCTGCCACCATGCATAAACCTGCAACAACCGGCTCATGTTGCGCCAGCTCCACCACGAACAAGATAAAAATCATGCCCGTGAATTCCAGACCTGGTTTTGTACTGTGACCGGCTGTTGCCCGCGCTATCGATAGTTTGATAAACCTCTTTGAGACGCAGCTGTGTCGTGCCAGTCATGCCCTGCTTCAGGGGCTTGCGCTCCACAGTCCTCATGACAACATGAGCTGGTAGAGATACGTGACCGGCTCCTGTAAATGGCTTACTTACGAAGTCTGAACCATTTCGGGTTGTAACAGGCGATGTTTGAACAATCGGCATTCTGGGTCTGTATGCTCGCGTTGCTTCAGTATCCATTTCAGGGCTTTCGGGCTCCTCTACATAGAATTCACATTCGGGTATTGGCTCAACTGCTGCTGCCTTGGTGTGCACAGCTTGTGTGTTTCCCACACAGTGAATTCCGATGCGGCCACCATGAACGATCCCACAACCAGCTGCAATGCAGTCGTCAGGCCTGTCCCTCGCCAGGGCTCGTAAGGGTGCAGAATTCTGTTGTCTGGGTGTACTAGGGGGCGTATGTGTTCCAGTTGCCGCAGGTAGGGGTGAGAGTGCAGACACAGCCCGCTTGATTTCATGCAGTTCTGCTGCCTGCAGTCTTGAACAGGTGTCCATGAAGTGCCCCTTGTTGCACTATTCTTTTCACATGAAGGAGAAGTGCACCTTTGTTAGCTCCTCTGCTTTCAAGTCTTGGCACTGCTGCTGGAGGACTTGCAAGCTCAACGCTAGAATATCGACAGTGCGCTGTATCTGCTGCCTGCTGTGCTGTTGTGAGACAATGGTCTGATGTAGATCATGGCATCGGCCACGTACGCTTTCTGCCATGGACACGAAAAGCTTTGCGGATTCGGCACTCAGCTTGGAATCTGTGCTAGAATCAGACAATTGCTTGACCAAAGAACCACAACCTTGCTGTAATATGCTGGATCACCTTATCACTGGCGAGCCTAGTGATTGGTCGTACCTTCATGCTGTGCTTCCAAAACTCTGATGTGGTACTTCCTTTGCTTACATTGCAGTATGTGTTGGCGAAGTCTTTCTTTGTTGGATCGTGCCTTCTGCTGTAAGGCTTTGAGCTCTGCCTTTGCTTGCTCCCGTATAGTTCCAATGCCGTCTACTGATTCAATGTCATCACGTTGGGCAGACAGCTTCCCAGGTTCAACACAATCCGTTGAGCTCTGCTGCGGTGCCTTGCCTTCCTATGGTTGTATACCCTATCAAAAAATTAGCCTTCCAACTCCAGTGTCATGTCAGTGACCAACGAACACAGCAAGGTGTATGGTGGCCCTATCATGTGCCGAAACTAGTGTCTCGCAGAACCACAGGAAAACGCGCACATGATGCCCACATGAGATCGAGCGTTGCCGCTGCAGAATGCACTCCATCCGCGCTTGCAGCGTTCCCAGCGCTGCTATCTTTTCTCCACATGCTTGCAAATGATTTTGCTCTGAGGTTTGGAGCACAAAAATATCATCATTGAAGCCTTGGAGCGTTGCACGCTGTTGTTGGAGACATATCGACTTCTCGTCCAGATTTTCTTCAAGATGATTGAGCCGTTCAGATAGTTTTGACAACTGCGCTGCCGGATCAAAATGTGTTGACATTTCGACCATGCATAAGCAGATCGCCAGATGATACACGCCGCAAACACTACGGCTGCGTCTGCCAATGGAAAAGACGTGCTAGATATGCATAATGTACGGGGGCCTGTGCCTGTGCCCTGTGTAGCTTTCGAAAGTGTAGCTGTCGACACCACTCCCGCGAGAGGCCCAGGAGCAATGGTTACCGCGGAAGGAGCCTGATAAACGCTGTGCGTCGAGAATGCGCCGTGCGGACGAATAACTGCAGCTGGCCTTGCAAACAAGGACTTGCGTTTGTGGTGATCAGCAGGATGCGCATGAGACGTCGGCATACAATGCGGGTGCCAGATGCGCCGTGCTTGTATTCACATATTGTAATACTTGTTTATAGATGTCGCAGCAATGTGTAGTCTCGGACAAACGCTGAAACCACCACTCCACGTTGACGTTTCGCAGGTCATGTCCCGACTATTGGGCACGTCCTACATCCCAGCACGGACCAATGCATGAAACTTTGGCGGCTTCGTGCTTCGATCACGCGGCAAGACTGTCCCGGCTAACGCAATGCACCATCGGCTCCACGACGACACTACCTGCACTGACAGAGGGTACATAGACAATGCACGCACGGCTGAAGCAAAGCGTAGACGTGGCGACGCGAACTGCGATGTTGCAGCTGTATGCATGCATCACAGCAGAGTGTTACTCGATTGGTAGGTTCTCTACCTGGCAAGACATGGCATGGTTATCTCAGTGATAGTTGACTATCCCGGTGATTGACTGGCACTTGTTCGGCAATTTAATGGTCTGCTCGGGCAGCCGCAGCCACTCAGACACTGTGACTTTCGTTCAATGAGATGAATTCTTAGTTTACATCCACAATGCCGTGGGCCCACCGCACACTTTGCATCATAAGAGATACAGGAGGTGTCGCACATGTGATGGACGTCATCACCTCAGGGATAAAAAATCGCCGTTGTGCATGACACCATACTCACAAGGGCATCATCATGAGAGGCCTTTCACACATTCGCCTTACGGCCGATCAGGACGACCTACACCCACACGGCCCAACCATAACCAAGCAATATCAAGACCTGGGCGAATATAACACTTCCCGCACTGTACATGAATGCTTGCAACGTGTGCCGCCTTTGCCCCATACCTTCTATCTGCACCAGAACCAAATACAATCATCATCATAGAAGTTTTTTGAGAAGATGACAAAATCACCAGGTTACAAGTATCAGGCAAACTGACAATGGAGATGACGCATCAGCGGCACTGATATGTAGACAAACTTACTTTATACGCAGTACATGTCATGATTTGAGAGAATTTGAAACGATACGAATGAAATATATCTGTTGGCCACTGACTTGGCTCCAATGGCAGCATCCGCACCTCAGCAGCCCAGGTGGAAGCTGTTGACAAAGACCCATGAACTCCCGTGATAGTTGCATTGCACACTGAAGACCACACATTGTTTCGGACGTACATTTGCATTACCGCATAGATGACAGCACCGGTGCCACAGGCCAACATGTTCGCAATAAGCGTTCCCAATGGCAGCCAAGCAAATCGCTTCCAACCTCGGCCTACATGCACTTCGCTTTGGGACACCCTCAGAGATGTGACCTGGTCCATGAGGTAGCGTACCAAACACGACGCAAGTTCAAGTGGTGCACACTGTGGGGTAGCTTGTTCCACAGGCCCATTTGCCACCGTCCCGCAGCACCTAGTGGTGCCAGTGCTGCAGCAAGGAGCACGCCCGGCCAGTCATCATGCTTTGCTGAGAACCCAAACGCTGCAAGAGCGAAGAGAGCCGCAGTTGATGACAACAGGATTATGGACCCCCCAACTGCTGCAGAATATGGACTTTGCCCACCTTTAGCCCGCTCTGCAATGCATGTTGCGTCTGGGGAGACGCTGGCCTGGTTGCTCGCATGATGAATTGGCGATCTATCTGCTGTATTGGGAGATGTTGCATTGGCCTGTTCAGGCATGCTGCCAAGATGTGGCCCTGCATCTGCATCACTGGCATTCTGTGTCTGTTGTTGCTGTGCGTCCGCATTGTGAGAGGTTGACGGAAAGGGAGCCGAGGTGTGATACTGCATCGAGCAATATCTTGCCATGAATGCACCAGCCTGATAGCTGTGCAAGATCCCCTGCATCCCAAAAACGATGCAAAATACTGCCTGCATAGGGTTGCGTTGACCGTGGGTCCCCACACCACCCACCAGCATGCGTCCCACCTGAAGCATCCTGCGTGCAGCTGAATAGATGTCAAGTATTGCAAGCAGGAAACTACTATCATGAACTTGCCTTGGAGGCACACCAGCTGGAGAATGTGGTCAGTGAACCACACAGTCCAGTCTTGAGACCTAGCAGCACAGGCGGGGATGGTTGCCACATGTTTTGCTTCGGCAGAATTGCTATGCAGCTGCCACCAGATTGCAAACATAAGCTATCTGCTGTGCTCAGGAGCCCCATCAGGAAGCATCCTAGCATATTAGCAGCAACGTCTTGGTAGACAGCTCCACCAGGACGATCATGGCCATCACTTGTGACGCATGCACCCCAGTCTAGACATTTCCCACCTGCGAGACTACGATCCTGGCTATTCGATGTTGAAGTTAGCAATGTTAGCATGGATGGTCGGCCGAACTCAAAGCAAATACTGCCATGCCATCAATGACCAGCAGCAGAAAACAGCAGGAAGCACAACAGGACACTATGCCGCGAATCCCTTCTGGACTCACTAACCTAGCACATCGATAGCTATGGAAAGGCATGGGGGATTCAGCGCACCAAAAGCACGACTTAAGACCTGCCTGAGCAAGGCACCCACCTGTGCACCGATGCAGACACAAGCGGCACTGAACAGGTGCACAGCTACGCTGGAGCTATCACGCAAACTGCGGGCCTTTGGCATTTGTATGATTCTCGTAAGCAGCCTCTACTGCAGGCTGATCGTACCGCCAGGCGTGGCACATTTCCCAAATAGCGGTAGATTGTGGCGTGTATGCGCAAAGCGACCTCCATATGAGCCCTTAGACGAGCAGGCATGTACCTCAGTCGTTCACCATGCTTGCATAGTTCCAGCGACGTGGGGATGCGAATTATCGGACGCTCATGCCGGAAGACAGCCACCTGTCATGCAACACTCGCAAAGCACGCACACATGTGATACATCATAGCCACGACGCTAATGTATTGGGCGAAGCTGCTGTCCAAGGGCCCCCTGGCCAAATCAAAGTGTTATGGTGTACGACATGAGCCGTTACAGGGCTGCTGCCAATCCGCATCTGCACGTTACACCTGATCTGAGACCGCCCAAGCCCCTAAGTATTTGCAAGTGCCAGCGGCTGCACAGCGCCTATGAGGCAGGCGTTAGCGTGCTTCGGGCTCAGCTGAGCTGAGACGAACAAGACAGTTTGGCATCACGTACCCACAGCTGCAAGCTTGTCTTGTCTCACGGGGATTGGCCTCGGCACCCCGGCGGGTGAAGAAATCACAAGTACGATCACCATCCAGCGCACAACCCACTGTAGAATCATTTTTGCCGCACACAGCGAAGAGCTGTACCACGCCCCGAACACAGTATGTTATTGTGTTACAAGGATGAAGGTGGCGAGGCGGGCAGCAGCGCGACAGAAGCAAGCAGATCAAGTACACACCCACGCAACACACACAAGACTCACCACGCTGTGTGTGGGTGCTTGTTGTGCCTTGACGTTGGCTGTTTCTCTCCTGCTACGTGCGCATTGCGTTTCTCGTGCTCTCCCTTTTGGTCCTGGCGGTGCTACCGGCCCCTCCGGCTTTTTCCTTTGTAACACAAGACTCACCACGCTCCCAGGAATCTTCACAGATCCTCAGACCGCCACACACCCACACACGCACACATACACATCGCCCCAAACACATCCACACAGCACCCAACGCCTCAATGCCTGTCCCTGCACGACACAGCCGCGCCCGACACGGTGCTGCCCGAGGCCGCCTGTCCAGGCCACCCGACTGCTGGGGGCCTCCCCAGCCCCAAACCCCACCCCACCCCCAGACCCACAGCGCACCCTGCCAGCCTGGCACACCTCCTCGCAGCCCAGCCGGCCCGCGCTGCATCGCACCAGGGACAATGCGTTGCCCAAGCCGTCCCCACATTCCGTGCACATGCCATCGAAGTCATCCCGCACGCTAAGCGGGCCGTGCGCCCGAGAAGCAGAGGCCATTGGTCGGTGGTATCAAGCAGGCGAGGTCCCCACAGTACGTGTCTTGCAGCAACGCCAGCCGTGCATACTGATAGTCAAGTGCAGTACGTCCGCATTTTCCTAGCCGTTTCCTTCTGGAACATTGACAACTCCGGATAAAAGGGACCACATATCCCGAACCCGCACACCACCTGGAAATCCACTCCAGGCGACCGTACGTATCTCGCAGGGCCGCCTCCTGTGCTAAGCGAGCTGGTCATGCACGGCTATTTCGGTTTGCCAAAGCTCACACAAAATTGCATCCATAACCTCTCGAAAGAAGGGGCTGCTTTCACACCGTCCTCAACCCATTGGACAGTGGCAAATGTCCAAATATCCGCACCATGCTGAGTGTCCCACACTGAGACTCCTAGCAGGACGCCCACGACCAAACGAACGCACAGGTTATACGTGTGCGCGGGCGCGTGCCTGTGCTGCAACCTCGTGGAGAATCGGGTGAAGCAAGAACGAGGCGCAGCACGACCAAGCACCCTCCCTTAGTTGTGCTGCTTGGAAGCCCCTGCCAGATCGCCTTCACCGCAGACGATCAACCCTCGAAAGAAGCGGCGGGGTAACATGTTGCACGGGCATACAGCTCTGCACAGGGTGATAAGTGTGGCCATGCCGGCGAAGGCACCTTGAACCTGGATCCAAAATGAGACATACGGATGAGTCGGCCTGCCCACATTAGCATTCCTCAACAGTGTCACTGTGGCTCCAGGGTCTCGAGCCGCCTCCAGATGGCTGTACCTCGAAAACGCGATGTACAATTCTTCCGTGACGCTCCGCTGTGCGGCGACGAGGCAAATCCGTGCCGCTTCACCGCTAATGCCACACCATGCGGGGAAGGCATCTGTGCCGGGACTCACCATCTCGTCTAACGCTCTCTCGCCGATCACAGGCCACATTGCAATATTGTCCCGAGGCCCATGCCGCCCCTCTTAATACGTGGGCGCTGGCCTCCACCGTTAGCCCGGACAGGCCAACGGCTATGAGTGTGCATGTGTTTTTGAGCATGCACATGATTGTGCGTGTGTGCGTAGCAGGTGTGTAGAATGTGGCAGTTTGGGTATCTCGTGCTCCTGCTGAGAGCAGGCAGTAACACCAACATGCATGTGGGCAACCTGCCCCCCAGGGAACTGAGGAGGATGCCCTGGTTGACATGGTGTGGAATCTGATCTGTGCGTTGCTATATCATCATGCATATGGATCTGGTGTTCAGTGGTGGGGTGCAGGTAGGGTTCCTATTTGTTATGTACATGTGCCTGCCTGTACCTAGCATCAAGGATACCCAGTATTCAACATCAGGTAGCAGTGCGCAGAGTGGTCGGCTGCGGCCCCACAGCCGTGTGATGGCGTCAACTTTCCGCAGGTCGCTCACCTGTGGCCTCCACCTTGGAGCTGACCAAGCGTCAGCTGTGCGTCACGGAGGTGATACGCAGCTACATCACTTTGTATATCCCATGTCCGGCTTTGTACGTCCCATGTCTGGCGTGACTCTAGGTATGCATGCACTCGTGATGATCTTGCTACAAGCTGTGGGCTGAGCGTGAGTGGTGTGTTTCTTTGCGTTGAATGAGTTCCAATGTGCCGCTGGTATGGAGGGCGGTCTGCGGCCCATCGAGAACCTGCCTCTGGTGTGCCGGCAAGTGATGGTACATGGCAACCCAACAATGAGGTGACATGCTACCGTCGGACATCATGCTGTGACTGGACGACCGCCAGATGCAGTGCGTTCGGTGCAGCGGCTAGTGATTGGCAATAAGATTTGTCTATTGTTGTTGGACCCGCCGTAGGCTAGCTTGGTCGCGGAGGGAAGTGTGCGGGCGGTGATGTACAATCATTGCGTTCTTGCGAACACCGGTTTCCTGGCGGGTTCATCAGCACTTGTGTATCAGGTTTCTGCGGCGCCTTCAGTGATAGACACAAAGCGCATGCTGGCGGTGATGCCCGCCTCGCCACCGTTGTCCTTGTCACACAGTGCATGCTGACATTGACAGCGGGGTGTAGAGTGAGTGTTACAAAGATAAATGCGGCGAGGCGGGCAGCACCACGAAAGAAGCAAGCAGAGCAAGCACAAACCCAGACACCCACGCAACACACATTGAACCCATCACGCACCCAGAAATCGACGTCGCACCCAAAACCTCAGACCGCTACACACCCACCCACACACGCACCCGAGCAGACACACACAGCCCCACACACACCCACACAGCACCCCAGACAACAACGCTTGTCCCCGCACGACAGAGCCACGCCCGATGAGACGCCGCCGCCCGAGGCCACCTGTCCGCGCCGCCTGACTGCCGGGGGCCGCCCCAGCCCCAAACTCCACCCCATCCCACCCCCAGGCCCACAGTGCACCCTGCCAGCCTGGCAGACCGCCACGCAGCCCAGCCGGCCTGTGTCGCATCGCACCAGGGACAATGCGGTGTGCAGACCGTCCCCATGGGGAGTGCACTGTCCCCGCACGTGCCACCGAAGTCATCCCGGGCGCCCGAGGCCCAGAGGCCATCGGTCGGTGGCATCAAGCAGGCGGGGCCCCTGAGGGGCAGCTCACCGATAAGGCCGGATGGCCTGTTAGCGACGAGAGGTCATCAGACGGGACTGTGAGTCCCGCCAAAATTGCCTTGCCCGCGTGACATGCCATCAGCGGAGCCGCGGCGCAGACCTGGCATGCCACTGCACGACAGAGCGTCGTGGAGATATCGCGCATTGCATTCTCGTGGAATCGCTGCCGCAACGCCGCGCCAGACTGTGCAGCCATATCAGCAAGCCTGTTGAGGAACGTGAAGGCGGCCGGGCCGACCCGTCCGTACGTCTCATGCGATAGCGGGGCAAGCGTGAACGCGCCCGCGCCGGCCCAGCCGTACTTTTCGCGTTTCGCATTAGCGCACCGGTCAGGGGCCTCTGCCGAGGCACCGTCGTGGAGCGCCGCGGCACTGACATTCGAGGCAGCCAGCGGGTGGGTGACGCACACGTCGTCGATCACCGGCGCGCCCGGGGAGAACGCCAGGATGTCACCGCGCTGTACGGGACTGTGGGACCGGGGGACAGCCGTAGACCGGGCGGCCTGTGCCTGGACCGACTGTAGCGGCGCCGGCGGCACCGCCTGCGCAGTGTGGGTGGCGGCCGCACCAGCGGGGGCGTCGGCGCCCGCTGTAGAGTGAGATACAGTCTTGGCGTGCTCAGTCCCACCTAGGACATTGCCACACCAGCTGGTGTGTCCTGGCCATGGGGAATGTGTTGGTGATGCGTCCAACCCCAAAGCCTATGCTGATGCCTCTGTGGATATGGTGTGGTGGTGTTGTTACTTGCATTTTGCCAATATGACTGTGGCATAAACGTGTCCAGGTCCATCGTTCAGAGTTTGCCCTGGTTAGTCCATCGTTCCGAGTTTTGCCCTAGCTAGGCCACATGATCAATGCTGTTGGACAGGATAGACACGCTAGTATTATGCCCTGGCGGTGATATGCTCGTGCACCGTCTGCAGCCAAAATCTCGGCCAAATTGCAATGCTCACAGATCCGCTTGTCTCATGCATATGGTGGCAGCGGAGCCCGTATCACTGCAGCTGCAGCAGTATGTGTGGCGAATAGCGAGCACAGGGCATGCATACTTGCGACCATAGAGTCACACCGCAGAGAGTCACAGTGCCTGGTAGGACGGAGTATGTCGCGGCTGGGGTAGAATTGCTTGTGCGGACAATCAAGTGCCAGTGCCGGCGACCGCGTGACGGGCTGTCGCTCGAACTGTTATCACCTTGTACTTGGACACGGCCAGCGGGCTGCCTTCGCTGAAGCACATAGCTACGTCAAGGCGCAGGCAGTCACACAGGTGGCATGGCACTGGTTTTAGCACTCGGTGTCGCATCGGTGGTGCTTCCGTATCTGACATTTCGTGTTTTTTGGCAGTCCAGACGGTGAGCTCCTGAAGAAGATCTGCCGAAACCCGGCCACAGGTTACAAATTTCAGTCCTTGCTGTGGCTGAACACCGAGTTGAGCATGTTAATGCTTGAAATCACAAACATAGCTGACGAGACCCCATCATCGAAGCATACCCAGCACAGGGTCTATCCTCCTGCAGCACAAGCTCTGCTCGTCGGGCACGCGAACACCTGAAAATCCTTTGGGAATTGTGACACGGGCCAAAAAGTTGGATTGTTGATACACGCTCATGAGATCAGGAAACCGGCCTTGTGCACCTGCAAATGTAAGGTGGTCATGGATGTCCATTGTGTCCAGGCGCAGTGTATACGCCAGCGTGCTTGACCAGCGCCGCCCCGGCAGTGGGGCAACTGTGTTATGCCTCGTTGTAGGCTCTGTGTGCGGAGTTGCCCTCCCGTGTGTGTGGTGATGCTGCAATGAATTTTATCACCTGCGAGTGGCATACCCTTGGCTTCCCCTTCGACAAGTCTCGTATGTCTCTCCTGGGTCAACCTGCAGCCCTGCAGTGTTGGACGGCTGAAACTCTACATATATTGATACGTAAGGGTGTGTGACCATATGCAGTACCACAAGCACCCCGACCTCACCAGATCTTTCACAAGCGTGCCGCAGCCACCTAGTCCAGGCCCTGGCACTGGGCGTCAGTGGCATTGAGCCTAGGAGATGCTGTGTGATCCTCAGTGGTGGAGTCGACACTGGTGCTGTCGTCTGTGCTGCTGCAGAAGCAGGTGTACAAGTCACTGCGGCCATTACGGTGCTAACGTCTGAAGCAGCAACAGACAGGCCATACGCAGAAGCTATTGCCAAAGCCTTGGGCATCAAACACTATCCCATCAACATCTCGCTGCCTGAATTGCTTAATCGTCAACTACCAGCTTGTGTCCGTGCTCTACAAACCTTCGATGGGATGGAGCTTCGAAACGCAATTGTAGTATCAGAAGCTCTGCATAAGGCTGCAGAGCTTGGATTTGGTACGTTCACCAAGAACTTGAAACATGCAGCAAGGTCGTGCGTGATATTGCATTGTAACAAGTGTGATGCAGGTTTCCGATCCCCCGAACCATCCCTTGGCAAGGAGGTCATCCTGTACCTGTCGCGTGATTGTCTGTGATGTACGCTTGTGTTGCACGAGGCACCCTCGCTGGCTCCAGCCTCCCCCCCCTTCCCCTTCCCATGGTAAAGCTTGCTTCGTCATTTGCAGACTTGGCTCTGACCGGGGACGCTGCAGATGAGCTCCTAGGTGGGTATAGCTTTACATGGGCCTCAGAAGACCCCCTGTGGAGTGAAAAACGCGCTCAGATGTGTTCACAGTGGACCTTCTGTGCTCCAATGATTGCCAAAGCACTGAATTCGAAGATGCAACCTGGAAAGCAGTTTCAAGTCTTCAGCCCGTACATGCACGAGACCTTCACAGAATGGGCTCTGAACAAGACAAACAAGACGGATTGCATTGGAACAAGAGAGGTGGGCCCACATACTCCTTTTGCACACGCAACCTGAGCAATTTACTTTTTGTACTGGCACACCAATTTCATAGTATGTATGCAGGTGCATGCAACCCCCAGCATGCGACCTGAGGCTCACAGAACTGGGAAGATCCCGTTGAGGGAGGCGTTTCCAGAGAGTTTTTCGGCATGGCGTAGGAAGGACCCAATTGAAGTGGGGAGCGGTAGCACCGAACTCTCTACACCAACCTTCTGGACAGACTTGATAGCAGCTGACGAGCTTGAGTCTGAGAAGAAGCTAATTGCAGAGGATGGCATCACGATTCGGGACTCTGAGCACCTTTGGTACTACCGGGAGTTTCTCAAGCAGTTTCCACAGGTGTGTCACTCACGGTCACCCACGGACACCGGGCACAAGGCCTGATGATGGACATGCCGCCTGCGCATAATTCCCCCCCGCGCGCCACCCATCATCCTCAAGTGCCGGTCAGGCCCATTTAGGATGATCTCATCAAGATGTGGCTGATCTCAGTTTGGGCATCTTTCCGCATGCTTTGAGGTGATATTCATTCTCACGTTAATCCAAATACCGATGCGGGTCCCAAAATACATCGCCAGGCTAGTGGCATAGACAAGTCAATGAGCACAGGGAAGAAAGTTTACAGTCTATCTGATAGTTTTCACATTTGCCCTTGTTGCAACAAAGGTTGCAACTCATCACGATGCCACCTGGGCGCTTTATGTTGGCCATGCCGCGAAAATGGTGAGTCTCGTTGTGAATGCCGGTATGAATGCGCATGTGGCAAGCAGTCAAGCGTGTAGCTCTGCTGATGACAATGCTCCATCAATAAACCTCCAGAATTGATGCTGCTCACGCGGAGACGGGCTGCTGTCTTGAGGGCAGCAGTTATGTGCATTTGCAGTTGAGGTGAACCAGGCATCGCGTCGTGCCACGTGCATGCCACCCATGCTATGTTTGGATGAGCCTCCTACAGTACTGCATCTGCCAAAAAATGATGGAAGTAATGTAACAGGGTGGATTGCAGGGTATTGTGCCAGGAATTGAGCGGCATGGAAACGACCCATGCAGTGGTTGTGGATACCAGTTGCGGCATCCTCAGGGGCTTTTCTGCCATGTGTGCGGCATGTATCCGGCGCGAAGAGTGTGATTGTGAAAGAGGTTTGTAAAAACACTTGGCCAACAATGCTGAATTGTCCAGGTGTACCTGCACCACAGCGTGAGCAGGGGCTAGAATATCATGGTGGAATCGTTGCGACTGGTATTACGTTGCCAAGGTGCTCTCGCAGAGCTTGATATTTGATCGTTTAAATGAAAGCACGGCCTCGCAGGAGACAAATCTGTCAGGACTGCAAAGTTTTGTTTATGCGCGGCATGTTCCACACAGTCAAAACTACACCCAGTCAGACTTGGACAGGTATACGCTATGGTACCTTATGATTCTTGACATTCCAAACTGCAGACCAGGAGACTGGCGAGTGAACACAAACCAATGTATCAGCATGATGGGTATGATAGGCCAAGGACGTACGGGGAAAGTGGACACTTGGAGTGACAAGTTCTCCAATTCATCATGTAGCGCAGAGCTTCTGAAAGTGACATGGGCTATTTTGCAGGAAAAAAAAAATCAAAAGCTAAGGTACATGTACACAATCCATTCCTACTTTCCTTTAGTTGGCTTGGCCTGCTTTGCACCGCCCTTTCCTTTCTGCCGCTGCTTCTCACGGTCTTCCGCTGACGTATATGGCAAGGAGTCAACCACCGGCTTGGGAGGTGTAACCTCATTCTTTTTCCCATCAACTGGCCACTTTCCCCCGGCAGCGCTTAAGCCCGCGGTCTTGCTAGTAGCTGCCTTCCCAGCTGGGGCAGTTGTAGCAGTTGGCTCCGATATGCTGCCTGCCGGCTTGCTCTTCACAGGCTCACCTGGAGCTAACACGCTGTCTGCACCCTTGGTCGCGGAAGCCTTTGAATTTGCCTGTGGCGCTGGCACCGGTGGTGGCTTATTTTCTTTACTCTGGGCCACCATGCGCTCAAGAGCTGCCTGTGCCTCCTTCACTGCTTCTGCAGCAACACTTTCGCGAGCCTCTGACATTGGACTGCTCTTCGGTGGCGTGTCTGACGCTTTCTCCGCGGCAGATGGCTGGGCAGGGTTTGCACTACGTGCTTGTGCCACCTCCGCGAAATCCGCTGCCTGCGCCTTTGCACTAGAGAACGAGTCTTTGATTGACTGGAAACCCTTGCTGACATCATCCACTGCAGCAGATGGCGAATCGTATGATAGCAGCTTCACAAGAATTGTGAGCTCGATGCCGAGCACGCCAATCAGGCGAAAGCTCTCATGAGGATACAGATAAACAGCAACCCCACTGGCAAAAGTCAACAACGCAAGGGCGGCGTTGCGTGGCTGGCGCAGCTTCTCGGCCGTCTGTTCTGCTGCCTCTGACAGCTCCTCCCCCTTGTCTGCTAGCAGGTCCGCTGCATGAAGCGCAAACTCTTGGACAGTTGCGCGATGCACCCCGATGCCATCGATGGCATGGGATTCAGGAAGCATGCATACTGCTGGGCAAGCGGCGCGGATCAGTGGGGAGGAGCGCCACAGGCCACCAGAGCCTGGCCACATTGACCCCTTCATATTTCCATGCTGTCTGCCACCACAAAAGTGGGAGATGCCAAGCATAATGAACAACACAGCCATTCGCGGCTACTGACCCAGCTTGGCTCGAGGCATCATATACGCAGTGCAGTGGGAACGTACCAGGTGTAACAGTATACGACCCGAACTTTGTAGCCAAACCTCCACTCTTCCATGCGTTGAAGCCACCGCCCAGCATGTACCTGGACATGATCACAGTGGTCACTACTAGAGATTGACGCGGCAAGCTAATCCAAGTACAACTTTCAGTTTGAACCTCATCAGATCCATTTGCTGCTATGCGGGCCAGCACGTTCGGTGTCCATGCTGGCCACCGCTACCAACAGATTAAAACTGCTGTGAGAGTCATATGGTGAATACCATGCAAAGAATCAGACACCGAACCGACTACGGTCACTCTGAAGCACACTCACCCCCGGTACCCCTGCTCTGTTATGGCTCGTGCAAGCCCCTTCACACTGGTTCCTCGGCTGTCCATGACCACGATTTTGGTAAAGCGGTTCACCTCGTTCAGGGACGTGACAAGGGCAGCATTCAGCTGCAGCTGCAGACGCTGACTGTTATCAACATCTCCTTTAACTGCATCTGGTACCTGCAAACGAAGATCATCTCATCCATGCCCAGATTCGACCAGAGAAGGTGTTGTGGAGACAACCAGATCGCCTTGGTGAAACACGCACACATACACGCACACAAAAGTAACAAGAATATTGCTGTTTTTACAAACATGTACACAGTAGTCAGGTGGTAGTCAGGGCCTACGTCGACAACTGGGAGGTGCGTTGCTTTCCCGCGCGCTCGCCGCTTTAGGTCCAGGACACCCTTCTCTTTGAGGTCCTCTTCCGGGCGTATATCCACCAGAAATACGTTTTCTTCACGGTTCAGTGCTTCGAGCATATCCACTGGACTATATATGCCCTTGTAGCCACCAAACTCGTACTTCCAGTATGCAAATGCTGAAGACCCTATGGCCAGTGCACCAAGTAACAAGTACACTCCAGGTGCGTCATCATACACTGCTTTCGCAGCTGCGATGTTTCCCCCGATCTGCATCATACTTCACCGCGTTAAATGCAGGCTGGTATCAATGGAGTCAGCGTCAAATATCCACACACTCGACCAGAGAAAATCTTAGCAGCACAATGGATAGGGACTGACAACATCAGCCTTGGTTTGGAGATTGGGTGGCAGTGACTTTGGCATGCTGTTGTAAACACCTTCTCCCACGTTTTGCATCATACTGGTGGCCTGGCCAGTCGCACTGTCGATGAGATTGCCAACAATGCCCTCGGCTCGATCCACAACATCATCTGTGTACTCAAGTGCGCGTGCAAGAACTCCTGGACCAGCCTGCAAACAGCTCGGAGTTGTCGGCGAGTTCATCAGCATCACCAGTGGAATCTGCATTTTCCCTATGACCAGAACGCCAAGCCAATGCAACATACATTGTAAGGCAGCCAAAGAGCTGTTCGCACCGGCTGAGGTGCACCGTCCAATGCGGATGCTATCATGTTTCCTGTATCAGAGGGAGGAGACGCAGTGACTGTGGAAGCAGCTTGCTCAATTATAGGTTCTTGTACAGGCGTAATTGTCGATGTGGTCGGGTCGAGTATAGATGGACTGGTGGCTGCTGGAGCAGCAGCGCCCGTTGTAGGGGGAGATGGTACTGGCGGCACTGTGGCACCTCCACTCTGCCCAGGTGCCTTGGCCATGTCAGCAGTCGCCTCCTTGATCCCCTCTAGCATTTCCGCAATGTTGACTGTGCCTGTACTGCCTCGTGATGCTTCTGGAACAAGTTCGGGTCGTGGATCTGGCTGTAACTTCTGGAACACGTTAGAAGCCTGCATGCACCACTTACAGTCAGCTGTTGCATGTCGAAGCCATGCAGATGTACTCAGAAGTATACTCCAATGTATCGATGTGTCGTGCTTAGGCAGTGCACCTTGTTGAACATTGACTCGACTTTTTCGGCCACCGAGGTTTCCACCTCTGTAGCTTTCACATCTGGCAGGATATCTTGCATGGCTAAGGTGTCCTGTCCTGCACCCTCGGGAACCGAAATCTTGGGCAGATCAGCTACCTGAGGGGCTGTAGTTGCAGACACGTCGGGTATACGCTCTGCTGAAATGCTAGGCTGAGCTGATGTGGGCGCCTGAGGTGGTGCCGTGGCGACCGCAGTTGGCATCTCTGCAGGGCCGACGTTTTCGACAGAACTATTCGCCGCAGCTGCTGGTATTTCGGACGACGACGACGCGCCGAGGCCGGCATGCGTTCGGATACAGCGCGCCGGGATCGGCCGCATTGTGCCCGGTCTCTGCAGTTCGCGAACAAGCGCTCATTGCCAGCCACTCCGCGCCACATCCACCAGAAGTGATCTCTCGAGCACGCCATGTCACATAGCAGGAACATCGGCGCAATAAAGGTTTCTCGAATGCAAATCTCACTCAGCCCCTGTCACAATTCCCCTTGTCGGAAAACCTGACATGCTTCTGTCGGTAGTTGCAAGCAGGGTTGCATAGCGAAAAGCAGCGCTTTGCAGTTGCTGAGAGATATCTACTGCCGAACACATGGCATAGAGTCACAGACACACGCACGAATAGTCGCGGTGTTGAGCGCAATGAAATCGGCACTCCCCATCGCAGTTTCCAGAGACACACCATGATAGCCGCATTGCTCAGCACAAACGGAAACATGATAGCAGATGATATGACCCTGCTGTTTATAGTTGTGCTTGTGGTGTGACGGTCGCACTGGTTTCAATGCAGGAACGTCGGGCTCGTATATAGGGCTCAAATGCACATTCGAGGCTTGGACGGAAAGTGACTGCAGTATTCATGAGGCCTGCAGGAATGTGAAGCATTGCCATTGCAATTGTATTTGTTTCCGCTTTAACACCGCAACGAAGTTGCGATTCTGTGTCATGCATGCACACGCCACACACAAGATGCAACTTACCACTTACCCACGTCCCACGTGACGCCTTTGAGCGCAGCGCGTGGCAGGTGTCCAGATTACTGCCGTGTTGCAAGGCACGCTCCTTCTCTGGAATCACCTCTAGTCCCTGCCAGACCATATCTTTTCCATATGTGTGTACATCGTCGGACCGGAACTGATAGCAGCCAGCATGCGGCGATGTGTCCGACACAGTCGATAGACCGCAAGATCTGCCTGAAGGAATTTAAAATTTCCTTCAGGCTGTGAAAATTGGCACATATGATCGTCAGCTGCAAGCCAGCGAGCGTTTTATTGCGCCGAGGGCGCAGCTGACAAGCAGGTTGACATCGCTGCGCACAATGGCCCATGAAGCCGCAAACTCCCATGCTGCCGGCCCCCAGAAGCCAGCTGATGTGCTTCTACAGCACTATCGGATGGGTAAAACTGTGGGGGTCGGTTCTTTCGGGAAGGTGAAGGTGGCAGAGCACCTGCTGACAGGGCTAAAAGTCGCCATTAAAATATTGAATCGGAAGAAAATCCAATCGATGGACATGGAAGAGAAAGGTGCATTCAAGTCTAATTCTTTTTCTTCCCTGCAAATTCCCTACATCCGCGTACAGGCTTGTTGTGTCGGGATAAGCTCCAGGCAGAGCAAATCACAGCAGTTCCTCCTCTTCCTATCGTGCTGCCTTTGACAATCATTCGTACACCAACAAGCTGCATCCTATTGCAGTGAGGAGGGAGATCAAGATTGCGAGCCTATTTCAGCACCCACACATAATTCGCCTATATGAAGTCATCAAAACACCTGTGGACATCTACGTTGTGATGGAGTATGTTAAATCTGGGGAACTCTTTGACTACATCGTGGAGAAAGGACGGCTACCAGAAGAAGAAGCCCGGCACTTCTTTCAGCAAATCATCTCTGGACTGGAGTGCTGCCATCGCAACATGGTTGTGCACCGAGATCTGAAGCCGGAGAACCTTCTGCTTGATGCAAGGCATCATGTCAAGCTTGCTGATTTTGGCCTTTCAAATGTCATGCGTGATGGTCATTTCCTAAAAACCTCATGCGGTTCGCCGAATTATGCTGCGCCAGAAGTGATCTCAGGTGCGGACTGGTGTGCTGTCAACAAATGCAAAATGTGATTGGCATCTCATGATTGGCATCTCTTCATGATTGGCATCTCTTCATGATTGGCATCGAGATTACATTGGTGGTAGCACTCTTATAACATGACTCATCTGGCAGGGAAGCTTTATGCTGGCCCAGAGGTGGACGTATGGTCATGCGGGGTTATTCTTTATGCCCTGCTCTGCGGGTCATTGCCTTTTGATGATGAGAACATCCCCAACCTCTTTAAGAAAATCAAGCAAGGCAGTTACAGCTTCCCCAACTACCTCACCCCAGGCGCACGTGATCTCATTCGCCGGATGCTAATTGTACAACCTCTGGAGAGGATTACGATTCCAGAGATCCGGCAGCACCCATGGTTCTCTGTTAATCTTCCCCGCTACCTCGCAGTCATGCAGGTTTGACCACTTTCTTAACTTTGATCTTCCAGGGCTTCTTTTATTGGGCAGGGCAGCATGCCATGGTTTCTCCGTGTTGATTATGAGAGGACTAAGTTGCATTTGCAGGCAGAGCCTGTAAGTGCTGTCAGGATAGACAAAGAAGCTCTTCAGCAATGCTCAAACTGGGGCTTTGATCAGCATGCCCTCGTCACAGCACTGAAAACACGACAGAGCACTCGAGCCACAGTGGCATATCATCTCGTTGTTGATAATCGGAGCACTGATAATCACAACGATTACTTGCAAATGGAACTTGGCGAGGCTAGCGCAGCACGATTGCAACATCCCTCGGGAATCATGGGGTCTTTGGGTGGTGAAGGCCCTGGGTAAGAAGCTTTCACTCAGTAACTTGATCGTGATTCTCTTTTCCCTAATTTCAATATCTGCATTCGTCTTTGAAAGCAGCACCCGCCATTTGGCGTCTGTTTGGCGCTGCAAATGGCTCTGTTGCCGTCGATCACTGCACTTGCTCAGCGGTTTATGCTGCAGGCAGCCAACTTCGCAAGCACAACGGTTTGTGGCAGAAAGGTCATGGAGACTGGGGGTCCGCACCAATAAACGGCCACCCCACATCTGCCAGGACTTGCTAAATGCTTTCAGGGAGCTCGGTGTCGCCTGGAAGCACTCAGGTCCCTACAACTATAAGTGCCGCGTGAATCTCTATGCCTCAAGGCAAAATGAGAAAGTGATCGTGAGTCGCTCATTTAACCATGCCTGACGTTGCTATGAGCAAGATGCAGTCGTGGAGTGTCACCTGCACTGCTGAGCAGAAGGCATGTCTGATCATGCTTTTCATCTTGTTGTTGACTCTCACCATCTATGCAGGATGCCATGGATGTTGACAACGGGAATAGTGATGCAAGCCCCCGGCTTGCAGGCAAGATAGTCAAATTCGAGGTGCAGATATACCGACTAAAGACACATCAGTATGTTATCGACGTTCAGAGGCTTGAGGGGCACCTTTACTTGTACTTGGATCTGACTAGCGATCTCCTGAGCATAATGAGAGCTCAGGCGGCTCGTGGCCCCCAATTTCAGGGAGCATAGGCCGAAATACATGTGAATCTGTACAACTCAAGAGTACAGAGTATAACATCAATATGATATGTTACAACATTAATTAAAAATTAGACTAACATTGTCAAAGTCCGCCATCATGCTATTTCTCAAAATGTGACTTTCTTGACAAATGACAAAAAGAAGACGCCATCACGGTGTTAGCCTTTTAGGGTCACGAGGGAACATTGCAGTCTGTCGAATGTTTCCCAGTCCCAAATACAGCATCACAACCCGCTCCATTCCAACACCAGCACCACCATGAGGCGGTGCCCCCAACTTGAAAGAGTCGATGTATGAGCGAATGGTTTCTGGTGGAATACCATGGAGCATAGCACGATCCTCCAGCAGCTCTGGGATATGAACTCGCTGTGCTCCCGATATAATCTCCTGCAACCACTGGTATATCTGGCGGTGACTTGAGTCCATGGCAACACAAGACTTGCACAAGGCAAGCGTGGCTGAGCAATACATCACACAGTGAAGTCTGCCAGTCTGCTCTCGCACACCTCGCCACGCATGAAGACATCGAAAGAGTTGGTTAAATGATTGTCTGTGGGGGACACCATCGTGTAAAATGGCCTGACAAACTTTGGAGCCACTCCAACAGGGAACTCTGTGACTGTATAAAAGTCTGTTCCATGTTCCTTCTTAATAATCCTTCCCAGCGCTTTCTCTTGGGTTGTACTTATGTCCTCCAGCGGGGACTGATCTGGGAAGCCGTTCTCCTGCAGCATCTGCATAGGCAGACTAGCTCACTCTAGCAAAGGATCCCTAAACTGATGTTCTGGATTGTGCCGCGTCCGCTCGTGTCCCTCCCCGTACCTTGACGGCTTCGGCGAAGGTGAACCGCATTGGCTTCATCATAAAAGCTTCAAAAGGAAACTGCTGCTGCACTGCTTGTAGCTCTGTTTTGCATCCCCCCTCAATTGCCTTGAATATGTCGGCGAACAGCATCTCGATAACATCAACAACCTGTGCAACACCGTGACTGTTCAGGCTCAGCTCTGCCACATAAAGCTATCGCTACGTCACTACATGTCACCTGCTCTACATACAACAGTGCGGCTCGGCTGCTCTTGGCCATTCAATGTTTCTGTGCAATGTACTTATTAACTAGGCTGCGAACAGTTCACATATGGCGAGAAAAAATGCAACGCACATCTCAATGAAGCACTTGCTCATACCTCTAGGTAATGTTCCTTGATTTCCATCTCAAAGTCCATACCCGTGAACTCACACATGTGTCGGTGTGTGAATGAGTTCTCTGCTCGGAACACTGGGCCGATCTCAAACACTCGATCAAAGTCTGCACAGATCGCCATCTGCTTGTATAGCTGAGGAGACATGGCCAAGCATGCAGTCGATCCAAAGTAGTCGACCCTGAACACCTCTGCACCGCCCTCAGATGCCCCGCCCAACAGTTTTGGGGTATGGATCTCCTGCAAAAAACATTGACGATTAAAGCACATTGTGTATCAACTAGAGATGCATGGGAAACAAAAGGAGGATCCCGAAAGGAGGATCCCGAAAGCGTCAAAAGCTGAGAGATGAAATGTCCATGTGCTGTGCCAGCGGGAGATCAGTACTACGGCAATGCACACCTGAAAGCCTTGCCGGCCAAGGCTATCACGAAAGCCCTGGCATACAGTGGACTGAATACGGAAAATTGCTTGGCTCGCAGGTGTCCGCAGATCCATGTGGCGCATGTTCAGACGAAGGTCTTGATCGACTGTTCCAAGTATCTCTCCGCGTTCGGCAGCCTCAGCGATGGCAGCAGGCGACCGAGCTGCATCGACCATCTCGAATGGCAAGGGTGATGACCTGTGAGCGTGTCATGGCTCTTGGAGGAATGGTCTGGATCTTGGAGGTGAAGACCAATTGCAGCTCTTAGACAAGAACGAAGCATCTTTGACCCATGTATGGTCCTATGGACAACATACAGAACTCGGTGTCTGTGTGGAAGCGATGCAATGTGTGAAACTGTGGATTGAATCGCCAGGCGCAAAGACCAGAAACACACATCCACGGCGTCTAGCAGCCATGTGATTGGAATATACCTGGAGATGACGTGAATGTCCGAAACTGTGATCTCAACATCAAATTGTGTACAGCCTTCAACTGGATTTGCTGGTGCGGCAGCCACTCCGACAACATCCACAATAGATTCCTTTGGGATTTGCTGTGAGTACTTCACCATAAATCTGCTAACAGTGCCTCCATCTGAATCATTGGCGAAGATCGTGCACTGCACAGTGGCCATGCGCTGGCGCAGAACCAAGAAGCAGGATTTGCCTTGGCCACGGCTTGCATGCAGCCGTGCCCTGACATGCACCTGCAATACACCACAGTATTCAATTCGGGACGCATTCAGGTGCCTTCCTCTACCAACTGCGTTCTCCTCCCAGAGCTTAAAGCACCTGGGCGTGGGCCAGTGAAAGGCACAGTTTCAGAGCGAGTCGACCGTGTGCCAATCGCGACACTTGGAGCAGGATCTCAGTCATCGGACATCCCCAAACCACAACTACAAACATGCAGGCAATCGGTACGTGACCACAAAGCTTCCAACAGCTGGCCGCACAACAACTCACGAGTCCATGTTCCTAGACTTGATTTTGAATTACCAGTACCTCGAAAGCACTCATAATCGGAGACATGGGATCCAAAGTTCAGTGTCTCATCCCGGTACGAACTAGCCAACATTTCAATCACTCAGGTGAACTAAGAACAAGCGACGCTTCACAACGAGTGCAAAGATCACGCAATTGGCGGCATCATCGCTCACTGCGCGAGACGTTGTGGCAGAAAGCAGAAAGCGTTCCGCGGCACCTCGATGTCGGCACATGGACACACCCGCCTAGTGCGCACCTCCTTCCCGGCAGTGTCGTGACTCAAATCAGCAACTTTGGTCCACACGGAGTCCGTGCGAAATTTGCTCTGGATAACTTCAGCATCACCGTAGTGAGAGCCGTGCGGGTCAGAAGGGTCCGGCGCAGTCAGAATTGCTGCCTTCTGCCCACGCTGAGCTGCTCGCGCGGCTTTCTCTGCCTCCTTCCTGACTTTCTCTTCAGCCTTAGCTTTCTTCTCTGCCTCTTTCCTAGCTTTTTTTTCTTCGGGAGTCTCTTTTGGGCGATTTGCGGCAGCCATGTTCGGGCCCGGCTCGCTCATGACGACCAACTGCACTGTGCTACGGAATCTAAACACTGGCGCAAGTGGTCGCTGCGTGAGAAAAAGTATGTGCACATACGAAACTCCAAGACTTGAATGACTACGACCCATCGCAAGTGGCGTCTGCTCAAGCCGGGAGACTGGCATCATGCCTGCGCAGCGGCATGGCGTCGTGGCGCAGGGGTGTGCAGGGTGCCGTTGTGTGCGCCCGAAACAAAGGACAATGCAGTCACGAATTAACAGCAGGTGCCCAAAAATGTGAATCTGTACGCAGCCTTACCCTACAAGGGCATTCGGCAGCTTCTTAGCGACACCAGCGTATAACCCGTGGCTGCGTCGTGTCCTTTGAAATGGCTTTACACGGTAGCTGCATCCATAACCTACACAAGTTCATAGCCATGCGTGACAGGCCCCTCGACCCGATGATCTCGCTATGCATTCGCCGGACTATCACGTTGTGAAGCTAACAGGATATCGGACTGAGAACGCGCAGCGACCTGCAACAAGAGACCACGAGATCTTATGTCCTAGAGCAGTAGTGACGTATTTCTATGGAGCGAGAATCACCCCGGTCACCTCAGCACCATCTACCCGATCAAGCACCAGCCAAGCAAGACCAGGTACAGCTGAAAAAAAGCATCACCGCGGCTGCCATCGCCGCTGCAGCTGCTGCAGCGCCGGGGCAAAGAGAGCGAGCAGTCGCTGATGCTGTTCACGTCGCATCTGCTGTTTCTGGCACAGCCCCAGTACAGAAAGAAAGGTGCACAGTTGAGTCGACGTGCTGACTATGCAATCACTGCACAACTGGAATGCTGTATTTGATCGTCGCAACCGTACATGTCCATTTGATATGCAGCTTTGCCTTGCCAGAAGAAACCCTTGGGACTGCAATTGTACAGGACGGGGTGTACCAAGCTGCTGCTTGGGGAGAAGCACCCCCCAGTGAAGATACAGTGAATATGTTTATCGAAGTCCTTAAGCGAGGGAGCTTGATCCAATCGATTCCCGTTCCCTGTAAGAACACGTTCGTCACATTTGGGCGCGCCCCAGCCACAGATGTGCGTGTGGAACACACATCCACATCCCGTCTGCATGCAGTCCTGCAGTTCCGTGGCAGGGCGGTGTTCTTGGCAGACATGGGATCAACACATGGATCTATGCTCAATGGGAAACAACTAGAACCATTCTTGTTCTACCATGTTGCTGTCGGATCTCAGTTCAGGCTTGGCCACAGCACACGCTCTTACATATTCAGCGCCCCACAGGTAAAAGCTACCATGGCAATCCATGTGGACTGTGACAAATCACTGTTTCACGAGAAGTGAATGTCAGGTTTATTTTGTAGGAGTGGCAGCTGCCTGAAGGTCTGAACGTAGCACAGAGGAAGCGTGCGCGTGCGGAGCAGGCTGTATTAGAACAAGCTGCTGCGGCAGCACAGCGTGATAAGATCGTGGCTGAAAAAACTATGCACGCAGCCCTGCATGGCCGCCTGGAGTGGGATGCACAAGATGCTGATGTAAGACGTGGCAATGCTGAAGTCGACTGGCATGAAAAAATGGACAAGGGGTGCTTGAGTGAAAAGCAACTGAAGGTTGCAGAATCCATTCGCAGCAAGGAGTACAAGCTGCAGGTTCGATTGTTGGGACATCTTTGTTTGCTCATCACCTGTTGATGTTCAACTTTCCTCACACCCATGGTCCTGTTGTGGATGGATGCCCCATCAGATAAACCCTGAATCTTGCAGATTCCAGGGGCACAGCGTGCCCTGCTGCTCGGGCTGTGATGCCTCTGACATGCAGGTCTTCCATTCGTCATCCAGTGACTGGATAGCCAATGATGTCACAGTCAAAGAGAACCAGTGCAGAACTCACATGCGACCGTCTACGCTGTTTGTTGTAATTGCAAAGGACTCCGAGTACCGGAAGGCTCCAGCTTTTACATAGCAGTGCATTAATTCTGGCTCACATCTGGTGGTTGTGTACAGAAAACACAAGAAGCTGCCAACAAAATTCGATCCCGTGAAGGCCCCGATCAACATTTAACACCTGGGCAGGCCGCCGCACTGCTCAACAATGAGAAAGCAATTGATCGTTTACAGAATGAAATAGACGATTTAGAGGAAACCATGCAAGAAAGCTTGCGTGACTCCCAGCATGGCAGGAATGCGCAACTGCAGGCACATCAGCGGAAAAAGCGGTCTAACCGTCAAACTGAAACCTATTCAGACAGTGATGATGAGTTTTTTGACAGGACCCAACAGAAGAAGGTCAAGTCTGCAACACAGGCGGTAATTACTGTCAAAAGCCTGCTCGCGAAGTTGGAGGAGCTGCAGGCAGAGGAACGGCGTCTGCTTTCTCAGCTTGAGGTAAACACACTTTCTGTACTGGTCGCGTCTGCTTGATGTCTTGAACCAACGTGCTTTTCTGGCCCCAGGAGAGGCCTGTCCTCAATCCTTTGCTGTTCTGGATGCAGGATGTACGACCCAACATCATGATGTGCAGCCCAAGTGGGCATGGCATGTCAGGGGTTGATTCGCTCGATTCATTAATGAGCTCTGTAGAAGCACAGGGAGCTGAAGAAGATGCCGCGAAAGTAAAGCATCTTCTTCGCCTCACAAGAGAGCAAATTTCCCAACAGCATGAGCTCTTAGATATTGCAGATCCACATCAGGATCAGCGATCGGTGCTGTCAGGCAAATTGTAGGTGCGGCCAGGATACTATAATGCCGATGATGATGCGTTTCTTACTATACATTACTGGTCAGCACGGCACAATTAGCCCTGATGCGGCCCAATACCGTCTGAAAATGTCTCCGTTAGGTTGCTCTTGTTGTGGGGTGCACATGCTCTGGAAAGCGGCCTTCAGCGCAAATCGCGGCCATCGCAAGGTGGCATCATGAAAGCGTGAACATGTATTGTTTGAGGTGATCGGTTTTACAGAGTTGTCGAATGCCTTGTACCATACTATGCTTATCGTTGTGCAGTACACGATTGCATATTTCAATGGCGGATGTGCTGTGGGCATGAAGCATGATCAACGAGACATGCAGTGCTGTTCACAAAGTGCGTGCTATTGTACTCCACATTATGAGGTGCATGCAGTCCCAGCTTTCTGAATAGCGACTGGCAGTACATGGTAAAGGGTCTGCTTGGAGCCCTGTACTTACCTGTTGCATCATGTGCCTCAACGAAGTACACCATGATTGGCACAATGCTGCGTTTTGCAGTTTGAATTATCCGCAGTGATGCAACCATCCAGGTTGTTCATGCCTCACGGTCAGTGGAAAGCCACTGGATCACAGTCACTTGGACCCAAACTGATGATGCAACCTTGAGGTGCTTCGATTTAGCCCCCTGCAGATGTTGACCTTTTTTATGGTATACGATCCATGGTGCGCATGACACTCATGCTTGCAAAATTGATCTGGCAGAATCTTGGGTCTTCACAAAGTTGCTCACTCATTGCTATGCTGGGTGCGCCTGAGGCACGCTATCCCTGCAGCAGCCTGTCGCTGCAATCGGTCGTTGCATGCAGCATTCACTGCATGTATCGCGGCCCCTGTGTAGCGATTTTCAGCTGCAGCATATTATGTTTAGCGCAACGTTACTGCTGCATGCTTTCAAGATCTATACCAGCACAGTGCCATAGCAGGGTCTTGTGTGAGGTATGCTATGGCCATACAGCAGTCTACGCGTATAGGATCTGGGCACTGCCGAATGTGTGATGCTGTGGCCCCAGGTATCCAGGGGTCCAGCATGCCGCGCTGTCTCGAGGGCCCAGACGTCTGACGGTGTCCCAGCGTGCAGCGTGTTGTAAAGTTCTGCAGTCCACCTCATTTGCACTGACACGTAATTATCATGCGTATGTGATCGCCAAGCTGCTGGTCTGCAGCAGACGCGCCAGGCGGGCTGTGAAGTCGTTCGCCAGCATATCTGCCCGTGACGATCGCCCATATTATTCTTACACGCGCGGTGTGCCCTCGCCACCCTCGCCAGCTTGGGCAGTCCACGGAAGTCAGCCGCACGAGCAGTAAGGCAGCAGCAGAAACACTATCATTACTTGATCTATCGATTGATCTATTGATCTATTGATCTATCTATCTAGACTAAGGCCAGGAATGCCTTCGCGGCCAAAATGCGTGCATATACTATGGCGCTTTCGACGACAACCCCGTTGACGAACCTGTCCATTGCGGTAGACGTTCGAGACTTGAAACTGGAACCTCAACAATGTGATGAGTCTATATCTTTTGATAGTATACGCTGGACTCTTGATTCACGCAAGGATACTGTTGCTGCGTGTCTTCGTTGTGAGGATGTCAACAACGTCCTTGAAAATTTCAAGCGCTCTGAGGATCAGCGGGGCAACTGCAGGCTATGTAAGCATAATCAGAAACCTGGCAAAACTACTACGTTGAACCACACCTATCTTTGCAATTTCGGGGCCAGCCGATGTACAGCAACCAAAGAAAAGCAGGATGCTGGGCTGGTTGGGGCTTATGCTGCTAACATGGCTGCAAAGGCAGATCAAACAGCTGCTGCCAATGGACCTTCTCGTGCAGGCAGGGATGCAAGGGGTACTGGAGTGACCTGCTATGGTTGCAAGTACAAGTTGCACTGCCGCGTGTTCCTCAACCATCCCAATGACTTGTACATTGTGTTGCACAATCATGGGAAGCACAGCAGTGATCCCACACAAGAGGGATGTCCGCACAAGACTATAAAGGTCAGTGAAGACACTAGAGCGTTCTGCACTGGCAAAATCATAGAAGGGGTACCAAATTCCTCGATACTGAAGCGTATGTGCCTCTGGACTCATTCAGATGCTATCCGCTTTTGACAAGACGTGTAGGTTTTTGCGCATCTATGCAGAGAACTTGCAGCGGCTCGCAAAGCTTAGTGGGATACCTCCCTCAGAGCCACAAAGTTTGATGTCGCAATTGCTGCAGAGCACTCCAGCCCATCGTGCACAATGATTGTGCAACACCCGATGAGCGACATATTGACATGGACGATATGGTGCTCTTGTTAACAAACGGCAGATAGATGCATTGTTTTGATACTGTGGCAGAAACATATTGATTGACACCGCTGCAGCGGTCTGCTGGTGTAAGAGTTAAGTTGGTTCCATTCGCATGTTCATGCTGAGCCCACGTTCAATGTATATCTGGCATGACCAGTTCCAGCATCCGCCTTAGCCAGTAAAGCGCCACTGATTGCATTCTTTACGCACGTCGACTGATCAACTTGATACCAGATTGCGTTGGTGTTGTGGCAGCACGAAAGCCAACCTCGTACCAACCGCAACCAAGTAGGTTCAGATGTACAACGAAGCTTAAAGATAGCAATTAAACCAGCAAGGTGCATATTTGCGACTTCTCGGCGAAGTACGGCGCATCTAAGAGCAACAAGCCGATCCGAAGCCTGCCGGTGTGGCGCCACACTCATGGCAGCACCGATCGGTTGTGGTTTCCGGTCGTCAAGGCCGATACAGTTCGCGATGTGAAGCATAGAAGTTGTTTGTGTTTCTACTGCTGCTTTACTGCTCGTGCGGCTGACTTCCGTGGACTGTCCAAGCTGGCGAGGGTGGCGAGGGCACACCGTGCGTGTAAGAATAATACGGGGGGTGACGATGTGCTCCCAGAACGCCGCGCGTCATAAGACCCGCGGGCCGATCCTTTGGATACATAGAGGTGATAGTCTCCTTCATTCGCCTACATATGGTACAAGAGGGGCGTGGGTGTTGTTAGAGCGGTTTGCAGGCGTCTGATGTGGCGTTTCTGTATCCGAGGTATCTCGAGATACGGAATGGTCGGCCTAGGCAATCGCGACATTTCGTGCATGTTCCTGAATCACGCATGTTCCGCCTACATCAGACGGAGCGACACTAAGGACATGAATTGTGTCCGGGATCTCACAACGTGACGAGAATGGAAGGTGTCATGTAAGACAAGTGACCATCTGCATTCCCCACATCCCGTGTGGTTGTAGCGCCCGCGACAGTGTTTTTCTGAAGCAGCCCTATTCATCCGATGCGCTGTACTTCGCTACCACGTGTTGGTTTGTTGTGTGTATGTTGATCCGAAAGCTGCAGAATATCTACGTGAGACATGGCAGCCTCGACGCCTGCCTGCCTCGATCGTGCTTCATTCAATCGTCGAGTCCCGAAAGCGCTTGCGGGGAGCCACAGAGCAGAAACACGGCGAAGTAGATGCCTGTCGTGTGATGTATGTGCACCACACGCAAGGCAACACAGGTGCGCTGAAAACCATGTAGACAGCTGCCTTTGCCGACCATTTCATAACGTGTCGACAAAACTTATGACCACATCAGATGTATCATTTGTCGTTGGGTCTAGTCTTGAAGTGTGCTCTGTGCGCTCGACACTCCACCGCTGCGTACCGGAACTGCAAGCACAGGACTCAGTGGGCTGGGACCCGTCAGACGTGGCGTGGCATGCTTCTTGGGTGACAACGTATATGTTGCTTCCTTGCTAGCTATAGCAGGGGTGGTATTCTTCGTAAGCACATGTTGCAGCACCCACAACTGCTGTGCTCTGATTATCTTTGCCATTCATCATGTCCTGCAGTTGAACACTACGCAGATACCGCTCCTCTGTTTTGTAGGTCCCATGAAGATCGTATCATCAAACGTATACAGGATCTGCCTGTTGTGGCAAGTCACCATGTTGCTGTCCCAATACTAAGGCCGTTCCAGGATGACCTGCCATTTGCTGTGTCTCTTGAAATCTGTGAAGGGGAGGCCAGGTTTCATCCCAGCAGCACTGCCTGTGAGCACCCTATGTGCGAGCTACTGTACTTTCTGGATGGGGCTGGATCCGTGACTGTGTACAATGGCAGGGGGGATGAAACGGCACTGGGTGTTTGTGCTGGTGACTCAGTACTAACAGCTGGTCAGAGTGTGGTGGTCAACAATAATCATGTCCAAGATGCAATGCCATCAAGCAAGCGTCTTCCATTTCTTCGTGTCATTCTCCCATTGCAGTATGTGGAGGAAAATGCACATAGTCCACAGATCGCCCAGGAATGCCGCAATGCTGCAGCGAAGGTACACTAACTTGTGATGACTGCAACTTCTGCCCTATGATCGTTCATGCTGGGATCGGTGTAGAGTGACTCATGTTGTATGCTCTCATGATTACCAGCCACTGGTAGAACTGGCGTCCCTCAAGATCGTTGACATGTTTCAGTGGTCACAGCCCAAGAACGTCGTGCAGGCAACAGAGAACTGGTGCGGGGACCCCAGATTTTGCTCTAAAGTGTCAGCCATCGTTGGCGGACTATTTACCAGGCAAGAACCAACTTTGAGAGCCGCGTCGTCCATGTATACTTACCCAGAAGCCTTGAACACTGAAAGTGTCGCAGATTATCACTCGAAGCTAAGCAGCCAAGACTCTGGTCAATTCCACAAAGTATCCCTGCTGGATGCTCCAGCATTCCAGATGCCAAATCAACAGAATACGTTGGCATTGGTTTTAGATCCTGTTGCCGATGATGTACCATTCACTTTTGGGGTTGAGATTTTCCCACCTGGATTTTGTACACCTCCCCATGTCCATGATGCGGCATATGAAATGTTTATCATCCTCTCTGGGAAAGGAGCTACCGCTTTTTGCAATGGTCATAGAAATCCGATTGGCCCGGGTGATGTTGTGGTGTTCCGGCCAGGATGCGTTCATGGTATTGACACAGGGCCTGAGAAGGTATACTGCCTGGAGCTACTACTACCTAATCAAGATTTTGCAGAGATGGTACGTCGAGGACAGAAACTGTCACTAGATGATGACGATTCTTGTGTTCTTGCTGCAATTGGATGCGCAGTTGAACTTGGCCTCAAAGCAGATAACAGCGGTGGTGTGCTTGTATGATTCGCTGGTTCGAAGATGATAATTTTGTCTGCCTTCGTCCGATGCTGAAAGTCTCAGAAGCTGATGTGGGAGACAGTGGAATCCGGACCTTTCTTGATGAGAATACCAAAGTCTTCAGGTAGAACATTGTAACAGTTGGTAGTAAATTCAATCGTACGTCATCTCACATACCACGTTTTTGCATCCTGAATCGCTGTTAAAGGTGTCAGCAAGAGGGCCTGCCACGGAAGGCCTGCCCTACCTGCCCCAAGGTCATCAAGCCGAACTCATTCAACTGCAAATGGCAGCTGCCTGTTTTCGCCTGGCAGCAACTGTTTAGTTCCCAATTTTTAAAGAGGTAAGGGTGTCCACACCGGCATTTGCCCAGGAATGGCATGATGACCGTGCGAAAAAGATGTGCACTACACAGATTCCAGACATCCGCCGCTGCTCATAACTGTGTACCACCTCCGACACTGAGTCCATTCCGATTCTTGAGTGTATGCGCAGTCCTGAGGCAAACCTCAACGCCATGAGATGCGTATGCTATCATGCATGTAAATTGATGCAGCTGCATCAGAAAATACAGGCTGAAATGTGGACTGCTTGTAGTAGCAGGGGTTCGCCGGCCGTATGCCACGATATGCTCTGAGATGTGGTGTAAGCATACTGCTCTGTGCAGTCATACGCGGGGCCCTGCACACGTGCATTGCAGGGTGCCCCCTGATCAAAGGCTGCTCACAACATGGGCTCGTGGCAGCTGACTCTGAGTTCGATCCGAAACGCAGCCACTTCAGTACACGAAAGAGGACGTTTCTGGAAGATGGTCCATTAAATGGTGAGTGCGCGAAGACTGTGTTGCAAGGGCAAAGGTGATGAGGCAGGTAGCACTGAGGACACAGCGAGCAGCGCAAGACCAGGTTCAGCAATTTAACGCTGCGCATCCAAGCCCCATACATTACACCGCACAGAGCAAGCACCCATACAAACCCTGCTACCGAGCAAAGCATCCCAGAATCCAGCGCGACCACATCAATGCACACAAACACCAGCATCCCAATGCACACCCACAAAAGCATACTGAAACAAGCAAACATCTACGCCTTTCCATACGTGCAGATCCACGCACACTAACCCACCAAAACACACGCAGCTGCGCCGTGGCGGCCCAGGCCGGCCCCGTGACAGCGGGGGGGCCCAGCTCCTGTCCCCGGCCCTCCCGCGTGTCCGTAAAGAAGCAGATAACCTGCTGTGAAGGCACGTCCCAGCCACAGCCCGAATCCCACCACACCAGGGCCACACCAGCCGCGCCACACGACCCTCAGGGGCACGCCGGCCGCGCCACAAGCATCGGAGGTCATGCATTCACCATCCATCCAGCGTTGCAGGCTGAGCTGGGCAGCCCAAAGGCAAAGGCAGATGAACGGCCGACGACTTTTGTGGCTACCATGTGCCTGACGCATGTCAAGCTTGCCTCATGATATCATTCCAATTCAGCAGGTTGTGCAGGTCCACCTACCTCATCTAATCCAGAGCTATCGAACACACTTGCTGGCAATGGCGGGCTGGTGGCTGATGAAGGCGATGTTAGAGCTGCCGGCAGCATGAGGGATTCATTTGACCTGCTACAGGCGTGCAGACTGGTCATGCAAACAACGGGCAGAATTGATGAGCTGACTCTCCCCTTCCGGCCCTTCCGGGTGTTGGCTGACGAGCAGGCATATGTTCAGGTCTTCCACTGTAAATTTGTTCAGAGATGAGTGGGCGTCCTAGAATGTGTTGCACACACAACTCACAGATCAGACTGTGAATGCTTCAAAATCTTCGCACCACTGTACACCGTTGTCATTTACATAGCATATTCTTCATAGAAAAAAATACCCCAATTGATAGCATATTCTTCCTCAACATAAGCCATGATTCCCAGTCTGCATGTGAGTGACTATTACGTTGCTGCATCATGATGTCTGGCAGGATGTCCAGGAGACCATCTATGCATGGGTCCAGCTGCAGTGGGCCCTTGCTTGCAAAGGACGCCGAAGGCAATCACGAGTACGAATCCACGACATGTGTCCACGGCGATTGCCAGAGCTATCTGTGAAGCTCCATGGCCGTGATCGGTGCAGGCGTCCCAGGTGCATCGCGCCACGACCAGCTGGTGGCCGGAGCGTGCCGAGATTGACGCTATGCAGTCGCTTTTAAGAAAACTCAAAGCTCTCGATGCTTTTCCAAAAATTCAGGTTCTGAGCAACCTCCGAATCTGCTTTCAAAGTTCACACTCTACGGCTGTTCCTTACGCGTGGGGGTGTTGTACAGGATGACTTCTACTCAAAAACCATGTCCGGAGGGGTGATCACCATCGTTTGTGCCCTGCTGATGGTTGTTCTCTTTTTCACCGAGCTAGGTAAGCCTCTACTGCATGTAGGAGTATGAACACCCTTTTTCACACCTGCCAGTATAAGGCACACGCAGCACACATGAATGCTGGCCATCAGCAGAGCTCGATGTAGAAAATACAGTCAGCTGATAGTTGGCGAGCGTGCTTACCATCAGGCCAGCTGGTCTTACATGTGTGTTTGGGTCACTTGGAAAGAGTATGCAGGACTATACTTGACCACCAAATCTGTGCACATGTTGGAGGTGGACACTTCAAGAGGCGAGAGAATATCCATCAATTTGGACATAACCTTGCCCCGAATGCCATGTGATTGGATCAGCGTTGATGCCATCGACTCATCGGGGCGAGTTCAGACCGATGTGGATCACGATCTGAAGAGGCAGCGCCTGTCCCTCAAAGGGCGGAAAATCCAAGTTGAGGTCAAGCATGATGTTGGAGGGGATGAGGAACTTCCCGACCATTTGCACCCTGATGCCTCTAAGCTTCCGGCAGAATACTGCGGTTCGTCTCTCAGCCTATGTTCTTGTACTGATTGTTTCACGAGTCTGAACGATCATTATCAAGGACAAGCTTGGAGATGTGTCCAGGGTCATGCTATGGGGCGGAAGCCAAGGAAGGCGATTGCTGCAACAGTTGCAGTGAAGTTCGAGCAGCATACCAGACCAAGGGCTGGGTGAGGTGCCCTGATCCGCTGCCACAATGTGTCGCCCCTTTCACACTCTGGCCTTGATGTTCAACTCGCTGCTGTCAGTTTTTCGGGCGTTCGTGCAGGTCATGCCCAATTACGATTCAATTGAACAGTGTCAGCGGGAAGGTTTTCAGGACTCTCTGATGCGAGTGGTGAGATCTGCCAGATCCAATTCAAACCTTGCAAAATTTGCCCACATCTAGAGCCTGAAATTGGAATATTTGCAGAAAAATGAAGGCTGCAGACTGCGGGGCATGATTGAAGTGGCGAAGGTTGCAGGCCGAGTGCAGTTTGCAGCAGGTGAGAATGCCCTTAACAGATCGTGGTGGATTTGTGAGATCGTTTGCAGGTGATCGGGAGCTGATGTTGTGGCTGCAGGCAAAACCTATGAGCATAGCGGTCAATTGATTCATGACCTACAAGCGCTCAAGGATCAGAAACTGGATGTTTCACACACCATTGCAAGCCTGACATTTGGGGAAGAAACATATCCAGGGCAGAACAATCCACTGTCTGGAGCATCTTTTGATCAGAAGCAAGAAAAATCAAATTCGGCAAACTTTCCAGGTCTGGCCTGTTGTCCTTCTGCGCTCCGTGATGTCAGTGGGACAGCATGCATCAATCGCACAACTGCTTTCGCACACCTCACAAATATGTTGGGGGCATTGCAATCAGTTTGACTTGTGTGAGTCCTCCAGGAATGTATCAATACTACCTGAAGGTAGTTCCGACCAGTTATAAGGCCAAAGGAAAAGTGACCGAGAGTATGCAGTACTCAGCCACAGGTGTTCCTCGCATGCTCTTGAGCCCAATTCTGGGATGACCCTCAGTGCATGGAATACATATTCTGAATTACTATCACTGTGTTCTTGACAAAGTATCTAAGGCTGTGCAATCAGATGGTAGATGGTGCCACTTGGTGCACTCACAGCACAGGGCCGTCACGGCAGATTAGCTCATGACTCGGGCAGCTGCAATTTGCAGATCACTTTCAGCCGCTGGATCCGAACTTGATGACTCGTGGAGGAGTGCCGAGTATCTCTTTCTACTATGATCTCTCTGCTGTGAAGGTAAGCTTGCCATTCTCTTTGTTGTCACGCATTATATCAGCACAAGCTATCCACACACAGCAGAATTGACGTCTCGGCCACTTGTGGCATGCAGGTCAACGTTGTGGAAAAAAGCACCCCCTTTCTTCACTTCATTACCAACGTTTGTGCCATTGTAGGAGGTGTGTGGGCCCTGTCGGGTTTGGTGGATTCCACCGTTTACCACAGCCAGCGATTGATAAAAAAGAAAATTGATATTGGTAAATATGGTTAGCAATACTATGCTGCTAAGTTATGCACGGAATTATGTCGACTCAGATTGTTATGTGCATCAGAACAGGAGCGGCCGGAACATACATTGTAAACAGAAGTATGATTTAGTTCATGTCTGCATCACCTTCACGTGCACATATTCATATATGATGAATTACCTCAAACATGATCCCATGGTTCAGCTTAGACGAAACGGAAAAAATAGTCTGTATTGCCTCGGGTTCTCTAATCCCGTGAATGTACAAGCTCTTGCACATCTTGAAGTTCAGGCTGAGCAGCGATTGCCCCACCAGCAAGGGTAGTCAGGGCCCCACAGGCAGCAGCAAATTTTACCGCATTTGCAGTTTCTTCTAAATCTCCAAGTAGTTCCCGAATCGGCTTTCCAGAATCCTGCACTTTTTGTGTGTTTTTTTGGTTGAGACGGAACCACCAACGCAGGTGCGATGACAGCTGTCTGCTGGTTGACAAAGAAACGTGGCCTGGGGTCGACTGCAGTGCACACCTGCAAAAGTAGGTACGCCAAAAATCCACATGTGAATGCGTCGCCAGCTCCAGTTGTATCTTGCACTGTGACGTCGTACACCGGTATAGATCCTGACTTCTCGAGCTCCCCTGCAGCTCTAATACAGAATGCAGCTCCTGCACCGCCAGCAGTCACTAGGACTGCCCTGGCATGTGGCAGCTTGCGGAGCACCTGCATGATATGTGTCTCCCTTGTCAACCTCGTAGACTGCAGAAAACCTTGTTTGACACTGGAATACAGCGGATTTGCGCGCCGGACGACAAGCAATCCAGTCAAAACAAAGCAATCATACACACACCAACAAACAAACAAACAAGCATCCTGAGATATGATCAGCTGTTCACAAGGGATCCTTGAGTCGCACAGTGGAAGGATTATTAAGGGCCTCTTGGGCGGAGATGCCATATGCCCACTCTGCTTCTTCATCTGTGATTTTCACAAGATCGGCCTGCTCCATGAAGGGTCGAATGTTGTCCAGTGCATGCTCTGGCTCGTCCCAGAATACAGGCCGCCAATTACAATCTATCATAACTAGAGTTCCTGCCTCCTTGGCAATTGCCATCGCCTCGTTCATTGACATTGCAGTTTCGGAATACGCAAGCCCAAGGGTGCCCATGACCAGTACTTCAGCATCCTCGATCATGCCTTTCGGCAGTAACTTCGGGCTGATAAAACAATCACAGTATGTGTTGGTATCTTGCCCAAATGAATCGAAAATTCGCTCCCCTTCCATGGTGCGAGTGACATACACATCGCGTGTGGGATGGCTGACTTGAAAAACCGACGACGTGTCCACGCCTCTGCCTACAAAGACTCTTTGAATATCTTATCCGTTGAAAGCTTTTTCAATGACGATTGGACAAAAAAACTCGTGACGCTATGTTCTAATGCTGACTTCAAGTGTGACGCACTTGACACAGACGAAACAGCAGTCAAGAGTGCAACTAGTCATCTGCTGGCTCGGCACAGGAGATGCAAACATACTGCGCATGAGGTCAAGCAGCTCTGAGCCCTTGGCATCATTGCCCAGGCTGGACACAAACGCGACAGGCACCCCGAGTTTGCCGAGTCCGCACGCCACGTTGCAAGGAGCTCCTCCTGGGTAGCCCGTCCAGCTAGTCACTTCTGCCTTGGACTTGCCTTTATCATTTGCAAGCATGTCTGCACAGCGGTAGCGGTAAGAGCAGAATTCAGGGACTCGTCTAGTAAGCAGTACGTACTCCAGCACGCAGCTCGACTGTACATAAGACAATTCATAAACAAAAATAGGAATTATGGCGATTTCGGTGGTGAGAAGAAGCCATTAAGAGCTAGCAATCTTACCAAAGAGAGCTTCGCCGAGACACACCACCTTTGGCTCGGCGGTGGCCGGAAGGCATTGCACTGCGACTCGGCGTACAACATGATCACCTGTAGGACTACAGCGAGCATATCGAAAGCTGGTCGATCGAGAGGTCGGCTTGGGGCACAGCATGGTAACTTCGCGATGGCCAGTACTTCTGTCAACAGGTGTAAGTGTACCCGTTTGTGCGTAGGTCTCCACATGAATCAGATGGCGTTTGAAACGTTCATGCTATGCAACAAGGTCGTCGAAGCCTTCGGACATCGCCTCCCGACACGAACACTTGAGTACAGCTGCAGTGGCTACGAATGGTGGAATGGTCCGGAGGCCTGGTGTGGCCACATGTGGTACATGAGTATGTGCACAGCACGCTGCGGGGTACAGCTGCTCCCGCTGATCCCCAGCATACACCACGTGCCGTATTTAGGCGGCCAGCGCACTGTGGGTGCACTTGCAGGTGACTGCGTTGCGTACAGCCTCGTTGCGTCGATCAATTGCGGTATCTGCTCGTTGCAACACAGCAGCAATTGTCACAGTCGTCGCGTGGCATGTGAACTGCTCACAAACATGTGCCGATTGACGATCTACCGATAATACCTTTTATAGAACGCGGCCTCCTTCCGGAGCTTTAACGCTCGACTTGCAGCACATCAACCGGTGATCCCGAACCCTATGTCTAGTTCAACCCCATCCCGTGGCCCCAGGGGCCTGCCATCGGCGTCGTGGCGTCCATTGCATGCCTTGTCGCGCCTCGGGAGGATATCAAAGCGCAAAGTGCTTGCATCTGCGGTGTGTCAGGAGTTCTGGCTGGGAGCAACGATCATATGATGTATTCTGACTGTAGTCAGAGGGGCTGATCTTTCAATACTTAAAACCCTGACGAGTCGTCATCCTATTGTGCTGTCTCGCTGCTTCTGCAGACACCGCCTTGTCTGGTTTGGCTGGCCCGTTGCCAGGGATGCTGGACTTGCAGGTCGAACAAGATTCGGTTAGTGTGGTTCTACTGGCGGGTGGTGTTGGAAAACGAATGGGGGTGCGTGATGCTTGCCATGTACCCTGGTGCCAGGTGCAGCAAGTGCTAACCATGTCGTCTGATTTGATGGGCTTGACTGGTTGTGCGCCCACAGGCCGACATCCCGAAGCAGTATCTGCAACTGTGCGGGCGACCGATCGCAGCACACAGCTTCCATACCTTCTCTTCCATGCCAGAGGTAAAAGAGATAATTATTGTCTGTGGACCAGACTGGAGGTTTGGTTTGACACTCACCTGCCAGTGACAAGTCGCGATACTGACACATGTCAACACGCGCTGGTGTCTGTCTAGCAGCCTGAACTCAGGTTTCCGCAGGAACATTTTTGAAGATCAAGTAGCAGAGATGTCCACCAGAAAGCCTGTCAAGTATGCGCTTCCAGGTGCCGAGCGGCAAGATTCTGTACGTAATGGTTTCCAGGAGATACATGCAGACGCCGCATTGGTTGCGATCCATGACAGCGCTCGACCGTTGATCGCAGTCGATGATTTCAGGTAGGATGCAGGTCAACGCATCTGGAGTCATGTAGTTCTCCTGTATTCTTCAAAGGTTTGATGCCAATGCCAATGAGCATTAGCATGCAGGAAGTGCTTGGATGATGCAGATGAGCATGGTGCAGCGGTGCTGGGTGTTCCCGTCAAACCTACCATCAAACAGGTCGGAGCAGACCATATGGTTGAATTAACCCTGGATCGCAGTAAGCTGTGGGATGTACAGACACCACAGGCATGTCCCCCTCGGACCATTGATACACCATGGTACTGCGAGTATCTGATAGCCGCATATCCGTTTTTCGGCAAGTCCCGCTTTGAACCCGAGTACAAATGCCAACTTTACTTGACAAAGTACATGTATCTGGTTTTTTGGTTGTCATTTGGAGCAACTCTTGTGTGTGGGTGACCGAATACATGCGATACCACTGCATGGCCCGTTCTGCATCATGCGTTCTATGGGTTGACAGGGACTACCTTCCCGCAGGTCATTCGCCCTGCCTTGTTGAAAGAGGGATTTCAGGCCGTGGAGCGTGAGCATTTACAAGTCACAGATGACGTCTCCATCATTGAGGCGATAGGGCAGCCAGTGAAGATGACACAAGGATCATACACAAATATCAAGGTAATTGGATTTTGCACCTTCCTCTGAGCCCTTTGCAAGTAAGCTTGCTTTGGGAATCAATGACGGCCATGGTACAGGTGACAACTCCAGATGACATGAGCATTGCAGAACGCTTCCTTTCAGAACTCTGAACACACTGTTGAAGAATCAATCACGTCCATGCTGTCATCAATGTCTGTACTAAATGGACTCGGGGATCATCATCAACAAGCTGGAACCGTCCATGGCAACGTAGTCTTCCCTTGTATGGACACTACTAGGCGTTCCGCTCACCCAGGCGGCCTGATGCTCACAGAATGAGGCGATCGTATGAGAACGCATCGAAGTCTTGTTTGTACATGCGATACACAATATCAGCTGTTCCTTGATCGTAAAATGACTTCCACCTTTCAGCAGCCCTGGTGTCGTGTGGGTCGTGAGCATGTGTGGTCGCTGCTGCTTTCCAGGTGTCATGGACAATTGCATCGCTATGGTCATTGTGAGTCTTGGCATAGTAATCCTGACATGAAGTTTGCTCAGGAGACCACCAACAGGAGGAGCTGGATTTGTCGAATGTTGTGTGGCCATCATTGGACCTGCTCCAACCGGATTGTGTGTAGGTGTCCAGCCGAAGCCCAGAAGACCAGCAGGGGTACCATTCAGACATGTCTTCAATACGAAGCATGTACCTGCCATATGCATCCAATGAGCGTGTTCCAGGAAAGGGGCAAACTCGTTATGTTTCAAAGGATCTTACCTGTACGGGAACTGTTTCATGTAGCACACATTGACAGCAGAGTCGAAATGAGGATTTCGATGAGTCGCATTTTGCATCAGGTGCATGAACTTTCTGAACGATTCTTTTGTGGCTGCAAAATGAGTTTGCCTTGGAATACCCAAGTCAGTGTTGACTCTTGTCATGACCGCCCAGTCGTGTGATTGCGATGTCAGGACCATCTTGTCAAGAAAACCTGAACCTGTCAAAATCATGGCTGTTGCTTCGAAATTCTCTGATGTGCACATGGCACAGGTGTGTGCAAGAGCACCAACCCCCCCCCCCATCCCCCCCAACCCCCCGCCCGCCCCCGATCTTGGACACACCTGAAACCAGGCGAATATATGGATTGCGACCCACTACAAATGTTGGGTAAGAGTCTTGTAGCTGAGATTCGTAGCGGTAGTGCAGTGCTGTGGGATATTGGGCTCTATGAACAACGCTGTTTCGAAAAGTCAAGCCGTTCTGTGTGTCGCGTGTGAGGACGTACAGTAGCGATCGAAGCAGGGTACAACCTGCTTTTGGAACTGTGCACATGGCAAAGTTAACAGAGCCTGTGGCTTCGACCACCACTGGATTCGTGGCGGAGCTTGCCTGTTTCATATGACTGCATGAATCCATGACGGGAAAGGTTTTACTGGTAGTTTCAGGCGAACTCGCTGGGACAGTTTTCGCTGGGATGCTTGCTGGGGCAGCAATGTACCGAGACATGACCGATCGGCATGACGGCGACAAGCGATCCATAAAAGGCTGGCTGTACTTATTCAAGTCAAGAGATCCGCAAATTGGTCGGCACTTCGTCACCCGTCCACTGTCAACGGACAGTTGCAAATTGTGCATCAGCTCCAAGCATAGTCTGCTTGACACTGCGTGAATTGCGCCGATCTGCGAAACAAAACATACGAAAAGGAAGAGTAGCATCAGTCTCCGCAATCTGCTGGGAGGCTACACCAGTTGTGCACTTCGTTCGAGTGAGGTGCGATAGGGACGTGGACAGGGTCATTACTTGGCTTGGACCACGACAAGTCACAGGCACAAGAAATTGTTCATCACACAAACATTCGCGCCAATCTGAACTATTTTGTGTTGTGGTGTTTGTGTCTCGCCGCTGTCGCTTCGCTTCCCTGGCTCGGTGCAACGGTCGAGCGAGCTGCAGGGACGCACGTGTACAACATGCATGCGTTCGTCGTTAGGCTAACAACGTGGGCAACATGCGATCAAGGCGGCGACAAAAGGCTGTTACTCAAACACGATGGGAAATCTGCACTGAATCATTCGCGTTGGCTGGACCTGACACAGGGCTGCGCTCGGCCAATTGCGCTCATCCTTGGAGCCGACCTGGATCACAGATTCACAAGAATACCCAGGAGGCAGCCTCTTGCTGATTTCAGTTCCAAAACCGCCAGGCAATCTTTCTGTGGGGAATCTCTCTTTTCTGTCTGCCCATGCGTGCATGTCGCGCATGTGCGCCTAAAGGCTGCGTGCGACCCGGCGGGCGACATCTGTTCACACTTGCAGACATCAGAAGCGTTGGTCCCAGGCATGTCCATTACTTAGCTCGACAACAGTTGGTGGGTCATCGAGCTCGATCTGTTGTTGCAGCCAGCTTGAACAATGAAGCTGGCCCAGGCGATTCCGGAGAGAAGCAGTCGCGAGGGGAAGAGGAATCGCCAGGAGAACAAGAGGCCAGTGGTGGCAGAACACCTCCAGAAGATGATTTCGGTTTGCTAGATGATGTGATTCCAGGTATTGCTGTGCTCATTCCGTCTGAAAGCCAGCGCGATGAACGCCTTTCGGGAGAAGGTCCGAACCGAGCAGCACCAATAAGCAGTCCACGAGGTGCATGCAGGAGAATTAAGCAGCTCCGAAGAGGCTGATGATGTTGATCCTCGCGAATCTGCAGTGGTGCAGGGGCAGGAAGGCAGTGCATTGCCTCAGGGAAGTATATCTCGTGTCGAACTCGATAATGATGCGCAGCCTGCAGAAGTTGAAAGTGAGGTGATTGAAGACGGCAGAGACATCAGCGATGCAACGATACCTGGGCTTTTTGATGATGATGACTTCAACATCGATGAAATAGTGAATGAAGAGGTGGAAGCAGGCAAGTTATCAGCAAACCCTGTCGTGCCGCTGATGTTCAAAATTTGCATGATATTTACGAGAACATATGGCTTGTAGATGACAATGTCGAGGAGGTACTGGCGCAAATCGGCTTCAGATCTGTCATAGAGCGCAAAGAAGAGGTTGGTACAACTGAAGAACGAATGTTCGAATATCCCGAACCGCCTGATCGCTCCATCAAGTTCGGTGCACTGCTCAAGAAATGTGGTTACTCTGAAGATGTGCTCGAGCAGTACTCCGAGGCTGCTGATATCGAGGTATGCATGTTGGGCAGTGGCGCTGCACTTTCAAGGAATATCCCCAGCCACGGCATTGACACCAAAGACCCATGTCCAGATTACGGGGATCCAGACGGACTCCAGAAGGGTCGAGGCGGGCAATCTCTTTGTGTGTATCGAGGGCGCGCATGCCGATGGTCACCACTTTGTTCCAGACGCCATCTCAAATGGCTGCGCCCTCATTTTGGCACAGATGAGAGTACCTGGTGCTGAGCTCGCACTGTACACCGATGCTAGCCCTACCAGTCCAGAGCTCAGCGATCTTTACCAGGAGCCGTTCTATCAGTTGGCTGATAATGACATCATGACCATGGAAGCATGCTCAGAAGAGATGCGCAAGGTGTTTGACAAGATGGAGGCCTTTGGGGAAACAAACAAGCTTTGCGAAGAAGACATAGAAACACTACAGGTAGAAGGGGCCATGCGCAACATCAGCTCCGCATTGAATTACGATTTCAGCCACTGGGAGAATCCTGATGGTACGTATGAGCTTCTGATCACTGTTCGCCCAAAGCTTTGTTTTTAATTTTTCAGTGACCAGCAGCTTTGCACTAGCGCATCGCAGTGCTTGCAGTGCGATTCGCTCCAGCCTGGGCAAACGCCCCTCAGGGAGTCGTGCATGCGTGCAGAGGAGCATCCATCGGATGAAGACCTGACGCCGCACCCTTTCAATCCCCTGATTCCTGTTGAGATCAATACACCAGTAATTTGGGCTATTGACCCTTCTGACTTCGTAGCCACTCTTGCACACGGATTCTATGATAGGCCCAGCGAACGCCTGACGACCGTTGGCGTGACAGGCACAAACGGTAAAACAACTGTTGCGTGGCTCATGCGCAGCATCTTCGAGCAGCTTGGGCAGCTCACCGGTATGGTGGGCACTGTGGAGTATGCAATCGCCACTGATCGCTTGGACCTGGAGGGGAGTTTATGGGAGCCTTATGAGGAGGACACAACCCTGTCTCGTGAATGCTCAGCCCCATTCTGGGCAGCACCATATGAGGGCAAGTATGAGGTTCCGTGCACAACTCCGGACAACGTATCTGTGCGTGGCCCACCCACACTGTGGCTCTATTAAGACGTCCTGATGCTTCCATTTTGCAGGGGTCTCTGGTGGCCAGGTAATGTGGCTGTGTTTTGTTCAGGTCCAGAAGGTCATGGCGGGTATGGCAGATCGCGGGGCAACAGCATGTGTACTGGAGTGTAGTAGTATAGGGCTAGACCAGGGGAGGGTTGATCTAGTGGACCTTGATGTCGCAATCTTCACAAATTTGGGCCGGGATCACCTTGATTATCATGAAGACAGTGTGTTTCATCTTCCCTGCCGGCCTGTTTTCCCCTCGCAATGCTGCAGTTGTAGCTGCCAGAACTTCAGGTTGCAATCGTCATGTGCTGCCCCTTGACGCTGTCAATATGCCAGTATAGTGTGCTTGGGAGAATCGATGTCGTAAATGCTCAGTGTGAGCTCTCCGGCATGAGTGCAGCGGCACATATACAGACAGGTGCCATTGTGGCCAACAGCACTCTGTATCAACTGTGGCGATGGCACTCCAACAGAACAATGCATATGGATGTTTGCAGTGGAGGAGTACAAAAGCTGCAAAGCGTACCTGTTTTCGATGCTTACTGAGCCAGCACGCCAACGAGCTGTGATCAACATAGATGACCCTGCAGCAGAAGCCATGGCAGAAGCTGCGAGCCAGGTGCCAGTTGTGACGTACTCCTTTGAAAACCCAGAGGCAGATGTCTACAGCAAGTCTGTGAGCTTCTCGATATGGGAGACGTCTGTGACAATCCATACGCCATTGGGAGCCATGGAGGTGATTACACCTCTGATTGGCCGGCCGAATGTGTACAACATTTTGGCATGTGTTGCGGCAAGCATCTCTATCAACATCGATCTCAAAGATGTGGCATCTGCACTGGAAAGCGCTGAGGTGAGTCCCCTGCTACCTGGGTGTACAGAAACAGAGGTCATGGATTCCATTGGTTCAGCGCTTCGTTCCAGGAGTTCCCGTGTGGGCGTCTGTAATGTAGTTGCAGCAGCGAACTGTTGCGTTACAGGCTTTGCAAATGTGGTGGCAGATCATGGTATTTTTCAGTGTCCGACTGTCTGCAGCCTCTTTGCAGCTTGACATTTCTGCATGATTCAGGTGGTTCCAGGCAGATTTGAGCTGATTGATGAAGGGCAGGACTTTGTGACACTAGTGGACTATGCACACACTCCTGACGCGCTGAACGGACTCTTAGACTCAGTGCGGGAGTGCACGGACCGCAAGCGCATCATTCTGGTGTTCGGCTGTGGAGGTGATCGGGACAAAGGCAAACGAGCTTATATGGGGGAGATTGCACACTACAAGGCAGACATTGTCATCCTGACAAATGATAATCCGCGTTCAGAGGCGCCGGAAGATATCATCGATGATATTGTTGATGGGTACCCTGACGAGATCAGAAATGCATTTGAACCGTCATCGTATGACTACATGGTTGACGTCGGCCGTGTCCCGCCAGTGTGCCTCTGCCGTTTGCAATGCATAAGGCATGTGCAGATCATACCATTGTCTACACACAGCTTACATCAACATGGCTACACAGTGGGATGCCGGTCGCAAGAGTCGCATGCCCTGCCCTGTGTCTCGCAACTGCAAATGCATGCAAGGCCACATTGGGCATTGGCATACCTGCCAGTTGCAAGCCGTGTCAAAAGGCCCATGGTGACATTGCTCCAGATGTAGTGTGATCGCGAGTGCCTAGCCGGGATGATTTCTAATCGGTGATGTGCTTATTCCGTGCAGATCTTTGAGATGGAATTGCTGGAGCGGCAGGGAGAGGTCAAGCGTTATGTGATTGAAGACCGCTTTTGTGCAATTCGGGCTGCGATTGCCATCGCGCAAAAGAATGACGTGGTGATCATTGCTGGGAAGGGCCACGAAGACTACATTGAGTACACTGACGTGAATGGAGGGCTCTTCAAAGGCTGGTTCGATGACCGTGTCGAGGCCAGGAACGCGCTCACGAAGCTGCCGTACCTGGACCGGATCCCATACCTGAACCGCAAGAATTTGCCGCTCGAGAAGAAGTGACTGGGGTATCAAATGCGCGCTTGGCGCAGCCATTCGTTACAGCACATTGCTTAATTGGTCCCGCAATTTTTTGAATGCGATCGTCTCGGTCCATGTCGTGTGGACTTCGCCCAAATGCTAACATCGCATGAAAACATCTATTGTAATTGCATGCTTAGTGAGGCCATATCACATGCGAGCCCGATATCCTGCCTGAAGCTGTCATATAACGAAAGTGCAGGTTGTGACTGGTGGATGCAGGGCTACCGCATATACTGTGTCACCGGGAGGCCACAAAGGCCTGCACGTCGTTTGACACTGAAAGCACGACTCCGACTGCTTTACGATCGTACATTCCATTCATTGAAGGAAAGAATTGTGATGTCGTCACCTGAGCGAAACGGGTCTATTGTGGCGCATGCGCGCAGTGAAGCTTGAACCGATTCAGAAACATGCGCACCTGTGCAAGACTCCATGCTCATCCTCTTCATTTTCGTGTGCGAATCAGTCGGTGGACTCTGTGCTCGGCACAGACATCAGACGTCGTACACTCAAAAGTGATAGGAAGGCGAGAGATCATTGCTTTGGTTGCAGCTGGACTGTACTTTGCAGTACCAACCCCATCTTGCGCTCTACCACGAGGTGGAATTGATGCGAGGGTCGCGGCAGCTTTCAACACCGCCTTTGCAGCAGGCGGAGATCCCGTGGTGCGTTTGACGACGCATCCGCTGTGTTGTGCAATTCACGTTCGTGATTCAATCCGGCATAAGCCAGCAAGCATACATCAATTTTTCATCGTCGTGACCTGGCATGTACTGTATTACTGGCCAACTGTGACTCCCAGGAGTCCTCACTGTATCCTGACACAGCTGCCATGGGCACAGTGCGTCCTATAATCGCGCCCCTGACACAGCTTTGCACATTATAAAGTAGTTCTTGTTGAAGGTAGACAGGCCCCTGCAGCTGCTCTTGTTTGCTCTCACCCATCAACCACTTGACATGCTGGTTGACACGTTGGGTGAAGCTCGGAATGCTGGAACTGCACCGAGCTGAATGGTTCGAAATTGATATCCTTGATAAATGTACCTCTATGTACCAGCGCCATGTCTCTCCAGCGACATGGCGATGTGATGGGTTCGAATGCAGCGCGAAAACTGGTGCCAAATCTAGTAGCTGCTAATCTATAGGCATTAGACCTTTGGCTCGGTAGCTGATGCATCCATGCAACTAGCCGCACGACCCGAATCAACTCAAACGGAATCCATGGGTGGCTTCAGGCTTCAGACAAGGCGTGGTCAGATGCAATTGCACTAGATCCTCGCAATCCCAATGCGTGGAGCAACAGGGGGACATCCAGGCTCCAGTTTGGGAGATGGGAGGATGCTTTGTCGGACCTGAACCGCGCTGTGGAGCTTGAAATGCAGATGAGTACATCTGGGCCCTCTGGACTGCTACTGAACCAACTGGGGAACGCTGAGGGGGCAGTACAGGACTGGGAATCTGCATGTAGGCATTACAGACAAGCTGCTGAACGCGCTCCTGAGATCGAGTCCCTTGCGCTCGCCAATCTTGCCCTTGCAAGCTGTGAGATGAAGGTATGGATGTGGCTCTCTTAATTGCTTCCTGTAGTATTGGCGCTTGTGTACACCCTGTAACGGGGTCCATCACCTCATCTGCAGAAAGACAGTGAAGCCATCAAGGTGGCTCGGAACATCCTCAGGAAAGATCCTGACTTCCTCGATGTGCGATGTGCGTTGACGGCGTTCAGCTGGGCAGTGGGAGATCGAGCAGCTGCAGAGGATGAGTGGCAGCGTTTGCAGGATTCTCAGGGTGCGTTGGCGTGTACATACTGACGGTGCACCGACATTCCTCCCCCAATGTAAGTGACCTCTGTCAAGTTCATATTGTTCAAATCTGGAGTGTAGTTGACTATATCTGTGTGCAGATGGTCTTGGAGCTGTGCTGTATAACAAGGTCAATGCGATTGAGCGGATTCGAAGTCGGTGGCCTCCGCGGCCGGCTGCGGCGCTAGATGCGTTCCTTTCTGTCTCTGACACAGGGATCGCGAAAGGATATGATGGCAAAGTCAACCAGTACAGGTTCGCATGAGCACTGCTGACACACTGACCAGTTCATGCTCTCAGCTCGCATATATGTTAACTATGTGGTGTGCGTGGGTGAGGTCCTCGTTGTGGGCCGGGGGGCAGTGAAGATCTGGTTCCTTGGGCAAGTGTGCGTTCCTGCTTGACCTGGAGCAACGTGAACGTGCCTCCAAGTCATACGTGTTTTCCGGTGCCCGAATCACAAATACCACTTCACCAACACTTTGTAAATACGATCTGCACGCATACTATCAACACAACACAAGTTCGCTTCCTGAAACACCTGTTTATGCGATTTCGGCAAGCAAGCTGCAGACGGTACCATGTGCCAGGTCGCTCATGCCCAGGCTGGTGAACCTTCTAAACAGGCATAATGGAAAGTTACGAGGGCCACACTTGCAAGAGGCTAGCTTCCAGTACATGAATTTGCCAGATATTCAGCCGACATGAGTCTCGGAACGAAACAATGCCTTGGACAAATGCAAAGAAATAACCGTGTCGCAGTTCTGTTCGCCGCAAAACTATGACATGATGGAATTCCTCCGCATTCACGGAAAGTAAGCAGCTTGCAGGGCTTAGAAGTTGGTCCAGTAGAGAGTAGTGCTTGAAAAAGACATTCACGGCCACACTGGTCGCAGCCAATGCACTCTCTTCTTGTCGCATGCCGATGCTACGCTGTCTCGTATTAACCTACACATCATGCCACCCAAGCACAAATATCGGGAAATGCCTAGTCTGGTTCAATCGCGTCAATTGCCTTCCCCTCCGCGCCTGCCCCCACCCCCAATTGGTGCTCATGCTACCGTAGGGTCTTCTTGAACGCAGTATACAAAGCATACCACAATGCCCCCACCATGCTGATGGACAATCCGATGACATTTCGCAGTTCATAGACATAGTCATTGAAAGCAACCGCGCCAATTATGGTCATGATGATGTTTTTCAAGCTACCAGCGACGCTGGTGGTGAGCGGATCATTCACGCGTGTGCAAACATACATGCTGTGGCTTATTGTCAGTCCTAAACAAACAGCGCACACTGCTGCAGCAATGAAGCGAGGATCAGATAGTGCTGGATGGTCCCACATTCGTTCCGGCTCTCCAACCGCAAAGCTTGCTGCAGTCAGTGGTACCTACATAGCACATACAGCTATGTACAATTGCAAAATGGGACGTCGTCAATTGGGAAGCTTCATAAATACACCTGCCTCTGAATGCCTGATATTCCGTACCACAGATATGATAGCGTTGTAGTAAAGCAAAGTCCATGTGTCCAGGGCTTTAGCAGCAGGAAGATTCTTCAGCATCACCAAGTAGATAGCAGTTAGCAGATCATTGGAAAGTATGCCAATATACCCACGCAGATTGAATGCTAAATCGGTTGCTGCAGCAACGAGCGCGCCAGATATCATCGTTGATACCGCTGCTAGCACCTGCCACTCATGTGTCTGAGAACACACCAGGCGTTCCAAAATGATTGTGAATACCATTGTGAATCGGCGCAGCACAATAAACATCGGGACGCTGAGATCGCCCGTGCCAAACAATCCCGCGACGATATTGGTTGCATTGATTAGGCCCAGGGGCAAAAGAGATGTGACTGTGTGCCAGTCCAATTTGGCTCCGCTGACATGGGCACAGATTGGGGCGGCGAAAAGCTGCTGAGCGAGGCATAATGTAAGGGGGAAGTTGAAGTCGAAAACGGTCAGCACACACTTTGTGGCACTCTGCACACAGATGCTTGCAACCCTACAAGCACCAGACACGGCCGTTGATGGACAGATGCTCATGATGAATTTCAGAGGTAGATGAATCAGACAAACTCATGTCAAGGGAGAGTGTCATGGCACATAGCGTGTTTTGACATGTTTACTGATTGAACCTGTATACCCGAAGCATGTAGCAATGTGGTCGTGGTATACGCTGAAACGCATGAAACAGGCACAACTTCCGAAGCCCTAGCAAGACGCAGAGCACAGATTCGCACATGTAGTACAAAATGGATGTGATTCGCAATGTTGGTGCCGGTGTAGTCGGAAGCACGCCGTTCCCAGGCTTGTTCCCCGGCTGAACGGACGCGCGGTCATCAGAAGTTGTACCGCTGTCGTCATGCTTGCGGTGGACAGCCAGAATATTTCCCGGCATCAGGGCCGGCATATGGTGACAGCCTCCCGCACGTGCTAGAGTGCTGTGGAAGATCGTTGATATATGATGTGCTTCATATCTGCCTGTTTTCGCCTCGGCACACGGGGAGCGGCAAGTGCAGATTACACCGCCCAACGAGAGGATTCTACTTTTGTCGCCAGGTCATTGTGAACGTCTTACATAGTGGATGGGCTGCTACACAGCATCATTTGTGCATCAAGCCGACATCATGCATAGACGTTGCTTAAACGCGCTTGTATGCTCGTCTGCCGACCGCACGCATAGCGACAGCCCGCTGCGACATCATGCATAGACGTTGCTTAAACGCGCTTGTATGCTCGTCTGCCGACCGCACGCATAGCGACAGCCCGCTGCATGCAGAGCTGTGCAGCCGCAGCACACGATTTCAAGTGTAGCAAGCCCTCTGGAAACAGCTATGCCTGCAGGCTGTCAGCATTCAAGCATATCACACCAGGCATCGTAAATCGAACTTGGACCGTTTGCACATGTAGGAACAACTAGAGAGACCTGGGTAGGCTGGCGAGCCTTCATACGCCCGCGGTGACACTGTCTCGTACCCAGTCGCTCTCGGGTGTCAAATGACAGAGCCGTCAGTTCTCATATCAAAACAGGGGAAGGTCATCAGTGATGCTAAAACGTCAAGTCGAACCTATGTTTGTGTCACATGCGAACGTCCCGATGCGCAGCTCGCTCGTTTGTTACCCTGTCTGCATATCTTCTGCAGGTCGTGCGCGGCTCAGATGCAGGGCTGCGTACTGTGTCACTCGGCAATAGATACAGTCGAACTAGTGAACACAATGATGCAGAGGCCCCGAATATCGGCATTGACTCTGCAGAGTTATGACAGTACGCTCCTTGCACGCGGCCAGCTACTGGACATATGGCACCAAGCGAAGCACAAGTACTACGATGGGACACAGCCTATATTTCGATCCGCATGTATCACGGACTGACCACGCAGCTGATCACTGTAGGTGCAAAGCAGATGGCTGAGCAAACAAATCGTGCTTGGAGAAGCGTTTCCAAGACTGCGCCCGTGATGGGTCCCACAGGCAAGCAGCGTTCGGAATAGCGGCAATGAGCAGCATGCAGTCGACCACAGCTACCAGATGCATATAATCATGTTCGTACGCACATTGTACGCGTCATCTGGGAAATGCCTGTACATGTTACATAACCCATCATGATGGTGGTTGTCATCAGCTGCGGCATCCACAGGTCGTGATGTACCCCTCCAGTGTTGCAGTACAGCGGCCGTGGTCAGGATCGACCACACACAAGCTGAAGTGCATTCGGCACTGCCACAGGCCTTTCACTATACTTGCAACAGGCTGTCAGCTTTCAATGCGCACAACATAAGGTCACGTTAGCTGCGCCATCCTGAGGTCATGGCTACATGTAGCGTCCTTGCCATTGGAAGGGCTTTACAAACTGTCATGCTAGAAGATATCTGATTCAGATGACCTGTCATTGCTCCAGCTTGTGGGCGAATGAGCTTCAGGGCCGACGTTTGATAAATTGGACAGTGTCTGTGCGCTGTCAGTCTGTGCTGGAAAATCGTTGTTATGTCTCTGATGGCTTTGTTGTGGCCTCAATGGCTGGCAAACTTGGGAGGTTATATATACATATACATATTAGTAGTATTATTATTATTATGAGCAATGCGATATTCATATGTGACCACGTTGCCCAGCACACTGTTTTGAACAAGCAATGATGCAAAGAAAATTGTCACGGCAGGATCAGGATCAGCATGTTGATCTTTGTTCATTGTAGTAGATCCAATGCAGGTTGACGGGTCAGCGGTACAGTGCCAAGATACTGTGCCATAGCAACCTACAAATGCAACTTCAATACACATACAGGTTGGAGAGGTTCTGAACTGCCCACCAGATTTAAAGATTGTGACGTCCTGATACAAAGGAACATGTGCATACTGAACATAATGCATCAAAAGATTATTGACTACATGGAATTTGTGGCTGTGGTAACTGTCAAACTTATCAATCGTTTGAGCATAATCATACCTGACTCTGTCGATTATTTCACACGTGATGGTCCTTTTGCCCCATGAACTGCGGACATGTAGATTGCAAAGCTACGAGCAGATATTGACGAGATATCTCGTCATGATGCAACTGGCATTGACTGCATGTATGTCACCGTGCACCACACAGCTGATCTACATGGGAACACTGAAGAATTCAGGCAGAATATACCTGGAACAATTTACTCAAGTTCGTGAGCTCATGATAAAGCGATTCCACTTAAAAACTATATATCAGCAGCTAGGTGTTGCACCAAACAGATCAGCTGTCCAGGAAGGGGGTCATCTTGATCCCGTAGAGGTGCGTTGCAATTAACATCAGCCTCGATGTCCGCCAGCAAGGAACTAGCAATGTCACTCCCATGGGCATTCGCCAAACGCAATTCTGGAACTCTGTAAGGATACATCAATGACGAGGTCAAGCGTATCCGCAATGCAACATTGAATTCCTTCAGCTGGACAATGCCTTCATGTATGATCGTAAGATCTGTACCTTGAGATTGCAGGGTGTCCTGCAGTTCAGCACAAAAAGGATCACGAGCCTGGACAGAGTAGAAGGCACACCACAGATATGCCATACCAGGTTCAATATTTACAGGAACACGCACCCTGTCACCTTCATCAACTTCTCCTTCCTCTTTGGCGCCATCCTTCTGCAAATTCTCAAGCGTCTCCACATGAACATCTCGCATCATCTTCCACTCAATAATGTTTATCGATTCAGACAGCTTCACTTGACGCATGTCTGCACTCGGTGGCCAACACTTGTTTTGTAGACATTGCAAGTGGCCCCTACACGCACAGCATGGGTGATGTCGCAACAAGGCGTTGTCATCATGCAGTAGAGTCTCCATCACTACGCCCAGGAAGAAACTGCACCACAAAGAACTGATCTGTGCATATCGAGCTTGAAACCAAGCGATAAAATTCACAGCACTCTGTAAGCTGCTCTGCCCGTTGGTGTCATCAGTGTGCTCCCCGAAGCCCTGACACCACCTGCAGGCATAGATCCTCAACACCACAAAGGTTCATGTCACGTGTCGCCTCATAGTTCATACCTGAACCCTGCTGAACAAATGGTACTCTATTATTGCTACCTGTGACAATATACATGACAATTGGAACAAATGGCACTCGATAACTGTCCTCCAGCCATGCACAGCAGAGACTTGGTCTGACTTAACCACACACATGAGGTTGCAGCATCCCTCAATATGCCACCGTGCCACACGGTTCACGCCTTGCTGCGCTAGCAAGTGCAAACAAAGCCACAGTCGGTGTCCTTAGGATGCATCGTACCGGTAAGGCCTTGCATTTGCGTGTATGGTGGTGGTCGCATCAGGACATTGATTGCCTGGCCAAGACTCACCTGTGTCATTCGGGGAAATGGCTGCAAGGAGATGCTGATGCTGGACGTCTTTGTCAGAGAATCTAGCAGTGATCACATCCATCTCCGGGACATAAGAAAAGACCACCAAAGCCTTGGACGTTCCCGCAAACACAGTCAGGCGTACTTGAAGCTCCTGAGATCGTATCTTTCGCTTACGTGAGTGTCTTTCGGCTTCTATCTCAACCTTCACGACCGTCCTCAGACTCAGAGTGCCTTCGACTCTGACACATTGCACAATCACACATCATCATTGCATTGCACGAACATCTCACCACTGATCAGATTCTATGACATCACGAACTGGTGGGCCAATATAGGGAACACGTTCAGACATAAGAACATAGTTACAGCTGGCATCAGAGCCACAAACCTGTGCAGATACTGAAGCCAAGACCGAAGCGGAAGCAAAGTGGTAGTATAAAGCCTGTAGTTTGGCTGGAAGCTGAGGAAATTGAGATACATTACCCGAGTCGCAGGACTGTAAAGCGCTCATGTTGAGGTGCCGGAATGCGGGTCTGCAAGATGACACCACTCCTATCACGTGCGATGCTGCCTGAGAAAGCTTGTGTCTTTTCGATATGTTGTCCTCCTTCATGCATCCCACCACCGCGGTGAAGGGCTTCTGACCTGCTTGTGCAAGCAGATGCGAGGACATTGTACCGGACAATCAAAGAGGCGCACTGCTAAGGCCTTTTGTTGCATTTCTAGATCGCATTTCGTTTCAGACAGCTTCCGCCTGATTTCAGCTTCATCATGCAGCCATGCCTTGGCGGCATTGTGAGCTTCATCCGTCAAGGTGACTCCAGCATGTGCCTGGTGAACTGAGCTGCCATCTGTGGGCATGGAAATGTCTGTGTCGGCATATATGGAACGGAAGCTGTTGTTTGCAGAGATCATTCGCGAATAAAACATTTTCTCTACTCTGCAGCAAACAGAAGTTAGTGCCAGAAAACACAGACGCCAGCACAGTGAGAAGAACAAAGCTGCTGACCGTTTATTTTGCAATGAGAGTAGTCCCTCTTCATAGGTTGCCTTCATCGCCGCGAGCTCTTCCAAGCTGCAGCTTGTGTTCTTCCTAGCCCGAACATGTGCCTCGTGCAGTTGCACAAGCGTTGCCAAGCCGTCTCCAACTAGGATTTCATAGTTTTCACGACTGCCTTTCGAATCATGGCATGATGACTGGCCGATATTTTGGACAATGTCCTCAAGGCGGTTTGCATGCTTGATTACATCCATGGTGCATGGTCTGGCTCGGCAGACATGAAGCACACACCATGGATCTGGTCAAAGTAGCCTGAATCCAGTCTTGCCGTTCATTCGGCGATCATGGCATATCATCGCTAAAACACGCCTGCAGCTTCGTGCAGATCCTGAGTCAGTGGCGTGGGTGGTCGCCGAGGTCTACGCCAGTAGCAGCAGCACGATCACTGCAGGAAGTACTGAAAGTTGCGTAAATCGCGAACGCGACATCGCGTATTTGTATGCACATACACGAAATCGTCGTCAATTCAACGCTTCCCGTCCTTCGTGCTGTCGACTTCTGTGTTGCAGCATTGTATTCAAGCTGCTGAGAGACGTCGTTGTTGCTGTGTACGGATACACAGTGAGACCATATCATGACTCTTAATCTATCTATGCTCGAGCCCCGTAGGAGAAAATCTGAACTCACCCACAACTCTGAGGAAGCGTCGGACGCATGTCGGGATCATATTCAGTCCTTTGAGCTTCCAGCCGTTGCCGACGTATGCTCTCGCGTCCTCTGCCAGGCTAGCAGAGCTGGGGCGGGCTGTGCACCTGCGCACCTCTGCTCAGTGCTCCGTTGACCGGCTTCCCATGTAAATTTCTATATTGTCCCAGGCCAATGGTTTGTCTAGTCACACAACACTGACACCATCATGCCTGTAGGTGGACTCATTCGAACGTGAGGTTGTCGAAATGGTAAAGCCACAGCATGGTACAACAACACTAGGTTTCATATTCAAAGGGGGGGTCATCATTGCTGTCGATTCGCGTGCCACAATGGGATCGTACATATCTTCTCAAACAGTCAAGAAGGTCATTGAGATCAATCCTTTCCTACTAGGCACAATGGCTGGCGGTGCTGCTGATTGTCAGTTCTGGCAGAGGTACCTCGGCATGCGGTGCAGAATGTTCGAGCTTGCAAACGGCAAGCGTATCACAGTTCGAGCTGCTTCCAAGATTCTGGGCTCCATTATGTTTCAATATCGAGGCCAAGGCTTGTCTATGGGTACCATGGTGGCTGGGTGGGACTCCTCTGGCCCCGGGCTGTACTACTGTGATAGTGATGGCCAGCGAACGAAGGGCCAGATTTTCTCAGTCGGATCCGGTAGCTTGTATGCTTATGGTGTCCTTGATGACGGATTCTCCGAGGATATGGGTGTTGAGGAAGCCATTGAATTGGGCCGTCGTGCTATCTATCACGCGACATTCCGTGACACAGCATCTGGAGGCACAGTCAGTGTGTATCATGTGACCAAGGACGGCTGGAAGAAAGTTCGTGGAGATGATGTCGGGGATCTGCATTTCGAGTACTATCCGGACGCAAGCCAACATGGCACGTATGGAGATGTCATTTAATCGTTAGATTGCTTCCACTGTGACACAATCACACCATGGTACATGCCCGAAGTCACCCTCTGGCACTGCAAAAACCAAAGTGTATCAGCGTTATAAAACGGAGAACTTAGCAAGAGTTGATGATGGTATTTCATGAAGTAGCTTAACAGGAAGTGAACTGCAAGCCAAGTTTGTTCAACATTGCATGTCAGAGCTTTGGAGCCGGGGCAGGTCTGAAAATGAGACTTGATAAAGTCTACTGTCAGTAGGATAATGAACCCAGATCCAGCACGTACTCTTTGATCAAACGCCGTCACTTTGCTCGCGCAGTGCAGCAGAATCATTTGTATCAGTGCCTGCCAGGACTTTGTGACGAGGAAATGCTGACGGTGATCAAATCATTATACAACGGAAGAGCTCAGTTAAAAACGGTAAATGTTTAACGTCCTCACAAGAAGCCCTCACGCTGCAGCACACATGCGGGAGCCATGTGGCCGCATTGATGGAGGTTGGTGAGTGCTCTTGAGGGTCCTCTGTGAAAAGTAAAGTAAATTTGGTGTGTTCTTAGATGAGTCCTTAAGAGGTGATTGACAGCTGCTAACATACGGGATCACATACCAATCTGTTGGCGTGCTGTGTGGTCGGCTGGGGTGGGGCCTGGTTTGGCGGTCGCGGGCAGAGGCGCCGGCATGTTCAGCTGTGCCTGGCCGCTTTCGGGTGGTGATGCTATGGTTCCACTCAGGGGTCGGTTGCCTTGTGGGTGCGTCGTGTGGCGCTGAGTCGAGCAAGGAGTGTGTCAGGGGTGAGCGCAGGGTGTACTTTTGACGCTGCATATCATGATGCAGAGGGCAGCTGCAGTGCGAGTGTGAAAGCGCTGATGTTTTCGTGGTCAAGGGAGTCCGTTTGGGCATCTTGGTGGCTGTCTGTCTCTGTGTAAGGATCGACTGAGCTGTGTTGTGTCCTGCCATTGTGTGCAGCTGTCTGTCGTCAAGATATTTGCATCACCAGCTCTACCTATAGTGCCGATGTACAGGCCCCCACACCCACTCACATCCACGCATGCTTTTTCGTGTGGAAGACAGTCCTGAATGCGTTTTTCTGCTATCCTGGAATCTTGGACTCTGTTTGAACCAGAATTGCCTTGTACAGGCCTATACCCTTGAAGCTTTGTCGGCCAATTGATCGGATGTCGAACACGTTCGATCACACGTACATGAGGACTGCATTCTGCTGGGTGCGGCCGCATGCATGAGAGTATCTGGCTTCGTGTTTGTGCACCGTACGCGTTGTGTCGGAAGGTCAGCCGCAGGACGGCCGCACGAAACATAATCGTCCCAAGCAGAAGGCACTAGTTTTCCCATGACTACCGCGCACGGTATGCATGCTCTTTTCATGCAGCGACATACCTGTTTCCTCCGTTCTTGACACTTGGGCAATCGCATCAACGCTACACGCTCACATTCTCGCTTGCTCGTCCATCCGGTTGATACTTCTCGACGGTAGCGTCGCGTGGTCTACGGTTGATGAAAGCCTACCCGCTCCTTTTCACTCTGCCAACGTCACAGCATGACACATTGTCGTAGAACTTTTACAAAAGATGGCAGCCAATTCACTAGCGTGGATGAGAAGCGCTTAGTCTAGCAATATTTTCGCCTGTCGAGGCAGTCTCTGCTACATATATGACAACAATGCCCCAAAGCATGATCTCTCGATGTGAACGTCCATTGCTAAGGATGTGGGACAGGAAAAGTGTAGGTTCGCATATATATATATATATATACATCTCTGGCCGGATTGTGCTATGTCATGGGGCACGAGGCCCTTGTCCTGCCGCATTGGGACTTTTTGTCTGACGGGGTCATGGTGTTCGCTGTTTGTGTTTTCTTGTGCGGGCCGCGATCGCTGTAGACCCTTTCACTTGTCTGTAACATCGCTGCCAGTAACGGTGTCATAGCGACATCGCCTCTGCAGGGGCACTATCCCGCTCAGGATACGAGGCGCTAGCACGTCAGATTGCAGAGTTTGGAGCTCTTTCTGCCCGTGCTCAGGCATGTGTCCTTTGTCCACACGATGGCTGATCTCCCTGCAAAGGCTGGGACTCATGTGTCAGCATTTTGCCGAGCCTGTGAAGTTTGCTACAGCCTGAAGGCTGGCGCAACTTCGGCTGTTTACATTGATGTCTTCGACCTTGCAGGGCCTCCGCGCTGCCATCACAACACTTGATCGTCTCGTTCAGGAAAACCAGACTTTGATTCTACAGCTCGATCCGAGATTCGTCACTGGTACCGTTCTGGGAGGCATCAGAAGCGGCCACAAGCGCTTATTCCTGGTGACTGTGCGGTCCACAACTTCCGTATTTGTCTGATGAGCTGCACGTACACAGATGAGATGTACTGAGCGCTGTCAATTTCTGTCCAGGATAAAGGGCAGTACATCCCAACATCAGCTTTGTGTGTCTTAGATTTCTACGTGCATGAAACCTGCCAAAGGTCTGGGATCGGCAAGATCCTTTTTGATGAAATGCTGAAGCATCATTCTGTGGAACCAGTATGTTTGGCATATGACCGCCCTTCTTCGAAACTGACCTCGTTTCTCGCAAAACATTACAGTTTGCGCCAAAGAAGCCCTCAGCCGAACCACTTCTTGATCTATAAAGGGTTCTTCCCTGGTGTGATATCATCCAACATCCCCTGTCCAGGGGTTTGGACATGAACCAATAAGCCATGATGGAGCTGTCTCTGTTTGTGGCTGCTTTTTCCGATCAGCAGACTGTAAGCAGGATCTGCTGCTTTGTCCAAGCAGCAGTCCCTGCTTTAAATTCTGGTCGTATCGCCTTGACAACAGCGGACGCTGCAGGATCTGCTAGCAGGCGTCCAAGCAGGTGTAGCGGTGCTGCTGTGTGTCGATGCATTGAGACGGCCCCGGCCGTTTGGAAAGAGCCAGCTCGCAGCTTTACACAGAGCCAGAGTCAAGTGCAGACGTGTTCATCCAATGGTTCGGACCTCTAACGGCAACCTGGATCGTCGAATTATATAAGCACGTGTGAGACAGCAGGTTGGAACTGCTTTGAATCTCAGCATGTATGGTGACAGGTCAATTCTCGTACTGGCAGCAGATTGCTGTGCTTTCAGACCAGCACCAAACAGCCGCAGCCATACTCTAGCTTCCGCCAGCCACCGTGCCGTTTGACATGCCAGTTTGTCCTGTGGCATCAAGCAGCCAGAGAAGTCCCCACACAGAGAACGGTTTGGGAAGCTTTTGATGCCGTACACAGCTCAAGCGCCGCGTGGATTCAAGTCACCCTGGAGTGATCAGTACTCCATTGTGCGACGGCTAGAGTGCAAGGGGTTGTGAATCAGGAATGGATATGTGTGAAGTGGGTCGCAGAACACAAGCTGGTCGTCGCTTGGAGCAACACTTTGTACATGATACCATCAAGCATGCACATGTGTTTGTATGGAATGTACATAAAGGTGAAGGTGAATCTCACCATCAGGATGAGATTGTTGGCTGTACTCGCTCTTGTGATTGCGCTTACCGAGCTGGTAGGGTCTCACAGGATGTGGACATCATCAGCGTGCATCACTGTGTACTCGCAACACTGTGCATGTGCACCTCTAGAACGCTGCAGCATGCACTTCAGGGTGTTGGCAGCAGCTTCTGTGGAATGTCATTTGGAATGGCCGGTACATTCCTTGATCAGAAGTTTATGCCACAATCAGGCGCATCTGGGTCATACTGTGGAGCGCTTTCTGCAGCAATTATGGCAACATGTATAACCCATGCTTTCCCCATTCGGAATCGACCAACACTGCCAGAAACCAGTTTGAAGTCATAAACAAGACGATTCCAAGCTAGAGGAGCTTGATCATGAGCATGGCACCATACTCATATCACTTGAGGAATTCTATCTGGACCTTGTTGGAAGGTTAAACAATATGTGCAACAAGCTTCACATGTATAGGGGGCCTCAGCGTCCACTCCTGACCCATATTACAGGATTTTCCAACATTAGTTCATAGGCAGACCATGATCCTTATTACGAATGTTTCATAGCAGTGCAAGCTTAAGTCGAGGCAAGAACATGCAGGCCGTCCAGTTGGCCTTCACGGAACGCAATGCACGTACCCACCGACTCCAGCAGTGATGCCTGCGCCATGAGTCTGTACTTCCTTCATATGAACGACAAACTGGAGTGCTGCCAAATAAACACAAGCTTGCTCCATGAAACTTGCACATCTCACAAGGTAGACCGATATGTGTTGTCTGCTCCCATGCCACAACTCCAAAGCAAACAGTTCTTGATGACAAGGGACATCTAGCTGCCACGGTGCTGTGGCGTCGGGCTCTTTGACCAATCGCGAATCTTCTACATTGCACATTTTATTAGCAGGACTGTTGAGCAGGTATGTGGAGCTTGGTCCGTCACATGCACACCCTGTGCGCAGAATGTGCGCACCGCCAACGAATAGCCAACTGTGCCTTCCATTGTGCGATTTGGCTCAGAAATCCAGGGATGCAGCTCTCTGTGTGAAAGTCGCAGTTTAGGTGGCAACCATTTATCATGCACATTCGGAGACAGTCGTTTCCTGAATGTGCTGCATGCTGTAACGAAGCTCACAGCCTCGCCTCGAGCCACAGGTACACTTGCTTTGGACTCCATCCGCAAAAAATTTTCATCTTTGTGCAAGACAATTGGATGCATGGTCGAAGGCACCCATGTTCTGTTCTGCAGCTGAAAAGCAGCAAGTAAGGTATCCTGCATGCATGACAATTCCCTTTGCACTGCTCGACCACCAGTATTGCATATGGTCGAAGAAGCCAGACATTGTGTGAGGTTGCAGTCAACATAAAATCGCGCCATGCCTCGGTCTGATCTGGCTGCCTGCCTGTGTATAAAGTACGCTTTCCATCAAATGGCGCAGGCCGCAGCCATGCGGGCATGATGGCATTGTGCAATTGTGATGCAGGTGCTGCATATTGGCTATTTATAGTGGAGGTTTTGCCCAGGTCTTTACCAGCTCCACCATTGACGAGCACGTTTCGGTCCCAAAGCTGGACAATGTCAATGGTATCTTCCAAATGTCTGTACATCTCCGCTGTTGGCTTTACGTGAGATATGTGCATCCAAGACAGTACTTCCAATGCCTTTTCCAAAGCGCCGGCTTGGTGGCAGCCCTGGAAAAGCAATCGCAATGTCTCCGAAGTTTGTGGGATCACGCTGCGATTGCCACAACCTGCTACCATCCACTCAAAGATCTGGAACCCCTCCGCCACTTTGCCTCCTGCAGTCACTTATACACGATTGCATAGCCACAACATTTGAAAACAATCCTTTTTTATACTACCTATGCGACTTACCTTGAATGCATGCACAGATCAACATGTCGTATGTTTCGGTGTCGACAGGCACGCCTGTGTCCAGCATGTTGCGAAACACATGCAAAACTTTTTGCCAGTCCTTTCCATGGGCAACACGTTGTAAAAGCGTATTATATATGCACGTCTGTCTCTCTAAACCCAAATGCTGAAGCCCGATGAAGCACTTCATTGCATCTTTGACTGTGGGAGCTATATCAATTGCCGTCTTGACAATCTGAAACCAGCAGATACATATACCAATGGCAGCATAACTGACACAACCATATTGTGTGCAGCATCGCACAACAGCAAGGTTGTGGGGCAGTGACAGGTACCTGGAGTAGTAGGCCTGTCAATACATTTGCCGTGTCGCTGTGCTGGAAGCCTTTCGTGTTCAAAACCCTTGTATAGATGGCAAGTGCTATGCTGCAACGACCTCCTCTTTTGTAGTTGCAAGCCTCCATTACTGCCATGTAGCTCGTCGTGTTTGGGACGAGGTTATGATCACTGAATTGTTGTAGATACTACATGCACTGATGATGATGATGACAGAAACTTTGTAACTCATTCGCTTTTGCCAGCCTTCACAAGACCCTGTGTGCCAGGGCTTGCCGTTCGTGCATGCATTAAGCCACAGTGGATGGTATACCTGCAGAGCTTTGTCCACCTTCCCCTGACTGCAACACCCCACAATGAGCACGGTCAGGACACTGACGCTTGGAATCTGCTGGGACTCCAAAAGCAGCCCGTACATGCTCTCGGCAGTTTCAATGTCACCGTTGTGGACACATGCAGCAATGCATGATTTTTGCCAGCTGGCGGGAGAAGTGCCTGTTGAACGCTGTTGAAACCAACTAAATGCAGCGCATGCTGCCTGTCCAGAGTGTCGCCGACCCAAATCAGTGATGATTCGTCTCACTTGTGGGATCATTGCTGCTGTTTGCAGAGTGGTGGGACTGTACATGTGTTCATGTTGAGATAAGACTACTTTGACAGCTTGCGACGGATCTTCTTGACGGGGACGAACTGAATATCGATCCTGGGCTGAGGATAGCGTGGAGAGACGATCGATTCGTCGCTACATGCGACGGATGGTTGCGGCGGTGCTGCGATGCCTGAGGATAGAATGATCGCTTGTCACAGGCATGCCGTAACAAGCGGCAATGAAATATGAAAACGTTCGCACCAAAATCTGGAGCACAATAGTGTCGGATTGACCAGCAATAGACTGTCCGGCGGCATGCCGGTTGTACCTCTGATCTTCGTGGCTTTGAGAACAGCTAGAAGCAGTCAGCATGGTGAGGTCACAAGAGCAATCGACGACCAATACGGCCGTGTGCTGGATGCTCGATGGGCGGAAATAGACTAAGCTTTCTACACTACGTGTGGCTGCAGCACCCACCCGGTGGTTCTCTCCAGCTGCTAGCAAGAGCAATCATCGTAGAAACGACAAAATCTGCCCAGGTATAGCCAACCCCTCACTTGCATTCTTTCTTTCATGTGCAATGGGCTGCATTACGGTTGCAGCCGAACTCAGGCGAGCCATGCGCAGCTGTGACGTATCGAGGGATGTGCATGGAGCACGTCGTCCATGCTTGAGGAACATTCATTGCCAGAGCGAGCAGCCGATACAGTGTCAAGCATCCCAGGTCCTGCACGCGCGTTCATGGTGTGTTGAGGACAGCTTTCGAGCAGCAGTCGACAGGTGCCAACACCGACCGTCCGATCACCACAGGATACACCGGCCTGGTCAGTGCACCCATCGGTAACGTGGGATGGATAACAAGCTCTTCTTTTGTCTTTCAAGGCCTTCATCATCAGACATCAAAGGCTTTCATACGAGCGTCCATGACCTTCAGTGACAAGTGCGCTAGCTGGGCTGCAAGTACTGAAGCTTGTGAATGTATACCCACGAGCTAGAAACCGAGACTTTCCGAACATGAATGCATCCTGTCTTCACATTACTCACTATGGACCTTCGTGGCCGTGTGATTATTGTGACCGGAGCAAACCAGGGCCTAGGGCTTGGCATCAGTCATGCGCTTGTAGTTACAAAGGACAGAGGCCGGCATCGAGCCGTTTCTCGGAATCCAATCGCAAATCCACTCACTCATTCATGGCACTAGGCCGGGCACGAGCACGTACCACAGCCCTGCCAGTGATTCCAGCCAAAGATTGAAGCATTTCCTTTGCACATACGCTTGTAGAGCGCGGATTTACCCTGTACATGGTCTGCCGAGACGAGGATCGCGGGAGGGCAGCTGTGAAGTCTTTTAAGCTGCCACAGGGAACAAAGATGTTCACTTGAAGGTTTGCAACCTGTCATCAAAGCAGGCCATCCGTGCGCTTGGAAATGATCCAGCATAAGCGTTCGTAAGTATGTGTTCCATAACGCAGGGGCGATGGTGCGAAGACTTTCCTGTATACAAAATTTTCTTTCATGTGGAAGGGCTGTGATGCAGTTTATGTGAAGGGATGTCATAAAGGAACAAGACCACCTCACATCCGATGGAGTGTTCTTTGCTGGCTGCGTTGCGGCACTGTGCAGGTCGATGGTGAACTCGTCTCGGCAGATGGATTGGAACTGAACTTTGCTGTCAACACTCTGGCACCATTCATGCTGACCAGCCTTCTACGCAGCTGTCTAAAGCTTGGTGGACCCGGCTCAAAGGTCATTTGGTGTTGTCGGGTGGCGCATATACTGCTCCTCTTGTGGTGAGGGGTCAGAGCATCCACCAGCTGCAATGGACGAGGCAGTACGCTATGCACATGACAAACGAAGGCAAATTGCATTGGCGGAGCGATTTGCAAATGTACTTGCCGGGGATCGAATCTGTGCATACTCATATCTTCCAGGCGCACCTCTATGCAGTCTGGAAAGTGGTCGGATACATTGGTGCACATGCAATTTACATCGGTAGAGCTAACAACATTCTCCCAGCAAAGTCAAATCCGAAGCTCAGGCATGTTGTACATGATGTCATCTTTTTCCTTATGTGGTCACAGCATCGAGGTTGGGTAGACGCAGCTGGACTGCATGTTGCTATGCTTGGCTTCTACAAGACGTTCAAGGGCCAACTGAGGTCTGTAGCTCAAGGATCAGATACTGCACCGTTCCTGGTAGCCTGTCCTGCGGAGCATTTAGTAAGTTGGGCATTCTTTTTTTATTGTACGCCACAAAGCAACCACTTGTTCTGGACTGGCACTCAATATGAAAAAGTCCGTGTAGATGCTTTGTGGAATAAGGTTCGGGCTGCGGCCGAGCTTCCAGAAGCAGCATGATCTGTCAATGTACGGAAGGCAACACATTTGCACATTGCATACATACCCAGTTCAACGCTAGCTGACATCAATTCCTCAGGTTGTACTGGCGGCATAGGCCATATGAAAAGCCAACAGGCCTGAAAAACATTTCCTAGACTGGCCTTGCTTCTTATGCAACAATGACATGGGAGGATCTTATGCAACAATGACATGGGAGGATAAAAGTCTACTCACATCGGCGGCATCTATACATTGGTGGCACATAAGTTTTATTTATACGCCATATTGCCGTGCATCTCGAGCCCAAGCCTCTAATAAAGGAGTTGTTCAAACGTCTGAAACACCACTGAATCTGCAGTCAAAACGAAGTCTCAACAGATGAAACGGCATGGTTTCAGTTGATCATTGACCAAAGACGTACCAGAGCGCTGGGTCAAGAAACATCGATGCTCCAGGCTGGTGTTTGTGTCGCCACGCACCAGCACTGCGTGACCGCTGATAGATTCATGTTCATCAGCTTGGGTTACTGGTACATGCGGTTGTCGGGCTTGGCTGCTGTGTGCTGTGTTCATACTACGAGGGACTGACAGCTTGACATCGCGCAAAGGGTGTTTCTGCTTTTTTGTCAGCCTGTGAACAGGCACTGCTGCTTCCTTATCTCCCCCAAGGGTCATGCATGTAAGACCCTCAAACACCTCAATATCCTCTTGATTGGCCTGCAAAGATGCCCTGACTGGTGTCATTGTCAAAATGAGACAGTCTTTCACTTCAAGATGAACCAGAGTAGTTGCCAATGAAGGTCTGAACGTAGTTCCTGTTTCGTTGCGTGATGTTCAGATTGGGGCCGGATAGCTTGTGCCCTTGAAAATGACCTTGACAGACAGGCTGCCATACACACCTGTACGGCGTCGTGGCTGCTAAGCTTGGTTCTGCTGATCTCGATACCATTTTCATCTTTCAGCGTGGCAAAGCCTTGCGACACCGCGATGATTCCGTCTAGCCATCCCTTCTTCTTTTTAGCAGTGGATCTGGTGTAAAGCGCTGGCAAGACAATGCACGAGTCTGCCATATATACTGCAAGCAGGAGATCCGATCGTACAAAACCAAGGTTTAATGCGATCTGATAGCTCCACGTGAGAATGAACTGAGCTCGCTGAAGGTTGATAGTCACCAATGTGCCCCACTGAACGTTTCACGGTGTCACAGCAATCACAGCCCGTGCGTGTTAACTAGCTTTCAAGAATCGATGAGAACCAAACGATGAAAGCCATACAAAGCCTCCGAAGACCTGTGACGTGGGTCCTGCGCCGAGAAGCACGATCGCCAATGCCGACCAAGTACAGCTCAAGGCACCAACGATCAGGATTGGCAGGCACGTCGTCGCGTCACGGCGGACATGGTGGTCAAGTTCTGTGTGGATCAGACTTGATAGAGCAGAATACGCGCGGCTACGGGTGGATGTGACCACCAGTGCGACAATGTCTGCCACAGGTTCTCACTTGCGACATTTGCCCCGGACAGCTGAAACTGCGGAGGCACATTCTGCGTGTCTGTTGCGTGCATTGCTCACATTTCTAGGTGGCATCACCCTGCACCATCTGAGGTAGCAAGTTCGGTGGACACATGTGCACATGACGATCACGGATCCATGTCATATATTTCGGCCTTAAGACCAAGCTTGCCAGAGGGACTCATCAGGTTTCTATGTGAGCCAAGCAATTGGCATCGACACCTGATAGCAAATTTCCATGCGCAAGTTGTCAAGAGTGCAGTCAGAGTTGTGTCCACCAGGACGGTGTTCAGCGGCCCGTGGTTCCCGCCGTTTCCTGGACTTCTCCATGTCAGGGGCATGTGCCATTGCAGACTGTTGCAAGCACAGAGGGCGCAAAGGGGAGAACGTGTGAGCTCAGGTCAGCACGGGCGGAGATCGTTCCGCTGCACTGCCTGTCAGAGGATCCCTGCAGGCCGACAGCATTGAAGGAGCAGGAGCCGAAGTGGTCGCCCTTCCGTGGCTGTGCAACCTCAGTCCCCTGGGCCTCGGGGGGGCACTGCGATGCTGTCGATGCCAGGCCCCTGTTCAGCCTTTCACACAGCAGCAGCCGGTCGTAATGGTCGATAGCGAGAGATGGATTTACCTTCAGGCCGCTCCAAATTTAAACACAGTTTGACTGAGCCGTTATGCATGAGTGGCAGGTTGGGAGCAATCATGTGCAGCAACTCATCCACTTCTGCCAATCTGAGGCTCCATTACCACATGCAGAAACGAAATTCTTTTTTGTAGAGGGCCACACGCAGGCGGCAAGGAAAATGTGTCGCAAGTGAGTTGCGCTTGTGAAAGATTGCTCCGTTCGCCGCTCAGGGTTTGAGGCCTGCTATCATGGCAGAGCGAAACGCAGAATTGATTTGCATGTGTGCACCTGACAGCCATAGTGGCCAGTTGTTACTGAGATGACGGATTTATTGAGGTCTGGATGTTCCCTAAGTTGTCCACCTTACGACGGCGTGGGTTCTTATTGCTGCCATACGTACAGGGCCTTCACAGAAAGTACCGGTGGGGCGGTGAGACAGAGGCCTTCTGAGGTCTTCATGGTGCGCACCTGTTCATAATCTTAGCATTGATCCATACAGCTGTGCCTGACCACCTGAATCCCATCGTCGAAACCAGCTCTGTGCTGGGTGTCCAGCAGTCCGTCCAGCACAATTGAGAAGGAGCGACTGCAAGCGGCAAGCACAACTCTAGCAGCAGGTCACATAACAAGCCTAGTATTTTATTGCGGTGCTTGTGTCGTTTGCATCAGACTGATCTGCGTGGCACGACTTTGATTCAATCACTCGCGATCAGGTTGGGTCAGGGCTTCACCATGGCCTGCTGCAAGTCTATCTGACTAATTACAGGTCGTACATGTACACGTCTGCAATTACGCAGCGCATGGGTGAATTGCGGTGGATCGCATCATTGTTTCATGTGACAGTGTTCTGCCGGACCAGCGCACGATCAGAGAAACGCTTGGAGAATCGGTTCGCCCGAGGCGTTGAGATTGTTGACCAGGATGGCCTCATCGGCTTATCGGGATATAGAGTGCTCGTGAACTTACAGATCCTGTGGCCACGGAGGCAGTGCCTGGCCAAGCTGTCTGCGGGATGCCCGTGCGCCCGCGCAGCTTCCGCCGAACAAGATCCACGTCTAGACGTGCATTGTGAATACCACCATCATAATGCCTGGTGATTGACGGCGCGACAACACCTGTGGCAGTTACCAAACTGAAACATTCCCCTCATGGTGCTTGCAGATGCAGATCGCTCATATGCGCCAGCCTCAGGTTCACGGAGCTCCACGGCCGATACGTGGACCCGCACGTGCATATATGTCTCCGAAGCGTACAGGCAGGAGATCTTTGTTTCCAGTTTCAAAGGCACTTCGAGGCCTGATGGAGAAATACTAACATTGATCTCAACGAGGACAGCAACACACGGCCGTGCACGGCCAACGTGCCGTTCGAATTGATGGCAAGCATGATACAAGTGCGGCATCACGTGGGCAATGTTGGTGGTTGCGGCACGACCCTTCACGGCACCAGCACATGCGAGACGCACGTGTGCGCTGTCTGCTGCAGGGATGTGGTATCCTCGGGTCGGTAGCTGCGGATCTTCCACGTCAGCACACCCGAACCCTTGTGATGATACAGTGTTGATGTCCTTTGGCTGCGATGCACTACTGTGCGACGCCTGCGCGCGGTGCTACCTACTTCTTCGCCTTTGTCGTTCATGACCCACGCAATTTCGAGTCGAGCCGGAGTTTCATAACAAATGCATTCGAGCTTACCCATTGTCAGATATGCGCCAAGGTACATGTCCGCATATACAGTATCTTGCATATCGTCTCAACGGATATATATTTCGCCTCAAGTATCCAGTTGGGATCCTTCGGGCTTGGATATGATTGAGTGTATGGTCCTAAATCAACCTTGCTCTATTTAGATGTATGGACCATGCGGACTCTATCGTAGAGTCGATATCGATGCCCCATGTTTTGCAGACAGTCCTTTCAGCATGTGCCAGTTGCAATACCCTGCAACTCAGAAAACGAGCGCATTCACAAAGGGACGGGTGTCATCTCATCAGGTGTTGTGCAATCGACGATTGAATACCCGTGCCATGGGACAGGTGATGGCAGCCTCCAGCACATGTCTGGTGGTCTCCATGGACCACGGACGCATGGACGAGCTGTCAACGTACGCATCGCCGTGTGCATAACCACTTAGGATAATCTCATGATTACCGCTTCAAATTTATGTATGAGCGTCCAGTCTGGCCAGACATGCGCGTGCGACTTTTCATTGCAAGCCAATATCCATGGAACCGGTGAAATCGGCAATGAACCCACGCAGGTCAGCTCACGTGTGTTGTTGACACTCCAAGACTTCAAATGTCATACCCCAGGCTACTGTAAGCAGAAATTCATGTGCTACAACTACTAGTCGCGCGTGCGAATGGGTTGATGGTGGAACGCGTATGCCCCCATGTTATTTTCCCCGACGGTTGTACACCACGCCACCCTCGCCAGCTTGCAGTCTCAACAAAACTCAAAGCGAAAGCATCAGGGCCACCACAGAAACACACTAAATCCATCATTTTTCAAATCAGTTGGCATTGCGTTCAGTCGAGATGCGTTTAGATGCCATGGCGCTTCCAAATTCGAATGTACTGCCGGACCTGTCCATCTCGTGGGATGTACGCGATTTGCGCCTCGAACCTCAGCCTTATGAGTCCGCAACTTATGATCAAATAGTTTGGACCCTGGATTCGCGCAGGGGTGCCGTCGCTGCTTGTCTTCGCTGTGACGATGTCAACAACACGGCTGCGAATTTTGTTCTCTCAGAGGAAAAACGGGGAGGTTGCAAGCTATATAAGGAGAAGGATCAGGCCAGTAAAAAAATTACATTGAATCAAATGTTCAATTGCAATTTCTCGGGTGCTGGGAAAAAATCAGCTAAACTGAAGCAGAGTGCGGGGCTGGTTGGCGCAAACGCTGCCAAACTGGCTACGAACTCAGGCCAGGCATCTGGCAAAAAATGTCCTACTCGAGTAGGGAAAGATGCTAGGGGCACTGGTGCCACATGTTGTGCTTGCCGGTACAGCATGCACTGTCGGGTGTTTCGCAATCATCCCAATGATCTGTATATCGTCTTGCATAATCATGGGAAGCACAGTAGTGATCCAAATGAAAAGGGCTGTGCACACCAGCCTTTGAAGGTCAGCGATGCAACAAGAGCATTCTGTGCTGCCAGAATCACAGATGGAGTACCAAATCCTTTGATACTGCAGAGTGCGATCTACATCACATGGTGTGGTTAAGCTGTCTGATGTATGGGACTGGAAAGATTCCGCATGTGCAGGCAACCTGCAACGGCTTGCAACCGAAGCCGGACTACCTTCTGCAGAGCCTCACACGTTGATGTCACAACTTGTGCAGACACCCTTCGTAAAGGACGCTACGATCGACAACACGTTCCTTGCAAATTTGCGCAGGCAGATAGCGACAGCTATGTTTAAAAAGAATCCCGAGGATGCCATTTCTGTGACCATCAGGGTAAGCCTGTCCAAAGAATAACTCACTCGCCCACTCCAATCTTTCATCACTGAGAATTTGACTCCTTGCAGTATGGACAGGACGGCAGCTCCGAGCCAAGGATTTTTCTTGCAGAGCCGGTGATCAACAATGAGCAGGACTGCCTCATTATCCTAGCAAATGATCAGATGATGAAATGGGCAAGGGAATTCGTTCCTGGTCGAGTCCTTGTGATGGACACCACTTTTGGAACCAACAGATATGGGTTTTCTTTGCTCGTGATGCTTGCAGTCGATGAGCGGGGCAAAGGGCTGCCTGTCTGTTTCGCCATTATGATGCATGAGGACGCAGCAAGTTTCGAGAAGGTGCTTCAAGTTTTCAAACAAGTATTGAACGAGGGTGGAGAAGGAAGCAGCAATTTGCAGCCTGCCTCCATTCTGACGGATGATTCAGCAGCTAATCAGAAAGCTGCCAGCTCTGTCTTCCCGTATGCTGTACAAGGCTTATGTCTCTATCATGTCCGAGCAGCTTTGCAGCAGCAATTGCAAGGCAAAACATCGGGCAGGCCGGCAGAAAGAGCAGAAGCCTATCACGCCATGGAGAAAGGACTTGTGGCCATCATGTATATGAAAGCCTGCGACACTGAAGAGCAGACGCTTGCGCTTGCATCAAAGATGCTTGATGAATGGTGCACAAGGTAGGCGCATCCTCAAGATGTGTCACTTGTGTGAGGCGCTACTTCTAGATCAGCTCAGAGGTATTTGCAGGTGGTCTGAAACACAGCCTGGAGCCGTGCAGTACGTCAAGAAGCAATGGCAGCCAAAACTCAGTAAGTTTGCCGCTTCACTGACATCTGTAGCATGCCAAAGGCCCTGCATCCTGAAAGCACCCGAGTATGCAGGAAAGTGGGTGGTGAGTGTATGCACATTCACTTGCTTCGCCGCACAAAGGACCACTGGAGTATGTGAAGGCTTCAACTCTTCCGCCAAGAGTGTGCTAGACCGAGTCACCGGTCGAAAACATCTGTTCCGAGTGGACCAGCTCATTCTCCACCTGTTTTCGACCATCATGCCAAACTACTACAACTCCAGAGCACTACTCGCAGCTGGTGCGCATGAAGTGCCATGTGCCACAACAGGTCAACCTGCTGCAAATGCAGTATGTCACTGTCCATGTGTGTGCAGGCTTGGTTCGCAATCATAAACGTGAGGAAGCACTGCTTGAGATAGCTACAGATGTAAAAAAGATTCTGGAGCTGCATTGCATGCAGACGACGTCGCTTGTGGAGCTGACTCATGAGCATACGAACTCAACAAGTGCTCGTGTCACTGTGCAGGGCAAGCAGTACATGCTCACTGCTTGTGATGAGGACCACAACTGCTGTAGTTGCGATGCAGGCCGCCAGCAGCTCTTCTGTGTCCACCACATGTTGGCGCTCGCTACTATGTTTCCAGAAGTCGCTCAGAAGAACACAGATGCATTCTTGAACATGTGCGTCAAGCATGCTGGTTCTAACTTCGGAGCAATGGGACACTGTCACCTTGGCAAGGGTGGAATCGCACCACTTGTGCGAGCGCTGAGTATGATGCAAACGCCACAGGCTGGTGAAAAGGCAAAAGATTGTGAAGTGCTTACGTGTGCACCGTCCCAAAGAACGCCTTGCAAAGCAGCTGCAGGATCAGGAACTGCTGCTTGCGACACTGAAGGCATTGCTGTCAGTAGCGCTGCAGTGATCACTGAAAAGCGAACGCCTTCTAAGATCGAGCAAGACAGGAGAGGTTCAGAGCTGATGGCTGGTGCACAGGAGATTATTGAACAGTTCAGTGATCGTGACCTCCCTGCGCACCTCCGCAGGAGGATTTACGGCAGCTTCACAACAGTTTTGGCCGAGCTCAAGCAAGCCCTTCATCACTCGCGGAGGTCTAGTGTGGTAGCTACAGGCCACATTGCTGCACGAGAAGGCCACTGTGTGCAGAGTTACGTTCCACAGGTGACAAGGCATAAAACTGCTTTGCAGAGAAGAGATGACTGTGCTGGAAAGCGCAGCAGACCACAAACATCATCGAATGCAGTCGAGGCTAACCATTGTGTTCGACCTACTTCGGGTGCCAAGTTTGTCAAGACCAGCAGGAAGATCAAAGCAGACACAAAGAAGACAGCTAGTACATTCGATGAGCGTTCAGCAAAGTGGGTGGATAAAGTTTTGGAGAAGGAGAACGCAGCTGCAGTGCGCGAGGCCCCGTTGAGCTGTGCAAGGCCACCTCTTCAGCCCATCATAGCCGACGATGCTGCCGATACAATCGAATCTCAGGGCGTCGAGATGGACGACATGGTGTATTTACTGACAAATGGGATACAGAATTTTATGTCCAGTATTTAGAAGTGTTAAAGAGTGTAAGTGCTGTGGGCTGGCCATCGTCTGTAGCAATGTTCAGCACACCTTACAAATGCCATTTGTCCCGCTACGATTGATGCACCAGTGCTATCGTCTATTGGCGTTGACAGGACAAGCTTTCAACAAATTGAGTATCTGACGTGAACTTGTGGCAGGTCGAGGCACCCGACCCAACAGGTCGAGTTGTGTGGGCCCCAGATACATCACGAAAAGCTCAGATATGTGTTAAAACGTAGCTGTGCAAAGTTACGACGGAGTTTCGAGGAGTGCTGTCCATAAACGGTCGTCCAATGCCACATCTGCATTGAGTCGCAGCCACCGAGTCGCAATCACGCCGCGAAGGCCACGATGTCCTAACTGATAACCAACAATCGATTTAGTGTGTCTCTGTGGTGGCCCTGATGCTTTCGCTTTGAGTTTTGTTGAGACTGCAAGCTAGCGAGGGTGGCGTGGTGTATAACCGTCGGGGAAAATAACACGGGGGCGCGTATGCGTGAGCTCGACTGAGTCGTAAGGCGCCAGCCATATAAGATTCTTCCAGACACGCAAAGCCGTAAGGGTAAGTGTCACGTGATGGGGGATTATCATGGCAGGATACCACGAAGTCCCGCTTGGGAACACACACTTGCTCTCAAGATTCTTTTAGATATGTCGCTGCCCAACGCTCCCCGGTTAACGCGGTTTGTGGCACTGGCACTGGAGTCGAAGCGAAGACAACGTATAGCTGCCTGCATCGAGCACTGCTAGTTAGCCTAGGTCGTCGGGCTGCACAGCCAACAGCATTAGGTCCAACCCCGCCAGTCAGCTGCATCAGTATATTTTTTACGATCAACCCAAACTCCATCATGCAACGCCAAAGCTACCGAATGCACGTGTTCCAGTAGATGCGCATCGCCGATCTTCGACACTTTCGTGATTCTTGTAGCCGGCATATTTCTATGATGATTATCGGTTAAATTTATCTGGTATAGCTTAGCGACCGCAATGACGATGTGTATCACGGCAGGCCCATCGAAGAATCACTCCAGCGAAGCCGTGCGAGGTTCCCAATTCGAGAGTGATGGCGATGCCAGCACACAGGCAGCAATTCCTAATGATCAGTGGGAAGCTTCATGTGGATCGGGATCGATCAATGCTCCCAAAGAGATGCAATTTGCACCGATGACCCGGTCACGCCAGCGGCGACAGCAGGTACAGTCCACGCAGCCAAGAAAAAAAATATTTGTTTACATTCCCAATGTATATTAGTCCTTTTTTAGGACGCTTTGTTGCGGTTGGGATTATTGGCCCGACGGTCCTTCGACAGTCGCGTGATAGTCGATTTATCAATTTCTGCTCTCACGCCCGTATTAGGCTCGTTGAAGGGCCGCAGCTGCAATATTGCAGAGCCTCATGGCGCTGTGATGTCTATCGGGTATTAAATAGGAAAGTCCGTGCAGTATCGTACCGCAGATGTCGACATACTCTGCTTTGCTTTCCTTGCCCGCACGCTTCTCTCACAGCATGTGAGCTTGTCTGAGGATCGCTCGAAGTCAAGCTTCGTGATTTTTTGTCTGGCTTGGGCCTCCGCTTCGATGCCTTGCAAAAGATACGTCGTCCGGGAGTATCTACGACATCGTGCTTCGTCACTGGCGCACGTGAGGCAAAACTTTGGATCCGCGAGGATCGGTGGTGGCACTGTCCAACATTTAATTCGTTGTACCTGGATGCTATGTCCATCAGGTCTAGACACTTGTGGTCGGCTGTTGGTGATTCGCAGTGCCCCGACTGTCGACACTGCCGTACACCACTGCCCATCTGCGGCTCCTGTCTATGCCATCCATATTACCCGAGCTGCGCAGGGCTCTCGAGGGTATTTTTGTTCAGTTCAGCTGATGTTCAATGCATGTTCACTGCCTAGGATGGCACCCTTCGTACCGTAGTGTCGCAACCCTTGTGTGAGGCTGTCAAGCTGTCGAGTTCAAACCTGCACGCACACTCCTTGTGGACTTGAGGCTTTCATATATTGCGCTTATCATTGCTTGCAGGCCGAACAGAACACTGAAGCAGAGGCACAGCCCAACCTCTCAAATGTCATGCAACAGCCGGCGCCTTCATGGAGTAGCATGCTCTTCATGCCATCCGGCAGCTGTTCAACCCCAGCGGCTGGTTTCAAGGCGTCAGCAACATCGCCGTCGGCTTCACTACCATATCCACCCATGACGTTTCCTTCAAGCTTGACACCCCCAAAACCCGATGCAAATGGCTCAGCATTGGGTATCCCTGTTCCAATCCCAGCTCGCAACACCTCAGCCTGCACTCTGCCCCCAATGCCCGCTGTGTCACCAGCCGTATCGGCTGGCGGTCGGAAGTCTGCACCCCAGTACCGTAAAGTCTATGTGCCAAGCACTGTCATTCATAATGGCGTCGCTCAGCAGATGCTGGTTCCGATGATGTGTATGGTGGCTCCGATGAAGCAGCTGCCCCTCAACGAACAAGCACCTGTGACCAAGTTGTCTGGCAGGCTTCCTCCTTTACCAGTCAAAAGAAAGTCTGCCAGTGGATTGCATCAAGATATCAATGACAGGAAGCGAGCCTGTCCTAGTTCTCCTTGTGCTTCACCTGATGCGGACAGTCCGAAGCAGGCACATTATCGAACGCGTGCGTCCAGCAAGGGCAGTCCTGATGAAACTGGCAACCCGGATTGGACATGTGATACAGGAGCACTAAGCTTGTTGGCAGATGCTGCGTTGATGGACTTGTGATTGTCTCTCCCTGAATGTCAAGGCATCGATGCTACGTCATTGGATTCCATGTGGTTGGCTGTCACATAGTGCATAGTGTGGTTCTTGCATACCAGTTGTGCAGTCGTGTGTGCGCAGAGTGTGTAGAGATTGTGCGTGCAGTAGTCGCTGTGTGATTCAAGCATAGGGTGTGTTGTGGCTGAAACCTCGTTTATTAGTGTGCTGTCCTGGACCGTATCTTGTGAAAGCGTCCCAAGAATGTACTGGTCCCAGTTTTCCATATCTGGCAATTCGTGCTCTGGTGTCGAGTGCATTTTTTGAAGCTTCTCATCAAGTAGTTATGCACTGTATCATTGCTGATGTAGGAAGGTCGATGACGTGAAAATCCAGTGGGGCTGTGTGGTGTTGCGTGTATGATGACGGGTGGTTCTTATTTGTGAAGCTTGGCTGGCACCAGTGAGGTATTGGCAAGGTTGGCTACATGTTTCAAATCTTGAAGTACATGTACCTTTCAAAACCCACGGATAGAAATATGTTGTGACACATTGACTGTGTAGGGCAAATTCATGAGTAGTGTCATTGTTTGTTGGTTGAGGCAACATGGCAGTCATGGTGGCTATCATGGTGCATGGGCATGTAAATGCAGCAGCCACCCTGGACTTGGATGTTGTACGTTCTATCTGTGAAAGACAAACCGTAGCATGTCCCTTAGATGCACAGGCGCTCCCCAAGCGGATCTAATCATGCATGTACATAGGCATGCGCTGGAATGTACATGTCGTGCCAGTTGACTGCATACCATGTTGTGGGCATCCGATATGATTTGAGGCGGCGTTTACGTTCACAGGTGAAAGCGCAAGTCACATTTCATTAGGCATGCTCCACACCGCGACGCTGGTTGTATGTGACATCAAAAATTCCATCTCACTATGCCTGGATCGTTACACCTGAACTAGAAAATGTCACACTGGTTCGCTACCACCCCCTCCCCCCTAAAACTGGACACATTTATTCCAATACATTGAGATGCGGATTCAACAACATTGTACAATGACAAATGCTTAATCCATGGCAGAAATATGACATGCTTGTCTGTTGGCATGTAAAGACACACGTGGAAGCGTGGGCGACTATCCACCGCGTGGGCGACTGTCGCGGTGCATGTGCGACACGCATAGTATGTCTGAACAGGTTTCCACTGGTTTCATTGTAAGCAAAGGCAAAAGCACCGGAATGTATAACATCTGCAATGCAATTGAATCATGCCCTGTGGCTGTGTGAATGTCATAGAGCTGCGATTTACGGCGCCAGCACACAGGCTACCACCACGGCCTGATTTTGTTGAGGCTGACGCCTGAAAACGGTGGTCATGGTCTGTAATCTATGCACATTAACATGCCATGGAATCAGAGCTGTCTGGCTCAAATGCCACAGTGGTGTGCTCGGGTGTGCTGTGAGAATGCCGCAGATATGCCGAATCGTGTGCCAGCAGAGATATGGACTACCTCCAAGCACTCACCGTGGAGCAGCTGAAGGTATTGGTCATGGTCCCTGGCATATGCAGATGAACTTTTGAGATCCAAAACATGGACACAAAACAGTTTCTTGGGAGGTACACAACTATGGGCTTACTCAATCTGAGGTGCATCACTTGCACCAATGCTTGCTGGTCAAGTTGAAGCTCAGCAGCTCCGGCTCTGCCTTGATTCAAGAGCGGCGCAACGAGATGCTCCTGCAAATCTGCGGCCGGTGTTCTTTTGCAATGTGTGTCAGCTGCTGTGGGCAAGTGCTCTTTGAAGAGTTCTGCCTCAAACAATTCAGGCACGCCCATTCCAACGACTCAACGAAAGTTGTGCAGCAAATAGGTGCAGTCTGCAACCAGCAAAACGACTGCAACCGGCAACGATAGGTCGCATACCGTTGCCTCGACAACAGTGGTGGTGGTTCCGGCACTACTGCGGATGACCATATGATACATTCCTAGGACACGCTACAATGGGCTTGCATCGCATGACCCACTTATGTGAACAGCGACATCTACGGGCTAAAGCATAGCTATCAAGAAGTCATACAGCAAAAGCTACTGCATTCTACCTGTCGAAAACTTGCATGTGTCCGGATATCGGAAGGTGCTACCAAACGTGCGCACAGGAAGGTCGAGCTCAGAACAGAGAGCACATGCTTCGCGCCATGTGGCAGAACATAAGGATTTACCATTGTGTACTGACGCGGGCAACACAATCAACACGACAGCGACTCTATGGAGCGACGGTCCTGACGCCTACGTGCACGGTGAATTGCACGGTTGCATCACTGCCGCTGCCAGCACCATATTAGTCATTTTCATTAAACATTATCGCAATGTGATGCGTTCCGGGCCTTCAGGAGGCAGCAGCGGTGTTTCTGGCTTTGGCCGGACATGACCCTCGCAAGCCACCCACGCAGCCTCTGGGCCGAGATGCATGCAGGGTGCTGCAGTTCTGGCTGGGCGCCCGGGAGACCCCCAAATCACGAGAAACCTGACTACCCGGGTACACGCCACATTTGACGACGACTCATCTGCTTAGGCCCCGAATCAGCCAGATGAACATGATCACCGGAGGTACGCATCACCTTATGGCCTCCACAGCGGAGTCTTCTGAGCAGAGAAAGCTGAGTGAATGAAAAGAAATCGCTGACACGCCGCAGTGCGCGTTTGTGCCATTTGGCATTAAGTCGTAAGGGAGGCAAGGCCAGATAGCATATAGCAGTACATCCGGCAGCTGGCAGACGTTGCAGCTTCTTCAAGCAAACTTCTCAAGTCAGTTTGTTGTGAATGCATACAAGACATGTTCAGGTACGCATGGGTGCGGATGTAGCTTGGCCGCATGTATGCGCAGATGTTGACCGCCATCACCCGGTCGTGCCGGACCATCTCACCCTTGACTTCGATGAGCCGGTCGACCAGTTCCCCGACAGATGCTGGTGTAGAAGTTTCTGACAGCTCTTTGACAGAGGCATGTTGCATTCAGTATTACCGCGGACAGTGACGCCAGGAGACCTGCCCTGAGCTGGTGGTTCTGTTGTGCTTATTCTGTGTGCTAGGTGAGTCTTTGAGTCGAAGTAGCATGTTTTTGATCGGAACGGTGTGCAGTTTGTATGTCCGCTATGCAATGGCCCCAGTTCATGCCATTTGTATCTGCAGTGACGTTCAAGAGGATAGTGTACGTCGGCACTCCATGACCATGCACCATCACCACCTGGACCCACCAAATTCTTGATCAAAAATTTAGTAACAGGAAACACGTCAACATCATTCAGTGTGGCATGAAATGCTGCAGGGCGTAAATGCCGCCATGTGCTACACGAGATTCCTGGTTCATCACCACATACTGCAGCACCTCCTTTTGGGCACTGATGATGCATGTCGTGAAAATATATCACGAGTGAGATACATGTGCAGGATGAGCCCACGAACAAACACCAGAAAAAAATCCACTTGCAATGCACCTAGCTCTTGCAGTTGAATAACTCTGTGAGCTATGAAAACGAAAAATCGCCGATAAGCTGCAGTCCCATGTGTCATCTCCAACACACTTCCAGGATTGTAAAAGGGACAGGCATCCTGACGATAATGTTTTGATATGCCCCTGCAAGACAAACCTGAAAGAAACCCACCGGGCCATACCAACGGCTGGTTCTGCAGATACTCACGATGCGCCTGATGAAGTACACTTGTGCAAGCATCAGACAATTCGATATAGTCACTTCAGAAGACAGAATCGCAACCACGACTGGACTTTGTTAAAAAAAAAAATATCATCGCAACTTGGAGGTTTTGAAGCAAGAACTTTCAGCACACCCTACTTGAGAGATCAGGTGCATCATGGCTGATACGATACCCATGTTGGAACATGTCTATGCCATGGCCAGCCGAATAGCCGCAAACCCAGCTCCAAGCAAGCCGACAACTGTGACAATAACCTGCAAACAAAACCCAAAGTGACTCGTCATGCACAGCAACTGCTTGTTAATTAAGATGTTGAGCCCATAGGAAAGGCAGCAGAGGCCGATGCAAATGTACTTCTGCAGACATCAGTGCAGATGAACAACGACATGCTCGCCACATGATTGGAAAAAATCGTGTATCATGTACAGTATGATGTGCTGGACGAATGCCACACCCACTTCAGTATGTCACTTTTGGATGACTCCATTTCAGTTCTGACAATATTCACCTGCAAACATAACCAGTTCATGCATCACCAACCGAACAAGCATGCTCACGTACATTAAGTTGTTGTGCATGCATCTCTGTGTCAATTCAAACGCCAAACACACTCGGAATGAAAATGCAACAATTTGACATCGTGTGCAAATGCATGTCTTCGCATGCATCATCTGCAGGCAGTCACATCGATCATGCTGATCCCAGCAAATCAAAGTGTATGACACATACTTCTCGCTCTAACGACGTGCGCAAGGTTGTGAGTTTGTCTCGAAGAAGCTGCAAGTCGTCCCTAAGTCGGCCCCGTTCCAGGTTCAGGTCAAGCTTCTGATTTGCTGTAAGCTTGTCTACCTGAAGAAATGCACAAAATATCAAACTAACGCAACAGTAATAGCCGGCCGCCGCAAACATTAGACCAGGCATGACTTGAATGCATGTGTCAAGCAAGCGCACATCATGCTTAATGTCGGACTTGAAGGCAGCCAACTGACCACTCAGCCGTTCTGCCTCCTTGTTCATGGCACCCGAATAAACTTCATGCGCAACCTGAAAAAGAACTCGGCGGTGTATCAATGTGCAAATCTCTACTCTGTGAACATTGCCTTCACTGCCAGTCATAAACAGGATCGTGCAGAAGGAAGTGCCCAAGCGATTCTCTCTGCTATGAATATTGACACGCAGAGAGTGATACTGACGTGAAGCACCTGCATCTCCTGCTTGTGTTGTTGCTGCTTTGAGTCCAGTGTGACTATGACTCTCTGCATCTCTGATTTCGTTGTGAACAGGGACAGATTATGCGATGATTGAGATAGGATTAGCTGTGTAACATGGCGTGTGATTGCCTCAGCTTGTTCTCTGTCTAGACCACTGCTCTCAAAAGACTTCATCAGCGCAAGGGTGTCAACAAGCATTGTGTCCGCAAATTCCCCCAAGCGTTGATCATGCGGGTTCAAAGGCCTGTCAGTCTGTGCCTCGCTTTGGTTCCCGGCCTTGCCTGATGACTGTGCTGTGTTTGCATAAAATCTGGCAGCAGGACATACTGCATCTTGCTGTGACGCCTGAAGCATGTGCCACACCCCATTGCAACTGCATAAGTACCGTTGATCAGGCGAATGTTCAGGTGGGGTAACAATCATGCATCCACGCCCCTGCCTTAAGACCAAGAAACTGACGTGACTTGGCTCGCTCCGAGAAGACATCGTGCGACAGTGTGTGGGAGACCAGAGCAGACACTCGTTTTGGTGATGAATTGAGAATGGAGAAGTCTCCAACAGGTCATTGCCAACAACTCAGTGACCTGGAACGTACTTGAAGCCTGTATGCAGGCCTTCGACGTATGATCTGCACATCCCGCCTGCCAGCGCAACGCGCGTCATCTCCGACCGAGAATGCGAACGTGACCCGAAGTAACGTGTGATCGCATTTGACAGCCGAAATGCCATGTGTCTGTGCGTTCGCGATCTGTGCCAACTTCAGCCCAGCTCCAGGCACGAACGGTCGAGCTCCGCTGGCAAAGTCATGTCTGCGGCAGACAATGCAAAACGATTCTGATTCCACTTGAAACTCCAGGCATGGTGAGGCACGGATTGCGCCTTTTGGCGCGTAGATCAAACGCCACCGTCGATCGTGTGGAGACGTTCGCCACGACCCAGCTGTCGCTGCATGACCGAATCGCAAATGCGCAGAACAATAAGGTTTGGCTCATCGTGTTGATGCATCCAGCACCGGCATGACAACTTTGAAATTACATGCTGTCACACCCACCCTCCGCGACTGCCAGATAGAGAACATATCAGCATGCACTGCTACCAGCCCTGCTCCGCCTGCTGCTGACACGTCAGGAAATTGCCCCCTAGAATACACAAACAGTACTCATTGTATATTTTAACGCATTAAGAACGCGGGCATGTTCGAAGACGAAGTCGCTCTGTGCGACATTCCACCATATGAACAACGTGCACAAGCATATGTTTATATCTTTTCCTTCTAAACTATGTTAGATTACCTTAACAAAAAGAAAAAACGAGGTGCCTTCCAAGCAGCACAAAGTTTCATCTCAACCCCATGATGCTATCTGTCACTCACCAGTGTACATTCCTCTCAGCGTCTGCACAATCCCTGCGACAACGTCCGGAATCAGCCTATGCTAAGAATGATCGAATTATGATCGAGCTGGAACAGCACAGGCAGATTCACTGCAAGTTCTATTGCACATGCAGTGAGGTGAGTGAGCAGGGTGGAGCACGCAGCCCAAAATGTGTCAAAAGGAGGGCTCATCCCCATCATATTGCACGCACGTACAGCTGTTGCAGTATTGTCGGAATTTTTAGGAAATGCATGTTTCGACACGAGTCACACCCTCGACATCATTGATCTCCAGACCCTGCTTCTCCCATACAAATTCGCCGCTGGTGTTCCGCAGAGACTCTTCTTGCCCCAGCAACCTGGCAGCCGTGATGATAACCGCGCAAGCTAGATCAGCACAATGAACGTGCAACACAACTGAAGACGTGAAGCTGCATGTACAATGAAGATTGTTTGAAGAATAACATGCACTGACGCAGGCAAATACAATACAAACCCCGAAGAATACAAGCGCCATACCAGGACCTGCCTGTTGAATTTATGCTTTGTGACAAAGATGTGCAGCTACCAGTGGCTGGCTTGATCACAGAGGCAGCTGTGAGATCCAGAGTGCAGATGATCACAAATACGGAGCATGGTCATCACATGTGAAATTCAGCTCATCCAGGGACATAGCCGTGTATTGGTCGTGCGCCAACAGCTGCCCTGATCCCAAGCACTCGAACATGGCAAGTCCTCACCTGTCGCTGGCAACATTCCACGCTGCCTGAGTAAGCTCATCAGAAGCAGATATCTGCTGGCATCTCTGAGACACGTCACCATGCAAAGGATATTCAACAAATTGATAACCCAAATCCATTAGAATAGCCCGTTCCGCCGCCAGAACCCTCTCTTTCATGGGCCGCTCTTGGCGCTGCACGCGTCATCAATTCTGGGGCTACTATTACCGCTTGCAAGGTGTATAAGAGTGGACTGTGCTGCGCATACCGGAATGTTAATCTTGACCTGCGGGCGCCCATGGGCTGCAGACCTCTGGTGCTCATGAAATGCAACCCACTCTAAACTAGCCCGAACGACCACAGCCAAGTGACCCCTGTCGAAGTCAGCCATCAGAGGATCGTTTCCTTCGCTTTGCACCGCTGACCCTGACAACTCTGGGACCTTGCATGCTAAAAAAAGCGCGGCAACTGCTATTGCCTGCTGACACAGAGCTTGAGGAACAAATACTGTCAGATGTACAAAGGGCAGGCTCAAGGAGTCATCGTATCCACACCAGGCAGTCATTGGCTTCTGGTTGACGCGTAGCAAAATATGTGTGGCAATACATCATGGCGTGACCAGCCACCCATGGAGGTCTGCATACCAGCAAGCAATGGTTGCTGATGAACATGGTTAAGTGCGCACACATGCCGGAGTCAGCTTCAGGAGATCACACATGGCTAGGTGCTCCGAGACTTCTCTGATCAAACAGCAGAATTCACGCTTCGTGGACGGCAGCTGCAATGGATCTGCGGGACGGGGCACCGTGACTCCATTAATCCTCATCATTGGCGCAGTACTTCCAACCTCAGAAGAGCCGGGCATGGATTCACCTCCGAAATCAAAATGTCGAGTACGTGGATAGCATGAACTAAATGCGCAATTTCGGGTAAGGGAGCTACATGGTCAAGACAAGCGCATGCTAAGCGTCACACTCTCACAACTTGTCATGGCCCATCATTCATTTCATATTCTTGAATGGGGTTCAAGCAGCAGTAATTCCACTGCTCGTCTGCTCATCAAGAGCGATCCGATCGCACAGCGCTCTTGGGGTTTGTCGCAGTTCCTGATCTGATGTGCGACCTTTGTGAAGCTTCGCTCGCAGCTTTCGAAAGCGTACTCAGCTGAGCTCAGCCCCCGATGTAATTTGCAGGGCCACACGCATGCATCAGCTGCGACGGCGGATCCCAAACGCAGGAAGTCTTATGTGTGCGGAATTTCTTGCAACTTTAGGATTACGACTTGCGGCAGCAGGTACATGACTGGTGAATGCTGTGGTTCTGAGCCAAGATCATCTTCAACTGCAGACTCCCAGATGAGCCGGCCTGTTTCGCCTGATACATTGCATTCTGGCTCACTCCTACCTTTGTGTACAAGTCCCACGATTGCTTCCCGCACGGTGCACACAGGCCGTCGATCAATTTTTGTGCTCGGCGGTTTGGCTAGGGGTAATGAAGGACACTGCGAGACTGCAATCACGAGAAATCACTGCAATGGCAGAACCATAGCACACTAAATCACGTAGTCACAAGATGTGCAGACATTTGTAATGACACGTATTATCCTCTGCCCTGTTGAATTGTCAATGGAGCCTATCAGAAGTGGTCCAAACTTGACCTAGAAAAAGCTGTTCTAACCAGGCCAGCAACATATTCCGCAGTCTCAGTCCAGATGTTTGCAAGCTGAGTGCGTCATTGTCCGCTTGAATGTAGCTGTGTTCGAAGTGCCTGAATCTTTGCATCTTTAAGCCGTACAAGCTGCTCTAGCTTGCGGGTCTTTGTTTCAAGAATCTGCGACAAGTCCCCGGCTTTGGCTGCAGCAGTGACTGGTGTGGCATTTTCTCTTGCACCAGTCAAGAGTAAGATTCTGCTCACCTCGTTCATTTCGCGCAGTTCGTTTATGGTATTGATGTGATCATGACCTTGGTGCTTGTTGTGATCGCCTGGCTGAGCATCGCATCCACGCAATTCGCCTGCTGCAGGATGAGCCGATCGGGTCGACTTTCGCAAATGGGAAGGGAGGTTCTGCGTGTACGACTCGAGATGCGAGCCCTGCAAATAATTGCATCAATGAAGCGCAGGGCTACCATGACAACACACCATTCTGAGCTTAAAAAATTCATGACATTGCTTCGAAGATGGTGGAAGCAGTGCCGTGCTGGTATTTGTTCACAATTTGTGAGCCCATACCAGGACAGACATGCACAGATGACCCCACCCTGACCGTCGTCCAACACGATTTACTGAGCCCAGAGGCAACAGTAAAATAGTTGTGCATGTCAAGTCAAGTAAATCATGTGCATTCAAAGAACACACATTGATCAATTTATTCTGTGCAGATCGACAACAATGGATACAGGTCGCACCTCGTCCGCCGTATGTGCATGTTGCATGAGCTCTGCAAAACGGAAGCGGAGTAGCTTCAAAACTTTCTCGATGGCCATCGGCTGTGCGCGAGCTGCTGCTTCGCACAGACTCTTTGGCACAGCAAATCCGAGCTTGTGAAACACTTTTGCGTTCATTGTGTTCCAGTTGTACATCTTCTGGGTAAAGCTGTTTGCTGCGCTGCATGCACGGTGTCTAGTGGCAGACACAGCAACGAAACACGCTGTCCAGCAGGCAGGCTTGCAAAGTCTCATGAAGCCTCACCTGTAGTTGTGCAGCTGGACATCCCGGGGGAAGAAATGGTGAACCACCTCGGCTACGAGAACTGCAAACCAGCTTCATTTGCTACAAAGTTGCGGTTAAGGACCTTCGAAGTGTTCACACAGTGCGCCAAGCATACCCCCATCACTGAAGTCCCTGGCAATGTTCCGCTTCGGCCTCGACAGGGGGATGTCATCGACCTGCAACTACTGTGCACTCAAACATCAGAATCGCTGCTGTTGGTCGAGACGAGTCATTGGCTCACCCATGCGTACAGATCCTGCAATTCCGCTTCATCAACATCCATTCTTGCAGTCTGTCGGTAATAGCTAGATCCTACACTATCGACTGATGCTTCAATGCCCACTTGCACATATGAATGAACAGCTTTCTGGGCAGGGGCGGCTGTGCTGCGCTGTTACACAGGTCGTTGTTGACGGGGGATTGGCGGGCTGCGCGATAGCGCACATTGACAGAAGGCTCTTGTAACGGCTGATCAATGGTCGGGGCAACTGGCGAGTGAAACCTTCCACTTATACCTTGCAAAGCATTATCTGATTGTCGCATGCGAACGAGAACAGACCTTGTGGTCCCGCTGTGTCGCGAGTGCGTCGCGCAAGCATGGCCGTGGTCCGCGGTGATGCAACGAAAAGCGGCAGCGAGAAGCAGCAGCGAGAAGCAGCAGCAGCATCCCTGTTGAAAACGGACACTTTGTGCACCAAAACGAACACTTTGTGCACCCAAAACCGATGCTGGTCTGTATTGCTGAAGCTCGTGGATTATACGTTCAGCTTTTGGTCGAACGAACGGGTCTTCAGCCAGGCCGTGCGCCAGAACAGTTGAATCACACCGCGTACCATTCTTCGTCGGTGGCGTTCGCTCGCAAAGCCCACTCAGATTGTGAATTTTTTTCACTGGGATCTACATATCGACTGTGTCGCGTTCTAGCGCAGATTGTGATCTGGTTTGTGGTGCTGTCATGTCGTTGCCCATGTTGAGCTTCGACGCAGCGGGACCAATCCGTCACGTCGCGTATGGGCCATGTTTGTACTCAACTTCGACCAAGCCATGTACGCGCACCGGTCGGTGCCACAGTGACGCACAGCAACGCCCGCAACAGCAAATGCGTAGACCTGGAGAGCCCAGAAGAAGGCCGGTCAGGACTCAGTATTTTGGAGATGTGGATGTCGATGGTAAGCTTGTTGTTCTCGTATCTGGTTGATTGATCGTCCAAGTGCGAAGTGTTCATTTTTCGACTGGCGACGCTTAGTGTAGCCCCCTTGCTGAAGCCGGGTGTTGGAACGGGACCGGAAGACTACACCAAAAGGAGCAAAAACCGTTATGATTCAGATTTTATATGGAACACAAACTGGATGGAAAAGGTAATTTCTCTAGAACTCATATAATCATGCTGGGATCGGTGATCACATCTGTCCAGTTTGTCTGATTTAGGCTCCGCTGCATCTAGTGAAACTGTTACATCAAGCAATTGCGCTGAATCTCATGGGGACATTTTTGCAATGTCATGCTTCGATGACGACAAGCTCACAGTGGTCTGCAGCGTGCATGGCTGCGCCATCATGTGTTGTGCGGTCGATGCTTCAAATATGTTTCATTGTGCTTGATGCAGGCCAAGGAGGATGTTGACAAGGCAGGTAAGGCAGAAGCGAAGCCATCTGTTCAAGCACCAAAGAATGACGTTGGCTCAGGGTTTCTGAGCCTTTCCCGTGTCAATGACCTGAATGACATGTCGGTCGACCTCTCAGCAAAGCTACAAGAGAAGCCAAAACCATTACTCGTGAAGACTTATCCGAGCATTGCCATGACTGGCAAGGTACAGCCCGGGAAGAGGTACTCTGACCCACCATCTGCAAGGGAGGGTCAGAGTTGGCAGCGATCTAGTGGCTACACGAAGCGCGGTCTTGTAGGCAGCCGCCTCGCAGCAGGTGGGGACGGGGACGATGCAGCAGAGGCCAAGGCCGAGGAGGAGCGCCTTGCTTATGAGCGCACTAAGCAGGACTACCAACTGTGGACCACCGCAACAACTGCTGTTTGCTTTGCAGCCACTTATTATTTCTATCCTCGGGTGTGTTACACTTGAGCATCGCAGCCTTGGGGTCTTCATGGCAGGTGAATAGCACACAGGTCATTTGTGATTTCGGGTGCCACAATTTTCCACTGTGATCGTATGTTGCTCTGTGACACTCCAGTTGCATGCGCACTCTTGTCCCAAAGATAGGTTGTTGATGTGCCTAGCTTGCTTGACATGCTTACGATTCACGTCTGGTTGCAGAGAAGTTGTAACTTGTGCGCATGTGTCCCTAGATTCTGCATGAGTCTGATGACACTATCTGCAAAGCATTGAAGTTCTGAGACAAGCTGGTACAATTTGGTGCAGGATGTGGCGGCAAGCTATTTACTTGGCGCTCTGGGTGGTATCTTCTACCTGCGCCTGCTGGTGCGGAGCGTCGAAAGCATCGGGGCAACGACACTCGGAGCAGGTGCCGGGGGAGCTGCTGCTCAGCCACGATTTTTGATTCCAGTGATCCTTGTGCTAGTTTTCAATAGGTGCGATTTCTGTCAAGGTGGTCGTCTGTGTGATACACAACGTGTGTGCCTGTGTCTCGTGGGAGCTCCCACGAGACACAGGGAGACCCTGTGGCTCGCTGTCTTTGTCTCTCTCTCTCTATGTGTCTGCTCTTTGTCTCCCTATGTAGAATTTCGTATTGCAACATGTGACTTCCTTACAATTATTCTGCTGGTTGGGAACTTCACTCATGTGCCGCCCTTAGATGATGCATAGCAATGTTGGGATCGGTAGGTACATATGTCACGGGATTTTCCACTCAGCAACACTGTGAAATCCGCAGGTATAACACCTTGTATGCTGAGAGTCTGGGCCTGCAACTACAGCTGCTGCCCATGCTGGCCGGTTTCTTCACGTACAAAGCAGGTGTTTTAGGCAGGAGTTCTATTGCGCTTTTTGACGAGCTTTCAGGAAGGAAGAAGTGACCATGCACGGCATCTAGAATGTACAGCGACCACAACAGAAAATCGTGTAAAGGAGCTGTTGAATTCTGTTGCCCGCAATGTGGACTGCGTTGTCAGTGCGGATCTAGTTCACGCATCTGATGCTAGGCGCAGTTGGCAGAGCAACATGTACATCTGACTGAATATTGGCTGGACCGTGCGAGAGCACCCTGCAGGGCCCTGTCTTTGATGTTGGTGCACGTGACAGCTGATCCATTGTAGACTCCCTTGTCCTTAGGATGACTGCGCGTCAACGTCCGCCATGTTTCTTCACTTTGGAAAACATCCCGAATTGATTTCTCTCATGCCCCGGTCCTTGTGATCGTGCTGTACTGGCGCGTATCGTAGGGATGCATTTCACTTGAGACATGTAGCAGTTCCGTCCGATGTAAAAGGAGACCAACTCACCCGTTTCGAGTCCGAGTCTCAGCCAGTAGACTCTCAGTGATCGTCTTACTTCTAGTTGATCGCATTTGGAATGTGTTTCACCCCTGAACGTTCAAATCGGTCAATCGTTGATGCAGCCGGTCGGGGACATTCTCACAATTTGATTTCGTGATTGACACTGGGCCCAGGCCAAGCAAGTCAGCTCTCACTTGGCGTATCATCCGCACAGCTGTGCAGTTTCTTGAATTTTGTTGTTGATCACCTCCAGCCACAAGAAGTGGCAGCTGGTTCGATTTCATCGCGGGGGTCAGCTGTCTCACAGAGAGAATGCCGTACACATCATGATGTTCGTCGGTCGGCTGACCGGGTTCCGACCGCGATGCCTGATAGCGGCAGACCGAACGTGCCGTGACAACTCAATGTTGCACCTGCATCATGCTTCGAGCTTCAAGCGCCCGATTGATACTCCGCGCTTCTGGATACCTCAGCCTGCCCAGGTGTATTGCATCTGCTGTGATGGAAGATGTGAGTTCACGAATTACCGCAGGCGGCCTGGGCATCATAACCCTGCAGCGTGAGAGGGCTTTAAATGCTCTGACCGTGGGTAGACTCTACATCTAATCAACTCCCATGACATCCAAGCGTTCTCCATATGGTCGTACAAACACTGACTGCCAGTAATGTGCTTGAGCAACGTCATGCATCTTTTGATTTGAGGTTAGCAAGATATCTCAGGCAGACTGCCATTGCAGGAATGTCAGCGCACATTCAGAGTGCAATGGACGCATGGAGTGCTGGTGGCAAGTGCTCAGCAGTTATGATCCATTCTTCTACGCCACGAGCACTGTGTGCCGGTGCGCTTGACTCGACATCAATTCCACAATTGCATGCCTGAGTGGCAACACGATCGGAAGCGGAGCTGTAATTGAATGGCCTTATTTGTTTCTTTCGGTGCAACCTGCATGTACCATGACTGAAGTCAGCTCAAGCAAGGAATTGTGCCAATGCAGGTGGTGACATCAAAGCCATCCGCCAGGCTGCTCTTGACAAACCTTATAGTGAGGAAGTCCCAACAGAAGAAGAGCATCCTATTGCCAGGGTTTTTCAAAGCGAGTACGCCCTTGTAGTACATCTTTCTCAGCTTCCCATGGCAACAATTGGAGTATGTGAAGGAGTGTGGATGGGATTCGGCATGGTGTGATCCCAACCATGGCGCACACTACCCCACCTGAACCTATGTTAGCTGGCTACTATCAACTGACTTTCAATAAGTTGAGTCACATTCATCAAGTATCAAGTCAGCACAACCAAGCATAGTCATGTGTGCTGACGTCATGGACAGGCCTGAAGTACTGAAAGCCAGCGCTCAGGTACAGACTTCATGAGTTTGCATGGGCAGCAGGTTGGGTGCAATCCAGCATCGTGACCCGACCACCTGTTCTAGCCAGTGTTTGAGTTCTTGCACATGCAGAGCCTGAGAATGTTACAACTCTCAGGCGGTGCAAGGCATTCATGACAAACACACCATGGTCCATTGTCGCAACACCATACCGCTCCGCCATCTTCCCGCCTCGGAAATTTACTGGAACCCCAGCCTGAAGGGCTGCGGTGCTGCAATGCGCATCACAAGCGGATTGCTCATTGACACACCACCTAAACACAAATAGCTTTTGTCTGGGATGAACTACGTGTTCCTGACATTGCCACCGGCCCTGGGTTCACCCCCCGCCTGAACCAGGTGTCGCTTGCTAGCTGCTTCCTGCCCTCCGGCCATGTCCTCCACAGCCGCTTCACCGATGCAGTGTTCCCCTGCTTGCGCCACCTGCTCAAGTGCAGCTGCAACTTCCTCTGCAGACCTTGTAAGATGCCCTGCGATGCGATGCGTACATGACACCACAGGCTTCCGGCAGCGTGATGCCTTGAAGTTTCACTCTTCACGAATTCGCACTATGATTTGTCCTTCTAGCAGGCCTGATTGAACATCTGCATCCATGACTGTTTCTTCACAGACAGCTGGAACAGTAACACTATGATGCAGGGACTGGCAGGATTCCTGGACACCAGAGTGGTGACAGAGAGTACATTATGGGCAATGCCTGAATGTTCTATTGGCCTGTTCCCAGATGTTGGCTTTGCGTCAATGGCATCTAGATGCATGCCAATCGAGCTGGCACTGTTCCTGGCGCTAACTGGGACACGTCTGAGCACCCCTGCAGACCTGCTGTTCAGTGGTGTGGGGACGCATTATATACCGAGCTCACAGGTGGCCGAGTTAAAACAGAGTCTAGAGTGCACCCACTTTTCACAGTCGCTTGAGAAGGCGCAGTCTCAAGTTGTTGGTGCGCTTGTGCGAAATGACATGCAGCACGGGCTATCACATGGAGAATGCCACATAATGATTTATGCACAATTCTCATACAGTGTACCTTGCAGACCTTTTGAAACACTACGCTGCTGAACCAGACAGCAACAATGCGCAAGTAATTCCAAAAATGGCATTGATCCTTAAACACTTTTCGTCGGCAGTCCAGTGTATGGAGGCCTCGGGCTCTCCAGGTGAGGCCATTCAAGCTCTCTTCAAGTCTCTTCAAGAAGAGGTGCCAGTCAATGCCTTCTACTGTAATTTGGGCATCTGCACATGTGACAGTGTGCATTACCAGTCTATGCCGTCACATTCTGTCTCCACTCGGTATCTATTCTACAGGTGGCATCGCTGGCATCCCCACGGACAGAGGTGCAATGGTGTGAAGAAACACTGCGAAAGCTGGCTGGCGGAGCTCCTCGCAGCTTGGCTGTCACCATGTACCATTTCTCCAGGGTCTACAGCGACTCTCAATGCGGGGGACCGCTCGGAAGCCTTCCTGGTTGCATGTCACAAGAGTTTCATGTGCGCCACATCTGGATTACTGAAACTACAGCGCCTGATTCCTCTTGCAGCCTGCAGCTTGATCCCTTTACACCGACCAATGACTATCAGGGGTGTTGCACAGATTTGTACAAGGATGGCTGGACAGCATGATTTCTGTGAAGGGGTGCGAGCTGCTGTTGTTGACAAAGATAAACGGCCACAGTGGATCCCATCACACATTCAGGACGTGACGGACGAAGATGTGTCTAGCCTTAGCCAGCCCGTTCCGGGTATGAGTCTGCAGCTGTAGATAATACCTGAACACTTGCTACTTTACTGTAACCAGGCACCACACAACTGTTGGAGCTTATAGCGAGGCTCCACGATGTAATTCACAAGCCTGAGTCTTGCAGCCCGAATGGCAGAAGACTGACTCTCCCGTGCTCGGCAAGACGTATCGTTAGTTCGACGGGCGTGAACACACATCAACAGAGCTTCTTCTTACGAACAGCATCACCACCTGCCCTGCCTCGGTTGGCGTTGCTAGGTCATTCTGAGATGGTCGAGTCCGCCTGAGTGTGGGACACTGATGGTGGATGAGCCTGCTTCGGGACGGAATCATGTTCCGGGCTGTGCTGGCTCTCCATTATCGTCATACTAGGCCTGCTGCATTCACAGGGAATCCCATCTTGTGACCCCATGAAATCATCGACGGCTTTCTTCACAGCGTTGTATCCATGTCTCTGCACTACAGCAGCGACGACCCGAGCGAGGACATTTTCCTGAACGGCGGTGGCGAGTGTGCACCGGCCCTCCACCTCACAGTTGGTGAGATCAACTGGACTGGTCATGTTGACCTGATGTGGATCGCCCGAGCTGCTTGCCCCCAGGCCATCTACTTGTGATTTGAGCCTCTGGTGCGCTGTGATCAAAGGCTGCATCTCGCGAATCACATGTGCATATGCCCCGCGCTTGAAGTCCCGGCAGAGTGGAAGCATGTCTTCGATGTGGAACCATGCGAACTGACCAAACTCTTGATGAGCACCTCCAAGGCCACTGAGATCTACGCAGCACTCCACGTCCACCACACTTCGTGCCTTCATGAGAAACCATTTCTGCATGGACACTGAATTTAGCAGGAGCTCTTACTCAAGAGAGCAGGCACACACCTGCCCTCAGCCTAGGCCATCACAGACAGTGTCATTCGTGAATGCAGCAGCAAGATACGCACTGAAAATCTTTGCTGAACCACAATGTTGATTCATTGACATATGCTAGATACGCAAAAGTAGAAGCGCCTAATTTGAGACTGGCCAGCGACACATGGGCAACTGTAGATGAGGATGGACATGTAAGAATTATCAGTACATTGTAGAAATACCTGTCGCTGTCCTCTCCAATTAGTTGCTCCCATAGCACGTTTTTCTTTCTGTCGCTTCTTTGGCCAATCATAGTGAACCCATCCTTTCAGTTCTTGCAACACTTCTACAGCCGCTGATGTGATCCCCGTTTCCTCATACAGCTCTCTGAATGCTACAGTACACCGGCAATGCCACGTTTTGGCCATTATACTTCGTTGGGCAAGGTCAGGGGCATCAGGATATCTGATGCGCCTGTAGTCACGGCCATCATTTGAACAATCAACTCCATCATTGAATCTTAGAGTTCGCACCTGCTTCCGCGGGCGTTTCACCGTGGTCGATGCCACCTTGAGGAAACTGCCACGAACAGTGATCACATCGTTGGAATCCAAGCACTCTGCCCGATGCCATATCTGCCACGCAAACAGCGACGTTGGCTCTGTAGCCTGGTGTCGGTTCGCGCACAATGCTAGGCCTCACTGTGTGATGCATATATTCTTGAACGTAGGAATACTTTTGCTGCAGGCTTGTTTTTGCAATAGTGTGCAGGTGTAACTGCACAGCTTCGATTGTCCCTGGCCAATTCGAACGACAACACGGCGGAGACTCTCCGACACAGCTACAACTGCGTACTTCCGCGCGCACATGTGTGTCTCATGTGACCAAAGCGGACAGCAACCAACAGAGTTCAAAGCGTCTGGATTTGCAAGATCTAGTCAAGCTGAGCAAGCAGCAGTAAGCTGCACGGCCATGCTTGCATCGCAGTTGATTCATGCATGCAGCTTGTGACAGAACTGCGCTGCGGCTGAGACTGACCACGTCTCGATCACATTGACGACAGACTCATGCCTCACAAGGTTGCATTGCACACGGCGCTTGTGAACATGCTTGATGACTGCATGCGATAGCTGTTCACGGTGGGTGGCCTGACTCTTCCAACGGTAACAATTCGCAAGGCTTCCTTGATTCTGTACTGACACGGCGAATTTTATCAGCCTAGCCGGGGCAGGATGAAATGCAGCTCTGTTCGATGCCTGATATACTGCAACAGCACGCGGGCATGCTCACCATGACACCGCAGTAGACACCAATTTATGCCTGTGACAAAGTTGGACGCTTTGTAACCCGCAGCGACACTAAGATGTTAACGATCGATGAACACACAAGGCCCAGCAGGGCGTCGGCTACCACAACCCGAGGCCCGGACATGGGTTGCCGATCATAGAGTGCTGGGCAGGTACTGTGGAGTAGACATAGGCGTGTTTGGCAATGCTGCCGTAAGCACATGCCCAGTTGAGCCTCGGCTTGCCCATGCGTGATGTCATGTTCTGAACAATGATGACTGAACTGCCCAGGCAGGACACACTCACTGGGCTCTGCTGGTGTAGATTTCCACACAAACACCAGGGTAAACATATTATCACGAGAAGAAGTGGCTCGCTACACCACTTTCAGCTATACTCCTGGGAAGCACTCTGAGGCGATGTCTGCTCTGATTTTTTTATTTTTTTTTCTATCTATCTATGTACATGCCCCTGCAGGGAGCCACTCCAGATGTTTCGAGAATTGGGATGTGGTACGGTTCCGTCAATAGCTGGGTAATAGCTGTTGCAGACGACTTGAAACTTCATTGCGGGGGGTGCAGTGTTCTTGCAATATGATCATCGCCAAACGATTCTGGACAGCCGTGGTCATGCATGGCGGAGGACATCAAGCCATGCACTTGCGATCAGAGAATGAATGCGGCCAAACAGCAGGACGTCCCGCTGGCCAGCTGGAGCTACTGCAAAAACTACAGCTGGTCGGTGTTCGTAGTAGTTGCAATGGTGCTGAGGCAGATAGGAGTGCTGCGGCTGGCACGTTCGTAAGCGACAGCGGCGAGCGCCAGTCAGTGTTGCAACACCGAGCAGCCGTGATCAACACGAAAGAGTGATGTCTGAGGGATGTGCTAACGTGCAAAAGGTATCAGCGCGCTTCTCCTTTCGGCCGTGATTGAGCTAGTGTTGCACCACGATAACGTGGCTGAGGAGGCTTTGTTCTTTTGTGACATGTGCCCCTGTGGGGGTGAGCCAACAGTCCTTGCAGGCGCTGCAGCATGTGGCCACCGCACAAGAATCTCTCAGCACTGGCGACTTGGAGATCGCCCAAAGCAACATGGAGCAAGCCCTTGCACTTGCTCCACGAGACCCAAATGTATTGACGGCATTCGGTATCATGCTGGCAGACGTTGGTAACCCTGAGAAAGCAATCGTCACATTGCAGCAGGCAGTGAGGATAGAGCCATCCACAGGCTTTGAGAAATACATGTGCGAGATAAAAAAAACATGGGTTTGCGACTGCGTGCACCGCTTGCCTATGCCTTTTCTAGCCGGGAATCATGATCATCGCATACAGGTACTTAGGACAACTTTTAGGGTCCACCCCCGAGGCGGACGAAGCGTTTTCGACAGGGATTGAGATCTTGAAGACGCTGGGCGGGTCATTGGTGCGCAGTACTTCTCTTTCTGCCGCCTGTCTGCCATTTATGTCTCAAGACACACGCTCAGCTGCTGCAGGGAGGTTCAACACCTTCCGATCAGATTTCAGAAGTCAATAACACTCTTAGTTCTGCACTCTGCAGTCTTGCAGAACTTCGGATGAGCCGTGCGGAAGATCTATCAGCTGCCTCGGGTGACTGCAGATCCCTCCTGGAACAAGTATGCCACTGCTGCAGGTCCAGCGGGCAGCATACATTGCCCGTCTGCAGCTCAGCGTTGTGATGTGACTGTGCCGCATGAGCGTCATGCATTGTGCTTAGCTTCATACATCCGTTGTATAGGCTGGACAAGCTGCCCCTATGAGCCCGGAACCACAGCAAGTCCTAGCCAGCTTGCAGTACGAGCTTGGGGATATGGACGGGGCCCTGAAACTGCTCAAACAATCCATGAGCAAGTGGTGGCCACAGGTGCACCGTAGTGTCGGCATGGAGGCCACTGCCGAAGATCAAGTGCGTATTGCTGCACCTGACAGCACTAGCCTATCGCAGGCAGTGAATGACCAGTCTAAGGTGCAAAATTTAGCTGCGTCTGCTGATGCCCACGCCGATCAGCATGTGAAGGAAGAACCGACAACTGCACATGACTGCAGCAACACTCCATTGCCATCATATGAATTTCGGGTGGAGTGTTGCAAACTGCTGCTGGAACTCGATGACTCGACAGCTACTGTTCTAGAGGTGGGAACCTTATGTTACATTTATGTATGCATGTGGTAGTGTTTCAAGTTTCACTCTTCGGACACTGTATTTTCACGGGGAATGCTTGCCTTCTTGCAGTTCAACCGGTCAACTGCCAGACGATTCGGAGTTCCAACGGTGATGCATATGTGCTGATGTGGTGCAGGTCCTGGAATACATGCTGTGTGAACATGATGATGTTCCCCACACCTGGCACTTGCTGGCACTGGCACATTATGCTGGCCACGATTATGAAGAGGCACACGAAGCGTTGAACTACGGTTTGAAAGTGGTTCATAAGTTGGGCAAAGCGGGGGATGAAGATTTGATGAGTATGTTCCATGAGCTTCAAGAGTGCCTCGCTGAAGTAATTCCAGAGCAGGTAGCCCATGGTGACAGTGAGATGGACTAACTTTGTGTTGCTGTACTGAATGGGCGCAGCTTCACACGTGATCGATGTCGAACAATCACTATTAACCTCGGTACTGCTCACTGATCACTTCATGGCCGCCGAGTTTACGAATCTGTACATGCATAAATGGTCTGCTGCAAACTGAGCAGGTGTGCAATCCAGAACTCAATCTGTGCTGTAACGAGCCTGTTGCCCCTGGCTTAAATAGCCACTACTTCTTGAAGACTCCCTTCTTCAAAGCCTTGGTTCCGGCTGCCATCCTCTCCTCGAGTGTCGACTCGTAGTAAGGAGCTACATAGCCACCCGAGTTCTTGAGGGCATCCTCATATCCGATGCCCTCAGTACCGCTGTCCTGCACCCAGGACACCAAGTTCACAATTCCGACTAAGCTTGCTCATGTTGCAGTTTCGAATTGACACTCCACTGACCATTGAACAAACAAACAGAAGCCGGGTATCAGGCCGGTCAAAGTGATCAGGGTCCTGCATGTGACACCTTGCACACACGGTCAGCGACAAGAACACACCTTGACCGCATTGTCAAAAAGATCTGCAAATCCTTGATCCACTTTGCCCAGTGCAAACAGAGCTCCACCAGCTGCGACAACACCCAATGGCCACAGTGCCTGCACATTGAAGCTGTCCGGCACCTCTTCCACGACCTCCTTTACAGCCTCAGGCTTGTCCTGTTTGGCATCAGCAGATTTGGCCTTCAGCTTAGCAGCTGGGTCAGGGAGATCTTTCTTGACCGGAGGCGAAGCGGGTTCGTCAGGCGTCACAAGAGCCTGCATAGAGGCAGCACCAGTTGCGGTTAACAGTAGCAGACGCCGTGGTGGCCACAAATACGATGTGCCTTTCACCGTGGGGAGCCAGGCACGTGCAGGGCTATGACCACAAGGATATGTACATGCCGCTGCATGCTAAGGCACGTGCGGATGGTCGACAGCATGTGGCGCGAGAAGCTGAACTGTGCATCTGGGCCTTTCGCGTTGATGCGGAGGACAGTCTTCATACAGCAGCGAAGAGCAAGGAACTGAAAAGGGTGCCAAAATGCTGTTTCTTCGAGGTCAGAATATAATGGATTGCGGGGGGTTCACGTACGTTCTTCAGCTTTGGCTGCTCAAGGGTGACGCCAGCATCCGCGGGCGCGACGGACAGCAGCACTGCTAGGGAGGCGGCAGCACCAACGGCCAAGGCCTTGTCGCCTGCAGATTATGGTCAATGAGGTTGATGCTCGTCTTGATCGAGGTTCATGGGCGGCACTTGTGACCGAATCGGCAGCGCAGGAAGGTCCGTTCATCAGATCCTGTCACAAGCACTCGACGGCCCAACTTGCTGAAAGTACATCCAAATCAAACCTGGTGACAGGAAGAACAACACGGTAGCGCATCTACCCGATATTCACCGTTTATATGCGTCACGTGTTGATTCATCGGAATACTGGCTGGGTTGCTGAGCTTGATCGACCCTACCATGGAATGCAAGATACACGACGAAAGCTGCGTTCACCAGATCAAAAATGCCACACCTGAAACTGCCTTTACTGGAGCAGCACGTGCCAATGTGGGCCTCGCGGCGCGCATCCCTGTGCAAGAGACTGTGAACGACATCCTGAATATGTGCACTGCAACACAACGCAATCGGTACCAGGAGAACACGCAGACGAAATAGATTCTTTGCACACTCCCAAAATAAATCTAATGTGAGGGAGCCTGCGCTGCACGCGACACGCGCAGGTGCAGGCCATGTCAGGCCTGGTTGCGCATGCATGGCACGAGACCTCGCGGCAGCATGCATTTAGAGCGACCATGTCAGATGGCCCCGCGACTTCAAAGAACGACATGGCGGAACAGCTCAGGTTCCGGTGTATATTCAGAGATGAGGCCCCAGCGCGACAACAACAGGCACAGCGTTTCTGGGTGTCTTGCTGTTGCGACTGCTGTCTGATGCAGTCACACTATGTTGAGCCTGTTGCAGATGCGCAACTGCTTGGAAGTGCAGTCGTGGGCCCGTTGTCACAGCTGATTCAGAGACAGGTGATCTTCTGATATTGTACTTCCAGGCTGTGCCACACACGCCCTCGCCCGGTCATCCGTCGTCTGACACGGCTTCCTCGAGCATGCTTCACCCCCGAAATCGTTCAGGCAGCCATTGTCCGGGTAGCGCATGGATCCGTGCTACCTTTAGGGTTAGGGGCGCTGCTACGAGCTGTGGAGGAGGCTGGCCGTACCTGCAGCGCTCATCGCAATTTGCTGCATACCGAGCCGCAAGGCATCGACTTTTGGAACGCAGATATTACGCGGCCTCGCACATTCTCATATCTCACTAAAGCTCTTCACGACGGTGGGCTGAATCGCCTGCGTCTGATCAGGCTCTGCGAGATTGGGCTTACGGACAATCACGTTGCGGAAATAGCTTGTGCCTTGAGCCAGCATCCATCTTTGGAGATTCTCAGCGTCTCCAACAATCACATTACTGCCAGCTCGGGTATCAGTCTGTTCAACACGTTTGTGTCTTTGAAGCATGCACGGGCCCTGGACATTTCCTTGAACCCCCTGGGGGACTTGATGGCAGAGGCCATCGCTGGGCGGCTCAGTTCCGGAGTTTCTTGGAATCTTCAGGCCTTATGGTTCGCGTACTGCTCTATTTCAAGTACGGGTCTGAAAGATGTTGCAAGGATTATTCGCGCTGGTGCCAATAATCTGGAGCACCTAGTGTTGTCAGGTACGGCAGCCATGAATGTGTTGGGATATCCGTATCTAATGATCTGGAGAACCAGCATGGAACAAGCTGCACTGTGGTCTACCAATGGTCATGTCACAACAGGTCAAAAGGACAGCTGTGAGGGCTGGGAAAGCGTGTCCGAGTCCTGCCTGGAAACTGCCGTCAAGCTCCGAGTTTTACCGGAATATGTAGATGCTTCACAAATGAGCGTACACATCATGGAAGAAATGTCCCAGGTCGCGGTAAACGGTAAGCTTCTGTGAGTACGATGGCAGCCCGTCTACGCTACTACATGAACTATGGCAATAGCATGAACTTATCCCCGCTGAACACAGGGAAATGCAAGAGTGACACATTGGCAGCTGCGTTCATGTCATATTACCGCCAATTCACAAGGCAGAAAGAGTCAGACGAATTTGGTCATCAAAGTGCAGTACAAGAAAGATTCGAAACCGCACAGTGCTCAGTGCTCGACGATGCTTGGCAGTCAGGTGTGTGGAGCAACCTTTCACGCTACACTGTGACAATCCAGAAATTAGCACATATGCTTCAATAAATCTTTTGTTGCAGCTATGAGTATCATGAGTGCAATTCGATCATAGCGCTGCACACTGCCACACAGTTCAGGTGAAGTTACTATCGATCACTGTCTGCTGGAACTGCTGCTGAGACACTTGACATCGAACAAACTGATCTACAGGGTTGCCTAAATAGATGGCTTCGAATACATAGCTGTGAAGACAGATTATGCAGTAGTCCCGTCTTCGCGCCGTTTCCTGCTCCACTCAGCAATGCGAGCACGGCGTTCTGCTGAGCCTTCCCGCACAGGTTCTTGAGCAGGGCTACGGCTCCGACGGCTCCGACGGTCGACAGCCGCGGCCGCAGGTTCAGCTTTCTTTGCACGCTTGTATCTTCCAAACAAATGCTTGCGCAGGTCCCTATAATAGTTGCAATGATGAACCCACCACGTTTTCCAGTACACAGTAATGGAGCATGCACAGGTCTACAACAATCAGCTACTGTCATATAGTTTACTTCAGCGTTGACACACGTTGAGAACTGGAAAATCTGCCATCGATCAATACATCGGTTTGTCAGATCATGAGCTGAAACGCATAACCTAAGCGCAGAACATGAATCAGGCGTTGTCCGCAGCACAGACATTGAAACCATGGACCAAGGAGAAAAGAGCGTGAACAACAGACTCCATTAAAAAAGTCGTATTAAGAGTTGGCTTCGGTCCATGCCCGGGACCCGCAGGTGCAAGCTGGTCACGGTGCGCCCACAATCCCAAAGCAGTACACAAACTACAAAATCATGCAAACTGCAACTGCTGACATTGCACGCGTGCCCCAGGGGGCCAAGCAAGCAGGAAAGTGTTTGTATCAGCCTCAGGGTCACTGGCAGCAGCGAAAACAATGACGATCACATGCGATCGAAGCGGTACTGTATGCTGCTTGGGCCATATACAGTCATGCAGCACCATCAATTGAGACGTACAGGTGTTGCCACTGAGGACACATCCCGCTTTGACAGCAATGAGCTGAGCTATGAGAACGTCACATGACCCAATTCCATTCTGATGGATGGGACGCACGAATGGTTGCAGTAGGCAGGTTGAGCACACCTTGAAATAGGCTTCAAATGCATGAAATTGCAGTATCCACCTCGCTTACATTGATTTTCCTCATACTGACGACATGTCGCCTCCCTGAAGTCCGCTACAGGTGAAAATTCGGCGAGTATCTGCTTTCCATTGTAATATCTATTTTGAAGTGCTGTCATGGCATTCAGTGCTGATTGTTCATCCTGAAATTTTATGTAGACGTTCCCAACCAGATGGTCGGAGTAGTTGTCGCACACATTCAGACACTCGATCTTTCCAAATTTGGTCATCTCCTCAAACACATCTTCGTAAAAGGCCTATGCAAGACATCAAGAATCATAAACTGCCTGACATAAGCGAGACCGCACTCTGTGACAGCTTGTGCGAAAACATACCTCATAGTCCTGTTGCACAAAGTTAGCATCCACTTGAATGGGAAGGCCATCGGGACCAAGAGGAGCATTCAGAGCAGGATTTACATATAAATTGGGCATCAGAATGGTCGAGCTCAGGTGTGGTTTGTTATGGTGTCGACTGCATCTGTCTCCGTGACGGCAGGCCCTACACTCAACCGTAGTGCAGCTCGAAATTAATACCACGATTTAACAGTCATGCTGAATCGAAAGCAGAGCGTAATCACACCCAATTTTAATGTAAAACGGACAGTTGACTCTGTCCTTCTCTGTGCCGAAACGCTGAGCGAGCTGGTCAGCCATGTCAAAGTGCGGAAGGGCTGATTACTGAAAAGTACGAACGCAGCGACAGCGATGCGACTGTTGAAATTCTCTAACAATAGATATTTCGCGCTGAGCTAGCTACAGGTCCGACAACATGCTGTGCGGAATGGTGTTGGCGCGGAGCTCTTGTGCTATCAGGAAGTGGGCGCTGATACTTCACGTTGATAAACCGCTTTCCACAATCTCATTGTTTTGTTCAGCGACAACCTGACACTTTCACTTTCATGGCCCACCTGTGCCGTGCAGGGACGCCAGACGCTTGTGTCTGGGAACATTCGCGAACCTTTCGACAGCGCATCAATCGCCAGGTCTGACACGACAGCTGAGCTGTCGTACGTCGCCCAGCGCGCACGAAATCGTGTATTGTGCTCAAGTGCACATTACCGAGTCAGTTCTGCATGCCACTTTCACTGAGTTCGCTACACCGTCGCGTGCACCAGCGCAGCTGTCAAGTCCCCGCAGATCGCAGCCCCAATACGAGGTTGCGTTGTTTATTTGTGGGCAGCAGCCCAAAGAGTGGATGATCGGTGTTTGGGGGTGTTGTGTATGAAGTTTGCTGTTGGATTGTGCAAATGGCAGCCGCTGAGTGATCATGAAACTGTCAGGTGTATCCAGGCTACGATTTGCTCTGCACACATGGTTGCAGCCGACATGAAGGCTTTCAGGCTTTGGTTGAATGTCAAGCCGGTACGTTCGTTTGTTCACATTTGGCATATTTGTGGTCCACCGACGCTGCGCATCATGAGCTCAGCTGAGGAACGTGTCAAAGGGACCATGTCGGAGAGGCAGGTAGCACCTCAGGAATTGCGTCTGCCTTGACAAAAACACACCGCAGCCGTCACCCCACGCAGAACCGATCCAATGCACCAAGGTCACGCGACTTCACCTCCGAGCAGACAATCCTTCCGCCCACGCGCCCGCGCCCAAACTGAGCGGCCTCACGCCGCTTGCTGGCCATCTGGCCCATGCGGTAGGCCGTCTATCTTTGCCCACATTGTGCCATGTCCCAACTCTTTCCGCTGTTTGGCTTCGCAGCTCTGCCCACAGTGCGGCATTGCCGATGCCTTTTTGTCCCGTTGCCTGGACGACGGTCACGGCATAGCCCTGAAGTGACGCCATGTTGTGATTGGCTTGGGCGTGTTGCGCAGTGTTGGTGCTACCGTATGGCCGTGCTGAGCGGGGGTGAGTCTGCTTTGTGGCTAAGGTGTAGGGAGGGGTCTCAGCGGGACGGACTTGGCTACTTTGAGCGCCCGGCGGTGGCCAGACTGTATCATGTTAGGCCACCCCAGCGGCGTGTGCGGCGGCGCTGCCTGAGAATGTGCGGCCGTATGGAAGGGTGGTGGGGGATAGAAGGGTGGGGGGGGGGGGCTTCATTTCAAGGATGAAGTCAGAGAGGCAAATTGCACCGCAGAAATAGAAAAGAGCGAAAGTACAGGTTCATCAACTCAGCTCAACACACCCAAGGCACAGTCGAAATCCCCGCAGAACAAGCAACCGAATAAAACCCGCACCAAGCAAAGCAGTCTCGCAACGCCCATGGGCCATGCATGCAGCCATACCCATGCGCTGGTCAGATCCGTGCAGCCCGACAGAAATGGACAGTAGGAGACGGTGCCTGGCGGACCAGAATTCCGATTGCGTGTGGGTGTGGGTGTTTGCTTGCGGGGGTGTTGTTGACAGTCTGTGGCGCTTAGGTGTTGTTCTGCATGGATTGACGGCGGTGCCTTGGGTGTGCTGTGTGCCTGTTCTTATAGGGGGCGAGCTTATTGCGGTGCTACCTGCCCCTCACCTGGTCCGTGTGACACACACCCACACGCACACCCACACTTACATTTAGACAACCTCCCACTGCAGCTGCAATTGAGGCGGACAAAATCGCAGCAGGTCCCCGCAGCCCTGACTGCATCTATATCCGTGCTGGACAAACACAAGACCCCCATGCCGCCGCCGGGCCCACTCATCGCAGAAAGCCCTCCAACCCCGGTCCTCCCCACATGCTCTTACAGAACAGACGCCGCATCGTCACACCTCTGCTTTCCACCCAAAGGCCTCACCGCGCCATGTCAAGGCGGCCCTGACGTACCGATACCAAACTTAGCAGCCATTGGCCGCACCACTTGCCAGGCAGAGTGTAAAGCTGGATGACGGGGGCCCATTGGAGACGGTACGCCTCGCAGGCCTGATGGCCTTGTATCGGTGAGAGGTTGTCGGACGGGACATTCAGTCCCAGAACTGCCTTGTCTGCATGGCTTGCTATTAGCTGGGCAGCGGCGCGGCCTTGGCCTGGAACTGTGCAGCAGAGCGTTGTGGGCAGATAGTGCATCGCAGAACAGCCGCCTGGAGGCGGCACCAGACCCTGCAGGCCCGTCAGCAAGCTTGTTGAGGAACGCAAACGCTGACGGGCCCACCCGCCCGTGTGTGCCATGTGACAACGGGACCAGGGTGAATGTGCCATGAGGGAGCAGGGGCAGAAAAGTTTTACATCCCCAGCTCAGAGGTGCCTATCTCAGGCGGAGCATACGACTGTGGCCAAGTTGCCCATTCGTGCGGGCAAGCATCTGCAATCGGCCCTAGCTGCAGGGATGTATACAGAGTCCCTTTTGCAAATATCTGCGAACGCCTCGACCACATGTTCCCCATATGGCGCAGGCCCTCCGCCTGTCGGCTGCCAGTCTGGGATCAAAGCCTCCCCCAAACGACGTCTGCCGACGCCAGAAGCTGGCCAAAAGGAAGTAAATGTGAATATACTCAGCCAGATCCTTACCGTACATTAGCAACTCCGGATAATCCGGACCACACATGCCGCAGGGGGAAATAACTTGAACATCACCTTAAAACATCCGTGCATAACTCACAGGGCCTCCTCCTTTGCTAGAAGTTTCGTACTCACACATGCTCACAACTTTCCCAGTGCCTCAATTGTTCTGCAACCAAGAGCGCTCGTATGCCTTGGTCACCTGACCGCGGACATGCCTGCATGAGTATGCCTGTGCATAGCACTGATGCCTCAGTCCTCTGACGCAGCACTTGCGCACAGCGTGGCCAATTGATACGACGGTTCCCCAGGTGAGTGTCTGTCTTGGCTGTGGTTATCTCCGTTGTTGATGGGTGTCTGATGCTAGTTAGCCACGTGTTGCTACCTGCCTGGTCCCTCTCCCAGGTTTGAATGCCTCGATCAGTCCTAGGTGCGAGTGGTTGTGGCATTGTGTGTTACAAGGACAAAGGCAGCAAGTCGGGCAGCACCGCGAAAGGAGCAAGCAAACGAAGCAAACACCAAGACACCCACGAACATCTCACCCATCACCGGCGTAGCAAGCGACGCAGACCCGCAGACCGCCAAGCACACACCCACACACCAGCACACACACGCACAGACCCACACACCCACAAACCCAAACCCACACACGCGCACGCACAAACACGCGCGGCTGACACACAACATCACAAGCACCAGCACCACAACGCCCGCCGCCGTACAACAGGGCCAAACCCAACACACTGCTGCCTGAGGCCGCCCGTCATGGCCGCCCGATCGCCGGGGGCCGCCCTGGCCCCAAGACCCATGTGGCATTGTGTGTGCGAATCTGGCAATGGAATGCATGCATAGCGGGTGCACCCCCCCCCCTCTAGACAGATTTCATGTTTGCAGACCTGCTCCTTACGTATCAAGCATCTCTATGGAGTACCATGCCGCAGCGCAGCTCACAGGTGCTTGCTCGCCGCACACGCGACGGGGAGCACTGCGAGCCTAGCATGCTGTCAGCAAGCAGGCACCTCACTGGTTGCAACTTCCGCCTTGCCTTCTGCTCCAGATCAGACGGGCACAGCCCATGATCTGCACAAACATGAGCGAGGGACCTGTATGTGTCCGCCCGAGGTGCGGGTGTGGCAGGGGTCCATTCGAATCCAAAAGTCCGGTCTATGGCGGGCCTGCGATGGGCCTCGCTCGGCGCTATCATGAGGCTTTGCTTGTTCGGGCGCCCCTCCACATGGTGAGTCAAGAAATCTCTCTGTGTCATGGCAAAGGCTTTGAGCACTCCATTCCGGCTGGGCATCCGCTGCTTGTATGTCAGTAGCATCAGTGCAGCATTTGTGCCCCTGGCAGTGTGCAAAAGACGCCGTTCGTGTTGCCGCTGAGCGCTAGACCCTTTCGACTCCATCTGCCTATTACCGGCCGCCAGTATCAATGGAGTGCATCTTGCCTTGACAACTGTGCACAGCTGTATCCTCTGTCCGCTTGTCTCGTCAACCATGCCCCCTTAGAAGGGTCTGCCGACTTGCAGCTTCGTCACATTGGCCACACACACCGCGCATTTGAGTGTGCAAATACCAGGGGGTTGTGGCAAGCGTTTGCAGTCCCTGACATATCGATATGGCCAGGATAAATAGGGCGCTGCCACATGCGTATCCTGATGCATGCGCCCCATCAGGCTGTGCTCAGACACGGCACTGCATGTTGGATCCTCCTGCAACACAGGCCCTCGGAGCGCCTGAGGCTCACGCCACGATGCCTCACTACAGCTCAGAATATTCTCCGTGTCGGCTGCCCCACACAGTACGTGATTGTGGATGCACAGTTCCGGCACATTGTGAAGTCAACCTCAAGGATGCATGCGGCTGGAGACCGCTTGGCCACACACGCCAGCTGCTGACTTGGCTCAACCAGTGAGAACGCCCATGTATCCCCGATTTGGGCTGCTATGGCTCACGTGTAATAGAGTCACAGAAGGTTGGACCCGCGTCTGACCGAGCATGGCAGGAGGTATGGAACCGGAGGCGGGCACTCAGGCGATGTGTAGCGCTGCAGACAGGAGTTGGATTGCAGTGCGTTTAGTGATAAACAGCACAGGAATTCCCAGCAGAGCAACTGCCGCAGCGCCATTCACCACTTCACGGGCGACGGGGGGGGGGGGGGGGGGGGTGGGTGTCACAGGGATCACCGGCACCTTGAACTGACGCCGGTAATCCCGCCCCCGCCCCCCTGAGGCCAGCAGGCTACTCTAGCTCCTTAAAACAGTGGACACTATGTTACAGGCGCACCACCGATGCTCAACGGGATCGTTGCAGATAATAACCCTCGTGGTCTGCCCCCCCCCCCCCCGCATCAGCATCAAAGCAAGAAGCACAGCACATGTTTTCGCCATGCCAGATCCACGCCAGTATTCATGTGAGACCCCCGGAAGCTTGCTTTGCATGTGACAACACAATTTGGGCTTGCCAGTGAACAACTTGCCAGTGCATCTGCTCAAGTACATCGTTCCAGAAGGTGGCTGAACCGCTTTACACAGTCACCTGCCAGGCCACACCCTACTCAAATGTTTGGCAGATGTACCTCAACACGATCAAGAGGCAGCACAAACAAGCTCGAGTTGCTCCGAGCAATGGGAAATTTCATTCATCCGGGATGTGGTACATCAAGGCTGTCTGGCCATATGTCAGACCTGCAGAATGTCCACCTGGAGATCCACCTGATCTTGGCGCAGATAAGTGTCGTCTAAAATGTTTCACTCAAATTCGAGCAACCCACTGACTGATTCCATGTTGTGATGTGGACTCGGACACTCTGGTGCAATGGCAGCCTCAGAAGTCCCTGGGCGTAATAGCTATTGCTGGCATCACAATGGCACCTTGCAGTGCAGTCGACACCCGGGAAATTGTGATGTTGTGAGGGCTGTGGGTAGCCTTACTGTGGCGCATCCTATGCTGAAACTGCGCATGGGTCAGCGGGTAGCTTTGAGTAAGGCACATAGTCTCACTGGCTACTTGGCACATCCCCACTACAGAGTTTGACGTGTTGACAACATGCACAAGCTACTTGCAGCATCCACACCTGCCTGTGAGCACTGACGAAATACAGTCCGGAGCAAAAAGCAGACGAAATCATTTTACAAAAACTATGCTGATGTTGCAGGATCATGGCTCTGCTACGCTCGCTGCGCTGCAGCAGCTGCATGCCCATATATTGCTGCTCGGGCTGCGCGGTTTGCTTGTTCACACAGTTTTGCAATTGCAAGTTCCCTCAAGTCTGCACTGTTGCTGCTACATATATGGCATGTGGTCCCGTTCGCAGTTGTCAACGTCATCTCAAGGACATGGCTAAGTAAATGCACAGTTACTTCACTTTACATAGCAATGAAATAATGCTTGACGGCAACGATGCCATCCTCATGCCTGCACTCAAACGTGGACCGCCACTGACGTATACGTAGCACTGGAACTTGGACTTCATGAAACATGAACCTCCTTCATGCCTCCGCAAATCCAGCAGAAAACTTTTTTGCGGCGGCCTGACACATGTCTGACGTGACAGCCTTGCAGTCTGTTGCATCGGCAAGGTCAGATGCCAAGGTCATGAATGCTTGAGCCAATTCTCTGTTCCTGGATCGCATGTGAGACGCGGCATTGTTGAACGCCTTTGCACATATGTAGTGTGCCTCAAGTGCTGGATAGCGGCCTTTCATGCATGTCCCTCGGGCCACGTCCAGAATCAGCTCTAATGTCTGTGCCCGGCCGGAGTCGTCCTGCACACTATTGAGTAAGGCTCGACCTGCCTGTGCAATGCACTGTGGATCGTTTGCATCGATGGTCGGACTGGCAGCCTTGACTTGCTGCAGGGCCGCTACCAGTATACGATCGGCAAGCCTAGGGTACCCTGCAAGCATGGCCAAGCCGTTGAAGATTTGCATTAATGGGGCAGCCATCATCTCCAGCACAATTTTGCGTTGCATTGCAGTTGTCATGCGCATGCAGCAATAACTGCATCTACAGTTGTGCTGTGCACACCTTGGCGCAATCTGGTGGCCGCTAACCACAGGGTATTGAATGGAGGCGCAAGTTGAATCAGGGCATCAATTGCATTCTCTAAGGACTCTGTATCTACCTCGATGACGCTGAGTTGCAATTGGCACATTGTGAACCGTACGCGACAGTTCTGGTCGTGATCCGTCTCGACATAGAACATGTGCTGCTTCAATGCCTGCTGCTGCTCTGTGGCGCGAGCGAGCAGTAACTTTGCCAACGCCACTGTTCCATGATCCTGCTGCTCTTCCTGTGCATACACGTATGGTGAAACCCGACAGATGGCTTGGCTGTACATGGCCAAGGCTACACATTTAGCGTTGCAAATGCGATCACATGCATGCGTACGTCAAGGGGTGGTAGGTGCCAGGTAAGACATGAAACACTCATCCAAGAACACTCAATGTTATAGCTCACCGTGCTAGCAATGGTCAGCGTAGTCTCGGATGCAGAAAGGTAGGCATCATGCGAGTATCTCAAGTGCTCCACAGATATGCGGGCCATTCTTGACCACAGGCAACCTGCGCTGCGCCAGAGGAGGACAGAGTTCCGGGCGCACTGTAAATGTATGGCCTGGACTGCCATATTGGAAAAATGCGAAGCCATGTCATGTAGGTCATCATTGTCCCATCGATGGCAGCCGTGAAGGCCTCCCTGCCCGTCCGGGCCCTGGTCATGTTTGCAGACACATTTTTCGCATAGAATGCTCAACTCCACTGCACAGAGTTCACCAAAGGTTTCCAGTATTAAGCAGTAGTAAGCTGTAGTAAATCCACTAAAACATTAATCCCTTGGAAGTCATGATGCAGTATATGTCCAATCTGCGCAGCAGTGGCCAAAAACAGTCACAGATGATGCCCTGCGAAAGCTGGCATAGAAGCTATGCAAACCCTCAGATGCGATGCTTGGTACACATGAAAACTGCACGTTGATCACTTATAGACCATATCAGAATAATGTTTTGCAAACAGCTGCGTTAGTGCATCTGCGTATTCGTCGCTTCGTGCGTGGAAGTAGGCTGTCACCACCGCCTGATCAAAAGTCACTTACTTCTCTACAATAAGCATTAAGGCGCACTGTGGAACCTACCTGCTTTTTGACACATCTGTGAGTCAAAGTGGCTCCAGGTGAGCTGACGACCAACAACGTGCTGCTTTATAGCCTGTGCTGCTGTGACGTTTGACCGCTGAACGTGAGCAGGAAGTGCGAGAGTGAGCAAAGCTGATTTGGCAACAGATAGACCAAGCGTCTGGCAGCCACTGCCAGGCACTTCATGCAGCCAGAGTCCACTCTCCATCGCCACTGTCAGCAGGTGAAGTGCTGCAGTTTGGACGGTGCTGCATGCAGACTCGTGATACAAGTCTTTGATGATCACATATATGTCTTCAGACGACACTGTCGCTTGATTCAAAATTACATCGAGCTCAGCCAATACATGGTCAGTTTCTTCCATCTGCATGCAGAAGCCCAGCTCTGACATCCGCAAGATCATCTAGCACACTGATGTTGAATCTTCATACCATGCACAGCACTTTAAACTTCAGCAGATGCCCTGCCATCTGCTTGATGCTTTGATCCGTGGCTGCCTGGGGTGATTCATAGGGAGCCGCCTTGCACGATTCCAGGAGCGAGTTCACGTGTTCAAGTGAGAGCTGAAGATGGCCTCCTGCCAATGCTGCCAATGCCCATGTGTGGTACAGAGCGGGCAATTGGTGTGGCAGCGCGCAGACCAAACATGCTTTGAGATATGCGTTCACTACTTCAATGGAAGGATCTTCATTGTCGATAAGTCGCCTAGACCATGAATGTAGCTTGGCGAAAATGGTGTCTTGCAAGCTGCCATGTTTCTCCACAACTTTGAACACATGCGGAAGCCTGAGAAAAGATACCAATGCATCAGCGTCTTCGACACTGTCCACCTGAATCCAAGCTCCCATCTGGTATGTTCATATTTTGGTGTAGCTGTGTTCTCGTGCAGGTGCATACAGAAGATCTTCATGGCATGGCAATTGTGAAGAACAGGCACCTGCAGATTCCAAAGGCAGATCACTAAATGATCACTGTCGTCAAAGTGTTGTACAGCCTGACCCAGCAACGCAAGGCACTTTGGTGTGCTGGCAGCCATAGCACGATTCAGGCACGCCCCAAAGATCTCTTCAGTCATCCAAGGATGCACCAAAAGTTTTGACAGTTCTGCCAGGTCCACTTCATTCTGTTTTGTAAACAGTGACGCAATCGCAGGGGCCAGTTGCTGAAGAGGAGAAGCCGGGCTTAGTTTGCCCAACAGCTCATATAACATGGAGACCGGAGTTTGCAGAAGCTCCTGCATCTCTGGATCCATCGCAGCATTCGCCATGATCATGATGACTGCAATGACCTGGCGAGTCCTGACCTGAACTCGTGACACCTAGCTCGCATTGGTGCAACGGCACATCTGGGGCACTGCTGTTTCAGTACTGCTCTGATCACACACCTGGGACAACATATTTTCTGCCCAGGAGATGCCTTCATCGGAGGCTGTGGCCAACAGGTCAGTCATGTCAGTCTGAAGACACCTCTCAGCTTGCTGAAGCACGTTCCATGTCAGGGTCATGCTGCCCTTGCAACAGAGGCCCATGAGCACCCTGTCAGCTTGCTCTATATGCTTCATCAGCAGGAATTGCAATAAGGGCATCCAGTCCAGATGAGAGCCAGCTTCTGAAATGGAGCATATAACCTCTGTGCACAACGTGTACAGCTCCTCAGCGCCGACCGTGTGTCCCAGTCTCCAGGCCGCCTGCAACTGCAGGACGAAGAGCTGGAATAACAGAGCTGTGTGGTGCCGATCCTCATTGTCTTCGGATACCAGAGTCTGCGCTGTCGCTCCGAGGTTTTGCAGTGATCTCCAGGCAGTCTCCCAGTCGTCTTGACTCGCGTGCACCTGCACATCTCCATCTGCGTTATGTCGGCCCAGCAGAAGTTTTCGCGCTGCATTTCCGTCGCTCATAGCTTTACCTCAGCGTCAAAAAGCTGTAGCTGAGCCTGCATTGCATGAAACGCAGCGGGGACCGTCATGTCTTGCCAGCAATCGCCGTGGTTGGACAGCTGCAACAGATCCCATACTAGACCGTAAATTCGTTGCCACTGTTCAAGTCTAAAATGACGAGTGCCACATGCTCCCTCAACCGGTCTTGGTTCGGCCTTGGTGCACATGGCATCGGCTACTCGAAGTATGGGGCGCCATAAGAGGCACGCACAGTTCCACGCTTCCCGCGCGTCGGGAGGTCGTTTCTGAAGCGCTTCACGAAATTCGTTAACGACTGTCAGGAGGTTTTCCGAGTGCTCTTCGACTGAGCTCACGATTGCATGGACGCTAGACAACATCGTGTCGACGAGGTCTTACAAGCTGTTCTCCCGTAGAAAAAATGATCGTCAGACAGTTCTGCATGACCTGGGTGTGACAGTTGTTACACGTGCGTCAGTTTAAAGCAGCAGCGATGGCTGATGAGATATCATCTCTGCGCGCAGGCCTTTTCTCACCCACGCCATCCATGACAGCCTCGGAAGTCCCGCTTTGTATGCATGGAGGTACTACCTGCCTCTCCGACTTCGTCCTTGTATGAGCATAACGATAACGATGTAGGAGAGGCAGGTATCACCTCACCCAGGAACAGCATAGGGAAAAAGCGCAATCAAACCACACCACTGTGACATTTCATCACTGTGCGCAGCAAGGTCTCAGTGTTCAGCTTTCAGAGGTTACCAGGGTACAGCTTTCGTAACATGCACAGGGCACAGATTTGTCGCGGCTGTTGCGCCACCTGCATGTCCATGGTGTGGGACATCGATGTACACACTATCTGCAGCATCACCTGCAGAGTGGCACAGTGGAGTGCAAAAATCCCCAACTGCTCCCTGGCCACTTCTGACTGCAAATTTGCGTAGAGTTGCATCAAAGGCACGGGAACGTCTGATGTTTTGGGTGGGCCCCTGGCGACACATGATGCTACACCCCTTGACACGCTCACTGCCTTGTTGCAGCCATACACACATGAAAAGCATTCATGCTACACGCCATGCCTAACTCTACTCATATAGTTAGTAACTGCCATCTCACTATCATCCCAATTCAGGCATAGTGGTCACCTACGCAGTGCACCCTCAGGGCTTTGGGCTTACCTGCATCGACATGGCATCAGCAAAGGGGTTGCCCGTGCTGCCTGCAGCAAACGGATTTCCTGACACTTGGTTCACAGTGCCACAGTCGCTGATAGAGGTCATCATTGGCACAGGGGATTCTGCTGTCGGCAAGCCCGGCAAAGACTTCGAAGCAGCTGACTGAGGGAGCAGTGCAGACGCACCCGCTGCCGGCAGCCCCGGCCAGGAGTGCATCACATCGATGTTAGGGGGCATATTGTGCGTCCATGCCTGTGTCATGAACGAGGAGTGGTCTGGGGCATGGTGCAAGGACATGCTCCTGCTTCTCGCATCTGGAGGCGGCGACATCGGTGGCATACCAAACCCCCAGGTGTCCGAGGACCCCCGCATGAGCATGCTGTTTGCGTGCTGCGGGGTTGACACCATCTGCCCGTCTGCCCAGATCGGCGCTGACAGCGCCACTGACGCAGCAAACGGATCTGCCATGGTCGTCGAAGGCGCATCAATGTCCATCAAGCTGTCGTCTGGGCCGCCATACGTGATGTCGCTGGGTGGCCCGGTAGTGGAAGGTACATGTGGTGTGTAGGGCTCGTTCCCTGACCGCGGTGGCGCCGGTCCATCATTCGGCTTGACCCTGTTGTGGCCGCGGTGCAGCCGGGGAGTGCTCTTTGGGGCGTCGACACTGTTATGCCGGCCCTTCAGCTGACCGTTTATCAATCTGTCTGTTGCTCCGCCGCTCATAGGCCACCTACCACCCGACTTGGGAGGAGGCAGCGGCAGTTTGGTGGCGCCGCCGTCACTAGCGGGTCTTATCGCAGCACTACGAGACCGACCTGATGATGCCATGCGTGCGCTTGCATGTGCAGATGCGTTTGCCTGGAGCTGTGAGGCAAAGTCGGTGCGCATCGTGGTGACCATCGTGTGCATCCGCACGTTCTCCTCTTGCGCCCTTATGGCAGATGACAGGAACATTCCACAGACTGCTCCCTGCATACGCACTGCTACGTCAACCAACGGGGCAACGCCCATGCGCTGAGGTTCTGCTCAGAGGTTCACAATGGAGCAGGGTGCAGGCAGGGGGAGCAGGCAGGGGGAGCAGGCAGGGCGCACAGACACTGCCTTGCTGGCCATGCCGGCTCGCACTGCATCTGCAGAGCTCTCAGGTTCTGCATCTTTGGTCAGTGCGGACTCCACGATTTCGAAATTTCGCATGCGAAGCACATCAGTGGGGGGCGCATTTGCAACCCACGAACTCGCCGCGAACATGGCGCTGTCCAGAACGTCTGAGTACTCTTGTTCCACAAGCTGCAGCACGTCCGACTGGTCCAGCTAGATTTGCTGTGACGCTGTCAATGAGGCTGGTGCATGAGCAGGCAACATCAGGCATGGCAGCGCACCTCAAATCCCACCATCCATGCTTTGCAGTAGTTCTGAAGCCACTTGTATAAGCCCTCCATCGTGACATGGTGAGGAGCAGGATCTTTACTTCGAGACGAGGCTGATTTGTTGCACACGTCTGTCAACTTCTCCAGATACTGCTGGACCTGCCGGGAGACCCCATACCGTACACCACGCAGGTGCTGTCGTACGAGTGGTGCATAGATCGGCCGGCTTCGACATAGGTCCAGCATTGCGCGAATCAGGTCCTGATGCCAGTATAGAGCACATGCCAGCTTCTTGCGCAGATGGCGATCGTTGCAGAATGGGACTGGCACTCGTGTGAAAGATTTGGAGCTGGTGAATGACCAAGTCCCTTTCTTGGACTCAGCAAGGCTTGCTGATCGCAAGTGCTTCTGGCTGTAATTCCCACATGCCCACATCAGCTGCATCCCGTGCCTTGCATCTCTGCACAGGCGGCTCTGGGACAGCGACCTGCAGAGCTTGGGAGGTGGGCCGGCAGGGGACACCGAGACGGGTTCGCACAGATCGCCACGGAACGAGTGCAGTACTGCCAACCACATACGAATCAGAATGAAAGAGTCGACTGATCCGGCGAGAGCAGACACAACTTCGTGCTCTACCGCCAGCGCAGGCCAAGTGATTATTCACAACTGCTGCCAGTTCACATGTTGCAGATAGTTCGTCACGCAGTGACTAAGCTCCCGCGACTTTGAAAAAAGGGGCTACCAGGGCAGGCACGAACGCAACGGCAACATCAGCGAAGATGGATTATAACAATTCCTGCTTTCAGTTTAAGGACGCGGATTGGAGCGCACTGCAACCATTTCTCCGCATAGCTGCGAATTGTGGCCTTCCGGTGCTCCATGGGACATCGCTGTGTGCTGACTTTGAACATCCCAATCGCCAATGCTGCATATTTTGAGGAGCTGATAGAGAGCGTGGGTGTCTCATCAGTGTGTGCTACGACACAGTGATGGGAGTGGCACACCTAAATTGCAGCTATCGACCGCGCGGGACGAATCACCTCGCGCAGCGTACTGTGAGAACACGCCAAGTTTATCAAAGAGCTCAGTATCTTCAACACTCCTCCAGGATTCGTCGCCACGAGCCGAAGACGCCATCCTCACGACTGTAAACAGTGAAATTAAGCGAGCAGTTGCACTGCCGATCGGAGGCCTCCGCTTTCTTTGGACGCGAGAATTCAAGCCCCAGACTCACTATTGGGGACCAGTGGAAACTGTCATATGGATTCTCGCATGAATCATGACTAGATCACGGATACTTCGCTAGGGCTACATTCGTAGTGGTAAGCGGGATGCCCGCGCCAGGACAACGTTTTTGCAACATCACACCATGAACTTTACAAGCTGCGAAAGCCGGATGTATACGCTTCAATTGTTATTAAGATCTGCGGGTGGTGATGGTTTTTCCCGCAAGGATTGCTTGCATGCATGCAGGCCGCTGCGTGTTCGCTACTGGCCATCAGTATCCAACCATTGCAACGCGGTCATGGCCAAAGCATGGTATGTCGATGACGAAGGCCTTTCTCAGCCCCTGGTATGGGCAGTGCTTCCCGCGATCAAGGGACATTTGCTGTTGCTGAGATTACGCTTGCATGCCGCAGATACTCGTTAATCACGGCCAAGTTTGTCAAGTTCTCACAAGTTCCCATACAACGATCGCCAAACGACAGTCATATGATTCCCAAACTGCCCACGTGAACACCGTCGTCGACACGTTGCACTTCCAATGCTGCGCTGTTGGGCCGAGGACAGTCCTGGGAACTTCCAGACTGTCTTATCCTGAGCACCGCGGCCCAGTCTCACACCCCGCATCATCGAATAAGGAAAGTCTGTGCATGCAAAGGCGCTGCCAGAATTCAGAATCAGTCCAGCCACCGCGGGCGCGGCGTCCGCAGCTGAGCGTGTAGCTCAACCACCTCCACCTCCACCACGCATATGAAAGGGTCGCCGTCGCGACCGCTGCTGCGGGTCGTGCTTGGCGTTCATTGAGAACTACCTCAGCAGGACCACAGCTTGTCTTGCTGCGTACATGCCGGAAATTGAAGCATATCGTAGTGAGCGCTCGAGATGTTTACATGTACCTTCGACATCGTGCACAACGTTCCCAGATACAATGCAGAAAGTAGAAACCCAGCCATGGTCGTGCAGCGCTGCCGGTACAGTAGCATCGCAATCGGAAGGCGCGACCTGCATCCCCACAGGTACGCGTTAACAAGCCCCTCAGAGAATTTCACGTGATGCCCGCGTTCGTGGCCGCTGAAGATGTGTCTGGGGCGTGAACGCGTCTTGTGCCGATGTTGTTTCCTGTGAACGCATCTCTTACAGCTACTCTATAGACAGCTACTCTATAGACGTGCTGATTATGCCCGCTCTCGACACTTAGAGTTTTCACTGATTCCTTGTGTATGCTATAGTTATGCAGGCCAGGTCGGGTAGAAAGTCTGCACGCGAGAGATACCCAGCCAGGTATGCGCGCGCTGGGCCCTGGTGCGGTTTGCATTGCTCCTTGCCTGTGATGTATGCACTGGTGCTTGTTGAGGCTGTGGCTTGGGTGCAATGAGCTGGGCTGCACCCCTGCCCCCCTCCCCCTGGCTGCAGTGTTTCACCATGGTGCACCTGTTTCTGAGCTGCCCGCTGGATTTATTTTTGCGGTACTGCCTGACTCGTCGCCTCTGTCTTTGTAACACATCCCAGGAAACAGCGGACAAAGTTCATTCGGCCATTGTTTCAGTTTCACTAGGGCATCAGTGTCCGCACACGGAAGGCAGACGAAACATAGACGCAGTCACCGTCCGGCCGGCCGCCTGACCCTGCGCAGCCCCTGAGCAGGGCCGGTGGAAGGAGAGACTGCGGTCTGGCCGGGGGAGCCGCATCACGAGGTATCAGCTGTCACCGACGCTGCCTGGTATGGCCGGCGGTGTTCCGCGCCAGGGTTATTGTGCTGGGGGCATGTGAGTGCAGTGGTCCCCGAGCGCACTTGCGCATGGATTTGCGTGTGTGACGCGCGGGTCGCGTTTGTCTAGTCAGGTGCTAGGCTGCGGCTCACCCTGCATCGGACGCTTGCTGCAGCTTGATGTGCGATTGTTCTTGTTCCTGTATGGCATGCTGTCCTGCGAGGCTACCTTCCTCTTAGACTCCTTTCTTGTAACAAACCCGCTCCAGAAACACCTACTAGTACTGCAGCCGTGCCCAAGCCGCAAAACACGAGACTACCCGGATGGACGTCCTTACAGCAGAAGCCCGCAGCCTCCAGAATCCCAACCCTGCCGAAACACATCTGCCAAGTAGCAGACTCGCTGCCACGCCGCCATGCCCATCGAAAGCCTGCACCGCGCATAGTCAGCGCAGTGCCGGCCCTGACACAGTAGCTACAGGGAGGTGGTTGTGAACATCTGCAAGGGTGCATTAGAAGCAGGCGAGGAGGCATGTAGCACCACAGGATCCACGTGCAGAACTCAAGAACAGGAGCATCACCTACGCAAGCCACCGCCGTCAACACACAAATCACGTCTCAGACGCCGGTATCCACCAACACCACCCGCGCACGCATGCTCCAACACAGCCCCACACCCATACCCGCGCACATGCAGTCTCTCCACCCCGCGGCACCATCCTGGAAAACCCACCGCACGAATGGCCCCGGCGGCCAGACACTAACACACAGCACCTCCCGGCCACCGCCGGGCGCCTAAAATTCTGGGGCACCCCCACCCCCCGCACCAAACCCCTTCGCCGCACCCGCCACAATGCAGGGCCGCTCCCGAGCGGCGAGCAACACACCCACACCCCTACTGCCCAGCGAGCGGAATCCACCGCCAATGCCATGGCTCATTGGCGCCATGCCTTACGAAGGACGTCCCGGCGACGAGCACCACAAGAACCGGTGACGGTGATAACCGGACAGAGCCGAGAAGCAGAGCAGGGCCGGCCCACTGCTCAGGCCTGGTCGGCAGTGTGCGGAGAGAGGCCATCAGATGGGACCGCAAGTTCCGACAAAGCTGCCGCTCCCGCGTGACGTGGCGTCAGCAGGGCAGCCGAATGCACCTGGCGGGCCACCGCGCTGCAGGAAGATCGCGCATTCCTTTCACAAGAAAAAGCCGCCTGGAGGCAGCGCTGGACCCTGCAGCCACATCCACAAAACTAATGAGGAACGCAAATGCAGCTGGGCCGATCCGTGCATACGTCTCATGCGACAGCAGGACCAAGGCGAACGCCCCAATATGCTGGGCGTGGCGGGCAAGGGGACGGCGCCAGATGCCGCGTGGCCAAGGGGCACCCTATGGATGTGACAACAGCTGCGTATGTCATGGGCAATGCGGGGTGGTGTCGGTGCTGCCGGTGTGAACGCTGTCCCCGTTTGACTCTCTCTTTCGCCCGGACTGTGATCAAGTTGATGAGACCATGCCATTGCAGAGCACCAAAACGAACATATGGGGACACGCTCTGGTCCCCTGACATCGTTCCGGTTGCCTGACCCGTTGGCAGGAAAACGCAGTGAGCCTCGTCCCAGTAGCCAGTAGCAGATGATCGCTTGCCCTAGGCCACCTGAGGCCTGCACGCCGGGACACCATCTTCGCAATGTGCAAGAGTAGCGCAAGACCTAGCGTGTGAGGCATTCTCAAGGAACACGTGCCGACCGCTGCGGCCAAAGGTGTAGACATATCAGCAGGCCTGGGCAGACTGCGCAGGCGGCCAGGCTGATCCTGGCTTATGTGTTGTGCAAGACCGGCCGGCAGGCGCATGCCATATATAGCGATCGCGCCCCCGCACTAGCTCCCATGCTCACCGCACTTAAGTTGGCCCGGAGCTGCAGCAGCGCAGCGCCGCGGCACAAGAGTTTGAGTTGGCAAGACGATGATTGATGTATCCGTACATGTTTGCGGGACATTTCCCCCCGTGGCAGTGTTGAAGATTGATGAAAGGCAGGTATTGTACGATGTATTGGCATGCTATCAGGTAATGCAGTCTGCGCACGCAATATTTGCAAATGAGCCATAGACGGCTCTTCCTTGACCTGGCTTCTCTTGACCGCGGCCGTGAGGAGTTGTTCTCGCGTGCCTGGTTTGATGCCCAGGCTGATGGATGGAGCACGTTCTGCGAACGGGCCATCATGTAACGTGTGAACAGCTAACAGATTCTGTGCTGCAAATGTTCATCCACTGGGCATGCTGCCGTATGATATGATGTGCCACAGAACACTGCAGACGTTCTCTGACAAAGAACGGCTAGCATGCATGTGAGGGTAGGGCAAGCACAGGAATAAACTATTTTAGATAATAGACTCAGGGACGTCAGGGACCTATAGTGAGCAGCTCACATCCTGCACCACAGCTGACAGCGAAAACCAAGTTATCCAGCAGTCATGCGCAGCCTTGAATGAAATTGCGCATGAATTGTGCACGCTTCGAGTCATTAGGTGTGCCTGTGGGGGGTCTTTTGGGTGCCAATGAAGACAAAGCCTGCAAACACCACCGGTGCATGACATGGGCACCTGTTCAGGTGATTGCATTCCACAAACGAAGATTGCATCTGACTATTGCCTGCGGTGCCTAGAACACAACGCGTTCCATTGCTCGTTCCATTGCGTGTTTCCATTGTGTGCTCCATTGCATGTCCAATTTTGTAAACCTCGTTTCCAGAATGCACAGGAGTTTGGCTTGCATGTGTACAAGTGATGTATGTTCTCTACATCGATATTCTCCCAGTGTCGCACCATTGGTCTCCATAGGTCCACCATTGTAGACGCACCTCTTCACTGCGGTTGCATGTATACAGCAGGGGCAAGCAATAGTCCAACAAGTGCCAATGGCGGGCCTGGGGGCTCGGAACAGAGGCCTCTACGGTGCACAACACTTCAGGCCCATACCAGGCAGAGCCGTTACAGCCACAGCGAGTCCACCAAAGGTGGCTAGCGACCTACAGTAGAATAAAAAGTTATTCAAGCTGCACACATGCAGACTGGCAGGCGTCTGGCTTCGCCTACTGGCTGGGCCAGAGGCCCATGCTGGGCTGGTGAGGTGAAGGTACGCAGACAGGCAGCCATGGGCATCGCAGGCTTGCAAAGTTGCTTCTAATTAGATTACAATTGCACTGCTTGACTCGCCAAGCGCGACAGGCATCACGCTCCGTAGGCCAGGAACACAGTGACCACGACCACCGAGCGGACAGGCAGAACGTCGATCTTAGTACACGCCACTGTGCCACACACCTCCAATGACACTCAGGAAATTACAGATGCATTGGCCAGCCGTGAAACGAAGTCACATACCTTTCGCCGGACTTCACTGCACCGCAAAATCCTGGCCGAGGGTTGAAATCGGCTGCTCCACTGTAGCGAAGCAGCATGTGTTCGTGACATATGACAAGTAAGCTAGAACTTGATCGGCTAGCTGCGGCTTGCGAGCTGGCCAAGTTCCCAAACGACCCCCCACAGGCACATGTACACCTTCGAGAGCTGCTCGAACCATGGCCTCATGTGGCTGGAATGCCCGTGAAAAAAGCAAGCGGTATACCGTTGAGAGTTCTCAGACAGTGAGAACAGGGACACATCAGGTGTTTGTACATGCCAAAGGTCTCATCCACAGGAGGACGCAACTACAGTGGTGTCATCGCTGCCTGCAGCTGCATAGCAGCTGTACCGCAAGCGAAGCGCGGAGACCTCGCGTGTGTAGCACATGTAAATATCGGTGCATTCGATGGCAAATCTGTCAACAGCTGATCATCAGGTGCACATGAAACGTCTAAGAGCTTTGCTGATGTGTACATATGTTGGGTTGAACAACAGAAAAAGCCAAGTCGCCGTAATTCGTAGGTCGGCTGGACGCCATTCAAATTTACAGTCGGGATCCCATTATTTCGAGAAACGCAGCTGACTTCCGATCCAGAGGCACGAGTCACCTCTGAATCGAAAGCATTGAAGATGTCAACGTTTGGCACGAGCACGGATGAGCTTGAGAGTATATTGAGATCAATTGGATCTTGGACTCCGTCGGACGTGGTGTAGCTGGTGACGCGCGAAACACTGCCGCAGTATACCAACCGTTGGAAGCGGCAACCACATCTGCCTGAATCAAATGTCTGAGGTATTGCTTGACCTCGAATGCGGTGGAGTCTTGGCTGTGCTGGTATATCGAAGCTAGCTCAAGTCGCCTGTCTCTATAAATAGCGCGCTGGGCGGCAACAGCGAAGTTAGATATGTCCATAGGCCCGAATTTCGAAATATAAAGAACCAGCATGCCTGTAAAACGTACTCTTGTTCACAGCACAGATGATGCCCGAAAAGCCGCGAAGACAGGGCGTGAAGATAGCAGAGCATCGTCAAAGCCTGCAGGGGTGCATACACATTCTGCAGGAGTAGAGGTTTGTTATGCTCGCCTGCCGCGTGAATGCACTGATTCTGCAGCAACGAGGGCCGTGTTACTTCGGTGCTGGCAGCACGAGCAACGTGCAGTTGTCCGTGTAAGCTACGATCAAGAGTTTTTGAGTGCAGACATTCTCAGCCATGTTTTTTGTGTGCTCACTCTGCTTGTCGGGTGTGCAGGCCCCTGTCCCCCGGTTTGGCGCGTGCGCCCTCACGGACCGAAGCCATGGAGCGGGGCAGATCAAGTCTGTTCATGTCACAAACTTCATGTGTCATACAAACATGAAAGTCGACTTCGAACCTCACGTAAACTTCATTTCGGGACCCAATGGAAGCGGGAAATCTGCTATCTTGCAAGCATTACAGTACTGCCTTGGTGTCCGCGCCACCCAGACAGGGCGCGGCACGTCAAATGCCGCTTACTTGAAAAGAGGTGCAGACATCTGTACAGCACAGGTGTGCATTCGGCTGTTGGAGGATGTTTGAAAGCTATACATGTGTGTGCTGATGCTTGAACTGGTTCCGGACACACAGCAACAGCTACCCACATCTCCCCTGAATGCTTTCACATCCGCCTTGAAACACTGCTTCAGGTGACTATATGGAACACGGGCCTAGATGGCGACGCCTTTCAGCCTGAGATGCTCGGTCCACATATAACAATACAGAAAACGCTGTCTGCTAAAGGTCATACATCCACCAAGGTCCTTGATGCTAGGGGTCATAAGAGTCCACTGACCAAGGCAGACGATATACGAAGGCTGTTGTCACACTTATCCGTGAATGCTGCCAATCCATCCATTGTCCTCACCCAGGTTTGATTCACCCTGCATCCATTAATGTTGATTTCTGTGCTCTCAAGTAATGCGAAATTGCAGCAGGGCATTGTTTATCCGGTCTCATCTGTGGTTCTGTTATGTGGACGTATATGAGCGTATCGATTTTGCGGCTGCGCTGCCCCAACACAGGCGGGTCGCAGCCAACGCAGATTCATTGTACCGTTCATGAGGACGGCTCATTTACTAGCAACCCAGTCTATTGAAGCTACCAGCCAAACAAGGGTCAACGGCAGGGTGTGATGCAGGACCATGCACGAGGTTTGCTCAGTGGAGACAAGGTGGACACCAAGCTATATGATTTGATGTTTGAGAGCCTGGAATTTCAACGCACTCTGGAGAGTTTATCCTCCGCTCGCGAAGAAATTCGCAATCAGTCACATGAGGTATGTGGCAACCACCTTCCCTTTCCCCCTCGCAACTTGTGCAGGTTCGTAAGGGTGTTGATCCACCCTGTAGGTAGACAAGTTTGAGCAAGCGAAGGAAGAATTCGAACAAAAGCTAAAGCACCTGAAGCAGCGTTTGATGTACGCTGAGGAAGCTGAGGTGATGCGAGACTTGGGAGATCAGGTGCAGGTGTGAATTTCACCTGTCTCATGTCTTGCTTCCGTGCACATGGTGGAATTGTCTTTCTTTACTAGCACAGTGTGCTGGATGCTTTGTGCAGGACTACATGGCATGGGCAATAGTTAAGTTTCTATCTGGCAGGCTACAAACGTTAGATGATGAGATGAGAGACTGTGGCCCTGCTGCAAGAGAGCACTTTGAGGGCCAGTTGACGACAGCAACGCAAGAGATGAAGCAACTGGAAGAGCAGGAGCAGGAGCTGGTACGTGCTTTTGCAGTTGCAAGTTTAACATCCTACAGATCCCTTTTGTGTCCCAACGTCCACATGTCAGGCAAACTTCGGGATGCTGTACTCGCGGACTGCTCATACTCGATGGTTCCTGCTCTTCCAGGCTTCAGTGATTCAAGAAACAGAGCGGCGAACTGAAGACCATACTCGTGAACGCGATGCTATGAGAAAGAAGAAACGTGACGCCATGGCAAAGAAGAATAAGATTGTGAAGTCACTCGATCAACGGAAAGCACATCTGGCAGAGGCCGAAGACAAGAAAGCTCAGGCTGATCGCTATGTTCAGGACCTGCAGGCTCGTGGAGATGGGAATGACGTAGTTGCAAAGAAGCTGCAGCAGTGGCATGACAAAAAATCGACCTTGGTTGAGAGCATGGAGCAGTCGCAGGCGGCGCAACGGGATGCGACCAGAGCGTACAAATCTGCCATGGTAGGCCAGCTCCTGAAGGATGACATGGCTGTCTGGCCCTTGCTGATCTGTGTTGCGTTCACATGATTGTGCCTCAGCTTGCTCCCTTGCAACTGCAGCTGGATACAACTGGGGAATATGATATCTTATAATAGAGAACTGAAATATTTCAAGATCAGCTGACATCAGTCCTTTGCCACCTGCTCATGATGTCGGTCGCATTGAATAGCGGCAAGACAGTAACAAATCCGTGCAATGGTGCAGGACAATGTTGGCAATGTCAAAGATCAATGCGTCTCATTGCGCCAGGAGTATATTCGCCAAAAGGGAATCATAGAGGCGTTGGAACGACAAGTGCAAAGCCTGGCGCGTACGTCTGGCCCGAATCAGCAGGCGGCGATGTTTGATCCAAATGCAGAGGCACTCCTGCACGCCATCGACAGAAACGTAAGCAAGTTCAAGTGCCGGCCCATCGGTCCAATTGGTGCTCATCTGAGCCTCATAGATGACCGGTAAGCTCACCTGCTATGCCACACTTGTAGACCTTCACTTTCAGCGCAGCACCGGCTCAGAATTCCTAATCTTCCGGAAGTGGTTTCCCCATTGAGGAATATATGATAACCTGAGGTGCATACCGATTTGCAGTTTTTCAGCAACTGTGGTCGGGGCGCTGTCGAAGCTGCTCTCTGCCTGGGTTGTGGACAATCGGAAAGACTTCCAAGTTCTTTTGGGGCTGGCTAAACAGGCAAAGGCAACAAATGAGCCAAATATATACATTATGAGGTTTGATGTGCCATTGTACAATATATCTCCACATCAGATGCCACATGAATCCATCCTGACTATCTACCGTGTGCTCAAGGTACGATGCACTTCCGGCATACGGCTGAATGGGAAGTGGCGTGGTAAGCGGTGTCACACATTTTTATCTACATATCTTCATGTTCAGATAATCATTCTGTATCAGTCACTGTAGGTTAAACCCGAAACGCTAAATGGCCATGTCATACTGAATCTGCTCGTTGACCACGGACGCATCGAGAATGTGGGCCTGATGGAAAGCGAGGCCCATGGGCGCAAACTCCTGGACGATGGGCAAGCGTGGCGTAACCTCGGGAATGTGTGGTGTAACAGCAAAGAGGGGCCTGTGGACATGAAGCGAACGGCAGGCGGGGCGAAATCCATCTGGCCTTGGCCGAGCCATAAGCATCTACCTTCCCCATTGCTGACAGCGGTGTGCACCATATTGAGCTCTGTACATGCCTCAGAAACATTGACACTGATCAGTCTTCACAGAAATGTAGACTTTGCCTGTTACATTGCGCAGTTGCTCATAGATCAGATGTCATGTGGCGCTTTTTGTGTTCTGGTTTCCCGAAGCCAATGCCTGAAGGTGTCATTGCATGCGCCAAACTATTTCAACATCTTGGAAGTCGAGATCTTGCGAGCTCCCATGTTTGTGAGCAGATGGGTGGTTGCACATCACAGTTGCAGCAATGAGGGGCGATGCACATGTCAAGTAGCTCGAATGGACAATTCAGTCTCAAAGAGCAAGCATGCACGTGGTTTCTGTGTTGGTACTGGCGCAGGTCAAGTGTCACCTTCGACGTGTGCAGCGTAAAACATACATGCAACGTTCAATATATGAGCTTACCAAGCCTTGGACGGTGCTCATGCAGCTGCTTGAACGCCTCAGTCACTGTTCGTAAATCGGGTCAGTGCGGGTCTGTGGAAAACTCATGTTGTCGATGATGACATGTCTGAAGTGCATTCCACAACTGTGTTCTGATCAAGCGCATGCAGATCCTATCTCTACGCAGAAACTGAAGTACGGATGCAGCAACGCGCATGCATTCACATACTGTGCTGCTGAGTAATACTGACGATGGCATTTGCAACCATGAGCGGCCGTGAGCTGTCTCATTTGAGGTGCATCGTTCAAACCATCCATACAGAATCAAGATCGCACAGTGAACAATGAGCGATCTCCATACCAATGCTGAATCTGAGCTGCCTTCAGCTTGCAAGTTGTGTGTGCGTGGCTGCAGGACAAGTCTGCCATCATAGAGTCCCGTAAACATGCTCTCGCAGGTGAGAGGGACCGCCTGTCACAGATGGACCAGACTCTACTTGCTGAGAATGTGCAGCTCGAGCATGCCACACAGGCAGTGAACGCCGTGAAAGGAGACATTGAAAAGCTCAACCTGGACCTCAAGAGGTGCTTGATCTTCATCTGATGTTGATCCATGCCATGAACACTCCGCGCTACAGTAGTGTGAGTTTTTGCTGCAGGTGGCAACAAAAGTTGGCCCAGCTTGATCTTGAGAAGCCAGAGTTCAAGCAGAATGCTGATGATGAGATTGCTGAGTATTTGACAATGAGCGATGAAGCTGGAGACGAAATTCGAAGGTTGAAGCCGGAACTTGTCGAGCTTGAAGAAGAGGTGAGACCCCAACTTGACTGCTGCTAGTCGGAATTGCTGGCAGCCATGGCCGCGTTTTTTGATCGACAGTACAGATCATGGGCTTGAGCATAGCAATTGATAGAGTCATCATGGCATGGCAATCGATAGCGTCATTGCAGTTGCGACGTTGATGCAGTCCTTCGATCATTATATTGCATGCAGATGGTTCGGGCGGAGCAGGGTCTGAAGGACATTGACGCAGAGAAGCACACATACGATGCACATGCACTGAAAATGAGAGAAGAGATTGATGGCAAGCTGGAGTTCCAGGTGCAAGTTTCACAGAAAAAGACGCAAGTGATCGCGAAGAGCGATATAATCAAGAAAAACCTTGCTAAAATTGAGGAGAACGAGCGTGCTGCAAATGCTGCGAAAGCAGAACTGATGCCAGCATATGAAAAGGCACTAGAGGTGTGTTAAGGACCGCAACTTGGTGAACATCTAATGCACAGCATCAATGCACAGCACCTGTATGGCCATGCGATGCCCGACCTTGTTGTGTGGTCTGCTCCACACCAATGCCGATTGAAGAAAGGGGGGAGTTCGGAGCATCAGCTTGCTCGACGCCGTGGCCGATTATCAGAGTCAGTGAACTCAAGAAAACTATCGTGATTTCATGTACACAGGCAGGAAATAGTGCTGGTTAACTGAGAAGAGAGTGCCGAGGATGTAGGGTGCTCAAAGTGTCTGCACTGCCGAAGAAGCAGAGTCTGAGCTTCCGGGCTTGAAGGCCGCAGTGATGGAACGCCTTGGAGACACATTGAAAAAGAGGAAGGACTTTGACATTGATCAGGCGTTCACCGAAAAAGATCAGCTTGCAGATCTGTCCGCGCGGTTGCACAGAAGGGCAGAAAAGTACCAGGACCTGGCCAAGGGTGATCTTGAAGCGCTTCAAGTTGAAGTGGTGCTTCTCCTGATCTGTTGACTTGTGCATGCCCTGTGCATGGAGAAGTCGTTTGTCAGATATTCGATTTTGCAGGACACCGTCCAAACCACGATGCAAGTCAATATGCATCAAACTGGCAAAATTTTGGACTTGGTGTCCTTCCAACGTCAAAGCTTCATGGCTAGAAAGCAGAAGTATGTTGAGATCCGGGATCAATCTTGTCATGCAATCAGCAGTGGTTTCAGGTCCAAGCTGAAGACTGGCCGAAATTGGAAAGGACATGTCCATGTGGATCATGATATGGCCACTGTTGTATTAAGTGTGACGCCTAACAAAGGTACATAGCTACAATTTTTTTGGACACCCTCCATTATGGCTGTGTGCACACAACGGTTGATCTTTTTGGGCGTGGTATCTGCTTATCTGATGGTGTGCTGTAGGTGTCAGCACTGGCACAAAAAAAGATTCAGCTGTGAAGGACATGAAAGCTCTGAGTGGAGGGGAACGCAGCTTCACGTCTGTCTCATTCATGTTATCTCTTGGAAGTGAAATCCGTACACCCTTCTTTGCCATGGACGAATTTGATGTCTTCATGGACGCGGTCAATCGCAAGGTGTCTCTCACCTCCATTCTAAAGTTTGCATGGGAGATGCAAGATAAGCAGTTCATTTTGCTCTCACCACTGGACATGGCCGTTGTCGAGCAAAGCCGGCATGATGTGAACGAATCTTTACGGTCTGCTGCAAATGGAGCCAAATTCGAGGCTATGCCAAAGGAGTTTATCAGGTCCTACCAAATGCAGCCTCCAAGGGAAGGAGCGCGCGCACATTTTTAGAAGCTGCAGGTCAAATTACATCACTCTGCAGTGTTCTTCGAGTTGCCATCAGACTGCTGCTGTTCCAGCGGTTTTCTTGGCCCAGTATGATCACTATTTCTCTTGCATTCCCTGTAACATATGTCTTACGATTTGCCATTCAGCCAGCACTTTGTGGCTGACCAACCGAGGCTTGATGTCAAGGTTCCCAGGGTCCCTGGCACATACCAAAGCATATCGATATATTTGACATCCTGATGCATGGCGGGTCACGATATGGGGGCCCCACAGGGTGTCATCCGAACTTGGTGATAGCTCGAGATGAATTGTAATTTGCAGGCTCAGGTCACTTGTGCTGTGGAGCTTCCTCTGTTCAATACACACCAGTGCCTGCCGACCAGACAAACGAAAAAGAACTCAAGCTGCACGTCAATCTGATGTACGGAAAGACAAAATCACGGCTGCGACATTCCGTGTTCTGTGACTTCAGTAGTCGTCTCCTGTGTGCTTCGTGTGTGCAACTAATTTCAAAGTGAAACCCCGCTTCTCGGGTATCACATAACACCACACAGGCCATGGCCTCGCTCGCCAAACTGGACGAATTGCCTCTACCTTGCCCATGTATCGGCGCTGTGGAAGATTGGATCTTCAAGCGGCATGATGCTTGCGGGCGGTATGCACGCGTGTTGTCTGGATCTTCTGTGTTCGTGCATGATCGGTGGCACTCCAGTGTCGGGACTGGCAATTCAGGCAGTGATAGCATCACTAACGGGTGCCAGGAGCTTTGCATTATCTGCTCTGTGCAGCAAGCCAGTGGGTGCTTCACGGGGAATATGTGAAAGGGATGGAAGCGAGACTCCAGGTGTTAAGGTCAGGGGGCTTCCTTTGACATGCAGTGCACACGCCTCAAGCAGGCACAGGACAACCATCCGGGGGTCATTGGGGGGTTTTGGCACGTGGTCATGAGATGTCATTCAGGACCTCGCCCATGCCTTGACCAGCCTCCGGACCATGCCCTCACACTGCCGATGGGGAAGTAATCTCTGACCGGCGCAGCTGGACGGGGTGAAGAGAGCAGACGCACTTGACTGATTGAACGAGCTATCACTGAACCAACTCGACTGCATGGTTGGGAATCCCCTGTACTGTAGGCGCACAAGCATGACCTGACAGCACACAATCGACCGCCACAGCGCCCTCATTCATGCTGTGCGAGGGTTCAGCAGCAATGATACTGACGCATCCGAAGTAGTCACCACACATGCTCCAAAGGGGACCCGTATTGAGATCATGTGTGTTCACTGCGGGGTTTTGAGATCCGACAAACGCGAACTGCCTGACCATAGTTATACTGCAGCTGTAGATATGTAGGTAAGCAAGTGAAATCTATCAGAGCCCAAGTTGACTGGGATGCTGTAAGTTCCCAGTTTACTCCTGCCATGGTTCATTGTTGTCACCCTGTGAAAAGCGGGCCTTAAAAAACAAGGCAGTTCAGCTCTTTCTCTCTCTCTCTCCCTCTCTCCGCGTGCAGGTCCTATGGGTCCAAGGCAGAGAACTTGGCTGCCTGGTGATGCAAGTCCAAAGTCGGGGAGGCAATAAGCACCGCAGAAACCGCACAGGAATATTGCACAACAACGCGGAGATTGTGTGGCGGAATCTGTACCTGCGCACAGCACAGCCGAATGTTCACTTGGTGCTCACGAATTGACACCATACCTGGCCATGCCCCGCAAATCTGCCACATTGACATCTGCAAATCTCCCTGCACCTGCAGCTCGCAATTCGTGATCTGTCGGAGCATGCTGATGCTTAAATCTGAATGGGCCCAGATATAGCATCGTAAGAATTGTCGGCTCCCACCCCACCCCCGTGCACGATAAAGCTCGCCGCGGTTGCATTGGGTGCAGCCATCATTATGGTCTGCACGCGATAGTATATGCCGTTTGGTAGTGCTGTGGGCAGGGCAGTTCCGGTTTAGTTTGTGGGTCCGAGCTCTTACGTGTTCATCACACTGCAGTATCGTAGGACATACAATTTGCTGCAAGCAGCCATCTAAGCCTGAAGGCACATTGCAAGTCGATGAGTCAATGGGTACACAGCTGGTTTCAACTAGTTCGCGTTCAGCGAACTTTCCGTTGTGGCTGTGTCGCAGCCTGCTCACCACCACGAAGGCCAGCTACAGAGTGAATATGTCGCATCCTGCGTTGCGAAATGATGACGCTGTAGCTGGCAATCCTGTGCATTCCACTCAATTTATGGTAGCTGTTTCATGAATCGGTTGCTCTGCAGCGCTGGCTGTCAGGTTGAACGGGAGTGCGCTGCGACAGAAAAGCGAACACGGCAGTATTGCGTTGCACAGCTATTCAGCCTGAAGGACATCTGACACCCCTACATGAGATGGTATATCCCATCTGTAAGCAGTGTCTGAATTAGAGATTCTTACATGCTTTTGCAGGATGCTTTCTTGAGCCAGAGCATCGCCCAACACTTGCTGTCTCATACGCACACTTCAAATGCTCGACCATAATCGATCCGTGATCCATCACGCCAGAAGTCCACACCATAGAGAGCTCCAATGATATTGTCATGTAGGCGTACTTCTGTTGCAAGAACCTGATGCCCCACTGCAACTCGCACATGCCCGGCGCCTTCTGAGGGGACGGGCCGGTGGCTTCAGGGGAGTTGGACGGGCTGGGAGGGGCGCAGGAAGAGGCGGCAACAGCGATTTATCCACCAGAGACACCATCATCCTAGCAGTCGGCGTCACCATCTTCCTCTTGATAGCCGCTTATGTCTACTACCGGTTCGTGTATTCCAAACGGCGGAGGCCTCGGCGGAACGCTCGCGATGCCGCACGAGGGCACCCGCCCACACCCCAAGTGGACCAACGACCGACTCAAGGGGGCTTGGTTCCACCTGGGCGAAACGCTGAAACCACCGTTACAGGATACCCACAGCCCCCCGGTGCCCCTGCAGGTTTTCCACCTCATGCTTCGGTCCCCGAGGGGTACCCAGCTTATGCAACATCCGGCCCCGCTACTCCGCCGCGCCCACTTATATCCTAGTAGTTCGCCACTGCCTGTAGTGGTTGGTAGCTCTGCTGGTGGTAATTTGCGAAGGTTTGGCTTGCAGCATGAGTGCGTGTGCACGTGCACGTGCGCGAATGCTCTGGCATGTCTACGGGGGCACTGATACTTTACCCTGTAATTCGGTCCACTCGCAGTACAGCACCCACAGTCATATGATCTGCAGTTTCTGCATGAATCATGTGGATCAAATAGTTGTCCACAGTTGTCCACGACAGCGAGTTGAAACAGCGTTTGCGCGTCACTGTACGCTGAGGTATCATGTATGTTTGCTGCTACAAAGTGGCAAGCGGCTGCGCCCATGCTCTTCACGCGTTGCATTGTTCGATCGTCCTATGTCATAGCATGACGTGCCTTGCTCACACATACATGTCTGTGACAACTGTTGACTCGTCCAATGATGCATTCAAGGTGTGGTATATTCCCAATCAGCGATTTGTGTGATGCTCATTGCCAACCAAGGGATGCAGCTAAGGACTTCAGCCTTGCACAAGGACACCTGGCGGTCGGGATCTGATTCCTCACACGACTGTGTCTCCGGGGGTTGCAGCCACGGGGTCGCATCGTGGCATCGGAGCGACCAGGACATCCATACTAGCATAGACAGAACACCCAACAGAAGTTTGCACACCTCGGCTGGGGCATCGCGCGTGCTGTTGGGGGCTGGGAGGATTTTAAGGGGCACGGGCTTCAAGCAGTGCTTCATCGCGGCGGGTGCCGAAGGGTCATGTGTTGTGACGCCTCGGAGGCGGACATCGATTATGGTGTGTCCGTGTGGCACTGCTGGGAGGTGGGGTTGGTGTTTCTACGGGTTTGTGTGAGCGTTCACGGTGGCGGCGCACAGTGGGATGCTGGCAGGCAGGGCCAGAGTGGCTAGGGTGACCTGGGGGTGCTCTGCGTCTGGGGATTGTGCTGATGTGTTTGAGTTGCGATGCTCAACTATGCGATGCCTGCAGTGATACCTGGCTCTCCGCCTTCACCCCTGTCCAGGGTTGTGCATCCTGACCGGGATACCCTTGAAACAGGAAGATTGTAGGCAAATTGATGAATTGCAGGCGGTCCGTCGGGGCCATCCCGATGGCATATGTTACGAATGATGAGCAATCGGTGCCATATGGCACATGCATGGGTGGTGGAATGACCATGAATCGGGAGAAGCTGCTTTTTGAGAAGCTGCATGAGGCGCTGCTTGTGATGAATGACAAGCACTGGCTTGAGGGTTGTGCTGAGTTTGCTGATAGTGCTAGTCCCGAAGCACTAGAGGTGGCATCAGACAATGATGCCATGGATATGTTTATTGACAAACTTGAGAGACTGCTGCAGGAGCTTGTGCAGTTACAATACTGCTATGGGAATTGCATGGTGCACCACCTGTGTACATGACCAGTTTGGTCAAGCCTTTGTTTTTGGTATATATACCCCCCCCCCCCCCCCCCCCCCGCAAAACTCAACACATCACTGGGTTCCCCCCTTAGCTGAGGCTGAGGCACCGGGTGCAGCCCGGCGGAAAAATCATTTGTTCAGGGGGATTCCCCTTGGCCAACAAGTGGGCTGCACAACCCTGCCCCTGTCACACGTGTACATCGTACTGTGGCCATGGTGCACATTCACCGGCTCACCACTGGCCATATCTCATCATTGATGATCAGCGACCGCGGAGTCAACGGGGCAGACTTGATTATTCAGGTTTTACATGACTTCAGGTCTACCTTGTAGTCATGTCTTGCCTGAACGTTGTGGAAGTCAACAATGGTCAGCTTACCATGTGGCTTGGAGTTGGGTGGGCCTGGGGGGGGGGGGGGGGGGGGGGGGGGGGAGGGCTTGACAATCCAGACCCACTCCCGTGCTGACCCAGAAAGCATGTCCACTTCTCCCCCTACGTTGCGTCCCCCGACTTGTACAACATCCCGGCGCGTAGACAGGATGTGCTTTTTGCGCGTCACAGGCGGCGTCGTTTGGCAGTAGTGAACATGCCACCAGCATACTACATTCGATTGAGCCTGGTGGCGCTGCGGCCAGCCATAAAAGCCACCACTGTCTGCTCTATTGTTGAGCCGCCAAGTACGGGGAGGGCAGCAAAAAGTTAGGGCTTGGAGTCCTTGCCCCGCAAGCTCAACGGGAGTTGATCGGTCCGGACGCCAGTGCGTTGTAATGGCTTGGGCTCGAGGCATGCGCATGTATGCAGATAGATTGATATGCCATGGGCTTTGTCTCCCAAGTAAAGCTGATATTGCGTCAAACTCCCTTGGCGTGGGTATTATCGCCTTCTGATCCTTAGCAGCGCATACGGCTTGCGCACACGCATCACAAACAGGAGGGTAGTGATGCGTACATGCATCACGATGAAGAGTGCGGCTGCAGACATGATTCTGTGGGTTCAAAACGTGTATCCTTGTAGCAGCGTCACTTTGTGTAAACTGAAGTAATTATACATCTACTTAGACATACGCTTATTGGACCTTGACAACTCGGGACAAGTGTGAGCATACATCAAACGTAAAATACCTTGAACATCCCTGCAGACAACGTGTAGTGCAGTGGCTGTGGGGACATTGGCTTTGACACGCGCAGCTGTAGAACATTTTGTCTGTCCGTCGGTGAAGACCCCCCCGGTGTGATCTGAAGAGTTGAAATGGCCTACGTATATCACTGAATGCTCATGCGTTGATGTAGGCACCGAGATCGCAGTAGTCATCTTCCGCAACAATCAAGAAGCGCTAGTTCGCAAGCGCCAAGTTCCGATCCACGCCATGCCAGCACCGGAATTTTCGCATGCCCGTGTGGCATTTGCGGAATCCGCAAAAGAGGACCAAGATAAATTTTTAACGGTGCAACAGGTGATGGAGAGTTGTGATACACAGGCCCCTGCGCCCTCGATGGCACTTATGCCAGCTTTGTGTAAGGTGTGCATGCAAAGTCGAAACTTATCATCAGGGCTCATGGAAATTTGATCTTACAGCGAACGCTTAGCTGTGTGGCTGTGTGGTCAGAGTGATGAATGGTGCAGGCTGCAGTGGCAAACCTAGAGCACCGTTCTGATGGAGGGGCTAGATGCTACCACGGGGTACACAGTAGCATTTTGTCTACGTCCGAAACTCTGTTCGACGGACAATTCCAGCAGGGATACGTGCACGGTAAAGCCACGGTGCAATTTGCAGATGACACCAGCTATGAGGGCAGTATGGTTGCCAATGTGATTTCAGGGCTTGGTGTGATGTCTTACAATGGCTGCCAGTACCATGGCGAGATGAGAAATGGCTATTTCCATGGCAAAGGCACGCTGACCATTGCTTCTCAAGGATTCGGCTATCAGGGTGAGTTCCTCATCCAGGCAACAATACAGCGACCCCACCTTCAGCTGGAATTCATCTGTCAATGGCCTGTCAGTTGAATATGTATGATTCATTGTTACGCACTAAGTTGCAGGCATGTGGTCTCACGGACTGAGGCATGGTCAGGGAACCTGGGCGGACTCAACAGGTGCAACCAAATACACGGGAGGTTGGAAGCACGACCAGAAACACGGCTGGGGCATCATGAGGTACTCTTCAGGAAGTGTCTTCGAAGGTGAATGGGCATATGACAAGAAAAAAGGCTTTGGAACGATGTACTGGGCAGCACACATGGAGAGGTACAGGGGGGAATGGGACAATGATACTTCTGATGGGATTGGGGAACACACGTACTTTGCTGGCCTGCGGCCATCTGAACATTCTCAAGCGTCTGTCATACGGTGCAACCGCTATGTGGGAATGATGCGTGCCGGTAAACGGAACGGAGAGGGGTGCATGCTGTATGGAACCGGTACGTCAGCCTGCACCACACCACCAGCGATTCACCTACAGGCTGACCGCTGATCGCGCCACCATGTGATGTCACCTAACGGCCCCATTGCAGTGCTTCCCGACACACCAATGCAGGTGCGCGTTACGAGGGAGAGTGGAAGGATGATGCCAAACATGGGAACGGTGCATACGTGTTCGAAGACAACTCATGTTGGCTAGGGCAGTGGGAGAACGATCAGCCTGTTGAAGCCAGCAGCAAGAAGGCGTTTGCTGCATTGGGTGCATGTCCTCAAATCTACATTGATGATCTGCTCAGGAATGAACTTGACGGAAGCATGGCATGCAAAGGTATTGAATCGTATACACTGACCCCTGCATTCCAGATGTGCATGTGCTGCATGTGCTGCATGGGCCAGAAGTGCCCATGCCGATCCTGTATCGACTACTCTTCCAAGCATGTCAACAAAAGGCAAGCTGCAGTAGCTTCTGCCACATCAGCATGATGTCCGGTGACAATCTCTCGGGATTGCACTAAGAAGATTTCTGTACGGAACGTTTCAGGCATTCATACTCACAGAAATTCACCCAACACACGTCCACTCACCAATTTAGATACCCATAGGTCAGCTCATTTACTGAAAGGTTGGCCAAGTGCTCATCCATACTGCTGTCAGCCGGCTTCACGGATTTGAGGCTGGCGCATGTTCTGGAGGCTACCAGGACTTCCCGTGTCGAGCAGTCCAGCACGGCACTAAGGTTAACAGCAAACTGGCACTGCCCTGAATGTGCATCCACATGTTCACTGGTGCACAGGTGTTGATGCTGCTTTGATGGTAAACAACTCAGAGCTGCGTGCTCTTTACACCCTCTACACCCGCTTGGACATATCCTGGCTGCACCCCTCACCTTACCACACAGTGGTTGAGAAGCGTAGCAGCTTCGCCCTGCTATCTGTTCAGCTGTGGCGCCTTTTGCTTGATGGCTGCGTCCTGGATCCTCATGCAACTCTGGCAGATGCCGACAGCATGGCGCAGCGCTGCTGCATGCCTCCGCCTGAGGTGGCTAGCCGTCGCCAACACGTTCTGGCATCTCCTAACTATTCTGGGGTGTGGAATGTGCCAGTTCCACAACACTCTCCGTACCGGGTGCGCCAACGCCTGCCCGCCATGGAAAATGATTTGTGTTACACATTGTTTGCCTGAGGTTATTCTCTGCAGCACGCCATCAAACAGCGTGGAATCAACCTGCAGGAGATTCTCTATCCGGAATTTTGCAGCATTCTAGTGCGCTTTGCAGCTGCTAGGTACAGCATGCTACAAGGACTTGCCAATAGAGTGAAACGTCTCATTGTGGGAATGTTGCTTCCTCTGCTGGAAGGACACAAAGAAACACCGATGCACATGCTCGAGGCAGATACAGCATTCTCTCAGTACCTCCAGCTCATTGACCCTGTGATGAAGATCATCTTTGCAGCTTCCTTTCAGATGATCGTGGTGTGTCAATTCTCACACCATGCCCAGATCTGGCGCGCCTTCAAAGGCACTGACATGTTCACTTGTCCAGCCTGCGCAAGTCACTCCCAGACGTGCTACAGGAGGCAGGCAAAGATCACTCTGCGGCCGTCAACACCCAGACTATGAGTGCTGACAGCAGATGTCTAGATCTGATGACTGTTAACTGTGGCCTCCTGGTGGTATCCGGCTCAAGCTCTCAAAGGATAGACATGTCGATGTCATCAGTCGTTGCGTCACACTGTCTGGACATGACACCACGTGATCCAAGCCACTGTTGTACTATGTCCGTTCGCCAGCTGCTGTACTTGCTACAACACTGTGGCATAGTGGGCAAGCCGGTGCCTGGTCGGTCCATAACACATGCTGCTGCAGTCAAGGCGGTCCAGCGGGCTTGCTATCCCTCCCGCGACGTACACGCCTTGGTATGCTTTTGATGTACTCAAACGTGCACAGATGATGCCATGACGTCCAGAACACTCTCCTTTGTGATTGGTTCGCGATGTCATGTATATCTTCATTAAGCCCTTGGCTTGCTTTCTGCGAGACTTTCGCTACAAGAAGTACGTGGAGCTCATCATGTATGTGATGCTACATCCTCAACATCCCTTCTGACATTATTACGATGCATGTAGACAATGATGTCAGACGAAAGCAGTAGCCAGCAGCCGGCAGTATCGGCCAGCATGTCAGACATTCTATTCTGTGGCGCCCGCCTTTCATACCTGGAATTTGTTTTGAGCTGTCTGTCAATCTCCCAGGATGTGGTCAGCAAAGAAGGCAGTCAGCTGAGCAAGGTGTGTCATGCTGCATGCGGGCGTTCTTGCATGGCCACCAATGCTTGGCCGGCATCAGCTGGTAATCATGCCAAGGTGCCAGATTGGTGACTGGTCACAAATCTGAATGGAAGGTGGCAGATGGACTGGCGTGAATATTGGCTGACCTTTCCTCTTAACTAATTGCTGCTGATAGTCAGGCCATTCACAAACTTCCCATGTTTCAGGGGTGATGTGGCCATGCACCGTTGCATTTTGTGCTTTTCCCTCACCCTGTTCCCATCATTGGTGAGAGCAAGGCTGGAATCAAGCACCTCAGCCACATGAGGTGCTGTGTGGGTAGCATTTCGCTGACAGTAACCTGTACATCGGATGTCAAGGGTGGCGGGAAGTGGTCACAGCCGTGCTTGATTCACTCATGCATATGCACACGTCCGCGAGACTGTCCTGGATGCTGTTGGTTCCAGCGCTGTTCGTTTGTGCAGTTCCGTGCGTTCATGGACGGGCCCCAGGGCATGCTAGCAGAAGCCTTGCGCCTGCTACGCCTCACACTGCCACCTGAATTGGCGGAAGCATTCTCTTACTTTTCCCAGGCGGGGACTCCTAAAAGCCATGGTGGGCGCGCGTCCGCAAGCAGACGCTCCCGGAAATCTATGGCCGTTGGCAGCGCTATCTCGCCTCGAACTTCTGCTTCAGTGCTTGGAGATGGAGACAAGGACACTGACGAGGGCACAGACGATGAAGCTGCATGCGGAGCGGCATCGAACGCATAAACCGGTGTCGATCCTTTCTGGCGCGTCAGGGGCTACAGTATGCTAGCAAGCTTTCTGAATAGTACCAATGGGTTGAAGCTTCCATTGCCAGGGTGATCACCAAGTAAAGCTGCGGGACTGGGGATTTGATTGGACAATACTTTGACTTGGCTGGCGCGCACCCAGCAGGGTTCGCCATGAGTGGCAGACCAAACGGTTATGGCAGGAAAGGTTCCAGACACACCGGCAGAATGTGTTACAAGGCCAGAGCTGGAAAGGCATGTAGCACCATAGGATCCGCGTGCACCACAAGAACATGAACACCGCACACGCAAGCGTGCGCTGCACATCAACACAGAACATCCCCAAGACACCACAGCCTAGCAACAACACCAGCTTATACCGGAACGTCCACAACCTCACTCCGGCGCGCACGCGCCCGGGACATTTTCAGAGAACCCCTCCACATGTGCGGCCTGGATGGCGAAACACCAATATACGACACTTGCCCAGCCACCACTGGACACAACAAGGTCAGGGGGCCCAGCCTCCACAACCAGACCTGCCACAATGCACAGCTGCCCCTGAGCGGCACGCGACACACTGCTGCCACCTCCGCGTAGCATGCCCAACCCACCGCCAACACCGTGGCACACCAGGGCCATGCCACCGGCAGGGTGTCCTTGTGACAGGCGCAGCAGGCGCTCGCAGCGCCGCCCACAGGGCATGGCCATATATAGGCCCCTGTATAGGATCAGGCAGCGGAGGTGGCTTATGGCGGGCAGGGCCGGGCGGCCCACTTAGGCCAGATGAGAGTTTGTGTGCTTTCTGAAGAGCAGTACGTCACAGGCAATAGGCCTGGTGTGTGGAAGGATGTGAGCACCGTGTCACCTTTGTTTTTGTAACACAGCGTGACATGTTTTCTAGACAGCTGTAGCTACACCAAATGCGCAGGCGATAGCAGCGCAACCAAGGCAGACCAGCCACCGGCCTGGGCTCTGGTTGTTGGTATGTGTGTTTGTGATCCCCCTCGGAGTGCTGAGGCCGATGCTCGTAGGGGCGGGTGCGATGCCGGATGCATCGATGTGGCTGTTGTTTCATCAGCATGGCGCATTTTTGTGTCTGTTGTGCTGCCGACAGGATGCGGCGCTCGGTCCATTCTTGGCGTTGTGCGTATACTATAGCTCAGGATGCTGTGGCTGCTGGGTTCCAAGTTGGAACTTCCAACTCTGAACATCCGAGTCCCTGACTTCTAGCGGGAGCGATGCGCGAGTGTTCCTGCGGCCGCGAGGGCGGCACTGTAGCGCTGCTTCGAACGATCTTCGAACGAGCGCCTAGTTCGTCGTGTGATAGACCGACAGTTCACCGACAGTCTGTGACGCCTGCAGACGTGTACGGCGGTCATTTTTAGGTACACCTCCCCGAGGTCACGCAACCCCACGTGGGTGGGCGTGTCACGTGTATCTGACGACCGCGTGTAGGTGGATGTGACGTCTGCCACAAGCAGTCACCACCAGAATGTGCAAATGCCCAGCATTGCAACGTGAAAACGAACGATTGCTGTCTGCTGTTCTACTACAAGAGGCTTGAAGGGGATATCAAAAGAGGCAGCGCTGCGATGCGTGCATGCCTGCGATGTTGGCCAGCGCGGGCTGCAAAAGAAAGTGCCTTTCGCCAGAAGCTTGTCTCTGCAAGCTGCCCTGACTGGTTTACAGCTAAGCAGCAAATCAACCTCTGATTCAATGTTTTCGCGTAGTGTGGGCGTGCTTGCTTGCCAGCACTGTCTTGTCTTCGGATGTTGGCAGTAAACCACTGCTGAGACCTGCCCAGCTGTTGCATAATAATCAGGGCTAAAGGCAAAGCAAACAATAAACTTTCGGAATCACATTGTTGAATGTCATAGCACTGCGGCGATGTTGTATAGAGCGACGATCAGAATTGTCACGTGCGGCCACTCGGAGCAAATCAATTGCCATTGCGGTGCAATTTGCGGCGGTTCCACTACAGTACAGGGATGTGGTCAGCAGTAAAACAACAGTGAATTTGTGGTTCATTTTAGTGTGTCGAGCGCTGCTGCAGAGCCACGGGCGAGGTCAACATCAGTGAGGGGGGTCGGCACTCAGGCCTCATGCACGTCCAATTGAACCGCAAGCACCTCAGAGCGCTCCAGAACACAAGGAAAAGTCCTATAGACTCGCAATAACCTTCTGAATCGATTGTATGTAGTGTGGGCGAAACAGGTGAAAACGCCCAGCGAAACCGGGATTTTTGGACCAAAAAGCCCGTTTTGCCCAGCGACGCCTCAGATGGCCTCAAACGGTGCCCAGCGTAGAGTACATGTGCCTGTGGGGGGTCTTTTGGGAACTCCTGGCGAGCCGCACACGAAGCGCCAGGGGCCTGGCCAGCTCGCGAGCAATCTCGTGTTGTAATGTACGTTCTCAACGCGGTGTTCGCCAGCCTCGATCAACTCTATCATCGGTAGGCTCGTGAAGCGACGGTGAAAAGTAGCTGGCGAGGCCTTGTATGGCGCAAGCCGGAGCTAGCCGATCAAGTTCTAGCTTACTTGTCATATGTCACGAACACCTGCTGCTTCGCTACAGTGGAGCAGCCGATTTCAACCCTCGGCCAGGATTTTGCGGTGCAGTGAAGTCCGGCGAAAGGTATGCGACTGCGTTTCACGGCTGGCCAATGCAACTGTAGTTTCCACAGTGTCATTGGAGGTGTGTGGCACAGTGGCGTGTACTAAGATCGATGTTCTGCCTGTCCGCTCGGTAGTCGTGGTCACTGTGTTCCTGGCCTACGGAGCGTGATGCCTGTCGCGCTTGGCGAGTCAAGCAGTACAATTATAATCTAATTAGAAGTAGCTTTGCAAGCCTGCGATGCCCATGGCTGCCTGTCTACGTACCTTCAGCTCACCCACCCAGCATGGCTCTCTGGCCCAGCCAGTTGGCGAAGCCAGACGCCTAGCCAGTCTGCACGTGTGCAGCTTGAATAAAATTTGATTTCACTGCAGGTCGCTGGAAACCTTTGGTGGACTCACTGTGGCTGTGACGGCCCTGCCTGGTATGGGCATGAAGTGTCGTGCACCACAGATGCCTCTGTTCCGTGCCCCCAGGCCCGCCATTGGCACTTGTTGGACTATTGCATGCCGCTGCTGTATACATGCAACCGCAGTGAAGAGGTGCGTCTACAATGGTGGACCTATGGAGACCAATGGTGCGACAGTGGGAGAATTTCGATGTAGAGAACATACATCACTTGTACACATGCAAACCAAACTCCTATGCATTTTGGAAATGAGGTTCACAAAATTGGACATGCAATGGAGCACACAATGGAAACATGCAATGGAACGAGCAATGGAACGCGCTGTGTTCTAGGCACCGCAAGCAATATTCAGATGCAAACTTCGTAAGTGGAATGCAATCACCTGAACAAGCGCCCATGTCATGCACCTGTGGTGTTTACAGGCTTTGTCTTCATTGGCACCCAAGGTGGCAGTCGCTCGGTGCCAATAATGTAAGCCGGCATGCAAGGATCTCCCACAGCTAATGTGTTTAAAGAGGCTTCAGGTCGGCGGGCCACATCTCAGGTGAACACTAGGTCGACGTCCCTGGAAGCTTCCGCTTGCGGAACCTGGAACCCCGCCTTACCTCTTGTGTCTGGCCAATGTGTGCAGTCGGGGTGGGTAGGGGGCGTTTCTTACCGGCGCGGCTCGACTTCCGGACGTCCATGGCGATGTAGTTGCCGCTACTGGCATCGGTCCGACCATCTTTCATGCTTACGAGTGCATTTGCAGCAAGTTCAGATTTGGAATTTACGGTCGGGTCTGGGCCTAGATCTCTGGCAAACATGTCATACACGTCGGCCGACCTGTGGGCAGCTGCAGCAGCAGGGGCGATGGTGGCTGCAGGGTGTGGCTGCGCAAGCGGGGGGGCGGCAACAGCTGCTGTGCACAAGGGCGGGCGTTGCTCAGGAGGGGGGGGCACAGCTGTTGCCGCTGAAGGCGGGGACTGCTCAAGAGCAGTGGGGGCCGCATCAGCCGCGGCTGCTGGAGGGGACTGCGCAAGAGCGGTGAGGGCGCCTCTGCCGCGGCTGCTGGAGGGGACTGCTCGAGAGGGGCGGGGTCCGCAGCTGCCACAGCTGCCACGGTTGTTGGAGGGGGCTGCGTGTCCACTAAGGTCCAAAGCTCGAGATTCGGCTGGTGACAGTGACGTGTCCACATTGGGTGAGCAGTGCAGAGCTGTGTTCTCTAGCTGCCGAGCAGCAAGACCGGTACATCCGCACGCTGCCTGATCAACTTTCGAAGACAGTTCGCAGCACAGAATCCACGTGAATCCAGTACTGAACGGGCGGTGGCAGCTGTCCAACTCAACGCCTGGTTACCAATGGTAACTCACCACAACTTTCTTTTGTGTAAAACTGGTTTGATCAGGTCGACTTAATCTGTTGAGTTGTAGTTTAGCAGCCCTCGTGCGGAAAGAACCCACGCAGGTCCACGTGACTGAAGCTATATGCCATGGAACAGTACCTGCGTGATGACTGCTTGACAGATTCGTGTTGCTCAATATCTTCTACAACGAAGCCACACACCATCAACGCTGGCGCTTCCGCTTTGTGGCGGCGGTGGCCCTGGCCTGCCATCCGCCTTGGGTGACCGGCCTTGCGCTCGGCGTGCCGCGCTCTGACGCTGCCCTTGCCGTGCGTTTGCGTGTGGCCCGCCGTCAAGGCGCGACCGCGGGGTTCGGGCAGGCCGGGCTGGGGATTGGGGGTCTGGGGTTACGGGTGGGCGGGGGGGTTTGCGGGTACTGTGCGGGGGGTACTGCGCGGGGGGGCTCCGGGGGGGTTGGTGTCTCGGTGTGTTTGGCTCTGCGGCCTCGGCTGCGTGTGCTTTCGGGGCTCTGGAGCCGGGCTGGTGGGAGGGATGCGAGTGTGGGTGGGTGGGCTTGTGGGTGTGGGGTGTGGGGGCTCGGGTGTGGGGGCTTGTGTCTGGCTGTGGCCAGCGTGGGTGCTGACGTTGCGTTGGTGTGCTGATGTGTGCTGCGTGTGGCTGGTTGCGTGGGTGTGCAGGTCCTCTGGTTGTTGCTCGCGATGATACCTGCCTTGCTTGCTTTGTCCTTGTAACACACCATCAACGATGTGACCAGCAGTGGTGTACACCAGTCTACTAGTGGTGTGGCGGCCGGTCGCTGGGTTGGCTTGATGTTGTCTGTTTGCTTTGCCATACAATGGCCAGATATGTGTAACTTAATAGTCTACTAGTAGCTTCGCATGCATGTGATGAGGAGCATCTCGGGAGGAATCTCGTCTCCAAATTGAAACAAAGGAGATAGTGAATACCGCATGGTTCAACAGCAGCTGTGCTGCTGCTGCAAAGCTGTTTAACGGCCTTCTCAGATCAGTCACGCTTGTCTAGGCTCCTACAAGAGAGACGTTCCTGCAGGAGATGTGACGGGTGAGCGAGGCACGCACAGTTTCGGCGCCTGTCGGAAGAGAAGTCAGGTAGTCCTGGCGGCAGATGTCAATGGTCTGAGACCAGAACATCATGCTGTTGTTGCTGGGAGCTGCATCCCGCATGAAGCTGTCAAACGATCGCGGCTTCTGTCCGGGCTTGGTGACACTAACAGGCCTTGCTCCGCTCCCGGGCGAAGTATAACCTGAGCATATCCAACACTAGGGAGCACCTTGTTCCTTCAATACCGGACTCTCTCCAGGCGAGCTTGTGACAGTGCTGAAGGTGCGGGGTCGTCTTGCTGATGTCCGTCTGCACACGCACGCGCCGAGATTCCAGTTAGCTGAAAATATTCAGCTTTGCCACATGTATCAAGTGACTGCCGGCGTATGCGTCCGCTGCGTGCCGGTGCAGCTATCTGCCATGCGGACATTGGTTCTGAATAAGCGGGCTCGTGATCTTCATCATGCATTATACGTCGAAGAAGCTAGGAATCGATTCGGTTTTGTTAATTGGATTTCAAGCCTGCCTAGTCGGCGTTCTGAGGAATGTGCCTCTCCATTGTGAAGACGTGCTGTTGCTTCGTTGACCCAGTTCAAAGTCCTGACCCATTCTGTCGCCTGTACATGCTTTCTCCACACGAGATCCATACAGATTCGCCAACACTACAGCCTTTGCATTGTGCAGCGTCGTGCTGCACGGCCCTGGTGATCGCCATGCTCACAGGTACAGCATGTGTGTGCTGCTGCACTGGCAGCTGCAGCTCTACAGCTCACCATCTGACATCAGTTCATATCAACTGCGAAACCGGGTCATCAAGATATAGGTGACCCGAGCCCCACCTGCCAGGTCAGAACTTTGCGGTGCACTTGGCTGTGTTGCATAGTTCCAGTCTGGAAGCATGAGAATTCTCCCTTTGGCTGTGCTGTGCTGAAAAAATCTGGTGGCTGTACTGTTCAAATCTGGTGGCTGTGCTGTTAAAATCAGTGCTGTGTCAAGACCACACAGATGTGTTGACACGGCACTGATTTTTCCGCTGCAATCCGGACTGCTGCCTCAGCCTAGGAGTGCTGGCAGCTTCAGGTGTGTAGAACATGGCTCTGAAAATCACCTCAACTTCAAATGTTACACATAGTGACCTGAGGTCAATGCTGCCACGGCACACACTATGATGCAGAACACCTGAAGACACATGAGCAGTTGATGCCAATGCTATAGGGTAGCAAATTCAATTCACACAGTGAGGTAACAGGACAGCACACTCCATCTACACATCGAGTTGTTTGCGCCGCCATGCAGGTGGCAGATGCGATGGATCATCAAGGCGAGCAGGCGTGGGTAGAGACACTTGCAGGGCTACCTGCCGACACGCACTGGAGTGACGCCACCGCGGCAGACGCCGTGCACTGCGCCCTCCACCGAATGTAAGCAGCCTGAGCACTTTGCCCATTACCTCGCACAAGCGGCCGGCACACTTACGTTCCTCCTGATGCTGCACAGGCCGGCGACCAAGGGCACTGCGTTGCCGGATCGGGCGGGGTGGTGGGGTAATTCTACTGCAAGGGCATGTCATGCCACAACTTTGGCTCTCATTGTTGCTATGCCGCGACATGTGATGTGTCGTACCTTGACCAGTTGTACAATTGGCCGCTGCCATGTTGGAATGACAAAGGCGAGGAGGTAGGCGGCACAGTGGAAAAAGAGTGCAGCTTCAAGTTGAGAGCAACGCCCAGCACAAACCCAAGCCACAGCCAACCCACACAAGCGGCACGCGGCGCGCCACACCAGCGCACGCGACTGGCAACGCCGTGACACACACGCCGTGGCATATGTCTATGTACAAGTGAAACCACGCGGACACCAACCCACAAACGCCCCCACCTGAACGCCCACATGAGCCGCTCCTGAGGTGGCCCAGGATTGCGCCGCCCGCCCGGGCTGCTCGTTTGTGGGGCGCCCCCCAGTGCCGCCCAAGCCCCCGCCCCCGTACCAAGCAACATGCCATGCCAGGGCCGTGCCAGCCCTCGCCTCCCACTTAAGGCCATGCAGACACCACTTTGTGTACTTGGCAGCTCCTCGCGACTCAATTGGGCAGAGTGGGAGATGGTGCCGTGCGTACGCGTGCCGGGATGTCGATCGGCTCGACGGGCGGCGCGCCGCCCAGGGTGCCCTGTGCGGCGCAGATGAGCTGTGAGTGGCAGATGCGCACTGGACAGGACTGCAAGTCCTGTTACATCTGGATTTTGCACGTTCCGTGCCATCGGCGGAGCTGGCGATCGACCGTACGGCCGGGTGCCATGTGGAGACATCGCGGTGCCGAGGAGGGCCGTCTTGAGGCATCACCACGCCCTGCGCATGCAGCCATGTTAGAGAGCTTGTCGAGACACACAAATCACGACCGGGCCTGCTCGTCCGTACATTGATGCAGACCTGTGTACATACATATACAGTCTTGTTGAGACACCCAATTCTGTCGGCACCCGGTAGCTGCATACATGTTACCAGCCGGGAAAATATGATTCCATGTGGATGCGCTACAGTACACCGCTCTCTGAGCTATTTCGCCCCTGGGGAGCTGCGGCCGCCCCTCTAGATGCATAGCCCCCTGCAACCGCCATCGCCCTTCCCGCTGCAGCTGCCTTCAGTTTGGCCAACATACCTGACCTGTCCGCCGGAATTCTAGACACAAGCCGGACTCTAACCGCGGCACTGAATTTGCTGCTATCTCGAGATACTGTACTCGCAGGCATGAACGATGTGAACACCGATGCCAGAAGATACATTTCCATGGTAGTTCAGAAGTCGAGCAACACCAGCAAGAAATGTCCGCGACCCACCCCGCCTGCACGCATTTATCCGTAACAATAGTGGAGTAGAGGCTCCAGAGTATGCAGGCGGAAGCTCCCAAGTACATTGTGACCGCCAGAGATGTGATCACCTAACTCGAAGACTCATCATGCAAACTAGTTGTTGGAGAACCTTGCGTGATTGATACATGTTTGTTAGCCGAGAGGGCCACATCCGGTGCCGTTGAAGACAAAGCCTGTACACACCACCGGTGCACGTCACGGTCAGATCTTTAGCAGATCGCATTCCAGTACCGAGGTTTGCATCTGAAGGTAGCTCGTGCTGCCTGGCATACAACCTTTTCCAGTGCTCGTTCCATTTCGTTCTCCATTGCTTATACTAATGTTCCAATGCGCCCTATGCTGAGCGCTCCACTAGTACCGTGACCACTTTACATGAGTCAATATTGTTTCCCACATGCACAGGCTGTTGGTGTACATGTGTACAAGTGTAGTCTGGTCTCGAGATTGAAACAATCAGTCGATTGCAGCATTGGTCTCCATGGTCCACCAAAGTAGACGCACCTATTTACTGCGGTTACATGTATACACCAGCGGCATACAATAGTGCAACAAGTGCCAATGGCGGGCCTGGGGGCGCGGAACAGAGGCCTCTGTGGTGCACGACACTTTGTGCCCATGCCAGGCAGGGCCGTCACAGCCACAGTGAGTCCACCAAAGGTTGCCAGCGACCTGCAGTGGAATCAGATGTTATTCAAGCTACACACATGCAGACTGGCTAGGCGTCTGGCTTCGCCAACTGGCTGAGCCAGAGGCCCATGCTGGGTCGGTGAGCTGAGGGTACGTAGACAGGCAGCCATGGGCATCGCAGGCTTGAACAGTTACTTCTAATTAGATTGTATTTGTACTGGTTGATTCGCCAAGCGCGACAGGCACCACGCTCCGCAGGCCAGGAACACAGCGGCCACGACTACCGAGCGGACAGGCAGAACATCGATCTTGGTATACGCCACTGTCCCAAACACCTCTAATGACACTCAGGAAACTACAGTTGCATTGGCCAGCCGTGAGATGAAGTCGCATACCTTCCGCCGGACATCACTGCACCGCACAATCCTGGCCGAGGATTAAAATCAGCTGCTCCACTGTAGCGAAGCAGCATGTAATCGTATCATTTGATAAGTAAGCTTAACGTTGAAAGGCTAGATCCGGCTTGCGCCCTACAAGGCCTAGCCAGCTACTTTCCACAATCAAATTAGTAGCCTACAAAGGGCAGAGCCGCTCGAAGCTGGCGAACACCGCATTTAGGACAAACAATACAATCCAAAGTTGCTCGCGAGCTGGCCAGGCCCCTGGCTCTTCGTGCGCGGCTCGCCAGATCTGCCCAAAAGACCCCCCACAGGCACGCCTAATGCCAGCGTATGCCCATCGTGCTCAGTGGGCAGAGAGCACTCGAAAAACACCATAATATGTTGCCCTGATGTTCAACTGGCTGCCACCTCGACTTGTGTCACCGTGCGGTGTTCGCGTCCGACCAGCGTCATGGCGGGCGTCCATACTACCGGGAAACATCCCATCGATTACCATGATTTCGACTAGCTTACCGGACTATTGGCACATATGCAGCTGTATTGTGTGGTGATCAAAGAGCAGGTGGGCGACGTGCTCCTTGCTGAGGTACTCAAAACATCGCAGCAGCTCCAGTGTTGTGAACTTCATCTTAAGATGGCATTGTTGTGAGACTACCCACGCTTTGGTGCCTGCCCATACGGTACTGAGTGAACCTCCGGGTCAGTCAGTGTAGCATGCTACACTGCATAGCAGTGCACCTTTGCACCTTAAGATCGAAGGGACAGCAGCACCACCGACCAGACATGTTCTTCAAAAGCGATCAGGATACAAATTTGAAATGTACATACCTATCATCAGCATGGTCTGCAAGCAAACACCATTCTACAGAATGGAAGGCTTGCGTAGGCACGTCATTGTTCGCCTGAATCCACACCATCATGCAGTAGATCCACGCACAGTGTTACCAGAGACAGTCTGCCATGGTCCTTAAGACTCTGCCATGGTCCTAAACATGCCTGATCTGTTGACGAAGGCGATACACTGATTTCCAGTGGTACAGAGTCACACATGTATGCAACCAGGTCATCACAAATACGCTGGATGGAAGGACAAGTATCACACATGCTATCAGGACATGGCAATCTGATGTGCTGTAGAACCTGTGCTTGGCTCTGTTGTGATCAACTGTTGACAACGCCCAGCGCTGTGGAGTACAAATTGCAGCAGCCAAGCTGCCCCCCAGCCACATCGGGCAAGCAACAGTCTCGCCAGACCCGGAAAGCCATGTCAACTATCTCCGGTAATTATTCTGTGCGTAATAGCTCCTAACGACGCGGTCGATGGTGTCCAAGGGAAGCAAACATGGCAGAGCATGTACTAGTACCGCCCGCAGCAACACATAGACCATTTATAACGCATCAGGATGCTTTACAAGCATATAAGGGTGTTCTGAGGCCATTGGGCATGCTTTCGGTCCCGCTGGGCGCGTTCTCGCGCTCGCTGGGCACAATGGGGCTTTTCGCCCAGCCATGCACACGGATTTCGGGCCAAAGGTCCATTTCGCCCAGCGAGTTTAACAAAAGATACAGCAGCATTCAGAAGGTTATTGTGAGTCTATAGACGTTCCCAGCGATGTCTCGAGCGTTCTGAGCTGCTCGCTGTTCAATTGGACGTGCATGATGCCTGAGTGCCGACCCCCCTCATCAGTGTTAGCATCTGCGGAGCTTTTGCAACGAAGACGCAGTTATAGACTGAACACCCAGCCAACATCCACATACTGGCATTGTTGTTTCTTCGTTGCAACGGAGCTGTGTTGCAGCAAACATGCGGCCTGGCGGAGGGGCACGGGCTACTGCATCAACACGGCAACACGGCAATCTCCCCGGAAACGCAGCAACTACATATGCTCAACGACCAGCATGTCAGGTAGTGGAGGGTCTTCACTTTAGCAAGCACATTATCCTAGATCGCAGCCAATTTGCAGGCCCCGCTGCAGGCTCGTGGCAACGTCGTCCCGACCAACCAGGTCGCACAGCGCCTATCAATGTCCAGACAGACACAGTAAGAAACAAGTGCAATCTGTACACGCTCAATGCGTTTTAATTATTGGACCGCCGCGAGCGCCAGCGCAGCTGCAGCGCCATGGCAGTGCAACTGCATGGCATGTGACCCCGGCCGGGCCCGGTGGTCATGCTGGCTTCGTAAAGCACGAGGCGTGACGGTGTCGGTCATGTGGATCAGGCTTAGGGAGGCAACTCTAGAGAGGAGCGTGTACGGCACCTGCTGATAGTGAACAGCCGACAGTGATCGTCTCGACGTAGAATGTACCTCGCTGTGAAAATCAAGCATGCAGTTCTTGACAGGCCGTGCGATCAAAGCAGAGCTATGTATGAAGAATCAAGGCGTTTGGACGACCGAGTTCCGCACGCGGATCCAGAGGACCATCAATCCCCAACTGCACGGACACTTGGCACGCACGAGCAGCGACGCAGAAAAATGTCCATACAACAAGACGCACAACATCTGCATGATTGATAGCGCAAGTTGTCGTGGCACCGTTGCATTGGTGATCCCGTGGCTCCATCTCGACAGTTGTGTATTTGAGCACCCTCGACATTTACAACTGCGAAGCCCCGCGTGCTGGTCACCCGAACTGGCTGCGCCCCTGCGGGAAGATCCATGCACTGTTGATTATTCGGCCCTGCAGCAAGTTGCCGAACCAGGCGTATGAACTCACTTCTTCCCCGGCCGGTGAACAACTGGGTCACATACGCACAGTAACTGTCACAGTAGGACCGGTGCCGGACGCCAAGTCAGGACTTTCGCAAGCAACGGCGGTCAACGCATCGCGAAGGAAGTAGCTCTGATACACTATATGTGTAATCTAGCTTCAATTTTAGCTGCCTTGCATTAGCGCCGGCTTCCTGACCGTTGCCAGTCAGCAGATCGCTTGACCGTCTTGCGCTAGCGCACCACACAGTAGCATCGCGATCGGACGCACTGACAGTACATGTCAAGGTTGTAGCCAAGGCTGGTAGCCAAGGTTGGTGAAGTGAAGACAACGGGTAGATATGTCCTCAGAGTACGGCAGTGTCAAGACGGTGTGCCTCGACTCTGCGGTGTCGCCCTTGACGAGGCGCACAATCGGATCATGGACTCCAGAGATACACTTTTCGATATGAACTGAAAATCAAAGAATTTCCTGATAGCTTTTGGCCGTGACTGTGACTGCTACATTCTGATCAGTCACGATGCCCTGGCTGAGTCATGGCACCACAGCGGAGCGCCCAGCGCCGGTGAATATGCTTTGAAACACCACAGTGGTTGCACGCAAGAGACCATTGCGCATCTGAAATACCGAACGTAGTATGTCGCTGATCAAATCCCTTAAACATGCGCTGCTGCGTCTGAGCCTAGCTACATCCGGATATTTTGGCGCGGCTGTGGGGCCGTGTGTGCCAGCCTGTCGCTACGTGAGCAGCGCAGGAACGGTGCATGCATCGTGTGCTGGCACAACCACATCTTCCCGTCTCCCTGTCACACTCGGCCGACCCGTATCTGGACAGTCCCCGTGCAATGCAATCCCAAACAGCAGCGGCACGCCTGTCTCTCCGATTTGATCCTTGTAACCCAGCAGCGACATGTACACATTCTGCAGACTTTACTGGAGTCTGCGCATTCAGAGAAGCTTCCTCCTTTGCTTGAGGATGACGGCTCCTCACTTTGGACTCGGCCAATCCGACGGTCCGTCACACAAGGGAACCACAAGCCAGGGTCAAACGATATCGATGCGGCAGACCGCAACGACTCCGTGTTCATGCGCAAGATGGTGTGATCACTGAACTACCGGCAGCTTAGGCCCTCGCTTGACCTTTCTGTCCTTTTCGCTGTGACCCTCAACTCCTGCTTCCCTCTGCTGTGATGTCCAACAATGCACTGCACTGCCAAGAACTGCCCGGCTGCAGTACCCCAAGGGCCGCGTGCGCTGCTACACTTTTATGGAGCGCTTCCGCAATGCCGCCAATGCATTCACGCCGACGTCCACGCAAGCGGAGTCTCATGCCGTCACCTTCGCCGACAACTCCTCCTATGACCCGGATGCCCCCCTCCTCGGTGACAATGTTAGATGTGCGTCCCCCCCCCCCCCCCCCCCCCCCCCCTCGTTTGCATGGCCGAGGTGGCAACGCTTCGGCAGCGTTCCATGCCGAAGTGCAGGTGCAAGCCTGAGGAGGTGACTCCTGGTATTCATGCAGTCAGTGCGCTGTCCGAATGGTCGCTCGGGGCGCAGGGGCACCTGAGCCAGGACATGCACGGCTGCCTGCACGCCTCTATGCTGCGCGTCAAGTCAATGGAGCAGCAGAACCGGGCCGCCCTCCGGAAGAAACTGGCGCGCGCGCGCGCTGCCTTCGAGGTGCGCCGACTACGCCCACCGCATCGCCCCACGCGGCCGCAGGATGATTGGGATGCTTGCAGCACGCTCCACACTGCCTCGTGTCATTGGCTGTGGCCTGCGCCACAGCCTATGCACCATACCATACACTCGAAGAGCCATCAGTGCGGGCAAGTGGGCTGCCATGACCGTGTCTGCAGCATGCAGACTGTAAGTCACTCGTTTGCAATCGGATTACTGAACTCTACCATCGCCGCTCAACGCGTGCGCGCAGTGCCTCCTCGGCCGCCGCGCACGTTGCACCCCCCGCATACCTCTCGGTCTCATGCATGCATGTGGTGCACAGGTGTTCTTCACGCTCGCGTGCCTCATCGCGGCAGGCGCCGTCCACTACGCCCAGGTGCAGCATGGGCATGGCCCCATCCAGGTCGGAGGCATCCCGATGTTCCTTTGGCTCATCCTCGCCGCGGTTGTCTTCCCATGCATCCACTTTGCACGCTGGGCGATGGACGCGCTTGTGTCGTTGCTCGAGGCGGTGGCTGTGCGTAGCGGCTTGACCAATGTCCACTATGTCCTCATCGGCCTCTCCGACGTCCTCCGGTGCGTGCCCGCCTACGCGTCTCTACACATACCACCATCTTCAAACCCTCCATTCGGCTGCCAGAGCCCATGGGTGCTTCAATCGACTTATCTGGACAAGATCATCTGTGTTGTGTGTGAACCCGCTGACTCTTGTGTAACACGATGTGCTGCCGAGTCATGCACGGTGTTGTGTGCCCTCGCCATGGGCCACAGCTTTATCGTGTGCACGGGGGTGGACGTCGTCCGCACTAGCATGGTGTTTGTGGAGGTGCATCGCTGCAACATCCCACACAGCATGCATAGCATGGCCCGCGAAGTGCAGCGCTTTTAAGCATGCAGGCTGCTTGCGATTGCGACGCTGATGGAGGTGCTGGTGATGGTCATCATGCGGGACCGCTCCCATTCTGATCTGCCGGACAAGACGCTGAAACTCATCTACCTCGTCGGCCTGTGCCTCATCATCTTCTCCGTGGTCGAGCTCGCCAAGACGCTTTCCTGCCGCCTGCTGTCGCTGCGCGTCAACGCAGAGTCCATGTTCGAAGACCTGCAGGCGCGTCCGCCCCGACACCCTCAGACATGCTAACGGCAGCGATGTGCATGCATGGGGGTTAGGCTCGTGCTGACGTAGTACAGTTGCGCTGCAGTTCCCATCGGCCGCTGCAATGGCATGGCCGCCAGCCAGCATCGCTGGCACACTGCTGTAGGCGCCTCTGAGAACCCGGGGTCAGCGGCGTAGGGTCAGCCGCCTGGCGTGCCCATCGCGGAAGCCATGTTCCTTTTGCTTCTGCATCCGTCCTGGCATTGCACAGAAGCGGTTGCGGTGCACACCTGGACACCACCCGAAATGTACCACCCGGAATTGGATTGTGACACGTACATGCATGCATGCAGAACGCGATCGAAAAGGAGCGTGTGCTGGGCAAGTTCATGGCGAAGCGGGTGCCGGACAGCAGCACGTCGGAGGAGCGGTATGCCGCGATCTCGAAGCAGCGGGACATCCCAGAGTGGTCGGTGCCGCATTACCTCAGCGATCTCTACAAGCTCTCCCTCTCGTCCGATCCCAACATGCTGGTGCTCTCATCCTTCACAGACCGCATCACCGAGCTCGTGGCTCAGGTGTGCCCGCACTTTCACCTCTTTGCCTGCATAGCGAGATCCCAGCCAGATGATGCTGCTGATGTCGATTATAGCATCACAGCCGGCATGAAAGCACACCTGGAACGGGCGTGCCGCCCCTCCAGGGACGCTGCCGGAAGCCAGACTGCAACGGGGCAGCCTTGTGTGGCCGGCAACGAAACCAAGTCGGGCGCGCATGCATGGCTGGTCCTGAACCCGAATCTGCAACACAGTCGCTGTGGTGATTCCTGCGATCACGTGCGCATGAGGAGGAACACTGACTGGCGCGGCACCTTGCAGTTTAAGGACATGTCGGAGGAGGAACTGGACGAGCATTCGAGCCACGCGGCCGAGTTCTGCTGGCTGACGGGGCGACAGGACCTGTCACGGGATCGGCTGTTCAAGGAGGACTTTGAAGCGCTGCTGCCGGACAAACAGGACGCAGAGGTCACATTCAGCCTCTTTGACCTCGATGGCGACGGGTGCGCCCTGCACTGCGCTGTTTATATGAGAGCTCGGCCAAGGTGTGTGCGTGCGGGGGGGTCCACTGGAGCCTCTCAGCAAACGGCCGACTGTGCTGACTTCCGAACAGGAGACATGAGCTGGAATGGCTTGATCAGATGCTCGACTTGATATACTGTGGGCACTGCAGCCATCATTCCTAACAATTATGTCCGCTGTTGTGCTCATAGTGAGATGCAAGGCATCACGTTCTGTAACGGATGACAGCAGTGCTTCACAGTGCTGCGAATTCCACCAACTCGTTCAATCGTGACGCCCAGAGCCGCGTTGGCTCCGCTATCCTCTGCTGGCTCCACATTCCAGGCCGCGTGCTGCGCGGCCATGTGCACCTCTCCATGCCAGCACGCTTCAGCCTCGCTTACAAGCATGCGTTCGGCCGCTGACTGGTGCCGTGTAATGTGAGACCAGCTTCAGGGATCGGGCGTCGTGTGCCGCAGCGTGTCGTGCCATCATCGTGTCGGCGAGGGGGGCTTGGCCTCGTCTACACTGCGCGAGTGTGGCGGGGCAGCCTGTGCTCATGCAGAGGTGGCTGCAGGTATGTCACAGAGCCGGAGGTGCACTCTCGCTTCCAGCACATCTACAGGTACGAGCTCTGCCCCACCCCTGCGCCCCCGCAGCTCCCGTCTGCTGTACAGTCAGAGCCGTCCCCTGATCACAACGGCCCAAGTTCCACCTGTTCTCGCACACCGTGTGGACCCATCGCAGAGAGTACATATTAATGCGCCGCATTGCACATTGGCTCGAGAGTGCTGTATGCAGCCGCCCCTGTCCACATCTGAGGTCACATCACATGCATGCGCGCATCACTGGCCCATGCGCATGGACAAACGACTGCCTCTGACACCACTCGGAGAGTCTGCTGTGTCTACAGGGAGCGCCGGAACCTCGCGCGCACGCTTCAAGATAACGACCAGGTCATCAGGACGCTCGAGGGGCTCGTCGGCGCGTGCATGCATGTGCTGGCGATGTTCAGCTACGCCTGGATCTTTGGCACGGACGTCGGGCACCTCGTGATTTCGCTCTCGAGCATGGGCCTCGCCTGCGCGTTTGTGTTCGGCAACAGCTTGCGAACCATCTACGAGAGCGTCGTGTTCCTCTTCATCATCCGGCCGTACCAGGTGCGGCCCCTCTCACCTACCCACAGCCTCTGGACCGCACGACCATGAGTGCTGAAAGTAGACTACACTTGCCGCTGTGCTCGTGCAAACCCTGCGGCTGCGGTGATGACGCTGCACACGGCATGTGCGGCCCTTGGATCATGCTCATTGCCTGCTGTCAGACACCCTGAGCAGCGCCACCGGCGGCCGGCAGGAATAGACTGTTCTGATGTCGGGCATGTCTGTGACGAGAGGCACCAAGCGCAACCACACACAGGCTGCAAAGGATCGTGATTGCTTGAAGGCTGGTGTGCTTCGGAGAGGGAATCCCAGAGGGATGGGTGGTCTGCAGGTGGGAGACTCCATCATTTACAAGGGCAAGCTCCACATTGTGAAAAACTTTGGACTGCTCGCAACACAATTCATGCGCAATGACGGCAACAAGATCTGGGTGTGCCCCCCCCCCCCCCCCCCCCCCCCCGCGCCTGCGGTCGTACCTGACCCTGCTCCCCATGGCAGGCCTTCGCTAGTGACCGCCACCTTGTGATACAGCAATGAGAATGTTTGCGGCGCTGGCTGATGGGCGGACGTAAACGAATTGTCATGCTCTTTGCGTGCGCGGATGCCGTACAAGCCGCCGCACGGCTCCTCTCCACCCAGCTGCATCTGTGCTCGCGGTCTGACTCGAGGGCTACTGCAGGTGCCAAACCAGACACTGATGTCGTGCGACATCAACAACGTCACGCAGTCGGCAGAGCTGCAGGACAGGCTGACATTCGAGGTCGACTCGGCCCATTTCACGCCCGACCTCTGTGCCGATCTCGCCAGCCGTGCCGCCTCTATAATGGAGCAGGAGGCAAATCGCCACCTGTTCGATGTTGACTTTGTGCCTTTCAGTTACATTGTGGCCGTCACCAACCCGCTCAAGTACCAGGTGCGCCCGGCCCCTGTCCAACCTGTGGCCCTGCTCCTTGAATCAGCTTCTTCGCCAAGTACTGTAGCACATCAGGTCCCAGACCCGTTGACGCAGCTGGAGCTGTCATTGTATACATGCGCACAGATGATGGCAATGACAGCAGTTTATTTGTTTTCAGGACTGCAATCTGCAGTACATCTCCTGGTCATTGTCTGTGATGCATCAGTGAGCCACACATGTGCATTGAGGCAGAAGCTGCATCACCGCTGAGCAGGTGTGGACCAGGGGAGCAAGCAGGTGAAACAAACAGTGTGTGTACTTGTCTGAATGCCATGCAGGTGGGGTTGTGCTACCAACTGGGGTTCAACGGGGAGAAGTTCTCATCTGTCGTGGAGGCGCGCACGCTCATCAACCATGCAATTGGGGAGTGGCTGCGGCACCACAAGATCATCCATTCGACCTCTGTCCAGCCTCTGTACAATTTCACCGGCTCCAGTTGAGGCCCGACCCGAGAGCCTGTGACGCCAGGCTGTGATAGCTTTCAAGGTTCACATGGCTTGTATGAAATGTGCCTGCCTCTGATTTACTCAGTGCAGGCACCGTGCCGGTACGCATCGGCGGTGATTCCAGACATGCCGCTTCAGAATTGTTGCGGATGTTATTGGTATGGAGACAGCGTAGACAGCAACGGTTTTCCTTTTCTGGTGAGCACGTTTGTGTTGTTTGCGAAGCACATGATTCAGTTGCTTGCACGACCATAGACCGTTTTGTGATGCGTGTGTATGAACGTTATCACAGGCAGTGCCGTTTTTTGGGCCTTCTCATCTGCAGCAGTCAAGGCTGCAGATGAACATTTTTGTCAGATACTGGCGAAAGCTATCCCAGGCTGTAGCATATCTGTCATGTTTACAGTTTTACGGCTGATACCGCAAGTCTAAAGTAGCTTGTGCATCGGATCGGTGTTAATACCCTATGCAGTACATAATCAGATACCCCAGTGAAACGATGATACTCCACGCGATCGCCGTTGACGTCAAGCCGATGACAAGGAAGTCCTGTAGCTCAGCATACGGCGTGCCCAACGCAGTCTCCAACGCTGACGCTGTCATATTTGGAAAGCCTGCATGCCACAAAACGTACGACACACCCATCAGAACACCTGCAGATCTACAGCTCTAGCACAGCATCAAAATGTCGGCACAGGATCACATCTACGCACAGAGTCCTGGCCTTAGACCCACATCAAAGCGGGGGCACACCTGAGACGGGAAGTCCCATGGCGCCGGAGCACATGAGGACGTTGGCCATGACCATCAGGCGCGGGTGTGGCACAGGCAGCGCAGCGCCGACCGTCTGTACTACGGGCAGGATGACCATAGCGCCGACAGTGTGCGAAATGAACGTCGTGCACACAGCGACGACAGCGCAGAACACAGCAATGAGGCTCCAGAGGTTGAGATCGGCGGTGGCGCTGGTGATGAAGGCTGCGACAAGCTCGAGGATGCCGCTCTGCTTCACTGCCTCGCTCAGCACAAGGCCCCCCTGCACACCGCCCCCCGCAAAATTCACAAACAGCGCCCGTTCACTGCACTCGAACTAGCACCAGGCCACGTTTTGCGACGTCACAGACTGGTGCCACAGCTGCGGGCAATGGTTGCAACGCGCAGCCTTCAACGGCATAACGACACGTCGTCTATCCAAGTTTTGTGTGTCGTGGACCTGGGCTAAGTGGCGTGGCAGTTTGAGAATGGCATGGCAGGTGGACTGAAGGGGGGGGGGGGGGGGGGGGCGTGCCTGTGCCAGCATGACGACATGCCAGAGGAAGCTGTTGAAGTCGTCCTTATCGAGGATACCTGTGCCGAAGAACACAGCGAGCGGCAGTATGGCCACGATGCCCTGGTTGCCAATCACACCCGCCAGTGCGGTGTTGCCGCACCACAGCAGGACCGTCACCGCACTGACCACCACCACCGTCACCTGCACACACCGCCGGCATGAGGCGCCCCACCACGAACCTTGCGCATTCATTTCGCTGTCGGCTGATGGTCGGCGCCAGCCACATGCACACCTCTACAGAGGTAGTGCGCGAAGCCACTGGGCGGCGGACGCCTGCAGTGTGAAACCCACCAGCCTTCCCGGACCGCCACAAAGCAGCATTTTCCCCCGTACTTGCGGCCGATGCACCAAGCACAAAGTGGCGTGCCTGCTCCCATCGAAGCCAGTCTGCAGTGCGTAGGCATGCGCAGCTGGCATGTGTTGCAGAGCAGCCAGGCGCCCACGCTGTGCGTCAGGGTGAAAGGGATGTGTGGGGTGTGGAGAGGGAGAAGGCAGCACCTGGGTGGCATTGACGGGGTCAGTGGATGGCCGTAGGGGCAGGATCTCGGTGACCTCCTGGTCAGGATTGTAGTAGAACATGAGGAGGCCCCAGATGGCAAGGTCGATGGCAATGCTGACCGGCAGCGCGATGGAGAACCAGTCGAGCCAGTTGGGGGGGTTGGTGTGGCTGGACATGACCGCAATGGCAAAGATGTTCTGCGGGCTCGATATCGGTGACGTCCTGCACAGCAGCTGCGACTGTTCATAGCGGAGGCGCTCATGTGAGCTACACACCGTGCAAGCGATAACTCTGCGATTTGGGGGCCGCTTGAGGGGCATGCATGAGCCAGAAACGACAATCACGATAGTGCGGAGCCTGTGCATTGGTGCGTCGTGGCCGTTGCCCGAAGCTGGCGCTCCGGCATGTGCTGCGCCCTGCGGCTGCGTCTGATCACGACGCGGCATGGAAATGACAGCATGCAGCAGGGTGTTTAAGCTGCATCTGAGGGGGTGGGGGAGACTTACATGCCGCCGACGTTAGAAGCCATGGCTATGCCCATCACGATGCTCTGCACAAGTTTGCACGTCAGCACCAGGACAGCACTCTGAAACCTGCAGGTCCACACCAGCAGCCAGCATGCATGGCAGCTCACGAGCATGCTTCCCAGCGACGGTCATGCACACTGTTGCACTTGTGGGCCTGACCACCGGGGCATGGCTACGACAGACGCCATCTCACAGGCCTTCTACAGCGACAGTAACTCAATTACGAGGGAGGGGTGGGGAGACCAGGGAGTGGTCTGGATTCGGTCACAGCCACAGGGCGATGCACGTCCCAAGGTGCGGGGGGGGGGGGGCACACCTTGCCCAGCATAGGGCTGTTGTGCTCTCGGCGCAGAATCGGCTGTACAAGCGCGAAGCACAGCACGGGCGCCGCAACGTTGGAGATCCACATACTGGCGAAGGTCGCGATGAACATGGCAGCGAGCACGACATAGCGTGGTCGGCTGACACGCGCCATGATGCTCACCGCCACAGCTTTTGCGATGAAGTGCTTGGACAGCGCCGACGCGATCGCAAAGCCGCCGAGCAGCAGCATGATCACCGGTGAAAACATCACCTGCACCGTCACCGCATGCATGCAACGCCACCACTCTCTAGCTCGGCCCCCGGCACGCTGCGGGACCCCATACCAGAGGGCCGGCGCCCAGGATGTGCAACTGTGCAAACATCGACCACCGTCGCTGCAGGGCCGCATGGCATAGAAGACATCGGGAGGTGCCGATATGCATGCGTTGAGGCTGCGGGGGTGGGGCGTGGCGCACTCGGAAGACGTGATCGGCGGCACGGGGGGCTGGGAGTGGGTCGCCATTTGCGTCGGGCAGCACGTGGAGCATGACGGTGAGCGCAGGCACGAGCATCGACGTGACGTACAGCGGCAGCGCCTCGGTGCTCCACAGCAGCGACAGCAGCACGACCATGGCGAGGCACGCGTTTTGTGGCGCGCTCTCGAGCAGCTGCATGTTGAGCAGCGCGAAGAACACGGCGGCGGAGAAGAGGATCACGATCGCATTGACGGAGCGCCGGCGGCGCCGCTTCTTGTCGGCGTCGCCGCCGTGCTCCTCCACGCGCACGACGGCTGTGTGGCGCTCAAGCTCCGCCATGTCACGCCACACTGTCGGCCGCTGGTACGCGAGCGTCGACCGCTGCCGCAGCGCCTGGAGCGCGCTCTCTGCCTGGTGAACGGCCTGGTTGTGCAGCTTGGCATGTAACACGAGAGCGTGGTGGCTCTTCTGCACAGGAGCCTTCGTGTGGGACGGCTGGGCCCCCGCCGTAGGGACCAGTGGTTGACGCGCATTCACATGCAAGAATTCGAACACCGGGCATCGCGTGCAGGGCTACGCCTGAATCAAGCCATCGTAGAAGCCAGGGGCAGGGCTCAGGACTGAACCTGAGCAAGCAGCAGCCACGTGCTTGAACCTATTTACCGCCGTACCGCAGCTCCATATGTGTCGTGCTCCGTGGCGCTCTTGTCCTCAACCGGTGGTGCACAGTCTGCAGACTGACTTGTCAAGCCTCTGATGCGTCGTGATCGTCCGAGGCAAAGCTTGGCTGCGCAAGGCCCACTACACGCGCGTGTTGAACATGCAACATGCAAGGCCCGACGGGTATGTGCCAGCGGCAGCATGTCAGCTATGGTGCTTCAGGGACAGGCAGCGGCACACATTCTGAATGAGGGCCTCCTGGTCTGCGGGAAGAGCGCTGTCGACCTCTGGCATGCACTCATGTGTCAGCGGCGACTGCGTGACCTTGTCATGCTTCTTGAGAATCTTGCGGAATCCGTCATAGTTCATGCGGCGGTACTCTAGAAGGTCCTGCAGCTCCATGTATGCCTCACGGGCACGCTTGCGCAACGGCTCCAGCAGCTCTGATGGCGCCTGATGAGCCCAGAAGTGGCTTTCACTGCCCTGCACAGAGCTCAAACCGACTTGCCTGGACCTCGCAGCATCAGTAACATAGATGCTCACATCAGGGGGAAATGTAGGCATCTTGTCTGCTGATGACTAGCAGGTGAGCAGTGTCAGTGCGCATCGTGCCTCTGCATAGTATGCCTCCTTGGTGATAGCCATCTGGTGTTCCAGGCTAGTCAAAATGGTTGTGACCTTGTCCATTACCCGTTTGTGGAACTTGACGACCTGCACGGTAGATCTGGGGTCATGCTGCCAGCCTGGAAACAGGGCAGTGCTGGTCAGCAAATGTGTACCACTTTGTTTCACTGATGCTGCACCTTCCGTAGCTCGGCCCTGAAGCACTCTTGAAACTCCTGATGGCAACGAGCAATTGTTGGGTTTGCGAGCGTGATGGATGACATGTGCAGGAGTGGCGTCCCTGCACCGTCAAACGACACTGCTGGCAGCCTGCTCTCATCCATGCTTCTGCGGAGTGCAGAATCGGCGACATGATGCTCCTCTGCTTCCTGAAATAGGTCCCCAGCTGATTAAGCTGCAGCCGCTGGCGTGCAGAGCAGCATTAGTACCCAGCAGACGTCCCTTGGTTTATGACAGGACGAACGGATCTTGAGCAGGAGAGACGCGCTGACCCGTACCACTCTTTCAATGGCATAGATAAACCGTTTCAGTTTATCGTAGTCAATGTACTCATCTCTCCAGTCAGGATGCGTATTGAATGTGAGCTGATGGGCGAACTTCATTTTCCAACGCAGCAACGGGTCCACACAGCGCGACAACTACAACAGCGGTACCAAGCACCCGACCTCTCAGGGCCTAAACAGTGAACAGCTTCCCACGTTGCCTCGTCCCTGTTTTCCTCTCGACGAAGCACACGACACCTCTGAGACCGTGTCGGTATCGGAAGCGCTCAAGCCATACCGCCTGGGACTGGTCCAAAATCGGCTCGTGCACAGAAGAGGTTGCATGCAGTGCACTTTACACAGCACAAGCTCCTATGAAACTGTGCCGGGCAAGCAGCATGTAGCATGTGTTCATGGTCTTTGCGGGGGCACAGCGGATCTTCACGAGAAGTTCGGCCGTCACGAGTCGAAGCGCGTGCCGCATGGCCGCTTGCTCTGGCGGGTGCAAACTAGACGGCAGCCTGGTCATCAAACGGCCCAATCGACCATCAGCCTGAGCATGAAGGCACGCCAGCAATATGATCTGTGCGTGAATCATGGAGTTGCGTTCGAGGCGCCTGCAGTGGTGGCGTGCGCCTCAGAAGGTTGTGTGCTGGCGTGCGAACGCAGGACGTTGAACCTCAGCTGAAGGTGAGGTCGAGGCTGCATGCACATGCTCGTAGCCACCGGCATGTGATGCATGCCATCTTATAGCCCGATGTCGTGGCATGTAAATGCCCAAGGGGTGCGGGGTACTGCAGAACAACAAACGATTGTGCAGTCCCGAGTGGCTCCGCTGGCAAGCACAAGATTTCTTGATCCATCATCTGAACGCAGCCGAAGAATGCATGTTGCGCTGCATTTGCGCTTCCCGAGCTGGTGAGGCCTGCTGATGCTTGTAGGCTCAGCCAGGAGCACATGCACTTGGGTTTGATGAGGTTGAGCTTGATCGACCAGCCAGCAGATCGAACATGTACCATGTTCTGACGAGCGCATACCCGAACCAACTGTATCCTCTCTTGTTGGCCGGCCATAGGAGTGTGTGCGAAAGTCATGCAGCAGGGACGAGACAATGAGGTGTGCGTTGATGAGCTGCATTTTCACTGTGTGCCTGATGATGCTGGCGACATATCCGGTGCCAGAGTGGTCCTGGACCATGCTGAAAGCAGCAAATAGCATGGCCAACCCTGCAGTGCAGCAGAGACATGTGCTCAGCTGGTAGTGAACGCAAAGGGGTGTGCACCTGATGCCGTGCGTGCCGGATACTTGTGTGCCGAGGCACATCCGGTTGGGTGTTTTGAATGCAGTTTCGACGACCACACATAATTTCATCAGCCAGCGGAATGGAATTATGTGTGGTCCAAGGCTGCAATTGAAAAATGCTGTTACAGATGCACATGCACCGTCTGACAGGGGATCCACCAAGGACTGCCACTGCGCATGCTGCGTGACCATGACCATGGTCGGTCCTCCTAGATGGCGAAACATGCAGCACGGAGCATTCAGGATTTCTGAATCAGCATGGCGGCTGGAGCAGCCATGATCATTTGACTGCAACCCTGAACAACTGCAGCCTGGAACAACAGCCTACAGTGTGCGCCAGCAGCTTGCAGAAATTCCAGCTGCCTCGCTGCGGAACCGCATGCAGGTACAACACGCCCCAGTCAGCTTGAGCCAGTGTATGAGCCGCTTTATTGGGAGCACCGCAAGGGGTCCATGGAGCAGCGCCCTTGCAGGACAACTGTCATCTGAACCGGCGAGCGTCAGCTATACTAAAAAATCTATGGGTGATACAGAATTGTATCAGAGAGGTTCAGTGCCAGAAACGTCATTGCCAGCTCTCAACTGCAGCTTCCCGGCGATCCATGTACATAGAGAGTCTTGTTGAAGACCCTGTCACCTGCGGCACTCATTAGACGTGCAAGAGTAGGGACCCACAACACCGAAGGAATGCGTTGAGCATGCAAGATATGCACATAAGGTGAGGATCGGGACATACGGGCTGGGCCGCTGTGCTTATGTGCTTTCAGGCAGCGTTGGACAGTGGAGCGTCTATCGCAGGCGGGGCAAAGAAGAGCTCAATGGCTGAGTCTGCTGCCCAGCCAGGTGGTGTGAGATGGATAGAAGTTCATTGGCCAGGCATATGTCTGCACAACCGGGCGGGGCGCATGCTACCTGTGGCCTTTCTGCATGATGATCAACACATGCGTGTCGGGCTGACCGCCCATAGATGTTTCGCCCAACACCGGGATTCTGCCACTAGTTCCACATTTGATGAGCTCTGCACGGCACGTGGTGCAGGCAGCGGCTGCATGCCCTCGTGTCTGTATGTCAAGACCGGAGCAGCCTTGACATGGCACGGTGAGGGTTTTGATGGGTGGAGGACGGCGGTGCAGCGGTGCGGCTTGGGCCTTGCGAGTGTATGTGTGGATTTTGTGGGCGGAGGGCTGGGGGTCAGCTGCGAAGAGCGGGCTCAGCCTGTGAGGTCCCATGTTTGCCTGCGCATGCCTTGGGCTGTGGCACCTGTTGTACGACACAGCGAAGAGTGCGAGCTTACATCTATGCTGTATGGATGTGTGTGCTTGTGGATATGTATATGCACAGGTGCGGGTGTCTGCGATCTTTTTCTTGTGGGGCGAGGGATTGTCTACCTTTTGATGGTGATAAATGGCTGCGGTGCCTCGTTCTGTGTGACGACTTCAGTGTGGCTTGCTTGCGCGGTGCGCCTGTGCGATTCCTGCGGTGCAACCTGCCTCTCCGAATCCTTCCTTAACACACATGTCCTGACGCCTGAGGCTGGCACCTGTTCGGTTGTCGCTGTGGCGGGACTCTTTCTCTGTCACGAAACAAGGCTGAAGGGGAACTCTATGTCGCCGGACTGTGGCTGACCCCGTTCGCTGAATTGTTTTTTGCACTAACGTAGCAGTCTGATGTTGCGAAGTGACTGTTGAGAGGGACTTCATCATTGTGTGCGTGAGCCTCGAACAACGCAGTGTGGCTTGTCGCCCAACCCGGCCTGCATCTTGCTTCGATGCAAGCTAAATCTCGCTTCTGTTTTCAGCGCTGTCTCATCCAGATCGTTCGGAGACCGCGCCTTTGAGGTCAAATGCTTCAGGCGCTCACGTCAGGGCACCCAACTGGCTGGATGTTATACATTAAGACATGTATAAATATAGCTAATCCGGTGGTATGTGACATCATCATGTTGAAAGTACCCGGCATTAGCTCAGTTGGTAGAGCATTAGACTGTAGTCGTCTGTGGAATCTAATGGTCGTTCGTTCGAATCGGACATGCCGGAGTTGTTATAACTTTTTGTGTATTGTGGTGATCTGGTTGCACATCGGATGCGCGCCCACATGTATCATGTGTAGCCATGTGAAGGATGATGTATATCAAGGTGCGAGCATAGCCGGACGGGGTGCGTTGAGTGATCATCCTGGGGAGAACCGATCATATGTGCGTGGCCACGAGTGGCGCGGGCGCTGTGCCCAATTGCCGCATCGACCCCAACCACCGCCGCCCGATGAGTCCACGCTACATCACGTCTTTAATACGTCTATGGCCAACGACGATAAATAGCACGGCTCGAAATACCCGACAAGACGTCAAAAGACAGTTTCGTCTGCTCCCAGCTAATGTAGTTTTGTGGGGGTGCATGGAGCTATGAAGTTGGTGATATTTTTCGACATGGTGATGCCGGTATGGCTCATGTGGGTATAGGGTGAGCACGGCCTTTTTTTCGTTCCTTGAGCCTTGTGCTATTTCGCCAAATGGAGAGTTGGCAAGGCTATGTGGAACGTTACTTGGTGTAGAAAACATGTGATGTGGGATTTGTTGGCCAAAAGGGCCAAGGTGAATATATGATATTGGAGTATTTGGAGTGTCGCCTTGGATGTGTTTCAGCGCTAACATTCAACTTGCATGCCAACTCCTAACGGATTTGTTGGGATTTGCATCATTGAAAAGTTGATAAGGCATCTTGTATTTTTCGGCAATGAAACACCGCACGAAATTTTGGGTGAGAGGTGATCAGTACTCAACAATTTGTTTGCCGTGAGCTCCGTCCAATAGGCGTCTTCCGCCGGTGCCAACCTGCACACATGGGGGCGGAGGCGGCCTTGCACACGTCAACATGTTGGCACGGAGTGACGGGCACACCGCACATGTGTGTGTATGCAAGCTCGTCCCCCCAAGCCCTCCGGGAAGTCGTGGTCGAAGTCCGCCGCCGTCTCGAGGTTGTCTTGGGCGCGGAAGGGCGCCTTCACGATCTCAAGGTCACTACCGTTCGTGGTTGGAACCTGCGCCACCGTGCACAGCCACGCGTCCTTCGCCGCGTTCATTAAAATAAGTTCGAAACATTCAGGGCTTTCTACTAATAAATCGATGGTATTCATTTTTATTACTTTAATTTATATTGTATGAACATATGTATTACAACTTGATTAAGTACATGATTGTATTGTAAATTAGTAATGCACGGAAACTTTCAGATGTTACTGAAAATATATATGAAAAAACTTAGAATTAATATTTGATCTAACAATTCCTCGGGTTTCCCCAACTTCAATCGACCACGTCGCATAGTGATGTGCATAAACAATCAATCCTAAAATTCCAATTGAGGACCGATGATTGCAACGCCCTTGGAGACGCATGCAAACCGCACACTGCCGCAGACGCCATGACCAATGTGCCGATGCGGTTGTTCGACGCGTTCACGTACGGGCTGAAGTGCCCGTCGTGCTCCAGTGCCCGTCATGCTCCATGCAGATGACGTACCTGCACACAAGCGTGCGCAGTGGGGCCCTCCGCGCCATGCCACGGTAGGGATCGAAAACAGAGTGGTGGCAGCGATGCGGTGCAAATCATGAGCCGAGTGCATGTGACACAGAGGGACGCTCGCGGACACGCAGCAGCTGCGCCAGAGCGCTACGGACATGCAACGAGAATGCGAGGGGGTGCCCTCCAGTCCGCGCACTCGCCTCTAAAGACCAACTCTTCGCCGGGCTTCATCTTATGCAGGGCAGCGGCGTTGTAGACACCTGTCGTGACGCCCAGCTCCACCAACATATTGCCGACCATCGCGTCCGTGTTGTCTTGCATGACGTTGGTGGGATCGAAAAGCACCCAAACGTACGCCTCGCTTGTGGGGTGCCTTGTCGAAATTCGTGAGCTGCACCGCGGTGTAGCCGTGTCAACCATGGTTGTAGAGCAAAGCACAGACAACGAGGGAAGGGGAAGGGGGAGAGGGGGGGATGCGCCCCAACCTGATCCGAGAAGGTCGTTTTCGTCAGGCGGACCGCCCCATCTCAGATACGCAAAGTGCGGCGTCCGTGTGTCGACCAACGAGATGTGGACGAACACGAAGCGGGCTTGCTACATGGCGAAGCCGCTGAAGAACATGCTCTCGACGATCTTCCCAATTTGGCCCGGCGTCAAGCGCACCGTCTTGCGTGTGACGGCAAGGGGCGAGGCCGTGAAAAAGCCTCGGAGTCGCTCGACTAGGAGGGCATGCCTCTGGAAGGGGCTCCCCTGGGTGACGCCCCGTGCGACAGTATCAATATTTAGCTCCGGTGGGGCGGAACGACGCGAATGTTGGTGGTGTGGACCAACACGTTGACAACATTCGTCCCGCGTGGTTTGAAGTATGAATCCAGTGACAAGTTGGGGATCAAGCCCCCGTGTTTGGCAGCCCGAGGCAAGCACACACCGTGCGAGCACACATGTGGTACGCCTTGGAGACAGTCATCCGCGGAGCTTGCCAGCGCCGATGCGGCGCCCACCATGCCGGTGTGCACAAGGGCGCGGAGGTAATCGTCGAAGAGGTCCATGGACATGTGCTTCCACGAGCGCACCACGCGGTACATGTCCGGTGAAGGCTGTGCCCTTGCGCGCCAAGAACGCGGCGGACAACTCCACACTCTGCGCCAGCTCTTTGCGCTGGTTGTTGATCCGGAAGTGCACGGCCTTGATTTCGGCAGCGCCCGCGCCTTGGGCCGCGAGGCACCCGCACCAGTCCGTCACCAGCACGCCGTCGTCTTGGGCGCTCCACAGAAACCTGCACAGCATTCCAAGGCCTCGGTACGCCGCTGCGTGGTAGCGTCCTCAGGGCGTGGACGTCGGGGAGCACACGACAGCGTGTGCACGCATGCAGCGTCCCGGCAGTCGAGGGGGGCCCATACGGCCGGGCCCGCGGCGCAAACAGCGAGATGGTGCATTTCACAGGTACACGATACGGGTGTGCCCGGCTCTGGTGTGAGAACCGGCCGGCAGGCCGGCGGGCGGAGGTGATGACGCACCACCGCGCGACAACGCAGCCCAAGCCGAGGCCGCCTAAGACCTGCACCTCCACGACGAGAGAGATAAAAATTTCCCATAACCATCGCTACACACTTCAGAACGCTTGGCCGTGGCACGACGGGGCGTCAGGACGCCCTTCTGGTTGCTGCGCTGCTGCAGCGCCCGGGAAGCGTGCGCCAGGCCGTGCAGCACCACCAGAAAAGACTGTAGGCATCGACCTCGGCAAATGCATGGCAGGCTTTACTCAGACACTCTCGAGCCCGTGCCACGGAAGACCGGTGCCTCCCTCGAGCTGCGACCCGGAGACACCGATCGGCTGGCGAACGGACAAAGACATCGACGATATGAATCCTGTTTCGAAGAGGTCTTTCGCAGTGGAGTCGTCGGTTCGGGCCCGTGGCCGCAGCAGGTATTCGTGTCATAGGCAGGTTGTGAGGCAGGCGCGCGGCTGCAGCGACCTCGCGGGCTCCTTCGTAAGACTGCAGGCGCGCGCAACGCAGCCAACAGAGTTCCAGCTGCCGTCACGCCGGGCCTCGCGCGCATCCTTGGCGCGACTTCCCCGCGGCGTGCGGCGAGGTGTGTGCACCACGTGGCCCTTCCCACGACCACCGGTGCCCAGCGCCGCACAATTGCGCGATATCCTGTTTCGATCCTGTCTCAATCCGGTTTCCGAGAGCCCTCTCGTGGTAGAGTCGTGGGTTCAGGCCCGTGGCTGCGGCAGGTGTTCGAGGCATCAGGGCTCCCGCCTACGAGGCTACGCACGACCGTGACAGGGCAGCGATCGATCGCGGATCGGTGTATCTCGTGTCTCTCAGTGTCAAGGCATTCTTGGAAGGTGTACGAGTTGTCGAGATGGCTCGGGAGCTCCTGGCTGTGTACCGATCGCTGCCGCGCCGCGCCATGCACCGACGTCCCGCTGCGCCGCGCCATGCACCGCCCATGCACCGACGTCCCGCACCACGGACGAGCACGGCCAAAGACAGGAGGACTGCATCGCAGAAATCGGGAGATCTGTTTCCGAGGTAGGTGTCTCTCAGTGTCAAGGCATTCTTGGTAGGTGTACGAGTTGTCGAGATGACAGACAGACACTTTCGACCCCCCGCCCCGCGCGGCCCCGGCGAAAAGGGGGGGGGGGGGGGATTCGACGCGAAAAGTGCTCTATGTACGGTTGTCAGGCGATGCGATGCTTCATGAAAGTTTGCAAGATGATGTAGACGATGACTTAATGCAGCAATTGCGATTCTCATACGTACAATGTCAGACGGCTTTAGAAGAAACCAACGCGTAAGGTACTGTATGGTGTATTAGTTTAGCAGCATGTGTTGAGGTGAGTGACGTACCCCAGCTTCATCGACGGCTTCTCCCGGGGCCGCATCCGCATGTGCTTCTGCAATTTTGATAGCAGCCGTAGAGTTGCTCTTGCATTTGTAGCGAAAGAGGTATCCCAAGCCTGTAGTCCCATGCGCCATGGCGACGAAGGAATGGCATCTTGTATGGATTAGAATGTGGGGGGAGTAGCTTGCGACCCAGCCGTCGTCGGTGCCGCGCCACGGATTCTAGTGGCCTGATGCGTCGTAGTGCGTGCTTACCACGGGCAGGTGAGGGAAGCCCCAGCAGCAATGACTACCGAAGGGCGGCCCGCCGCAACGTGGGGAGTGCTTGTGTATATGAAAAGACATCACGAGTGCACGAAGCCCCGGGAATCGTTCCTCTTCGCCGTCTATAGGGATATGTGCCCACACCACAGCATCGACTTGAGCCGGCGTCCATACCGGACCTTTGTACTTTGCGAGCATGTGACAGTCAGGGTTGCCGCGCTTTTGCCATTCGATGACATCGAGACCCCACTCCGCCTGGCCTGCATCAAAAGGGATGTAGGCTCCGTTTTTTAGGTTCTTCCAGACTTCGGCTCGCGGAGCGTTGAAGATGCGCGCTATGAGCATGATGAGGTGAGGCGAGTGGGCGTCTTTGTGAAGTTTGTTACCGTACGTCACTGTGACGAAGATGATATTCTCGATGCCGTAGAATGCTGCTGATGTCATGACGTCTTACATGCGGGTGTTGAAGTACCGTGGACCTGTAGATGTTTGCATCCGTTAGCAACACAATTTGCGTCTACTTCTGTGCAGACGGCATCGGTGTACAACTACCTGTTGCGCACCTCCGGCATAACTTGCTGGGATATGGGAACCACCGCGTTGCTCTAGAACGTTGTGGCCACCGTAACCGTGGTCGACGTCTTTGAGCGTGTAGCTGTGTGCGTCAATCGCGCTCATTGCGTTTCGGAAGTAATTGAGTAAGGAGGATTCGATGACATTCCATTTGAACAGCAGCCACTCTTGAACAAGCCGTGGGCCGTGGAGCGAGAGAAGCAAATCTTGTTGGTGGAGCATAAAAAACCGAGCCCATTTCCGTTGTGTCATCTTCTTTCCTGCTTTGGTTTGCATGTCTTCTTGTGGGCACACGAGTCTCATGTCGGGAAATATGACTGGGAACGCGAGGACATCGACTTCGGCGCCCCGCAGAGGACGACCTTGAGTTGGATTGTCACGCGGCCACTTCAGCAGTAGTAGCTCAGGCGGCAACTAATCTGGGTCGTCGGTGTGGTACACATCTGATGCTTTGGGGCCGCCGTCTCCGTACGCGAACCGCATCGCGACGTTGCCTTGCTGCATATGGTCACTTAGTTCGACCGCACGCTTGAGGCCGGCAGCCACGGGGTTCTTGGCAATGATGCTGCGGCATCTTTCTATCAGCTGTGTAGGCGCGGCCTCGGATGGTTGAGGATCAGGAGTGTACCACCACTGATGCAACTCGCGATCCGCAGCTGCAGCGTCGCTGACTGATCGGTCGAGTGTGCGCAGATTTGAGATGACTTGGCCTTGCAAGGTCAGTGTGCAAGGTGTTGTGGTGCGGTCATGGAAACCGCGGCCGCCTTCAGTCAACGTAGGCATCACCCATGTCGTCGCGAATGTACACGCGTGATTCACTCTGCGAGCGTTGGCTGACCATGTGGGAGTTGCCAGTGGCTCTTCGAGCTCTGGGGGCGCTATTGGTAGTGGCGGCATGAATTGGCCCTCTCCACAGCAAGGAGTCTTCAATGTACTGCCGGCTGCACTGAAGAGCTCAAAATCGAATAGCATGGCATTGCAATGCATGCAATGGCCGTTTGGGGCGGGTGGTCCGCTTGCTAGTTGAACGCGAAAAGGTGCTATTGTTGATTCTCTTCGTCGCATAGCTGCAGCGTTGCGCTGGCGGTGCACCTGCGCTTGGAACCCCGTGCACGCAGGTCGCGTTGGCGGTCGACGTCTAGTTGGCGGTGCACCTGCGCTTGAGGAGCATCTGCTTTGCGTTGCTGGCGCTGATGTTCCGCATTTACCTGCCGGTGATGTTGTGCTTGAGTTGTATCCTCTTTGCGGTGTTGGCATTGTTGTTTAGCATTTGCTGCTCTATGTACATATGCTTGAGGCGCATCTTCATCACGTTGGCGTTTTTTAACCATAGCATCTTGCATACGGTGAAGTTGTTGTTGTTGTTGTGATGTTGGCGGATGTAGATGGGCACGTTGCATTGCAAGGTGGCGTTCATGTATACGATAGGCCGGATCATTTCGTCTTTTCGCTTTGCGTTGTTCACGGTCTAGCCTCCGTCTTCTTTGTGGAGGCGGTTCGTCTGCGACATAAGCAGTTCGTGATGTATGTAAAATCGCTCTTGAGTGCATGCATGCTGGTGTCATGCCAGGGTATAAACCGCTTGAAGTCACACGAAACATAAGTATACATGCGCGAAAATAGCGACAGCTATCCGCATGTATATAAAGGTATGTATAAGCTTAATTTCTGCAAGTCTGCTCACCTGGTATTATTTGGATGGGCGCGATCGCCATCACTTTGCAGCGCATTTGCAGCAGCCAATCCTGTACACCAACAAATCTGGAATTTGGCGCATTTTTTTTTGTTGTTTTCCCAGATGTTGTATCTTTTTAACAACGGACGCTGTGTGGGTTGTACTTCAACTGACCTTCGGTTCGTGGCGCTTCGTTTACATTGCTTTGTTCTTGTCTTTGGCGCTTGCCACGAAGGTTGTATGTGTGCGACTGTTGTGAAAGTGCCTCGTAGCGCCCAAGGCATGTGCACATGCGGATGCACGCACGGGGTGACACGTGGCAGTCACCAGCCCGCGAATGAGAAGACACATTCCAGCTCTCTGTATAGGTCGAACAAGGTCATGGTTCAAGTATCTAACTCAGATACTGACCATGCAGGTGTGATCCCAGATCGCTGGCGTCATGTGCTAAGTACTCCGCACACATATTTAATTTTCGCCCAACTAAACTTACGGTATGACGCTTCGACTCGCGCTTGCATTCGAATAGCGACATCGAATTCTAATAAAAGATTCAACACCCAATTGTCAGAAACGCTATCATTTGTGTAGGTCCGCGCAGGTCCGCGCAGTCCTCATGCATGTCAGGTCCGAACAGCCAGCATCTCATATCTGTTGCGCACAGATGTAGAACCGAGAGATGCTCAAGGCAGAGTGCTAGTACCGTGAACAGTATAGAGAAAGGTTACAACTCTTAGTGTGCACAACCATATATGCACACTGAATAGTCAGACGACAATGATGCAATGTCCCGGCCTGTGTCTACGTGGAGCGGCGAATGAGAAATAAACAATTCTTCGCGTCCCGGGCTTCTCGTCGCTGACGCGACGAGCTACAAAACAATGCATTGTGCCCTGTCCGTAGCAGCGCAAGTATGACGACGGTACACCAAATGACCGATGGTACTACGCCGTGTCCCAAGCTTTAGTGCATGTTGTCAATCCCACCTATTGCAAGCTAAAGCACTGCACATCCATCAAGAGCCCTGACAATCGCAACTCTTCATCATTGATTGGCATGCTATCTGCAGCCATTTATTCCAATCAATAAGCAATGGGACATCGGTGTGACGAGCGCCAAAACAATTATCTGCGCTGTCCGGTCCGGTCAAGCAGGCGACCAACGAACCTCGAAGAAATGATCTAACTGTCTGTCCCTTTTGCCGCTGGAGCGACGGCCAAAAAAACGAAAACAATGATTTTGGCGTCCTGTCCTGGCACGTGCCGCAACGTGTCTTACATTTACTACGGTATTCCAAGTCCAGTGGTGGTAGTGCAAAGCACAAAACTGCCATTACCTTGTTATGAGTGATTGTGTCAGAAGGTGATGAAGGCCATGGCCTTTGAGCCACAACTCAACACGAAACTCAAACGTTGAGAATCGTTCACCTTTACTAAAATCCCATTGTGGGGACTTCCCTTTGTCAATCGCGGGCTCACGGAAGTTCATAGATCTCATTGCGTCAACTATGGCATTAGCATCAACGAAGTTCGCATTCAGATGACTATTACCTGAGTCAACTATTACCTGAGTCAACATCAACTTCAGCCTGGGCCGCAGCACGCAGAGCTTCCGCCTCAGCCTCGGCAGCTTCACGAGCCTGTTCTGCGCCCGCTAGAGCAGCACGAACATTGCTTGCTTCAACCCGAGCTTGCTCCGCCGTAGCGTTAGCAACTTCAAGCTGAGAGGCAGCTTGTGCAGCTTGTTCACGTCTAGTACCAGCGGCTGGCCCATCAGCACGGCTAGTAGTGGGAACGCCACCAGGTGCATCGCCCAAAGCATGCAAGAGAGCAGCTTGCCTCTCAGCTGCGGTCGTAGCCTCAGCTTCAAGAGCAGCTTCCTCTTCTGGTGATGACATGGTCTACCTGCAGCGAGCGATCTCTTCTCTCGCGCGGGCAGCTTCGTCGGCCGGCCCGTGGACCGTCACGACTAATCTAATATAAACCGCAGCCACACAACTCGCAATCAAACATGCGAATTACTACTGTTGACTATCATGCGGTTGATCTGGTCATATGACTACGCATTAAAGCAGCGCAGATGCCCTTGGGCATGCGCGGCCATATGACACACCATTATTATGCACAACGAATGCAGCCGCACAAACGTTCATCGATACCATGCTATAAGCAAGGACCTATGCGCAGCATTCATCAAGCTAGCTAGTGGGTTGTAGAGCCGTTACCTGCGGTGCCCGAAACGCTAATGGGGCCTTTCAACATAAACATCACCGTAAGCAGTATCAGAGGTGGGCAGAGGCTGCACAAGCAGCGCACCACCACGGACTCTATGTATGTGCATGTATGCATGAAAGTGCGACGACCAGAACCACAGGCATTTACAGTGCACGAGAGCAGGCGTGGATGGCCTGGTTGAATAGAGGGCGTTTTTGTGAGTCTCATGACACTACAAGAACGCCAGACAGGTGATAATGTGCATTTCGGCAACACATTAGCGGCTAAACACTGTGAAAGCAGTGTCGTGATGTGGATGAAATGTTCGGAGAATGCCGCTCCGATGTGTGTGAGCTACACACTTTACGTCCTCGTGTGACCGGAATGTGCCATGTGCTAAGAACGGTCGACGCGCTTCCAATGTTGCAGATGTACACTCTGGCATGACGAGTGGCCGAACTGTCCTCGATGTACGTTGGAGTGTGCACGCGAGTACAAGAGATTTGCATTATGGCGTATGCACGTGGACCGGAAAGATGTGCTTGTCGAGTACAGCTCGCGCATGGCGTGTACACCTTCATAAAACCCAGGCATCATTGACACATTCCAAGCACTCTTCATCCGAACGTGTACTCGCCGGGTGCAGGCATCGTGTACTGTTGCGGGGCGATGATGTACACGTGGTGTACATGACTAGCAGTATCATGAATTAATAATAATTCGGTTCCACGGTGCGTCGGCAGGCCTATTTACATCATCAATATCATATAATAGCTTATTCTTATGTTGCAAAGCATCGTGGTTCACAGCATGATCCACCGTTGCACTAAGCTTAAGCAACAGGCACCAGATGGCTGATCCCTCCGTCATAGTGCCTACTCTATAGACTATGAAGGTCGTAGAGAGATATCTTCTTCTCCATTAGATGAACCTTGGTCGCCTGCATATGTAAAAGAGCGGTAACTGCACCTGACAGCTGTATTCAGATTATGTGGCAAGATACAGCTCACACATCCAAGGCGACACGTAGTGCACACTCAGGTCAGGACAGACCTTGAGCTCTGTGATCTTTCCCTGAGCTATACGGATCTTGGGTTGGGTGTGGTTGCGATTACCAGCGCCTGGCTGCTTGAGTTCAAGGATGACAGCTTCTTGCTCTTGGATTAGCCGCTTGGTAGCTTCGATGTCATGGTTCAGTCTAGCTGTCTCACTTTCAATGTACGACTTCCCGTACGTTCGCTCACTGTTTGGACCAGTTGAGCTGATCTGCATACAGTCTCGCACGGTATTGAGCCTGCCTATAGGCTGTGTGTGGTTCCGGTGTAGTGACACTGCAGCTGTATTGAGGCAAAGGTACATGCGGTCTTGCTCACCTGAACCTCGAGTGACTTGAGTGTAGCATCTCCATTTCCTGGCTCCTTGTCGCTCAAAGGCAGTCCGAGCAGATCGTCCTCAGTCAGTCCCATCATTCTCACTGCGTTATCGATTGCTACTTCTGTTACACCCGCATGTGCGAACGTATGGGTTGCTGGTGCCTGGTCGTTCTGGTGCAGCTCTAGCTGCTCTGAAGCTAGGTGGGCTAGCTGCTCACAGAACTGGGCTGGGGAGACATAAGACTTCTCGCGAGGGGGGTGTGGTGAGCCCTGCAGTAACGAGACAACTGAGCTCAGCTGTGTATTGGGATGGCGATAAATACAAGGCACTTTGCCTGCAGCTGAGATGCTGGCACCTGCACTGCTAGCAGTCTGCTTTGATGCCATGCCGTGTTATTACTGGCCAAGTAACTTCCTTCAAAGTCGTTGCTGATATCAATGCCTAGTTCTGGACCTGCACTGTCAGGCTGTGGTCTCTTGCTGCCCACCTCGACAGGTTCCATTGGCCTGACGTTTGCTGTTGCGGGTGTTAATCCCATGAAACGGATTGTTCTTGATATGTCCTTCTCTTCAACCACTGCTCTTGAGTTGTTGTGCAACGCCTGCAGGTTCTCAATGTCATAAATCAGTGTCTAGGTACACCTGCAATGCATGACACGCAAGTCTGCGCATGGGTATGGTGGCCAGGGCCCAACCCGTGTTATGTTAGGATAGTATGCATGAGCATAATTGGGGCGCTCCGTGAGCGGCTCGCCCCGGGCCATTGTCATTGGGCCACGGTAGACATGCACGAATGGTCGCATATAGTCGCATGCGTCCAAGTCTGAAGTAACCTTTCTCTTACATCTTCCATAGGTTCCTGCACTGTCTTGCATCCAGTGCAGTATACTCCCTGATCTGTGTAGTGACCTTTCGTACGACCTGGCGGCTCTCCAGGTATAGGCACTACTAACCTCCTAATGCACACATAATAGGTTCTCGTTTATAACATGGTATCGGTGATGTGTTGTGTCGCTGCATTAGTTGCGCGATGAGGTGGTTGTCATATGATTGCGCGCGGCTACGGGCAACCGCACTGTCATCAGTGCGTAATCAATGACCAGATCAACCGTCATTATGTCACAGGTTGTCACATGTTTGATTGTGAAATGAATGACGACGGTCTAGGATTGTGCGTCGTCAAAGCCTACGGGTTTGATCGACTTGACCCTTAGCGAAGCAGATTTGTTTCGTTGCAGGTAGATGTCTAATCCTAAATCAGTCGAGAACTTTGATGCTGAAGCTATGGCTGATGCACAAAGACTCGAGGCTGAGCGCTCAGCCATGGCTGTAGCTGCTCAAGCCACAGGTAGGGCTGCAGGAGCTGGTGCTAGCTCACAAGGCCTTGCAGCCGGCACCCGAGGGCATGCTGCTGCTGCCCGAGCTGCCTCTCAGCTTGAGGCTGCCAATGCTATGGCAATGCGCGCCCAGGTTGAAGCAAACTCTCTCCGTGATGCTTTACAGCGAGCGGAACAGGCGCGATCAGATGCTGAGGCTCCGGCTGCTGCGCTGCGAGCTATGGCTCAAGGCAATGCTGACCTTGTCGCTGATCTCCATTCGCCTGGTACCGTAGTCGATGCTAATGCTATTGTAGATGCAATGAGAGCTGTGTCTATGCGTGAACCCGCAATAGACAAAGGCAAGACCCCGTCTTGGGATTTTGCAAGGGGCGAGAGGTTCTCAACCTTTGAGTTCCGTGTCGAGCTATGGTTGAAAGGCCATGGCCTGTACCATTTGCTCACTGTTTTCCCCAGTAGACCTGAGACAAGTGTCCATGATAAGGTGTTGGCTGTAGTCTGTTTTCAGCTGCCTACACAGGACTTGGAGGATGTCCGTGTTCATACTACGCTGTGTGATATTTGGGCTGCCTTGAGAGCCAAGTATATGCCCAGCAAAGAGGCTGAGGTTAGGAGTCTCTGGGATAGCTTCTCTCGTGCCACGCTCAGAGGTGCCAGGGCAAAACAAGTTGAGGATTATTGTACACTCATCATGTCGCTGGTGAACCAGCTTACTGCTCTCGGTGCTGCACCTGCTCCATATCAGGTCAGCAACAAGTTGTTTGAGCCTCTCGGCCGAGAGTATGTATCATTGCGTAGTGAGCAGGGCGGAAAAGATTTCCTGACTCAGATAGCTGCCATTACCAACCATGCCCAGGCTTCAGATGCCTGTGGCCCCGCACATTCCGCCCGAATTGCCATGTTGCTCTCTTCGATCGATGTTCGACCTGTCTGGCAGATGACATGGCATCTCGGCAGATGGCAGCTATCAGCTGCACTGCCATCCTACACCGCGATCATAGAGTCATTTCAAAACTGCTACGGGTACATTGATATATATCGCGTTCACTGTAAACGCGTAATTTGTGGAGTGTTCCAGTGTTATCGCATGCTCATTTGTTCAACAACTTTCACCAGTGCACGACTTGCAATATGCCTGTCGCGAAACAACTTGTGTGTGGACCAACGTACTGGAACCTCAGCGCGCTGTATCCAATTGGTATGGCGATGGACGATCCATCCGTAGTATCAAATCCTCAGCTCTGGAGCCGTCGCGGCTCTATCGTCAAGCTGTACACACTGTATGCTTGCTCATACGAAGGGCTTCCAGCTCAATCTGATGGGCGACAGATGGACCCAGAACGGACGTGTCCAGTGCAGAGGTGCTAAGTTGCCCGACTGGTCTGAATTGGTCCCTAATAGTTGGCCCGCACAGTCCTACCTACGGAGATTCCTTGGCGCCCGCATTGACGTCTGTACCGAGCTATTGGATTCATGCACCACCCTGCAAGACCATTTCTGTGCCATCGGATCGTTGGAAGGATGGTCGGTATATATATATATATATATATATATATATATATATAACGTCCAGCATGATTATCCTCCTTGCCTGCAGTTTGCACACCTGGATTAGGCTGAGATGGAAGAATTGTGGGAAGCTGTTGAGCAACGCCGAGAACACTATTGCAATAAAACACTCGATGGTCCACGTGGTGGTGTGAAGCTGTCGAAGGGCAATTTGTATTGCCCACTATTCATTGATCACTTTCCACACCTATACATCTTCAGCCTACCGATAGAGAAAATGTTTTCTGACATCACGCCTGCCCTAGAGGCCGAGCCGGATGAGGCACGCATGGAAGACATTGAATTCGTTGCTATCTCTGCGGATGTTGCCCGTTTCAATGCAGCGTTGTCCAAACGCGTCGATGCTGTGGTGGAGACTACGCAATGCAGCAATGTGTCGTCTTCCTGCAAACGTATTCGCACATAGTGAATGAAATTGCTCAATTGCGACCAGTATTACGAAGTGTAATTGTATTGATTACACTCAGTTTGCTATATTGTGCGTTTTCACCAGTTTATCATTGCATTTGCACTCATAGGTGTAGTACAGATTCACAGATTTTGGAGTTCACATCGCAATTCACATGAGACCACCACCGTAAAAAATCATTGCTCACTACCCATATCTACGTCTTGCATATCCAGATCCTGCAAACGGTTCTGTACAACTCCTATGCGCTCAAGCGGTTGTGCATCCTCCTCGGGATCAAGGTGAGCGAAAGCAACAGCTTCCGCAGCATCATCCATCAAATCACCTTCAACATCATCTGCGCCATGTACATCGTCTTCCAAAGCACCATCAAACCCGGCTGCAGGATGCTCTGGACCTATCCAGTCGGGCACGTGCATCACACCCTGAGTTGCTATCTCTAGGTCATCTATTTCGTATGTCGGCATCTGCAGCAATGCCAAGTTCCGCAATGGGTCTTCGCCCATGCGAGGGGCTTGATCACGAGCTAGAATGCTTCGTGCTGCACGCACATATTTCTTCATTTGTTCTAAGGGCATGGAATCGTATTCTGCATTCGCTGGTCGAATTGATCACGGTTGATGGTGTCGCTGGTCGAATTGATCACGGTTGAACACATTGAAAACATCATTCACCCACACATGCCCCATCGACAGTCGTAAAGCGTTGATGTTCCGTCTGTATGACTCCAACGCAGTTTGATCAACGGCTGCACCACCCGATGCATCAAGCCACTTCGGACTAAATGCGTATCTCCCGTCCAGTAGCATGAATCGCACAACGTGTGTGGCATGCATCATGGTCGATAGCGGAAAACAGTACAGCTGTTCATACTTCACCACAATGTCAAGCCATCCAGTCGGAAGCAGCATTGATCGTCTTTTGAATACATTGTAACCCACAACAGCTTGATGTGCATCACGGCATTCTTGCAGCCGTTGTGCCGACATGTTTTGTCTGAACACACTCTCACACCATCTGTTGCCCATTTCTTTCAGTGGATATCCGAGAATAGCTTCACGTTTCACCGAATCATCTTCTTTACGGCATATGATCTGCATACGCCAACTTTGAAGGACTTGACGCACGAGTGTGAAAGAGTTGCAATCCATTGCTCACGTGCTGCGCACACCTTCATTCGAATATTCTCTGCATTGGACTGCCGCTGTAAATTGCCATTGGGGTCTAGTCCGGCCACATCCATCATCACGAACAATAAATTGTGAATCTTCGTGCCTGCAAACAACACCCCACTATGCAGGTGGGTTGCTTGCCACTGGCCACGACACTTCATGCGAGTCACGTACTTGCTTCGGACATGCTCAACCCATTGTTCACGCCCATGACCACCATTCCTTGAATATGCTTGCGGTAGTTCGTGTCACCGCGCTCCGTCATGCAGACACCCTCATCAATGTACCCTTTAGCGCCCAGAGCATTCATTGCTTCGGTAAACTTTCTTCGGAACCTGTCTGGAATCTCATGGCCGAGCTTGCCAAAGGTGATGCTTACTCATGTAGGATCTAGCATGCCCTCCTCAAAAAGCTCGGACATACGCTCTTCGATTCCCTGAAACACGGCATGCACTCACCCAATACATGCTCATTGTGTGTCCCGTACTGCCCGAGATGGTTGCTACTTCTGCGACAACACTGGCTGCCGCAGATACCATACCTGTGCTGCTGCAGCTGCCGTGACAATAGGTTGTTGCGTCGTCGCGCAGAAGTTAGGATCTCACAGTTGCTGAAACGTACAGCCTGCAGCACACCAGCTTCCGATCACAACGACGGACACCACAAGCAAAAACCAAACACAACACGCGAAGTTGACACACTTGTGAACCTTGATGGTACCCCATGCTTCCTCTTGCCTGCGATCAAAGGCTCTGCGTGTCCCACACCCTCACCCAATACATACAACATCATCAGGCATGGACTCTGGGATGTATTTGTGCCCACTTCCGCATTGGCACCGAACATAATTGGTCGAAATAACCGATTGCTTTTGGTGGTCGCGGTCGATCTGGGTGGGCTCCAGCACACCACGGTGCTACTATAGCGCGAAGCGAATGCTAGCTGACAGGCCTGATCCCCAAACATCTTCTCACACCCATTCACACCCTTGATTGCCGCACAGTATTTGTCACGAACTTCCAACAGCGTGGCTTTTTGCATATTCAAGTAAGCACGCGCCTCGTTGTCAATGTGTATTTTCAATGCGGCTGTCGCCCAGTGTTCGGGCTTTTCCCAAACCGTCACGATGTGGTCAGCGATACCTTCCCTCACGTCATCAACGGTCTTATCATCAAGGTTCACGATTTCGTTCTTGTCGTAACACGCACCAAGCGCTCATTTGACGGTCCCGATGGCCGCACACCCAGCTTCAATGCGATAAACACGCAATCCCCGCCATTTTAATTCAACGACGACGCCTCTGCTACGACGGCTATATTATACGACACCAGCGTCCGCTTCAGTAGCCCTACAGTTTCCACGGTGTCACATGCCCCGAAGGGCATTTCCGGGCTAAAACTTGACGCTTGCACGGCTTCCGTACTTTCAGCCATCTTGAGGATTTCCGGTATGCAAACGACACCTGCTGTTTATTGCCACCGCATCCGCACCGACGTCACATCACTGATCCACATATACCCCGTCACGGCGTATCAGCATGCAGACCGTCGTGCACGCGTTGGTAGACCGAACGACGTATGCATCCCAACGTCTCCAGTTCGAAACCCACTTGTTCCTACCTGGATGCATGCATGCATGCCACGTCTTGTGGCTTCCGGCACACATCGACGGACGAAGGGCGTGGGGTGTTACATTCCGGCAAGGCGAAGCTGCCCGTCCGGCCGGGCATGGTGGTGGCAAAGCAGGCCGAGGCCACGGCCAAGGCCATGGCTACAGAGGGGGCAATGGGAACCGAGGACAACATGCAGCTGTCGCCGCGATCGCCAATGGCGAGATGCGCACCTGCCACGTATGCAAGAAGACTGGACACCTCCAGAAGGACTGCCCGGATTTGCATCCGGAAGTCAGGAAGTATCTTCAGAACCAGGCTGCCAACAACGCCAGCCGCCAGGGACGAGGCGCCGGCACAGGATGCGGAAGAGGACGAGGCAATGGCAACTCTGTTGCCGTCGTGCGATTTCCTAGCGACGACTTCTCCTTGACGGATGTTGCGCACCTGGGCGAAAGCCTGAACTTCCTGGTGGACAGCGGATCTAATGTCCACGTCATTAGGAACCCCGAGATGTTCTTGTCAATACATGTTGCATCTGTAGAAAGCATTCATCCAATAGGGGATGAAGATATTCCAGTTCTGGGGGAGGGAACTATATGTTTCCGTCTAGGATCCTATGTCACGATGGATGGGGAGATCAAGGATCTGACCATTGAGATCCCGAATTGCTTGTATGTGCCGCACTGTCCTTTCAACATTTTGTCTACACATTTGTTGAAGAATGTCGGCATCACCTTGCAAACGCGTGTGGCGACAGAAGGAGGTGATCTTGTTTTTGTACTTGGGTTTTCTGACCAAGCCATGGGCCACACGGAGGGTCGGATTACTCAATCGCATGACCACCAGAATCGGCCAGTGTTTGTTGTGACTACGGATGTGGGAAGGCGAGTCCTATGGGGCTCGCGAGTTAGTAATCCCGCTGTTTGGTCTGCTGCCAATTTGGTTGCGAAACTAGAGGATGACGAGGTCTCGTACAGTCGTGTAGCTGCTTTAGTTGGGTCTCCAAATGTGCCTGGACAAGAAAATTTGAATACTACATTCTTGGCTCATGTTAGTTTCCTCACAGGAGCCACAAACCTGCGTCTGATGGCTAAGGCCAAGATGTACCAGGGCTTGCGTATTAATCCAGCAAAAGTGAGCGATGAGATAGACAAATGCCACGGCGGTATGATTGCTAGAAAGGGTACCGGGTCTAGTAGCCAGCACGGCGAGACAGTCACGCACTCTTGTGCGACGTATCCGGGGGCGTGCTTGCATGCAGATGTTCTAGGTCCCATTACTCCTATGGGAGTTGGGAAAGCAAAGTATGCGCTGATTGTAGTTGATGGATTTTCCCGTTAGATTCACTATCCCTATGGATGCAAAGTCCAGAGAGCCTGAATTGCTTGTAGATATCATAGAACACTGCGATTCTACAGTTGTTCCTGGGCAAGTTGTCATCAAGAAAGGCCAGCCGCCTGTTCCAGGACGTGTTGAAATCCTGCGTGGTGACCGCGGCGGAGAATTTCTGGGCCATGTCTTCCATGCCTATCTTCGTGACAAGCACATTGTTTGGGAAGACTGTGCACCAGGCAATCATCAGGGCAATGGCATAGCTGAGCGTGAATGTGGTGCCACTTCTGATAGATTGAGAGCGCTCATGTGTCCAACCAACATAACACGCCGTGCATGGCCTGAGGGGATGTTGTGTGGGACCGCTGCAGCGAATCTGGTTCCTAGTTCCGCTGTCATGGCCCGCTTGAAGAGGGAACATCTTGCGGACAAGCTTGAGCGCCTTTTGGCCAGGGGTCCATAAGACCACTGCCGACATTTCGGCTGTCGAACCTAGCAAAGAAACTATAGAACGAGTTAAGCAGCAGATAGATCAAGCAAAAGAAAACGAAATGCTGCGGAAAGAGTGGATAGACAATGATCTTGCAGATGTCATCCCGTATATGTTGTTCTACAAAGAGACATATGACTCTGAGCGTGTCAAGCTCATGATTGCGCAGATGCTCCCATGGGGGCTTCCGGTCTACGTCTACCTTGATTCTGATAAGTTGCGTAGGTTAGACCCCAGGGGTGAACTTGTACTGTGGATGGGGCCAGGGCAAGGGCCCCACACGAATAGAGTCTTCCAGCGTTGCCCTGGGGGTGGCAGAGTGCTGGAGGTGCGGCAAATGGCATACAGTGCTGCCATGTTGCGTGATCACTTGCGTACGCTAGATACTGTGACGCGGGGAAATGTGCCTGTGGTGCCTATGGGCCCGGAAGAGGAGTTGACGTTTGGTCCCGATCTGGAGAAGTGTGTGATGTCTGGTGCCCCTCCGTTTCCCGATCTGGATTTGATTGAGTCCCGCAAAGAGCACATGCGCGTGCAATGGCGCTGCTACTTTTGATTTCGATGGGTTCGCCATAGGTAGACAGCTTGGTGAATTACATGACAGTGATTTCATCTAGCTGGCGCCCGCGCAGAATATGGAGGACACGCCAGAGCTGCGTGACTGGCGTGAGGAATTGCAAGTAGGTCGTAGCATTGCGCCCAGAGTGTCAAGACGCTTGTTAGTCTCATCGAGTGTGCACAGGGGTTAATGCACGTGCCTGAGCTGGTAAGCATGCTGACTGTGCATGACGACGTGGAGGGGAGCGTACCTTGCTGTCACAATGCATGAGCCTGCGGGCAGCAGTGTGGTGACAGGTGCACCCATGCACGGACGATCCGCGGATCCAGTGTAGGGGTAAGCCGCCAGTTAGGATTGTCTCGATGTAGTGAGAGAGATCGTGCGAGGGTTTCCCGCCGTAACCTTGAGTGTTCAGTGTGCATATAAGCATGTGCACACTGAGATCTGTAACCATTCTCTTTACTGTTTCACGGTATTAGCACTCTCCTCTCAGCATCTCTCGGTTCTACCTCTGCGCGCAGCAGGTACGAGATGCTGGCTGTCCTGACCTGACTTGAACGAGGACTGCGCGTCCGCCCTGCACATAAGATAGCTTTTCTGACATGGTATCGGTGACGTTAGCGTTATGTCTGTTTATGGTCTTGTTCAGGAAAGCCGTCGGCCAATGTCTGTGCGCAGACACGGCGGGCATTCCACTGTTCTGCCGGCGCTCAGACTGCGGTCAAAAGCGCAGGCATCATTTAGCTCTCTCGTAGTATATTGTTGTTAGACACAATTCGAGAAGCTTGTTTTAATGATCAGCGCTGAGAAAAGCGAACGCGTACGCTTGTTCTCTCAACATGTTTGCTTGCGAGCAATCCCACTGGTTAGTTGCTGCGCGCGACAAACAACCATCTGTCCTGATGCAGGATGTCTCTCTCGAACGCAAACTCCAACGCCAACTCTCTTCGCGAGGAGAGGCGTGACGATGCTGACCAGCAGCCTCTCGTCGACAGGGACGCTGACCAGCAGCTCCCTGACGGAGAACAGCCTGCGGGTATGTTGCTCCGGGGCGGCCGAATTGTCCGGCCACGACCCTCTTCCCACACTGGGCAGAGCAGTCAGCAGGTGCCTTTTTCCTCTCATGCTGTGGACGATCTTGGTCACACTGAGTCACTCATATCACTCGAGACGTTAACCGAGGCGCTGCGCGCATCTCGGGGACGTAGCGAACCTGATTTGACTAAAGGGAAATTGCCTGATTGGAATTACAAGACTGAAAGTTTCGTTGCGTACGAACAAAAAGTCTTTTTGTGGTTAGGTCAGTTCGAGTTAGATCATTTGTTGCAGCACGCACCGTCTGCGGACGAACAGCGTGTTCATGCTAGGGCGAGGACACAGGTCCTAATGTCTTTGCCTGACGCGGATAGGACGACTGTCTATCGCATGTCACACTTGTGTGAAGCATGGTCTTACTTGACTGCCAAGTACAGACCTAGCACTGAAGCCGAAATCCACAGACTGTGGAGTCGGTTTAATTCTTTATCACAACACAATAAAGATGTTGCGACATACTGTGGTGATGTGATGAGTGTTTACACTCAACTGGAGGCACTAGGTGCCGATGTGGGCCAGCGATGGCTACGTTTGAAACTGTTAGAGGTGGGGGAGGAGTTCAACGCTGTGCGCGGCGAAGTTCAACACTCCTCCCCTCATGTGATAATATCGCGTTTAACTGAGCATGCTGATTTGCTAAAACAACAGCGGTCGCTGCAGGCTAGGTCTGGGGCGCCCGCGGGCAAACCAGGCCATGGCTGGCGCAAGCAGCACCGTGGTGACGGCCCTGTGGTCGCTGCTCTCGCAGCTGGCCAGGCTCCTCGCGAGGAGACCAGGACCAGTTTCTTCTGCAAGAAGAAGGGACATTTGCGTGCGAACTGCCCCCAACGCAAACAGGCTGCGGCCAGAGATGTTTGCACTATTGAAATGCCTGCCAAGTATCCACAGCCGGACGCGTCCATGCCGTGGAACATCATTGTTGATAGTGGGTCGGACATGCATATAGTAGGAAATCGGGAAATGTTCACTGAGTACGGCCCATGTCAGAAAGTTGCCAATCTCGCGGGACCAGGGCAGCTTTCTATCATGGGCAGGGGAACCATTCAGGTGAACCTGGGTGCTTATGTGGACAAGCATGGGAACAAGCATCCACTGGATGTGGAAATTCCTGGTGTATACTATGCTCCTGAATGTCCGTACAACCTGCTCAGCACGATGGGTCTTAGACACGAGCAGATGTTCTTAGACACGCGTAGGAATGTCTTGTATGTCCCTGGTCTGGGTGATATGGCTACCGACGTAGAGGACGATGCCAAATATCAGGAACTAGATGTGGATGGTCACCCTGTCTTTGCGTTTAAAATGGCAGTAGAGACCAAACCTATTCTCGTCGGTGCGCCTGTCAATAGGGGGGTAGTCTGGTCTAACCAGAGCAGTCCGACCTCAGTTATTGAGGATCAACAGCAGTGGCATCATATGGCGGTTGCGGCCATTGACCTGAAGCGACCCAATGCTGGGGGAGCTGAGGTTCCATATGATGCATACTTGCTGGAACCTGCTTTTCTAGCGCATTTGTCTTTTCACCAGTCAAATTGGGTCCTAAAACGAATGCAGTCTAACAGTGAATTTTATGGTCATCTGAATCTGGATGTCGATTCCGAGCCACTGGGGAATCGGTGTCACGGCTGCAGAATTGGCAAGGTGCCTGCGGGCAAGTTTTCTGCCAATGATCGCGAGCTCATGGGCCAGGCCAAGTGGCCTGGTGAGCAACTGCACGCCGATTTAGCTGGTCCTGTCTCTCCGGTAGGAATTGGTGGTGTGAAATATGTTTTGTTTGTGATGTGTGCCTTTACCCGTTATACTTTCGTGGTAGGTCTGCGCAAAAAGAGTGAGGCTGCGGCCATGATCTCTTATATTATCGAACGTATTCGGGTGAATGTGGTGAAGCCAGGTGAACCGGGTGTGCGCATCCTACACACCGACAAAGGGGGAGAGTTTATGGTCGCGGCCTTAAAGCTCTACCTCCAGCGTCGTGGCATCACTCACCGCTTGACCCCCACAGCCGCTCATCGATGTAATGGCATGATCGAGAGGAGGATCGGAGTGGCCTTTGAGTCACTCCGTGCTGCGCTGCTCGCGAGCGGCCTGCCTCTGTTCCTGTGGATAGAATGCCTCGCCAGTGTTGTCCATGGTCACAATCTCACGCCGTCGTCGGCATTGTACCATGACAAACTGGCGAGCATCCTCAAGGGCTTGAAAGCTCAGCATGCTGTCAATGCGTCTGCGGACGTTGACGAAGCTGAGAAGAGCCTGGGGAAAGGTAAGCGCATGAAAAAGGCCGAGCGCGATAAGTTGAGGGATGAGGAAAAACGCAAGTACAAGTTGCTTGCGACGACAGAATTAGATGAGTTTTTAGTGCGGTCTTGTGATAAGGATATCATTCCTTATATGGCCTTTTTCAGAGACACCTCCGTTGAGGTGTTCCAAGATCTGCTGCGGCAGCAGCGTCCATGGGGGGTTGAAGTGTATGCATACCCTAGGGATGACAAGCTGCGGAAGTTGTCCCCGCGGGGTGTGCCTGCATACTGGGTCGGGGCTGGGTTGGGCCCCAGCATGCAGCGTGTGTACGCCCAGGACGTTCCTGGGGGTAGGGTTTTTGTTGTGCGTCAGGTGATGTGCACTGCGGATCAGATGATCCGGCACGTACGCAAGTACGATGCGTCCGCCGTTGTGGATAAGAGGGAACCTAAGGAGTTTGCGAACTCCTATACGGTTGCTTTCGAGGGGGACGATGAGGGTGAGCGTGTGACTGACGCCAATGTCCCTCCTTTCGCGGCAGAGCACACGTATGATGGGGGAGTGTTGCGCCGTCTGCGTGACCAGCTGCACACCCCCCCAGGTCATGGTAGGGTTCCTGTCATGGAAATGACATTCCGGCAGGACAACCCTGACCCTGATCCCACTGCGTACTCTCCACGATTTGGAGCTGGCTCCTCTGCGGAGATTATCCGACGTGACCCTGCTAGGGCAACGCCGGAAATAGCCAGAGCAGCTTTGCATCGCACGCGTGCAATATCCAGAGCTGCTGCTCACCCTGCCGTCCCTGCTCCCCCTCGTGTTCACGGCGAAGTGCATCATCCTGTCGCCACGCCCTCTCGCACCGCGCGGTATGTTGTCACGCGCAATGCTGTATTGCACGACCCTGGTGTAGAAGTTGCGCTCCCCATCCACATGTCTGTCAGTGCGTCTGATGACGACATGGAGGATCCGTCCGATGATGACAGCCCTGGCATCTATGACGACGATGACGAACAGCGCATGGACTACACCGTCTCAGATGATGAAAGAGCTGCGGCTCATCAAAATCTGGAGGCTCAGCGGGTCCGCTCTGGGAGTAATTCGGCAGCGGCCTCAGCATCTGGCGCGGGGGCAGTTGCTCAGCCCTTGCGAGGAGCTGAGGCGCCGAGGCCCTTCTGGGAGGATGAGCCAGATGAGGTGGAGACCGGGTCCGAATTAGGGGGAGAGGATCCGGACCCCTCAGCCGCGGTTGGGGTTGATTTGCCTGACGAGGTGAGGGCCATTCCAGCTGCCCTACCTCGTATTAAAATCAATCCTCTTGTACGCAGACGCCTTGTTCCATTGGCTGCGGATGTAGCAGCTGTACAAATGCATGAGCCTGCGGGCTCTGACATTGCTAGTAGTGAAACAGTTGTAGTTGCTATTGATGCTTCAGCTTGCGATCAGGACACATCAGCCGCGGCTGACTGTGGAGTGTCCTGTGCAGGCCTGAAGCCTCAGCATGTGGAGTCTGGCGCGCAGCAGAATGCTCAGCGTCGTGGGTCGCGCAGAGCAGCTGCCGCCAGGAAGCAGAAGCCTTCCGACCCTGATCTGCCTTCTATGAAGGAAGGACTCGCGGGTCCAGACAGGGATGCGTGGCTGCGTGCCATGCAAGAGGAGGTGGATGCACTGGGTGAGCACGGAACCTTCGGGTTGTGCTATCTGCCTGCGGGCAAACGGGCTATCTCGGGCAAATGGGTGCTCAAGATCAAGCGTGGGCCTGCTGGTGAGATTCAGCGGTACAAGGCACGATATGTAGCTCGTGGTTTTTCTCAGGTAGAAGGAGTAGATTTCTTCGAGACATGGTCCCCTGTTGGTAGTTATGCGACACTGCGTGTGTTGCTGTCAATAGCTGCTCAGGAGGATCTGGAGATTAGGCATATAGATATACAGTGTGCTTTTCTGAACGGTGACCTGGAGGAAGAGGTTTTCGTTGAACAGCCCCCGTATTTTTCAGACGGGACAGCACGTGTATGGAAATTGCATAAGACTCTGTATGGCCTGAAGCAAGCCGCTCGCGAGTGGCATAAAGCTTTAGTAAAGGTCTTGGCTGAACTGGGATTTGTGTGCGCACAGAGTGATCCCGGACTGTATGTCAGTAAAACCAGTCGCTGCTTTATTTTTCTGTGGGTGGATGATTTATTCATCTTCAGTTGCTCTGCGGGGCTGCAAGAAATCATCAGTGTCATTCTCACGAAATTTGAAGGTAGAGATTTAGGTGACCTGTCTTGGGGACTCGGCACTGAGATCACGCGTGATCGAAAGGCCAAAACAATCACAATGACACAACGTACCAAAATCCAGAACCTGTTGGAAAAATACAGCATGTCTGATTGTCGTAAATCTCCCACTCCATTAGTGCCGCGGCAACAGCTAAGGAGTGTGAAAGAGCATCCTGACCTGGAGAAAGCCAGTGCTGCTGAGCATTCCAGGTTCATGAGTGCTGTAGGAAGCATCCAGTATATTGCAGGAGTGACACGACCTGACCTGAGCTATGTGGCACATGCCCTGGCCCGGCACATGTCTAGTAGTCTGAAGGAACACTGGTCTGCCGTGCAACATGTTCTGAGATACCTACAGTCCACAAAGAACTTAGGAATACAATTTATAGGCTCTGAGGGACACGGGTGTTTGATAGAGGCTTTTTCAGATGCAGATTTTGCGAACTCTGCTGATCTGAAAAGCGTGTCTGGTATGATTATTCGAGTGTATGGGAACTCTGTTCTCTGGCGTTCGAAGAAGCAGAGTATAGTGGCTGGGGATACAACAGAGGCTGAGCTCATCGCGATGAGTGCAACAGCCAACGAGTTGATGTGGGTGAAGCAGTTGCTTCTCGATCTGAAACTCGTCCCACATAAGCCGACTCTGTGGGGTGACAATAAGAGTGCCAATATCTTGGCTGTGAATGCTGTGTCCACTGACAGATCCAAGCACATTCGTGTGCGGCACTTGCGAGTGCGGGAATATGTCCAGATGGATGAACTTAAGGTAGCATGGGTAGGCACTGTTGATCAGTTAGCGGATGTGTTTACTAAAGTGCTGCCCGGACCTGCCTTGCAAGAAGTTCGTAATAAACTCCAGCTAGTGGAGACTTAGCAGGGTTTATGGGGGAGTGTCACAATGCATGAGCCTGCGGGCAGCAGTGTGGTGACAGGTGCACCCATGCACGGACGATCCGCGGATCCAGTGCAGGGGTAAGCCGCCAGCCGAGATTGTCTCGATGTAGTGAGAGAGATCCCGTGAGGGTTTCCCGCCGTAACCTTGTGTGTTCAGTGTGCATATAAGCATGTGCACACTGAGATCTGTAACCATTCTCTTTACTGTTTCCCGGTACTAGCACTCTTCCCAAGCATCTCTCGGTTCTACCTCTGTGCGCAGAAGGTATGAGATGCTGGCTGTCCTGACCTGACTTGAACGAGGACTGCGCGTCCGCCCTGCACATAAGATAGCTTTTCTGACATCATGAAGAAGAAACCTGCTGATCCAGACAATCCACCCTGGAAGGCAGCGTTGGCTGGGCCTGATAGGGAGAAGTGGATGGTAGCTTTGGAGGAAGAGGTGAACTGTTTGAGTGAGCATGGCACCTATGAATTGGTAGAATTGCCAGTAGGGGCTAAGGCCATCTCTGGTAAGTGGGTCATGAAGATTAAGAGGGGACCTACAGGAGAGATCCAGCGTTACAAGGCGCGATATGTTGCTAGAGGGTTTACCCAGGAGGAGGGTGTAGATTTCTTTGAGACGTGGGCTCCAGTAGGGAGCTATGCCACTCTTCGTGTTGTTCTGTCAATAGCTGTAGTGGAAGATTTAGATATAAAACACGTAGACATCCAGTGTGCCTTTCTCAATGGGGTCATGAATGAGACTTTTTATGTAGAACAACCCCAGGTTTTGAACGATGGCACCAGTCGAGTGTGGAAACTGCTTAAGACCATGTATGGCTTGAAGCAAGCAGCACGTGAATGGCACAAGGCGCTTGCACGTCTACTGGGTGAGATGGGCTATGTTCGCTCACACTCAGACCCTGCACTGTATGTTAGGAAAACTGGTAGATGTTTCATCTTCCTATGGGTTGATGATTTGTTTATCTTCGGACGGTCCACGGGCCTGAAGGAGTTGATAGACCGAATTCTCAAAGTGTTCACCGGACGGGACTTAGGCGATTTGTCTTGGGCATTAGGCGCCTCTATCAAACGTGACGGGAAGAAGAGAACGATCACATTGTTCCGAGAGCAGAAGATTGTGAATCTGCTAGAAAAGTTTAGCATGGTAGATTGCAGACCCAGTCCGACTCCACTGGTGCCACGGCAACAGTTGAGGAGTGCGAAGGACTACCCTGACCTTGAGGTTGCCACTCAGGCTGAGCACGCTCAGTTCATGAGTGTTGTAGGGGGAATCCAGTACCTGGCTGTAGTTACGCGACCTGATATTTCTTATGCCTGTAATGCTTTGGCCAAGCATATGGGGTGTAGCTTAAAGGAGTATTGGTCAGCGGTGCAGCATGTGCTGAGATACCTGCAGTCCACGAAGGGGCTTTGTATGGTGTTAAGGGCTCGTCTGAGAAGAGTTGTTTGCTTGAGGGATACACTGATGCTGATTTTGCAAATGACAAGAGTTTGAAGAGCATAAGTGGCCTACTCCTACGGGTGTATGGCAACACTGTGTTCTGGAGGTCAAAGAGACAGGCGATCACAGCTGGTGATACGACCGAGGCAGAATTGATAGCAATGAGTAGTGCAGCAAACGAGTTGATGTGGGCCAAGCAATTGTTCTTAGACTTGCATCTTCGTCCAGAAAAACCGGTGCTTTGGGGAGATAATAAAAGTGCGAATATCCTTGCAAACAATCCAATCTCTAGTGATAGGTCCAAACATATTCGAGTGCGGCACCTACGGGTCCGAGAATTTGTAGAGGCGGATGATATCCAAGTGCAATGGGTAGAGACCAAAGACCAGTTAGCTGATGTCTTCACTAAGGTTTTGTTCGAATGCAAGCGCGAGTGGAAGCGTCATACCGTAAGCTTAGTTGGGCGAAATGTTATGTGTGCGGAGTGCTTAGCACATGGCGCCTGAGATCTGGGATCACACCTGCATGGTCAGTATCTGAGTCAGATACTTGAACCATGACCTTGTTCGACCTATACAGAGAGCTGGAATGTGTCTTCTCATTCGCGGGCTGGTGACTGCCACGTGTCACCCCGTGCGTGCATTCGCATGTGCACCTGCCTTGTGCGCTACGAGGCACTTTCACAACAGGTTTTGCCTGGACCTGCATTGAAGGACGTTCGAGAGAAGCTGCATCTAATTCAAGATCAGAAGACCTTCTAGGGGAGTGTCATAAATCAGTGTCTAGGTACACCTGCAATGCATGACGCGCAAGTCTGCGGATGGGTATGGTGGCCAAGGGCCCAACCCGTGTTATGTTAGGATAGTATGCATGAGCATACTTGGGGCGCTCCGTGAGCGGCTCGCCCCGGGCCATTGTCATTGGGCCACGGTAGACATGCACAAATGGTCGCATATAGTTGTATGCGTCCAAGTCTAAAGAAACCTTTCTCTTACATCTTCCATAGGTTCCTGCACTGTCTTGCATCTAGTGCAGTATACTCCCTGATCTGTGTAGTGACCTTTCGTACGACCTGGCGGCTCTCCCGGGTTAGGCACTACTAACCTCCTAATGCACACATAATAGGTTCTCGTTTATAACACCACCGGCAAGGTGTCAGCCTGTTCATGATGAGGGGGATGGGTGCCGGCACCAGTGATGGGCGCCAGCACCAATGGCATGATGTAATAAAAAGCATACGTAACATCGCAATAAGGAAACAAGCAGCATTCTATCATCCTGGATTTGTTTTTATCGGCATCTGTGATGTATGGCACACTTTGTGAGCGCATCCTCACAGCTTGGCACACCCGGCCGGGTGCTCCCGCTGGGTGAGAGAGCCCCCGGGAGGAGGGGCTGCAGTTTTAGGTGTGCCACGGAATAGTGTGCCAGTCAGAAACTTCACCCGAAAGGACCTCAATGACACGAGACACTGTGTTAATATGTATAATCAACATCCACTACCGCACGTTACGCTTGTAGGGGGTCAGAGACGCATGCTGGAGCTATTTACCCTTCGTGATGGAAGAGCCGGCACAGTGGGATGAGCGCTTGCCACTCTCCATAGATTTAGGAAGCTAGGAGGGTGCCATTGAAGCTAAAAGTGTTTTATACACCCTGTCGGCAGGCTGTTGTGGTTAGGTCAGTTTGAGCTAGACCATCTGCTGCAGCACCACCGTCCGCAGACAAACAGCGTGTCCATGCTAGAGCAAGGACTCAGGTCCTTATGTCTTTGCCTGACGCGGATAGGACAACTGTCTATCGCATGCCACATATGTGTGAAGCATGGGCCTACCTGACTGCAAAGTATAGGCCTAGCATTGAAGCCGAGATCCTCAGACTGTGGAGTCGCTTCAACTCGTTGTCACAAAGACGTTGGGTCTAACTGTGGTGATGTGATGAGTGTGTACACTCAACTGGAGGCACTAGGTGCCAATGTGGGCCAGCGATGGCTTCAATTGAAACCGTTACAAGCGGGGGAGGAGTTCAATGTTGTGCGCGGCGAGGTTCTCCACTCTTCCCCACATGTAATCATTGCTCGGATGACTATGCATGCCGATTTGCTCAAGCAACAGCGGCTGCAGGCTAGGTCTGGGGCGCTCGCGGGCAAACCAAGCCATGGCTAGCGCAATCAACCGCGAGGCGACGGTCCTGCAGCTGCCACGACTCTGGCAAGGCTCCTCGCGAGGAGACCAGGACCTGCTTCTTCTGCAAGAAGAAGGGACATTTGCGTGCGAACTGCCCCCAGCGCAAACAGGCTGCTCCAAAGATGTATGCGTTGTAGAATTGCCTGAGGAATTCCTGGATCACGATGCGTTGAAACCGTGGAATTTCATCATAGACAGCGGTTCCGATATCAATATTGTAGGAAATTGCGAGATGTTTACCGAGTATGGTCCGTGCCAGAGGACTGCCAATCCCGCGGGACCAGGCAAGATTCCTATTATGAGCAGGGGAACCATTCATGTGAACCTGGGCACTTATGTGGATGAGCATGTGAACAAGCATCCTCTGGATGTGGACATCCCGGGTGTTGACTACGCTTCAAAGTGTCCAAACAACATACTGAGTATTATGGGTCTTCGTCATGAGCAGATGTACCTAGACATGCGTAGAAGTGTGTTGTATGTCCCCGGGTTCGGAGACATGGCTACTGGTATTGAGGATGCGTCCAAATACCAGGGTCTGGACGATGATAAATGTCGTGTCTTTGCATTCAAAATGTGTTCCATCAAGAAGCCTGTTCTAGAGGGCCATCCCGTCAATAGGGGAGTGGTCTGGTCCAACCAGAGCAGCCCGACCTCTGTTGTAGAGGATCTGCAGAAGTAGTGTCATATGTTCGCGGCGGTGATTGACATTAAGCAGCCCAATGATGGGGGAGATGTAGTGCCGCATGATGCTTACTTGCTGGAATGTGCATTTCTAGCTCACTTGTCTTTCCATCACTCAAATTGGGTCTTGAAGCGGATGCAATCAAATCGTGATTATTACGGTGATTTGAATTTGAAAGTTGACCCCGTGTAACACATAGCAAAAAGAGCAAGAGTAAGCTACGGTCCTTTAAGGCACACGCGGACATATAAATCTAATTTCCGCGCTCGCTGTGACCCGCATCGCACAGCCCACGGGCGTGACACCCGATGACACGGCTTACGCCGGGTCACCGTAAGGGATGACACTTGATCCCCGCTAGCCACCACTTTGCCTAGCTTGCTTGACCATGACACGTGTCACATAACACTGTGCATGACAGAGGTCCCCCCGTGGGAAGTTTGTTCGTCCCGAGCAGACCAATCAAACGAAGGATTGGCCGTGTCTAGGAACAAACACGTCCATGGCCTTAAAGCTAACAATATAGCTTTATTTGAAAGGGATCGCGTGTGGACACGCGATGCCCTTGCTTTTCCAGAACTCTTGAAGAAGCTCCGGACAATTTGTTAGATTTTTGACGTTCTCCCAGGTGCACTCATTGTAGCCCAGCCAATGCACCAAGTATTCCCTCGACTTGCCCTCTTTGCGAGTGTTAGAAATACAATCTACCTCATATTCTAGCTGACCATCAATTAAGGTTGGCAACGGAGGAGGTGTGTAGTTGTCTGGGAAGTGCTTGTAGGGTTTGAGAGCACTCACGTGGAAGACAGGATGGATTTTCAGGCCCACAGGCAGCTCTAAGCGGTATGCTAGTTTGGTGCTACCCACAGCTTCGAGGACTTTGAACGGACCAACATAACGAGGAACCAGCGTACGGCACATACCCAATTGGAGAAGGAAGTTCTTCACGTTAAGCAGGACAAGATCCCCGGGCCGGAAAGCCGGTGCAGGGGAACGTTTTCGATCAGCATAATGCTTCATCCGTTGTTGAGCCCCTTCCAAGCACAAGTCGGCGCGAGACAACTTGTTGTAATGGCCAAATCTGTCTGCTCAGAAGCACACCTATTCCAGATATGCAGGCACCAATTGTGGATACATGTGTATGTATCTCAAGCTAGTGCCTTGCAAACTTGAGCCAGGCGAAAGTATACCAAAGAATACCTCAGAATGCCAGCATGTACCACGTCACAGCTGTGCACATGAGCTGCATGCATACAGCTACATGTGCGTAATGCCCAACAGTGCCACAAGCATTTCTCAACATGTATAATCTCGCATACCAATCCCATGTATCATGCCACCTTATGCCACAGCCTTCTGGCAGTGCGAAGTGCCAGCTCAGTACATGACACGTCATGCATGCGGCGCATGCATACCCCTGGTCTGCGCTTGCGCACGCCAAGGGTGCAGCGTCAAAGACCATGCCAGCCAATCTACGTCTGCGTATCCATGCAACACGATGTTGCTGCATTGGATTGACGAAGGATGATACATGCCAAATCCCAATGCCCGCAGAAGATCGCCAGATCTCGCGGGATGCTGCACCCTGATCCGTACAGAGATCAACGAGCAGCGCGATTCCACAGTTCCACAGAGCTATCAGTAGTGAGGACAGCACAAAGCAGGGATGGGCCTGGGCACATATATTCCAAGTGTTTTGCTGTGATCGACACAATTACCTTTGGTCGATTGGGGCGCTCCTGTTCCAGTCATTCCACTGTGTGCTACATTGTTACCCGAGTCCTTCTCTCCTGTCGTTTCTGTACGCTCGCTAGGGTGCCCAGCGCCCTGCGCTACCCGACAATTCAACACAACTGCTCAGACCAGCGTCCCACGAATTGGGAAATTGCAGGATTCAAGCTCCGCAATTTGGCCACCGTCGGGTCGTCGGGATGTTGCCCATAGTTCAACATAAAGGATGTGTTGCGGATGCTGTGATGCCACGAATTGTTCAAAGCAAACTCCGCAAGAGCCAGCAACTTATCCCAGTCGTGTTGATAAAGGCCAACAAAGTGACGCAAGGTGTCCTCGAGTACCGAGTTAATACGCTCGGTCTGCCCGTCCGTTTGCGGATGGTATGCAGTAGACATGAACAGCGTTGCTCCCAAGCGTTTGGCAAGCTCACGCCAGAACAGGCTCGTAAAGCGCGTATCTCTGTCTGAGACAATGTTTTGTGGCACACCGTGATATCGTAACACTCGATCCGAATACACTGCAGCCAATCCTTGAGCAGAGATTGTCTTGCTGATAGGTTCAATATGCACCATCTTTGACAGGCGGTCTACCACTACAAATATCGCGTCATGCCCTTGCTCAGTAACAGAGAGATCTGTGATTAGGTCCATTGAGACCGATTCCCATCTGCGCTCGGGAATTTGCAAGGGGTGTAGTACCCTTTGGTTTTTGCCGGTCAACCTTGACCTGTTGGCATGAGTCACACTTCTCGCACCAGCGCTTGAAATCTGCAGCCAAGCTGGGCCAGAAGAACAATTGCCTCGCCTTCTTCTGGGTCCTACTGTGTTGAGACCTATCGGTCTGGTCTCGGGTAACAGACCTCGATGGCGGTAATCGGAAGAAATAATGGGACAGCAGTTCGCCGCAGCACGAGGGCTGTATAGGCACAATCAGAACAGGGATACAATCACACGCAGAGATGCGACGTGCTAGTGCAGAGATGGATGGCGCCCCAACCAAACTACTATCAAGCGTGTCTGGTCCCAGCAAGCGCTCGGTATAAATACCGGGGTGTGTGCGCCCAGGTCAATCCCCCTGTCAAAGCTGGCCTCGCCGAATCGTGCCGCATAACTGCCACACTGATCCCAGATCCCGCATAAGCGCGGGAGATCTTAAATTGTGGCTCACAGAGCCTGAGATGAGTGTAAGCAGGCTGCGCACGTAATTCGTGGGCAGCTCTGGGTGGTTGTACAGATATTGTCGTGCATGCCAACCCTGGAGCCCGCCGGGCGGACCCTGTGTAACGGCGGTAATGCACACAGTAAGACGTAATATGTGCAGTAACGATTCGGCTAGCCGCATAAAGCCATAATAAGCCTATGACGGGACACATTGTGCCGGGAGAAGGTTGTACACAGTGCTGATGCCATGTGCACGTAAGGCTGGTGGACGCGTGCAGTCACACGTGGCGAGTGCAGGCACGTAAGCCCACTGAGCGTACGTGTGATCACACTATGTACAACTCGATCGGTAATTCAAAAGCTATGCGTGTGCGACCGTCCACATGGCTGGACAAGTCACTTCGCATATAAGAAAAGGTGTTAATTGTGCCAGCATGCGCTAGTGTGAGACATATCTCACAACATACTGAGGCCCCAGTGACCGGAGAAGGGATGGCTGTGTACGGACTCAAACATCTCGAACCGTAATTTGCATGGCACTGCTGCTGATGCCCACGGGCAGGAAGCGTAGTCGGCCCTAGTTAGACACAAATGGAACCCGCTTGTACGCAAGCGCTTGATTCCACATGCAGATGTTGCTGTCGTAGAAGCTAGTGTTGATATAGAGCATAGCACAGTGAGTGAGCAGACGGTAGCACCAAAGGTAGCCGACAGATCAGGCATGTTGGCTACGGCTGACAGTGCAGTGACTGGTGCAGAGGTGACCGAGCATGGGGAGCTTGATGGCGGTAAGTCAGCCCAGCGACGTGCATCCCGTCGGGTTGCAGCCATTAAGAAGAGGAAGCCTTTTGATCCTGATAGCCCGCCTTGGAAACAAGCCTTAGCTGGAGAAGATGCCGAGGAAGGGGCATGGTGCTCTGAAGGAGGAGGTGACTTCGTTGAGCGAGCACGGAACTTATGAGCTCGTTGAGCTGCCAGTAGGGGACAAGGCCATTTCTGGTAAGTGGGTCTATAAGATAAAGAGGGGACCCACAGGGGAGATCCAGCGTTACAAGGCGCGGTATGTAGCTAGGGGTTTTACCCAGGAAGAGGGAATTGATTTCTTTGAAACGTGGGCTCCAGTAGGGAGCTATGCTACTTTGCGTGCATTGCTTTCGGTCGTTGCAGTAGAGGACTTAGTGAAGCATGTCGATATTCAGCGTGACTTTCTGAATGGGGTAATGAATGCGACTGTCTACGTTGAACAGCCTCCTATCCTGAATGATGGTACAAATCGTGTGTGGAAATTGCTTAAGACTGTGTATGGATTGAAGCAGGCTGCACGTGAATGGCACAAGGCCCTTGCACGTCTGCTAGGTGAAATGGGTTTTGCGAGATAACATTCGGACCCAGCACTGTATGTTAGAAAAACTGGTAGGTGTTTCATATTTTTGTGGGTTGATGATGTTTTATCTTTGGACGGTTCAAGGGCCTGAAGGAGTTGATCGATCAGATTCTCAAAGCATTTGAAGGTAGAGACCTTGGTGACTTGTCGTGGGCACTAGGTGCCTCAATCACCAGGGATAGGAAGCAGAAGATCATCTCTCTATCTCAGCAGCAGAAAGTAGTGAACCTGCTAGAGAAATTTAGCATGGCAGATTGCAGACCTAGTCCGACTCCGCTGGTGCCAAGGCAACAGTGGAGGAGTGCTAAGGATCATCCCGAACTTGAGGTAGCAGACCAGGCTGAGCACGCTAGATTCATGAGTGCTGCAGGAGGCATCCAATATATTGATGTAATTACGCAGCCTGATATTTCTTATGCCTGCAATGTTTTGGCCAAACATATGGGGTGTAGTTTAAAGGAGCATTGGCCAGCGGTGCAACATATACTGAGATGCCTGCAGTCCACGAAGGAACTAGGTCTAGTGTGTTGTGGGATATCCATATCTGGGGATCCAAGAATATAGATGACATAATCAACGGAGGAGTCATCTAACAAAGGACTCGTTGCTTCAGGTGAGCCCTAGTGGTTAGAGCATGTCGTGTGTACTCTAGAGGTCACCGGTTCAATTCTTACTTTCATTTCTGCCGCGCGACTTTACGCGTTGGCAAGGTACGCTCCCCTCCACGTCGTCATGCACAGTCAGCATGCTTACCAGCTCAGGCACGCGCATTAACCCCTGTGCACACTCGATGAGACTAACACGCGTCTTGACAGGTATCGATGAGCAGACTTCGTAATCTGCCTTACAGCTTCCATCTTCCTTACACCTTCCGCTGTGTGAGCTCCTCCCGAGCGATCGCATCCCAGTCAGCATAGCTCTCGAGCTTAAGGGAGTCCCAGTTATATGAGTTCGGTTACAGCGGGTTGGGCCCCCGTGGACTCGGGACGCGAAGAGAAGGTTCCAACATTCCATCAGGAGCATCGAAGATATCCCACAGTTATCAGATCTGGATCTCCCTACGCTCGATCCTCGTTAAGGGGGGAAGTGTTGTGGGATATCCATATCTGGGGATCCAAGAATATAGATGACATAATCAACGGAGGAGTCATCTAACAAAGGACTCGTTGCTTCAGGTGAGCCCTAGTGGTTAGAGCATGTCGTGTGTACTCTAGAGGTCACCGGTTCAATTCTTACTTTCATTTCTGCCGCGCGACTTTACGCGTTGGCAAGGTACGCTCCCCTCCACGTCGTCATGCGATGCTGAATCACAACAGTAACATATGCTCATAAGACTCTCGACCTCAGCAGCCTTTACACCACGCGTACGCGCACGCCAGGCCGGCCTGTGGTCGCGATCCCGAGAAGTACATTGCACTGCACGCGGCGTCAGCGATCGGGCGGCCGCATGGCGCGCGGCCAAGTCAGCGTGAGGTCACACTCGACATCAGTAGCAACGCACGTGCAGGTTCTCCAGGTGCCCACGGGCACAGAAATCTACGAATGTCGTTATATATCTAGAGTTCTAATATATATTGATAGATATCTAGATATCTTCGAAAAGAGATCTCTGCTATCTCGACAGTTTCGGAGTCGAAGCCCTACAGCGCAACTATCCCGGAAATTTCCGTTAACGCGGGTCACATCTGGGCGCTCCTCCACGTGGCACCGCGAATGCATGTGCACTCACGAGGCATTCCTCGCTGGTCCCTGGCAGCAGCGTCACACGTCAGCGGAATGGCACAGCATACCTCGCAGCAGCACGGGGGCCATGCCCGGTGGTGGCTGCAAAGCCTGCCCTCGACGTGTGGGCTTAATTCCCCCGGATGTGATGCAGCCTTGGCTGTGGGTGGGGAGCGGCGGTGAGGCAGCGGCCTTGCTAGGGGGCCTGGACAGGGTCAGCCCGGCGGACGTGTTGAAGTGTGGCACCACCCTGGACGCGGCCGCTGTGCATGCATGAGCGTGGGCGCCTGAGTGTGCAGGCGTTTCTTCGTGCGGCCTTGTCTGCTCGCAGGAGGCGGCTCTGCGATGGCTGCCGTGCCTCCGCCAGCTGGTGTTGCGGGCGCTAGAGCCGCATGATCGTGCCGTGTGCTCCCTGCTTTGCTACCTGCCTCTCCGGCTGTGCAACACATGCATGCATGCTTGCCGTGCTGCGCACAGCACTGCGGCTGTGCAGGCCTCAGGAGGATCTCTCCAAACACAACCGGCAAGTCACGGCACTGTTCCACCAAAGGAGGACAGGGACGGATGCACTGATCATTGGCAGCTGTCGACACAGTCACGGTGGGCTGTGCGTTGCTCCACCACATGAAGCCCGTAGAAGCGCGTGTGTTGTTGGCATGACAGGCTCTGCTTGCTGTCACTGCAGGTGGCAGCCGAGACACAGGCGGCGGCCCAGGGCACCAGATGATGATGTGGCATCGGCGGCGGTGCACAGCCGAGAGCAGGGACCACCTCACCGCGGGGGGGCTGAGCCGCGCCAGCCCACCGCCGCAGCGGCTGCGAGGCACCCTCCGGCAACGCCCCCGCATGACGGCCTGGGGAAGCACCACTGCCGCACACGCAGTGGCAACGTGGGGGTGCGCAGTGCGCTCGTCATGCATGTTGCAACACACCGCAGCGCGCGGGCGGGCGGTGCGTTGCGGCTGTGAGGCACGCCCATCGCGGCGATGTGCGTGCTGGCCGGCCACGCCATCCTGCTGCAGTGCACTTGCGACAGGGTTGCCCGATTTCAGTGGCCAGAATTACACTACGGGGTGCCGGTACCACATGCGGAGTCGCGGCCTGTGGTCTGAGTTGACTCGAGCGCTCGTTGACGGCGGGGTCGGGGCCCCGCATGGCCGCTACAACCGCCCGCCACACCCGCCGAACGCATGCACAGCGACTACGCGTTTCCTGGGCTCAAGCTCGCTCTGCGGGCCTGTACTGCATGTCTTGCCATTCATCTGGAGACGTCGAGTTCCAGCCCGGGACATGGGCGGGACATCTAAGTGACCCTCCCCCGCATGGACGCGATGCCTGCGGCGGAGCAGTCAACCCCTGAAGCCCCGGCCGGAGCACCTCTCGGTCAACACCCCCCGCCGGCAACACACCCCACAGCCACCACCACAATCTCAGCCACGTCCACGACCACATCTCGCCACGACCACAATCTCGGCGCAGCACGGCTACGCGGGCAGGGCCGCCTCGGCCATCGCGAGCGCCCCCGCGCGCGTCTTATTGCCGCCGATGAACCCCCCGGAGTGCACAAAGACACAGCCGTCGATGCCGGAGGCCGCCGAGAGCTCGGCGTCGCGCAGGCCACGCAGCGCCTCCGGCAGGCCACGGCGCAGCTCGAAGGACGCGGGGGAGGTGTTGACGGCCTGGACGCGCCAGGAGCCGTCCCGGTCGTCCTCAAAGACGACAAACAGGGTGCGGCCGGCGCAGCCGCGCTCCTCCTCGAGGGTGTAGATGTGTGACTTCCAGGGGCACACCGGCGTGAGCTCCATGATGGCGCCTGCAGCAGCGGCCCGCGGCAAGATCAGCCGGAGGGGCTCCGTGATTGACTGCCGGACGTTCACGCAGGGGCGAAGCAGCCAGACAGTGCTGAAGTGTGCGCCGTGCGTGGCTGCAGGGTCACAGCCGCATGCGGGGCGGGGGTCAGACGCAGCTGTCGGCGAGGGCCGGCAGCATGCGCAGAGCCACCACACGGCTGCACACCTCGAGGAGCATGAGCTCCCAGCAGAACTGGAAGGTGGGCACGGCAGCTACGGCGCTTTACCATGCAGTCATGCATTCCTTCGCGCCTCCGGCGGGAGCGGCTGCGGGTCACAAGACAGGGGTGGAGGCGCACCGCTGTGGTGCACGGCGACGGCGCCTTCGAGGCACTGCTCGACGATGGCGCGCGCCGGCAGCCAGCTCGTCGCGGCGCGCTTGAGCGCGGCGTCGAATTCGGCCCCCGCGAGCGCCGACGCCGCCTCGAAGCGCTCGTCCAGCAGCGCGTTCCCGCCGGCCTCGTTCCACTGCGGGTTGAGGTAGCCGACGCGCGCCGGCAGGGTCGTCGTCTCGAGGTACCGCGGCTCCTCGGACGAGTCGAACTGGTTGATGCCGTTGTCGACGGCGTCGACGGCCTCGATGAAGTTCTTGTACACGTGGAGCCACACGGTCTGGACGTCGATGTCCGCCTCCGGCCGCCCCATGAACTCTGCACGGCAGCCGGCACCCTGTTCGTTCCACTGGGGGGGCGCACGTAGGTCTCCTGTGGGCGCGGGCGGGGGAGGGCCCCCTCCCCCGCCGCTGTCTCAGGCACGTGTCTGAGGGGGTTTGCGCAAGGCGCGCATCGATGAAAAGTGCAAGTGACAGCGGCCTTAGACGCCAGCTACACCGGCACACGTGCACAGATGTGACACAGTCATGCTGCTCATGCATGCATGCCTCCGCAGCCATGCCTGCGTCTGCACTGGCGGCTGCACCTGATCGATGCATTGCTGTACCACAAGCTACCATGGCAGCAGGTTTGTGGCGAGGAGAAGCAGTGGGGCTGCAGCGAGGGTGCAGGTGGGGGCCGCACTTGCGACGAGCTCCTTGCCGTGGTGCTTGTACACGAGGCCGGCGCTGCTGAGCTTGGTGGAGAAGCCGTGGCCGAAGACCTCGGCGAAGCCACGCTGGTGGTGGTCGTAGCGCAGCTTCTCGGGGTCGTACTCCCCGCCCACGTCGATCAGCACGTCCATGTCCTTCCACACCTCGGGGTCACGGCTGCAAACGCGCCCTCTGCTGTGAGAGAGGCTGATGTAGTGGTGCACGATGCTGAGGCCGAAGGGTAGCCCTAGGCTGGTGCTGAGCAGGGAGCAGCAGATGGCCTGCTCGTGGTCAGGAAATGGCAGTGTCAGGTCCATCGCGTCCACACTGCGGGCGCAGGAGGCACGCATGCGTGTACAGATGAGCAGCAAACGCTGCAAAACGAATATCCTGGTGCCGATGAGCTCGTGCGAATACGTCGTGATGCAACTGCACCGCTCGAAGTCGTGGCTGTGGCAACACCATCTCCCGAAAGAGATGGCTCCATTGCCTTGCATCTCCAGCAGCCGTTTGAAATCACACCTTCTGGTCACTGGCGCGCCTTCAAATTGAGCGGTCTGTCGGAGCAGGTAGCAGCCCAGCGCTTCGTCGCAGTGGAAGGAGCCGCTGTGCGTGCCAATTTTGACCGCGCGAGGCCTTTTTGGCACGCCTTCATCTGCAGCAGCGGACATGCTTGAAAGCCTGCAGGATGCTGGCGTCAGACGGTGTGATTGCCTGTACGCACAGAATGGAATGCACTTTCGGAGCACGGAGCCGCAGTACATCAACACCAGCCAGTATATCACCGCCTCTCCAGTAAGCAATTAACAAGCAAGTCTGCAGCAGCGTAGCATCGATCAGCATCAATCATCTCTACGAGGCTCGAGCATCGACCGGCACAACCTGGGTGCATTTCCCGAGGCAAATCATGAGACGGGGCCCTGACGCCACAGTGCGCCATCGGCTGCCCTTCGCGCCTCTGAAACCCGTCAGTGGTTCAAGGCTGGCGTGTCGCAGCTACACCTGCAGCATTCCATGCGGCAGGTGCTTGCTGCAGTTATATCGTGGTGATGGGGCCACCTCGACAGACAGCAGTCCGGGACCATCATTGTTGCAGCTGCATCCCACAGGAAGCCGTCCAGCCTCCGAACATCCGAAACGCTGGCTCCCCCATGACGGCACACCCACCCGCCATTCGCAGACGACACATTCGGTTACACTCTGGCTGTCCATCTAGTCAGGCCTGTTGTCTGCACAAGCGATCCGTTCCCTCCTGAGTGCCAAGAAGAAACACGCAATGACTGCCGGCAGCATTCCGACGGCGTCCCTGCCTGAACATGGTTCAACACACCAACACCAGCGCCGCTCCGAGGCAGCACCAATAGGGTGCTCCCGGCAGCACACCCCCACAGCCACTGCAAGCAGGCCCGCTCACACAACCTCACATGCGCCGCTTCCCAACCAGACCCACACCACCTCCCCTCGCCCACCCACGTGCGTGGGACACCCCATGCCCCGCCTCTAGTCGAGCTCAAACACGCAGCCCTCCCGCAGCTGTGCGCGCGCCGCGTCCTCATCCACGCCGTGCCCCGCCCCCCCGTGCAGGTACACCAGGTCCGGCAGCTCCGCCGCCTCCGCCACGACGGCGGCCACGCCGGCCGCGCCGAGGCCGTTCCGCGCCAGGTCCAACCGCCGCAGCGCGCGCAGCGGGCGCAGCGCGGCCGCGAGGGTCTGCGCCGCCTCGGCGCGGATGCCGCACCGCTGCAGCCGCAGCTCGCGCAACCCTGTGAGGTAGCAGATCGTGCTCAGGCTGGTGGCGCCGTCCCCGTCCACCACCGTGTTGTCACTCCAGTCGAGCGACGTCAGGTCGACCGCCCGGGGGCTGCCCATGTTGTCGCAGAACAGCCGGAGCCCGAGGGGCTGCATCGCGCAGTTCACGGCGCGAACCTCGCGCAGCGCGGCAAACTGCTTCACCGCCGGGATGAACTGCATCAGCGGCCCGTTGCCGACGGGCATGTCTGAGAAGTCGAGGGTCTCTAGCTGCGACAGCTGCTGCGCGACCGTCCAGTGTGGCTGCTCTGCCTCCGCGACCGCAAGCATGTCCCGGCTGCACGCGAAGCGCTCCGTCACGGCGACGCACAGCCGCTGGAAGAGGTTGGTGTGCACCGCGGCGTTGCGCACGTAGAGCCGCTTGAGCGGCGCGATCACCACCGGTTCGCCCGCCGGCTCGTCGTGCTCCGCCGCGCCCGCGTCCCGGAACATCGGCTGGCTGGCCCCAGCGATGTGGTTGCCGAGCAGCGAGCCGGCGGCGATGCCGATGTCGATGACGCCGGGGGGGAGCGGCTCCTCGGGCTCCTCGGGGTCCTCGGGGGGCGGAGGGGGGTCATCGGCCGTGTCGGCGGCCTCCGCGGCCGCGGCGTCGGCGGCGTCCTCCGGCGGCGGCGCCAGGTGCGCAGTCCAGAAGGCGCGGTGGCCGGCCTCGAACAGCTCGCGCACCTCCGTGTCGGCATTGGCCTGCTGGTTCAGCCGCTTCGGCCGCAGCGCCAGAGCCTGCAGCACACGCTCGCGCTTCAAGTGTGTCAGTGCGTGCCCGCGGCACCAGCGCAGTGCAGACCGTGCTCACGGCAGAAAGGCCGCGCAGGGGACCGACACCAACGCTGGCCCCAGCAGCTGTCTGCTTCCGCAACCCTGGCCCCGGCCGCATGGATGTGCCCCACCGAGCGGTGCTGCGCCCAGGCATGTTCTACCCTGCCGGGATTCAATCAGTTCCCGGTGACTGGATGAGAATGCTGGCAGATTCCTGCGCCGGCCACCTTGGATGCCCCGGTGAGCTGCAGCGCTGCACAACTATAGGCCAGGATCCCCCTGAAAGAGGCGAGAGTTTGGGCGAGGACTGGTGGGAAGCAAGAAAGGTTCACCGGGACTCCTGCGGCCCGGGATTCCCTTTCGCAAAGCAGGGGTCAGCAGAAGCGGTGCCGCGCCGGCGAGGGCCGCGGGGGGGGGGGGGGGGGGGGGGGGGGCCACACCTGCGAGATGTCGAGCTCCTCGAGGCACGGCAGCCGCACCGCCGCGCCGACGAGATCCGCCGCCGGCAGCCACGCGCTGCGGTTGTCGCTGACATCGAGCACGCGCAGCGCGCGCATCGCCGCGACGGCGGGCGCGAGATCCGCGAGGCTGCCGCACAGCGCGTTGCCGCCGAGGCGCAGCTCCTCTAGGCCCGTGAGGCGCCACAGAACGGGGCACAGCACTCGCACGCCGACGTCGGCGAGGCGGTTGCGCGCGAGGTCGAGGCGGCGGAGGCCCGGCATGGCCCGCAGCGCGGGCGCGAGCGCGCGCGGCGCGCTGCGCGCGGTGATCGCGCAGCCTGCGAGGTCGAGCGCCGCGAGGAGCGGCAGGCGGAGGAGGAGGGGCGCGAGCACGGCGGCGCCGGCGGCGCCGAGGGGGTTGTCTGCGATGTCGAGGGTGTGGAGCGTGGCGGCGTGGCGCTCGAGGGCGTCGCGGAGCGCCGGCATGTCGGCCGCGGAGAGGCCGACCGCGCGCGCGGAGAAGTGGCGTAGGGGCTCCATCGCAGCCAGGATCGGCGCGATCGCCTCAAACAGCGGGTTCGCCTCAGCCGCCTCGGCAGCACCCTCTGCACACTGTCTACGCGGGTCACTTGGTTGCGGGTGCGGCAGGAGAGGCACTGGGGATGACTGGTGGGGGGGGGGGGGGGGGGGGCGCACCGGTGACGAGCTGCGCGGAGATGTCGAGGGAGTCGCTGACGGTGCGAAGGTGGCGGCGGACGAGCGGGATGTGCATCGCGGGGGGCACTGCGGGCAGCAGCGTGGCGAGCTTGAGGGGGGTGGCGGTGAAGACGAGGGTCAGCAGCTCGGTGTGGAGGCTCGCGAGTGCCTGTGCGCAGGGCGGGAGTCAGGTGTGGCGCTGGGTGCACCCGGGTGACCCGTGCTTGTGCTAGGATGGACCATGCACAGTCGCTTGTCTTGTGAGGGCCCTTGCCGATAGCTCGTGCATGTGCCAGGCAGAGGACAGATCACGAGGAGACGGTGGCATGGCATGCTAGAGACACAGTCTGCAGTCATGACCGGCGAGGGCACCTGCATGATGTTGGCAGTGTCTTCGCTGGCCACATCCTGACGAATGAAGCCACCGAGGCGTTGTCCCAGCCGGGCAGTTGCCCTGTTGACCTCACTCTGGTCCTTCAAGAACTCTGCCATCTGCAGCTTGCAAACAGCTGTGATGGTTGATGCAGGCCTGCTGGGCGCGCAAAAGCCTGTGCGCAGTTGCAGCATGAAGCCTTTACCTGGGCAATGCGGCACAGGTCGGCATCGTCGGTCCATGCGCTGCAATCGGCTCCTGTCGCCACGAGGTCCAGCCACATGCGGAAAACGCGCTTCGAGACTGGTAGAGTAGACGACCCGGGTGCGTCTTTGAGTTCAGACAGAACCGGGGACCGCTGCAGCGCCTGTTCTGTCACGCGATGCATGCCGCTCTGGTCCAGGATGAACGCGTCTGCTCCCTCGAACACAAACAATACATTATCGTCTTCATCGACCGAGGCTTCCTCAGTGCCTGGCTCGATGCCTGTGGGCGCCTCGGTTGCAGATGCGAGCGACATCTGGACAGCAGGGACGCAGCCTGGCGTTGTGCGCGCAATGAGCCGGAGTTTCAAAGTACACGATTCGGAGGCGCCAAATGGCTCGGTGGCAGACCGCAAGATACTCATTGGTGCTGTGTGCAACGCTTGTAGCACCTCTGCTTACAGCCCGTCCGTGACGCTGGCGTCAGACCGTGCCCAGGCTACACAGTGACCGGTCCCGCGCAGTCTCGTTGACTGTCAGCAACCCTCTTGTAACGCGAAGCCCTGCATGATCCAAACATGTGATTCGGGTTGTTCGCGGATGACCGCACTCGAGCATTCGCTTGGTGAACCGGCATACAGCCTGCAGATGCGGTGGTCGGCAGCTGTGCCACCTGGTAAATGCCATGGCATCGCTCGTCCCCTTCCACGATGGGAGCTCCGCAGACCTACCGGCAGATGCCCGCGTCAGCTGGTTTGTGAGAGGCAAGGGTCAAATCCATCGGACGTCGAAGGGCAGCGATGAGTCGGAGCAGCCTCTCTTGGCACCATACCAATCTCCTGCTTCAGATGGCCGTTTGACCAGGGCTCGTGGGCGCGTCAGGACATCGTCTGTGTCTATGAGCATCACTTCGTGTGGGAATACTGGTGCACCGACTACCCACTCCATCTCGTTGACGCCGTCCAAGGCGCACAAGCCCCCACACCTTGAACCCTCCTCGTGCTCTCCAGCAAGGCAGGGCCTGCATGGCCCCTGCACGAGCACACAGCCTCTGCCATGCGGCAGCTTTCGCCTGGGGCAGCATCTGCTGTGTCGCTCCGCGCTGTCGAGGCAGCAGTCTTCGGCAGTCCTGGCACAACTCCGAGCAGACGCCTGCGCCGGCGCCACTGGCAATGCTTGATTCATGGACAAAGGTGTCAGGAATATGGTGTGGTCACAGAGACTGGCCATGCATGTCCTGCACCTCACATCTCAACAAAAGGTGGCGAGGCGGGCAGCGCCGCAAACCCACAAAGCAGCAGAAGAATTCGGCCACCATCCCTGGGCCTGTGTGCACCCCGGACAGCAGCACCTCGCAGCTGCCGAGCAGAAGTGTGTACATGCCAAATCCAGAGACGGCCCGGTAGCACCTGCAGGACCCAGGATCGTCGCAGGCGCGAGCGACCACCGCCACTCCACGCAGAACATCCCGCCGCCCTCACACACCGGCACCTCCGCGATCCCACTCCCGTTGGTGGTTTGATGAAGACAGCAGCAGCTGGAGCAGCAACTGGCCAGAGGCCTGTGGGCAAAAAATTATCGCAAGCGGGGGGGGGGGGGGGGGGGGGGGGGGGGGGGGGGCTGGTGGCCTCCTGGTCAGCGGGGACAACGCCTTGCGGCTGGTGTGGCCTCCTGGTCAGCGGGGACAACGCCTTGCGGCTGGTGTGGCCTCCTGGTCAGCGGGGACAACGCCTTGCGGCTGGTGTGACTTCCTGGTCAGCGGGGACAACGCCTTGCGGCTGGTGTGGCCTCCTGGTCAGCGGGGACAACGCCTTGCGGCTGGTGTGGCCTCTCCATAGGAAATGACCCGCGTGTGTGGGTGCAGGAGGGCAGCGTGTGGCCACACTGGTCACGGGATGCCATGCTGAGGCAAGTACGCATGGCTTCAAGGGCGGGGGCAATGCACGGGGACAAGCGGCAGACGCCTGGGGCTTGATTCTGCGTGCGCTTTGGGGAATCGAACGGACCGTGAGTGGCCACGCCGCTTAGCACAGGAGGAGGCCCTGTGAGTTGCGTGCGGTCGTCTGAGGGGGGCTTCCAGGTGGTTTACCCCTTCAGCATTTGTGGACCCGTTCTTCGGGGTTAACGATGTCCTCTTCAGGACACAGCTCAGGAAATTCAGCTTCACGGTACATGGCAAGGGCTAGACACCTGTTCGGGACCAGGAGAAACCCGCGTCGCTATCTGGTGTGCGAATGGCGAGCTGTCGACTTTCAGGCAGGGTTCAGTTCACTGGTACTACATTGACTCCCAGGCGCTCAAGCCACCACGTGGTGGTTGTACAAGGCACACTGATGGAATGTACGCGCATGTGACAGCAACATACTAAAAGGCTGGTACACAGCCAGGCATCATATGCGCCCGCCAGAGGTAGCGGGTGGGTGTGAGACAGAGGCATGAAAATGAAAGAGCAGTTGGAGGGGTGTACTTGTAGTGCGCCCACGATGGCGCCTCAGGGCGGCCCCCAGGAGGTGCTCACACACCGGCCAATAGCGTAAGTCCCTGAGTATAACATCAGGCTCGGCTGCTATCTCACCGCACGGTGGCGGCAGCGCCCCGCCCGAAGATCCGGGATGCACTGCGCCAGTGCACTCTGCATCTGCCACCACGATCTGTGTGAATGGCAGCTCTGAGTTCTTAGCGCTGGCACTGAGGCAGGCTGCACTGCAAGGTGGGGGCTCTGAACTGCCACGTGGCAGACGTAGCTGCATTCCACGACGTTGAAGTCATCCTGACAATCTACGATGACTGTTGTTGACGCCGGAGCCTGCTAGCCTCAGCGCTGAGGCGCCGCAGCTAGCAGGTCTGCTCGGGATGGAGCTCCTCAGGCGGAGGGTGCACCATGGCGTTCAGAGGACGGCACGGACTCGAAGTCAGGAGCTGTGCTGAGCACATCGGCGGCACAGTCGGCGTGTCGGTGTGATCGGACCGTGCTCCGATCTGCAGCGCACGCGCGATGTCGCACGCGTCAGTAGCATCGCACTACTCAGCAGTGCTGAGTCAGCACTGCTGAGTCAGCACTGGCGTGCTCATAGGTGCTCGAGTTGGCCCCTCTCCAGACCGTCGATCGCATCATCGAGATGCACGCCCGCTGGTACGTGACCACCTTCGCCATGAGATTGCGTTGACTCGCGTTCCATTGATGCGTGATGCCACACGTCGAACCCTCGAGGCGTCAGTGCGGGTCAGCGCAGCCTGCGATGAACCTGCAGCGAAGGTGTGCCCAGTCACCATGCTGACTGTCGCCCGGTGACACAGCACCATGCATTGCAGAATGGTCGGGCATGAAAGGACGCCTGGAGCATAACCAGCCGTGTGCGCTGGCGCCCATGGGCTGCAGTGCCGCCCCGCACATGAACGGCATTCAAGCCTGGGCGGCATGGAACGAATCGAGCTTTCGCACGCGCCGCCGCAGCTGCTGCCTCCTCTCGAAGGCTGCTTACGCGTAATTACGATCCAACTTGCATACCTAGCATACACTAAAATCGTCGGCGCCAGGAGCTTCCAAAAAGTCACACTGATGTTTAAGGCGCGTTGCGAGGCAACTCAATGCGCGAGAGGTCTTGCACACAACGCGAACATGGGAAACCTGGTGCAAAGCGTGGCGGATGCAAGTGCACGCTCGCCCTCAACGCAAAGTCGACCGGCACCCCGGACGCACACAAGCAATCATATTACATTTTAACCTCATCGGGGTCGCAGTTGCATCAGCGGCCTCACCCTTTGGAGCTGGCACGCTAGGCAGTGGAATTGAGGTGGTTGATGGTATCGTTCGTAAATGGACCAAATGGAACCCGATCGACATCGGGGCGGTTTCATGCTGCACAGAAGAGACATCTGCACAATGTAGACGTGTAATTAGGTCATTTGGAGCTGTATTCGTAAGTTTATGTTTCGAAATTCCATCGCGCACCCACAGTCGCGCACCCCGGTGCGTGACTTGGCTGTAGGCCCTGTGACGCCCACGCGTGGGCGCGCCGGCCGTTTATGGCTCACGGGAGGAGGCTGGCTGCAGCTCATCGCGAGCTCGAGAGGCCGCCTCCCCCCGTCACGATGCCATGCATGCTACGTGGCGCCGCCACGATCGAGGGGCCCTGGCCGCGGCGCATGCTTCAGGCAAGTAATTAACACTGCCAGGCCGAGCTCGCAGAGAGGACACACCCCCCCCCTGGCCACTGCAGGCGAGCAAGTGTACACCTACCAGCGGATCCTCTCATGCAAGATCTCGGGCTGTGCGCAGGGCTGCATGCGGCCGGCCGGTGGCCGCGGCCGTGGCCGCTCCCCATGCGCCGCTGTATGCATGGTGGTGATGCATGCACCAGCAATGGAGCGAGTCATGGCGCTGACATGCGGCTCCGCCTGGAACAGCGCCGTGTGGACAGCACGACCCTCTGCGGGCAGGTTTCGGCTGCAGGAACTCGAGCGGGCAGTGGCGAGGTGGCCACACAGCGGTCCAGGTGTCTGTCTGTTGTGGAGACTGGGCAGAAGCAAGCATTGCACGCAGCCTCGTCCTTGTGTTGAGTGGCAGGGTCAAATGCAGCATACGAGTAGCTCTGCTGAGCATAGGTTGATTGCTGGGGCCTCAGCATGGTGGAACAGGTTACGTCTGCACAGACGACTCACAGAGCTGGCAGTGCCTGGACATGATTCATCATCATGTGAGAGCTGCACCTCATGTGCACCTCATGTGCACAGGCTAGGTCGAGTGAAGTCATCAAACACCAATCCAGGATATGCTGCAGTGGCAAGCTGCTCTCGGAACCCAGTCTTGGCACTTCACACCCGATCATGCAGAAGCAAGCATGGGGTGTGTGTGCATGTTTGGGCCTGTGTTCATGATGCAACTTGCAAACTCCGGATCAGCTGAGAATCTACCGTTTAGCCAGCTGTACACATGACTCCGCAGCCAGTGTTTCTGGTCCGCGGCCGTGCAAATTTGGCCTCCTGAGCGCTGCCAAAGTGCACACATGCGATCAGCATCTGAGGCCTGCGCGCATTGGCTGTACCCACCAACATGCTCACTGCATGCGCACTCTATTGACGATGGCTGAATGTGGGTTGCTACAGCCGCTGCATGTGTGACCGCCGGAGTCAAGTGCGTGGCACGACCTTGTAGGCGGTACGCCTATGCCGAGGCTCGAACGGTACAGGCATTGCACGTCGGAATGACAGTAGCGCGACCACACGAGACCAGCTCACGAGCACTGGCCCGTCAATCAACATCTGTTGTGACTGATCTCTGGCAGATCCGCGCACGCGACGAATCCGGATGTGAGCGCGGTCATCCAACTGAATGCCAGCGCTGTGTCTACTCACTGAACCTGCGCGACAGACAACCCCACCAAGACGGAGATCCAAGCAGATCAGCCCAGCTATGCCTACCACAAGTGTTTGCCGTCATGTAAGGCCAGCGAATCTGTTTGATCCATCGCGGGAGCTCCACGCGACACCCATGCGTGGATCATGGATCATGCACTGTGCGTGTACGTGAGTCAGCACTCTGATTCGAAACGGCCAGGGACTTACAGTCGGGGAAAGCACAAGAAGGTGTAGGCTTCCGAAACCCATCGAATGTCGTGCTCTGCGATGTTTTCTGGCTAGCCTGTTCATAATGGACCACGCGCCTGCAACGCTGGTTGCCGCACAGCCTTCCGCGCAGACCTTTGAATCGCGTCAGTAGTTTGTACTTCCTGTCAGCACAACTCAGCACTGCTGCTGCTTCACACCCGTGGCATCCGCCGGTGTTTTCCCGGTCTCGCTGTCCGACGTGTGGCGAAGATGGTGGGAGAGGACTTCACCATCTTGGATCAAGTACCCCCTGTGGTGGCGATCAACGTTGGAGGACAAGTCTTTGTGACATCTCGTGACACGCTTCTGCGGGTACGATCCCCCAGCGGCAAGCTTTCGACCGCGCGTCGAGACGTAATGCTCCACGTCCTCAACAGCGAGACACTCGGATCCACACACACACACAAACACACACACAGGAACTCCGATGTTGCAGTTCAGTCATAGTCAGAAAGCGTCTCTCTGTTTTCTGATGTCCCGCACTCTTGACGTAGAGACCGGTTCAGTGACTGGTCTGCGTCGAAGTGTCTCCGGTCAATGGTCGACTCTACCGACCCCCCCAGTTGCCACCTCTCATGGTCAGTGTTAACATGCTTGGCATGGACAGATTTCAGGGCTATCTTCAGTGTGGCTGCATGGCTGGAGCTGCTAGCCAGCCCGCTTCTCTGCACTCTTAACAGCCTCTCAACAGTCGAGTCGGCCGAGCTTCATTAAACACGCACGGGAGTGCATGCAGGTCCCTGAATCACTGATCTGTCGGATGTTTCAAGGGGAGGTCCCAGTCAAAAAGGTGCAGCAGGTACGGGCTGACCGACCTGAGCGCTGTGCCGCATGGTCTGACAGTTGGAGTGTTGCCTGAGTCCCTGCTGTCTTCGCAGACAGATGTCACTTACTTCGTCGACCGAGACCCCAAGCACTTTCAGCGGATTCTGAACTACATGAGGGATGGGTCATGTGTGCTTCCACACAGCATGGAAGAGCGTGAAGAGCTCCTTGCTGAAGCGCATCACTATGAGGTGAACTGCCCTGAGCTCCCATCCAAGCACTGTGACCGGATCAGAAAAGCTGCGGCACGATCTGCATGCACCTGGCTTCTGCACCCCCGGCAGTATTGCAGCTTGGACATGGGCATCCGTGCCAAACTGCCCACATGCACCATTCAGGCAGGCAGCTGCACCGCCTGTGCGCAGACTGATCCTTCAACTTGTATGCCGTGACGCTGAACTGGGTATGATTGTCAAGTGCCACTGGCAGCACAGCCGCTGCCACCGTCGAACCCCCCGTTGCTGCAGATGCCAGCCCTGGAGAAGGTCGTCCGAACCTCTCTAGCAGAGACCCTGGTGTCAAACCTCAAGCTCGACTTCCGCAGCCTGGTGCTGCGGCATCATGCCGAGACAGGCTCGCTGGCACAGTGTGTCGAGGTTGTGCTCGGCTTCATCCGTGACGCCCTCGTCAAGATCACCCCTGTCACCGAGGTCAGCTCGGAGAACAGGCTGCATGTCTTCTGGCTCTCAGCCTCGCTGCCACCGGCCAATCCCACACGAATTGCCTTCCGGTGTGCCCCCACCCTGGTGAGCCGGGTCGGCCAGCAAATGCATCAAAGTGTCGAGAGTTCTCCTGCATAGCCTGAACTGCAGCCCATCTGATCCCCAGCATTCAGAACGTCCGAGGCATCGACGCTCTCAAAGTTCAGCTGTGCGTGACAGGTGCAAGTTGCAGCTGACGTGGTGTCGTGGCGTAGGTATCGTGGGGACAGGGAGGCGAATGATGTGGGTGAGACAGTCAATGAGAAGGACGAAGCGTTCACGCACTGGAGCCGCCTGTGGGACATCTACAACAACAACCAGCTGCTCACCACCTTCAAGGAGCTCATGCGCCGCTGTGGTCTCAAGGTGTGGCCCATCCTCATCGACAACCACGCGACCGGCCTGCTCTCTGCTTTGACATGGCATGGCCCTGGTGGCCGCGGGCACAGCTGCATGGGACCCTTACACCAGAGCGCCTGCAGGTTCAGCTGGTGGGGCGGGTGGAGACCTTCAAACAGGACAGCCAGCTGGACGTGGTGTGGAAGATGTACCGAGTTCGGAGCCTGGTCGTGAGTATCACGGCCGTTTAGAACACAGTAATGGCAGGGGGCAGGTGACAAAGCAGTGGGTCCAATCGCTCATGGCAGGTGCAGTGCGAGCGCACAGCCAGATCCTGTGCGGATGTTGGTAAAGGGGGCCTGGTGACAATAACGGTGGTGTATGCCCTGGGTGTCTGCCTGACTGATGGTGGTGTGTGGTTCCAAATAGCACCAGCGAGTGTTTGCACATGGACTGCATCGCCATTCCCGGGCATTTACAAAGCCTCTTTGCTGTTGTGTGTTTTGTTCAGCAGTGCAAACTTTACTGTAGCGTCGGCAGTGCTATCTGTTGTCTCCACACAAGCGCCGGACACGGCCGTGGAATGTACATCAATGCCAAATCAATTAACAGGAATGCATGTGAAAGCACCGTCTGTGTATCTACCGCTGGTAAACGTACTTGTGCCCACCACGGCGGTGCTTGTGGCCAATGGCCCCCGCAGCTCTGTGTGGGCGCGCCACCTGCGGCATGATGAGCACGCAGAGGCTCAACTATGCAGGTCGGGTTCATTCTGTCCATCCCGCCCGGTGCAGGCACATGATTCTGAGCCTCAGAAGTCAGCAAATAGGCCAGTGGACTTGTAGCTCGTGTCGACATCATCCTTCGCCTTCTCTGCCTCAAAGTTGCGTGCATCGCCGGGACTCTTGACCTGCAGACGGGAAACACGTTTGGCGCACGTCGCTGTGCGTGCGCGCGCCGCACGCCGCACCCCGGTGCGCGTCCTGCCCACAGGCCACGGCGCTGAGCCTGGCCCAAACCACGTGATTCACTCGTGCCAAACGCCGTGAGACAGAGAGCCACCTGCTCGTCGAGCCCTGTGTCCAAGTGGTGAGATCCTGGCTGCGCATGCATGCCGCCACAGCCGCAGACGAGGTGCCGCTGCAACCACAGGGTGCCAGCCCCTCCACAGGCCTCCCTGGTGAGGCCAGGGTGATCCGAGTCCGCGCGGGGACATAAGCCGTTATGCCTGATTGTGCCGGGACTCGCGGCAGATCACAGGGGGAGGTGCGCGTACCACAGGCACGTACGGCGCCGGCATCGTGCGCGCCTCAAACGCCGCCCAGTCAAAGCCCTCAAACCAGACGTGCTTCTTGATGTCGAGCGCGCCCCGGCGCTGCATGCCGATGCGGTTCGCGGGGTCGAGCTGCAGCAGCTTGCCGATGAGGTCCGCGCATTCCTCCGACATGTGGCTCGGGAACTTGAGGTCGCCCTTCACCGTCTTCTTGAACATCTTCACCCTGCACACCTCCGCCGCTCACGCGCCAGAGTCGTGAGCGCCCGCCCCCTTCTAGCCTGTTCCGCATTCGTTCCAACGTGCCACAGCCCACCGTGCAGTCCGGACATGCCCCACGTGCTTCCAGTGTTCCAGAGTTGTCTGCGTATTAGGTGTGGGGTATCGCCATCATCATGTCATTCAGAACCCAGGACTTCCCGTAAACCGTCTGCGGACTGGTCCCAGCAGCCCGGGATCAAGTCCCAGCTGCTGTGGTAGCATCGGGGCCAGAGCGCCGGCACACAGTGACGGGCAGCCGTTCCTGCGTCTCCGTGCGGCGCTGCCGGGACGGTTGTGACATGAGGCCCGGGGCGCGTGCTGGGGGGACGCATCGGGAGGCTGCTGCGCCAGAGTGTCAAAGGAGACTCCAAATTGTTCTGCGCCTGGGGCCAGTGGTGATGGCATTGTTCTGCGCTGGTGCGCTCCCGGTCGTGCAACCTGCCGCTACGATTCTGTCCGTGTAGTTCAGAGGCAAAGGGGGGGGAGAGGGGCGCACCGGTCCTTGTCGTAGAAGGGTGGCATGCCGGCGACGAGCTCGTAGATGAGGATGCCGAGGGTCCACCAGTCGGCGGCGGAGTTGTGGCCGTGCTGCAGGATGACCTCGGGAGCGAGGTACTCCGGTGTGCCGCACAGCGTGTACGTCTTGCTGCCGGGCGACAGCTTCTTCGCAAACCCAAAGTCGGTGATCTTGAGGTAGCCGTTCGTGTCGATCAGCAGGTTCTCCGGCTTCAGATCCCTGCACACAGGCCGACGTCCGCTCCGCCGTGGGACACGCTCACATCCAGCTCCCACGCCCGGGCCCTCCGGGCTGTCTGCCATCAACGTGGCAGCACGGACATGGCGTGCACAGCAGCCGTGCGCCAGCGCCGCTGCGGGCGGCAGAGGCCTTCGGCGCACCGGTAGACGATGTCGCGCGCGCTGAGGTACGCAAAGCCGCAGATGACGGTGGCGGCGTAGAAGCGCGCCCAGGCTTCGCGCAGCGCGCGGCGGCGCTTGCGCATGAACGTGAACAGCTCACCGCCCTGCACGAAGTCCATGACGAGGTAGAGGTGGGTCGTGTCCTGGAAGGCGGCCTGCAGCTTCACGAGGAAGGGGCAGTCACACTCCGCCATCAGCCGCTTCTCCGCCTTGATGTGATTCACCAGCTGGCTCTTCACCACCAGCGCCTTGGAGATCTGCTTGAGCGCACAGAAGTCGCTGTTCCACTTGACCAGCATCACCGTGCCAAAGGCGCCCTTGCCCAGCGGCGCCACCTGCACCACAGCAGCGACGGACCTCGACCCGTGCCTGCTAGACCTCTGTGCCTTCAGGCAGGCTCTAGTTCAAGCCCTGACACGTAATCTGCTCGTCGCATATTCGTCCTGGAGGGCATCACCAGGCCCTCGCGGCTACACTGCCAGCTGCAGCGGTGGGCAGGGAGCGCACGATCTTGAGGTCGGAGAGCTTGATGTCCTTGCTCGCGGGCCCGGACAGGCCGTAGTTGATCTTGGCCTTGTCGGAAAAGTACTTGCTGAGCGGCCCCATCGTCGCCTCGAAGTCGGCCTTGCTCATCTTGAGCAGCGCGACGTCCGTTGTCGTCACGACGCTCGCAGCGCGTGGCTCATTGCACAGCAGCGCCAGCTCGCCAAAGTACTGCACCGCAGCCACCGTCACGCCACCGGCAGCGCATGGCACCCGCACCAGTGGACATGCTGCCGGTTCGGCCGGGATTCCGGCCGGGCGGGTGGGCGCGCTCAGGTGCACGCACTGCTCCCGCGGCTGGGCCGGCGCCCACATCCCGCATTCAGCACGGCGCTGCCATGGGTACAGGACACAGCCCCGGCACGGCGGGCACAGGCGGGGTGTGGCCTGACTGCGCACACAGCGGCGGCGGAGCGCACCTGGCCCGGCGAGAGGCGCATGATGGGCTTGCCGTCCTTGACGACCGCGAGCACGCCGGTCTCGACGATGTAGAAGGCGTCCCCCGGCTCGCCCTGGTTGACGACGCGCGTCTTCTTCGGCAGCACCACCTGCTCGAGGATGTTGCACAGCTGGCCGCGCGCCGCGTGGCTCAGCTGCTGCAGCAGCGGCACGCGCCGCAGCGCCTCGAAGCGCCAGGTGTGCCGCAGCTGCTGCAGGTCGCCGAGGTGCTCCGTGAAGTCGGTGCGGTTCAGGCACAGCAGCTTGCCTGCATGTGCGCGCCGCCTCAATGTAACGCAGGCGCCGCCCCGCCATCTGCGCAGCATGGCGCAGGAGCAGAATGTAGAGCGCAAAGCAAGCGCCTGCCTCAGCATTTGCAGCGGGAGGCAGGCTCGGGACCCGCGCATTGGCAGCGGCGCAGAGACACGGTTGCGCTGCGGGAGGGGGGGCGCACCGCCGGTGCCCTCCGCGGCGACGTTGCACTTGCGGCGGTCGTTGTGCAGCAGCGCGAGCTCGCCAAAGCAGGAGCCGCGGTCGATGAGGGCGAGCTTCGTGCCGTCGTTGAGGTAGCAGCAGAAGGTGCCGTCCTCGATGATGAAGAAGGTGTCGCCCTCCTCGCCCTCCTTGATGACGACCTCCCCTGGCTGCACCGTGCGCGGCTCCAGGCGCGACGCCAGCTCCAGCAGCTGGTTGTCCGACAGGTTGAACAGAATTGGGACCTGCACGGGGTGCCCGCCTCGTTCCAAATTTGCGTGCGCCCGCGGCATGACAAACAGCTTGTCGGGGCACCGAAACCTCGGGTAGTTGTGGACGATCGGCACAGCTATCAGCCTTGCACCGAAGGCATGTTCATCTTTGCTGCACCCATTCACACTAGCTGCCAGGTGTACAGGGGCGGAGGCACGAAGGCGTCGGTTTCGGCAGACATGCTTGGGGCGGGGGCGGGCGGGGCAGATAGAGGTGCGGCACCTTCTGGAGGGCCTGGAAGCGCCAGATCTGGTCGAGTGGGCCGAGAAGCTTCTGGAACTGCTGGCGCTCGAGGGTGTAGAAGATGCAGTCCTCCTTGGTGATCGCGGTCGCGGCGCGCGGCGTGTTCGTCTTCCACAGCGCCTGCTGCCCAAAGTAGTCCCCTGCCTTCAGCGTCGACACCACCTGCATCCCGGAGGCCGCGCCGTTGCTGCGGCTGCACCCGCATTCCCTGCCAATCACAAGGCTCTCAGCAATCCAGGCCCTGCCAAGGTGAGCCGGAGAGCGCTCGGCCCAACTTCTCCAAAGCCAGTCCTCTGCACGTCTGCGCCGGACGATTCCAGTGCGGTGGGTCGAGGCCGCTCGGCCACACGAGTGCCACAGCTGCCGCCTTGTCTCTGGACAGCTACGTGCACACGCACTGCGTGCGGCGGAGAGGGGCGCGCCTTATCGCCGATCGTGATCTCGACGGTGCCCTGCTTGATGAGGTAGAAGAGGTGGCCCTCATCACCCTTGTAGAAGAGTGCCGAGTTGGCGCGGTGCTCGCAGTGCTGCAGCGCGTCACACAGCGTGCCCTGCAGCGTGCCGGAGAGCGCCTTGAAGATGGGCATGCTCTTCACGAGCGCCAGCTTCGCGTTGCGCACGTCGCGGATGTCCTGGTGGTAGATCGTGTTGTACACGCTGCGCTCCATCACCCAGAGCTTGCACTTCGTGGTCGCACGCACCGTCGCGGCGCGGGGCTGGTCGTACAGCAGCGCGAGCTCGCCAAAGTAGCTGCAGCAGAGGCAGCCGTGGGTTTCCCTGGCTGCAGGGCGGGGAATGGAGTGGTCGAGTGCTGCCATGGAGCGTGTGAGCTGAGCAGGCACGATGCCAACGCGTGCTGCATGCATGCGGGCGACGGTGGCACTTCCAGCCGATGGGTCACAGCCCGGGTCCAGGTGATGTTGGTTGCCAAAATCCACGCATGTTGTCATGGCGCCCTGCCATGCTTATGGCCATGGCCGGTCGTAACCACTGGACCAGTGTGGCCTCTTTGGAGCGGCAGATGCCTCAAGGCACCTCACAGCCGCGCTCTGTTCCGTGGTCTTGGCCGGGCAGCAGGCGCTGAGTATTTGAACTGTTGCATGATGATGGGATTCCGTAGAAAAGTGAAGCCAACATGACCCCAGTGGACGTCGTTGAGCCGCCAGAATTCCAGGATGGAAACACACCTGCCTGCTTTGTACTGGTGAACGACCTTGGAGGCACCGTCTGTGGAAATGAGCACATCGCATGCACCTGCCTCTAGCACGTAGAACATTGAGGCCTCGGTGTCGCCTTGCTGGATGATAACTGTTTTCGGCAGGACCTCCAAGGGGTTCATGCTTAAGAATACCTTCTTGCGTGTCTCTGATGTGAGTTTGTCAAATAGCATATTGCCTGCACCTCGCACTGGTGTTCTTGCAAAAGACCTGGGGGCCGACGGTGTAGTGTCATGCACGCTGAAGGACGAGCTGACCTTTGACTGCATTTTCGAGCATCGCCAGAGTGGCATCACTCTTGGGAACCGTCGGCACAAACACCTCGGCCTCATCATGCTGAGCTGCGACCGCCCCAGCGGCAGCTTTTCTCCGAAACTCGGCACCAGTGGCCGCTGAGGGCGCACTCATTTCCGGGCCCGCATCGATGGTTGCCTGCATCGGGCGCTGTTCAGTCACCAGGAGCAGTGGTCTGCCAGGCATTCGTACACACGCGCCTGTCGCAAAACAGGTGCTCGGCTGTGTCGAAGATGGTTGCCCGAACGCAGAGCATGCAGCGCAAGACTCTTGCTGCTTCAGCAACACCACGCCCAGTCAGGTGAGTCGGCACTTCATCCACGCACTCAGTGTTGAAGGACGCCGTCCACCCATCATGGCATTATCTGACACGACACGAAGCAGTCATTCGGGAATGTAAGCCAGCAGTAGGGCACCGCAGGGACCTTGCACTGACGCAAGAACAAACAGGCAAAGTCGTACGTTGTCCTCAACCCCCCGGCGCACTGCCTCAACCTGATTCACGTAAGCATCACCTTTGCAGCACTTGGCACCCATCTCAGGCGCCTTTCCCTTCGAGAAAGTGCGCTGCAATTGCCTCCTTAGCTTGTCCAGCTTCGCTACGGACGACTTGCCGGATCCCCTTGGGAATCGGCACAAAGTGAAGAACGAAAGGGAATTCCGACCCTTTTTGCCGAAAGGAGTGATACCTTACGCTCAGGCCTCCGTCACGAATGCATCGCAGGGCCTGACATGTAGCCTTAACCGACGAAACATGCTGCAGGTTTCTGACAACGACGTGAACCATGTCATTGTATGGCAAATCCAGCATACGAGCATGGTGCACATTTTCGTGCTGCTTCGCTGCTCGCGCGGTCGCGCTCGTGGAATGCATGATGGTGGCGTGAAGGGTTCGACGACGACAGCTTCGTTGGCATTGCGGTGCTCACAGGCTGTCCAGGGCACTGAGGCTGCAACTGCAGTGCAGAATGTGCTGTGCAAAGGGGCCAGAGTACTCGACCGGGCGCTTCGAAGGCTGCAGGAGTGCTGTTGTCCATGTACACTTCTGGCCTTTCACGATTCGTGGCTAAAATGTACTGCCCGCCGTAAATATTGTGTCGAGAGTCAGAAGCGCCATGGCTGTTGCAGCTTGCAAATGTAGGCGAAATGTCGATAGCGTTCGCGCATCAGCGCTCCGCGGGCGCCCGTCCCTGCCCTTAACACGGCCAATGCCGCACACAGCTCGCTTGCACGTCAGGGCGGCAGCTGACAAGCCCGAGACCGCATCGGGATCGGATGATGCAGGTAGTGGGAAGAGCGGATTCCAGATGCCCGGGTTTCTGAAGCCATTGACGGACTTCGGGGTGGGCAAGAAAAGCGTGTGGGAAGGAGGAGTGGGCTTGTTTGTCATCACTGGCATCGGTGCGACACCAGAGCAGCCTCTTCTCGCCCTGTCCTCGTCTGAGCGTGTGCTTGTGGGGTCGCTCAGTGCATCCCTCCACGTGCAGGCGTAGCGGGCGGCCTGGTCGCCTGGATATCGGGCCTCAACCTCAACAAGGGCCGCAGCTACGAGTGCACCGTCCGCTTCCCAGAAGCATGCTCTATCACAGTCGGCACTCCAGTCCGAGTGCGCCCCCCTGGCTCCCCACCGGCGCGTGCACACCAGCCCGCTTGACCCCGAGCCTGTGGCCCCGCTCACCCACAGCTGCCTCTGGCCGTGCCGTTGCTGCAGTCAGGCCTCAGCCACCCACCTCAGCTCGCCCTCAGCATTGCCTGCTGCTCACCTGTGCTCTCCGATCATGTCTCACAGCACCACTGCTCCATCCCCCCCCCCCCCCCCCCCGGGGGACCCCCTACGGCGCTGTGTTGCACGTGCGTGACCGCCCCTGTGCCCGCGTGCAGCTCCGCGGCATCCAGATCGGCAGCGTCCTCAACGTGCAGCCGCACCTCGACCGCGTCGACGTGCTGCTCGAGATCGACGACGAGAACACCGTCATCCCGCGCAACTCGCGCCTCTTCGCGAACCAGTCCGGCCTCATCGCGGAGCCCCTCGTGGACATCATGCCGCAGATGCCCATCCCAGATTACTCCGCGTCGCCCCTGGCGGCGTCCTGCGGCGGCGAGGGTGCGATCGTGTGCCACAAGGGCTCGATAGAGGGGGAGAAGGGCGTCGCGCTCGACGACCTCGTGTACACATGCACACAGCTGATGAGGGCGATGGACACGGCGGGCATGGAGACGATGGTCGAGGCGGCGGAGGCGGTGAGCAGGGCGGCCGCCGACGCCAAGCCGCTGGTGGACGCGACGGCGGCGCTCGTGGAGCAGGTGACGCCGCTGCTGGCGGAGCTGCGCGAGGCGGGCGTTGTGGAGCACGTGGACGCGCTGGCGACGCTCGCGCGCGAGACCGCAGGGGACATCCGCAGCCTGCAGTCGGCGGTGCTGGACGAGGACAACGTGCAGGAGCTGCGCCGCGCGGTCAAGACGATGACCAAGACGCTGACCCACATCGAGAGTGTCGCGGGCGACGTCGCGGGCATGTCCGGCGACAGCGACGCGCACGCCTCGCTGCGGCAGCTCATCGAGGCGTTTGCGCGGCTCGTCGAGGACTGAGCGCAGCGCGCATGCGTAGTGGCGGTGGTGGCGTGTGCGGGCGGTCGGGGCGGAGGTCATGCGCAGTGAGCTCGCAGGGGGCCATGCCGGGCGCGTTGAGCCCGCGTGCCGTGCGCTGGATGCGGCTGTGCCAGCAGGCCTGAGGCCTCCGTGCTCACCTCACACGCGGCCCGCCCCGTCTACGCTCAGCGACCTCGTGCACCTCTCACACCACAGCCCGGCGCTTGCCTGCTGGGGGGCTCACAGCAGGGGGCATTGCGGCATGCCGGGTCATCGAGGGCCCTGCAGCGAGGTGGCAGCCCCTGGAAGCCCGTGGCTGCCTTTGAACCCATATTCATCTGACGGCAGGTGTCCGAAGGCGCTCATGGGGTTGACTGCCCAGGCGTGCCAGCCAGGTCGGGGCCATGAGGTCCCCTTTACAGATGTGTAACTGCTTGCTTACCGATAGCAGTGTGCCTCACAGCTTGTTGCGTGGTGACAGAATCGAGACTGAATGTGCCACAGGTGTGACTCGACATGGTATGAACTTACGTGTCAGTGGCCGCAGCAGTGCTGCAGAGGGTGCGCCATTCGCCTGTGGCAGCCCCTCCAAGCTAGGTCCCGGGATAGCTGTCCACCCCACCAACCGACCGATGCTCACTCGAGCGCCAAAACGAGCAGATGTCATGTGTGACCAGGTGCTCGCGCATAAACGAGCAGATGTCATGTGTTACCAGGAGCTCATGCGGGGGTCAAGTGTTAGTCACGTTGGCCCGCCTGTCAGCAAGGGAGTGACAGCGGTGGCGTGACTCATCCCGCTGCATGGACCCCTGACAGCACCTGTGCTTGTTAATAAACTCTTCAACCTAATACGCCCAACGCGCATCAACAGGGCACTCAGTTTACTGTGATTATTACCTGCATGAGCAGTGACGTGAGCACGCCAACCGCAACCTGTTTTCAGTCCTTGGTTTGCCTGCACCTCGTGTGCGGCTGGTCACAGCTCGTACCGCTTCTTGTTGTGCCGCAGCTGATCCGGCCTCGGCAACGGCGCCTTCAACACACGGGATGACATGTGGATGATTGCAGCATCAGTTGTTGTCGGGATGACAGGCTCCCAGCTGGTAGCGTCAGTTAAATGATCATCATGAGAGCATCGTTGTGCCCTGCTCACATGAGCAGTGACTCAGTGGCAACATGACACCTGCAGAGATGCTAACAAGACAGAAAGCTTCCACAAATCAAACTACGGCTGCTTCCGGTATCAGATCTATCCACATTGATCTTGGCAGCCACCGCAGCGGAGATCGATCCTATCCTCCTGGTGACAGAGCACCCCATGTACATCACATCTGAGGGAGTCAGCACTCTACGATCTGGGATCAGGCAGATGCACAGGCCCCGTTGCATGACAAGCCTTGCAGGCATACACATCCATTTGATGGGCCTGTGTCGTTATCACAACGCCACAGGCCTGTTATCCTGCATGGCCCACAGGCTGCACCTGCGCCTGCGCAAGCCCACCACCTGCCTCATTCGGGAAAACCGGGTAGGAACACCACAAACACACATACGCCAGCCACGGCCGACAACCGGGACCTGCTCAAGCCCATCCTATCACTGGGAAGCAGCACGACCAGCCGGCCTGCACCTGCCCTGCTGCTGCGCCGCACCAGATGACCTGAAGTGGCCTCATCAGGCTTGACCACGGCGCAGCCCACCGGCACCGGCAGCGACACGCAACGCTGAGGCAGCAGCCCCGCCCGCTTCGCGCCGGAGATCGTTCAGGCGGGTACATGGCTCCGCGCTGGTGAGCCTCTCACGGCATGGGCCTCCGGCCACGTGCGGGCAGCCCCGGCGTTGCCGAGGTCCGCACCGCCGCACCGGGAAGCGCGCCAGCCCAGCCCACAGGATCACCATGCACACCGGCGGCACGAACCCAAACGCCGGGCCCGCCAGCAGCGGCCCCCAGCCCATCACCGCCGTCACGACCCGCATGAACCTCACATGCATGTACGCCATCGGCGCGAGCGTCAGCGCGTCCCCGATCCGCCGCAGCCACGGCGGCGGCTGACAGCCGCCCCCCCGGCCTCCCGCCTGCCACGGCGCGATCCGCCGCGCGACGACCGAGACCGTCCACACCAGCAGCGGCGCGGTGACCACGCAGTAGTGGAAGGAGAGGAAGAGCAGCGCATCACGTTGCAGGCCGCACGTCGCCCAGAAGCGCCGCAGCGCGGCCACCGGCCACAGAGGCCCGTCCACCGGCGCCAGGCCCGACTCGCCCCGCGGCAGGCACGCAAAGTACGGCCCGATCACAGAGAACCCTGCACGGTGCAACGAGCGATGGTGTGTGAGGGCCGGGAGTGTGGCCGGAGCTGGCCCGGCAGCGGCCGTGCAGCGCCGGTTCGGCGCCGCGGCAACCATGCAATGTGAGCGTGAGATCGGCGGCAGCTCTGCGTTGCACGCTGTGCGCGCCTGCGCACAAGCGGTGCGCTCGTGCGGAGCAATCGCCAAGTGAAAGGCTGATCGTGCCTACAAAAAATGTGACAGAGTCAGGGTCCGGGGCGCACCGGCACCGTCGAGGGGGGTGACGACTGCCGAGGGGCCGATCGCGAGGCACGCCAGGAAGGCCAGCACGGCCCACCAGCCGCTGCGCCAGTGCGAGAACACCGCATGCATGCGCAGCACAGCCAGCGGCACGCGCAGCGGGGCCGCCAGCAGCTGCCGCAGCGTCTCAAACACTGCAGCCACGACGCTGGCGGTGCGGCGGCGGGGGTCCGGCGCCTGCGGGGGGGGCGGGCTTGCCGCGGCGTGGCCGACCGCAGCAGGGGCCTTCTGTGTGTCGTTGGAGGTGTCATTGGCAGCGCCGCGAACAGAGGCTGGGACTGCAAGTCCTGCACGGGGCTGCCCGTCGCGTGGTCTGACAAGCGCTGTGCAACATAAAAGGGGCAGATTGAACTCGCGGTCAGGCGTGCAGAATTCAGGCCGTGGTGCTGAGCCCTGTGATGAACACCCTGCAACTAGGGTGATGCACGATACAGTGCGATGGCGTGTGCGTGGTGGGTGAGGCGAAGGGCGCGCACCTCCTCCGCAGCCGAGGCGGTCCCGCGCAAGCCACGACGCCACCAGCAGCAGCGCATGCATGGCGACCATGCCCTCAAACACGCAGAGCAGCACCGTCGGCCAGCGAGGCCGCACCGCCAGCCACTCCAGCAAGCTGACATGCATGGCCTGCTGCGGCACGGCCGCCGCCGCCGCCGCCGCTATCGGGCGGAGCTCCGAGTGCGCGGTTCCGAGGGTCTCGTGCGCGGCAAACACCTGCAGCGTCAGGGAGCCTCCGGCCGCCGCGCAGGCGCGCGCACGCTCGAGGGTGTGTGGGGGAACCGCCGCGGACGCACGTGCTGGGTGCTGTGCTGTGTCGGCGGTGAGGTCGAACGACGAGGCCCAGTCGGCCGGATGTGCGCCGGCGGAAGCACGGCACGAGATGGAGGCGGTGACGCGGTGCGGGGGCCGCGGCGGGAGCTGATAAACCGCGGCACCGCGTGCGTGTGCGGTGTGGGACCACAGCAGGTACACCTCCACCTCTGACAGCTCCCAGGGCTGCAGCGTGGCAGCAGACGGGAAGTAGCGGGCGTCCGGGGGCGCGGCGATGTGTACGACGTACGGAGTGCCGAGAGCCGTCGGGTCCATCGGGCGCATGCTGCAGTCGGCCGAGAAGGTGGCCGGCAGCTGGTCCAGCAGCGGGCCTGTGCTGCGCTGCATGCTGGGGTCCGGCACCACAGCGGGCGCAGCGTCGCGTCGCACCTCGAACGAGAGGTCGGTGAACGCAAAGTGGCCCCCGGCGAAGCTGGTGATGCGGAAGTGGCGGCTGAGTGCCTTCCAACCCGGCGCCTCGAGCTCCAGCACGCAGCACGCCGCGCCGGCCCCGGCGCTGCGCGCCGCGCACGCTGCGGCCGGCGCCGCGTGGCATGCGTGTTGGCGCAGCCCGCCGACGTCATGCAGGTGGCCGGACACGACCGCGGCGACGCCGTGGCGCGCGAGTGTCGCCGTCAGCGCCGCACCCGCGCCCGCGTTCACACGCCCGAGGGTCTGCGTCACAGACAGCGGCTGGTGCACGGCGGTGAGTGTGGCCGGGGGGGTGCGGCAGGTGGCGGCCGCGTGCGCGGGGGCGCGCGTGAGCGCGTCGTCGATCGCGGCGAGGGCGTCCGGCTGCCAAGCAGCCATGAAGTTGAGGAAGCCGCGGTAGCCGACGGCCGGGGTGCCGTCCAGGAGGAGCACCCGGAGCACCTCGCAGCCTGCACCGGGGGCCCATCCTCCGCACGGCCCAAGTGTCAAAAGTGTGCAATCAAAGCCACACAGACACTGGAGGGAATCAAACAGCATCGGAGGCCGCGGCGCAGTGCAGTGCGTGTGGCACAGCCGCAGCCAACGGCGGCCCGCGCGGCAGGCGCTGTCGATTTGCACAGGCACCCTGCTGCTGCACCGCCGATCGTCAGCCACGTGGCCTCTTCGGCGGTCAACAAGCCCCGCACTGCAGCAGCGGCTCCGCCCGGGCTGTGTACTGCCGCATGCGTGAGGGCAGCGGGGGGGGGGGGGGGGGGGGGGGGGCGCACCATGCTCGTCAGTGACCGTGCGCAAGGCGACCCGCTCGGATGTGAGGTCTTGCGACCAGGCGGCAGTGGCGTAGGGGTCGCGTGGGCCGCCGCGGAGGGCGACTGTGAAGGAGTCGTGGTTGCCCCGCAGGTCCGCAAACACCTGCGCCGGCTGTGTGCGTCACGAGAACAAAGCGTGAAGGCGGCTGGGCGTGCGCGTCACACGTACGCAGCATGGGGGGCGGCGTGTGCTGCTTCCCATGCATTTGACAATTTCCCTACGCAGTCCCCACGTAATCGTGCATACATATGTACATGCGGGCTGTGGTACGTGCTCGTACCCGGCCTAGTGCCATGACTGCGTGAGTGGATTTGCGTGTGAATTCCTGGCAACGGCTCGCTGCCCGGCCTCTGTCCTTTGTAACTACCTACGTACATGTGCTGCCGTGTCGTCTTGCGGGAGCCCTTCGTGCGGCGCTGAGCAGCAGAAAAGCTCGTATGTTGCGGAGGATATTCTGTTCAAAGGGGGGAGTGGAGCGGACATCGGCACAGGCGGGAGGCAGGTTGGGCTTGGAGGCCCGAGTGCTGTTGCTGTCTGTGGCATGCGTGCAGGTCAGGCAGGCGAGGCAGCACCTGACAGGAAGGGCCGACCGCTGACTTGAGGGCAGCGGTCGTGTTTCTGTACGCCCGCCACTCCCATTCGTACTGATGCTGGTAGAGCGTGTCAGCGCTCTTGCCTTCAACGAGGTCGCCTGTCAGGATGACTGCTGATGGGCCCAGTCGAGGTGCAGCCACTGTGGTGAACAAGAGGAAATCTTGGTAGCGACGCGCGTGGTATGGCATGTGTTGGTGAGTGCATGTGTGGATGTCTGATATCTGCAGCAACAAGGTGCCGTGTGTTTGGCCTGCATGACAGCCAGATATTTGGTGCACATCACGTCATAGGCCTGCGTTTGTGTGTGGACCGAAGGCCACAAGGCCACACCTGCAAAGCAGAGCCCCGCCAGAGCGTTCAGCAGGACGCATAGAGCATGCCGTGGAGACCAGGAGCGCCCAGGCAGCGCAGCGGCTGATCGGAAGTAATCTGCAGACATGTTATAAGCTTCCGTGTGATTATGATCACGGCGAGCTTCTTATCAACCAGCGTACATCGGCAGAAGACGCGCGGCTTCCAGTGAGTGCTGTTTTGCGACTGCACTGATTGCCACGGCTACTGCGTATGTGGAAGGTCCCACATACGTCTTACAATGACATAGCTGTGGTTTCCACTGCTTCCGCTGAGCCCTTCTGGACTCGCTGACGCTTGAATGCCTGAGTGCCTGTGCGTGTGAGCGTTGGCGCGTCGCATCAGAGAGCCTCTCAACAGGCGTACACCCAGCCTAAGCAACGCTCACGTACAGCATATCGTACATCGTGTCCGTTTCAAGCGGCATCAAGGCGATCTGCGGCTGTAACGAGGCCTCCCTGCGGCAACTTACAGGCTGCAGGAATGCCACTTACGTAGGCACCTCCGCCTCCTGCAAACAACGCAGTCCGCGAAAATAAGCTCAGCAAGCTCTCATCGCTGTTTCATGTCAGACGTCCGCGGTGCGCCAGATCGAGGAGCGAACACAGCAGACTGGTAGCCACAACGGCATGCCTCCTGAACACGGGTGGACACAAGCAACCAGCAGGCCACATAGCGAACAAACAGATTCATGTTGAAGCAGACCCCTTGCCTTCGCAGATGCACTCTCCTACATGACCACAGCCAGGCCCTTTCAGAACAAGCTGAGTGGTAAAGCCCGGGTCATAGATGCTCTCGCTGCTGCTGGCTCAGCAACCCCACTAAGGCGATCCTGCGCCGTCCCACCTACTTTCCGACCTCTGAGACTGCAAAGCACTGAAACTCTGAAGCAGTGGTCCTTCCTAGCAGCTGCCGCTGTCCCATGCACATGCACTGCCGGATGCAGATGGTTGCCTCACGCAAGAGATCTGTGGGCAGACACATCGCAGACTTGCCAGTAGTACGATTGTGGCCCAGCCCACGGCCTGCAGGTGTCCATCAGCCATAGGATGCCTGAGTGGCCATCACCACCACGGACAGCGTGCATTGACTTCACTGCGGCGCCCGGAGGCAAACCCCCACGGCAGCCACTGCAGGCCTGTCCTGGTAAAATAAATGCAGAAGACAGGTGCACTACTGCCAGGTCAGCACCACACTGTCTGTTACAAGGATCAAGGCGGCGAGCCAGGCAGCACCGCGGCACTAGCAAGCAGCGCAAGCTTTCTAGAGTACATCACACTTTGTGTCAGAGAGAGGAGGCCTCTGCAGCTCAGCAGAGGAGCCCTTGATTGGTGTGTTGCTTCATTGAGTGTGAGCCATGTAGTAATTAGCAGACCTGCCTGTGTGGCTGGCTCTCCCGAATCGAGGCTGGAGCTCATCTCTTCATGGTAGCACTACTGGCTGATGATCTGAGGGCTGCCACAAAATGCTGCTGCTCGCTGTTGAAGCCCTTCGCCTGGCAGACAGCCTGCCCAACAGCACGATGCTGGTCTGCTGTGTACATGTCCAGTGTCACAAGGGTAGAGGGGGCGAGGCGGGCAGCACCGCGAAATGCATGTACAGTGACCCTGAAGCACCGGTGTGCATGCACATAGCTATGCACATGCACGAGATCGTTGGCTTCTCGTTTGGCAGTCCCAAACTGCGTTCCCGTGCTGCAGCATCGTGGGTGTGTCCTCACTTGGCCCATCTCTGATACTCCTGGGGCTCAAGCATGTCTGAGAATTTGCGAAGTGCCGTGGCATCTGGCGGTTCACTCATCGGGCTGCTCGGGGACGCGCTGGCTACTTCAAAATCGCCCATAGCTCGCTACTTCAAAATCGTCCAATCTGCAGTCGACAAGCTGTGTTCCATCGAACATCAGGCAAAACTTCATGCGTTTACCAGCCGTCGCATAGAGGCTGGCCGACTGTCACAGGCACCGCTGCCGCGGTCGGTGGACGGTTGACGAGTTTACAGCTGGCATGCCGCACGGTTACCTTCCCTCATTTTGCAGACGTGTAGTGTGCACAGGCAATTATAATTTGTCATCCCCGTCGCAGCTCGGAGAAACGGAGCTGCAGATGTCAAAGTCAAATAACATGCTCCCACAAAAGCGCATCATGATATCAGCCACAGCTTAGCTGTCGCATCAGTGCTGCGGTCAATGTGGACAATGCATGATTTCAGTGCATACAATGCATATATTGCTGCGTTCCGAACAGTCATCAGGCCGTGAGCACTTGGCTGGACTCATCGTGGCTGTGGGAGCCTCTCAGCAGACGCATGGCTGATGATGAGCCAGTGCTTGACAGCAACAGTCGGACGCTGCTTGAATGTGTCACGCATGCCAGGCTTGAAGAACGAGGATTCAGCGGCAGCGACTCCATTTTCCAACTTGTTTTGCTCATGTTCTCCTCGCGCACAACATACATGCAGGTGTCCGTGCGCCGTTACCGCACAACGTTACTCTACAGCAGTAGTCGATGTGGAGAGTCGCAATAATCCGGATCCTCGAATGGCGAAGACCCGTTCAGCGCGCGGCGAAGAACGTCTTCGCCGTGTTTAGAGATATATCGATGCGAACTCATTGCCGATTGCCGGCGAGCAGCGCCGCGCACACACCTGCTGTCCGTTGATTGTCGATGACGGTGGATGTATTCTGCGTGTGGTGTGATCCGCGTCGGAACACCGAGCTGTGTAATCAGCGGTGGTAACCTGTACGAGGCCACGGCAGAAAGTACCAGTATGGCCATGGCATGCCTGACCGTGCTAGCGCTGCACATCTACGTGATCATGTTCCCGCCCGTTAAGTCGTAGAGAATCTTCTCTGGATCTCCGTTAGCCCAGTCGATGACTGCATCCCGCGCAGGGCTTCCCGGCGATTCCCTGCGGGATCAGTGCACCCCATGCACGTAAAGAGGGCATATATCGCACAGTCACGATATCCTGTTCTGGCGCCAGCTGGGTCAGTCATCGGGATCGCGACATCCGGTGACTCCGGGATGTTTGCATCGCTCTGGAGCCAAAGTCTTGAGACGCATGACGTTCCGAAAGAGCAGTGCAGGACCTGCAGTGGCCAGCAGGCGCCGCGGTGCCGGTCTCACACACGCGGCCAGTTTGCTGCTTACCAGCGTGCGCACACCTCCCGGTGTCGGACGAAACCTAAGCAGCCTCGCAGCACCAACAATGCGCATATGAGCACATTCTTGACTGACTCCGGCTATCCATGGACTCTTTTCGTCCTCCGTGGGCCAGCCCTGGCTGTCGAGCAGCTCATGAGGTAACCGTCACGTGCACACCAGTGGCCGCGATCGCACGCACGGCCACCGACAAACTTGCATCCACACACGAAACCAGGCTAGAATCGTGCTTGCCGTCCCAAGCAGGCAATCTACTGGGGTTCGCAGCACTTTTACTGGCGCTTGATTACAAGGCGCAATGCGCTTCCGTGAGCGTAGACCTGTTTATGTGTGAACCTGTACGGTGGAGCGCTGAGTGCATGCTCAGCCGGGGGCCATGGATCTAGAAGCGCATGCGGATCGCGAAAGAGAACTGTAACCCTCGTGCTAACAATGCGGGATTGGGGCGCACGTGAAGCTTGGGATTGTTCATGACGCACAGACAAATCTGGGTCATGAGCCATCACACCGCGGCGCAAATTTCAAATGGATGGCAGGAGTCGAAGACGGGGCCCACTGACGATGCTCCATGGCCTCCTGGGGCGGAAAAGGTAGTACACATCAACTGATGCAGACGAGTAGGGCACGCGCGGGGCGTGGGTTACTGACAGCAGGCAGGACTTCGCCATACATGTTGCGAGGCGCGCAGCTGGTGCGAACGTCAAACGCGATGCACTGTCGCGACATGTCGGGACTGTGTCTTTCAGTGTAGCCACAATCGTTTTGCTCGGGCACAGAAGCGAAAGGCATCGTCGCCAACTCTATAGCTGAGCAGTTCGGAGAGGTGGTGCTACATCTTGATGTGGACTGTGGCTCTGCGTACAGCATCACGCTTCAAGTTAGCACTTTCCAGCGGGCCTCCGTGCCAGCCACTGCTTGATCGCTCGACAGCTTAAACCAACTGCGCACACCGTTTAGAAGTACTGAACAGAAAAGTCGTCATCGATCCGAAGACTCGTGGCCTTGTCGAGATCAGAAGGTGTGCTGCAGCGTGGATGAGGGCGGGTATTGCGTGTGGTGGACCTGTGCATCAAGGCCGCCTCCTGTGTGAGGCAGTGCCAAGCGCATTTCTCGCTAGTTTCTGCAGTTTGTATAGTGGTGCATATGTGGTCCACGGTGATGTCTGGCGCTCTCGCGCCAAGAGCGTTTTGGTCGACAGCGAAGCAGTGCTTCACGAGGTCCAAAGAACGGCATTACGATGTCGCAAGCAAGCCGCAGTTGCTGAGTTCTACTCATAGTGGTACAAGTGTGATGTACATCGTATTTTCATGGCTGTTGTTATTGTCTTCATCTCGGTACGGGAAGAGCGCTTGAAGCCCTGACGCGGCCCAATGTCTGCATACGTACACTGGAGCATCTTTGGCCACATACTCCCATGCCAAGATTTCCCTCATAGAGTATTTGTTCATGGCGCATTTTCTCTCGTTGATACTTCTTGGGCTTTATCGTACAAACGTTCGACCACACAACGAACCGCGGTCGATGCCCACGCGGATGGATTAGCTGCGAACGTGGCGTGCATGTTCACTGCACTGCACCAGTGTGCACCTAGTGTGCCCCACATCGTGACTTGAACACCGCTCAGCTCCATGACCAAGCATCAAATCATGCTTGGTGTTGCGTGGACGCGCACCTTCTAGTCCGTTACGATCTGTTTTGCCGTTCCAGCTCCACGGCAGATTTTAGGGCTCCTGCAGCACTGGATATTGCCGGCACATTGATCTTCATATTTTGCAGCATCTCGATCATCTCGTGCGTACCGGAGAGCCGCTCGGTCCGCATAATTCAAGTGCGTCATCCTGCGGGACATGTCTAGAAAGCAGCAATCCGCTCCGAGGCGAGACTGTGCAATCTAGTCAATAGGACGATGGAAACGAAGCGTATATGAGATTTGATGCCCAATGTGTTGCTGATGGTCTCGTGAAGTGCTGAGCATCAAAGATCGACTCATGCTCTCAGTGCTGGCGTTCGTAGGCACATCACGAAGTCCAGGCACTGCCGCCGTCAGCTGCCTGCGGCGATTGCATTTTATTTCATCGGTCAGGGATATTCGAGCATCTAGGTTGACGTGCGAGAGAGCTCGCTCGTCTTTATCCAGGTTCGCAGTACGTCCGTCGCGATAGCACAACAGCGATCTCGGAATGCAGAATCTCCGAGATAGGCCAAGCGCCCTGGAGTCTCTGAAGCCGCCTAGATGCTGGCACCAGCCCTCTTCAGCGACTTTGCGGCAGCCGAGCAACCTCAGCTGTTCTGCCAGATGCCCAGCCTTGCTGCCAAGCTTGCCCGGAGTTCCCCCGGACCCTCTTGCAGCAACAACGACAGCCACGACGTGACCGGAATCGCCCCGAGCTCATTGACAGCAAATGGGATGGCTTCGAAGCGACAGCTTCATGCCGATACCGGCCCTTCGATGCCCCAAGCCAGCGATGACTGTCAGTGCAGTGCTGATAGCATGCACATGCATTCCGCCTCAAGGAACACCTCCCCGCTGAAGGATCACCAGGTCCACACGAAGCACGTTGCAGTGCCTGCCAGCCCCGCCATGCAGACGTGTGAGCCTGAAGACGCTTTCGAATCAGCCGAAGACAAGGGTCTGGCCTCTGCCAACAAGCGCCCCCGCCCGAATGATCTCAAGAAGGCTCGCATGATCTGGTCAGAGGAGCTGCACAGCATGTTTCTGAGAGCTCTCAGTGATATCGGCCTCCGACATGCGGTCCCAAAGACCATAATGCAGGTGTGCTACTCTTCTAGTTTTCCGTGCGACCTGCCTGGTCTGCTCCTGTTCCCATCCATGACTGCTGGCTGGCGACCACCGCAACACGTGTACTGCTCTTGCAGAGGATGGGCGTTGACTCTCTCTCCAGGGAGAATGTTGCTTCTCACCTCCAGAAGTACCGCCTCGCCCTGAAGCGGAAGGCCGGACTGCCAGACAACACTCTGATGACCACGGCGAGCTGGCGCCAGCTCGAGCAGGCTCACGAGGACTGTGTCGCCAGCATCCCGACCGCGACTGCTGCAGCGCCCCTCATGGCTCGCGCTGCCGGCCCAGCTCCGCTGTCAGCTACGCCGGCAGCCATGCTCCCTCCCCGCACAGAGCCGCAGGCGTCTCCGAAGCAAGCGCCCATCGCTACACCTGCACCCAAAAGCCTCCCGCCCCTCCCTCCCCTCGCTGCACAGAAGATGCCACCGCACACATTCCCAGGTGCAGTGCCGTGCGCCCCGTCCGGCCTGCCCCCCGGCTTCACAGTCCCTCCACCCGACTCAGACGGCGTGGCAGTAGGCATCCCGATGCCGTCGCCCCTGTTTGCGAGTGTCAAGGACTCCCACGGCATGCAACGCAGCAGCCACAGCTCCACCACCGGCCGCCCCACGCGCGGAACGCTGCCCGGCCTGCCCTCATCCGACACGCCGCCGCCGACCACCGGGCCGTCCGACCCGCCGCTGCGGCCCCTCGGCATGCCTGACGCCGCCACCGCCCTGATGCCTCCCACGTACTCATACCCTGCCACCGACGGCGGCGCGGACGGCGGCAACGGCGGCGGCAACAAGCTCTGCACAGTGTACATGTACAACCCCTCGCTGTGCGGCGCCGGCGCCGGCATGGAGCCAGCACAGGCGCGCACGCTCGTCAAGCCGGCGCAGGTGCCTCAAATGCTCCTGTCCGTCTCAGCGGCAGCGTACAACTCGATGGCTGGCGGCGCCGCGGTGCCGGAGCTCGTGGGAGTCGCGCACGGCGCGCCCGCCCAAACCGGGTCCACCGGCTCGGCATCGCGGCCGGTATCCGGCGGCGACGACGACAACACAGGCGTCGGCAAGCGGCGGCGGCGGATGTCGGTGCGCGTGCGGGACTTTCCCGGGGAGCAGGAGGCGTCCACTCGCCGGCCGCGGTCTCTGCGGACGTCGCCCGCGGCGCGCGCCCTCGTGGCGCCGCGCAGCCCTGCACAGGCCCCCGCGCCGGCCGCGGAGGTCGAGTGGGGGGGCGACTGCACAGCGCTGGACATGCTGGCTGAGATCGCGGGCCGCCTGACGGAGGGGCAGCAATGATTCACCCCGGCACCCTGGCAGAGATGTGCACACGGAAGAGGGGGCGCCCCGTGACTCTGTGTGCAGGCGCGCTGCCGCTCGCGGCTGCATGCCGCGTCGCGGGCGGCCGGCGGTGCGCCGAGCCTGCGGTGCGCGCCGCGTTCCAGCGCGATGCGGAACAGTGGCTCGCAGATGGGCCGGAAGGAGGCACTGCGCATGGTGGCAGTGCCCAGAGCTCGGGGGCCGAGAGCGCGGCGGTGCGTGCGGTTGAGAACGTGGCCGCGTCGGGATGCGGCGCAAGCCAAGCCGTCCAGCGACTGGCGAAAGAATGTTCCAGACTGGAGCACCCCGGTGGGGTGATGGCAGCTCCGCACGGAGCAAGTAGGGTAGGAGGCCTCAAGTCCTGGTGGACAGGTTGTTTATGGTGTATGTAGGCTGGCCAAGGCGACCAGTCAGGTCTGCAGTACAGTGAAAATGGTTCTCGTGTGTGTCGTGGTTTCCCTTTGTGCAGCTGGTCCCACAGCTGCGGAATAAGTCACAGGTGGTCGGTTGGTTACCATGCCCTGATTATCGACCGGGCTATTTGAGTTAGGAGTCACTGGTTTCATGCCGGCCAGCAGGGTGGTCCGTGGCAAGCAGTGTGCAGCATGTGCAGTGGGCGGGTCTGCTGCTGCTGGGCTCATTTCCCTGCCAAATCGGCTTTCTTTCAGCAGGTGCTTATGTAACACTTAGACGTTGCTGTGCTGTGCAATGCGCCTGCTCCACCCGCATCGTCATGCCAGCCCTCGTAATGCGTGCTTCTGACTGCCCTGTTCTGCACGCCATTATCTCCAGTACGGTGCCTCTGTTGACCTCCCACATGACACCCCCAGCCCTCATCGCGCACTGCGCCTGCATCCCATCACACACGATGCACGTCAAAGCTTCGTACAAGATCTGGCTGCTGGAGATCTCCTGGTGCCACCTGGGCAACTCCAGTGTGCACCATCCCACGTCATGCTGCACAGTGAGCGCACAGCCATGGCGAAAAGGCATCTGCGTTCCGCAGGGCCGCGCTCGTCCTGCCATAGTGGCGGTCGCCCCATGTTGATCCATGGTGTTGTAAAGATCACGAACTACCGCGAAAGCCCACAGTGCCTACCGACCTGCGTTGACCACGGGGCTGCTGTGATGACGAGAACACAACAGTGATTATGAAGTTGACCGTGCCAATCCGGGGAGCACCGCACAAGCTGACACAGCAGGCATGACAAGATAATTGTGCAGTACGGCGAGCATAATTTCGACATGTGGTGGCCGCTCACGAGGTGGGCTGCACCCGAGACGTCGCAGCAAGCACTGGCATGGCGAGGCCCCAGTTCGGGGCCAGCAGGCGCACGAATTTCGAACTGATACACTGCATGAGTGGCACCGCTTTGTATGTGCACATTATGATCTGAGCGCTGGCTGCGCGGTGACACCACGCGCCATACTGATCCATGACAACTGCACATGAGTCACTTGCGCGAGTGAAGTGTGCGTAGTGATGCCTCTGCTGCGATGCCTTCAGGCCGTCCGCAGTTGAACACCGTTTAATGTATTCTATCGAGATCCTTGGTGCATGACTCACGCTCACTGCGCTCGAGTAGGAACTCTGCGTGCGACCGGGACCTCCGACTTGCGCGTCACCGAGTTCACAGCACTTCGAATGAAGATGGCGTGCAGTGGGGAAGACGTCTCTGGGCACATCTCAGTCCAAACGCGCGCCACAAAGCCTGCAGAGCCGCGAGCTTTGCCTTGCCTTGCGATAGATCAGTGACCTTGCGGTCTACGTAGACATCGTATACATCGTTCATGCCGCGGCCATTCTCCGTAGATACGAAGCAAGGTTATGAATGTATGGATCGATCCCGCGCATGGCTGTGGAATAGAAGTTCGGTCCCTTGGCCAGCTATGCACAGTTCTGATGCACATGCTTGTCCGCGCGGAGCCTCGGGGCGTCGCCACTCAGTGCGCCCATACCAAGCTCCGCCTGCCTCAATTGTCATCGAGCGACGCCAGAGGGGTGGCTTGGTGTGCTGTGTTGGATGATCAGGTCGTATGACCCCGTTCCCTGACCGGTTCACGTTGCCGCTGTGCCGGTGCGATTGGCATCCAAGCACGCACGCTCTGCAGAGTCTGCATTGCAGCCGCGACATGGCATGTTCCGCAGGCACCCGCGCCAGGCTGCACACGATGGGCGCGACGACAAGCTCGAGCACTTGGCTTTTACGGCCGTTGCGGCTGACGTGAGCGCTTCCAACGAGTGAGAAGAAGAGGCACGGCGCGATGTCCCAGGCCTAGACAAGGTGCCCATTGCGGCTCGTGATGTGCCATGTCGACGTGGTGCCCACGCACCGCAGTGCGATCTCCACAGACAATGACCAGTCGAAGGGGACAGGCCGCACCGCAGACATTGCAGGCGTGCGCACAGCTCCACAGCGGCGCTACCTGCCTTGCTCGCCAACAGACCCTGTCCTTGTGTCGCAACACCACAGCGCAGCCACATGTATCTCCCAGAGATACACTGCTCCCACTATGGTGCTTTCCGAAAGCTGAGCCTCTGAAGCAGGCTGAGACCAGCTCATGCACCATGGTGCACACAGTCTTGATGAGCGCGCTGCCAGCAGCCGCAAGCAAGGCATCACCTCTGTGCCTGTGAATGGGTCGGATGAACTCTTGCGTGGTGTTAGTTTGCGCAGGTTTGTATGCCTCTGTGACATGCCTTTGATGCGCACGTGCAAGGCTGTGGGCATGTGCAACTGCCAGCAGCAACAGGTGGCAGCCACGGCTGGTCGGGGCCAAATGGGGGGAGCAGATGCCTGCTATGCCAGAGACATCTGGAGGCAACCATCACCAGTCTGCCCCGCTGGTGCGACAAAATACGGTCTAGGTGGACGCTCCACGTTGCCCGGTGATGATCAGCAGGTTGAAGGCACCGCACACGGGCTCGTGTATCCTCGTGTATCCTGATCCGGAGAGGACACAGCTCGGGTGTTGGTCAGGCCACCAGTAGATGGTTTAGATTATGATTTTGGAAAGCCTTCACTACTCGGGCGGCAGCCCGGCTGAGCCTCCCTCTGCAGCCTGAATCTCCAGCCTTCAAGCATGTGCATGCAACAGCTTGAGGGTCCGATCTCGATTGAGACTGGGTGCACTCAGTTTCACAGTCCACGATGGCGCCCAAGTTGCTGCTGCCATGTAATTGCGGCTTCAACATGCTATGAAATGCAGTCCCATGCTGCATGAACATGAATGCATCGATCCGCACACTGCATTGAATATTGCATCCACCTGCAACGCCACACGTGAAGCTGGGGGGGCCCAGCCACCAGTGCGGAGCAGCTGGCTCTCTTGCACATCACTGCCCTGGAGGGCCAGCTGCACATGGACAGGCACATGGCCTCTAGCACGGGTCGGCGCAAGCTGGCTCGCACAACGGTAGGCGGAGTCGGAGTGCGATGCCTGGTGCATGCACGCATCTGGTACGGCCTGGTACGGCCTGTATCATGCGTCCACATTCACGTGTCCCATGGGGCCTGGCGGTTTACGCGAGCGTGTGGGCTCCGTGTGTGTGCAAGGACGGAGGCGAGGAAGCAGGCACCTTGGCCGGGACAGCATGGAGGCTGTGTCGGTGCAACACAGCCGGAGCCACCTCGCACACAGCCCCCTCCTCCTGACGCCTGGAAACGCATCGCATGAGCCGCATGAGCCGCTGTGGCCAACGCATCCAGGGCCCTCGAGCGGACGCAGCGCTGCCCAGCGCGTGCCTGGGAGGACGCACTCGAGCCCCCAGGCACGCGAACGGGCGCCTCAATGCAAATTGGCGTGCCAGAGTCCCCGTCAGTGCTTCCCCGAGGCTGCGATTGAGGTTGACTCACACAACTCGGGGACAACGCGACCGCGGCGGCTACGTGTCGTGCACTGGTGCTCTGCCAATGCCTGGACCCCTGCTCGAGTCAGTGGCCGCCGCGGCACCAGCGCGCGTGCGGCGTACATGACTGCCCCGATCAGCGTGCATGCATTCGGCCGCCGCTATCGCCGATTCAGCGCAATGCCGCCCACACGGCCGCGCAGAGGCGGCAGACACGCCGCTTGTGCATGCCGCAGCCGCCCCCTCCCCCCCTGCGCCGTGAAGTCGGCGCCCCTCTGCATGCGTGTCGCAGCAGACCTGCGAAGCGGTACGCACTCATGCGGCTGCCGCATCTGTGATGCCTGTTGCGTTGGCTCGTTACACCAGAGACGGCGTGACCACGCCACCAAACATAACTCAGTTTCCACACTCAAAACTTACGCGCACACAAGCAAATCCTACCCTATCTGTGTGCGCTCTCCCCACTGCCGCCCTCTGGCCGCCATCGCGCTTGGCACGGACCGCCATGCTGTGCCGCCCTCAGCACGGCCGTCCTGGCCGAACATGCCGCCCGCCGCGGCTGCCAGCCCACCTCAGCCACAAGCTGAGGAGACTCAAAGGGCTGCCGCATGCGGCGCTCTTCGAGCGGCGTTCGCGCATCCGCGCGGCCCCGCGTGCAGGGCCCCCCCTCCTGGCGCGGCAGGCACCACCTCGGCAGCACAAACTCGCGATGGAATCAACTGCCGCTGAGCTTCAGTGGGCCGGGGCCTTCTCTGCAGCCCGGCACGCAGCAGCGTCTCACTAGCGGACGGCGCCAGTGGCCGCGGCAACACGCGGCGGGGCTGCTTCTGCCCGCCTGCCCACCTCACCCCCGGCATGTGCCGTAGCTCTGAGATTTAGATGCCTGCACGCAACACTGAGCAGGCGGGGCGGGTGCGTGACCGCGGACACGCCGCGTCGCGGCGGGGCTTCTCGACTAACAAAATAAGCATTCATGATACAGCGCGGCCGACCCTACCGGGCCACCGCCGCCTCCATGCGTGTGCTGCGCAGCGGGTGCTGCAAGTGAAGCAGCCCCGCCAGCCCCGCCCACGCGCTGCCGCCGCCGCCGCCCGTGGCCCGCCCGCAAGCAAACGACAGCTGCGGCGCGAGCGGGCGCGGCTCGCTGTCCGCGTAGCCGCACCGCTGCCGCAGGCCATGCATAGGGAAGCGCAGCGGCTCCGCCACCGAGGCCGCGGCGGCCACGACGCCGTGCGTCGGCAGCACGGCCGCGCCGCCATCCGCAGCCTCCACGGCGGCCGCCGCGTCTGTGCCGTCTTGCGCGCGTGACGGCGGTTCAGCCACCGCGACCTGCTGCTGTGCTGCGGGCGCTGTGAGCGCCGCCTCCGCGTCTTCCGTGACGGTGGCGCCGGTGTCAGAGCCGCGCATCATGCTGAGGATGACGGTCCACACGAAGGACACGCCGGCGGCAAACGGGATCTGGAGGTATGTCGGCACGACGGAGAAGTTCACAAGCTGCACACGCCACACGCCCCGTCAGCGCGCACTGGCCACCACATGCATGCGTCAGGCCACGCGAGCAGACACGAGCCGTAGCCGCTTCACCTACCTCAGGGCAGGCACGGGTGCACACGAGAGCGCGCAACATGGGGCGGGGGTCTACGTCCATTTGCAGCGTGGCAGTTCGGAGGTACCCACCTGCGCGGGCACCCAGATCATCCAGAGGGCCTGGCAGTTGGGCCACAGCTCCTCCCAGTAGCGGCCCATCGCGAAGTCGGTCGGCTCGCCTTGCACGAGCGAGTACTTGAGGACGTAGAACGTTGGGAAGTAGATGCTGCATGCATGGGCGTGCCGTCAGCGCAGGCGGCCCGCGAGTGAGGCGCCACTCTGACGATCCAGACTCGCCAGGGCGGCGACGCGGGTGGTGCGTACGAGGCCAGCACGCAGCATGCACAGCACACGGCGGGCAGCTGCAGGCGAGGGGAGGGGGCGCACAAGGGGTGGTGGAAGGCCTGGTCGATCAGGGTCTTAATCGGCGCCGACGCGATGTGGCCCATGCGTTCGGTGATCGGCTGCGTCATCCTCGTCAGCACCTTGGTGTAGAACACGTACTGGAAGCCTCCCTGCACAGCCGCCACGCGTCACGGCCGCCGCGCTGTGGTGCGCGGCTGGCAGGGTGGGCCGCCACCGGCGACGGCAGCGCCGGCGATGAGTCGGCGGGTGTGTGCACACGTGGGTCAGGGGGCCGCACGTGAGTGCGGCTTGAGTGCACAGTGACAGAGCAACGGAGCAGTGGTGGAGATGGGGGCCACATGCAGGGGGGCGAATGCAGAGACGGCAGATTGCATGGGCTCGGGCCACCGCACGGCAGAGCCCCCTGAGGCACACTGCGCGCAGGCGAGGGGGCCGCACGAGGTATGCAAAGCCAAAGATGCAGAAGGCGGTGTGCCGCGTCCAGTCGATGTCCTTCCACTCGCGGCCCTCCATCACCTGCACGGCACCCGCGTCGTCACGTCCGCGGTGCGGCCGCTCGCAGGGCTAAGCAGGGCCAACTCCGTGGGGCGCTGGTGCGGCACTCCATGGCGTGGGTCGGCTGGGGCAACCCCTGCCACAGGGGATGAGAGTCCGCGCGGGGGAGGGAGCGTAGGGGGGGGCCGCACGGTTTGGGCAAACATGTCAGCTGCCGAGGTCTTGATGCCTGTGGTGACGACACCGACGATGAAGGGCCGGCGCGACGCAGCCCGGGCGTACGCCTGGCCGGCCTGCACGAACGGGCTGGACAGGGCCGATGCGGCCTTCTGGAGGGTTTGTAGGGCTGCCATCCTCGGGCTCCTGCATGCATGGGGGCTGGTCTCAGGGAGCCTGTTGCGAGGTCTGCCCGAGACGCTGAGCCTGTACAGGCGACAATGCGTGCAGCCGCGGCTAAGACGGCAAACATGCAGCGCATAGGTGCACACGACCTCGAACGAGCAGGTACATCCTCACGGCCGCGAAAACCATGATCAAAGCAGCATTTGAAACATCGCCATGCAGTGTTGGAGTTTGTCGCACGTGGGCCGGGTGCACGGAACAGTAAGGTAGCCGGGAGTGAGTGCCGGATGAAATGGGAGAGGGAATATTACACAGAACTGATGTACACAGCGTAGCTGATGAGGCTGTATGTCCTCGCGCACATGCAGAATCTCGCATGCCTGGACATTTGTACACATTCGCGCCAGGCAGGTGAGGGGCCACCGACTGGCGGGATGCAAAAGGCACGTCAGACCTCACATGCACAGAACTGCTCCGTGTGACATCAGAACGGTGACATACTGGACGGCATAGCGCGTGTGCAGGCGACCCGCGCAGGGCCCTCAGTGCTTGCATCGGTGCTGCTGCGAACGAGATGTACTCGGGGAGAGGCGGGAACATCCAATCCATCGTACTGAGACGCACCTTATATACTAGACGGTCGTCTGTGCTGGCGTTTGTAGGCCTTTGAGGAGACTGTACCTCCACTCGTGGGGCCGGCAACGCTGGGAATCGACACTACGGCGATGTGCTACCAGCCATTGTCAAGGCAATAGATACGCAGATATACCAAATAGAAACAGCTCAAGCGTGGCTTCCGTGTAAAGTTCTGCACCTGCAGTGCTGTAGAGTGATGCGTTGCAGTGCCAAGCTTCGATCGCAGGTCAGGGATCAATGGATGCCGACGCGACTGCAAGCTGCTGGTACCCTTTCGTATCGATGTGCAGTATACAAAAGGCGCGCTAGATTGAATCTCCCGCTTGGCACCATGCGCTTGTCGGGCGTAGCAGCGTTCTCTGGGTTTTGGGCCAAATTCGGGTCAAAAATCGTGATGGCACCGGTGGCCCATGTCTGGCATGAGTGAATCAAGCAGAGCCTTGACCCCAGCAAACAGGCACACTGGCAGGAATTTGAAATTGACGACGATCTCACAAAGTTACACAGGTTTGACGCGCCTGTGACACGTGGCCCCACTTGGGGTGCAAGACCGGCATGCAGGCGATTGTGCCTCAGGCTGCATCACCTTCCCCAACCCGCAAAAACATCCCAAGCAACGCTTCATCCGAAACAGCAGGGCACTGACATCCCGTCTAGCGATTGCAAGTCGAGTCCACGCCATGTGCCTTGTCAAGTTCGAGCACACTGTGTGCTCTGCATTGCACGGGCTTCTGAAAAGGCCACAACGGTGCTGCAGCGCCAGCTCGACTGCTGGGACACCTCTGCCGCTACAGAGTAGTTGCTTGGTGTTGCTGTGGCTGCAATCGACATCATTGCCGCAGCGGTGGGGATATGAGGATGACGCCATCCCCTCGAACGAACAGAAACGGTATACTCCGCTTTTGTGACTTCACGATCTCCTCCATGGTCTCGTTGTCTACATCCATAAGAGTGACTGTTTCCTCGACTTCGCCCAGGATCATGTTCAAATGCTGATCGTACGCATGCAGCCTGCCCCGGAGCTCCCTGTTGTTTCTGCACACACACACGCATGATGTCACGTTTCAGCTCATTCCATCGATCGCGGATTGGTGGGTTCAAGGATGCAGAGAGCAGCAGGCTGAGGGCAGGCCAGGCAGCAACTCAGTGGGGGTCGCCACTGATCGAAGCAGCCTGCCCACTGCACAACGAAAACACTGCCATGTATGCTGCAGCGGCAAACCGTCACCTGGCACATGTACATGGCCGAATAGCGCAAGTCGACAGACACCTGCCTGCCTGCCAGGATGGCTGCCATCGCGGCATGGCAGGAGCAAGAGCACTGGGGCAGAGGGACTGCGGCCTCTGTCGGCTTCGAGACAATCAGAGGCCGCTATGCCGTACCTGCACTTGACATAGACTCTGTCGTCCAGGCTCAGCCTGATCATGTCAATCGGCTCGTTGATGATCGCCTCCTCCGCTTGAGGAGCCGCGGCCATGGTTGCTGTGGTTTGACAGATCGAATTGAAAGTCTGGAGATTGTAGTGTTTAGGCAGCGATGCACCGTCCGTTGAGGCTGTATACGTTCATCACAAGGATCTCGTGTGCACACGGCACCAGAATGCTCTGAGTTTCGGGCCTGGGACACAGTTGCACAATTGCGTGACCTCGACCCGCAGCAGAGCAGCTACAGCAACAGATTCATCGCGTAATGTGCTGTGTCCCTCCATCAGCAGCAGGTTTTCTGCGCAAGCGGGTTCAAGACGGAAACACTGAGGCGCCTGTAGCCACCATACTGGGCAGACGGCGAAACCACCAGGAGGAATCCGGCCAGACACAGGCACAGCAGCCAGCCGACACGGACGGCGCACACCCAGTACCAGCCACAGGTATCAGATGCCCGTTCAGACCGCACACTCGTCGTCCAGCGAAGCGGAATATCCATATATGCTGTTGTCAGCGCACAGGCAGCATATGCATGTGCACAGGATGTTGCCCGTCAACGTTACATGCACACTCTCTCCGCTGCTGCACACGGAGCTCTGGTAGCTCATGTCCAGCAGTACATCGTTGAACACCACACGCATACCCAGCCGCCACAACAAGCAAGTTCAGTCCGGATGCGACATGATGATGTACTTCCTGAGATGGCTTCTTTCCGGCCGCGAGTCGAGCTGCGCCAGCATGACGCCGTCTTTGAGGGCAGCCACCAGTGCGGGCACGACCCACACGAGCATGACCGGCACCGCGCAGCACGCAGCACGGCCAGCACGTGCATGGCGCGGGTGAGCCAGCCGGTCGTGCGCCAGGCAGACGGCGACGGCGACCGCGGCCGACACGGCCACGCCGGCCACGCAGACCCACCCCGAATCACGCCAACCCACCCCGATCCACAGCGAGAGGGTCACGGCGGCGGTGCAGTAGTACTCCACGGCGGTTGCGAAAATGTCCACAGGGGCCGGGCGGCGGCAACGGGCTGTAAGGAGGATGAAGGCGGCGAGGCCGGCACCATGGCCCGCGGCGGCCAGCCGGTCCGATGCGCTCTCGAGGAGCGCGGCTGACAGTGCCACCACGGCGGCGGCGGCGAGGGCGCGGGAGCCATGCATGGCCGCTGCGGCAGCGAAGTACGCGGCGGACGCGGCCATGATGAGCCCCAGCGTGGGCCACCCGGCCTGGTCCACGCGGTCGAGCCACTCGCACAAGGCCTCACTGCTGAGCAGGACGCACATGCAGACGCAGAAGGTGATGAGGTAGATGAAAAAAGCGGCGGCGACGGCGACGTGGGTGCGATGCGCGCTCCGATCGTGGCCGGGCCGGAGCGTTGCCGTGGCGGCGGCGCCGGCGGCCTGCGCGGCGGTGATGACGTCCATCCAGATATGCATGCATACATGCATGAGGGCGGGGAGGGCGCCGGCCGTGGCGGCGGGGGGGGGGGGGGGGGGGGGGGGGATAAGTGAAATCGAGGACCTGAGCTGGTCAGGTTGCTTTGCTGGTGGCGGCGCGACTGTCGCGGATGCGGGGGCGGCTTCGTGGCTGGCGGATTCCATGCGGGGGGATTCTGGCGGGGGCTCAGTGGTGACCTGGAGCGAAGGAGGCTCTGAGCGGCGCCCACATGGCCTCAACATGGCCTCAAGGAAGCGTGTCACAAGGAGAATATCAGAGAGGCCGTTGGCACCGCAGGCACCGCGGTGATGGGGCAGTGACTGTGTTGCACGTGGATTCGTTGTGCTGTGTGTTACAGCTGCAAAGCCGGAGTGGCCGGTAGCACCGCCAGGGCAATGAGCAAGCAACTCCCCAGTGCATGCACGTCGAGAGGTGCTCACCCACGGCAAACCCAAACACGGCGCCCAGTCAATGCATGGCAGACACCCACCGAACACACACGCAAATGCACACCACACCCGCGTTCTGCTGTGTGTGTCTGCACCCGTCAACTCTTCTATGCTGATCAGTCGACATGTCATCACATGCATACAGTTGACAGTTGGGGAGGCAGCTGGCACCGCACGCATGGCAACAAACAGGAACACCCCACATGCACTGGCGGTATGTTACAATTGTCCTTAAGGACAAAGCAAGCAAGGCAGGTAAGGCGGTGTGTGCACAGCGCTGCCGGCACGGCAGTGACCACCAGCGCCACGGACTGGGTGAGAAGTTCGAACTTTCGAATTCACTGAGAACACATGTGCCTATGTGTTACAAGGACAAAGGCAGCAAGGCGGGCAGCACCGCGAAAGAAGCAAACAGACGAAGCAAACAGAGAACACATGCTTGTGTACAATCATATTACAAAAGTCTGGGCCATTGTATGGCAGCGGTCTAGAACACCATCTAAACAATTCACACATGCAGCGCGGGACGCTTCGGCACCGCGTCACCGCACCGCACATCTGGCGCAGGCACAGCTGTCGATAACGGGTGAATTGCATGGTCTAGAGGACCGAGCAGCTGACGGGCCAGGCGAGGGCGCTGCAGCGCGCCGAAGGAGGCATCACCAGGCGTGCCGCGGTACGTCTAGATCACAGATCTGTGTATCGACGCAGGAGGAAGCACCTGGGGCAAGGATGCCAGCATCAAGCTCTGTCAGTCGAGAGTGACTGAAGTCAGAGTCGATTGAGTCAAGAGGTCGGATCGATCCGCCTGTGCTCTCCCTGCGCAGTGTGAAAGGAGATCGGACGGTCAACCAGGTCAAACGCAACGATGGATGCAGTCTATGCGATCAAACACGCCGATGGATGCGGAGGTAAGCAGACATGCAGCGCTAACAACGGGATGTACCTGCATTTTGTTTCGAGGCACATTAATGGAGCCTTTGTATGCGCGTCTAGCTGCGCCAGATGGTCCTTGCCTCGGCGTGCCTTCCGACCTGGTTCCAAGCTTAAGCAGCGTCTGGAAGTGTCGAGGCCTCGCGAAGCTGCAGCCGTTCGCAGCACACGCTACACATACACAGTTCAGCGCAACCAGCGATGGTCAGGTGCAGCGCCTTTAGGCGTCCAAGTACGTGATGACTCCGGCAGCTGATTGCAACCGCGCGATGGTCCGCCTGTGGTCAGGGCCCCGCAATGTCACAGGGCACTGCAATTAGATGTAGAGAGCTGCTGCAATTGCCTGCACCCGTTTGATCTCCTAGGCTGTATCACCACTGCAGCGAGACAGCTGGAGTGCCTGTAGCAGCGAACCCCCCTTCCCTGGCCCTCTCTTCAGGAGAAGCTCGTGGCACAGTAGATGCTGTCATGGGCACTTGTCTTCGTTGCACGAGCGCTTGGCTTGTCCAGTCAGCAGCGCGTCCGCAGTGTGTCTGTGGAGCACTCTCGTGAGGAACTGTCAACAAGGTTGACCACCTTGGGCAGCGCCTTCATGGGCGGAGCCACAGTGCAGTGGACTGAGTCCACGCTGCCATCAGTGTTGGGTTGCCTCACAGCTGTGCGGTTTCGGAATGCGCTGCATCTGGTCAACAAGTGTGACATCTCCACAGCTGTGACATCTTGACTTTTTGTGAGAGGTGTCTTTGTGATTTAAGTATCAGTGTCATTGCGTTTGTTTGCGTCAGCATGGAGCCCGACACCTTCAGCCCGCTACAAGCTGGACCGTCCTCGGGGCGAAGCCAGTGTGCGAAAAGGCCAATCTGTCAGTCAGTTACCAGCTTCTTTGGTGGCGCAAGCAAGGTCGTTCACTTGGAGACTCGCCAGAAGCTTGGTAGACCGGTGGACCCGTCCTCGACTCGCCAAGCGCTCATACGCAAGAAGCAGGGAGCAGCCAGCCATTCGTAGACCGAACAAGTCGCTGACGTACGAGTGATGAGGTGGACCAGAAGGATGGCCAGGACAGTGGCGAGGATAGGAAGAAACAGTGTGCAACACTACGCCGTGACGACTGCATTCTACAGGCGACACTTGGAACGCGTGGATCCACCTGATGGGAGTGACACAAAAATGCACTACATTAAATATCGTTTTGTACATATGTCTCTGGAAAAGAGGTCGTATTTGTGGACAACGAGGACACAGTCAAACGACACTCTGGTAAGGAAAGAGGAACTCAGGCGTTCAACACCGCATGCAGGCATGCAAAAATTGTACTGAAATATGAGGCTGCATTGAGGAGGACAGACTCAGGCTGCTTGTACAGAGAAGCCTGGACCCTGGCCAGGCAGGCACTGTCTGCACCAGGTAGCACTCGGCTTCAGGTCGCCTGTTGTAGTGGCCTCGTGGGAAACCTGGCGCACACAGTGCTCTCAACAAGGGCTGGAATGCAGATCGAGCCGCTGTAAATGCGATCTCCACAGGCATTACACCGTCTGCGCAACATGCACATCCGTCTAGCACATCCTTCACGGCATATGCTATAGCTTCATACGGAAGCCTCACCATGCATGTGAGCATTGCACGTATGAGACGGCCGCTGGGCCACTTGATGCGATTGAGGTAACGTTAAAGTAAAAATAGGTAAGAGTGAGGACTAGTGTTACGGAAAGCAGCTGTACAACTAAGCTTCCCTCTCGCAAAGATAAGCTGCTTCCTACAACGTCACCAGCCTCGCTGACTGTGTCCTCATAGCAAACGCACTGGCGCAATCGCAGCCTCAAAACTGGCTGTACCTAAAAGGTCAGGGCACACCAGCATGCATTCCCAGCAAAGGGGCCCAGGACGCACTCGCACAGTGTTATATCTCTAGCAGCTGACATCTATCGTGCTGGGCAGGGCACAGCCACGCAGGCCCAGCAGCAGCTCCGGTGCGCAGCCGGGAAAGGTCAGAAGCATACACTCACGCGTAGCCTGTAAGGCGCTGTATCTTGTGCTGCAAGCAACGCAGAAGGCACACGTGCCCCGTTTGCTGCGTCACTGACATCCCTGCAGCTGCAGGTAGCCCCCTCAATCCCGCCCACACACACACACACACACACACACACACACACACACACACACACACACACACACACACACACACACACACACACACACACACACACACACACACACACACACACACACACACACACACACACACACACACACACACACACACACACACACACACACACACACACACACACACACACACACACACACACACACACACACACACACACACACACACACACACACACACACACACGGCCGCCTCTCAGCGCGCCCCCTCTGCACCCTCCAGCGACGCGGCGCCTGAGCAGCGGCCCTCGCCGGCTGGGCCCCCCTGCCGCTGCGGCGCTTCAAATACCAGCAGCTGGCGGTGCCGGTCAAGCAGCAGGCCGCAGCCGAAGAGCACACCGCCGCACAGCGTCAGCGTGATGACGGTGCTGAGACTCGCCGTCAGCCGGGCGGTCCACACCATCATCATCACCACCGCAGCATAAGCAAAGATGCTCGCAGGCGTCCGGATCGCGAGGCGGTGGTGCACCCAGCTCAGGACGGCGGCCACCGCGGCAAACACGGCCGTGTGCATGCATGCAGCGGGGATGCTGCGCGAGGTGCCGCCCAGGCACAGCAGGAGCGCGAGAGCGGCGGTACAGTAGTACTCCACCGCATAGGTGAACACATAGACGAGGCGGGGCGAGAGGCCCTGGGCTTTGAGGGAGATGTACGTGGCGACGGCGGCGCCGTGGCCGGCGACGGACAGCCACGCCTGTGCGCCGGGCATGCCCCGGTACACATGCATGTCGGCCGCAGCGAGCGCCCAGGAGAGGCATGCCGCGGCGGCGGCGGCGAGGACATGGGACTCATGCATGGCTGCGGAGGCGGCGAAGAGCGCGAGGGACCCGCCGCCGAGGAGCGACGCCGACGGCCAGCCGGCCTTGTCCAGCCCAGCGAGCCAGGTGAGGCACGCCGGGTGGGTCTGCAGCATCCAGTGGATGATGATGGCGGTGGCGAAGGTGGCGAGGAGGGCGAGGGTGCGGGCGTGTCCGCGCCATACGAGGTCCGGCCGGAGGGTCACCCCGGTGGCCACCGCGAGCAACGAGAGCTGGTACGTCTCGATCGGGAGCTTTGTGAGCCAGGGTGAGATGAAGCTGATGTGTGATACGAGGGCAAACGTGAGGGCGGCAGCTCCGAGGACCTTGGCGACGCTGCTGAACCGGGAGGAGGTCTCGGCGCGGAGTGGGGCGGAGAGGGGGGCTTGGTCCTCGGAGACGTAGCGCTCGCGGGCTGCGCGCGCGTCCTCGGGGCTCAGAATGCCGTCGGCCTCGAGCCGCTGCAGGAGGTCCAGCTGCACGGAGGCTGGTGGAGCGGTCGAGGCAGACGGCGCGGGGTCGGGAGCGGGAGGGGCGGGCGGTGGATCGCCTGTGTCGTCATGGTGGGGAAGGGCGGCTGCAGTTTTTGCGGATGACCTGGAACCCAGGGCAGCGTGAGGAGGTGTTGTGTTTGCCTCGCTTGCGTGGGTGACGACCAGGTGACCGGCTACGTCGCAAGGCGTCCCGAACTGTGCGACCTCTAAGATATAAGCATGCAGCTACAGCGGGGTCGCTACGAGACATTTGCGCCGGCCTGGGATTGTGGCAGCCTGGCAAAAGGCCGGGGCGCAGATCTAGAGACCGGATCTTCAGGCAGAACGGTCTCGCAGGCCACCGCCTATGTGCGCATCTAGAGGCCACGAAACAGGTTTGATTAGCTTGTCGTTACCAAAACGATGCTGCTCGAAAGCTCGGCTAAACGAGCTTGAGAGCCGAAGGTGCCGGTGCGTAGTGTAAGGAAACACCTGCGCTGCCCAACGACCGCTGCGCTCTGTGTACGCGTTTCAAACCGGGACTTCCGGCTGCATTTCGACGTGATCATTTGCACGGCGTAGACAGCGGAGAGAATCCCGCTCGTGGATCGGGTCGCAGCTAACTATCTCAGGATGCGGTCAACGTGTTTGTGCCGCGGAGGGCAGTCGTGCATGCAATGAAAGTATTCCAGCATGTCAAACACTCATTTGTCCATGTGAGGTGTTGAAGCGCCTGCTGTAGCGCAGAATCTTCCCTGTGTCGCCCAGGACTTGAAAAGACAGCGTGATGCTGAGGTGTCGTGCTTGCAAATTGATGACAAATGGGCATATGTTGAGCGCATTCATGAACCGCACGATCGCTAAGCCCTGTACTGGTACAGCCAGAAACAGGTTTGGTGCTTGACTGGTTGCTCAGCATCCCACCATGCGACACGCATGCATCGGGACAATGAGGAGTCTCCAGCTGAGTCAAACTTGGGACAGCAAAGCGAACACTACGTGGGGCATGAAGCGGAGCGAGCTTGGGCCTTGGTTCGATCAGAGATTATGTCTCGAAATCGTGACAGCTGTTACAGGTGGCGCACACATCAACCAGGAAACAAGTGGCCTCAGTGATTCTGAACGCATCCGTCCCTCCCACATACACTGCTATCACACCTATGCATGTCACATGAACGCCCCACTAGAGACACAGTAAGCATTTGAGGACGGTTTCGCATCAGCAGGGACAGGTTACTTCGTTTCATCAATTGCTTGGAGCTCAGCATCACGCTCTGCACGATTCTTGGCGTTCAATGCCTTCCTACGCTCGTTCTTACACCTGCAGGTCAGCAGTCAGCATTCTGGATTGTGGGCTCAGCCTGTTATGCCATGCGTCGGCACGACGACGCCGTTCTTGCAGTGGCATGGTCGCTTGTGGCCCTGGTGCACACCTGTCGCTGCACGTTTGTACTTGATCCCAACACTTCTCCCACCTACATGGCACTGCGATCGCTGTCATCACCGGAGAATGCAGGAACGATGTGGTAGTAGCGAATCCGTGTTGTGACTCGAGCTTGCAGCTGTACAGCACGTGTCGAGAGACGATGCCGCGCACTTCTTACGCCAGGTGAATGGTCGCAGACACGTCACACATGTTTTGCTCGGCAAATTTGCCTTCAGAGTGCCTCGCGGCATTGCAACGCGACCGTACTCAGTAGATCGGCTGCCCCGATCAGCCCCGTACAGTGCCAGGAGTCAAGTGACAAGGTTCTCCGGAAGCACGAGCGCTAGCGTGAACTGCAGATCGCTGATGTGGATTCAATTTTAGTCACAATCAAGCCAGCCGTTCGGTCTCTGAATTCGTCAACCGGCCGTGATACACCTTGTGGCTATGGTGCAGCACTTCAGAACGGCAGTGTATGGCCTCAAAGCCATGCGGGTGCCCGCAAATAGATCTCACCTGCCTGTAATCACGGTATCCAGCTGCCTGCCAGCACGGCCTTGACCTCTTCATACACCGCCCAAGTGATGGCAGCACTCGGCCCAATGGTGGCCACACGTGCGCCCAGCCCGCTCCACAGCGCCCGAGGCCCCTCCTTCTGCAGCATGTCGCGCAGAATCCCCATGAAGGTGAGCTGTGCGCCCCCATGTGCGCTCAGCACCTGCACAATGCACCCGGTTCCCTCAGCGCCAGCCCCCTTGGCGGGGGGCGTTCTGGACACGTTGGCAGCAGCCCTGCACGTGTCCTCAGCGCCCGAGACAACACGTGCATCTGGCTCTGAACATGGCCAAGGCGCTACAGAATAGGACAAACAGCAGCGGCAGGAGCTCAAGGGCCGGGCCGTGGCACCGCTGCCACAAGAGCGGGCTGCCGCACGCTGCTGTTGGGCCAACAATTCGTGCAAGCCGTGTGTGATAGGTGTGCATGCATTGTGTGATTTGCTGTGATGATTCAAGGACCTGTTCAACAACCAGCACGCACGCCCCGGTCGGCTGCAGCCACACTCGGTGCCCCTCCGCCGCACTCCCTGTAGCCATGCGCACCTGTAGCCGCGTCTTCACGACGTCCGGGGGGTGTGTCGCCACCGTCGCCACGCACGCCGCCGCGAACCCTGAGGCCATCGTCGCGGCCGCCGGCAGCGGCGCGCCCTCCTCCCGCCCCAGCACGCGCCGCGCGCTGCGCCGGGCGCCCTCGTACAGCGCGATGTACAGAATGTTCCACGGCAGCCACACGCAGTTGGTCGCCCAGTAGCCCTTGAAGAGGCCGAGCGGGCCGGCCTCCCGCACGATGGCCACGAGCGCCGCCGCGGCGTGCCGCGGCGCGCCGCGGACCCCGGGGCGGTCATGCATGAGGGTCTGAACCTGCATGCATGCGCCGCGCGTCTGCGTCCACGCGGAGGGGTGGCGTGGGTCGCAAGGGAGTGTGTGTTACAAGGGCAAAGCCGGAGAGGCCGGTGGCGCCGCCGGGGACACACATGCACAAGCACAGCAAGGCCACTGAGAGCTACCACAGGACCGCGACAGGGAGTGCGTGTGCGGCATGCAGAGCACAGGCGTGGTGGCAGCCCCACAGGGGGAGGGGGCACCTGTAGCCGCTCCTTCACGATGTCCACAGGCGTGAAGGCTGTGCCAGCGATGACCTGTGCGATGCAGCCGACCGCCATGTCGCCGGCGATGCCGCTGCCCGGAGGCACGAGCTGCCGCCCGAGCTCGTAGCCCCCGAAGTAGACCGCCTGCGCAGGCGCGGCGCCAAGCACCACCGCTCCAAACCCCCGGAAGAACCCCTGCGGCCCTTCCCTGGCCCAGAGGAGCCTCGCGGCGGCGCCTGTGGACGGCTGCCCGGTGTGGTGGCGCTGCTGCGGAGGGGTGCCCAGGTGGGCGCTGCTGGCTGGAGCTGCATGGCCTTGCTGGAGGGCTCCCGTGACCTGGAGCCGAGCTTTGAGCGTGTCTGCTGGGAAGGTGACCAGGCGTGACACCAGGCCGGAGATGACGCCTGCACATGCTGCACGGTGGCGCATTGTGTACGTTGTTGGCCACTGGCCACCTGACCTGGTTCACAACGCAGCCGCATGCCTTGACGGCTATACAGCGTACGGCGACTGTAAGGACGTCAGGACTCGTGGCTTCGGATAATGGCTGCAGGATGCCTCGTCGCGGGGCTTGGTGCTGCTAACGATGCGCTGCGTACGCACCGGCGATGGCTCCTTGCAGCGCTGTTGGCTCAGCTACGCCGCCCCTGCTGTGACTGGCATCAAGATCCGTCATACAAACGTTGCTTTCGCAGGCCAATGCGATGTCTTGCGCTTTTCGAGAGCGGGGCGAGCTGGGCTGGGAGGGACCGTGCAGTCAGTGGAATACTCCGCCCACGCCGGCCAGGCGATGCGCTCTGGAAACGGCTGCCATGTACACTCCCTGGTTATTGACCTGCTTGCTAAAAGAATCTGTAGGTCGGTTCGTTGCGGCGTGGCACTGGGGCGGTGTGGTGGCATGCATGGACTGGGGAAAGGAAGCAATGCACCGCCACTGCCGCGACGGTGATGCGGCCAGCTGTATGCGCTGGCATAGACGACCACCTCCAGAGCTTCAGCTTGAGTGGGGCGAGCATTTCGAATAGCCGCAGCAGTCCTCTCGTGGTCGCATGAGTACTCAAGCTCGCGTTGGTCCTGCTGCGCGTTGGTGAGGGCGTGCCTCTGCAGCCTGGCCACGCATGATTTGACCTTCATAAATTGGCTCGATCTGCATCCAGCAACATGCGAGAAGATACTTACGACGCCGTCGGGTTGGACACTGGCGATGTACTGGTGCGTGTCCGCTCTCACGGGTTCTGGGCCGCTGCAGGCGGTCCATATCTTCTTCAAGACGACACAGGCATGAAGCTTAGCACGTATTCTGCCTCTGTAGTCCATGCGGCGAGGTCTGCGATGACAGCCGTGCCGCTGGCACAGCGTACCGATGCGGAACGATCGGATTCTCCACGCTGTCATATCTGTTACTGTGCAGGAGACTTTCCAGGTCCTGTACCAATCAGGTGGCTGTATAGAGGCATTTCATCATCACAGAGGGACAAAGGACCTCGTCATTGGCCCCTGGTCGAATGCCGGCACTCGCACAGTGGCCTATGAGTTGAGCATTAAAGCGCCAGTGTTTGTCACCAACATCGTGGGTGTGACACTGTACACTCATCCGGCATCCTTGCGCCCCAGCTCAGGCCCTCAATGAACTGGAGCCTCCTGTTACAATGCGATAGATGTGGATCCGCCGTGTCCGTTTGACATGCTCCCGTGCACGCTCCCACTGCGTTGCCGGCGATGGCTCCAACTGCCCCTCCCTTTGACGCTATGGCTCGTTCCTGTGTCATATAATTTCAAAACTGCCGCTTGCAGGTTCCGATCTGTCCGTTTCAGAAACGCAGACCGTCACATGGACGGATGCGCAAGGCAACAAGACGCCCGACCCATTCCTCGTGGACTCCACACCTTCGGCTGCATCATGCACCTCCTCTGAAACTGTTGCGGAGGGTCCAGTAGCGTACACGATTGCCTCCGTGCCGGTCATCAAAACGACCGGCAGTGAACGGTTTGTCACCGAGCTCTCGTTTCAGTTCACCAAAGCTCCGACAAATCACAACGTGGTTGTGACATGCTCTCTCCAAGTCGAGGCGAAGATCTGGGGCCTGCAGTCGACGTTGGAGCCGTACATGCTGTCTGAAGCCAAGAGGCAGCTGACCGAGTTTGTGCCCTTCCTCACCGCATACTTCCGTGAGCACAGCGGGGCGCCAATGCTTTCCTCCATCGGTGCATCAGGTCCGCTCCCCTTGCTACCATCGCCTCGGACTGTGCCTGCACATGCCCCTGGCAACGGCGCCACCAGCTGCAGCTCCACGGTTCCTGTCTCAGGCATGATGCCGCGGAACTCACCATGGCCTAGCCAGCTACATCGCAGCTCTCCTGTTGCAGGCGAAGGCGTGCACGTCGCCGCCTCCCGCTCAACATCTCCCTCCGCTCCAGCGTCCCCGAAGGCGTCTCCGTCTGCCCCAGGCAGCGCAGCAGGCGGGGCAGACTCCCTCAGCCTCGGCAGCCGCAGCAGCAGCGAGCACTTCTACGACGCCCTCGAGGAGGTCCCGAAGGGCGTCCGGGCCGCCGTGCAGATCTTCGAGGTGCGCAGGCCGCACCCCCGCCTCGAGCCGCCGAGCCTGCGGCTGTTGGCAGCCCCTGCCGGGTAGTGGCCAGACGAAGGCACGCAGGTGGCCACGGGCAGAGGCCGGCCGTGTCTGTACATTTTCCGTTGCCTGCGTCTGATGCGCAGCCGCAGCTGGGGTTCCGCTCCCTCACCGTCACTCCCTGCTGTCCATGTGTCCGGCGCAGTTCGAGTGCGGCCGCCTGCCTCACCGCGAGGCCTGAGGTGCCCCCGTGCCATGCAGTCTGTCAAGGAGGAGGCGTCGCCGCGGCCGGCGGTGGCGGGGCGGCTGGGCACCTCCAGGTCCCCCGGCACGCGGCCGCGCACCCCGGCGTCCCCGGCCGCGCGCCCGGCCTCTCCGATGGCGCACCCCCCCTCCTCCCCCCTGCAGCACCCCCCGGCCGTCGAGACCTCGGCGCCGGTGACCCCTCCGGAACCCACCAGCGACTCGCCTGGTGCGCCCCCCCCCCGCCCTGTCCACCAGCTGGCCTGCGAGATGCGTGATGCGGCACGGACAGCGGCTGCGGTGTGCGGCCCAGCGAGCAGCGGGGAGACTCGGGGCCATGCACAGGCCATGCTTGCAGTGTGCCGCACGATGCGCACCGCAGCTGCAGCTTCTCGCCGGGTGCCTGCGGTTGGTTCTGGCGTGGCTGCGGTAGCCCATCGCTGCAGCTGCACCTCTCGTTGTGATGTTCTGGTGAGGCTGTGTCTCTAGAGCATGGCGTGGAAACAGCGCGCGCTTATGTACGCAGCTGGCGCCACGCTCCCGCTACCGTCGCCTAACCTGCCGTCTGCTGCTGCAGCGACGACGCCCGCGCCGGCCGCGGTGCGGCTGCGCGACGCCAACGCCAAGCTGCAGCTGGAGTGTGCGGCGCTGCGCCTCGACGCCGCGGAGCGCCGCTTCCGCAGCCTCGCCGACGCGACCGAGGCGCGCCTGCGCCAGCTCAGCGGCAGCAGCGGCGCTGCCGCCGCCGCCGCCGCCCCCGCGCCCGCGGGGGCCGCGGCCGCAACCTGGGGCAGCGGCGTCGGCGTCGGCTTTGTGGTGGGCGTGGTGTTTGGGTTTGGGGCGGCTGCGGCGCTGTCATGGGGGGGCGGCCGGGCTGTGTGGGGGGCGCGGCGGTAACGGCACGCCTGCTCCGCCGGACGCCTGCGCGCCGAGGCGCTGCGGGATGGTGCTGTGTGCGGGGGGCACTGGCGGCGGGGGCGGCAGGAGCCGGGCAGGTGAGTTGTGCCGGCAGAGGTGTGGGGATTGTGCGCGCCGGCGGAGAGCGCTGCAGATGGGGCACGTGGCACGGCGGCCGTGTTGCGCTGCGGGCTGAGCAGTCCAGCGCTTCATGCATGGAGGCCCCGGAGCGGGCAGGGGAGTGGAGCTGCACGGCGGCCAGTGCTGCTGCTGGCGAGGTATGCATGTGCGCTCTCGGTGTGGGAGCAGCTGCAAGCGAAACGGATGTATTGAATGATGCGTCGACTGTGAGGATGGCGATGTCCATGCCCTTGTGCGGCATGCATCGGTGGTGTTGGTGGCAGCATGGACCTGCTGCCAGACCACAAAACCAGGAAGACGAAACGGACAAGTGTGAAATAGAGGGTTGCTGAGTATGAGGCTGTTTAGATGACGATCGTGGCAGGGCATGCACCGTCTGGAGGCCCACCTTTAGCCACTGAGCGCTCGCATTCTGTTTCTGCGACTGCACCAGTGGTCAAGGTGGGCGCCTTTCTTGCTGTAGCACTGTTTGCCAAAATGAAGCTGGTGAAAGGCTGGAATCGAGGTAGAGGTTTGTGGTGCTGTAACGGAACTCAGGAATTGGCGGTGTCCAGACTCTCCCATGTCTCGACGCAGCTTTGTGTGCATTGCCAGCGTCCCTCACTGGTTGTACTGTGGTTCTCCCACTTGTTGTACTGTGGTTCAGCAGTGTTGGCATCACTGCTGCAAGCGAACAACAACGTCCTCATACCGCTTTCCAGCTACCGTCCGGACTCGGTTTTTTCGAATGTGATGCTCAACGCTACGCAACACACCCCGAGAGAGGCAAGTGTGTCCTTGCATGCAGGCCCCTCAACACACAGGCTATCGTTCTTTCGACGACGCGCTACTTTCAGTCAAGATCGCTGCTCTTTCGGGGCGTGGGTCACTTCCATCCCGCTCCGTGTCTTTGCCAGCGGTCTTTGCCAGCGGTTGTGGACATGCGGCACTGCAGACGCGCAGCCCCAGGCTGTCGTGTTGCGCAGCCGCATTCATATGTTCCACTGGTCGCTGACGACATGCGGCATCTTCATAGAGTGCTACAGCTTCTGATCATACATTTGCGTACCGGTCAAGGCAGAGCAGCCACGTCCACCATTCCCGGAAGAAGACTGCCGCGTTAAACAGGCATGCCAAAACCTTCTCGGCGGCTTTGCACGGTGTGCGCGCATTCTGTGACCGAGCTCGTTGCGCTTGCAGTGCACACAAAATTAACACACTTATCAGACAAAGCGATACACGCCTTTGGTGAAATTTCAACCTCAAGTCGTTTGCGCAGTTTCCTGTTGTGGAAGCCTCTCTCAGAGTACGCCAGCATGCCACGTGAAGTTACAGATCCCGATCTTCCTCCTCCTTGGCGAAAGCTGTTTGATGACAACAGTGGAGCAGAGTATTACTGGAACAAGGAAACGGGCGTCACGACGTACGACCGACCCGTGGTTGCAAGAGCTCCCCCTCCTGCTCCACCGCCGGGAGCACAGGTAAGCCTGGCAGCCAGTAGTTTTTTTATGCATATGCCGTTTGTGATGGCAAGCCTGGCGTCTGGGCCGCGATGGCGCGGACTCCCACTGGCGCTTCCTGTCTCACAATTCTCGCCGCCGTGAACCTTTCTGATTTCTGCAGAATGATGGCTATCGGAGCAATGGGTATGGTGATCGCGCTGGATTCAACAGCGCCCCAGCACCCCGCGCGGCAGGGCACGCTTCGTTTCATCAGAGCGGTCCTGCCGGTGACCTAGGCGACCCATACCGCATTGAAAAAGGCATCGCCGTCAGCGGTAGGGATGTTCCGCCTCCGTTAACATCTTTCGCAACGTCAGGATTCACAAATGAGATCCTCGAAGAGGTGCGCTCACACCGCTCATGCCGCATCCGATGGCTCACTCGTTCCCTACGGCTGTTAGCAAGGGATGATGTTGTCAAATGCAATCATGGTGTGCAGATTAAACATGCGGGCTTCACAGAGCCATCCCCGATCCAAGCGCAGGCCTGGCCCGTTGCTATGGAAGGTCGAGACCTCGTCGCCATTGCTAAGACCGGATCCGGTAAGACCTGTGGATTCCTGTTGCCAGGTTTTATGCACATCAAGAAGACTCGCAATGATCCTCGTAACGGGCCCACCGTGCTTGTTCTGGCTCCCACTCGCGAGCTCGCCAACCAGATCCAAGTCGAAGCCAACAAGTTTGGAAAGTTCTCCGGCGTCCGGAACACGTACGCTCATATCACAGGTTCACAAACACACGCGTCAGCGTCCACATCGATTGTGGCGCCCTCGATTTCGATGCTTTTGCGACGTTCGGAGGCATGCGGCGTCAGCCCTCGGCTGGCGCACACGTTCTCATCAGGTCGAGTTTGTCTCGCTGGCTGAAGTGTGAAGGGTCATGGCGGGCTTACGCGGCTCAGCGCGGGTGCACCATGCCTCCATATCACCGAAATGCCAAACTCTGTAGGCAAGTGCTCGGGCGCTCTTGACACTTGACTCGGGCAGCGACTGCATATGTGCGGTGCGTCCCTGCGGCTGAGTCTTGTGGTGCGGTATGGGCATGTTTTGATGGGTGAGAGGCGCTGTGGGAATAGCCCAGGAGCTGCGCAGAGATGGTCTCAGACGGGGACATCCGTATGTCCTCTGCCTTGACCACGTGCTGCAGCCGTGCCTCTCTACACAGGGTGCCAGATGCCAAGCATGACAACACTGTTCTGCAGTGCTGTTCGAATGTGGCTCACTCTCTGTGCCCTTGTAGCCCGCTGGTGACCCAGCGCCGCACCACCTGCAGCCCAATGGGACGCTTCGTGGCACTCATCACAGCGAGACCGTCATTAAATAGCATGTCTTACATGCGCTGTGAGGTGCAACCGGTCTTGGTCAATGCGACCATGCCGTGCCAGCAGCAATGGCGCCTGCAACTTGCGCTGCGCCGAGAATCGTGCAATTGCATCCGGCATGCCTGTCCTCGGCGGTTCCTGACAGCATCTGCAGACATCACATTCGTGCGAGCTTACGCCTGCTCCCATCTTGAACGATGGCTGCAGAAGAACTGCTCCGGACGCTGCACTTCAGCTGCATCTACAAACCACAGGCTTGCTGGCGCCCGAGCGCGCATGAGACCCCCATGCACATGGCACTCCCTCTACATGGATTGCTGTCGAGTGTTCCCTGTTGTGTTGTCACCCGGCGCGTGTGCAGGTGTGTGTACGGAGGTGCGCCCAAGGGGCCCCAACTGGGGGCCATCCAGCGAGGTGTTGAGGTTGTGATTGCAACCCCGGGGCGCCTGAACGACTTCCTCAGTGCGCGACAGCTCCGCATTGACCAGGCACGCTCCCCCCACTCTCCTCTTGAGTTGCCCTTAGGCTAGTGCTGTACAAGTCCAGATTCCTCGGTGGGAATTTTCGTTGAATTTGTCTTCACTGAATCGGTGCTACCCGGCCGAGGGCTGAGGATTTTGCTTGCCGGCATATTGTCTGCTCAGACAGCCCAGTCCAGCGGCAACATCTCTGTCGTCTCTGGCTGATTCCTGGTGGGAGTTGGGAGGAAAGGCCGACGCCAGCGGGCATCCCGTCGGGACGTGGAGCTCTGCCCGTGGCCCTGGCGTGCCCCTTCCAGCGCCTGAGACTTACGTGGCCATGCGCAGGTCTCGTACCTAGTCCTCGATGAGGCCGACCGCATGCTGGATATGGGCTTCGAGCCCCAGATCCAGCAGATCGTGGCGCAGCTGCCGCCGCAGCGGCAGACGCTGTTCTTCTCGGCGACGTGGCCGAAGGAGGTCAAGCAGATCGCGTCGCAGTTCGTGGTCAACGACACCGTCCACATCTTCATCGGAGGTGTCGAGGAGAAGCTGGTGGCGAACAAGGTGCGCGCCCCCCCGCCACCTCTGCACCCCTGACCTGCTGCCCGCAGCCGAATTGTTGGCCTGTGCACAGAGTTTGCCCATGCACACACCTGCCTGGCTGGCCGTGTTTCGCTGCGTTTTTATATTTATTATTATTATTTATTTTCCCACCAGGCTGCGGTGCGCTGATGCGAGCTGTTCGTGCTTCCAGCGGGGCAATTGAGCGGAACGTTGCTGTGACAGCCCGTGCCCGGGAGGCTGGTGTGTGCAGCAGGCGTGTCTTTTGAGCTGGGGCCTGGGCTGGGAAGCCTCTTTTTTTTTATTTTTACCGTTCCCTGTTGCTGTCTGGCGATGCCAATCCACATGCGATCCGTGTCCCGGAGCGGCCACCGTCAGCACACTCCCTGACATGCTCTGCTCGCTGTTGCAGGACATCAAGCAGGTGATCAACATCTGCGCGCCGTACGACAAGATGAACAAGTTGCAAGACTACCTGCGCAGCAAGCCGCAGGGCCACAAGACGATCGTGTTCTGCGGCACGAAGCGCATGTGCGACCAGGTCTGCAGTACGCTCAACCGTGAGTTCGGCGCGGCCTCGATTCACGGCGACAAGCGCCAGCAGGAGCGTGACTGGGTGCTCCGCGCCTTCAAGGGCAACCAGACGGCGGTCCTCGTAGCCACGGACGTCGCGGCGCGCGGCCTCGACATCCGCGACGTGCAGCTCGTCATCAACTTTGACTTCCCGCAGGGGGTGGAGGACTACATCCACCGCATCGGGCGCACGGGCCGTGCCGGCGCGAAGGGCGAGGCGATGACGCTGTTCACGATGGAGGACTCGAAGTACGCGCGCGAGCTCGTGAGTGTGATGCGCGACGCGCGCCAGGAAATCCCGCCAGAGCTGGACAATATGGCGCGCACTGCGGTGTCGGGGCGCGGGCGCAACCGCTGGGGCGGCGGTGGCGGGGGCCGCGGTGGGGGTGGATTTGGTGGTGGGGGCGGGTTTGGCGGTGGTGGAGGGTACGGGGGCGGAGGCGGGTTCGGTGGGCGTGACCGTGGCTATGGCGGGGGTGGCGGTGGAGGGTATGGTGGTGGCGGTGGTGGAGGTTATGGGGGAGGCGGGGGCGCCTATGGGGGCGGCCGCACTGGCGGAGGCGGCGGCGGGTATGGCCGTGAGCGGAGCCCCCGCCGGTGGTAGCGTGCACGTGCTTGACCTGCCCAACATTGGTTGTGCGTGGTAGAATGCTGTGTCGGAGCCAGCGCAGGCGTGACGTGCACGGCGCTGTAAGCTGTATGTCCTGCAGCTGCCTGCGACTGCGAGCTGCCCTCCTCGTCTGAATGGACAAAACTGTATCTGCACTCTGGGGCACCCAATGGCACACCTCGGGCCTCTGATCACTTCTACAGTGATCAGGCCCCGTGTTTGTGGGGATTTTGCGATGGATCAATGTGCCAGTTCCCCGCCGCTGTTCCCATCAATGTGTAGGCCTCGCGATCGATGAGAAACCCTGGAACAGGCAAAGTCAGGCGCGGATCATGGGGTATTAAACACACTGCGTCCAATGGCTGTCACCCTTCTGTCGGTCGGAATGCCATACATTGTCACGTTCAGAGTCTGACATGGTGAGAGGTGGTGGTTGGGCACGGATGCTGCCCATTAACAGTGGCTATCGTGCAAAGGCTGATTGACTGTGGCGTCCTTGACCTCTACCAGATGAGTGTACCGATGCCTGACGTGACCATCTTGTCCTGAAGTTACTCAAGTCCTGAAGTGCACATCCCCTGCTCGGAGTTTTGCAACCTTTGGTGGCTATTTGCCTGCACATCTGGCGCCAGCCCACGCTGCGAGGCCACAGCTTGTCCCACAAGTGTAACATGATATATATGTACGGAGGCAGCATTAGCGTCCTCGGGTCATTGCACACAATTTGTGCACTTCCTAAGCCCTCAGGCTGCTAGCACCTATTTACCACTGCTCACACACGGGCAGGTCACCAACGGCGAGTTCAGGACGGAGCGATGATTTCACTTCGACCCGAATGACAAGGCAGCTGCCTTGCATGAATGTACGTGGATGTTCCGGGTGTGCGGGAGTACCGCAAGGCCACCGGGAAGCTGGTGACACTCGCTTCGCAGCACAACGGCACTGGAAGCCAAGACCAGCGGTGTAACTGTTCACACTGTGTCAACCGATGAGTGGTTGGGCAGGTGGCTCAGCCAGGTGTCGCTTGACCTGTGTTGCGCCACATGTTGCCGCATCGCGGGCCTTTGAAACAGGCAGCTGCCATGCGCAGCCACTCCCAGTTTGACAAGTCCTATGCCATACATACAATGAATTTTGCGAGAAGGTGTGGTAACCATTACGAAACTATACGTGTTGGCCACCACATGCCTCAGTCCTCGCGACAGCAGCTGGTGGATGCGACCTCTCCCACCATCAAATTCGCTAGGAGAAGATGCCCAAGCCTAGCTGACGCTCAAGGTTTATGGCTTGAGCACCAGGCTTGTGTGTTGAGCATTGTGCCTGACCTTCAGCCAAGCGTTGAAACACATGTTACTGCAGCTGACCAGGCTGAGGCAAGGGCGCAACTCAACAGCTGCAGAATAATTCGTCAGGCTACCACTGGATCTGAAACATCACAGTTTGGATGCTGAAAGTCTGTGATGGTGGACTGCCACTGCCGTAACCGTGCCACTTACATGGATGTGACCACCTAGATGGATGTGACAACCTTGGCCACCCTGACATAGCAGTGTTGTAAAGCCACGTCAAACACGGGATTTCAGTTTAGCATGTGGTACAAGGACAAAGCCAGCGGGGCAGGGTCATGAGAGCTGGCAGAGGGTCTTGGGAGCTTGCAAGCCATGGGAGCTGTCCCTCGCCCAAGCAGCCAGTGGCCCAAGCTGTGGCCAGTTGCAACTGCGGCCCCACGACCACCCAGGCAGGCTTGCCAGAGACAGCTCAGTGCCAGCTCAGCTAACTGCCGTTCAGTCAGCCAGCTCCCAGTTGTTTGTGGGGTGGGGGGTGTGTGCAGACGCCGGCAGGCATCAGTGTCTGTGAAGACACCTCTCGGTTGGGGCCCAGGTGTGCACCGCCGAGCATGTACACACGCAGCGTTGTATCTGTGTGCATGTTCAGAGAGCATTCCGTTCCCGCTGCTGAGGTGGATGGCGTTACAAGGACACCACCATCCAGGCTGCTGTGCTGCAATTTGCCAGCCTAAGCACCTAAACATGCCGCAAACACAGCGGGACTGCGGCAGACCCTTCCATGCAACCTGGACACCTCCATGCGTTCTTGATCTAGACAGGTCTGTGGAGCTAGGAGGCCCCCTCTCGGCCCCGCAGGCTGTGCGCTGCTCGTGGTGCCTCCCCCTGTGCCACCACCGAAAAACAATCATCTCCACAATCTACAACAGGGAGATATCTCGAATGTGCACAGTTCCCCCGCAACACTCCCGGAGCGTGTGTCCGCAGGCGCCGCCGGTCCCTCAGCCTGCTGGGGCATTTATGTGCGCCGGGAGCGCCGCTCATGTGTTCACGCACAGCCGATCAGTGGCCGCGCGGCCACGCCGGATCCTGTCGCAACCGGCGGCACCACCCCCCCCACTCCCACCGAGCGCATGTACGCATGCGGAATCAAGCCTCGTGAACACGCCCTCCTCCCACGTGCCCACCCTGAGGCAGCCGTTGTGCGTACGGCCGACGATCACACACCCGCACGGCTGCTCAGCCCCACCGCAACAGTTTTGTGCCGGTTTTCGGACCGGCACAGTCCGATTCTCCTCTCACATCACAGCGCAGCACGCGCAGCACGGCTACCGCGGCGTCGTGCGCATGAGCATGCCGCCGTTGTCCATCACCCCGGTGTCACCCTGGCGGCCGACGCCGCCGCTGCCGCGGCGCAGCGGCGGCGCGCCGCCGCGGGGCGCCGGCGTGTAGCTGAGCGCGCCGAGCTCGACGCATGTCAGCGGGTCGAGGGGCTCCTGGATGGCCCCGATCTGGAGGAGGAAGTCTGACGTGAACTCGCGGTTGCACTGAACCGCGTTGCAGCACCACAGCTCGAACTGCGCCTGCCGGAAGCCCTCGCACGACTTGAGCACAAAGATGCTGCACAGCAGAGGGCGCGCGTGACCATGGGGGCGCAAACGCGGCTGGAAGCTGCCATGAGGCGCGGGCTGATGCAGGCCGAGTGCCCATGCATGGACACCCTGTGCGCGCAGGGGGTCCCCCACACAGCCTCAACCCCATGCCGGCAAAGGCCGCCCACTGCAGAGCGGGGCATTGTCAGGCGAGTGGCTAGAGGGTACGTTGATGGAGGAACGCACCTGTTCTGGACACACACGAGGTCCTGCGGCTGCCCGCCCGCGAGGCCGAAGAACTCGAGGATGCCCGACGCCCCGAGGCCCTCATACGTCGCGTTTGGCACCAGCAGCGTCATGTTGGACAGGTTCACGATCGCCGTCTCGCCGTCGTCGTCGTCGAGGCGGAACTTGTAGCCGCTGTTGAACGGCGCGTAGACGCTGGGGATGCGGCGCGCGCGCGGCCCGCGCCCACCCCCGACGCTGCCCCCCCGGGCCTCCACCCCCGGGAACGACACCACCGGCAGCTCCTGTGCCTCCGCCGCCGGGACCTCGGGCTGCACGACACCCGCTGCTTCATGCATGCTGCGCGGCACGGCAGCAGCGTCTCAAACAGCCACCAACAGACCATCACATGGACGCGTGTTGCACCCTGGGGTGGATGGGTGTCTGGGCTGCCGATGTATGGTGTACAAGCGGGCCGCTTCATGCATTAGGGTGCGTGGGGCGGCGCACGAGCTGGGACAGAACGACTTCGGCGAGGCGGGTCGCTTCGGCGGTGCTCAGCGAGAACGCGCCCGGCAGCAGGTCCGTCTGGAAGCTGCGGATCGGCACGCGGCCGGGCAGGGCCATCTCCGGTGTCGCCACGATCGCCGGCACCGCGTCCGCACTCGGCCACCCGGAAAGATCCACCGCGCGGATGGCCGCCGCGGCGGCAGGCTGCTGGTTGGCGGGCACGGGCGGGCCGGTCGGCAGCGGCGCCGGCGGCGCGGGCCTGAAGTCTGCATCGGTGGCGTAGCATGCGAGGCGCGGGAGGGCGCCGACGGGGGGCAGCGGGAAGCCGGTGTCGAGGTACTCTCGCTCGGTGTAGCCGCGGCAGGCGGTGCTGGAGCAGCAGAGGATCTGGGGCGGCGCGGCGGCGAAGCCGTCGCAGGAGCGCATGATGAACATGCTGCACAGCACGCGCCTACGCTCAGACGCCGGCCGGCGGCGGGGGGGTAGTGAAGAGGGCAGAAATGTCAAGCAGCCGGCGGGTGGCCGGGGTGCACAGGGCGAGGCGGCTGAGGCGGCGAGGTGCTGGGTCGATGGGCTTGATCACGCAAAAGGCGCAGTGATAGCAATCCAGGGGCAGGGGCTCTGCCATTACAGCTCCGCGAAGCGCTCCCGGAACCCGCCCCCGCAGACAGGGCGCGGACGTGCAAGTTGCATGGATGCGTGCGAGCGCATGGTCACGTGCAGACTCGGGAGATACTCTTTCGCTGTGTGTGCCTGTGCCCGTTCGCTCTTCTGTAACGCACACGCAGACACCTGGACGGCCTGGTGCGCATGGCAGGGCGGCCCAAGCCGCGGCTTGCCAGGGTTCGGTCACCAGGGCATGAACATGGACGCTGTGGTGGTGCGCCGCGAGCCGGGATGGGAGGGACCGGGGCGTGCCTGTTGATGAAGCAGATGCGGGAGCCGCGGCCAAAGTCGATGTTGGCGGCGATGTACGGGATGCCGCGGCGCTCAATCTGCGAATACACCTCGCCCGGGGCGTGTACGAGCATGTCGCTGAAGATCAGCTGCACGGTGTCCGGGGTCGGGTCGAAGCCCCGGGGGACGGGCTGGAAGCCGGCGAGCGGCAGCACGTGGCCGGAGCGCGACAGGTCAAGCACGCTCGGCAGGCGCGCCGGCGCGGCCGCGGCGGAGTCGCCCGGCCGGCCGGCCGCAGTCGGCGCCGGGAAGGAGGTCTCCGGCAGGACCGCCGCGTCGGCGGGGGGGATGCGGGGCTGCATGCATGCGCGGGGTTGGCGGCGCGAGGGGAGTGCACGTGCACGTGGTCGGCCAACGCTGGCTGTCGAGCCACACATGGGCGTAGCACTTGCAGCCACGTGAGCGCTAGCTAGCCCCGCGTTCGACCCAGCCAAACGGGCCAGCCGAAGCAGTGCTTTCGCCAATGCTTCGAAACAGGTTCAAGTAGCTACCGCGATGGCACAACGGAGGCGCGACAGCGCGTCGACTCCGCGACGTGATCATGAAGTTGCGTGACGCTGCACATTTTAGTTGTGACGCACCGGCCCGGTCATAGCTAGCGCATGCCGGGCAGCGGTTCGAGCCGCCAAGTGCTCCCGCGCATGCGCACGGTGGTTGCGGTGACGTGCCTCAGCCCAGGCCAGCAGGGTGTACGCATGTACACACGCGACAGGGTCCGCAGTTGCGACAATTGTCGGAGCGCACCAAGGCCGAGATGGCGCCGCTGAGCTGCCGCGCCGCCGCGGCGGGGAGGACATACGCGCCGTACGTGTCTGCCTCGGTGTTGGCCTCGACCGCAGCGTCGACGGGCTCTCCGATGGGCGCATCTGGCACCGCGATCGTGCCCCTCCCGTTCGCAGGCCACCCGTCAAAGTCGGCAAGGCGCAGTTCGACGACCGGGAACGTCGTCGCCTGTGCCAGAAGCCGTGCCGCGCACTGCACGCTCGGCATCGCCAGAGCCAGCGCAAAAGCAGCCATCACGCTGCGCCGTGACCCCAGCGTCGCTTCCGCCATGGCCCAAGGTTCCCGTCAGACGTGTACTCGACTTCTGTTCACAGAGCAGCCCCCGGGTGCAGCTGTTGGCTCGGCGCAGACGGACGACTAGGATATGCTGGCTGTGATCGCGGAGCAGTGTGCGTAGGAGTCGGGGACGAAGTCGACGAGGGCTCTACGGGCACGTGCACGTGCAGCGTCAACAGATACGCGGGCCAGCCGTGCGGGAACATGCAGGCGTCTCAGCCATCGCAGCATTTATACACGCTCGCCAATGCCGCACAGCTCGCGGCAACCAAGCGATCGCTGCGTTGCTACGCAGTCGATGCCGTGCGTGACGGTAGCCCGCATCACACCACATGCATGGTGCATGCATGGTAAACCGCATACCCTTTCGCGATGAACCTGCCGCAGCCTCCGAGTCGCGGCCTCGAGGCACGTTCGCGCAGCTGCGCCGGCGACGTGCCACATGGGGGCCTAGAGAAGGGTTACGCAATCGGGACAGCTGCGAGCCCGAGACCGCCTACGCCCCATGCGTGCCGGCGGAACCGTGCTCGAACCCCCAGGCTTTGCGTGACATATGCATGGACCCCATGCATGAGTCGGAGCAGAGCCAGCGTGAGGCCTGGCAAATGCCGACATTTCAGAATGCGGGGTTCGATCGGGCAGGGCAGTATACTTGGTGTTGGTCTCCTCCCGTCCACTCTTTTGTAAACCCTGCCACCTGACACCAGTACAGTGGCCATGGACACCATGCATGTGTCCATGGTTTCGTACATGTGCATCAGCGCGTCTCCTTGGCGCCGCCAGCTGGAGCGGCCGGCCTCACGCAACCCCTAGCTGTGTCGTCTGCGGTACCAAGGGAACAGTGTCCGTGCGCGCACGTGCGGGCCAAGAGATTCCCCGCGTGCCGGAAGATTCCCCGCGCGTGGCACTGACGTGACGAGGTCGACACGTGTACAGCATGCGCGATGCTGGTGCAGTCACAAACGAGCAAATTTAAACCGGAGAAGACAAATATGTTTATATACCACAAGAGAATCTCATCCGAAGCAACAGCAGCACACACACATATACACACACGATCACACTACAGCCGCGCGCGCAGCTGGTACCACCGGTGCATCGGTGATCATGATGTTTCAAGAGGGCGCCGGGGGGCCGGGCGCACGTTCCGGCCGCGCATGCACATCGATCAGGGGCCACGCGGGTGACTGCAAGAGTTCGACAGTCAGTTAGATTGAAGGCGTCGACGGCCACATGTGGTCGCGCAGCCAGGGTCAGCGAGCGGGCGCTTGCAATTGGCTGCAGCAATTCCTTCAGGTCTGATCACGCCTTCAAGCTTGAGTCGTACAGATAGTAGACCTTGAGATATACTATACGTGGGCGTTACGCACATCGCGCTGAACATGCATGCGCTTCAGCTGGCACCAGAACGGCCAGCGACGGCCGAGGTCGATGCCGACTCGTCGGACGTGGCTTCAGACGATCGTACGCGTACGCGTCATGGCGCCCCCCTGGCCGCAGCACGCGTCGCCGCATCGAACCTGCAGAGTGCCCGACCATCAGGCGACGCGCCGTGCGGGCGTACGTCGTGTGCCGCCGCAAACGCACCGCGTTAACGAATTCGTGCTGCGCCAGCGCTGCGGGGGTGCTGCGGGGCGTGAGCGCCACGTGCCCACGCACCCACCGACGCAGTTGCTCGTATCGCCTTCTACTGCAATCAAAGCCCTGCCCTGAGCTTTTGAAGGACGGCACACGAGTGGATGATCATGATGGTGCATCCTGTACATGGGTGATCATGAGCTCCCCCCTGTGCGCCACTGCATACACCAGTACTCTGCAGACACCTGTGAAGCCATAGTATGCATACAGCCTGAAGCTGGCTTCACAGGTGTCTGCAGCGTGCGTAGACGTGGCAGGTAGATACACATGCCACACAGTCAGCTTGTTGTGTTTGTGTACATGTGGGGGGCCGTGTGCTGCATGGCGTCATCCGCACAGCACAGGCCTTGCCTTTTCAGACAGCAACGGAGGACCGATATCCCTGGGCCGGCCCCGGGCTGCGGAGCTCGGAGGTCCATGCAGCGCCGGGCCCACTCGCCAGCACCCAGCTCTGCTGCGTGTGGCTGCGACCCAGCATTTGTGAGCGGCAGGTGGTGTGCCTGGGCATGCTGGCCGCGCACGCAGCTGACCCAAGCGCGCTGTGTGATGTGTGTTACAAGGGTAAAGGTGGCAAGGCGGGAGAGAAGCAAGCAGAGCAAGCACACACCCAGCTGTGTGATGTGTGTGGGGTTGTGCCACATCCCCACATGTCCATGGCTGCATCTGAAGATGTGAGGCTGGCTGCGGTCGGAGGGCATAAGATGTGTGGCTGGGTGCGGGCGTGCTGGGAATTGTGGTGGATTACAAGAATAATGGCAAATGGGGTGAAGGGTGGTGGCGTGTGGTTTCGGGGGCGCACGGGGTTTCCGCGGGCTGGGGTTGCCTAGGTTTGACAGAGCTGTTTGTCCGCCTGCCGCTCTACATCGTTGGTGCCCCCCCCTGCTGTTTTTGCTGCACAGCAGCACGCCTCAGGCTGCAGTCCATCTCGCCAGAATAGGACGTGGAGGCAGGTGGGGCTGCTGGCATTGCACAGACATACGGCCGTTTGGTGTCCCGACAACCCCAGCCGCTCGAGGCGACGCAGTCGGAAAGGCAGGGCACGCCACAGGCACCGCACCGAGCCATCACCGCAGGCCATTCACGATGCAGCTGGCCCGTGTAGGACAGTGGCATTCAGCGTCGGCGGGCGAGGTGTGAGCCCTGTGGCCACGGCACGTTGTCCTGAGGCTGGTGATCAAGGGAGGCCTGCCCTGAGCATGGATGAGCGTGGCGTGGTTGTGGCTCGTGGTTGGTCAACGTGCTACGGGGGCCACTGGATCATGCGTCGCAAGGACAAAGCAAGCAAGGCAGGTAGCAGCCAGGGGAACCGCACACGACGCAACAAGCCACACGCAGCACACACCAACACACCCACGCTGGATCATGCGTAAGTAACGTGATCCGGATGTACTGAGCCGTATCCTGAAGAGGACATTGCAACTCCGACTGCATGGGTCCACAGGCTGTGCCCCACAGCCTGCCTTGGTGTTCCGCCTGCGCTTTGATGTCCCTCCGTGCAGCGGGCATGTAGTTTGTGTGAATAGAGATACAGCCTGATAGCGGTACCCCGGATCATACCCACCCTGGCCCCTCATGCAGACGCACCCACCCGCCAGCGCCACATGATTGCACCCGCATCCCTGCCCGCCATACCTGCGCCGGAGGAGGCGTTTGGGGGCTGTGACCTCGCCAGTTCCCGTGGACCGCCATGCATACGGGGCGGGGTGGGGGTGACATGGGCACTCACCCGATGGCAGGGCAGACGTGCTGTCGCAGCTGGTGCTGTGTGGCCCAGGTGTGCCCCTGCTCAAGGCAGTGAGTCAGCAGTCATGTGTCCTTGCTGCTGTCAAGAACTGATCTCAGTTCTGACTCCTGTCAGAACATGGTTGTCAGCATGGGTGTGATGGATTCTGTGCAGACAGCACTGACAGCTCGTGCCACTGACTCATCTGGTGATGTCATGGTGCTAGCATTGCGGTTGCCCTGCCCAAGACATGGTGTCAGTCCTATCCACTGGGTGACCGAATACTGTTACTGTGGCCTGTACCGCTCTGTCAGCAGCTGTGCGCCCCGCTGCTGGAACCGGAGAAGCCATCACCACAGACAGCGTCCAAGTGATGGTGACATGGCGCTGTGACCAGCCCAGCTGCACTCCACGCAACAACGGAGCATCAGCACGAGGATATCGGGCAGTTGGGCATCAGACATCAGGCCGCGCTCCGCTAGAGTGAAGCTGCAGCTGATGGTAGTCAGTAGTCATGGGGGATCAGACTGTCATAGCTCCCGACTGCAGCTTCATCCATCTGGCTCAGGCGCGTCGACATGATCCGAAGTTGACTGTGCTGCCTAGCCGACACGGCGCATCTGTACATCAATACTTGAAGCCTGCATCAAGTATGAGCATATATGACGCGATCATCACGCCCTGCGAAAGATGCCAGCCCAACCCGCCTGGGGTTGGCGGTTTCCCAGGTGCTCGCCCCGTCCTCCCAATCTTGTTCCCATCAAATTCGGTGTTCAAATAATATGACCCGGGAGCTCATTACCTAATGTCAACTTTGAGAAGCTGTAACGATGCACCGCCACATCCCTAGCTCCGCATGCACAGTGTCGACGATGCGTCAAGGGGGCGGGGAGGGGGGTGCTCCCGCGTTGACCTCCTCACAATCGGTCAAATCTCAAAATGCACCAGATGAATTTGCACTGGATTGCTTATCGTCTGCGCGGCACTGCGGTGTGTTTCCGCCCTCAGATGGGGCCTGTGCATGCAGCTGGATGCGTGTGTCATGGTGCACACCGTTGCATGGCGGCCCGCCTTACAGCACACATCAAGTACGCTAGAGTATGTTAGAGCCGCAGCTTGTCCTGATTTCTCTGAGGAGTGGGTTCTGCTGCTGTTGGGAGCGCAAATGCGTTGAACGCGCAGCAAACAGAGCCATGTGTTGGCTTGACGCTCACCTACCTGCCCCGCTTTGTACGTCGGCGGAGCTCGATCAGGTTATTGGCAAGCTCAATCGCGCCTCTGTATGATAATAGCCTTTTTGGCTTCTATAGAGTTGTCGGTGCCTCTGTTCAGTGTCAGGGCCCGTGAGCTGTGAACCAGCGCAGCTTGTTCACTCACATTGCCGTCGAACAACGTGAGGCTGCTCCGAAGGAGCTACAAAGAGAGTTGGATTTACTCAAAGATGCACCTAAGCGACCTGCTCAGGACAGCCGCTGTCTAAGTGAAGACTGCAGGCACGTCCAGCCTTGACACCTTCCGCATGAATGGTATGCTTTCCGGTGCCTAGCAGCAACATGCAACGGAAACCAGTCAGATGCGGAGCTGCAAAGCATTTTCAGCCTATGCTGTGTTCCTTCCGTCCAGTAGATGGATGGACAAGAGATCACAGCCATCCCCTGCGTGGGACATGGATGGATGTAAAACAAGCCTCACATCAACTCGTTACTACTCCATCTCGCGCATAAAAGCACCTCACTACTCACTGTACGCTTCAGTCAGAGCCTACGGCTGCAGGGGTGCCTAGGACGGACAGCGTACCGCGACCTTGGTACTCCTGAAGCTGTTGCGGGCCACATTCCATTCACATGGAAGATGTTGACTTCATACAGCCCCGCAGTCGCCGTGAACATTGCGCCAAGCTGGACATGCTCTTGCTTTGCATATTGATGCGAATCGGGTGTGTGGGGCATGCGCTGAGCTGTGTGGCTGTGTGGCTGTGTGGCCGGCAATGGATCTGCGGGCCCGCATACCCGCTCCCGTGTCAGTGCATGAGAGCAAATGACTACGGCCCGGGCCATTGCATGGCAGAGCACCAAAACATTCTACTTGGCATTGCGATCAGAACAGTGTCAGTGCCTGCGGCGCCATGCGGGGGCACCAGCTGCCAGGGCTACAGATGGAGTGCGCTTGTGGCCACCCCACGGCTGGGCGTCGTGCCAGTCCGCGTCACCGTCGGGGACCATGGGCAATGTTTTCTGGCCACAGTGGGCATATGATCTCAGTTTATTTTTTGTTGATCAGTTTTGGAAATCAACAGATCAGCGCCACGGTCGGCGTCCACGCGATCAAGCTTGTCGAAGTGGTACAGCTGTGTAAAGGACCGCTCGCGAGAAACAGTCGCGACAGCATGGTTCTGGATTCAAAGTAGGTCCATGTCCAATTTTGTATGGACTAGCTTCATCCGTCCGCCATCCTCGTGACTATGGTTGATCCCACTCGCGCCGCACTGGGCTGCTGCGGGCGCCAAGCTGGTATAGATCACTTGCTAGGTCAACCGGCTGTCCCTCGCTGCTGAAACGTATATTCCGATGATGGAACCAACAGTGGTTCGTTGCCCTGTGCGCGATGGCACTGAGATGGCTGTGAACGTCTTCCCTGCAGCCGCGGGCTGTCCCTCGCTGGTGCTCCTGCACGCCAACGGGCACGTCTCGCACACCCAATGCAGCTGATATCATTCCATCTACGTCCACGGAGCTGCCTGGCCGTCGGATGTATTGCTTGGTAGAGATGCCTTGACCGAGGCACATCTGTTGCGCTCCTCATGCAGGTTCTCCTCAAGATGCTACATCGAACTGGTGCGCTCTAGCTGCGGTGGGCTGCCCAAAACCTGTGCACGGCAGAGATCAGGCCTTACCCGTGAACAGCTGTGCGCTCCAGCAGCACCGATGTGGGCATTGCCAGGCCCTGCAACAGCCACGCAGCGAGCCCGGTGCCCCTGTTGTAGGTGGAGATCCTCAGCACACACTTCCGCGTCTATGGAGTCGACGCCCGTGGACACGGGGAATCTGCGCTGCATGGGGAGCAGCCGGCAGGGGACCGCCCAGACGCCTGCGGCACGAGTCCCCCACATGCAGCGCCCAGCCCCAGCGGCGACCCCGGCGGTGCGGCTCTCAGTCACCAGAACTCCATGCAACCCTGGCACTCCACCTGCTCCGGCAGCCCTGGCGGAGGATGCGGCGTAGCACGGCAGCATACACCTGAGTGGCTGCGCAGCGCAACATGCTGCATGCGCACCCCTCTGTGCTGCCGCCTCCGGGCGGATGCACACGACCGCAGCGTTGATGCCGTGCGCACACACCCCCCCCCCAAGCCACGGGCGCACCCTCTGCGAACGACCCGCCATCTCAGCCCTCCACATCAACCAGGACTGGCCGGCTGTGGAGCCGGCTCACTCACCGAGGCCGCGCCGCACATGCAGTGGGCCATTGTAACACCCCGGCTCGAGCGGCGGCGGACTCTCGCGGCGCCGCGAACGGCGGGGGATTCCCGCTGCCGGCGGTGGACCTCGTGGACGTCGTGCGCAGCCTCCGCCTCGAGCGGCCCTTCGTCTTTGCGCACTCGGTGCTTGCCACGCTCGCGCTGCACGCGGAGGCGCTCGCGCCGGGGCTTTGGGCGGCCGCATACCTCTACGAGCCCGTCGCGTCCGTCACCCCGGCCCAGGTGCGCTGCCCCGCTGCGCCGCCGGGCTCCGGCGTCTCGGCCGGGAGTGCCGCGAGTGCGGCCGTTCTGGGGGGGCAGGTGTGCGGCCACCGCACATCCGCTGCGGGTGCACCTCATTGCAGCTGCCCCAACCCGCGGCCACCGGCTCGGCAGCTCTCCGGCAGCTCGTGGACCGGCGGTGGTGGGCCCAGGGGCTGTGGATCCAGAACACTGCGGCCAGGCTGCTAGCGAGCGCCAACAGGCGCGGAAGATTGACTCCTTCTGCTCGCTGTCAGCTGCGGTGTGTTCCGCGTTGGTGCGGGCCGTGGCTTGCGGGGTGTCAGGAGCAGTGCTCTACAGGGCCTATTTCCCCTGGAGAGCGTCCCGCTGGATCAGATCAAACCCGAACGGTGCTGCACCGCTGAGGGACAGCAGTGGGCGGGCTGCGCTCGCTGTGATTGGCTCCGACAGCCCGTTTTCAGCGGCGAACCCCGCCGGAGTTTGTCCAACCCTGGCGGCATCTCTGGGAGGAACGTCCACTTCGGCGGAAATCCCGCCAGGTTGTAGTGCACTGGTCCGAGCCCAGGTGGCCATGCAGGTGGAGGCGAACCGGGTTGCGGGCCGCATGCTCGCGACGGGCGCGCGGGCGCGGCGCCGGCGCTGGGAGAGCGCCGCTGCCGCGCTCGCCAGCCTGCGCGCGCGGCCGGGGTTCTCACCGCTGACGGACCGCGCGCTGCAGGCGTACGTGGAGAGCTGCTGCGCCCCGTGTGCCGATGGTGCGCCTCGGCCGCAACACGTGTGCCGATGGCGCGCGGGATGCGTGGCTGGCGTTGCGCGGGGGACTGGACTGGGGCACATGCTGCTGTAGGTTGCACATGCTGCTGCTGTAGGTTGCCTCTCGGCACGCAGCACACGCGGAACCGCCGGCTGACCACCGCGCGCACGGACAGGGGCAGGCTTTCGCGCATGCCAGATCGCATCACACATGCATGTAGCGAAGCGGAACCAGGGGCCTCCATGCCGTGGCGCGCCGTGGTGCTGAGTGCGCCTCGCGTGGCGCACAAACAGCCCACCCACGCACACGCACCGTCCCGCAGCTGGCATCGGCACAGTGTCCCCCGCTGGCCCGGGCTGTTACCTCCCGCATGCCTGATGCATATGCATGCAGGCAGGCCGCACTTACCGCGCATGCATGCAGGCGGCGTCGAGCTGCGGTGCACCATCGAGGCCGCCGTGTTCGAGTCGGCGCTGCAACTGGCGTCCGGCGTGCGCGCGCTCATGCATGCGGTGCGGTGCCCCGTGACGCTCGCGCGCGGCGCGCCGCGGCCGCAGGCGCCCGACGCGTTTCTCGCCGACGCCGCGGCCGGCCTCGCCGCCGCGGCCCCTGACGGCGTGCTGCGCACGTTTGCGGGCGTCGGCCACTTCGGGCCGCTGTCGCACCCACGGGCCGTGGCGCGGGACGTCGGGCGGCAGCTGCTCCGCCTGGACCGCTGCGGGCTGACGCCCCCACAGCGTGCCTCGAAGCTGTGAACCTGCGCTGGGGTGTGCGCGGGCCCTGCTGCTCTGCTGCAGCCGTCTGAGGGTGTGCCGCGGGCGCGGTGCTGAGCGGTCATGCGCCGTGCCGGTGGACGAGACCAGCCAATTCTCGTGTCCGTGGGTGGTTTTGAGGTGATCAGAGTCGCCCTTGTAAAGCTCTGCAGCCGGAGCAGTCACCCGCTGCTGGATCCATGTTTGACGAATGTGGTGTGCCAGCAGTGACACATGGTCGGCGGCGCGTGTGAGCATGACTCGCTGCGGGCGAGCGTGCTGGCGGAGCTGCTGTGCGCTGTGCAGGCCACAGCAGGCCACAGCACGCGTGGCAGGCAGAGCCGTTCCCGGCTTGTGTTCGGCTGCAGGATGTCGCCTTGGCTGTGTCCGTCGCTCGACCAGCAGCACGACAGTCTTGAGCAATGCACAGTCAGCATGGAGGTCGCGGCGGCATCGCCACTGGTGCGTTTGTGGATCTGTGTGGAGCCCACCAGTCGACTTCGCTGGATTGCCTTGGTGACGTACCCCCGTACCAGCCTTTGCCCTGAACGCACCAGGCGGGAGGCGCAGACGGTTGCATCAACTCAAAGAACGAGCCGGAACATGAGTAAACACAATTACATCTGGCAAAAACGTACTGACAGGCACTGGGGCCAGCAGTCAAGCATACGAAACTGGCGCCACGCGCACAGGGCACCTACCAACATACACATCGTGCACCCCAACACCCCCACCACGCCGTAACAAATGTGCCACTACTCTTTCCCATCCTTCCTGCTAAACCTGCTGTGCTTTGCGCCGACGTCTCGAGCCTGCCCGGGTGGCAACAACACCCCCGCCCCCGGGCGGCTCTACTCCATCGAGATGACGACCTTGCCCGTCGCCCGGCGGCTGATCATCCTGTCAAACGCAGCAACAACTCCCTCCGTCGTGAACTCGTGCGGCGAGCCGTCCAGCACGACCTCGAAGGCCCCGGCCGCAAAGATGTCGAGGAAGCGGCGCAGCGAGTCGCCGCGGGGCGCGGGCATCAGCATCGTGTACCTGTACGCCCCGGCCGCGTCAGTGACGCGTTGCCGCAGCAGACGAAGCCGCCGCCGCCACGAGCGCTGCTGCTGCAACCGGCCTGCGTGGCCTCGCGGAGCACAGCACATGCATGCCCAGCACGGTCCGCGCCACAACTGCGAGCGCGAATGGGGGTGGCGTACTTGGGGGACCACGGGTTGACGCGGCTCCTGAGCTGGCGCCCCACGACCGGCAGGAACCACGACATCATCTGCCAGGACGAGTGGATCTCGATGAGCCATTCCTGCGGCACCCCAGCCACGAAGCGGCCACCCTGCGTGCCGGGCTTCAGGATCCCGTGCTTTCGCGCCGCGGCCCACGCGGTGCGGCCCTCCGCGCAGTCGATGATGAGGTCGAACGGCGCCTGCTTGAACTCCGGCACCTCCCACCAGTGCTGCTGCGTGTAGTCGATGACGGTGTCGGCGCCGAGGCGCCGCACGAGGTCGCCGTTGGTCGACGTCGCAGCGATGAAGGCGGCGCCCTTGTGGCGGGCGAGCTGTATGACGGAGCCGCCGACGGCGCCGCTGCCGCCGAGCACGAGCAGCCGGTCTCCCGCCGCGAAGTTGCCGTCCTCGAGTGCGAGGAGGGCGTTCACGGGGGAGTTGACGATGGCGGCGCCGTCGGTGAAGGAGAGGCCGGGGGGCTTCGGCGCGGCGAGCTTGCTGTCGACGACGGTGTAGTCTGCGAGGCCGCCTTTGCCGAACTCGGCCCAGGTCGCGATGACCTGCGCTTGCACGCCGGTGCGGTGAGCCTCTCCGCTTTGCAACTCTTGCCGCAACGCAACGGCGACATCATCGGGACAAGCGCAGTACAGCCGACCGGAGCAGGGCGTGGGGAGGAAGGCGGTCACGGCTAGCCGAGGGTATCAGTGAAGGGGTGCAGATGTCGTGCTGATGACTTCGAGCCGTGGTCGCTCGGGGTGTCGATGGTTATAGTGGTCTGCCTGGACGGCTGTGCTGCATGCGACTGAGCAGGGCATGCATGGGAGACTGCTCGAGCAGGAACGACATGCGCATGCGCACGAGAGGGCCTCGAGGTGATTCCGGAATGTGTGTGTGATGGTTGTTTGAAGGCGGGCATGGCCGCGAGCTGGCCGGTGGAGACTGGCGTACCTCGTCACCGACTTTGAATCCTTGCACGTCATCTCCGACAGCCTCCACTACTCCACAGACGTCCCCGCCTGGAATATACGGGAACTGTATAGCAGGGAATGCGCCGTCTGCTTCGCCACGGAGGCGACGGTAGTCCCCAGGTGACAGAGAACACGCTTTGACGTGAATCAGCAGATCCTTGCTTTTCGGGTTCAGCACGGGCCTCGGATGCGAAGGAGCTACGTTTAATACGCTGTTAGGTTCACCGAAAGCTTTCGCCAGCGTCGCGCGCATGGTAGCTGACATGGGGATAAGCTGTGTTCTCGAACAGATAGCTCAACAGGTGCGGGCCAGTGTGTAACGGACGCTCGAAGACATGCACTGCAGCATGTGACTGACACATATGGCACATTTCAGCTATGGTAGAATATATACTGTCGGTGCTGGCGCCGTGATCCGGGCTTGAAGCGCATCCGTCAACATGCCAGGTTGACGTTTCGACGGGCGTCAACGTGCACCCTCACGCCACGCAAGCTGCAGTGATCTGCATCATCCCACGGCGATGCATCGCAGAGAAAATGCTAACAGATGCCGGGCTGACGCGGACACCAGTGCAACAGTCATGCGAAAGTATTCGTGCCGGATGTCCCGTGTCTGCACAAGTTGGAATCTGGAGTCGACGTCGGCACTTGGCAGCAGCTGGCATTCGCACGTGATTTCACGCACTGCTTGCACAAGTGCACGACGATGAACTGCTCCTGCAGCATGCTTGCTTGTTGGGTCTTTTGGCCGTGTGTTCAGTGTCTGATGCACGCACATGTGCGTGGACACCACGCTGCATCACCGATTGTACAACTACCTTGCGTGGGGATCCTACAATGGCAATGCGAAGTCACAGCTTTCGATACGGCATAAAGGTAGTCTTGGACGACGCGCCGGCGTGTTCTGCTGCAGTGCGCTGGAGCACCGGGCTGTGCACCGACATGGTGTTGGCACAAACATGATGCATTGTGGCAGGACCGCGCTTCGAAGACACGCAACAGTTTTTATAACGGAAAATAAATTACTGTGGCGTGGTCCCCTCAAATCGCTTGATTGACACCGTGGTCGCTCTGTCCGATCAGTCGCCGAATGCGTCCAGAGGCTTTGATGTGTTGATCAAGAACAGCTGCTCATCAGTCATCAATGATGGTGTGAGTCGATGTGTTCTCACGGGATGTTACGTGTACTCCAGGCGTGCGTGACCGGTGAAAGCGTGCCGAGCGTTACCACTTTGAGCATATACACCTACATCGAACGCCCGGGCAGCCTCCCCCGCAGAGACCTGGCAGTGGCATATAGCACGTATTGTGTTGATCATGAGCACGTCAGGCTGCAGCCTCGGATGCCTTTTCCCTCGCCAACTCGCTGCAGTGTAGGCCGAACGCATGAACTAGCGTTTGAATTGGCCGTTCAGGCTGAGACTGACAAGAGGCGCGTCACGGAGTGCGCGCATGTGACCGGCATCTACTGGCAGAAATCTCATGCAACTTGTTTGGTGACACCTCAACGGCTTTCGTTTATTGTGGATGGCGCTACACAGGCATAAACTGGGGTCTCTGGGCGCCGAGACCCGCATCTGCCTGCATTGCTTCGGCGCTCCTGTAAACCAATCGTCGAAGTAGGTGTCTCACGTTTCTGCCTCTGAGATGGCGCAGCCCCCGTCGGTCAAGGGGCCAGCGAGCAAAGGCTCCGCACCGACGCAAGACGACGACGAAGGCGTATCAGAGCAAGTCAGCACAGAGATTTTCTCCAATTACGACTGTAAATCGATTGATCGGGGCGTTGTTCATCCTGGAGACATCGCTGAGCCCGCATCTCTCAGGTGCGCTCCTCCGTGCTGTGCAGTCTCTCGCACATTGGCACGTCCCAGGAAAAGCCAGAACCAAGGTGCCAAGGCAGAAATGTGAACGAGTTGAGGCTGAACTGCTGTCCGCAGCCAGTCCCATTGAAAGGCGCTGTGCAGTGCTATTCAACTACCAGAGAACGACTACCCAATTTGGGAGAGTGTTGGTGACGAGATAGTCAACACCGGCAAGCTCAGCAAACTTCAGCTGGAGGGCGTCCGGTACGCCTGCAAGAAGCACCTGGAGATCCTGAGTTCAGGCCAGCGCGCCGGATTCTTCATAGGAGATGGTGCTGGTGTGGGCAAAGGGCGCCAGGTCTCAGGCATGCCTCGCTCCCCACTCCTCCTCACCTCGCCTGCGCCTCACGCCCTCCTCAACCTCTGCCATCTGCAGGCATCATCCTCGACAACTTCTGCCGAGGCCGAACGCGCCACGTCTGGCTCTCCTCCTCCGCAGACCTGCATGCGGATGCCACCCGGGACCTCCGAGACCTGGGCATGCAGATCCCAGTCATCAACAACTGCTCCGCCCTGGACGCCGCTACCAAGGTCGGCGGCCTGTCACAGGACTTCAAAGAGGGTGTGCTGTTTCTCACGTACAGCACCCTCGTCAGCGCCGGCCGTGGCGGGCGCTCCCGCTTCCAGCAGGTGCTCGACTGGGTCGGAGGAGATGGCTTCGATGGCTGCCTCGTCTTTGACGAGTGCCACAGGTGGGCCTCCAGCTGCTCCTGTGCCAGGCTTCCAGCTCGAGCCTCTTGGGCATAGATGCATTCGTTTGCGTGGATCGGTGCCTGCCTGCCTGCCATCTTCCCAGAAAGCCAGCTTCATGCCTGGCCTGGGCAGCGTGCTGGCACAGCAACGACACGTATTCAGCTGTGCTAAGCCAACCCGAGGGCAAAGCCTGCCTGACAAGGCATAAACGCCACCACTGCTTCGAACAGCATCCGCTGCTCGGCAAGGCAAGCGGGCTCGCACAGTCACGGCGAAGCTGATCGCGGCATTTGTTCTCTCTGCGACGCGAGTGTGGGTGGTCACGCTTCCCCGATGGGTGCCAACCTCATGCCGCAACCACGTAGGCCTGTCCCCAGCTCATACAGTCTAGGCGCTACTGTTGCAATGGGTCACGTTCACCGTCAGCCGTCCGGCGTCTGCTCAGTCACTGATTGACCCGGCTGCCACAAACCATAGTGTGCTCTCTCACTTGAGTATCGGACCAAGCAGCCGTGCTCTCTCACTTGAATATCGGACCAAGCAGCCGTGCAGGGCGAAGAACTACGTGCCGGGCAAGGAGGGCCAGAGCACGAAGGTCGCGGCGGCGGTGATCGAGCTGCAGCGGCGGCTGCCGCACGCGCGCTGCGTGTACTGCTCCGCGACCGGCGTCTCCGAGGTCGGCCACATGGCGTACCTCGAGCGCATGGGCCTCTGGGGCCCGGGCAGCGCCTTCCCGGACTTCGAGGCCTTCCTGTCCGCGATGCGCAACCGCGGCGTCAGCTTCCTCGAGATGCTGGCGATGGAGATGAAGGCCGAGGGCAAGTACTGCGCGCGCGGCCTCTCCTTCCGCTCCGCCGAGTTCTCGATGCTGCCCTGCGCCCTCACCGCCCCGCAGGCACGCCCCACGCTGTGCCGTGCGACGTGCACTGCTGAGGAGCCGGTCCTGCCGAGGCTCTCCCCGGTGCCGTCGCTGTGACAGGCGCATGAGCCACGCGGGTCTGTGGCGGTGCAGCTGAACATGCTGCACCGCGGCGCGGTGCTGCAGCGGCCGCACGCGCTCGTGGACACATGCGTGTGTGCACGGCGGCACGTGAGTGGTCGCCGAGTGCGAGCCCTGCCATCTTGTGGTGCCCCGGTAGCCACGCTGACAGGTGGCGGCGCAGCGGTGCAGGTGGAGACGTACAACGCGGCAGCGGCGCTGTGGCAGGAGGTGCGGGGCGCGCTCGCGGAGGCGCTCGAGCTCACCGCCGGCGGCGCCGACGTCTGGCGCACGTTCTGGGCGGCGCAGCAGCGCTTCTTCAAGCTGCTGTGCGTCTCGCTGAAGACGCCGACGGTGGTGGCCGCGGCGAAGGAGGCCCTCGCGGCCGACATGGCCGTCGTCATCGGCCTCCAGAGCACCGGTGCGCTGGCTGCGCTCTCCGCTCGCGGGCCAGCCGCCCGCCCCGCCCTTCTCCGTGCTGCGTCCTCTGTGCTGTGTGGCCGTCGTCGTTGGGGGGCCCTCAGGGCCGGGTGGTGCGAGGGGTGCGCTGTGTGTTCTCAGACACAGGTGGAGGCTGCGCATTGCAGCAGCATTGAATCAACAGTAGCTTTCAACGGCAGTCCACTGAGCGTGGGGGCTTCGCTTGGTGGTGCGCACATGCGTGTCAGCTCCATCACGCATGACAGCGTGCTCCCTGGCCGTGCGCCTTGTGCAACATGTCACACAAGCACCATAAGGGTGTCGAGGCACGAGTAGAGGCATGTCGGATGGGCGCCTTCGTGCAGGGGAGGCGGCGATGGACGCGCTCGGGTTGCAGCCGGGGCAGCCCTGCGGCTGGGTGTCCGCGACGCGCGAGACGCTGCGCAAGTTCCTGCTGCAGCACTTCCCGACGCACCGCAACCCCAAGGCCACCGCCGCGCAGCAGGCCGCGGCGCGGCAGGCTGAAGCGCTGGCCGGCGGCCCACAGCCGCCGAAGCCCGCCGCGGCTGCTGCCTCGCAGGCGGGGGCGCCTGCGGCAGCCCAGGGCGTGGTGGTACCTGAGTGCATGCGCATGCGGGCGCGGCTGATCGCGCGCGCCGAGAGCCTGCAGCTGCCGCCGCACTTCCTCGACGGTACGCGCGTGCCTTCCCCGCATGCATGCGTGCGGCTCAGCTAGCAACTCGCGCTCTGTCGGCATGCAGCACCCTGCCGCTGGTGGCTCTCTGCACCTGCAGGCTCATGCACGTGCGGGGTGCCTCTGGACGCGAAGTCATGCTGAAGCGAGCGCCGCCGTGTGTGCAGAGCTGATCGATGCGCTGGGCGGGGCCGGGGCGGTCGCGGAGATGACGGGCCGCAGCACGCGCGTCGTGCGGGTGCGCGGCAAGCCGACGTACATGCCGCGCGCCAAGACCGACAGCACGGACATGGAGTCCCTCAACATCTCGGAGAAGGACGAGTTCATGGCCGGGCGCAAGCTCGTCGCGATCCTCTCGGACGCCGCGTCCACCGGCATCTCGCTGCACGCCGTGCGCGGCGCCGGCAACACGCGCCGCCGCATGCACCTCACGATCGAGCTCCCCTGGTCCGCCGACAAGGCGATCCAGCAGCTCGGGCGCAGCCACCGCTCGAACCAGGTGAGCGCGCCGGTGTACCGCCTCGTGACGACGGACGCCGGCGGGGAGGCGCGCTTCGCGGCGGCCGTCGCGCGGCGGCTGCAGAGCCTCGGCGCGCTGACGCGCGGCGACCGCCGCGCCGCCTCGGGCGTCGACCTCTCAGAGCAGAACTTTGACACGCCCCTCGGGCGCGCCGCGCTGCGCGGCATGTACGACGCGGTCGTCTCCGGCGCCGACGCGCTGCCGGCGGGGGTGTCCCTGCGCGGCATCTGTGCGGGGGTGAACGTCGAGGCGGCGGGCGTGCCGGAGCTGCGGCCGGCACAGGAGGCCGCGGCGGAGCTGAGCGCGGAGGCGGCGCGGCCGGCCATTGCGGCCATGCATGCGGCCATGCTGCGCTCGGTCGACCTCATGGGCGTCGGCGGCAACGCGCCGCAGGCGCGGCAGGACACCGTCGCGGAAGACGCCGCGGCCCTCGGCAGTGCGCACCCCCCTCACATGCATGCGTGCTGTGTCACCCGCCTAGACTTTGCTGTTGCGGCCGCCCGGGCTGGCCTGTAGCATGTAAATGTCCAGCTCCCTTGCACGGAGTCCACAGCCGGTCACGCCGGCGCACAGCTGCAGAGACTGCCAAGGAGCTCGGCGATGTGCGGCGCTTCCTCAACCGCCTGCTCGGCCTGCCGATCGCGCGGCAGAACCTTCTCTTCCAGTACTTTGCGGCGTCCCTGCATGCGGCCATCCGCCGCGCCAAGGCCGAGGGCCGCTACTCCGAGGGCATGTCAGATCTGCCGTCCTCCAACATCTCGCGGGACGGGCCCCCCCGCACGCTGTGGGTCGACCCCCACAGCAACCTCCGCACGCTGCGCCACACGCTGCGCGTCGACCGCGGCGTCAGCTTCGACGAGGCTCAGCGGCAGCTCACGCTGCAGGGCGGCGCGGCCGCGTCGAACGGCTCGGGCTTCTACGTCAGCCAGCGCGAGATCTTTGGCCGGCGGCTCGTGCTGCTCGCGACCGCCAAGCCGGGCTCCGGCCAGATGTTCACCGTCTGCCGGCCCAACACTGGTGCGCATGCTGCGTGCTGCGTGCTGCGAATCGCTTGTGTCTGGGCACATGGAGACACACCGCGCTATGTCCGCTGTGTCGGCCCCGACAGAATCTTGTTTCTGAATGCTGTGCAAGTAGGACACGCTGCCTCATGTTTTACGGGCGTTGTGGCGCAACACGTTCCTCCGGATTGTCGCGCATCCCTGGCCTCGTGTGAGCACCGCTGTTGCACAGTCACCACCGCATCACGCCGCACCCGGCGCCCGCTGCTGTTAGCCAAAGCGCCGCCCTCGAGCCTCCGGGCGGCGCTGCGCCCGGCAGCGGGACAGCAGCACGGCAGAAATCAGCGGCGGCAGCCGACAGCCTCGGCCGCACGCTTTAGTTCTCGCGCCGACATCCCGCCTCCCCCGGGCCACCCACTGCGCCCCGCCGCATCACAGCACCCTGACCCGCGGCGGCGCGTGCGCGTGCAGGCGTGTCGTTCTTCGACATGGACCGCTCGGAGCTGATCCCGCGGTACGCGCTCGTGGCGGCGGAGGAGGCGCGGCCGCTCTGGGAGGCGCTGTACGAGGGCTGCCTCGACAGCTGCGTGCACGGCCCGACGTGCCCGAGCATCGGCGCCTGCACGCAGGGCCGCCGCATCACCACCGTGCGCCCCAACCCCCACCGATGACAACATAGCCTGACTCCTGCGGCCTGTCTGCACGTGTCCGTATGCGTGGCCGAGCTGCTTTTTGGTATCGGATCGAGGGGTTGGTGAGCTCAGCTTCAATATACCCTGGAAAGTGCTGATTGAATGACACTGGTCGGACCCGACTCGCTGAGCATTCGCTCCGTTTGATGCGGTGTAGCACAGCGCATCCTGGTGCACAGCCTGATGCTCACGCAGGCGTGCGTGCAGGTGACGATCCTGTCGGGCAGCGTGGTGCGCGTGTGGGGCGTGCTGGAGCAGGTGCTGCAGCGGCACGAGCACGCGCTGAGCAAGGCCGACCGCGCGATGCGCATCACGCGCGTCGACCTGCAGCAGCACGGCCACGAGCCCCTGCTCATCGGCGTGCGCTACAAGGACTCCCTCCTCCCCGAGGCGCGCGCCCCTCTCCACCCTGCCGCACCCACTGCCGCGCAGGGGGGGGTCTGTCTGCGAGTGCTGCGGCTTGGTCCCGGCCTGCAGGCACTTGAGATCCGCAGGCCGTGCATGCCGACAAGCCTGCAGGCGTGCGGCCAACACATCGCGGTCAGACTGGCGTGACGAGCACGGGCGCCGCGTGCAGGTGGTGTCGATGCTGTCGACGATCCAGGCGACCGTCACCGCACAGGCGTCTGCCGCGGCGGCGCGGCCGCACGGCGGCGGCGCGGCCACCAAGTATGCGCAGGCGCTCGCGGCGCAGGCGGCGCAGTTTGGCGGCGCCGCGGCGGCGGCCATCCGCGGCGACGCCGTGACGCCGCTGCAGCCAAAGATGCGCGCCCGGCTGTTCCGCAAGCCGGCGACGCTCCTGTCGTTCTTTGCACGCAGCACACCAGCTGCCGGGGCCTCTGTCAACGCGGTACCCCCCAAGCACGCCCCTCCTGGCAGGCTGAGCAAGGGCGTGAAACGAACGAGTGCGGGGAAGTGTGTGGGGGGGCCTGGAGCGGGGGCGGGCAGGGGGCCTCTGCAGAAGCCGGAGGTGGTTGACCTGAGCGCGGACACGCCTGTGAAGGCTGCAAAGGTGGTGAAGCAGGAGGGGCCCGCGCGGGACGGGGCGGCGCGGCGCCTCGAGATCGATGGCGCGGGGGCGGCTGGAAGCCGGCCGAAGGAAGACGGCGACGCGTCGATGCAGTGCAAGGCCGAGCCCATGACAGAGCGCGCGGCTGAGCCTGTAGCAGAAGCTCAGGCCGGGCCTGAGGCAGCGGCGGCACCTGCGCCCAGCGGCGACACGAGCGGTTTAGATCACCAGGCCTGCGGCGGTGTTGCACCGAGAGTGGCGGCTGCGGGGGGTGCCGCTTCGCCACGGGGGGTGGCCGCCGCGCCCGCTGGGCAGCCGGCGGAGCCGCCGTGCGAGCGGCAGTTCTCTCCCGCCACAGAGCAGGGGTCTGGCTGCGCGGCTGCCGGGGCCGGGACGCCGCAGCCGGTGGGTGGTGCCGCAGCGGCAGCAGCACCGGCTGCAGACACTCCTGTTACGGCGGGTGGAACTGCCCATGTGCCCAGCGCACCCCTGAGCCAGCGCACAAAGGCCGGGCGGCTCGCTGCGCGGCGGGCTGCATCGGCGGAGGCAGAGGGCCGCGAGAGTGCGGCCTGTGCTGCGCATGCTGTGGCAGGCAGCGAGGCGAGCACGGAGGACGCGGGCGCCGCGGTGCTGGCGGAGAAGCAGGAGAACGGCACTGCGCCTCGGCGGGCGGGGGGGCCGGCGGTGGTGGCGGACGCAAAGCCGCCTGATGCCAAGGTGGCCACTCCCACGGCGCCGCCCGAGGCAGGCGCTGCAGCGGCGCCCGCGACAGCGGAAAACGCAGAGCCGGCGCTAAGCCCCGCGGAGCAGGTCATGGCACTCGGGTTTGGCCACACAGAGGTCAACATTGCGCTGAAAATCTGCCGTGGCAACGCTGGCCGCGCAATCGAGTACCTGCTGAGCCGGTAGCAGGCGCTGGGTGATGGAGGTGGTGACATAGGCCTGTGCTTGTGGTAGATGTGGGTGGGTGGAATTCATGTAGTTGGCCCGATGCATGGGGAATGTCGAGGAGCCGATGTAGAAGAGCCATGGCGTGGCCTGGCCAGATGGCACCGACAGGAGAGCGCTGCATGCTGTGGCAGCATTTGCTGTTTGTACAGGTCGGATGGAAGTGACTGGACGGATGTAAAGCTTGGCACTGGCTCACCGGGGAGCCTTGCCATCCATTGCAAATGGCTGCTGAAGGACCACTGAAACAGAATGGATTCTGTTTCACTGAACTGCTCAGTGAATTCGTGCTTCAATTGCACTCACCTCCAGAGACACAGCAGTTGCTGAAACATGTTGAAACTTGAGCTTCAATTTCACTGAAACTGACTGCTGGACTCCACATTGCTCTGAAACGGTATTTGCGTGTCCCTGAACGTATCCGAAAATGCTTCAGAAGAACACATTGACAGATGCACAGTCCCGTTGCCGTGTAGCACTGCTGATCTCTCGTAGTGATTACGCTATCCTCGGGGGAACGCTCAGAACACAACCCTCACCTGTGCCAGTGTCACTCGACATAGTGCGAGCGGCACATTTGAAAACGGCAGGCCACTTGTCTCTACAGAAAACACCGCCATGACAGAGCTGTGCACGACACGCTGTCTAAATCGTTCACTGCTTTCTCAGTGTATCTACTTCAAAGCATCTGACCAGGTTCATTTCTTCAACACAGTATACATCTTCATGTCTTTCATATCATCCTCAATCAAACACCCGCCATCTTTGCGCTAAAACAACGGTGAGGCCTGAGCCAAAACGGCTGTTGACGCCAGGGCCCGTTGTTGTGGAGGGCGGCAACATCAGCCGCAGCATGTGCAACTGCCAGGCATGCCACACCTCACAGGAATGCATCACAAATCACCCCCCCCCCCCCCCCTGGACTGTCGCTGCGCCTCCCTGCGCACCACAGCCTGCCCCCGCAGCGGCCCGGTCACCTCCACTGTGTCTCAGCGCCACGCCAGAGTCGGGGCAGTGGCCGCCCTGCCGTGAGGAACGCTGCTGCTCCTCATGAAGCGCGCGCGCAAGCCACGGCCAGAGAGGCATGCCTGGTGTGTGGGGCTGTCATTCCGCCGCAGCCCCCTGTAGACTCCGCACATGCTGCAGCACGGCACCATGGCTCGCGTCGCCGCCGAGCACCTTGTACGCGGCCCGCAGCTGCCCGGCTTGGTTGGTTGCCCCTGGCATCTTGCTGCGTAAGTAGGCGCAAGGGCCGCAGTACGTATGGCTGCGTGGACGGCGGCCACAGATTGAACACATCTTGGCTTCACCCGACGCAGTGGCCGCTGGCGCGCCTCGGCCGCACCCCAGCTGCGCCTCCGCAGCCGCCGCCTCTGCTTTGTTTGCCAGCTGGAGCGCGGCGAACGCGCCGACGCTAGCCGCTGCGCTGCCAGGGACTGCTGGGACACTGCCTCCGGGAATGCCGCTGCTGGCCGGCTTGCCACCCGCACGCCGCGCGTTGCCAGAGGTCGTCGCGGTCTGCAGTGACGTCGCTTCGAGGGAACAAGCGGCACGGGAGCAGGGCGTTGCCACGTCGACTGCCTGCGCGTCTTTTACGGACGTTGAAGCCGTGATGGCTGGGGCGCCACCACGGCTGTCGTGTGTACATGCGGCATGCATGGAGCGCTTGTGCGGTGCGGCGGCTGCCGGGGCCTCCACCTCAGCATGCCCAGCCGCCGCCACCTCAGCGGCCCCCTCCGCCGCCGGCACCGGTGGCGCCACTGCGGCCAGCTGGAGCGCCCGCCGCTTGACGGCGCGGACCTCGGCGCCGCTGCCGAGCTCCGCGTAGGCGGCGCGCACATGCGCGCGCTTGCACGCCCCGCCCGTCTTGGTCTTCAGCCGCTCCACCAGCGCGTAGCACGCAGCACAGGTCTTCCTACGGCCTGCAGCGCAGGGCGCGGCGCAGCAGACGGTGCACACCGCGGCCGCCGCGGCGCCCAGCGCCGGCCCGGCGCTCCTCGCGGGGGCCTCCTGTTCAGCCCCTCGGCGTGGGGTGTCTGCCGGTGGTGCGGAGGCTGCGGGGCCCCCGGCCGCCGCTGCGGCGGCCACGAGCTGGAGGTCACGCGCGCCGCCTCCGTGCTCCACGAGCGCGTCGATGAGCCCCGCCGGCGTGCCGCCGCTGAGCTGCACGACGCTGAGCAGCTCCGTGCTGCGGCGCCGGGCGTTGCAGTCACCCTCGTGCCGCTTGGCGGCCTTGAGGGCCGCCGCGAGGACCGTCGCCTCCCGATCGTCTGGGGCCGCTTCCAGCAGCGCCTGGCCGAGATCCGCGGCGGAGCCGCCGCCGAGTCTGACGACCTCGAGGAGGCTGGCGCCGCTGCTCATGCGGCGCCTGCGCTTGGTGGCGGGGGGGTCTGCAGACTCCTCTGCCGTGTCAGACCTGCGTGAGGCCTGGGCCCTGTCATCACGAGGGCCTGCCATCCCGCCTGCACAGCAAAGTAAAATCTGAATTTACTGCGCCGTATCTTATTGGACACTGACAACTCCGAGTTAACGGGGCCACACATGCCGAAGGGGTAAATCACCTGGAAACCGCCCTCAGACGACCGTACGCAACTCACAGGGCCTCCTCCTGTGCTAAGCGAGGTGGTCACGCACGGCCGTGTCGATTCCCCAAAGCGCACGCCGAATCGAACCCACGACCTCCTGAAACGGAGGGGGTAGCTTTCATACCGTCCTCAACCCATTGGACCAACACAGTCGCATGCAGGCGGGGGGGGGGGGGGGGGGGGGGGGGCGCGTTTGTTTCTGGGAAGTGAAATTCGTCAAACATTCCGAGCTTGCATGGATTCTGGACTGATCAACTCGTAAGCCCGGCTAGACAGCAATAGGTAAGGTTTGACCTCAGCAGATCATGCTGGTGCAAATCAGCTCACATTGCCCGGCAAGCCTCCCCATGTCCAATCGTTCACGTGCCATCTCAGACATGACAAATGATGTCACAGGTGCAGAGTTGAGTTAGCAGAGGGCCGGCATGCACGCAAGCACACGCGTCAGCGTCCAGGTGACAGTCGGTCTGCATGACCCGCTGGGTGTCCGAAAGGTTTCAGGCCAAGCGACATACGACGGCAGCACGGATTGCATGCATCCAGATAGCTGTAATGCCCACCTGGTGTAGATGCGACGGCTCGGTCCTCCGTGTGTCGGCCTGAGGTCAGGCCTCGCTTCCAACTCGATCTGCGAGGTTGAACGACCGCTCTCTAGCGCTCCAGGCATGTGTCGCGTCACACATGATGCACTGAGACGCTTTACAGTGATCTCAATGGCAGATGGAGGCAGAGGTGAATGGATCTCGGAAGCACGTCGCGTGTGTCAGCATAGCGATGGCGTTCTGCTACACCTCCGCCACCGCGATCAAACCACACCGATACACAGGTCGGCCATGAAGGCTGCAGGTCTGCAGAAGTGCGCATAGTGTCAGTCGATGTGGTGAGCTGTTTGTTGTAGGAGGTAGGCCGAACTGGCGCGCCCACGGGCTGGCGGATCATAATTTTGCTGGCTTCCAATCAAGTGAGCTGGAGAATTGGACCGACATCGCCAAAATCGGCAACCGACAGAACACAAATTTACTGCCAGCCTGTTGTACATGCTGCTGCTCCCAGAGCGATGCGATTGCTGCAGACAGCTCGCACTGTGATAGCTGCCTGCATCGGTGCCCTTCTGCACCAGAGCACTAGGCTGGCACGAAGGCTGAGCACATCTCAGCACCATCGAAAATGTCTGATTCATCATCAGAATCAAATCAGGTTATGCATTGTAGGGACTGCTACTGACATGCATCATGTTGAGATCTCTCAGATCGCTGCCGCACGCACCGGTGGAACAACCACTCGCACAGATCGTGTTCCGCAGAATATCCGAGCTTGAACAGAAGTACAGACTGCCGGGACCTGCAGCTGCACTCATCTCGGATGGATGTTTCGACATCCTCACATCGTGCAATGTCTGGCAGTGCTTGCTTCGTCGATCAGGCGTCACTCTTGTGTACTGCAACAGCTCCCTCGACCATCGCGCGGGCAGCATGCAGCCAGGGCGCCGCTTCAGCACGGGCAGCAGTCCACACAAACCCACCAACATGCAACACTGCAGCTCAAGGGCCCAATTCGATCCCACAGGACACCACCAACGACGCCTGTAGCCGCTGCTCCTACCACCGACGCAACTCAGACCCCCTAGCTGCCTCCCGCCTCCTGCCTCCATCACACCTTGCTATGAGGCGAGCAGAGCGCCTGCCCATGCAATAGTCGACACACCTGCCCCGAGGGCCGCCCTCCACTTGCCCCACCCCCTGGCACCCCCCAGTGTGTGGGCACAGCCAGGCCCGGGCTCCAGGCGCGCACAGCCGGCCGTTCGGAACCGCACGCCAGGTCTGCGGCTGCCGGGCGGTGAGAGTCCCCTCTGCCGCAGAGAGGCAGGCGCACGCTTCACAGGCACCCCCTGCCCCCTCCGGCCCATACAAGCTCAAGCACCACCCGCCGCGCTGCTCGCTGCGCACGAGACGCTGCCGCCGCTGCCACTGCCCGAGTAGAGCATGCGCCTTAATAGCCACCACGCTCGTGTGCCCAGCTGTGCCTGCCCTGCGCGCTGTGCCTGCCCTGCGTGCTGCGCCTGCGCTGCGTGCTGTGCCTGCGCTGCGTGCTGCGCCCCTGGGGTCTGCTGCGCCCTCTGTGCTGGAAGGCGGCCCCGTGCGAGCGGCGCTCGTCCCACTGCGGCAGGCCGCGGCGCGGCTGCAGGAAGGCGCCGTGCATGTCCTCCGGGCGTGTCGCCTCGTGCCGCCACGGTGCGGAGTGCGCAGGCTGACGCGGCAGAGCATACTGTCCGCGGTCATCATCATCAAATTTGAGGTGCTGCGGCTGCCGGTGGCGGGGGCCTGCGGCCACTTCGCCGGAGGCCCAGCGCTGGTGAGACGGGTGGCGCTGCGACGCCGCGTCGGCGCACATACGCGGACCCCACCCCCTCTTCCCGGGGCCAGCGGCTGGAGGTGTCGCCGGGGCAGAGTGACGGCCGAAGCGCGTGTACTGCGCATGCTGTGGCTGGCGCGGACGGAGGTGGTGCTGTGGACGCCGCCGTTCTGCCTCTGCGGGGGCCGCAGGGGCGCTGCGGGGGCCCACCGCGGGGGCAGGTGTGGGGACAGGATCCGCTGTGCGAGGGGGTGGGTCGCTGGACTCACGGGGCGGCAGCACTCCGGCCAGCTGGCGCGCGCGCCGCTTCACGGCCTTCAGCTTAGTCCCGCTGCCGAGCTCGGCAAACGCGGCGCGCACGTGGTCCCTCGTGCACACGCCGGCGGACGTCGCCTTGACCCGTGCGACAAGCGCGCAGCACGCGTCGCATTTGTTTTTATGCGCAGGAACGCTGGGCAGCGCACGGCAGAGCCGGCACGGCTTCCCCGCTTTCTTGCGCCCCATAGAGGTTATCCTCCCCTCTCTTTTTTTCCGCTTGCGACCACCCTCTTTGCCCTCGACCACAGTGTCCGCGGCAGCAACCTCGTCGCCCTCTTCAGGCGCCGAAGAGGGGACGGCCTCGGCATCCGCCGCCACGGCGCCGCCAGCCCCAGCCTCCCCCACGGCAGATTGTGCCAGCGCGGCGGCGACGATCTCCAGGTCGCCGGCCCCGGCCCCAAGCTCCGCGAGCGCGTCCATCAGCGCCACCGTGGTGCCGCCACCGAGGGTGATGACCGCCTGGAGCTCTGCAACGCGGCGCAGCGCCTCCGGCTCCGCCCCGGCTCCACCCGCGCCGGCCCGGCGCCGCTCGGCCGCCTTGAGCGCGGCGATCAGCACCGCCGCGTCCCCGTCGCCGGGCCCGGCTTGCAGCAGCGCCTGCATCAGGTCATCGGCGGAGGCGCCGCCGAGCTGGACAACCTCCATGAGGCTGGCGGCGCCGCTCAGGCGGCGCTTGCGGCGGCGCTTCGTCACCCCCGCGGCGGCAGCACTGGCTGAGTGAGCGGGTGCCGGCCCGGCTTTGGCGGCCTTGCGAGCCATCGATGCTGCAGCCGCGTCGACAGAGCTGGTATGCTACAGTGGGCCAGGCACCAACAGGTTCCGGATGCCTGCATGCATTGAGGGCGTGTCGGATGGGGGCGTCAACACGACTTGTGCCGGGGCTGTGCTGTGCGCAGAGGGCCTTTTCATGGAAGTGCCTGCCGGGACGGATCTCCCAGAAACGTGCGCCGGGTTAGGGGCATGCTGGCGTGCGTGCTGGGCCATGTCGGGCGGAGAACAAGGCTGACCACACGCACAATTGCTGAAGCGCGCAGGAAGTGCCACTGCCGCTCGTGTCCAGGTTGATGTGAGGCCGCTGTTCACGCCGCGAGCACGTCAGCGCAACATCTGCTCAAGGAGACCAACAGGCTTGAGAACCAGGACCGCCGCTGGCCGGCTCAGTGCGCAACGATGCTCGACTGCACTTCATGGCTCACAATCACAATCAGGAGCTAGACATCGTTGTCTCGCGAGATGCATGCAAGGCACGCCGTGCATGGTGGGTGTGCGCTGAACAGACTCCAAGCTGCGACCTATGAGGCAGCGCCACCCAGCAGCAGTTGCACACCAGATGCAGGAGACGTGATTCACTGCTCTATTGTGCTTCGCTTCGTCGGCGACCGCCGATGTGTTCGCATCGCTACGCACACGGAACAGCGGGAACACATTCTTCGACTGAGAAGCAGCGCAAAGACACACAAATGCTACTTGGTATGATGGGACGTAAACTTGGGTTGCAGGCTGCCGCGTTGGGCGTACGCTCGTGTGGGCGCCTGTGCTCCCGCTTTCAGCTGATTGCATTCCGACATCTCGTGCTCAGCGCGAGCTGGCGGGGGGCTGAACGTGTTTGCGCAACAGCGCCCGCACCAACGGCATGCACACAAGTCCTTGCGTCACCGCCACAACATCTGCACTGGCAGTGGCGTGTGCCGGGATCCCTGTATTGGACGCATGACGACACCGTGCCGTGCTCCAGATCTAGATGAGCGAGATTTCAGAGCAACGCAGCTTGCCACAACGTGGTTCAGCACGCGCAAGCATTTCGAACGATGCGTACACACGTGCTATGCTGCGTCAAGATCCATCTGGCTACAGTTCAACTTCAAACGATCACCTGAACAGGCACACCGGAGGTTTCCACTGCCGCAGAACTGAGCTGTTTAGGCAGAAGCAGGACTGCTGATGACAGTGCCTCCTGTCCCCAGTGACTGAGTCGCCTGGGCGTCGCTGCTGCACTGGCGATGAAATCCATCACCATGTCGTTGTGTTTTGCTTCTGGTGGCTGTTCGGACAGGCCACTCTTGTGGCGGACCCGAGCGTCCAGCAGATGTATCTTGCTTGAGCCGCAGTTGAGAGGGCATGCAGTTGGCTTGGTAGCAGCTTCTCTCCTGAGGTGGATGCACAAAACAATTCAACGGGTGCTGGATGTACACACTAAGTTGAGACTTCGCGGCACCTAGCGATGTCAACTATTGAAAACTCGTTGTCATGAATCATCAAAGCAGATCGTGGCAGCATCACCTCAGCTACCGGCACCGCCATCTACAGAAAGGCTTCCTGAAATGCGTCCACAGCTGGTGAGCATGGCTGCTGCTGTGTGGAGCGACACCCAGAAATGGCACACACCCACATACCTGAAACATGGCACGTTGAGACTGCACTTGTTGTTCAGTGCTTTTGGTTGCATTGCCCTTAGTGCTCTTCCAGGCGATGGGCCGAGCTCTTGCAATGCGTTCAGGCCGTGTTGTGCGGTGCGTTAGCAGCTATGAATTTGAACAGTTGACATTTGGTAACGACCTGATCGACGTCCGAGGGCAGCGTTACTGTTCACAAGAGGTCCGACAATGCCTATGCGTTACAGCAGTGTTTTGTCTTCTCGCGCCCTTCGGCGGAGCGTTATTCATGACGACGGCGCGCGCGCTGGACGGAACACCGGCGCTGACGGCCTGCCTTTAAACCTCAGCGCCTCACAACATGCAAAGGACATCCTACATCTTGAATTTCCCTACACCCACGACTGCTGAAGTAAATTTGCGATACCGCTTTGCGTAGTGACGTATGCGTAGCAAAAATGTCGGATAGTGACGGAGTGAGTGAGCCGGCAAGCAGCATCACGATGCTGAACACTGTGGATACAATGAGGCCGATAAGAATCATCGAGATTGTGTTGGAGAGGACAATATGCGTGATAGTCAGTGCAGCTTTGACGTGCTTCCGTCCAGCAACGATGGCCAAGAGAGCCGCGATGGGGAGCAAGGTTCTGTCGCTCAGCACTTGCACGATAAGCGCAGCCACCCACAAGGCTTGGAAGTTTTCGTTATTTTCAGAAGCGATGCTCCAGAAGCCTTCGAGAAGATGCGGCAAGACAGGCAAGAGGCATTCGCGAAGATACGTGCAGCAAATCCCAGTAGAGAAGAGCTGATTGCGAAAAAAGCAGCAGAAAATTCGTATTCAGACAGCAGCCCGGGCAAGAAGATTTCGCATGAAACATAAATCTCAGAAAAAGACCGCGTTGGCTGTTTCTGATCTAGACACATGTGGAGCTCCTGCCACAGGCGTGAATGACCAGGTCAGCCCACAGGATCAGGATGCCCAGCAGGCTAAACGCAAGCGAGGACGCCCACGTGGATCTGTCTGGAGTAGCTAGGCCTAAAATCACCCAGCCAGACACAGCAAGGAAACACCGGGTGTTGGTCTGAGTCAAGAGTGTCGCATACATTGGAGCTACCATCACATCAACACTGAGACTTGGTTGTTGCAGGACTGGTTTGCAACACAGCATACAATCTGTGATCTCATCCAGAAAGCTGCTGAAACTCAGACTGTCAAGACATCATCAGAGTTCTTAACCTACCTCAAGAGAACCTACCCGGCACTGAAGGACCATTTTCCATCGCGCAGCACACTCTCAGGATGGTTTGCATTCAGTCAAGGCGCGGCGTGCTACCCCAAGCCTACACAGACGTGGAAGCAGGGCATGAAGCACCGGTGCAACGTACGGCGCACCATGAGCACAGGCCGCCGCCCCGAGCTGGTGTCGTGACAATCAGCGATGGATACCGCGGCAGCACAAATTCTCGGTTCCTCTTGGATCCTGCGGGGGCACAGCTGCTACGATGAGCACATGGGTACATGCACGATCGCGAGGGGGGCGAGGCTGAGGCGCAGGAGTGTGTGGCTGCAGCGGGCAAGCCCTGGACCAGGGGCTGGCCCGTGATGACACACTTCGAACGCAGTTGTATGTGGAGGATAGGTTCAATAGGTTTTTGTTGTCATGTTTGGCGGTGTTGCAAATGTGCTGGACGGACGCCCGCGATGAGCAGAATCACAGGTACAGGTGACGTGATGTGCCCTGAGCCTTGCGTGTGTACAAAACTGTCCTGGAAGTTGGACATGTCAGGCCAACGTCATGCGACACAGCGGGGGGTGTCCGACACTCAAGGCCCGTGCCATGCGTTACTCGCCGACACTTCCAATTCAGGCCAGTGTCAGTCGGGTGTTCATATGCACTGCTCGGACGCAAGGCGGGTTCCGCCAGTCGACCACATTTCACACGAGATGAGTGCCAGAAACTGCCCGACCGATCACGTCGCTGCCGCTAGTGAGCGAGTTACATCAACACAGACCTGTGCACATCAACCGATGTCAGCTCAACGCACGGCCGCCTCAGGCGGCCCAACAGCCTCGAGCACGGCGTGCCTGCTTTGTGTGCAGTGCCTCCGAACGCTGCTCCAGCGGTGCACCTCTGCTGCATGCACGCCCGCGCAGCACAGCGCAGCACAGCGCCCGTGACTGCAGGCTGCCACTGCGGGCAACACCATGCACAGTCGTGCCCGCACCGACGCACCAAGATGAAGATGCATGCAGCCACAGCACGCGCACCGAGGGCTGTGCCCGGGCACGTCCGGGGGCACACCCAGGGTTCCGCACGCGTGGGCGTGCAGCGCCACCTCTCAGCCTCCAACTCCCACCGGCGCCGCCTCCGCCGTCGCTGCCGCCCCCGCCTCCACCGCCCCTGCCTCCGCCGCTACAGCCTGCGCCGGCGCCCCCTCCAGCGCCTCAGCCGCCTCCTGCTGGTTCTTCACAAACTCCTTGACTGCGGCGCGCGAGGCGTCCAAGCCAAGAGCCCAGTACGCCTCACGCATGTACGGCACGACGCCCCGGCCCTTCAGCATGCTCGCCAGGGAGCGGCACTGCCTGCAGTAGCACCCTCCGGCAACCCGCTCCCGGTTCGCACACACGGAGCACAAGCGCACGGGCGCCGGCGGAGGCGCGGGGGGGTCCCTCCGCCCCCCCTGCGGCGGCGGGCCACCGCCCTCCAGCTCAGTGTCGTTGGTGGCGCTGGACCCGGCTGGGGTGGGTGAGGTGGGCGCGTCCGCGGCAGCGGCGGTGCAAGCCGCCGGGATGCCCGCGACTGGCGCAGCGGCTGCAGCAGCGGGCTCGCTGGCAGGCTCTGCAGGCATGGCCGGCGCGCTGGGATGTGCCGCTGCCGCCTGCTCTGGTTCAGACTTGACGCGCGCAGGCGCGGGCGGCGCGCGCCGCGGCGCTGGGTCGCGAGCTGCCGGCTCGGGCGCCTGCGGCGGCAGGGTGCGCGGCGCCTTGGGCTGCCGCTCGGCCACCTGCTCAGCAGCGCCGGAGGGCGCCGCCTCGGCCGATGCGCGCCCGCGCTTGGCCGCCGCGGCACTGCCGCTGCCGCCGGCGAGTGCGGCGGCCGCTACCGCGGCGTCCACTGCCGCGCAGGTCGCGGCCACGGCCTCCATCGCCGCTGCACCACGCGGCGCGGCCTTTGCCGCCGGCTGCGGCGGCTCAGCGTTCGCCGCCTCGGCTGCGGCCGCATCGGAGGCGTGTGCCACACCAGCGATGTCGAGCGCCCGGCGCTTTACGTCGGGGAGGCGCGCGTCGCTGCCGAGCTCATCAAAGGCCGCCCGCACATGGACACGCCGGCACAGCCCGCCGGACTTCTTGTCCAGCCGCGCAACGAGCGCGGCGCAGCGTGCACAGAGCCTGCTGGTCCCCGCCGCGCGCTCGTGCGTGCGGCAGACACGGCACATCTGGCCGCCGTCGCTCTTGAGCGGCGGTGCCTCGGCGGCGCCGTCCGCCGCCGCGGCGGCAGCGCCCGCCTGTCGGTCGCCGGGGACGGCCGGCGGCGGTGCGTCAGCCTCTGCGGCAGCGGCGTTGGAGGGTCCTGCCATGGCGGCGGACGTTTGCAGCGCCGCCCGCACCAGCGCCAGGTCCCCTGCATCGCTGCCGGCCTGGCGCGCCAGCGTGTCCATGAGGGACGCCGGAGTGCCTCCGCCGAGAGTGATGACGCCGAGCATATCGATGCTGCGGCGCCGGGCGGCGCTGCCCCTCGGTTTTTTGCCCTTCGCCTTGCTGCGTGCATGACGCCTGGACATCCGCAGCGCAGCGATGAGTATGTCGATGTCTTCGTCCCCCGGGGCAGCCTCGAGGAGGGCCTGCCCCAGGTCAGCCGCTGCTCCGCCGCCCAGCTCGGTGGCCTTCAGCAGCTTTGAGCCGCGGCTGGCCTTGCTGGAACCACCGCGGCTCTTCTTGATCGCTGCAGCAGGCGTCAGCCTGTGGTCGGGCGGTGGGGCAGCTGGGGTGTTGCTGTTCTTCGACGCGGAGGCCGGCTGCCTAGCTGCAGCCGCGTCACTCGCGTTTGCATCGGCAGGCGTCTCGGGACGCTTGTCGCCCTTCATCGCCGCTTGCAGTCCACCACACCTGCCTAGACTGGCTGGCCTACCTCAAGCACCTGCGTGAGCAATCGCACCTGCGCATCAGCCACCGAAGCAGCACAAACGAGCCACAAACGACGTGCCATGTTATACATGTTATCATGCCTCGTTTGTGGAACGGAGCTTTGAAGCGCAGGGCAGCCGGCTCCGTGCACTCTGAGGAAGCAGCAGGAACGCTATCAGAGTCGCGGAAGTTGACAAGCATGTGAGATAACGACATACCTAGTTCAGATTCAGTTGACGCCTATCGAGGCCACATTAACACACTGCCACAGCCGTCCAGCGTTCATCTGCCCTCAGAGCAGGCGGTGCGAACACCGTTGTGCTTCAGCAATCACCGCACAGACTTGGCAGAAAGCAGCACCAGATATTGCACCATGTAGAATGAAAAATTACGATTGGATGGAAACGCGCACAATTTGTCTGGGCGAAGAGGACATACGTAGTGGAAATCTCGAGACAGCGTCTCATGGTAAGTGGCGGACAGTGTCACGAAAAACGAACTGCACCAAGGCAGCAGCATGCGCTCAAAAGCGTGGAAATACACACGTCATTGCCGTATAAAAACAGCTGATTACGATACGTGATTCCTTATTTTGTCTTGCGACGAGGTGTCATCCCGTGGAAGGCGTCCAAAGGCATATTGCCATGCGGTACACAAGATAGCTCAGTGCATAGACCCGGCTGCGACCTCATCGAGAGCTGCATGTAGCCTCGACAGCGTGCTACGCATAATAGCGCCGCAGAGTACCGACTCTGGTCCTCGAGCTGCATGCTTTCCTGTCGTGCAAGCAGATGGTCGCTGTGGTTTGCACCAATACGTGCGGAGGACGCCAGCACCACACGTCCACTGAGATCAACATAGATCTACAAAGTGCTTCTCAGGGGGCACGTTGTTCATCTGGCTGCGTAGCCTCAGGAGAATGAGCTTGTGCGAGACACTGACCAAGGTGCCCCTTCACTCGACAGCCCACCCAGCCGGACGCCATGGCCCAAGTCATCAATTTACACACACCGGGCCAATCTATGGCAGAGCAAGCAAATCAAGTCCAAATCAACTCCAACTCGGGCGCCATGGCCCAGGTAGGAACAGGATGCGGTCCACTGGAGCTCATCGAGCATTTCAGAGCAGCAAGGGTCGTGACTGGATCCAGCCAGCACATGCATTGTGGCCATGCCCGCATCTGCATGCTAGTATCACAGAATACTGACCATCTAAGCCTGTCACATTCCCAGGCTCCTGCTGCAGTGGCGCTCAACGGCTACCAATAGACAGACGCCCAGCCTCTATACACACGCAACGCCCTGAGCACATGGCCAACGCAGCATTCTGGTGCTACATATATACACACACACAGCCAGCCACCTCTCTGCGGGAGTGGACACCTGCGGCGCCGGCCGAACGCTGCAGGACCAAGTCGCCGGGACGCCACAACCAGCCACGGCCCCTTGAGCTGTGGACATTCCCATGCATGCGAGCCTGAGAGCCTCGCATGCCCGTCTCAGCACGCGACGGTGCCAGGCATCCCTGGTGCCAGCAGCAGCGCCACACACTGTGTCTGGCGGCGCCGGGCGGTCACGTCGCCCGCGCCACCTTGTTGCGCATCTTGCGGGCTATCCGCCGCTTGGCGGCGATCGTGGAGGCCGTGTTCTTCGCGTTCATCAGGCCCATGACGGCCATGAGCGCGCCGACCACAAACACGCCCCGCATGCCCCGCAGGTCGCTCTCGCGCCGCTCAAAGTCCTGCACACCACCGGCGGCCCTCGGGGCTCGGCGTCCTGCGCCACCTGCGGCCATGCAAGCGGCCTGTTGCCACCACAGCATGGTGCCCGCATCACCACCAGCGGACAGCGGCGGTGGCAACGCGGGTCGGCACAGCGGAGCACAGCCGCGCCGCCTGCCGGCCCTGGCGCGAGGTATCGGTCACCGCCACACATGCAGAGCGAGCGCTCCAGCTGCGCTCTGGGGCCACACGCCTCCTGGGGCGCACATGCAGGCTGGGAGCAAGGTGAGGGGCAGGGGGGGGAGGGGGGCGTGCCAGCCAGCCTTCGGGGTCGAGCATCGCCGGCGCGGAGTGGCGCATCATGTTGGCGCCCATGAAGAGCTGCCAGGCCTGCAGCAGGAAGAGGAAGGGCAGCATCGCGAGCAGTTGGCCGGGCATGCCGGAGGTCTCGCCGCCGATGATGTCGATGCTGCTGGCCTTGCCGAGCGCGATGCGCGCGTACATGCGCTTCTTCTGATACCTGCGCGGCCACACGCGGGGTCACAGGCGCGTTCGTCCGCGGCCACGCGGCAGCGGCCGGGTGCGGGTGCCGGGCTGAGGATGCACGGCCGAGGATGCAGTGGCCGCAGGGGTGGTGTGGAACCGGCGGGGTTCACATGGCATTGATGTGTACCAGCCAGTGCTGCAGCTGCGTGGACGCTTCTGGACACGCTCGGCTGAGCAGGTTGCCCCAGCAAGTACTGGCACGCAGCTCCGCGTCGCGGGTGGTGCTGCGTGCGCGGACGAAGCATCAGAGAGCGGGCGCCTGCCGCGTGCACTGCGGGGAGACTGTTGCTCCCGCTGGCCTCAGGCGTCGTGGCTCCCCGCCAGAGGGGGGTGCTAGGGGGGAGCGCACTGGTTCTGCGCGAGCATGAGCGCCGCCTGTGCGATGGTCCATAGCAGCCAGCCCTCCACGAAGCGCCCGACGGCGGGGGAGTCCACGGGCAGGGTGACGGTGATGATGCAGGTGGCGGCGGAGAGGTAGTGGTGCCAGATCCACCAGGCGCGGATGCGCGAGCCGTTGAGCAGCAGCACGCCCTCCCGCGCCGCCATCGAGATGTAGACGTACACCATGAACACGAGGAACGCCTGCAGCGGCGGGCGCGGTGTGGGGCGGCAGCGGGGGAACGCCTCCCGCGGGTACGTGTCGGCGGACACCTCCGCTGTGGCTACAGGCGCACACGGGCGAGCAGGGAGCACACACGCGCACGCGGCGCAACACAGCACAGCGCCGTCGGAGCTGCAGTCCAATGCATGACCGCCGAGTCACCGGACACACTCCTGTGGGCATGCATGGACTGCACCAGCGGCGAGTGGCAGCTCACCCGCCGCCTGTCCGCACCAGGCGCCTCACAACGCTGCTCATGCGTGACGGCGGGGCAGCGCACCTGCACGCCAAACATGATGAGCGGCGAGAAGGTGTAGCGCAGGGCGCCCTGCATCGCGCGCAGCGCCGCCGGCTGCGGCCAGCCCGCGAGCGCCTCCGCGTGCCACATGCCGGCGAGCAGCAGCGAGCTGAGCAGCAGCATGGTCTGCGCGGCGCGAGACCGGAAGTGGTGGTACTCCTGCTTCAGGTTGAACACGTCCTTGCGGCGCACTGCGGGGCAGCTGCGAGTGTCAGGTCGGCGGCTGGGGGGCGGGGGAACAGCCGGGGGGTGGCCGTGGGGGATAAAGGGAGGCGCATCAGCTGTGCACGGCTCTGTGTGGAGCGCATGCGGCCGGTGGGCGGACACTCAGCCGGTGAGGGAGCCGCGTGGGACTGCGTGAGGGGGTGGGTTGTGTGCGTGTGTGCTGGGGGGGGAGATTCCAGGGGCAGGCTCAGCTGGTGCATGCATGCAAAGGCGCTGCTGGTTGCAGAATGCATGGCTCAAAACGGTGCCATGTCATACGCAGGCTGATGCAGAGAGCTGTGAAGGTGCAGGTGCCATTTGCATGTACAGTGTTGGTCCTGCTGGCGCGATAGCTGTGACTGTGCAAGGCAATCTGCCGTGAACACAGTGTGCTGCTATCCGGATTGCACCACGGGTGTGCGCCTGCGTGTGCTGGTGGCAGGCCGGAGCTTGGGGGATGTGGTACCTGTGTGGAGGGGCAGGTGCTTCCCGAGCAGGAGGGTGAGGATGTACGGCCTGGCCTTGCTCTTGAGCAGGCTCGAGACGTCCCCACCTGGGCCTGACTTGAGCATCTGGTCACACTCGGCGAGCTTGTCCAGCTGCTGGATCTGCTCATCTTGGTCCTGCAGCGATGCCGCCTGCACGAGCGCTCAGCTCAGCCTCAGCTGGCGTGCTGCGAACAAGCAGTGCAGGCCTTGGCTTGCGGCCTGGCTTGGCTGGCCGCCCCAGGGCCGGCTCGTGGGCTCGGGGCGAGCCAAGAGATGATCTGGCGGGGCTGGAAGGCTGGCAGGAACTAATCTGGACTGGCAGATGCCAGATATGTCTGCAATGTACGCTCGCTGGGCCGCTCAGGACCTGGCAGCAGCAGTGGCCATTGTCACACGGCGCAGAGAATTGGTGAGTAGGTAATTTGTTGTGCATGCGGGGAGATTATGAGGCCGCGGGCTGGCTGGTTCGTCCAGCTGGATTCAGCTGGATCCAGTCAACGGGTGAGCATGTGGTCCGTGTGAGGGAGCCACTGCGTCTTTGTCACGATTGGGCGCGTCCTCGGTTCCCTTGGCAACGTCTGATGACACACGCTCAGAACAAATGTGATGACCCACCTCCTGTCTGGCTACGCGGATGGCCTCCAATACGCTCTCGATCTCAGCCCGGAGCGCTTCCAGCTCACCAGCGTTCCGTTGATTCTGTACATGGTAGCGCTGCGACAGCTGCGAACACTTGGACAGCAGACGATTGACGTCTGCTGAGCCTTCAGAGCGAGGCGATGAAGGCGCCATGATGCTCAGGCGCAGATCTCCATGCAGCAATCCAAACTCTTTCCCTCGACACCTTCTCAGCTCACGATTCAGCGGCTCCCCGGCCTCGCACGGCTTCACAGGAATCGATGCCTGTTTCGACGCTAAGCGCTCCATCGTCGGTGTTTGCAAAGTTGAACGCGCAAGAGCGGGTTTGTTGCGACATGTTGCGTTCGAACGATTGTGGCTTACGTGTGACTACCAACGAAACCTCAGCATCACGGCGTGCGACTCGCAACGCCTGAGATCACGAGCCGAGGTCAAGATCATCTGATTGTCGGAGCTGCTTGTCTCGCATGTGTTTGTCACGCACTGCTGTCCCGTAGTGTTGAAGTTTACAGAGGCGCGCATACCGATCGCCAGCAGGCAGCACCTCTGCCATCAAATCACAATGGACGAGAACATCAGCACCTTCATGGGTGTCACTGGATGTGAAGACCGAGGGACAGCAAGTTTCTATCTAGAGTCGTGCGGGAATGACCTCGACCAGGCAGTGAACAATTACTTGGAGAGCGGGGGCACGGCGCAGGGTGAGGTGCAGCCAGCTGCTGAACAGTCCGACGATGCAGCTGAAGCATCTGTGCCGGTCAATGTAGATTTCGCGGAGCCGGGAGCGGGCGGGGACGACGAGCAGAGGTACGGTCAAAACTGCGACAGTCTTGCTGCAGTCTAGCAATTCAAACGGCGCCGAGGCCACACTACTGCAGCACATCGTGACCTACTCGGGGCTACGTTTCAGGCCGCGCCGAGCTGCTTGCTCGTGGTCCAACGACCCACAGGAGACATTTCAGAACGTGCCAATTCAATTGCTGCTTGCAGGTGGTTCACCGGTGGCCAGGGCGGCAGTGGGCAGGAAGTCATTGCACCAGGATCTGGAGGCCCAAACGCCGCATTTGAGGACGTCAGAAAGGCGGTGGAGCCACATGCGCGGCAAGGCACCAGTGAAGACCTGGCGCCAGAATCCTCAGCGTTCACGGGCTCAGCCAGAACACTCGATGGTGCGGCTCAAGGCAGCACTCAGAAATGGCGCTTCTGCACCTGCTGACCAGTTGCTGCGGGCTCATGCAGGGCAAATACGCAACGCTCCCAAGAAGAAGACCAAGATGGTCATCAAGTTCTACCCGAACCACGTGTTCACTGTCGATGATGGCCCGCCACGGAGCACCGCCGATGCTGCAAACCAACGCTTCCTACAGGCCGTCAAGGAGCAACGCATACCGGACGAACTCGTGCAACAGCACCCCAACGGGCTCGACCTGTCCATCATGCCAATGCCCGAGGACTACGATGAAGCGTCGGCACCCAGGTACCTCCTCCCCCACACCTCCTGGCCACCATCCACGCCAGCAGCCCCTTGCTAACGGTAGCCATGGCTGCAGGCCCGCGTTCACTGGCACCGGCAGGAAGCTCGGGGGTGATGAGGGGGCCTCGAGCAGTGCTGCTACACAGCAGCAACCTATGGAGTCGTGGTCAGGCCCGGACGAGAGCCAGCCCATGACATCGATCCAGATCCGCATGCCGGACGGGACACGGCTGGTCGGGAAGTTCAACCACAGCCAGAAGATCCGCGAGATCCGGGCGTTTGTGGCTGCGGCGCGGCCGGGCCAGCCCGTGCCTCCAGTCATGATGACAGGCTTCCCCGCGAAACCAGTGGAGGACGAGAGCATAAGCATCGCAGACGGCGGGCTCATCAGTGCCGTGGTCGTGTTCAAGTAGACTCTGATTTGTCTGTGTATTTGTTAGAGAGTGTAAACTCCGGTGTGCTGGAGCTGCAATGATGCTGGCATGAACGCGCAGTCATCGAGCCGCCAATGGCACAGCCAGGGGACATGCACGGCTTCCCACACCAGACGATGCGTCCACACGGCGTTGCATCTATCTAGCCCTGTTGCAGCTCACTCCGGTGCAAGCCGTCACGCTTCCGTGCTGACCATGCATGTCACATTTGTCGGGTCCCGCCACTCTGCGGTGTCACTCCCCCGACCGCAGGCAATGCCACCACCGGACCAACACACGAATCCACATGCACGATGGAGCATGCATTACACCTCACTGCACGGATCCTGGGGCAAGGTCCTGGTCTCAGAACGGCCATATGTATCCTACTCTTGTACTGCTTGACAGCACGCGTGCCGCTCTGCATTCGACGCCACGCACCACATCGTCCTCAGCTGGTGGCCATGAACGCCTGGACGTCCGCGTCGCTCGGCATGCTGGACATCGCGCCCACGCTCTGGATGCACAGCGCCGCGGCGGCGGAGGCGTACCGCATCGCCTCCGCCGGCGGCAGCCCCCGCAGCGTGGCGGCGCAGAAGGCGGCGGTGAAGCAGTCGCCCGCGCCCGTCGTGTCCACGACGGCGGCCACGGCGAAGCAGCCCTGCTCCACGACCTCCCCATCACCTGCACCCAGGCCGCTGCTTGCTATGCTGCGCTGTGTGAACAGTTGCACAGCGGATCCTAAGTGCCTCTACTCTGTGGTAGATGATACCCTCAGATCACCCTCCGCCTGCTGCCTTGCATGCATGCAGCCACGGCGGGGGCCTCCGCCACGAGGAGCACGCCACTCGCAAACTGGCTGAGAGCTAATCGCTACTCGGCAGTGCTTGGGTGCTTGCAGGGGTGCGGCCAGCGAATGTACTGCACCAGCGGGCGTCAGCATTCCCATCCGCAGACCCGCTGCCCCTTCCTCCAACACTCTTCGTCGTGCACGTGCACAGGTGGAGCGCCGCAACATGCATGTGTTGCCGTCGCTGCTGAGCTGCTCCACACACCCCCCTGCGCTCACAAGGGAGGCATGCCGCAGACAGCTGCCAGAGCAGCGGAGGCCGCGCACCCGGCACGAGGAGGCTGCCCTTGCTGCCGAGCTTCACGAGCACGTCGCGCGCGCCCTGCCGCTGCAGCGCGCGCGCCGCCTCGACCACCTCGGCGCGCGTCCCCGTCGGCTCGCCCGTCATGCGCTGCAGCTCTGTCTCGTTCGGGCTCAGCACAGCCACGCAGCGCAGCAGCTCCGGCGGCATCGGCGCCTCCGCGCCGCCGGCGTCCAGCACCACCTGCGCCGGCCCCCCGCTGCTGTCAGCTATGCCTGCGGTTGCCGCACCGCACGCCCGGTGCACGCCTGCGCTGCGTCTGTGAGGTGCCTGCGCCGCACGCATGCGGCCGTGGCTGCGGGGTCGCCGCGCAGAGGCAGGCAGCGGGGCTGAGGCCTGGGCGGTGGCTGCATGAGGGTCAAACGGCTGGGCTCTGCACGGCATCTGGGGCGGCGCACCTTGACGCCGGCCTCGAAGCACATGCTGGCCACCTGTAGGTTGGCCTCCTCCGGCACCTCCCTCTGCACTCACACCACGGAGCGTTGAGAGGTGGATGTGACAATGTGGCTGCGGGGCGGTGCTGGGTGCGTGCGTGGTCACGTGGGCGGCATGGCTGATCCAGGTTGTGACCACGGAGGAGGCGGCCTCTGATGGCCGGCGTGCACAGAGGGAGAATTCTCTTAAGCGACGATGCATGCTGGGAGGTACCTGGAGGAGCACGACTCCGGCGCTGAGTATGGCTGAGCGCTGCGCCTCGGAGAGCTCCCACGCAGAGGTGTTGGCGCCCCCGACGATGATGATGGAGTTTTCTCCGTCAGGCAGCAGCATGACGTTCGCCGTGCCCGTCGAGACGCCGTCTATCCGCCTCACTGTGTCGTCCACGGCTACGCCACGTTGTTGCAGGTGCTGCAACATGAAGCCAGAACCTGCATCTGACCCCACCTGCCCCACCATGGTGGTGGGGATGCCCAGCATCGCAGCCGCTGCCGCTTGATTGGCGCCCTGGAGCAGCCGGCAGGTTAGTCAGACTCAGGCATGGACTGCGGGGCCAGTGCCAGTGCAGTGGAAGCGAACCTTGCCTCCTGGGAGTTGCTCTAGGCTTCGTGCTGCAACGGTCTCACCTGGCTCGGGCAACCTGTCCATCCGAAGCACATTGTCCACGTTGATGCTGCCGACTACGGTGATGTGTGCATTCTTCGCGGCAGCTAGTCCTGCCTGTGGAGCGCGCATGATTGGGCGACAGCCAGAGCTAGATCTGCAAGCGCACGGAAGGACTCGTTGGCCGTCGAAATCGTAGTAGTGCGCTCCTCAAAGAGGCTTCCATACCTTCTTATACAGTCTATTCGTAGCATTTGATGTAGTCAGGAGCGGCTTCAGCTCAGCAGCGAATCGACACCGGCATGGCCCCGGTCTCCGCACATGCAACACTCGCCGAGGACAACATCATCACCTGCTCCCCAGGCATGGTATTATCTTGAGTTAGGCCCGTCAACATCAAATGCAGACTGCGATCCCAAGGCACGGGTGCGTCGAGCATGTGCCTGGGGCTTGGCACAGTCATGGACATGCATGGGTGGAGTGGCCTGTGCCTGTGAGGTACGCCCCGTCGATGTTACATCCGATGCAGGAAACATCAGCATCCATGTCAGAGTCACTAAAAGGCAGGCACAGCGAGTCTGTAATTCTCGCCGTACGCTGGACCCGCTATCGAAGGGCTCATATGCCCTGCATGCCAGCAGGGCGCATGCCAGGCTCCAGCTCATGCAGGGCACCGCCACAGCGACTGCGGGCGCCGGAATCCGGAGAACACCCAAAGGTACACAACAGAATCACCATGCAACAAAACTCAAGATCCAACTGCCACGCCGGCTGCTACTCCTGCTCTCAGCTGCAGCCACACACACACCACAGGCGCCCCCTGCCTCTAGAAACTGACGAGGTTCCCGCGGGTCATGCTCAGCAGGCGCTCCAGGATGGCCGCCCCATCGTCCCGAATGCCCGAATGCTGAAACTCGTTCGTCGTCCACATCCGGAGCCCCTTTATTTGCGCCGCGGTCTCCAGGCTTAGGTTGAAGTCCACATACATGTCCTGCACTCACGCAACCTCCGTCGAGGCCTCGCCAGCGTTTTGTTTTCCAACCCCACCATCCTCTCGTTTGCGAGGTCTCTCACTGCAAGTGCGACAAGGGCAACACAGGGGAGTGAAACACCCACAATCACTGCAGCGGGCGCAACCAAAGCACAGCGGGCCGCCCGCTTGCAGTGCTTTGTAGTCTGCTTTGGTGCCACTGCCATGCGCTGGCTCAAGCTCGTGTAAAGTAAAGTAAATCTAAATTTACTGAGCCGTATTGGACATCGACAACTCCGAGTTAACGGGACCACCTATGCCGAAGGGGTAAACCACCTGGAAACCCCCCTCAGACGACCATACGCAACTCACAGGGCCTCCTCCTGTGCTAAGCGAGGTGGTCACGTACGGCCGTTTCGATGCCCCAAAGCGCACGCAGAATCGAACCCACGACCTCCTGAAACGGAGTGTGACCCGTTCCAGTGAGCACGGCGAGCTGCCCCTCAGGTCGCTGTGCTCACTTCCACGCAGCCACCGCCAAGGAGTCGCCTGCATGCCGGTGCCCGGCTGCACCACGCAGGCCCTCACCCTGGCGGGTCGCATGCATGCATGCACTGCCGTGGTCCCTACGCTTCGGGCCACTCGCTGCGAGACCCGCGCCCCGCCGGCCGCAGGCGCAGGTCTCGCAGATCAAAGAAAGCGTGCTGTCACTGAGCGCAGCAGCAGCAGCCTGCCGCCGCAGCGACGGCCTCCTGATGCATGCAGCAGGCGCACCGCCGCCGCACGCGCGCGCGTGATGCCGTGGCCGTCTATGCATTGACTCCGGCATCATTGGAGGTGTAGGGAGACGGAGGCAGTCAGTGGGGATGCCTTCCGGGGGGGGGGGGGGATGGGGGGCGCACCTCGACATAGACAGCAGCGGCGGACGGCACGGTGTTGCGCGCCAGCTGCGCGGGGTCGTACAGCGAGCTCCAGCCCTCCGCCTCATGCACCGCGGCCGCGACCTCGGCGAACGGCCGCAGCGACGCAAAGTCCTCAAAGTGCGACGGGAACACCATCTCGCCGGTGAAGAAGAACGGCTGCCCGCCCTCTGCCGTGGCCTGCACCCTCCGCCTCGTGGCTGTGGTTTCAGGCGGCTGTAACACGCCGTGCGGTCACACCTCTGTCTGGATGCTGCATCGAGTCAGTAGGCACCGCCACAGACCGCCGGCACCAAGGAACCACGTACGGCGGCAGCAGGAGGCGGAGGCGCACCTCGGGGCAGAAGGGCTGGGAGAAGTGGGCCTCGCGGGTGCGGTGCGCCGCCCAGCGGGTCGCGGCGCCGCGCGTGTAGCACGTCTCGTGGATGACCGCGTAGAGGGGGTTGGTGTCAAAGGGGATGCTGCCGTCGAAGGCCTTGAGGAAGGCGGGGGTGAGCTCCGGGGGGCCCTGGGTGTCGTCGAGGGCGCCGTCAATGAGGAAGTGCAGCCGCTCGAAGCCGCCGCCCGCGCCGCCGCCGCCGAGGGCTGCACGCGTCTGCCCCTGTCAAGCGGCAGGCGCTGCTGGTGCCGCGGGCGCGGATGCATGGTGTGTGGGCGGTGGGTGCCTGCCGGAGTGGATGGGAACACCTGGTGTGGTGACCCGCGGGCCGTGCGTTTGGCTGCAGGGCTTCGTGTGTGCAGCGGCTGCTGGGCCTGATGATGACTACGCTAATTTTTTATTTTTTTTGAGCTTGCATGCCCCGGTTCGTACCTCCAAGCCTCCACTGAGGGCGATCGTGCGTGGGCACAGGCGCCGCTCTCTGCGCGGGTCGGGCAGCATGCGAGTTTCGTGTGGTGGCACTGTGAGTGAGGACGGCGGGGGCGTGAACCAGCAATGAGAGCAAGTACGCACCTCCCATCCCCAGGATCTGCATGCTGCGTGGGCACAGCCAGTTGCCCGCTGGAGTCGTGATGCCGCCGCCTGGGAGGCCCGCGAGGTGCCTGCAGACATGGACAAGTCGGACTGCACGGGCCGGCGCCCCGACCCCATGCCGCGGCCGAGAGTCAGGACCCATGTGGCCGTGGGTGACACAAATTTGACGCCACACCGCCCGGAACAAGGTCATTGTTGTATGGTATATTACACTGTGCCTGCAGCGCACCGCAGCAGGGCGAGGCTGTGCAGCAGCTCACCTCACGACCTTCCTGACCTTCTGCACGTCCTGTGGGAACCGCTCGTAGTACTTCTGGTTCTGCTTCATGACGTGGCGGTACGTCCGGCTGTAGACCGTCTCGGCGGCGCAGGCGCTCTCGATCTGCGGCGGGATTCCGCCGGTGATGATGCACTCCGAGACACCTGCACACAGGCTGGCCCGGTTTCAGGTCGGGGAGCTCATGGCCTTTGTGAACTCAGGCTCACGCGAGGGTGCCACCAGCTGCGGCAGGCGAAGGAACACACCGGATGGGAACTTGGACAGGTACTCTACACAGCAGAAGCCTCCAAAGCTCTGGCCGAGGATCGCCCATGGCTTGTTCTCGGGCAGGAGCTGCACACGGAGGGCCTCTGCGTCCTGCAGACAGAGCGAACGGCGTCGGGACGGGCTGCTGCAGTGGTCCCCGGGTGCACGGGAAGTTCCGTCACGGGCAAGGGAGCACCTTGATGATGCTATCTGCCCGGAAGTGTTTCAAGTACTCTACTTGCTCCGGAACTGTGCCTTTTGTTGCCAATGATTTGGCCCGCACTGGCGTGGACCGCCCAGTGCCCCGCTGGTCCAGCAGGATGACACGCCAATGCTTCACAGCCATGTTCAACCAGGAGAGCCCGTCGTCCGGAATCGGGCCTGAATGCGATTGATGCGTTGGACCGGTGTCTTGTAGCGCATGCGTGCGATTGCTGCACAGTTCTGGGCACACACACCTCCACAGCCTGGACCTCCTTGAAAGAAGCACAGGTACGGCATGGACGAACTCGCGGCTCGCGTTGATGAGATCACCTGTAACGAGGTGCTGATGTCATGCTTTGCTGGGGGTAGGTAGCGTGTACAAGCTTGGCTGCTGGTGGGGGCACAGGTACAGGCTACTGCACCTCTCGGGCAAACACTTGCAGTGTCTGCGAGTCGTCAGGGCTGTCCCAATTGAGTGGCACCGTCAGCCACATAGGTGTCACAGCCAACCCTTGAATCTGCATGAGGGGCAATGTGTAAACGTGGATCCAGGCATTGCTCTTGGGACCCAGTGCTGCACCTCAGATGATCAGCACCTGAGATGGGGCATCTCTGCGGATGCTGCACGCTGCTGACGTGCGAGGCCGTTTGGAATGAGTGCTTTTTTCATCTGCCATCATACGAAAATGCGGTCTCCACGGGGCGCGAAACTGATGTCTCACGGAGCCACGAGCTCGACAGCTAAACATAACAAAACTCTCTGGTCAACCAACTCGGGGTGATGACAGGGCGACGACCACATCACAATGCGATGTTCTCGGTGATCAGTTAAGTATCATATCCTCTAAAAACAACAGTCTGGTGGGTTGGAATGCGCGCCTGCCGATATCGCGAGACTGGTGTAGCGGGCAGCTGCGTCGGGTAGCACGCCGGTCTGCTCGTGCACGGCTACCTCCACCACGCATATGGCAGTGAGCAGGCACCGTGCCATTCAGACGCACTCACAAAGCTCGCGTACGGAACGTCGCAATCGTGCTGACCTTTCTTTTCCGGCTACGTGGCCGGGCGGTGTTTTGTGTGGCCTGATTGTCGGGGCCTGTGATTGTGTCCGGCCAAGGCAGTAAAATACATCTGCTAAGACATGGCAGAGGTTCACTTTATGGGGCAGATTCTGGGTGGGACAGGCTTCCCAGACACCGGGTTGGTCTGCAAGGTGTGCACACCATTTGAATGCTTGACGGTGCGGCATATTCAAGGCGAGAAACAGCAATCAGGCAAGAGTTCACAGTCTCTGCAAGCGCAGTGGGGTCTGGAGGCGTCTGAAGACACTTGGGACGTGTTGGAAGGTTTTGCAGAAGGGCAGACACACACCAACTGGGCAAAAGACGGAGGAAAGGCAGTGTGGGCACACCCCATCGATGTACACTACCAATGCATGGTGAGGATGTGTCGATCCCGAAATGTTTGTTCCAGGCCATGCCGCAGCTATTCAGTGCAGGAATGGCACGATGTGACGGAGGGCCCTGAATAGCGTGCACCTGTGCTGCAGACAGGCAGATCCACTGACTGCAGCCTTGTTATTTTGATTTCGAGCTGGAGTTTGCAGGGGTTGTCAGGCTGGCCGAAGCTACACTTTCAAGTGTGGTCTGTGGATGTCCACGGACGGACCGATATCTGTGGCTATGGGGTGATGAACTGTCCTACCTCTCCCGGGCTGTGCGAGATGGAGTGCCCACTGTGGCTTCCCGAAGGCACCACATGTGCGGCCTGTGTTCTTTGGGATCGAAATTCCAATTTTCCCTGACGTTTGCCTGGGCCTGTTGGTTAACTTTGAGCTCAAGGCACAGCATTGCCGCCCGGGCAGGCGGATGGCTGCGCAACACTGAGACCTTGCACATGCTTCTTCTGCATGACTGCTGTGTCTGCATGCAGTGGAACGATTTTCGGCGTTCTTCGTGGGTGGGCGGCCACGGCTGTTGGATGAGTCTGTGGCATATACTGGTAACGACAGATTCCGGTTGAACACGATATGCAGTGGGACCGTGCATGTGCGCTTGGGCTGTCTCCTTCGCGACTTCGCTCAAAACGGAGTGAGCACGTCTTGACGAAGAGTCCGAGGTCAGGTTTCACGTGGTCGCCAGGGCACAGAGATTGGTCAGCAGCAGGCCAACAGCGTTTTTTCACAGGCAATGTGCCACGGCATCAGTTGAGGGTGCATGCTGGATTACTTGGAACATCACCTTTGCCTTACATCGTATGAAACATGCGCTTCAAGCAATGACAATAGCCCACACTTTCTGGCAAAGGAGGGAGCACTTGGCTGAGGGGGAACGGCGAAGCTGGCATTGACACTGTCGCCGAGTGATACATGAGCTTGCAAAGCTTGCTTTCGCAGACTGCTATCAGGACCACATCATTGGAAGTAAAGACCTAGCTACTGGGAATTGGTAGGTCGTAGTTTGTTTGGCAGCAGTCGAGCTTTGCATCATGTATGCAACACGCCTGTCCAACACTCCACACCTTCCAAAGCAAATTGGACCATGTGATGCCGGCTGCAGCAGGCAGGCCGGCAGCAATCAGCAAGAATACAGTGTACCCCAATCTCCGCACGGTCAGTTGATGCTCTGTGCCGCCAACGCCCTGCAAGGGCGCTCAGGTAGGGCGGCATCTGTGCGCCGCGTCACAGATGGTCACACCTCGCCACAAAAAGCCACAGCACGCTTGCTCCTCGAAATACTGCTGTCCCGTGCGATCACTCCGGGAGCACGATCGAATCGTGTACAGCATTCTCACACGATCTATGCAGAAGCATGATGAGCACACGCATTAATTTTGGTTCCTGGTCCAGTTTCTACTGTACAACCGCTGCACGCTGGTAACGCCTGTGAGGATCCTCGAGGAGCACCAGTGTACATTCAGATCGCATATGTTATACCCGTTTCGATATGAGCTGATGAGCTGAAGTTGGTCCGTGCTCTTGACGAGAGATACTCGCGTTGAAGCTCAGATGGACTTGCTCAGCATAGACGGCCTGCGGGTGGATGGCCGCAGGCCTGGAGAGCTTAGGCGCATCGTGTGTGAAATTGGAAGCATCTCAGAAGTTGATGGAAGTGCACTGATGTCCATGGGCCTTACAAAGGTGCTCTTGCACCTGCGTCAGCATCAGGGGCTCTTACCAACAGGAGTTGGTTGCTTACACTGATCTGCTTACAGGTGCTCGCCACAGTGATTGGCCCTAAAGCAGAGGCAGACAAGGCGCAGCAGCGAATATCTGGCGGCCTGCCCAGTGTGCAGTGCGCTTGTTTAGTGGCACCATTCAGCGGAGGATTGAGACGAATTCGCGGCAAATTCGACCGCCGCACTGTTGACTTGCAGACCCTCGTATCGAATGTCGTGCAACAGAGCATCGTGCCGGACGTGCTGGCGTCCTCTAGAATACAAATATCGATAAATGTGCTGGAGGCAGATGGTGGCATGGAAGCATGCGCAATCAACGCAGCAATGCTTGCGATCACAGACGCCGGTGCGGGACTTTCCTTGCAGACACTACATGTGCTGATCCAGCTCATTGCATTCGTGCATGTCGACCATGGACGCTGATGCTGCAGGCATCCCCTTGAAGGAACTGACTGCTACGTGTAGCGTCGGGAACCTGCAGGGATCTCACGTTGTGGACTTGAACCACTTTGAGGAAACGACCAAGTGCCCGCGCTTGTTTCTTTCATGGCAGTCAACGCTCGGCAAGGCGGTAGTCATGCAAATGTATACTCGAATGGACCCTGAACACCTGTCTGAATTAATGGACATGGCCATGGCTGGATGTGAGCAGGTGCACAGCGAGATGCACCGGGCTTTGAGTGAACGGCTACGAGAGATGGCAATCGCTGCCGGCAATCATGATGACCGGTAGACCTGCTTGTACACGTCCTGAACGAGACTTTGTGCTGCCACAGTAACATCGGCCCATGTCTGCGAGGGCAAAAGCGGCAATGCTGGGGTTGTGTCCTGCAATCTGTGACACTCTACATGCATGGGAGGCTGCCACGGTTCGCATGAATGTTTCTGCCTGCTGGTAGATCACCTGCCATGAGATATGCCCGCTTGTTCACATGGTGGACACACGTTCGTGCTGGTGTCTACAGATGGTAACAGCGTACCTCACTGTGCAATTCTCACGCTCACGGGCTGTTGCAGAGCAGTACTTGTAACACAATTGCACAAGCATGACACGGAGAGATAGATGCAAATGCCTCGCGTGCTTCATGTGTGTCAAAAATCAGCGCGTACGATCTTGGAGTCTCTCAGAGGTACATACGTGCCTGAATAGCAGGATGTCGTGGCATCGCCTGTCCATCGATTTTGGCAAAACCAACACACCGAACTGAGTGTCCTAGCTGCGTGCATTCGTTGGGAAAATCAAACATGACGCTTGCGCGTCGTTCTTCCGGATTGACCTCTGCGCTGGCCATTCTGGTGCGTCATGAAGCAGTCTTCCACCATCAACGCTGCGTGTTCGTGAAAGCGCTGCTATCCCTGACGATGTTGACGATGCTGGATCATAGAACGTCACAATAGAATCTGAGCACGGCTTCTCGACATGCAGTCAGGCAGCGACTGCACTATCGAAGACTTCATGCAGTCCCTAGAGCAGCTGGCAATGTCCAGTGCACATTTGGCCAACAAAGCCGGTGTAGATGAAAACATAGTCAAAGTTGCTCAGACGTTTCAGGCAATCCTGGACCGAGGACACCGCCGGGACCTGTCTGACCAAGCAGATCAACTTTCAAGCTGCACAAACTCCTACTGCACGCTTGTCCGACAGCTTGACGGCTCCGGATGCTTGCCACTCGACAGCTCAAACTTCGCGATTGTCATGCGACCTCTGCACTCTCTTTGTCACCTGGCAGCTGAAGACACAGTCTCTGGCAACGTGTTCTGCAGTGCTGTTGCGGTGCTGGTCGAGGTAGCCTGCCGACCCGCCCATCATCCAACACCTCTAATGCTCTCATCAACGGTCGAAGTGATCGCACCCTGCCTGCCCACGGCCCGCCTCAAGTTCAGCTCAATGGAGACTGCAGCTGCTGCCGCTGCAGCGTTGGCAGACCTTTGCACCACATCTGCGGCGGCCATGCCTGTGCTGCAGGCACAGCAGTGCTTCTCCCACGCCACACAATCGCTGCACGGTCTAGCAACAAGCAGCCCGCCAGCAGATGATTGGCATACGAAGGTCCTGTCTCATGTCCTGACAGCTCTCAGCAGCCTGGCGCCTCTGCAGTCTCTCCAGCTGCGTGAGTCAGTCGCTAAGCTCGTGGACGCTTCCACGCTGCTCTGGACCCTTGGCCTCCCAGCCTCCGTCTCCAAACCTCCCTCCACAAGCCGAGCACCAGCATCTCAGCCGTCTCTCCCGGGGAGCCCCACCACCGACAAGTACATTCCTCCCTGGCGGCGCAACAGTCACCGCTCGTCTTCTGACGCTGCCGACACGTCCCCATACAGCTCAGACACGTCCATGTCATCTCGCAAAGACACCGACACCGGCCTCAGAGTTCGCGTTGCAGCACTCAAGCTCCTTACCCTCTTGCTGCAAAGCCATCCGACTGCGCTCCACCCGGTGTGGGACCGCCTGATTCCCCACTCCAATGCCACGCTGCCCTCCGCCCGCCCGCGCTCGCTTCTCGGGGTGCTCCTGCATGACCCCTGCGCCACTGCGCGCACCGCGGCGGCCGTGGCAGTGCAGACGATGCTCACAGGCCCCAGGAACGCTGCGTTCATCCGCGTCGCACGCAGTGCGAGTGCCGGGCCGCAGAGGCGCGCGCGGCTCGCGCCGGCCCGCTCGTTCATGCCTCTCTCCGAGTCGCTGGCTCTCATGGTCCAGGCCATGCATACCTGCTTAGCTGCTGCCCTGCAGCGGGAGGCTGTGCCGGAGGTGATCGTGGAGGCCCTGAAGGCTGCTGACACGCTTATGCAGCACGCCCCGTACGAGAACCTTCCGGCGGAGCTCCCGCAAGACCTCGTCAATGCCTGCGCTGTCAGCTGGAACGGCGTCGACTCCCGCACAGGTGCCCAGGTGCTCCTCTCGCTCCTCCACATGCCCTCGGCCTCCTGAACCGCTGTCCAGGTTGCAACGGTGCTGACGCCGTGATTGAACGAAGCCGTGATGGCTGCAGGGGTCGCACTCGGGGTCCCTGACGAGCCCGCGGAGCCCTCGCCAGGACGGCGTCCCGAAGCGCTGCGCCATCCTCGCGCTCCTCGCGACTGCCGCGCGCTCGCCCGCTGCGCTCTCGCTGACATCGCTGGCCGTCACCAACCCCGCCGACCGCGCAGCGGGCCCACGCCAGGACCTCGTGGCCGTGCTGATGGCGTGCGCCGCTCCGGCCGCGATGCACCCTGCTCTGCAGTGGGAGGCCTGTGCCGTGCTGCGCGCGCTGTGCCAGCACCGCGCAGGCGAGCTGCCGCTGCGGTGGCCGGACGTGCAGGCGCTGGTGCGCGCGCATGTGGAGCGGGTGGCTGAGGCGGCCCCCACCCCGCCAACACCCGGCCGCCGCGCCTCCCGCACGACAGCCTCATCTGCCTCCATGCCTGAGAAGGTCGCGAACCAGGCCGTGCGCCTGGCCGGGGACTTTGCGTCGGCGTCGTGCAAGCTGGTGTGCGAAGCGGAGGTGTCGAAGCAGGAGCACTGCCTCGTGTCGCTCGCGGCAGACTTCACGGCGACGATGGCCGCATGCGCGGAATGCGCGGCGGCTCCCGCTGTGCGCGCTGCGGCGTATGCTGCCCTCGCTGCGGCCCCGCCGGAGCTATGGGCGGCGCTACCTGGCGAACAGGTGGAGAGGGAGGTCGCTGCGATGCATCGCGTGGTGGAGACGGACGGCGTGCCGGCCGTGCGAGCGCACGCGGTCGCCGCCGCTGCGGCCGCTGTGTCCCATGGCAGCTCCTTCGCAAAGGCGCCGGGCGCGTGGGCGGCCGCTGCCGCGGCGCTCCTGCATGCGTGCCGGGACAGCGGGGCCAGCGTGAGGGTCGCGGCCGCCGTCGCGCTGGCGAGGGTGTGCGTCCAGCTGCGCCTTCTGGTGTACCCTGATGCAGGTGACACAGCAGAGGGGGAGCTGAGGCTCGGTGGAAGCTCGCCAGTGCAGGGTCACACTTCTTGGCCGCCTGCATCATCGGCGGCCGAGGCCCGCGGCGATGTTCCCGTCGCCGCGGTGCTGGGGCCGGAGGCATGGGGGCCCCTCCGGGACGCGGCCCTGGCCTCCGCTCAGGGGGGAGACAAGACGAGCGCACACGGGCTGCGCGCCCTGGGGTGCCTGTGTGCCCTGCTGCCCACGCAAGAGACCATGGTCGCCAAACGCATCGTGCAAACAGCCCGGCCCGATCCTGCCGCTGCTGCTCTGAGGGCAGAGGCGAGCGGGGCAGAGCACGAGTGGAGCGAGTGGCTCGCGGAAGCGCTGCAGGTCATGCGGCAAGGCGTCAGCTCCGGCAGCGCGAAGAGTGCATGGAACGCATGCATCGCTGCGGCCCAGGTGTTTCTGCGGAGCCAGCGCCTGCGCGGCGTCGTCGAGCTGGCCCCGCTCCAGGACCTCCACGCCGCGGTGCTGGCCGCCCTGCAGCACAGCCAGAACTTCAAGGTCCGCATCCATGCGGCGCGCGCGCTGCACGCGGCCGACGCCTCTGTGTGCCGCGGCGGAGCGAGCGCCACGCTGCAGCCGGTGCTGGACGGCCTGCGGGCGGTCGAGGCGGAGGGGGCGGGAGGCGGCGCCCCCGGCGGCGGCGCCAGGCGGCCGGACTCTGGCAGGCCCGACCCAGAGGCTCATTTCAAGTACCACGGCGAGCTGCGCGAGAGTCTGACCGGCGTGCTGGTGGAGCTGCTTGCGGCGTGCACACCTGCTGAGCTGGCGGCGGCATCCGGGGACCTCGAGTGGATCCTGGAGTTCCTGGACAGCCAGGTCGCAGCGTGGAGCGTGCTGACCGTTCCGGACGACGCCACTGATGAGGTGCCTCCCTCGCCTCACTCCATGTGGCTGCATGTTACCAGATGCACCTGTCTCACTGGCGGGGTAGGATGCAGGGAGAGCTGGCCGGGCGGCAGTACATGACCCAGGAAGCAACTCTGCGGGGTGACGTGGAGGAGGTCGCAGTGAGAGGCGCACAGCTGCACCTGGCCATTCCGCCTGCCTGCGCCGGTGTGGCTGCCGCGGTGCGGAGCATTGACGAGGTGGCACATGACGGGCGTGCGACCCTGTCGCAGGACAGCCGCGAGACCCTGTCTCGGTTGAAGGAGCTCTTGCGTGAGCTATGAGCCTGCCGCGAGGTGAGGTAGGTGCGGCGACTCGTCTGATGTGGTGCTGCATCTACTGCAGCCGCGCCGCCCGGTCGCTGAACATCGTGGCCACCGGTGTGCCGTGTGTGTGGATCGCGTGCTGACAGTCAACACCAAATGCGGGCCTGACTCCTGCTGGCAAATCTGCTGCAATCATCGAGTGACGAATCTCGGCATCTTCAGTGCCGCTTGGGACACATCGAGCTGTGCTGTCTCGCGTAACATTGCGCTGCATCTGCACGAAGTATTCACCTGCGCTGGTCCGCCTGTTTTGCGGCATTGTCGAACGGAAAGTCTGCCGAGGGTCAGCGATTGCTTGCCGTAAGCATGCGGTGGTCGTGTTCCACGTTTTCTTCTGCGCGCACATGCACCAGGCCGAGGGCTGCGCTGGTTGCTCATGCGGCCAAGGGCTTCGGATCATCAGACAGTAAACCGTCCAAAGTGTGCTCTATCGATGTACTGAGTAACCATAGCCGTGGTTCCTGGAAGCTCGATCGCCCCACCTTCCAAGATCTTGTCGCATCTAGCGTGGCAAGGCTCTGATCCCACGCTGTCTACGGGCATGCAGGCCAAAGCAGGGAAGCAGTCCAAGGCCAGCAAGCGCTCTAAGAAGTCAAAAGGTAAAACAGGATATCGCCAGCGCTCGAAGCTGCGCGGCGATGAAGGGGACGACAACGACGGTGTGCAACAACAAACAGCGCGCCCGCTGACGGAAATGCAGGCACCCCAGGGGGTCTCCATCGCATCCACGGAGGAAGTGCCAGCAGAGCCCGAGGAACCGAAGCCGTCGATAGTGGACGAGGCCGCGTTCGAAGAGCGACTCGCCAGTTTGAAAGCCGATAGCAGTCTCCTCAGTAAGGTGCTGCTGCTACTCATCCTGATGACCGTCCGCAGCGGCCTTCAGCAGGCTGCTCCCGCCTTCAGTACGAGTGCCGTCGTGCTGAATGCACGGTGCCATGCAGGAGAAAGAGATCAAGACCAAGTCGGACTCCCCACTTGGTGCCACAATAGCAGAGGATTTGTACAAGAACCCACCGTCGATCATGGACACCATGACCGGCACTGCAGGTGATAAGGATGACAAGGTCGATGTGTTTGGAGGCAACCGGGCTGCCGCACTCGGTGCAAGTATCTTCCTGGCTGTCATCCTGCTGATTGGCACGATCGGCTTGCCCGATTCGGGAGGACAGGCTCCCAAGGCTCCTCAGGTGCTTCCTCACTCACACCACCATCTCGACTTCGCCCCGCGCCCGTCCACCTGATGCCCATCACTGCACGAGCCGGCATGCGCCCCGCTGACTGCGCAGTGGTGGTGCTGTGTAGGATGCCCTGTCAGGCGAAGAGCGCAAACAGCTCGAGGGGCAACGGGACCAGTTTGCTGCGAGGCTCGCGGCCGACAGCAGCGACGCCGAGGCCCTCGAGGCCCTCGCCGTGACGAACGCCAACCTCGGCGACTTTGCCCAGGCCGAGCAGCTGCTGTCGCAGCTCGTGGAGATCAACCGCGGTGACCCCGACGCCTGGCGCCTGCTCGGGGAAACGCGCACGGCCCTCGGCCGCCCGGGTGACGCCGTCGCGGCGTTCCGCGCCGGCCGCGAGAGCTCCCCGGAGGACATCGGCCTGCTGAAGGGCGTCGCGGGGGCGCTGGTGCAGGACGGGCGGCCCGAGGCGGCGGTGAGGGAGCTGCAGGGGGAGGCCGAGCGCGTGCGCGCGCGGGCGGCGTCCGGGGCGGCCGCGGCGCCGGGGCAGCGCGGCATCGGCGCCGTCGAGGTCGACCTGCTGCTGGCGAAGGTGTTCTCGCAGTGGAAGGGCCACACCGGAGACGCTCTCGCCGTGTACGACCGCGTCATCGCCGAGAACCCCGACGACTTCAGGTGTGAGTTCGACCCGGCCCCTGCACTGGGACCTGTCGAGCCACGCGTGTGCGGGCTCACCAGCGCGGTGGACAAGCTGACTCGTGCTCAGAACGGATGGGGGCTTGAACATGCGTCAGCACGCGGATGCGCCCGACGTGACGCCCGTGGCTGTCCTGCATGTGTGCCTGGCTGTGTGCATGGGAGCACAGCCATGCATGAACACTGCGTGGGGCCGTTAGCCAAACAGAATGCAGACTCGGGCTGCGACGACGTCGAACGCTGGTGGTGAACAAGTGATCCACACTGCCGTGTCACTCGTGCTCGCCGTCCGGTGCATCTGTTGCAGTGGCGCTGTTGCACGGTGGCAGCGCCCGGAGCAGATCGCATTGAGGCCGCACTGACCATCGCATTGGTGTGTGCAGGGGTCACTTGGCTAAGGGGGTGCTGCTTCGCAGCGAAGGCCGCAAGGGTGATGCGGACCGGGCGTTCCTGCAAGCACGATTCCTGGCCCCCAAGGAGCTGCGCAGTGTCGTGGATCGTGTTGCTGTCCCCGAGAACTAGTCACAGGCACAGGCGTGGCCATGCTCAGGGCATGTTCGTGTACATTGTCTGTGTGAGAGATGAACTCGGCCCTGAGGCTGTTCAGTTTTGTGTCGGATTTTGGTCTGGAAGGATGTAACTCTTGCTGTGATGACATCCATGCTCCTGGACTGGCACGATACCGCAGCGTCGAGATCCGGTGCGGTGCTCGGATGATCCATTGTAGCGTTATTCCGCATGACTCCCTCGTCGTGCTGCTCCCGTGTGTTATGATGGCTCGATGCGACGTGCGAGTTCCTGGGGTGGCATGGCGACGGGGGCAACGTCAATTTGGCCGCGCAGCACTCGCCAGGACCGGCATCCTTGCCGCGGTAGCCGGTGAGCATCGTCAAAGGCTGCGGTAAACATGCCCTAGACAACGTGTTCTTGTGAGTTTGCGGCGACACCCTTGAGCGCGGATGCCCTGTACAGAATGCAGGCCCTCGGTACTGTTCACAGCAGGGCGTCTCCTCCTTTCGCAAGTAGACGTCCACAGCAAGTACAGCGCTGCATTAGAGTCATTTCCAGGGCCGTAGACCGCCCAGAGTACATCCCGGGATCGATATCTGATCCCAACTATGTTCGCATATTTGACACCACGCTGCGCGACGGCGAGCAGTCTCCTGGAGCCACGCTGACATCCCGAGAGAAGCTTGACATTGCCCGGAACCTGTCTAAGCTCGGAGTGGACATCATCGAGGCGGGCTTCCCCTTCGCCTCGCCCGATGACTTCGCGGCGGTGCAGCAGATCGCCAAGCTGGTGGGCAACGAGGTCGACGACAACGGCTACGTGCCTGTCATCTGCGGCCTCTCCCGCACCAAGACGTCTGACCTGGAGTGCGCGTGGGATGCGGTGCGGCACGCCAAGCTGCCGCGCGTGCACACCTTCATCGCCACTTCCCCCATCCACATGGAGTACAAGCTCCGCATGACCGAGGACCAGGTCGTGGAGAACGCCGTCGCCGCCGTGCGCCACCTCAAGTCCCTCGGCTGCGACGACATCGAGTTCTCGCCCGAGGACGCCGGCCGCTCGGAGCCCCGGTTCCTCTACCGCGTCCTCGAGGCCGTCATCGAGGCCGGGGCGACGACCCTCAACATCCCGGACACGACCGGCTGGAACATGCCCGCCGAGTTCGGCGGCCTCATCGCGGACCTCCGCGCCAACACCCCCGGCGCCGCCTCCGTCGTCTTCTCGACGCACTGCCAGAACGACCTCGGGCTGTCGACGGCCAACTCGCTCGCGGGCGCCGTCGCCGGCGCGCGCCAGATCGAGTGCACCATCAACGGCATCGGCGAGCGCGCGGGGAACGCGTCGCTCGAGGAGGTCGTGATGGCGATCGCGCTGCGCGGCGCCGACGAGCTCGGCGGCCTCCGCACCGGCATCAATACCCGCGCCATCTTCCCCACCTCCCGCATGGTCTCCGACTTCACCGGCATGATAGTGCAGCCGCACAAGGCGATCGTCGGCGCCAACGCGTTTGCGCACGAGAGCGGCATCCACCAGGACGGCATGCTCAAAAACGCAAACACGTACGAGATCATGACGCCCGAGAGCATCGGCATGTCGCGCGCCGAGGCCGACGTCGGCGTCGTGCTGGGGAAGCACAGCGGCCGCAACGCGCTGCGCACGAAGCTCGCGGCGCTCGGGGTCACGCTCGAGGGGGACAGCCTCGACGAGGTCTTCAAGCGCTTCAAGGACCTGTGCGACAAGAAGAAGCGGGTGCAGGAGGAGGACGTCCTCGCGCTCGTGTCTGACGAGGTCTCCCAGGTGAGTGCAGTCCGTTCCTGCTGTCTCTATCGGGGCAGGAGCGCTCCGGCGGCGGCAGCTGCAGCGATGCTGTCGGGCAAGCGCGTCCTCTCCTGGCTGCTCTGCCGGGGTGGCCGCCTCGGAGCTGCCGCTCTTGTGCATCCGTACTGCGGGCCGGGGGGCCAAGGGCGGTGGCGCCATCGGGTCCATCGGGTCCATCATATCAAACGGCGCCACGTTGCGGGGGCAGAGGGCAGGCGTCACGGGGGCTGCGACAGCGCGTGGCCGTGCAGGGGTGCCACACCGGCAGGCCCTGCTCGCAGCCGCACGCATGCGGCATCTCGCCAAGCACCCGGCACCCCTCTCGGCCTCGCTGCTGCGGGCCGGACGTGCCGTCTGTAGACTTGCATGCGATGGGGTCACACATTCAGCCACCCGCGATGCGCCACCGATCCCATGCATTCAGGCATGTCAGCCTGCGGCCGCCGGCGCCGCCCCGTCGCGGACGCCTCTAACAGTCCTCGCCGTGTAGGCCGGCAGCACGTGGGCGCTGGAGGACCTGCAGGTGGTGTGCGGCACGATGGGCATGCCGACGGCGACGCTGAAGCTGCGCGGCCCGGACGGCATGCTGCGGGTGCGCTCCGCCATCGGCACCGGCCCCGTGGACGCCGCGTACAAGGCCGTCGACTCCGTCGTGTCCGTGCCCGCGGAGCTCACCGACTACTCGATCAATTCCGTGACGGAGGGCATCGAGGCCCTCGCCGCGACGCGGGTGCGCCCCCGCCCGGCCGCTGCGGCCATGCATGTCGTCGGACCAGCCGAGATGCAGCCCACTCCGGTCACACCGCTCTGCATGCTCTGCCGGCTGCGATGTGCCCGTTCCGTTTCGAGTGTCTGTGGCATGCGTCCCTTACAGTTGCGACGCGGCGCCATGCCTCGCCAGTACACACGCACCGGCCGCCACCTTATGCACGTGGCACCCACGGAACCGTCATGCGTGCGGCGCCTGCAGGTGCAAATCCGGCCGGCGGGGAATATTGCGGCGCAGGGCTACAAGACCAACGCGCAGAGCCAGACGGTGCAGCGGACGTTTGGGGGGCAGGGGGCGGACAGCGACATCGTCGTCGCGTCGACGCGCGCCTACGTCGCCGCCCTGAACAAGATGATCGCCCACCTCTCGGCCGCCGCGCCGGCGCCGGTGGCTGAGGAGGAGTCGGTGGACGAGGCGGGGGAGCCTGCGGCGGTCGCGTGAGCGCACGCTGACGGCGCGGTGATTGAGCATGATGCATGTATGTGTGCCGAGGACACAGCCAGAGGGGCCGGTGGCACCGCAGGGCACAGATAGTGGCACCACATGCACACGCAACCACCAGCACGCAGCACAGACCAGCACATGCACAATGCATTTATGTGTGTGTGTTAAAAAGGAAAAAGCCGGAGGGGCCGGTAGCACCGCCAGGACCAAAAGGGAGAGCACGAGAGCATGTGCATGTGTGTGTGTGTCGGTCGCTTGTTGTGTGGCGATGTGGGTCTGCTGAGATGCGGGGTGCGTGCGAGCACGCGCAGCTCAGACGGTGCCGGTGTGGCTGGAGGTGCGGCAGTGAGCATGCCTGAATGCACATGCGGCTGGGCCTGTTGATGGGGATGTAGATAGGCTGGTGGTGCAGCGGGAGACTGGCGCAGGCGCGTGCGGCTACGTGTAACTGCGGCTTGTCATGCGCGGTGGCACGGGCGATCATGTTGGCCCCAGGGCCGATGCAGGATTAGATTGCTCCGGCCCCATGCGCCACACGTCCATGCATGGTTCCGAATCGCCCCAGCCAAGTGCTCGCCACGTACAGTCGCCGTAGATGCAAAGTGCAAGCGCCACACGCACCAGCACACAGCCCAGTACACATTCGGGGACGTTGGTCAAGGCAGGTGGTGTTGGGACGTGGTGTTGCTCACAGCAGGTGGCAGGGTGCGTAAGTTATGTGATCCCTCCGACGGCACACGCGTCCGCCGGCGACTTCATAGCGCAGCCTACTACTGTAGGCTTGAGAGCGTCTGTCATAGGTATTGGCGTGGCTAGTGGAGCCGGTGCTTGTTGTCATTTCGAACCGCGGGTGCGTGACTGTTCAGCATGGTGGCATTCAACAAGCACATGCAGGAGTCCATGATTCCGAAGTGGAAGCATGCGGTACGTTCTGATGTCTGTGTGGACCCTTGCTCATCATGCTCCGTTCCCTTGGCTCAGTGCGGTATAGGCTGCGGTGGACTCTGAATTGGTGCTCGACAGCGCGGTCGCGCCGGTCTCCCTGGCACTTCGGAAGCACTGCTGATACGGGAAACCGGTCATCTCAGCATGGTGGCTACCACTATGCATCTGTTCTGTGCAGTATCTCAACTACCGCATGCTGAAGAAGCAGCTGGGCCTGCTGGAGTCCTACCTCGAGGACACCAACACCGCGGCCGAGAGCATGGTCTGGCTGAAGCTGCTCTTCCAGCGAACTCTAGACGGTGAGATCTCTAAGCTCGTCGACTTTTACAGCATGCAAGTGGCCGAGCTCACGGCCAGAATGGACGAACTGAGCCACAACGAGAAGGAGCTCGTGCTCTCCATCCTCAACGTACGCCTCCACGTCGCCCACTCAGCAGTCTCGCTCTGTGGCTACGATGCCACGACCTGTAGCAGGAGCTGTCGCGGTGTGGACCGTGCACCCGCTGCGTCCAGCTGCACTGGTGGACACTGTGCCAATCACCCTCGGCGTCTCTGCAGATGAGGGACGTGACCACAGCCATCAAGATCCAAGTCATCCAGACCTACCAGGACCAGTGGCGCGACTGCGGCAGGCTGATCAAGAACATCCTCGAGTTTGTCTCGCTCAACCTGCGTGCCCTGCGCAAAATCGTCAAGAAGCAGAACAAGATGGTACGCCACGACGCAGTGCACTCCAGAAAGCCCGCCAGTGAGCTGACCCAGCGTCTCAGTATGGAAGTAGTGCTGCTGTGCGCTGCAGGTCGGCGCTCTGGAGCCCGGAGCCAACCCGCAGCTGCAAGCGACGCTGGAGATCATCCACCCGCACGAAGGCACCGTCTTCAAGCAGGGCTCCTTCCTCAAGCCCGAGCAGGTGCAGGCCGTGGAGGGCATGGTCGAGCACGCGGCCGTGCTGCACGCCCACCGCGATGTCCAGGTGCGGCTGACGCAGGCCGCCGCTGCGCTGCGGCAGCTGGAGGCCGTCCGCGGCGTGGCGCCGCCGCGGCCGCGCGTCAGCGGCGACGGCGCGCGGCAGTCGATCGACACGGTCGCCAGCGGCGACCACGGCTCGCCGGTGGCGAGCAGCGCCGCCGCCAGCGCCGCGGCGAGCGCCCCGGCAGGCGGCGTAGCCGCCGCCGCGGCGGACCCCGAGGCGGGGGTGCTGCTCGCGCGCGCCCGCGTCGCGGCGTCGACGGCGCAGCCGCTGTCGCGGCGTGCCCGCGCAGACTCCGCGGTGGACCGTGCGGCCGAGCGCGCCGTGTCGCTGATGCGCTGGGACTCGATGAGCCCCGTTCCGGAGTCCCCCGGCTCCCTCGTCCAGGACTCCGTCATCTTGTGCGCCCGCACCACTGTCTGCCCCGGCTCGAAAGCTCGCCCGCCTCCGCTCTGACCGAGGGCAGCCGCATGCAGGGAGATCCTCGCGGCGGAGGCTGACGCGCGGCGCAACGCGGCGCTCGTGCGGCCGGTGGAGACAGGGTACGCGGTGACCGCCGGCATCTTTGAGCCGGCGCCGGCCGAGGAGCGCGCAACGCAGCTCGGCCTCGCGCTCAACCTCCTCAACGTCTTCCTCTACATGACCAACTACAACCTCATCATCCCGACGATCGGGCCCTTCTGCGCGAAGCTGCGCGTGCCGCCGTCGACCGCCGGGCTCGTCATCGGCTGCGCGGACTTCATGGCGATCGTCGTGGCTGTGGGGTACTCCGTGTGGTCGAACCGCACATTCAAGCAGCCGCTGCTCTTCGCGGCCGTCGTGTGCGCGGCCGGGAACCTGCTCGTCACGCTCTCGTACGATGCGGGGAGCCTGCCGCTGCTGCTCGCGGGGCGGCTGCTGACGGGCGCCGGCAACGGCCGCATCCTGAACCGCCGCTACATCGCTGACTTTGTGTCGCTGGAGGGGCGGACGGTGGCGTCGATCGGGTTTGTGGCCGCGAGCGCCGCCGGCATGGCGCTCGGGCCGTTCATCGCCGTGCCGCTGACGATGGCGCTGCAGAGCTACGGCGACACGCTGCGGATCGGTGGCCTCACGATGAACGTCATCACGGTCGAGGGGTGGCTCATGGTCGCCGTCTGGGCGGCGTTTTTCGCCGTCGCCGCGCTCTTCTTCGACGAGCCGCTGCCGCCGGCAGACGCGGAGGCCGAGGCCGCCGAGGCCGCGGCGCCGCCAGAGACCGACAGCGTCACGCAGCCGCTGCTACCGCCGCCGGCGTCGCCAGCGGCCGGAGCGGCGGCTCCGGCCGCGACTGCGGCCCCGGCCGATGCCGAGGCGGAAGCCGCGGACGAGGACGCCGCCTCGTCCAACGGCGGCCTGTCGCCGCTGCACGACCCGGTCGCCGCGGAGCTGGGCCCGGACCCGTTTGTAGAAGACGCGGCGCCGGACGCGGCCTCGCCGCCGCCGGCGACGGCCGCGGAGGCGGCGGAGGGCGCGATGAAGGTGCTAGGCGAGGACGCGGCCGCGGCAGAGCAGCCGCTGTGGCAGCAGCTCACGGCGGTGCTGGCGGAGCCGTCGCTGCTGCCGACGCTCGCGTGCACCGTCATGCTCTTCCTGCTCAAGCTGCTGCAGCAGGGCAGCGTGTCGGCAGTGCCGGTGTTCACAGAGGACTTTTTCAGCTGGCGGCAGGACACGGTCGGGCTCTTCATGACGGCCATCTCGCTCGCGATGATCCCCGTCAACTTCAGCGTCGCCGCCCTCGCCACCCTCGTGCGCCTCCCACACTACTCTGAACCTGTGTTGGCTCCATCCGCCCATGCCTGCGGTGGCTGCCGCGTTGTCCTTTTACAATCCTGGGCATCGGCCGACATGTCAGCAGGCAAGTCCACAGACATGCCGGCCGAGTTGGCAGCTGACGGCAGCTGGCCGACTCATTTCCCGCCCGCACTGCCGCGGCAGCCGCACCGCCTCATCTTGCGCCCCACCCTGACCTCAACACCCCCACCCTGTCCAGCACACGCCCCCCCCACCTGACGGCCCTGCCGCCGCATGCAGCTGAGCGACCGGCTGCTGATGGGCGTGTCGCTGCTCTTCTGCGGCGCCGGCTGCCTCGCGATGGTGTCCCTCGGCGGCGCCGCCGTGTCGCTCACGATGTACGTCGTGTCGGTCGCGCTGGTGCTCTCATTCACCAACGTCCTCGAGGGCGTGTCCATGAGCGTCCTCTCGAAGGTCATCCACCCTGCCCTCGCCCGCGGCACCTTCAACGCGGGTACGCCGCCCCCCCCCACCTGCTATGCCACACCAAACATGCTTCCCGCTAGGTCCCGGTCTTTCTAAGTGTGTGTATGCTGTCTGGCCTGGTGGGCGTGTCTCCGGCTGCCGCGTGAACTGATGCACTGCCACATGCCGTCGTTCTGGCTGAGTGGGACCTCTGGAGTAACACATGATTATATCAGAAGTGCTCAAAACACCTTCATGCCTGCCTTGGCAACTGATTGCAACTGCAATGAGGTCGGCATTGCCGTCCACGCCATGCGTTTGGGTTGCGCAGCAGGCCGCGTGAACCTCAGCGACGGCGTGCTGCAGGGCTCATGGCGACACAGGCCGGGAGCCTCGGGCGCCTCGTCGGCAACTTCAGCATCAGTGTCTTTGGCGGCCTCGTCGCGAGCACCGTCGCCCTCGCCAACGCCATGTTCCTCTCGTTCACCGCCTGTGTTGCCGTGTGCGTGCTGCTCTTCGCCGCCAGCTACAGCCGGCTGCGCAAGCAGGACGGCGCGTGACGGCGACGGCGGGGGCACACCGGCCGCGCGGCCGCCCTCGAGACGGGGGCTGCATCCCTGGAGCCTAATCCGGCGGGCTCCCCGGACTGCAGCACGGATCAGGCCGTGCCTGGTTCGTCGCATGTATGGAGCATGACATTGGATGTGGTGCTGGCAGTTGCCTGGTAGGGGTTTGACGGGCAACGCTGCTGCGGATTCCGGTTCGGGTCTGCGTCGTGTGCAGCTAGATGGCATGACGATGGTTGCTGTTTGATGGACGTGCATCAGCTCCGCCCGAGCCTTGCATACAACCGCGGTTTCACATCTCCCTTTTACTTTTGAGACGATTTAATTACATGATAACGCACAGCATTTGCCTGCCACGGCCACAGCTTGCCGTGGCGCAGCAGATGCTGGCCGTCCAGGGTGAAGCATAGGCAGCTAGATTGAGAATTCACCGGCCTCCAGGTTGCGTGGCGGCTTGGCGCCGGACGCAGTGATGGGCCCCGGGCATCACTTTCGCCCGGAGGCCGCAACTGCGACCACTGTTGTAAATCGCTACAACTGAAAGTATCGCCATTCGTATGGTGATACGTTGAGGCTCCTAGCAGGGCCCAGGGGGACAACAGACCCGCACGCATGCACCTCTGCAACCTCTCACCTGATCCAGTCAGGGATAAAACACAATAACCCGGAGTTCCATCTGAACCACGCCAGCGTGCCTGCCCGGTGCGGGGGCCTCACTTGGTGCCGAGCACGAAGACGTCCTCGATGAGGTCGTCGCTCTGGCGGGAGGTCGCGAGGTTGTGCATCTTGGCTGCCACGGCGGGCGCCTCCGTGTCCTCTGCCGGCTTGGCCTTGGCCTGCTCCAGCTTCTTCTGGTTCTCCTCGAGGATGCGCTCCAGCTCCGCCTGCACCGCCCCCGGGGCGCTTCAGCAGCTGTCTACCATCACATGACACCACCGTCTCGTGCCAAGTAACATGGCATAGCTTATGAAGCTCATGGAACGGCATGGCCGCGACATGTGTAGACCATAGGGCGATGGCAACGCTGGCAGCCACACATGGATGTGCCCAGCCCGAGCATTGCAGCTGCCAATGCAGACCGCATTGCTGCCTGGTGCGAGCAGGAACTAGCTTTTAAAAGCCAAGTGTTGGCATGTCTTTGGCAGCAGATGATGAACGGCGACTGTGTAACTATTCGGCAAGTGAGATCTCAGAGAGCAGCCATGGCGACCGCAGTGCCATTGTCAAGGCAGCACCTGATCACGGAGGCGCTGCTCCTGCTCCTTCCGCTTGCGAAGCAGTTGTATCCGTCTTTCCTCTGCTATCTTGGCCTCGACATCGCCCTCCATCCTGGCTCGCTCTTGCACCAGCCTCTCTTGTATCCTCTGCCGCACCGCATCAGTCTCGATTGCAGCCTTGAAGGCTGCCTCAATCTGTGCGGTACCAGCGACCATGATCAGAGGACGGTCCAATATGATTGCACCGACACTCACGTGTGCACTTCGCATCCTGCTGGCCAACCTATGGCACACCTGTTCCTCGAGCCGCTGCTTGGTCTCAGAGTCCAGTTTGAGATGGCTGGACTTGGACGTCCGACGATGGAGAACATGCCGCCTTACACGTTGCCTCTTGGCCGTTCGGAGGGCGTTTCCACCGTCGTCATCATCGTCGCTGCTCTGAGCAGGGCTGATTGAACGAGGCATAGCCCTGCCTCACGAGGAGCAGCAGGGACAAGCAAGGCTGCAGCGGTCGCGACCACAAGTAGCGCTGTAGCTGAGATTATTCACGAAAGCACTGTCCACACGTAAACCTGTCGATGCTAACCCCCGAGTCACTTGTAGGGCGCTACATAAGCAGAGATCAACGACCACTTACGCTGAAGGCTACAGCATCCATGATGCCAGTCTCTAGGTTGCACAAATCAAAGCCTAATTACAGTACCAGCTGTGCGTGTTGATGTCATCAGCCGACACCGCCCGAGGAAACCAACACGGGCAACTCGGTACAATTCACGGGCTCGATGAGTACGTTAAAATGCGCGCGTGAACACGCGGATGATAAAATTCCCCTTGCTTACCTTTACCCACCGCGGAGACAGTCTCCTCGCGTGAATACGTGCCCGGACCTCTCCGCTGAGGAGCGCGTTTGTCCATCTGCCACTCACAGTTTTTTTCAACAACACTTGTGAGCCTTGATCACAAGGTACACCGTTGTATGGAACTACATAGGGTATGGCATTCGCTAAACCTTCATCAGGTGTTTCATGAGGGCATCATCTTGGAGTTGACCTGATGCAACAACCCACACGTTGGCCCACGTCACATCAGCCTCAGCACTACAGGGCTTACAGCTGCCAGATGACTAGGCGCCAGCGTCTGTTCTCACAAACAAAATCTACTGTGCAAGTCCCTGCCCTGTGCATTGGCATGGCTTCACTCCAATGGCAGAAGCCGATCTATATGTGAGAAGAGCATGGTCCCACCGGTGGATGCTCTTCTCTTCAGTGACGACGTAGCAGTGAGGGCGGCCTGCATATCACGACACGCCTGTTGGCATCAGCTCAGTTGTGAACCTACCCGGGACAAATCAGCAGTTCAGTCTTCCACGAAGCGACAAAGCTGAACTTTGGCGACGGTGGCTGCGGGAGCACTTGCACCATGACGACAGATCAACATACCACTGCTGCCTGACGATGTCTGTCTATTTGTCGTCTGCAGCAGCATCAATGCTTTTTTGGACGTTGGACATGGCGTCAGATGCCTTCTCCTTCGCGTCTGACACTGTCTCGTGCACTTGTGACTTCACCTGCGAAGCTTTGTCCTGCACCTCCTGCTTCACGTCGGATGCTGTCTCCTTCACTTGTGCCTTCACTTCAGAAGCTTTGTCCTTCACTGCCTCTTTCACATCAGTCGCCTTGTCATTTGCCGTGTCTGCGACCTCTCCTGCCGAAGGCAAGTCGCCTGTTGGTGCATCTTTCTTCTTTCCCCCAAAGGCCTGTGTGGCCCCATAGATCAACGCCGTCCAGCCCGTAAGCACAGCAATCACTGTATGTTCGCCCTGCAGGCCAGCCGTCTGTTGAACCCAGCAGCAACAAAAAGCAGCATACACCACTGACCGCTTGCAGCTGGCTGTGCACCAGAACTGCGACGAGTGATTCCCATCCTTCAAACACGTGGGCACGTGTTTCATGGCCGGCGTTGCGTGTGTCTCGAGCTGCATGCGGGATGCTGCAAATGGCACACCTTCCAGGACGCTGGATCCGTTGGCTTTTCCCAAGCATTTACGCCACCACTACCATGCCTTCGCTGAAAGTTTAGAGCTGAGTTGGTGTAAGCGGTCTGCAACGCAGATCTTCCTCGCGCGATCAACGACATGGCTCCAACGGGATCTCGTGCAGTGGTCAACAAACGCGAATTCCCGTGCCTGTCCACACCCTTAAACACTGATGCCGCGCATTTGTTGTTCACTTGCCTGGACACTGCCCCTCGCCCGCAGGATTGGCTGCGACGAGTCTGGCATCTGCGGTGGCCATGGTGGTTGCGATTCGGACCATGCTCGTTCCCATGCGCGTGTGGCTGCGGTCCCGTACGTTGTTCGATGGCACGGACACGCCGCGCATAGCATCATCGCAGTTACTTGGCTAGATTGCGGGCCCCTCTCATGTTTCGGGCGAGCCCATGGCGTGCGTCCAGCCTGGTGTGGGTGGCAACAGTGCGAACATGCAGGATCCACCTCCGCAGCACACAGATTCATGGCCCACGCAGCTTTCACTTCCTGTGCACTACCACACAAAGGCACCATCCGTTTTGCAAGCGACGCTCAAGTGCGCATCAAACCACGCAAGCTCGCCATCATGGTTGCCCGAGCAGCCGCTTGCCCCACCTCTGCCTCCTCACGCCCGCCCCTGCCCGCGGCCTTACCTCCAACGTCCCGGCCTATACTGTAACCACGGCCCTGCGCGCCTGCATGACGTGCCTGGCCGCTCCTGGACAAGAAGCCACTCCGCCCTTGCACAGGGCCGCGTTCCGAGCGCACGGCCGTCCTGCCCGCTTGTGCACTAGCCCGGCCCTTACCCCTGGGTGCAGGCCGCTCAGACGGTGCGTCGCCCCAGCGTACGCTGGTGGCCCCCGCGGTGATGGCCCGGGCATGCGTGCGGCTGCTCGTGCCGGAGCTGCGATCTCGGCCGGGGGGCGACGGCGGGGGTGCCCGCGCCGACGCGGGCCGCGCAGCCAGGGCGCCCGCGTGCGCGCTGAACGGCCTGCGGCGCAGCGTGGCGGCGGCGGCTGCGCCACGCACGGTCGCTGCGTGGCGCGCCATCGCCTCTGCCGACAGCAGGTCAGGTGCGCCTGTATGGCCGGCCTCGCGCCACTCCGCTGTGCCTGCACCAGCGCACGTTTTTGCAAGTGCTCGCCATGGAGAGAACCAGAAGCCAAGGATCCCAGGCGCGTGAGACAGGGCGAGGGCCGCACCTGCGGTGTGGCGGGGCCAGGTGTGGGGCCGTGCACGGGCCGAGGCGGCCGCGGCGCTCACAGGACGCCCGGGCTTGGCGTGCTCTGCACATCACTCGCACCGCAATCGGCAAGCAGGGGCAGCATCGGCCCGAGGTACAGGCCCGAGCTCCCGCTGGCAATGAGGGGCTGCATGCATGGGCTGCATGCGTGTAAGCCACGGGGCGGGGGAGGGCGCACGGGTGCGGGCGCGCCGCAGGAGGGCTTCGTTGTGGCGCAGCATCGCCTGCGCGGCGCGAGCCGCCTCCTCTATTTCCGCAAGCTCGGTCGCAGCGTCCACGCGGCGCGTGCTGGGCTTGGCCACCCTCGCCAGCCGCTCCGTGGCGATGTCGAACTGAGTCTGCACCGCAGCCGCATGTGCCTGCGCCGTGCGTTGCGTCCAGCACACACCGGCATCCGCGCGGTCGCCACGCGGCAGCCCCCAGGAACATCATGCCGCACCCTGGTGGGGCTCTCCCCCCCAGCAGGAGCCCCGCTGGCTGTGCTGTGGCTTTCGGCACAGGAGCCCGGCGCGCAGCGTGCGCATCACACCTGACACTCGTACACCTCATCATCAAGCTGCGCCCGGCGGCTGAACTCAAATGCCGCGCTGCCGTCGCCGCCGCACCGCTGCAGCTCCTGCAGCACGCCGGCGCGGTCTGCCGCCGCAATCGTCATCGCGCGGCGGAGCCGCCGCCGCCGCCGCCGCGTCTGGCTGCGGACGGAGCCCGCCGTGCTGCGGCCCCCGGTCCGCCGCCGCCGCCGCGCCCTCCGCGCCGCCACGGCGTCCATGAACGGCGACAGCAGGGTGCGCACGACACGCGCCTGCTCCCGGTCAGGCGCGGGGGGCCGCGCGGGGCACGTCACGGTGGCTGGAGGGGACATGTGCTGCAGCCAGAAGGTGTCGCGGTGGCCAGCGGCTGTGAGGGCGTCCCGGGCATCCACAGGCGCCCCATCAGACCCAGATCCACACGATGCCAGTTCCTCCTGGAGGTACTGCACGGCGTGTGCTGCTTGCCAGGGGTCTCGTCCGGCGTCGGAGTCCGAGGGGCTGGCGCCGCCGTGCGTGGTCCACGCGCGAGGCCGCTGCCCGGCGCTGAAGCTGCTCGCCGAGGATAGGCTGTCTTCCTCCTCTGGGACGGTCAGCGGGAAGCTGTCGAGGGCGGCCGTGGACCTGCGGCAGTGCATGCATGGGGGATGCTGTGTACACGATAGCTGCACCAGCCTGCGACAAGTGTCTCTGCGGGTTGAAACGACGCCAAATAGCGCTAGTTGTAGCTCCGGCCAGCAGTTCCATGACGAGGCCCTCTCCAACATGGCAGCAGCATGGGTAGAGTGCGTTTGGGTGCAAAGACGGGATCAGGTTGAACCGGGCAAGGCTGTGTGAGTTGTCTGATTAGCGCCTGAGAATGTTTGCACAGGGCTGGCCGACCAAACGGGATGGTGGTTGTACTTTGCAGAACCTGCTCCATGTGGTGCCAACGGGGTGAGCCTACGCAGAAGAGCTGCGCTGTTGCTCTCCTGGGGCAGACGTCAATGCCGGCTGCCGCAGTGCGCACCGCAGGATGTCCTCTCCTGAGCTCGGTACCACAGGTCCCAGGTCCAGTTTTCGCAGAAAGCCTGGCCTGAGACGAGCCGTTGGCATGACAGAGGCATTGTTGGGCCCTGATGGGTGTGCTCTCGTGCTCAGGCTGCAGCTTTTCTGTATCGAGTAAAACTCAGGAGTTGCAGGCTCCAAAAAGACATGCTTGCTGGGAATCGGGTTGTTCGCAATGGCAGCTCGGGGATCTCCCAAGCTGAGCAGACCGCCTCTGCAGCACCCCCGATCGGTCAGCTGTCCACCTCCAAGGAGCACCAGCGAGTGCCGAACAGCACCGTACCTTGGACAGCTACCGGTTCTGATGCCATGTAGTCCAGAATAATGTTCCTATACCTGACAGCTGGTGAACCATGGTGCATACGTGGCGTCAGCGTAGTGCTAAGTGCCTTGGAGAGCATGGCCATGCACCTGAATCAAACGCAGCACACTCCTTCGCTGCAACTCAGAGTTCTGAACAGCCATCCGCATCTGCCGAATCTCCTGCTCATCGTCGTCGTCCGTCATCTTTGATGCTCAACAGGAGCGGCGCTGTGTGCGCCAGTTGAGCCTGGCGCGCACGGAGAAAAGCTCATTGCCGTTGCGAAAGTGCAGCTTGACGCCCAAGGTGCAAATTATTGATCGGCCCTTCGCACTTGTTGTCTGACGTACGCTGACAAGGGACATCTCGCATGCAGCAGTGTCCCTCAGCAGAGCTCAGCTGAGCGAACAAGCGCGGGACTCCAGCGCATGATGCAGCTGCCTCCAGTCCAGACACGTGAAAAAGGCAACTGAGTTGGCCAGACTGCACGTACCTCCAAAACACCTAGCCAAGTTGGCATGATTCGGTGGCCTTCATTGCCAACTCACTGTGTGCCCGACTCCTTGGCATTCAGCGTATCCACATCCAGCGCCACACGGCTGGCATGGCCTCAGACTGTATTCTCTGTTGTTGCGTGGCGTGATGTGAAGGTCACATGCGCAAAGACCAAGCCAGGGTAAGCTTTGAAGCAGTGCTCAATACATCGGATCACGGAGGTCCAGACCTGAACATCTTTTCGTCACTTGTGCTGCCAGCTCATGCTAGCTCACTGTGTGACGTTCCATACCACCTGAACAGGCCAACAGGATGCAATCCAGGTCCATTGTTATGTACGATGGCGCTGCTGCGTGGCGTGAGTGTCCTGCAAATCGGTCGTGCTGTTTTCACCAGAGCCCGCATGTTTGAACGAATGGCCCATCTTCAGCACTCCCAGGGGCCAGGACCACGCAGGACCATCGAGGTCGTGAGCCATGCTGTGTCTGCAGCCAGCTTGTAGGTCTCAAGCTGACTGATGCTCGCACGCAGATTGAATCTTTCGCACGGCCCAGCTGGTTGCTCTCATAGGACTATAGCACAGACACGTGCTCAGGGGGGGGGGATGTGTAGATGCTTGCCCCGTTTATACACGAGGTCTGCTGATCTGGCGTCTCTGATGCCCTGCCGAGAGTTCAGAAGAGGTCACCGTTGTCAAAGTAGGCGGCAAGGCAATGACAGTTGGTGGTGTGTTTGTTCATGAGGCGTATCACCCACTGCCACCTTCAGAGGCCAAGTGTGCGTGTGTACCAGCTGGCCAACACATGCAGCGACTGGACATTTGAGTGGAAAGTAGTGCTTGCCACTTAGGATTCGCTGTTGCTGCGTCATGTATCCCACTGCGTCTGCAATGCCAACCAAATGTACAATATGCTCCCAAACTAGCTAATGCGAATAGGCCCCCAGGAGAAATTCTAGACATCCCCAGTCTCCTCAAGTGCAGAGCAACGAAGCTACAAAATTCATGGCGCGACGACACGACTTGTCTGCAAGCACAATTGACTCCTGGGTTGTGCAAAGAAACAGGGACCTCGAACAGGGCAATCCTGCAAGCAATGTTTCGGTACAGGACACATGGGATGTGTGCTTGCGCAGTGTGGCTCTGTTTCTCTCAACAAACGTAACGGCCACCGGCGTAGAGTTGCAGGCACTGTGATCAGTCTTTGGTGTTCCAGAAGCAGCACTGCTGCAGACGCAACAACCAGGAGGGCATTGACTGACGACAACACCGTGCAGATGTTGCTCTCGTGTGCTTGAGAACACCACATATGTAGTGCAGAAGTCATAAGTGGGCTTTGCTGTTGAACCTGTGTTAAGTGTAGTGTGTTTGTCCCTCAACCAGTTGAAGCGTAGCGCTCTAAGGCCCTACAACGCAAAAATGAAGCAGGCGGCTCATACACGGAATCTGAGCAGACTTTGTTTTTTGACTGGGATTGGGTGCTTGTGTTGTGGTATCCATCTGCTACAAGTGCCATCAGTCGTGATGCAAGAGCGCCGGTCCGTTTGACAACATGCCACCCCCTCTTGGGCTTGGCAGGACAGACAACGAAAATACAGCATAGCTTTCATGCTTCTCCAGCTAGGACAACGCCACGTTTGGTGCAACTGCATCATAGTGCAAAGGAGCTTGAATGTTGCAACTTGCAGCGCAGGAGGTTACACTGTTGGATCCCCGACCCGATATCGCAATAAGATTCTGATTCATCAAATCGACATCACGGTGCTTCAATGCCTTTTATGGCTGGGCCTTCCAAGATTATCACCGGCTGAGTGGAGTGCAGTAGTGCTTGGTTGGGCTTCTCTAAAGTCCCAAGCCGGCCGCCATGACGGTGACAATGATAACCACAATTTACTTGCTTCCCATATTGCCGTGTTAGCCACAGCCCATATGGCGCGACCTGTTCCTGGTCGGGTGCATGCATTTCCACGTGCAGCCTGCATACACCGTGCATGCCTATGCGAAACACCAACACTCCAGCAGTCCTGCGAAATAGTGTAGGCACCGATGCAGATCAATGGCTAATTCTTCTGTGAGTACATTTGTGCATCCCCTTGTGCATCCCCCCGGAATCAGAAACGTCTAATCATATTGAAACGAGGCGGGCGGGTCGACATCATCAATACTTCCAAATTTGTTGGCTACAAACGGCTCTAGCCACTTCAGGCATGCCAGGTATGACCCAGGAAGTGCCTCTTCCGTCGGGAGGAAAACTGTGATGCATTTTAGCTTTGTCTTTGTGGCAATATGCACACCCCGGTTACCTTCACAACCAGAGACCTAGTTGAGCACCTTTCGTACGCTTTCTGTGCTAGTACAAGGCACTTTGTCGCATTTGGTTGCCGTTCTGGACAGCGCTGCTTGATGCCACCTTCATGGGCGCCATGTCAGGCAAGCTTCGAGAATTCGATGTTGGTTCATCCGTTATCAGAATTTGTGTGTTTGTGGGTCCTTGCGTGATCTGGGCGGGAGAATATGAACACTCTCCAGCTTGCCATATTTCTCTCCCTTATCCGCGCTCTCAGCGCCTCAGGAGATCCCCGGAGGCTGCCGGGTGGGACATTCATTGAATCGATAGTGAGCATCTCCTGACTAGTCTGATCTTATATGCGCGCGTTTGGTTGGCGCGCGTCGAAGGCTCTTTGCCCCCGACTGTGATGTGTAATACTGCTGCTGATGGGACAGCGACAGCGGCGGCAGTGGAACGCCCGTGTCCATATATTGTATGAATCGCTCGTTTTTGCCGTTGTATTCAATGATTCGGACCTCCTGAGGCCAATTGACATTGGTTGGAACGCTGGTTCGCTTGGGGGCGTTGTCCATGTGTCGCTGTCCATGCGGCAGTAGATGTCCCAGTGCAGCTTGGATTGCAAACCACACCAGATCACCGACTAGTTGATATCGAATGCCACGGGACAGAGTGGACAGGGAGTTATGTATGCGCGGGTGCGTGGTGATCGAGTGAGTAGCATGCGATACTGCGCGCCGATTCGACACGATGCGCGCATGGTCAAGGGTTGACTTCGAGTCTGTACAGTAAAAGCTGCTGTTTGTGCACGAGGACCAGGCCCGCAAGTGCTTGGGCCGTGCCTTGCTGTCTCGTCGCGCAACCTCGTGTGCTCCTGTAGCCATTTACGAACACATCGCAGCAGTCAGTTCGACCGGGGCATTCGCTGTTCACCTCGACTCCCATGCAGAGACAAGCCTCAAATCCGCGCCCAAGGCCCTAGGTGCCAAACATCGCACCAAGAAGGCGAAGACCACGAAGCGAGCGAGCAAGGCTACAGGAGAAGCTGTCAAGAAGCTGGCGCAGCAGGCCCATGCAGAAGCAGCTTGCGACACGGCTTGTTGTGCTCCACATGAGCGGCGCCACTTCGACTCCGACCCACTCCAGGGGAACAGCTCTGACTCGTGCAATACAGCGCACGACGGCATCACCCCGGCGCTGATGGCTGCAGCTGGCCAGGCAGGCGCACAACAGACGGCACAGGAGGCGCAGCCGCAGCTGTGCCACCCGCAGCCACCGCCGCCGCTGTGCGCGTCCTGGCACATCTCACAGGCACACTACGACGCACTAGTGCCTGCCGCCGCTGCAGCGCGGAGGCGCGAGGCGGCGCGGCGGGCACTGCTCGCATGCGAAGCCCAAGCCCGCAGCGCGCAGGCCGCACAGCAGGGGGCCGAGGCGACCCTGCGCAGCGCAGAGGCTGCTGCGGAACGGCACGAGAAGTGTGCTGCAGAGACGCGGGGCCGCGCGGCAGGCGGACGTACGAAGCGGCCGCAGGCCCAGCTGGCGGCGCAGGAGAAGGCGGCGCTGGAGGAGGCGCTGGCGGCGTCGGAGCGCACCCGGGCGGAGGAAGTCCGCCGCAGCATCGCGGACCTCAGCCGGTGCGCGCACGCCGCGCAGCACGCGCTGTGCGCGGCGCGCGAAGCAGAGCGGGAGGCCGCGGCGGCCTTTGAGGCCGCAGCGGAGCCGGCGGAGTGCATCCCGCTGGGCGTGCTGCGGCGTGCAGTGGAAGTGGGGCTTCTGATTCCAGCAGCAATGCATGCATGACGCCGCGTGCGGCAGCGGCAGGGGTGCAGATGCCCGGCATGTGCAATTGCATGGCAGTGCTGCCACGCGACACAGAGAGCGTCTGATTGAGTCTGTTGACTCAGCGGTTCACCGGCGGGGGCGGCGCTTGCCGACCTGAGTTGTAAGAGAGCAGCGTGCTTTGGGGAGCTCGTGTGGGTAGCAGGTGCTTGAGTGTGTGGTGCAGTGCAGTGGCAGCGAGGCCGTGTCGTGCACCATGCAGGCGCTGCATCACGGCAGAGAGAGTGGCTACTGTGGTAGTGCGTGGCACACGTTCGTTGGTGTCTGGAGACGTCTGATTGTAGAGGACAGCTCTGCGAAAAGCAACATGCTAGTCATGTTCAGCGTGGTCGTGCAGCGGAGCTGTGGTCGTGTAAAGGAGATGCAAGCTGGTGAGCGGCGAGGCGCGGGCATGGACATGGTCCTACGGTGTGACTGTTCTCAAGTGCCCACATTCGATGCACTGTGGCAGCACCCCAGCCCAGCATCTGGAGAGCCTGATGTATGGGACCACCTCGCAGGCGATGGCCGACGCGCGTGTGCCACAACGATGCTGTTCTGACTACTTTCCCCTTCGGCATATGTGGTCCCGTTCATTCGGAGTTGTCAATGTCCAATAGGATACGGCTCAGTCAATTCAGATTTACTTTACTTTTGGGTCCAGATAAAGTTTCTACAAGACAATGTGCGAACTCGTGTGTCACTTTCGCTCTGGTTCACGTTCAGGCTCATGTGTTGTCAAGTATGGGCTGTGCAGACTGCATTTCAGCCCACCCTCTCCCTCCTGCCCGCAATTGATTTGAAGCAAATTTTGCTCCATCCCCAGCTGCCAGGACACTACTGCAAGCTGCAGGCACTGTACAATTCTTACACTGACGCCCCAAAAGGATGCATGTGCTCCCTGCTGCTTGTTATGCAAAGATAGCCAAATGAGGCGGGGCACCAAAGGCCATCCTGCCCGTTCCACGGTCATGTTGAATGTAGCCAGGCACGTGTTGAGCATTCCATTATGCATATACTGTTCGCCAACTTCCACAAAGTCGCCTGTTTCACTGCGCCGCCCCTGGAGGCATCTGGCCTGTGGCTTGCATGTAGCAGGATGTAACCCACGCGCCACCTCCTCACCGAGTCCATACTCATGGCTGCCGCATGGTGGAACTCGCAACTGCACTATGCCAGACGTTGGGAGTGGCACACCGATCACAACAAGTGCGGCCGCCCATGGCCAGGGACTCTAGGCGTGGCACTCCGCCGTCCGTCGCTGCTTTGATTGCACACCCTCATGCTCAAACACGTCAGCACACACTCATGCTCACACTCATGCTCACACTCATGCACACACAATGCAGGAAGTGCAGGCGGCCCACGCAGAGTGCATCTGGCCTTCCCCCTCCTTTCAGCCATGCCTCTGCTGCCTGCCAGATCCAGTATGGAGAGTGCCACGCCCACCGCCTGGGCAGAGGCCGTCTTTCGGTCAAGCCCCCCCCCCCCCCCCCCCCCCCCGCCCAGCGCGCAGCCTCCTCGCGGCCTGCCGGCACACCTCACGGCAACGGCCACGGCGCGAGGAACGGCTCGAGCTCCGGCAGGAAGGGGTGCAGCTCGGTCGTGGCCTCGCCGTCGGGGCCCTCCAGCGCACCACCCATCGCGCGCCACGCCAGCAGGCCCCCCACCATGTTCACCACCTTCGCCTCCGGCAGCGCCTCCATCAGCTTCAGAGCCACCTGCACGCCGGGCCACCGCGTCCTGAGCAGTGGAGCCAGCGGCCCCGCAGCGCCCAAGCAGCACCCATCACCCACGGCAGTGTTGGGTCGCCATGCAGGACGTTGAGGGCTGACATCGAGAGATTGGTCCCAAACATCGAGTACTGTTGTGTGCGTCTGGGCCCAAAGACCCAACCCTGGACCACCGGCCAGAGCCCGGCAAGCAGCGCTCGCTCTGTACATGATTGTGGCGCGGGAGCCGGCTCAGCTGCTGCCGACGTGGCGGGGTTTGAAGCAGACATGGCATGGAGTGCAGGGGGGCGCACGAGCGCGGCGCGGCTGCCGTCGGTGCAGAAGGTCACGACGACTGGGCGGCCGGCGGTCGGCATGTCGAGGGCCTCCTGCGCCAGCTCCTGCACCTCCTGCAGCGCGTCGGCATCCGCCTCCCAGCCGGCGTCCGTGTACGGGTTCTGCAGCATGTCGCACAGCAGCGCGGACAGCGCCGTTGACACCTGCACGGCGGGGCGGGGTAGTGCTGCGGCCTGGTGGAGCCGCGAGGCGTGGGCGCCAGCGTGCGCCTCAGAGCAGCCCGCCACAACACGGCGGCGCTCGGGGGCAGTCCGGCGGCGGCGGCACAGGTTGCGGATTCACGCAAGAGGCACCACATGCGTGGCCACCGCAAGCGCATGGAACCGTGCGGCCCACAGGGCAACACGTCACCACCGAAATGGTGGGGGGGGCGGGCGCACGTCGTACTCGTCTACCGTGCGGCAGTCCACGCCAATCACCTCGCTCACAGCCTCCGAGCGCATCTGCGCCTGCACCTCCTGCACATGCATGGCGGGCACGCGCGCGTACAGCGGGTGCGACCGCACGCGCGCCGCCAGCGCCGGCGGCAGCCCCCGCGCCGCCTGCAGCTCCACAGCGCCGGTCATCAGCGCCGCAAGCTCGTCCGCCGCGGCTGCCGCGGCCGTCGCGGAGAACAGCAGGCCCATCGCTTCACAGAACGGCGCAAACGCCGCGGCGCCGGCGGGGAAGCGCGGGCCGTGCTGCACGGCCACGCCGCCCAGCAGCGTGCGCAGCGCGTCGGGGCTGTGGCTCTGCAGCTTCCACCGTGCGATGGCCATGACTGCAGCCCATTCGATCACCTCCACCTCGTCTGCACCGCCACCTGTGCTACTGTCTGCAGCACCGCCGGTGCCGGCCGGGCCGTCATCATCTGCAGGAGGAGGGCCGGCCCCGTGTTCCGTGGCCATGCTGTCCACGGCGGGCTGTGCCGGACACAGCTGCAGGAGATGCTCGAACAGGCACCTGCATGCACACCGCCATACGGTCGCTGCAGCAAACGGGAAATGTACAAGGAAACGTCGAGGGAGTCTCAGAGCACATGCATGCCGTCCATTCTGCCCGCCTTGTGGCCACTTGCGTGCCGCATCCCCGCCTGTCGGGAGGCTGGGTAGAGCCTGGGGCTCTCGTTGGGGAGCACTGTTGCAATGCATTGTAAGCTTGTCCATGCATGCAGTCTCGGACCACAGCTCCCAGCACGGGTCTCAGGGGCAGACGGTGAGCAACGATGCACCTGAGCTGCCCCTGCCAGTCTTTGAGGGACAGGAAGTAGGCCGTGAGCACCGGCTGGAAGCCCTGCCGCACGCTCCAGCCATCCGCGCCGCTGGCCAGTGCGGCCATGAGCTCCTGGAATTCATCAAGCTTCATGTCATGAATTTCGTCCAGGTCCAGGCTGGTCAGAGCCTGCTGTAGCTGTGCGGGGGTCGCAAAGCCTGGGAGCCCTGCTACCAGGCGCTCCACATCTCCAGCCGCCACAAATCTGCCAACACAGCCCTGCTTCAAGGTCAGCGCAAACACCGGCAGACTCACTGCAGGTCCAAGTGGGCTGATACGTGCAGCATCACCTCCTGAAAAGCTGTGTTTTGCGGTCTACATGCGCACGAATGCGCTGTGGTGATGATACAGCAAGTAGTCAGCACTCTCCTGCTTCAGTAGTGCTGCGTACCCGGTTGGCGGGCGGTCGAGGTGCTGGAATGTTGCCCGGAATATCATGCGAGGCGTCAAGCTGTCCAGAGGGACGCTCAGGTCCCAGGGCAGTTGGTGCGGGTCGTCTTCTTCGCAGGCGGCAACCGGGTTGTTCCGTTGCAGCCATTCGCCCAGGAAGCGGATCGGGCATGGCTGAGAAAACTTGGGAGGCAGAAACCCGTCGGCCTCCCAGAGCTCCTTTGAAGCAGATTGCATGTGACTTTTGGCCAGAAAAGTTATGGTTTCCGCGAGTCCCTGTTCCAGCAGGCGTGCCACGTTCGCTGTGAGGTACGCCCGATTGTTTGCTGGATGCCGTGGGTGAGTCTTGCCTGGCTCAAAGTCGACCGGCATGTGCAGGCCATGTGTGATAGCATAGATCGCGCTGAAGAACTGAGAATCTGAAGACGAATCCTTGAATTCTTCCCAACTGGAGACCCAGTCCTCGATGTTGACCAACCCGTCTGCATCCCTGTCCATCTCTTGCAGCAGTTCCCCTGCCTAACACAGCAGATGAATAAGCAAGGAGGCGGCGACTTTTTCACTGCGTCATCGCGCTCATGGTGCTCAACACGGCTGCTCTTGAGTGTGCACCTGCTGTTGGTTGACTTCCGGAGAGTCCAGGCACACCAGTCCACGCAGCTGCTTTACGGCAAGTCGCTCTGTTCCATCGATATCCAAGGCGTGAAACGCTTTGATCAGCGCATCCTCCCTATCTTCGAATTCCTTGCAGTCATGCAGACTCATGTTGGTGCTCTCAGCGACGTATACTCCACGGTTCTCAAGTCGGCTCAGCATAGCCTGAATAGGTGCCATTTTTGAAGCATGTGCAGGTGTGCCTGATAGACATGGCTCGGGCGCAGGCGTTAGGCTAGGCTCGACAGATGGTGCATCTTGCGGAGGGATACATGGAGGAGTCTGAGCACTATCTTCTCCCTCGTAAACGGGCTCGCCTGCAGTCAATAGACTTCTCCAGGAAATCTTGCTTTCTGAACAGCAACGCTGTTCGCATGCGTGCCGTGGCTCGCACCGTTTCCGCTCATTGCAGCAAGTTCGATAGTACAGCTACACCTTCAGGTTCAGATGCATCGCGACGCAGTTCAACACCATGGTTCACTTGTCAGCTGTCACCCACGCTAATATCTCTTGCTGCATACGCAATGCTCATGCGGGCTCTGTCGAAGCGTCGGATCACAAGCTCCCTCAGCCACGATCCGGTGAAGCCTGAGCTGAGATAACATGACGCCGCCCCTCGTGGATCGAATACCTAAGAGAAGTTTCAGTCAGGAAGCAGGTGCTTCACTCTTGTTTGTGGCAGCGAAAGTGTATGCGAACAGTGACTGAATCGAACGCGGGGGGCCACTGCTGCACCTCAATGAAAGCATAGTATGCATGGCTTCAAGTGAACAGCAACGCATGTTCCTTCAGGCAGTGGCCTCACCTCCGTGGCGGTGCACAGACATGTCGGATCAGCTATTTACAAAACAGCCAGGCATACTTTACGGCCTGCCGAACGCTTGCAACCGGTTGAACACCTCCATCATCGTCTTTTCTAAATGCTGAGCCCCTTCTCCCAGGGCTTGAGCGTCCTCAACTCTGCGATCTAATGCCTGCCACGTGTCAGCATGGTCCGGAGAGAAGTCTGTCAGCATGTAGAGCTCTGTCGTCGTATAGATGACCTGGAGCACGACCCGCTTGGACTGCTTGGAAGAACCGGCGCCCGGTCCACCCACTGCTTCCCAAATGCCATCTATCAGCTCGGTCATGAGCTCCAGAGCTGTGGAAAGCTTCTCTGCAGTCGCCATGGCAGCCATTGCCTGAGGCCATGTGTCTGCAAGACGACCCAGCTTTGTTGCTACATTGCTCCGCACGAACTCCAAACACTAATCACGACACTTGGTCCACAACGCAAGCAGTGGGGTGGCACGTGGCAAAGGCACACAGTGTAGGCTGGTGAACAGCAGAAACGCACTGACATGTGGAGCTATCATCTCAAGGCGCCATCGCACTGCCAGCTTGATCTTATCTGCTGTCGACAGCGCCGCGAACTCTGGTCCAGCTTCGCGGAGCCTCGCGAACAGCTGCTGATTGCATGATCTGATGAAATGTTCCACGAGGTCTTTCTCTTTCCCGCCGCACACCCCCGCAAACACCGGGCTGAGGTTCATGTCCTCTGCTGCTCGTTGCATGGCCTTGGCGGTCCACCCCTCGGTGGCCTGGACACAAAATGGGGTTGCAGAAGGATGGATGATAGGCCACAGAAGCCCAAGGCCACAGAGCATGAATGGCATGTCTCAGGGGCTCAGACATGCATCTGAGTGCCCCAGATGGCGGAATGTACCACGTGTGACAAAGCCTTGTCTAAAAGAAGTCGCTTCAAGCTGTCCTCATCCATTTCAGTGGATTGTGCACTGGCGCTGTCACGTCGATTCGCTGCCTCTGCACCAGCTGTGGCATTTGGGGCTTCAGAAGCAGCGCTACTATCTGGGGCTGTGTTGAGGCCGCGGCAGATGGCGGGGAACATGCTGCAGCCTTGCACTTGAGAATGGCCAGCACAGAGCTGAGCAGGTGCGTGGTGCTGGCGCTCGCACAGGCCATATGCTCGCTTTTGGCTGTCCTGCCCCATTGCTACCTGCTGACTTGTCTTCAGTACATATTCTCTAGCCGTGGTGTCTATCGCCTCCCACAAACATGCTGAGGTGGTCAGCGAGGATGCGCGGATTTGTCGCGTGCCGATCATCCTGCCTAATTGTACCACCACAGTAGCCTTTTTGACCAGCTCTCGATGACGATGGAATGCAAATATGTACAAATCACCGCACGCTCGGGAGCTGGTACGGTTCGCGGCCTCGCATAGAGTCCACAGTTCTACGTTTAGCGGCGTACCGGCGTGAGCACGACTTGTATAAACGTCTTGCGCGGCCCTCCTTCATGATTCACACGCATGAACGCCTTGGTTGGCGCGCCCTGAACAAGCTGCAGTAGTCGTGCCTACAGGTGCCCCCATGCATGCCTGGTGCACTGTGTGACTGGCCTCAGTCTGAGCTTGCGTCAGCCAGTACAGCTACAGTGCTGCAGCGGTGGGCGAAGCGTACGCTCAATTCCTGCGCACTCAATGAGCCATGCAGAGCCTCAGGGTCCGGCTTCCTACGCTGCCGTGAGCGTCTAAATGCAAGGGCCCCACCTGAACGTACACCAGCCCTCAGGTCGTCCAAACCGTGCGCCTTGTGCATCTGCCACACGCGTAAACCGCGATACGTTTCTCGTGCTCCAACGCAGCAGGGGCCGCCGGTGATATAAGGGCTTTTAGCAAGAATGCGTGCCTTGTCAGCCACTCGCGGGCTGCAGCACCAGCGCGCCTTGCGTGGCCCGAAGCACATGCTTGGCCCAGTAGCACCACAGCCAGCTGCCACCACGGTCCGGATCACTCCAAAAGCAGCTGCTGCAGAGCCGAGGACAGCTGTTGAAAGTGTCGCATCCGAAGCCACATCTGGATTTGACAGTGTTGAAGATGGGATTGCCGCCATCGCTCGCGGCGAATTCGTGCTTGTCATGGATGATCAAGACCGTGAGAATGAAGGTGATCTGATCATCGCTGCTGAGATGGCAACTCAGCCGAAAATTGCTTACATGGTGGAGTACACCAGCGGTACGACCACGTCGCGCTTCTGCCTTCACTCGCACTGGCTGTATGGACGTGCATGCGCCCAAGTGCCGCAAATTCACCTCAAATTGCTGTCTTCTTCAGCCTCGTGCAGCCGTGTCTGGCGTGCTGTTACCGCGGTCCCCTCGTGGGTCAGAGTAGGTTCCACCTGCAGGTGTACTGTGCGTTGCTCTACCCGAGGAGGAGTGTGAGCGATTGCAGCTTCCACTGATGGTGCCTACCGCAGAGAACGAGGAGTCAATGTACACTGCATTCACGGTCACCGTGGACCTCAGGGAAGGCATCACCACAGGCATCAGCGCAGCAGACCGAAGTGCCACCATTCGTGCACTGGCGGATCCCGACACGCAGGCCGCAGACTTGAGAAAGCCCGGCCACATCTTCCCACTGATAGCTCGGGAAGGAGGCGTGATGACGCGGCCAGGGCACACCGAAGCGGCTGTCGACATGGCCCGCCTCGCAGGCTGCCGGCCAGCAGGCGTTCTGTGTGAGGTCGTGGATAAGGCCACGGGCGAGATGGCACGCACCCCTCAGCTGCTTGCGATGGCGAAGGCTCATGGCCTCAAGTGCATCACCATCGAGGACCTGATAGAGTACCGTAGCAAGCATGACGCAGGCTCATAGGCCTGCGAGGGGGCAGCGGCGTGCAACGGCGACTGTATGCAGTGGATGTGTCGTGCGGCAGAGCTGATGGGAGGTCGAGAATGTGAGCAGCGTGGGAGTCTGCTGAGGTGGCTGTGCTTCTGTCCCTAGCAGCACCCTGTAATCGTGTGCATGCTCGGCTCACCACTGAGATTGTGTTTTTCTTTGGTGTGGGGTGGTCCGCTGTGACACGCTCCAAGACAGGGGCACCAAGCACGGAACTACCTGCTTCGCGCCTCTCTCAATTGATCAGGCCTCGAGACGGCACCAGATTCTGCAGACCCTTGGGTTAGATGCGCCTTTCGCGGCTGAACAGGCACTGCAGTCAACGTGATCCTACGTGCTATTCTCAGGCAGCATGTATTGCTGCAGACACCTCGACCCCGTTGTTGCACGCGGCTTCATCGTCCCAAGTCCGACTACTGCGATATGTGTAAGCACCGATGAACACTCGCCTGCTTGCATAGGGATGTGAAGGTGGACCCACTCCACCCGCATGAGACGTTGGCACTGCATCCGTGAACAGCTGTCGTGCGGAGAGCATGTGTAGTGATCCCATCGACCATGCACCAAGGCACTGTGATGTGGAGGCATCGAGCCAACTTAAACAGAAACACATTGCTGAACCCTGAGATGCTGCCAATACGGCGTGACGGCAATCATTCCCATAAGGAGGCCACAGGCAGCACAATGGAGCATGCCTCCTCCTCATCGGGTTCTCACAACCTGGATAACACCGAGTGCTCAGGCTGTCTGACGCATACTCATTGACGATGCAAGTGGCCATGCTTACGAGCACTGCGCCCACGGGCATGCCGACAACGGCAACACCACTTCATCTGGCCTCAGCCATTCCCAAAACCACTCTGCGGTTGACGGCAACGCCACCACGAGATCTGCCCTCAGCCATCCGCATCGCCCGCGTGAGTCGAATCGAAGCCGGTCCCTTGCCAGACCAGCCCGCCCCGCGCCCCCAGGTGCGCCACAGCCCTACTCCGAGGCTTTCACCTGTCCGCAGTGGCCGTAGGTGACCCCGTTGAGGTGGAGCCAGTCGCTCAGCATCGCCGCGCACTCCGGCAACTGCGGCCGCGCAGCCGCCAGCGCACGCCACAGCGGGCTCTCCCCCCTGCATGCACCCGGCAGCTGGGCCCCTCCGCGTCCCACCACACGGCGCGCCTGCGCGGCTACAGGGCCGCCCCGGCCGCAGCGCAGGGGCCTCGCGGTGGCGCCGCCATCGCGTATGCATGTGCAAGGAAAGACATCGCGTCAAAGGGGGGGGAGAGGACGCCGCAGATGTGCGACAGTATGTTGGAAATCCAGCAGGGGGTTGTGTCTACATAGCACTGTGACATCAGGAATGGATATCAAGTGGTCCACCTGGACAGGGCCTGAGCTGGCGGCCTGCCGAGAAGCCGACCGGGCGCGCGTGTGTGTGGGGAGGGGGTGCATGCCTGCGCGTGGCGCCTCGGAGCATCGGCAGCGGGGGCGCGCGCGGCGGAGGTGCGCGCCACGCGTTGCGCGCCGGCGGCTCGGTGATCGCGACCCCGGCCGCCGCGAGCAGCGCCACCTCATCGCACGCCTCTGCATCACACGCACGCTGCGGTCAGCGCAGCACCCAGCACAGGCAGCATGCAGCACATGCGGCAAGCGCCCCGTGGGGCCTGTTGCAGTCTGCCGCTCTGGCGCAGCAGCGTGCATGCATGAACGCGCGGACACTCACTCGAGAGAATGGCCTCGCAGGTGGTTCAGACGGCGCTGGAGAGGGACTGGTCCCAGGAAGTCGACATGGTGGAGGGTTTGTGCAGGGGGGCACCTGCGAACGAAAACGCGGTGAGCAGCAGCGGGCAGGTCAGGCCGGCCAGCTTCTCCAGGCACGGCTGCCATGCGCGCTGCAGGCTTGGCATCGCGTCTGCCGGGCCGCCTCCGCCGCTGGCGGCCGCCGCCCGCCGCCGCTTCCGCGCGCCGCCGCCTGCGCGCTCTGCCCGTGCGGGGCCCCCGCGCAGACTCCCGGCGGGCTGCCCCGCCCCGGACTCGATCTCCTGCGGCTGGTCTGCCGCAAACCCAGCGTGGAAGACGGCCGTGAGATCAGGCTCCTCTGCCGCAGGCACCGCAAAGTCTTCGTATCGGCATGCATGTAGCCGCACGCGCAGCCTCCGCCGCCGCGCAGCGCACGCCGCACACAGCGCGCCCTCGATGGTGCGTGCCCCCACGGCACCCGGCCCTGCGTCCCGGCGGGCGCCGGCCGCGCTGCGGCGGCGCAGCGGCGCCCCGAAGGCCCGCATGTCCGGCCCGACCACGTCTATCACCAGCTCCTGCAGCAGCGGCGACGTCCTGCAGTTTGCATTGTGCCTCCGGCTCAGTGCCGCGCCCGTTGCGCCTCACAGTGACGGGACACTTCTGTAGGGACACTGCAGTGACGCTTTTGTGCAGCATCTCCAGGACTAGCCCGGGCTGTGTCGAGGTGCTTGATCGGGCGATGCCTGAGGTACGTGCGCCGGAGGCTACGTGCCGGCCCCCGAGCGGGCGCCGGCAGGGTGGTGGCCCCAGCACCAACAGCAGGCCGTGTCCAGCCTCCGCGCTGCCAGGCACTGGAGACATCAGCAGAGGAGCACCCATGCAAACGTGACGCCGCATTCACGGCATGCAACAGGCAGGCACAGCACGCAGCACACCTCACAGCGGGGCAGCGCATGCAGCAGCAGCCCCTCCACGGCGCACAGCCCCTCGACCTCGCCGATGCTGGCGCCGACCCAGTGCACCCGGACCACCGCCGCCTCGGCGGCTGCCGGCGCGTGCGCCTGTAGCCACATCAGCGTCGTCGCCGCATACGTGCCGAGCGTCCCCAGCCACTGTAGCTGCGCGCGGCGGCCTATCGCGCCCTCCGCCCCGGCGGCGGCGGTCTCTGCTCCCTGCGCCGGAGGGGCGGGGGCGGCGCTGAGGCGGCGATCGCGGCCACGCGCCGCGCCATCTGACCCGATGCTGCCAGCAGCGGCCGCCGCTGGCGCTGTGCTGTGCGCGCTGTGCTGGCGCGAGCGGTCTGCATCTGCAGCGTCGCGCAGGAGCTGCCACGCAGTCGCTGCGGGCGGCCCTGCACGGCCCGCAGCTGTGTGCATACGCGCAGGTGTCAAGCAATCCGACACCGGTGCTGCAACAGTTGCCGCCTGGGCATGTATGGCTGCATGGCCACAGGCGCTCTGCAGTCTGGATGTTGCAGTCGGCCCCCTCACGCAGACCTCCGAGGGCAGCGCGCAGCACAAACAGCATGGATGCGCGCACCTGCTTGTGGCGCGGCCGCAGCCGCCGCCTCTGCGGCAACAAACTCCCGGTGCGCAGCGACCTGGACGCGCGCTGTGAGCGTGCACGCCTCCACAGCACGCAGCAGGGCGCGCAAGCCACCCTCGGCGGCGGCCAGAGCGTCTGCAGTCCCCAGCGCCGCGTTGGCCCTGCATGCCACGCATGCATGTGAACCACTGTGCCTGCCGGCCGGGGAGCTGTGCTGGCAGTCGAGGCCGGGGCGCACCTCTGCATCAGGCGGTGCTCCTGAACGCTTGCACATGCATGCACTCCATGCGCTCCCTTGACCGCGCCTGCACCCCAGCACCTCCTCGGACAAAACGGCCTGCCGGGTCTCGTGATGCAGGCAGCGCACGCATGGGTGAGGGGCGGCGCACTGCGGTGTGCTGGGCACCAGCCCACGGCCCCGCAGCCACGGCAGAGCTCCATCGCGGCGTGCGTGCCGCACAGCTGGCAGTGCGGCGGCGACGCTGCGGCCAGAGCGGCGTCCAGGGCGGACTCGTCCAGACCCGGCGCGGGGGCCCCCCGCCGGCCGAGCTCGCGCCTCACAACCTCCGCCTGCATGCATGAGCACCCCTCGGCGACGGCGCGCCTGACTATGTATGAAAGACACAGCCTCATCGATGGAGACTTTGGCAGCCCCCAAACCCGGGACCAAATCCAAGGTCTGGCACGAGCAGCTCGAAGCCCGCGTATCGGTCTGCTGCACGCATGGGGAGAGAGTGGGGCTCGTGCCATGAGGTGCGTCTGCAGGAGGTGCTGCGCCGTGGCCTGCGCAGAGGGGTGCGCGGCGGCGGCGAGTGCGGCCGCGGCCTCCGGCAGCCGCGTGTACGGCACCTCGGCCTTGGTGGCCTTGAAGGGGCTGTGCTCCGGCAGCCGCGCGATCAGCGCCGCGGCGTGGCGGGACTTGGACCGCGGCGCGCACGGCATGCGGATGCTGTGCGTGCTGCGCGCTAGGCCGTGGCGTGCACGCTGGGCTGTGCGGAGGGCAGCGCATAGCGCGAGGCCGGGGGCGGGGCGGGCGGCGGACGGCGGGGTGTCGCCGGCGCAGTGCTGGGCGAGGCAGGGCGGGGAGCAGTAGCGCAGCACGCCGCAGTGCTGGCATGTGAGCGTCGCCGGCTGCCCGCACGCTCTGCAGGCGCGCCAGAGGTGAGGCAGGGACGCATGCATGTGCTCATGTATGTCGACGTCGACGTACCAGAGGCCTGGCAAAGGTCAGAAGCGAGCGGCACGTGGCACAGAGAAGAGGCACAACACCTGCAGTCCTGATAGAATGGAATGAATCCTGGGTGCATGTCTGGATCGCGGGTGGTTGACGGGAGTGCGCCCTGCGACATCGCCTGTTGCAGCGCCATAGCAGCCTTGCGGCAGCGGTAGCTGACGAATGCTGACAAGAGCACCACTGACACGTTTTCGTTTTGCTTCAATTCACTGCAGCCTTGCGTGCTCTCCGCCGAGTGCCACTTCCTGGCTGAAGGTCGGGCGCACTGCGGACCATTGCATTCGCTGCAGAAGCTGCCACGCGCGTCACCTTTGCAAAGCCCAGGGCAACACAAAGCAGGCTATATACCTGTATCTACAACAATGTGGCCTTTCGGCACGGCTGGCTGTCCCACTCTCGGGATTCAACTATCGGCTGCCTGTGCAAGGCTGAACGGCGGGGACTGGCGCGAAACGGCTGAAACCAGGACCATCAACAAGGCCTAAATCTGCCACTGCTTCCAAAAGTCTGCCACCTGTCTACTCAAGGACGCCTTGACGCCTTCAGGCACAAAAGCGGCTTGGATCCCAGCCTCCACCAGCTGGATCATGTCCACCTCTGCACACACCACGACACCACCTCATCGCCAGGAGGCTAACAAGATCACCGTCTGAGTGCCTTTTGCAGCCCTGGTGTCACGATATGTACGCTCAGGAAGTGATTCACACCTCGCAGCGAGAATGCATGGGCTGCATGAGCAAACTCCCGGGACAGGTCCGTGCGGAACACCCCGCTGTCGTCGGTGCAGAGCGCCACGGGGTGCTGGCACTGCAGGAAGCGGCCGAGGTGGTGCCCCTCGTAGTCCCGCACGCTCTCCGTCCGCACGTTGCTCGTCAAGCACAGCTCCAGCGGGATCCCCTGCTCCTGCACCCCAACAGCACACTCCACATCTCCTCATGCCCTGCTGCCAAGCGACACGTTTCGTTGCCGATGTGCTACAGAAGCAAGGGATGCAGGGCATCTCCTGTGTGGCTGCACGAGGCCGAAACTGCCGTCGCGGCCGCATGTCGAACAGTCATGCTGCCGTCGTGTCCGGCAGTCACACCAACGAAGCCTATGAAATATGCAGTTGCACAGCAGGCCAGGCTGCGAGGGGCGGCGCCCTGCTCATGTGAACCAGGCCGCACCAGGGGCGCCTGCTGCCAACGTGCCCGGCAGTCATGCTGCCGACATGCCCGGCGGTCATGCCAACAGAGCCTATGTAATGTAGCTGCCAGTTGAGGTGTGGCTTGCGCTAGCGTGCGTTGCATTTACACCGGCACAGCGCTGCACAGCAGGCCAGGCTGCGAGGGGCAGCGCCCTACACACGTTGCAGGGCCGCACCAGGAGCGCCTGCTGCTGGGCATCGGAGGCGCAGCAGAAGTGGCCGATGCGGTCCGGCCGGAAGGCGAGCACGGCGTCGACCTCGGCACCGTTCGGCACCTCCCCGGCGTGCACCGTCACCCCTAGGCCCGCCTGCACCACACACCCCTCCGCCATCAGCCCCCGCCGAGCCCGCAGACCTCCCACGGCACTGGCCGGTCACTACGACGCCTTCCATTCGCACGTCACAGAGGCACACGTGCACTGGAGAGGCGGCATCGGGTGGTTGCTGTGCGCATGATTGCACCGGGTGCCCCGAGAGTCGCGGGGCCAAATGCTCCGCCCGCAGCGTGGAGCCTTGCGCGTCCGCATCTACGCCCTCATACCACAGTGCCATGCAGTGCCGCACCTGCCGAGCCGCCTCCAGCGCGGGCCGCCACACCTGCCACTTCCCGACTGTCGGGTTGCCCGAGAGGTCCACCCCGGCGACGCCTCGCGCCGCAAACTCCCGCGCCAGCTGTACCTGCACCCCCACGCCACACCCTAGCTCACCAGTGAACGCTGCGATTGTCGGTCAAATGCCTGGCATGTTTGCATCAAGCCGTCGACGACTCCAGGCGGCGGCGGTGCCATTGGAGAGGTCGACCACGCATGTGCACTCATGCATGCGACCTGCTCACGGCAAGTGTTGGCGAGTGGTACGTGTGGGTGCTGCGGCGGCTGCAACGCGGACGCGCACCGTCTCTGCGGCGGCGGCGGCGCCTTCCCGCCGGTCGATGCTGAGCAGCAGCCGCACTTGCAGCCGCGCGGGCGGCGCGAGCGGCCGGGCGGCGGCGCCTGCGGGCCGCTCTGCGGCTGCGGTGGCCGGGGGGGACGCCGGGCGTGTGCGGGCGCAGGATGCCGCGGAGAAGGCCTCGAGGCCCGCGAGCACGGCCTCGATGTAGGAGCGCTTGGTGATGCCGTGCTCCGGTCGGTGCTGCAGATGCATGCTGTGTCAGGCGGCGCGCTCGACAGTGGCACCTCTCCCCGGCATGCGTGTAGGTTACCCGATCACATTGGTCGTATGTAGAATTTGTGTGTGGACGTTTCGATGGCAAAAGCAGGGCCGAGTCTCACCGATATGCGATGGACACATGCAGTGTCAGGGCGGTCATATGCGTAAAGCACCACGCTTGAGAGGTCTGCGCGTTGGGCACCCTGCGGGGAGCTTAACATGCCTGTTGCCAAATCGATGACGTAAGCGCGGCTGGCTGAGTGCCGTTCCAGTGTCCGTGGGTATGAGAGTGCACCCCTCACAGGTGTAAGGGCACTGGGTGGACCTGGGGTGTGGTAAGATGAGCATGGCAGTCACTGACGTGTGGGTGTGAGGCAACGGGGCGGACAGTTTGCAGCTCGCTGTGTGTGGATTGACTGGCGCCACTGCTGGGATGTCAGGGCGCTGTGGCAGGGGCCTACCTTGGGAGTGGTGCGGATCTCGGCGTAGATGACGTTGTCGCTGGCCATGTCTTCGCACATCTGCAGCGGCAGGGGGGTGTCGTCGGGTTGGAGGCGGAAGACATGGCTGCAACTGGTGGTCGAGCGAGGCTGTCGAGCCGGGCGTTCACACTCCGCAAATGCAGGCCGGCAGTGACATGAAGGTCCAGGACCACACACAGGCCGGTGCTCACCTCTACTGTGATGCGTGTGATGGCCTCGTGTGTCGTCGTGACTTTGTGAATCACATCAAAGAGTTGAAAGCACTGAGCCAGTGTTCGGTCTCCTGCAAGTGGGTACGGGCAGGATCACCATCGCGCAGAAACAGTGCAAGGTGTCGACCACGTGAAACAGAAAGACCTGAGGAGATCATATAGTAACCAAGGGGCCCGGCACCGTCCACTGCAAGCAGCCTGGCAGAGCTCTCTGGCATGTCGGGGAGAGCCTGGACCAGCTCCTTCAAGGTGCTGTCTCTGCATGAGCCGTTGAGATGCGCATGCAGCTCCACTTTTGGCAGTTTTCGGCAGAACTGCGCCAGCTGGGGTTCCAGATGCTGCATAGCCGCGACAGTGTGGCGTCAACGGAACAGCAGCGAATGTGCAGGATCTCCGACGGGAGCATGGACAGGTGTGTACACAAACGTCCAGGCAGCCGTTGCGGCGTTGCTAACTGGAATTCGGCTACGTCTGCAGTGTGCGGATGCGACTCAGGCTGTGAACAGCCTAGACTTGGCAAAGCTTGGTGAGCACCTGCATGCAGCCTGTTCAATTCTGCGCCTTTCGATGGCTTCTGGCACTGGCGAAGCAATGCCCCACGATGCATCAGAACCTCTGCGAAATAGAGTTTGAAACCCGGGCAAACCGCATCCGCTGTTGTCTTGCTAGCTGCTTTGTTGCACACCTGACGAGCTGATTCAAATTCCCGTGGCCAGATCAGCGCCCCGCGACCATTTACGTGAATCGTTCAGCGTAAACCTATCATGTTCGTGTATGTATGATGTGCTCAGCGTAGCGGCATGGCATCTTGCGCCGCTTCCCTGTCCTCACGTCAAGGCAGGTGCTGTCCGCACAAGCACCAATTCTCAGCTGGACTACGTGCGATCAAAGTCGAGCAGTCAGCGGGCGCTAGGCCACGTCGCAGAGGCTGTGTGAGCAAGGCAGATGTAGCAGACGGGAAGCTAGCCACGATTGAAGACGTTCAGGCAGCACTCTCGCACAGGTGCCAGCCTGCTACAGCCACTCCAGCGCTGCTGTGCCCTCAGCGTACCGTCCACAATGGCACTGGCTCATGAATGGGCTGTACAGTGCAAACGGTGCGCTTTGCTGAGACTGGATCTCCGCAGTGCAGGGGCTTAACACTCTCTGTCAAGGACCTGGGACCACTGTATCGGATCACCTGCAGAAGAGGTGCGCCAGCCCCTCCGTGGGGCACAGTAGAACAGCCCTGACAGATTTTCTCAACCGCAACAGTGGGAACAGTCGGGTCCGCCGTGCAGACACAGATGGGGAGATCCTGGCGGTCACCAATGGCTGGATCAACCCCCTTCCCCGCTTCATGCACTGTGAAACACTCCAGGTGTTTGGCAACCGGAAGAAAGGAGGCGTCCCCGGCGGTCTGCTGGGACTGGGCGTCTTTGTAGGAGTCGCCACTTTCGCATACGCCCGCAGCCAGGGCTGCGAACGGGCAGAGATCCTGGCCATCAACGACAGCGGTGCGCCCCACGTGCCAGGCGCTGCGCCCCTTGCGCAGCATGCACCCACTCACAGCTGCCACTGCTGCTATTCGCAGCTCCGCAGGCAGCTCTAGGTGCAGTTGCCATCCAGCCTCACAGACTGCAGCGCCACTGGCCCTGCTCAGGCGACCTGCCACGCTCTGCCCGTTCCTATGCTCCCTCCCTCCCTTGCGCTGCTGCTGTCATGCGCTGCTGCCTTGTAACAGGTAACTCTGATGCATGAATTTGCTGCACCTGGGCACCCTCGGCATCCGCACATCCATCCATCCGCGTCCTCAAACCCTTGAGCACACACCCGGTCCAACAGGAGCGCACGGTATCCAGCGCATGTACTGCATGCGTGCGTAGCGGTGCGTGCAGACGAGCAGCACGCCCGGCTGCTGCGGTACTACCGATTCTTCGGCTTCAAGGCCGTCAAGACCGTCGGCGACGGCGGCCTGGCCGACCTGCCGGACCAGGTCGTGTGGGGCGGCGTCGGCACGCGCATGGACGCCGACACCGGCTTCATGCTGCGCCGCTGGAGCCCCGTCGTCATGCGGGCCCTCGCCAAGGGCCCGGAGTGACGCGGCGTTGCTGGAGCTGAGGTGGCGGTGGTTCTCTTGGGCGCTGCGGGGGCCGCGCCGCAGTGAGGACAGATCTAGACAAAGTGGGGTGGGGTCGGTGGTGTCTGACGTGGCGGCCGTGGTGCGGGACACCATCGCAGTCGCTGCGAGCTGTCTGTGCGTGTGCTGGTGGGTGCGGCGATCACTGCTGCTTGAGCAGAGCCATGCGCCGTCGTGGGCCGTAGCTAGACCCTGGCGCTTCATGGCCGTTGCGGACGCGACGCAGTGGTCCTCGTGGCAGAGACGAGCCAGGATCTCTCTCGATCCATGTGGTTGACACTCAATGACGTGTGTACGGCAGTCAGCCCAGCTGGGTGTGGCGTCGCGTTGTGGCTGTGGGCCGCTGTCGCATGGGAGGATGACGGCTCACTGTAACAACTTGTGCGAGGGCCGCAAGGACTACTGGGTGCAAGGAGTATGAGCAAATCCATCAGAGTTGAAAAAAGCATAATCGGGGCAGGTGAGCATGAGCTGCGCTACTCATGCTCACCAGCGCACATGTATGTGGCCTTGTATACACTGGCCGCGAGCAGTGCGCGCCCAGACCCTAGAAGGACAGAAGAAGCTAGGCCCAGAAATAGGCTCACAGCAGGCCCTGGGTATCACACAAAGTATCTGGTCAGAGTCCACCTCGTCTGCAGCAGCATTGCGCCATGGCGGGGGTGTGAATTGCGTATGTAGCCTGTACGTTGTGACTCTGCGCGCGCTTGGGGAACCGAAACAGCCGCACGTGGTTTCATCTTGTAGCCTGCTTGGAGCATGCATTTTTGTGGGCCTGCCTTCAGCTTTAGAGCGCATTGCCGCTAGAACACACAACCTTAAACTGTGTGGACCCATCCCTGAAAGCTCCCTAGATCCAATAGGGGCATTGCCTGGACTCCCAACGACCTGTCCGCGTGTGCGGATTCCATCCGGCAGGCGACCACCACGGTGCTGCAGCAAGGTGTAACTGACGGATGGATTCGCAAGCACCGACACCTGGTGTAGCACGGACCGAGGCCCTGTGAAATGTGCACAACTGTGTGGAATTGTCTAGACGATTCCAGATAGCCACTCCAACTGGAGTGGCTATCCAGGTGGGCTATCCCTTTCGCACATGTGGCCTCCGCCAGGTTGTCTGGAGTTGTCAATGTCCCAAACAAATACAGCTGAGTGAATCCAGATTGACTTTTACTTTACATTGTCACAAACGACCAGTGCTACAATGAGCCACATCGGCTCGCTCGGGTATTGTACACTGCCTGTCAGAACGGTGGCCAGCACTGGTGTACAAGCACCTGCTGCACGGCTCCGAATGGCATCTCTGTGAAATGTATCACACTGATACATTCTCTTCATCATCAACAACTTCCTATCGCAGTCATGACTCTCATCAGCTCACACAGGGGCATTGTGTGTCTGAGCCCTGGAGGCTGTCAAATCACTACCTACCTAGCCCAGTGACAACTTTCCTCAGCTCACACAGGGGCATTCTGTGTCTGAGCCCTGGAGGCTGTCAAATCACTACCTACCTAGCCCAGTGACAACTTTCCTCAGCTCACACAGGGGCATTCTGTGTCTGAGCCCTGGAGGCTGTCAAATCACTACCTACCTAGCCCAGTGACAACTTTCCTCAGCTCACACAGGGGCATTCTGTGTCTGAGCCCTGGAAATTGTGTGAAAACGTAAAGTGCCGCACTGGCGGGGGAACTACCTACTGCAAAGCTCGAAGTCAACATGTTTCCATACTGCAACTGGACGTGCAGGCCATGCACTGGTGGGGGAACTACCTACTGCAAAGCACACGAGCACACGGCAAGACGGGCCGCTGCTGTGCAACCGCCGCCGGGCGGTCATACTGGTGCCGTACACACCCCTGAGGCTGCCTCCGCGCCCCCAAGTGGCCTGCAACCCCCTCCTTACCCCACCCATGGCTGATTCACGCAGCCGTCATGCATGGTGTTATTTGAATGAACATCTCGCTTCACGGTCGCGCACGCTGACGCTTCCTAAACCCCTCTCCACCGGCCGCTGTGTGCTTGCTTGCGGCGCACTCGAGTCGCTGCGCCGCAAGTGGCCGCTGCCTCCCCCCTCCCACTCCCATGCCATCTACACATCCCAGCACGCGCTCAGCAGCACCGCAGCCACGCCCTTGCGCCGCAGCGCGCGCGGCACGCTCGCCACCAGCTGCACCATGCGCTCCTCTGCGGCGGCCACCTCGCCGCGGGCCGCCCCCAGCCGGCCCTCCAGCTCACCACAGCACCTCTCGGAGGCACTCACCCTGGCCGCCAGGTCCGCCACGCAGCGGCGCAGGTACCGCAGCTCGTCCTGGCGCTGAAGCTTGTGCTCGACGGGGGCCCTCAGCACCTCGTCCTCCACCGTGTCGATCGCACACCGCGTCTTTCCCAGGGCGTCCACCGTGGCGAGGTGCTGCTGTGCCTGCGCGGCGAGCTCCTCTGGGAGGGTGCGGGCGGCCTCAAAGGCGGCGTCATGGGCGTGCTCTGCCATGGCACACGCGTGAATTGCAGAGTACTCTGCCGCCGTCATCGCCAGGCCGGGCGGCACCCGGGCCAGCCGCGCCTGCTGTGCCGCATCCTCCGCCTCGCCCCGCTCCAGCTCGCGCGCTGCCGTTGCAAGGAGGGCGTCCAGCCGCAGCCGCTCGGCCCTGGCCAGCGCCTCCTCGCCGGTGGCCGCCCAGGCAGCGTCCTCGAGGAGGTAGTGCTCTGCGACGGTGGCGATGTCCCGATGGATGGCTTTGGCCATCTTCGTGGCTGCCAGGGTCGCTTCCGTCGGGGCCACCGCTCTCCTGACCACGTCCGGCACTCTGAACTGAGGCACAGCGAGGCGAGGCTGCGGCTTTGTGATGGTCGCCCGGGGGGCTGCAGCGGCGGCCTTACGCTGCACTCCGAGCGGCTTCCGAGCAGCCGCCTTGCCGGGGGCGCCAGAGCCCTCCTTGAACCTAGCCGGCTTCTTGATCTCCCGGCGGGGCCGTGCGTTCGCGATGTTCTGTACAGCGTCCATGCCTGCATGCGCGAGCACATCCTCAGCTGCTGCAAGAGTGTCCACAGGATCTCCTAGCGCGGCTGGTCAATGTGTCTACAGGATGCCTGCGAGCTGACCAAGGAACGCCGAATTGCCTCGATCGCGATGCAAACAACATGTCGGCGCACTAAAGCATGAGCATGAAGGCTTCATGGGCGAATGTCACATGAAGCGGGATCATTCAGGTACCGGCACAAGCGCCCAGCGGGTCAGTTCTGTTGCAGTGCAGCGCCGTGGATTGATCCGCTCCAAGAGTCGTGCACGTTCGGTCACAACATCAACGACATCGCTGCGCTTAACTTCGCCGCAGCATCGTTGCGCTTCCCTCTTGCCAGACCCATCAGTTCAGCAACGATCGTGAGTGTTGAGATGGGAACACTGCCACTTCCCCGAGTGCGTTCACGGCACAAACGCGTCGACACTCCACCTCCATGCTAGCACGAAGGACTCACTCGCGATGGTATGGTGCATGAACGTGGCCGTCGATCGGCAATCGAAACGCGAGGTGCACGTGCCCGAAATCGTGCCTGAGATCGTGCCCGCATCACATGTCGATCGGAAACAAGCCCCGTGTGCAATGTACATCTTTGAAAGCGCTGATCTGGGCGATAAGGTCCCTGACCCATGCGCGGACCACAATTCATCAATCACACACTATGGAGCAGTCCTCGTTTGAATAGCGACGCCGAGGAGCCTGACACCTTGAAAGTCGCGCATATATGATCCAAAACGCGCGTAGTCCGATAAATGACATCTAGAGTGAGGCTGTGACCTTGCAGGCTTGACATGCTTTCGTGCCAGCGCGTGCCAGTGCCGACAACATATACTGCTGACACTGTGCTCCGCCCACAATGATTGTATCATCATTCAGTACGTATCAAAACCTCACTGAAAAAACATCAGGTAGCGGTCCGCCGGGCGGCTGAAATCCTTGCCCGAGCGATGGGCTGCGTCGCGACGCATGGACGAAAGCAAGAGTTTCGCACATCGGCCATCGCGGCACCGCTAGCCTAGCAACGCAAATCACGGGCCGTCTGTGAATGATTAAAATTGTTGCTCATTGCTAGAGCTGTCCGGAGCTCAGGTGGTGGTGGTGCTTGCAGGCGTGGACTTTCGAAATGCTCGTACGCCCATGGGCCTGAAGCAGTTCGCCAGTTCGCATGTGGACACCCAGCAGTGCACGTAGCAGAATCTCACCGTTAATTGCTCAAGTCGATGCTCAATTCGTGAAGCCCGGAGCGTTTGATCCTATCAGCTGCTGGAAACCTCGGCAGAAGTGCTGGAATTCGAAGCGGATCCTTCCTGCAGTTGCCAAAACGTGCGCCAACAGCCACCTGTGACAAAACGAGTATCAAGCCCCTGAATCAACACTGTGCGCCGGACTAGCTAGTCCTTCACCGTGGTGGCCATGGAGCAAAAACATTGCACGGGGGTCAGGTTTGTCGCGATATGTCACGAGATTACTCCCCAGCATGTGCCGGGCCTGTGCACGGCTCGAGTCTGGTTGCGAGTGTCTGAGTTGGGTCACGCAAATCTCCTCCCGCAAATCCACGCCACGCGAATGCAGGCAGCTGGATTGCTCTTTGAGCTCCGTACGGGGTAGCTGGTCTCAGCACTTCACCACGCACATGCAAACGACACGAGCGCGTTTCCACATCGAACATGTCGTGTACAGCCCCGCCTGTCAAGTACTGTCACATGCGCTGCCACACGTGCAAGGCTGCCTGACTCTGACATCCGACCACGCGAGTTGGACTGGCAGCCTGCTTCTACCGAGCGCCAGCGATGCACACCTGCCCCGGGAACATGTGCCTGAGGGGAGTCCCTTGGGCAGTTCTGGCGAGCCGCGCCCGAAGCGCCAGGCTCCTGGCCAACACGCGAGCAACTTTGTATTGCAATGTTCGTTTCAAATGCGTTGTTCGCCAGCTTCGAGCGGCTCTGTCATCCGTAGGCTCCTAGTTCGATAGTGGCAAGTAGCTGGCGAAGCTTTGTATGGCGCAAGCCAAACTTAGCGGATCAAGGTTTAGCTCACTGGCTATATGAAATGAATACATACTGCTCCGCTAGAGTGGTGCAGCCGTTTTCAACCCTCGGCCAGGTTACGGTCGCCTAATGCCTCAGACGCACCACCGCAAGGCCGCCCCTCCGGCACCACAGCATGGCCCTTCCCTTTATATTAAACATATCTTTAAATAGAGCTCAACTCTAGCCTGCTAGGCGCAGTCACACGCAAGGAGCCTTGATGGTCTCACAGATCACACCAGCCTGCATGATGGCACTATGCACCGAACCGATGACGTCGTCGCCCGAAGAGACATCGCTTCGCTATTGTGCATGGCGTTGCGTATGGCTCGTCAGTCTCGGAAGGATTTGGCGTTCACGGTGCGTGCAAGCAGAGCAGGCCGGCAACCTGTCCAGTGTGGCCTCAGACAATCGTCCCGAACATGGTCAACTGCCAGCACCAACGGCGGTTCACACGAGCTACCTCACAGCGCAGCCCCGTTTTCCGTTTTTGGATTCATGGTGGTCAGGTTGATGTGCTGTGATCACATCTGTTTCCACACTCAGCCATCCAACGGCATGCTTGTTGCCACAACCAGGTCATCTGCCACAACCAGGTCTGCCATCCGGCTCCTGCAATGCAAATCTCTATCAGCCCACAGAATTGACTTCTTTGGCCCAGAAGAACGTGATCAAGCCCGTCGGTAGGTCGCACTCACTGCCGTAGGCATGGCACAGTCGCCTGCTGCTGATAGGCAGCCATGGGTGTCCAGTGGTGGAGCAGGCAAGCCGTCACACACAGACAGCTGGCCAGCAGAACAGGTTGAGCAAGGTATTACACACGTTCGCATAGTTGTGATAATCACATACCCGCTCCACCGGCCCCTGCAGACGCACGAGGCTCGCTGCGACACCAGCCAGACAGAAGCGTCACGCCACCCACACAACAGGTGTGGCGCTCGCGCCAGACACACTCCACCGCCCGGCGGCTTCAGTCGCGGGCAGGGCACGTGTGGCTGGCCCATATCGCAGGCCTCTGCTCCACTACTGACCTCCCGGGCCGCGCAGGAGCCCGCCGAACACACCGCCGCACACTTCTTTGACGGATGTCTTTGTCACATTGCGTACCACGGACACGGGTTGAGCGTCGGAGAGCAGGGTGGGGAGCCGGGACGTCAGGACTGGCGCAGCCGGGAAGCGGCGGCTGAGCTGCCAGGGCACGCTATGAGTCTGGGAATGTGTCAGCATGCTCGCACTGCCACACCCCCCAGGGACATGCATGCCGCTGGCGGCCGGGGCCGGGGTCGAGCCCCGTGCAAAGCTGCGGAGGTTGTCGAGATGCATGCACCGCAGCCGCCCACCGCAAAGCCCCCACGGCCACACCCTGGTGGCTGCCGAGACGCACCCCGCCACCCGCTGCGCCACCCATGGGCTGCACCTGCAGGCGCTAGACCTGCACGAATCTGACAGCGCTCGTGCCCACAGCACGCACAGCACGCGCCGCGGCTGCGGGACACCCTCACCATGGGCCCGGACGGGCCGCCGCTGCCCTCATCGGCCTCGCCGCAGGGCAGCGGCTGCCCACCTCATGTGGAGGGGCGTGCTGTGTGCTGTGCTAGCACGGCGGCCGCCACTCCTCGCGGCGCTCCGCCGGCGAGAAGACGCGCGCGCCGGGCCGGTCCTCGTGCGCGTCGACCGTCACCGCGCCGGAGCGCACGTGCAGCAGCAGCCCCGCACGCTTCTGCATCTTGTAGCCGCGCACCCTGAAGCGCTCCTCCGCGGGGCCGTCCTCTGGCGCCGCCTCCTGCACACATGCATGCGCGCGTCGCGCGGCCTGGAGTGACCGGCAGCGCAGCTCAAACGGAGCGGCGGTGGGGCAGATCACGCAGCATGCAGAGCGCACCAGCGTCCAGCCCTGGTTGCGGACGACGAGGCTGCGCACAGTCAGCGAGGCGCCCGGCTCGACGACCACGAGCAGCGCGCCGTCGATGTCGAGGTGCTCAAACACCGCGTCGCCGCACACGACGAGCGCGGAGCGCTGCGTCAGCGTGACACGCGCCGGCTGCGGGAACCGCTCCTGCACGGCACCACCGCATGACACGCATGCATGTGCACAGTCGGCGGTCGAGGGGGGCGTGCGGCAACTGGGTGCATGGCGTGCGGAGGCGGGTGGGCGCTGCACGCACCCGGATCTCGGCGAGGGAGCAGACGAAGGACGGCGAGAAGGAGATGAAGGGGCACATCGTGACGTCGAGGCCGTTGAAGGTCGCGCGCGAGCCGTTCGTGACCGTCGCACCAGCTGCGCGCAGCAGGCGCCCCCATGCATCATAGATGCTGAACTCGGCGTGCGTCGCGCTGTGCGTCGGCGCGTTCTGCTGCGCCTTCGCGCGGGCCTCTGCCGGGGAATTCTTCACAGGCATGTATGTCGCCCACACCTGAACGGCACACGGCCGATGCTGAGACTGGATCGCGGAGCATGCAGAGACAGCTGCCAGCACGCGGCGCACGCAGGCCCGGAACAGCAGATGCAGCGTGTGAGGGACGCGGCGTGGCTCGAGCACACGACTGACTGCGCCCTGCAGCCAGGCACGCGAGCAGCGACAGCGGCACTGTGCGTGTACGCGGACTGCAGCGCTCTTCGAAGCGCAGCACAGCGCAGCAGGGGGGGGTGGCACCTCCTTGATGGTCGTGAAGCCGACGGTGGCGGTGGCGGGCAGCGCCTTGGGGTAGTCCTGCATCATGCACTCGAGGCGCGCAGGCTTCTTGAAGGCGGCGCGCGACGCGTCCTTGAACTTCGGGTTGACAAACTCCGCGATGACGCCGCCGGTGGCCTCGAGCTGCTGGCAGTAGGTGTCCAGCTTGAGCACGAGCTGGTTGATGTTGCCGGGGAAGGGCGAGAAGCCGCTGCTGTCGTTGACGTCGCCTGCAGGCCATTCGCCGCGTCACGCTGCGGCCGTGCGCAAGCGCCGCGGCATGCGTGCATGACTGGCACCAATGCCGCTCCGGGCCTTGCAAGACTGCGGCACCCAGGGCGGGGCGCCGCGTCCCGAATACACGCCCGGCACCCGCGTCGACGCGGCACATGCCGGTGTGCGCAACATGTGCTGACCCCGCGGGGCATACACAGCATGCGCAGCGTGCAGCTGCCGGATGGTGTGAGAGGGGGGGCACACCTTCAGGGTTGACCGTGGCGCGCAGCAGCGGGTCCAGCTGGTTGTACTCGACATTGATCGTCATGCATGCGCCGTCCGCGTGTCGCAGCGTGCAGATCGCGCCGATCGCCTCCTTCGCCACCCGCGGCACACAGAGGCTGTTCATGTCCCACTGCTTCTCCTGACTCACACCTGCGCAGCCGCCGCGCTGTGCCTCGCCTGCGCGCTATATGCATGCATGTACATAAGTGATGGCGTGGGGGGGGGGGCTGAGAGACGGCCGGCGGCCGCCGTGCGTGTCCCCCACAACATCGGCACGGTCCGGGGATCCCTCGCTGAACTGAAGGCGTCTCAACTTTGCGCGCGAGGCAGGGACAGGGGATAACAGAAACTTGACAGAGAATCACGCAAACGCGATGTGCCCTGTGCGCGGTGGCGGCCAGGCTGGGGGGGGGGGGGGGGGCACCGAGGGTGGGCAGGAGGCCGCGGAAGACCATGGCGTTGGTGTCCTGGAAGAACGCGACCCACTTAAAGCCGTCCGCGGCCCACTGCCGCGCGAGGCCGTGCTGATGCAGCAGCGCATGCACGTCGCCGTGGCCGTGGGGCTTCACCTCGAGCGCGTACGGGTCCGCCGTCTCGAGCGCGAGGTGGCCACCGGGGTCCGCGAGGCATGGCACCCGGCCCTGCCGCACGAGCGTGACCTGCCGCGGCCGCGCGCCGAAGTAGTCGGCGCGCTGCAGCAGCGCAGCCGTCGCGTCGTGCGTGTCGTCCGAGGTCATGATCGCCAGCGGCAGAGGCTTGCGGGCGCCGCTGCCGCGCTGCAGCGCGAGGAGGGAGTGGATGTAGTGCTCGAGGAAGCACGTCATGCTGGCGGTGTCCACAGGGAGCGACACCTGCATGCATATGTGGGCGGCTATAGCGAGCGCGATCATTTCGCCTGCGAGGCACACGCATGACCCCACGCAACGCCCTGCAAGTGCACCGATTGTCACAGTATCGCTCTTTGGTGCACCGCTGGTCATCCACATTGTAGAGAGTGAAAAGCCGTGCTGCATGGGAGAGCCGGCCGGCAGGCAGGCAAGGGGGTTCGGTGGCAGAAGCGCGGCGCGGGTGTGTTCCGGGAGAGAGGGGGGCCTGGCACCTTGATGCCGCTGTAGCCGAGGCGCTCGCCGAGGCCCCCCGCGACGAGCACGAACGCCGTGTGCTGCGCGGTCTGCAGCCCGAGCTCCTCGTACGCCTCGAACTCGGCGCGCGCGGCCGGCGCGACGCTCAGCGTCACGCCGGACGGGACCTCCGGGACGTAGCCGGCGTACGGGTTGTCGCCGCGGCAGGCCGCGTCGAGGAGGCGGCGCGCGTTGGTGATGTAGGCGCGCAGGCCGCCGGGGTACGCGGCGTCGACGGTCGCCAGCTGCCGCGCGAGCGAGCGCTTGCGGTCGTCATGCGTGCCGACCTCTGCCCAGAAGCCCAGCACGTGGCCCTGGCCCTCCTCCATCAGCATTTGTAGCAGCGCCTGCGCATCAGCCAAGTTAGTGTCGGGGAGCTGGGAACAGGGGGGTTTGCCGGTGGTTGTGTCCCAGGAGGCTGGTGTGAAGGGGGAGCGGGGGCGTGTGCGTACGAGTTCTTTCTGGGACAACAGGCGCTCGTTGCCCTTGAGGAGCTCCCGCTGCCTCTCTGTGAGCTCCACATCTTCTTCCGTCCGCCGTAGCAGAAGCCTCCATAGCCGTTGCAGGATTTTGGTGGGTCTAAGAGGTGCCTCTGGAGCAGCGATGGTGGCAACCAGTGCCAGCAGAGCCCCTGCACGCCAGTGAACCTGTGTCCCAGGCTGAACTCCTCGAAAGAAGATACTCACTCGCTTTGCGTTTACCACTTCCGCAGCGACACTTATATCGCGTGTGTCGCGTGCACTCGCTCGTGATTCGATCGAACGCTGACTCGACACGCTTCATCTCGGCAGGCAGCGACTGCCGCCAAGCGCATCAGCCCATTGTCATAGATGGCAGCAGATGCCAGGCGCATCGTTGTGGGTGAAAGAATACAGCGGCCGTGGCAGACGGTGTTCGGTCAGCAGAATCACTTGCCTGGTCCGCCTTGCGCGCCCGAAATCCGCTCATATCACTCCGGCACACAGCATACAAAATATATGCGAGAATTATGGTGATCTGGGCCGCCTGTGAAAGCGGGAGGCAGCATACGTGCTGATCAAACGGAGCAAAGGTGAAGAAGTGCTCACCTGCGCCCAGCGCCAGAGATCGACCGGACGTTATGGCTGTAGCCATCACAGCGCAACCACTTCCTAATGACCTGTTGCGCACCTATGCCATCAAACGCGTCCTAAAAGCGTTGCGAACACAAACTTCCGAGGAGCTGGCAATCTCGAGAGACAAATCACAAGTGTTACTGCGTGACGAACAACATTGACTGAAAAGAACTGTGCCGCTGAACAGACGCAAGTTGTTGCTGGGCAATTGTGGAACAAGTGCTATGCGACCTGTGGATCCGGCAGACTGTCGCGGACACTGCTTGGTGCCGCGGAAGTGCAGACGCGGCTGCATGGATAAAGCAGGCGCGGCCTCCAGTGGCATTACCATGTCAAATCGGCTGCAACACATTATCAGAGATATTCTACAAGCACCGGGGCCCGCTCTCGCAAATGCACTCCAGGCCTCGCGGTCTCCAGGCGCCCAGGCTGCCCACTCAGACACTGCACATCACCCGTCCACATGGATATCCCCCCCCCGCTACTTGGCCACCTCTCGCGCCCCACTGAACCCGTCCATCGGCGGCAACTGCTCCCGCGACATCGGCCGTGGCATGATCTGCGCCTCCAGCTGCGCGATCCGCGCCTCCTTCGCCGCGATGTCTCTCCGCAGATCGGCAATCAGCCCCCGCTGCATCTCCAGCTCCTTCGCGTCCCCAGACTTGCCAGGCACCCCGCACTGCCGCGCCGCCGCCGCCTTGAGCGACTTGGTCTCCCGCCGCAGCTCGTTGATCTCCTTGATGAGGGCAACGTTCTCCTGCACCGCCCGCAGGTTGTCGGTGCGGTGCAGCTGCGTGTCCTTGTCGAGCTTGTGTTTGAGGGACTGCACGGTCTTCTCAAGGTAGTCGCGCTGCCGGTGGTACTCCTTGTGGACGCCCTCCTCCACGGGGCCGGTCTCCACGGGGGAGGTGATGTGCTTCTGGTACATCACCTTGACCTTCTCCTTCAGGGCCTTTGGATCCTGCACGCGCCACGGACTCATGCCAAGCCAAGCACGGATGAAACGGCGGCTGCGCTGGCGGCTCCGAGTGCAATGCTACGGCAACGTTCTGAACAAAGGCGCAGAGTGGGTGGTGCTCAGACATCATCCCCCATGCCTGGGCCTGGCTGTGCCGCATCACGCTGCCATGCACGAGCTAGCGCAGCTACACTTGCAGCAGGTCTACGTAAAAGTAGAGTGAATCTGGATGTTTTTCAGCCGTCTCCTGAAGAGGACATTGATAGCTCCGAATGAAGGGGACCACATGCGCCATGTTCTGGTCACAGCCCGACTCTGGGCGCAGGGGGCCACGGCGCGAGCATGGTGAGCATCGGCCCACAACAGTCACGTTCCAGCCACAGCCACCTGATGGCGACCACGGGGAGTGTATGCACGCGCTGCGCTGCAGGCCTGGCCAGTGCAGCCGAGGCCCAGCTGTGCCACCACTGTCCGCAAGCGCTGTCGCATGGCCCCTTGGAGCAGCGTAGACTTGTGTCCATGGGCATGTCTAGCAGGGCGGGCGCACCTGCAGTGTCTGCACGACTTCGTGGATGTCGTGGTGGAACTCCTTGATCGAGGCGTGGCTGCGCTCCAGGGCGGTGCGCTGCGCCAGCACCTCCCGCTTCAGGCCCTCCTGCTTGAGCTTCAGGTCAGAGATGTTGAGGTCCAGCTGGGCATTGGACTTGTGGTACCGCTCCAGCTCCTGGTCCATCTCCTGCATGGGGGGCGATGGCGGTGTGTGTGGTGCACGGCATTGCAGCGCCGCTCTAGTTGCAACGTCATGCTTTGGGACAGCGGCCCAAGCAGCAGCAGCTTTGCAGCCAACTGCAATCTGGCCAGCGCTGAAGCTGCAGTACCTTGATCTGCTCCTTCATGTCTGCGATCTCCTCCTCGTTTGGCTCGATCTGCTTCTTGAGCTCCTTGATCTTGTGGTCCAGCACAAACTTGAACTTCTCGAGCTCCTGGTTCTTCTTCTTCAGGTCATAGATGCGCTTCTCTTTCTCTGATATCGTGTTGTCACGCTCCTTGATCTCCTGAACAGGTACCACAGCCATGTCTCACGCTGCCGCTTACCAGTCCCCGATACCTGGCGGCACTGTCCTTCGGCCAACTCCTCAACGTGGTGCACGCCAGCAAGGCTCTCATTGCTCCACCTGAGCATTGCAAATTGCCACACATGCAGTGAGGCGGCCCTTTCAGTAGTTCTGTTGTTGGATCGGCCAGCAGATGCTGATTCTCGCCGTGTACCACATGATGGTATGCCACGAGTTAGTCTTCATAGCTGCAGGGCCTCACCTCCTTGAAGGCCTGGATGTCCTTCTCATGGGTCGCGATGGTAGTGTACAGTGTTTCCTGGGCCTCGTGAAGCCTCCTGATCTCTGCCTTCTGCTCATCGATGCTCTTCTCCAGCCCGTTGAAGCGCTTGCGCATGAGGCCATTCTCCCCCTTGAGAGTCACTGCCAGCTTCCGCTCCACCGCCAGCTTGGCCTCATACCGCTCCTTCATCGTCTCAATCTCCCTGTGCACCCCATCTGTCAAGTCCAAACGCATCGATCCAAGGATCCATCGAGACCACGCCACCTGTCACCAAGCGTGCAGCCCTGCACCATGTGCCGACCCCACCTGCATGGCGGGTGCTGCAGCGCACCGGTCAGCGTCCTCCTCGAGCTGCTGCTTCACCTCCTCAAACTCCCGGGCCATGTCCTCCTTCTGCTGCTGCAGCTGGTTGTAGTTCGTCTGCTCCTCCATGAGCTTCGCCTCCATCTCCTCAGCGATCTCCTGCACCACCTTCTCGTGTGCCTCCACGAGCGTCGCGTTCTGTTCGTCCCACTTGTGGTTCAGCAGCTCCTTCTCCTGCATCAGCGCCTGGTAGCGCTCCACCTCGGAAATGATCTTTGCCTGGTACTGCGAGTCCAACGCTGCCAGTTGCTGCTGCTTCTTCTCCTGCATCGCACACAAGCTGAGCAATTGTTGGGAACAAGTGGTCCAGCCTGAGCAGCATTTGCTGCAGGCCGTCCAGCATCGAGCGCATTGTCCACAGTATGCATGCACCAGCAAAGCAACACGGCCGAGGTGAGGCTGGAGAGCGTGCCTCTTCGGCCTTGAGCCGCTCGTTGAACTCCATCTCGGTCTCCACCTTCTGCTGCTGCAGCAGCTCGTACCGCTGGTGCTCGCTCTCGCTCTCCAGGGCAAACTTCTCCGTCAGCTCCTTGATCTTCTCCCGCGTCTCCAGGTCCTTGATGTGGATCGTGATCTGGTTCTGCCGCAGCTGCTCGTTGTACTTGGTCTCAAGCTCGTGGTACCTGCAACGACCACAATCCGTTGGCCAACGCCAGAGTCATGGATTGGCGCTGCTAGACTTCTGTGCACGAAACTCAATCATCGAGTCGTGGCAACGCAAACAGGCCCAAGGCATCCAGCCACTGACGCCATGCATGTGGCAGGCAGTGCACCCAGCCAGCACTGCCCGAGACGGCAGCCTCCGCCGCCGCAGCGCACCTGGACCGCCTCTCCTCGAGGTCGCTCTTGGTGACCATGACCTCCTCAGCGAACGGCAGCCGCTCGAGGTCGCGCCGGGCGGCCGACTTGGCGTCGGAGCGCACGTCAAAGACGAACAGCGCGCCGTCGCTCGACACCGTGAAGAGCAGCGTGTCGTCGAAGAAGAGGCGCATGCCGGTGATCGCGCCGCTGTGGCTGCGCACCTCGTTGAAGTCCCCGTTCAGCGGCACGCGGTACGAGCGCACCGCGCCGAGCATCGTCGACGCAAACATGGCCTTGCCGCTCTGCACGCACCAGCGCTCATCGCTGCTGCGGCAAGCAGGCAGATAGAGTGACCAGATCGAGTCAGCCCAGGACGGAATAGCGTGGCTGAACAGTGAGGTGCGCGGCGTGGATCTGCTCAGCGGGCGCGCACGCTGCTCAGCGCAATCGCCGTCACGACGTCGCCCGTCGGCAGCTCCTGCTTGATCTGGGTGCCCGAGTTCGGGCTGTCCTCGAGCTCCTTGATCGTCCCGTCGCCGCCGGCGGTGAAGATCGTGAGCCCGTCCGGCGACTGCGCGACGCCGCTGTACTGGCAGCCCTTGAGCACGTTCTCACGGCAGCGCTTCAGGTCGGCGAGCCGCCACTCGTACACCGCGCCGTCCCGGCCCACCGACGTCAGCCTCGTGTCGTCGGGGCTCCAGAACAGCGCCGTCACCTTGCCGGAGTGGCCGCGCAGCGTCGCGATGTTCTCGGCGGTGTACGTGTTGTACACGTGCACGGTGGTACCGTTGACGGCCGCGAAGAGGTGGCCGCCCCTGCTGAAGCGGACCTCACAGCACTGCTTCACTGCAAACTCCCGGTACACCTGCACACCCCGCCCCGGCGCGCTCACGCTCCACCCGCTGCTGTCCACGGATTCACATGCATGTCAAGCGCCTGCTAAGCAGGCCGTGCCGCCAAGCTCTGCATGATCTTCGCCGCGGGCAACAGCAAGTGCTGCATGCCAGACAAACGCGCTACGCGCATCCCTGTCACACGCGTGCCCGGTGGCCGAATGCCCTGACACAGGCACCGGGGAGCCAGGGGAGCGTGCCTTGAGGTCGTCCATGAGCACCGCCATGAGGCGCAGCTTGTCCGCAAAGCCGACGGCGACAAGCATGCCGTTGGGGTGCATCGCGATGGAGTACGCCTCGTCCTGGAAGTGCTTGCACATCTCGAGCGCCGCGTCGTTCCAGTTCCAGATGCGCACGGCTTTGTCGAGGCTCGTCGTTGCGACCAGGGGCTTGCGCAGGCACACGTCGAGGCCCGTGAGGGGCCCGCCAGGCAGGTCCATGCCCGCGAGGGCCTCGAAGTTGTCCTCCTCGAGTTTCAGGATCTCGAGGTTTCGAAACTGCAGCGTGTACAAGTGGCCCGGGGGTGTTGCCACCGCCAGCTGGCCCTCGCCGGCGCTCATGGACAGCGTGCTGATGCGCTTCGGCTCCTTGAAGCGCAGCACCCGCGAGCGCTGGAAGGACTCCCGGTCGTCGCGCTCAAAGACCGCCACCATCCCGTTGCTCTGCCCCACCAAGAAGCCCTTGCTCCACGGCAGCAGTGCGTCGGCTGCGCCGCCCCCCTCCGTGTGCAGCACGGCCTTCAGCTCCAGGGACTCCAGGACAAGCAGCTCTCCGCTGACACATCCTATCACCAATCGCTCCCTGTCTACCTCCGCAACCCATACCTGTGCAGTGTTCAGCTGTCGGGTATGCACGCAACGGCATCCAAGCAGTGCATGTGAAGGCCTGGCAGTGCCAGTTGGCAGCCTGCCCAGCAGCAGCAGCACAGCATGCTGTAGTTCAGGTTATGTGCACTGCGGCATACCTGGGACAAGTATTCCTGTGGGTCTCGCTTGGAGAGTGGCTGCACACCGGTCTTGAGTGTGCCATCGACACATCGAAGCATCCGCAGGAAATTCGTGCCAAGCACTGAGATAATGCCTGAATCGCCCGGTGCAAACCGTGCAGATAGCACTGATGCCGCGGGTGCACCTGTGCGCGCCATTGACGAAATCTTAGCTTTCTCCCACGTCCAAAGCACCAACGTCCAGTCCGGTGCCTCAACCTGCCCAGCGATGATCCCGGTCATTTTCCGAGCTGACAGGTACAAACATCCGAGAGCACTGCTACCGATGTGTCTGCGTACAGAACTGAGCACGCTACTGTCATCGGGCCTGCCTTGTCGCCAGCAGTCACACCTGGGACAGCAGCATACGCGAGTCAGGGGAGAAGTGCAGATCAACATAATTCGAATTGCCCGACTCAGAGGATGACAGCGTCTTCCGCCGCTTGAGAGTCTGCAGATCGTATACAGTGATAGACGCCCTGGTTTCGCCATCCATCGAGGGGGCTTCAGCCACAGCCAGGTTCTTCAGGTTTGGAGAGATAGCCAGAGCTGTGATAGAAGCTGCTGCAGCTGTGCATGGGATGAAGCGTTGCTGCCTGCTGTCGGTGTTCATGACCACAATGGTGTGCCCTGCCAGGTACGCGATGTTGTTGCCTTCGAGCCAGTGCACAGAATTGCGCACATCGGCTCGGAAACCGAAGCAACGCCTGCAGCAAAGGAACACTGATCGTCACAAGCACGTATACATCAAGTGCGTCGATGACCTAATGTTCGCCTGGGCAGCTGCTATATCCTGGACGCAGCCCGATTGCGGTCGCCGTGCTTATCGTCCCAATTCAACCAGCATCGGCTGCAACAGCTACACGGTCCACGCGATCGCTCAGCTTGCAAGAATCATGCCTCGGTGCAAGGGTTGCCAAAGACATGTTCACTGATCGGCTACTGGGTTGTCGAAGTGAGAAAGGTACAAGCCAATGGCACAGTCAAACAAGGCCAATATGCCAACTGAAATTGCAGCGTCCAGCCGCAGCAGTTGACGAGATCTGCCTGTACTCAGAAGCTCATTGAACGGTGCCAATAGCTACAGCGTGGCCAGTGCCTGTCAGGCCATCTACGTGCATCGTCCGGGATGCAACACAATTTGCTCGCTGCATGCTGCACAGCCCGCGTGCAGTACGCTCGCGCTTCAGGCTCTGCCTTGTGCTTGATGATATCATTGATGCAGCCGTGCCTTTGGTCAGGTTGTCTGCAATATCGTGGCGATGAGGCACACTTGTCCACCCCAGCCACTGCCTCTCTCAATCGCATCGACGTTGTCTTGCTGCTCATGTGAGCTGGTGGAATACAATGCAGCATAGATTTGAACACTGCAGTCAACTGCGTCATTAATGTGATGGTGAGTGATGGTGAGTTGTGCTAGGCTACGCTATGCATCCCCAGAACTGGCTGATCATATGTTGCACAGCTGGAACTGCGGCATTCTGCCTTGCAGCGCTCCTGTAAGTATGACATACAAGAGGTTGCCACCGCCTTGCACTGGTGGCATCAGCATCTCTTGAGTTCATTGAGGAGACCTGCCGGGTGTACGTCCATGGCCACTGAGTTCTCCAAATCATGACGAGCCCAGTGTGCTACTGGAGGACAATCTATCTACTTCACAGGCCCCGCTCATCAGAGACGAGAGAATCCGCCGCGCACAGTAGCCCCTACAGAATGCTCAACCAACATGTGCATCATGTGCTGAGCAGACCAACCTTTACCCCGAAACAAGCACAGCTGAGCATGTCTGTGCTCGGCCTCACGCGTCTGCTGCCTGCGAGCGGAGCCTGCCATGTGATATGCTGCGTAAGTTGCTTGATGTCACATTTTGCTTTGATCTTGTTCACTGTCGTGCGTGAGTCGCTAGTTAGCGCATCCAGCTGCCCACAAGGAGGAGCCCCAACGCAAAGCACAACACGCAACTTGTTGTGTGGCCGGATGTGCACGCCATGTTGATCACACCCCATGGGACCAACAAATAGCCTTGCATACACTGCATCTGCCTTCTCTCCAGTCAACACTTCCATGTGCGGGTCAGCTCGGCTATGCACAGTCAATGTGCAACGTTCATGCGCCTCAGCGTTTTACCTGACATGCTCTGTGCTGCCTGAGTGGCCGCACAGAACATGAATGTCTTCAGGGCCGCACGATCCACCCAGGTGTCGGTTGCGGTCGTCTCACCAACTTATTCTAGCCCGCAGCGGCGTATGACCTAGCTGATTCCACGTGCAGCCCGCTGGAGGCGCTGCTTCTGCCAGTCACTCACATGTGCTCACACCGGAACGGCGTACCAGGCCGATCAACAACACCCGGGCCAACTGCCCCACGTCAAAGCTGTAGCTGCTTGTTGCTGTCGCTGTGTGTTGTTGCCAAGGCTGCGGGGTGGCTGCACCCCCAACAGGAATGTGGTGCACTGGATGTGCTCTCCGCATCATCTTCTTTGATTGAGAAGGGTCACCGCATACGCATTTCAATTGTGTTGTGCAGGACAGGTGTTGCGCAAAGGTGATCGAAATGTAGCCTAGCATGGCTTCATGCTGATATCGTTGCTCACCCGAGTTTACGAATTTGTTTCGTAAAGATGCCACCATCGCTATTCAAGGCTTCCCACACTGCATGCGTCGCGTCTCTCAGATGTCCTTTGACATGTCCACGATAGGCTTGCGCACAATGCGACGATCGAGGCAAGACAGCATGCTAAATAGACAAAGCGTGGAAATTTGCTCCGATCTTGGGACTTCGTCATACGCTCCCGAAGCTGCGTGCCACCGCAGCGAGCGCAAAGCAGCAAACTTTTGCTGTGTCTATGCTGCTGCCTACTTGAAGTGGGCGGGGCAGGTACACACAACGGATTGCATCGTTCATCCACAGAGGTGCTGCACGATTGCGATGTGTCCCCGTTTGAACATACCAGGGGCTCCGACAACTGGCCATGTCCGAGTGCGCCGGGACACAATCCAAGACGATGGTGGCATGCATTGTATGCGGTAGGCAGCGCATGTACTGCCAAAGCACATGTTGCAGTCAATGTCAACGAGCTGAAATGTACGGACGGCCCTGTGACTGGCCATCGTGCCGTTTTCGTCCATTCTGACTCCATTCAAGCAGGTGTTGTGGGCAGCGGGGCTCCGGCCCGACAAGCCGACGTAGTATGGCCTCGACGCCGTTCCTGAGTGAATGCACAGTTTCATTCAGCTCAACTATAGATTCCAAACATACGGTGTAGTCTACAAAGCCGGGCTCCGGCCCGTCGAACCCGACAACCATGGCCTTTACGCCGTTCCTTAACGACGACACACGGTCAACAAGCTTGGCGAACTTGATCCGATGTACACTTGATGACTGCCATCGAGATTTCGAGTCCCTGTTGTCGCAGGCAGTGAGTGGGGACGATGAGTCTAGGTATGGCAGGTCTTGTTGTACCTGAGCAGAACAGCCAGACCGGTGAAACAGCGCGCTATGATCCTTGGCATCATCCTTGGCATCATGCCTTGGCATGTACTGCTGCTTCACACAACACAAGATGTAGCTGCTCATCATCACACATCACTGCATCTCGCCTCTCACTAGCCTTCAACATTCCTCACGTCTGCGACCGTGGCTCACTTGCAGCACTCTCCAGCGTGACAGCTTGACCACACGTCGTAATGAAACATCTGGCCGTTTGGCAGCACACATACGGCATCTTTTCGCTGCACACCAGGCTGAGCTGTGCTCTGGCATCCATTCATCACAGCAGATGTAAGTGTGCTGTAGGGAACGTGCACTGCTGCGGTTCACGCATGCAGCTCGACAGAGGTTGCTTCGGCTGCGAGTGATCGTTGGCCATGGCACGCGAGTGCGCCATCGTGCCGGCTGCAGATCTCTCCAGTGGTTGTCATCACTGAAGGTGCATGACGCAGTGCTGCAAAATGCTCCACAGAAGCTGTTTGAGGAGCATCAGCGGTTGGCCATCTTCGTGCCCGTGCCAATCTTTGATGTCTCCACAGCGCTCACTGTGTTTGCACGGGGCTTCATGCCCCTGCCAGGGTTCATAGGGGAATTCAATCAGGCACCCACGCGACCAAGTGGCCGCAAGAGGCGGCTGCTCGTGGCACAGGCCAACTCGCTCGTGTACCGGCTGTTGCATCAATCCCGGTGGCCCAAGGGGCTGAAACTCATCCAGGTGTGGACCCCTGCCATGGCGAGATTGCACGCACCGGTAGCCGCCCTGCACAAGCGTCTCCGCTCTCAGGAACGTGCTTGCTGGCATCTGATACCTGCAACGGCGCCACTATGGCTACACAGCCCCGCGGCGTGCTACTGATGTGGGCAACGACTATCCACCACCTACAACATCCGGTGTCCGCATAGCGGCTCGAGGTGGACTGCTCGGCAGCCTGCCACTCATGTGGGACCCCTTGCCATTGGTGCTGTCCTCCTTGCGGCCTGAGGCTGCAGAGCCTGCTCGCTGGGGTGGCTTCCAGAGTGAAGGCGGCTTGGCATCTGCAGGTGGAAGACATCAAGGCCATCCTGGGCTCTGACAGTGGCTACGAGGTCGCACTCCTGCTCGAGCCGGCGCCTCCCGCCCCCCTCGATGCGATAACGGACGATGTCCTGCAGCTCGTCAACGAGCCCCGCGTGTCTGGGGCCACAGAAGCAGAGTCCAAAGCCGCAGCGGCCGCTGCAAACGCCAGCGGCGCAGGTCGGCCCACCTCCCCGGCACCCTGCCGTGCATGTGACTGCGCAGCGCGCTGAGCCGCCACCAACCTCTGCCGCTGCCGGTGCAGATGCCAAGGACGCCGCGCCGGCCGTGGCGGCAGAGCCGCAGGCGTCGCGGGAGGAGGTTGCAGCGCACCTCGAGGCGCTTGGGTTCACCGAGGCGGCATTCCCGGCGCGGCAGCCGCAGTGGCGGTGGCGCATCGTCAACGTCGCGGTGTCCGCGGGCTCCGGCGGCGGCCACCGCATGAGCAAGCAGCAGCTGCAGTTCCTGCGCACCGACCTGGACTACCGCATGCTGCACGTCCGGCACGCCGCGATGACGCACCACCTGGCGCGGCTGGTGCGCGCACGGGCCGCCGGCGACGCGCCGGCGGCGGCGGCGGACACCACGGCGCCGGCCGCGGCCGGCGCAGCGGCCGGGCCTGCGGCCGTAGCCACCGCGAGCGTCGGGCCGTCGGCGTCGCAGGCCACGGCCGGCACCCTGCCGGATGCGGCGAGCATCGGCGCAGCCAAGCTGGTGCGCCGCTCGTGTCACGGTCCAGTGCTCTGGCGTACGGCAGCCCCGTTTCGCTTTCACCTGCCTGTCCTGCACTGCTTGAACAGCCGGGTGCAGAGCGGACGCCACTCGCATGCGTCAGTGCTTGCGTGGCATGCACGGCGCGCGGCCATGGCATGGCCTGGCCTGGCGCGCCTGCGCAGCGTGCACACAGGCCCATCAGTGCAGCGCGCGTGCAGAGCGGCTCGGCGGAGAAGTGCCTGCGGGAGGAGTACGGCAGTCTGCTGGAGGCGGCGCTGAGCATGCCGCTGGCGATCATGAGCTCCATGCTGCACGACATCTCGGCGTCGCTGACGTTCAACGCTGCCGCCGCCGCGGCGCGCCGCCTGCAGCAGCCGCCGCACCGCTGGCGCCACCACATCGCCGTGTCCACGCGCGTCAAGTGCGTCCAGATGGGCATCCGCGTGGAGCTGTGGCAGTCCGCACCGCTGACGCCGGCGGCGGCTGTAGAGGTTGGCCCCGGCGCGGACGCCCAGGCGAACAGTGCGGCCGCGGAGCAGCCGGGGACGCTGCTCCCGGCAATAGAGGTGGGGACACTGCGCGGGAGCATCGCGTGCTGCTGCGACCCGCCCGTCGCGGAGCTGTGGGCTCAGGCGGGGGTTCAGGAGGAGCTCGCTGTGGCGCCGCGGGAGCCCGGGGTGGACCCTGTGCAAGCCGACCTGGAGACCGCAATGCTGGTGCGCCCCGCTGTGCGCTGGCTGTGTCCGGCGGCGTGCCGCAGGTGGTGCTGTGGAGTGGCTGAGGGGGGTCGTGTGGCTGCAGGACCTGGCGAGCAGCTGTGCGCTGATGCAGCTGGTGATGATGCGCAAGCTCATGGAGCGCAGCTTCCTGAAGCAGGGCTGGACGTGTAAGGACCTCGAGGCGGACCTCGGCGTCACGCTCGCACTGCCGACGGCCGACGGCGAGCGGCGCGGCGAGGGGCGCGTCGTGCAGCGGCGCGCCGATGTTTCGCTGCCCGGGGCGGTCAGCGTGGAGGGGGTGGACACGCTGGCTCGGCTGAAGGCGGCGGTCGCGAGTGCGGCGGATCGCGGCAGTGCGGCGCAGCTGGACGGCGCGGCCGGCAGCTCCGCGGCGCAGCTGCAGCCTCCGCAGACCGACGCTCGGCCGGGGCCGGCGGACGCGGGCGGTGCGGGCGGGCCGCCGGGGGGCCGGCCGGCGCACCGGACATTGGCCGCGACCGCGAGTGAGCGCGACGCCGCGGCCGCGCGGCGGCCGGTGCCGCTGCTGGTCGTGCGGGTGCGGGGGCGCCCCGCGGTGTTGGTCGGGCTGGACCTCATCAGCGGCGCCGTGCACCTGCACGCCGGGGAGTCGTCGCTCTACGGCCAAGTCTTTGTCACGGTGTGGTTCTCCCGCCCCTCGCACACAGTCCCTGACCGCCATCCTGCCGTGTGCGCACCATGGCGCGCCGCCGACCGAGGCGCGGTCGTGTGCAGGCTCTCGAGCTGGAGGCGCACCAGACTGTCCTGCGATCCATACAAGCCGGCAACCCCCCGTCCGGGGCGGTGCCGGGCATGCCCCTGGAGATGCTCTCGAGTGAGCTGAGCCGGTTCCTGGTAGACCGGCTGCTCGTGTCGCGCGCGTCCCATCGCGCGGCCGCGGCGCGCTCGTTGTGGCTGCTGCCGCTCAAGCCCACGCAGCGGTGCGGCCCGGATGACGGCCCGGGCTGGCAGCCGTTCGGTCGGAGGCTGCTGGAGGTGTACTTTGCGAGCTTCCCGGCGATGCGCGCGCGCTTCCCGGTGCACGCGTGCTTCCTCGCGATGCCGGCGAGCCCGCCGTCGCTGCCGCTGTGGGTGACGCACGTCCGCAGCCGCGGCCTGCGCAGCTCCGACACGGCCGCGATGCCGCGCAGCGTCTGGCCGCGCATGCAGTTCACGATCGCGGTCGGCCTCGACCCCGCGGGGCTGGTCCTGGAGGAGCCGGAGGAGCCCGGGACGCCACCCGGGGCCCCCCCTGGGACGCGGCTCCCAAAGCGTGCGCGCACGCGCATGTGCTCGGCCCTCGTGTGTGCCCTCATGACTCCCTCGAGCGGCACGCAGGTCATCACGCACGTCGAGCCGGTGCCGCCGCAGGTGTTCACCGGCGCACAGCGGCTGCTCGACGAGGGCACCAGTGCCGAAGCGGTGCTCGCGGCGGTCGGCCGGCACAGCAGGACGGAGGCGGGGGGGTGGTTTCGGTGGCCGGAGGAAGGCGCTGCGGGCGGCGCCGGGGACGGCGGCCATGGGCGCGGGCAGAAGCGACCGCGCAGCAGCGACGGCGGGGCAGCTCACGCAAACGGCGAGGACACAAACGGGGCGGTGCGGAAGCGGGCGCGGGGGGACGGCGACGGGGTGACGCCGGGAGCGGTGTCCTCCGGGACGCGGCCGGTGAGCGGCGACGCGGTGACGGCCGAGGCCGAGCGGGAGGGCATGGAGGTGGCGCTGATGGTCGGCTTCCTGTCGACGCGAGCACTGGTGTGCTACCTGCGAGCCGAGCTGGACGCGATCCAGGCGTCGTTCTCCGAGGCGGAGCCGCTCTCCGGCAGCCTCAACCCACTCGCCTCTGCGCCGCTGCAGCCCACCCTGCAGCTGCAGTCCCTGCCGTACGACTCGTCCGGCACGTCGTACACGTTCCCGGAGAAGCCGGTGCCGTGGCCGCTGTGCGTGCCGCGCGACGGGCCCGCGTGCCGCGCGGCCGGCGGCGCGCTGCCGGAGGATGCGTCCGTGAGCCAGGTCACCGTCGTGGTGCTGAGCCCGGCCGAGTGGGAGCTGCACGTGGAGTCGCGGTACATGGCGGCGATGCTGGGCGCGCTGCAGAGCGGCCCCGCCGGGGCGGAGCACCTGCCACCGATCGGGAAGTGGCGGCTCCACCCGTCGCGGCCCCTGGTCGTGGTGTCGCGGTACTCCAAGCAGCGCAGCGGCCGGGCCGCGATGCACTGCTGGCGGGACGTCCTTGCGCTGCTGCGCACGCGCGACACGCTCGCCGCGCTCGCCATCGTGCACCGCCCCGTGAACGGCAGCGCCGGCGGCGGCGCGAGCGCGGGCGGCGGCGTCCAGCCGCTGCGCTTCCCCTTCACCGGGTACGACGCGGTGGCGGAGGCGGTGGCGCTGGACCGCATCCGCGTCGCCGTCGAGCGGACAAAGGTCGGCCACGTGGCGCTCACGCCGCCACCGGCGGACGTGGCTACCGGCGTTGCAATTCTGACGCTCGACATCGTGTGCGAGTGGGACCACCGGGTTGAGGCGCGCCTGGAGGCGCCGCCCGACGGCGGCGCCCCCCGCCACAAGCACCACATCATGCTCTTTGTCACGTCCAAGGCCGTGGTCGTGTCGGTCGCCGGCGGCGCACCGCCGCCGCCGGGCCTGCAGGAGAAGCTCACGGAGATCCTCTGGACGACGGTGCTGCGGCTGGACATGAGCTCATTCCTGGATGCCCTTGTGACCACGGCGGAGGGCGGGGTGGAACTGCTGCGGGTCGTGGGGGCGGGCGCGGTGGCGGCCGCGGGGCTGGAGTATGTGAAGCGCGTGGAGGTAATGGTCGCGACGGCGCCGACGCGGCTCGTGGTGATGCTGCAGTCAAGCACTGCCGCGGAGCCGTACGCGGTGGGCGTGCTGTTGAAGAAGCAGGGCCTCGCGATGCTGCACTTTGACCCGCGGCAGTTTGCAACACAGGCCGAGATGGGCCACTCGATGACGTCGAAGCGCGGGTCGGGCGACCGGCGGCCGCGGACGCTGGTGGAGGTGCCAGAGTGGGCGACGATCGCGGGGAACCTGCTGTCCGGCGAGAATGCGGTGGGGCGTGCGGCGGCCGATGTGCACGTCGCGTGGGAGGCGGACGACCCGAACGGCGCCAACATCGCGGTGCCGCAGCGGCTGCTCGGGGACGTGGTCATGCGCATCGCGAAGTTCCTGGACGCCGCGCTGAGGGGGCACGGCTAGCGAGGGTGTATGAGAATGATGGTTGCCTCGACGAGGGCCTGTTTGCATGCATGTAACGTCGAGAGCATCAGCCTGTGCCTCAGTGGAACGTCGGCCTTTGTCGCGCTGCAGGGAGAAGGGTCTTGAGGAAGCTCCGGTGTGATTTGCGTTTGTGTCGTTATCGATGCGGAATCCCAGCAGACGAACGGTCCACAGCAGCTCCGACCAAATATCACACGGAACGAGCGCACGTTGCGACAGCGGGGGATTTTTTAATTTTTTGGCCTTCACTTTTTCAGGCTATCATTGATATTCGCGTATAGCTACGGGTGCATTCCATGCGAGCTGTACGCACAGCGCACGCTGCCGTGGTGCCAAATGCGAGATTTGCTCGGCAACGCAACCAGCGCACAAGCGTGGCATGCCTGGCCGTGAAGGATCGTGTCAAGAGCATACTGGATCTCTGTGCGACCACTGACCGAGGGGCTACCACATCCTCCGACACCAAGGAAGCGATCCTGGCTGAGGTGAAGCAGCTGTGCCAACAGACCGGCGACGTTGAGACCACTGGTTCCACGCTGAGTGCCACATGGAAGCTGGTCTGGACCACAGAGAAGGTGCGACACCTGAACGTGTGGGCTCGCTGTGCGGTGGGTTGATGGCACAGTCGGTGCGTGTCACTCTGGCCCGACAGGCCCAGGTCATGTTCACCGGTCGTACTCCACAGCATCCACCCGGCAGAGTCAATAGAGAACAATGACGCTGACTTCCTGGCTATGCTGCCGCTCTTCCTAATGCCCTGCCTCAATTGCACCCGGGCATCTACTGGTCCAACCAGGTGCCTGCCGGATGCGCTTCCATCCGCGGCGGAGCGTGGGCATTCTGATAGCTCTTCGCCACAATGCCTTTCACCCGACACGTAGTCTGTCTTCTGCATCAGAGCTCAGTCCCGGATGCATCGCGCCACAGTCCAGACCTGATCATGCCCAGCAAACCAGGCCCACTCAAGCCTGAGGCACCTCCAAGGACGCCACCGCTGTGCAGGAGACACTCTTCATCATCGAGAAAGCAGGTCTCTTCGGAACCAAGGCGGGAGATGTATACCAGGTGCGAGCCTCCCATCCTCAGCACCACAGCCACAACCCAGCCAGCCAGCCCCTGCTTCAGCCTGGCCAACACCTCCCCCACCCCTCCTCAACACTGGCACACCTGCCCTCGTTGCTTATGCGCTGTACATGGCCTGGAGGCTTTGTTCGAGTCCCAGGGGCCGGGCATGCGCCCACCCGTGCACACCGGCCTGTCACCGCCAGCGCATCTGCAAGGGCTTTCGGCCTGCCTTCGCTGTTGTCGGTGGCGTTGGTGTGCTTGCACGTTGCCGTGGCGGTGCTACCAGCCTCCCTGATGTAGTCCGTGTAACACACATGACAGATCTACACACCTGTACATCTATGAGGGAAAGAGGAGTCGCATGCATGCAGGTCATCGACGTCGCGGCGAGCACGCTGCAGAACGTCATCACCTTCCCGCCCGACGGCGCCTTCATCGTCAACTCGGGCATATCGGTCGCCGGCCGGCAGCGCGTGGACTTCAAGTTCACGGCGGCGGCTCTCAAGGTCGGCGGCCGCAGCATCCCGTTCCCCCCCTTCGGCCAAGGCTGGTTCGTCGTTCCCCCCGCCGCCTCTCTCGCCCCCACATGTGAGTGCATATGCAGACACACTTACCCCCGCCGCCTCATGTAGACATTGGTGCCACGGAGTGATGAAGAGCTTGTGCATGTACGACCACAACCCTACCGGTCGGTGCCAGCCTGCTGCCTGCCGCGCTGGCCCTACATCAGTAGCGTCGTCGCGGGGGTGGACGGAGCACGAGAGCATGCGCTGCCGCACCAAGTCACCTGTCGATGCACCAGCTGGCGCGTTTGGAACGCGGGCGCGTCATGTGGCGAGAATCGCGCGCAGGCTAGATTCGCGAGCCGTCTCCTGTACAGAGTGTTGACAGGCCCGCATGCATTGGACCGCTGAATCGCTGCCGGGACGGCGTGCAGGTTCGACACGGTGTACGTCGATGACAGCGTGCGCATCGCGCAGGACGTGCGGGGGGACACCCTCATCGTCGCCCGCGACGGGCCCCCCCGCGTGTTCTCGTAGCCACTCCCCCCGCGCAGCGCGCGGCCGCCCGCCGGACGACCGGCGGCCGGCCGGCGGCCGGAGCAGGCGTGCGGCCGCGCCATGCGCGCCGCGGCGCGGTCCAGTGACGGGATGCACGCCACCCGCTGCTGCAGTGGCGCCTGCCAGAGCCTGGAGGGCGTGTGGGCTGTTGTTGCGCGTGGGGCGGTGCCTGTGCTGTGTCCAAGGGCTCTGCGGCTGCTGTGGCTGCCGCCTCCGCTTTGAGCCGACAACATGTGCACTGCCCGAGTGGCGGTGGTTAGATCTGCGACTGAAGACTGGCAGAACAAGGCGTACTGGTGGGGTGTGTTTGATGTCGTGCCAGCGGTTCAGGGCTTAGATGGGCAACCTCAGGCGTCGGTAGCATGCCAGACCGACACATAGTGACAAATTGAGGCTAGGTGCACTCGGGGTCGAGTGAGCACTGCATTCTTTGCGACTGCTATTTTGGACCGTGAGCGGACTGTCGTGCACAGGCGGCAAAGAGGACTTGCCTTGGATCGAGCGACCACACGATCAGCGTTGGCCTTCACAGTGTGAAGCAGTGCAGGCCTCTCGCTTGGGCAGTAGGGCTGCTGACTGACGACATCCATTCAATTGAAAACCCAATGGAGAGCACTTGGCACAGGACTGTCCTGTTGTAATCAAGCATTGAACAGACAATTCCGATCACTGTCTGAAGACACATGTCATGCAGTACAACAGCTCTTTTCAGGTGTATACTGGGGAAGCACTTGAGCTGGAGGGATGCCATGCATGTATGTGTGCAGCAGTTCACGTGACCTGATCAAGATGATGTCTGTCTGCGCAACTGTGAGTATTGCTGTTGTCCCAGGGATCTGTGATTCAGGTCCTGACAAATGGTCGGCCACGGTTCATCTCAGTGGCCCGTGCCGCCGAGCATTCTTTGTGACACATCGATGCCACATCTTCAACAGGTTCGGAACAAAAAGAGCTCCACACGTACACAGAACCAGCCCAGGTATGTCCACCGCCTCGAAACCCTTCAGCGAGGCCATCCTGGATCCAGTCAGGTGTCCGGATAAACGATCCAACACCGATATGGAGCGATTCAGCATGCCCAACTGAAATGTCACTGTTGCTTCACTGCCGCATCATGCGTTGATTCGGGATCTGAGCGTTGCGACCAGCAGTTCAAACGAGACAAGCTCCTGCTTGTGCACCTGCTGCTGCAGTCGTTGCTTCCATGCAGCACATCACATGATCCGTACAGATACAACAGTTCGTGTGCCGCTGAGCTCACGTGGGCCGATTCCAAGGTAGTAGAAGAGGCAGTGTGCACTAAAGCCACACTGTCTGCGAACACTGATTCGGCGTTCATCAGACAGCCTAGTACAGTGCAGTAAAAAGCCTGGTGGCACGTGGCCTGGTGTGTGCGCCGCTGAGGCTACGTCCGATGACACCGTGGCACGTGTCCATTCTTAGCCTAAGCCCATGCGTTACATCGGAATGCTTTTGTCACCACATCTGGCGAACGGTGGTATACGTCACCGGGATTGGTCAGCTGTGATCCGCTCTCTCAACATCCTCAGACACTACGGCCACATAATAGCAACAGCCTGTGGCAAGATACACCTCGGGCACTGTGCCAGCTGCAGCTTCTGCAGCTGCGCTGGCTTCGTACGGCAGCCACTCACCTCAACAAGCACTGTACACTATCCATACCCGTGTCTCGATAAAGCCACCCATTCAAAGTTCAAAACGCAGCAAAGACGCATGCATCGAGTGGACTGCTTGCTGCAGCCACACCATAGAGGGCACCTACTTGCCGCGGCCTCGCGCCTCCACTTGCAGAACACCCCAGCCACATCAACGGCGGCAGCCGTGAACGGCCCTACCTTGTGAGCCCGATCGGCCATGGAGGGGACGCCGGCCTTGCCCCTGCGTTGCGCACAGGGTGAGCAGGCGCCCGCCGCTGCCTCCTCACACCTGGCAGCTGCGCAGCAGGTGGCCGAGCTCCTTGCGCCCCTTGAACCACGCGCTGAACGTCACCGCCGCGCCGCCCTCGCCGCGCTGCTGCAGCCAATGCTGGAAGTACGCGCGGAACGCGATGAGCAGGAAGTAGCGCATGAGGTAGTGCGCCCCGAGGCGCCGCGCCGTCGACAGCTCCTGCTGCTTGCGGAACGTGCCCGCCGCGTCGGCGGTGCGCTGCGCCTGGATCGCCGCGGCCTTGGCGGTGCAGGCCGCGATGGAGTCGAGGACGTCGTAGACGCGGGCGGTGCCGGCGGCGATCGAGTGCAGCTGCCGCACCGACGCGTCCACGTCCTCGCGGCACTGGCTGCCATTGTCCAGCACCCTGCACGGCGCCGACGGCTTGGGGCGTGGCTGCAAGCGCGCGCGTGTGTGTGGGTGCGCCCGCAAGCGCACGCGTGGGCTTGTACACCTCCGCCGCAGACAACTCAAACCTCCTGAGAGCAGCCACCGGGGTGGCTCTGTGCTGGATTGTGGTTCATGCCCAAAAAAGTAATGCTCACGCACCGGCAGAGGTTGTCGAGGACGCTGAACTGCGGCGGGTCGGCGGCCGCGGCGTCGCCGTCGATGCGGCGCGCCTTGGCCGGGCCGCCGCCGTCCGCCTCCCCCCGGCCGCTGTCGTGCGCCGCGAGCGCCGCGAGCACGAGGCCGAGGAAGTGCGCGACGAAGGACGTGGACGTGGAGGTGGCGGCGGCGCGCGCCACGAGCACAAACTTCACCGAGTCCCCGACGCCGACGTCGTCGCCGGCGGCCGCCGCAAAGGCGCAGCGGTGGAGGCTGTCCATGTCGGAGGCGTCGGGGGTGCGGTTGCGCGACAGCGGCAGACGCCGGTACCACACCGCCCCGCCCTCCGCCCGCAGCTGCTCCATCACCTGCACCGGCAGCCTCAAATGGCAGGGGGATAGCCCACCGACCCACATAGCCCCGCAGGGCGCCGCGTCCCAGCGCAGCAATCGCTGCAAACTGTGACAGACGGGGTACGAGCGAAGAGCGCGGGGGCGGGGGGCACGCGTGCAGGTGTCGGAGGATGCGTCCGAAGTACAGGCAGGGCCGGGGGCGTGCCTGCCAGGAGGTGGCGATGCCGTGGTCGACCGAGGCGAGCTCCTCGGCGTGCATGTGCACCCAGTGCGCGGTGAGGTGCGTGGCCGTGCTCTGCTGCAGCGTGACGTCCGTCGCGTCCTCGATCGAGTACCGCGGCGCCGGCGCCCCAGGCGCCACCTGCATGCGTGCTCCCGCCGTTCAGGCACAAACACCGGCTGAAACCAAACAGGTCCCCCGGCTGCGCAGAGGTGAGCAGTACGAACGCGGCGGTCTCCGCCGCAAGGCCGCAAGAACCACCCAGATCAGGAGGGGAAAGGAGGGGTGGCGCACGGGCGCCTCCTTGTGCACGAGCACGCGGTGCACGCCGTCGTCGGCGCCGTACGTGCTCGAGCTGCACACGTCGTCGCGCAGCCAGCGCTCGAGCTTGCGCAGCTCGCGCCAGTGGATGCCCGCGTGGTGCATCGAGGCCGTCGGCATCTCGAGCTCGCGGCGCGTGTACGGGTGGCCCCGCAGGTACACCCCGAGCTCCTCCCGCGTGTCCACGACAACGACCCGGCTGCCGGCCTTCGCGCCGAGGCACTCCACCAGCCCGCGCAGGCCCTGCACGGCACCCACACACACGCGTTCCTCCGGCTCCTGCAGTGCGCGTGGACCCTGCGGACCCTGGAGAGCCACGGTGGACCTCCGCATGTGTCCATGCGGCGGACCCAAACGAGTGCACGCCATCGCCGCAGTGGACGGCGTGCGCAGGGTCTGCGGAGTGCAGCGGCGGCTCTGGAGGGGTGCGGTTGACACATACACGCAGAGCCGTAGGGTGCAGCCGGCAGCGCACCTCGACGGAGGGGTTGCTGGCGAGCCAGATGGGCTGGCCGGCGACCTGGTAGAGGTCCGAGAGGCCTGGGATGTCGCGGCCCGAGGCGGCGTCGGTGGCCGAGAACGCGTCCGGCTGGTGGAACGACTTGAGGATGGTGAAGGGCGAGAGCATGCGGAAGCGGCGCGCGGCGAGCACCTGCGCCGCGGTCTCCGCCGGCAGGGAGCCGTCAGGGTTCTCGTCCTCGAGCAGCGGCGTCGCGGCGCGCGACGGCGGCCCGGCGGTCTGCGGCAGCGGCGTGAGGGCCCGCACCGGGTCCTCCAAAGGCGCCGCGAGCGCGTTCTGCACGGCACGGTCACACATCACCGCGCTTCCCGGGGGATTGTCACGCTTCTAACCCACACCGACGAGGTATACTGTAGTATCAGTATAAACTGTTTGATGTGACTGGGGTCGGAGACCCAACAGCTTTGCAGTCTTTGGGCAGCAGGATGCCCAGCACACTGGCATGGCTCCGGATATGGCGGAGGTGCGCCCGACAGAGGGAGGCGCCCGCACCTTGACGGCGGCGAGGGACTCCACCCAGGCGTCAAACGGCTTGGAGCGCGTCGCCTGCGCGGCGTCCGCGGGCTCGCGCCGCCCAGCCGCCTTGGCCCCGATGTTGTGGTGCAGGTACGCCGCGTACACGAGCAGCAGGCAGTACCGCGCGAGCGCGACCGCGTCGCGCGCAAACGCCTGCCGCAGGCGCGAGAGCTCCGGGCGCAGCTGCGAGCCGGGCAGCCGCGACGCGCGGTGCGAGCCGACGACGTCGCGGAGGTGCACCATGTGGCTACACGCGTCCAGCGCTCGGTCGAGCCACGTGACGATGACGGAGGCCTCGGCGATCTCGCCGAGGAGCCGCCGCACGCCGAGGAACGCGACTTGCGCGCGGCTGTGCGGCGCGGTGCCGCCGCTGGGCGGCACCGAGCCGCGGCCGCGCGGGACGAAGCAGCGGAGGGGCTGCGGGCCGCACGCGGGGGAGTCGGAGCGCGGGGGGACGGCGCCGGCCGGCGCGAGGGCCGTGTGCGGGGGGCTTGCGGGCTGCGCGGCCTCCGCCGCCCGCGCCTCGACGTCCGAGTCCCCCTCGAGGTCGGAGGAGGAGGACCCGGCGGTGGCTGGCGCCTCCGCGGCGGCGCGCGGCGCGAGCGCAGACAGGCGCGGCGATGCCGGCTGCGCGGGCGCCGGCAGCGACGCGACGTGCAGCGTGGTCCCCGGCACCGCGGCAAACTTGCGGCGCTCACGCCACACCTGCAACGACCTCTACTTCACGCACACACACATTCGCACGCGTGAGGGATCTGTGCGCCTTTGAAGGGGGGCGCGCCTGGGCGGAGAGGAAGAGCGAGGCCATCGCCATGCCGATGGTGGTGCGGCCCTTGCCCTGCTGGCAGTTGAAGACAAAGTTGGAGCGCGGCCCGGCGGCGGCGAGGGAGGAGTGGATGTGCGCGACGTCGTCGTGGCCGGGCACCTTGCCGTCGGTGATCGGGACGCGCCTGCACGCGCAGCACAGCAGCTCAGCACAGCGCGGCAGCATACCTCAGCAGGGCGCATGCCGCCCAAAAGCGACAGCGGCATCAGCGCGTGCATGGCGGCGATCGGGTAACCCTTTGGATACACACCTTTTAATTTGGACCTTTTGTAGCTTTATCGGGATATCAGTGACACAGCAGCGGCGGCCACGCGTCACCTGGCAGATGAGTTGTGCTGCCCTGCTGCCCTGCTGCAGGGACGCAGGTCTAGCTGATGGGCAACAGCACAGAAACATAAACGAAGAACGCCACAAAAAAAAAATCAATTTGATGCAGGGGGGCGGCGGCGCACAGGTAGCTGACGCCGTAGCCGGCCTTCGCGAGGCTCTCAAACAGCTGCCGGGGGGTCATCACGCCCGAGGCGTCGAGCACGACCTCGAAGCCCGTCTGCAGCCGCCCCCGCTTCTTGTCCTCGTTGCTGCGCCCCTGCAGCCACACGCCACCGTCGCCAGACACCCCATACCACTGAGCCCGTGCAATTCAGCGCCGGCATCGGTGACCGGCCGCATCCACGCAGACCAGGGGACTCCCGGGAGTATCTCCCGGAAGAGTAAACCGCCTGGCATGCCCCGGCCCACAGCAGGCAGCACGCAGCAGCGCAGGGCCGCACCGAGTGGATCATCTCCTCGTATAGCACCTGCACCTTGCCCCCCAGCGCCGCCGCCTCCTGCAGCACCTCGGCGCGCAGCCGCTCCTCCAGCGCCTCGAGGCGCGCCGCGTCGATGCCGGAGTACTCCTTCATGTTGGTGTACGCGCCCGCGGCCTCGCGCAGCACGTACGGCGTGCCGTTGAGGAACAGCACCGGCTCCTCCCGCAGGTTGTGCCACACGGTCTGCCGCTGCTCGGCCGCGCGCGCCGCGGTCGCCACCGGCCCGGACCCCGTCGCCTGCAGCACGCGCTGCACGCCGAGCAGGGTCGAGATGCCGGCGCCAAAGACGGGGAGGCCGGCGGCGGCCTGGCGGAAGTTGGGCGCGCCGTCAATCGGCTGCGGCAGCCGCGTCGACTGCAGGCTGGGGTAGTTGTCGGCCTTGAGGATGGTCGACGCACACAGCACGGCGCCGTTGCGCTGCGCCAGCACGTCGCTGAGCTCCTGCACGTGGGCTGCGTGCTCTGGGTGGGAGAAACTCGGGGCGGGGGCAACTCCTCTGCCATCACGATCACATGAGCGCGCATCGAGCCGGGGCCCGGCCAGACGTCAGAAATGACAGAACTGGCCTGGGGGCCTCACACGACACCGGACTCGAGCAGAGCGCATCCGGCAGAAGGCAGGTGCGGACGGGCGCAGGGGCCGGAGCGGCGAGGAGGAGGGGAGAGGCGCGCCTCGAGGACCTTTTCTGAGTGCGTCATCATGTCCCGGCCGGACTCGCCGTCGAGCTCGAGGGTGAGCATCGGGAACGCCCACAGCAGGCGCTCCATCACGGACTTCACCTCCGGGAGGGCCCCGAGGAAGGCCGCGAACGGCTGCCGGCCGCCGTCGTCGCCGACTGCCGGCGCGCTCAGGTACGAGCAGAACACAATCAGGTGGCAGTACCGGTCAATGTGGTCCTGCATGCATGGCCGTGCTGTGCTGTGACTGCTGCTCTCCCAGGGCCACGCTGCGGCCGTGCTCTGCCGGCAGGAGCGAGCGTGCCACACACGGGGCCCCGGCGCTGTGCGGCGAGAGGCTCTGCGGCAGGGCTGCCGCAGCGTGGCGGCTCGCACGCATGCTGCACGCACCAGTGCATGCACGCCCCGTCGCATCGCGAGGTGAACAGCGGGAGGGAGGCGCACCGTGACGACGCTGAGGATCTTGGCGCGCTTGTCCTCCCGCGGCTCCTTCAGCATGTTGCCGCGGTAGCGCACGATGATGGAGCGCAGGTTCTGCATCGCGGCGCAAGCGTCCACGACCGCGTCCAGGGCGGCCTTCGCGTGCGTCGAGTTGGGCAGCACGCGCAGCAGGCTGCGCACGACGAGCAGGTGGCCGGCGCGCATCATGGCGGTCGCGTCGGCGCGGTCGCTCACCGCGGCGGCCTGCATGCATTGGCAGCGTGACGCGCAGTGTGCCTCGGGGCCATGGCGCCACATGCGTCGAGTGGCCTCGCGGCGCGTCGCACCTGACTCTGCAGGCTGCGCTCGAGGCCCTCTTTGAACCACACGGGCTCGGCGGCGGCCGCGCCGGTGTCCGGAGGGGCTGGCTCTGCTGCGGCTGTGGGGCCGCGTCCGGTGGCCGGCTGTGCGAGGGCACGGTTCAGCACGCCTTGTCGTTTCAGCAGCGCCATGGAGGTGATGACCATGCCCGTCGTGGTCCTGCCGCGGCCCATCTGGCAGTTGAAAACAAATGCTGCTGGGTAGCTGGCTGAGTACACCTGTTGTAGCAGGTAGTCAAAATCTGTTGGCTTGGGGGCCTGCACGCGTGCACAGATCGGGTCAGCAGGTCCGCTAGCACCAAGCGGCAGCTGCATGCGGCCGCTGAGAAGTGCATGGGATGTGTGGCAGGCGCATGTGGGCTTGCCTTTTCATCGGTGATGGGGATGCGATTGTACACAACATTGTAACCCTCAGCTTGGAGTTCTGTAAACATTGATTTGGGGGTCTGAACGTCGGCTTCAGAGACCCGCAGCATCATGTCAAACACATTGAATGAGTCGTCCTCGTCTGCGACGAGGATCTGGTCGTCAAAGTCTGCTGCTTCATTGAGGATGTCCTGCCTAAGCCTATCCTCCATGTCCTCAACACGGTCTTTTGTAATACCTGCAAGCGAATTCACATGAGCCATCGAAGCAAAAGAGAGCGCACGTCAATCCAAATTGTTGGCAAGCTTTGTGTGCTTGGAGGCAGGCGGTGTGTGTCCCTCGGCACTGCCTGGAGCACCACAGCCTCACGCCAGTCCACGCAGCTCACAGTCACCCACCGCGGGCGGGTATTGCTGCATGGACGCCGGCGAGGCAGCGACTCACAATGCTACCTCAGGAAAGCGTCTGTCGCTATCATGTGTCTGCTTGCCAATGACCCGGTGCCGATACCACGGGCGGACAGAGCGACCAGTCGGGACAGAACGGCAGTCGGCAGTGCGTGCCTGTATACTCCAGGTTCATAAACGGATTACGCCTTTCTCTGACAACGAATGGACGGCCGCTGATATAAATCAGCGGTTCCTCCCGCATGTTGTTCCAGTACACTGTTGTGCCCAGAGGCAAATCGGCAGCGAGTTTGTCCATCATAACCCGCAAACCGTGGCCTGTTGGTACAGCCACGCCAAATACAGGCAGCCCATCGACCTGCCTGTAATTTGGACAGCCCTCGAGATGCGGCTTGAGCTTGGTGTTGTGACATCCTGCGACCAGTCCGAAGTCAGAGCAGATTCAATCACCGAGCAGCGTCCGGTCCACTAGCAGATGTTCCATTCGATGACTGTATGTACGGTACCTGGGAAGTGATCCGACTTGAGGATGGTATCTTTGAGGAGCACGGAGCCAGTCCGGTGCTCAACAATCTGCTCAGGGACAGGCGAAGGCCCACTCTCATCCAGCTCCGACTTGGACATTCAACGACACAACGTCGCTCAGATCACTTGACTGACTCAGAGTGATGTGTGTGGCCAACAGCCAGCGGTGAATTTGCGACACTCCTTGTTGCTACTAAGGTCTGGTGGAATCACACATCGACAGCAATTGTCTGTGGATGAACAATTCAATACAACTCAGGCAGCGCTATGCCGTGATCTAAGCAGGAAATGGCTGTGCCTGTGCTTTGCAGCTGTGGCGCGGCGTCATGGGATGCAAAAACGCTCACGTGCAGTGCTATCTCGCGCGTCACGATGGGAATCAGTGTTTGAATCAATTGGACATGCACATACCGCACGACATCCAATGCAGCGCCATGCGGTACATTCACACCTGATCTGTGCATGCCATAGTTACCTTTTGCGGCTCTGGGACGTGGAGATGCATTGCGCCGGAGCCGGGGAACGTTGCCGTGGTAATGCTCGCCCCGCGGTCGATCCGCCGCTACAACAGTAGCAATTGTCTCCCGCCGCATGATGAATCTGCTCTACCGGAGTCCCCCACATTACGCAAAATTGTAGCATTGTCTGCCATGTGTATGTGCGAGCGATTTGAACCAGGTCGTGGCCCAGGTATATAGTAATAGTGCTGAACGCGCCCTCGAGAGAACATGCATCCATGGCCAGCGCGAAGCAGCATGCACCGACAGCTCCATCGCAGACGGCTGCGGAAGATAGACGCGGAGGTGCGGCCCGACGGTGTCTCTGCCTCTGCGGTAATGCCTAGCGTGATGGCATCTGCGCAACTCTGGCAGCCCGGCAAGCACACGACATGATGTGCTGCAGCCTCGCATGTATGTATGCGAAATGACCTAAGCCATGATCATTGGGGCATTGCCGACTCCGAAGTCCGGGACCGAGCGAGCCAATCAAGTTACACACGAGCCATTAGGCCGCAGACTCTGGCAGGCACCACCCGCGCCAGCTCCGGAAGATGAAAGGGGCGAACAGCAACATCTGACACCCCAGCATCACCACCAACACCATCAACACCCACGCCAAACGCGACCGCTGCATCGGTGCAAGTAGACCCAGAGGCGCAAGTACAGGCACTGCTTCCGACCGCCTTGCCCCCCCACTGGCGGCGCCACGAGCTTTATCAACCAACGCAGACGTCTAACCGAGCATGCAGCACCGGCAGCGCATGTCTCCGCTGGCCACATCCGACAGCAGCCTTACATCCTTGACAACCCGAGCGCCGCCCGATGGAGCACCGGCACCCTCACACCGCGCCGCGCTTCACCCGCGCCGTCGCGTACCCGAGGCCCTGCATGCCCAGCAGCAGCTGCTTCACCGCCGCCTCGTGCCCCCGCCACCGCTGCTCGGCCCCCTCCCGCGCGCCGTCCCACTGCTCTCGCACGGCCGCGGGAACGGCGGCGCCGGGTGCGCACTCCAAGGCGTCATACGGCGACGAGTACCGGCACGGCGCCTGCAGGAAGCTGTCTACGATCGCGTGCACCTGTGCCTCCGGCAGCGGGTCCGCCATCGCCCCGGGCCGCGCCTTCCGCCGCGCATCCACCGCCTGCACCACCGCCGGTGTGAGGAGTCCGCCCCAGCAAGCCCGAGCCGGCCACACCTGCTCTGGCGCCGGCGCCGGCGGCGCTTCCTTGCATCGATCGTTACTCACGTGCCAGCAGCCCCTATTGCAGGGTCTCACAGCAGGTGTACGTGCAGTCAGGCACGAGCCGGGGGGCAGGAGGGGGCGCACGGCGTGGCCCGGGAGGGGCAGAGCCGGGCCCGTGCTGAGCTGCTGCACCTTGGTGGCGCCGTCGGCGTCTTCGTCCAGGTACAGCGCGCAGGCCTCCGCCTCGTCGTCCGAGTCGTGCAGCCGCTCCTGCGCGCGCTGCGCCGCGCTGCGGCCGCCGAGCCAGCCGACGCAGCTCGCCGCCCCGCACTCGCACCTGTGCAGCGCCAACGTATGCCTCAGCTGCTGCACAGCGCGCGGCGGGGCCGCACACGGGAGGCCGGTTTCGCTGCAACCAGGTTGCACTGAAGCATGCTCAGGGCGCACCTGACCCGAGCGAAGCCGTTCCACTGCAGGTTGTAGTCGTAGCAGAGCTCGGTGCCAGCCTTGATGGCCTGCCTCGCAAAGATGCCGACGCGGGTCTCGCCCTTGACCATCCAGTACTGCGTCTCGCAGTTGGGGCCGCAGGAGTGGTTCAGGTACCTCGCGAGCCCGCCCTTCGCGGTCGCGTCCAGCAGCAGCCCCCTGCACCACAGCTGGGCCTCTGACGGCTGCCTCCCGGTCGCCAGAGCCGAGCAGGTTGCAGCGGTGGTGGAGTGGGAGCGCACTTTACATACGACATGATGTATGTGTGGCGCATGTCTCTGTACTGATTCTCCATGCGCCGCGCCAGCTCGGTCTGGTTTATGACCTCTCCTGCCAAGCGAAGGCGTGTGTTAGTCTGCTAGGCGCAACGGCTGAGGGATGATGCGCCCGCAGCTGAGAAGGTTGGGTGAGGTTCCTGACTGGCATCGCCATGCAGCACACTTGAGGTGCGCACCCACGTACTCTGCTATGAGGTCTCCGGCTGCGATGTCCTGTAGCGCGATGACGCCCATGCCTTTGCTGCCAGGGAACTTTTGTACCCTGCTCACCATGCTGGCCATTCAATAATGCAGATTTACTTTGCCATGCTGGCCATTCAGCAACTGTGATGCTACGAGGCATCCTAGGGAGCCGGAGCAAGGCATGAGCGGAAGCAACTCACTTTACAGATGGTATGTCCCCTTTCTGGATGCGCTGGTTTTCGCATTCCTCTCCGCAAGGGCATGTCTGGTCGCACTCGATCATACAGCTCCTGTTCATGCACAAGTCCGTGCGGCATGACTCACCGCCGCTGCCAGAGGATGCGCAGCTACATTGCGGCGTGTCCTGCACCTTTCGCAGCCGGGTACAGCTCTCGTGCCATAGATTGTAGCGAATTCGCTTGTAGTCAGACATGGCCAGCGCAGGCTGGTGACGATCAACACCGATATCTCGCCAGTCACCTCACTGCACTAGCAGGTTGATGTTGTAGAAGTGTGGGCACTAGCAGAGGTCGGTGACATGGACGCCGTCGCAGCGGGGCAGCGAAGGCTATGTAGAGGTGGTGTCGTATGGTGTGACTGGTGCGAATGGCAGAAGCCATGAATGTCCGCGGCTGCAGTGCGATGATGGTCAATATCACATGATGGTCAACGCCTTCGACGGTGGCAATATCAGCGGTCCTACATCGAGGGAGTGGCGACACCTTCGAGTGTCGCTGGCGGAGGCCTGAAGTTCCTCGTCGCCACACGGAGCAAAGGTCACATGCAAGCTTCCATGCTTCCAACCACAACGCGCGTCCTCAAGATCACTGGCACTACGCTGCTTTGTTTGTTTCTTCACGGTGATTACAGTTGCAACGGCTTCATCATGTTCCGCCAAAGCTGCCTCAATGCAGTCCTTGTCCTCCTCAAGAAGACACCCTTCTGGATCGCCAGGAAGCATGTAGCTCCACTCCGTTTGTGACATGTTGAACCTGACATACATATGCTGTCATAGACAGCGGAGGAGCTTCATGTAGAACAGGGGCAGTGCAACATGCGAGCGATACCAGGCCATCGCAGCTTGGTAGTGCTGCAAAGCTGTCATAGGACAGGCTTCTTGCCACAGGGAGCAGAGGAGCTTTGCGCAGTACCAGCAGGACAATGATAGTCTGTATGAAGCTCTGAAGACCGAAGCGGAAGACTCCAGCGACCATGACAGGCTGGCTCACACCCGGGACGGGCGGCGATGTGCCGCTTTCATAAAGCATCAGCAAAATTATCCGCTTCAGCCACCACAATCGGTGCAGATGGCAAGTGCTGATTCCAGCGGGATGTTGCCCCAGGTTCCTGATGCTCCATTGCAACAGCTGGTTTACTGCTTGCAGCAGGCGATCATCACACCACGCACTGCAGTAGCTTCCAGCAGTGTCGATCGGAGCACAGCAGTTTGCACAGCTTCAATATAGGGCCAATTGCGGACGTGCAAATGAGCTAATGCGGATGCAACAGCAGTGATGCCCATTTTATGGAGAGCTGTCGCGGGCGCAGCGAGGTCACCGATGATGGTCTGCGAAGTGCAATCATGTCGAAGTGTGGAGATTCAGATCACGTAGACTGACCTGGGGTCTGCCTGGAGCTGTTTCCATGGCCAGGGGGTCTTGGAGGTGTACTGGCTGGAGGATAACGCGCAGGTGCCACATCTCCCGTGAATCCACACAGCAGCTCAACGTCAAATCAAGTATGTCATTTTGACTGGCTAAGTGTGATAAGCAGCCTAGCCAGTGGGCCGGCACGAGGGCCAGCCCATTTGGGGGGTAAGAACTTCGACTCACAGAGCATATGATCCGGCACAGATCATCCGGCATCACAAACCATCCGATAAGCGATTCTGGACCGGCTATGATCTGCTTCTGATGTTCCTGCTCCAGCAAACAATTTGCTAGCGTCGGTGACGCATGGTGTGCGCGATCGCTCAACGTGTTCACACTCGTCGTGGTTTCGGTCATGCCTGCTCACCGCAAGCGAGTTCAAGCGCCCGCGATGTCTGGCAAGGCTGTTCAGACGGAAAGGCATTGTGTTTTTAGTCATAGACGATGCCATGCCAAAGAAGTAACATGGGAGCTTGTATCGTGGTCGGCACACCAGCTGCAGCGGAGAGAACTCTTCTTTGGTGTTTCCGTCTTGGCAGACGTGAGCAGCGCAGCCGTTTTGCAGTATGCGCAACGGACCGCAGGCAAAGCGCCATGTCCGAGGTGCGGGTATCGGTGCTGGAGTTACACTTGCGCAGCATCTGATGATCGCTTGAGCTTCAAATAATTTCGGCACAAGTCACGCAGCTGGGATGTTCGCATGCGTCACGAGCGTCCAGATGCGAACACTTGCTGCCTGACTGGTCGGGTGGCGAAGGGGACCAGCACTTGTGGTCTCGAGTGCCATTGGAGGACAACGCTTGCAACACTGCCAGGCTGGCGGAGAGCACGCACCGAGCTGGCTAGGGGATCACGAGCACAAGCATCGCTTGGTAGGGAAAGTTTGGCACTAGCATTTCGTCTGGAGGGGTATACAGCTACTGCTTGCATCCTTCATCACCTTGCGATCATCCTGCAGCTGGAAACAGTTAGCAAGCCATCCTTATACATCTCTTCGTCACCAGCGGCAGCATGTTTCTGCAAGCCACATTTTCCAGTCGCTGCACGATTCGCGTGGGCCAGCCAACCGACAGAGCAAGGGTGCGTCACACATCAGCGTTGCAAGGCGCACGCACACACCGGAGGCAATTCGTGACACAATTTCACACTGGAAGTCAAAATCATGTGAAGAAACTTGGTATACGTATTCGTGGCACTGCTTCGTCTTCGAGGAAGAGAGGCATGCCTGTATGCGTGGCCCACAGCACACATCGCTGCTGCAGTGCGTGGCACGAATTGCGCGAAATGACGTCAGCAGCATGTCGCATTTCTAATTAGTCTCTGCGTATCACGTCCCGCTGATGTGTCAGCTCTGCGGTGGCGTCGAGCGGTCACCACCGGTGTATGCATCTGACCTGGCCAATGTGCAGACAACACCCAAGCCAGCCAGCCGCGCCTCAGCTGCGCAAGCGGCCTCGCCCTCAGCAGCTCCTGCACTTCAGCAGGCCTCGACATCCGAGCCATTCACGGTCGATGCCCGCGAAACCATGTTCATGGACGAGGCCGACGAGCAGGTCTGCCCACTCAAAGTGACCAGCACCCAGTCTCTTGACAGCCGCATGCCACTGACCTGCCAGCGTGGATCTGCCAGCGTGGCTACAGGTTTGGCCAAGCCGACCCCATCTCACTGTTACAGGTCGGCCTCGTGGAGCTGGAAGTGGAGGGCACCGTTCCCAAGTGGCTTCAGGGTGACCTGTACCGAACAGGCCCGGGCATCACCCGAGGCTACACCCACTTCTTCGACGGCCTCGCCATGCTCGTCAACTTCCGCTTCGACGGCGGCCGCGTCTCCTGGCAGCAGCGGTTTGTGCAGTCCGAGGATTACGCGCAGTACCGCGCCGCAGGCGCCCCCCAGTTCCCCGCATTTGGGTTCAGCCCCGGGCCCATCCAGTCCATCAAGAAGGCGATGATTGACCAGCTCGGCCTCGGCACAGGCGCGCATCACCCACGCCACACACCACGCTACACACCACGCCACACACCACGCCACACACCACGCTACACACCACGCTACACACCACGCCACACACCACGCTACACACCACACCACACACCACGCTACACACCACGTGCGCTCTGGCCTTTGCGCTGAATGCAGCTGTGCGAATGGCCCGGACCGGCCGAAAAGCGTCTACCCGCGCAGCCCTCGGCATGGCGTGGGCCACCCCATGTGGATGCATGCACGTGCTGTGGCCCGGCCATGCTTCAGGGGGAAGACCGCCTGCGGCTGCATGCAGGCGTCACGGACAACGCGGCGGTCGCGTTCCACCCTGGCCGGGTGCCCTCGGAGGGCATCGCGATGACGGAGGCGCGCAACGGCACGATACGCATCTCGCGCGCGGACCTCGGCACCGCCGGCCGCATCCCCCTGGACGACGCGCCGTGCATCAAGGGCGCCCTGCAGACGGCTCATGCGGCGCGCATCCCCAGCGGCGAAATCGTCAACCTCCACCCGGACGTGCCCTCCGGCACCATCCAGGTCCGCCGCACCACCCACCCCCAGTGTCCTGGTTGGTCTCGGACTCAGCCCCGTCGTGTCTCACCACGGCTATGGCGGCGGTATGCCCGACTCGTAGAAGTGACCTGTCCAGATCGCAGGCTTGGTTTGCATGAATGGACCCGTGAGCCCCGGGTGGGGCGGGTGGGGGCCACCACGTCCGGGGTCGACTGCGGGCTTACGTGTCTCACGGACACACCGAGCTAGCATCCCTCTGCCGTGCTGCCGCACAGCACCCGCAACGCTGCACCCGTTGGTGCGGCCGTGCGGCAGCCCAACGCAGCCCGCATGTTCCACAGCCTCCTGCCGTTCTGCTAACCGCTCTACTGATGGTCGGCGCAGCGCAGGTGGTGGCGGCGCGCACGCATGAGGATGGCACTGCGACGTCCCGGGTGCTGTACGAGCTCAAGTCCGCGCACGGCTCCGACGTCAGCTGGATGCATGACCTGGCCGTCACCGACCAGCACCTCGTGCTCGTCGAACAGCCGCTCGTGTACAGCCTCAAGGTGCGCCCCCCCGGCCCTTCCTCCCTCCCGCGGAGCTCTCGCGCACGTTCGGCACGCATGAGAGCGGCCTGAACGTGCGCTGACTGAGTCCGGGCGTGCTGTGGCAACGTCGCTGATGCGTGCCTGCTTGCTACGCTCCGTGACGCCGATGGCGCGCCACCGCTGTGGCGGGGTGGCCGGCGCGGCTGACGGCGCACGCGTGCAGGCGCTGCTGGGCTTTGGCGGGCAGCACGCCGTGTTTGACTGGAAGCCCGAGCTCGGGACGTCGGTGCGGGTGCTGGCGCTCGACGGCTCCGGCGTCGTGCGGCAGTTCTCGATGCCGCCGTGGTTCAGCTACCACTTTGTCAACGCGTTCGAGACCGACGACGCGGCGCTCGGCCGCTGCGTCGGCATCGACGTCCCGATGGCCACCGACGCGACCAGCATCGACAGCCTCTACCTGTCCGAGATGCGGGACCGCAGCAACGACATCCCCCCCATCCAGCTCAAGTGCGTCCTCTCCCCCCCTCCCCCCCCCTCTCACACGCCACGCAGCGGGCTGCACAGGCATGGCGCACATGCGTAGAGCTTTGCACGCGCTCAGCCACACGCTCACACCATGTGGCGGGATGGCATCTGGACGCCGGGGCGTGAGCCCCGCGGGCTGCGTGTGCCGCGTGCTTGCCGCGATGCGGCTACTCGGGGTTCTGGGCGTGACCATGCGCTGTGCGTGCAGGCGGATCCTGCTGCCGATGGAGGGCTCCGCGAGCGAGGCGGTCGTGCGCGACCTCGTGACGGACCATGCATCATACGGCTCGTACGCGGAGCTGCCGTGCGTCAGCCCCCTCGCGGAGCGTGATGCCGCGTACCGCTTCTTCTACGCTGGCATCGTCGAGCGGCCGAGCCCATGCATCAACGCGGTGAGCCGCACCTCGCCCCCCTCTGCTATTTCGCAGCCGCACCTGTCTGGAGTGGCAGATGCCGGCAACCTGCACTCCATCCGGCACGAGTGCCGATATGCTGCAGTGCCACCTCTCGGCAGTGCAACACTGTTGGCAGACGCCTCGGCAGTGTGCCCCGGCTGCAGCGCGTCTGAGTGTGTGTTGACAGGGGCGTGGCTGACGCGGCGCATGCGTGCAGACGGCGAAGTTTGACATCGAGAGCGGCGCGGTCGCCGCCACGTGGCGGCCGGAGGGCGGCGCGCCGATGTGCGAGCCCAAGATGGTGCCGCGGCCGGGCGCGGAGCGCGAGGACGACGGCGTGCTGCTGCAGCCGGCGGTCGATGGCGACGGCCGCTGCTTCGTCGCCGTGCTGGACGCCGCCGACCTGGCCGAGCTCGGCCGTGCGTACACCCCCGCGCCATTCCCCTCGGGCTTCCACTCGACGTTCCTCGAGCCGGAGCCGTGAGCTGCGCGGGCGCTGGCCGCGATCACCGTTGCGGTCGGTCGCTCGAATGATATGTTGCGCCTCTGTGGTCCGCCGGGGGCTGGTTGTACAGAATGGACGGAGCGTGGTGCTCGGTCGCTACAGCTTACCTGTATCTTTGCGGGGGAGGGCAGTCGCAGGTAGGTGGTGCTGTGGGTTGCTAAAGACGACCTTTGACAGCCACATGTATGGGAGCGTAGGCTTTGGGCGGGTGGACGGGAGTGTGTGGCGCAGGCACGCAAGCAGCCAGCACATCATCTGCAGCATCCGGCTGCCTGGCTGCGTGCTGCCTGGTTGCTGAGCAGCCCGTGGTAGCATTTACAAGGTCTGGCGTCAGCCTGGCGAGGCTGCCCTGCACCGCACGCGAGGCCGAGAGCCCAGTCGCAGCTGCTCATGCATTGGTGCCTCTCCACGCCCGTGGGTGTAACATACGATGGCCTGGACTGTGCTGCTGTCAGGCACAATGAATTGCCAGGCTGTCGCCAATTTACCCGTGGGACATCACTGGTGTGTCAATCACGAATGATCACTGGATGTCAGGACAAGAGCTCTCCAGCCACTCGGAGCTCAAGCACGTCCCACGGTTTCCGGTCGAGTGGATCAGTCACAACGCGCACAGCAGTGAGCCCTGGCATAGCTGAAACCCTGCATCCGAAGTGGTGTGTCATCTCTCATGCCAGTCATCACAATCAGCTGCCTCTGCTCATGACACCCGCCGGTGCGTGTGCGGCCTTGGAAATGCAGACGAGCCCCTGCACAACAGTGCTCCTGCACTCCGCGGATGTGCATGCACACACCCCACGGCCATGCACAGAGTGTGCCTCCAGGCTGGCCACGCGGAGGAGCACGCATCCCCTGCACCCTCTACCTTGCAGCGTTCCCCACACGCGGCACATGCTGTAAGGGTGCGGGCGGTACGGCCTCCACATGTGAGGCCGCCGAGCTCTGCTCACGCCGCTGCGCGCACTGGTGCCTTCATACCGAGCTTGCTCTTTGCCGTGACGGCCGCAACGCCTGCGGCTTGTGGAAACTAGGTAGTCTCAAAACCAGTACATATCCGTATGGGTACAAGCAGTGCTGTACTGTGGCAGGACGATCACTGACGCAACCCCCACGCGCATCCCCTGATGCTGTTCCGTGTCTCTGATACAGCAGGCCGTGCCCGTTTGCAGCGGCACAGCCGGGCGGCCGCTCCGCTTTACACACCACATACAAAGAGTTACACGCATGGCTACCGCCAGGGGCCCTTGCAGCCAGCCTGATGCCGCCACGGCCTACTTCTGCTTCTTCTTGTGGGGGTTCATGCCTCCCTGGCCGCCGCTCTTGAAGTCGGCCTCCTGCTGCTCCAGGAAGGCCATCGCGCGCTTCGCGCTCTTGTCGCGCGCCGTCGCCTTGCGGTCCTTCTCCTTGCGCCGCACCTCGCCCATGAACGCCGCGTCCCGCGACAGCTCCCGCTTGAGCGCTGCAAACACCGCGAGCGTGGCGTGAGGGTGCAGTCGGGGCGCCAGGTGCGGCCACAGCGGCATGCTCTGCTCACGGCCGACGGTGCAGGGATTATCGGCGGCGCGCGATGCGTGCGCAGCCCTCGCAGGCGCCGCCATGCGTGATGTGACATAAACAGGACACTGATGCAGCGGTCGACACGCCCAGCGCGCACGGCTGCAGCCCGCATGTCAGGCTGAGCGCGACGTACAAAACAAGCGTGGCAGCAGGTGCATGGAAAATGGGGGGTGGCGCACAGCGATTCTCCTTGGCCGCGAGGCGCTTGTACTCGCGGTAGTCAGCGCGCTCGCGGTCAGGGTCGTAGTCCCGCCGCTTGTCAAAGTCGACCTCGAACTTGGGGTTCAGCAGCCGCTGCGGCGCCTTCTTGGTGAGCGCCGCACACGTCATCGGCCGCCGAGCCGCGATCGTGGCCGCCACCGCCGCGGCGGCCTCTTCCGCCACCTCCCTCGCCGCGTGTCGCAGCGCGCGCGACGCGTCGCCGTGCGCCGCAAGTGCCGCGAGCGCGCGCTGCACCGGCCCCATGCATGCCTCGAGCGCCGGCGCGGCGTGTGCCTTGATCGTCACGAGCTGCTGCCGCACAATCTCCAGCACGGAGGCGAGGCAGGCGGCGCGCAGCGCAGGCGACGTGGCCTCACGCGACGTCGGGGCCATCGCGAGCACCCCCCAGAAGCTCAGTGGCTTCGGGGCCCCCTTGTCGGCCTCTCGCGCGCCAGCCAGCCAGCCCTGGCTCAGTTGCGTGTGCCCGAGGCACAGCTTCGCCCTGCAGCGCAGGCGGCCTTTGCACCTTCTGGGCAGCCGCTCCGCCTCAGGCTGCCGTGGGGCGCCAGAATTGCACACGGCCCAGGAAGCAGGGGCTGACTCCTTCGAGCGCCATCGCACACGCACTGGCATATACACCTGTCAAGGTGCCCATCTGCATGGCTATGCAACTCGTTCATGCATACATGCAGGGCCTCAACGCAGCGCTGGCACACGCTCAGGTCTCTGCTGGCTTTGCCGGCAGCTCAGGCAACGGCGCACACACACGGCGGTGCAGGGTGCAGGGTGCAACGCGAGGGGCCGCACTCGTCGACGCGGTGCTCGGCCTTCACGGCGCTGTGCAGCATCGCCTCGCAGAACGGCAGCACCTCCGCGGCAAAGCGCCCGGTGGCCTTGCCGAGGTCGCAGAGCATCGAGGCGACGAGCACGCCGGTAGCCACGTCATGCAGGCGCGCGGGAGGGCAGTGGGAGAGCAGGAAGCCCAGCACGAGGGCCTGCGGCACGCCGACGGGATGCTTGGGGTCCCCCGAGCGGAACATGACGCCGAAGAGGCGCAGCAGCAGCAGGCCGCGCGGCCCCGGCCACCCCGGCCGCCCCTCCCTGCACGGCAGTCGCACCCGCTTGGGGGTTTGTGTCCCGGCAACCCTGATGCACACACGGCTGCACGCCTCGTGCACGGCCAGCACAGGGTGAACGGGGCGGTGACAGATGAGCGGGTTGTCCAGTGCATGCATTGCTGCGATGAGGCAGGAGTGCGCGCTCGGCGCATGGCTACAGGGGGTCGGGGAGCGCACTCTTCGAGCGCGTCGTGGGCGGTATCAAACATCGCGCGCAGGTGCGTGCGCGCGTGCATGGCCGCGTACAGCGGCACCTCGGCCGCGATCGCCGTCAGCGCCGGCACCAGGCCCTCGACCTCGCGCCGCCGCGGCGGCCGCGCCCCCGCGGCCGCGGCAAAGTGGCCCATTGCGACGCCGTAGAACGCCTGCAGGCCGACGCGGTGGTCCGCGTTGAGCGCGGCCGCGTTGGCGCTGCGGATGCGGTCCACCAGCGCCCCGACCGCGCGCCCGGGCAGCCCTGCCGCCATCTCCGCCAGCTCCGCGGCGGCCTGCGGCACGCGGGGGGCCTGCGGCAGCTGCGCCAGCGCCGCCTCCTCCTCCGCTGCGGCCGCCGCCGCGTCCCGCTCCGCCACCTCAGCGCGCCTCTCCGCGTTCCTCGCTTCCCCACTTCCCGCAGCTGCGGCGGCCTCGCCCCGCTGCTGCGCGTCCCGTTTCCCCGCCTTTCCACCCGCGCCGCCCGCCGCCGAGGCGTCGCGACCCTCTCCACGCTTCATCGCGATCGCCTGCTTCAGCAGCTCCAGCAAGTCGTCATCACTGGAGCCGTCGCTGTCCCCGCCGTCACCCTCCGCGCCCGCGGGCAGCCCTGCGGCGCGCTGCGCGGCGTCCATCTGCGCTGCGAGAGCCGCCTGCTCCTCCGCATCCATCGACCCCGCATCCGAGCCGTCCACGTCCGTGTCACCACCACTGCCCCCCTCGGACCCCTCCTCTGCCGCCGTGTCCTCCCCGTCGGACCCCTCCTCTTGCGCCGACTCACCCCCCTTAGAGCCCTCCTCCCCTGACTGCATACCCGCTTCCTCGCTCTGTTCGCCGCTGCCCGCCTCGCTGCCGCCGCCGCGCTCCTCCAGGTCACGAAGGCTCTGCACTGTCGGCTTGCCGCCATGCTTCAGGAGGAGCTCCGCTGTGAGCGCCCGCAGGCCCTTCTGCAGCGGGTCGTCCCCCGCGGCGCGCGCCCCGCGCCGCAGCGAGGCCGCGCCGCCGAGGTCCTCCGGCAGGCCCTCTTCGGACCCCTGCGCGTCGCTCCCGCCGCCGCCGTCGTCGTCGCCGCCGCCGTCCTCCGAACTGCCCAAGTCGAAATCGTCCTCCGCCTCCGCGCCAGAGCCGCCCCCGGCTGCCTCCGCCGCGTCCTCCTCCTGCCGCCTCTGCAGCCCCCCACACAGTCAGCACGGCACGGCCCGCACAGATTGTAAGGCCATGGCACAGCCTTTCTACTCTGGGAGCATGCAAAACGGCGCCGTGATGGGTTAAGGCCGTGCTACGCGCTCAGGGCCACTTACACGCATTCCAACTCGACACGCGTTCGTGGCACAGCCCTGCTACATGGCAAGTGTGAAGAAGACACAGCTACACGACAGGAGGGTCCGCACCTCGAGCTCAGCGCGTGCACGTCGCGCCGCATAGCCCCCGGCCGGCGCCCCTGCATCCTCCCCGCCATCATCCGCAGCCGCTGCCGCCGCAGCCGCCTCCCGCTCCTCCTGCGTCGGCTCGCGGTCCGCAGCCCGCGCGCGCGCCCCGCCGACCGCCTCAATGCGCATCTCATCGTACGCTGAGTCATCGTCCACGGCCTTGGCGCCGATACCGTCCTTGTGCCGCTCCCCCGGGGCCTTCCAGAGGCTCTTCATGGCCCTCCCCTGCAAACGCACCACCATCGCTCCGCCACACGCGCCCCGGTCTCCTCAGCCTCGACCAGGCCTTGCAAATCGGCAGGAAGCAGCACCCTCCCGCTCACCACCGCCACCCATGCAGCAGGCGGCACTCTTCCTGCCCCAGCTGCGCTGCACGGGGCATACGCTGCTTGCCACCAAGCTGATGTGCGCGCTGAGCATGCTGTGCCGCACCTGCAGCAGCGCCGCGAAGCGCTCGTCGACGGCGTCGCGGAGGTCCTCGTCCTCCTCCGTGCGCATGCGCTTCGCGGCGCGTGCCGCCTTGCTCACCGCCATGACCTCCGCCATGACCTCGCGCTTCGTGCGGCGGTCCGCGCCGGCGTCGGCGCCGCCGCCGAAGTGCGCTGCGGCCACGACCCGCGCGTCCCCGACCTCGTAGCCGCCGTCGCCGTCGTCCTCATCTGCCTCCGGCACCGCATCCTTCAGGTCGTCCAGCGTCGACAGCGGGTTACCCAGGTGCGTCAAACTGCCAAAGTTTGCGTTATCTGATTCTGGGAGAGTAAATTTGCCTGCAAGCGCAGTGGCACTGGTTGGTATCAGGGCGTGTGGCTGAGGCTGTGTGACTGAGGCGGGGAGGTTGAGGGCACACTGTTTCGCGTCCGCTGAAGGCGCTCTCGTTGAAAGCGAGCGATGGCCTTCTCCTCTTCAGTCAGCTGCTCGTCGTACTCTGCGCGGCAGGAGCTCGTGAAGGATCGCTCCGGTCGTGAGGTTTCGCAGGAGTGCAGTTGGCAGCAAGTGGCAGTGAGTGCAGGCGTGGCAGAGGTAGCGCACCGCCGATGCGTCGGTCAACGAACGCATTCGCCTTCTTCAGCTGCTTGTACTCCACCAGGAGCGTCTTCTTGCGCTGCAGGGCACGGGGCGTCAGCCGTTGAGCAGTGGCGTATGTGTCCAAATTGCAGCGCACAGATCCACACCTTGTCTATGGCTTCACTGCGAGCCTTGTTGATGTTTTTCGCCGCTGAAAGATTCTTCCTTCCGATGATGTTGAATTTCTGTTTCCCATGGCCTTTCTCGAACGGATTCGGCTCGGCTTCCTTGCGTGCGTGCCTGCCGGCAGCTGCAAATGGGGCCTTGCGCTTAGCCGACTTGGCCATATTGAGCGAAGAAGCCTTGAAGGGACTCAGTCGTTGATGAACGTCTCCTAGCGTGCGCACTACACTCACGTCAGCATGAAACCGACGCCGTTCGCGACCTCAGGCTTGCTACACGACGGGGCCTCTTCAGCGAGATGAATCTCAACATACAATGCGGATAGCATCTCACGTGGCATGTACCACTGGCCTGCGATGGGCATCTCTTGTGTTGCCCTCACATCAGAATCCTCTACGCAGCCAACTCAGCGCGACATGCCGGCACAGCGGCCGCTCCGCTGGCCACTTTCGATTTCAACGACGCGGTCAACAACTTCAGACAACAAAGCAGTGAGCAGTGTACAAATACATATACAGCTCGCAGCCCCGGCCCGAGTTCTCTGCTGAGATTGGAAAGTTGCCCTTGCCCATATAATCGGTTGCTCTGCACTTTATAGGCGATGAGATGGGTGTACGACCTGCGGTGCTCGGGCTCGCAGCCGTCCTAGCGTCCGCTTGGGTCTGGCATCGTATCAGGCAGCGACATCGTAGTTCTGTAGACTCCTGCGTTGAGGGCGCCTCCCTCAAGCTCGTCGTCACAGGCAGTGGCAAACCGTGCACAAGGCATTTTGAGCAGAACGACGTCGTTACAGTGGGCCGACGGACGTCGAACGTAGTATGTCTGTCCGACACAGGTATCTCAGGCAACCATTTCCAGATTCAATTCAGCGAAGCCGACAAGTGCTGGCAGGTCGTCGATCTGGGCAGCTTAAACGGGACCACCGTGAATCGGATCATGATATCCGTCCCAGAACACTCCCAAAGCAGCCCATACAGCCTATCCTCTGGTGACAAGATCCTTGTCGGCGAGCGCACCGTCATCCGCGTAGTATGCAGCCCATCGAAGAACGCAGCCAAATCGTCAACACCAACCACCAGCGAGCAGACCGCACCAGGCGCTGCCAATGACCTGCTTTCCCGGCACAAAGGCAGAAGTCCGCTAGCTCCGGAGATCTTGGACACGTTGTCCTTCTTCGAGTACCCGCAGCTTCGAGTGAAGGGCTGTTCAATACAGAAGACAGGCACCAGGGGAAACCATGAGCATGGCTGCGAGGACACCTTTGCTCACATGCAGCCATTCCCTGAGCGCGATGCGTGCTCACTGTGCATTTGCGATGGCCACTGCGGCAAGACGTGTTCCTCACAGGTCCAGGAACTGCTGGGTCCCGCTTTGCAAAGCAAGATGCAGGCCTGCGCTGAGCCAGGTGGCTTAGACAATGCCGGTAACACTCTGCCAGCCGCATTGAGGGACGTCTTCCTGAATGTAGACGCCTCCGTTGATGGTGATGATGGGTGCACCATGTCGGTGGTGCTGCTATGTCCAGGCCAGGCAGGCCAGGTGTCACTGGTTGCAGCCAACGTCGGGGACAGTGGGGTCGTCTGCGCTGACTTCAAGCGCATGATGAAGACCCACCTCACCGATGATCACCGTGTGACGAATGCCGTGGAGAACCACCGCCTGACCAGCACGGGCGCCCTGCTGACTCACAACGGCACCCGCCTGATGGGCCTCAACCTGTCGCGCTCGATCGGGGACAAGGCCCTGAAGAACCTCAATGCGGGGTTCCTCGCGGTTCCGTACGTCAGCAAGGTCTACACCGTCGCGCCGGAGGACTCTCTGCTGCTGCTGCTGGCGTCAGACGGCCTCTGGGATGTTACCACGACCACTGCAGTTGTGCAGGTGGCACACAGTGTCATGCAGGAGAGCCCAGGGGACCTGGGGCTGCTGTGCCAAGTTCTGATGGACCACGCGATCAGACGGAAGTCTAAAGATGACATCACGGTAGTAGCCGTGCAAGTACATGCTGATGATAATGCTGTCAAGAGTGCAGAATAAGAGGGCACATGCAAATGCCAACAATGTGGCACTTTTCCCGAGCATGATGCTGTAGCCGAGGATGTGATGATTAATTGATTCGTGAGGCTGTATGGGTCGCTGCGTGCAGGCTGTGTGGCCGACGAGTCGTGCGATCTACCTTGCATGTTGTGAAGTTGTCTCGCGGCCTACACATGAAAGCCTGATCTGATTCTGTCACACTTGTGTCTCCTCTGAACGCCTGTTTCAAGATCTCTGTGTCATCACTCGAAATAATTAGAGAATCTAGAAACGGACATTTGCGACCCTTGCCTACTATGACCTGCACCGAGTTGGATTGTCGACAGCATGCATGCGCACACCTTGCTTCGGCCCGGTTCTGTAACCTTGCGACACGATCCACGTCCAAGGGCTGCATGGGGACTCCCAGGACGATACTGCTAGGTCTGGGGGGTGCAACGCTCCGTGTTTCGGCGGAAAATCGTCTGCCTGATTCCACGCCTTCGCACCAACGCATATTCGGAGACCCTCGCACACGCGTTGTGCCTGCAAGGATCTCACGCTTACTATAGTGCACACCATCTATCTTGGTGCATCCAAGCTGTAGCTGCCATTAGCAATCGCCTGCCGCGAACTGGGCGACGCATAGCTTGCAATTGCGAGCGTCAGATGCTCGAACGCTGAACACGAAGCAGCGCCAACGATCAGCTGCACCTTGACCTGACGACAATGGCATCCCTATCTGACGACGCTTTCCTGGGTGCGGTCTCGCAAGCCTGCCGGTTGTGAGTGCGTGAGAGGAGTGCACTGATTCGCGAACCCGAGTGCAGCGGCAATCCTTGATGGCCCCTTACTTGCCGCATGCAAGATAGAACCGGACAGCGTCAGAGCAGATCTGGCCAACTGGAGGCGCCTGTCCGTGGTCGTGGCTCAGAGTTTAGGATGTGAAGATCTGGACAAGGATTTCGACAGGAGGAGAGTCCTGCACTACTACCTCCCTGTGTTCTACTGGATCCGCCAGCAGATCGCAGACTGCAAGAAGCGTGGCAAAACAGGGCCATGTGTGGTACGCCTCCCTGTCTCTGTTCCTGCCGCTCATCCCAGGCAGCTGCTGCTTCTGCCCACGTAGACCCGCACGTAAGCGCACCTGGACACTCCTGTGATCGTGCCACCTGCAATTTCCCATCAAGAGGCCAAGGATCCAGCTGGGTGCTCAGGTAGGCATCAGCGCGCCTCAGGGCTGTGGCAAGACGACGCTCGTGGGGGAGCTCGAGAAGCTGCTGACCGGCGAGGGCCTCACCGCCGCCAGCCTCTCGATCGACGACTTCTACCTGCGCCGCGCCGACCTGCTGGACCTCGCGGGCGCCGCCCCGGACAACACGCTGCTGCACGGCCGCGGCAACGCCGGCACGCATGACCTCGCCCTCGGCTCCAAGACCCTCGCCGCGCTGCAAGCCGCCGAGTGCGCCCCCGTTAGCCACTCTCAGCCCCCCCGCAGTTGCTCGCTCTAGGCTGCACTTGTAACAGCATGCATAGCATGCGGAGGCGCCCCATGACCTGACGCGCGGCCGTGCGCCTGCCGGTGTTCGAACACGCTCCTGGCAGTCCTCACCCCCCCGGGAACAGCGCATGTGCTGCAGGGGCCCAGTGAAGCTGCCGCGCTACAACAAGTCGGCGTACAACGGCGCCGGCGACCGTGCGCACCCGGCCGCGTGGCCAGAGGTGCAGCCGCCGGTGGACGTCGTCCTGTTTGAGGGCTGGATGCTCGGCTTCCGGGCCGTGCCCGTCGCCGCCGCGACGTCCATCCACCCCGGCTTGCAGCAGGTCAACTCCTTCCTGCGCCAGTACCGCGCGGCGTGGGACGCGTACGTGGACTCCTGGCTCGTGATCGAGGTCGCGGACCCACAGTGGGTGTTCAAGTGGCGGCTACAGGCGGAGCAGCAGATGCGGGCGGACGGCAAGGCGGGCATGTCGGACGAGGAGGTCGGGGAGTTTGTCCGCCGGTACATCCCGGCGTACGAGGCGTACCTGCCGCAGCTGTATACCGACGGGCCGACGACGGCGCAGCCGGGGCGGACGCTGTTTGTGCGCGTCGGGGCGGGGCGGGAGCTGCTGGGGGGCCGCCAGCTTGCGGCTGGGGTGGCGCCGGGGCGCAGCGCGCTGTGGGCGGCCGCGGGGGTGGTTGCGGTGACGTGTGTCGCACTGGCTGCGCTCCTCGCGGCGGCGCAGAAGAAGCGCAAGACACGGTGACGGCGGGTGGAGCACGGGCGGCCGCTGCGGCGGTTGATGAAATGCATCGAGATGTCCCGACGCCGAGTGTGATTAATTCTGTGGCATCGCTGACAGGCCTGCAGCCGTGAGACTGGGGTGCTTGCAGGCTTGCGCGTCTGATTTGGAACTGTGTGAGTGCAATGCTGTGTGGCCGTCTGTCCAGTGTAACATGCATGTCCTTTTAACACATTGTAACATGCATGCCCTAGAACAGTACACAAGCAGGGTCCATGCGTTTCATGTGCACTGCTGCATGGAGCTCTGATGAAGTACGTGCCACGGGGCCCCAGAATCTTGTCCAGCTTTTGGGATGATGATTCATGGAGCCTGGTTTCCCGTTGCCATATCGGGCCAGACACTGCGAGCGCGGAACGATCTTGGATCGCATAGCGGGGATGAGAGATTCGTCCATTGACATTCAATTACTACCCCTACACACTCATGATTGCTGATCCTGTTTCGGTCCGGGGGGTCTCGTAGCAAGCCCGAGATGGAACGTCCACCGCAGCGCAACGTTGATGATCCATGTGTCGTCTGGGAAGACCTGGCTCTGTCACAGATCGATGGCGCCAGTAATCCGTACAAGGTGAGCTGACCCGTGCAGCAGTGTTTCCCTGTGCTTTCCGCAAGCTCGCCCCACGCGGATGCTACATACCCCAGCACCACCTAAGCCAGCGCAAACGATGAATGCAGTGACTCTGTCCTCTTCCAATTCGCCGTTCCTGTCTCACTCTGGCATAGGCCTGGTGTTCAGCGCACTGACAAGCGGTCACTCCCTCGCAAGTGCAGGTAGCTTCTGTGGGAGAGGTACCGGCAAGGCACTTGCTTGAGGCACTTGCAGAGGACCGGGCATCGAATCGGACGCCAGAAACCAGGAAGTATCAGTCTGTGTTGTCCCTTGTCAACGTGCCAGGCTGGGATGAGAAAGCGGTGCTCAACATGGTTGCAGCCAACTGGATGTTCCACCCTTGCACGTCAGGTAGTCTACAACTCCCGAACTCGAATTTTTGACAAGCACTGCGACGTGAAATGGCGCTCGTATGGACATTGCCATGCCGCCTGTTGCCTGATGCCACCAGAGCCCACTGCAGTGCACAGATGGCTGCTGCTGACCAGTGGTGGGTCATCGGGTCCGACCACACAAAACAATTCCAAACATTCGGATCTATTTCGCGGTGGCGGGCCTGGAAATGCTGCACAGTTGCCCAACACTGCTGCTGACCGCATCATGCCCTGCCCTGCATTGCAGCTTCCAAGCTGTCAGCAGCCCTTGCTGCGCCTCATCTTGACACTGATGCCTACAGGCCACTCAGCAGCCGATGACCCGGAGACGGGCGAACCCAAGGAAAACGCGATGGTCAAGTTGGACCAGGCCCAGGAAAACAGCTTCGCATGGTTCACCCACGAGTAGCTCTCAACCTCTGCAGAGCATGCACCGTTGAGCGCTGGATCGCAAGTTTTGAAGGGTTGTGTTGTGCAAGGCTCGCATGGCACCGTGTTTGCCTGACTATCACGAGGTGCATGGCACCTGCAGACGCAAGGTCGCCACGGGCTCGTCCTGACACCGAGTCGAGGAGCACTCTCACAAGGTAACGCATCTTGCGAGCATGCGCCGTTGCATGGCACAGCGATCTGTTCACGTACTGCCCTGCAATCACGGCGGCGCTTGCGTGCAGAGGGAACGCTACCCAGCCCCCACCTCAGCTGCTCTGGGCGGCACAGCCACACCGCTGCAAGCCGTGTCCGGAGCCACCCTGCCTGCAGCCCCCTGGGCCGGCCACGGCGCCACCTCCGTGCAATGCATGGGTGCATACTGGCCGCTGCAAAGTCAGCGTGCTGGGCGTGCTGGGCGTGCTGTGCACTGGCACCCCATGTGTTTGCCCCGCGCTGCGCTCTCGTGCATGACAGCTTCAGAGGGGCCCACGTGTCAGTGCCACAGGCAGGCGGGCAAGCAGCACCGGCACACCATGTGTTCGTTGTACAGCTTGAGGGGTTCATGTGTAACTGCAACAGGCGGACAAGCATCACCGGCGCGTCTGCCTGCAGCTCAGAAGCAAGGCGAGGGCCGTGAGGGGCAGCAGCGGAGGTTTCGGTACCGGTGCTTGCGGTAGATGCTTGCTCCAGCGAGGCCGGTCAAGGTCCGGAAGTGGTGGCGGCAGGTGCTTTGGCGCGCACCGACCAGATGCAGCAGAAAGCCACGCCTACATCCTGTGCTCGTACTCCCTGGTTGGGCTTTGCGAGGGCCGAGCTGACGAAACGGGGCGTGGCCGTGCTCAGGGAACCCTTGCACGGCGATGCCTTGCCACAAGAGCGCAGCGCAGAACCTCGCGTTGAGTTCGTGTCACCCACGTAGCCACATGGAGTGTGTAATCTGTGTTTACATCGGAGACAAGCCTGGGCATCACATGTGCTTCTATGTGTGCCACCACTCAGTTGCCACCCGCGGCAGTGGCCCCGCAGAAACGGCAACACAGGCATGTTTACACAGGTGCAGTGCCCATGCATGCAGAGGTGCACACCCCGCCCCACCGCTTCCCCCACACGCTCACACATGGCCCCGCCCGCCACGCCGTCACCACATCAGCTGCTCCTGGAGCCTCCTGCACCGCAGTCTCAGAAACACGGGCACCACGTGCCAGACGGAGACCCTGGGGCGCTGGATCCACCGGCGGCTGTCACCAGCCGAGCTTCTCCCGGAGGTAGAACCGCCAGTGGTAGCCGGTCTTCCACTTGTAGAAGTGGACGATCTGGCGCGCGATCAGGACGGCGAGCACCATGCACACGATGCTGACCGTGCGCACGGTCGCCGTGTTGGCCGTGTAGTCGCCGACGAGCAGCAGGCCGAGGCAGCAGACGGCAAAGGCGACGTACATCGCGCCGACGGCGAAGCCCTCCATGCCGAGCTGCCCCTGGCCGCCCTGGAACCACTCCACGTGGCCGCTCTCCTGCACCCGCACCATCGGCATGCCGCGGATGATGTTGTACAGGCCCCCTGCAGACACAGGCCCCCGCGTCGACGTCCGGCCGCGTGCGGAGCCGCAGCTCCAAGTGGACGCTGGAATCACACAGCACTGGAGCGGCCTCGGCCTGAGGCTGCGGTGCTGGCCCGTAGAGGAGTACAAAGAAAGAACACGGATGCAGGTATGGGGCCGCTTGCATCGCGGCATGCTCTGCTGAGCACAGCGCCGGCGCGGGGACGCCGCCGCGGAGACCCGGTGGGGTCGCACCGGACGTCGCAAACATGAACACCGCCACCATCGCGGTCGACCAGATCCAGGGGTTGCCGATCCAGCTGGACGTGTAGACGCACCATGCCGCGTAGGCGGCCGGCACGGCGAGCATGAGCAGCACGGCGATCAACACGGGGTCGTGCAGAGCGGACGGCTCGACGACGGGCCCGACGCTGACATGTACCCGCGCCTCGAGGAACTGGACGAATTTGGATATGTCCCACACGCCCCGGCCGTACACCAGCGGCGTCATCATGTCGTCCTGGTGGATCTGCCACTGCCCTCCGGGCCTGCATTGCACGCCGGGTGTGGCGCTGAACACAACCGACGGCAGGTGCATGGGCTACGGTCGCTGCGGCCAGCAGGAGGTGTGATCGTGGACCTGCCTGGCGTGGTGCTGTCTGAATGTGGGTTTAGATACCCGGTAGCAGCTTGGTCAGCTCGGGGAGGTGTGCGCCTGAGCAGAGTGGCTGTGGTTGATGGAGGCGATGCGGGCCAGAGAGTGCATCAGCACGAGATGGTGCAGAGTGAGTTGCAGCGTACTGTCGGCTTTCCTTCTTGCCGATGTGGACAATCCAAGGGAGGTTGTTGATACCAAAGCGGGCAAAGACGTCGCGGCTGTGCTCCATGTCGATCTCAACGAAGAACACGCTGTTGGCTGCATGAGATGGCTCTTTGCTGGCCTTTTTCTTCACGATCTTGGCGAGGTGCGTGAACTTGTCGAGGTGTTCCTTCAGCTTGAGGGCCTTGGCCTCTTTGAGCTTGGGAGCATTGAAGAATATCAGCAGGGAATACGGCCGTGTGCCTCCGGACGAGAAACGCTCAAACTCCTCGGAAGAAAAGGGAATGACCGGGTTTTTGGCGCGCGCTTTCTGGAGCTCCTCAAGCTGCAGTGGAGCGAGGACGTGGTGTGAACTGAACACGCAAATCGCAACAGAGCGCACAGAAGTCCCGGAATTCGCACCTTCGAGAGAGACAGCGCTTGTGGAATGCATGCCAGTAAGGAGCAGATCGCCAGCAGCAGCAGCGCCAGTGAAGACCGCATCCTTCACCACGGTCAGTTGTGCGACCCGAACTTCTGGTCAACGGCGATCGACCTTGCTCATCAACTACCACTGAGCGACTGCATGACAGCTCCGGCATTAGGCATGTTCTGCAGCGTTTACGCGGCCTTCTGTGATGACGCGCGATAACTGCGTTGATTGTGCAGGCGACACCGACAGCCACTGCGCAATGCACGGCCTGGGAGCAGCGCGACACAGGGCATGCGGGACAGTTCGATAAGATCATTGCTCACGGCATGTGTCAGGTCAGGACACGACATTTTATTTTGCGAGTTATGTTTGTCACTTTCGCAAGCACCACTGGTGCTCGAGACCTGGTACGCTGGACTGACAGACCCCACGCTCTGGGGAACGACGTGCACAAATGATCGAACTCATGCTCAGTACAATCCTATCCACTTGCTGGAGTAACGCTTGTGCAGCCAGGCTCACTGGAGGCACCGCCGCAGACCATGACCAACAGTGATTACGCCACTGCAATCTGCGCCAGCCTGTGCAACCACGCAGCCACACCTCTGACTTCATCCGTTTACAGCTGAGCGACTGTGTTTGCACCGCGGAAGCCCACATGCAGCCCCGGCAACCACATTGACACAGCAACGGCACTGCGCTGCGGGCCGCATCACGCCACCAAGGCAATTCGCTCCCGACCATTCACACTGTCAGCGCCCACACAAGCAAGGCTGCATACTCACCATCATCAACACATCCCCGGCGCCTCGCCATGGCGCCCACACGCACGCCATGTGCTCACGCGTCGCGGCGCTTGAACTTGGTCGGAGCTCCGTTCCACGTCTGCCCGTCCTCTGACAGAGCGACCCCGACTCCCCCCCACACGCCGCCATCGCCTCGGCCGGAGTAGTACAGCCGCCAGCGCCCCTCAGCCATGGCCACGGCGCACGGCGCGCCGACCTCCACACCGTCCCACGCGCCCGCCGCCCCGGCGCCGAGCACCGGCTCCGAGTGGCGTTCCCAGTTCCGAAGGCCGTCCTCGGACACCGCGACGCCGATGCTGCGGCGGCCGTCGGCCGCGAAGGCCTCGTAGAACATGAGGAACTGCCGGGACTCTGCGTCGCGCACCACGCACCGCGCGCCGGCCCCGGCCGCGTCGAAGGCCCCCTCCGGGCCCCCCTCAAACACCGGGCCCTGCTTCTCCCACCTGCACAGCCACATCATGCGTGTGCAGCAGCGCCACGCGGCATCGGGTCAGCAAACCTGGTTGCGTACAGTGCTGCACGCATGGAAGGGGAGAGGGCGCCGGGGGCGCACTTGAAGCCATCCTCCGATGTCGCGAGGCCGACGCGGAAGCGCCGGCGCTGCGCGTCGTACGAGTGGTACCACAGCCGCATGTCGCGCGGGCCCGCCGCGAGGACCTGCGGCGCGGCGACGTGCAGCGCGTCCCACTCCCCGGCCTCGCCGCGGTCAAACAGCGCGTGCGTGTGGTGGTCCGCCTCGATGCGCGCCCAGTTGCGGCCGTCCTGCATGCGTTGCGAGTGATGCATGTGCTGCATGCGTTTGCCCGAATGCGTGCGGCATGCCGGGTGCATGCGTGGCTCTGCTGCCGGATGCGCGCTCCGATGCTGCTAGTGGCGGAACAGAAGCAGTGCTTGCTGTCACACGCCCGCCGCTGTGGGGTGCCAGTTGAGCTCCCGCACTTGTGTCTGGGGAGGGTGGTGGGGGCGGGGACGCGCACAATGCTGAGGGCGCTGAAGATGAGAGCATGCGACACGCAGGCTTCGCATGCACACACGGCTATCTCGCGGTGCACAGGGGCGGGGGGGGGGGCTACATGCACACGCGGTGACCCGGACGCCGCTGCAGCACCGGGCCGCTGCAGCATGCGCACTCTGACAGCCCCCCCACTCCCCCTCCTGGGGCAGTGGTGCGGCAGCGCACCTGGCTCATAGCTAGACCGGGGCGGCCGCACAGCCCCTCCGCGTCCGCGGCGGCCCCCAGCAGCTCCTGCAGCTCCGGTGGCGCCGCAGAGTCGTCGTAGTTGCACCCCGTGTAGAACATCCAGTACACGCCCGTGCCGGAGTTCACGGCGGCCGATGAGAACATCTGGACGTCCGAGACGGACAGCGAGTGCGTGTCGAGCGTCCACCAGTCGCCGCCGTCGGACTCCATGCATGAGCCGGCGTCGTCGGCGGCGCGCGAGCCGGACACCGGCCCGGTGCCGCGCTTCCAGTTGACTCCGTCCTTTGACACCGCCACACCTGAAGCACGACCGCTGTGGGGTATGCCCTCGCCGAGAGCAACACACTGTCGCTGCTGACGCATGCCCGCCATGCATGTGCCATCAACACTCAAGGCCGTACGACGTAAGTTCAAGCGCCAAGCGGCAGGCTAGCTGAGGCCCTGGCATCGCAGGAGCGGAGCCAAGGGCATGTATAGGGGTGGGAGAAGATCTGGTCTGAGAGCAACAGAGCGGTGGGTAGAGCGGGGGGTACCGATGCGGCCAGCGGCGGGGAACAGCGCCCCGTTGGGGGCCTCCGGTGCGTCCCGGCCGGTGTACCACATGAACCAGCGCTCCTCGTTGTCACCCTGGTAGACGCGGACGACAGGGTTGTGGATGCCGCTGGCGTCCCACGCGCCGGCGTCGCCGAGGGGCAGCACCAGGCCGAGCGCAGGCGCTGCGGCCGAGGCGCTCGCGCGGCAGGCGCCGCCACGGCGGAGGGTCTGCAAGATGGGTGCGTGTGAGTGATGGGCTGCGCTGGCTTGAGAGATGCGCAGGGTGTCCAAGTGGCGCAGGGGTATCGCGCGATGCTGTGTGACGGAGGGGGGGTTGGGTGCCGGATGTAACCAACGCACTCTTTGAATATTACTAGACCGTGCTTCTGCGGTGGGCTGGAGGTGCATGTGATGCTGTGGCTAGAAATCGCTGCCTAGGGAGAATGGTGGCATGTGTACACAGCAAAATCAACACCGTATCGCGGCGAGTGTCACGGAAGCCCTCGAGTGTGGCGCAGGCTCGGAGCGTTCATGAAGATGGATCAAGGCAGACAGCTCTGCGCGACCAGCAATGAAGAGTGCTGCGGTTCCCGAGGGATGAGGCGTGGCATGTGAGTCTGATACCGCAGGGGTCACGCATCGGGACCGGCAACCCACGCGAACAAGGCTCCCTTGCCTGATGCCTGATCGAGAATTTCGAGAAAGAAAATCCGTTACGAGGAAATTATGCGGTGGCTTGGACTCCGAACGCACGCAGCGGCGCCAGAAGGAACACCAGATTTCAAGCATGAGCTCTTTGAAAGCAGAATCCCGATGTCCCTCGATTCCTACAGCCCCTGCCAGATTACAAATGAGTCATGGCGTCGACGCACCTGTCGTGCGCGCCCGGCGATCCTCGAACAGGAATGGGGTCGTGAAGGCGCTGTTGCCATGGCCACGTTTGTGCGCTACCGCACGCACTGACTAGCAGCCTATCGACGCGTACTCACCGCACGCAGCGAATCGTGGATATAGAAGTGCGATCAGCTCCACTTCAGAAAGGTATTTGCCTTTGATTGAGACTACTTACACCACAAGGCTGGCCCCCACCCAGGCACCTGTAGCACCAGTTCAGATCGCAAGCTCGGGCAGCGTTCTGTGGCGATCTTTGCTGACTAGACTCTGTTACAGCTCCAACTTGGCCTGTTGACGGCAGTACGGAGTGTCGGGTGCGGGTGTAGCATAGCGGTGGCCAAGACAAGTTGGCGTGCACCATGGACCACCTTCTGGCATCTGTCTCTGCTTTCATGCAGAACTCTGCAAACGCGCAGCTGCCCTCCAAGAGAGACTCCATCAGGGATATCTCAACGAATGTAGAGCATCCGGGGGAGGTATGCGATCTGCGGGGGGGCTGTGCCCCTCTGCTCGGAGTCGGGTACGCCAGCCCGCGCGAATGGTGTCTCATTCACATGCAAGGAGAGGACCGATGATTGACAGATGTGTTTGTGTAGACCGCGTAAAATGCGCATCGCTGGCTTCCCCATCGACGGTGCGAAGCCAACCTGCGTGCCATGCAGATGCCTGCGTTGCTGTAGTCAAGCCGGTGTTGTGCACATGGCGTTGCTCTTCTCGTGGACCTGCCAGATCGGCGCCTCAAACTGGCACAAATCCTCTGAAGTTTCCTTACCCTTGTTTCGGGTCTGTGAGTGGACTGAACAGGTGATACAGCTGGACGCAACATCGTGGTCCTAGCTAGCTGAGCGCTTGCTCCCGTGACCTCGATCGCCAGCACACGGCAGGCGACCAAGGATCACCCTTCATTCTGGGGCAAGCTGTAGCTTTTGTTTTCCAACGCTCGGTGGTCATGCAGTCTACTCGGTCGGCATGTACGCCCACCCGAACCAGCTCAAGAGCCACTTGAAGAAGCACAGCAGCAAAGGGCCATGCTGCCTAGCAAAGAACAGCGAGTTCCTACAAGGTGCTAATCACTCCATGGTCGTAGCTGCTTCCGCCCGCCGCTGCACCACGTCCACATGCAAGCCCGTCTGTATGGTGCCACAGCTGTCCATCCACAACGCTGCAATGGCAGGCCCAGCTGCCAGAGGCCCCAGCTGCAGGCAGCGACCACACGCGCGTGTTTGCAGACATCAAGAACCCAGATATAGAGAAGGAGCTGCGCATCGTGACCACCTTCCGCAGAGTCACCAAGGACAAGTTCTGGGCTGCCTTCCAGACACGGCTCACGCCACTGCTCAGCAAGGCATGCCCCCTACGAGGGAGCCCCACTGCTCCCCCCCTTCACCACCTGATGTCCTTCGCAAATGGGTGGTGCCGTGCAGGAGCAGCAGAACTCAGAGCTCAAGGCGTTTTCGACTCACTTTGACAGCATCAAGTTCCGGAAGCACACGGAAGTCCGGCTCGCGCTGGCAAAGGGTGGCGCGGTGACAACCATCGTCGATGGCGAGAAGGTACTCCCCCCCCCCCCTCTCCCCTCCGGCCACACCTGCTGCCCATGCATGCTTTTGCAATTTGTACAGGCGATGGATGCTGCCACAGCTCCGGCTCGCAGTCAGTGCCAGCAGTACCGTATCAACACGTGGGTGCCGCCCCCGCATTCCAGCAGAGCCTGTAACAGCGTGGTTTCTTGCGGCGGACTCTGCCCTTCCGTTGTGATGCCACATGCCTGTAGATCCGTGACAGTTCAGTGACTTGCCTGCCATTCCGCTGGACCCTCGCACGCCACGACTGGGCAAGCGCTCTCTGTTGTAGTGGTCATATATATCACTGAACTGTGACAGGACCTCCGCCCACAGCCGGTGCCGCAGCCTCACCTGGTGCCAGTGGCCGCAGGTGGGGAGCCTGCAGTCGCCGGCGATCTCTGCGGCCCTGGTAGACATCTACCTCGGCGCCGACCCCCCCTCCGCCGCGATGAAGGCCGACTTCCTCGCCGCCACCTCCCGCACCCTCCGCTCCTGATGCACCCCTGCAGCCACCACCGCGGCACTGTTGCTGCCGCTGCTGGTGGCCGTGTCCTGGAGGAGACGGCGCTCGTGTAGGGGGCTCAGGCACTGTAGGCGCGCCGACGGCGGGTGTGCGCAGATGGCGCAGGCTGCGCAGGTGAGAGGATTGCGTGGCTGCGCATGCTGCGCTGGTGGCAGAGCCAGACAGGGTGCGGCTGCGGTTGGCATCGCACAGGGTGCGGCTGCGGCTGGCATCGCACAGGGGCTGCGGTCGTGGTGCGCCGGCAGGCGCTGCAAGCATTGACTGGTCAGGGAGTGTGTGTGCTGGCGGGCTGCGCTTGCGGCCGCCAAGTCGGCCGAGATGTGTGGCTAGTCGTAGGGATCCCAGGGCCTGTTTTAGGCTCCTGGAACTGCCGATCGCTTGTGCAGTGAGGTCACATTGCTCAAGGGTATGCGTGTATGGTAGCTAGGCACAGTGCTGCACTCGTGCAATGTTGACAGGGGTTAGTGTAGGTGATGGGAGGGGGCAGTTACATTCTCGGGCAATGTAAGACCGTGCAGCTGCTGCGAATTTCCTATGCTTCATGTTCGTTCGCTGGCAGCTCGTGCCGGTGGTCAGAACGGCCACTGTGGACTGGTGTCGCACCCAAGACACCTGCAGAGCTGCGAGAGGCACCATGTCGAGCGCTCACAACAACGCGCGCGGGCCGTGTGAGAGTCATATGCATTTTGTGACACACAGCACAATTCGCCAACTCTTTCTGCTGCTCGGGATCTCAGTCGCAGGGTGTAAGTGCCAGTGAGTACTCGACGTGTTCGCCAGCGATCTGTTGCCCATAGCACTCGCGGAGCAGCGGCGAAACCTGCATATCTGAGCCGCCTGTGTAGAGGTAAGGGAGGCTAGTGATAGATTTTCACGCAACTGCTTCGGCTGCCTGCCGGAGTTTTGGTGGGCGATGTCCGCATGTGGGGCATTCGCCTCGGCTTTCGAGCCAGTCCGGTGCTCCTGCACGCGGCCACGCGGGAGGCTCCCAACCAGTAGATTGTCGAAAGCAGCTACTTGTCGCGCTCAGGCTGAGAAAAAAAGTGATGCCAAAGACCCAGGTGCGCGTTTATCATGATGCGTGACTTCCTGAGCATGAGCATCTGCAGTCAGTCGGAGCTCCTGCGTGGCCTGCCTTGCTCTACGCTGCTCCTGTTTGTGCACAAGACCACTGAATTGTGCAGGCATGGATCTAAAGGCAGCTTGGTATGGTGCTGAGATATTTGGCAAGCTCGTTGGAGGCAACAGACAGGCCAAGGCCACCGAGGCTCCAGCAGAGCCCATCACATGGGACACGGCGCTCAGCGAGATCCGCGCTGACTTCGACAACAACTACTTCGTCAGCGGTGATGCGGACATGTCCGCCTATGACCCCGAGTGTGAGTTTGCAGACCCGTTTGTGAGTTTCAACGGAGTTGACCGCTTCAAAACCAACCTCTCCAACTTTGCCAACGTCACGTACGCCCTCAGGCCCCGCTACGTAAACGCAACATGAGCACTCGCAGCCCGTCTGTTCTATCTACACCTTGAGTATGTGCACCAAACCAATGACTTCGTGACGTAGAGCGCCACTTGCGGGCCCCTCGATGCACAAACCGCCCCAAGCTGCAGGAGCGACGTCGTGGTCGACATCACCAACTGGGAGGAGATCGAAGACCTCAAGCTCAAGGTCTCGTGGCGGTTCCGGTGTATCCTGGAGCTGCCCTGGAAGCCTGTGCTCGCTGCAGCAGGTGCGGCCCTCTAGCCATGCACATGCTTTCAATGCACATCTCCATCAGCTCGGCAGAGCCCAAGTTTGCACTGCTGAAGTATAGTGTTGCATCGCCCTGCGTGTTAGCACATGGGAAGCTCTGCATACACTGCACAGGTTGCTGCACCACATATGCCTGTCCCCACGTGACAGCCCCTGCCCTCGTAACACCATGAGCACCGCATCGATCACCTCATGGTGCACCCCCCCCCCGTCATGCAGGCAGCACGACGTACGAGGGCGATGCGCGCACGGGCCGCGTCGTGCGCCACATCGAGGCGTGGGACGCCGACCCCCGGGAGGTCATCACGCGCCTCCTGCGGCCCTCCCGCAACCCCCCTGAGACCACGATCGAGAAGTTCATGGCGGCGGCGTCCCGCGGCGACGGCGGCGCCGCGTGGCAGGCCGCCGCGGGGCCGCTGCTCGTCGTCGTGGTCCCAGACGCCGTGCTCACGAGCGCCGGGTACTTCTTCTGGAACGAGGGGGGCGTCGGGGCGACGCTGCTCTGGCTGCAGGTCGGGCTCTGGGGCTTTGCGTCGGTGTGTGCCGCGACGGTGCTGTACCAGCGCGCTCGCGGCACAACGGCGAAGTAGGCTACGGGTGGGCCAGGGTGCAGCCGCAACGCGTGGCCACGGGGGCTCAGGGGACAGCGGCAGCGCGCTGCGCGTGCAAGGGGTGTGCGGGGGTGGCCCGGGGGGGGTCGCATGGGCCGGGGGGGGGCCGAGCCCGAGCGCCACTGCACGCTTCAGGGTGCATGGGCGCAGGGTGCAGCCGTCGCGGCGCAGCCGTCGCGGCGCAGCATCGCCGCCGCGGCAGCGTTGCAGAGCCGCCGCTGCGTCCGCAACTGCCGCACCCGCGGGCTGCCACCCCCAGCAATCTGTGTGCCCGCTTGAGCCCGGGCGGCCGGCGCTTGAGCCCTGCCACGCACCTGGGGTCGCGTACGGAGACATGGGTATAGCACCCCCGCTCCATGCATGTCCCTGCGGTTCCTGCCGTGGCCGCTGCGAGGCGTACCGCACAGCACGGCCTCAGGTGTGCTGCTGTGTGGCAGTGTGGTGTGTTTGCTCCGAAGCACTACTGAGATCATCTGGGTGTGGCGACACTTGCTCGCCGCAGCCAGAGGGGGGGCCAGCCTCCGCAGCTGGAAACGCGGCGCGCGTGCGTGTGTGTATGCGGGTGGGAGGAGCCAGTGCATGCAAGCGAGCTCCTCTGCATTGTCTGCAACCTCCCTGCCCTGCCCTGCGTTGAATGTATCCTGGCTGCAGTTGTGGCTGTCTGCTGTGTGCGGGGGGGTCCACGCAGCCGCTTTTCATCAGCATGCCGGAGTGGGGTGCAGCGAGGCGGCGCAAGAGATTGCACTCACAGCCGGAGAGGGTGCTGCCGCGTGTGGAGTGGCACAAAAACAAAGTGCCTGTTGCATTTGTACCATATGGTACAGATATCTGTACCTGCGCTTGTGGAATGTGGCTTGACGTCCTGTGGCGAAAACTGGCCAGGGGGTCTTGATGCATGAACTTTTGCCTCCCAAGTCGTGTAAAGTTCATGCACATTAGCTCTTGTATGGGCGAACACCAGAGCAGCGCATGGGTGTCTACCACTGGACCAGGATTGCTCGACTGAGAGGTCACACGCTGAATGGGCGATCTGCAAGCACGGCCCGTGGCCCTTCACAAGCGCCCATAAACGCAGGCGATGCCGAAGATGCGCCCCGGCTGTGCGAGGCTGTGATCGTGTGCACTGTGTGTGTGCAGGACCTGCGCAGCTCTATGCTTGCATCCCATGGGCGCTTCACAGGCACCGCAGCCAACGGCGCCACCAGCCTCTCGAACCCGGCTCAGAAGGCTCAGAAATTTCTCGTCATACCGAGAGATGCGCCCCATTGCCAGGGAGGTACACGGATACTGTCCTTACGCTCGCATGCCATGGAGGTGGCAATCCAGACAGTGCTGGATCGTTATTGCGACGCCCCAGCACAAGTCATCTCCTGTAAGGGGTACACGCTTCCTCCACTTTCGGCTGTGTTGTGTACGAAACGCCGCATACAGAGGCGGAACATGCAAGCATGTTAATGCACCATGTCAGGGCGAATGAGGGGCTTGCGAATCGGACTGTGCTCCGCCGGGAATGTGCCTCTTCAAGGCGTGAGGTAATTTGACGTGTGGTTGGCTGATGCAGCGAATAGCAGATCTGATGTGGTGGGGAAGACGATCTACATGCTTTGCAGTGCTGCTCCCAGTCAATCGTCGCAATGGCCAGCAGCGGGCTAGGCCATCTCCCACTGCTGCGCAAGCAACGACGCGAGTAGTGATTCGCGACGCCATGTGTCGACGTCGGCAGCGCATTAGAAGCAGTGCAACAGCCCCGTAGAGCACCATGCGCGCCGGTAGCTACGAGAGCATGCGCGCCGGTAGCTAGGAGAGCATGCGGTCCAGCGTAGGCGCAGCGATGATGAGCGTCCACATTTGTGACAGTGCAAAGTCATCTGATCGGCTTAGGGCCACGGATGCTGCAGGCCTGTCCAGACCTGCCTTGCCGCTGGCTTGCAGCTTGCTCAAGCTCGAGATGGTGCGGGAGAGTAAGCCTTCTGCGCTCATGTCCCACAGCCTCGCCTGCGTCGCCATAGGCGTGACGGCAAAGTGCAAGAAAACTGTGACAGTCGTCTAGCCATGCCGCCACTGCGAGTCTACATTTGGCGCCTCCGGAGTCTCGGCAACTGCTTTCCGCAACAGTAGTACTGCAGATCTTGTTTGTTCGGCAGCGAGCTGTAGCGAGCGCTAGCATCCACACCCACCACGCCTGACGCTGCAACACCAAAGTCTTTCGTATTTCGGTGCGACTCCTCTGGTGCACTGCGGTCGTTCGCGTGCAAACTCTCCGTGTCACGTGCGTGCAATGTGTACACCCGCCAGCTTGTGCACGGCGTCACCTCCTCAACGTCTGAAGCGCAATTGCTGTTTACCTAGTCTAATTGACGTGCATACGACAGTTTGTGCTTGTTGTGGTTCCTATTGGCAACAGCACGAACGATGTTTGAAGCTCCAGCTCAACTTTGTGATCTGAGGCTCTTCCTCTACTGCACCATGATCTTGCATAAAACAGCGATGTGAAGTCCTTATCGTGGCGGGTCACCGGCTTTGAGGACCTTGAATACCTGTGCATTGACATTGCATACGAGAGCACTTGAAATTGCCTGTCTCGTCACTCAGCAAGCCAGCTTGCCAGCGTCTTCGTCAACAGTGCCGTCGGTGTTGAAGCATTCGACAGCCAGGACGTCTTGAGATGCACGTGCATCAGCAATCCTGAGCCTCGATACTGTCGTACACGCTGACACCGCACGATGGTATCTGTACTACGTATGGCGAAGCTCACAGCACGCCCCGCCTGTCCCCCAAAACAGCAGCTGCAGTCGTTCCCTCCTTGCGAAGTGCCTGTCCCAGGCGTGTGCATGTGGCCTCCCGGTCTCCTTACGTTTCGATAGCCTGGCTCCACACCTGGCATTGCACCGACGGGCCGACCAAACTCCTACTCGTCATTTCAGGCTCACTGAGTGTATTGATAAACGCCCGCTGACGACGCTGCAGTTTTGAGAGGGCTGTTGTCCCGACTGACATCTGGAGCCGAACCCAGGCAAGGCGTAATTTATGCAACCATCTTAGAAAAAAGTGTACAATATGGCGGATTAGTGCTACTCCGCGACGAACGCGAGTCTTCACGCTACTCTGACCGTCACTGTGTTGCCTTGGGCTACCGTGCTACGGTGCTCATTCCCCGTGCGATGAATTCCCAATACGTCTCTGCCAGCATCGATCTTGACAATCTCAGGCCTTTGTTTGGTGCGCCGACATGCTGTTTGCATCGCGATCGAGGCGATTCGCCGTTCCTTGGTCAGCTCGCAGGCATCCTGTAGACACATTGACCAGCCGCGCTAGGAGATCCTGTGGACACTCTTGCAGCAACTGAGGATGTGCTCGCGCATGCAGGCATGGACGCTGCACAGAACATCGCGAACGCACGGCCCCGCCGGGAGATCAAGAAGCCGGCTAGGTTCCAGGAGGGCTCTGGCGCCCCCGGCAAGGCGGCTGCTCGGAAGCCGCTCGGAGTGCAGCGTAAGGCCGCTGCTGCAGCCCCCCGGGCGACCATCACAAAGCCGCAGCATCGCCGCGCTGTGCCTCAGTTCAGAGTGCCGGACGTGGTCAGGAGAGCGGCGGCCTCGACGGAGGCGACCCTGGCAGCCACGAAGATGGCCAAAGCCATCCATCGGGACATCGCCACCGTCGCAGAGCACTACCTCCTGGAGGACGCCGCCTGGGCGGCCACCGGCGAGGAGGCGCTGGCCAGGGCCGAGCGGCTGCGGCTGGACGCCCTCCTTGCAACGGCAGCGCGCGAGCTGGAGCGGGGCGAGGCGGAGGACGCGGCACAGCAGGCGCGGCTGGCCCGGGTGCCGCCCGGCCTGGCGATGACCGTCGCAGAGTACTCTGCAATTCACGCGTGTGCCATGGCAGAGCACGCCCATGACGCCGCCTTTGAGGCCACCCGCACCCTCTCAGAGGAGCTTGCGGCGCAGGCACAGCAGCACCTCGCCACGGTGGACGCCCTGGGAAAGACGCGGTGTGCGATCGACGCGGTGGAGGACGAGGTGCTGAGGGCTCCCGTCGAGCACAAGCTCCGGCGCCAGGACGAGCTGCGGCACCTGCGCCGCTGCGTGGCGGACCTGGCGGCCAGGGTGAGTGCGTCCGAGAGGTGCTGTGGTGAGCTGGAGGGCCGGCTGGGGGCGGCCCGCGGCGAGGTGGCCGCCGCAGAGGAGCGCATGGTGCAGCTGGTGGCGAGCGTGCCGCGCGCACTGCGGCGCAAGGGCGTGGCTGCGGTGCTGCTGAGCGAGTGCTGGGATGTGTAGATGGCATGGGAGTGGGAGGGGGGAGGCAGCGGCCACTTGCGGCGCAGCGACTCGAGTGCACCGCAAGCAAGCACACAGCGGCCGGTGGGCAGGGGTTTAGGAAGCGTCAGCGTGCGCAACCGCGTGATGCGAGATGTTCAGCCAAATAACAGCAGGCATAACGGCTACGTGACCAGCAATGTGTGGGGTAAGGAGGAGTCGCGGCCTCGGGGGGGTGGTGGGGGGTGTGCGGCACCAGCATGGCTGCATGGCGTCGGGCGTACAGCAGCGGCTCGTTGTGCCGCCTGCCCGTGTGCGTTGCAGCGTGAACATGGCCTGCATGTCCAGTTGCGGTACAGAAAGATTCTGGTTTTGGAGCTTTGCAGTAGGTAGGTTTCCAGCCGGTGCAGGCACGTTATCCACTGACAGTGGCCAGTGCTCAGACACAGAACGCCTCTCTGTGTGCTATGGAGTTAAGTATGAATAAGATGGATAGGTTATGATGTGATAGTGTCCAGGGCTCAGACACAGGACACCTCTGTGTGAGCCGAGGAACATTTATCACTGGGATAGGGAGATTATGATGTGATCGTGTCCAATGCTCAGACACAGGACGCCTCTGTGTGAGCTGAGGAAACTTTATCACTGGGATAGGGAGATTACGATGTGATCGTTTCCAATGCTCAGACACAGAACGCCTATGTGTGAGCTGAGGAAACTTTATCACTGGGATAGGGAGATTACGATGTGATCGTTTCCAATGCTCAGACACAGAACGCCTCTGTGTGAGCTGAGGGGGATTACGACTGGGATAGGGAGATTATGATGTGATCCTGTCCAGTGCTCAGACACAGAACGCCCCTCTGTGTGCTATGGAGTTAAGTATGAATGGGATGGATAGGCTTGTAACGCAAGACTGCCGAACGGCAGCTCCATGGTGGGCAGCTTCGACGGTCACCTGAAGTGCAAGTGGAAGTATTGTGTCAGCCACATCCTGTTGGGCTGTTGTCTCATGTGTATGCGCCAGATGCGAGTCATGTGAAGCAGATCACGCATTCCAGGTAAAACTGTCTCGTAGTGCATCACTGGCAGCTCCAGAGGTGACCGTCCTGCTTCCTGAATGATCTCAACACATGATCTGTGTGAGACAACAAGGACATGTGGACACGCTTGGTGACCCTCTGTGTCTCTCCGTGCCACATTCTCAGCATGCCGGATTGGGCTTCTTCTTCTTCTTACAAGTATGTTCGGCACAGCTCAGGATGCAGGCTCTCGCCTCTGTTGATCTTGGTTTGGGCATTCTCTAGCGGCTACTTGGACACTCTTTCCAGCTTGTATTGAGAGTGTATCCCACACTCAGACCCAACAATCGACATGTGCAGAAGAGCGACAGTGCGATCGTGCACCAGGGCTTTGAAGGATGCGCCTGCCTACTGCATATATGAATCCGCAGGGAGGTCTCTAGCAGCGGCGTGATGGCCTCTCAGTCCTGATTGCGGGAGTTGCTTTTGTCCGCTTGAAGCCAGCAACGTAGTCATCAGTCCCAGGCGGGCTGGCAGGGGATCTAACGGCGTGGGCATGGTAGCGATACACAGTTACCAGTATTTCATTGGCAGCATTTCATAAAGTCGCTCAGATAGCTTCTAGATGAAACGGGTGAGACTTATTGTTGAGGTGTGCAGCAACGCCAGTGTATACGGTGAGATCTTGAAGCGCTGGCCTGTAGTACATTGGAACAACATCTATGAGGACGAGTAGTTCAGAAGAACAGTGACGCCGAAAGCCCCGACAGGCCCATTTGCGGACGACCCCAGCTGACGTGGCATCAATGTGCAGGTAAGAGCCAGAAACCCCAGTCAACACGAACATAGTGCTCCGCTCTGCCAGACTCGAGAGCTTGCGTACTACAGCGTGTCAACAATTTCGATCGGAATGTTGGTAGTGTAAATTAATGTACAGCAGCAGTGCTTGTTTCTCTGTGCCTGGCAACCAGGATGGCGAGAAGGCCACGCTGACCGTATCTATGTTGGGCCGCGATTGACTGGCTTGGAGACGGTTTCGGCTCCAACTCATTCGCTGCTTGCATCCTCCTGAAGCACATACTGTGATCATGGGCCTGCAACAAGCGCAGGCCGTCTGTAGCCACATGTGCTGCGTCGGAAACTTACTTCTACGTGCACTATGCAGCTGCAAACACCCAACAACACTCCATAATAGGAACAGCCTTTGAGCTATGGCAGCAGGACCTCATGATCACGCACAACGGAAAACCATATCCCGTCCGCGGAACCTAAGCCAACAATAGCTCAGTAACTTCAGCTGGACATGCCGGCGAGATCCAACAAACCGCCTGAAGGAGGAATCTTCACTTGTTCTACGTCCTCCACCTGATCAGGGGCGTTTGGGTGTTCAGAACTCCGCCGATAGCAATGCAGTCGTCCATCGGCAGCGCCATGTCCGCTGCCGAAAAAAAGAAATTGAGGAGGAAGAAAGCTAAGCAGAGTAAGAAGGAACTGAAGTCGTCTCATGTTGAATTACACGCGGCCCTGCATAAGGCCCAGGAAGCTGCAAGCAGCACGCAGCGGGATCGTGTGGGCAAAGCGCAGCGGGAAGGGGATGGGCTGCTGATTGGTACCAGTGGTGATATCAGAAAGCATATCATAGAGTATGTACCAGAGCCATTCACTGCACTAGAAGCACTTTCGAAGGCAGTAGAGGACGCTGCTATAGATGACAACCCTTACGATGGCGTCTCCGGTCTCCAGATCAGTGACACAGGGGGGGGAAAGTCTGATCTAGATGAGCTGCAGAGGATTGCCCAGCATTTTGCTTCATTAGATGACACGACTGGTCCTGATGATGCGGCACCAGTGGTGGACCAACCTCTGATAGAGACGGCGGTGGTGAAAGAGAAGGAGCAAGAGAAGCCTGACCCCGAGGAAGGTGCGACAGCATGCTACGGGTGGAATGTGGCGTCTAGGACGTGTTGAGCGCACCGGCCTGCACCAAGGCAAGACCGGCTTATCAGGTGGTGCGTTGCAGGTGTGAAGAGTAATCGCGAGATCAAGAGGGAAAGGAACGACTTGACCTCCCAAATGATATCCCAGCTGAAGCAGGAGTGCCCGCGACCAGAAGTGGTCGAAGTTTGGGATATTCGCGCACGTGATCCCAAGCTGCTGGTATTCCTAAAAGCATACAGAAACACCGTCCCGGTGCCACGGCATTGGTCGCAGAAACGCAAGTATTTGCAAGGGAAACGGGGTATAGAGAAAGCCCCCTTTGAACTTCCTAGCTTCATACAGAGCACAGGTGTACATGCTCCAGCTTCACTTCTGTGTCTTGCTGATGGCACTCGTACTCGGAGCCAATCTCAGTTGTAGCTGTCGCAGAGTGTCAACCCAACATATTTGTGATTCCAGTCCCTGCTGCATGTCTGGCATACCCGGCTCCATGTGTCGAGACTCCAGTCCTTGGCTACCAGATCACCACCAGGGCTGTTCAGGTATCAGTGATATGCGGAATGCATTGCAAGAGAAAGTTCAGGAGAAGCTGAAGAATAAAGGCAAGCAGAGGATGAGGCCCAAAATGGGTAAGATGGACATAGACTACAGCATCCTGCATGATGCCTTCTTCAAGTACCAGGACAAACCCAAGATGACCAGAATTGGGGAGCTATACTACGAGGGTGGGCTCCCTCCACCCAGCATGTGGCATCACGACGGTGCCTGAGCTCTTGTGCAGAGTATCACTGCTGAAGTGTGTGCTGGCTCCTGTGACCACGTACTGTGTCGTGTTATCGTGTTATACATGAACACCAGCATTCGATGGCCAGCCATGTTCCGACCCTTCACGAGAGCGCCACGGCCATCACGTGTACAGCCTATCCCTGGCGACCATGGGAGACTGTTGCCGCAAGATGCCTTTGTCGCAATGTCGTCAGCACGAGCAGTCCATCGGCTGGTGACGACAGGCATTCACTTGCAGCACAAGACTGAACTAAGTCACATCTGTCCACAGCTAGGCTGTCACTTGAGTGATTGCAACATCGCTGTAGTCCCAAGGCATGCCAGGCACAGCGGTGTAAACGAGGAGGCTTTGCTTCCGCTTTGGCCCTGCGCTACATCTCCGGGCGCAGAACGGCTGTAGAACACGCAGCTGCCTCATGTATGGGAGCTCTACCACATTCTCGTGTGGCACATGTTTTGCTTGCCACCTCGGCACCCACTGGTAGGCTGCCATGTTGCAATAGAACGTATGCCCCAGGTCTTCGGGCTGGCCTGTAGGGAAGGAGTACGAAATGAGGCCGACGAACGCGTACCCAGGCTTGCTATCTCCAGAACTCAAAGATGCATTGGGCATGTCAGACGGGGCACCTCCGCCATGGCTCATCAACATGCAGCGATACGGCCCTCCTCCTAGCTACCCCTCGCTCAAAATCCCTGGACTGAATGCCCCAATTCCAGATGGAGCTGAGTTTGGGTATCATCCTGGTGGGTGGGGCAAACCCCCTGTGGATCATCAGGGCCAGCCATTGTACGGTGATGTGTTTGGGCAGCAGATGGTGCTTGACGATGATCTTGACAAAGATGTGTGTCCCCTGTGCACAATAATTGTGATCATGCACCCCTAGGCATTGCTTGAGAAACTTGCATTGCCTAGCCCGCCTGCGGCTGTTGCTGCAAACTGCGGTGGCTCGCTCAGATGACTGAAGGGACGGTGCCGTCGTTGCAGCCCGTGTCTGCCTGTGGATCGGCCCATTCACAGTGTTTCTCTTGACTTGTTCCGGTTTTGCAGATCAAGACTCAGCGCTGGGGAGAGCTGGAAGATGATGATGAGGAATCCAGTGAAAGTGAAGAAGAGGAACCTGCAGAGCCTGTGCTTACAGAGGAGCAGCTCGACCAAGGCATTGCATCCGGCATGATGACAGGATTGGCCTCCAGCCTCGAGGCAGGTATCAGCACTGATGCCTCCCTGGATATGCGAAAATCCGGCGGCACATCGACAGCTGGACCAGCAGCCCCTCTGTATACCGTGCTGGAGCAGCAAGATACCGCAGCTGCTGCGGAGGGGCTATCAGCAGTTGGTCACACTTACAAGATGCCAAATTCTGCGCGACCAGCCAATGCTGCTGCGCGAAAAAGGTGCATCGCTTCTTTCGTGATTCCCAACGACTGTGTGTTTTTCCTCACGCCGGTCATCAATGTGATGCTTGCAGACTGGAGGCTATTCATGGTGGTCAAGGCGGTGATGTTGACATTGCGGTCGACCCCGAGGAGCTGGATCGCCTAGGTGAAAAGGGGCTGCAGCACCTGTACCAGCAAGCAGCTGGCGGCAGCAAGGCAGATGGTGTCTCCGACACGTTTGCAGCGAATGCTGCAGCACGTAAGCGTAAAATGCAGGATTCGGCAGTGAAGGGAACGAAGAAAGCGAAAGAAACATTCAAGTTTTGAACACCTTGGCGTTCGCAGTGACTGAACCTTCAGTCATGGCTCCATGTTTGAAGATTCAGTAACAGTCACATTTATGCTCTGCATGTAAAGATATGAGGTCTCAGACATGAGGTTGATCGGGCGCAGTAGACCCTTGCATTGACTAGCGGTGCCCTGTGATCGGGTGGCGGGAAAACGGAACGGCGGGTGACCGAAGTCGCGGGCTGAGGCATGCACTTGAGGGCTAGGCGCCCTCTACACAGACGTGCAGAACACAGACCGCATGCACTCAGTGTACTAGAGCTGTAACGTAGATGACTGCAAAGTTCTCCCATTAAAAACTGTGATGGTGACACGTCGAACCATACCTTCACGAGGCAAAACTACAATTCGGCGTAGCCCTCTATTCTCAACGGTCCCACGCTGCCGGGACTGCACTCGGAAAACCATGATGGCATCACTCCCAGGCATTGGGATCCATGGCATGCAGTACTGTGACCTCCGGCGCATGCCGAGACACCAGAGACCGCCGATAATGTCGGCGGCCACACGGGATCTGCGATAGGCACGCGCGGCACATGGAACAACGTCCTGGAGCGGCGTCTGAGGGAGAGTGGCTGCGCCATGTCTGTCGACACGCTTCCAACTCGACACTTCTGAGTGCGCCACAGGTCAGGTGCCCCCATAGTGATGTGCACGGCAGCCACGCATCCCTGGGCGCCACCGTGCGTCACCTCCACAGGAAGCCAGCAGTGCTGAACGAGGCCATGACCGACCGTGCAGCTGCGGGGCATGGCGAGGTAGAGGCGCAGACAGCCCCGGCGGCCTCGTGCCCCGCCACCCACGCGCGAGGGCATGCTCTGCCACGCGGCCTCCAATTGAAACATGAAAAGAAAAGGTCCTACATTGAGTCACCCCGCCCATCAGCGGGGGGAGCTGCGGCACCGGACACGCATCGAAAGCAAGGAACATCAACTGAGGCGCTTCGCCGCCTCTCATCACGTTGCCCATGCTGCCACCGCCGAGTGCGCCTCGCACCGCACCGTAGCCCACACCATGGGCGCCACCAGGCCATGCTTGTGAATCCCAAGAAGCCTCACTCTGTGTCTTCAGCACCCACGCTGTCCACGGCCTGCATCTGGGCGGCGTGACTGCCTGGCCCGGCGGCCGCCCCGACCGCGGCCCCCACAAACGCAGGAGCCCGCGGCGCCACCCCCTCCTGCAGCGCCACGTCATCAAACAGGCGGCTCATCGCCGCGACCGCCACGCCGTCCTCGCCGCCGTCGCTGCTGCTGCGGCTGCCGCTGCGCGCCGCGCGGCGGCCGCCGCCGCCGCGCTCCCGGCGGCCGCGCTTCTCGCCGTGCGTGATGAACGCGCGGCCGTGGTTGTGCACGACCATCGGCACCCGCACGCCATCATCCGAGATCCAGCAGCCGTAGCGCGCCGCGGCCGTGGCGCCGACGGTGCGCAGCGCCTCGAGCATCTCGTTCCCGACGCGGTCCTCGATGAAGGCGCCCCGCTTCACGAGGCCCCGTCGGAAGACGACGCCGCGGTAGAAGTCCACCTGCAGCCACACCCGCCCAGTCAGTGCAGATTTGACACCCCCTCGGAGTTTGCCTTTCGGACGTGGCGCCTCCCATGGCCACGCTTCACACAGCCGAGCCGGCCCCGGCCGCCGAACTCGCCACCAGCGCACAGCAGCAGCACACGCCACGGTCCGCCATGGCGGGGCGACCCCGCAGGCCTGCGTAGACGGCGGCAGACCTGATGACAGGCACCAGTCATGCATCGGGGAACCTTGTGTGTCGACCGGGCGCGCATGCGGCGCCGCGTGGCACGTCGGGAGGCAATCAAGACAGACAGGCCTCCCCCGCCGCCGGGCGGGCACAGGAATCTCCAAAATTACACAGGGACAGGCAGCGGAGGTGCTGTGTGGCAGCGTGTGAGCCGCGGCGCGCCTTGGCGATGTGCGTCGAGTCGAGCCACTGCAGCATGCGCACGAGGCGCACGCCCCGAACGACGCGCGGCTGCGCCAGCGCGGCCCACTCGCGCGCCGAGATCGGGCACCCCGCCCGCGACTGCATGCACCGCGACTGCACGCGGGTGCTGTGGTGCATCGTGGTCTTGGTCAGCAGGCTGATCATGTTGACGTCCCCGCAGGTGCGCAGGATGGCTACGAGCGCCCGCACGTCGACAGGGCGGTTGAGGTTGCGGTCGTGCTGCATGCGGGGGCGGCGGTTGCCAGGTGCTGGGACAGGCGGGGGGGCAGCTGGGATGCAGGGGCGCAGGGGGAGAGCACCTGGACGATGAGGACGAGTGGAGTGGACACGTGTTTAAGAGCTGCCTGCACTGCAAAGCCGAAGCCGTGGTGCGATGAGAGCTCGAGCATCGTCGTGTTGGAGTACGGGGATCCGGGATCCGCTGCCGTGATGCGGTCGGCGAGAAGGCGCTTGTATTCTCGGTACTTGGGCTCGTGTGCAGGGCTGATGACGCCTGTGGGCATTGGGGAACGTGGTTGACTGGGTCAGCATGCAGCTGCAGGCGCGGGCCAGAGTCGCTCACACCTGACCGGAACGACTTGCTGCTGCCCTCGGAAACCTTGTAGTGATCGCAGACGAGGACCTTTTTGCAGCCGGCTAGGCCGGGAGCGTGGCGGAAGGAGTGCATGGTCCAATCGATCAACTCCAGTGATGGGTTGGACTGCACCGGGCTAGTGGTGATGATAATTGTCACATTCCGCGCAATACAGCTGAATTCATCACATTCTGATGCCTCCCTGGCGCCAGGTGAACAGGCTGGACAGCCCATTCAGTGGACGGCTTCAGGCGCGCCCCGGCAGTGAGGCTCAACTGACGCCCTGGCCTCTGATCATGACGGGCATAGGCACCTCTCGGTGTGCTGCTACATCATACGAGCCCCTCCCTCTTGCTGGAGTGATCAGGCTGATCGTCGGTGCCGTCAACTGTGCCTCATCGGAGTAATCCGCAGTACCTGGGCGTGTCGCGGACAACGCTCATGTGCCATCGATGGCCTGTCGTTCGCCGTATGCCACGACAGCACACTGAGGGAGTTTGGATGCAACAACTATAGTGCCACAGGAACGCATCAGCCTGCTACACACTGTTTTCATAGTCTAAAGTTGCCGCCGGTAGACACGAAGGTGCCAAGAACCTCTGAGCATGGCGAACTAGCCATGGCTCTCACGCCCATCACACGCCTCAGCATCAAAGTTTTCCTCGTAAACGTGTAGATTACACCCGGCGTGCGTTCTGTGGTTTGGCATATGCGCACGGGAGGTTGGCACTCACGTGCTCTACGTCAGGCAGGCAACAGTATGACAGGGCCGAGATGAATTACGACACAGTTATAAGAGCTGGGTGCGCCTGTTGAAGTGGAACATTGCTTGGGCAGACCCAGCTGCCTGTCGGGTTGCACTGCATATTCCACAAGGATGCTCTTAGCAAGGGTAGGCGCGAGACACAGGGCGCAGGGTATGCAGCTCATGTCAGCGTTAAAGCAGCGGTCTAGGCTAAACAGCGGCACATCATCTGATTGCAATTTGCCGTGTTGGTCACGGAGCGTGCAGCTGCACCCAATGCCAAATGGAAAAGCCATATGCAAACTTGAAAGAGTTCCTTGAGGAGCAAGCAAGAGGAGCTGTCGCTGTGAATGCTCTCCATACCATGCACTGTGCATTACCTGCTTGATGCCTGTGCAACCGCAGTTCAAACAGCGATTCCGGCGTCGATACAAGCGACAAACCAGCAAGGCCCTTAGCTCTGGGAGTCCAGCAGTTCAGTGACCTCGACTCGACCGTGTTCACCGTTCGCTGCTGCAAGCATAGCTGTGCAGACCTTCGCCGTCACGAGCTGCGGACAGTGCTGATGAATCGGCGGCTTATGCCTATGCACAGCTGCAGAACCTTCACATCGCCGTGGTGAGCCCGCATTCTGACTGTTACCCTTCGACTGCTGACGGACACGACGATGACCATCGATCTCTTCACGCTGTCTGCGGATCTGTGGAGGACGGCCCACGCATCTGCTCTGAAGAAAGGACAGGACCTCCTCTTGGAGGTGCATTGATCTTTGTATGGGGTCCTGCACACATGATCCGTTGCGATTCACACGTCCTGTGACAGAAACTTGAAGGCGAGATTACGCGAAACTTCATGCAACGCGGCCGTTGTTACGTCGTGGGAATTTTTGCGCGCTGGCCGCCGTCCACTGAGTGCACCTGGGCGTGCAATCGCTTTGTGATACGAACTGATGCGTGTACGCTGAATTGCTGCAAGATGTTTTCAAACCTCCATAGGTCGTTGGCACCTCACATGGCGCGGGTCGAGCGATGATCTGACGCATTTAGGTCCTTTCAACTTAGGTACAGCCAAGACATGGGAAACCTGCAGACATATGTCGGTAATCTTCAGGCTTCTGTCCTGTCAGTGGCGATGCCAGTGATTTAGGAGCTGTGCCAGCGGATGGACATCCGCGGACCGTAGGCCCCGCAGCTCGGCTGGAAAGTCCGCTATCTCCCTAGGCATTCACCTTCGATGGCAGCAACGCAGTTTGTGAGCGAAGAGCTCTTTCGCAAGGTTGCCCAGCGTCGGGAAGGGGTGGACAGAGATGTCTGGTCCTTGGACATCATCAGGCGGGCATTCAGTTGGATACGCAAGAATGGTGTGCATCTACATTTGAGTATGCTATATCTCAGGTGCAGAATTTCCTGTGCCTGTAGCGTCGTTTGCGCACACTCGAGCCACAGTTGCACCTTGTCCAGCGCACAGGCACGCGGAGGTTTTCGCGCACTGATCAGGTTGACGACGTGCAGTACGAAAAGAAAAGCTAGGACAGCTCTTCTCGGCAGATCTTCGGAGCACGGTGACAGATTCTTTGTGCAGTCATTTCGAAAGGAGCGGATCCGGTATGTTGTTGGCTCCTGTGCACTTCTGCTCACAGCTGATCTCATGCTGCAAAGCCCGATGTGCTCTTGCCACCACAAACCTGGTTCCAGGCAAATGTACGAGCGCTGCAATCTGAGCTACTTTGCATGCAGATGAGGAGGAATTGCCCAACAGCTGTCGTGCTTCGGACGTGGCTGTCTTTGCATTGCATGTGCTGAATCGGCTCTACCAGCCCCTGATACCGCAGGATGTAGCGGAGAAGCTGTGGGTTGCAGCATCTACTGCAGTGATCAAGCCTCAATCGGTCCGTAGTACAGAACACATGGGCGGCAAGGGTGGTGGAACGCTCGAAGCTGCGCAGTTCATCGCACGCATAGCTGTTTGCGAGCTGCAACCTGCTGGTGCTGGAGGCAAGAGCAGGCGAGGGGATTTGTACACCTTATTCAAAGGTATCATCAAGACCCTGCAAGAGATTGCAAACAGTGACCAGGTGTGCTGCCAGACTCCTGGTGTGCATGCTTTCGTCTGAATGGGTTGATTCACACAGAAAAGGCATTCAAAGAGGACTGGCGGTCCTGTCCTTCATGGCCTGGTTGGGGGAGTACATAGACTGAGCCCGCCAGAGCCTGGGACTGCCTGTGCCATCAATGCTGTGTCCACAGGCCGCATCTGCAGGCGCACGCCAGGCACCATGGCGAGTCTACGGCAATCTCCCCTTTCAGACAGTGTCTCCTGGCGCATGGGTGGAGCATGCCCCCCCAGTGCATCTGTTCAACCAAATCAGCATGACCTGGTCAGCAAAGCGCCATGAAGCTGTTTGTCTCGCGTGCATGGGGCGCAGAACCCCGCCATGATATCAGGCAGGGCAGCAGAGAGCAGCTGCGCCCGCAGAGTCCTTTCGTGCTTGCAACACGTCGCCAACTCCCGGGATCGCTTGATATTTCTGTGGCACTCCGTGCTTAGTGAATACAAAGATTGCTCCTGTGAACTACACAGTCCAGGCGACCCTGATCCTTGTAGGTGCTCTGTTTGCCTGAGCATTTGTGGGGATGCTGCCGGTTGCATTTGTCTGTGTGCATCTTTCAGACGATGCCAAAGTCGTTGGCGCTTCGACACGAATGTGAATGTTGCAGGCACGGCATCTCACTCCAGCAGCTCTTGGGGCTTTCGTTGGGCCTGCTCTGTCCAAGGTACAGCGGGCGGCCGCAACTGCAAACAATGGCCAGGACATGAGTGTCGCAGTGACATTCTTGATCCTGAACTACGGGCCAGTCTTCTCAGAGCTGGCATCTTCGAAACAAGGCTCGTTTGCTGTCCGCCCACAGTCCTCATCAGCTCGCCAGGCCAGTGCAGGCAATCGAATGGTGCAAAAGCGTATTGACAAGCGTGGATCACTGCCTCGGCATCCGAACGGCCCGCGTGTCAACCTCCTCAAGTCTCTGCAGAGTCCTGGCACAAGTAGGCCACACGGCACATCAGGGAGCAGAAGACATTCTGTTCAGCATCAGAATTCTTTTGCGTCTGGGATGCTGTGTAGAGACGGTCCGGCGGAGGTGTGATTCAGACCCGCCTCAGTGGTCAGCGCAGGTGGCTTCACATCAACATGTACCTTGCAGTTCACGAGGGATCCATGTGTCAGATGACATGCTTCACCGTTCTGTATCAGGCTATTGAATGTTGTGCGCTGTTTTGTGTCATTGTCTCGTTCTGGTGCCCGGTGCTGCTTGATTCACAGCTTCACCTCCCACAAAGTCAGCTGTTCCAGAATGTTATGTACAGAAAATTGTCTTGCGAAACAAGCGGTGCCATGCCCTTGTCACAGGGACAACAGTTTGGCCAGGCGAAGACCTGTCTAGATGTTGAGGCTGTGTGGGGCCGGTTTTGACGTGTTGGGCGCACAAAACGTTTGCTAATATCGACCATCATTGCAGCAACGGGCACTTATAGCTGCAAGCGTCCACAGCTCTGAAGTGTCGGCAAGGCATCCTTCGCGTGGCGCACTGTCCAGGCTGACGTCTCCTGGTGCGATTCATTTCGTGCACATGACTCATCTTACACATGAAGCTACGCGGCATCGCGGCAAGTGGTGTGCATACATACGAGTCAAGATGCGGCACAAGTGATATGTACGCGGAGTGAAATTGCCAAGTTCATCGTGCTCTACAGACGTGTTTTTTGTCGCTTGGCAGGCATCCATTTATTCGTTGTGGCAATTGTGGCGTGGCGTCAAGTGGAGCCGCTTTGGCTTTCTTTGTGCAAACGCGACTATCGCTGAAACAGTCGCCTTGGCGTAGACGATAGCCAAGGAAGCTATCATCTTCAGCTGACAAAGCAACAATTGCTTCAGGACACAGTCGGTCCCTCAGATCGGATTCGCACGGCGAGGATCCCAAACCAGCGTGGAAGCCACCCGGGAAAGCTGGCGCGAACTGTGATGCGAACCGATCTGGGAAGCGAAGACATCGACATAGGACGGCTATGTTGTTTGATAGTATTTCTGCGAAAGATGTCCCAGGTTCCGGGCGCAATTGCTTCGGTGCGCCCAGACTGTGAAATGCCTCGTACGCCCAGTGAAGACATGTACGACGTCGAATGCTGCGAGCGTTGTCAGAAATACCATCGTCAGTACGCTGATCAGGTTTTGGAGGCGACTGATCGCTGCGAGCAGGCCTGCCGCTGAACTTCCTTCCTCGTTTGCAGGCATGAAGTCTGACAGAAGTGCTCCCGGTTGCAGCGCGCTCAGCCGCGGGCTTCGGGACGAGCACAGCGTGACGTCCGGCACGCAAACGACCGAAAGCTTTTTCAGTGATGACGAGGACATCGAGAGCGCGATAGGGCTGGTGGTTGACACATGCCACGCTGCGATTCAAGACCTGGGCACCGGCAGAGCGCACAGCGCACAGGCAAAACTAGACATTCAGCAGGGCTGCATCGAGCGGCCCCGGCAACCATGCGTCGATTCTGCTCGTTTGCATGTAGGACATACACATCATGGCAAGGTAGATGCCACATACACAGGCCAGCAGTCGGTGCATGGTGTGGTTCTGCTCGTCACAACCTGCACTCGCCCATGACTGTGTGCCAGGCGAGGATCGCTTCGTGCATCAATAAGGAAAGGTTTGTGTGTGCAGGTGCATCTGTGCAGCAACTGCACGCTGCAGGCAGTGTGGTGCATGCATCCCACGATCTATGTAGCCCGTGCTCCCCGGAGCCCCTGGGCGATCGTGATGCTTGGACCATCACAGCAGCTGCTGCCGCTCCCCAGCGGCCAGCAACCGCATCGCAGCCACCGTACAGCAACACGGCAGCTGAGTGCACACTTAGCGGCGCCTGGCAGGCACATGCGTCTCAGCCCACCAGCCCGCGGCTGCGGCCGGCGTTCCCGAGCCGCAGCGCATCCTCGCCCGGCGCTCCGGGCTGGCCTGATCTGCGGGCCAGCACCGCCGCCGGCAGCCCCGGCCTCGCGCCCCCCGTCAGCCCGATGCTCGCGCACGCGGCGTGCCCGCCTCCCCCCGAGCAGCTGCACCGCCGGAGCGTGGCCAACACGACTGAGACGTCTGCCGCGGCCCCGGCGGCCGTCCGCCCCCAGTCTGCTGCTGCAGCAGCAGCCCCCACCCCCGCAGGCGCCCCTGCCCCCGGCTCCTGCGGGCAGACATTACCAGACGCGATGGCGCGGAAGCCCTCACACCGGCAGACGTACCCCTTCACTTCATGCCCGCCTTTCCCGTCTGCTGCTGCGTCATCTGCGGCCGGGGAGTTACCAGCGGGAGGTCGAGGCGCGGAGGCGGCTCTCAAAGGCGCTGCGTGCGCTTTGCCACGGAGCACGTCCGCCAGCACGGGGCACGCAGCCCCGCAGCCCGGCCGAGCCACCCCCGAGTCACCCGTGTTCCCGCGGATGCATGCACCAAGCAACGGTCTGCTGTCACTGGCGCAACAGAGCAACAGTCCGTTTCTGAGCATGCAGAGCCCTTCGCCCGGGCGGCCCACAGGGCCCGTGCACGCTCCGCTGCCCGCAGCAGCCGCAGCAGCACAGGAGCTTGGGTTTGCCAGGAGCACAGCACCGCCAGGCACCTTTGCTGACACGGGCGGCTCGGGGCTCAACACTGGCCGCGCAGGCGCTGTGGCGGCGGCGGGTGACGCTGCCGCTCAGCTCCCAGCACGGCACAGCACAGAGAGTGTGGAGCTGTCTGGAGCTGTCGTCGCTGAGGACATACGACCACCTGCGGCGCAGGCGGCGGAAAGCGCACCACCGGTGGGACCCGCGGGGACGCCTGCCGGCGGCAGCGGGGGGGAGTTTGGGCTTGAGGAGGTGTGGCAGCGCATGCCGAGCGCAGCCGCAGCAGGCCGTGCACGGCACGATGCGACTCCAGCTCCGGGAACCACGCCCGCGGCCGGGCGCCTGAACGCGGCCTGCTCGCCGGGCCACCCCCCCAGCTGCAGCGAACTGCCGCCGGCCGTGGCACGCAGCTTCTCCGACGCGACGGCGCTGCTCGCACAGTTCCAGGGTGCGCAAAACCTCGGCCGCATGCCCGACGCCTCGGTGCTCGCGGGCAAGCTCGCCCAGCATGGGGAGGGGCCTGCGGCTGGGGCCTCGGCGCGGGTGCTTGCTGCGGGGATGTCGGGTGCCTCGGTCCCCGCCGGGGGCGACAGCAGGTTAGGGAGGCTGCCTGACGGCACCAAGGCGGCAGTCAGCGTCGCACCCGCGGGAGCGGCTGCAGGCGTAGCGGTGTCCCCAGCCGCGCCTGTGCCGGCGCCCCGCCGCCGGTCTGGCGGTGGGGGCAAACAGCGAGCGAGTGCTCAGGGTGCAGCTGCGGCGAAGCCGCACGCGGGCGAGCAGGCCGCAGCTGCTGACGCCGCACCAGCCAGCAGCGGCGGTGTGCGGCGAAGTGCCCCAGCAGAGGCAGGTGCCGGTGGGACCTCTGCCCCAGGCGGGCGCCGCCGCGGCGAAGCCGCTGCTGAGTCCCGCCCTCAAACTTCGCAGAGGGCGTCCGCGTCAGCGGGTGAGGGGGGCACAGCTGTGACGAACGCAGAGCTGCGCGCGTGCGAGGCGCTCAGCGCAGCCCAGCTGCCGGACGGCCGTGCCGCAGCAGGTGCGCCGTTCGCCGCAGCTGGCTTCACAGCCAGCGGAGGGGCCGCCGCTGTCGGCTGGGCAGTAGATCACGTGTCCATCGACGGAGACGGCAGCCTGTTTGACCAGGCTTTCGCCTCGAGTGGCATCCCCACTGAGGAACAGCCCGGCACTCTCGGCCACTTGCCGGCAGCAGAGGCAGGTGCCCGCCACCAGCACGCCCACGCTGGCGGCGCCGCACAACACAGCCAGCAGCGGCACCGCTACGGCGACCTGGAAGGCGCAGCCGTGCTCGCAGTGGAGGACTCGGACATCAGCGACCGCTCCGCCTCGGACACGCCAGGCTCGGACCTCGGCGGCATGGCGGCAACGCCCGGCCCCGACTTCCCGACCCCGGCGGGGCCGAAGGCGGACGCGCAGCCGGTGCTCACGCCGGCGACGGCCGCGGCGCCGCTGCACGCGTTGTCGCACATGTACTCCCTCTCCCGGCCGACGCGCGGGGCCGAGCCCGCGGCGATGGAGGCGGACGGGGATGTGCTCGATGCGGCTGCGAGCCACGCGGCTGCGGCCACAGAGGAGGAGGAGGTCGCGATGATGCTGCCGCAGGGTGTTGAGCTGGACGACCTCATCCGGCTGGCCGAGATCGTGACGGGCCCGGACGGCGTGGGCCAGACTGCCGGACCCACGAGCCCGACGGAGCTGGTGCGGCTGGTGAAGGAGATGATGCCCAGGGGTGTCGAGCTGGCGGCGCTGATGGAGCAGGACGCGCAGGGCGGGGCATCGCTGCCTGCTGCGCCGGCGGTGCCGGGCACCTCCGACCCGTCGGCGAACGCGCGGCAGAAGGCGGCTGTGCTCGCGGCTGCGCTCAAGGGCCTGCAGACCCCTGCGGCCACACCCGCCGCAGGCGCTGCGCCCGCGATCGCGGCGGCGCTGCCCGCAATGCTTCCCGGCGCGCTAGGGCTGACTCAGGGTCCTGCGAAGGCGGCGGTACCGGCAGAGGTAAAGCCTGCCCTTGCCGACATGCCGGCGCCGAAGCCTGCTCCGAAGCCGGCGCCCGCGCCGCCCCCTCCTCCTCCGCCTCCCAAGAAGCCTGCCCCTGCCCCACCCCCTCCTCCACCGCCCCCGCCGAAGAAAGCCGCCCCGAAGGCCCCGCCCCCACCTCCACCCCCACCGAAAAAGGGCAAAGCTGCCACGCCCGGCGGCGGCGCGCCGACCCCGCCGCCGCCTCCCCGCGGCATGCGCCTCGTGCAGCCGAGCAACGCGCAGCAGAAGCGGCTGAAGCAGCTGCACTGGGACGCGGTGCGGCAGGCGGATGGCATGGTGTGGCGCGACCTCGCGGCGTCCACGCAGCTCGACGTCGCCGAGCTCGAGCGCCTGTTCAAGCTCCTCGACAACAACGGCACCAAGTGCGGCCCCGCCCTCCTCCACACACACACACACCGCTGTTTGCCTGCTCTCCTCATCTGTGCCTGTGTCTCTGCAGTGTCGCGCGCCTGTTCGTGTCCAAACAGCCAATACCGCGGATCGTGACGGGTGCTTGCGGCCGTGCAGGAACGTGGTGAAGAAGGCGGAGGAGGTGCACCTGATTGAGGGCCGCCGCGCGCACAACATCTGCATCGAGCTCTCCGGGGTGCACCTCGACGTCGCCGCCATCCGCGCCGCCCTCACCACCATGCAGACCGAGCACCTCTCCACCGACGCGCTCGGCGTGCTGCAGCGCGCGGTGCCGACCGCCAACGAGGCGACCGACATCCGCCAGTTCCTCGCCGGCAAGCACCCGCGCTACCGCGGCCAGTCTGACGCCAACACCCTCGGCGCCTGCGAACGGTGCGCGCCGGCCGCGTCGGTGTCCGTGCTTTCGCCACGGTGCCGGTACCGCCGGGTTCGATCGTGCGTGCCGTGTGCAGGTACTTCATGCACGTGATGGACGTGCCGCAGCTCGCGGAGCGCCTCGGGTGCGTGCTCTTCATGCGCAACTTCGGCGCCAACATCGCCCAGATCCGCAGCCTCGTCGGCCTGATGGACGCCGCGGCGGCCGCGCTGCGCAGCAGCGCTGCCTTCAAGGCCCTCCTGCAGACCATCCTCGCCGTCGGCAACCAGATGAACAGCGGCACCACGAAGGGCGCGGCACAGGTGCGTGCCCCCCGAATGCATGCCGCACACGGCCCGGCCCCGCACGCATGGCCCGGGGTGCGGTGTGCACACAGGGAATGGGGTGTGCGGTGTTCCTGTTGTTTCTGGTGTGCCGTGCTGCCCGCCTCTCCTCCGACTGTGCCCTTGTGACAAAGTCGGAGAGGCGGGTAGCGCTGTTTGTGAGGGTGACGGCGGTCTGCAGACAGGCAGGAGTGGCGTGCAGGGGTTCAAGCTGTCGCTGCTGCTCAAGCTGGAGAACATCAAGGCGACGGACCGCAAGACGTCGCTGCTGCAGTTCTGCATCCAGCAGGCCGCCGACCAGGTGGAGGGCATCCTGGAGCTGCCGGAGACGATGGCGCCGGTGAAGCGCGCGGCGCGGCTGCAGGTCACCGCCGTGGACACCCTCCTCGCGGAGCTGCGCACGGGCATCTCCGAGGCGAAGCAGCAGGTCGTGGCCGCGTGCGCGAGCGACGTCCACCAGCAGCAGGCCGGCGACGCCCAGGTGCGCTCGCGCCACCCCCTGAGAGCCGTCTTAACCTGGTACCCCGAGCTCATTGTGTAAACACCCCGAACGCCGGGGTGATGTCTCGCCGCTTCCTGCGCTGAGAATTTTTTAGGCCATGCTGCAATCCTGAGGGAGCAGGACAGGCGGGAAGGCGCAGCGCGGATGAGGCCACGGTAGCATTTCGGCGCATGACGCGGGCGCCGTGTGTGTGCAGGACGAGGGCGCAGAGTTCTTCCGCACGACGATGCGGGAGTTCCTGGAGGGCGCAGAGGCGACGGTGAACGAGGTGCAGGACGGCGTGGCCGCGACGATGGCGGCGCTGCGCGGCCTGTATGACTACTTCGGCGAGAAGTACGACGGCGCCGACCCCGTCCGCATCCTCTCCCTCTTCTCCTCCTTCCTCGACCTCTACGCCAAGGCCGTCAAGGAGTTCCATGTGCGCTCCCCACCCTCCTCCCACTTGCTGTATCCCAATGCAGCCGAGGCGGATGGCTGGACCATCACACGATGCTGGGCTTTGAGTGGTGCTTTGAGTGGACCCACATGGTCCAGAAGCGCCACCGCGGAGTGACGCAGAGGCCGCGGGGCGCCGGAGTGTCATGCGTGGGTGGACGTCGTGCAGGAGCGCAAGACGCGGGAGGAGCGTGCCGCGAAGGCCAAGCCCGTGGCCAAGGGCTCCCCGGACAAGGCGGCCCGGGCGGAGGCGGACACGGTGACGCCGGAGCAGGCCGAGGCGCACGCGAAGGTCTCTGTGCCGACGACTGGCGTGCGGGACGGGCCGGCTACGCGGCAGGCCCGGCCGGCGGCGGCCACAGGGCCCCCGCGGCGGCCAGGCGTCCCACCACCGCCGCCCCCTCCGCCGCTGCCGGCGGCTCTCCGGCGGGCAGGGACTGCAGCCGCGCCCTCTGTGCCCAGCACTGCGGGGGCGGGGGGGCCCCAGGCGCCACCGCCTCCACCGCCGCTGCCACCGCGGCGGCCGGGTGCGCCGCCATGCTTTACCGCCGACCGGGATCGGTCACAGTCTCCACTCGCTTACTGTGAGCCGAAGCCGCCGCCCCCGCCGCCACCCCTGCCGCCGCCTCCCCCCGGCTGTCACCGCCCTCTCAGCGGCCGCTCCTCGGACGCGCAGCTGACGCCGCGGCTCACCACCATTACACCGTCCCCGCCGCCGCCGCCCCTGCCGCCGCATGCCGCGGCGACGCCTGTGGGGCAACCGCCCGCAGCACACGCCCACGCTCCCCCCCCGCCGGGCCCGTCACACTCCCACCCCCCCATGTGTGAGCTGCCCAGCCCACATCGTACCCATAATCACCGCCCCCCGCCTGCACCTCCGCCTCCACCGCCTCCCCTCCCCCCGCGACTAAGCGTCGCGCGATGACTGCGAGCAGGTGTTTATGTGTCCAGCGCAGGCAGGTGAGTGCGTCTAGCGCAGTGTATCGTGTGCTCCCAGCGGGCAGCTGTCCCTGGGCGGGGGTGACATGTCTGCAACCGTGACTCCACTGGCAGGGCACCCGCAGTCCCTCTTCCATTCACAGGCAAACAATAGCGCATGTTTGAAGCGCAGAGATAGCAACAGAGTAGAGCCGAGGGACAGTTTCCAGGATTTTCGGGGTGGGTGTGCTTTGTGATTCTCCGGAGGGCATCCAGTGGCACACCCTCCACCACCATGATTCCGCAAACCACGACAGCTGCAGACCGGCAATGAGCGCAGGTCTCTATGAACCTATGCATTCGCATTTGATGTGATTCTATCGTGTTGGTATTCGGGAATCATTTGTAACATACACTTCACACTGTCGTGCATCACTCAACTTGCTATGCTGGCTGTGCCAGGGCATGCACTGGCCCAGAGGCCACGCCACCTGGTGCCTCTCACGCACACGACGCAGCCCTTTCACTCAAACGTGCTGCTCGGTTGGGAGAGTTGATGTAGTGGCACTGCTCTACGTCTGGGGGCGGTGCTGCCGCGATCGGGCTGCGTATACTCTGCTGTTCCTGCGGTGCTACCTGCCTCTCCGACTTCGTCCTTGCAACATAGCACGCAGCCCTCTATGGGCTCTTGCAGTGCTGCTGGTTACGGGGACTTCTTGGGCCTCGTGCTGTCTGCTGCCGGTGGCCCAGGCCCCGGGTGTGGTTCCCCCAGCGATGACTTGACATTCTCGAGTGACTCAACCAGCTCGTCCGTAAATTCGGCCGCGATCACCGCTTCGTCATCTGCCTTCCACGCCTCGTTGTTCTCTATCGCTGCCTGGTCAGCTTCTGACGCAAAGGCGTAGATGCAGCGCCCGAGCACGTTGCTCACAGCGACTGCCCCGAAGGTCGCGGAGTCCTCTACCGTGACCTTGCTGTCCTCGTTCTCAGCTTGCACCCAAACCATACCTGCAAATGCACCTATTGTCTGCACTTCTGGCTGATACTTCGGATGGTGTGTTGGTGTTCTGACATGCAATGGCCTTTCGCCTCGTGTACGGCTCAGTGCAGATGGCTGCAGCTCACCACTTGGCTGCGCACAAGGGCTATGGCATGGTCGCTGAAGAATTCACATTGTTGTGGGTCCGCACCAGGAGCTATGACCTGCTCTGTACCATCTGCTGGATGCTCGATTGCATCGCCCCCCGAAGCTACAACCTGCATCGCACCACGAGAAGATGATGGTGCGCCCAGGTCACATCCCCTTTGACAGCTCTAGGCAACACACGTCAGAGCATTCCGGGCCATGGAGTCGATTTTGGAGAGAGACGTACCCTTCGCACAAGTATTGAGTCTGGCGTGATGCCGTTGGGATGCCTGAGGCACACTACATCCCCGTTTTGTACATTTCCCTGGTGCGGGTCCGGAAGTTCCCGAACTAGCAGAAACTCGTAGTTGCCTGCACTCTTGATGTTCTCAGCGAGGTCTACCGTGCGGGTGATTGGAGTCACCGCATTTCGTGACGCTGACAGGCCCAGTCGCCCTGCTGAATCTCTGCACGTCCACAGATGACACGAGCAGTGCAGGCGCAAAACACCGCACGAGGGTGCCTCTAGGTACTCAATATTATATATAATAGGCTGGACAGGATAGATACGGTAGTGCTCGGCGCGGGAGTGCCGTCTTTGCATTCATACCCGAGCTCATCCCTGTGCTCCTCCTGTTCAGTGTTGGAGCCATGGCGGGGCCTGTGAACCTGATAACTCTTGTCAAAGGACCGAAAAGCGCTCTTTTAGTGAACGCCCAGGACTTCTCCCCGTGCTCTTGTCCGAAGTTGTACGCCGAAGCAGCAGATGTATTCTTGTCCATGTACTTTCGCACATGAGCGGCATGTACATCCCATGCCTGGATCAGCTTCTGCCACATATACCGCACTGACCATGATCGCGACATTGCTGAACCCGTGAGAGCGTCCAGGACGCGATGAGTTTGCTGTCGCCTGCAGGCCTATGCAAGGCCAGCACTGTCCGCCTACGAGTATCTATGATACTACCGCAGCTTACGATACGATAAGCTGAACTGTTGGTCTCGGTTCCCTGCGTGTGTGGAGAGCCTTGTCCACATAAGCTGATGAGGAAAGTTCTAATTTGAGAGAGACGGCTGCGCCATTGGCATCCGTGGGGATACTGCTAATGAGCGGTAAAGTTTGCGTTATGTCTCAAACGCAGTCCGCGTTGAATCAGGCTGCTGGTTACGTTCGCGCGTGGAGTGGCCACGACTGAAGCACGCGTTGGCCCGTCCAGCCACGATGCGAGCAGCTCCGTCAACTCCATGTCTGGCTATATGCCATGCACGCAGCCTGTCGCACATGTACTTTTGCCTAGTACATGTGGACGCGACTTGTTTACAGTGCGTATTATATCGCGTTCAAGCAGTTTGAAGCAGTACCAGCGGGGCGAACTCTGACTTGCACGAAGGCGCACACACACTGCTGTCAGACCAACACCTCCACAATGGCATGTAGAATAGCTTCAGGCCCCTGCCGTTCGGCGTGGTTTGCCGTCGCGCGATGGTCAGCTGGGCCCACCTCCTCCGTGCATGGCCACACATTCTGCGCAGCAGCGCCTGAGACTCCAGTCAAATACGCGCTGATTCAAGGATCTTCCCGAGGAATCGGACTACAGATTGTCACACAGCTCCTTGAGCGCCCCGAGTACCGGTGCGGTGCCCCTATGGTGACCGACGCGCACCCCGTGTCCAGTCACCACACCATCCCGCCTCAACCACGAGGCCTCGCCCAGCCGGGCCTCGCCGCGCCCGGCCGTGCACCCCCGAGCACCACACAGCACACGCCCGCCGAGTGCAGGGTGATCGCAACATGTCGGAACCCCGCGGGGGCGTCGGAGCTGCAGGCACTGCAGAGCCATCACGCGCCGGGCCGCCTCGCCATCCACCAGATGGACGTCACCAAGCCCGAGGAGATCCGGGAGTGCGCCGAGCAGGTGAAGGCCAGCACGCCGTACCTCAGCCTGCTCTTCAACGTCGCCGCCGTGCTCCACATCCCAGGTGTGTGTGCGCCGAATGAACCCCCCCTTCAGTCACCCAGGGCCGACAACCATGGCGGCTGACCTCCGCCGCGAGCGCCTGCAGGCAAGATGTCGCCCGAGACGGCGCTGTCGCGCATCACGGCGGAGAACATCAACACGAGCTTCCAGACCAACGCGATCGGGCCAATCCTCGTGTGCCAGGCGTTTGAGGGCCTGCTCGCCGCGGCCGCCGACAAGGGCGGCGCGACGGAGGACGCTCCCGCGGTCGTCGCCAACATGTCGGCGCGCGTCGCCTCCATCACCGACAACGAGATCGGCGGCTGGTACTCATACAGGTACGCACCCCGGCCTTCGCCACCGCGCCACCCGGCCTCGCGGACGCATGCGCATCAGGCCCAGGCCATTGCGGCCATGCACACAGAGAGGCTTGCACTCTCCTCCGAGCTCTCTTTCTCTCGTTAACGAATTCGGAGGGCTGAACCGCGTCGAAGCGGCTGCGGGCTCGGGAGGACGCACCCGCTGCTGTGCCGCGCCTGCCTGCGATTCCTGCCCGGGGCACAGCTGGATCGTGAGCTGCAGCTGCAGCGCAAAGACATGTCTGCTTCCCAGCCAGTCCCCGGAACAGGTGGCGCGGGCCTGCAGGGCGTCCAAGACGGCGCTGAACCAGCTGACAAAGACGCTGTCGCTCGAGTTCAAGCGGCGGCGGCGGCGCGTCGCGTGCGTGCTGCTGCACCCCGGCACCTGCGACACCGACATCTCGGCGCCCTTCAAGAAGAACGTGCCCCCGGAGCAGCTGTTCTCCGCGGAGCGCGGCGCGCGGCAGCTCATCGGCCTCATCGACGGCGTCTCGATGCGTACCACGGGCTCTTACATCGCCTGGGACGGCCAGCCGATCCAGTGGTGAGAGGCGGACCCCCCCCTGTACGAGGCCGGGCACGCCGCCTGGCCGCATCTGGCGGTGGGCTGGTCGTTAAAGGGCATCCGGGGCAATTGTGGTGACGGGCGGGGGAGGAGCTGTTTTCCCAGCTCGGTGCGAGGTTGCTGCCGCGAAGGCTGCAGGCCTGCTGGAGCTGGGAACAAGTCGAGGCGAGCGCTGGCGTGCTCGAGCTCTGAAGCAGGCCTCCAGAGTCTCTGGTGGGCAGCGGCTGGGGCCCGGGTATGCAGGAGAGGTGGTTCATCACTGCCTGTGGAGTGAAGGATGGGCTGATCAGTAGGCCCAGGCGGTGCATGCACTGTTCTTGCCGGTCGTTCCTTGAGGCTGTGCTGCTGCGAGGTGGTGAGGTGTCGTTTGACGCTGAGATGTGCTGCATACGTTGCGTGCGTTTCTCCAGTGCAGCTGCCCAGTCAAATCAGATGCCCAGTCGCCTACGCACCCCTCGACTTGGGCTGTGCTTGGACCCAGTGCCGTGTTGCTTATGTAATTACGCAGCTGATACAGTTCGTCTTTGTCGCAAACCGGTCGAGCTGTGACTAGCGCCTCAACCTGCCACGTTCGCGGTAGCTTCTGGACGAGTGGGCACTGCCGCATGCGTGCGTGGTCCGAGCCCAGCCGAGGCCCACCGGCGTCTCTAGTGGCTGACGAACGAGTGAATTGGACGCCTGCGTACGCGTGACGCTGCGGTGGTTGCTGACACTCTTGGCTTTGGAATGCGGCTGCCAGTACTGCAGGTGCTCATCCCATCGGTTCAAGTGGAACCAGAAGCTTGTTTGATCACACGTGCTCTGGTCGCGTTCAAGCATCTCCTGCAGACTCTTACCCTCCAAAATCAATCGCTGCATCGTAGACACGAGCCTGCCGGCAGCCCTGAGTATGGTTCTCACCTCGCTCTTCCGGTCAGGCATGTCCAAGCTAGCATCGTGCGCCGGTGGCACCACAGGGGCTATCGTCGATATGAAACCCGAAACTGCCCCGCTGGTGACATTTGGAGTGTGCACGGATCTACAGTGGGCGGAAGTGGACGACTGCATCGTGCACGGCACCATAACGAGGTCTGTGTCTGCTCGATGTGATGGCTGGCACCAGTGCTTGCACAGGCAAGCGGGCATGTGCCAATTGTAGCTGTAGTAGTAACCTCTACACGCCCGTGGAGTTGCTGTCGATTGATGTGCAGCCGTGTGTTTCAGACGCTATCGACGGAGCTTGCAGCTGGCACAGGTCGCCGCTCAAGACTTTCAAAAACAGAGCGCACAGTTTGCAATACACCTGGGCGATATTGTCGACGGTGTGCAGCATTCTGTCGCGAACGAGCACGGCGGGGTGAAGAGCGCCGTATTGTACGCGCTCGAGCAGGCCCTGGCAGCGTTCGGTCGCTTCACTGCGGGCACCACTTACCATGTGCTTGGAAACCATTGCCTCTACTGCTACTCAAGGAGACACCTGCAGAAGCGCCTGGGCATGAATGGCCCAGGCGACAGGTGCTATTACAGCTTTCTTCCTCACCCGAAGCTCAGGATGATAGTGCTAGACACGTACGACGTCGCAGTCATCGGCAACGCATCCAGCAGCAAGGAGTACCAGGAGGCAAGCGCATTGCTAGCCGCGCATGAGGTGCGCTCTCACCCTGTGCGCCTGAATTCAGCCATGGTTGCCTCGTTCAGGTGCGAATACAGAGCACACCTCCGACTTGCAACTCTGGCTTGCAGTTTGATCGGCCAGCATACGAGGCTGATCCCGTCAGGCGGTGGGAGCACTCCAACGGAGCTGTCGGCAAAGCTCAGCTAGAGTGGCTACGAGAGGAATTGGCCGAGTCGTCCGCGCGGGGGCAGAGGGCCGTCGTGTGCAGCCACTGCCCCGTCCACCCAGAGTCTACCGGCCTCCGCAGCAAATCGCTGCTATGGAACTACGAGGACGTACTAGGTGTCGTTGCAGAAGCCGACAACGTGCTGGCCTTCCTGTCCGGTGGGTGCCTGGCATATTTGTGTATCACTAGTAGAGGGTTGGTTCACCCCTTCGGCATGTGTGGTCCCGTCAACTTGGAATTGTCAATGACCAATAGGATACGGCTCAGTAAATTCAGAGTTGCTTAACCAGTCAGCTGACATTTTGACACCCCCCGCGCATTCCGAGCTTTTGCGGCCATGCAGCCGTAGCACATGTACTCCATTGCAAGCGCGGCACCCATTCGGGGCATGCGTGTAGGCCACATCCACCAACAAGGCCACCACGTCGACGGCCGCGGAGTGCACTTCATCACGATGCCCGCCCTCCTCGAGGCGCCGCAGCACCACGACGCGAGCCACGGCCTCTTTCACGTGTACGAGGACGGCTTCGTGCTGGAGGGCCGCGGCGCCGTGAGCCGCATCGACGGCCGCGCCGCCGCCGCCGCCGCCGCCGCGCCCCGCGCCGAGCCATGAAGCACCCGCCGCAGAAACCGTTCATCAGGGGTGATGCGGCAGAGCTCAGGGTCTGGGCGAGGTGCTGTGCTGTGGTGCAGCGTGCTGGGGATGCTGGCGTGCTGGGCTAGGGCGCGGCACATGCCCGGACGCTGTGTGGCTGGCACGCTCCAAGGCCAGCTCAGCATGCGCAGCAGAGGGCAGATGCCCGGTCAGTCATGCTGCGATCAAGTCGTCTTGAGACCGCACCCTCTTCCCCGCCCCCAAAGAATTTGTACACAGCTGCGCATGACGCTGTGGCCAGAGGCGGTCTCACCCCGCATGCTCCTGCCATGCACCTCCTGCACCACGATTGCTCAGCTGCCGCACGCCGCCTGGACCCTGGTGGCCACGCTGGCGGTGCCAGGCATGCCAGCCATGCCCACAGTGTGTGCCACGTGCTGCGCGACGTGCTGCAACCTGCAGCGGCAGCTGCGCAAGAGGGCTGTGGCGGGGCAGGCGCGGCCGGGAGGAGCACGCGCTGGGCATGCTGTGCGCTGCGGTGGCGAAGCCGCCGACGCCGGCCGCAGCGCCGGCCCTCGTACGCATGCAGAGCTTGCGGGACGAGCAGAGGGCCGCGCGCGTGCTGCCTGGCACTGTTGTCATGCTGCGCTGGCGGTGTGTGTGTAGAGCCCAGCAGCATAGGTCACTTCTTGACCCGGCGCAGCCTGCGGCCCCACAGGGCGAAGGCGGAAAGCCTCGCTCGGCTGCTGATGTAATCGTGGACCTTGCGAGGCGTACCTGCATAAAGAAATCCCAATTAGATAGCGTTGCTTCTCACGATGTGAGCATGCAGCAGCACAGGCTGCCCGGCGTCGGCGTGGCCATGCACCACTGCTACGCGGCGCCGCCGCGCGCTCGTGATTGTTGGCAGCAGGTGTCTGCATCTAAACCGGCTCAGTAAATCTAAAGTTACGCTACCCTTACAAAACTGTCAAGGCTGGGCTGCAGAGCTGATCCCTCCGGGCTGTGTGACTGAGACGGATCGCGAAGGTGTACCTCATTGACAAAGGTACCTCTGTCCGTAGATCATAAGAGACCGATTCCTTATCAACAGTCGCGTTATTCAATACATGGTCATAAGAAAACCCACAGCCAGGTGTGCCCTCTGGCCACCTCTGGCCACCAGTATGTCCGGACTGCTACAGCATTCCATAACAGTGACTGGTCGTTCTTGGCTGCAACGTGGCTCACATGCACTGGTGATCCGTGGCTGCAGTGCGCAACACCGCGTGTGCTGCCAGCCTCATCGCTGCCGTGCCTTCACTGTTGCTTGAGCAGCGTGCCGCATGCATCTCGGCGCCCGGGCGGGCCATGCAGGCTGCAGCACCTCGTCCGCCGCGGCCTCCCGACGGCTCGTTTTCCCCGCCATCCGTGGCTGCAGCAGCCCGCACAATTTGCATGACAACCCCTGCGGTCTCGTCGCTTGCGGTGCACTCGTTCAGAAACGTCACAGACCAGGTGGCGTGAGGGGTTGCCAATTGACAGATGGTAGTGGCACCTGAGCTGTGTGACCTTTCTGAGTGACCGCAAGGCTGGATGTAAGGCTCCTTTACCCCTCCAGCTGGGCCCATGGACCCCTGCTGTGGCAATCCAGTGGTATAGCGGCCATACCTCTGGATTTCCACTGAAGTTGGGCGGAACCAGTGGCCGCAAGTGTCCGGCGGTCCTCCAGGGCGTCCACCGCAGCAACAGGCTGCCTGCCTCCTCTGGGAAGCCCGCATGGGTAGTGCTACAGAACAGGGGTCCACAAGTGGCCTGAGCGCTGCACCAAAGAGGCATGCTGAGCCAACACTGCAAACGAGACACATATGCCTCTGGCTGTGTGATATCACAATATTCATGGAATGGAGCACCGGGTGTTGCAACACAGCGTGACCCTCGTGACATCCCGGTGTCAGGGCACGAGCATGTGCAGCAGAATATAGAGCAGTGGTGTGGAGGCAACTGTGGAGTGGCCCAGCAGAGCAGCTGCGGGGCAATGTGCCTGGCAGCACACGCATGGCAGCTGCTCTGGAGCTGCGCGCCTCGATTTCTCGTGGCCTAGTGTTTGAATGCCTCGGCGCGCCACCGGGGTGTTTGTTACACCCAGAGACTGCGTGTACAATGTACGTGGCCGGAACTGTGATGCAGTTAGCATTGTTTCTTGGTTCTGTGCCACGACGACGTTGAGCGGCGAGAGAGGGCGCAATCAGAGTACGCCAGCTCTGTGAGACGCAATTCGGCGTTCATCAACCCGCATAGGAGCGTAAAGCAGCAGTGCCTGCCTTTATCGAGGCAATTGGTGTGTTGATTGACTGAGTCTTGCAGGAAGCGGAAGCCATGCTGTCTCATCGCATCACGCGCACTGCGCCATGCACGCCAGGTGCGGCCTTGCTCCTGCAGCCATCCGAAATTCTACATTCAGCAGGACGGTGGGCGCCCCGGAGTGCGCTGCTGGCGCCGTGGTTTGAACTGTGGTGGTTTCTGGCTTGCAGGCTGGGGACGCGCGCCTCACGCTGCGGGGCCACGCAGGCGCGCACTCGCCTGCCGCTGCAAAGTAGGCTTCGAAGATGAGTTCTTCGGCATGGAGTCCGCGCCGCTGCTGGTGCCGGAAGGCGGTGACACCTGGAAGGAGATTCCCGGCGCGGTCCTAGCTCCGAAAGGCTTCAAGGGCAACGGCATGTACTCGGCCATGCGTGCCGGCACAAAGGCGGACCTAGCGCTGATAGTGTGTGAAGAGGGCGCAGTAGCGGCCGGCGCCTTCACGCAGAACGTGATGTGTGCCGCACCGGTGACCGTCTGCAAGCAGGTCCTGGCAGAGAACAGCTCCAGCGTCAAAGCCGTGCGCCTCAACGCCCCCATGCCATGCCCATGCTCACCTTCGGTATTCCTCTCTATGACGTGCTGTCCGAGCCCTCTGACGGGGTTTGAAGGCATGCCGTCTGGAGGTGGCTGGCGGGATGTGCAAGGCTCAAACCAGCATGCAGGTGCTCACGAACGCAGGTCAAGCCAACGCGGCCACGGGCGACCTGGGCATGGCCGACGCGGTGGCGTCGCAGCAGCAGCTCGCAGCGGAGCTCGGCTGCGCCGCCGGCGACGTGCTCATCATGTCCACAGGCGTCATCGGCCGCCGCATCAAGCTCGACGCCCTGCAGGCCGCGCTGCCCACCCTGGCCGGCAACCTCGGAACCGACGCGGAGTGCGCGCAGCGTGCTGCAGTCGCCATCACCACCACCGGTGCGGGCCCTCTTTCCCTCCTCCGAGCCCTCCGTGGCCCCCCCGCACATGCATGTGCGCCACGGCATCGCCACAGCACACCCTCGGCCCTCATCAGCACAATCTGCCGCCATCAATTCTCGAGATGTTTCTGGTGACGGCGCCCTTGCGCCGCAGCCGCCTCTGCAATATTTGTGCCGTCTCCTGCTCGTGTTCCAGACGGTCATCCCAGCATGGGCGCGCAGACGGATACATCAGCTGACGAGCGGCCCAGGCGTGCTGTGGAATCTCGTGCTGTGGAATCTGGAGGGCGGTGCTGTGCAGATCTGGTGTCAAAGAGCTGCGCGGTCGAGGTCGACCTCGGGGACGCGACGGTGCGGCTCGGGGGCATGGCGAAGGGCAGCGGCATGATCCACCCCAACATGGCGACGATGCTCGGCCTGCTGACGTGCGACGCGGCGGTCGCGCCGGCCGTGTGGAGCGCGATGCTGAAGCGCGCGGTCGTCCGCTCCTTCAACGCCGTGCGCGCCTAACCGCCTGCCTGCTTGCTGTGCTGCTGAGTTCGTCGCACGCCGCGCTGTGCTGCGGACACCGCCGACACTGACGCTGTGTGCGTCCCGGAGGGGGGTCAGTGCAGCTGCACGGTCGGAGTCGGCACGGTGATACCTGATCTGTCCGTTGACCACATGTGCGGCGATTCCCCGGCATCCAGTCGGAACGCGAGCGCACAAGCTGTGCTGTACCAAAGCGGTCCCAGCGGTGAATCGCCGGCAGCGTGGCCACACGTGGCTGCACTGTCCACCCTGGCCGTGGTGTGCAGATTACGGTGGACGGCGACACGTCGACGAACGACACGGTGCTCGCGCTCGCGAGCGGCGCCGCCGGCAACGCCGAGATCTCGGACGGCGGCAGCGAGGCGGCGCAGCGGCTCGAGGCCGCGATGACGGCCGTGCTGCAGGGCCTGGCCAAGGCGATCGCGTGGGACGGCGAGGGCGCAACGTGCCTGCTCGAGGTGACGTGCGTCGGCGCCGCGAGCGCGGACGACGCGCTGACGGTCGCCAAGTCGGTCGCCGCCTCGTCGCTCACGAAGGCCGCGATCTTCGGCCACGACCCCAACTGGGGCCGCATCGCGTGCGCCGCAGGGTACTCCGGTGCGCTGCTGAGGTCGGACGATCGGCCGTGTGTACGGCGGGTGCAGCATAACAGTCTACAGCAGCTCGCAGCAAAGCATACAACCAGGCGCATTGGCACTGCAAAGCCTCGATCGGGAGATTCACCCAACATGCATGCACACTGGAGCAGCACACCACAGACACCGAGGGCGCGGGTGGCGTGTGCAGGGGCGGACTTCAGCCAGGACGACCTCGGGGTGAAGCTCGGGCCGTTTGCGCTGATGGAGAAGGGCCAGCCGCTCGACTTTGACGCAGCGGCGGCATCAGGGTACCTCGCGGAGGTGACCGGGCGGCACGGCACCGTGGAGGTCGAGGTCCGCATCGGCGGCGGCGAGGCCTCCGGACAGGCGTGGGGGTGTGACCTGTCGTACGACTACGTGCGCATCAACGCGGAGTACACGACGTGACACGCCTGGGGATGATGCACGCATGAGTCGGAGCGGGGTGCCGCGTTGTGGGCACTCCGCCGCTGCCGGTGGCGCAAGCGTCTGGGCGGAAGGAGTGCGGATTCTGTCTCCGGTGCACGCATAGTCGTGGCTTGAGGGGAATCGCAGATGAGACCGGGTGTTTGGCATGGGTGACCGGTAGTCGTGGTGTGGAGTCGACGTGTAACAGATCACATGACAGAGCGACTGCTGTGGCGGAGGTGCCTCTGCCACCTGTGCAATGCATGGGTGCTGACAGGTGGCGCGGTCGTGAATGTGCGTGGGTGCTGACAGGTGGCGCAGTCGTGAATGTACGTGGGTACATTATTTGAGATACCTGTGCGTCCCGGGCCCGGGGCGCGCCGCAACAAGGAAAGTAAGTAACAGATACCACGGCACTGCCTACACAACGTCTACCATCTACCGATGGCCGCCCACGCGGCATCATGCGCCTACGGCTAAGCGAGGGGGTCAAAGTCAGCATCATCGGCCGCTGCCGCCGCGGCCTGGCTCGCCTGCTGCCCCAGGGACGAGCGGCTGTTGGCCAGCGGCAGCGAGCCGCCCGGCAACGCAAACGGATCCTGCGGCTGCGACTTCATCGGTGAGAGCGTCATCGGGCTCGCGCCACCGGACAGAGGGTCTGTAGCCGCGTTGGTGCTCCGCGCCGCCTGCGCGGTGAGCACGGATGCAAGGGAGTTGGGACGCGCGACCGGCGCCGGCGCCGCCACGGCCGCCGCGATGTCCGCAAACGGATCAAACTCGGCCGCCGGCGGCGGCGGAGGGGCGGGCGCGGGCTGCCGCGCCGCCATCGGCGAGGAGGCCATGGCCGGGCCGGGATGCATCGACGCAAACGGGTCGAGGCCGCCGAACGGCGAGCCCGGCTGGGAGCGCCCCGCATGCATGGGGGAGTTGGAGGCGCTGCGGGGGTTGCTGTACGGGACCTTCGTCGCCGGGGGAGGCGGGACGGGCGCGTTCTTGCGGGACGCGGCCTCCGCGGCGGCCGCAGCGGCGGCCGATTCGGCGTTGATGCGTGCCGCGGTGGACACGGCGCCGTTGGCGGCGCTCTCGGCGGCACGACCGTGCGCGCGTGCCGCGTCCTGCTGTGCGGCTGCGGAGCTCATGATGAGGAGCGTCGTCTGCGACGGCGGCGGCGGCAGTGCAAAGACGGTGGCAGAGGTGGGGCCGCGCAGCAGGTTCGCGACCGGCGTGGCGCGGGCGGCGCCGTTCGCCGACGTGTTGATGACGCCGGAGTGCCGCTGGTGCTTCTGCCACACCCCCTGGTGCTCCGCCAGCACCTCCCCAACCTGCACGCCGTCCGGCTGTTTTACGCTGCGCCGCACAATGCATGTGCCTCATGCATTGGACACAGGTGCAAAAAGTCCAGCACAACACAATGGTCCACACGCCATGCACGTGACAAGAGCACGAGAGGCACCAAGGCACTGGAGCAGCGCCTTTCGCAACAGGAGGAAAAACGCACGGGTTCGCCATAGGCGTCGGACTTGGCGAGCTTGTGGAGGATCTCGACGACGAGGTTGCGGACGTAGTCGCTGTCGGCCTTGGCGGCGGCATCCGAGTCGACGCCTGCACGCGCGACGTACCCCGGGGGCACGAGGTCGCCCGGCAGGTCATCCACACCCGGCTCCAGCAGCCCGAGCAGCTGCGCGACGAAGCCGTGCGTCACCGCCTGGCTCATGATCTCGTCGCGGTCAGGGTTCGTGTCGTGCAGGGTGCACCGCACGACGTCGAGCGCGAAGATCGCGGACGCGAGGTTCCACGGCACGCATGAGCGCATCGCGGGCACGAGCGCCGGCGCCGGCGCCGCGAGGCGCTGCGCCGACACCGGGGCGAGGGACAGCTGCAGCAGGATGCGCAGCAGGCTGCCGCCGACGGCCTGGAGCTCCGGCGTCGCGCCGAGCTGCGGCGCGCGCGCCACGAGCCACTCCGCGTACCCCTGCTGTGCTGCGTGCTGCGGCAGGCCGGAGTACCGGCCGAGCGCGAGCTCCGCGGCGCGGCCGAGCATGAGGATGATGTCCTGCGTGCTCGCGACGCCCTCGGCCGTCGGCGTGGCCGGGCCGCCGCGCGCGGCCGCCGCGAGCTCCGCGTCCGTGCACGCATGCAGCTCGAGCATCACGCCGTCGAGGAAGGCGCGGGGGTCGCTCAGCTCCGCGCCGCTCGACGCCTTGCTCGTGTCGAGGAAGCGGCGCAGGTAGACCCCGCCGACGAAGAGGTCGTACTCGAGCTCCGGGTGCACGATGTGGTGTTCCGGGGTGAGCGCCCACGGCGTGCCCGAGACCATCGCGCCGCGCACCGCCGCCGCGAGGTCGCCGAGCCGCTCTGACGTGCGCTCATGCATCTCGTCCGTCCACACGAGCTCCGGCGTGTCGACCCCGGCGTCCACGGAGTCCGTGATGACGGCGCGCGCGCCCTCCGGCGAGGCGCGCAGCCGCGCGAGCATCGCGGCCGGCACCAGCCGCAGCACCTCCTGCTCGAGCCGCGCCTGGTGCGCGCTCTGGTGGCCGAGGAGGCCGGCGAGCGCGTCGACCGTCAGCGCGCGCACGCCGGTGTCCTCCGCGACCTCGTCCACCGACATGCCCGGCGGCGCGCGCGAGAAGATGATGTCGAGGAGCAGCACGTAGCCGCCGTCGTCGAGCGCGACGCGCGCAAACTCCGTCGAGTCGGACAGCGCGGCCATCACTCGCAGCGCGGTGCGCTGCGCGGTGCGGGAGCATGGCGAGTGCAGCGTGCAGAAGAGCACGTGCACCGTCGCGGAGCACACCGACGCCGCCGTCGGCGTGCCGGACAGCCCGGCGAGCTCCGCCTTGACGTCCGGCACGCGCGTGCCCTCCTCCAGCATCCCCAGGCTCGCCTCCGCGCCGCGGCGCGTCAGCCCCGCCACCTCCTCGCCGCGCTGCGTGCCCCCCCCCGCGACCGTCTCGTGGTCGACGCAGGGTTTCATCGCCCAGCAGATGAGCGGCGCGAGCGCGCGCGGGGTCGCGAGCGAGCCCCGCAGCTCGGCGGAGTACGTCGCCGACGTCAGCAGCGCGTGCGCGGCCTGGAACGCGATGTCCAGGTGGCGCCGCACGCGCGGCAGCTCGGCCGAGTCGTCGCCGGTGAGCACGGGGCCGTCGTCCTCGTACGCGCAGGCGGCGCTCGGCCGCAGCGCGGCCGGCAGCGCGGCCGGCTCGGCGCACACCGCAAAGTGCAGGTGCTTCTCGAGCCCCAGGAACAGCGGCAGCGCCTTGCTCTGCAGCTCGCTGAACGTCGGGTCCTGCACGGCAGGCTGCACTCAGTCCGCCGTCCGCCGCCATGCATGCGCTCTGCGTCAACCGGGCGCTCCAACATCTTTGATGTCCCGTATCTGACACATGTGAGGCCGCGAGGTATTCGGTCGTGGAGCGGACGACAGGGTCGGCGGGGTGGAGTCGGCTGCAGCGGGCGTGCGTGCATGCGGGGGCGCACCTCGACGAACAGGCGCACGTACACCTCCTCCACCACGAGCTCGTGCTCGACCTCGGTGTAGCGGAAGGCGGCCAAGTCTGCGAGGGCTTCCGCCGACACGGGCTGCGCCTCGCGGTGCGCGGTGAGCACGCCGCGCAGCTGCGTGCGCATCGCCGGCGTCCACACGACGAGCGGCGAGCTGCGCTCCGCGGTGATGACCGACAGCAGCTCCACGTGGTCCGCGGCGTCCGCGAGGCGCCGGTACAGGTACGGCGTGAGGAGCGCACGCACGGCGCCTTGCACCTGTAGCCACCGCCCCGACGTCACACCCCGCACACGCGCGCTGTCCGGGAAACCCAAAACAACCACCGTCAACGAAATCGGATTGGTCCGGGGCAAAGATGCCGCGGGCGGGTTGCGGCTTGAGAGGTTGGAATGGCACCCGATCGGAAGCAGGGTCTCTGTGTATGTGGCTAGCAGTGCAAAAATGCACACGCGCATGCATGGCAGGCATGGGTCGTGTGGGCCAGGGCGTACAGGACGCTCCTGGGCATCGGGGAGGACATCGCCGCTGAGGCCGGCGAGGGCCTGCAGCGCGGCGGCGGCCTTGGTCGCGAGCGTGTTGTCCGCCGCCGGCGCCGCGACCGTCTCCTGCGCGGCCTTGCGCTTCGCCGACACCTGCTGCGCCTCGGCGCCGCCGCCGCGCAGCTCCAGGATGTCCACGTCGTCCTCCACCGCCTCCGTGACGTTGAACCTGCACCGCCCCGGGTGGTAACTCTCTCCCGTTTTCGTATTCGCACTGCTGCCGGCGCTGCACTGACCTGGGTATGCTGGCCACATGCTGCACACGTCTCGGCGCCAAATCACCAGGGGTGCCAAATGGGGACGTAGTTCACACACGGGAACGCTTGTGCATTGAGGTGTGCGTGAGGCCGAGGTATCGTGAGGGGCGGAGCACCCGCGGCCGGTGTGTCACGCCAGATCTGCAGAGGTCGACGCAACTGTCACGTTGCACCGCTCTGACGCCTCACGAGCATCGGGCCGACATTTAGCGTGCAACGTACACCCTGAAGCCGGAGCACTCTGGAATGCACATCTGCAACTCTCTCTGCAGGCCAGCGTGCAGGGGGCGCACAGCAGCATGCGGGTGAAGAGCGTCGACAGCACCGCCATCCCGAGCAGCTCCTGCCGCAGCGGCTCCGACGCGACGGCGGCCGCGATCGTCGCGACCGCCGCCGCCGCCGCGTTGGTCGCGCGCGGCAGCTCGGCCGTCCACAGCAGGTTCCGCAGGAACGCCGCGCGGTCGCCGCCCGGCAGCTCCTCCACGACCGACCGCGCGTCCCCGGACTGCAGCACGAGCGCCAGCGCGCGCAGCGTGAGCGTCGCGAGCACGACGTGGTCCGCGCTCGCCGGCGCGTCCGCCGGCACGGCGTCCCGGCACTGCTGCAGCAGCGCCGCGAGCACCGGCACGGCGCCCTTGTCGCCGAGGAAGGGCGCGTTGTCCGGGCACGCGTTGAGCGTGAGCCATGTCAGCTCGAGGCAGAGCTGCACGTGCTCGTGCTCGAGCCCCTCCGCCATCGTCGCGTGCAGCAGCGCGAGCAGCGTGTCGTACGCCGGGTACGTGAACTCCCCGAGCACGTCGGGCTCGCGGCGGTGCAGCAGGCACTGTGCGCGCAGGAGGAGCGAGATGCGTGCGGGCCGGGGGCCGCCGCCGACCTCGGCCTCGCCCTGGGCCATCGCCATCAGCGCCTGGTACGCGCGCTGCATCTTCAGGAACGGTTCCGGGCCGTCAGGGTTCTTGTCAGGGTGCAGCCGCAGGGCCTGCCGCCGGTACGCCTTCTTCAGGATGTCCATCATCGCCTCCGGCGAGGCGCCCTCGACGTCGGCGGGCGCGATGGCCATAAGGTCGAGCGCGTCGGCCTGCGAAAAGTCGGCGGCCTCGCGTGCCATCTCCTTGCGCCACTCCGCCACGATCTCCTGCATGCGTCCGGCGCCGCTGTATCCCGCCCCGCCCACGACTGCAGTGTGACTCATACACAGCGCCACGCATCATGATGGGGCTCAGTGTGCTATCCCTGCAGTGCATCTACGCAGCGGCACGAGCGCCGCCGCAGGCATGGCGCGTTCGACCTCGGCGCGCGCGCAGAGTGCCGCAGACACGGTCGCAGCCGCCGGCGACAAACGGGGCGTTCCCCCCGCGAAGCAACACGCACGCATGCAGCTGGGGCGCGGCGCACGTTACGGAAGCGGACGGGGTCGACGAGCGGGTGGCGCTCGTGCTCTGGCGTGCACAGCTTGCGCAGGTAGTAGCGGAAGCACCAGAGCTCGCCCTTGAGGGCGGAGTAGGCCATCGGGGGCATCGGCTGGTAGTCGTAGCGCGAGAGGACGTGGTCGCGCAGGCGCAGCGGCAGCGCGCCGAGGTGGGTGTGCACGGCCGGGAGCAGCTCCTCCTCGCGCATCGCCTGCGACCACAGCACCTCCGGGTCGTCGACCTGCCTGCACACACCGCGCGGGTTGCGGTGCAGGGGCCGTGGGGGGGGGGGGGGGGGGGGGGCTGCCAGTGAGTGCAGGGGCCGGGGGCGGAAGAGGCAATGCCGCAGGCACATGCTGGAGCAGGGAGCGCGCGCTTCCTGCAGAGCACACGAGGGGCCGGGGTGTTCTGCCCTCAGGCAAGCTGTGTATTTGGTGCCTGAATTTCGTTAGACTTGTGTTGAGATGCTGCGCAGTCTGCTGTGGTGTTCTTGAATGCAATCAAAGTATTTGTTTCACACGAGAGGCGCTGCAACGGCTGTATGTGTTGCCACGCATGCTTGCGGCATCGTGCCACAGGCATGTCAACGGCCACAGCACACAGCACGCTGCAGAACTGCGGCCGCCGGTAATGCACTGGCGGCCACCACCGCTAGAGGCTGCAGGACCCCCCCCCATGGCTAGAGGGGCAAGAGGGGCGCGCACCGCGTCATCTGCTCCGCGAAGGCCTTGGGCCCGTGCGTCTCGAGCTGGTAGAGGAGGCTCTCCGGGAGGAGGTTGCCGAGGATGCTGCGCTCGCCGACGGGCAGCGAGGCGCGCAGCGCGGGGTCCTGCACGCCCTGGAAGACCTGCTCCGCGTGCGTCGCGTGCAGCAGCTGGCCGACGGGCAGGAGGTCGCGGCCGATGTAGGCGACGGCGAAGAAGAAGGCCCCCGTGGTGTACAGCCGGTGCATCACCTGCACGCCACCGCCGCCACTGTCCGCGGCTGCTCCACACAGGTGCTACGCTGTGGGGCGTCCGGGGCGCAATGGCCGCCAATGCGCCGGCCGCGGGTGGCCAACCGACGGCACACCCGGCGGAAGGGTGGATATCGGGTCGGTCAGGTGTGAGCGCAGGTTGGGGTGGCGGAGGTGTGCACCGGTGGTGCGCGGCGAGCCGCCCGGGGGCGCGCTGCATGCATGCATGGGCCGCGGCGCACCTGCGAGTGGCTGGCGGCGACGTGCAGCGTCACGGCCGAGGCGTCCCGCACGAGCATCGGGTCCTGCGTCAGCAGCAGCTGCACGACGTGCGGCAGGCACGCGGGGCTCGAGAGGTGCCGGATGACGTTCGGCAGCGGCACGACGGGGCTCTCGGTCGCGTCCTCCGCGACCGGGGCCTGCGCGATGAGGGCGAGGATGCCGGACATGCACGCGTGCGCGAGCTGCTTCCAGCGCGCGCCGGCGGCGCCCTTCGCGAGCAGCCAGCGCAGCTGCCGCACGGAGGTGAGGACCTTCGGGGTGGCCATGCCGGGCGCCCAGACGTGTGCGGAGCGGGGGAGGCTGCCGTCGCGGACCTTGGCGAGGAGCGCGCGGCAGGCGACCGGCCCGATGCATGCGGGCGTGCCCGCGCCAGGTGCCTCATCTGCAGCGGCGCCCCACCGTCAGCACTCGCACGATGGGGCCACCGTTCACGTGACTCGGCGTGCCCCAGGCCAGCCACGCCACAGAAACCCGCGAGCGGTATCAACCCAGCGCGACATTCACCGCCCTGGACCCCCTGTGAACACACACCTGCATGCGGGATCGTGGGCTGCGCACCAGGATCGGCGCCCTCGGCTGGCGGGGGCACCTCGCCGGGGTAGTACCACCAGCTCGCGACCGCGTCGGCGTCGCTCTGCGCGTGGTCCATGAGCAGCGCCGGCCCGCCCTTGCCGACCGGCCCGACGTCCGTCTGCAGGTGCGCCATCGCCGCGAGCTCCACGAGCAGCTGCACGCCGCCGGCGGCCATGATCTCGCCGCCGTTGGCGCGCGCGGCCGCGGCCGCCTTCTCGGCCGCGCCGCCGCGCGCCGCGGCGGCCGCCTCCGGCGACACCAGCGCCACGACGAGCGCGACCATGCGCTCGCGCAGCGCGGCCGACTCGGCGCCGTCGAGGATGGACAGGAGGTACGGGACGCCCTTGCACGGGCCGACGTGGTGCGCGTGCACGCTGTACACGGCCGCCATGGCGCGCAGGCACATCTCGATCTCGTACTGCGCCTCCGCGCCCTCCTTCGTCGCCGGCCCCTGCACACCGCCGGGTGGACTGCGCCCCGAGCCTCACGCTGTGTGACGCGCCGCCTACGACGCAGCGCGGCAACGCACAGCCTCGATGTGGTAAGCCACGGATCGAATGGCACGCGAGGTGGTCACGCAGCACAGCAGGCATGGCACACCGCTCACACAGTCCACGCCGATGCGTGTGTGGATGGTGGCGGGGGCGCACGTCGAGTGTGCTCGGCTGCACGCCGGCGAGCGCAAAGACGAGGTGCAGGTAGAGCTTGTCGAAGAACTGGCGCGGCTCCTGCAGACTCTCGACGGCGCGGGGGTCGTTCGTGTTGTCGAGGAGGTAGTTGACGTACACGTCGCCGACCTTGAGCACCTTGCTCGGGGGCGTGAACTCGACGTGGAACTCCGAGTGGTTCCACACCGGCGACTTGCCGGCGCGCCGCGACTCCGCCAGCGCCTTGCTTTCGCCCTCCAGCGCCCTGCACACACCGCGCCGCACGTGGGGTGATGATCGGCACGGCACCGCACACTCATGCGGCAGGCGGTGTTGCGAGCACGGCTACGGCGAACAGGTCGCTGGCGCATCATCCACACCGGCCGCGCCTCTGAGGAGTCAGCGCCGGCGCGGCCGTGGGACAGCAGGCTAGCGCAGAAGCAGCGGCACAATGCGGGGGGCGGGAGCGCACATGCGCAGCTGGTAGCGCGTCGCCTCGTCCCAGATGAGGCCGGCGAGGTGGTGGTTCTCCGAGCTGGCGACACGCCAGAAGAGCGGCCAGTTGGGGCCCCCGGGCGGCGCGCCGGCGGCCGCGTCCTCCTCCGTGACGGGCTTGCGCAGCAGTGACAGCAGCATGGAGGGGAAGAGGCGCTGCATGAGCGACTGCGTGGGGGGGTGCTGGTCCACGAGGCGCTGCACAAACTCCCGCGACGCCGTGACCTTGTTCGTCCGCGCCGCTGCACATGCACGCCCGCGTCGCTGCTGCTGAGTGCGTCCGGGCGGATGTGTGCGTCCGGGCGGCTGTGCCAGAAGGACTCACATCACCGCCCGATGCGTGACTGCCACGGCGCAGCCGTAGTGGCCGGGCCGAGTCGGGCAGTGAACAAGGTGTTGTTGACAGCATGAACTGGTCGAGACCGTGGCGCCGTACTCTCGGAGCGTGCTGTGATTGTGCTGTGGCAGGGACGTGGGCTTGACCTGGACCGGACGGGTCGCCGACCCGTCATCTTGCAGATCTCGTGTGAAAGCGTTGTCTCGATCGAGTCGGCGCTGCGACGCATCGATTTGCAAAAAAATTTTGTGCTCAACGTGCGCTCCAAGTGCTGCAAGAAAACAAACAAGCAATCGCTGGCCGGGGAGACGCGGCTCCAGCGGGGCGCACCGTTGGCGGAGGTGGAGAGCGTCTTGGCGGTGGCCGGCTGCAGGGCGATGAGGAGGTGCTTCACGATGATGCCCTCGTCGAGCGCGGCGCTGCGTAGCGGCGTCGCCGCGTCCGCCGAGATGCTCAGCGTCTCGCGCACGATCGCCATCACGGCCTCGCCGGCGCGCGCGCACGGGCTGTTCATCAGCCGGAACAGCGCCTTGCCCTGCTGCGACAGCTGCACCTTGAGCATCCTGCAGCCACCGCCACGCTCAGCCGGCGCATCCTCCTCGGCTCACGACACGCTAGCCCCTGTCGCAGTCTCGCGGGCAGCGCCAGGCACGCCTCATCCCGACGAGTGTGTGCGCACCGTGCACGGCAACGACCACGGAAATCCGGGAGCGGCCGGGCTTGATAGCAGCCAGCAGATCCGAACCAACGCACAGGAGAACGCCAGGAGAACAGCAACATGTTGTATGCGCGCGCATCCGCAACGGCATGGGCACCACGGCCCACACATGGCATGAGGGTATGAGGGTCGCATGATGTGCCCGCATGAGCAGGCAGTGCCGCTGGGGCCGCGACAGCAACAGGGCGCGCACATCTGGACGGGCTCCGGGGTGTTGCAGTTCTCGGGCTCGGCGACGAGCGCGGCGACGGCGTCGACGAGCGCGAGGCAGAGCAGCTGGTTGCGCGAGCTCGCGATGAGGCCGGCGACGAGCGCCGTGACGTGCTGCTCCTGCAGCCCGCCGTCGAACGACGCCGCCTTGTTTGCCTTCACCTGCAGCCACGGCCCCGCCTCGGCACCAGCGCTCCCCACCGGCCTGGTGCCGCTCTGTGCCCAACACACGGAACCACCACCAGCTGACTGATCGCTTGAACCACACGCACAGTGCCAGAGCTGCTGTGCATGCCGGACTGTATGGCATTGATGTGTGGCCAGGGAGAAGCCGGCTGTTTGCAACTACAGTGATGCACGACACTCTTGAGTTGAGCCTGACGCGCACTGGACCGCATCCTGTGCTCCCTGGGTTGGCCCGTGTATATTACAAGCACAAAGGCGAGGCAGCTGCGGAGCCGGCCGACCTCCCTGTGGCGCGCTCCCTGGGTTGGCCCGTGTATATTACAAGCACAAAGGCGAGGCAGCTGCGGAGCCGGCCGACCTCCCTGTGGCGCGCTCCCTGGGTCGGCCCGTGTATATTACAAGCACGAAGGCGAGGCAGCTGCGCAGCCGGCCGACCTCCCTGTGGCGCACCGCCCTCGCGGCACAGCACACGCACCTGGATGGCGTCCTCGGGCTTGTTGTAGCGGTACTCCTCGCCTGCGGTCTTGTTGACGAAGGGCTTGCTGCCGTACAAGAAGGCCTCGGGCGCCCAGAGGCGCGCAAAGAGGCGGCCGGCCTCCATCGCGACGCGGTCGCAGCCGCAGTCCAGCAGCGAGAACACCGAGCTGAAGAGGCGCAGCGCGCAGATCTCCTCCTGCAGCTGCGGGCACGACGCGAGGCGCTGCAGGGCCTGCAGCACCGCGATGAGCAGCCCTGACGTGCGCGCGTCCGGCCGCAGCCGCCGCTCGCCCTCCTGCATGCCGCCCGGCGGTCATGTGACTTGTCTTCTGATGGCAGAGGCCGTGAGTCGGCCCGCCGCTGACTATGCTGGACTGGGTTGCAAGGCCTGTGCTGATGTGCTACGCGTGAACGGAGCCGCGGGGGCAGCCAGGTACATGCATGTGCAAGGGCTGTGGCTGAGAGGCGGATTGCTCCGGATGACTGCGCCTCGTCGTCACCGCGCCATCATCGCATCTGGGCGATCACCGCTGGCGCCACGCCATGTCTACATGAGAGGTCAAGTAGCAGCTGCAATGCAACCAGGGCATGACCTGCTGCGTGAGGTCGTGGGCAAGGCCCCCCACGCCCGTGCGGCCACGGCCCCCCCCGCCTACGCTCTCAGCTGATTCTTCAGGCCTGCAGCGGGCTGCGGCGCACCTTCTTGGCCTCGGGCAGGAGGCAGAAGATGGCCTCGAGGGTGATGAAGGCGCGGCGGCGCGCGTCCTTGTCGAAGCGGCCCGGCCGGTTCATCTGGTCGAGGAAGGCGCGGCTGAAGCCCACGTACGGCACGCTCGCGTTGAACTCCAGCACACGCTCAAACAGAAAGGCGTGCTTCTCGGGCACGTTGACGTCGCCGACGGCGCCGTGCACCGCGTCCCGCAGCGCCTGGCCCATCTGCTTGTACACCTTGCTGCCCTCCACCGCGTCCTTCGTCGCCTGCACGGCACCGCATGCGCTTCACGCCGTCTGCCTGAGCACCGGGTAGCCGTACGGCCCGGCGTCCGCGCGCACACTCGCGGACGCTGGAGCAGGCGGGGCCTGCAGCTGCGCAGGTCAGCAGCCGCCGTGCATATGCATGCGGCTGGTGCCGGCACAGCGGGGGGGGGCGGCGCGCACCGCGGCCTGGACCCTGAGCTGGTTGCTGAGGCGGATCGCCTGCGCGTGCGCGTTGGCGGCGACCTGCCCGGCGACGAGCTTCGCCCGCTCCCAGTGCGCCTTGGCTGCGATCGTCGTGTCCTCCACGACCTCCTCCAGCCGGAAGTCCTCCAGCGCCTGCGGCCGCATCGGCGGCAGCTCCGGCAGCGCCTCGAAGACGGCCGGCGCCTCCGGCACCTCCGCGAGCGGCACGACCTTGGGCTGCGCGGCGAGCGCGGCCTCGTACGCGATGATGCGGTGCCGGCACACCTCGTCGTGCACGGCGACCGCCGCGTTCTGCAGCTGCTCAAAGAGGTGGCCCTCGAGCTCCGGGTCGACGGCCTGCGCGGGCGCGACGAGCGGCTTCGGCGCGGCGACCTTGCCGATGATCTTGCGGCAGAGCCACGTGAAGTCCGGGAGCACCGGGACCGGCCGGGCCGCCGCCGCCTGCGTCTGCTCGAGCAGCAGCGCGAGGTCCTTCAGCCGGCGGTTGCTCTCAAACACCGCCGGCAGGCTGCCGTCGGTCCACTCGATCGCGTAGTAGCGCGACTCGCACGCGAGCTCAAAGCACACGAGCGCGCCGACGGAGCGCAGGTCGCGGTGGCGGCTCACGCGCTTCCCGTCCGACGCCTTCTCGATGAGCGTCGACTCGGCGAGGCTGAGGAGGCGCGGCCGCCGCGTGAAGCCGCCGAAGCGGCCGACGCCGTCCTCGGAGCCCTGCGCGGTGCGGCCGCCGTCCCAGAAGGGCTCCGGCACGTTGACGCGGGACACCCAGAACTCGTGCAGCGGCCCCTGCGGCGGCGCGGTGCTCTGCTCGAGGCAGGCGCCGTCCCGCGCAGACGCGTGCTCCTGCGCGCTGCCGGGGGACTGCTGCACGGTGATGGACAGGCCGAGGCACTGCGCGGCGGTGGTGGACAGGACCTTCGCGAGCTTCTCGCGCTCGACACAGGCAAAGATGCGCTGGCCGCGGTCGCCGGCGGCGCAGACCTTGAACGCGAGCGCGCTGCGCACAAAGTCCTCCAGGAGGACGATGCCGGGGGACCGGAAGTCGACGAAGCGGGCCCGCCACTGCACAGTCAGAGTGTGGTCCAGGCGCTCGATCGCCGTGTTGGTGACGCGGAGGGTGCAGTCCTCCCACTTGCCCTTCTTCAGCTTGTACGCCGGGAACGTCTCCGCGACCAGCCTGCAGGTGGGGAGGGCTCAGAGCAGGGAGGCCTGCAAGTCAAGTCTGCTCTGCAACCTGGCTGCGGTGCACAAGGGAGCTCACTGTATCTGGGTGTCCCTGCACTCTTTGACCAGCGTGGCGTTCGCCATGAACGCCTCGTACAGAGACGACGCCAAGTGTGGAAGATGGCTGGTATGAACGGTCCATTTCTCCGTGCTTTTCTGTACATCAGGCTTCCTGGTCAAGCGGTGCGGTCTGTGTGAGCAATGCGTAATGGGGACAAAATCGCCGCGAAGCCGTTCTCACCTTTGTGTCGGGTCTCGCATTCACTGTCAAGCAGTCCTTTTCAAATGTGACCGACTTTACGCTGAAGTCCGGAGTCAAGCTATACAGGTTGGTGCCCTGCAGGTTGGGCATCTGTGTGCCGATCGCGGTGGGCGAGATCGTGAGCACACGATCATAGTTTCCTTTGAAATATGTCCGCTTCTGAACGAGCCACCGCGACGCTGTGTCGTCTTCGCGCTTGCCATCCAACTTACCACGCTGCGAGGGATGTGAAAGTGCATCCACGATGCGTGCAGCCATAACTAAACTGCCCTATGCACACAAACATGCAGCAGTGATGTCACAGCCGAGCAGCTGCGAGACCATAGTGCGCCATGGTGCGCTGAAACGTAGCCTCACTGATTAATGCCAAGCACAACGTCCGTTTCCAGGAACGTCAACCTGCGAAATCACCACTACAGTTCATAATTATGCTAGCCGCAGCTGTCACGACTGTTGTGCGCAGGCTCTGCGTGTGCGGCCAACGCAACCCCCTCCCTGGCTGCAGGCGCTGGATTCTAAGGAACTGCGTGTCATGGCATGCACACAGGCACGCCACTGTGTGGCACTGTCCAGGGTCTATATCTCGGCCCGACAACTCGCACGAAGGTAACCCTGGACGTTCATGAACGTCAGAGCGGTGGATGCGTGTGGAGTGCAACGTGTTAACCTGAAACGTGTCTCCAGCGTTTCCGTATCAACCGCACCGTTGCGCATCAGTTTAGGCGCCACAGCACAAACCTCCTGGTTGCAACCTTGTCACCTCGTACTCTCACAATGCTTTCGTCTGCACGAGCGTGCGCTCCTGTGATGAAGGCGTGGAGACGTTCAGCCCGCGCGTGCCCTCAATCGAGGCCACCCCGATGCCCGCGGTGTTCTGCGGAGGGTGAATCTGCGCCAGGTGCAGCTCATAAAGATATATTGCAGGCAAATTCTGGTTTCTGCTCCTAGTGTGGCCATGTGGGCGTGGGGTATTGGCACCGCCCAGAATCAGGCTGTCCTTATGATGCGCGAGGGAACTCAGCACCTAGCAGGCCGCACGACAGCTACACAGATTATCTCAGCTTGCTACAGGAACGACAGAGGCTGCTGATTCAGTAGAGTCGTCCCGAAGTGACAAAAGTTCTGCCGCTCCAAAGGCTGCAGACAAGAGTGTGAAGAACATCGCGGCCACATTTGCTCCACGTGCCTCTGGCAATACGGGGAAGAACCCCGCAGTCCAAGGCAGCGTCTTGTATGACATCTTTACCTGGCAAGCCTGGATCTGCTGTGCTGTTGGTGGCCTTCTTTCGTACAACCTGATCTTCCCATCCAATGAACCTGACCTTTGGAGGCTCATGGGGTACGTATCAAAGACGAACAACAAGGCAGAAAGCATGCAGAATATTAAACATGAGTAGTTGGCGTTTGTGTACTTGAAAACAGCACACATTTCCCCTGGGAACTCAAAGCCATGACGATCCGTCTGAAATGCAGGATGTGGTCTGTGTGGATGTTTACCATACCAAGTTTGCGCGCCAGGGAATGTACACCTACAGAGAAAGATTGGCTCAACTACGCTTTTCTGATCGTGCCCCTGGTGAATGTTACACTCCCATTAGTGTGGAAGAGCTTTGCAGCAGTGTACACGGCAGACTGCATTGCCCTGGCTGCCATATTCTATTGGAAAGTGTACAGCGTTGAGGCTGAGGCACAAGGCTAGCACTGGCATGAGAAGAAGATGTAAAAAATGGTTCGTTAGCATTTGCAGTTCATTCCAAGTATGTGGTCGCATCCATGACGGTATGAAGGCCACATCGGGGCTGATGTTCACCCATATACACAGAGCCAGTGTACACACACATCCAGTGCACCCACAAATGTGGTCTTCCTCAGAACATGACAATCGCCATGTACCAGACTTAGAGTTCATTGCAGTGCCTGATATTTCCAGAAATTCCAGGACATCAGTCACGCAGCCTGTAGCGGTATTGTCAAGAGCCGTGCATGTATGTCCTTGAAGCTTGGTCGCTCAGACGGATTGTCATGCCAGCAGCTCTGGATGAGTGCCTTCACATCTGCTGGCACTGACAGAGGAATCTCCGGTCGCTGGCCCCCCTGTGCCAGAACCACTGCCCGGCTGCCATCCACGCCGGCAAATGGCGGCCTGCGTGAAATAATCTCATTGAAAAGAACCCCAAACGCGTAGACATCCACTTTGTCTGTGTACATGCCCTCTGCAGCCAGCAGCTCCGGCGCCATGTAAGCTGGTGTGCCTGCATCGACCTTTGCAAAACCCGCAAGTCCAAAGTCACACAGTTTGACCTTCCATGCTCGGTCTAGTAACACATTTTGTGGCTTGAGATCCCTGCAACCGAGGAGAATATGATAGATCAGGGTGAAGCAGTCCCATGGGCACCAGGACAGCTGGCAGCTGATGCTCATATGTGTTAGTGGTAGGGAGACCACGATTACTGACGAAGTACATGAACAGCTCATTCGTGACCCTGGGGGCACCTGTGGATGACTTGAGGTAACCTTGAGTGAAGATAACAGAATGCACGGGCAATTTCCAGAGCGATGTTCGTGCACTTTGCCAGTGGCAGAGTGATGCTAGGCATGTCATATAAAACCTGCAAGAGTGAAAACGGCATGAGCTCTGTCACCATGAGAGCATTTGGACCTTCAAGACATGCCCCGCAGAACGTCACAATATTCGGATGCCTCAGTCCCTGCATCACAGCCATCATGCTCATGCAAGTCTGCTGGCCGGCTTGTGCACGAATTCGATGACTTGTGACATGCAGTGATGTGCCTACCGCATTAGTCATGATCTCCCCTCTAATTTCCCGCTGCTGTGCATCTGATGACTTGAACCACTTCTTGACAGCAACGGGAGTGCACAGCCATGAGCCCCGATACACGACAGAGAAGCCTCCTGTTCCCAGAGTCTCTCCTATGTCGATGTCTGACTCTTCGATTGCCAGTGGAGGCCTGAAACAAACGGTGCTGTCAAACACCAGACGGCTTCACAGCAGGATGCAGCAGAACGTGAGACCGTCATTTGTATGGTGTATGGAGTACACATACCCCAATTGACATGTCATCAGTTGAGCCTGGAGGCGGTCTACTTCTTGCATCGCACCAGCAGTAAATGCTCTGGTACGTCGACACACTCACATACACTCAGCAAAACCAGTGTCTAGCAGGCCCTTCTTACTGAAACTTCAAACAGGGAAGACACGCAGTTCTAGATGCGTTCGAAAAACGCGTTGACGAGAAGAGTCGGCCCAACTGATCTCAAACGTCATTCCAGGATCCGCATGCTCATGATGAGACACCACTACACCACCGTATTTTCTTCTTCACTTGGCTTCACCAGAACAGTAGATTTGGTCCTGGTCCGAGCTCATTACAGCCGGGTTGACAGACTTCTGGACACGAATTATGGAATGTGGCTACAGGATTCAAACGCTTCGATCTGCAAGTCGCCAGAGTAACAACGCGCAATTTGGCTATTGAGTGCTGATCCAGTGTAATGATGTGCGTGGTCGTATGCGTCCTTGTTTATACCTACTTTGCTTCAAGACACCATGCGAGGAGCTGAACTGAAGCACATGCTTGAATCGCGTGTAACGGTGCTGTAGATATTGCTGTTCGTGCCCATGGTTCACCCAAATGCTGCAGCATGAGCCGAGCTAGTCTGAAAGAGTTACAGTCGCTGGCCCTTTTTGGCTGGGATAGGCAACACGACCATGCTCCAAATGGCGAGCTTCTGAACATGCCATCACATGATGAGGTACGGCGAGACACTACCGCTCATTGTAGCCAACCATGTACATACCATTTGGTTTTTACAGCTCCTCTGCAGCATATTCCAGCAGTGCAGCAACGCGGCCGTGGCAGCAGTGTGAATGACACTGCTTGAGGACCGTGCGACGACATGTCCTCGCTCGCCCGCATTGCGGAAGACCAGTATTATGTGTGCAGCATACAAGATTCTATCAGACTGGTCGTCAACGTCGTAGTCGTGCATCTAGCACTGGTCACACCCCAGGCCAAGCCATCACACCATCTCAAGCCTCGAAGAGCAAACTACGTCGCCCGTCAGCTAGCCTGGCAACGACGAAGCGTGCCCCAGCTTCACGGTCACGCAATATGCTGGACAAAAAGGCTGGCTGTCAAGAAGTGAGCTGTCGTGATGAGCACCCAGATAGCAACATTACTAAATACTCCCCTGTGAAATTGTCCAACCAGGACAGCTATGCAGCACAATCCACCCCGCGTAAGATGGGCCACAGGGACGAAAACTTTTTTCAACGCGATCATGTCTCAAGTCTGTCGACCACAGGTAAGTGTGTCATGCAGCATGTTGGCACCCCTGAGCAACCAGTCGCTGAACTGTGGCACAAAAGGTGCCATTGGCATGCAGGACTCCCAACGCATCATCCGCAGCAGTCTGCTTGCACTCCCAGCTTGCAGGTCATGGAGTACTCTGTGTCTGGCTGCTCGGTCCCAAAGCAGGAAGAAGCCACACGCAGTGCCGGCTGCACTACGATGCAGAGCAAAACGTTCAAGGTTTCTGACACGGCCCGTTTTGCAAGTGATCCTCCCAGCAAGAGCCCCTTGTGTCCGGAGTATACTCCAGTGTTGCACTCCACACCAGACCATAGCAGGGTCTTAACTTCAGCACTGCCAGCAGCCACTGCACCAGCCAGCCCGTCCAGCCCCACGTGTGTGCCCTCTCCGCCCTCTCCACTGGCAATGGCCCACAGCCAGGAGAATCAGCCCCCTGGCGATCGCCACGCAGAGCAGCTTCAAGTTCTGCATGACACCAGCATGTCACTCGGTCCTAGCAGTCCGAGTAGACCCCCCACAACTGAGGCGTCAGAGGACATCTGCACCGCTGACGCTGTGCAAAATCGTGCTGGTCTGCAGCCACAGCCTGACCAATTGGACATGGAGCAAGGCCATAGTCCACCAGCACACGACCCCAGCAGTCACCGAGCTCCCCAGCCGAGTGTGGGCTCGCCTTGCGGTGCAATGTGCTGCAGCGCCCCGGAGCCACATGATATGGCGGCCCCCAGCTTGGCAACTGCATCAGCACAAGCTGCACCACATCCCTGTGCAGAAGATGCTGATATGCTGCATCCCAGCTGCGAGGACGCCCCACCGCAGGACAGAGCTGCTGCCCACCCCCTCACTCCCGCCACAGCGCCACATCGCCCGGACAAGCCAACCAGCAAAGGCAGTGCAGATGATGTGATGCCAGGACGGCCTGCTGATGCTCGAGGACCGCATGAACCCGCTGCCAGCGTTCCATGCATCCAGGAGGATGCCTGTGTAAATGCCTCTGTCAGCGTGCCGGCCATGCCTGGCACCCTCTCGCATAGCTGCACAGTACCAGCTGAAGACAGATGTGCTACAGTGCATGTCAGCCCCATGAGTGCGTTGTCGCAGGGACAGCAGCCCATGCTGTTGGGGCAGCCTCCGCATGGAGGTGTGGCATCTGCGGCTGCAGGCAGCCGAGCCACGGCTGCGTGCTTAGAGCTGCAGCAGGAGCTTGACCGTCATGCCATGCCTCCACCAAAGCCAAAGCGAGCCCGTGCACAGCCGCTTGAAGTGGAGTCAGGGCAGGAGAAAAGGGCCTGTGAAGCTGCTGGGTTTTGGAGTGGGTTGTGGGATACCCCAAGAGTAGACGGCAGTAGAGTGCCCCTGTTTCAGGAGTCTCGTCACTTGCCACTCTTTCAGCCGAGTGCATCACTGCCATCAGGAAATCCGTGGATGCTGACATTTCTGCCGTGACTGTGTGCTTTGTTGTAGGATTCCCATTGATAGATTGACTAGGGAGGCTTTCACACTGTCATCTTCCTGAAGGATGCTGAGATGCTACCTGAGGACATGCAAGAGTGTCGATTCTGAAAACAGTGACCCATTTTGTGGAGGTGCATGACGCTGTGCAGCAGCGTCGGCCTGTAGAGCACGGTGGGTGACAGACTGTATGGCTTGTAGCACATTGACTCGCCTTCCATGTATAGATTTCCGTTCACAGCAGACTGGTGTAGGCTTCTGACTGTAACAATCATGTCGCTATACAAGCACCCTGCTGCAGACACTATGTTGCCTCAGTATGCAGCCAACTTGTGTGCCTATTCGAGTTGCAAAGCCACAACGTCCTTGGGTCTGCATTGACAGTGAATATCAGCTATCGTGTACCCCATACACAGTGACATGTGCGGTTTTCAATCAATCCATGTAACTTCGGACACTTACTGTTTAGAAAGACTCCCCACATTTGCGACTCTAAAACTATCTACAATAGTTTCAATGGTCTATGTCCATGGCAATCAGCACAGGCGGGCTGCAGTGGACTTGGTACATAGTCTGGAAACGATTGTCCTTGAATATCAGCACGCTGTTTAAGCACTCCGCGTGGACTGCTTAGACATCGCAGGTACACGTGGCCACTGCCCTACCTCAGCTCAACCCCAGGAACGCATCGCCTGCGTCCCTTTCGGGAAGGGCATCCTTGAGAGCCTGCCAATCGCTGGTCAAGAGCTCCTCCATGCGCTCTTTGTTGTTGCCCTTGTGGCGGAGGACAATGGAGTTTTGGTAGAAGCACAAAAATGTGGGCGTCTGTCGTATGTTGAGTGCGATCATCATGTCTCGAAGCTCCGCTGTCTGTTCCCCTACGACTGACAGGAAGACAGTGTCTTCAAATTTGGTGGCGAACCGCTTGTACGTCAATGTGAACGCTTTGCAGGGACGGCATGCCTGCATACTCGATATTTCTGATCAAGATGCAAGCTTCGATCGGTGTCACAGAGGCCATGGCACTGCATTCTGCGTTAGGATGACAGCATCAAAGAACGACAGCAGGGCTATCTGCAGATGCGCTGGACTTCCTTGCTGCTCACTACTGCTCGCTGCCAGATACTGTGGCAAAGTCGCCACCGTGGCAAATTCCGCCAAGGATCGTACCCTGCTCTTGCACATGAGGATGACCTTCTGGGAGCTGTGCTGGAGAACCAAGTCGGTGACTTGCTTCACGCTTGACACATCGAAGACAGTGCCAGGCACCCAGTCAACAAGATCTGCTTCATCAAATGACTGCTGCACTGCAGCTTTCACTGGGGCATCCATAGAGGTCAACGCGTCCACACGCTGCACTGCTTGAATTCTGCATGCACTGTTTGTATGAAAACATGTTGCTGGAGAGCAATTGCAGCTTGGAAGCGTGTGGTTGCACTTCAACATTAAGAAAGCTGATGCAACTGTGGCATGAATTTCTCGCATATTTGCGAACGGCACGTGTGGGACAGTGGGCACTCAACAACTCCTGGCACACAACAGTCAAATGCACTGCCGGTCTCTGAGCAATACAGCTGCAGTCTGCAGCACCAAGATGGCTCAATGCGAGGTGGCTTCGCAGGACCTGAAATCATACTTAGGGCAACGATGCGTCGGGTACTGAACTCTGTCTGGTGAGCAGCCGCTGCTGAATCCTGCTGACAGCCCGCAGATGCGAAGCGTGTGTGCCTCGTTCCCACCAGTCCGCAACTGCGCAGCAGGCCCGTTCGAAGGAGCAGTCCGACGAACTGATGCAGCACTGCTCAGCATATTTGTGGAAGATTGTCGTGTCTTGACGACGATAGATAGAAGATGTTCTCTGCACAAGCCCGCAGCGTCACACATTCGATGTACCAACTCCTAAAGACGCACAGCCAGCTCGGCAAGCCACTGCACCGGGTGCATGAGAGATGTGAATGCCATTGACGTACAAGGCCTTACGACCTCGCGTTCAATTCGTACGAGCCACAACGCTGGGCGACAGCTTATCACAGCCACACTCACGAATGTTGGCACGCATTCCGGAACACGCATACGGCTGTTGAGGTCTGTGAAACAACTGCACTATCAGGACTAGCATGGTGTATGCCCGTGTGGCTCAAAGCGTGCTGCCGAGGAATTGCCTGTCGCATCAAAACAACGACGCGCACCTTGCTGATAGTCCCGCGAGCTAGAGAAGCAGTCAATCGGTTGACGACGTAATGTGGCGACACCTCGTGTGCCTTCTGGATGTCTTCGCACGACCAAAGAAGCGGGAGCAGGCCTCACTCAGCAGCTGCGCTTTCGTGCAAAATATTGATCAAGACGGCAAATTGAACAACCAGAGGTCATGTCATCCTTCACATTGTGTCGAGACGACACGGCGTGGTTGTTGGATCTCCGCTGCAGGGATTTAGTGCCGAGCCAGATTGCCACCACGTTCGAATGCATGGCCCTCGCGAGGTCTGCGGAAGCCGCGCATGGCATGGGATTCCTCACAGTGCGCACCCAGCGGGTTCCCAGAAAACCTGCTGTGACCACAGCACGGTAAAAAGTCTGCCAAGAGCCGCTTCGACTTCAGCTATGCGGCATGCAGATATGCTCTGGTGCCGCGCCGAGAACCCGAGACCCACGCACGCAGGACCATGAACTCCTCAGCAACAGCATGACGTAACGCGATGGCTCAGACACACAGAGCACTGCCTCATCTCACTGGCTTGCGATGGTTGTACTGTCGGCACCTGTGCGGCAGGTCGTGACAAGCAACGCTGCCAAGATGAGAGCTTTGGCCAGAACGTTTCGCTCCAGGCCTCGTGCGATGCGATTGCACTAGGCCGCGTGGCACCAGGTGAACTCACACACGGCGGCATGCCCGAGCCGTGCACAAAAGGCACCATCAACGTGCAGCTGCGAGTTTTGCAGCATGAACCGGGCCCCACGGTGTTGACTGTGGATACACGGGCGCCCATGTAGCCTGTGTACATAATCTTGTTACAGAAGAGTGGACGGGCATATGCAGACACAGCAAAGGAATCTCTTCCGAATCACGAGCCACACACGCACAGCCACGCTACAGCAGCGCATCCACACACACACACACGCCTCGGACAGCAGGGTCGCATCCTCCAACCCCTGCTCACGCGAGGTGACATATTGCAACCCCCGACCTCCGACACATCTCAGCATTACCCCGCTACAACGACACAGACAACAACCGCAGTGCCCACTGCACAAACGCGCGTTTGGAAACACACCCATTAGCAGCGGCCACATTTCCCCCGCTGGCCGATGAACCGCACAGCAGCGTTGCCCATGTAGCCACACAACTCCACAGCGAATGGGGACAAACTGGACCACCTGGTCAGCCACGTCGTCCTGGAAGCGGTCCCGCTTGCTGGTCTCCACTCGCTCCGCCGTCGCACCCGCCACACGTGCCGCGGCAGACGCGCACGGGGCCGCCGACGCGCACGTACATAATATGGTCCAGAGACGATCATTACATTACAAGGGTCAGGACGTGGAGCCTGGGCGCGGCACGCATCACCACAAACTGCAGTGAGGTATCTCCCGGGTCCGACCTCCAGCTGCCAAGTCGCCCTTGGCCCAGCGTTCCGCTGCAGTGCCTTTGCAGGGGCTCACGTTCGCTGTCTGGATCAACTCGCCCGGGCCAGCTCTGACATCATGGAATGTGCCAGTCATGCTGGGTCCCGTTGCAGCCTTCGCACCTGCACTGTGGCACCCGGTGTGGCCAGTCTGCCGGCGGTGCTCATGCATGAACCAGTGATCCGCGGAACTGCCGGCGGTGGCATCGCGGAGGGACACCCCCCCCCCCCCCCCCCCCCCCCGGGTAGCCGCCTGTGTTTGCCGGCCAGAGCCGGCGCTGGTGCCAGAGGCGGAGCCGCAAGGTGCTCGGCACGCATGTGCTCATGCATGCGTGTTGGCACCCTGGCAGGCGCAGCTTGCAGTGCAGTGGTGCGTCCGGGTGCACTGCGCATGGGCGCCACCTCTGCCACCCGGGCTCCCCTCAGCCACACACCGCCGCCACGGCCGCCCCCACCGCTTTGTCGGTATGCATGCAGTCACCACAGCATCCGTCCCGGGCAGCGCCCACTCAACAACCAGCGGACATCAATGCACACATAGCAGCAACGTAAACTGTGGACTGGACTGTGGCTTGCGACCTCTCGCCCGCTCACATAGCGGTCCTGTGCAGTTGAGTACGCCCGCCGCAACCACGCCGAGCTCAGCAGCACATCCCCCCTGCTGCACCGCGAGGCACCGCTGAGCGTGCCTCCCACGCCGGATGCCTGGCCCAGGGGACGCCTCCACGGCACACCCCCGCCACGGCGACAGTGCAGCCCCGCGCCGCTGCAGCGCCGCATCATGACCAGCGCGCGGGCGGCGTCAGTCGAAGGAGCTGCCGTTGACGACGTCCGCGTGGCTGTGCGCCCACTGCCGCACCTCCGCGCTCGTCGGCCGCTCGGCAGGGTTTGGCCGCAGGCATGCATGCACCAGCTCCTTCAGGTCCGGGTGCAGCCCCGGCGGCGCCCCCGCCCAGTCCACCCGCGCCCTGCACCGCCACGCAACAGGTCCGCCACGCTCACATACCGCTACGGCGCGGCGACGCCCGCCCTCAGCACATCTTCAACACGGTTCAGTCATCGGCGAGCACAACAGCCTGCAGCCTGGCGGCCACAAGCACACCGAGGTGCTCAGTCAGCGGCCTCGTGATCACATGCAGTTGAGCAAGCAGCGCAGGCACTTGGAGCACCTCCGCCGGCGCGCCGCAGGCGCCGCGGCAGCAGACACGCAGGGCATGCATGCAGACAGCGGAGTCCGCTGCGGGCGGCGGCGGCGCACCGCTGCACCGCGAGGCTGAGGCTCGCGCCCTGCTGGCACGCGAGCTCAAAGGGGTTGATGCACGTCATGAGGAAGTAGACGACGCAGCCGAGCGCCCAGACGTCGGCGCGGCCGTCCAGCTGCGTGCGGGTCGGCGGCTCGTACAGCTCCGGCGGCCGGTACAGCGGCGAGCACGCAGCCTCCGCCTCCGCCGCCACCCGGGACGCGTCGGCCATGCCGTCCACCTGCACCAGGGCCCCCTTGCCGCGGCTGCCCCCTGACCTGCCTGCGGCGCCGCCGCTGTATGCATGGGCGTGTGCGGGTGTGGGGTGGCGGGGGTAAAACCACCACACGTGGTCCGAAATTGGGGCAGGCACGCATGGTCACCTGGGGAGAGGGCTGACTGCCTCTTGTTGCGGCGTTGGGAGAAGCTTCGGAATGCATCTGCGCCTCATGATGCACGCATGATCGCATGCATGTGCTCTCTGGGATGCTGTCACTCAGGCCGCAATGCAGAGGGCGCCTCACAGCAGCATTGGACGCTGGAATTGCAGGAGGCGCAGCTGTGCGCAGGGCAGCAGGGCGGACCTTGAGCGATGCGACGGCGCAGCAGCTGCCGAGGTCTGTCAGCGCGCACCGCAGCGCGCCCCGCCGCTGCGGCGGCCGCGCAGCCGCCGGCGCCGCCGCCGCGGCGCCGCCGCTGCGCGCGGGCGGCCCGGCGGCGGAGGTGACCAGGATGTTCTGCGGCTTGACGTCGCGGTGCACCCAGCCCGCAGCGTGCAGCGCGGCCAGCGCGTCCGCGACCTGCACAGCGGCGGCGGCAGTGGCGGCGCTGCGTATGGGCGCGGGGGCTCGCCTGCCAGACACCAGGCCTGTGGGGGAAGGTGCCAGTAGGCTGCGCTCAGCAGAAAGGGAGTCTTCAGACGTGGAGCCAGTGCGGTGATGTGGTGCAGGGGACGTCTGCGCCCCCGGCCTGGCCGGGTCATGGGGAACATGTGTATGACGCCGAGGTGAGACAGTACCACACCGTTTGGGCCGACAGCAGGCAAGCCCAGACAGCTAGCGCATGTTGCAAGGGCATGGCTTCGGGAACTGGGTGCAGGTTGTCATGTGGGAAAGCACGGATGAGCATGAAGGCACCTGTGTGACGACAGCCAGGATGTCCGAGTTGCTGAAGTGGCTGCCACGCCTCTGCATGGCGTCCCAGAGCGAGCCTTCATTATAGAGGGGCATGAGCATATAGAGGACGTGCCGTTGGTGTGGGCCGTTGACTCGCTGGACCTGGGTGTCCAACAGGGCAACGATGTTTGGATGGAGTCGTTGCCTCATGAGATCGCATTCGAGCTCCGCCAGACGAAGCTGCTCGGCATCAGAACACACAACCTAGAGGCAAAGTGAGATCAGTGGAGGTTTTGTGTTGGCCTGTTCCAGGCCGTGCTGGCGCATGGGGTCATCGAGTGCTTGGCTGTGGCGTGCATGGCACCAGAGGAGCATGCCTTCTTCACTGCCGCGTGCTTGTCGGTGTGTGCAAATCCATCGTTTGACTGGATGATTACGGCGTGGTGGACGTCCCCCGAACCGCCCTCGCCGAGCTGCATGGGCATGCCTTTGGCGTTGCTGGCCTTTGTGTCCCGGTCCCGACTGGGGCACATGCCTCCGGTGACGGTAAAACTTGCAATTCCCTCACGGAACGGCATTGTGCACTGACCTGATCTGCTGACAGATGCAAGGCGCGGCAATTGACGGGTGACGAGCTCACCTTGTCGAGGATTTGGACGTGGCATTTGCGCAAATGGACAGTGTTGGCGAGAAAGGGAATATAGGACGCCGCAGCGGCTTTGATGTAGTTGACGTACACTCGTGGCACACAAGACAGGGCTAGATCCGCGATGTCCATCCAGAACCTGTCGGAATTGCTTCACTGTAGAACTACAACGGAAGGTGCGCCCGATGATGCGCAAGACATCTGCGCAGGAACGATGGTGCAGCTGCGTGGGCAAGTACGAAAATAGAAGCTCTTACATTTGCTTCACGATCCAGATCGCTGCTGTGACTGGACTGTGCAATGGGTTAGCATGCGAGCATCGTGCTGTCTACACGGCAGAGTGGCGCATCACAAAACTATTGGCACTATGTGCAGCCTACCGATCTACATCCACTGCTGCGAGGCCCACATTTCTCGTGTCTCCCTTGCGGGTTTGCCCTTGGCACCAGAATCATCCTCGCGAGGCCTCGTTGGACGTTGGCACGTCCTCTACCGCGTTTCAGCGCGTTTCCCTTGACAGCCCCAGCACGCAAGCAGTCGCACCACGAGGAATGTATCATTGGCATCCGCTCTGGCAGGGTGCTAAGAAGCTGCAGCTGCTGACCAGTTGTGGTGAGTAGCATGTCCTCCCAATGCCCAGAGCCTCAGTGCTTGCGGCATATGATATCACACCAATAGATGACCACACAAGTTTCCCCGCAAGTGTCCTGCACAGCAGTTTGTTTGGGTTTGGTGCATTTGCACAAAGTCTGCCTGCTATACGATAGCTAGGTAGCACGCAAGCCGGAGGTCTGTCTAAACATGTACCAGTTTGTCCCAGAGCCTGACAGGTGGAGCCTAGACACGTGGCTGTACTTTCTGCACAGGCCCAGCGCAGCATCGGGACTAGATGCCTTGAGGCTGCTCAGCCTTTTTGCAGACGTCCAGATATTGTACGACATTATGAGCAGGCAATGTGACAGTCTCTGACCTAGGATGCATCTTCGCTGCCGTGCATGGCAGAGTTGCGGAAGCACCAGTATGGCGCCCTTATGCCACCACCAACTGCAGGTCCACTCAGAAACCTGTGAAAGCGGTAGATTGGTAGACCGACCGCCATGGCGGAGTTTTGAGTCCTGGGTTATGATACGCAGCAGGACGCTCTCGCAGGACACAAAGTGACGTCGCTCATGCCTCATCGGTGCCGGGAGCACTGCATCCGTCCAGTGCAGCTGCAGCTCCGATTTGCAGCGTTCAAGGTGTTCGGCAAGCCTAACGCATCAATGTAGTAGGACCGCTGCGCTCCACGGCTGATCACGGATCTTATCATGTTTTCAGCTGCTGCAGAGGCGGACCCAGGCTTGGGGAAAGGCCCCAAAGGAATACCGCCCCGGCAAGACACGATGACCGAAGACAAGCGTGTCCACAGCAGAATTGAGCGGGATGTAGAGTCGAAAGCTGAAGTGGACGCTGGACCTGCTGAGGACGCTGCAGCCGATGTTGCCTCGGAACACAATGCACTTGGTCCAGTGGACGGTGAATGGCCCAAAACATCTGCGGGCGAGGACAGGTACACGACAGAGGCCATCACAAAGCAGTATCGCACGACTTTCTGTTCAGGCCATGTTCAAAGATGACGAACGCTTGGTGTTCAGGCATGCTGCCAGCCAGGACAGTCGTGGCACCTGTATCATGGGGTTGCTCATCAGCCACCACGACCAGCTGGCCATGGGGGAATTGGCTGAAAGGCCAGTCCTGAGGGTGCATGTGGTGGACGCTGTCACTGGGGACTACCTACGCAGACCTGGCATGGCACCTGACTGTTTTCCCACTCCTCAGCAGCAGCAGGCCATGCTCAATCAGCCAGGCCACGACACGATGACGACCGTGTATGACGACAACCTGGAAGCCTTCACGGCCGTCCTGTCCTACGTCCCAGCGATTCAAACACAGGCAAGTGCCCCCTTGGTGCCTTCCTCGGCAGGCTCATGGGCATTGGTCGACATGCCATTCTGCGCCCGATGCAGGAACAACCACGCTCCCAGGCCACCGCGGTGTCGGGGAAATTTGTATGGCAGGAAGAGCTCCACATCGACCACCTGTACCAGGACACGGTCCTCAACTCACAGGCTGGCGCTCTGCTGCTCTTCGAGGTACTGCAGCACCCAAGCGATGTGAAGCAGTGGCGTGAGCACCATGGAAAGTTTGCGGGGGCCACACACCGTGTCGCCTGGGGGTTCCTTGACCTCGCACACCCGCGCACTCAAAGGGCCACGTCCGCTGCCTGGCGCAGCAGCGTGCCGGCTACCCTTGACGTCCACCTGCATGCGTGCGCCGCCTGCAGTGCTACAACACAGCCCATGTCATGTAGCACGTCGACCACACGTGGCAGCATCACTGTAGCACTCCACATGCGTCCAGTGTAGCCCATCTTGCTACTCCTGCCAAGCATCCAAAAGAGTTTGAAATCTGCTGTGCACCAGGGGCATGGTTTGGCAGCTGGCGTAAAGTTCGACATCAGCTCTACAGATCGGCACAGCAGCGTGGGGCGCACTTCTACGTGACCCAGCCTGTGACCACAGCAGCTGTGCAGGTGGCCGGCCGACCTGCGCCGCAGCGAGCTTGCCGACTCGGCGCAGTGCGGGGACGTGCACGAGGCGTTTCTGCGGCTACAGGAGGACGCCGACGCCGGCGCGTCGCGGCGCCTGTGGAGGCCCTTCAGCGGCCGGGCCACCCCGGCCGGGGCGAGGGGGTCGCGTCGGCGCGGTGCCGGCGAGTGCCGCGGCCCGACGCTGCGGGTGACGCTGCGGCCGACGCCGCGGCCGCGAGCCGGCCCTGAGCTACTGGAGGCCAGCATGCACAGCACCAGGTGGGGCCACAGCAACCCGCATGCAGGGAGGGAGTTGGCTGCAATACAGGGGGGGGGGGAACATGATTGCGAGCCACCCACGACCCATGCCGCCCGCGTGCAACCATTGCATATCATGAGCCCTATCACGTCTCTGTTGTTGCTACCTCAGGACCCCTGATGTGTAGCGCAGCCAGTTCGCACAGTGCGCACGCGCCTGAGCTGTCACTGACTGGCAGCGCAACTTGTGGCTCCAGTATCGGTGCATGCATTGCGTACACATTGCGGCCATGGCTACGACAAGGACGGATGCTGTGGCACTCAGGCGGGTGTTGTTGTGTACGGCCTCCAGTGCACAGTACACATGCATGGGGAGTCTGTGCAGGGACTGGGCGCGGGCGAGCCTGCCGGTGGGCTTTGGCAGTGGCTGGGACAACTACCGGGGTGAGCCGGGGCATTCGCCGTCCCACACGGCCCGCCGGGACCGGGAGCGCGCCTCCGCCGCTCAGGCGCGCCGGGCCGCCTTCCTGCAGTCCGTGCGGCGCCAGCCCGCCGAGGCGTGCCGGTGCGCCCCTCGCCCGACCCTCGCTGCGAGATCGCATGCATGAGTAGCATGCATGCCAGGGCTAGTCTGCTGCCAGTGCAATTAGCCAGGGTAGTGCTGGGGAGCCTGGCTGCGGGCTGCTCTGTCATTCTGTCTATTCACATGCATACGCAGGGTAGCGTGTCTTCTGCGGGAGTGTGGGCAGTGGCTGCAGGGTTCCGGGTGTACCTCACGAGGCGCTACAGCAGGCCCGCGAGGGAGGGGCCGCGCAGCGCGGGGACCCTGCAGCCGCAGGCGCGCTGCGGCAGCGCTGTGCGAGCGTGGTGGCGTTCAGCCCCTGCGGCACCCTGCTGGCTGCCGCCGTGGAGGAGGGCCCCCAGAGGTGGCTCATCCAGGCGCGGTCTCAGCCCAGCAGCTTTGAGCCCTGGCCTCACTCAGCTATTACAATGTCCACTGTAATGATGTCCCATACGGGGACGCGCTTGTGCAAGCTCACACAGACGCACCTATGACACTGTAAATGCGAATTACGAGGGTGAACGAAAGCAAAGTAAATCTGAACATTGTGGGTGTAGGTTCCAGGGGCAGCCCGCTCCATGGTTGTGTGTGGCCCACAGCCTGCACGCGCCGCCTGATGTTGCACACACGTGTTCTGTCTGTTTTGCCGTGTGTACTGCAGATGGGCCAGGATGCAGCACACAGCAGGTCCAGAGGGGCGCTCCACGCTGCACGCACACCGCGCCTGCAGGTGTTTGACGTCGTGACGTGCGGGTGCGTCGCGCCCGGCAGCATCCAAGCGCACAGCGCGCTCGTGTACGACCTCAGCTGGAGCGCGGACGGCCGCGTGCTGGCCTCGTGCTCCTCCGACTGCACCGCCAAGGTATGGTACCTCGAGGCCGCGGCCGACCACGCAGCCGCCACCCGCGGCCGCCGCCAGCCGCCGCCCGGGGCCGCGCTGCCGTTCTGCACCGTCCTCCACCACCCCTCCTTTGTATACTCCTGCCAGCCCCACCCGCGCACGCGGCTGCGCGCGGGGTGCACGCGGCCGGACGCGGCGCCAACCCCTGCGCCGCTGGTGATCGCGACCGGCTGCGCGGACGGTGTGGTCCGGCTCTGGGGGCTACGCGGCGACGTGGACCCGGCGGCGGACCCTGACGGCACCGCGCCGCTGCTGCAGCTCGCCGTGGGGACCCGGCGCGGCCCCGGCGCGGCGCCCAGCGGGGTGTGTGCTGTGCTGTGGGACCCATCGCCGGAGGCCGAGGTCGGCCTTGGCGCGACCACCCGCACAGCAGGCACCTCGTTGCACGGGACGTCTTGGGCGCTGGATGGCGCGTCGGCCACGAGTGGCGGCCGGCACGGCCTGCCTGACGATGGCACGACCGTCCTGTTCACAGGTCCGCCTCTGCCTCTGGTCTGTGGTGCGATCGATGGAATGACCCATGCCACAGCGGCCTCTTCATTGGGTTGTGGAGTCGAGCTGCCATGGTGGGCTTCAGGCGGGGAACTTGATCCAAGGTGGGCTGCAGGGGATGGGTGCGGAGCAGTGTCAAGCTGGGGTGTCAATGTGTCGGGCCTGTGCTGCGGCGCCGGTGGTGCCGTGCGGCGGCTCGCCACCCGCAGCGTCGGGGCCGCCGTCACCGGCCTCACCACGGCCGGCTATACCGTGAAGCTCGCAGTCGTCACCAAGGCCTCCAGGTGCCCGCCTCTGCGCCGCACCAATCCGCCTCACGCCCGGTCAACAGCGCTGTCGTCAGGCTCAGTTTGGCCCGGGGGGGTGGCTGTGGGATCGATCATGAGTCACGGCATGCTGACGCGCTGGAGGGTGCAGGATCGTGGTGCTGCACAAGCGCACGCTCGCACCCGTGCTGGCGCTGGCGGGCCCGCCGTCCGGCGTGTACCCTCTGCGGGCCGCGATGGACCCGAGCCGCGGCCGCTGGCTCCTCGCCGGCGGCGAGGACGGCCGCCTGCACGCCTACAGCCTCTCGCCGCCGCAGGGCGGCGCCGCCGCGGAGGCCGTGCCGCCGTTCGCCGCGGCTGACCTCGCCGCCGCGGGGCGGGGGCCGCCGGTGTACTGCGTCGCGTGGAGTCCCACGCTGCACATCGCGGCTGCCTGCGGCTGCGGCCGCGGCGGCTTCACACGGCTGTTGTGCAGCCCCGCCGGTGGCGTCGGCCGACAGTACGGCGCCCCGACTGTTGAGCAGTCCCCCCCTGGCCTGCTTTCGCGTGCTCCCGATGCATTCATGGACGTGCTGGGCCCAGAATCGACCTTCGTGCGGGCTCGTGCAGGCATACGGTGTTTGAACGCTGCGCTGCGAAGAGCACAGCGCAGCGTGGGACGAACGCGGACCAGGCCACACACGTAGGCCATGGCGCAAGCAGCGCCAACAGCCCAGCCCAGACATGGCGGAGTGTCGACAAGTACCGGCTGCCAGAAGAAGTGGACGGGCTGTTTGTCAAGACGCTGCTGCACCGCATCCGCTCTGACCTGCACACCCGCGGCCTCCTCGGTTCGCCCAGCGCGCCGCTCACCGGCCACACCCAACAGCCACACCTGGCGTGAGCAGCTCTGCTTGTGGCCGGGCGCCACTGCTGGCATGGCACAGGCCCACAGGACGTCCGGCTGAGGGGGAGAGTGAGGTCATGCTGGGTCGCTGTGCTGACGTGGTCCATCGTGACACAGGTGTCTGTAGCCGGCTCGGGGGTGGGCTCCTGAGACGTCACTGCCAGAGCAGTCATGGCGCCCAGACAACGGTGCATAGTCAACGCAGCATGTAAGTCATGAACAGTGCGGCGATGGTGGGATTTGGTACACTGCGACTGCCTGGGTGCATCACTTGCTCGAAATTTGGCATGACGCCCACGCGCAGCCTTGGTGCCAGCATGCATGGCGACCGCAGTGTCTACGAAACAGCTCCTAACAGACACTCTGAACGGCTATAGCAGCACTCTGCACGCAGCCCCGCCGTGGCCCATGGGCCCCAGCACAAGGCTGCCCCCGCACCAGCGCAGCCCCCCCTGTCCGACACCTCCGTTAACTGCCGACTCGTGGGCTGACTGTCTATCTATCTACTAAAATCTAGCAGCTCAGGCAAATGGCGAGGCGAGCCTCGTCTGCGAAATGGTCTACACATGCCCGCCCAGCGCCCTCCCCCCCCCCCCCGCCTCCCTCCGCGCTGGCCGGCCGGTGCAGGCGGCCGCACGCTCGCGCGGATGCCCGGCCCGGTGTCGACGGGCTGCGCAGAGGCATGCGGCGGCTACGCCACAGCGGACGACTCCCCGATGGCCGTGTCGAGGGACACCTTGACGACGGCGGTGAGGCGCGTGCGGCAGACGGAGCACTGGCTCGGCGGCCGCACAAACACCTTGGTCGCGCACGACTTGCAGTAGCCGCCGTGGCCGCACGGCAGCACGACGTGGTCCGCCGCGGCGTCGTAGCAGATCATGCATGAGCACTCCCCGCCGTCGCCGTCGTCCGACCCCATGGACATCACCGCCAGCGCGACCTCCCCGCCGGCGCCGCCGCCGGCCTCCGCTTCCGCGGGGCGCTCGGCACCTGCGGCACACAGCGCAGCCGTCAGTGGGGTGTTGTCGCACAGGGGCTCGCTGGGGCCCCCCCGGCTCTGCTGGGACTGAAACATGATGTCAGCACGCACCGTGGGCGACCGCAACAGTGGTGGCGATGGCTCAAAAGAAGAGATAAAGGGTGTGAACAGCGCATTGGCACGCACCGTGCGCGATCGGCGCCAATGGTGGCGCTGGTGCTATCGGCGCTGCTGGTGCCTCTGCATCCTCCGGCGCCGGTGCGGCAGCTTCGTCTGCCTTTGTGCCGCAGCTCGCCGGCACCGCGTCGTCGGCCACGCTGGCCTGCAGCCCCGCGCTGTCGGCCTGCGCCTCGGCCGGCGCCGGCGCCACCTTGGCCTGGCGCTCCAGGCTCCACAGGTTGACGTCCAGCCGGAACAGCCGCGCCGGCTTCTGCACCCCCGCCATCATCTCTGTCGCCTGCACCCACCGCCAACGCCCCTCACCTGTCCGCCAACGAGCTGCGCACGCGTCCCGGATCAAGCGCCCCATCTGGCAGAGCGAAGACATCACAGGCATGCACCGCTTACACGCCGCACATCGGCAGCGGCCATGCAGCATGCGGGCCCCACACAACACCCATGCACATCTTGCCGAGACTCGCCCCACGCCCGTACATGTCACGCCACAGAGAGGCTCATCATGCCGTGGGGTGGCCCACGGCAGTGCGGCTCGCGCCGCAGCGCACCTTTTGCGCGATCTCCTCCGAGGACAGCGAGTCGACGTGCTGCGCGAGGGTCGTCCAGCCGTGCACGGTGTTGTACAGCGCCGTCCACACCGCGCCGTCTGCGATCTGGCGCCGCCGCTGCGCCTCGCGCTCGCGCTGCGCCGCCCACACGACGACGTGCGCGGCCGCGGACGCCGCGAGCCACGCGGCCGTGCATGCCAGCGCTCCGCGCAGGTGCCGCACCGCGGCGCCGCTGCGGAGGTCGTGGCCGGCACGCATGAAGGTGAGGAGGAGGACGGTGGCGGCGAGGAGGAGCGCGGCGGCGAGGTGGGCGGCAGCGTTGGCGATGCGGATGCGCAGGCCGGCGGGCGTCCACACGCCGGCGCGGCGGCCGCTGAAGGACACCATCAGCGCGCACACGCCGATGAGCACCGAGACGCAGACCCACCAGAAGCCAAAGATGAACGTCACCTGCACGCTGCTCTTGCTGAATGCAGCTCCGCATGGCGTGGCTCGTGAACGGCGAGGACCCGGCGGGCCCTTTGGGGCGTGCGAGGACAAAGAGACAGGTAGAGACAGGAGCACGTTAGAGCTGCGTGCAGCAGCAGAGTCAGGTGTCCGTACCGTCCATGACAGGGAGGCATCACTGTCGAGCTTGTAAGCCACGAGGTACACAAACACGACCATGAAGTCTGTGCGGGTGCTGACACTCGGCAGAGCGCCCCGGCCCCTGCAGGCAGAGTGCGTGTGATTCGGAGGCGGATGAGAGGAATGGAGAGGGGTGGGCACTGGGGGGGAACTGCACCTGATGCGATACATGGTGTGTAGGATGAGAGAGGCGATGCCTGCTGCAGCAAAGGGGAGGACGACGACCCGCCAGATGGGGAGGTTGTCTTTGAGGACATAGCCCAGGCACACAGCCGCGCTGCAGGCCATGCCGATGAAGAGGACCGCGTCGCTGATGTTGCTGGCCACGTACTGCTTCATGAACACTCTCGAGAGGATGGAATGCTGCAGGATGGCTCCGCCCACTGTGGTCTCTGGATTTGGGGGCGGCCCTAGCTGCATTTCGATGGCTCTTTTGCGTAGCATGACAAAGTATACGTGGAACGCTGCTCCACATATCGAAGCTGCTATGAAGGGGAGCAGGATTGCCAGCCATGGGGCAGAGGCCAGGCCCAGGTGCTCTGGTTCGCCCGGCTTCCAGCTGAGAGGAATATACGCCAGCAGTAGCCCGATGGAGGTCAAATAGCCTGCGGTTATCACGAGGGAGTGCGCAATGTGCATCCTTGGATCCGCTCCGAAGGAAACATCTGGTTGGAGAACCCCTTCCGCAGAGTCTCGCGCCTGCGCACTCGTGTCAGCTCCTTCCCTTTCATCCGTCCCATTGCCTCCTGAAGAGGCCGACGAGTGGTTTGCAGTGGCGTCGCTGTCGTCTCTCCGCATGTGGCCCGGTGCAAACTCCGTTGCGATGTGGTAAGGCTCAGTTGGCTTGCGCCTTGGTTGTCACGTCGAGCTGGGAGCGAGGCTGTGAGATGTGATCGTAGTACTAGCTGCGCAAGGTTGTACGGGCTACTTGTGCCCCTCGTGTAATTCGCTCTACCGGATTAGGTGCGTGTGTGTCAGCACACCTCGTTGCAGCGCGGTATCTGAGCACCCGACCTTCCTACCATGTGCAGAGCCTGCTGCATAGACGAGAATTTGCACACGCTTCGTCTCACCTGCACGATGGACGGGCACGGCAATTGCATCACTGGTCCCTCCGACGCGTGACGATGGGAACGGGCATGCATGTTTCCAGGCACGCTCACACCGGGCAGCAAAGCCCGAGGTCGCGAAATGACGCAAACACCACCGCAGTAGGCCCGCAGTGAGACTGCTTGGGGTCCTACCAGCCAAATCGCAAAGCAGCTTCGGCTCTGTGGCTAGCACAGGCTTTCCGGTCGTCTTTCAAGGCCGTTGCCCCACGTTGTGCGCCATGCTCATCGTACCGGCCCTTGATCACTGCGCGTGAGCGCACGAGATTGGAGAATGCATCTCCTGAAATCAATCAGCTTCGATGCGCGTGTGCCACACAGCGCTCGGCGGCTGCGAGCTGTGCCGGACGAGTCCACACCAGCTCCTGTTTCCGACACGCAAGCGCCGTCGCCAGCGCCTGCCAGCAAGACCACCTTTTCAACGTCTCCGTCAATCAGATCCCATCCTCTAGATCACAAGCCAAGTGTCCCAGGCAAACCCGGGTGTGATCTCCGTCGAAGCCAGGTCGCTGGTAGGCTCTGGCGCTCTGAACAGATGCCGTCACGATCACAGTACACCTTGCACCGCACCGCACCTCGTCAGTGGTGCGTCGATGACAGGTTTTACTGCGCGGTGCTGAGTAATTGGCCGCAGCAGGCCTCCATCGCTCGCGACTCTCCCACAAGAAAGAGAACGGCTCTGCGCTCCGGCTTGTTTCGTTGAAGACTATGCACGCAGTACAAGAGCCCCACAGTCTGACGCTGTCGTGTGGTCTGGCATTCAGGATTCAGCCAGAGTGGCTGTTGGGCGGGGCTGCAGTTGTCATTTTCGCAGGTGTTGCAGCAACCGCCCTGAAGCGAGCCCAGCAAGCGCCGAGAGCCTTGCCCGCTACAGCCACACAGATAGACGCAGATGACGCCGCTCTCGCCACTGGCGCAGTGCCGCCACCGCAGCAGGCCGCCACACCAGAGGCGCAGCCAGACTCTGAGCAGCAGGCCAACTGGTGGGAACAGCGGGAGATATTCATCGTCGCAGACAGCGGCGACGGCCAGGATCCCGCAACAGCAGGTCCCATCCTGTTCCAGGCCGAGGGGCGGGCAATCATGCCTGCGTTCCAGGTGTGCGCCCGCCCACCCCTCGCCCCCGCCCCCACTCAGTCACCCCACCCAAGCCACCCAACCCCCACCTGCAGGAACAAGCCGCAGCCGAGACGTTTGCCAACGCTCTGCGAGCGTGGGACCGCGACGGCGACGGCACCTTCGGGCACCGCACATCAGACCACACCGGGCAGTTCCAGGTCGTCGTGCTCGCGCCGGCAGACCTGAACGTCGGCAACGTGCCGGACATCGTCCTCGTGCCCCTCCCCCTCCTCTCCGCAGACGCCCTCGTGCGCCCCGCCGCTCTCGTGTGTGCCTGCAGGCACCCCTCCCCCAGGCGCCGTTCGGTCACTATGCCTGGGGAATTGCGGTGGTTCTGTGTCACACAATCGTCTGAGCTGTCGGCAGTTGTGCTCCGCCTGCAGGCAGCTGCGGCCACAGCGTCGGGGTGTGGTTCACTGACACATGTGTGTGGCTGTGGCGGTGCAGGCGTCAGCGGACACGTGGCGGGCGGCGGTGCAGGCGGCCGCCGTGCCGCAGCTGACTGCGTGGCAGGAGCACATCGCCGCGAGCACCGCTCCGGCGGCCCCGCCGCCGGCGGCCGCGGCGCCGCCGGCCGCGGCGCCGCCGGCGCCGTCAGCGCCCGACGCTGCGGCGGGCAGCACAGGCGGGGCCGGCGCACCCGGGGGCGGGGCGGACGGCTCGCCCCGGGGCACGCGGCCGCAGTCGCCGCGGGAGCAGGCGGCGCAGCCCGCTGCTGACGGCGCGCCGGCTGTGCAGCCCGCGGCGGCGGTTCCCCTCGGCCCGCCACCGCCGCCGGCTGCCGCCCCGGCCGCAGACAGCACTCCGGCAGAGGCGCGCCGGCCGCCCAGCGCTGCCACGCCGGACCCCGCACCGGCGCGCAGCGGTGGTGCGGAAGCGCAAGCCGCGCCGCAGGCGAGCGGCCCCGCCAGCGCGGCAGATGCAGCGAGCACCCCGACAGCCACCCCCCCTCGCCCCACCGGCGAGGCGGAGCCGCCCAAGGCAGTGACCGGGCCGCCACCGCCGCCGACCCCCGCCGCCTCGGCAGACAAGACCGCGGCCGATGCCGCGCCGGCGCAGCCGCCCCCGGCGGCAGCGGACCCTGCCGGGCCCAAGGTGTATGCCTCGATTGCGGACCTCGAGGCCGACCGCGTGTGGGACGGCGCGGCGGCGGCCCCCGGCGAGCGAGAGCCGGCCGCCGCCGAACGCGAGCCCGAGGAGGAGCTGCGGCTGCTGTCGGCTGAGGAGACGGATGCGAGTGCCGTGCACCCGTCCCCGGGCACCCTGAAGGCGGTGTTCACGCCGATCCTCATGCGTACGGGCCTGGGGGGCCCCGGGGACGTGGAGGAGGACCGCATGATGTTCACCGTCGACGCGACGCTGGACGCGGGGGACCCGGACGTCGTGGCGCTCGCGTTTGAGGACCCTGTGGACGCCAAGGCGCTGCTGGCGATGCTCGCGCACGTACAGGGGTTCACGGACAAGGACGGCGTGCTGCGGCGGGTGGTGCCGATGCCCGCGGGGGCGGCCGAGGAGGCTGCGGCGGCACAGGGTGCCAGCCTGCTGTGCATGGCGCGGGGGTTCCAGGTGAAGGCGAACGTGCGTGCCGGGCGAGACATCAACGGCGTGCTGAGCCGCATCGCAGGCGCCCGGTGGGCGTCGCTGATGGCGCAGCACCAGACCGTGCACCACTGACTGCGGTTGCCGGGCTGGCGTCGTTGGGTGAGGCCTGTCCGTGGGGCGTCGCAGCGGCGTAGTCGGTGTCGGCAGACACGCTCAGCGCAGGTGACCCTGGCAAACTCCACCGAACTCTACGGATGCTTTGTGTAACATCGAACGTTATGCCGAAAGTGCACATGCTTTCGTTACACGGTATCGGGACAGTCGAGTGCGATCAGGGCAAGCACCGAGGCTGCGTGAATGTATGCATTGCAGCGAACCACAGGCAGGCTCGTGCCACTCCAGCATGAGCACATGCATGGACGCCGTCCTGAGACTGAGCGGCACAGGGGCACGCACGAGTGGCGCTTCCACAGGTCATGCAATCAGCGGTCACTGCCAGAGACTCACTCGCGGGCCATCGCCGGATACATCCTCCCCCAGGGAGAGGCCGCGGAAAAGCGCACGGCTGCTAGCCGGCGAAATCACCTTGGGACTAGTCTGAAAAGGTGAAGTAGAGCATGACGATCAGGACTACGATGAGCACGATCACGACGCCCATCTGCGTGCAGAAGTTCATCTTCTTGATCACGTCCTGCAGCTTGTGCATCGCTGCAGACATGCGGTTCGACACTCCCTCAGTGTCCCTGTCCAGGTTTTCAATCAGAGGTTCTTGCTCCTGCATGGGCAGGTGCATTCGGTCAGAGGAGCAGGAGAGAGGGAGACCACAGTTCCGCACGTTGAGCTGATCGGGGAGGCTGATCGACATGGCAGTGCAGGACTGCGGCATTGATGGCATCTAGTAAGTAACCTTGCCGGGTCTGTGGCGCACCCGGAGTTCATGCATCATGCCCAGCCCGAGGTCAGCGACTCTCGCAGCTGCTTGTTGAATTTTGTCGAGGGCCATGTCTTGCTGCGCTAGAGTGAGCTGCTGGTGGTTGCCAGACTCATCGACTTCGCCCTGGAGCTCTGCGTTTCCTGGTATAGCCACCGCGGTGAATCCCTGCTCCACGTTTTCGATGGCTGACTGCATCTGCTTTGTGTGCGCACGTGTATCTTGAATCCACTGTCGCCTGCACAGGGACAAGACTGAGATGCCAGTGGCGAGTCTCCTGCAGATTTGGAAGCTACAAGGCCCACCTTTGGTGCAGCTCGGGTATCGTCACATTGTAGCGTTCTGGGTCTTGCTCTGCTTTGTCAACACTCTTGTCCATCGTGTGCAGAGTCCGTGTCAAAGTTTGTAACGCCGTGGAGAGGCGATCCGATAGTCCCAGCTTGCCAGGATTTGACATTGCCATTGCTGTCCATCTGCAGACACGTGTGCAACCGTAAATCGTGCAGTATGGCTGACACAGTGCACGACGCATGATCGACTCTGCGCGCATCGAGGCGTGCCCCCGTAAGGAGAACCTACGCTGCGCCTGGAGCCATCAGATGAGCCAGTCTTCTCCTATTCGCGTGTGTGTTGCATGGGTCAGCAACCTGACCGATTGTGACACAACTGCGCGCTTTTGACATAGGCGAACGCAATACAAACAGCCCAGGACATGGCCTCAGCATGGGCGCGCACACCTTGAATAGTCCTGCTGCAGCTTGTTGACCTGTTCCTGAATATGTTGCTTTGCGATTGGAAAGGGGTCCCCACTCCCCTTTCCCGGCGTGTTCGCTGCCATCTGATCTAGCGCCTCATGGAGAGCGCGGGTCGCAAATCCAGCAGACCGAACCACCGTTGCAGGCTTTATCGCTGTGGCAGAACTAATGGTCACAATTGCGAGCCGCAGAATGGCACGCAACAATCAACCAACTATTCTGCGAGCGTTACAGGAGGTTCACGTCGTTGCACCATCCATGTCGACGTGTAACTTGCAGCTCAGGAGCTTGATCTTGAGCCTGCTGTCAGTGGGTACTTCATTCGCCAAATGTCGGAGCCAAGGACTCGAGGGATGATGGGTGACACGGGACCAGCGAAGTGGTGATGCAGGTAGACACGCATGTGTGTGCGAGCACTCTTCGAGTGCTCAGTTCGCTGCAATTGCCAAGGGTGGGCAAACGAAAACACCGCAACGATAAGAATCATGTGTTGTTCATGTTTCTGGGAGGTATGCCGACGAGATCATGTTCACAGTGCACCACAACGGCGTACACACGGCGTGATTACATCATTCAAGCAGGGAGGCTAGCGCATGCAAGCTTGTTGCCTGAACTCCTTTTCTACCTGACACGTCGCCTACCACACTCTTAAGGTCCACATACACCAGGCGCAGGGCGCAAAGGCCTGCAGATTGCTTTGTATCAAAGCGCGGTGGCGCTTGCGTCTCCGTTTCGCGTTCAACATGGTTCCGCATCGTGTCGCCCGCGCTTTTCCATCTGCACAGCCCGTCGGGGAGCTGCACTCCCACAGGAGGGGAGCTCTGGTTAAGGCAATAAGTGTGTCTATATGTGAGAACCGGACCTGCAAGAAGCAGGGCTCGCAGCAGGTGCGCCCTGAAACTCTAGCAGATGCTCCGTCACTGGACGAGAAAGTGGGTCGCCTCATGGCGCTGGTTGTAGAACAGACGTACCCGTGCAGATCATGAAGCTCCTTGAAGATATCGAACAAGAGGGTCATGGACTCAGTGTCCGCAGATGTGGATGCCTCGGCCAATGCGGCAATGGGCCGAATATGCACGTCTCGCCTCCAGGTGTTGTCGTTCGAGGAATCAGCACACCCGCCGCTGCATTCAGAATGCTACGGGAGCACTGCAACATCGAAGTCGCTGAAGAGTCGCAACTGTTTGTTCAGGTGCGATCTGCTTGCAGCGGCGGGATGAAGGGATGGACTCGATGTTGCCAGCTCAGTGCTTGCGCGAATGCGGATGCCAGGCCCGCTGATACCCACGCGGCAGGCATGTTGGCATGTACATATCCACGTGTAGTCTTGCTCATTTGATGTGCACGTTCTGGTGTATGATCGGAAGCTTGACCGATCTTCCATGGTATGAATCATCAGAACGTTCGTGCATCACTTCACTGCCCACAGCATGTGCAGCTGCGGTTGCGAGGGAACAACCTGGCGGCCCAAGGGCACCTTGCGGAAGCTCTGGAGGCTTACAGGGAAGCATTGCAGCATGCACCATCGGCATTGGCGTACAAGATACACAGCAACATGTCCTTGCTGGCGTTGACCAGTGGCGACGTGGCCTCAGCAGTGTCTGCAGCCGCAACGGCGCTGGAACAAGCACCCCGAGATTTCACAACAGTGCGCCACCAAGTGATGTGCCTTTGTGCCCGGGGTGCCAGCCTGGCAGTGCAGCAGAGCCAGGACAGCACTGGCGCTCCCCATGTCCAGGGACAAGGCATGTGTAAACAGCCCAGTTCCAGCGCATGCTGCAGCCGCGTCGGAAGGAGTCATGGTACTTCATCTATGCAGGCGAAAATCCGAATGATCGAGGCCTGCCTAGCGGCTCAAGATAGTGATGCTGCAACCGAGTACCTGCGCTTGGCAGTGCGAGATGATGCTAGTTTTCAAAAGACAGTGATTTTCCGGGAACTCGACAAGAAGGTCCAGGCAGCTGCGACAGGTTGATATCGAGGATGCCTGTGAGCGTAGCTTGATCCCTGCAACATGATCCTGTCAATGCATGAACTGGGCTGTTTGAGGTGGCATGTGACCAGCACTGTAACAGGTGCCTACTTATACTACGAAAAAATCACCTCTCATAATCGACTACTACTGGTCTGTACACCTTGAAATACATGTGCCTGGTGCTCCCATGCCAGCACACCCACGCCTGCGGCGCCGCGGCCGCGCCGGGCCGCTCCGCCTCAGAACTCCCGGTCCTGCAGCAGCCGCGGCGCCAGCAGGACCCACATGTACATGAGGCCCGTCGCCCACTGCGTCATCAGCTTCATCGTGACGCTCGCCCAGCCGATGTCCATCAGGCCCCGCTCCTCCGCGCCCTGGCCCCAGCCCGTCAGCAGCATCGCGATGTACGCGCTCGCGAGCGCAAACACGAGGTGGAAGAACGAGTAGTTGTACGTGACGGGCTTGTAGTCCGCGAGGGAGCGCGCGCCGAGGCCGCCCTGGGCGGAGGGGCGGCCAGCCATGTCCTGCTGCTCGGGGGCACCGTCCAGGCCGGCGGACGTCGAGGAGCCCTCCTCGAGCAGCTGCCACTCGTGGTCGCCATCTCCGTCCTCCAGCGTGAACGTGCTGGTGTTGCTGCCGGCCCTGCAGAGGCGTTGCATGTTGAGCGGAGCGGGCCAGAACTCAGCACAGCGTGGCAGCCTGAGCCGCACAGCAGAGACTTGACCGCGCACGCCAATCAGACGGGGGTGTTCCTGCTTTGGCAGCGCAGAGTGCAGAAGTGTGCTTCCTCACAGTGGTATTGGTCGAGACAACAGCAGAGGCACATCAGACTGGAAGGGTGGACGTACTTGGCAGCAGAGTACACGACAGAGAGCAGGGTCACCAACATGCCCACGGCCAGGGTGGTGCCGGATGCTGCATCGATCTTGTGGCCCAGGCTGTTGCAGACCTCTGAGTGGGGCTCACTCTGGAGGGCCGAGAAAGCCAGGTACATCGTGTACACAGACATGACTCCGGAGGGGAACAGGGACCCGCTGGCGACGAGTGGCGAGATGGAGACCAGAGTGAAGACGACAAACAGCACGATCGACAGCGTGATCACAGAGACGTTGAAGGAGCACGAGCCTGCGTCTCGTGGTTTGAACATGGCAAAGAGGAAACCTGCAGCATCATGCGCACAGTGACAAGCTGCACTGCCTTGTTGTGGCATGAAGATGAGCAAGAGTGCGCTCTGTGCAGCTGCAGCCTCCGATCAATTTTGCAAGGGCATGATGTATCGCACCGATCAGTACGATGCATCCCACGTAGCACGCCGCAGTCACTGCCAGCATGGCCTTGTAGTGACGCTCATCTTCTTCACCCGCTTGCACCCATGCATCATTGACAGCCAGGATGAAGTCCAGCAGAAGGAGGAGCTGAATGAAGAGGAACATCACGGAGGCCACCCGCGCGATGTATCCGTAGAAGAGGATCATGTTGTTGGGCAGCAGGAACGGAAACGCGTTGAACAGTAGCCAGAAGCCAAGCTTGATAGCTGGACTGCCTGACATCAGCATTTGTCCGCGTCGATCACTTGTATGCTTCACGTTGATGAGGATGATTGACAAGAGCCCGAAGAACAACTGCACACCACACGATATGTTGGCGTGATCACGACCAGCCAGGCGACGATCGCCCCCATACAAGAAGCACCGGCCCGTGCCTAAGCTAGCACAGCTTCTCTATCAACATGTGGCGGGGAACTGAGACGTACAAAATTGCCGAGGCTGATGCGGTAGACGGCCTGAATGCCGAAGAACGCATCGCTGGGCTCCCCTGTGAAGTGCTTGACGATCCCTGCAGATACACAAGGTGAAAGTGTGTGTCTATGTCGTTTACACGTCTCAGCCTGTCAGCATGCTGTGGCGCTCCGGGACGAGCAAACTCGTACATGGTATTTTCTCCAGCAGCGGCTTCCCATAGTCTCGCATAAGCCAAGCCAGTATCATGGACAGCGTGAATAAAAAGCAGTACGCCACGCGTGCGCCGGATTTAAGAATTTGGCCGGTGGTGCAGGAGACAGCTGAGCATCCGACCCAGGCAGCCATAGAGGCCAGGCAGCTACCTGCCCAGGTTGCAACAAACATGCTTGCTTCTCAATCACCTATAGATCGGCGCACGAAGGCCTCAGATTATCAACCAACAGGTTCGGCAGAGGATTCCGCAGGGAGAATAATACGCGTTCGCACGAAGTTTCACGGAGGTAACTAGTTTTCTGGATACCTGACAAGGCCTTGAACATGTCCCGGCGAAGGATGTCGCAGTGCAGTCGACTTCACTGCATAGTGTCTACAAGGGATGCTGCTGCGTAGTACCACGTGCGGTGGCAACGTATTGCGAAAGCAGAGGAACAGGACACGAGGATCGCATCATGGCGGTGTTCTGATACGTCGTGGTGCCAATCGACATGAACGTGTGCATGAAAGCGCTGCAGTGGCTGACACTTGGGAAATGCGTTCCTGCCAGGCGGTAGCTATGTAGCCATCTTCACGCGAGCTTGGACATGATCTGATGCAGCAGCTGCACCCACGTCTTACATAAAATTTATGCGAGAATCCTGGTTGAACAGATCGTGACGCTCGCTGCTCCGTGCAGTCCTACGCCTGTGTCGGGCTGCCAACATGCTGCAGCACAATGACCTGCCCGCTGAGCAGATCAGCACGTGGGGCCATGTTTTCCGCACGCAGTGCCGAACACTAGATGACTCCATCGCGTCTGCAACAGCGATAGAAGCGGCTGCGTGCTCCATGATGCAGCTCGCCCCACGGATGTACGCTCACACCACACCACTCTCAGACCCCCCCAGAGCCGCAGAATCAGCTTGCTGAGCTCAAACGCCGCTTGCAGAGCAGAACTCTCCGCGCCCGATCGAAGCGGGTTCCTGGCTGCGTTGCAGGGCATTCGCACCGCTGCAGCTCTCGCCAATGCCTCCCTCCCGCTGCCACTGGTGCCTCAGCTCACCAACGCCACCGTCGAGTATGCAGCTCGGCTGACACTCGTCTCGAAAGAGTGCGCACATCTCTCGCATCTACGTCCGATCTCCGCCCCAAGCCTCTATCTACGATTGTAGGTAGAGGCCCTGCTTGAGTGTCCGATCGCCACCTGCACGATTGCATGCATCTCCCCACACCTCCGCGACTAGTCCATAAGCTGGCTGTTGGTCACAGATCAGCAGAGCAGGCGGAGGGCCTCCTGAGGACGGCAGCACAGCTCCTGGCCAACCTCGCAAACGGCCCCGCCACGGCGCAGGCCACCTGGCGCGCCTGCTGGCCAGACACCCCCCTGAAGCTCTGCATCTCCCGCGCCCCCAGCGCCCACGCCGCCACCTGCCAGGCCCTGCTCAACTGGAGCCGCGCGGACGCGGCGGCTGCCGCCGCGGTGCGGCCCCGCTGCCGCGGCAGCCCCCCTCCCCCGCATGCACCTGCTCGGCCCGGACCGTTGAGTAACTCATCGTTTCTGCATAGCGGGCCCTTGAGAGACGGGTCTCCTGCATCGCTGTTTGACCATCAACGTGGCCGGCTCCAGTGCCACTTGTCTGTCTCAGGTCTCATGCATGTGCCTGCCCATGCACCGGTGTAGCGTGTATGGATCATCACAAGAGCCTGGGTGCCCTCTGCACCTCTGGAGGAGTCAGCTCCACCCTCGGCTAGCAGGTGCCGATTGAAGCATGCCTTGTGGCGTAACGCCACCTACACTGACCTGCTGGAACCCAGGCACACCGCAGCGCAGCATAATATGAGTGGCATGGCTCGGCGGAACAGGCTGCGCATGTGATGCAATCCACCGAGCCCACAAACATGCGCTGCACTACCGCTGTGCAGCGTGCATTTCTGTGATGGCAGGCAGTCCCACCCTCACGCTGCGGCGACTCTGCCCCTGTCTGTGATTTCATTTGTCGCGTGCGTGAAGCACCACTGAAAGCGGCGACACCTGCGCGCTGCGCTCCCCACCCGCGGCCCCCCAGGCCACTGCCGTCGGTCTACCGTTCCCGCGACCTGCCGCAGGCTCACCACGCGAGGGCGTGTCACGAACAGAGAACCCACCTCTAGACACGCACGGCAGCTGTGCGAGTGCAGGTGTGCTCAGCGTGTCCACAGCTGCTCGCGCACCTGCTGCGCAACTGCATGGACCTCCAGGACGAGGCCGCCAACGCCGCGCTCGCGCTGCTGCTCGGCCACCTCGCGCTCTCGCGCGGCCACCTCGCACTCCTGCTCGACGCCGTCGCCGCCGCCGCCGCGGCGGGCGACGCGCACGCCGGCAGCACGCCGGGCGCGCAGCCCGGCGCTGCCGCGCCGCGCCACGCCGACGCGGCGCGCTGCCGCGGCAGCGTCACGCTGCTGCACCTGCTGGCGCACGAGGTCGCGGTGTGTCCACAGGCGCTGTTCGGCGAGCGCGCCAGGGGGCCCGGCGGCGCGGCCGCGGCGCAGGCTGTGCCCGCGGTGATGCGCAGCCTGGCGGCCGTGGTGCAGAGCGCGTGCGGCCTCTGCAGCGACCCGGCTGTCTGCGTCCGCACAGACGCGGCGGACGCGCCCGAGGCGGGGGGCAGTGCTGCGCCGTACGTTCTAGAAGCTGCACTGAGGGTGCGGCGTCCCCCTCCGTGCAGCAGGCGCGCATGGGAAGGCACCACGCATGTGCTGTGCCAGTTGCTAGATCGACCGGCAACCCAACGGCCCCCTCATGTGGTTTTGTTGTCTCCTGTAGGTAGTGTCTTTGCGGACACACCCCCCCTGCATGCGCTGCTGGCTGCCGCTGAGCGCATGCGGGCTGCTAACGTGCGCACTTGTAGTTACCACCTGGCCTCCCGGATGCTGTTCTTTTGGCTTGCGCTCCGCCCTGCTGTCACGGCTCCGGCCTTCTGACACGCCCTGGGCGTCGCGCACAGATCTCGCTCCGTGCGGCCGTGCTCTCCAGCACCGCCGGGTGCGGACTACTGGCGGCGCCCTCGGACACCCGGGGTGGGCACAGCGGATAAAGTTGCATGGATGGCATGCATGTGCAGGTGCTGGCGACTGCGCTCAGCCGCGACGACGTGCAGCGGTGCCCGACCGACGCCAAGGCGGCCCTGCTGCAGGATGAGGAGCTGGTGCCGCTGCTGCTCTCGGTCCTCGCGGAGCTGCCGCCGCTGGGGCAGCAGCACCCCGCCCCCGGCGGCCCCCCGGCCGGCCCCCCGGTACGAGCATCCCTTCCAGAGTGCCACTGTGATTTGCCTCCCGGCACGTAGTTCCCGCCTGCTCCATGCGACCCCTGCTGCTGCAGCTGGGGCTGCGGTGCTCTCTCTGATCACCCGCGGTGCCGGTGTGCCTGCAACGCTCTCCACGCCCCGGGAGCAGCGCTGCTGATTCCAACGCTCAGTCCCCAAACTGTATTGATCAAACGTGCAACCGTCCCGTTCGCGGGAGCAAACCCATCACCAGAGCTTACGCCGTCGCATGGCAGAGCACCAAAGCAGACAATGTCCGATAGCATGCGGCTCGGCAAACTCAGATTTACTCTACTTTATCAAGCGTAGCCTGCTACAGCTCAGTGGCAGAGAATGGCGCCTGGGTGCTGCAGGCCGGCCGACACCGCACGCCGCCGTACCCGGAGGCGCGTGCCGACATCATCGCCGTGCTCGGCAACCTCGCGCACCGGCACCGCGGCGCGCAGGCCGCCATCGCCCGCGGCGGCGGCGCCGAGGTGTTGCTCGCGCAGTGCCAGTTTGCGCCGGAGCAGCCGCTGGTGCGGGAGTGGGGCATGTGGGCGATGCGCAACCTGTGCGAGGGCAACCCGGCGCTGCAGCAGCGGCTGCGGGAGCTGCAGACGGGGTCGGCGGCGGTGCAGGACGAGGCGCTGCGGGCGCAGCGGCAGGCGGTCGAGGTCGACCAGCTCACGGGCAAGCTGCGGCTGGTCGACCTCGACGAGTAAGAGGGGGGATGCTGATGATGTCTTGACGGGGCTAATGATGTCTTGCTCCACACGCGTGTGTGGGTGACTGTGTAAAAATGAAACGAGGCGTGTGTGCGCGGGATAACGCATGTGTGCGTGTGCACGATGTTGCGTGGTTGTCAGGGGCTGCATTCTTTGTTCACGGGAGTTGTGCTTGTGAGTGCGAATCAGCAGCCACTGGGGCAGGTCAGCAGCTGCTGTGAATGTGGCCGGGTCCGACCGGGTGCAGCCTCGCTCTGCCGTATCACACCTCTGCGTCACCACCTCAACGGCGGGGGATGTTCACACATTACATCGAAAATGCAGAACCCCCACTGTCTACACAGCCTCAGCTTACACGGCCCGCGGCCGGTCTGTCCAGCACACTCACGCCTCAAACACCAGTAGCTCCACACCCTCACGCGGAGCCTGCTGTGGCGGCGGCAAGCCCTTGCGGGGCAAGCGTTGTGGGTGACCATTCGGGCCCAGTCAAGCTGCCGGGCATCGCCCACTATCACGGTGCATCATATGCCCTGAACGGCCCCCTGTACCTAGTGAAGCGGCATGGTCATAGGCTCGTTGCGGCGTGGTAGTTCATGCCGGCTCAGGAGGTGCGGGGCTCTCGGCCGCGGCTGTGCTGGAGGCCGCTGCAGACGCCTTGCTAGGCCGGGGCGGGGTGGCTGAGGCGGCCGGAGGCGGCGGTGGCGCGTCGCCGTGCTCGGCGAGGAAGGCCTTCAGGGGCAGCGCGGCGTCCGCGACTGTCAGGGCGCCGCCGGCGCTGCCAAACACCTGCAGGGCGGCATGCGTATGTGAGGGGCGGGCGCGAGCAGGTCATGCAGGCGCCGGGGGTGACGCGGCAGTGGACGGGGCTGGGTGTTGTCAGCCGTGCGGGTTGTTCACATGCAATGGCAGCATCAGACGGCCTCGGAGCGCGCACCTGCTCAAAGAGCGTGAGCGCCAGCGGGCACAGCGTCTCATGCATGCAGCGGCAGGCCGCGAGGTGGACGGCGCGCTCCGGCGCGGCCAGCTCACGCGCCGCCGGGACGTGCACCAGCATGGCGGCGCCGTCGCGCAGTGCCGCCTGCACGTCCGCCGCGCACGCGCCGGCCGCGCTGGCCAGCGCGACGCTGCGCACGGCGTTGAGCGCGACGATGATCTGCATGCATGCGCCGCCGCGGTCAGACGCCCCCGCGCCTGTGGCACACAGGCCCACGGCTGCCCGTCCGCACATACACACATATGCATGAGCTGGGCGTAGCGGCCAGCAGGGCAGAGGGGGGCAGCGCACAGCGTTGGCAAACACGGCCAGAGGCGGGTGTTGCATGAGCAGGGGGGTGGCGTCCGAGAGGGCGGCGCTGGCGGCCCCTCCCCCCGAGGCGGCCTGCACCGCCGCCACCCGCGCCGCCGGCATCGCGGTCCACTTGTGCATGTCGAGCGAGCTGCAGAACATGGCGAGCGCGCGCGCGATGTGGCCGTGGAACAGCCCTCGCGCTGCGCGCGCGACGCACGCTGCGAGCGGGCCCCGGAAGTCGAGGCCGACCCGCGCGAGCGACCGGCCGCAGTGCATCGCGGCCTCGACCAGCGTGCCCAGCGTGCTGCCGTCGGCCACCCTGCACATGTCGCCTGCGCGCCGTCACACCCGTGGTCGCTCGGCGGTTCCCCGCCGCCGCGGTTGCGGAATTGGTGTGATGCATGAGCCGCGGCACGCATGAGCGGCGGTGGCGCACGTGGGGAGGAGGGAGTCGAGGCGCTCGACGTAGAGGGCCGCGCGGTGGTGCGCCCAGCTGCCGAGCACCGGCTCGGCGGCGGCGGCGGCGGGCTCCTCCGCCGCAGCGGCGTCGGTGGCGTCGGCTTCGGCGTCGTAGAAGATGGCGCGGAACTGCATGACGATGTCAAACATGTGGCTGCGGTGCGCGTCGGTGAGGCTGCGGACGTAGTCCGGCACGCTCGAGTCGTCCGGCTCCGCCAGCACCGACGCAAACCTGCGGCAACATGCACGGACGTCGTTTGACTGTGGACAGGCCGGGGCCGGCAGCCCGGCGCGCGGCATGGCCGCCGTGCGTCACACGGGTGTGCCTGGAGGCCGGAGTGGCACCCACACAGTGCATGCGATGATTGATGTGGGAGTGCGTCGTCGCTGCCCCGGTGCTCGGCTTCCTGTTCGCTGTGAACACGCACGCACCACGACCCCTGTGGCCACAGCATGCACGATGAAGATCGGAGGCCGATCGGCGCGTGCCAGCTGCTGAGCAGGCGTATCGGTCAAGGTCGTGTGGATGCTGTCTCAGTTGTGTACAGTATCGCTGTGCGATGGTTCCTGCAGCAGTGAGTCAGGCTGCGTGTGAGCCACAAGGGGGGGCCGGACCACTGCTCGCGGTGCTTCAGGAACTGCATGCGCAGGTCCGCCTCTGAGAAGGTGCCCAGGCGCCGGAGGTAGCTGACCGAGGTGAGGCACTCTGGAAGCGTGATGTCCTGGCTGAGGCGGCTCAGGAGCTGCCGCTGCAGGCCGTCCCGCGCGGCCGCGGCGTCGGCGGCGAGCTGCTGCACGATGCTCGCGGCGCCGGCGACGACGCAGAGCTTGGCCACGAGGGCCAGCAGGTCGAGGGCCTCGTCGTAGCTGTGGTTACGGACACAGGTGTCGATCAGTTGAGGGATCTCGAGGATGTCGAGGATGGTGGCGTGGTGCGACAGCAGCGACTGGTACGACGCCCGATCCTCCTGAACGCACGAACTTGAGATGACGGGAGCTGTGACGTTTTTTTATTTGTGTTTCTGGGCAAGGGGAGTGAGGGCTTGCCTTGTACCGCTGTGCAGTGGTGCGGAAGCTGGATGCTTCGTCCTGCAGAGAGTCCAGGCAGACTGTCAGACTGCCGAGCTCTTCCTTGAGCTTCTTGACGTGGGCGCTGATTTGTTTGAAGCAGGATGCTGCTTCGATGAAGCCCTGGTAGTGGGTCAATGCTGTGTCGTGGATCTCCTGCTTCAGCGCTTCGCTCTGGCTCTTGAGGGCAGCTGGCTCCTTTCTGATAGCATCGACGGAGTACGAGAGAAGCCTAGCTAGGTAATCATCGGTGAGGAGATCGGCTGCAGACTTTTTGGCCGCTGCAGGGCCGGTCGAGGGAGCTGCAAGCATGCCCTGTTCTGGCCAGGCGGGCACAGCCACAGACAAGAACTAAATACCACCACGCGCAATCTAATTTACATTATTCTCCATGCAGCCCCATTGGCCAAGTCCGCGCGTGCGGAAGCGTCAGATCTGGCAGTAAGGACACTCGATTGCCTTAAAGTCGAGCACGTTCACTGCTGACGCGCAACTTGCATCAGGAACATGTTAACGCACGCATCATCATCGGCATGGGCGCTGATCGCAGAGTTGGGTGCCAACACTGTGCTCTTCGCTGTGCGCTGACACCGCATGCATGGCTACAGAAACAACGGAGAAAGCAGCTCGTGTCAATGGAGGATGCGGCGAAAACAAACAGGCTTGAATATGGCTGAGACTGTCAGCATGTGGCAGCTTCGGATAGCCACATTGGAGCGCTCTTCGTTGCACCCACCACAGCATCACCGGCAACCACTGTCTCCCGGCGTTCCAATACAACAACCAGCGTAGACTCGAATTCTGGCATTCGACTATGCATTTGTTCAGCTCTCCACCATGACCAGTTGGGTGATCCGTGCAAGAGTGCTGCGTCGGTCCTGCGCGGTCCGTTGCAGCCGCTCGACGTCTTGACCTGTGGGCGTGCGCCCCTGCTGCCGCATCCACTCTGCTTGTGTCACCACGAGCTGTTGAGTGAGGCTGTCAAGGTCATAGGCGGCCTCTCCGTCGTCCCGTTTGGCCTGTGATTCCTTGCCCTCCCCAAGCATAGACACCAGCTTCTCGGTCAAAAACGAGTCATCCCCCTCCTGCAGCCAGAAATGCGAATCAAACGCGCCTTCGGTGTTCAGCCCAGACTGCGAGCGGTCATGCCAGTGTCAGAAGCCAGCCAATGCGGCCGCGTCAGCAGCTGCAGAGGCTGCAAGCGCACCACAGCTTTGAGGTGGCCCACGCCAGCCCGCAGCAGCTCCTTGTGCTTATGCTGCTGCAGCTTCTGCAGCGGCTGCCACAGCCGCTTCACGAACGCCAGCACCACCGGCTTCTCCAGGCGGGTGACCATCCTCACCCGCACCTGGCTGTCGTTTGCTTGCCTGCATGGACGTTTCCAGCACTGACCGCCCGTGTACCCTGACCCAGAACTGCTCGGGCCCCGTCCAAACCACTCACCATACAGAGCACTGGGGCAGCGTGCCAAGTGTACTCGCTCAGCTGCTGCCAGGAGAGGCTATGGCACAAGCAGGTCCTGTTCTGTCACGCCGCCTGCGCCAGCCCCGGTGTCTCCACCAGCAATACAGCATGCCATATCTGCGAATCATCCATTTTCCAATGCTAGGGGCAGAGTGCAGTGCCGGCGTGCCAGTGTGGCCGCAAGCCCACGAGCCCGCCGAGAGGTGACGCCGGCCCAGCAGGCCCCACACTGCGCACCTCGTCAGCGCAGCACGCAGCATGGCCAGCGTGGCCGCGCTGTCCGACGCGAAGCGCGCCGAGCCGTTGTGGAACGACGCGGCGACGTGCGTGCCGAGCGCCGCGCTGCGGTACGAGAGCCGCGCCTCCGCGCCTGCGGCAGCGCGGGGCATGTCCGGCAGCACGCTCGACAGCCACGCATGCATGTCGGGCGCGGAGAAGTCGCCAGAGACGTCGAGGTGGCCGAGTGCGTGGCCGCCCTCCGGCGCGTGCACGCGGTGGTGCATGCTGAGCGTGTGCACGGGGTAGGTCACGGCGGCCGAGGTCTTTGGGGCGGCGCGCGGCACGACGTACGCCGAGACGGTGCCGGCCTGGCCCTCGGGGATGCGCATCAGCACGACGACCCGCGGCATCGAGTCGTGGCACCTGCAGCGCAGCCGCACCGGCTTCGCCTCAGGCAGGAGCTGCCCCGACAGGCGCACTTGGCCACAGGAGCAGGCCCCACGATTTGCGCCGCAGTGGCCTGGGGGCAGCCTCCGAGTGTTTTGACCCCCGCTGCGTAAGCCACCCCAATTAACCAGATCCATCAGCGTCCCAAGCGACACCGCCCCAACAGAGCAGCGCCGCTGCGCGGGCGTGAGCAGGAGGGCTCCGCACCGGAACGTCGCGAGCTTCGCGGCGGAGGAGCCCGGCGGGGCGTCCGTGACGGTGAGGATGGCGGCGGAGTTGGGGGACTCGAGGAAGGTGACGTCGACGGTCGCGACGACGCCGACGCAGAAGATGGGCACCGTGGCCTCGAGCGCGAGCTCGTACACCGCCCGCGCCGTGTCCAGCCGCAGGTGGTGCTTCAGCGGCAGCAGCTGCCGGCTCGCCACCATCGCCGCCGACTTGGCCGCCAGCTTCTGCCGCTTCCCCTGCGGCCACACCACACGTAGGCGGTGCCTCAGCACACACAGCTTCACACCACCCGCAAGCCCTGAACAGCAGTTGCCGGCAGGCAGCCCCCCGGCAGGAGCAATCGGATGGTGATGCGCACCTGCAGCTCCGCGTCGAGCGCCTGGAGCTCCTGCTTGGCGGCGTCAAGCTCGCGCTGCTTGGCCGCGAGCGTGTCGGGCTTGTCATCGGCTGCGGCCGCGGCGGGCAGCGTGGCGAGGGGCGTCGGGCCGGCGGTGTAGGCGAGGATGGCGCCGCCGAAGGTGTGCACGATGTACTCGTCGTGGGCGGCGCTGGTGACGTGGCCGCTGGCGATGGACGCGATGCTCTGCCGCACGTTGGCCTCCCAGCACTGCACCCCGGCGCTCCAAACTCAAGGCGAAGGCCATGTGAGGGTGTGCGTGTGAGGGTGTGCGTGTGAGGGTGTGCGTGTGAGGGTGTGCGTGGCTGAGACAGGCTGTGCACCAGCGGCCCTTGCTGAATTATGCAGAGGCATGGCACGTGCTATATTGTCTGCATCAGCCGTGTGGCTGCCTGCGTGCCTGCCTCGCATGACGTACGTCCAGCGCCGATGTTGTCGACCAGGAGCCAATCGGGCGTTGCAAATGCCGGATGTCCGGGACCACACGCCAAAAGTGATGTGAGATCCCAAAACTCACGCAGTGTTGTGCCCATGCCATCCTGACGGAGGGGGTAGCCGTGATGCCGTCTGTCGCATCACAGTATCTAGGGACCGGCAGCGTCAGACCGCTCAGATCAGGCGCCGACGCCGCGACCATGTAAACCATCCGTGCAAGACTTCGCCATTCCGGACACGCTAGCACGGCATGCGGCAGTCGCTGCGGGCACAGGCGGCCGTGGCGCGGACCTTCACCAGGCGGCCGAGGCTGTCCATGTGGTACACCTCGATGCTGCCGTCCTCGCGGCCCACCACGACGTCGTCGAGGCCGTCCTGCGCCGAGTCAAAGCCCGAGTGCACCTGTGTGATCGCGGCGGTGTTGCCAGCCGCGGCCGCCGTGAGCTCGGCGCCGCGGTGCGAGGTGCCGGCGTCGAGGAACAGCTGCAGGAGCGTGCCGTCGGCGAGGCCAGCCCAGATCTCCTTGCGCATCGGGTGCTTGTTGAAGACGTCGTGCGAGAGGGTGACGTAGGTGAGGGCGGTGGGCACGGCGGGCAGCGGCACCTCCTGCAGCAGCGTCAATCGTGGGCCCCGTCAGCAGCAGCACACATGCAAGGACCGACGACGCTGCGAGATGGGGACTTCATGGTGTCGTATTCGGAGCATGCGAGCCACATCCCCGACCTGGCAGGCTGCTGCAATGGCACGTGCCTGACACTGTTGACAGGCTACTGCCAGAGGTCTGTCGCTGGACGCTCGAGCTGTGCACAGATCAGGGCGACGAGGGCGTCAGCGCGAAGTAGAGGTGTTGGAGGCGGGGTGGGAGGTGCGGCAGCAGTGCAGGCGAGATGGCAGCACCTGAGCCACTTTATCGTTGTTGAGGACTTTGATTGAGCGGTCGTTGCAGCCGATGAGGGCCCACCACGTCTCTGCGCTGAGGAGCGGTGCCACGGCGCTGGATGTGATGGCTTCTGGGGCGGTGTACGTGCAACGCTCCTGTGTCTCCTCAAAGATGGTGACGGATGATGAGGTAAAGGTGAACAGGCTGGAGCCCGCAACAGCCAGAGACGTGATGTCCTCGGTCAGCGGAGTCGTGAAGCGGAAGAACTGTGCGCCCTTGACGTCATAGCCTTTTATCTGCTTGCATGTCCGCCGTGATGCCCCCAACAGGAACAGGCTGACAGCACACAGCTCTGCCACGACATCGAGCTGAGCAACACCGGTAAGGGTACACGGAACGTGCATGACGCACCACGGATCCCTCAGCAACATAAACTTTGTCTCGCTGCGTTGGTGCCAGCCCACAGGCGACACAGTTGATCTTTCGGGCTCCTGGTGTGCCTTTGAAGACTTGTACCAGAGAGTTGGCTTTGAAATAGAAACTTTGCAGCACACCAGCCGTGTCTCCAACCACAACCCGTTGTCCCTGGCCAGGTTCTGCTCGGATTGGCAACACCTGAACAACTCGCGCATCACATCACCGTGGTGCTCTCTGCAGGTTGGAGTACGTGGCGACATCGTCGCCCTTGAACACAGCAAGAATCGGCTCTACACCTTCAGAGTGTTTCTCTCCGCAGTCCCGGTGGAACCGAGGTCCACCCGTTTCAAGTCCAACTGCATCGTTCGTCGGCTGGGACTGCCTTACCGAGCGACCGCGCTTCAAACGTGACTTCTTCCAGTTCCAAAGTAAGCTGTTCGGGCCTCACAATCTCGCTTAAGCTGCGGCCAAGATAATCAGGCAAGATGGCGCCATGCTACATTGATGACACGGGCACTGTCAGCATGACGTACCAGGAACACATACACACCACAGCTCCGCTCCGTAGACAGAAACAGCTGCTGCTGTTCACACCTATGTTAAGTCCGTTCAAGAGTATGTGGCGAGGCCGGTGGCGGACGCACCCGCGGCCGAGCGCTGCAGAGCTATCGACCCCGCTGCAGAGCTATCGACCCCGCTGTTGTGAACCAGGGTGTGGCGACAAGTGCCACGTCTGCAATCTCTGCGGTGTTCTTCAGCAATCCCTGCAGGGATTGCTGAAGAACTCAGCTTGGGCTCGAGAGCACATGCATGGCAGCTCTGCAGTGATGACAAGTCTGAAGCAGGAGTAGTGTCTGTGTACTGAGTGTAGGTGTTCTACAGATCCGCTGGTTTTGTGCTCCGTCTCTCGGAGGTCCTTCACCCGCACTGATCTAAGCGCACATGCCGATCGCCTGAGAGCAAACATCGCAGTATAAAGGTAACCCTTTGCACTGAGTGCCTACCGCGTCAGCTCGTGCACTCGCACCTGCTCATGTGTATATGCGACTTTCCTTTCGTATGCCTGAGCTCGGAAACTGCTGACCAAACACGCTGCGTGCACAGTCTTTGGTCTAGCGGCATGCCGGATTCCTCATGTTGCACGTTCCGTTGTGGATGTAGCTGTGACTCTGAGTGATATCCAGGGACGTACACATGGGTGAGCTCGCGAAGGCTTCGGCGTTCATGTTCGCCTTGGGCGCAGGCGGATACGGACTATTCGTGCGTCTTTCCGCTGCTGATGTTTTGCCTGTGTGAACTGTGCGATGATGTCCTGGCTGATGCGTGCATGCGCACCGCTATTGCGCGTATCTGAGCGCGATGCCAACGGTTCCGGAGAGCAAAGGGGCAGCATCTCCTGCTCAACTGGCTTGCGGGCGAAATATGTTGCATGCCAGGTGTAATCGCCGCAGTGCAACGTTTAGTGGATACCACAGTGTTTGCGTCCGCAGCGAGGCACGTCTGACCCAGGTCCTGTGTGTAGTGCGCGGCCAACCTCTCAACTTCGCGCTCGGAGCTGGTGCACCACGAGTCAGCTTTCGCATCCGTCAAAAAGGAACTCAACCTATGGGAATCTCAGAAAGAGAAGACCGCAAAGGCTATCGAATCAGCTGAGGCCAAGGCCCATGCACAGGAAGAGGTGTAGCACCGGCAGCGTGATTTGGGCATGCAACGAAATAGATAGTACCACGCTGGTTTGAGCCAGGAATCACAGTCGTAGAGCTTTTCCTGAGCACTTGGCACGCACTGCTGTGGCACACTGACAGTGGGCCCGTGTCCAGGAGGTCAAGGAGCTGACGGCCGCTCTCAAAGCGAAGGAAGATGAAGCAGATGCTCTGAGGACGCGCCTGTCTGAAGCCTCCAAGAGCCTGGCCGCGAGCCTCGACTCGCTGAACGCGTCCAGGAAAGCCAGCGCTGACCTCCATGCCAAGATCATCTCTGGGCTCACACGAGCCAAGGTGCAGCTTCTGTCCCGTGTCACTACACGTGTCTCTACCAGCTTCCACAGTCTGTCCGTGATGGCGGCCGCAGCCTTCACATCTACTCCTCCAACCAGAAATCTGTGGACACGCGAGACTGTGGTGACGTTTACGAGCCCGGCCGTGCTCGACCTCCTGTAATCAGCGCCACGCTCCGAGCACACGCGGTTTCCCCCAGAGCCTGTCAGCACCTCGAAAGCCCGGTGCGTTGCACACGACAGCTGGTGTGCAGAGGGAGGAGGAGGCCGCGCAGGTGGCGCGGCAAGAGTACGAGAAGGTGGCGACCCGGCTCAACCCGCTGACGCACCCGGACGTGCGCAAGCTCTTCGGCGGCTGAGCGCGCCTCGCCCTCACCGCGGCAGCACCCCGCAGTCTGCTCCGTAGTGGCCGAGCCCACGAGTGTGTCTTATGCAGCAGAGCGTCGGCCAGTGGCAGCCCACGGGGCACCGCTTCGGCGGTGTCGCCTGGCGGCCCGACACCTAGCCTACAAACGCACGCTGCGGCGCATCGCCTGGCTGTTGGCAGAGGCAGAATGGTCCGCGTGCTGTGCTCCGCGTGCTGTGGGGGCGAGGGGCGTGCACCGTGGAGGAGAGCGCAGCGGCGCCCCACGGGGAGTTCCACCGCGCCCTCGGGCGCATGTGCGCAGCCGGACACCCTGTGGCTCAAGGGCGGTTCGGCGGGCGGCGCCACGTGCTGGGGTGACTGGGGAGCATAGCGGCGGGGCAGGCCGCAGGGTGTGGTGGAGAGGTCGGTACACAGCAGCTAGAGGGTAACGTGCAACGATGGGAACCACGTTACGGGTTGTGTGAGGTCCCGCGCGGCTGGCCATCTGGCCGGAAGGGGCCCGGCCTGTAAGGGCGTTTCTGTCACGGCCTGCGGGTGCGCTGCGCCCTGTCAGCATGCACAATGCAGTCCGCGTTCGAGGAGAGTTTCCTAGTCAGCCTGGTGGACAGGCTGAGGAAGTGGTTGACATGCATTGAGTTGTAAGGAGCGCGGGGTGCTCGCGCGGACTGATGCATGTGGTCGCATACGAAGGTCACGCTGACTGCGGCAGCACTCACTGAATCCCAGAGCCGCGGGACACCACGGCGTGTGCCGCTTCACGTTGTCGCTGGTCGGAACATCTCGTGAACAGGTGCACGGGGAGCCATGCAAGCCGTTTTGGCAGAATGGGGATGCGAAGCGGCGGTGCCCGAGACAAAGCCTGATGAGCAGTGGCGTGCGATGGGCCGCAACGAGGCCTGAGATGTGCCTGGCCCAGTCATCACCACACGGCACAGTCGTGTTTGTGCATCAGCTTCTTGTGCATCAGCAAAGCTTCTTGTTGACGTGCAGCAATGCTCGAACGAATGCGAGGTAGCACAATATGTTTACAAACACAGTTCCACAGTGTGCTCTGCACGCGCCAGCGCCCCGTCTTGCCCTCAGGCATCAGCCGATGTCGCAGGGCAGATCCACACATCTGGGTAAAACGCAATGCAATCAGTTGTACATCCTGCCCCGCCCATCAGGTAATCACCCTCGCAAGTGCAGCAGCCGCCGACGCAGCCCCCCGCGCAGCCATCTGAGCCCCCAAGTGTCCAGCCGGCTTACCCCCGTGTGCAAGGTACACACATCGTGGCCTGTGATCTGGCCGCAAGCCTCCAGGCAAGGCCTCACTCAATCACAATCACTTTCGCCTCCGCCGGGGCAGCACACACCACCTTCACCACAGTCACCTCCGACCGCGGCGCGCCGCCGTCCGCCGCCGTGTGCTCCGCCGCGAGCGTCAGGCACACCTCGGTGCGCCGCGCCGCCGGGGCAGCGCCGGCCGGCGGCCGGGGGACGGCGGCCGGCTGCCGCACCACCACTGCGTTGGACAGCTGCAGCGCAGAGTCCAGCGCAGCGGGGGCAGCAGTCGCAGCTGCCGGCGCAGCGCCGGGCTTGCTCTGGCGCAGCTCCTTCTGCAGCTGCCGGATCATGCAGCCGGCGTCCGAGTTGCTCCAGCGGCAACACGAGCTCTTGTGACCGCGGATGCCACATGTGGTGCAGATGGGCTTCGTGAGTTTAGCCATGATCTGCTTCATACGCGCTGCTGCTGGCTTCTTGGCGCCCGCTTTCTGAGCGGCGGCGGTGCGGCTGCGGGAGGTGCCCGCCTTTGCCTGAGGGCGGTGTTTGCCACCTGCAACACGAGCTGTGGTCAGCGCAGGATAGCCCCGGTCGCCAGGCATGGGACGCTTGTGCTTGTAGGCTTCAGGCTGAATGGGAGGCTGGTAGCACGAGTGTCCGGATATCGGCAGCTGAGCAGGCACAGGTAATCCTTGCCTGTGGCGGTCACCGGCATCAAGGCCAGAGCTGCTGCGGCAGAGGTCGCTGGCGACTGCCACCCACACGGGGGATACAGTGGCCGAGCTGGACCTGTGCCTGTGGGTACAGGTAGACTTGGGAATGGTGAGCGACTCGCATCCGCCCGCTTCACACGGAGGTGGCTCATCCCGTTGCGACGTCAGGCGTCTGCCCAACAGATACAAGCATGCCAAGCATGCCACAGGTGTCTGAACGTGGTGTAGTTTGCTGACCATGACCCTGGCCTGTGCCGCATCTGACTGCTGTGCTGCAGATATTGTGGGAGGGTCTACTGCTGCGTGGACCAAGGTGGGCAGGAGCTCAGTGGCAGGGAGCAAGCATAGGGCATGTGCTCGCACGCCTGCATTGCAGCGCAGCATGATGTCATCAGTGGACGCCCACTGCATGTGTTACAAGGACAAAGCAAGCGAGGCAGGTAGCACCGCAAGCAAGAACCAGGGGAACCGCGCACCCCGCAGCAAGCCACACAAAGCTCACACCAAAACACCCACGCAACGGCAGCACTCGCCCACTGCATGTGCAGCTGAAGTCTCCAAGCACAGTGCTGTAAACTGCAGTGGGTGAAGGGCTTCCAAATCTGTGGGGCTGCCTTCGAGGCCTGCCGCAGCAGTCACACCAGACATCTGGCGGACGCTGCCTCACACATTTGCAAGCCAGGGCCTTGTAGGCCAGGTCCAACAGCAGCGGCTGTGCCAGGAGTGTGCCCACGAGCACGGCAGGACCAAGGAACTTGTGTCACTCCAAGCTGAGGCCACAGGGAGGTGAGCTCCCATCGTGAACCAAAGAGTCAATACTCCATTCTCCAGCTGAAGTGAGTTCCACACCCAAGGGAACGCTGCCCGATGAGTGACCAAGCAGTCATGCTTGCTCTAGTCCTTGTCACCCGATATCGTATGGATCGCATACGGGATGACCAGTTCCATGGGCACCGGCTGTCTTCATGTCAGCATAGCCATATGGTGCTTAGGACGAAGAAGCAGACAGCTCCTGACTTTGGACAACGGATTGACTCATGGATACACGTCTCCAGACAGAGGTCAGAGGAGAACGCGACTCCGGAACCACCAGTGCCGCGGCATGCTTGCACTCAGGCACCAGGGACAGGTGCAGGAAGCGATGTTATCGGGGGGGGGGGGGAGGGTGTGCCATCGTCGACTTACCTGAAGGCTCGATGTGGCCATCCACACGAGCATCGGCGGGTGGATTGCGCTGCGGGATGTCGACCGTGCCACCATCGCCAGTGCGCAATTCCACACCTCCCTTGAAGTCTGCCATAACGTCCTTTGTGGAAACCTACATCGTCAGTCTCGCATCTGCGTTGACCGTCGCGGTATGGGGACACACGTGCGCCTGTGGAACCCGTGACGCGAAGCTGTCTTTGTGCGAGAGAAAAGATGCAGTACCCGACCCATCCAAACATTGCAGTATGAGAAACACTGTGTAGCGTCACAATGCCTGTGATTGCCAGATCCGTACCGACCGTCGGCTGCCCGTTGTGTGCGATGACTTGAGTGCTGTGATGACTGTAAAGTCAACAGTCATGGAGTATCAGATCTGTCGATAACCCTCTAAGGCCCAGCTGCCTATATAGTACAAGACAGCCTGTGTACGACACCGGCCACAGTGCGCTACGCTCAGCGCACTGATCCCTGTGCCCACCAGAGGCTCCCATCGCGTTAATCCGGCAGACCTCTCACTACGGTATGCAGCTCACTAATGAGCTCAAGCTTACCGTAGGAGGCATATCCAGAATGTTTGCGATAGCTCGCCTTGCCTAAGCAAGCCGGTCTGGCGACCACTGTCAACAGAGACCCGCGCGCGCTGACGTGGGGGTCATTCCGGATGCTTCCGGAACACTCTTATGCGTGTCCCGTGCCGTATCGCGGCCTGGCCAACTGCTGCATGCTGACGGTGTGCTGAGCGCTTCGCGAGCAACCTCATGCATAGCGCAAAGGGCTCGCGGGATGCACCCGGCTGGGGCCTTCATGCGGACAGGTTGTTCGAATCAAGGCAGCAAAAGCAGTATCAAAAGCATTCGAGAGGTCATCGCGCAGCGACTTAGCCCAGTAGACAATCTAGGGATTGCGAATTCCGAATCGACTTGACAGTTCCGACTGGCCAGGTAGCGTACGCAACTGCAGCTGAGGCGACCATGCCGGTCCAGACGCATTCACAGTATCCCTTGGTGTCCGTGGCCGATGCTCAGGAAGTGGTGACCCGGGAATCGCAGACACTGCCCGCAGAGGAGGTGGACCTGAGCCAAGCCGCTGGGCGGGTCCTTGCTGAAACTGTGACCGCCAAGGACGATCTACCGCCTTTCCCCGCATCAATCAAGGTGACCTCAATTCTGCTGTCATCTGCTTGCCGGTCGTTGACGCCGTTGTGCGGATCCGGTCAAACAGAGGCCAAGGGGCACCAGTTTCTTGCATCTCCTACACAGCCTAGCAACCCTCCCCGCGCTGCAGGACGGATACGCCGTGGTAGCGTCTGATGGCACAGGCACGTTCCCTGTGGTGGGAGCTGCACGCGCAGGCGCTGTCGGAGTGGACGTCGCTGCAGGCTCTGTCGCCTACATCACCACAGGCGCCCCAGTGCCCAAAGGCGCCGACTCAGTCGTCCAGATCGAGGACACCGAGCCGATGCCAGACTCTGGCAAGGTCAAGATCAACGTCGCAGCGACAGCAGGGCAAGACATCCGGACCGTCGGGTCAGACGTGCAAGCAGTGCGCACCCACCCACGCCCCCGCAGCACCTCAGAGTTTGCGGCAGCATGTTGCTTGGATGCCTCTTTCGGTCCCGGATTTCGGAGTTGTCAATGTCCACATGGATACGGCTATGTAATCATGCATACATACATATACTCCTAGCGATAGCTCGATGCCCGGCCTCTGTCCTTTGTAACTACATACATACATACATACCTGCTTCGAGCAAGCACCTCCAGACACCACACTCCCCCGCCCTGCAGGGGCAAGTCTGCCTGGAGGACGGAGAGCTGATCGGCCCCGCGGAGGTCGGCATCCTTGCGACAGTCGGCGCCGCCACGGTCAAAGTCCACAGGTGCGCCCCCACACCTCACTCGCGCATGCACGCTGCTGTTGCCTGTGCACTCCGCAGAGCACGCCCGGGCCCGTGCAGGCGGCCGCTGGTGGCGGTGCTGTCGACGGGGGACGAGCTCGTGGAGCCGGGGGTGGCGCCGCTGGGGCCGGGGCAGGTCCGCGACTCGAACCGCCGCATGCTGCTCGCCGCCGCGGCCGCCGCGGGCCACCCCGTGCTCGACCTCGGCATCGCGAAGGACCAGGCACGCCCCCCCCTGCGTCTCCCTCCAGCAGTTTGTGACTGTGTGTGAGGTGGACCCGCACACCCTGTGCTGCACGTGCTGCACGTGCATACCCATTGAGCCACGCACCAAGGCAACGCTCACAACGTGTGTCACACTCACCATGGACGCCGCGTCGTTTTTTCCGGGTCAGAAACACAGGCATGCTCCCCCTGCACAGGATCTCTTCCCATGTGTGGCCCCGGCGCGGAGCGGCGGAGAGGAGCGCCTGCCCCGCGTGGCGCCGTGTCAGGGTGCGGGTGCCACACACCGCGGTAGCGGCGTGCTCCACGGCAACCCTGTGTGTGCAGGAGGGGCAGCTGGACGGCACGGTGCAGCGGGCGCTGGACGGCGGCGCGGACGTCGTCATCACCTCTGGCGGCGTGTCCATGGGCGACACCGACCTGGTGAAGCCGCTGCTGGAGCGCCTCGGCACGGTGCACTTTGGCCGCGTGCTCATGAAGCCCGGCAAGCCGCTGACGTTTGCGACGCTGACTGTGCCCGCGGACGGCCGCCGCGTCCTCTTCTTCGGCCTCCCAGGTGCGCCCCCCTCCGTGCCCCCCTCCCGGGTGCGCATGCGCGTACCTTACATACTGTACATGCCCAGTTCCTGCTTGCTGTGATGATGCTATTGAGCAGGATGTGGGGTGTGGCCGGGCGGATTCGAAGCGAGTGGCAGCCGCCAGTGGCGGGGTGTGCGCGTGGTCTGCGCTGCCGTGCCCCCAGTGCAATGCCTGCACGCGGGCCGCCGGACGGGTTTGGGCCGGAACAAACAAGCCGTGCGGTGCTCTGCATCTGCCTGTGCCATGATGAGACGCGTGCCCAGTGCCCGCTCTGCAATCAAGGAACGCACGGCATATGTCACCAGCGTGGGGCACGCTTTCAGCCGATGCGCGCGCCGGCCGAACTCCAGTCGGCGGGATCTGCCGTGCGCAAGTGCATGCATGACGCGGCCCCACACGGTGCAGGCAACCCCGTGAGCTCGCTCGTGTGCTTCCACCTGTTTGTGCGCCCGTGCCTGCACCAGCTCAGCGGCCGCCGCGACGCGGCGCTCGCACGCGTGCAGGCCCGCACGCCGGCCGCGCTCACGCTTGACCGCGAGCGGCCGGAGTTCCACCGCGTCGCGCTGACGTGGGACGCGGAGGGCGGGTGCTTCGAGGCGCGCAGCACGGGCGGCCAGCGCAGCAGCCGGCTGCTCAGCCTGCGCTCCGCGACGGGCCTGCTGTGCCTGCCACAGGGCAGCGAGGAACAGCCGGAGATCCCCGCGGGGGGCTTTGTGCCGTGCATCCTGCTCGGCTCAGACCGCATCTGCTGACGCAGCGGTCGTGCGTGAAGGGGCGGGGGCGCTCTGACTGTCGTTTGTGGCTGAGGGTGTGCCGCTGGGCAGCGGGCGGGGCTGCCTGGTGTGGCCAGGACGTTGGGCCCCGCATGCGCTTGTCGGGAAAGCAATTACTGTGAGCAGTGAGCAGCATGGGGACGGAGTTGAGTTGGAGGCTGTTTTGGCGCCGGTGTAACAGGCACTGTTGTACTTCCTACAAGGTACATGCTATACCCACACTTCCTCTGCTTGACCCAGCGCAGGTGTCCTATGGCACTGAGAAACCATCTGCAGCAGAGCCAGCCGCTGAGGCGATGAGCCTACAGCCCATCTTGGATCATGCTGCTGCCCGGGTCTGGTGAGACACCCAGCCAAAGGTCACAGCTGGGTACACTGTGTCCTTGCCACTTTAAACGCTGAGTTATGGCACCTGCAAGGCGCAACAGAGTGCGAATTGGTATGCCCATCAGACTCAGCTGCAATGGCCTGGTGCCTGGCGGTGTCGACAACGCCGTGTCGTCGCTGAAGCCCTCTGCCTGTGTGGCCTTGCAGTGCAGGTCATGCATCTGCTCAGATGTGCATGGCATGGCATGGCATGGCATGACACCGACGGAGATGTTACATGTGCGCACGGGTATCAGTTAGATCATCTCTGTAATCAACCGTGTTGCTGCAAGTGATCCTGCAGCTCTGTCACACTTCTCAGCGCTCTGTACGCTGTGTCATCGGGCCCACCATCGCGCAAGCCACAAGCTGCTCATGGCACATGTTCCAGTCAAATCTGAGATAAGTCACGGTATTGCTGTCGTCGATCTCGATGGGGACGCTCTGCATCATTGTCGTGCCACGCCCAGAACAGAAATGAAGTCTAACCTGCGCCTCCCGTCCTTCACAAGACAATTATGCGTCCGGATCCACACAGCCTCACAACGATTTGCATGCTAGGTGCTGTGCGTGGCGCCCTCACGTTTGTACCCAATGGTATGACCATGAGGCAGGGCATGATGTATGTTGAGGACAGTTCTATCCGAGCCGGGCCCCGTGCGATGCAGCGGTGGTCACCTGCAGAGACGGAGGCGTGACTGGCATATCCTGGCAGGTATCAGCAAGCCCGGTCCGTTTGCAGTCGTTTGGGCTTGGAAGGTCAGGCTGAGTGAGGCAGACCATCAACTCAAAGACCGCCATGCTGATGGTAAAGTAAAGTAAATCTAAATTTACTGAGCCGTATCCTATTGGACATTGACAACTCCGAGTTAACGGGAGTTGTGACAGGCACCACCATCAGCAAGCACAGGCAAATTCAGATTTACTTTACTTTGCAGGCACATTGCCCTGATTCATACGTTGTCCTGATTCACATACACACTACGTTACACATTCTCAGCACCACGTCTGGACTGAACACAAGTTGCTGTTGCTTCTGAACTAGGGCGCATACACCCCCTACTGCGTCACCCTCGGGCCGCTTACACATGACCCCCAAGCACATTCCCCCAGTACTCCCCACTCAAACATAGCTCCCCTCCCCCGCGGCAAAGCCCCGCGACTCAGGCGTTCGCCTTCATGGTCGCGCGGCGGCCCGAGAACACCGGCGGCACAAACGGCAGGTCCAGCAGGTGGATACCCTGGCCGGACTTGACCGGGCTGACTGGCCGCAGCGTGAGCGTCAGCACGATGCTGCCCCCGACCGCGTCCGCCGCCACCTCAGCCACGCTGCCCTGCTCCTCCTGCAGCAACCGGTCGGTCAGAGGGTCCTCTAGCGCCGTCGTGATCGCGCGCCGCAGCTGCCGCGCGCCCTGGTCGGCGCTGACGCCCTCCGCGCACACCACCTCAGCCACACCGGCGCCGATGCGGAGCGCGATGCCACGCTGCGCGACGCGGTCGACGACCTCGGCCAGCAGCTTGCCCGCGATGCGTAGCGCCGACTCGCGCTCCAGCGCCTGGAAGACCTGCACGCGGCGCCCGACAGTGACGCTGGTGTTTGTGCCTACGAGGTGCTGTGAGGCGGGGCGTGTTCGGTTTGCCCGAGGCCTGCTGGTGCGACCGCAGATGGTGGGAACTCCCGTCCAGTGGGCTGCACCGCGAAGCATGGGCGCATCGAGTGGGGATGAGCGATAGCACCATATACCAGCTCAGTTCGAGGTTATGCATGTGGACTCAAGCAGAGCGGCAGCGCGTCGCCTTGCCCGAGCAGTCGCAGCTGCAAGTCGGATGCACAAACTGGTCTGCTAACGCTCCCTCTGGCGCCGCTCCGGGAGTTGTTAGAGTACGATATAACAGCGGTGGCGATGCATTGCATGACAGCAGCACAAGCACCGCAGCCACAATCTGCTGCTGCCCAGAGGGGGGGGGGGGGGGGGCGCACCACGATCTCGTCGAGGCGGTTGAGGAACTCCGGCCTGAAGTGCGCCTTGAGCTCCCCGAGCACGAGGCTACGCATGCGGTCGCCCGCTGCCGCCTCCGCGTCGCCCGCCTCCAGCTCAAACCCGAGACCCTGGCCCCCCTTCGCGATGAGCTGCGAGCCGACGTTGGAGGTGAGGATGATGAGGCTCTGCCGGAAGGACACCGTGCGGCCGGCGCTGTCCGTCAGCCTCCCGTCTTCCAGCACCTGCACCCGGCCGCAGCGTCAGCGGCGGCCTGTGATGATGGTCGCCACGTTGAGTGGCTTTGTGTGTGGGTATGTACATATGCATGGTTACGTAGCCATGTCCATTTGGACATTGACAACTCCGAGATTACGTAGCCTCGTGCTTGCTGGACCTCGATAACGCCGGAACAGGACGACCACATATCACTGTACAGACTGTGCAGCAAATGGCGGGTGTTTCGGCGGGCGAGCAGCTGTGGAGGTCCCAGGTGAGAGGGAGGTCTGGCTAGGTTACCTGGGTGTGGGCCCGTGGCAAGCTTGCAGTACACCTGAGAGGGGCCGCAATTGTATGGGTCTGGACTTCGAGCTGCGTAGCAGCCACTGTGTTTCCTTCTGTGATGTGGTCAGCATTGCATCAGCGCTTTCACTGGTGCTAGCATGCACGGATGATCTGATGAGGAAGGACCCGACAGATTAGACAGTGTATGGTCAACAGTCACTTCTACTGGGGACACAGACGATGATGACACTGTGTGTGGGCATCAAGTCAAATGTGACGCTTTCCTTGCTGAGCAAAGAACTAATACAAGGCTGTCACTTTACATACGGCCGACATGGCCAAGCCACAGGACAACGTATCGTTTGCATACAAATGCTGTGAACCAAGGTGAACGAACGTGCCATGGTAGACGAAATCCGACCTGTCACATGAGAGCTGCTTGAGGACGTGAAGCATTGCGGTGGTGGCAGTTGGGCAATTCAGCAGAGCTCTGCAGGGGCTGCGAGAACTTTGGCCATCCAAAGCGCCTGTGGACACGGATCACTGGCCTCACTAGCACCCAGTCTAGTGCTCGAAACAGCGTTTTATTCTGGCAAAATCGCAAACGTGTCCGCAAAAGAGCACACTTTGGGAACAGTCGTACGCAGGTCGTGTGCTGTAACGTTCAGGACCCTGCCAGAAAAGCGGCCACAGCGGAGTCCATCCCGGTACTGCGGGCGCCACCGAAGCGCGATCGAGTCACCATCCTTCAGGATAGCAATACTTGATCGATCTTGATCGCCGAGGGTAGCATGGAACAGCCACAACTTGTTCCGCATTGGCGGTATGGCCCAATGGATAAGGCATCTGTCTACGGAACAGAAGATTCCAGGTTCGATCCCTGGTTCCGTCAGTCAAATCCATCACCCTTTTGCAAAAATAATACCGCGAAAACCCACGGCTGCATTCTGTTCGGCACAAGCTTGATGATGCAAACTCACTCACAGGACACCAGCACGCCCTGCATTCCCAGCAAGTACGCGCTACAGATGGAGATGACAGGCAATCCTACATGACTCGGGGCCCACCTGGAGGAGCACGTTGAAGACGTCAGGGTGCGCCTTCTCGATTTCGTCAAAGAGCACGACGCTGTGCGGCCGCCGGCGCACGGCCTCCGTGAGCAGACCCCCCTCCCCAAAGCCGACATAGCCGGGCGGCGCGCCGATCAGCTTGCTCACCGAGTGCCGCTCCATGAACTCGCCCATGTCGAGCCGAACCAGCGCATCCTGCAGCAGCCGCCAACACGCTCAGCCCCGCCGCCGGCAACAGCTGAGTGGCTGCTACAGCCAGCGATACCATGCAGATCAGGCACAGGCACCGGCACGCATATCGGGCAGCTGGAAAGCATGACCACACGCATGCCCGAGCCAATGTACAGCATGGCCCCGACCGTTGCAGGGACATCGGTCAGACATGCGACACGGCACTCCGAAAACCATCACATGCCCTCTGATGTGGACAACCCAGTGCACACGCATGGATGCCATGGTCGCTGCATGCTCGAACAAGCTTTCCGTACGCCGCCGCGACCAGGCGAGCACGCTGCAGCGGCACATGTCCGCAGAGCGCACTCGAGAGCCGAGGTGCTCGGCGAGGGCAGTGCACAAGCTGGTCTTCCCGACGCCCGTCGGGCCGGCGAACAGCAGCGCCGCCTGTGGCCGCGAGGGGTCCTTCAGGCCGACCCGCGCCCGCTGCACCGCCCGCGCGGCCGCCGCGACTGCGGCCTGCTGCCCCACGATCTCCGCAGACAGCTGCGCCGGCAGCCGCCGCAACCGCGCGGCCTCGTTCTGCGACACGCGCTCCACCGGGATGCCCGTCCACGCCGCTACCACCTGCATTTGCCACAGTCAGCCTCATCGGGACAGCCCCAGGCGGCACCAACGCCAGCACGCACTGCTGCACACACAAACGCACCCCATCCGCGGAGCCGTGCACGGCCATCGGATCCTGTAACATGCATTCTTCGCATGCATGAGCCGCAAACGATCGTGTGTTGTGATGGGCAGACCGCAGCGGCCTCATGGCCGTGGGCGGAGTTCAGGCAATGCGTGTCGGCAGCGGGGGAAAGGGTGCGTGCCTGCTCGATGCCGGGGGTGTCTACCAGCGCGATGCGAGGGGCCTGCTCGGCGGGGGCGACCAGGGCGGCCTTGAGGTCGAGCTCGCGGTCGCGCAGCAGCGCCGCCTCCTCGTAGCGCCCGGCCTCCACCGACTCCTCCTTCGCCTCTAGCACCTGCACGGGCCAAGTGCTGAGGTGGCACCAGGTGCACCCACTGGTACGGCAGGGCCATGCGGTGGTGCATGCATGGGGTGCAATCGCACTGCACGGTGATGCGCTCTATAGCAGAATGACCTATCCACGCATGGGCGTCTGAACCCCCTGTCCTGCTCCCCCTGTGGCCACTGTTGCATGGAGCAGGAGATCAGCGGTCAGGCGAAAGGCAGCGGTGCGGAACGGGGCACGCCTGCGACAGCTCGAGGTGGCGGTCCGCCTGCTGGGAGCCCGGCGCCGCAGCGCGCGCGGCATGCGCCGCGATGCGCGCGCGGCTGCCGGCCTCGTCCAGCAGGTCGATCGCCTTGTCCGGGAGGTGGCGGTCGGGGATGTGCTGCACGGAGAGCGCGACGGCGGCCGCGATCGCGCCCTCGGTGTACGAGACGGCGTGGTGCGCCTCGTAGCGGCTTGCCAGGCCGTGCAGCACCTGCAGCATCAGCGGAGGGGGTCTCGTCGCCGGCTCGGTCGGTGCGTGCTGTGCTGAGCCTGGGCCGCTGGGAGCATAGTCCCATGCAGTGCTGGGTGGTAGACTGCAGCGTTCCGAACGGAGGAGCCGAGCGAACATACCGCACCAGGCATGTCATGCGGGAAGTAGAGGACCTCTTCATGACCCGCGGTGCAGGCATGTACCGCTTAACAGGCACTCAGGGTTCATCCACTGCACTGGACCCATCAGCAACACGTGCGAGTGCTGCCGGCGCTCGAGACAGCACCGCGTGTGGGAGCGCGGGCAGCAGGGCAGGCGCGGCGGCTTCCAGGGTAGCCTGCGCACCAGCTCCGCCTCCTCCGGCGTCGGCTCGCCGACATGCACCGGCTGGAAGCAGCGCGCCAGCGCCGCGTCGCCCTGCAGCCGCGCCGTGTACTCCCCGGGCGTCGTCGCCGCCATGCACCGCAGCGCGCCGCGCGCGAGTGCCGGCTTCAGGAGTGACGACAAGTCCAGGCCGGCGCCCCCGGCGCTCGTCGTCGCGCCGGCGCCGGCCGCGGCGTGCAGCTCGTCGATGAAGAGGATCGTCCGCCGGGGGCTCGCCTCGACGGCCTGGACGAGCTTGCGCGTGCGCCCCTCCACCTCGCCACGCTCCTTTGTGCCGGCCAGCAGCAGCGCGGTGTCCAGCTGCAGCACGCGCGCGCCCTGCAGCCACTCCGGCAGCGGGGCGCCGGCGATGGTGCCGTTGGTGGCGATGAGGCGCGCCAGCCCCTCCGCGACAGCGGTCTTGCCGACTCCGGCCTCCCCGAGCAGCAACGGGTTGTTCTTGCGGCGGCGCGCGAGGATCTGGCACACGCGCTGCACCTCCTCTGCACGGCCGATGACCTGCATGCATGCACCACGGCGGTGGCGACCTGATGGCTGCAAGACCATGGCGAGCTGCAGGGGTGGGCCTGTTTCACTGTCGGGGTGGCCGTGTCGAGGCGGCAAATGGACGGAGGTGAGAGGGAGGATAAAATTTTGTCCTGCAGGAGAGCATGGCAGCTTCAAGGAGGGAGCAGGTGCAGGAGAGCAGCGTCAGAGTCGCACTGGATCGATCTCGCCCTTCGACGCGGCATGGGTGAGGTCTCTGCAGAACGATCCGATGTCGTGTTTCGCATTCTTGGCGGGTTCCTGCATACGGGCGTAACACTGGCGTCACCCGAATTCATCGCAGCAATGTTTTGAGGCCGCAGCTGCTGGGACAGCTGCACGGAAGCGGCAGGCGCAGTTACAGACATGGAGGCGTCTCACGCTGGCGACATTCATCTTCGCTGCAGACTCGTGCTTCAGCTGAATCCTCTTGCGTGCTTCACGCCTTACAGCGTCAATGTGCACGCCTAGCCTGCATAAATCAGACTTTGGGCTCACGATGTTGATTCATGAGATTTGCGATGTCGATCCTGAGCGTTGATGCGGCATCGACGGTGCTTGGTCAGCCTCGGTGACAGACGCGAACAGAAAATTCGAACAGCAAGCAGCCGAAGCGCACTCGTGCAATGCACGGATGCAGCCAGTGTGTGTCGTGTTGCACATGGCCAGACAAAGGTGTTCTGGGCTGACTTGGCGCATTCCCATGACTTGACACTCCTGCATAATCGACAGTCTGTCACGCGACCAGACACGCAGGAGCTGGCATACCTGACATTCAGCACAAAGGTCTTTGGAAGATGCAGGGCCCTGTATTGTGCAGCCATCGCGTACAGCAATGTCAAGTCGGCGTCGTCCAAAAGGGACGCACTGTCAGAGCACTTTCGAACACGGCCCTCGCGTTGCGGGTGAATGGAGGCACTTCCGATTTCCCCAGTGTACCTTTACGAACTCCTGACACTTTCTGGATTGTCTCGCGTGCACGATGAAGCATTACAACTTGGCCGAGCAGGCCAGGTCGCTCCTGGTCATGAGCGATCAGACCAAGCAAGAGGTGCTCCGTCCCTACCTACAGCAGATACAGTGATACTTCAGCAGGACATGAAGCAGGTTGCACTAGCTTGCATTAGCATCAGGGCGACTGGGTGGCGGACTGCGGTAAGTGACACAACACCTCCGTATATCCGAGCCAGCGAGCTTGCTGCTGCGACAGCGTGACAATCCTAAGAGCCTGATCAGAAAATTTGCTGAACATAGACGTTGCGGCGAACAATCTGGTGCTGCTTGAGGGCATCTTGCGCAGCGCTAGTCTATTTGAATTCGCGAACAAACACGGCAAACAAGCAGGGAGGACTACAGATCCACAACTTCTATCCGCAGAGCATAATCTCCGAGACGATGCCTGCCGAGCAGGTGCTCTTCGAGCGGCCGTCTGAGAGAGAAGCATAACTGCACAGCGTATCGGGAAAAGATAACTCGGGAGTCCTCAATCAGCAATCGCTTGCCCTAGTAAACAGCTGGTTCACCAAGCAACGCTTCAGAGTAACAGCTCTCCGCCATGAATGAGCGCCGGCGAAGAAACGATGTTGGCTTGGTCTCGGAGTCTTGCCGGAACTTGGAATGCATGGCCACGTCGATGCGTCGACACGGTGACGGAATGCCCTTGCGCCACTGCCTGCCTTTGCGGGACTTCCACTTCTGTGAAACTGAGCATTGGCCGCTTCTCGCGACGATTTCCAGGCAGGCATCTTACAGCACATCATTCGCATCGGAGTATCGTGACACTGATATGATCCGTTGAGGTAGTCTCAGGACTACGAAAGAATAGTTGGTTCTGTTGTAAAGTCAACTTCAAGTCACCAGCAACACCGGCGGCGATGCTTGGCCCATGGCTGAACACGAGGGTGCTTGCGTTGGCAGAAGGCAGCAGGGCGTGTCCATCAGAACCGGCTCAACCCTACAGCATGCCCCATCGTCACAGAGGCTTACCAGCGCTGCCACTCTTCGGCACATGCATGCTGGAGCCAGGCAACAGCCACCTCAGGCCTCCACGGTTGTAACGGGAAGGGGCTCGAGCATCCCTTACGCAGCATCGCCGCGCCAGCGGCATCCATGCCGCATCCGAAGCGCCACCCCGGCAGAGACGGTGCCCAGGTGGTGACAAATCAGCATATGCCATGTGCACGCAGCACGCATGCAGCGATCCCGTACAGGGCCAGCCCAGCACGCAGCACATTCACCGCCGCGCGCCACGGGATATCTTGCGCATCACCCCCCGCAGCTTCGCCCGGCCCCCCTCCGACCCCCGCCCGCGCTTCTTGCCCCTCTGTGCCCCCCCGCCATCGATCGTCCCCACCTCCCGCACCCCCGCTTCCGCCAGCACGCCCAGATTGTGCGCCCGCGCCGCCGCCCGGAACTCTGCGGCGGTCTGCGGCCCCGGACCGCTGCCGCTGGCACTGCCAGGATCCGCCCGCGTGCGCTCCGCGGCCGCAGGCGCGGCCGCGCCGGCGGCCGCGCGTGGCCGCGGCCCCGCGTCTGCGAGCGAGTCGTGGAAGACAGCGCGCTGCGCGAGCCGGGCCTCGATGTGGGCGCGGTCCAGCTGCACGTCGTCGTCGACGCGGCCCCAGTGGCTGTACACCTGCCCCTGCGTCATGTGCTGCTGCACAAACTCCATCTGAGCCTCGTAGCTGTCCCACAGCTTCAGGTAGTCGCCTGCACGCCCCGGCTGCCCGTGACCCGCATGCATGCACACAGGCGTACGCCCGTTCAGCCATGCTGTGGTCGTTTCGTTCCGGGGCGACCGAGTTGGCAAGGGCCCTGCGGAGCGATGCATGCATGCAGACATGCAATCTGTGCAGGAGTCCGACACGAGCACAGGCGCAGCGGTGAGGCGCCGCACCAGGCGGGAGCACGGGGGCCTTTGCAGCAAGCCGCTGGATCGCTTCCTTCGACATCGTCGGCTTCTTGCCCGCATCGGCACTGGGCTGCGCAGCGTGACCGCGTGGCCCGGCAGCGCTGCTCATTCCGCCGGGCGCCTCTCGCAGCCCTGCTGGGCTCACTGGCCGGGGAGGGGGGCCGCGCGGCGGCATGGCCGCGCGCGCGGGGGGGGCGGCCGGGATCGTGTAGGCGTCATGAAGATTGGCGGCCGCAGGGTCGCGGGCGCGCACCGTCGCCGGGATCTTCTGCGGCGGCAGCTCCGGCCAGTCCCGCTCGTTCCTCCCGCGCAGGACGCGCTTGCGCGGGCCGCTGGAGCCTGCACCCGTGGCCACCTGCACCGCAGCCCCCCACAGCTCAGGCCAGCCGCACAGACTTCTGTCCTACCAGATCGCCCAACCGAAACTGTGTGGACGGGTGTTGCAGGTGGCCGGGGTGGCACACCGTGTCTGCCTCTTCATCCTCCTGGGCCAACTCTGGCGCGGATGCCAGCAGGCCCAGCACCTCGCGGCCGTCCGCCTGCAGCTCCGGCAGCGCCACGACTACCTGCAGCGGCTCGAGCGCGACTGCGCGCCAGGCGGCCGGCAGGGCCGCCGCCGTGGCGCCGCCTGAGGTCACGGCATCGGCGAGCGCGCCCTCGTCGGCGCCGCTGGCGGCCACAGCCGCCCGCAGCGCCGCAACCTCCGGCATGTGGACTGCCTGCATCGCCTTCTGGCCCTTCCTGCGCACAGCACGCAGCACATGCCCCCAGCGCGGCCATCTCGACGCACCATAGAAGCCCCGAGCTCACTACGGCAGCTGTGAACCGCCAATTCTGGACCAGTACCAGGCCCTTGGGCGTGCGATTTCGTGGCCGGGAGTGTCGGGGTGGTGAGGGAGGGGGGATCACACCGCAGCGCGGTCACGAGGGCGGCTCGGATGCGGCGGGGCAGGCGGCGCTTTTGCGTCTGCGCCCCGACCTCATGAGGAGCCGCGACGGCCATCGTGTCTGCAACAGCGGCGTCGCCTGCGCCGCGCTCGCGCCAGTCGACGTCCTCAAACTCGAACTCGAGGTCCTCTCCACTCCCCGGCTGCGGCGCGGCGCCGCCGTCCCGAGCGCTGTCTGGCTGTGCCCCCTGTGGACCCTGTGCCTGGGGGCTGCCGTGTGCGACCGGCCGCACAGCTGTGGCCCCCTCCAGTGGCATCGGTGTGTGTGGTGTTTGGCTGAGGCGCTTGGGCACTGTATGGCCCAGGCTCTCGAGGAGCGCAGCCACGCATTGCATGCAGACACGCGCTGTCATGCTGGCACGGCTGATGTCGGAAATCAGCTTCTGAACACGCTCGTGGGCTTCGGGGTCTGCCGGTGGTTGGTTGGTGGGTGGATGGGCCTCCGGGGCGCCGTTGGATGCTGGCTGGGCCTCGGCACGGCCCTGTGCGGTGCCCTCGTCCTGGATCAGACCGATGTCCCGTAGATACCTGAAGGCAAGGCGGGCATGTTCAGATGGGCCACGCCGGCCATGCAACAGGCAAGAAACGGGATTGGTCCACCCCATTGCAGGGCGCAGTCTGCACAATGGGGCAGCTGCCGTACGTGTGAGCGATTGTGAGTTCAACGTGGTGCCGGCTGAACCGTTGATTCCACTGCTGGATGCATTCGAGGGCCTTCTCCAGCAGCGTTTTCGCTGCGTCCTTGGGCGCGGGAAGTGACTTGCCCGGAGCCACGACTTGCTCCACGAAGATCGGAAACTTGTTGTCCATGAGCAAGCGCCTGAAGTGCTTTGATCGAAGAAACAGCTCATCGCAAACATGCAGCGCTGCCAGACGCATCTGCAAGCGGTCGAGCACTGAGCGGCACATCCGTAACGGAGCATGCGCGAAATAGAATGCCACAACAGCGCGCAGATGCAATGACTGCCAGCATCAGGAAACTTGCACAGAAATTCTGGGTCGTAACGCGGCTCGTGTCCAAGCACGCACCATCGAACTCTGGCTCCTCAGCGCTTCCCAGACTGCCGAGAACACGACTTCGACTTGTGCATCTCCACGCTTGGCAACAGATTTGATGCGTTTGAGTTGAATCTGAACATTTGCAGGCTCGCATGAACTCTGAACCATGTCCTGAAGCATGCTGTCCATCCAGGAACCTTCATCCTGCGCCCCTTGGCCCGACATCGTGCTTAGGCTGCTACGCGAGTTTGCATCTAAAATCACATACGCCTGACTTCGCCTGGCACCCGGAATATTAGCGTGTTGCCCAGCGCACATGCGGACACGCTTGTGTTGCCATGTGTCACCGAAGACAGCTGAGGAGATCGCAGCAAGTGTGTTACGAGCGCTATCACTGATATTGTGAGCATGTGAGGTCGCAGTCGTCCCAAGTGACACAAACATTGTGTGAGTCAGCAGTTGGACTGCCATGTTGCGCATGCATGAGAGAGCCGTGGATTCGTCGCACCTCCATCGCAGCGGCATCAGCGGGACACAGTGCTCAGGGCGGCAGTGCCACATCACATTACATTTACGGAACCATGAAAACGCAGCACCTATTCAACTCGCATACATGGTGCACGCCTGCTTTGCATGAGGAGCTCCGGCAACCCCGACAACAACAAAACAACAGCCGCACGTCCCACCTCCGCCGCTGCCCGGTTCTCAGCCCTGCGGCACAGCTCGGCCACGGCACCCCACACAAGCAGGCCCCCCATCTCACCACGCCACGGTACAGCTATGCCTCATTCACACATGCAAATGCTGCCCCCCCCCACAGAGCCAGCAGATACGCCTCTGGCCCCATCGCCAGAGGGCGCAGCGGGCGCAGCCGAATCTCTTCGATACCTCCAGGCTCAAGTGGCTGATTCACTCGCTCGAGACGGTGAGAAGTGCCCCCCCATCCCTCCCCTCGGGGCCGGTATGCCTTTGGCGGGTGCGTGGCGCCATCGGACACCGCGCTACCGCCGCCGGTTGCGCATCTCCTCGTCGAAGCGGCGCAGCTCGTCATCGAGGTCCTCGTAGCTGCGCTTCACCTCCGGGTCCGGCTCGATGTCGATTACGACGTTGCTCCGCCGCTTGCTCGCCTGCGGCCCGGCTTCGGCGTCTTTGTCTTTCGAGAAGAACAGCTTCGCGGCGGTGCGGGCCTGCGGTAACACCAGGAACGCAGCCGCCGCTGCGGCGCCCTGCATCGCACAGCGGCGCTTGTGAGGTGACGTGAATGCCCGGGGCTGAGCTGACGCAGGGCACAACTCTGGGGGGATGCACGACCGACCAGTGGCAGAGGGAACGGTGCTCTATGTCCATGTACTTGCGGATCACGGACGCAAGTGGCTCCCCAGGAATGACTGAGCGGTGTGGCAGAGGGGATGGGGCTAAAATGCAAATGCATGCGCTTCTGCTGTGTTGCGTGTGAGTGTGTTGTGAATGCCTGAGTAGGATCAGCAAGGGCACGCCTTCGACGGCAGATGGGGATTCGTTTCAGGCACTGGCTGCCCGTGTGGTGAGGCAAGCAACGTCCACTGCGGACCTACGGCCATCGGCAAGGCTAGGTTGGGCGGTGCTGTACTACAATGGATCTGCCGTGTGCGGCAGAATTAAAGGGCTTGCAGCGCACCAGCAGAATTGTTGAGACAATGATGAACTGTATGGTCGCCAAAACTGACCATACCGCAAAGATTGCCGCGAAGAAGGGTCCGATAACAAGGAGCGGGAGGCAGCCTGCACAAAGCCCTGCTTTGCAACAGCGTAGATAGGAGGAGGGGCCCAAGATTACACAAGCAACGATTTGTGTGACCGCGCAGTGTTCACAAATATGTGTGCTGTGCCAGCGACTGACACAAGAAACACTGCGTGCAGGTGAAATGCCATAAACTTGTCTTGGCTTACAGCTGCAAATCAGGATCGTAGGCGGTGTCACATCGCTACTCAGGTGATACAGGGCTGAGTGGGCAGAGGCACGGACAGGCTGTTTTGCACTGCTTTCATCACATGCTTGGCGAGCGTACCTAGGCCTCCGAAGAATGGTAATCCAGCTGCCTCGGTACGACGCCGTCGTCTAGGCTCGTCCATAATCGCGGATGAAAATCTAGGGCATAATTGATTGGTGTTGGATGCAACGGGAAGTCGGTGACAGGGCGCGTGTCTCCGCCTGTGCGACTGGACCTTGGCGCACGGTGCACTAACGCCTGTCGCTAACATGTTCACCACCTGGTCCGATTATAGCCACAGCTATCCCAAGAACGGTGATGTGTATGGAGAAAAATGGCAACTCGCAGGTAAAGCTGCTCCGATATTCGTGAGAGCTTGCAAGCGTCGCAAAACAGCTGTATATGCGGGTGTGCCGATAGATATCCACGGTCTTTGGCCCAGATTAGAGAACTCTCTGGAGCACGTTCTGAGTGCTAATCGCCAAAGCGTCCGGAAGTTCGAACATTCAGTCGTCCGATCCTGTGCAATGTCTTCCGTCAACCGTCCGCGATAACGCGGCAAAACATGTAGGTAAGCGTGGTGCTTCGGCTAGCACGGTGTCAACAGCATCTTCTAGAATGCCTTGCCGATTCTGCCTGACTGCTACCTTGCTGACCCTGGAGCTTCGGAAAGATCAATGCTTGCCTAAATTGAATCTCGAGTGCACTGTCAATCAACATGCTCCGAAACATTCTCTGCCTGTGGTGACAGAACACACTCTTCACCTCTTTGCAATCGCTCGGTGCCAGAGGAATGGCCAGGGCCCACGTCCTCACAGGCTGTTGGCCATGGCGCAAGGGGTGAGGGCAACATCTTCACAGCACAGCTGCTTTGTTGTAATGCAAAGGAAGAGACGCAGATATCTCCACATGCAGAGATAGCACCGCATGCACCACAAGTATCTGCACGACTCAACAGGCCATCGGCGATACCTGTGGAAAACGGCACATGTGCAGCGTGTGGCGTCGATCCATATCTCAACTGCCGTTGGCAAAAGTTGCCCACACATGGCGTTCTGCAAACGCCTGTTATCTCTGAGAGTGACACAGTCTCTGATGCCCGGCAGAAAGCTGATCATGGAGTACGGCACAGTACACACACACATTCATGACGGGCACATGGACATTTGCGAAGCTGTCCGGTACACAGCGGGTATTGATGGTCCTGTCCTCTGTACTTTTGAACGGCCTGAATGGTACCTCTGCAGGAGGGCGGAGATGGCAAGTCTGCTTTGAGGATTCTGTAGCCCTGTTGCATATGCAACCTGTGCGATTGATTCTGGCGGGAAACGGATATTCAAGGAAAGCTCTTGCTGGCAAGCATCCTGTGCAACTGAGTTCCGGCCACATGCTAAGAACCGGCCCGCAAACGCCAATCAACGAGGCAAGACTGCATGGGTCCAAAGCGCCGCATAAACAGGTATGACTGTAGGGAAAGAACGGTGGCACAGCCTAAGTCTGCGACTAGGATGTGACTCATCATGTGAGTATGCGCCTGCATAGAGCACGCATGCTTGTGGTAAACCTGTGGTGCTTCTACAACTGACGGCACTCCAAACGAGTGGTGTCTGTCAAGACACCTAATGACCCAAGCATAAAGCGCATACATGAACGAAAGACCATGTATCAACAGTAGCTTGTAGCATCTGGTCGTTTGCGATATTCGGCTTGAGGCCCTAATGGTTTTTGATGTGGCAAGGCCCCACTGCATTGAATGCAAATTATTGATATGCTGTGATTGCGAGATTCACAAATGAACTCAAAATGGTCTCCCACGCAGGTGATGTATTGCCATGCAAGTCTGAGTCACGCAGAGTCCATTCTCTCTGCGGGGCCAAAAGCACTGACACCAGATCATGCCAGGCCAGCTTTCACATGAGCCATGGTCGCCATTTACGAGCTTCAGAAACCGACAGTAATCATTCGTGCACAATTCCCATTGCATCGGAGCTTGTGAAATGCTGTCTAGCTGCGGGAACTCTGGCAATCGTCTGTTGATTGATGCAAGCAGGTTTGACTTTGTAAGAACAGCGTCACCACGCACTGGAGATTGTATGAACAAGAAACTACACCGTTCTACAAACGTTGCAAGGTAGATAAGCCGCGTGTTTCGTCCGCAAGAAAATATCCCCAGAATTGTTATGTCCAAGTGCTTCCTGACCGGAACGGAGGGTGGCAAAGGTGATGAAGACATGGTCTGCATCGTAGCACGACCTAACGCTTCACGACCTGCGAGACGTCAAGTGGTGCACACTGGTGGCACTACATGAGCAGCTTGCTGTTCGCGCTGACGTTGCTATCCCGAGTTCCATCATCTGTGTCTTCCGGTGTCCTGACTTGCCGGGCTTGCGGGACTTGCAGAAGGGCGCAATAGCTTGCCAGCTTGTGGCGAGATGAGGCATTAACCTGTCATCTGGATGGTCGCAGGTCACGAACGCTTATGGCGGGGCACTTGCTCTCCATGTGTTCATTACAGAAGTCGGACTTGTTACCAGCCAGTGCCGTGTTGGGGAGCATGCATGAAACTGGGTGTCTGTAAACGAAGTAATATACCCCCTTCTCAAGCCGCTGTTCCGCGAGTTTTCCCTTTTGGCCGTGCCACTGAGCATCATCACGCGTCGGTCAATCAGTCACCGTCAATCTCAGAAACACAAGTGCTTGGACAGGCCCTCGAGAGCGTAGCTACAAATCTTCCGCTGAACAGCAATTACGTGAGCATGTAGCAGCGCAGTCTCGCTGATGCTACGCTGTCGCAGTCCAGGCCGTCATAGTTCTCTCAGCAGCCGAGTTGCCCTGTGATGTAGAGTACCAGCCGTACCCATGAGCCATGGCGGGATGCTAGAACATAGAGAACTCGTCCGCGAAAATGCTAAAAGCTTTGACTTTGTCACACCGGATGACAAGCTGCACGAAATGTGGCAGTCGATGGGTGTGGCTGTGCTAGGTATGGCACTCGATCTCGCTGTAAGCCACGGCAAAGCCGAAAGGAGAAGGTGTCAGCCTCATTTAGTGCAGGGCTTGTGGATCCCCGCAGCAACGATCAGTTTTGCATTCTTGGAGTCAGCTCAAAGCTGTGTCGACAATCAGGCCTGAGTGCTGCATCTGTCGTCGGAGACACTGCAAAGCACATCTATACACACACCGACACCGCTCAGCAGCAACAGTTGGAAGTCGCTTGGAGATGTGGCAAAGTGTTCTCTGGAGCTTGTGCCTTTGGCCCCAAGTCGTCATCTGTAGACTTGCACATCTGCTCCTGCCCCATCCCACCCTGCCCAAGCAAATCCCCGGATGATGTGTGTCCTCCCATCTGCAATATCGTGAGTGCATCGTCCTCCACAACCTGGATCACCACGAAGCTGCATGTTGGAACTGCAGCACCTCGTCATGCACTTTCAGCGCCTCAAATGTGGCACTCGGTAGCCCTCCCAAGGTCCCAGACCTGACCCCGCTAAGTGCAGGTCAGCACTGCACCAGCTCCACTGGCGGCAGGGGCCGTGGTGATTCACACAGCATGCACACTGGACAGTGGGGAGGACCCACAGCAGCGCACCTTGGCTGTTTTGGACTCCTGGGCGCGCGCCTCCTGTGTCGTCAGCGCGGACGGAAGCGTCACTCTGCAGCGGGTTTCAGGCGACTTTTGCTCGGGCCTCGGCTACACCGCTGACGAGCTGCTGGGGCAGAGCCTGTTCAGCTTGCGGGGCCCGGGCACGCACCTGAGCACGCTTCGCTCCCTGGTGAGATCCCCTGCGCCCTCCGCAGCTCGCACTGACGCACAGCAGAGGTTTGCGTTGGCGGTGCCATCGCCTTTGCATGAGGCAGGCTGGCGCTTTTGGGCTTGCACACACGACGCTCGCACTCTTGGAATGGATACCAATCTCAGGAGGCATTATGATGCTCGACTGTGGCAGCCTGGGACAACATTCACGAGCAGGGGTCGTGGCGTTCATACGAGCCAGCAACACCGATGAGGCCATTCCCAGGGCGCCCTGGGGCAGTGTGATCACACACCTTCTGCATTTGCTGCACATTCTCCAGACCATCTCTGCCCCTGCCGTCCGCTGGTGGACCCTGGTGCACTGGCGCCGCCTCCGGCGCGCTCCGCGCCCCGCTGGCGGGGCATGGCGCATCATCAGCGATCAGCACCGGGGGCCTCTATGCAGGCGCGGGGCGTCCAGGCCTGCTGCGCAGCGGCCGCGGAGGGCCTCACGCAGGAGCCCGAGTACAGCTGGCGCCTGCTGCTGTACCGCGCCAGCGGCGAGCCGTTCCAGGCGGGCGTGCACGCGATGCCGCTGCAGGACCGCGGCGGCGGCTGCAGCGCGTGCTGGCTGAGCGTCTGCGACGTCACGGCCGCGGCCTGCCCCCGCGTCGGCGACATCACGCTTGGCCGCGTGCTCGGCGCTGGCGCGTTTGGCACCGTCCACATCGGTAGCGCCTCGCCGCTCGCCCGGTCTCGGCCGATTGCACCGCGGACTGCTTGACATGATCCAGATTGCTTTTCAACACAGGGGCACCGGCAACCGTGTGCACTGCGCAAGGTGCTGATGCGTGGCAGAAGCGCGGTGTGTGCTTTGCAGGGAAGCTCGCGGGCACGCCGGGCACGGTGGCAGTGAAGGTGGTGGACGCGGCGCGCTTCCGCAACATCCGGGATGTTGACCAGATGCGCAACGAGCTCGCGGTCATGCAGGCACGCCCCACCCAGCCGGAAGTGACTCTACTCTCACAGCCTGCTGCCCTCCGGGGTCCCTGTCGAACGTGGTGCAGGCGTCGCTATGCCGTTTGTTGCTCTGGCCATTTCCGGCGTGTTGCAAGGTCATCCCAGGATTACATATGCATGCGAATGATGTGAAGACGGGCCGGGCCATCCCTTCCTGCAAATGACACCAGCGCAGCACTTGACCATTTGTTCCCCTGGTCACTCCCCGCTGCTGAGGCTGACGCGCGGCAGCGTGCAGGCGCTGCGGCACTCCCACATCATCGACCTCCTCGACGTCGTCTTCCACGCCAACCGCTTCCACATCGTGCTGGAGTGCGCCACCGGCGGCGACCTCAAGGACCACATCCGTGCCCAGGTGCGCGGCCACAGCCCGCCTCCCCGCGCCCCACGCCGCTCTCTCGTATATTGCGTTTCTGCCTGGCAGCCCGGCCGCCAGCCCCAAGCAACGCCCCCTGGTGCGCCGCTCCTGCGCCGGTGCCTGTGCGCCACACAGGCCTGCAGATGCGACTGCGCACCACCGGACTGGAAGCTGTGTCATATGGTCGTGCGCGATGGCGTGACGGTGGTGGCGAGACGGCGTGCGCGAGGCTGCAGGCGGAGGGCCACCTGAGCGAGGCGGAGGCGCAGCGCATCTTCCGGCAGTGCATGTCGGCGCTCATCTTCTGCCAGCGCCGCCACGTCTGCCACCGCGACCTCAAGCCCGAGAACATCCTGCTCGACGGCGCCCGCAACTGCAAGATCGCCGACTTTGGGCTCGCCTCCATCGTCGCGCCCGGCACGCAGCTCCTCGAGTACTGCGGCACGCCCGCCTTCTCCGCGCCGGAGCTCTTCAGCAGCGGCGGCAGCGGCGGCTACGACGGCGGCCCCGCGGACGTGTGGAGCATGGCCGTGGTGCTCTACGAGTGCCTCGTCGGGCGGCTGCCGTTCTCGAGCGCCGGCGGCATCCAGGCGCTCAAGGCCAACATCCGCAGGCGCGCCGCTGCTGCACCTGCGTTGCTGCCGGCTCTGCCGTGCTAGCAGCTCGCCGCACCACAGCAGCAGCCGCATGCCAGCGCAGGCGCTCAGCTGAGACCGCAGCCACTGCGCCGAGCGGCGAGGCAGCGTCTGCAGCAACAGGGGACGCGTCGGGGGGCAGAGTGGCCACAGGGTGACGGGGTGCGTCGTGTGCAGTGGGAAGTACCCGCCGCTGCCGGAGCGGCTGTCGCCGGCGGTGCGCGATCTGCTGGGCCGCATGCTCGTCGTGGACGTCGAGCGGCGCATCCTGCTGGAGGAGATCGTGTCCCATGAGTGGTACCTCGCCAGCGTCGACGGCAACGGCGACCGCAACTTCCGCGTATGTTCCCCCCCTACCTCTCCCGCCACGCCTGCTGCTGCCAAGAGCACCTCGGCTAGTATGCGGTGCCTCTACACGCACAGAGCACTGTGGGCTGGTGCGAACGGTGTGGTGATGGTGCTGTCATGCGGTACCACTGCGCGCACAGAACGCTGTGGGCTGGTGCAAACAGGCTGGTGATGAGGCATCATACGGGCGTGCAGGTCCGCATGCGGCCGACTCTCGAGGAGACGGACCGGCAGAGTGAAGACGGGCCCGCCGGCAGCACCCCGGCAGCCGCCGGGCAGGCCGGCAGCGCTGCCCCGCCGTCGGCGCAGCGGCAGCTGTCCCTCCACTCCAGCGTGCAGGTGCGGCTGGACCTGGACATGGAGGACCTGGAAGACGTGTTCGCAAGCACGACCCTGCAGCAGCAGCAGCAGGGGCGTGGTGCGGAGGATCCCCCTGCTGCGAGTGCAGCCAGCAAGGGAGCTCGCTGCCGCCTCCCCGCGGCGGACACGCCGCGCGGCGTCGGCCGCACGCGCTTCACTGAAGCGGCGGATGGTGGGGATGGGAATGCGGCGGACGAGGAGGGCCAGCGGCTGCCGGCGCTAAAGAAGCGGTCGGCGTCGTTCAGCGGCGGAAAGGCGGCTCTGGGCCCGGGTGTCGGTGCCCGTGACATGGCGCGTGCCAAGTCTGCCGCAGGCACAGCGCGGAGGCGCTCGTCCACGCTGGGGTTCCCGTCAATTGGCGCGCAGCGTTGACGCACCGGCACGACCGGTGCGATGCGCGGGGGCGCATGCGGTGCATGTTTCAGTGGCGAGCTCAGCAGCGGCTCACAGGATGGGCTTTTGTGATACGCGAGAGCACCCGGAATGTGATGAGCAGCACGTCGCCAGACTCAGAGAAGATCTCCGCTCTCAATGTGCAATTTTGCAGGGCATCCTACAGCATCCGCATCTGTGTGTCGGCCAGTGGGCGCAGCGGTAGCAGGCTTGTGCACCTGCAGCACACCCTGCCAGCCCAGCTCAAGGCATGCAGCAGCTGATGCAGTGAGCATCATCCAGCTGCGTTTTATGTGTATGTGCCAGTGCTGTTCGCTGACCACTCACGCAGAAGCGGCCCACGGGAGGAACGGGAGGTGCCCCTTGGCTCGGCCTGAGGCTGACTCGCTCGGGGTTTGGTTTGGAGACTTGGTCCATGTTTCGAGTGTCGAGGGATGGAGCCGCGCCTGAGCGTTTGGCGGCTGCGAGGCAGCACGCACATGCGAGAGCAAAGTCTGTCCTAAATGACTGACCCCAAAAGGCTGCAACACGGGACACATGGATGCACCGTGCTGGTGGAATGCGCACGCATCTGATCTGCCTTTGCAAAGCCGATCTTGCAAACCAGTAGGTGTTCACGAGGGATGGCAGCTCCTATGAACGAAGCGTGGGAACTACACTTTATACGACCTGGGCATGTAAGCATGTGTACATACCCAGAAAGACAACTTACCAGCATCAAGATCTGCGTTCGGCCGGCAACATGGAGCGGTGACTTGCACAAGCCGATTGCCAGGCGATGGCAATCTGCTGTGCGTTTTACACCGATGGTCATCGAAAACGCATTGGACTTTGAAGATATTTGTGATGTCTTTGGACAAACGTGCCGCGTGGCCTGCATTCCATACCACACTGCCAATAGGAGGATGCTGCAGACGATGTACAGCGCATGATGCCATTCAATGCAGCCACATTGCGAGCTCCCAGTACTTACAGATCGACGATCTTGTAGGGTGTCTTGAACACACCCGGCCTGAAGCCACCGCACATGATCACATAATGTACTCAACGGTGAGCAGCTTCAAGCTGCCAGACAGCTTCAAGCTGCCCAGTCAATATGGCGCTGTACGTCGGGAACCGCCTGCATAATTCCGGCTCAGGGCAACCTGTTCTGACCAACTGATCACACCCATGAGACGTGTGATACCGGCTGCCTTCAGACAGCTTTAGCTGGAATGGTGCCAGGGCTGCTGTCAGCAGAGTGGCTGCTGGCATCAGGCCCTGCCAGGATGGCCTTCACGACCTGCTGCTGCTCGTCTGTCACTCCACAGGAGTGCAGGTACTTCGGGACGTCTCCGTAGTTCAGCTTGATGTGGTTGATGGCCTCCTCCATGTACTGCCGCTCGATTGACAGGATCGGCGTCGTGGTCATGTGAGCCTGGAGGGGCAGATCTTTTCTCTCGTTCCAGGAAGTCATCGTGCGCTCGCTGAACATGTACTCCTTGATGATGGTCTCATAGTCCACACCACAGAGTCGTAGAACCAGCATCACCGAGAGGCCTGTCCGGTCTTTGCTGCACTGGCCACTGTTTGTCAACGCGGGCACAGCCCCCAAAAGCAGGTGTCAGAACTGCTGCATCACACCAATCTCGGCACGCTTTGCAGAGCCAGAATGGAGAGGGGAAAAAGGTGCATGGCAAGTTTGGCGTTGCAGTTCCAGATGGTCACAGCGTCAATATGATACACGGTCGTGTTGAGATGCTGAGGCAGGCTTGGGTGCATACCCATGGGTGCAGTTCACCAACAGTGGATAATTGGCTTCGTTGCTGAGGACCGAAAAGATCTTGGCAACCTTACGCTTGCTGTGTTCCAGGAACAGAACGTACAGAAGCCCATAGCCGAAAGCGTCCTTGTCCGCAACAGCCTTTGAGACGACTGGCTCTGCACTGCGAAGAGTGAGAGCTCTGCCGATCGCCTGGAACTGTACGTGCCGTGGCACATTACCGAACACCTTGGCCTTGAATGCCATAGTGCACATGTCCACGTGGTATACCTGCACAGGATGACTGACACTCACCACCAGCCGCGTGTGCCTCACCTTTGGATCTCACATGGCCCCACAATGTGAGAGTCTACATCATCAGAAAGTTGAGGGTCGGTGGGTGCGCGCCTTGGTGCAGATGCCCTCCTCCTCGGAACTGAACTGAGCCTGACAGTTGGGGCATGAGGGCACATTTCGTGATGAAGTGGCTTGCAAGGTGGCGCTCCGCGCGCGTGCCCACATCCAATCTGGTCTAGTCATCTCTTTCATTACGCGGGACTGCTTCTTGCACTCTCGGCTTGCGCTTCGCAAGTCGAGAACGGAAACGATGCCGTGCCGCTTGCGGACCTCCAGGCTGTGCATGAAGGACGACCGGAACATCATGCCAGGCTTGAGAAGGGACGTAACGTCCGCGATGTCACGTATATTCTGACGCACGGATGTCTCGCGATGGCCTTCATCGGGCGGTGTGTCCACCTCCATCTGATCGACGATGGCGTAAACACGCGGCTCCTGCAGGAACGCTGCCTTATACCAACACTGACGTGCACCTCTTGTCAACAGACAGCGCAGCGATCTTCCGTCAAAGTTGCGGTGTCTACGTGCTCATGCTCAGTGATGCTTGCGGACAAAAAGTGCTACAATAGATGACATGACAAGAACAACGCAATCGCACGGACTCCAACACGTGCGGGCACATATGTATCCAACAGCAAAATGTCATGTAAAGTACTCTCATCATAGCTAAGGTGTGAGAGGAACGGGGAAACGCACCGCAGAATCCTGTCACCAGCACTTGTATAGGCAGAACGCACGCTTACACGTGGCGCTATAGCGGATCCCGGCGCAGCGTACGGTACGTAACAGTAAGCAGACGAAGTAGTTCAAGTATCGATGGGTGCAAGGTCGAACAGCTCTCGCGTCGACAGTGTTTGCAAAATTCTGGCGGGCTGGCTTTATGTCAGGATAGTTGGCCTTTTTTGTCCGATGTCACCGCGATTGCGCACAGCGATTGGAGACCCTGCAAGACATTGATGCGGGATTTGCCATGCCACTACGGCGCACAGTATCTCATCTGTCTGAATTTTGTTCAGCCGATTCGTCAGTCTTCACAACGCGCCCCGTCAGAGAATTTTCTGCGCACCGAAGCCACGACCGGCCATTCGCCGCCGCCAATCACAAGTGGCTCACACAGACCTGACCGCAACTACGTAACAAGGAAAACCTCTCGACCGCAGCTGCGTATGCGGTCGTCTGAGTCACACCTCCCGCAAGCAACATGAGTCATGTTACATGATGTATCCCCAGACATACCCCCAGCATTATCTATTTTGGTGCTTGCCCAGCATAATCAATGCCCGTCACCCACCTTCACCTCAGCCTGCGACGCAGAGACACATCCCTTGCTACAAAACAGAAAGCACTCAAGCTGCCCCTCTTGTTTCCATGGGGCGTGCCTGGTTGGTGATGCCAACTTTGGAAACCTGCCTCTGTGACCATCTGCAGTCCCCCTGGCGCTGCCTTGAAGACATCCCCACAGTGTATCTGTGGCTATGCCATCATGCACACACAGAGACACACAATGACCACTGGGTTTCGCGGATGGGGACGCCCCCGTGTGTGTTGTCCCGGCGCCCGGGGCTGGCCTGATCGGGGCATTGGGGGCGGGGGTCCTGGGGGCCCCCGGCGGCTTCCGTGTGGGGCCGGCGCCGGCCGGGCCGCTGCATGGGGCTGCCGCGGCCGCGCGGGCGGCGGGGTCGTGTAGCGTGTTGGCGTGTGGGTTTGTGGGAGCTTGGGTATGTGTTTGGGTTTCGGTCTGGGCCGCGTGCGGCTGCGTGGGTGCGTGGGTCGGGTTTCGGTGTGTGGTTCGTGTGGTAGTGTGTGGGAGCGTGGGGGTGTGTGGGTGCTTGTTGTGCCTTGGCGTTGGCTGTTGCTCTCCTGCTGCGTGCGCATTGCGTTGTTCGTGCTCTCCCTTTTGGTCCTGGCGGTGCTACCGGCCCCTCTGGCTTTTTCCTTTGTAAACACACAGTGACCACGCCGCCAACCAGATGTATGCTCCGTGTCCGCACGGCTAGCCCTGCCCCGCAGGGCGCACGCCACACGGACAAGGCAGCTTCGATCTGGCTCAGGGCTCAGTCCAGCGTCCTCGAGGACGCTGGACTGAGCCCTGAGGACGGCTGGCGAGTGGCGAGATCTCGCCACTTGCCCGCCGTCCGGCCTGAGTGGTACGCCGCCCCTCTCCACCACCTGACGCCGCATCCACCCATGTTCAGGGTTCTGCCAGTGGCCGCCATGCATGCGAATCTGACACGATTGCGGCACCACGATTCTCGATATCGGCGCACCCGGCACGTGGCGCGCTTGGGCGAGCCGCGGCGCGCGGTGCCGCCGGCCTGGGGTAGGCTGCGGCGGTGAAGAGGCGGGAAGGGCCTTGGCGCGTATGGAGGGAGGGGGGGTTTGAGGGGCTGCGGCCGAGTGCGGCGCGCTGGCGGCGGGCGGAGGCCGGGGCGGGGGGGAAGTGAAATGCAAACTTAACTGTGGAGTAGCGGACCAGTGATGTGGCCGCTACACCACTGGATCCTTGCACGCCGGATTAGCAGGGGGCCGGTGGTATAGCGGCCATATCACTGGATCGCCATAGGGGGCGAGGTGCTGCGGAGCATCTGGGGCAGTTGACTCCGGATGAATCGAGCGCATCCGTGCAGCGCCGCGGCGATACCTGGGCTGTAGGAGATGTGATGTCAGGACATGGTGTGTGTTACAAAGGACATGGTGTGTGTGGCGACCACTGTGGTCGTGGATGGGAGTGTGGGGGTGGAGGTGTACGTGCACGTGGCTGCGTGTGTAAGGGGGGCAAGCTTGCTAGGCGGTGCGCTGTCAAGTATGTTGTGATCACCTCGAGGCACTGGCAGAGAGGCTGGCATGATGTGACCCCCCTGTTCCACGTTCATGATCAGGGAGAGGTGCTGATTGCGCCATGTGTTGGGTTGCGCCATGTCTTCGTGCGAAGCCTGCGGTGCTACCTGCCTCTCGGACTGAGTCCTCGACGTGCGTTTTAACACCACGGACCTGCCAGCTAACCGCTTCGACTGCTTCGAAGCCCTGACGGCGCTTGGTGCATGGCACTCGCTCACCGCATGCCAACGAGATGTGGACCTTTCAGCTCTGCTGATCTTCTTTCCCGATGCCGGCGGCGAGCAGCTGCAGCAAACTGCTGCGATGGACTTGTCGTGCGCGGGTCGAACCAGCTGTACGATGCTGAATCGCATGACTGGCATCCTGCTTGCACAACACACAGCATCCAGGAACAATGACTCATCCTGCCCTGCGCACGATTTTAAAATGCCAAAGGTTCATGCAGCTACTGCTAGGCGATCCGCGTCTTGTACGTCGGTGCGGAGATTCTGCCACGCCTCTGCATGCATGCTCCGAAAAGGTTGTGTGCTGGCACGGCCGACTGTGACAGCGAGCGCCGTGTGCCAGACTTGTATGCTCTGCTGTGTAGTCGCGGGTGTAAGCATTGATTGCCAAGGACCTGTTTTATAGCCTGCGCATACGAGCTACCAGACCCGGATCACCGTGTGTCTAACGATTCAGCCCTCTAGCGTCAAACATGATGACCTTCACTTGCAGGCCAAAGCTGTCCAGCTCCCGGAAGTCGACTGTCCCTCACGCATGGCAGCAGCTGACAACGCTGTCGGAGCTGAAAGACGCCAAGTTCAGCCGGGTAGTGGTGCCTGTCGAAGGTGCTGGCAAGATCCTGGTACAGGAGCTCGACGGTGCGGCCCGCCTGCAGCTGCCACCGGATCTATGTCAATACTGTTGACCTTCACGTCAACGTGGTGAAGCTGACTGTCAACGAGCTGCCTGAGCGGTCTGGATATCATGCGAATCCCTGCGATCTGGCAGATTCTTGCAAAACAATGGAGCAGTCTGTGGCACTATCCGCCTCGGCCCCTGGTAGTCTTACCCTCCAGATCGTGGATGTTCCACAGTGAGCTGACATGACAGCAATGCGATAGATACAATGCGCTTCTGCCGGATTGTGCATCAGCGATGGCGGATCTGTCATTTGCAACATCGACTCCTGTGGAGTAGCAGACACAGGCAGACGCGCCTTTGCACATGCCACCAGCAACCTCTATTAACTCTGCAGCTTCTGTTAGCAGTGAAGAGGTGCGTTCGTCTTCAGCCTGGCGCAGAGAGTACGAGCAGTAGCCTCGGAGGCAGGGCAGTGCTTGACCTGCTCATATGGCGCCGCGCGCCCCGACAGTTGCAGTCCAGTCGTCCACGAACGCCGCTGGCATGAGTTGATCACGGCGATAGGCATGTTTTAGCGTTGTCCTGATCAAGCATCCTCACGCTCAACCGCAGCGGTGTAGTGTAGCATTGCTGTGCACAGCTACTGCTGCAGCCGGCCTCGCTGCTGCCACGGCCATCAAACTGGACCTTTGGTGCAGCTCAAGAGTCTCTCGCCACTGCTGTGCAGGCTTATACACTCAGGAGGCGTAGGTGTATGCAGGGGAGGTGTACGCTGTCAGCAACAAGTGCACTCACCTCGGGCTGCCTCTGCAAGGCAAGATCGTCGGTAAGGAGGTCACCAACGGCTGCATCGTGTGCCCTTTCCACAACAACGCCTTCGACGTCAAGACCGGAGAGGTCCAGGGCGAATGGGCGCCAGGTGTGCCCCGATACAGATGCCACGCTGATGCTAACACTGACCAGGGCCCAGACATCGACCATGTCTCTGTTTAATACTTTGAGTCTATTGCACGCTGCAATGATGGCTCGCCCTGTTGCGTCTAGCGTTACGTCTCACCTGAGCGTGCCTGTGCAGGCTTCCCTGACCTGCCCTTTGTTGGCAAGGTCAAGGACACGGCACCCCTGCCAACCTTTGAGACTCGTGTTGAGGGTGACGTAGTGGAGGTCAACGTCTAGGTTCTCCGCAACCATGCCTGGTAGCCTTCCGGCCGCAGCTCGAGTGCTGCTGGAATTTAGCATGGGTGCCTCAGCGGGGAGCGCAGCCAGCATGCCTTGTGAGGGTGCCGGACTGATCTGCTCGTCTGTCTGCACCCAAGAAACTAAGACGTGCGAAGTATACGTTGGGGAGTAACAGATCTAGGCCCGAAAGTCCATGTCGGTAGAACCGTGCCTGAGGGGCACCTCCACGCTGGCCAGCTGCCGCCGGGCTAACCTGCTGTCCTAATCCGCAATGGCAACAGCATGTTTGACTCCGCAGCCACCTGAAGTCTCTTGTAGGATGATTTGTAATGTGTGTGCTGCTTTGGTGTGCATGGGAGGTTCACAGGACGGCCTGTGCGGGCTGCAGCGGGGCGCTGCACTTGAGACACTTGAGAGTGATCGCGAGAGCTGAGCAGAAGAACTCGAATCAGCACAAGTCAGAAGTCCTTCATGTCTGCGAGCACGGACGCGTTTGAGTGCACACAAACCTGGCGCCGCTGATCTGTTCATGTGCAGGATCACTGCGCCTGGTGCAAGGTGTGCATGAGTGGCTGAGGATTCCTTGCCTATTCAGTTGCAACGCCTAGGTGTACTTCACATACACACTAGCAGCAGTCGCACGACATTTTCAGCGCTGTGCATGTCAGTGGCTTGGCACCAACACATGTGATGCAACAGGTCTGTGTGGGGGCAGATGGGCTCGTCTATTCACGAGCCACAGGTATGTGGGGAAAAACATGTTGGAGCATACATATGCATGTGTACTGTACAAAATTAAGTGCACTGTCTTGCGCATCTGCGATTGGTCCATGTCATAGGTGCTCGATGGCATTACAAGCCATCAGGCCTGGGGCAATGCCTCAACGTCCTTTTGAAAAACTCAGGCCAGCTGTTTAACTCAGAAAGCTTCTCACAAAGATCTAGTACGGTCTCTGGGCTTGGAGTGGTGCGTGAGACCTGGGCAGAGACAGTGCGTTGGCAAAGTCCGGAATGCAGCCCACGGGGATGCGTAAGCCCCCCTGATACTTGGACACTATCACGCTGTGACAGCGAATGCCCCCTTGTAGCTTCTCCTGTGCCCATACGTGGCTATGCAGCTCGATATCAGTACTGCCGTTCTGGTTGCAGCTGAGTCAATCTTTGGCGAACGCAGTGGGTGACGCGTCGTACGACACTGCACCTGCAGGCACAGACCTCACACGACCACGCACACGCAAACAGAGCCAGCCGACTGCAGCTTCCTGCAGATGGGATGTCACTGTTAATCGTCTGCGTTGGGGATCCCTGCATCGTTTGAGCCACGGGGTTGTTGTATCATTGCTAGCGCACGCTGTCAACCGTCGTACTCAGTCTGCTGAGAATGCACACTGCAATTTAATGAGTGTACTCTACGGTGAGAGGCAGCGCGATTATCGCTTGAGATAATGTTTGGCAAGCTCCGATCAGGCAGCATGGCGAAGCGTCAGGAGAGCATTGTAGACCGCCTATTCCGCTTCCGAGCACTCACAATCATCGTTTCTGCGCCATTACTGCTGATTGTGCTGTATTTCCTCCTGTTCCCGAGGTATGCGCTGAGGAGCTTTGCTGTGACCGCGCGGTCAGCGCCACCCAGGTGGCAACACACGGCGTCTGTGCAGGCCGAGCGAGTTCGGATCGCTGCGGTCAACAGGAAACCAGTATGCCGTCGTCTTTGATGCCGGCTCCACTGGCAGCCGTGTGCACGTTTTCAAATTTGCGGCGACCGAGGAGGGGCTGGTCCTGAAGAGCGACGTGTTCGAGCAGCTCAAGCCAGGTCTCGGCGACAGCGGCTGGGCAACCGAGCCAGCCCGAGCTGCGGCAAGCCTGGGGCCTCTGCTGAAGAAAGCCATCGCCGCTGTGCCAGCCAAGCACCGGGCTACCACTCCCATCGAGCTTCGTGCCACGGCTGGCCTCAGGCTCCTGCCAGGCGGAGCAGCTGACCAGATTCTGGACGAGGTGGGCAAGGTGCTAGCAGAATCACCGTTCATGGTGATTCCAGAAGGCGTGTCCATAATGGATGGCGTGGATGAGGGCGCCTACGCCTGGCTCACGCTCAACTACCTGCTCGGAAACACAGGCAAGCCCATGGAGCAGCTCGTGGGTGCCATTGACCTCGGGGGCGGCTCCATCCAGCAGGCATTCGCGGTGCCTGAGAAGGTCGCCTCTGGTGCACCACCAGGCGCGTCTTTCCACCGCCCAGGCCCTTGCTCCAGCCCGACACGTCGCCAGCCAGTGGCAGTCCGCCCCCATTGCACGCACCACAGGCCACTAAACCCACCACAGCGCGTGCAGCCCGGCCTGCGTCCCAGCGGGGGGACATCTGCCTGCAGCACCATGTAGCTTCGACCCCTCATTCGGTCCCAGACCTCGAAGCTGTGACCGCCCCAGTGGCTGTGAATGAGCAGGGAGCACCTGAGCGTCATGCATACACGCACCCCAACGCAGGCCCGCGTGTGCGCAGGCTACATCCGGCGGATGTCCGGCGGCGGCAAGGCGTACAGCGTGTACGTGTACAGCTACCTCGGCTACGGCCTCATGCAGGGCCGCGGCGAGGTGCTCTCGACGTCGGGCAGCGGCGCCTGCATCAACGAGGGCACCACCGGCACCTTCACGAGCCCGTACGGCGGGGAGGAGTACCCGCTGCAGAGTGACCCGGGCGGCGCCGACGCGGAGCGCTGCGCGGCCGCGGTGCGCTCCGCGCTGCAGCTGCGCAAGGACTGCGGCGCGAAGGTGGAGCTCTGCACGTTTGCGGGCGCCTGGGGCGGCGTCGCGTCGCACACCGGCCGCAAGTTCTACGTCTCCTCGTACTTCTTCGACCGGTGCGCCGCTCGGTGCATGAGATGTCCAGCCACACCATGCCCGGCCGCATCCCGGCGGTTCGGCTGCGACGTGTCGACACAATTCAGCGGGATGCACTGCTCAGGCACTGTGGATTATTGAGCAAATGAGCGGCTCAAACGTCCGCGCAAAAGCTGTGCACGACTGGCTGCACAAACGAGGCATGTACTCACACAGCGCAGCACAGCATGGCCCCAGCACGGCCGGCGTTCAGCTTCCCACGCCATGCTGTGGCCGCAGGGCGATCGGCGCCGGCATCATCACGGACGCGGACGCGAAGGAGGCCGAGGTGACGCCGCAGACGTTTGCGGACGCCGCGGAGCGCGCGTGCGCGCTCGACGCGGCCGCCGCGGCCACGACGTACGCCGCCGCCGGCGACGACGCGCCGTACCTCTGCCTGGACCTCTCGTTCCAGGCGTCGCTGCTGGTGGACGGCCTGAAGGTGCCGGCGGAGGAGCCGGTGACGCTCGTGCGGCAGGTGCGGTACCACGGCGCGTACTACGAGGCCGCGTGGCCGCTCGGCGCCGCGATCAACACCCTCAGCTCCCTCTGAGCGGCACTCTGCGCCTCGGACGGGGCCGGCGGCCGCGGGCAGAGCCTGGTCAGGGGATGGTTCGGGACTAGAAGCCAGTAAGTGTAGCAGAGGGAGGGGCGCCTGAGCAGGTGCAGTGGCGTCGGCTGACGTGATCGTCTATGGCCTGGCACACCCGAGCGACCGCACCGTGCCGTTGCAGAGAGCGGCGCCGGCTGCATGATACCCGGTGCTGACTTGACAGCTGCTAGGCTGCGTGCTACATGAGGCCGCGGTCAGCCATATGCTGTTGGGGGCTTGCGGGAACAACAACACTGTAAGCAAAGCTCACGGTGGACGGAGCCTGCACAAGCTGCGCACCTGGGCTGTGCATGCATGCATGGGAGTGTGACGCCCAAAAACACAGGCAGTGCGTGAGGGGGGCGGCCTGGTGAAGTAGTCTCGGTGATGCTGTGGCTCACCCGTTGCTTGCACCGTGCATGTCTGCAGCGAGTGGGCATGCGTGGCGTGTCCACTGCCCTGACAAGGCCCATTGTCGAGGTGCCTGTTGCGCTTGCCAGATCCCACATCCAAGACTTCCAAGAGATGCCCAGGTGTGAGTGCTGTGAGGGCTGGGAGTGCGCAATGCCACCGGGCCCGGTACGCAGTCACCACCTGCCGCAGTTTATGTGGAGCCACAGGCCAGTGGGTGATCTCTAGTCGGTAGACATGCCAGCGATGAATCAGCCGGCCTGTGTCGGGTGGTTGCGGTCTCGATAGGCCTAGCTATACTACAAGGGGCCTCTGCAGCCGTGGGCTCGGCACACGCATCTGCTGGGTGGCCCACAGCTGCGCAAAGGACCTGTCATTTCGTTGCAAGCGGCACCCTGTGGGTGCGGTATGTGAGGCGTCACTGCCGTGCATTCCGCCTGACGGTCTGGGGGCTGCCCTGTTCACCTCGGGAAACTAAATTGACCATGTTGCCAATTTGAAGTGACCGCTCGCGGTCAGGTCGGAGCACAAGTGGGCGTCAGGCGCGAGAGCAATTATGGCACAGCATCCTGGATGCACTGCTGGGTGCCTGCGCCACACAGAGATGCCTGCCTGCCACAGGTGCAGGATAGTCTGCTGTAACACGGGGTGTTGGTCTCGAGGGATTTAATGTGAGCTGCTGCTTGGAGCTGTCCAGCACTCACGATTCCGCCATGGGCGCGCAAGAGCTTCGTGCTGTAGTCTGTAAGTAGCGCACTCTCCGTGTTGTGTTTGAGCTACCTGACCGTCACAAGGCGTGACTGGGCATCAGATTGCTGGGGCATCAACGGGAACATAGCATAGTGTGTGCAGATCATAGCCGTTTCGTCCAGAACAGCACAATTGACACAGGCAGGTGGCGGCCATCTACATAATGCACCCACGGGAGTTGTGTGACCTCACTGTCAAGTCTACACGTCTGGTAAAGTACTGCATCATGGCAACCCAATGCCGCTATCTCAAGTGCCCTGTGCTGCACTTGTCGCCGCCAACCGGTGGAGCCTCCCGGTAGCTGGCACTCTCTGAGCTACAGTGGCTCATGCGCCGTATCATACGCCTTCTGCTGAAAGGAAACCTACTGAAACAAGAGTTCAGGATCTGCGTAAGACTGTCACTCCGCGACACATCACGCTGCACCAGCCGCCTCGGTGCGCAGCACCAGTGCCTGTGGCCGCGAACCTGGCGCCCTCGCCGCCATGCATGGCCGCGGCGCATCTGATCGCACCCTGCACATCTGCTCCCGAGCATGCACGGGCGCCGCATCGCCCCAGCCGGACTCGCCCCGGCTCAGATCTCTTGCTCAAATCGCGACACGCACCCCCGGTCAGTCTAGGAGGTGTCGCAGAGCGTTGACGAGGGCGAGCGGCTGTTCCTCGTGTACAGCATGCCCGGATCGCAGCACCTCGACGACGGGGTACAGCAGGTCGCCCGGCCATGCATGCACGCCGCCCGCGTACGCCGCGGCGCCGTCGCCCGCCTCCCAGTCCTCCGGCAGCCCCGCGACCCCCTTAGCCACCTGCACGAACTTTGCGTCCCACTCGCCGACCACCAGCGCAACCTCGCACGCCATGCTGCGCTGCGCGAGCTGGCTCCACAGGTTCTGCCGCCCTGGCGTGCATCCGACGAGCACGTTCCCGAGCGCCCGCAGGTCCCCTGCGCTGCGGCGGCGCTCGGTGATCTGGTCGAAGCGAGGGTGCTGCCGCAGGGACGCCCACAGCGGCGCCTGGTACCACACGTCCACAAACTCCGGCGCCGTCATGCTGCGCATCAGGTCCGCGGTGTGCTGGTCCTGCATCCGCCGGGCCTCCGCGTGGTGCGGCAGCTGGATCCCCGGACTCCCGGACACGGCGACGACCCGCGCGATGTCCGCACAGGGTTCCGCCCCGGCCTGCAGCGCGACGCGCGCGCCGAGGCTGTACCCGATGACCGTCGCGGGGGCCGCCGCGGCGGGGCCGCGCTCGAGGAGGCCGCGCAGCGCGGCGCGCACGACGGCCGCCATCGCCGGGATGTCGCAGCGCGCGCCGGTGGCCTGGTTGACACACGCGTCGCCCCACGTCGACGCGCCGTGGCCGGGCAGGTCGACGGCGGCGCACTCGTAGCCACGCTGCGCCATCGCGAGCATCACCGGCCGCCAGTCCTCTGCGGAGCCCATGAAGCCGTGCAGGAAGAGGAGGAGGCCCTTGCCCGCGCGCTTCTGCGGTGACCCTCCGTCTTCCCCCTGACGGAGCAGGCGTAGCATGCGCACCTGGGCGGCTGGGCCCCCCGGCTGCTGCACATTCTGCGTGATCGTCTCGAACTCGAGCCTGAGCGCCTCCAGCGGCCGCTGCGGCGCGGCGAGCGGATCGGCGGCGAGCGCTGCGGCATGCATGGCCAGCGCCTGCTCCTCAACGGCCTCTGTGTCCGTCAACCGCAGCCCAGCGCAGTCGGCGTCTGCACCTGCGGCGGCAGTCTGGCGCACCGGCAGCCACTCCGGCGAGACACCCGCGCCGCCCCCCTCTGTGGCCACAAACCACGGCAGTGTGCCGAGCCCGTGCGCCGTCGCGCCGCGCGGCGCCGCCGCGGCGTGCTCAGCGCACAGCGCGTCGGCAGCCGCCGCGACCGCCGCGAGCTTCGCGATGCCCACCGGCCCCTCAAACGCGGAGCTCAGCACGCAGCGCACGCCGTGGCTCGCGCCCCAGCGCAGCAGCGCGCAGATGCGCTCCATCGAGCCCAGAACAGCCGGCTTGATCACCACCGCTGCCGCTGCCGCGGCCCCCACCACCCCCTCCGCCGGCACCCCCGGCACGCCCGCCCCGCCCGGCAGCGCGTGCGCGAGCTGCGGCAGGAAGCTGCCGTCATCGAGGCTCTCGTCGACGGCGACGGGCAGCCCCGCGGCCTCGGCGAACCGTTCGATGTCCCGAGGGTTGTCGACGGGCTCCTCGAGGTACTCGAGGGCCGCGCCGCGCGCCGCGAGCCCGTCCGCGAACTGAAGCGCCTGTCCGAGTGTCCACCGGCGGTTCGCGTCTGCGCGCACGGCGCACCGGCCGCGGCACGCGCCGCAGATGGCGGCGATGATGTCCACGTCGTGCTGTACGTCGCTGCTGCGCGCCACCTGCACAGGTGTACCCCGTGTACGACGACACAGGGTGAGCGCAGCCACGCCAGACGCTGTGTGAGGACCTGACGATTGATTGTGTGTCGAGGGGCACGATCTGCGTGGGCAGCGTTAGCTGCAGGGAACCCTTTGCAGGTGATCCCTTGAATTCAGCCCAGCCACTCAGTATGCATGACAGTGGGAGGGGCGCCTGCGACCTGACGGCTATCTTCGTGGCTGGAAAGCTGCCCGAGGCCCAGCGCGACGTGGAGCGGCTGTGCGTGGCGCCGTGTCAGACGCGACAGCTGCTACGCCGCTGCCGGTGGGGCATGCTGGATCACATTCCCGCCGCATGCATGCCCCGCTGGGTGCGCACCTTGACTTTGATGGCGCTGAAGCCCTCGGCCACCAGCTCCCCCGCGCGCTGTGCTGCCTGCTGGGGCTCCATGCCGGTCGGGTCCAGCAGCGCGTTCACCGCGACTCCGCCATGCCCCCCGAGCGCGCCCCGCATCCCGCGGCCGCCCGTCTCGTCCGCCGCCGCCCCTCGCAGCGCCCCCAGCCACAGGTGCTCCGTCAGGGTCCGCCCACCGAGCGCGGCGCCGAGGGCCGTGCACAGCGCCGTCTCCACCCCAAAGCGCACCGACGGCCACAGCGAGTCCGGCGCCAGGCCGACGACCCCCGCCCACCAGATCTCGAGCTGCCCGTCCAGCGCCGACACGCTGACGGGGACCACGCGCCCGGGAAGCAGCACGGACAGCGCCGCGAGCTGCGCGGCCGCATCCTCCGGCCCCTCCCGGTGCAGCCCCGGCAGTGGCGACGCCTCGCCGCAGCCCTGCAGCAGCTCCCCGGACGGCAGCTGCACAGTCAGCACGAGCGTGTGGCCGCAGCGCGCGCCGTCAGCGCTCCCCGTCGTCACCGCCTGCGCGAGCGGCAGCACGAACCGGCGGAAGTGCAGCGCGTGGATGGTCACGTACATCGCACACTGGTCCGGCCGCATCGGCACGGAGGCGGCGAGCTGCGGCTGCCGCGCGCTGCGGGGCGGTGGCGCCCGCAGCGCGGCCCCCCAGCGCAGCACGTTGCGCGCCGCGGCGGCGCAGTGCGCCTGCAGCGCGCGGTGCACGGCCACGTTGTCGGCCGGGCCGGTCGCCACCTCCACCACGGACGAGACGTTGAGCGCCCACGCGCCGCGCAGCGCCGGCAGCAGGTCTGGGAGGGAGGAGACGTGCTGGTAGGCGACGCGGTGTGCGCGGCAGAGACCCTTGAGGTCGACGTCTGGGGGCGTGCCCCACAGCTCGGAAAACTCCTCTGCATGCATGCGCTAGCTTTGGCGGACCTGTGCCCCGGGTGGGCGGAGTGCGTGCTGTGGCCGTGCATGCGCAGCAACAGGGACGCGTGAGGGTGTGCGCACCGGAGGGGACGGAATCGGCGACGGGCAGGAAGCTGAAGATGCCTCCGCCGCCGTTGTTCACGAGTACAACCGTCAGCGGCGCGCCTTGCGGCTGCGCGCGCACCAGCATCAGGCCGTTGGTGTCGTGCAGGAACGAGAGGTCCCCTACGACGAGTGTCGCGGGCCCCCGCAGCCCGGCCGCAAACCCTGCCGCCGCCGAGAGCACGCCGTCAATGCCGGAGGCGCCGCGGTTGGCGGCGACCGGATTTGGGTCCGGCGCGCCCGCATCGTCGACGTCCTCCGGCGGCGCCAGCACCGGCCTCGCCCTCGGGGTTGTGAACATATCGAGGTCTCGGATCGGCATCGAGTTGCCGGCAAAGAGGCCGTGGCCACGCGGCAGGTACGCCGCGATCGTCGCCGCAACAGCGGGCTCCGTCACCTCGCAGGACCCCGCGGCGGCCCCCCCCAGAACCCTGGACCGCAGCGCCGCGCACACGGCCGCATCCAGCTCCCCGAGCAGCGTGCGGTACGCGCTGGTGTGCTGCGCATCTGCGGCTACAGGGGGCAACACAATGCACAGCTGGCTTGGCGTGCACTGGATGAGCGCTGCCACAGTGTGCCGTTCGTCGTGGCGGTCCGGGGCCGGCGCGACGTGAAGCCACGGCATGCTGTGCGTGCGTGCCCGGTCCGCGAGGAACTGCATCGTGCGCTTGGACACGACGTGCGCGCCGATCTGCAGCACGCAGTCCGGCGCGAGGGCCTCATGCATGTGCGCGTCCGTCAGCAGCGTGTCGAGGTGGTGCAGCACGACCGCCCCGGCCGCCGCCTCGCACGCGCCGACGCGCAACCCTGACAGCACGTCGGCCGCGATCGGCCACCCGAGGGCCTCCGCCACGCTGCGCGCTGCCTGCCGGTCTGCCGGGGAGCGCAGCTCGCCGCACAGCACGAGCCCGCGCCGGGCCGCGCGCAGCTGCTGCACCACGCCGGCCATGGCTGGGGGCAGCGCCGCTGCGGCAGGCAGCGCGGCGTGCGGCGCGAAGGGGATGTGAGCTGTGAAGGGCTCTGTGGTGGACGCCCAGGTCTGCAGCGCGGCCGCCGTGGCTGCCGGCATGGCCTCCGCTGTGGCCACGGGCGCGAGGGGTTCCCGGAACTGGCAGTTGACGTGGACGGGCCCCGGCGCCGCCGCGGCGACGGCGTGGCGCACGGCCGCGTCAATCGCCGTCAGCACGGCCGCCGGGGCGTACGCGGGGGACGCCTCCGGCGGAGGCAGGTCCACCGCGTGGCGCACAAAGCCGCCGAAGATCTTGACCTGGTCGATCGTCTGGTTTGCGCCGCAGGCGCGCAGATCGGCCGGGCGGTCCGCCGTCAGCAGCACCAGCGGCACCGCGCTCGCGGACGCCTCCACGGCGGCCGGCAGCAGGTTCGCGACGGCGGTGCCGCTGGTGGTGAGCACCGCGACCGGCGCCGCCGTCGCGGCCGCGTGGCCGACGGCCCAGAACCCTAGCGACCGCTCGTCCACGCAGACGTGCAGCGTGGCGTGGGGGTGTGTGTACACGGCGTGCGCGAGCGGGGAGGACCGCGATCCGGGTGCGACGGCGAAGCACAGCACGCCGCAGCGCACGAGCTCGTCGACGACCAGCGCGGCGTGCGCGGCCGGCAGGTTGGGCGCCGCGGCGGCCGCCAGCGGCCGCCGCAGCGCCCGCCGGAACAGCGACACCTTCAGGTCGAGCTCCTGCCACTCACTCACGGGGTCTGAGCCGGGGACGATCCCGACGCCGGAGTAGAGCAGGGCCTCGTGCTCCCCCGGCGCATCGGGCACCGGCCGCACGAGCGCGCTGCGGATGCCGACGACAAACTCCGCCGAGTCGCCGGTGAGGTACCCAAAGGGACCACAGTAGAAGCCGCGGTCAAACGGCTCGTGCGCGCGGATGAAGGCGTGGGCCTCGGGTTGCGGGCATCCGCAGACGGCGGGGGTGGGGTGCAGCACGCGCAGCAGGTCCGCGTCGCTGACGGTGTGCGGCACGCGGCCCGAGACGCGGCCGTACACGTGCTGCACGGCGCGCAGCTTCAGCAGCGTCTTTGAGACGTCGAGGGAGACGCGGGAGCAGACGGAGGCGAGCGCGGCTCGGACCCAGTCGCGCACGATCGCAAACTCCACGTGCTCCTTCGCGCCCTGCATCAGCTCGAGGCCGAGGTAGAAGTCCTCCTGGACGTTGCCGGGGCTGCCGCGCCGCCGCGTGCCTGCACAGGTGCATGCATGCGTCTGCCACACGCCCGGCAGAACCGATGGCCCGAGATCACCTATTGATTGGCCGTGGAAATGACCGGTTCTCGGCACCACGTGGCGGATGTCGGGGGCAATGCATGCGTGGCATGCATGGTGATAGGGTAGCGGAGGCGGCACCGGCGATGGCCTCGGTGGTGACGGTGCGGCCGCGGCGCACAAAGAGGCGCTCCGGCGTCGACGACACAAACGCGGCGCCGCCGGGCAGAACCAGCGCGACCTGGTAGCTTGAGGGGTCGGCGCGCTGCAGCAGCTGGAGCAGCGCGAGCGCGTCGAGCGCCCCGCGCAGCCGCACCGCGACGCGGCGCGCCAGCACGACCTTGCTGAGCGTGCGGCTGCTGGCCGCGGCCGCCGCGTCGGGCAGCGGGCTGTTGAGCGCGAGCAGGCTGTCGAGGTCCGTGCTGAGGCCCGGTCCATCGAGAAACTCCTGCACCACAGCTGAACCCCCGTCTTCCCGCGGTCGCTACGCGCTCCTGGACGCAGACGCTCCGCAGGGGATGAGCGGCGCACCTGGATCGCCGATCGCGGGATGGACCCTGATGACCCTCCGACTTCCGCAGCGGAGCCGGTGACGTCGTTGAGCTCCGAGAGGCACCTGCCGAGGAGGCCCTCCCAGTCGGCCTCGCTCGGGAGGCAGTCGGCCGCGGTCGTGTCGGCAAGGGGCCTGGAGGACGAATCGAGCGCGGCGGGGGTGGCGAGCGCGGCAAGCAGGCGCTGCACGTGCACGGCGGCGTGGCGGCACGTGCCCGCGCCGCGGCCCGACGCGCAGTCGCCGTCCCACACGACATGCACCGCCAGCTCATGCATGCTGCTCCCCTCCACCTGCACCCGCTCCCCACTCAGATACCCGCCGCGGCAAAGGCACCAGTCGCCTCATCATGCATGGGCCGCATGCATGTAGGTGGCGAGGGAGGCGCACCAGCTCCACCGCCGGGATGAGCATGCAGTAGCCGCCAAAGTCGGCCCACTCGGCGGCGGCAGAGGCGGTGGCATCGAATCGGGCGCCGCCGAGGGCGCGCATGCTGCGCCCGAACGGCCGCACGAAGCGCCGCACGGCGGCCAGCACATCCGCGCCGAGCTCCTCCTGCGGCTGCCCCTGCCACAGCCACGCCGCGCCGTACCCTGCACAGCACGCCCCGCGCTGCGTGACCTGCCCGCTCACATTCTCCCCCCTGTCCCACCCGCTGCACAGTAGAGCTCCCACGGCAGCGCAGAAAACAGCTGCTTAATCGCTGAAACACGCGCCTGACGAGAGCGGCCATGCATGCATGCAGCTCAAGTGTTCATGACATGCATGCGGAGCATGCATTGCAGCAGGCGCAGGGGAGCTGCACCGGCGATGGTTGGGTTGTGCTCGGGATCGTTCGCCGGGTGGGGGGCCTGGCGGGGGGAGAAGTATGTCTTGGGCTGTGCCATGGAGGTGGGGCCGGAGGAGGCTCCGTCTGAGTTCAGCGGCCGCAGCGGCGCCGCGGCGGGGGCGGCGTCGTGCAGCCTCTCGGAGGCGGACTGCGTGATGAGCCACTGGAGGGCCGAGAAGGTGGCGGGCAGCTGCAGCTGCAGCCGCACGACGCCGGAGGGGCTGCGGCTACTGCTGTGCTGCTCCACCTCCGCCACTGCCGCCTGCAAGGTGGCGACAGCAGCAGGCAGGGACGTCTGCATGGCGAGCACCTTGTGTTGAGTCCTCGCGCTTGCGTTGCAAAGCTTTGCATGCAGCGGTGTGCCGCTTGGTCTGGCCGCAGCCAGTGCTGCATGGAGGGTCCAATATGCTCATGGCTACGGCTGTGCCATGATGCACGAAAGCACGTGTGTAGGAAATTCGCGGCTGCGGCGTGTGGATGCTGTCGCTGCTCTCTGTTGGTGAAGTGCATGCAGGCAGTCACTCGGCTCAGCCAGACCAGCATCGCGGCCACCGCACCTGCGCAGGCAGGCGAACGGTCCGGCTGATGGCAGGAGTCACAGATGCAGCGCCGCCCTGTGGCAACAGCCGGGAGTTCCCATCGCCTGGTGGCTCGAGCGCGGCTGGTTGTGCAGGCGTCACGCTGTTGGAGACCTGCCGTGCCACCTCCGCAGGCCCTGAACCGTTGCTGCTGTGGAAACTCTCATCAGATCTGACTGAAAACGTCCGCTCTGAGGAAGAGACGCGTGGAGCGCAGGAGTGCACGGCTGGATGAGGAGCATTGGGCTGCTTGCGGTGGTTGACGACGCTGCCTCGAGCCCGTTCTCGGCTCCCAAGCGCCAGGCCTGACCCGCTGTGGGCTCTACTTGTGAACGATACCATTATGACTTTTCTGCAGGGCGCGCTTCCAAGCTGTATTCGGGCTGTTCGCCTGTGTTATGATGCGAGGCTACGTCGTGTCGACAAAGATGCAGGCACGCTCGGCAGCTCATCGTTCAAGCGAAAATGAGCACGGACCAGCCGGAGCGCACGCTGGCAACTATGTAGCTGTTAGCAGCGGTAGTCGTGGAAGCGCTGCGATGTGCTGCTGCAGGTCAGCCCAGTGCAGCGCAGGTTGGCGTGTCCGGACCAGCCTACGATACACGAGGTGCACAGACCTTCGCTTGAGCCATAAAGCGAAGCAGAGGTTGAAGCAGCCTGCTGCTGCGCTGATCTGCGTCGCGGCGGCTCCTGTAGCTGGCAATGCTCTCAGATTCGGCACGCAATCAAAGCATCAGGTACCACGCCTCGGCCGCATGCGGATGCCTACATCACAGGCTGCACACTCCACAGAAAGAAACAAGCTATCACAGCATTGTAATTGTTGACTGACGTCATTGTGCCGTAGCCGCGTACAGGAGCGGTGGTGTATGCACGCAGACGCACGCTCCGCGCTCGATCGGGGCTAGGTGTCGAGACGAATTGCCGGTGCAACACAAGCATGAGCTGACCCTTGGCATAGGTGGCCAGTCTCGCGTGCTTTCAAGGTGCACGGCGGAGCTTTAGTGGGCGAACGCACCCTGCTGACGTGCGTGCTAGCATCCTGGCTTGTGCACCTCAGGCCACCTCGTGCCAGTGGTAAAGTACATCTGGGTTTACTTAGCCGTATCCTTAAGAGGACATTGACACCTCCGAATGAAAGGGACCACACGTCGAAGGGGGTCATTACCTGGGACCCAGGTTTTCTGAGCTCGGAAAACCGTACGCAATGGTTGTGTAGTGGCGGCGCCCATACGTGACGCCTCCCCGGCCACGTGGATCCAGGCCAGAGCGCGAAGCAAATTCAGAGTTACATAGTGGCCGATGCGTGTCGGGATCGGATGCATCATAGTGAGTGGCAGGAACTGCCATGGCAGCATCGCGATGGTGGCCCAGATGCGATGAATCGATCTCTAGCTTGAGGTTTCTCCATCGGCTCTCGGCAGCGTTCCCCCCCCCCCCCCCCCCCCCCCCCCGCCCCCGGGACCATCACAGCTGCCCATCACTGCCTAGCAGGCAGGACTGCATCATGCACCGCCCTGTGTCTCGCACGCATGCTGGCACGCCACCAGATCGGGCACCTGCGCGGTGTTCACCGCGGTCTCGATCGAACCCGAGGCGCCACGCAAGAGCCCCCCTCAGGCCCCCTTTTGATCCCAACAAGCGGCAGGTGCAGACATGACATGCCCGCAAGGGCCGCCACGAATTCACACACAGCCGCTCGCGGTCGCATCATCGAAACCATACTTCATGTTCATGCAGCAAATGTGTACGCGTGCAAAATGCAGCAACGGAAAATGTCCATGGTTCTAGCGCGGCGGCTGAAATCATCGGAAGCGCAGCCACCGCGAATTATCTGAGCGTTTCCGCCATCCGCCTCTACCTCGCATCATCCCCCCGGCCTCCCTCCGGGGATCCCAACGATTAAAAACGCGCACACCGCCAGGTCCCAAGCTTGCCCGCGGACGAAGCAGTGGAGACCGCCGGCCTCGTGGCCGCGGTCACACGACGCTGTAGCGGACGCGCTCCGACTGGCTCAACAGGACAGAGTCGCACAGCCAGCCCTCGCTGCGGAAGGCCCGCGCCGCGGCGCGCGCCTCCCGCGGCGCGGCCCGCTCCGCCGCCGCGACCTGCGCGCGCGCCTCGGGGGTGACGGCCCCCGCCGCCCACCACGCCGCCGGCGCCGCCGCGCCGCGGCGGGGGGCCTCCCCCGCGAGCGCCAGCAGCCGCCGCCGCGCCTCGCACGCCGCCGTCAGCGCCGCAAGCACGTCGCCCGGCGCCGCGTCCCTGCGCAGCGCGACCAGCAGCGCCAGCTGCGCCGGCGGCGGCCGCCCCGGCGCCCAGGGCTCGCCGGCGTGCAGGCGCACGGCAAAGGCGCGGCCGGCGAGCCGCCGCGTCTCCCGCGCCAGCTCCCCCGGCTCCGCAAACAGGCTCGTCACCGGCTCGATGCGCAGCGGCAGCGGCCCGGCGTCAAACTCGGAGCGCCGGAGAATCGGCTCGCGGCGCGACACCTCCGCGGGCGTGAGCACCTGCACCTGGCGCGCTGTGGCCACCGCCGGCAGCAGCTGCTCCAGCGGCACAGCCATGCAGGGGCGGGGAGGGGGGCCTCCTCAGTGACCCATGCGTAGCGCGGCGCTCAACAGAGCACAGGTGCACCCAGAGTCGCAGGTGGCGGGAGGGGGCCGCACCTCGCGAGTGTGGAGGTATCGCGAGAGCAGGAGCTCAGCGCGCGTGCGGTTCAGTGTCCGCAGGTGCACGGCCTTGAGCTCCTGGTAGATCAGGGTGATGTCACCGACGAAGCAGAGGGGGTACATCACCTGCGGCCACACGCGCTGTCGTTGGCCCCGACCACGGTGTAGCTCTGCCTGTGTCAGTTCAGCTGTGTGTCAATCAGGGCGGTGGGCGGGGGAAGGGGCGCGCACGAGCGGGAGCGCGAGTGTCCACCGGGGGCTTCGCCGGACGGCCCAGGTGAGCGCCGCGGCGGCGGCGATGCCGGCCTGGTCCACGACGGTGTTCTGCGCCTGGCAGCGCGCGGTGACGTCGGAGAGGTGGTCGCCGCGGCAGAAGCTGCGCATGACGGCGGGCTGCGTCGTGGTGTGCGCCATCGCGGCGACGGCCTTGCCGACGTTCGAGATGCTCGCGAGCAGCACGAAGAGGTGCGGCACGTAGGGTGTCAGGAACTCGGCGCCGACGCAGACGCCGAAGAGGAGCGAGCTCGAGAAGCGCGCCCTCTGCACCACACGGCCGGGGGTTCCGCGCAGTGCCGGCGCGTGGTTGTGTATCAACGGCGGGGCAAGGTCAAAGCGTCCATTGCATTGCGTCGTGGTGTGCTTGGGTGCTCCGCCGCGCAGAGGCCTGACTCCGTGCAACGGAGCAGGTCTCACAGGGTGATTCGGCAAAGACAGCTGCAGCAGAACATGGCAGCGGTGCTTGTGTTGCTGCGCGCTTGGCGCCGCAGGCAGAGGGGCGGGGCTCGCTGCGGTGTACGGCCCACGGGGGGACGGCTGCATCATCCGCCCCAGTGATGGCTGGCGGGAGAGCTGCGGTGGGGCATGCACCATGCGCGGCGTGTCTTGGCCAGGGCAGGGCGCACCTTGAGGTCGCTGTCGAAGTTGGAGGCGTACGACGTGGCGACGCCCATGCGGGCGAGCTTCCCCAGTCCCTCCTTCAGCATCCAGTTGACTGCTGCACTGGCGGCCACAGACCTCGTGGCCCCGATGCCGAGGGCGTACAGCAGGGACTGCGTGGCAAACATCATGCAGACCTGGGAGCAGAACCTCTGCACAGGCGTGCGTTGTGTTTAAATGATACAGTTTGTGAGGCAGTGAAGCGGATGCTGCTGCAGAGCTCTGGTGGAGAGAGTGGAGGGCCGCACGTGCCCGACTCGGCATTTCCACCAGTGCCAGAAATCTTCTGTTACCTCGTGCCTCTCCGGGAAGAATGCAGCTGATGCCTTGCGGCGAAGGCCTCGCCAGTACCTACTGAGGGCAGAGCCTGCAGAGGGACGAGTGTGACGTGGCTCGAGTGGGCGCTAGATCCCGGTTGATATGCGAGTCACGCTACAGTGTGTCTCGTAATTCTCTTTGTGAGCGGCATGTGCCGGACACGCGGCGGAAAGCTGCATCGTGCTGCAGAACACATCAGGGACCGGCTGCACCTGATTCCACCTTCTCTGACCCGTCTTCCAAGCACCAGCGCCCGTCCCACATGACATGTTGTGATATTCGGCCATCGTGAACGACCAGCCTTGTTCTCTGCTTCTTCTGCTGCCTTGGTTTGGCGCTTCCCCCAAACGCAAGAGAAGCCAGTGGCGCTGTCACGGACGGCACTACAGTGCTTCGAGACGTGAGCCTACATCTACCTCGACTGCAACTTACGCACGCGAACAAATTCGCCTTCCTGCGGCCTTCCTCAACAATCTCGAACCTGTATTGCGGACGTGCGGCCATGTTACATTATTGCGCCAGGCCCGTGCCGGAGCCGTCTCACTAGCGGGTGCCCGTCCACACGGACGGCAGCAACATACGTATCATCTGATCACGTGCAAGCGACTCGCGTGACTTAGCCCAGCTCACCAGCACTGATAGCTGTCAGTTGTTAAAATGCATGCGCAGACCCACGTCTGCATGGCCGAAGCTCTGCAGAGGTGGCAGCAACTGCAGCTTACAGATGCCATGCTGCGTTGTAGCTGACTTCAGACGCTGAACCTGCATGCTCCACTGTGCGAGGCGACATTCTTCCAGCAGCCGGCGATTGCAGTTACAACCGCTGCGTGGGCTCCTTCAGGCCTGGAGGTCATCGAAGCAGCATGGCAAAGCGAAATAGAGAGCATATTGCGCATGACAAGGTGATTTCTACCCTGCGGTGTGGCCAGGTGCCAGCGCGCAGCGTTCGCATGTTTGAATGCCCTGTCTGCTCGACGATGCTGGTCACGACGACAGCCCACTGGCGCCGTTGCTTCAGGAGGACGGACAAGAAGCAGAGGACGGCTCGCAGCCGTCAGATGCGCCGCGCAAGCGGCAACATGTTCAGCTGCCGTGGATGAAAGTCCCAGCTGCGTATGCCCCGTCCGAGGAAGTCCAGATTGCCGACGTAGCCGGAATGAAAAGCAGCCTACGCGCAGCCCTGTCTGCCACGGGATACAGCACATTCTTCCCAGTGCAAGCAGTGGCTTGGGAGCTCCTCGGCGGTGGCCTCAGCAGCAAGCATGACCTGTGCGTCAACGCCCCAACGGGCTCCGGCAAGACGCTGGCATACGTGCTGCCGCTGCTGCAGCGATGCCTGAAAAGACCTCGACTCAGAGGCATGCGTGGCCTGATTGTAGTGCCCACGAGGGTGCTTGCCACCCAGGTGCGTCCGCGGGATACCTGTGTGACAGGCAGTGCCACAGCCATTGCCAGAGACAAGCCCGCGCACGAGCAGTACAGCGCAGACCACTGTGCTGCACCACATTCTGCCCGAACCAAGTCTGTCAGTGGCTCTCTCGGAGCACAGCAGCCGCTCTCACAAAAGTCAGCTTTGCTCTTAGGAGTTTGACGGCCCGAGGCGCCGAAAGCAAGCCTCTCTGTGGCTCTCTCGGAACTCACTCCCCCGGAAGTCAGCATCGATCAGAGCAGTTTCACAGCCCCAGGCCACCTGCTAACGAGTGCTCCAACACTCCTGCCACTGTGCAGGTCCACACCGTCATCTGCGCCCTCACAGCCCACCTCCCGCAGCTCTCGGTCGTCCTCGCCAACGGCAGCACGCCGCCCGCCGCCGAGGCCGCCCTGCTCTGCGGCACTCCCGCAGCCTCCCCCCTGCTGGCCCTCCTGCCCGCCGTCACCCGCCTCTCCGCGCCGCCGCCGCCGCCGCCGCCCGCCGCCGCCGGCGCGGACATCGCCGTCATGACGCCGGGGCGTCTCGTGCACCACCTCGAGGCGCTCGGGCCCCTCTGGCGTGACTCCCTCGAGGTCGTCGTGCGCTCCCGCGCTGTGCATGCTGCGCATGGCCCCAGGCCGATCGCCCCCCCCGGCCAATTTCATGGTTTTCGTATCGTGTTCTTGTGTGAGACCTGAGCATCACCATTGCGGTACGCGAGCAAACCGGCTCGGACGCAGCTCCACGCGTACTGTGCGGCGGGGTGTCTGTTGTTCTCGGAGGCAGGTCATCATGTGCGGCAGTGCTGCAGCGGCAAGGCCGCCGCGCGAGCACTTGTGTGCTGGCATGCAAGGCTGCAGACAACAATAGTAGAATCACTCAGGATTCAACATGAAATATGTGTTATTTTTGTTTTGTATCTAACAAAACCCGAGCCGGTCCACACCGGCTAGTCACAGCCTGTTGCATGGCAGCACACGCACAGAGAGGCCGCGCATGAGAGCCTCTGCGCTCTGCGGCTACAGGTGGTGGACGAGGCGGACCGCCTCCTGCGGCAGACGTACCACGGCTGGCTGGCGGCGCTGCAGGCCGCGCTGGCCCCGCCGGCCGGCCGTGCTGCGCGGCGCGTGCTGCACATCCTCGCGTCCGCCACCCTCACCCGCGACCCCTCCAAGCTCTCGCGCTTCGGCCTGCACAGCCCCAGGTGCGCCGACCCCCGCCTGTGCAGGCCCCTTCTGCCACCTGCCACAACCAGCCGCGCCGACTCCGTTCACCTGGATTGCAAACCCCTCGGCGAGGGCCGATGGCATCTCCACCCCCGGTTCCACCCCAGTGCGCATACATGCATGCACCGATGTCGCGGCTGCCCGGCGCCGATCTCCTGCATGCCGGGATGCACGCATGGCGCTGCAGCGTTCCTGAGGGTGCGGGGCCGCTGCAGGTACATCGAGATCGGGCACCCCGCCGCGGCGGCCGGCGGGGCGGGGGGCCTGCAGGAGTTCCAGATCGTGACGGCGGCGCACAGCAAGCCGCAGGCGCTCGTGGCGCTGCTGTGCGAGCTGCGCGCGGCGGCGGCGGACGACGGCGGCGGCGGCGGCGGCGCGCGCGTGATCGTCTTTGCCTCCGGCGTCGACGTCACCCGGCGCCTCACGACGCTGCTGCGCGGCTGCTGCGACCACCTGCGCCTGCGCGTGCATGAGCTCAGCTCGCGGGTGCCGCCGAAGGAGCAGGCCGCGGTGCTGGCGGGACTCGGGGACACCAGCAACTGGTGCGCCTCTGGGCAGTTGCCGCTGCTGCTGATGCCGCTGCTGATGCTCGTCGTGGCCCACCCACTCTGGCGATCACCCCGCCCTTTCGCTCCTCACGCAGCCGCTCGGCCGCTCAGGCCCGGCATGTGATGTGTGGACGGCGGTGTGCAGGGTGCTCGTGGCGTCCGACGGCATGACGCGCGGCATGGACGTCGCGGCGGTGTCGGCGGTCGTCAACTACGACATGCCGCAGCACGCGCGCACGTATGCGCACCGCGCCGGCCGCACCGCCCGCGCCGGCCGCGGCGGCCAGGTGTTCACCATCCTCCGCACGGAACACGCGGCGCCGTTCGCGGCGATGCTGCGCGCCGCCGGCCGGAGCAAGCCGCGGGCGCACCGCCTCGGGGCGGACGTGTGGGCGGGCGCGCGGGAGGCAGCGGCGGCGGCGCTGGACGCCGTCCGCGCCGCAGAGGCGCCTGCCGCCGCGCCGCCGGGGTGACACCCCCCCAGCGGCTCCGTGTCGGCCGGAGAGCCTTCATTGCGGGCTTGGCTTCGCTGCGACCCTCGGCCGTCGTGTGGCTGCTGACGTGCGTTCCAGCGTGTGCTGCCACTCGCCTGCACCTGTGGCGCCGCTGCTCGGTGCATGTGTGCGGCAGCTAGCCCCGGATGCCAGCCTGCTGCATGCCATCCAAGCGAGGGGACGGGGTTCAGCAGGGGCGTGCATGCATGGGAGGTGCCGTGGTCGGCATGCATGTACGCAGATGCTGTGCTGCGCCGAGTCATGGCGCAGGCGTGCGGTGCAGGGGTCCCCGGCACAGCGGCGATCCTCCACAGCGCCGCTTCACAGGCTTCTGATCGGTCACGCAGCGGACAAGGCATCGCGCTGCGCTGGTGGACGTCGTGGAAGCAGCTGCTGCAACGGTATCGGCATCAGCCATGCGGGCAGCCACTATGGGCTGTGGGTGCTCGCCGACCTGGTCGTTCACAAGATGTCACGAGTTGGCACCGGCGACAGCGGAGGGGCGACAGCATGCAAAGGCACCATGTGTGAGAGGCCGTGAGATCCCGGTTCATGCCAGTGAAGTGTTTGAGCAGCAGTGCAAGGAGGAATGATGCGCAACAGAGAGGCCGGTTATCACCCATAATTATGTCACTGTGCATGACATGATGCACCACACTGTGCTGGACAGTGCTCCACAACTCGGCGGTTTTACCGCTGAAATAGACGATTTTTTCTGAAAAAATCCGCAAATTTTTTGAAAACCCGGCGGTTTTTGCCGCTGAAAATGAGCCGTCAAAGCAAAATTATTTAGACAAAGCGAGCACATCCCGCTGGAAGCTGTCCCTCAGCGATGCAGTACCGCTAGAGTTTGGAAAAGCGGGAATCCCTCCGGGGGAAAAGGGCTCTATAGAGCACTGGTGTCCCCTCGTGACAACACCCTTGCACTCCGCGCATCACGGGTCTTGCGTTTTGTGAAGTGTAGCGGTGTGGAAGAGACAGGCGCCAGTGTATGTGAAATCTGTCAACAGCTTGCTGTACAACCTTCACCTGAAGTGGCTGCGCGGCTTGGCCTACGATTCGGATGTGGCCGCGCATCTGCATGCTGTACAGGTATGCACCAGATGGGATGTTCTGTGTCGCCCTCCCCCCCAGCAATGCATGTGTTATTATGAATAGCCATTGCAACACGCAAGGGTGACAGATGTGTGGCCTTGTCCATAAAACGATGAAAATTCCAAGCCAGTGCGGACCTACAACAAAGTCCTACCCACGGCCCTGATCGGCACGAGCCACCCCCCCACCCCCCGCTCACACCGACTCTTCTCGCCTCGGCTGACCGCAACTAGACAAGGCCACAGTGGTGTGCTGCATTGCATCGGCGTGCGCGACAGCCGTGAAGGGTTCAGCCACGCCCAGACACACCCCCGGACGGCATCCCTGCAGAGCAGTGTGGCAGCTGACGAAACGGTGTGCCGAGGGGCCGTCCACATGATGGCGCCTGGCCAGGTACATGCAATCTCTCACTCCCAAAAAACAACCCCTACGAATGACGGGCCATGGCATTGCCAGGTACGCGCAATCTCTCCCACAGCCGCACTCCCCACGAATCGTCGGCCATGACCCTGCTACTTCCCACCCTCCTTGCTCTCCCCATCGGCCCGCGCAGCCCCATTGCCGTTCCCGTTTTCCGAGGCCCCAGCTGCCTTCACCGATGCGCCGTTGCCGTTGGCGGCGGCGCCGTTTTTCGCCGCGCCGTTGCGGGAGCCGCCGATGGCCGACGCGCCGTCGATCAGGTCTTCGCCGGAGGTGAGCTCTGCGAGCTTCTCGGTGCCGTCTGATGTGGCTCGCAGCGCGGACATCGCGACCTCGCGGATCGCGTCCTTGAGGGCCCCGATCTCCTTCTCTGCCGCCTTGAGGCGCTTTGCCCGCTGATCCCTGCACGCAGCGGTGACACGCTCAGCTTCTATTTGCCACAGGAGGCTCACACGCGGTGGCCATCGTCCCGTCCCCGAGCCGTCCGGTTGCCTAAATGAAAAAGAAAAAGCGGCAGGTTCTGGGATGCAAGCGTGGTCAGGGGGGGGGGGGGGGGGAAGGCTCACTGAGACTCGAGCATGGCGGCGACGTTGGGCTTGAGGTCACGCAGGCGCTGGTTCTCGTCGGCCTGGCGGGCGGCCTGCGCGAGCGCGGCGCGTGCGTGCGCGCGCTCCTTCTCCGCCTTGTCCCGCAGCAGCCCCATCTCCGCCTGGATGTTCTGTACGCACCAGAGCTACGCATGAGAGAGTGCCACATTTGCACACAGTCAGCTGTGATGCAGCATGAAGTTGCCGGCAGTGCCACTGCGAGGCTGGCTGCATGGCAGTGCAGCTGCATTGTGCAGCAGGCATCCTGGGGGAAGCTGCATTGCCGTGTGAACTTGGTACTCAGCAGCTGCTCCACCGCAGGATGGGTGTGTAGAGCTCACACTCACAATAGCTGAACGTCTGCTTGGGGGTGCGCCAGGCCAGGGAGGGACGCAGAGCGCAAGGCAGGGCGCACCGCATACTCGTCCGGCGTCAAGCACACGGCCTCTGCATGACGAGACTCCTCGAGGTCGTTTAGGGACATCATCATGCTGAGGTCGGCCTGGATCTGACGCTCAAACTGTTCCTTGATGAGCATCGCCTCGGCGTTCACCCAGTCAGCCAGCGAGTCGTTGCTGTCCCCTTTTCCACCGTTCTGCATGGCGGTGAAAGGTTTGCAGCTGCTGTGGCAGCAGGATGATGCGGCCGAGGCGTCCGCGGCAAGGCGCATGCGCTGGTGGTGGCGCGCGGGGCACACCTGCTTGCGCTGCTCATACAGGTGAGCAGCGGTGTTCAGAATCTCCTCGGTGCGGCCTTCCACGAGACGCGCACGTGATGTTTTCCAGCAGTCAATGTATGGATGAGCCTGCGGTCGTCTGGATTTTACGTATGATTCTGCATCATGTAGACTCCATCCCTGCGACACGCAAATCAGTTGGTCCCAGGCCATTGAGGGACGGCACCCAGAGGTAGCAGGCACAAAGAGTCTGTAGTGCAATTAAGACGATGTGAACGTTATCTCTCGGAGATAGGTGTCCCCAACGAGCTGAGTGTCGATGAAACAGCAGTGCGTTTTGGTCAGCGTGTGCAACTGATGTAGAACACGGGCTACAGAAGATGTTCAACAAGCAAAGGAGATGGTACCTGAACGAATGTTAAATATCCGACCACGGTGAGCGTTGCTCGATTGATCCCGGCGGTGCAGTGCACGTACACGCGTTTTCCCATCGCCACCAGAAGCGCGAGCTTACGAACCTGCACAGGTGTAACAAATCTGAGCTTCAATGACTGATGGCAAGTCTGTGTGTTCTGTGTCGAAACGCTGCAGGCGACCGGCTGCACTATTCAGCTGAGCTAGAGATCGTTGGGCACCCAGAATCACAGAGCCACGCACCGCCTCCGGAAGCATGAGCGCTTGATCGTGGTGATTAAAGTCCCAAATCGCCACACGAGTTGTAGTGATGCCCACACATGATGCTTGAGCACAGAGCTTCTTGTAGTCAATTTTCAACGCGTCAAAGCAGCCATCGGACTGCAAAGCAACAACAGCTTGAATATATTGTAGCCTTGAGAGCTGCTGAGCTCTACATAGGTTTGTGATGTCTTGCAGATGTTCGGGGGCATGGGGCGCCCAGCAATGTGATGTCGGCATGTATACCAAGCAGCAAGTTGACACCGCAGCGATTCATAAACAGCTTCCACGATGGTCATCACAAACGTGCACCAACATATCTATGAACGAGATTGAGGCCAGCCTGTGATAACGGCAGATGCATTGAAGCTACCCGTCCCTGCGGACTGCAAATAGACTGGGCGGAACACGCAAGAAACACAGCACGCACTTGGAGATTCAAAATCGCATCAATTCCGGCATCCTGGCGTAGCGTGACCTGCAGGAAATTCTCCGGCATCACCTTGCGCCGGCTGGGTGAAGCCCGCTTACACAAATCCCGGAACAAAACCGTTTTAGCTCAGGCATGCGTGCCAAGCACAGATTGATCACAGCGGCGTACGATATCTTGAGTTGAACGAGGACAGCTTCCCACGACAATGTTGTCGTTGATGGAGTTCCAGTTCAGCGTCCATTGCCATGAATCGATACTGCTGTCCTTACCGGATTCTTCCCAGCGCTTCTGGTTGGCTTCCTCTTCAGCTATAGTTATTGCCGATAGAGCTGCATAAGCTTTTGATACCCGACGAGGGTTGCTCAATTTGGCCAGCACCGGTACTGCCGCAGACGTTACACGAACGCCAGGCGTTGATGCAGCCCGGCATGAAATTCGATCAGGCGAACACGCCATACGTGTTTGGACGCTCATAGGTACTATGCCACGGCGATACAAAAATATTCAGAGGATACTGTGACGAGACTTGCGAATCCGGGCAAGTGCTGAAGATCTTACAGGACACGACTACTTGCGTAGCGAAACATGCCTGAGGCAACAGCTCCTGCTCTGCTGAGTATGTCCTGCTTCCGCACTGCAGCCGAAACGCCGAATTTGAAACTGTCAGGCGAGCAAACGCCGTTGAAGCGAGCTTGAAGGTGTGGCTACAAGTGAGTTCATCCCGTTCTCGTGATAGCGCTACATACAGCAGCGTCACGCACACCCACCTGCTGTAACAATGTGTTCCCGCAAAAGCCTCGGCGTCGAAGCCGCATCATGGGAACGCTAAGGGTGCGACACATGGCTGGATCTTGTAGCAGCTGCTTATGGATATTTCTCAATCAACCTAGATTCTCAATCAACCTAGAGCCAGCTGTGTGCTGCAGCTACACAAGCTCGCGCAGGCACGATACGCAATTTGCGATTCGCAAGGGCTGCGGCGTTTGGGGATCCAGGAGACGCGCAGGTTACGGGTGCAGTCGTCTCGTCTCGACCACTGCGTTAGCCTCTCTTGGTGATGGAGCCGAGTTCGATGCAAAGTAGAGCACAACGCTGCCGATGCCCCGTCCCGTAAGCTGAATTGCGATTCATCGAGTCGCTCTATGTGCCTGCTGCATTGACGTCACAATCAGTTTTCTCGTCGTCCCCGACCCTTTTTATGTGTCTACCGTTGAATTGGAGACATGTTCCTGTGCTCAGAATCTCAGCGGGGCTCAGCTCGCGATCTGCTGTCATCGACCAGCACCTGTTTGTTGCTTCTTTGTTGACCGGCGCGGCGTGTCTGTCTAGCACGCCGGGCAGTCCTGCATGCGCTTGTGGCCCTCGTACCTGTTCGCGTGTGGCCAACAGTTGGCACCGACGGATGCACGGACGCAGCATCCGACACAGGATTGCAACCCTTACAAAGCACCTTTCAGCTGCAGCCTTTTCCCTTCGCAGTATCACTGTGGACGACGCCACATCTGCAATGGTCTCTGCGTCGCTGACTTTGTCTATGCGGTACATGATTGGTACTCATGACAGATTGATGAATGAACGAGCTCGGGGAACGTCGCAGGCCTAGGTCGCGGTGTCACTGGTTTAGCAATACGCACGTGCAGTGGACAAGTCTGGATCAGATCATGTAATGGTTAGTCAATGATCCGATGAGTATGTTTATGCTGCTTGGGGGCCTGCCACTGCTTCTTGTGGCTGGTGTACTCTTAATGGTCCGGCTGGTGTGGCTGGTGCTCAACTGTGAGTGAACAGAAGTGAAAGTTCACTTGCTTGTCTATCGAAATGAGGGCAGGACATGATCGGCTGTACATGTGTTTCAGTGCAACAAGAGCCTCTCAAATGGTCCATTTGTCGCTGCTGTGGCCTTCTTTGCAGTCCACACCAGAGGAAGGTCACCATGGTGAAGGCAGTGCACTAGCGGCAAATCCACAGACAATTACGGCTGCAGTGTGTCAGACGTGTTGGTGAAGCATGTGCCAGCAGGCCTCGCATAAGAAAACTGTTTTGCCTGATGCGTGGGTTGCAGCTCTCTGATGGTTGTGGCTACAGATGTCTGGCTGCAGCACACAGCGATCTGAAGAGTGGCCGAGCACACAGTGAAATGCGGTGGAATCTCAGGTACCATGAAATTTGGAGGATTTCCCTCGATGCTTGTTAAGCAACACTGCGGTCAAATCTCATCCGGAACCGAGGCGTTGCGATCTGGCAAGGGCGAGCAACGCATAACGTATAGCGAAGAAGTGGGGTATAACACTGCACCTATCGATTATACAGTCCGTCAGTGCTTAATGCTTGAAATGCCACGGCCTGGATAGGAGTGTTCATCTCCAAACTGAGGAGATGTCGGAAGCTGCAGCGCCCACGGCGCAGGGCACCGACGGAGGGCCTCCGCAGCCAACTGTGGCACTGATCATAGGTACGATTACACTAGCCTGGAGTTCCGGCAATGCAGGTGCACATGCAGTGTCTGGCATGCCTGGGGGAATCCAGGTAATATAATTCCTGGCTTGTCGCACCTCATGTGCGACGTTGTAGAGACGGTGTACTCGGCTTCAGCTGTGCAGGGACACATATGCATGTACCTGTGCTGTAGGCATGGCAGGATCTGGCAAGACATCGCTGGTTCACCGTTTGGGCAAGCACTTGGAGACAACAAAGACGGAAAACTACATCATCAACCTCGATCCGGCCGTCAAGTCACTGCCATACGAGCCCAACATAGACATCCGAGACACTGTGCGCACTCTGCGGCGCTCTGCAGGCCGTTCCAGCCATGGTCCTGCATGTTGCGCTGCCCGAGTTGGGTCGAGCAAACTGAAGGCAGCCTGCTGGTGCTCAGGTCAACTACAAGAACGTCATGAAGGAGTACAAGCTCGGTCCCAACGGCGCCATCCTGACCTCCTGCAACCTGTTCGCCACCCGCTTTGACCAGGTGATGAAGCTGGTCGAGAAGCCCCGGGACCCACCTCTAGACACGATCGTGGTTGACACTGCCGGCCAGATCGAGATCTTCACGTGGTCTGCATCTGGTAACATCGTGACGGACGTCTTCGCGTCGTCCATGCCCACCGTCGTCGTCTACGTCGTCGACACGCCCCGCACCGCAAACCCGCAGACGTTCATGAGCAACATGATGCAGGCCTGCAGCATCCTCTACAAGACCCGGCTGCCCCTCATTCTGGTGCGGCCGCATCCGCCTGCTGCCACGCGACAGCTCAACGCGCATCACACCACCCTCCCTGCGTCATCCATGTGCCAGTCTGGCCCTCGGCAGCACAGCCGCGCCACGGCCACATGCGCGGCATATGTGGTCCCGTTAATTCGGAGTTGTCAATGTCCAATAGGATACGGCTCAGTAAATTCAGATTTACTTTACTTTACATGCAGGCGTTCAACAAGGCGGACGTGGTGCGGCCCGACTTTGCCTTCAAGTGGATGAAGGACCTCGATGCGCTGCAAGACGCGCTGGATGCGACGGACACGTACGCGGGCACGCTCAGCCGCTCGCTCGCGCTCGTGCTGGAGGAGTTCTACCAGCACCTGCAGCACGTCGCGGTGTCGAGCATCACCGGCGAGGGCATGGACGACCTCCTCGCGGTGCGCCCTCGCAGCCTTGGGTGAGTCTTGGACGTGTTGGGGGGGGGATGTGTGCGGCAGGGTGTACCCGCGGGGGTGGCACGCCGGGAGAGATGGGGCTCCCGCGCGCCAGGGTGCTTGGCGCAGTGGCTGCTGCCCCGTAGTGATACAACAATCCCAGGCTAGCGATCCACACATCGCTGCTGCTGCTGTTCTGCCTGTCACATTGCTCTCCATGAGTGTACCCATGGCATCAGCTGTCACAGTGCAACAACCTCCTCAAACTGCATGCATGACGGTTGCCGATTGGACATGACGTCACACATGAGGCACCAGGACGCGTTCCAGAGGGCGTGCTTGGTGAGCACCGGAGGGCGGGGGGGGGGGGGGGCGGCCACTGCTGCTCAACAAGCCGGGGCCTCGGGCCCCGGGTGTGCGACGCTGACACAGGCGGCATGCAGGCAATTCACAACAGCCGCACAGAGTACTACGGCAGCTACCGGCCGGACCTCGAGGCGCGCAAGCAGCGCACGCGCGACGCGGAGGCGCAGCGGCGTGCTGAGGACATGGCACGCATCGAGCGGGACGTGCGCGCCGGGCAGCATGGCACCGTCGGGCCGCTGCTTGGTGACGACGAGGATGAGGGCGGCGCCGGCGGGGCGTGACCTTGTGCGCCTGAGGTGCCGCACTGCCGCAGCGCGCGGCCACGCCCGGGGGCTCTGGGGTCTGCTGCGGCGGGCGATCGTACGTCACTGCGGCGATCACAACTCACTACCAGCTGCCCCGCAGTGCAGGCTGGGCTGTACTCTCGAGGCGACTTGTCGACGAACCGCTGCACTTGCTTGGGCAACCTCTCAACCAATTGGCCCCTTCACGTAGCAGTGGCTACGGGGGGCAGACAGCGTGGTAGTGTACGGCGCCACATCAGTCTGACGTCGGTCACGGGCAGACAGGCGTGACTGATTGTGCGATCAGGGGGCTGTACTGCGTGCTCACTGCGGCTGGCACTGAAGAATGCATGAATTTGATTTTGTAATTTTTGCAGAGTCTCGCAACTGCCTCATCGGTCGTGAGCTCATGTTGCCACTTCAGTGATGACAAGAACACAGGTCGTCATTCATTGCACCGCAGCCTGGAGTGTGTGGAGTGAGCCACGGTGAGCAATCGCGGCAGAGTGCTGGCCACGATGGCATCAGGGGCAGAGTGGCCTCGTGACGTTGATCATATCGATTCACGTTGGCCTGGTCTTGCACAACATGCGGTGAAAGTGAAATGCTGCGACGAGCCGTGCACCGCGCCACGCTTTGGAGCATGAGATACTCTTAAAAGAACTGCCCAGTGTTTGCTGATATATTCAAGCTATGCAGCTGCAATTGTTCAGGGTTGGTTCGCCCTGCAGCATGGCCAATTAGGGGCATTATGAGCCCTGGTCGCAGGGCCAGAATTTGGCAACCGTCTCCGGAATGCCTGTTTGCGCTCACCGCGCCTATGGTATGGCATCCATCCACCCCCGAGAATGGCGAAGGCGCCCAAGGCCGCATACCTCTGCATCGTGTGAGGGGCCAGCCGTTTTGATCAGCCTGTGTTCGTGGTCTGTCCACACTGCAGCCCCAACACAATGCACTCCGCAGCGACGTCCTTCGCACCCGACAACATCCAGCCATATCAGCATCACGATTTCTAAAGGATGGTTATCGGAGGACTCGGGGAAGGCAGCCGGTGTGCAGCGCTCTGCGGTGTGGCATCTGGATCGCGACACGCTGCACACCGCGCGTGGCCGAGGTCACTGTGCGAGCTCCGCCGCGCTGCGCTTCTTCGCCGGCGACTGGATCTCCGTGCGGCCGCTCCACAGCGCCATCTGCTCCTTGAGGTCCACGATCCACAGCGTCGCCTCCGCGGCGTCCGCAGCACGCAGCACGAGCTTCGTGCTGCGCCCCGCCAGCCACTGGAACACGCTCTGCTGCCGCAGCAGCGCAAACGCGGCGCCGGCGACGCCGTCAAAGTCGAGCGCGCGCACGCCGACGGTCGCGACCGGCACGCACGCGTCGACGCTGGGCCCGCGCAGGAAGTGCAGCGCGCCGCGGCGCGTCAGCACGGCGTGGTAGGGCGCCCACTGCGCCGTGCTGAAGTGCCAGCGCTCGAGCGTGCCCTGGCGCACGATCTCGGAGGACGAGAAGAGGTCCCGCCCGAGCGAGTCGGCCGTCTCCTGCGCCTGCCGCTGCATGTTGGCCGCCGTCGCGCGGCCGTCCTCGACCGCCCGGGCCATCGGGTCCGTCAGCGACTCCCACTCGATCGTGTCCTTGAAGTCTGCACGACCGCCGGGCCTCAGTCCACCAACGGCCTGTGCTCGGTGCTCGAGTGGGCTGGCATGCGCACGCCGCCGCGCCGGCGCCGCTGCGCGCGAGACCCCCGGCGCGGACCCCGCCACTGGGGCACACCGGGTGTACACCCGCATTTCTCTGTGCTGCCCCATGACCCCTAACACACGCTTCAGGTGCGGCTGCAGGCCACCCACCCCCCGCGCCAGCGTCGGCAGGGTGCGGCCGCCGCGCAGTTGATGACACGGCAGCACGAGAGGGGGGGGCGCGCACGGTGGAGCTGCTCGAGGGGCTTGAACATGCCGCCGGTGGGGATGCTGGAGCCGGGGGCGTACGTCTGCAGCAGCGCCGACACGAGGCGCGACCAGCACGCCATGCGGCTGCGCTCGAGGCGCTCCACCTGCTCGTTCGCCTGCATCACGACGCCGCGCTGTGTGCGCAGGTTGCCGAGGAGGTCGCGCTCCGCCGCCGTCAGCGCCGCGTGAGTCTCCCACGGGTCCGCCTCAAACGCGCCGACCGGCTGCCCCCGCTTCTGCACACCGCTCACACCACCCTGACTCCCGCCGTCGCAGCCCATCCGGACCGCCCGCAGCGCTTCCGCACAAGCACTCCTGCCTGCCGTCCCAGCTCGAAGAGCTGGACCCCACCCACATGCATGTGGCCCCATAACGGGAGGGCCGCACCTGCATCTCTTCGATGCGGTCCGCCTCGGTGCAGGCCGCCTCGTGTGCCGCCATGGCGCGCGCGAGGCCCCCCCGCCGTTTGCTGGCCATGCCGTTGAGCACCGCGCACGCGCGCCCGAGCGCGTCGGCGGCGCTGCGGAACTTGGTCACCGCGCTCGCGATCTCCGAGGCTGCGCCACAGAGGCGCTCCGAGGCGGCGCGGCGCGGCTCGGACAGCGCGATCGGCAGGCCCGTCGCCACCGCAGCCACCTGGTGCAGCGGCGTCGGGTCGCCCTCGCAGTGCAGCGTCGGCGGCCGGTGCGCCGTGAGGATCTGCGCCGCCGCGCTCTCCGCGTCGGACAGCGTCTGCAGTCACACGCCGCCGCTCAGCGTGGTGCGCGGGGCGGGCGCGTCCACGGCAGGCTCCCTTCCCCGTGCGGGGGCTGTGTGTATGCATGGCGCGGTGAGGGGCGCACGCTGACAAACTCTGCCAGGTTCTCCAGCGCCATGCGGCCGGCTTGCAGCCGCGAGATGAGCAGTCTCGAGATGTCGGTGTTGATTTTGAACTCTGCGTCGGCGTCGGCCTGCATGGAGTCCAGGACGCTGCGGTCGCGGATGAGGGCGACGGCGCCGCGGCCGATGCGGTGGTCGTGGCTGCGGGGGGTCGTGTGGGCGCTGGGCTTGCCCGGTGATGGCACTAGCAGCCCGGCTAGGCCCCCCGTCGGTGCGGACACCGAGACTGTGGTCACTGGCCCTGGTTCCTCGTGCTCGGGCTCGTTTGCGCCCGCCATCTCCTGCCATGCTGCTGCAGCAAGGTCTGGATTCCGAATGAGGTCCTGGATCTTGAACTGAGGCTCGTGAGCCCTCTCCGTTCGCATCCTCTCCTCCGTTCGCAGTTGTCGCTCCAGCTGTGCAGCGAACGCATCATCGTCTTCCGCCGAAGGGCGTCTCAACGCAGTTGGAGTGACCTTGGAGTGGAATGAAAACTCTCGCTCGAGGCTCTTCGAGGCTGTCATCAGCACAGCATCCCCGTTAGTGTGCAGTGATCCTGCAGAGGACTCCTGCAAGCCCCGAGCGTGTGACGGGCGACACCGGTAGTTGCACCCGGCACTAATGGCATCCGAGAGCTGGCAGCACAGATAGCGCTCAGCAGCTGATGCGCTTCCAGATAGAGTGGGAAAACATGGAGTACCTCGTTGACGCGTGCAGGCACGGTCGTCTCTGCGGGAGACGATTCCGCCATTTCTGGATCCGGCTAACAGCAAATGGGAACACCAGTTCCACGAGGCCCTGCCGTCTCAAGCGAAGCGAAGATTATGAAGGAAACATGTTTGTTGCTTTAGATTTATGCCACATCTGATGTGAATCACGGAGCAGTGCTGTCCCTTCGAAGCAAATCTGCAGTTTGGAATGGCGACCGCAATCACGCAGAATGCAATTACATCCAAGCTAATGTCAACATACAACAACGCCGCTTGGAATCATGAATCACACTCCTCTCTGTGACCATTCTCGCGTGATGCACACCGCGCATGTCTGCGCGTCCATGCATGCGCGCTAAGCAGTGAAATTTGCCATCACTGTAGCTCTGTGCAACAACGTGCACAATCATTCTGATCCTGCGCAGATGAGTACTCACATGATTGTGTTGTGTTCACATCCATTAACCGGCACTGCTGACTTCTGAGCAGTGTGACACCGGCTTCACAGCGGCATGAATAGGTTACACATAGAAATTGAGCAAAAGCCGGGATTGTTTCCGGTTGATCAACGTATCATTCAAGGTCGGAGCAGCGGTATCCCTCATGGCACTGGTGCAAGATGTGATAAGCATGTGAGCTCACGATTTTTTTGCAGCATCACTGGAGGGCGCCTCAGCCCCCTCCTGGTTTCCCGCCTGGTTTTCTTTCCCCTCGCTGCCTTTGTCAGGCTTTCCAGCCTTCGCTGCGGCCTTCTCTGCTTCGGCAGCCTGCTTCTGCTTCTCAGCCCAAACACGGGCTTCTTTGTTTTCGATCAGCTCGTGCAGAGAGACTACTGCCCGCATGATGGAGGCCAGATACACTGACATCGTCATGTCATTCCCTTGAACTGCACAGCAGCATAGTGTTGATAAACTGTGGCCAGAGTACGCACCACACTCAGCTGGCATGCATCACGGACAGCATTCGTCTTAGTCTCATCAGCAGAAGACCCGACTGCAGGGTCTGCAGGTGAAAGCGCAAGCAATGGCTCCGAAGACGCACCTGTGAGGGCTTCTGACAGCCGCGTCATGTTGAGGTTGGGCAGCAGATTGAAGATATCCTGCATGAGGGCAATGATATCCCTGTTGACAGGAAGGCGGCCAGCTGCGACCGCCTCTAGGTAGTCGTGCATCTCTGCCAACCTCCTTTGAAGGCCTTTCAGAGCCTGCAGAAGCAAGTGAGGACATCACGACCACGTGAGGTCATCACGACCATGCTGACCGAGCACAGAAGCAAGACAGACTGCATTTTGCAGGCAAGCCATGAACGCAGCTGGCTCGACATCACTGTACGTGACAGAAGTCAGGTACACTCCCACAGCAGTGGAATGATAGGCGGTTGCTGCACCTGTGCTTGACTGACGATGTCTGTCGACAATGTGGAGATAGTGGCATCTTTGACATCTCGCAGCAGATGCTCGACACCAATTTCTTCTGCCTCTGTTTGGCTGACCGCTGTCGGCAGATGAACAAAGACTTGCTGAGCCTTCTCTGTGCCCTCAGGCTTGACTTGCTCACGAGCCACATATGCGTTCACTGGGAGACCCACATCCCGAGGCTGCAATACAGTGTCACAGATGGGAATGCGCCATACAGGTGACCCTGCTTGCCATACAGATGACCCTGTTTGCCACGCACGATCATCACGTATGCATTGTGGGTGGCTGTAGCAGCTGCATTCGGCTTTATTTTGCCCACGTGCAGCCGTTCATACCGAGCCCCGCCCTCAACAGGTCAGTCGGGTTCGCATAGTGCTGATATAATTGCGGCCATACATACACGCCAGCACATACATACCTTGATCTGGCAGATAAGGAGGACCGGGTCTGTGCAGTACTTGCACATCAGTTCGTTGATGTCAAGGTCAGCTGGTCTCAATTTAGGCCCTGTGCTGTACCATCCGATGATGGTCTCCCGAGCTGCAGAACAAGGCACCTAGTGAAACAAGTTGCAAGCAAATCGGACAGAGCTAGGTGGTTCCAAACTCATGGCGGTTTTTTGGGTGATAGTACCATTTACTTTCCGGAACATAGTGCTCATGGTTTCCATGTAGCTATGGTCCATAAACCAAATTTTTGGATCGTGTGTATCCTCCTCGAAGGGAACTGCAGACGTCATCTATATTGAGTGAAAGGTTTCAGCAAGGAAGAGCACGCACGTTTGAGTCGCAAGCTGCTGATGAGATGGTGCATACCTGCAAAGCTGTTGGTCACATCCACCTCTCCTTTACTGACAGACCCCAACAGAACGCCGACCACTCGTTTCTTGGTATCTTTTGCGACTCGGTTGTAGTGATCAACAACACTGAGCAACACCAAGGGGTGCACTGTCACAGTTTCCGGAGACGGCATTGGACAGTGTTGGCAGGTACACTATGTTTTGAACACAGATCCTCGAGGACGCAGCTGAGCTGTAAAATGACACTCCAAGAGATTCCTTATCGCATTTTGCGCGTTGACGGACGGTTTGTTGACGTGACAGGCCACCGAAGCTACACACCACTCAGTCAAACGTCCGGTAGAAAATTCCGCGGCGGTGACACAGATGCCGCCACAGATGCTCGCTTTGTCTAGTGAGTTCACCTGGGCCCGGTCGTGGCATCCATAGCTATGTGATCAATTCGCGTTCGCAATCAGACTTCACCGGGAGACTATCTCGTTTCCTCGAACCACAAGTCAGATTAGCTCGACGGTGCACCCGCCATGGTAGCACACCAGAGCAGGTCAAACGTGGACTGCGTCTCCGCCTATGTATCACGTACGCCGATAGACACTTCCATGAGCACTGGCCACAAGCACACTGCGTGCGGCCGAGACTGGCACTCTGCCACCCAGCTCCCTAGGCAGCTCAGTAGGTCAGGACTCCTTGGCGGTGCAGTGCTCCCTGAGCCTCCGACTTTGTGTCGCAGCACCAGATGTGTACTGAAAACGAGCCTTCCGGCAGGGCAGACTTCATGCACGAGGTGGCAGGGCTGATCACCCGGGAACATGAGGCAGCTAGTGTTAGGTTGGGAAGCAGAGCACAGTATGTGGTCACGACCAATGCACGCGACCGCCTGTGCTGTGAGGAAAACGTTACATTGTTCAAGCCGTGCAACTCCAAGTGGGCTGCCGATGGGCACTCACAACCGCCCACATGCACAGAACCATTACACCTGTGGGACCAGACCGACCACGCACACAGTGCAGTTTGCGCCAGGCTGAATAACACAGCCGACGAGGTTATCAGGGCTGCTGCAAAGCGCGGTCGCCGCCGACCGGCACCACGTCAGCCACGACACCAGCAGGGGCGCTGTGCTTCTGCGCATCAGCAGCCGCGCCCCGTGCGCGTCGCCCCGATGCCCTCCCCGCAGCTTCAGGCCGCTCCGCCGCTCCGTCGCCGCGGGCCCTGCCCTGCTTGCGGCCGCCCCGCCGCGCCCCACCATCTCGCCCCGCGCCGCGCTTCCCTTCCCCGGTTCCACCCCCGGAGCGCCCCTTATCCTGCCCCTGCCCCCAGTCGGCACTCGCGGCCGGACCACGCTCTGCCTGCCCACGGCCGCGGCCCTGCCGCCCGGCCCCCCGGCCGGAACGGCCTGGCCTGCGCGCGCCCCTCCCAGGTGCCCCACCCCGCCCCGGCACCCCACCGGAGCCCCGCCCCATTCCTCCATCTGGCTCGCCCGCAGCTGTGTCCACAGGCGCATCGAGCTCCTGCTCGGCGAGCGCTCGCGCGGCCTCCTCCGTGAGGATGTCCTCGATGCGTGTCACCTCGCGCCGCGGCCGCGGCTGCGAGCGGCCCCACGCGCCGTCGGCGCCGCTCGGCCGGATGTCCGGCAGCCGCGCCGCCTGCTCGAACAGGCCCTCGTCGATCACCGCCCGCCTCAGCGCGGTGAAATCTGCCGTCTGCCACGCCGCCCCGCCGGAGCCACGCTCTGGCACCAGCCGCCGCGGCGGCACGCTGCCGCCCGCGCCCACCTCCCCCGGCCCGCTCCGCTTGCTGCCCTCGTCCGTCATGATGGCAGACAGAGACGGCAGTGCGGCCTCCACGGACGCCGGCGTGCCGCTGCTGCGCCCCCACACCACGCCGCACCGAGCACTCACGCGCTCCGGCGCAGGTGCCTCGGGCTGCGGCGCCGCGTGGAATTCTGCCAGGCTCAACCGCACCTTCGCGGCCCTCGCGCCCTTCCCGCCTGCCACGGTCGCCGCAGCCGCCGTGAGGCTGCGGCCTGTGGGGTCGTTGCGCAGCAGGCTCGCCGGACCGAGCAGGTCCGCCAGCGACGCGCCCGGCTGCGGCGCGGCGCTCGCGCTCCCCCACGCGCGGCTGCTGCCGCTCGGTCCCGGCTGCCCCCGCTCCGCCGCCGCGGCAGCGGTGAGCGGCGGCGGGTCAACCGGCGGCCGCCGTGGCGACGGCGGCCGGTCAATCGCACCAGCGAGAAACTCAGACAGCTGTCCGCGCCGCACCGACTTGGTCTTTGTCGCGGAGGCAGGCGCGGCCACGCCGTCCGCGTCCTGTCGCGGAGCGGCGAAGCCCGTCACCGTCTCTGGCGACGGCGCCGGCGCACTGGACACGCCGACAGCGGTGCTCTGCGACAGCGGCGAGCCGACAGAGGCTGGCAAACGCGCCGCCGGCAGGCTGCCGTCACGCTGCTGCAGCGTGGTGTGAGCACTAGCAGGAGAGCTGGCCACTGGCGCGTGGTCGTCCGGCTGTGAGGCCGACACAGGGTGGCTGTAGGTGCGCGGGGTGGCTGTCGGCTGAACACAAGGCTTGGGGGAAGAGGTGGCTGGGGCGCTTGCGGCAGCGCCCGCCGGCGCGGCAGCATGCAGCTCCGCCCGCAGCCGCTCCAGCGCCTGCTGCACCCCGCTGCACATGCACAGCAATCTCATGCAGCCGTTGAGGTGGTGCACAGCGAACACACCGACAGGGTGCCAGGCAGGGTTGTATGCGTGGGGAAAGGGCTGGCGCACGCTGCATCATCCCCGCGGTCGAGCGCCGCCCGCGCCGCCTCGTAGCCGCCGCGCTGCAGCATCTTGCTGCGCTGCTGCGCGTCAAGCGCGGCGCCAGCCGCCGCCTGCACCTCGAGCCGCCGGATCTGCTGCAGACGCTTACGCACGTGCCCCCCGAGCTTGATAGCCAGCCGCTCCGTCTGCTCGTCCTCCTGCGTCTTGAACGCCCTGCAGGCGCGCTGGCACACTCGACGCACTGCCGCCCGGCAAGCCATGGACTCAGGCAACTTCAAGCCAACAAGTGCAAGGCAGCTAAGGAAGCCACACCTGGGGGCCGACGGCATTGCCGTGTCCTCCGATGCATGCATGCTGGCGTGCGCCTGGCGGCGAAGCGCATCAGGCTCCATCCCTGGCCGGTCGGCGCGACCCGGCATCGCGACCGCCAGGGTGCCGGCCGTTGGGCGCAGCGACTCCCCGACGCCGTCCCCCGCCCTCCCCGGCCCTCCGGCCGCACCCAGCGGCTCCTCAGGCAACGGCGGCAGCGCTAGGGAGGGCGGCGCGTGGGGCCAGCCCGGCATGCCGCCGTCCGGGGGTGACGCGGCGAAAGACTGCAGCAGGGAGAGGTCCGCATCGATGACCTCGCCACCGGTGGATATGCGCTGCGCGGGTGCGCTGCCTGCAGAACAGCTCCCCGTCGTGCGTGTGGGGCCTCGCGTGCTGAGCGCAGGAGTCGCAGCGCAGCGCAGGGGCCGTTGTGACCAGGGGGGGCCTGCTGTGCGGTGGCGCAGGGTTGATGGAGGGGACGCACCGCAGGCCTCGAGGAGCGCGGCTTGGGCGGCGGCGGCGTGGGGCGGCGGCAGGAAGCGGCTCTTGAAGGCGGCCTCGATGCTGCTGAGCAGCTCCGGGCACGCCGCGACCATCTGCTGCAGCAGCGCGCGCGCCGACGGCTCCGCGATGACGGCATCCACGTTGTTGATCACCGCCTGCACGGCGACGCGGGGCAGTCAGCGCGGCAGGTGACAGCGGAAGCAGATTTGAACATGCATGCACTATCTGATGTTATCCGCGTGGCCTCAGCATGCTGGGCCGTCAGGCCAGAAGACATAGCGGGCGTTCATCCTCGAGGCCTCCTTACGACACTACAGATCGCCTGGACATCACGGTGACTCCACGCGGAGCGAGGCGGCAGGCCGGGTCGGCAGGGGCAGACCTGGATGCAGATGTCCTGCAGGAGCTTGGCATGGGCGTAGTGCGCAAACTGCAGCAGCGGCAGCGCGCTGCGCATGTCCACAACGCGCGCCGCGGCGATCTGCGCCATGTCGAACAGCCGCAGCACGCGGCCGCGCCCGTGCGGCAGCGGCTGCGCCGGGGCGGCCGCGCCCGCAGTCTCCTCACACTCCATCCTGCACATGCGGCAGCTTCTGTACGAGACCAGCAGACATGCATGTCTCGTCCGACGCGTTGCCACAGTGGCGCAGGGGCTGCCCCCCTGACCGACACCACAGGCAGTGTTGACATTGACCACCGCAACATGAGCCGGCTGCAGCTGCACGTGCTGCTAAATACCAGCTGTGAGATGATCCTCAGCTTGTGCGTCGAGATATCAGGCTGTAATGTGCGTGCGATGATGGCGCACGTGATCCTTCTGTGCATGCATGCGGGGGAGTACTAGAGGGGCTACGCCGCATGGCGTACGCACACCAGCAGCATGAGCTGCTGCTCGTGCTGTGCATGCTGCGGCGCACCCAAACAGGTCGTCCTCCACATCCCCAGCCCCGGGCCCGTCGGCGGACGCGGGCTGCATGCCCCCGCCGCGGGGGCTCGCGCCGCGCGGCGAGTGCAGCACGTGGCGGCCGCTGCTGGCAAAGCTGTCGGCGAGCGAGTGCTGCAGCGGGCCGTCGCTCGGGGTGCGCACGCTGAGCTGGGCGGGCAGGGACTGCCGCGGCACGAAGGTGCCGCTGGGGCTGCTGCCGTACAGCGACCCGAGCGAGTCGGCGACCGGCGACGTGCCGAGCGTGGCCGCGATCGTCCGGGGCGCCGCGGACCTGCAGTGCAGGCATGCATGCGTTGGTGGTCAAGCGCGAGGGCGGGGAGGGATGTGCGCTCGGCGGTGGGGGTGGAGGCGCACCCGGCAGACGAGCGGCCGTGCTGCCTGCTGCGGAGGAGCGCGGCGAGTGCCTCGCTGCCCTCGTCCGAGACGCGCCGCTCCTCCTCCTCCTCCGCCGGGGACCCGGGCTCGTCTCGCCGGGGAGCCGCGTGCCTCGTCAGCACCGCAAGGTCCAGCGTTTCCGGCAGCTTCGGGACCCAGAACCCCTGCAGAACGGTCCCCGCTGACTATACGCACCCGGCACAATGCAGGCGCTGTGCTGTGCAGCTGTGGAGTGAGGCGGGGGCAGCACCTGCAGAGCGACGGAGTGCCGCTCCCCGACGGCGACGGCGACGGCCCGGCGCAGGCCCTGCACGAGCTGTGGCACGATCCACACCGTCTGGTCAGCCGGCCGCGCCTCCTGCGCTGCGGCCGCCGCCTGCTGCCGCTTCTGCGCGAGCGCATCTGCAGCACACACCGGCGGCCCTCATGGCGTGCAGACAGCGCACAGCCGCGCGACAGGTGGCACATGTCCGTACCCTCAAGCAGGGCTGTCGGCACCGCCAAATCGTGAACATGCTCGCCACTGCACTCACCGGACTAAACCCCGGCGCGAAAGCGAATAATTGCGCCTTGCATTTGCATGCGTGGCTACAGGGCAAGAGCGCACCTGACGACAGCGTGGTGCCCTCCCATGCATACACCTCCCCGGTGTCCGTCAGGGCCACCGTGCGCGTCTTGCCGGCCGCAATCTTAACCACACACTTCCCCCCTAGCACGCCCTGCACCTCCTGGATGGCCTGCGCCGCATCGTCGCTGCGGTACGCGAGCACGGCGCCCGTGGAGGTGAGCATGCTGGTGTGCGCGCCCCCGGCCGCCACGGCCACGACCGTCGGCGTCACGACCGCCGCGTTGTCGCGGTGGAAGTGCACCCGCCCCCGCTCTGCCGCCGCGCCGCCGCTACTGCCGCCCCGGCGGCCGCTGCTCCACTTGGCTGCAGTGGCCGCGGCCGCGGCGAGCGAGAGGGCACGCACGGCCTTCGCGGAGCGGGCCGTGTCGCGCGTGCCTGCCACCTGCAGCCGCATCGGCGACACCTGCCGCTGACCCCACGCAAACACCTCGCCGGAGGTGGTGAGGGCGACCGAGTGGCGCTTCGAGAGGCTGACCGCCGCGATCCGGCGGTCCCGCAGCGCGTCGACGACCCGCGGCGTCGCATTGCACGCGCGGCCGTGCGTCCCGTACCCCAGCTGCCCCTGCAGCCACACGCCGTCCTCAGCACGCAGCGCGGCAGCGGTTGGCGGCTGCCGTGCAGGGCCTACAGGCGGGGCGCACCAGCGTGTTGTCCCCCCACATGTAGAGGCTGCCGGAGGGGGTCAGCGCGGCAGAGTGCTTGTTCGCAGCGGCCACGGACGACACCGGCTGCTTCAGGGTGCCGACGCGGCGCGGCGTCCACGCCGAGTCCGCGCCCGTGAACCCCAGGCGGCCGTGCCGGTTCGAGCCCCACGCCCACACAGCGCCCTCCTCCGCGCAGGCGAGCGTGTGGTGCTTCGCGGTCGCGACGCACACGACGCGGTACCGGCTGAGGCCCGCAACCGGCAGGGGGTGGATCTGCGCCATGCCCCGCTGCGCGCCCTCGCCGGCAAATTCGGCGTGGCCGAGGCGGCCTCCGTGCCCCCAGCCCCACGTGTACAGCTGTCCGGCCCCACTGACTGCAGCGCTGTGGAACTTGGCGGCGGCGACCGCGACGATGGCCTCTCCCGCAAACGCGTCGAGGCGCGAGGGAGCTGCGCGGCTCTCTGTCGACCCCGTGCCCAGCTGGTAGTTGGCCCCGCTGCCCCACACAAACACGCCTCCTGGGCGGGAGAAGTGCAGGTGGCCGCGGATGTCTTCAGCAGCGACCTCCAGTGCCGTCCGGTGCTGCAGGGTGCCAGCTGTCAGGCTGGGCCTGATCTGGGCCGCTACACCAGTCGCTGAGGGCTGCAGGTTCCTACGAAAAGGTTATTCGCGGGAGCGGAGCACACCTTGCGGTCCAACAAGGATGTGCTGGCGCCATGAGTCAACAGGATAGCTGCAATGTGGACATGGCCCCAGTACAAGGCCTTGTGGAGGGCGGTCCTGCATGTGAGCAGCATGTGAAGCCCCTGCGTGGCGTCTAATGGCTGCAGTACTCGATTAGGTTGCGCTGTAAGGGGGAGCACACCACTGAGACTCGATGTCCAGAGCGTCGATGTCTGCACCTGCCTGGATCGCTGTGACCACACCCTCCAGATCATTGCTGTACACCTGCATCGATGCAAAGCCGGTGATCAGAGTCTCAAAACCGTTTTTGACATGACTTGTCACGCAACTGGAGCTGAGCACTGTCATTGACGTTTGTGCATCTCACACTTCCGCGGAAGGTATGCATAGGCCAGGACGACACAGACGAGGCACAATGCGGGATTGTGCCCGATTCATGGCCATCCATGTCTATAGAATTGTATGTACGTTCAGAGATGTGCCTGCCGGTCGACTGTGTCTCCCACGTGGAGAAAGTCAGACGTCCTCTGTCCACCGTGGACAAGGAACGCCATGTGGCAGACCACCCACATGAACATGGTTCCCACCGCCAAGTCACAAAGAGGATATTGCGGAGAATGCAGGCAGTAGTACCGCACCGCTTTGTGCAGCTTCTTTGTCGCCTCCGCTGATCTGCAAAAACCTCGACGTCGATACCGGACGAGCTGATGTGAAGCATCCTGCGTTGACAAGCGCACAGTACTACAGGAAATGAAGCGCACTTTGACATTTTAGGAGCTGTTTTCACCGCATAGAAGCAGCCCTCTGTTTATCTAGTTCGTGTGCGAGGAGACATCCGAAACTGACGCAGCTGAGTGGGCCCGGCCATGTCACTGTTACATAGCCAACTGAGGTAAGAATCGACGCAAACATAACAGAGCCCACTGATATGTGATGGACATGTATGCCTAGATCGCTGCGCAAGCGAGAACAGTAAGATTCCTTGCTACGTCACACATGCGACTGCCTGGGACCTCCTTGGGAGCTCATCCGGCTCATGCACACGGCGAAGCCACAGACGTGACGAGGAATCGTTCCACCTTGGGCATTTGGCAATCAAATTTAGTTGGTATGATGCCAGCAGGCTGTTCCGCGACGCTAGATACACTCACTGTGTTGATCTCAGACGGATCGCAGATGCACCAGGCATTACATGCACAGTCTCACCCTTCCCCTCACCTTCACCCTCGCGGCCCTCGAGCCTGAATCTCTGGCTCTCTGCTCGCAATGAGGCGTGGAATCTTGCATGCACCGGGCAGAATATTCTGTGCCAGATCTGCAGTGCATGCTTGCCACATAGCTGAAGAGTGAAAAGTTGTTCAGGTGCACAACAACAGATATTATGATATGATATGCTGTCTGCTGCGGATCAGGTCGGATTTGTTTAGGTGTCCAACTCCCAGGCTGTAGGCCTCGAGCTGTTCCCGGGAGCCCCCCAGCAGCAGCAGTTTGTGTGAAAGCTCAGGACCCAGACATATTTGTTCATCCTGTCGCTGCGCAGTTACAGTATACTGGCTACCAAGAAAGGTTGGCTCATGCGCTTCGCCTTGGCAATATCAGCTACTGCAGCCTTGCACGGCCACCATGGCCCGAGCTGCTGCCAGTCCAAGCTGCTCTAGCCCCAGGCACTGCCAAACGGCTGCCACCTGACTGCACCGCTGGCGGATGGGGAGCAAATGGACGATCGCACGGCCAGGTGCCACGACATGCGCGCTGACCACGAAGATTCTCTAGCTTTGTTCAACCCCACAAACGACCGCTTTCGCCACAAGCGTTTACCGCCGCATGCATTGCCTGAGACACGTCTGGAATCAGTGCACTGTCGCACCTTCTCATGTGCACAACAACGCGCCTGGAATTCAAAAGCAAGCATGCTATCGGAAAAGCGCATGACGCCTGTGACAGGATACAGATGCCTGGGGATTGATGTACCAGCTGCCATGGTCGGGGCTTGCAGACGCTACCTTGGGCTGTGCACATACTTTGAATGCGGTACCCGACGGTGACGATGACATTTGAATGCGCTTAACTTCCATCCCCCTGTCACGATTTGCAGCTTCCACACGCTCTGGCCCTAGCAATCGTGCATACAGCATGTCGCAGAGCGCCGCAGGAAAATGCCTTTCGTGGAGCAGCCTCGGGACGCCGAGGGAACAGCTTGTACTGAAAAACACGCTACCAACCGGACAGTCATTTCGCTGGTTCCACTATCCCGGCGATGCTGACTTTACAGGCGTTGTTGGGGAACGAGTGGTATGCTGTCGCGAGTGGTCAGTCTGCGTGTTTAAAGTTCGGCACTAGTGCGCGCTCCACGGAGCAGGTGACGTGTGCAGATCCAGATGAAACAAGAACACGACGATGTACAGTGGCGAGTCATCGCCAGAGGTAGCCAGGCTTCTCCTGGTGAGCAAACTGTCTATGTTCCGCACCGGCAACTGCCCCTCAGCCCGCCTGGCTGGATTCACCTCGCCAGCATCAAAGTCAGATTAATTTTGATGCAGATGGTGATCTGATGGCCCTATCGGACTATTTTAATTTGGACGTGGATCTGGCGAAGCTGGCCAAGTATTGGTCATCTCAAGATCCGCACTATAGCTTTGTCAATCAGCACATTTTCGGTTGCCGAATGCTACGACAAGACCCCGTGGAATGCCTCTTTCAGTTCATATGCTCCTCAAACAATCACATCTCCCGAATTCATGGGATGGTGAACCACCTGTGCCGAGCTTACGGCACGAAGATGGAAATCAGCCAAGGTGAACCACCCCATGCCACGCCTGCATTGAAGTGCTCCGCCGCAGTGCACATGCCGTGCAGCTGCTTCATATGGTGCCGGTGCCTTCAATGCACTGCATCATGCTGGGTCTGCACGATGGTGCCTCCACTAGCACGTGACACACTACGATGTAGATGACGCAGTTTCCTGTGGGCATGTGCAGGCATCGTCCAAGGTTCCGATGGCGAGGACGTTGATGCAATGTATGCCTTTCCAACGATCGAACAGCTGCAAGCTGTGACTGATGAGGATCTCAGGGCAAATGGATTCGGCTATAGAGCCGCCTACATCCGCACCACTGCCCAGCAGCTACACGCGATGCCACAAGGTGTGGACCTCGATATGCAGCTGTGAGGATGTTGCGTTACATGGCAAAAGCTCACTTGGGAGTGTGCACAGGTGGCCGAGAGTGGCTGCTACAGCTCCGTGAAAAGCCATTTGCGGAGGTCATCGAAGAGCTGACCCAGCTGGCAGGCGTCGGCCCCAAGGTGGCCGCATGTGTGGCACTGTTCTCCTGTGACAAGCACGACTCGATACCGGTGGACACACATGTCTGGAAGCTGGCTTGCCAGCGGTATTTGCCGGGGATGCGCAACAAGACACTGACGCCCAAGCTGCACCCTGTCATCATGGAGGTATGTACTCTGCTGCATGCATCGGGCAAGTCTGAGGCCGCCAGAGCTCCCAGTGTTATGCTGTTCCCTATCAGATTTCACCACCCCAGGAACAGGGCCAACAGGTGTGACCGGAGCTTCACATTGGCATACATATGCAGGCGTTTGTCAAGGTTTTCGGGGACTATGCTGGCTGGGCTCACAACGCGCTCTTCATCTCACAGCTCGCATCTCACAAACAGCTCCTTGATCCGTCAGCTATCTCTGCGTCCAGCAGTGCAAGCGACACCGTGGTCCTCGAGCGTGCCCCCTCCGGGAAGGCCTCGCAGTCGGTGTCGCCAGAGTCCAAGAAGCCGAAGAAGCTCTCCCTTGCGCCTCCAGCCAAAGGGTCGGCTAGACCCGCATCAACACGGGGACGCAAGAGGAAGCTCACGTCAAAGCCTGATGTCTGAACCTGTGTTCTGCTGGCGACGATTCTTTCATGCATGTTCTTTCTCCATTTTTTCCATTCAGAGAGGTATAATATGGCGGCAATTCTTATTGGAGACCACTCCAAGCATGCACTCGAGTATGTAAAGTATGCCAAGCTCACAGATGCGTGTTGCAGGTCAGCAGGTGCCACCTGCTGTTGCTGCATGCTGGGATAACAAACCTACTGCCGGTGAACAACTGGACGGTCGATGAGCCTGGTGATTTCAACTTGCACCCACACATTGTATGCCCGCTACAGATGCGAACGCTGCCACAGCCGAGTTGTTGCTATCATTGGGTCGATCACGACATGTTGATTGCTGTACATGTTGACAATCGAACGTTCTCTAAAGCAGCACCACCGGTTGCATGAATGTTTAAGTGGGATGCTCACTTGTGTAGACAGACTGAAGCCACCGAACCATCATGTTGATACTGGCAACTGCTCCCAACTGTAAAGAATTGCCACCATGCATGCCACAGCTTGCATTAAGTTGGAGTATCTGTTGTCAGCTGTACCGACCGATCACTTTGAAGAACATGCACATTTGGGCTTGTCACGACTTTAGCAGTGTCTGCAAGTCTGTACGGCCGTGTTTGTTATCCACCTCCGCGGTTGCTGAGTGTTCCGTCAGGCTGGCTTCCGAAACCTGTCGTCCAATCACGCCATCTGGAGGTAATATATAGTATGTCTGCCTTGAAAAGCATTTGCGTCTTTTGTGGATCATCCACGGGCACGGATCCAGCGCATGCACGAGCCGCGCGGGACCTGGGGTCTGAGCTCGCCAGGAGAGGTATCAGGCTAGTGTACGGTGGTACGTGATACACCACGCTTTCAACCGCGCGTTCATCAGGCATCTTTGTATGAGAGGTCAATTTTGTTGAGCTCTGAGGCAACGGCGTTGCATTTTACAGCAACGCAGGTGTCGCAGTGCTGGCCCTGCCACACCCACTGCCAGAAAACCTGGAGCCTACCTCACCAGTCCGGCTGCGTCAGTTACAACGCTTCTTAAGTTACATGAGACACGCGTGCCACTGTGGCTCACGTTGATCGTCTAGGTGGGGCATGCACGAGACTGGCACCTGACAGCGACTCCAGTTCCTTGCCACTGCTACCCTTTTCAGGCTGGCCCTACATGCCGTTGAAGGCACATACATGGGCTGTGCACTGCAGCACAGCGCCTTGCACTTCAGCACGAGGCAGCTGCGAAGCATGCAACAAAACTGCAGCTGGCAGTGCCAGTTCTGCACAGCCCGAACGCCGCAACGGCTGCACGCGTAGACCAAGTCATTCAGATACACGCTCGCCTCCTTGGGATGCTGGTCGCCGCGCCACCTCGCCTCTGGCCACTCTCACTGCATACACGCACGCATGGGAGTAACACTGGCAACAGCCTCTGCACGGCTGCGGCCACCCGCTGTTGCTGCGCCGGGGTACGCCATGAGCGTGCTCGTGCATGCACAGTGGCCAACAGCGGTGCGCTGCGCCGTGCAGGCGGCAACGTGGGGCTGATGGGGGCCGTGGCGCGGGCCGCCCGCGACGGCGGCGGCGCCGTCCTCGGGGTCATCCCGCGGGAGCTGATGCCGCGGGAGGTGAGCGGCGAGATGATCGGCGAGACGCGCATAGCGCGCGACATGCATGACCGCAAGGCGACGATGGCGGCGGAGGCCGACGCGTTCATCGCGCTGCCGGGCGGCTACGGCACCCTGGAGGAGCTCATGGAGATCGTGACGTGGCAGCAGCTCGGCTACCACGGCAAGCCCGTCGGCATCCTCAACACCGCCGACTTCTACCGCCACTTCCTCACCTTCCTCGACCACTGCGAAGGCCAGGTGCGTGCTGTGCGTGCTGCGTGTGCGCAAGCAGCCACCTTCAGATGTGCCTGTGTTCGACGTGCAGCGCTCAACCCACGCAGGTCTGAGACGCTGCACGTCGGAGCCCCAAGCCACAATCCTTCAGGTCAGAATGTGGGAGCCTGGACGGGCGCCCCACGAGTGCATGTAGAGGGGAGCGAGGGGGTTGTGCGCGCGTGCAGGGGTTTCTGCGCAAGGGCTGCCGCCAGATCCTGATAGAGCGCGAGGACGGCACGGAGCTCATCGAGGCGCTCGCTGCGTACACCGCGCCGCCGTCGGTGATCGAGGTCATCAGGCAGGAGAACGCCGGCGCAGACGCGTGAGTGGCGTTCCCCCGTCATGCAGAGCAGGTAGTCGCCGCGGCTCCAGTTCGCGCGGGATTTGTGTGCAAATCGCATGGCGACTGGCAGGGTCGCGCCGGTGTATCGTGCGTTGTGTTTTTGTGCATACCGCAAGTCTGCTGTGGCTTGTATTGCTGGTCAGCAGACATCTCCATGGATGAAGCGTTCAGTGCTGGTGGTGGACATGGGATGTGGGGCGTTGAGGTGCGGGTGTGTGCTGTGCGTGCTGTACGGTGGCACAGCGGTCATGGACCGACATGCAATGCGGGCCACAACAAGGGGAGCATGAGCTGGCCTCTTCCTTGTGGAGTCCATGCTTTTGCGCTCGGCGAGGCAGGGGTCCAACGTCACATGCCATGCCGACTCGCATCTTGTGCGGCGCTTCTGTGGGGCCGGCAGGTGGCCTCAGTACAGAGATGACCACTGCTGGTCGCTGGTGTGCACATCTCGCCAGACTGTAGTGTAGTACAGACCCGTTCGTATGACAATCATGTGCGGCACGTGGAAGCCGATCATGCTAGATGCCTACGCTTGGGGAAGTCCCGAAAGTCTGATAGAACAGGGGTTACAAGGCACTGAAAGTGGTCATGAGCTGGCCTGTAAGAGATCTGCTGCAATAGGCACCCCAATCCCGGCGCCTTGGTGGTGTGTGATGGCGAGGGTCCCGTTCCTGTGCAGCCGTTCATGACCGCTCCACGCACCCATCGTCACACAGTTCCCACAGACGCTTGCTTTCCATTCAGCTTGCTAGCGGTGACCACCTGTACCTGTACCTGTGCACCAGACCTCAGACACTGCACGGACCCCGATGTGCTACGCCCCTGCGCACTGCACGCTGCCGCCGCGGAGCACGCGGCACGGTGCCGCCCCATGCATCCTCGCAAGCAGGGCGAGCAGCAGGTGCAAGAGCGTACCGTGAGGCAGCGCCTGCAGGGGCCGCCGCGCCCCGGGGCCCTCCCGGCCGCTGCAGAGCAGCTCCCAAGGCACGCGGCCGTCGCAGCGCGCCGGCGCCTCCCTCAGAGGCTGCCTCAGAGGCGCCCTTCATGCGGCCGCACGGCCAGCGGGGGGCCCTGCGCATGCGTGCGGCACCGGGCAGGCCCCGATCACAGGCCGAGGTCTGCGACGGCGGCCTCCACGGCGGCCTCCTCGCGCATCATGCGCTTGAACTTCTTCAGGGCCTCGCGGTGCTTCTTGCTCGTCTCGTGGTTCTGCAGCGCCTTCTCGCTGCGGTACACCTTGTTGCACACGACGCACTCAAAGTCCTGCACACACGGCCTCGCTGACCCGTTCCCGTCTGAGCGCTGCATCCGGCTCGGCGGCACAGGCCACGGCCGACGCCCTCGAGACACCGCCGGAGCCTGCCGGACAGTAGGGCATGCAGCCGCCCCGTGACGGTGGAGGCCTGCGCCACATGCATGCGGCGCGCGTGTGTTGCCGGTGCCGGCTCAACGGGAACAGCTGCGGGTGTGTGGGGGCCGCACCTGGCGGTCGACGTCGTCGGGCGCCTCGGCATCCAGCGCCCGCAGCTGCTCCTCCTCGGCGGCGCGGATCCACTCGGCGTCCTGGTACGCGGCAGCCGCGGCCTGCCGCGCGCCCTGCTCCGCTGCCCGCCGCTCCTCGGCCGCGGCCTGCCGCGCGGCCTTGCGCTCCTGCTCGAGCGCCTGCAGCGCGCTGGCGTGAATCAGTGACGTGCTCGCTTGTCCGCTGTCAGCGCACTCACGGCCACGCACGTGTGCGAGTCTGGTCGTGGTCGTCGCGGAACAGCCGCCTCAGGCGCCCAGCACCACAACATCTCAGCTGAGCAGCAGCGCCAGCTGCTGGCTCAGGCTCGTGCAATGCTGCAGCACGACTGACTGCACAGACATCAGCCCGAGGCACAGCGCTGCCAATGGCTGCGGTGTCAGGGCTATCGACTTACCACCAGACCCGCCAGCTGGTGGGTCTGCAGAGGCACCTTTGCTTTGGGGCGAACGGAATGGCAAGCGCTATGCCACTATCTGGCAGTACTGATTGAGCACCAGACGGACACCGCATCACTCCGCTGTGGTCGTCGAGTGACCAGCCAATTTCTCGACGAGCCCTCCCGTGATGATGCGCGGCAGGTCGATGCGTGCACGTGCACAGCTGGGTGCGTGAGACGGAGGGTCTGGGGGGCGCACCGCGAAGGCCTCCATGCGGACGTCGAGCGCGCGCACCCAGCGCACGAGGTCGCGGACCTCCGCGACGAATGCGAGCTTCCCGGCCTTGCGGGCCTTGCTGTTCTCCGCCTCCATCAGCCGCCGCACGCGCCGCCCCGGCGCGGCGCTAGCGTTGTACACGTCCAGCCAGGCAAAGTCCTTTACGGTCTGGAAGTTGCTCCAGAAGGCGTAAAAGTCGCGGACGAAGTCCTCTGATGAGGAGGACAGCCCAAAGTTCGGGGCGGATGCGGGCGCAGCGGTCTTGGCTGCTCCGGACGCTGCCTTCTGGCGCTTGAAGGCAGCGACCTCCTGCTCTGCGATGACGTTGAACAGAGCGCGGTACACTGCGAAGAAGCCCTTGTCGCTGTCGTCGAAGCTGGTGTAGCAGCTGGTGGTGGTGTGGAACGCAAAGTTGATCGGAGCATCGGGTGGCTCCGCCGGCCCGTCACCGCCTGCCCCTGCCTGATGCCTTGAGCCAGAGGTGAGGATCTGGTTGCGATGGGAGTCATACCAAGCTCGCTCCTGGAGAAGGGCGTTGCATCAGTACGTGGCTGATGGGCACCAGGGAGGTCACCGGGACCGGTGCACACCTGCGGGTCTGACAGCACCTCCCAAGCATTCTGAATCTCTTGAAAGCGTTCCTGTGCGTCCTCGTTATCAGCATTTTTGTCTGCATGGCACATTGGGTGCTTTCAACGGCGATGCACGATGCCAGCCTGGCTTCCGAGACTCTGCCCAGGCGCTGCCAGCAGGTGGTCAATGAATGTCCCGCAGCTGTCGGAAGCCTGACACAGTGGCAAGGAGACATACAGGCCTCATGCAATATGAAATTGTGCATACCTGGGTGCCATTGCAGCGCTAATTTTCTATACTGCTTCTTTATTGCGGAAGCCTCGGCAGTGCTTTCGACGTCGAGCACCTCGTACAAACACCTCATCGTCACCAAGTTGGAAAACAGCCACCGTTGCAGCTCCGTTGATTCGTTACTGTTGTTCGGTGATACCGTGCGAGCGGATTGCGTTGCTCCGCGGACCTCACGGCAGGCGCATTGGGCCGACAGTGTCCACGGGTGTGTTGATCGCTATGCCACCAGCCGCGGTCCAGGTAAAGCTCAGGAATGCTTGCACTTGCAATGGGGCAGCTCAAGTTCCGTCGCTGGTTTGCAAACGGAATCAGTCAAGCTGTCCCATGTTTGCTGACTGTCACGACTGATGGACGACCCTGGCTACTGAGACTGCCAGATCTACATGATGCACATGCTGCCTGTGACCATGATCCCGTGCCTGCAATCTTTCCGAAGCCAAAATCAAGAGCCACAGATAACGGAGGTCCACGGCACAGCCCAGCGGCCTGCCCAGCTCCCAGACAGATGCATAATCACAGCATTACACGGCAAGGCGTTGCTCGCTGAACCCAGGACATTCAAGACACCCTCACATTTGCACATCCACAGGAAACCGCACTTGAACTGTAGCAGTCACGATGCTCGAGGTTGTTTTCGAGCAAGTACGTTTGCACAGGCGCCATCGCCCAATCAGGCGGCCCTCACCTCACCACAGCCTCACCACCTCCAGCACAGGCACTCCACTGCCAGCAGACACTGCCACACGCAGGACCATCCTCTCTGCCACTGCTGCGGCCAGCTGGGCCCGAAGAGGGCCGGCAGCGTACACAGTGCGTCCCCCAGGCTGCTCGCTGTGGACAGCATGCTGAGGCGGACATCGGCGGACGCGTCCGCCCGAGCCGGGGCCACAGCCAGCGCTGCACATTACCCCCCGCACGCCACGGCGTCTGCAACCACGGGAGCACGCCCCATGCATGGTCGCCGGGCCCTGTGTTCTGCGGACAGCACCGCCGCGCGGCCGCACAGCCGGAGCTGCCCCGCAGCAGCGCAGCACGGCACACGCGTTTTACACACCCCCACCGCGGCGGCACCCTACTGCTGCGCACGGCCGCCACGCTGCCAAGCCGGCCAATGCGCGCATCGCCGCGCCTTCACGGCGTGATACACGGTGTCGTCCACGGAGCGGAGCGGAGCCTGGCACGATCCAGGGCGGCCAGCTCGGGGGCGGGGGGCTGCCGGAGCGGCTGTGGGGGTCGCCGCCACGCTGCCCTGCCGGCCAATGCGCGCATCGCCGCGCCTTCACGACGTGATACACGGTGTCGTCCACGGAGCGGAGCGGAGCCTGGCACGATCCAGGGCGGCCAGCTCGGGGGCGGGGGGCTGCCGGAGCGGCTGTGGGGGTCGCCGCCACGCTGCCCTGCCGGCCAATGCGCGCATCGCCGCGCCTTCACGACGTGATACACGGTGTCGTCCACGGAGCGGAGCGGAGCCTGGCACGATCCAGGGCGGCCAGCTCGGGGGCGGGGGGCTGCCGGAGCGGCTGTGGGGGTCGCCGCCGTGCTGCCGCTCCGGCCTGCCGGGGTGGGCCCGCCCGCGCATTACCACATCTGCTCCGACAGGGGGCTCTCAGAGCCGCTGTTGAGGCTGTTGGCGGCAATGTGAGCGGACGCCGCGGCGGCGGAGGCGGCGGCGGCCACGGGGCCGGCAGGGGCCGCCCCCTGCGGCGCTGCCCCCGGCACAGCCTGGTACGTTTGTGCGGTGCTATGGCCAGAGTGAAGGGACGGCAGGCCGCCTGCATGGCACGCCGCCCGTCACGCAAACGGCTTCTGGAGTGCCGAGCGAAAGCAGCCACATGCCGGGAGCCTGCAGGACGTCCCTGCCATCCGCTACAGCTGCTGTCGTGATGCCGCCAGCCCGGGCTTCACTCCGCGCGGCACGTTGTGGTTGCATACCTTGACCGGAAAGCGCAAGCCACCTGTGGACAACAGGAGCATGCGCTACCTCGAACAAGGCACGATGGCTGTGATCGTCCACCTCGCATCGACGGCTGCTAACGGCAACGAGAAGCAGCGGCAGGTGTGGGAGCTCCGGGGAGCGGCATGTTCGGACACGCACCTGTGGAGCGGGCGGGGGCGGCGGCCTCGGTGCGTGGCCGCACGTTGCGCGCCGCACCGCCGGACGCGCTGCCGGCGCGCGGGCTCGACCGCGCCGACCCGCCGTTGCCGGCCGCGTCGCCGTTGCGGTCTGTCGGCGGCGGCCGAGGCGCCACTCGCACCGGCGGCACCGGCAGCGCCTGCATGCATGGCTGCTCAGGCGGGGGGCTGCGGCGGCGTGTGGCACGGCGAGGGGGGGAGAGTGCGCACCTTGGGAGCCCGGGGCTGCTGCCGCTGGTCGCGCAGAGCCTCCTTCTTGCGCTCCATGCATTTGTTCTGGTAGTGCGCCTGCGCCTGCTCGGTGTGCAGCGTCCGCCACACCTGCATGCCACAAGGGGGGCATCAGGCGAGCTGCGGGAGGTGCGCTTTCTGCATGCATGCTCGGCGCCGCCGGTATGGGGCCACACTGGAGGCGTTCTCTGCTGCTGCATGCAGTGGTGCTGGGCTGTGAGCATTCCGTAGGGCCGCCCGCGATCGAGGTAAGCGCAGCTGCACCAGCAGTCAGGTGTCCACATCCCACCTCATCCGCGGCGGCTCCGAGTGTGCCACTGAGGAACCCAATCAACTGGGGGACAATCCGCTGGACAGCCTGAGTCTCTGCAGCCCGGATTCGGCCGAGTTGCACGAGGCGGCGCCATGGAAAATCTGGCCGCCTCGTCAACGTATCACTGCATGCATGCAGGATGACTGCCGGGCACACTCCGCTGCCATCGGCAACACTGCGGCGGGGGCACCACCGCCACCGGCGAGCCTGACCGAGGGTCCCTCACCTTGTAGTAGTACTCGGCGAGGTCATACATGCGCACGCCGGCAAACTTGTCGCGGCGCAGCTGCTCCAGGCCGTCCTCCTTGCCGGCCAGCGCCGCGCAGAGCGGCGCCGCGGCGTCGGGGTACTTCTGGTTCCACAGCTCTGCGGCGTGGCGGGGCGCGAGGTCGCGCAGGCCGAGCTTGATGGCGGCCGCGTTGCCCACGATCTCGATCAGGCGCTGCGTGTGGCCGTTCTGGATCGCGATCAGCCGCCGCATGTCCTCGATGCGCGGCACGTAGTGCCCCAGGTGCACGTACCGCCTGCACCCCGGCCACACGTCTCCGCCATGCGCGACAGTGGTTTCAGACAATCGGTGACCAAGGGCGGAGCACATGCGGCCGCACACATCGTCTACTGATTTGCGAGAGGAGGCCGGAACACGGTCGCGTGAGGTCATCGATGTGCTAGCAAAGGCGAGTAAATGGATACAGGTCATCACAGAGGCGACGCCGGGACGCCCAGCAGGGAATGCGGGGGCGGGGGGCCGCACTGGCGGATCTCCTCGGGGGGCGGGCCGCCGCTGCGGTCGCGGAGGTCGCTCGGCAGCATCGCGCCCCACGGCTGCAGCATCTGGAGCTCCTGGATCTCGCGCCGCCGGTACTGGTGCGTCAGGCTCGTCGGCACCCAGAGGTCGCGGTTCGTGAGCACCTGCTCGTACTTCTGCAGGGCCTCGCCCGCCCGCCGGCGCCGCACCGTGCCGCGCACAACCGCCTGCACGCCGCTCTGCCGCAGCGGCTCCACCGCGGGCTCGTCGCCGTCGTCGTCGCCGTCCCCGTCAGACTCCTCCTCCTCCGCCGCCGCTGCACCGCAGGTACGCGTGGTGTGGTCCCGGGGTGGGGGGCGTTGCTGCTCTGCTAGCAGCGCCGGCAGGCGGGCTGCTGCAGCCTCGTGTGGCACCCATGCATAGCGTGCACCAGGCTGTGTGAACCATCCATTCCGCTGTGTCGGGAAGCATGCAGCAGGGCACCCCAGCCCGCTTGCTAGGTGCACAGATGCTGCTGTGGTAAGATCTGTCAGAACTGTGACACCATGATTGGGCAAATGCATGCGATTGGGGTTGGAGAAGCGGCCTGGACCTGCCATCTTTGGAATTCAGGGAATAATAAGCCGCGCCCAGGCGATTGGGCTGGGATGAAACCGTGCACGTTACCTGCATCATGTCTGAGACGGCCAGCCAGCTGCATGGCTGCGCGGCACCGGCATCTCCCACGACCCATGCAACCCGCCGATCATTGACCTGTGGCAAACAGCCACAAACAAACAGCAGGGGCGACGAGTAGCACTGTAGAGAGCGCCGCGGCACGTGTCTACAGGCGCTCCCACACGCACTGTGCGCAGCATGCAGGCGTCGTGCAGGGACGCCGGGGGTGAGGCTGGGGGCGGCGCACTGGGCACGAGCGTGCCCTGGGACACGGCAAAGCCGATGTGGCTGCGCACGAGGCACGCCCGCATCGCCATCGGCGCGTACGTCGCCGCGGCCGCGTTGTCCGCGCGGAACTGCCGGTGACCCGCGGCGTGGTCCCCGGGCGCGCCGGGCGCGGCACGGCCGGCGTTGGGGTCGTCAGACGAGTCTGTCGGCTCGAGGTAGCACGAGCCGAGCGTCCGTGCGACTGAGCGCAGCCAGCGCACGCATGCAGCAGATGAATTGCTGTCATACTGCCTGCATGCAGCACCGAGCGCCATGGGGGGAGGAGGGAGCGGGCAGGGTGTGCTTGCTACAGGCACGACCTCGGGCGTGGCTACTAGAGGTCTCAGGCATGCAGGAAGTGGCGGTCGGAGCAGCTGCGGGCGTGTGGCCGTGCAGTCGCACAGGGCTGTGGAGTGCGGGCATGGTGTATGCCGAGACTCAGGGAGGGGAGCTCACGTGCGGGCTCCTGGCGGAGGTGGGGCTGCAGCTGGGAGCGCCACGACGTGTGAGATGCCTTTGAGGACGGTGTGTGGGAGGCGTGGGGGCGACGGTTGCCTGCTGCTCGGAGGAGCCGTCTGCCTGGAGAGCAGGTCCCGCCGCGGGGCGACAGGCCGCCTCCGAGAGGCGTCTAAAGACATGCTGACCCACTGGAGGACGCGAGCAGCTGACGGGACGTGTAGCGGCGGCCTGGCTGAGGCCTAGAGCCCCAGGTCACAGCCGCATGGAGGGCCGAGACTCGAGGTGGGTCCGCCTGGCGGGCACAGCTGGTCTGCAGCCACTGGCGAGGCTGAGTGTGAGCGGGTGGCTCAGGCGTGTCTGTCTGCTCTTGCAAGATGGTCGGTCAACAAGGGCAGTCGTGAGCCACCCAAGCAGCTGCCAGACGTGCCAAGCAGCCTCACCTGGGAACTGGGGCAACACCGAGGGCTCACTCAGCAGCTGCCCAGGAACAGCCCCGCTGCCCCCTCCCCTCCCCCCCTCTCCCCACCGACTATTCCAGTTCGCTAGCTGATGCGATTGCTGGCCTGTCAGGGGCACCTGGCTGACTGGGGCTTGCGACGGAGTCTACGAGCTCGCCCACCTCGACCACTCCGCACCGATCGCCTTACACCTCTATAATTCAAATTGTAGTTATGAGATCGTACCGGATGTCCGCTTCCTGGCTGTTTCTGGAACGTGCGCAACGAGGTGTCCCCCCGCACTTGTCTCTGCCAAACTCGATGGGGATTGAACAAACGATTCAGAATGCAACTTGGAGCAGCAACACGTCAATCGGATTCTTGTGCCAAGCTCGTTCTTGAGACGGTGCGTGTGTGTTTCGCGGGGCGCCTCTGAGATGATGGGGGTGGCGAAGCGGCCTGCAGAATGTTCTTGCTGCGTGCTTATGCCGCTGTCACTGGAGTGCTGCTTCAGAGCACGCTGTGCACACCCGTGCCGATGCGCATCACGAAGGAGATGCCTTCATCTGTGTGCATGGGAGTGCTTTCCACACGCGGAACGGCCTCCATGCAGTCCTGGAAGGCACATTTCTCACATGCATGGTGCCTGCGTGAATTTCCAGGCAGCGGACAGGGCAGCAGGTTGCAAGCACCACATCCCGGCCGTCATGCCGCCCAACGACTGTGGAGTTGAGCTACATCTGGGGTACAGAGTGCCTGCATGCCGACATATGCGAGGTGCCAGCGGGGGCTGTGGTCATCACGGCAGTCTCGAGAGTTTGATCAAACACGTGGACAGCCGCTCAGATCACGTGATCCGTGTGGGCAGGCAGTGCCTCCGCGAGGTGCCAGCGTGTCATGACTGCGGTGGCGAGGGTGCATCGGCCCCCATGCACAGCCGGCTGTGAGTCTGCGGCCAGGCCGTAGGCGGGCTGTGCGATGCACAGAATACACTGCTGCCAATTCCAAGCCATCTTTGGCTGCCACATTGGCAGATGAGGTTGCTGTTTGTGTGTGTCTGGGTGCTGACGGCAGCAGTGATCAGCATGCTGAGCGTCAGGCGGGGTGCAGGACTCTTCATTGCTTGGTCCGTGACCGTAGAAGCTGGCAGAGGCCATGCTGCCACCATCGGTCCCAGCCCTCAAAGTTGCCGACGCCCTTGAGGTCGTGGCTGTGTACTCATACATCCGTTCCCACACAGACACTACTCACAGCACAAGCGCCGGCCGCAGGTCACTGAAAGTTTGGCTACAGTGGAGGCGATCGGGCCGAAACACCCTGCACCTGGCCCCGAATTGTGGAGATGGCATTGTCCCTGTAGTCATCATGGCGGCATGTTCATGCACCTGCCAGAGCAGATCCACACAGGCTGGACCTTGGTTTCACCACTCGAGTGAGCCAGTGATCTAAAGGAGGAGCGCAACACCACTTGAATCACACCTGTGAGGAGCCTCTGCTGTTTCTGCGTGTCTGAGTGATGACGATAGCAGCAGTCAGTGTGCTGAGCATGCATGCGACGTGATGCACCTGCAGGACTCTTCACTGTATGATATGTGATCATCGCTGGTGACCGAGGTCATATTCTGCCACAGGTGAGACACACGGCAACGTTATTCTGTAGCATCTTTGACTGGCAATTGACGGGACTCTTCATGACCTCGGTCACGTTGCCACACCTGCGCCGCCACCTTGCAGCATCAGGGCCAACGCGGTCATGCCTACCGTGAAGTCGCAATCGCACGCACCCCAGGCCCTCTTGATCGATCTGCGGCCTCGATTACCACTCCAGATCTACCATACACCGACGCACCCCTGTGCCGCAGTCGCTTCACCTGGGGACCGCTTCCCAAGCCACTGGGGCAGCCCCGGGGTACCGTAGCAAGGCTTGTGTCATGCCCACCTGCACCTGCAGTGCCTGCGCCCCTGCGCCACCTCCTGCGACTCCTGCGGCTAGCAGGGCGCCGGCGGGGCCCGAAGTGGCGGCCGAGGAGTGGCTGCAGTGGCTGGTGCTGCCCGGGCTGGAACGAAGGGGCGCTGGTGGCATTTGTGCCCCCCCCCCCCCCCCCCCCCCCCCCAAGTCCGCCGCGGCCCAGGTGCGCTTTCTGCATGCATGCTCGGCCCCCCCCACGTCCGCCGCGGCCCAGCAGGCCTGGCGAGAGGTCTGGCTAGAGAGTAAAGCCGGAGCGCGAGAGGTTGTAGTAAATCCCTAGGCCTAGCACCGAGTCGGCCTGGGCCAGCACACAACTGCGACTGCAGCGCATCGGCTGCAGGTGCCGTGCATGGTGTGCATGCAGAGGGGGCGCCACAGTGAAAAGCAAATCTGAGTTTACTGAGCCGTGTCCTGAATGGACGTTGGCAGCCCCGAATTAACGAGACCACACATGTCGTTGGGGAAAACCACCTGGAAACCCCCCTCAGACGACCGTATGCAACTCACAGGGCCTCCTGTGCTAAGCGAGGTGGTCACGCACGGCCGTTTCGATTCCCCAAAGCGCACGCAGAATCGAACCCACGACCTCCCGAAACAGGACGGGGTACCTCTTGTACCATCCTCAACCCATTGGACTCTTTGATGGGATGGACAGTCCTCAGAGAATGGCCTGCATGCGCATGCACACCATGCATGACACCTGCAGGGCATGCTCTGAAGGCTGTGGCCCCCCAGATGGTGCGGTGGCATGCATGCATGCAGCTGTACACATATATGTGCCGCCCGTTGAAGGGCCTGCCTGGGGTGGCGGTGCCTGAGCCGATGAGGTGGCGGCCTGTTCGGCCCGCGCCTCGTAGGCACGCCCACAGCACACACGCACAGCTGGACACAGCGGCTTGCACCTGCCGCATGCATGCAGCTGCCGCATGCGCTGGGATGCAGCTGAGCAGGAAAGTGGACCTCGGCGCAGTGAACTCAGGTTTACTTTCCTTTACGTCGATGGGAGTCAGTGTGTTCACTGCGGTGGCCCCGAAGCAAATTTTCAGACAGTGAGGCAGTGTGGCATGCATGTGTGGCATGCATGTGCGCGGGGCCCGGCCACTGCTAGTGCGCCGAGCCTGAGGCAGTGTGCCTGGCGAGCAGTGGTGCCCTATCTCTATGAGGTTCATCTGACACCTCCGTCGGATACGAGGCGCTCTCCACACTCGTGCCTCTGTGCCAAGAGCTGGATGGGTCGGCCATGGCATCTACAGACGTGCTGGCACGTGGCATTGACACAGGGCAGCGGACTCGCCTGCGAGAGGGACACGTCCTTGCGACAGAGGGAGGCGGTCCATCTGCAGACATCAGAGCGACATTGAGGACAGCGCTGCTGCACTGGCCTTGGCCCGTTGAGCCGCTGCCGAGCTTTCAAGGCAAGCACCGCCCATGATTAAGGAGGTAGCCCGTTGCTGATTGAGCCTGGAGAGACTCTGTGGATCAGGCAGGTGCATTGTTTGTGGCTCGAGCTGCTCGAGGAGCACTGGAAAATGCCGACTGTGACATGAGAGGAGCTAGGTGAGTCTATGAGGGGCAACTTGGTGTGCCCACCTCAACCGCGAAGCCTGTGCAGCACACTGTTGGACTCCACAAGGGTGTTCTGAGTTGACAGCTGCTCACAGTGCAGCCTCTTTGCCATACACAAGCTGTAATATGTCCAGGCTTGCCACGTGGTTGCAATGGAGCCTTCACACTGGCCATGGGCCGCTTTATATCTGCAGATTGTATGCGTTGCTGTTATACACGCAGCCGTGCGTGCTGGTGACAGACTCGCAAACGACACTTGTGGTGAAAACACCCCCTTGACGCTGGGCATTTGCGCCTGTTTCGCCCAGCGCCCTGCAGACCAAATCAGGGAGTCCTGATTACTCCGTCGATGGGTTTGAACTGCGTTCTGCAGGCATCTGAGATGCTCGCGTTCCAGGTGGGCGTGAATGAGTGCCTGCTCGCCTCTGGAGAGACCATTTGGAGAGGCACCAGCGCGCAGGCATGCACGCTGTTGAACGCAGAATCCACGGCACTGGGAGACTAACGAACGATGGTGCTGCTGATGTGTGGACCAGCTATAAAGCCGTGCTCTGACGACCTCGGGTGTGGTTGCACCCGTGGATTCTGCACACCTGCGACCTGGGCGTCGCCTGTAAACGGCCATATCACGTCAACACCCAACATCGTTCTTGCGGCATTGCCGAATGTAGAGCCGCCGTGATGCCACTGCACCCGACGTACACCTGATGCAGCGCGCTGACCTCCCGGGTCAAAGTCGACGTCGTGACAGTCGCCCTGGAACGCTACGCTTGTTGTAAAGCGGCATGCCTGATACTTCTGTGGCTGCATGTGATTCATGAAACGTGTTCTGTCAGCAGCGATGATACGCTAACGTGCCCGGGGGGCACCTTACGCGTGGTTTGTCGCTGCTGCCTAAGTTCACATCGGATAGCGAGCTGGCAGTTTTGTTCAAACACATGTCTGTCAGCAATGTACGTGTTGGACACCTGCGATCTGCGTTGCCAGCGGGCTGGCGCCCCCATCATGACGCTCAACCTGCAACACCTGATCCGTTTCGGAACAAACATGGTGCCTCGAGGAGGTTGCAGCAGCCTGTCAGGCAGCAGCGCCACCGCGACGCCGGCTAGGGTGGCAGCAGTGGCCAGTGGCAGCGATCCAAGCATGCAGCCGAAGAAAACAGGCGAAGCGCCGGGCGTGGCTGCGACGTGGAAGCCCCTGCCTCTGCAGCTCGCAAGTGGCGACTGCCATGCAGCGAGCTCGAGCTCACCGCAGCGCAACGGCGTGCACCTGCGTGTGTTGCATACTGTGGCCATTCCAAGAGATGCTGCTGGTGCTGTGCTCGTTGATGTGCACCTGCTCCTCTGTCTACACCGCAGAGCGCCGCGAATCGTAATCTGCGTGCCACGACAGAAGCTGGATATACACAACCCCACGCGTCGCGGGGTGAGACAGCGCCGTGCGACTGATCTCATTGAAGCATGCTGCGCCTGCCACTCCTGCAGCCTGCCGTGGCTATGGGGCGGGTGGCGCATTATGCCGGGGCAAGTGCACCTCAATGCAGGCGTCCAAACACGCGGCCGGGCCACGACTGCGGCTGCAGAGACCGCTGCAGCCGCAGCGCGCTGCCCCCCCCAGGCGAGTCAGTGTTCGACATTGCACACATGTGGATGACGACGGCACCTGCCTCGGGAAGTTCCCATCAGGGTGATTCTCAGACGCAGACTACCGAAAAGCAACAAACCAGGGTGACACTGAGGTGCAGGGCAGACACTGGCTGGCACCAACACGTGGGGACTGCGCTATGCGCTAGCAGCGTGCACACATCAACCGCGTGTGCTGTGAGCAACCAGCCCCTACATGGTGGTGCTTCCAGCACCTCATGCAGCAGGCACTCACATTGTGCTCTGACTCTCTGGCACCAGCACGGGCCATCGTCACACAGGCTCAGGTTTTCAACTGTCAGGAGAGGTCGCTGTGGTGTTCGGGGCAGCTGCTACAGAGGGCATGGCAGATTCACTGTGAGCATGCCCAAACTTTGATTGACCTGGGATCAGTTTGAATGACCGACGTGACCGCCCATGGGTGGGTGGGTGAGCTACCACGCAGGCAGCATGGTGCACACTATTCTCACACACAACCACTGTCCTGGGCTCTATGCTCCTGCCACACAAGGCCTCACACAGCTGGCCGCCTGACACCACTCGGGCCAGTTGACTCTGCGATCTTCAGAAGCCCGTGCAGCAGAGCTGCCTGTCCCCACAGGGCATATCGTTCCATAGGAGTGCGCGGCGCGCGCCACGCACGCTTCCAGCAGCATGCGCCCGCTGCTCACTCCTTATTGGCACACCGCAACACCTGGCCTCCCGCCCCCGCGCAATCTCGCAGCGCGCCGCTCGGCACCACCCCCCGCCCCCTCACACCTGCGTGGCCCAGCCATAGGCCGTGGCCCAGCCAGTGGCCTGACCGGCCGTCAGCCGCCCACATTTCATCCCTAGCAGGCAGCGTGCACGCGTGGCGGCGGAAATGTCCACAGCCCCCCGTGCGCGTTCCGACTGCATGCCACTGTGCCGCGCCGCCCCCCGCTCCCCCACATGCATGCGCCCTGCGCTACTCTGCTAGGTAGGTGTCGACGACTTGCAGCAGCGCGTAGTGCTGGCCGTTGGCGGCACACTCGTACATGCCGTTGTACACTGCAACACACTCAAGGCTCTTGTTCTCACTGAGGTCCGTCGCGAGGCGGCGGCAGAAGCGCGTGAAGACGCCGGTGTACGTGTGCGTGAGGCCGCACGCCGCGCTCGCGGCCGCAAACGCACGGCGCATGCTGTTGAGCATCTGCTGGAAGTCCACGAGGTGCTCGTGCGGCTTCTGGAAGATGTGCACGACGTCTGCAAACGGCAGCAGTCCCGGCTCTGGCGGCTCTGCCGCCGGCGCCGCCCCGCCGCCCGGCCCACCCGGCCCCGTCGCGACGGTCCACGCCCCCGGCGTCACGCGAACCGGCGGCGTCGCCGCCTGGCCCCCCTGCCCGGAGCTCTGCTGCGCTGCGCCGAAGCGGCTGAGGCTGCCGGCGCGCCGCATGTCCGGGCCGCCGCCCCCCATCGCCCCGGCGATCGCCGCAGCCATCTGTGGCAAGGAGGTGTCGCCGTGCAGCGCAGGGTGGCCGCCGCCGTCGCTGTCCGCGCGCGCGGCGGCCCCGCTGCCGGCCCCCGCCGACGCGCGCTCGTCGCCCTCGTCGCCCCAGACCTCCTCCCCCTCCAGGTCATCGTCATCGTCCACGTCCAGGCCCATCGGCAGCACGACGCCGCGCGTCTGGATGCTGCGCGCGGGGGCCTGCCGCCGCGCCTCGCCGGGTGTACCCCGGCCGCCGCTGTCGCTCGGCTTGCGCTTGCGGCCGCCGCGCCGCACCACAAGGTTGTCCTTGTCCACACGCCGTGCGATCTGCTCCGCCCAACGGTGGATGCGCGTCAGCACGACCTTGTACACGATCGTCATGTCTGGGTAGTGCAGCCCGGCCTTCGGGGCCCGCATCGTGTACGACAGCCCTGCACGCCGCCCGCCGTGTCAGTGCCATGCAGTGTGGAGCAACACGTGGTGCAACACAACAGCAATCCCGGCAAGCGGCGTGGACAAGGGTGGCCGGAGGCGCACTGGTGCTGTCGCGGGGGGCGGCGGCCATGTGCTTTACGATTGTCACGATGTCCAGGCGCAGGTTGCGCGCGATCGGGGGCTCGATGTTGCGCGGCCGGCAGCAGCGCAGAGACAGCAGCACCTCGACGACGGCTGCGATCTCAAGGCGGTTGACGCGCGACAGCGTCGTGTTGAAAAACGGAATGGAAATGGTAAAGCCTGCACACAGAGGCGCCGGTGAGGCGGCGCGGGAGGCACGTCCAGCGAGCAGCATGCCTGGGTCATCGGGGGCACGCACTTGTTGTGGAGCCCTGGTGCGGCGAGATGCCGGTCAGCCGGCCCTGCGCGTCGCGCTGCTTCAGCTGCCGCCAGACCTCGCTAGTGCCCGCGTCGCTGGATTCGCCAGGGTTGGGCAGCTCCTTCGCGACCACTTTGGGCACGTACTCAGCCACGCGCTGCAGGAGCGAGGGGTCATCGATGAAGACGTCGAGGGGTGGCTGAGGGGTGCCGCCAGGCACCGCGCCTGGCTGTGGGCTTATTTGGGGGCTGGAAGCCGCGCCGGTGGCGGGCGCAGCGGCGGGGGTGCCGGGCGCGCGGGGATTCAGGAGCAGATGCGTGGGTTTCGACTCGGGCGGGGAGCCAGGCTGGCTGCGGGACTGGGACGCGTCGGCGGGAGACTGCGCGGCAGCGCCGGCTGTAGCTTGCACGAGACCTGCTGCCGCCTGCGCGGCCGCCAGCTGCAGCCGCAGCGCCTCCGCATCGTCAGCACTCGATGCGCCGGGACGGGCGACGGGTTGGGGGGACGCCGCGGCGGCCGGCGCCGCGGCCTCGCCGCGATCCCCCGCCGGGTGCCCGCGCAGCTCGGCGGAGCCGCCTGCAGCGAGCGACGCTGCGGGCGTGAGCTCAGGAGAGGGGTCCGGCGCGGGCGCGGGCGCCTGGGCTGCCGGTGCTTGTTGCGGCGCTGCCACGAGGGCCCGGGCCACGACTGGCACTGGGGCCGGCGTGGGCCGGGGGTGCCGCGGCAGACGCGCATGCTCGAGTGCGCCCGTCTGCGCCCGCAGCAGGGTCTCGAGCTGCATGTAGTCCAGGAACACCGTCTGGAGGGAGGTCGCCGGCTCGCGGGGAGCCAGTGCAAACTGCATGTGCAGTCTGCCGTTACGCTCCGCCGCGGCGGGAGCCTGCCGTCTGCGGACATGCATGCAGGTGCGGCGGCGAGGGCGGGCGCGGCATGGGTGGGCGGCACCTGTTCGAGTGCCGCATTCTCCGTGGTGAGGGGCTGTGGGACGTTGCGGGGCACGGCGGAGAGTTCCGAGCGGGCGCGGTGCAAGAACAGCTCCCGCACGGCCGCAGCGTGCACGGCGCCGCGGCACAGGCTCTCGTGCGAGAACATGCGGCCTGGGGCTCCTGCTGTGGAGAGGTCGATGGCGGCGGGTGCTCCCATGCCCTCTGCATAGCCAATCATTTTCGAGGCTGGTCGGTGGGGATTGTGCACGTGCACCAGTGGGACTATGGCGCATGGCGGACAGGGCTACAGCAGCGCCAGCGCAGAGGCAGCACCTGGGATGTTGACATGAGGGATGTGGCCCTTCTCGGAGAGTATTTGTGATAGAGTTGCTTCCAGTGTTGACTGTGGCTGTGACGGTGTTGATGCTGCAGGCGGAGGAGCTCCAGGCTGAGACACCTGTGGGTTCATGTGGGCAATTGCCCAGAGCCGAAGCGATGCCTCGATTGCTTGCTGTCGTTCCTACACCTGCACACAGTTGAGCCGCCTCAAGGTCAGCATTGCATCAATGCAGAGCAGGATGGAGCTGGAGCCCCTGCACATCGAAAACCGCTCGAGGCACACTCGAGCCTCGCCTGAAGCGGCAATGCAGCTCTATGGTATTCACTGTGGGCATGAGGGACTGTGTGGACGCAGAGGCAACTGGATAAGAGCAGCTCAAAGCGCATGGTGCGGCACAGTCAGCACGCTGTCAGCCTAGCGGAGAGCAGCTGACCACAGCTGACAGGAAAACATTTTCGTATGCCCAGCTCCAGTTCCCCCATGCGAGACCACATACAGCGCTGATCTATGACCAGCACACCTGTTTGTGCCATGCGCGTCTTCCCCTGCGAACGGCAGAACGAACCACTCATGCAGAATGCATGTGCCGGCATCCTGGCCTGTCGCTACAACAACATGCCTTCCCTCTACACTGCAAGAATTCGCTGCTAAATAGATCACCTCTGTCAACAGGGACGTAAACGGTGCACGCATGCTCTCCGTCGGGATCGTTGGATCCGTCAAACGTCTTGGGCAGCGACAATGCGGGACACGGCAATGCCGCACGGCTTCCAAAACAGGCGCTGCAGACATGATACCACAGTGTGCATGACAGGCTCTGATGCGGGCTCACGGCTGTTGCTGCGGTGCGTCAGGCGAGTCCTCCACCGGCGTACCTCCACTTCAGCCCTCGCCACGACGACCTGATGTGAAGTCAACGCCTGCAGGGGCAACCCCTGCAGCTGTAGCGAAGGACCTTAATCGTGCATCATCTTCATGCTCTGTGCTTTATACTGCAGGACTATGTTAGACTGATTTCGCGTGACGAGCATGGATATGCGGCCAACCGTCTTTCGCCATGCGAGCTGATCCACACAACACTCGTGGCACTGCTACACACGCATCCCAGGCGTCCTCAAATGCACAGGCAGGCTATTGCATGTTGCTAAAACGTCACCGCCATTGGACAGTGCAGTGTGCATGCGAGCACGGCAATATACAGAAACATGCATGATCGGGCCGCGCGCGTGTGGGTTCAACCAAGGTGTTCGAGATTGCGATATAGACGCTGGCCCTCTGCCAGCACTGCGGTGCAAGCTGCGTCCAGCAGTGGCTCACCTGCGGCACTCGAACACGTCGCCGTCGACACACACACACACACGCGCCTAAGATACCGCCATGCTGAGAGTGAGCTTCTGTGGACGTGCACCCCCCGGGCGCCTTGCGTGTTGGTCCCCACGCGGCACGATCCAGCGCCGTTTGTATAGCATGCGCAGGAAGCCGTGCGTCGTGACTGACGACGATACATGGATTGTCAACATGAGGGTGTGTGCGGCGACGTGCATATGCCGCATGCATGCGCGTTTTGCGTGCAACGCAAGCAGATTGGCGACGATCACAGTGTGGGTGCAGCGGTGTCGCGATGCGCGGGATCGCCGCTGCACTGGTACTGGAAGCACACCACACGACGCAGAGCAATGTAGCGGCCCTGCGTCTGCTAGCACAGCGCTGTGGTGGTGAAGGTGGAGATCAGCTGCGGTGTAGACAGGCCAAGAATGGCCGGCACAGGGCCCCGCGTCTTACGCGCCGGCGTCCCATCTGCACGTGTCATAACCGGCCTCGAACATGTGAATCTAATTATTCGTGACGGCGACCCAGCCACTGGTTCAAACCTCCCCGAACCACTGTCTCCTTTACGCAGGCATGTACATGTGAGAGTTGGAACAGTGTCATGCGCCATGTGATGACCGGCTGTGGCTGGGCATGACCTCGATCGCACGTTGGACGCAGTCTCCACCACACCGTGCGACCGCGCAGTCTCGGCGCAAGGACGCACGCGACTGCTTGATGCTCCACCAATGTGTGAGGCTTGAACATCTCTTGAACGAGGCGGCGCGTTGTGCTGCGTGAAGCACATGCGGTAAGGGCCGCAAGACATAGGCTTCCTGGGCACATAGGCCTGTCTCTGTGCATTGACTTACCTGGGTCACTCTCGAGCGCCAAGACAGTTGTTATACCTACGCATTCGCGTTACATGATCATCCTTGCTAGCCAGCATTGCCCTGTACTGTGTTGGCAGTGAATAATCGGCGTGCTCAGTTTTGGCGTACCGCTCAGGCACCTCAAGGCATGGCCACCAGCGGACACCACGAATGTTTACAAGGATATCTTAAGGTGTTACGGGGTCCTGTACCAGATGGACGATGAGCGTTGCCACGCACGAATGCCCGGAGAGTCTCACTGTGGACGCTCACTCCAAACTGCGGCACTCGCTGTAAAACACAGGCTCGTGCGACGCAGCGAGAATTGAACACAAATGCAGGAGACAGGTTATGTTGTGGGTCGAGCGATGCTGCTGGCCCTGTGGAGAGGTCATTGTTTCTGGGAGCATGTGTGCAATACATGTCATGCTCGCGCAGGCATCAGCTTGCTAGCGGGCACGTAAGAGTACGCCATCAGTCCTGGATGCCTCATGCAACGGAACTGGTGTTGCGGCTGATACGCAGAGTTGCGGGTGAGAGCGCACAGGCCTGCGTGACAACACAGCAGCGCAGCCTGATCTCAGACACAGAAGCTCTTGATTGATTTGTAAAAACCATATCGAATGATCCTCAAATTCAGTCATGGCTCAGGCTCCGCCAGCGCTATGCCATGCGTTTCATGCCGCGACAGGGGCCTAGGCCGAGCTCTCTCTGTGCATTTTACTTTGACGACGTGGTGGTTCGTAAAGTACGAGGGAAACAGGGCTCTGCAGTGGTCATGACATGTACAGGTCGCGATATACCACCCCTCAAAACCTTCACGGCGCCACACGCATGCGCATGCCTACGTACCGCGATCGCAGCACAATTTGTTAGCTCAACAGTTCAACCCTTCGATGGGACCTCGTGACGCTCGCTCGTGACGAACCAATTGCAGCATGGGCCTCGAGCTCGCGATCAAGTCACGGGTGACTCGCCTGGGAACGTTTACGTGAATGGCGCGCAGCACGTTGTGGCCGGACGCTGCTGCCACAACGGCCCCGAGACATTGCGTGCGTGTTGGCTGCGCCGAGGAGCGCGGAGAACTTGGGCAATGTGTAACGTCTGTTAAGTCAAGAGACATAGAAGAAGAGATCTATCGTCTACCCTTTAAGGTCCAGCTGCTTATATACTATAAGACAGCCTGTACATGTGTACGACACCTGCCACAGTGTGCTGAGCTCAGCCCACTGTTCCCCGTACACACCAGAGTCTTCCATCGCGTAAGCCATGCTTGGCTGACATAAGCACTCCTTCTAGATATCTCTAGACTCGTGCTTCTAGATGGCCCGCCCTGCTGACGCAAGACGGTCTGGCGACCACTGTTGACAGTGCCCCGTGCTGTCAGCCACAAGCTTGCATGCTGACGGGACATTCCGGAGGCTTCCAGAATATTCTATGTCATGCATATCTATGCATGTGACGTATCGTCACACAATGTGGGTGACGCACACTCGGTAAGCCACATGCTGTACGGGAAGTTCGTACTGCGCTGCCGCACATGCTGTTCGCGAAGCTTCGATCCAGGGCGTCTCGACAGCGCCGCATGCGCATCGTCGCAGACCGGACAGACGATGGCCATTACAAGCTCGCATGCTCGCTCGTCACATACACACCATGCTCACGCATGCTTGCTCTGCACTGTGGCCAGCTCGAGCTGCGCTATTGCGTGTGCCGCGTTGCCAAGGAAACGGGACAGCCTCAAGCGGCATGTGTTGCCGATTTGCGGTACAGAGTGCAGGCACAGTCCAAGAAGTGCCTGTGGACACATGCATGCAGCGTAGCCTTGCTATGACATGCGTAAAATCTGCTAAGGTGCGAGGGGTGGGTGCTGCTCCAGGAAAGAGCAGCCACGCGGCAGCAGCGCATGCTCTCCAGTTGAGACGATCGTGATAGGTGGTGCACTCTGTGCAGGTTGTGGCAAGGTCACTCGCGCCAGCCTGATGTAGCGTGCATAGGCAGCAGCCTGGTGGCAGCGATACTGGCAGTGTGCAGCTGCTTCACGTACAGCGACGTCATTCTGCTTCTTGGTCTTCGAGTGTTCTCGGGACGTGTTTTGCGGACCTGAACTTGCCAAGCTCTGAACTAGCTAGGTCAGCATGCGGAGCTTCTCCAGTTGCACCAGTAGGCGCGGTTCCGCTACAGCAAACCTGCACAGGCCAAGGCGACGAGCTGTCTGTCGAAGATGAAGAGTATTTGTCTTCGGCAATAGTTGTCAGTCCGACCTCGCTCATTCCAGGCCAGCCCGCAGACATCGAGGCCTGCTAGCCACTGTATCCCTGCAACGCCTCCAGGGACCCTCCCACCGCCCAGCTATCCGCTTGATGTCATCTGCTGCTATTTAAAGCTCTGTATAAGCGGTCAGAGAGAGGGTCTGCAGCAGACTTGAGCAAGCTTGTGCCTGCCAAGCTAGGCTTCCGGATGCCGCATGTGGTGTTCGATCGCAGGGAGCAGGCCTGGACCAACGGGATGTGTCATAGGATAGCTGCGTTCGGCATGGCGAGAGCTGACGTCCACAGGGTCGACACAGCCAGCAATCATCGCTAGCTGTGTCCTTTCACCGGTGCACTGGGCCAGTCACGCCAGCCCATGCTTTGCCTGCCAACATCGTCACGTTTTGACTCTGAATGTGGCAGTGGAATTCCGGTTCTCATATCAGAATGAGTGGTTCTCGCCGCGGCTCAGCTTGTAGACAGCCTTCCATCGCTGTGGCACATGTCTGCCCGATGCAGGCCTCGCCTCGTCGACCAGCCACGCAGCAACCGCAGGCTTGGCTTGGCCCCGTCGCACACCCATGCATGCGCGCAGCCCGCTGTACACACCACGGTGTGCCGCTCCCGCAACCGATCCATCGACGGGCGCCTGTGCACGCCGTGCCGCGGTGCACGCTGCCATGCATACATGAAGCCCAAGGCAAGTGTAAGCACGCACTCAATCTTGCACGACTGGGCCCCAACTTTGCGGTTGGAGTGCAGCCGGCCGCAGCTGGCCGCGTGGCAGCTGCACGCTATCCTCAGGCGGTTGAAATCGCAGCAGGCCGCCCATGGCGTACAATCTTTCGTTTTGTCCAGCCCATACACACATTTCCATGCTCAATGCTTCAGCACCTCTGCTGTGTGCTGGCAGTCCGTCTCTGATAGGGCCCTACGATATTCAATGGGGGATTCTCCTGTTGGGCCTGTGGTACAGCAACACCACTCTCCACAGCCCTGGACTGGAATACTGGAATCCCGCAGTGCCCGCTGACACCTGCAGCCAGCTGACTTGACAGCACAATTCGCAGCAAACACCCACTGATGGACGCTTGCCCTGGCAGGGTTGTTGGTGACAGGTTGTCGGTGTCTACTTCAGTGAGAAAAACCGCGGTTTGTAAGGACCTGTGTAGCAATCTGCATGCCGCCGACGCAGGACACAGGACACGGCCCGATGCATCAAAGCATGTGCAGCTGGCTGCACCCTCTGGCAAGCAGGCTGCCTCATCCCCCCACAGCCATCATGCATGCCAGCCATGCACCACTGCAGCAAATGAGCATCCAACGGACCGCACTGGGGCTTGCCACCGGGATGAATGCATACATGCATGCAGACGATGCGTGTGAACTCGTGCAGCCAGGCTCGCAGGTCCCAGCAGGAACGTGTTCTGCGTGCGTTTTGGGGAATCGAAACGGCCGTGCGTGACCACCTCGCTTAGCACAGGAGGAGGCCCTGTGAGTTGCATACGGTCGTCTGAGGGGGGTTTCCAGGTGGTTTTCCCCTACGCCATGTGTGGTCTCGTTAATTCGGAGTTGTCAATTTCCTTTCAGGATACGGCTCAGTAGCTTTAAGTTTGCTTTACATGTGCACTAATGTTGCAGGACGCACGCCAGGTCTCAAGAAAAGACATGTCCATTGAGGCTGCGCCACATGCATCTGCTGCCGGCCGAGCACCATGGCATCGGTGAGGGGCTGGGTCCGCTTCTGGCGCGAGTTCTGCGTGTGCTGCCATGCAGGCATCGGTGCCCAAGTGATCCAGCACCACAAGCATGGCGCTGTGCCTGCCGGCTGTGTGCCAGCAATTGCGCGGCACAATCCGGGGGTGGGTGGCATGCCCCGGCCTGCAGCAGATCCCCACAGCTGCTCGAATGCATGTGTGGCATGCGATGTTGCACGCCCCACTGCAACATGCCCCGGCGACAGGCCGCCGGTGGAAGCAGAGTTCGCCGTGGAAGCGGTAAGCACATCGCTCGCTCCGCACCCCGGGGCCCGCACGCTGCGTGATGAGCTCGCCGCTGCCGGTAGGCACAGGCGCGGCGGGGGGTCGAGCAGGGGGCGGCCGTGCGGCCTGGCTGCCGCTGCGCTGCCAGCTGGAGCCTCTCGGACAGGAGCAGGCGCGGCGCTCGAGCATGCATGTGCCGCAATGCCGAAGCTCGAGCGCATGCCACAGCTCATGTGCAGAACGGCGCCAGCCGGCTGGCGCCAGCACGGCAACGTGCAGAGGGCAAACGGCCGCCTCGGTGCCGACCCCGCGGTGCCGGGGCGCGGCTGATCGCGTGGCTTTTGACCCGGTGCTGCACACGTGGGTGTCGAGGCACCGGGTGCGACGGGACGCTGGGCATGGTGCTGCGCTTACGGTGATGGCGACTCCCTCGTGCTGTGTAGGAGCAGGCGCGCTCATGGCCGTGCAGCTGGCCGTGCCCAGCGGGGTGTGGCGCGGTCACCAAGCTGAAACATGGCTGTTGGGATGCTGCTCGCAGTGGGTGCAGTGGCTGGGTGGCCTGACTGCGCAGCTGCCTGCGTGTGCGCATGAGTGCCTCTGACAGCAGGCTGGTGGTGCAGGCTGGGTGGCGGGATGTCAATGCCGCAGGCTGCATAGCCCTTAGGCTGCTGCAAGTGGTGGAGCCTGCAGGACCTGGTTGCCTGCAGGAGGCATGTCAGCGTGCCAGGTTGCTGTCTACCATGACAGCGCGCGTCGACCTGAAGGGCATGCAGTCAGGCCTCAGGGCGAGAGTGTTGCTGGAGGAGACGGTGTCAGCGTCATCTGCAGCACGCCGCCTGTCTCCTTGGCCGCATGCTGTCGGCCCGCCTGCAGGCGTGCACGGCCATGGAGTCTGTGTTGTTGACATCGCTGTGGCAGCCACGTAACGAGACAGCAACGGCGAGCAGCTGCAGCTCACAGCCTCTGTAGTTTCTATCAACGTCGTGTCATGGCGGTGTGGCCTTGCCCACGCATCAGATACTGGTAACGCGCTGGTGGAGGTGCCGCGACACAGCTGTTGCGTCACCTCGGCAATCATCGCATCACAATTTTACGGCATCGCCGCCAAGCGGATGCTGTGCAGGCCACACAGATCAGAATGAATGCCCTCATCAGCGGCACCACGTTGGCTCTGCCGGGATGAGTGATGCACTACACAACTAACGACCCGCATCCAGGGGAAGCTTTCAGCTGCAACACACACCCTGATCATCCTGAAATGATGCCTGGTGACTCTGTTCCCGGTACCTTTGTCGATTTCAGGGCCACCCGGATGTTTGTCGAGCCTGCGTAACGTTGTCAAACGGATGTGTTACGTGGACAAATGGATGCACCAGCCTACGTATATGCGTCCAGGCGAGGCAGGCACCGCAATACCAAAGCTACCGCCAACCTACAGAGGCGAACACGACTGTTAGGCGGGGATGGCGTGTGGCACCTGCGTACTTTGATCAGCCGCAGCTGGCCTGCGACTGCTCGTGTCGCTGTCCCGCGTTGGATCGAGACATCCAGCTGAGTGAACAGTGCCCATTCCACCTCGCTGCTCGATGCCTCGGCACCAATCCTGGTATACCGCATTTGGTTCTGCCGTCCAGACACCTTTGCCCCGTGGCTTGCCCCTCTGCAGGCTAGAGCTGCGTCGAGCTCGCATATCCGTCGCACAGTCATGTGCAGTTGTATCACCGATTTGTTGGGCGGCTCCGCAATGATTGTTACAAATCGCAATTGAAATGATGTCGCCTCTGATGAACGTACTTGTGCCACTGCTGGCGTTGGCCGTGGGCTGGGCTCCACTGGTGCTTGCAGACGCAACCATCCAGCAGGTCGCAACGCAGCAAGAGCTGAAGCAAGCGATAGTGACGGGAGCATCCAATATCGTTCTTGTCGCCAACATCACTCTCGATGAAGCTACCTTCCCAGGTGCGCACTGCTCGGCCAGTTGGGGCAGAAGCCTAAAGTCACAGTGCCCCCACATGCGCACATTGTGAGAACGACGATGTCACTTAACAAACATGTACTGATGTGAGATGGCTGCAAGATGGTGTTCTGTGGCCATTGCGATTGTCCGTGCTCTCCGCTCACAATGACAAAGCAGGTGCCAAAACGCCAGATGGATGGCAGACCGGCGACTTGACATACCAAGTCCGCTAAGGGGCGTAATTTGATGCCGATTCGGAGCTTTCATGACATCGCATGTGTCGGGTATCGTCGCGAACGCTGAAGTGGTGTGCAGAACCTCCTGCGACCTGCCTGCGCAGCGACACCACGATCGAAGCCTTCACTGAATGTGCCAGCAATGCTGTCGTTTATGCTGCACCACCAGGCTCCAATTCTACAGCGGCCACGTGGAGAGCTCTCGACGGAGTTGTCCTCGACGCACGATTCCTGTTCCGCGGCATTATCCTGGCTCGCGACCTCAACATCGAACGCGTAACCATTGCGCAGGTGCTTCATTGCTGTGACTTCCCGTCGTTGGTGTGACTGTGTGCCCTCATCCCGGCCGACTGTGTTTGTGCCTCGCCTGGCCCTCCCATGCCAGGCCCCTGCGAGGCATCCATCCGCTGCCAGGCCAGCGCTGGAGCCTTGCCCACAGTGTGGAAGGCCACCTACAGATTTCTCGCTTTCATCAGGCACGGCAGCAGCTGTGCCGCTGCACCTGTGCCTTGCTCGCCTGCCGGCCAGGACTGGCGAGGCATGTGGTGCGCATGCGGCCCTGACAGGCCGTGCTCAGCTCCCCCGGGTCCTGCTCTGCACCCAAACTGGCCTCTGGTCACTGCACCAGTCAGAGCCGCGTCACGCCGCCGCTGCATGCAGATGCTGGACGACCATAACCCCTTCTACTTCCTCTTTGGCGTCCTCGGCCGCGCGCAGCTGCTGATGCGGGACTGCACATTCCTCTCGCCCTGCGGCGGCCGCGGCCCGCGCGACCTCGTCGACTCCATCCTCGCCGCGTCGCCCGACGATCTCAAGTTCGAGCCATCCGGGCAGGTCGCGTCGCAGGTGCTCACAGTCGATGCCCTCCAAGGCGTCCCCCTCGAGGGCTTCCCCAACAGCCTCATCGGGGCGGTCCGTGCCAAGATCATGTGCCACGACCCCGCCAACAACTCCTTCGCCCCGACGCAGCCGCCGGCCCTGTGGTCGCCTGCGGCTGCGGCTGCGGACGTGATCGAGTCCGACACCTGCCAGCGCCCGGAGACGCTCGGCGCGGACTACCGCGGCACCGTCAGCACGACGGCCAGCGGCGCTGCGTGCCAGCTGTGGAGCCAGCAGACGCAGCCGGTGCGTCACCACCCCCGGCGTCGTGCAGCCGTCCCCCCACATGTGGCGCGCGTGTCTAAGCGCGTGGTGCCCGCCCTGTGCAGAATCGCACGATGACCCCCGAGCTGCTGCCGACCTTTGGTCTTGGCGCCCCCGACGCGCCGCACAACCACTGCCGCAACCCCGACCGCTCGCGGGGCGTCTGGTGCTACGTCGACAGCCCCGGCAGCGGCCGCGAGTTCTGCGACGTGCCGCCGTGCCCCGCCGAGATCCAGCTCACCAGTGCCCCGCTGCTCGGCGGCGGCGCCGCCGCTGCGCTGTCGCCCGGCGCTGACGCCAACGGCGCCGCGGGCCCCGCCGCAGCCGCCACAGCCGATGTGGCCCCAGCAGGAGGCGGCGACGACGGCCTGAGTGAGGTGCGTGCCTCTCAGCTGCACTGCCGGCAGCGGCTGCGTGTGCGCCGGTGTGCGCCGTGACGTGTGGCGTCCCACCGTCCGCCACACGGGCTCTGCATGCTCTCGGAGCTCTGCAGGAACGTGCCACCCCGAACAGTGCCGTCTCAGTTTTTCCGTTCGAGAGCACTCTGCTGGCACAGCAGGCCGCTGATGCCGCCGCGGGTGCACGTGCAGGGCGGCAAGTGGGGCATCATCGCCGCGGCGATTGTGCTCGGGCTGCTGCTCGCGGCCGGCGTTTGGCTGTGGTGCCGCGAGGGCGGCTGCCCGTGTGGCGACGTGCCGGTACGCACCGACTACGAGAAGGAGCTCGTCGCGCGGCACGAGCTCGAGCACCCGCGCACGGACGTCACCGTTGAGCTCGACGGCAGCTCCGCGCTCGAGGGCTCCGGCATGGTGCTGCTGCACAAGGGCGGCGGCCAGGGCGGGCACGGGCTGCCGGCGGGGGGCATCGCGAGCGGCGCGAGCGGCCTCAGCGCCGGCGGCGTGCTCGCGTCGCCGCCCGTCACGTTTGACGGCGAGCTGCGGCGCACGATGACGGACGGCGGCAGCCAGTCGCAGGTGCGGCCGCACCCTGTGTCGCTGCGGCGCTGTGCCACCTGGTGCCCGGGCTGTGTGGGGGCGAGGGGACCTGTCCACGGGCCGGCGGCGTGCCCGTGCTGTTGTTCACCTGCGGCACGGCAGCGCGTACGCCGTGCACGCGCTGCCTCCGCTGACCCCGCCCGGTGTGGCGTGGCCGGCTGCTGTGTGGCAGCTGTGTGGTGGTCGTTGCGGTTCGCCGGCGGCGCAGCGCTGCTCCATGGTTGAGCGCTGCTGGCGGGCGGCATTGGTTTACCCATGCATTGGTGACCAGAGGAGGGGCGGTATGTGTGTGCAGCTGCAAGTGCTGGACGAGATCGGGCGCGGCGCGTACGGCGTCGTGCACAGCGGCACGTGGAAGACGCTGCGCGTCGTCGTCAAGAAGATCCCCTTCCCCAGCGGCTTCGGCGGCAGCGCGCCGACCGAGTACGCCAACTCCGCCTGGTCCTGCGCCCACCCCAACATCATCAAGACCTTCCACTGCGAGGTGTGTGCCCCCTGGCTGTGCTCCCGTGATGCCTCGCAGGCAGCGGCGTGAGAGCGCGCGGCCGCACGCATGCGCCCCAGCGGCGAGCCCCCACGGCCCATGCGTGCAGGTCCAGGCGGCGCCGGCATCGGCCGACGGCAGTACGCATGACGAGGTGCTCTACATGGCGCACGAGTACTGCGACGGCGGCAACCTCGAGCAGGCCACGCACGCCGGTGCGCCCCCGCTCCCCCGCACGCTCGGCGGCCCCGCCCTGCCATGCATGCACCGCTGACCGCCCGGTGCTCTGCAGGCTTCTTCCTCATCAGCCGCAACCCCCTGGACTTCCACCAGCGCCACATCATCCAGGTCGTCTGGGAGCTCGCCGTCGGCCTGCAGTTCGTGCACTCCCGCAACGAGGCCCACGGTGCGCCGCCCCAGGCCACTCGCGTGTGCACCGCCGCGCGCGCTCCCGGCTTCCGCACTCAAGGCCCCATCTGCCCCCGCTGACATGCTTGTTTGCAGTCTGCGGCCGGTGCTCCGGCATGCGATGGCCGGTGCTGGTGTGGTGTGGCGCGCACTTCGTGGGGCCCGCCGCTGACCGCCTCTCCGCCTGCAGGGGACCTGCACCCGCGGAACGTGCTGTTCAAGGCGTATGTGCAGTCCGCGCGCGCCGCGAGCAAGACGCTGTCGCTCGCCGAGGCGCACTCGCAGCCGCACGTGCGCGACGTCTACTCCGCGCTCGCCCGCGGCTTCATCACGAAGCTCACCGATGCCGGCCTCGCGCTCAAGATGTGGGCGGCCGGGGAGGAGCTGCCGGCGCACTATGATGAAACCCTGCGCTTCTACACCGCACCGGCGCGCCCCCCCCTCCCGCATGCGTCTTGCCACACGGCTCGGTGTCCGCTCGTCTTGCGTCGGTGTTGTCAACACAGACGGCCACCCACCCACACGCCGGTGCCCCGCCGTCCCTCAGCCTTCATTCAATGCCGGTAGCAACCGCCTGTCACGGGAACGTTAACACGGAGTTGTCAAGGTCCAGTCGCATACGGCTCAGTCAATTCAGATTTATTTTGCTTCACGTCTCGTACACGCATGGCACTGATGCATGTCGCGGCATGCAGGAGGTGCTGGAGTACAACACATACAGCAAGGCCGCGGACGTGTACTCCCTCGGGGCGATCCTCTGGGAGATCCTGCACAGCAAGCCGTGCTACCGCCGCACCGTCGTCGGCTTCCCCGTGCGGCACCCCGACTTTCCCAAGTTCTCAGACTCGGCGCCGCTGCCGTACGCCGCGCTCACCGCGGCCTGCCTGCACAGCAACCCCAGCCTCCGGTGCGGGCCCCCCTTACTGCTGCTGAGTTGCCGGGCCGGCGCACGAGCGTAGCGAATGGGCAGTGTGGTGAGAGGGGTGTGCGTATGCACGCATGATTACAAAGGCACCTTCACGGGGAAGTCGTCACCTGCGATGGCCGGAGCACCTTGATGTGTGTGATACCTGCAGGCCGACGATGGACGAGGTGGTTGCGGTGCTCCAGGACCTGTTCACGGTGCCGGGGGAGGACTCGGCGCACCTGACGCCGGCAGGGGACACAAATGGCGCGGCGGATGCGGACGGGGGCACGCACATCACGCCGCTCGTGCGCCGCGTGCTGGGCTCGGATGCCGAGGTCTTCCGTCGGGCGCCGCACTGGCGGGGTGCGGCCCGCGCGGGGGTGCCGTGTCACAATCACGTGAATCTGTGTCTACTTGGCTGTAGCGTTTCGGACGGCCTCCGGATGCCCGGGACGACATCGGCGTGCGTGAGTGCGGACTGCATGACACCCATGCGTCGGTGGTGGTGCAGGGGTGCTCGAGGACCTGAATGGCATCAGCAGCAACCACATCCTGGACCTGCTGACAAAGGTGAAGCTCACGGACATCATCAACCTACCGGCGCCGACGCAGGGCACGCCGCAGGCGCCGGCGGCCAAGTCGGCGTCCGCGAGCCCCTCCCGCGGCACCCCCGGCGGCCTCTCGCCGCTCGGCAACGGCCACGCCGTGCACCCTGGCGCGCCGGCCGCACGCGAGGCGTGGGACGACGCGCTGCTGCCGGGCGCAGATGACGACGACGAGGACGGCGGCGGTGGCGGTGGGGGGGGGGCAGGGGCGGCCGCAGCGGTAGGGGGGGTGACGCGAGGGGCGCCGTTCCAGCCGACGGCGCTGCAGAGCACGCTGGACACGTCGCCGGAGCTCGGGCACACGATGCGGCACGCCGGCAGCGTGACGTCGGCGGAGGAGAGCGACGGGTTCCAGGACGCGATGGAGGAGCTCGTCAGCGACGGCTCGTTCTTCATGTGCGCGCCTGGATCCTCAGATGCATAACAACGCGTGTGGTCGCGGCCTCGCTGCTGTGTTGGCGGGGCAGACGGTCGTGCTGCCGCCGCCGGGCTCTCGCCTACAGGGCGTGTTCGCGTGCGTGCAGGGTGCTCATGCATGTGTGGCATGCGTGCGGAGCTCACCGGCGCGCCTCGTTTGCAGGGGTGGGGATTCGCGGTCGTCGCAGAAGGGGCGCTCGCGGCGCTCCGCGACGGCGCCGTCCACGGCTGCGGCCGGCAAGCGCATGCGGCCGCTGGAGGGCCTCCGCGGCTTTGACGGCATCGCCGGGCCGGCGCTGAGCGACGGCCTCGGGCGCGAGCAGACGGGCCGCACGAGCGTCGGCAGCACCGGCGCCGCGGCGTCGACGTCGGCCGCAATGCTGCGGCGGCCGCGCTCCGGCGGCCAGACGCCACCGGTCACCGGCGACCTCGTGTCGTCACGCTCCAACGTGTCGGTGCACTCGGACTGGGACCACATGGAGGGCCGCGCGATGTTTGTGCGCGACGATTTCACAGGCAAGACGCACCTGCAGATGCAGCGCGTGGCGCAGGCGGCGCGGAGCCGCAAGGACAGCCTGTCACACGGCGCCCACCTGTCAAGCACGGCGCTGACGAGTGCAACGTCTGCGGCCGAGTCGGCGCCGGGGACGCCGGAGAAGAGCCACACGATCGACGCGCTGCTGAGTGAGCGGGCGGACGCGCTCGGCACGGGCGACGTCATGCACGCGGGCATCAGCGGGGAGGTGGGGGGGGCGTACGTGGATGTGGGGGGCCTGGGGCTGGCGAGCCGGCCGCGGGCGGCGGCGCGGCGCTCGTCCGCCGCGAGCGCGCACGACCACTCACCTTCCAACTCAGAGCGCCTGCTGGCGCACGAGGCGCTGATGGTGCCGGAGCAGCGGCAGCGGCCGCCGCTGCCGCCGCCGGCCGTCACAGACGCTGACGAGGAGAGCCAATGTGCGCACGCACACCTGCCTCGGCCGCCTCTGTGCTGCTGCCCCCCCCTCTTGCGATGCGTGCTCACTGCCTCGGTGCTGTTGCAGTGGACGTGCTGCGCTGGGCGCCCGCGGCGCGCGCACAGTCGTCGTCGCACGGCGCCGCCCGCCTCTCGGCCGCCGGCGCGCTCGACTCCGGCACGCACACGCACTCACAGGTCTCGGCGTCGCACCCCAACTCTGGCGCGTCGCAGGCGTCACAGGCCTCGCTCGTCAGCACGCAGGCATCCCTCGTCACCACACAGGCTGCGGCGGCCGCAGCCGCCGCCGCGGCGGCTGCGGCACTCTCCGTCAGCCGGCCGCGCGTCTCCGAGCACGGCGTGCGTGCCGGCGACACCGCGACCGCGCCGTCCACGGCGCGCACGCCCGCCACGACGCTCGACCGGCTGCCGCCGGTGCCCGCCGGCCCGCGCAGCAGTGACTTCCCGCACAGCGCGCCGCCAGAGGCGCCGCTGCGCGGCGGCTTGCGCTCGTCCGAGTCGGCGGCGGCCCCCGCCGGCCGCGCCGCCGCGCGGCCGGCCCCGTCCGGCCGCATGTCCTTGGGCCCGTACTCCTCCGAGAGCGTGTCAGGCGGCGGCGCGCGGCCGCCGGTCGCGCTCGGCGCGCTACGCTCGCCGCTGAGCGCAGACGGCGCGGACCTCAGCGGCCCGAGCATCGTTGTGAAGGGCCGCCCGGCGCGCTCCGTGGACGGCACCGGGCCGCGGCTGTCCAACGCGGTCGGGGAGTTCCGGCCGATGGTGATGCGCGGCGACCGTGCGAACTCGTTCACCGGCGACATCCGGTCAGGCGGCGTGGCTGTGAGCGGCAACGTCGCGAGCTTCGCGTCTACGCGTCTCTCCCCCGTCGCCTCGCGCACTGAGGACGGTCCCGGCAGCCAGAAGGGAATGGGCCTGCGGTCGCTCTTCGATTCGTTCAATGGGTCCGAGGTGGACGAGCCGCTGAGTGCCCGCGAGGTGGAGGGGGCGCTGGACGGCGACCGCAGCAAGGCCCTCGCCGCGGGCGCGGCGCTCAACGGCGGCGCGGACCCACCCACGAACGGCCGCACAGCGGCTGCGGAGGGCCCGGCCGCCAGGAAGGCCGGCGGGGGCAAGGGCAAGCGCGGAAAGCGCGGCAACGGCCTTGATGTCGCGCTCGGGCTGTCCGGGGATGTGGTGCGCCCCCACGCACGGCCTGCGCTGCCTGTGTTTGACCCTCCCTTGTGGTACACTCTTCCCACGCGCCAGCTGTGACGACACGTTACGGACATGCATGGAGATGCAAAAGAGTGTTCCGGAAGCATCCGGAATGACCCCCACATCAGCACATGAGCACATGCCTGACGGCGCGCGGGTCCCTGTCAGCAGCGGTCGCCAGACCGTCTTGCTTATGCAAGACGAGCTATCGCCAACATCCTGGATATGTCTCCTGCGGTAGCTGGAGCTCCTTAGTGATCTGCCTACCATAGCAAGAGCTCTGCCGAATGAACGCGGTGGGAGTCTCTGGTGACAACGGGGAGCAGTGCGCTGAGCGTAGCGCTCTGTGGCCGGTGTCGTACACAGGCTCACTTGTACTATATACGCAGCTGGAGCAGCTGCCGGCTGACTTCAAGGGTAGACAACAGATCTCATACTCAATGACTCTTGACTTGCCAGTCTTTACACCAGCCCATGCATTCCATCCTTGCGAGCCGATCACTGCGTGTGCGCTTCGGCAGCACACCAGCGGACCGCCTCGCACTCTGCGCAACCACCCCCTGTCATCCGCGCCCCTGGAATCCCGGTGAGAGGAGGCCCCCGCTGGTGGGGAGCTGCCGAGGTCGGCGGTGCTGCATGCGAGCTCCCTGCGCCGCTGCATGCCGACATGGTGCGCCGTGCAGGCCAACAGCAGCGGCAGCGACGGCTCGCCGCTGTCGATGCGCGGCCTCGACGTCTCGCACGTCGGCTCCAGCGTCGACGTGCAGTCACCGGGCGACATGGCGTCGTTCGAGGCCGCCGCCGCCGCCGCGCCGACCGCGACCGCCGAGCTCATGTCTCCGGCGCTGTCCACCGGCTCGGCGTCCGCCGCGGCCCCCGCGGCTGCGCCCGCCAGCGGCGGGTCCGCCGTCGACGGCATCGACCTCAAGCCCAAGCCCGGGCTGTCGGCGGCTGCCGCGGGCATCATGCCGCGGCGCGGCGGCTCCGGCGGCGGCGGCGCGCGCATCGCCGGCGACATGATGCAGCGCGGCGGCCGCCGCGGCGGCGATGGCGGCGCGCCGAAGCTGCCCGGCGGCTCCGGCAAGGGCTCCAAGTCGCCGCTGCTGCCGAGCTCGAAGGAGGAGGCAGCCCCGGGCGGCGGCAAGGCCAACGTCAAGAACTACGTGCACCCGCTGCTGCGCAACAACCGCGCCGCGATCGCCCACGTCGAGCGCATCCAGCGCCGCGGCACGAACGACGGCAGCGGCCACAGCTCCGAGCACCCGCACCTCGTGCGCGCCCGCCCCGGTCGTGTCATTGTGCTACCTGTTGATGCAGTCACCGTAACAATCGATGCGTGTAAGCCCCGCCTGGCCTTGTTTTGGTCGAGTCACATGGTCACCTCATGTTGCTGGCCTGGTGCGTGGCTGTGGCCTCGGGCGGTGCGTAACGGGCGGCGCTGGGTGGTGCAGGCAGAGGGAGTGGACTCGTCCGACAACCCCCGCGAGTCTGGCAGCCGGACGGCATCGGCCCCCAACTCGCACGGCGCCGGTTCGGCGGAACGCGCGGGGTAAGCGCGGCGCATCGCGGGCGGCGCGGGCGACCGGTGGCGACGCGTGCCAGGCCATGATGAGTATGATGAAAGTGATGTGGTTTATTTTTCCCCATGCGAGCGGTTGATCCAGCCACTGCAGGCCCGGGCTGCCTGGCAGGCGGACGCCGGCTCAGCCGCGAGCCATGCGTGTCACGCCCGCAGCTCCGCACCTCCAGGGCGGGGGCCGGCCCTCCTCTGAGTCGCAGCCTGATTTCGTGACCCCTTTGCATGAGTGCGCGCCTCTGCGGCTGAGTGTCGTGACACAGGCGCGGAGCGTGGCAGGCATGCGGGAACTTTCTTTCCCCCGTTTTGCTCACCGTTTTGAACGCTCTCGGGAAAACGGATGGTGATGATTGAACATGGCCGTCCAGTGTAATGCCTGCTGTGTGCCCTGCTCGTGTGGCTGTTGCGCTGGAGGGTCGGCGATGCTCTCAGACACGCCCCCTGCACGCTCAGCATATTCGCCACCATCTGGTGCAGTCCCCAGTCGAATGCAGGCCTGTCCGCCGAGGCTGTCATGCGTCCTGCGCATGGTTTCCTGCAACCTCTGCGGCAGTGCGTTCTGGGGAAGCGTGTATTTCCGCCACCTCGGTGAAGGGGGGCACCTCCACGGACCTGCACGAAACGCCAAACATGGGTGTATTCCACATGCATAGACAGAGCACTCCCATGCGACGAACAGCCAAGGTTGATCCGTCTTCGATGTGGCGCTGGTGTGCCCTGCAAAGTTGATTGCGTGCACTGCCGTTTTGCTAGACGCCTGGCTGTCAGCCTAGCCCTGCTATTTCCTGATTACTGCTGATTTCCGGCCCCGATGCCTCGACTAGGGGTGCTGACCACAGTGCTCAGATTCCGAATCGCCACGTACTGAAGAAGGGTACTTACAGCATCGATGGTGTGTTATTTGGGAAATTCAATACAACATATTCGAGGTTGTAATACCCAGCTTTTTCGGCGTCTGATTTTCAATGACCTTTCATCAGATCTTGGAATGCTGCTTGGCCTTGTCAGGTGATGGGCGACTGCGGGTCCCACTGACAGAGGCGATGCCCCTCCTTGCCGGCCGGCCTATTTGAAGGCGGCCAGTGCTGCACAGCCGCAGCTGGCAGCTCGAATTGCTTCCACAGACACGACAGGCTGGATACCATTTGCATGCATGTGGCAGTGCCGCCCTCGTCTTGTTGGGACAGGCAGAGCTCTGCGGGAAGAGGCAGCGCCCCCGATCGCTGCATGTCAGCACTTGCCACTGATCAGGCCAATCGGTGTGTTGTCACTATGCATCAACTAATGTACAGCTGAGTTGTCTCTGCTTAGGCGTGTCCTTGAGATGACGTTGACACGTCTCTGGAGGACCACAACCACATGCGTGGGATGCAGGTACATATGTCGGCATATGTGGTCCCATTAATTCGGAGTTGTCAATGTCCAATAGGATACGGCTCAGTAAATTCAGATTTTACTTTACTTTACATACCTCTAAAATCACTTGCGTAGTGCCCCTTGAAGGAGACGATGCAGCTTGTTTAAGACTAGCAGCTGTTTGAGCCTGAGTGCCCAACACTGTGCGGGCTGGATGTACACCGCAGCAGAGCTGCAGGTGTGCTGTGCCTAGGCGCGGTCAGACCTGAGCATTCATTTGCAAAGTTCATCAGAGCCACGCTCCGTCCAGGGGCAAGCAGCTGAGCAGCAGAGTCCACAATCACCGGCGCTGTCGCAACACACAACCCGGGTCGTGGCCTCACAGCAGATGGGCAGCATGCGATGTGTGTGGACCATGATCGTGCGCACATTGGCACTGATATCGTTCACTGTGCATGAGCCAGGGGGACTTGGGCTGCTTGTACCGTGGAAAGGAGCCAGTGCTGCGCTGGTGCATGGATGCCTGAGGCTGTGGTGATGCGAGCACATGATGCACATAGGCCATGGCTGTGGCCGGCGCGGGTGCTGCCGTTGCGTGGGTGTGTTGGTGTGTGCTGCGTGTGGCTCGTTACGTGTGGCTCGTTGCGTGGTGTGGGTTCCTCTGGTTGTTGCTCGCTAGGCTACCTGCCTTGCTTGCTTGGTCCTTGTAACACATAGGCCATGTTGCCACAGGTACTCACGAGGGATCAACACATCACACCTCGGGGTGGGTTGGAGGCTCCCAAGCCATAGCCAGCATAAAAATATGCTGTATAGACGCCAGAATAATGTGCCGTGAGCTGTTGAAACGGGGAGAGGCCTGCAGAGTTGTTGTAGACCACAAGTCAATGCTGATCATGCATCAGATGCAGCGACTGCAATTAGCCATGGTGGAGATATAGTTCAGCTTACAGCATACCAATCGAACATGCTGAAAGGCTGCTGCGTCCTGGCATGAAGGGCACCATAGCTTACGTGTAGCTACACTGTTCACTGTCAGGACACAGCGGCCCTGAGCTCATGTGGAGGACCGAGGTGGCAGTGGCAGCAAAGGACAATGTGTGGCATACCTCATGCACCGGCTCCAGGTATGCACCGCACAGCACAGCACAGCACTGTGTACGTGGCTGCTGCCGGCAGTCGCTGCCGGCAAACGTTCTGATGGCTGAAAGCCAGTGCACGTGCCTTGTGTCCAACAAAGAATGATCTGGCTGACTGATGGAAGGGTGTGGCATCCCAGAAGATGTGAGCTTGAACAGGACACGTCTGCTCGCGAGCAGGACAGCCAGTTACATTCATGTGACATGATTCAGAATCATGGCTGCCCAAGTCGAATGAACGATTATTTGAAATGAACTGCAGCACAGCGTTACGTGGATTGGATCGAGACGATCTCGGGTTTCCAGGTTGACGCATCACACCGACAGCTCAATTCGCTGTGATTTGTGCTCAAACGTTTGGGATATGCTTCGATGCAGCAGCCCTAGCCACAACACATCTTGAGCCCATTGACACTTCGAACTTGTCTCTGCCCCTGCATCTGGCCCTGCAACTGTGTCTGGTGAATCTGAATCGAGTTTGTTCATCGCCAGCTCGACATCCCAAGGCTTGGCCATCCAGCGATGCTTCCCGACGGAAACTAGTCTCATGCCCCTGCTGACATGCGCAACACGATGATCCCTGTCACTGCAGACACTGAGAGCGTGATGACTCCAGTGCAGCGGGGACGGGCTCGTCACGGGGCGCAGATGTGTTTGTATCAACCTCATGTCCGCAGCAGCGTGGCATGCATGTATATGCGCCTACAACGGAAACAGATGTACATTTCCACGACAGGCCGAGGTGGTCAGATACGCCCATACCAAAGACCTAGGTGTTGGCAAACGCATCGACGGGCATCGATGTGCACCGACACCCTGTGAGTGTGAATGGGCAGTGGGGGGTAGTGTGCCACCGGCAGTGTATGAGTGGCATTGCAGCCACGGGAGTGATTTGGTTTCAATGCCACATGAAGTGCCACGGAGGAGTATGCGATGCTCACACTCTAAACACATCTGCGAGCATGGCAAACCACAGGCGAGCCATGTCAGCCAATGTGATGCAGTATCCCTAGCCCACACCCGGCGTGGTATGCACAACACGGACGCCCAAGATGTGTGCGAAATCGATGCCACATTTCAGCGATCATGTTGCAGCTGCACTGCTGGCGCAAGTAGGCGCCCACGCGCTGATGAAATAATATTGGTCACAGTGTCGGATGCAGGCGCGTACATGCAGACTATACCATTCTGTATTATCAACGTCTTCAAGACTATTCCTTTGACGCTGTTGCTATCATATTCTGTCCGCCTCCATCTACTTGCGGACAAACAATTCACTGCCTGGATCCGTGCACGTAATCTTGCGGACCTTGCGGCCGATAGCGCGGAGTTCGACCTTTGTATGCTCGTGCGCATGGATCTATGAATGTAGGCAGACGTGCTTGGCTCTGGCTTGCTCGGAGATGGGCTCTGCAAGTCAATCGCTTGTGGCCACCGCGCCGTGAGATATGAGGACAGTCAGCTTTGTAGGATATGCATGGCTGTTAGTGAACGTGAAAGTTATACTATGCCCTGGCTATCACCGCGGTGCAGTGCCATGGCGCCACAGCCTGTGCAAGCACTAAAAGGACGGTTTAAGCAGACGTATAAGTGTTACGTTCTACACTTTGCTGCTGTCGAAGCTAGCCGGTCACAATCGCGTACCCCGCCCGTCCAACCCAGCCGTTAACATCCATCCACAGCTTTAGAACGTCATGGCTCCAACAGTGACTTTCACCGCAGGAGCTCGTACTGTGCGTGCTGCTGTTTCCGCCCCACGGCAGCTCCAGGCAAACCGATCTGCTCACGGTCAGGGCTGCGCCTGCTCCAGCTGCAATGCCCGCATGTCTGTCCGCGCCCAGGTATGAAACAGAAACTGAACTGTATGTCGATGCACTTGTGTACTTTCTAGCAAACGTGCGCTGGAGAGAAGGACGTTGTATGACTGGATTCGGCGGGTGTACCCAAGCACAGGGCAACGCGGACAACCTTGCCACACATGCGGATTCACGCTGTTTTGGCTAGCTCCTTGTGTTCATGAGGTATCTATCAATCCAATAGTAAAGGATTCCGAGTTCTGGCCTCGTCAGGAGTTTACGCGGGCCGGGGTACCGTTCTGACGGGCCGGACACGAGCACCCTCACCGGGGTCCGATGCCGTGCTTAACCTCGCGCCTAGGGCGCGAGACTGTACTTGCAAGTGCACAGATCTGAAAGTTGCCATTGATTCTGTTCCGGTTGTCGCTCTTTTTCCTGTGGATCCTCGCATGCGCCTATGCACGTGAACGGTCCACAGGACGGGTGCCATTTAACTGTGGCCGTTCTCACTTCAAACATTGAATGTATCACCGTCACTGACCCTTGTTGAAGGGTTCGCGCTGGGTCTATTGCGGTTTGAAACTCTCAGCGCCTTGCTGTGCAGGCTGTAGCCGATGCGCCCGTTGACAGCAACGTCGAGCTCAAGTACTTCTCCCAGCGCATGGGTGACATTACCAAGCATTTCCCGTCTGCTCTGAACATGGACGACTTCCTCGCCCGCGTCGAGGTGGCCCTGTGCGCGCATGGCTTCCGCGGTGACAACTCCATCACCTGCACGAACCTGTGCCGTGACGAGTCCACCGGCATCCTCAAGACCGAGATCGATGACATTTTCGGCGCATCTTTCAACATTAACGGTCTGGGTGCTTGCCTCACCTGTGGCCAGCTCGGTACGCGCCCCATGCAACACCGCCCGCCGCTCTTGTCGTGTCGCCGATCGCAACGCAGCGCAGCTGTTGGAGCTGGTGCTGCACACTGCATTCATCAGTTTCGGATCAGTGACCCCTGGTGCAGCTGCTGTGGCGGTATGCCGTGCACGTTCCAGGTTCTCGGGCGGTAACCTGACACTGCAGGTGCACTGCTGCAGGTTTCCGCGCTGGCTTCAGCCACGCTCCGACCCACGACGGCAAGGAACGCTACGTCTTCTTCTCTTTCCCTCACATTGCTATCGACTCTGAGGGCAAGGTCGGCGCCATCTCTCGTCCCGGCCGCGCTGGAGCATCCAGCGCCTGCGGTGCTCTAATCGGCGCTCTCGGTCAGTTCCAGGGCGACCCAACGCTCATGGATGCTTACGCAGAGGGCAAGCACGACCCCTTTGACCCCGAGTTCGCCATCCTCAAGCAGCGCCTTGCGGAGCGCATGAAGAAGGAGCAGGTCATGCCCAAGGACTTGGACCTGGTGTCCATCACCCAGCTCGCCGAGCGCACCATCACGTCCGACCTCGAGACACTCATCAAAGAGACCGTTGACCCCAACGTCTCCGACTACGCCGTCGTCACCGGCGTGCACATCCACAACTGGGGTAACGAGGGCACTGGCGCCCCCACGCTCGAGTGGATTGCTCCCGCCAACATGTACATCGTCAACGATGGCAAGCGCACAACCATCAACCTCGAGGTGAGGTCCCTTCATACGTGTTCCTGTTTACGTGCACTGCACGACTGCTCATTTAAGAAGGCAAAAATGTTGAACGCTGTGGCAGAGCTGCCTTATGTGCATGCGGTGAAGGAAAGTAAACCTGAATTTAATGAGCCGTGTGTCCATTGACATAAACAACTCCAAATCATCGGGACCACATATGCCGTGGTTCTGCGGTGGGCCTCTTGTGCACAGCATCACAGCCATGCCTGAGTGCCCTTTCTCAGCGTGGATGTTCAGGATGTGAGCTGACAGTGGTGAATCCTTGCAGGCCGTCCCGGCTCTGACCCCCCGCCAGCTCGCGATACTGCAGCACCCGGGCAAGATCGACTCTGTCTCTGCCGCGTTCACCGGGTCGACCACCGTCGTCGAGTCGAAGCTCACCGACCCCGCCGCTGGCCCCGTCCGCGCCTCATAAGGGGGCCTCTGCTGAGTTTGCCGGCAGGGCTCCTGCCAGACTTTGCTGAAAGCCGGCTTGTGTTTTTTTTTCTTGGGTGTCTATGGGACAGTGCAGGGCCTGCTGTGCTGTGCCCCTCCCGCAGCAGAGCGCAGCATGACACGCAACGGGTGCTGCGTTCAGGAGATGCGGGGTGTGGGTGTGGGCCGCAGCGTCCCCCAGGCGTCGTGACCGCAGTGCAGAACAAGGGAATCGTGGAGGCTGTGAGTGCGAGAGAGTGGGTGTGCTGTGGGAAGAGAGGAGGTTGCGGCGGCAGTGCGAAGGTGTGACAGTGGCGCTGGTGCCCCCATGCGGGGGGCCAGGCACCCGCCTTTCGTCGTGATGCGCATGCATGCCCGTTGCCGCGAGACTGCTTCTGTGGAAGGCGTGTAAAAGAGCGAGTTCTGACAGCGTGCCACGGGGGATCGGGGTTGCGAGGCATGCTTGTGAATCGTTGCGCTGGGTCTTGTTGATTTTTGTGGCATGGTTGGCGCTCAACTGACCTGTGCCCCGTTAACATGATAATCGTTGTTACTTCTTCAGGATTAGCAGGGCAACACGTGTGACTTTCATGGGGGCATTGCGAGTAAACGTAGCCCAATGTGCTGTCGACGAGTTCCCAACCACGATCGCATTTTCATCAGGTATATCTTATATTCTTCTGTTACGTGTTTGCAGTGTCATTGTAAACCGCATGGTCGAGTCACCAATCACGGACGTGAAGGTCTTCTGGAATAGTGTCGGATGCTGTGTTAACGTTGTTGGACATGCGCAACGTTGTTCTGCAATTTGTCGAGCGTGTGCTCCGCTGCATGCACGACTTGAACGCTCGACAGCCCGGCCGAAGCCTACCGATCTTGGTGTTGTGTATTGCGTGCGAGCAGCCGCTGTGAACGTCGTATTTGCGCCGACGTGCTGGTAGACGACGTGTCGCCAACACAAACGACTTGTGGACAACAGAAAAAGATATGGGTCACAGATCCTTGACTGATACGTGACCATATATCTTTTGCCAACGCCGCCACTGTTACGCTGGCAATGACAGGTCGTGCACCGTTGTTTGGCGCGGCACTGCGCCAACGACGAGCTGTGCAAGTCAGCAAGTGATCGATCCTGACCAATATGTCGAACCGCCCATCCGCAGGAGGAAAGGGCAACTCGAACGCTCAGATCTGCTGGGGACTGCATATGAGTTTAATGAGGATATTCGTTGGCATGAGTTGCACCGCAGGTACTACGCACCTCGTTTGCAGGTGCCGCAACCACATCGAGACGGTGATGACACTGGCACAACTGAGCTTGCATGCGGTGAAGGTACAACACAGTATTTGTTGAAACTTCTGTTTGGTCAGCCATGACTGGTCTACACCGCGGAGTTGCTCAACCGTACACTGCGTCTAAGTGCAGGGATTGTACTGTGCTGAAGGCTGTGCATTGAGGTTGCTTGTTGCGGTACAGAAGAATCCAGGCACGTATTCTGCCTTGGCGTACCTGACCCAAACACAGTAATATGCACATCCTTGATGAACAGTAATGGAGGTACGATGACTTGATGAACCATGTGATGCCCGGTCACCTGTGCAATTGTGGGTGGTGATGCTTCAACTGGTTAAATCAGCACCATCCACAAGTATTCCTTGAATCCTGTAGTGTACCAGACAGCACCTGATTAGTTTGCGGTGTTTCTGCACGGAAGATGCATTGCAGTCAACCATGCCGGGCTGGTCAGCGCAGAGCAGAGACACAGTCCGAACATGCCTGCGTGTGCAGGGCTGAGAGTTGTACAACAGTCAAGCAACGCACACCAATGATATGGTGAGCTTCAACGTTCCAAAGATCACGCAGGATGATTTGCACTGGGGGTCAGTGGACTTGACCAGTACAGCTGATACTCACAGGGTCATGTGAAGCACATGCTGATGAAACGTTTAACTTTGCACGGTTCGGCACATGATCTACACACGCAGCTTCCACATCAGCTCTCTTGGACCCATTTCATGCAATCCGTTGGGAGTTCGTTTGGGCAGGTCACTTGGTCAGTAGGCAGGATCTGGTATCATCTGCAGTGGGATGGCGACAGGCACAACTCAGTATGAGTCCTGGTTCCATGTACAACTCAACCTCGCAAACCAGGTCCACCTGACCTGTCCAAAAAACAAGTTGTCATACTCAAGACACACTCATCCTCAGAGGCCATGCACACATGAGTTCAACACATGGCAACAGAATCCACGTTCTGTGGAGCATGCCTCATCACTGGCGTATTGACCCTGAGCGGCAGCTACCGTGCCTGCAACCTACCTGATTTCGTACCCTACCCTCGAAAAATAGACACACGAGAAGCATTCAAGCAGAGCGTGTCATATTCTCACCACCACCAGGGCCCTTCCCCCGCCACAGTGCAGTCTACGTCTTATCCAGATTTGTCATCTCTGCGGCGGTGTCCTGATTTCCTGATGGCTACACCACACTGGATCCTCAAAACTTTTCTAACACGACAGTCATCCTTCAAGAGAGGAGTCTTTGGATCCGCTGTCCATGGTGTCCTCCGGCGCAGCTGTGCCCTCAGCCACGACTTGCCCGTTCCGGCCGGCAGACTGCGGCAGCAGCAGCAGCTGCTGCAGCGCCGCGAGCTGCCGACGCTGCTGCTGCTCCAGGGTGCGCACCCGCGCCTGCGCCGCCTCCCGCATCGCCACCTGCACGCGCAGCTGCTGCAGCAGCTGCTTGATGCATGCCGCGGCGGCCGCCTCCGTCGCCGGCACCTGCACCCGCGCCGCGCGTGAGCCGCCGCGCGCCCCGGCGCTGGGGCTGCACCCGCGCCGCTACTTGCGCACGTGGCCGCCGCGGCCGGCGGCCACCCGGCGGCTGGGGCAGCGCAGCGCAGGGAGGCACACCTCGTGCGCGCGCGGCGGCCCGGCTGCGGCATCGTCCGGCGTGGCGGTGGCGGGTGCCTCCGCATCACCCGCCGGCGGCTCCGCCGCGTCCGTGGCGTCCGGATGGAGTGGGGGCTCGGGTGCATCTGCCACGGGTGTGCTGCCTGCTGTGCTGTGGGCCGCTGCCGGTTCGGCGGCACGGATGTTGACGCTGACAGATCCACTGCCGTTGGCGATCGTCAGGCGGACGGCCACAGCAGGCAGCACAGCAGGAGCGGGAGCGCCAGGCGACGCTGGGCTGTGCGGGGCGGCGCTGTTCCCTGGTGGACTCGCTGGCGCCGAGTCGGCTTGCTGCGTTGGCAGTGGAGTAGGGGCTTCAGGGCTGGGCGGAATCGGGGATGCGGACGCTTCATCAGCCAGCGGCGCCGGCGCTGAGCTGTGCGGTGCAGGGCTGCGTGGTGACACTGGCTGAGGCGCCGCCTGAGGCGCCGCGCCATCTGGCGGCGCATGCGCACCGCCGCTGTGTGCTGGGCCCTGCACAGCAGGCGCAGTGTCCGCCGCGGTGCTGCGCTGCGGCGCCGGCACCGCGGAGTGCTCCGGCACCGCGGAGTGCTCCGGCGGCGCCGCCGCGGCGCCATGGCGCACAGGCGTGCCCGTGCCGGCGGCCACGATGCGTGCACGCCGCGCGGCGCACGCGCCGCCGCGGTCCGTCGCGACCGCGAGTCCGGCGCACTGCAACGCTCTGCGCACTGCCAGCTGCTGCTGCAGAAGCTCGAGGTAGTCGGCTTCCACGGCCTCCAGCACGGCCTGCGTGGCGTTGTCCACGCGCCAGCCCCCACCCTCGTCACGCTGCACATGCACGCCGGCCGCCAGTAGCGCGCCCTGAAGCCGCGGCGGGACGGCGGCGGGCTCGCGTGCCGGCGGGGCCTCCGGTATGGGCGCGGGCGGCCGGCCTGATCCGCAGCTGCACAAGTGGCAGAGGGCGTTGCGTGTGTGGCGGTCTCGTCGAAACAAGGAGGGCTGGGGCTTGCCGCTGTGGCGCTGGGGGGCGCTCGTGATGCGGCCGCCTGGTGACAGGCCCTGCACACCTGCTCGCATGACGTGGCAGAGGCTGTGGGAGCTGGTTTGATGCACAGGTCAAACACGCATGGATCAAGGCAGGCTTCTGCTGGCGGCTTTCAAAAGCCTGGGTCATCCCTGGCTTGTGACGCAGTCATCCCAGCAGGAGCTAAGGGTTCTGTAAAACAGCCAGGGATTCACGTGCATGCCACACGATGTGATGAAGAGCCCTGATGAGCCCGTTGTGCCAGCAACACCATCACGAAACGTTCAATCAGTGCCCTTGAGGGCGGCAGAAGCCTCTGTTCGGGGCTTGTCGCTGCTTCAAGGGCGTCGCCCTGATCGCCATGCGTTCGAGCACGCCCGCAGCAGCCGCAATGATAAGCGATAAATCAATCAAGCCATATTTGGGAGGGATGTACCTCTGTGGGCATGTTCTTGTGCCACGCGTGCGCATTCAGTGCAGCGCCGGACCTCCAGGTGCGGTCCAGGCTGCCACGGTAGCGAGCGCCCGGCCACAACGAGCTTGCCGTGCCCCTTGACATAAATATACGGGACTTCATGGCTGCAGCTTCGCGTGTGGATGTATCTACATCGTTTTCGAGGCGGTGTGTCGCTTGCGGGCTTGCCAGAGGCCACGCGCTGACTCCTGCCTGAGATGAACCGGGATGGGATCGACTGAATCCATCATTTGCGCACAGATTGGCGTCCTGGTCGCCTACCTTCGCCATCTGCGGCCTCACTGGACGCGGTGGCCGTGTATCCCAGGTGCACACGCACTACACAGCGCAGAGCAACGAACGCAGTCCGGAGAGTTTCTCGCGTCACCAGCTCACAGGGCGCTACAGAGAGCCACACGCTGTTGTCGCAACTCCTGCTTGCAGCCAGATGTTCAGTCTGGCGCGACATGCCGCGTTGGTGGGGTCGGTGGCTTCGGCAGTCAGCTGCTTCTGTCGTGAGTTCCGGAACCACATGGCCACAAGGCTCGACTGCAGCACTGCGGCACCACGCAGACACGCGCAGCCGACTTGCTGCCACGGTGGGAGCAGGGCATGGGCATTGCAGTGGACTGATTCCGCATTGCGTCTGCCGTTTACAACGTGGCGGAGTGACGCAGGTCATGAACAACATCAGCACCTCGTCGGCTTCCAAACGCGCACGGCTCCCATGCGCGGTCTGCAGACAGCAACTGCTGCTTTGAGGGGGTGCGTACGCCGCTCAGACCACGTGAAGAAGCGCTCCTGGCTCGATCCGGGCTCCCCGTGCACAACACGAGCACGTTTGCAGTCAGACGAGGCACCCGCGGCAGCGCCATGCGCACGGCTGGTAGCATTGCGTGTTACACTACCCGCTCGGCATGTGGTCCAATGTTCGGCGTTGTGACAGATACGGCTAAAATCCAAATTGACTTTATTTTGTACCGGAAGTCCGAAGTAAACAGCGTATATTTTCACGCAGGGCCCTGGGCGCAGAGCAGTGCGACGGTTCAGTGCTCCATATGAGAATATTCTGAGTCTCCTGTGACTCAGATTCCGATCGAGCGTATTGCTGCAGCCCCTGAGCCCGCAATCAGATGGCAGTCTGGATTCATACATCAACGCCGCGTACTGCAGCCGGCTATACCCGGCACCAGGCTCATATAGCTATAACCCCCCCCCTTTGCCCTTTCCCCCAAAGACTCGCTCCTGCGCCAAAGCTTCTTTGACATGCTTGTTCACGCAAACTTACACAACCCCTCAAGCCCACCGGCGCAGATGCAGCGGGCTGCGCGCGGCCGCGTCTCCCTGTGCTAGGCTGTGCTGTCCACCGCAGGTCCCGGCGCTGCAGGCACAGCACGCGGTGACATCACGGCGACACGAGCGGCAGCGACGCGCCGTGCCGGCGCAGGAGCTCCACAGCGCGCAGCACCATGCGCATCTGGTGCGCGCGGCTGCGCTTGTGCATGCCCTGGTTGATGTCCCCTGCCTTGTCAGCGAAGGACGCCTCCGTGCACGCCCCCCACATCGAGCCGACCAGGAAGCGCACATAGTCCAGGAACGCCACCTGCAGCCCACGGCGGGGGCCTCAGAGCTGCAGGCACACGAGGCGAAGGCGCTGCAGTGAGCGTGTGCGCATTGCGGCGCGGCACGCCAGCATGCACTGCGGGAGGGGGGCCGGCGGCGTACCTCGTACTGGTCACGAAGTTCGCAGTCGGTCGGCGCGCGCTTCACACCTGCCGCCGCGAGCTCGCGCCGCAGCTGCTCCCTGTAGAATGCGAGCAGCCCCTCCTCCTCTGCGGCCACGACGCCCGGCTCCACGGACGTCCACAGCAGGTACATGACGTCCTGCATGCACACTCCGGTGCCCGCCCACTGGAAGTCGCACGGGCACGCCGCCGCGGCGCCGCCGCCGTCCGCCGCCGGCCGGAAGAACAGGTTGGCGGTTTTGAAGTCGCCGTGCAGGAGGGTGCGGCCACTGGCGGCGCCGAGGCTGGAGAGGCGGGAGGCGAGGCCGGCGGCCGCGGCATGGAGGCCCGCCGCGAGCTCCGGCACCCCTGTGGCCACCTCGACGCTGCCCCTGACCGGCGGCACGGCGGCCTGCCAGCGGCGCCACTCGTCCTCCATACGAGGGAGGTCGTCCTGGCGCTTCTCGAGGCTCCAGTAGCCACCTGCACCATGCGCCGCCGCGTCGCCGTCGGCCGCAGATCGTGCATATGCCGGCCGCGACGATGGCCCTCGCACGGTCAGCTGGACGCCTCTGCGGCGGTACCCTGGCGTCAGCAGATGTGGCTGATGAGTGCAGGGACAGGGGCCGACAGCTGAGGAGCACAGCGCGTGGCCACCACCACGGGGAGGCGATGCCAGCTGCCCGGACCCAAATGGTCTTCAGCCCGGGCAGCCTGGTGCGGCTGCATCAAGGGGGGTGGGGGCCAGGCCATGCTTCGTGATGCGCAGCGGCCGCGGTGTTCGTTGTGCGGAGCGAGTGCAGCACTCACAGATGCATGGCGCCGGGGAGTCGGCAGGCGGGGGGTAGCACCGTGAGGCCACAGGTGCTCCTGCGCCAGGTCGCGTATCTGCTGCACGGGCGGCGCCGGCTGCGCCTCACCGTCTGGCGGCGCCCATCCCGCGGCATGGAAGGCCGCTAGCCATGCGAGCGCGGCGCGCGCGTCGTCGGCGTCCAGCGCAAGCCGCTGCAGCGGCGACCGGCCGTGCTCCGCACGCTCGTCTGCACAGCACAGCGTGATTCCCCAGCGTCCGTGACTGACCTCGCGGGCCGAGAAGCATCTGTTGCGCGCCCAGCCGTGCCTAGGCAGGGCCGCCGCAGTGGTCAGCCGTATGCATGACCTCCGGCCGGCGGCGACGCGCGCCTCAATGACTTCCCGCATCCCTTGCTGGTGGGAAAAATACAACAGCTCGAGCCAAATTATGGCAGAGCACCAGCATAAACCACCACAAATTGCCGCCAACAACTCGCTCGCATGCGGGCTGCAAGCGTAGCCTGAGCACAGGCACGCCTCGGGTGCCCCGCGGTGAGCAGGTGCACGTGTCCATGCATGCGGGTGGCAGCGGCGGCGGGCTCACCAGTGGCACCGGGGGTGCTGCCGAGGTCCTCCAGGACGGTGATGCCCTGCATGTTATCCCCGCCCCACACCGCCGCGAGCACCCCGGGCAGCGCGATGCCGCGGTCCCGCAGCAGGGGCGCGATGTGGGCGTAGAAGGCGCGCTCGACCTGGTAGCTGCGCAGGCTGCGGCTTTGGTGCGCCTCGTCGCGGTAGCTGCAGCGACAAGGAGGTGAACGCGCGTGTATGATGTGAGATTTGCTGAAGAGGATCAGCCGGGCATGGTCATACCGGCAGCCGAGCATAGCGGGTACAGCCCGGTCGAACTGTTCAGTGAGGAACGATGCTGCGGTTGTTGCTCCTGCAGGCCTGATGTACGCCATGCTTTTGCACAGATGCACTCGAGACTCTGCTTCGTTTCTAACGACGCAGTGGCCTTTCTGGCAAAGTGAACATGCATGGGGCGCACCTGTTCTTCGCCAGATCAACTTGCTTCAGAACCACAGATATCTGTTTTCCATCGTCGATTTGGAGCTTGAATCTGCGAATGACGCAGTTGGATTGCACGATAGTTCCTTCCTGGGGCTCGGCTCGGGTGACACGGGACAGCTTGAAACACTCTGCGTGGTCGGCCAAGTCGTGCCACCACTGAGGATCCAACAGCTCGTCAGGCCCGCTCGAAAGCTTGACTGCTCTCTGAGCAGCAGCCATTGCCTTGCCGCACTGGGCGCGCTTGCCCCAACTGTGCGTGCCCTGGCGAGGACAGCAGATCGAGCGCATTCGCACACAATGCACACAGCAGCATACAAGGAACGGCAAAAGAAAATCAAAGCGAGTCTGAATGCCACTCGCGCGAGGATTATATGTCAGGTGCCTGCCATCATCGAACGAGAGTACCCGATAGAGTGGTCAACACGTCCCGTTAACACAATTGAGGTAGTGTCTACAGCAACACGTCTGTGTAACAGAATCGATGTGCGACATGCGGCCCCAGCTGCAAGAGCGGAAGGCACCTTTAGATTCGGCGGGCGGTTTTGGCGCGCATGTTGTGACCAAGTCGACGATGCGTGACACGGCAGTGTGGCCAGCTTTTCCAGTCGCGCTTGCTGAGGTCTGCCGAATGCAGCCACGCCAAAGCGGCTTCATGACTTCCGCTTTCTGTTCAACAACGTTTCGTGAAAGGCAGCTAGGTGCGAGGTTTGCGATCAGCACTGTTGCTATCAGACATGCACCCACAGTGGCTCGCCAGTGGACGATACTACATGTTGCAAACAGTGCACGGTCACCAATTGCAGCCACGTCACGAACTTCCGATCCACATATCAGCCAGATACACGCCAAACCCTCCATACACGAGCTGGTCTTGCTCCAAACCCACCACCACGTCGCATCCAACCACGATGTACTGTATTCCATGCCTCAAAAGGTCCCACAATTTGACCGCTGCGTCGGTCTATCGGCTGAGGTACCCGCCGCGTACTCTTCGCGTGCTTCCTCGCATATGTCCACAAGCACGCCGGCGTCCTGCAACCCCGCCGGCGATCCAACAACCTTCAAATGTTTCCGTCACGAGCACGCCGACCAAAACGCCACCTCACCCACATCAGATCAGCAGTCGTGCCCATCCTCCTGCAGAGCGTCACCCTACGAGTCGCGCAGCCACACCACTGAAGCTCCACCACCGCTCCCACCAACTCACCACCACCGCGCCGCAGCGTCAGGCACCGCAACCGTCGTCCTCCTCTGCCAGCCTTGGCCAGCCTTGGCCAGCCACTTGTCTGTGTTCCGCTCGCCTGCCAGCCTCGCGGGAGCTGTGGCGCGACGCCGCGGTCCGAACCGCCGCAGAGTTTGCGGTGGCCACCATGTCCGCTCAGCTCGCGCCACCTGGCGCCCCCCCCTCCTCATCCTCCTCCTCTTCGTCCTCCAGCGGCATCTCTGTGAGGTACGACGGGCCGGCGAGCAGGCGATGCAGCGCGGTCGGCCGCCGCAGCGCGCTCTCTGTCCAGGGCACGCTGCGGTGCAGGTCGGAGAAGACGGTGAGCGTGCTGACGGCGCTCGCAAGCATCAGCGGCGCGGCCGTTGCGGACGTGGCGGCCACCGCGACGGCCGCCGCCGGCAGCGCCGACAGCGCGGCCTCCGCCGCGACCGCCTCGAGCGCAAACGGCACCGCTGCGGCGGCGACCGCGAAGCTCGCGATCGCCAGCGCCAGCACCGGCATAATCTGCAGCACCACGCCCTCACACTCGCTCACGGCAGATCCGTCCTGAGGACTACTTCCCCGGCAGTGCAGAGCGTGGCGCATGGCCTGACGGGGGGCACCCCAGCAGCGGAAACACGATGCCGTGCCAGCAGGGAGGCAGGGGGGGGGGGCGTGCCTGCAGACAGCGGATGTCGGCGGTACAGGCGAGGCAGCACATGCTCGCCCGCACCTGCAGCCAGTCGGCCTGCAGCTGCAGCGCCTCGTCGAGGAACATGCGGGCGGCCCGGCCCGGCAGGCTCGGGTCGAGGGCGTTCAGCACCTTCATGCGGTCGGTCTCCTTGACGATGGGCACGAGGACGTGCGTGAGCTCCTCGAACATGCAGCACTCGTTGATGAGCGCAGAGCAGCGGGGGCACTTGTGGGTCACCTGCTCGCCTGCGCAGCGACACCAGCACGTCTGCCTGGTGGGCCTCGGGCGCGAGAGCGCTCAACTGCAAAGTGGGAGTGTACGTTGCGGTGAGAGTGGCTCACCTGAGAAGCAGCATCGCGGGTGGGCGATGTCTGTCTGTGCTGACCAGACCTGCTGCTCCATGTCTTCACGTAGAGGCCATTTGTAGTACATCCATGCGCACCCGGAAGCTGTCACGACTGCAAGGCTGATGGTGTACACGGCAGACGCTATTGCTGCAAACAGACGGGTCGCTTCCGGTGAAGGCACAGGCGGTTCAGATCCAACGAAAGTGCGTGATCCCACCTGCCAGCTGACTCGAGTCAACAAACTGATATACACAGCTGAATGTGATGCCAACGCTTAACGGAAGAATGTAGAGAAGACGTAAGACGTAAATTGGCGCCCCGAGGAGCTGAATGGCATGCAACATCGCTGCTTCCGTTGGAGCCGAGGCGGGTCAAACTCACGTGAGAGATATATCACGAGTCAATGATATTGCTACATGGCGCAGGTGAATCACGAGAAGCGGCTCCGATTTGATCACATGGACGAGTCCGCATGACCGGGAACACAGCGCAGGTCGATCTGTGACCTTTGCATGTAGCTCACGGCTGTATTCCCCAGGATACCCCCCTTCCATTGCCAAGCGTGTACCTTCGAGTGTGCATCGCGCTGCACCTCGATTGCAACGGCTCATCCAGGATGGGCGTTCGCCTTTCGATGGCCCGGTCCCCTTGCGCCACTGCAACAACCAGGCCGAGATTACACGGGCTGTGACGAGTGCACCTGCTGGAGGTGCTGGTTTGAATGAGACCTTGCTGGTTGCCTGCTGAATGTTGTTGTTTGCAACCGGTGTGTCTCCTATTGACCTGGTGTGTGCTTGACTGCTTTGCTCGAATTGAGTACCTGGTCGTGGCAACCGCTGCGTTTGCAATGATTCCCTCGCTTCCGCACTTCAAGCTTCGGGTTCGTCCTCATTTTATAAATCCACCTGTCAGCGTGATGAAGCATGGCTCCCAAGGGTCAGCGAGCACCTGGTCCACCCCAGCCTTGGAGGTAGCAATCAAGCTTCACAAACGAGATGGCCGCTTTCGACGCAACAGACCTTGCATGGAAACACGTACAACACAGTATGAAGTATCATAGATGGCGTATATTCCGGTGAACCTGAAAGAATTTTTCTGATTTTTTTTTTAGCTGAAAAGTATATTGTCTCACGCCAGGCACATTGCTGCAATTTATGCAGAATGTACCATACATCATGCACAGATTCTCTCTCAAATACAAAAGGCGACAGCAGCAGCAGCAGCAGCTACTCCTTGCACAAGGCGTTGCTGGAAGCATGCAGGTGGCGATAGGTCGCAGAAAGCAGAATTAACACCTACTGCCCAACTAGAAGCTTTACGGATAATAAAAGCCGTACTGACCAATAATCAATTTTGAAATATCTATAATAACTATAATTTTACTCGGCTTTTGAAGCTCTGTGGTAGAGCGCCAAGCTGTTCCACTGGATGACGCAGGAACGGAATCTATACAAGGCGTAACAGCCAACAGTTCCGAATCAAAATAATATGGAAGCTTTAAGATAGTGAACCAATCAGAGATAAAATTTTGGATGAATCTCAAGTATTTAGGTCGTCAGCCCAAGGGATTTGTACCATGACTAGGGCAACCACTGACGATTCGTGCCTGCAGAAAGTGTATTTGTAGTTTCTGTTGAACTTCTTTCTGATCGACGTCTGCTTACGGGCATGTAGTACAGACTACTCTATTTATTCATCCATGTCCGTCCTGTTGAGAACTGAGGGCTTCATGTAATTTCATACTAGCAGGATTGGTGTGTCAGGTGATTCGAACATCAAGAGTTAGATCACATCTATTCGCGAACAATCAAAAGCAGTCCAGAGCGAAGTAAGGCCAGCCGAGTGCCACCATCTAGCTATGACATTGACAAAGACGAACTCAGCCTTTGCATCTGGCTCAAATCGGTCCATGTTGACATTGCTACTGCACAGTATCCAGTTGGCTTACGGTGGGCGTCATCGCTTCAGGAAACCAGGCGTACATGCGCCCAGGTAGCTGGCCCTGCACGGCTGCAAGAACATGCTATGTCAAATTTTCAGGTGAGTCATGAGCACTTGCTGTTGTGAGCAAATCCGAGTAAAGAGTTTCTTGATACAAGCCCCACATCGGGCATCACCAAGTTAGCCGTGCCATGTTGCGCAAAGGTCATGCTGCCACGTGCCAGATTGTGCCGGCAGCTTGACTGGGCTGTCGGGACCCCTGCCCAGGCCTGCGTTGTGGATATGTGGACAGCATCTGTACAGGTGCTGCAGTCAATGACCTCAACGTCCAAATGCGATCCAATTAGCTCAAATAAAAGCTTTGATATCTGACGGCGTACCTGCACAGACATGCAACACAGCCAGCACTTTCCCAGCCGGCACATTCCCACTAACATGTCAAGCACAACAGTACTTTCCGGGGTCCTGCAAATTTTGCAAGATCGAATGCACATCAGGGCGGCACTCACAAGGGCATCGTTCATGGTCGACAGCGGACGCTGATTGCAGGATGTGACAAACTGTGCCAAAAGGACTTGCAGAGGTACCTTGACCATCGTTGATGGGTGATACATGGCTCTGTGAGTTCTGCCCTCACCCGCAGTGTCTGTACAGCGTCTACTTCAGAGAAAGCTGATGCCCTTTTCTTCAGAGCAATGCTCTTAAGTCCGATGCACGCGAGCGTGGCGTACGGGGCAAAACGCTGAACGTGTACGACCGATTCGCATAAAGTACGTTCGCACATTGTGGATGTGCAAATGTTGCGAGGGAAAGTAAGTGTCCTGTCAAGGCTGCTACATCGACTCCCATGTCCTCTAAAGCATCTTGAACTGCTGGTATGAAGGAGGAGCGGCATGTGTCTGAATTCTGCTGATTTGCTGTCGTGTTCAGGGGTCTGGTCCACACTGAATATTTTATGGAGTCAGCAACCTCTGTTGCAGCAGTCAGAAATGCAGGAGACCAGCCACTGCCACCATCCAATGACAGTGACTTGGATAAGCTCGAATCTGTCAGCAGTAAGGCGCTTCGGCAGAATTTGCTCGAACTTCACGGGAAGGATGGAGCTGCTTTCAAGGCGGTGTTTGAACAAGCTCGTAATTTGACCGGATCCGATTGGGATGGAAACGTCGCGCGCGCTTTGGGTGCGCCTGCTCCTGAACGTATGAAGCACTGCTCCAGTTCAGACATATTCTCATAAAACGAGATAGTTCATACGAGATGCGTTCTATGCAGAAAAGCTTTCCCAGTCGACCCTGCGAGGTGTGCCGCTGCGTGGTCTTGTCTCTCAGGAACCTCTTGTGTGGCATTGGGCTGTTTCCGGCCTTGCATGCAAATGGACTGCAAATTCTGTGACGACGGAAGCGTTCATGTTTGTCTGAATTCTGATCGTCGGCTCTCGTGATCAGTGTCTGGTCCATACTGTATTCTACATGCAATCGACAAACTTGGCTTCAGCAGTCGAAACTGCAGGGGACCAGTCATTGCCACCATGCAATATCTTGCATAAGCTCGAATCCATCAGGAATACGGCGCTCCGGATCAACTTGTTTGAACTCCATGGGGACGATAAAGCTGCTTTCGAGTTCTTGTTTGAACAAGTTAAGGATTCATCAGACTCTGATTGGGAACAAAACATTGCGAGCGCTTTTGGTGCGCTTGCTGCTGATCGGTTGAAGCCATGCTCCAGTTCAGGCGTATTCTCTACACAAGGGACAATTTCAATGAGAGCTCTTCCATGCAGAAAAGCTATCCCAGTCGACCCTGCGAGGTGTGCCGCTGCGTGGTCTTGTCTCTGGGCTATTTTCGGCCTTGCATGTAAATCAACTGCAAGTTAGCGTATGTTCGGCCTTGCATGTGAATCAACTGCAAGTTAGCGTATGAACTATCTACGTCACTTGTTGTGACCATTCTGGCGTTGTGCAGGAACGGATACACGCGCGCTGCTGAAAGATGAGGATCCTCCCGAACCTGACATGTTGGAAGGCCTGTACAAGCTGCAGGAAGGCAGGGATAGTGGCTTGTTGCTGCCGGTTATTGGACCACTGCAGACCTGGTTCGACGGTGCAGAGCCAGCCCCAGTACAGCTCCAAGAAGAAGATAAAGCAATGTTCAGGACAGGAACGCTTGATGATGCAATTCTGAGCGTATGTACCATGTACGCTGCCTTCGGTGGAGAATCTCACTACTTAAGAGCAGGAGAAAGCGCGTGGATTGGTGTGCTCGATCTTTGAGATGCGTGGGGATTGTCACTGCCTGTTGTCTACTCAGTGCTGCAGGTCTCAGGGAAGTTGCCGATGTACTGTGGCATCCTCACATCTTCACTGACCCATGAAAAAGATGCCATTGCTCCATGTTGCGCCTGATGCTGAGGCACATGCACAGGCGAGTGGAACAATCTCATATCAAAGCCAATGGAAAGCCTGCTGATGCAAGATTCTAGACCGCACAAGCCATGGGGCTTTGCGCGCGACAAGTCAGATGCATCTGTGACCACTAGTCGAGATCGGCCTGACATGGTGCTTCTGTTCTCTTCGGTCCTCCTCTTCAAGGGCGAGGAGAAGGAAAGCCCAGAGATGCAGAACGTTGCAGAATTTGAGCTACTGAGCAAGATGCAGCTGCGATGGGCCAAGTTGAGATATGGGAACAAGGTGGGTATGATTGCGGGGACAACTGCGTGTGCGTGTGGCTTGCCCAACCTGGCCAGGTGCCACCCTGTTCTTTGCTGATGGTCCCTGGTGTTTCAGGTGAAATACGTCCTCGCCTACACTGCGTGCGGCCCTTGGGTGCAATTCTGGGCAGTGCTGCGGCCCACTGTGGCGAATGGCTTCAAGCTTTCCACCCTCCGTTTAGGACAACAGATGAACATGTCTGACCCACGCCAATGCATGATCATCATCCGAAAAGCTTTGCTCAGCGCTGCAATATTGTACCGCTTGAGCAGGTGTCTTCCACCGACACAGCCACCGTTATTACTCACAGCAGGCGCCTTGCCGCACCGCTCCAAGGTGGAGGTCAAAGTGGGTGGAGCAAGGACTGTGGTGCGGAAGCACATCAGCCACGAGAGCCAGCAGCAGCAGCTGCAATGTCCAGAAAGGCTGACAAAGCTGATGGCTCTGTACACTGAGCTGCGGAGTCGGCCGAGCACATACATCATCCATCCCGTCAGCATCAAGCATTTGAACCACGGCTGGCCGGCGTACATTGATTTCACTCCGTTGGGTGTGCCCATCCATCTTTGGCTGCTTCGATGATTGCACAAATCGAGCAGTGGGAAGTTGCGCATATGTCATCAATGCCAGTGGTCATATGATATGTTGGAGGTTCTGGACTCATATTGGTTATAAATTTTCAGCTTTGTTGATTCCTAGCACGGCGCTTGTGCTTGTGACATGCCAGCTGCAATGCATAGAAACTGCATGATTGATCGAAAGCATTGTGCAGGAACTCCATTCATGATGATCATGGGTTGTCAGGATGAGTCGCTTGAGCTCACTTGGCACGGAATCATTTTGCATGTTTTGAAGGGCATTTGCCACTTGCACACATTGAAGTACGTCCACTGTGACTTGCGATGGGACAATGTTGTGATTTGTGATCAAGACCACAATGGTGAAGGCATACAGCAGCATGCACGAATCATCGATCTAGAGCATGCTGTTCCGCTCAACTGGGAAGTGAATGATGAGAATGAGCACATCAAAGCCTGGGGAGAGGCGAACGATGCCCTATTTGGCAGCACGAAGGTGACCGTGCAAGTCGACCTGTACTGCATCGGCAACATGATCCTGTGGCTGCTGGATCGCCGCATGGGCAATGCAGACTGGCGCAGTTTTGGGCTCAGACTGGTTGCAGGTGAATATGCATCTGCGCAGGCTGCAGCGGACGTGTGGCAGGAAGAGTCCTCATAGCTGTTGCAACTTCATCATATTTTTTCAACACCCTTTCAGTGCTAATTTGCTGGCGTGTACGTCCATGTGCTTGCATATGTTGCGTGTGCTAGTGTGGACCTCCTTTACATTGACACATCTGTGGTCGGGGATAGGCCTGGGTGCACATTTCATGCGTGCAAAGTATAACGCCGAGGGCAGGTGAGCTACTGCAGGTCATCAAAGCACTAACATGTGTTTGCGGACGGCACAGGGAAAGCACTGCCAGCCTGAGCGAGTAGTGTTGTGTCCTAGCCAAGGACCCTGCATACTAGACTTTCGCATCGGTGTCTGGCGTAGTGTGTGTATTCCAGATGGCGGTGAACTACCGCACAGCGGTCGTGTCGATTGGGTGGCGTGGTTGCACTGTTCAAGGAAAACGATCACGCTTAGTGACATCGCACAGCACAGTGAGCGGTGGAGGAGCATATGCAGCACTAATCTGCAGCGTACAGATCTCCTCGGACTCGGTCTACCCAAAAATTTTGACTTGTTTGGGGCAAGTGCAGGCAACTGTATCAGATCATCTCGCTGTAGCATGACACACAGTCTTTAATGCTTTGCGCCTGATCAGGTTTGCTTGTGATGATGAAAAGAAGACAAGCAGCATAGAGCCTTGATGCTAGCACTTCTTGCAGTGATCTTTTGCTGGAGTTGGTACCAGCCTGGTCACGGTACCTTCATCATTCAAGTCTAGCATATTATGTACTTTGTGTTTCAAACAATTGACAAGTTGTCATAAAGCGTGCGCATGACAAGTTTGCATGACAATTAAATACAATCTCAATATCACCAGGTCACTGAGCAAGCCGGGCGGTATCGACGTTGGTACTGCACTTGTCCGGCGCTGTGACGGCTTGTTCACGTAAGCATTAGCCTGCCAGCGGGGTCTACACAGTCTGACGCTCAGACCTACCCCCATACTGCCCGGGCGGCAGCCGGGTGGGGCCAGTGTGACGCCGCAGCTGTGGACAAGCTCGCCACCTGACTCACTCCCTACACTGCAACGACGCAGCAACACGAGCTCCTGTTCTCTGTCGGAGTGCGTGGAAATCTGATGCCTACGCCTCTTCTGTTCTCATTGCAGTTTCCTGGCCTGTCCAGGCCGTCTCGTCCAGCGCCCCTGGCATTCAAGTTGCTGCCGCTTCATGTTTTCAAGACCCCGACACCTCCAGTGACAAAGAAGCCCCGCTTCTTGATGTACCTGCAACTGCGGCTCCATGCCCCCCTTCTCGGCTGGTGCCAATGATGCCAGTGATCACCGGGGTGGCTAGCGGGTGCAATCCTATCTAAGCGGTTGACAGCCGTCAACTCTCTTAGCAACAAGGAAGTACTGCATGCTTGCGACGCATTCGTCATGCCTTCCAAACAATCTGGAGAGTCCCCGCCGCAATGGTGGCAAACACAACAACTGGAATCGGGTCACGTACACCGCACTGGTACAATGGGTAGCACCAGCAGCGGCACTCGCTGTGGAGACTACCAGCTAGCTGTGGTGGGACGGGACGGGCCATGCTCTGTCGTCCGCCCGAAGAGCCGAGCACAGCAGCCAGAGCCCACTCCTTTGAGTCCGCCGTCTTGTTCCCCTCAGCATTGCATATCATCATGTACAAGAAGTACAGCTCGGGAGCACCGCTGCGGCTCGATCACCTTCTGTTGAAGGCCCAGGCTGTGTCAACCATGATGCCCCAACACAGCTTGGAGATGTATGCCCGCATGTCCAAGTTCTGTTGGGTAATGCAGTCATTTGTATACCCGCACCTCAGCAATTGCGGACGATCTGAAAAGATTTTCGCACATTGAACTTGTCTTACAGGCTCCACCCGAGCCTGAGCATCGAGCCGCCAATGTGAGTCACCAAGGAGTCAAAACGTCTCTGTAAGCACGATCAGCCGTTCAAACAACGGCCTCTCACAATCACATAATCAAATCCCACCCGGGAGAAGGTCGTGGCTGTTATGTGGGTGGCATACCTTGAACAACGCTTTGAGAAACGTGGTCGCGACAGCAAACTCAATGCAGAGTGGTTGCGCAGTGCGATAACACACAGACCACCGTCAATAGCCCCGTTTATGGAATCCGTTTGGCCCGGTCTTGTGCGTGTTCTTATGTCTGCTGGTTCTGGTTTACCTCCTTGTGTAGGTTTAGTAGTTGAAGTAAAGTAAATCTGAATTCACTGAGCCGTATGCTTTTGAACATTGACAATTCCGAGTTTTCGGGACCATATATGTCGAAGGGATGAACCATCTGTAGGGAACCACATATCAAATATGCACAGGCCGCCGATGCCCATGCATATTTGCACATAATACATCGCATGTGCACCCATCGGGGCAGGTCTGCTACCTGTCCAGGTGGCACATTGTGCTGGGCATGCCTCCACCGTTGCAGATTCAGTGCAGGAGTTGCTCACGCAGCCTGACCCTTATGATATGCTTCTGGTGTTTCGTGGTCTGGGATAGCAGTCGATCTTATTGTGAGTGTTGATGGTGTTGGTGGTGATGCTGAGGTGCCAGGTGTTTGAACAGATCTGGAGCCCTGTAGGCTGCGTGCATGTCCACGCTGGACTCTGCAGTGTTTGAGGTGATAGTCGACCCACAGCGGGGCAGGTTGAGAGCGGCACACTCGCCGCCACGTGTACAGAGAGGCACACACGCAGAGCCTCTGGCCTGCTTGGCCACCATGTAGATGCCACACAGGAGCCACACGTCTGGCCGCGGCATCATGCGAAAAATTCTGGGTGACACAGCGGACACCATGATGCCCTAACAGGACTTGGTCAGCTGTGTTCCAGGCTGGTTTCCACGTGGCTTTTGGGGGCCCCATGAACAACTTCTCTGGAATTTGTGCACGGATGCGCATGTGGTCACACGGCAGTGTCCACACGTTCAGCTGGCGGCAACGGTGGAGGTGCAGACCGGGAAGCAATGCGTGGGCACCGACCAAATCAGCGGCCCCCTGCCCCCAAACTGTGCAGAGGAAGGCAGGGGCTCCAGAGGGGACCTCAGCGACCTCTGCCTCCATCGCCTCGCCGAAACTCACATCCAAGCTAATGTACAGGTCTGAAGCATGGAGACTGTGACAGCTTCGGGGACTACACGCTCTGGTTTGCAAGTCTGTGGGGGACCATCACAGTGACGGGTGCTTGGAAAGGGGATGCAGGTCACGTGGTCAAGATTTTGACCGGTATGACAGCATAGCACTTGCAGGTCTGAGGACATATCACTTTGACTGTCAAAAACTGTCAAACAAATTTGGTCTCATGGAAAGCCTGGACATGGCGCTCACAGAGCTGTGGCAGAGACAAGCAGAGCACATGCACCGCAATCGGGACACAGAAACTGATCATCGATTGCGCAGAAGCAGGATGTCACGCGATTGCGCAGAAGCAGGATGTCACGCGATTGCGCAGAAGCAGGAACATATTTAGGGGTAATTCCAGACGCGATACGCAGTAGATATTCAAGAGAAACAGGGGAATGTGTTGTGTATATGCGTTGCTGCACAGTGGCAGTCCACACCGCTGCGCTTGAAAGTGAGAGTTCTTTGAGGTTCCACGATCATGCCACACTACCTTGCTGTGCTCAACGTGGGCGCCACGTTCCGGCGACAATAAACGTCGGTCACAGGCTGAACGCCACGCGCAGATGCCTGCCGATTGGCAACCAAAGAACATGAGACTGTGACGGACTGCGAATAGACTCATTACCTATGCTATCGTCTATTGGGAGGAGCATGCTCGGTGTTGGTGAGCTGAATGTGTCGACCTGGATTACCGAGTTTCGCAGCAGCGCAGAACAAATGCTGCGATGCGATCTGAAGACATTCACGACGATAATGGTCATTCAAATCGAGGCATCAAAGCAGAGAGCGACAGATCAAGGCGAGAGCACAAGTGGAAGCGTTGAAGCTGCGGCTTAGATGCATTGTATGAAAGCGCGCGCACAGAGAAATCGTCTCAACAGCGACTGAGGCTCCTTCACGCACCGTGCGAGATTTCATGTTCAGGCGCAGACATCTCTGTTTGGCACCTTGCTGTCAAGAATGCTTCAGGAGCCTGTACTAATCGTTTGTTCCATGCTGCAGACTACACGGCCGCCTATACAAACGCAACTTCAACTTCCGCCCGATTCGAGAGGGGAGTGTCAAAGTACTGTTGGCAAGTATCGTGGAGGATCAAACTTGTTCTGACCGATCCCAAGCGCCACCGGCGCAGTACCGATGTTCATGCATGTTCCGCGTGCCATGTCTGTTCTTCAAGTACATACTGAGACACGTTCGTCGCGAATGGCAGTAGCGCTGGCATGAATTTGCAAGCAGGCGCCTTTGCAATGTGCGCGGCCCCTACAGACACCGCTGCAGCGGCCCCGCTGGGCACGCATGGCTTCCCGCATGCCGCCTCAATACGAGTGATTACTGCTGCAGCTGGCAGAGCGAGGGTGGAGCTCCAGCTGGAGGCCTCAATAGGATGCAGTGCCGGTGAAGGCAGAGCGACTGTGCAATCTCTGCGATGCGCTGCAGTGTGGTGGACTTGCAATCACGGGACACATGTTACACATATCATATGTGACATATGGTATGTATGGTATGGTATGGTGGCATGCACGTGGGAATGGTTATGGGGACCCACCGTGGGCTTAGCAACATGCAATTGGAGCCACCTGTAGCCATGGCCATGTTGGCTAGCGCTACAGCCATGTTGGCCAATGGAAACTGCACTCAACCTGGCGTATAGGCTGGCGTCAGGCAGACACTGCAGGCGAGGGCAGAACTCACAGAGCCATGTATCACCCATCAACCATGGTCAAGGGACCTCTGCAAGTCCTTTTGGCACAGTTCGTCACATCCTGCAATCAGCGTCCGCTGTCGACCATGAACAACTGTGTGCATGCGGTTTCCTCGTGAATGGACGGTGCAAGTTCCAGGGCCAGATGAGGATGGTGATGTTATGTGCACATGTCTGCTGTGCCTTCCATACGCTGTGGTAACGTCAAACAGTTACGGCGTCCCACTAGCACTCTGGCAAGTGTCCTTGTCCTATAGCTACTAACTTTTCCACTGTGATCCAATCCCTGCCTTTCACTCTGAATCAGTCAGAAATCAATGGTCGACGTGACTGGAATGATGCAGCAATCTGGATCATCACTGCAAGGCAACGACTCTATCTACAACGCCGGGGCTGCTCTGCCACATCAGCCTACCATTTGTCATTCCACAGGCCCACCAGCTACCTGACAATCGCCTGCACAGTTCCAGTAAACGGGCATGTCCCGTACTGACCCACATAGGTGTTGTAATGTTCCCGATTCGCAAAGACCTTCACCGCGCCCTTCACGTTGACCTTCTCCCCAGCTGGAATGGGCCAACCCGACACAATGCACGCCTCCACTGAAGTCCAGCACTGGCCGCAAGTCAACTGCCCTGCAAAGAGCTCCGCGCCGCAGTTCGCGCACGAGCGCGTGGTCAGCGTTTGTCCGATGTCCTGCTGCATCGCTGCCTCCAGCACCCATCCCTTGACACGTTCGACCGCAGCCTGGCCAACGTACGCGGTGTCCCGGGGTGGCAGCTCAAATCCAGTGAAGAGGCCCTGCTCTGCCAGGTCGGACAGGTCCAGGGCCGCCGTGCTGCCGTCCTCCATGGCCTCTATCACATCCAAAAATGCATTCAGAAATACAAAGGCGTCGTTCTCCTTTGACTGGACCTGTATATGGCCCATGTGGTCACGGAGGGCAAGAGGAGGGCGTGCCCGCCGGTGGTGCGCAGATGCAAGCTCAGAGTTCTATCGACGCAGCAACAGCAGTGCACTGGTCACGTCACTGTCACTGGCGCGCTTGTGTCCAAACGAAGACCGAGCCAGGAGATTGCTATGTTGTCCGCATCCGCTCAATGAACGCAGGCCTGCATGCACTTGTGGGACCTACGCAGCGAACTTAGGGGGGAGCATGCCTTGCGCCATGCCATGCCAGCGAGGTAAAACGCCTTATCTGCAGGCATGAGCGGAGCCTCCTGGCCAGCAGTGGCCAAAGGCTCCAGGAAGCGCAGAAGAGCGGTGGCCGCCTGTGCTGCAATGACGTGCCAGCCGCTCTCCTCTGCGCAGTTCAGCATGACCAGGTAGTGCACCGCGTCTAAACACTTCCGCAGAGTCGTGATAGCATTGCTGTCCACTCCAGGTACCTCCTGCACGCAGCGTGCATGTCCAGGTCCCTAGAAGCAAAGACAAAGGCACTGTTCCATGTGCATGTGGATTTCAACACGAATGCGGACTCATCTGCAGACCAACTCCTCGGCCGAGTCCCTGACTTCTTTCCAGGTCACCTGCGTCTCTAGCATACGCCCCGCACTGTCCCACACGGCCATGTCCCACACGGCCATGTGTTCACACCGAGCAACAGAACGGCACGCACTGACAGCCTGCTGTACACGCTGAAGAGCACTGTTTTGAGTGCAGCTTCAGCTTCCTTGGAGCGCTGCGCCTCTGGCAGCCGCAGCAGCCCCAGGGCAAGCTCGGTGAGCAGCGGGACGCTCTCGGCCACCGCCGGAGCTCCCCTCTCACACAGCAGGTGGACCACATCTGCGTAGTAGCCATGGGCGACCTGCCGCGCCACGTCCTTCATCAGGTAGTGGTTAGCCGCCTCAGGCCCAACGGCTGCTGCCCTGGCGTGCACCTGCACCCGTGGGCCCTTGAAGCCTTGTGCCTCTCTCCAAGGGTGCCATCATGCCATACTCCCCGTCACGCAGGCCTGCGTATCGGCCAGGAGCGCCGCACCTGTGTCCAATTACCTCTCCTGGCAAGGTCATCCAGCTCTGCAAGGCTGACAGAGCCGTCCGAGCCTTGGGGGCCGCCCACGCTGCCCACGGACCCTGCGGAGGCCAGCTGATCCACCAGGTCATCCAGGATGGGGTCTCCTGCCGCTACCTGTCGAGCCTTGGCCTCTAAGCCTCCATGGAACAGCGCCACGACTGCCGCGCGCTTGTCTCCGGCGTTCATGTGCAGGCTCGCCGCGGCCTCTGGCAGCTTGATGTCTGCGAGGTTGCGAGCTGCTAGCTTGATCACATCCGCCGCGCGGCCCGGCAGGTGCTGAGACGCAAGCCGCGCGCCGGTCTGCCACGCCGTGGCGAGCAGTTGAGTGTCCGAGCTGTCTCCTGGCGACACCGCCATGTATGCATCCACAGCTGCTTGGAATGCTCCCTGTTCAGTGAGAGTCGGTCGGCGTGTGCACCGCTGCGGCGGCCCTGTCAAGGCGACGGCTGTGGACGACCCGCGTGCGGCACGGGGCGGCATGTTCAAACAGCATGAACCTGGCGGTGTATGAGCACACCTGTCTCTCCAGCATGCGCGCCTGCTGCAGCCGTGCACTCAAGCCCGCGTCCCCGCCAGCGTTGGAGCCATGCGCTGCAGCGGCACGGGCCGCCTCCGTTTCGGCGACCAGTTCCGGCTGCCAGTGCCGCGCCACCCGCAGCGCGTCCTCCCAGCGGCCGGCGTTCCGGTACGCACGCACCGCCCGCTCCGGGGCGTGCGCCTGCGTGAAGACGGCCTCCGCGTCGGTGAGCTTGTCGGCTGCAACGAGCGCGTCGCCCTTCTGCCGCAGGATGGCGGTGACCGAGGCGGCGTCGTGGGCCTGTGCAACTCGGAGGGCGGCGCTCCACTGCTGCTGGTGGGTGTACATCTCGATTGCCTCACGGGGCTTGTTGGCCAGCAAGAAGGCTGCCTCTGCCGCTTCAAACGCTCCACTGTCCTGCAAGTACATGGCCCACACACATGAAATCAGACACACCAGATTCTTTGATGGGCCAGCAGAATCTCGCTATGTGCATTGGCGAAGCAGCAGGATCCTGCCATGGGTTGCACGGCCCACAGACAGGGAGAGGGAAAGAGAGATTTCTGGAGTTCGTTCTCAAGTTGTGATGTCGCCACAGGGGGGTGCGTCACACCGCAGCCACAGCTGCACCTACAGAGAGGCCAGAGCGGCTTAACGACGGTATCACGTTTACATGAGCATGTCCAGGGCGCCACCTCCAAGTGCATCGCGTGCTTCAGATGGATATCAGCTGTCTTTGCAGGGAGGCCTGCAGCTTGCGCAAGGGAGAACGCATGCTCAAAGTCAGCAGTCTCTGTGGCATAGTCAATCGCGTACTCCACGAGCCCCATCTTCCGGAGCAGGGCCATCTTGGCAGCTGGACCTTTCTTCTCCTCCACCTCAAGGTGCATAGCCCATGCATATGCTACCTGCAGCTCATGCACATGTCCAGGGAGGATCCTCGAGCTGCAGCTTGAACACACATTCCATGCACGTGCTGCGATTTGCTTCACAAGGTCCGAGCTTCTTCTGTCTGGTGGAGACAAGATCAGAGCAACTGCTGACAGTCTCCAAGCATCAGAGACACACCTGCTTCGAGGCAGGCACCCCGCCATGTGCCTTCGCCACTCGAACCACGTCTTCCCACTGGTTGGCCTTTCGGTACATCTTCACAGCAGCCTTCCACTGGCCTGCCTCACAGAAGTGCGCCTCTGCCTCCCTGCAAGCAGCATGTCTGTCTCGTCCCTCCACAGATGTGAGCACGGTGGGCTAGTTGGAGGTACACCAGCAGCAAGCTCGTCACTCTTTCAGCCGACACTGTACTGTGCAAGTGCAGGCGCTGCTGGTGATGGAGCAGTCTGCGGCTGCAGCTGTTCCGCAGGTGCACCGGCTTGCTCTGTGAGCGATGGCCAGCATGTGAGGAGCCACACCGGAGGTGCCCTGCAGCCTCAAGCTCTTGTGCGACCCAGGCACGAGCGGCTGGCAGCTGGTCAGGGCGCTGCTTCATCAGCCGGAGATAGTCACCGTACATGCTGGACGCCTTGTACATCTCCACGGCAGCGTCCCAGCGGCGGATGGCCAGCAGGGTGCGCTCGGCAGCAGGGAACTGTGATGCAGCACGGTACGCCTGTGCTCGTTGCCAGTACAGCCTCTGCATCTGTTCCTCGTCTTCTAGGTACTGCACGGCCGTCTGCATACACAGACATCACGTCCCGAAAGAGCTCCGTCTGTGCTTGCATAGCAGTTGCAGACATGCATCGCCACCTGTAAGAGCTGGAGACCGACAATGAGGAACCAAAGCAGCGCCGCGCCAAGCATTGTGCATCAGCAGACCCTGCCACACAGCACCACAGCAGATGATCAGCGCTGGTTCGACGAACTGCCGCCTTGACAATCCATCGCGGCAAACAGTAGGGGATGTTGGTCACAGTCTATGCAGGAGTTTCTGGCCCGCACTTTGTGCGCCTCATCCCACATGTTGGCATCAAAGTACATGTGCACTGCGGCCGTGGCGCGGCCAGAGAGCACAAAGTACTGTGCCGCAGCCGCCAGATTTCCTGCGGCCTGATACTGCGAAGCCAGTTCGCCCGCGAGACCCTCCTGCTCCTCCATGGGAAGAACCTCAACGAGGGAAGCAGCCCGCGAAAGGTTCCCGGACGCAAGAGCAGCGCGAGCGGCCTTGCCTGTCGCCCCGGCCTCAATGAAGTGGGCAACAGCTGCATCTGTCTGTCCGCTTGAGATCAAGCTCTCGCCCCATTCTTCTTGGAGCTGCACTACTCTGCCGCCTAGCTCAGGATATGATGATGCTAGATGCACAGCACGTGTGTAGTTCTGCGCCCTGCATGCGCATCTCTCATGTCCCAACCATGACACTCCCGTGCCCGCTGTTTTCATTCGGCCCTGCCGTTTGCACGCTACCTGACCTGGACTGCGATAGGATCTATGGCCAGAGCGACAGGGAGCGTGGGCACCAGAATGTTTCAGAGGTTTGCACTCGCACTTTCGATAACTCTCCAGAGCCTCCTCATACCGCTGCAGGTGCTCCAGCAGCTCTGCGGCGCTCTCGTGTTGCCCTGATGCACCCAGCTTGTCCAAGATGCTCTGCAGGATCTCAGGCGAGGCTCGCGAGCTCCAACGACGTTTTACGATGCACTGCACCGCCAGCGCTGGCAAGCCACCGTTGATGTAGTGTAGAATCGCTGCCTGTAAGCATCGCACGACACATGTGACCACACATGCATGCTCTGTTCTACTCCGTTGAGCCAAGTGGTCATGAACACATGTGCGGTGGCTTCATCTGGCATTGCATGAACATTCCAGGCATAGGTGCGCATGCACCCCCACAGCGCAGCAGCTCTGCGGGAAAGGATGCACACATCCTTTGCCTTGAGAGATGCGGACCTGAATGTCCCCCTCTCGCTCACACACGCGCCCAGCAGTCTCCAGCTGCTTTGTCATTAGCAGATGCTCCATGTACCCAGCCCGCAGCTTCTCCAGGTCGTAGTGGTGATTCTCTTCCGCCAAGCGGACAGCGTCTGGCCAGCGCTGGCATTCCAGGTAAGCTGCAAGCGCATCGTCAACCAGACCTGCCTGAAGGAAGCGCTGCTCTGCATTTGCCCAGCGCTTCGACAAGATGTCCAGGGCTGCCTGTAAGTGCACCATGCATTCCACTCCCTGCCGTATCGCTGGGGTTTACATTCCAGTCCGCACACGATGTTTCAGATTCCGCTGCAGAGCAGCATACCTCCCCCCGAACCTGGGCGAGGTGGTCGCCATGCAGGCCACGCTCAAAGTGGTCGCTGATCCTGTGCAGGTACGCAGCCCGTGCAACATTACCGACGGCTGCAAAGCAGCGTTCAGCCACGCAGAGCAGCGGCAGCACGCGCACGGGCTCTGTGACAGATCCCACAGCCTCCAGTGCAGCAACAGCAAGCTGCTGCCACTGAGCCTCAGTGTCGGGGGTGCGCTCCAGTGGCTCCAGCACTGCCATAGCATCCTCAAAACTGCCGCTCTCCATCGAGGAAGCAAAGTACACCTGCAGCCCGTGCATGCGCATGACGGATTCCTACCCCAAAAGACAGGCATCCTGGCAGAGGCCGCAACACTGATGAGGCCCAGCCTTATCACTGTTGGCATCCAGGACTCAACCTTGCCTTGCCGTCCTAGCCTTGTCAACACGGCCTGACTCCTCACAGAATGGTTTGCAAGTGCGTTGGGCGACAGACCGACGGATTAGTCGCCTAAAAGCCAGGGAAGTGTGACTGGGCACGCACAAGGTTATCGTCCAGTTGGTAGCCAACAACTCCATCTGGACCAGCACTGGGGTCCTCCTGGACCAAGACCTCGGTGACGTTGTTGCTCTTCTCGATGTCTTGCACCTGCCCCTCGATTTCAAATATGAAAGGCTGCTCTGTTTTGTGAATGGAATACCAAACACAGAGGTTGCGCCTTGATTGCGCCTGCGAAAGTGGGCTAAGTTGATGGGAAGTTGATACAGACTCAAAACTGTACATGCCCATCACAAGGTTGAACACTGAGACTTTGACGAGCATCCTAGTGTTTGCAGTCCCAGGAGGAATGCGCACCACGATGACATCGCTGTCAGGCACCCACTGCACGTAGCTCACAAACTGCAGGAGCTGTTTGCGCTCGCCGGTGGCCAGTGAGTAGATATGGAGCTGGCATTTGCTGTCACGGAACAGTAGATGTGTTCCACGGTGGTTGAGCTCGAGCCAGTCAATGCTGTGATCATGTGGTACCTTCGATGCCAAAAATCGGGTCGCAAATTGACGTGCACAAAAGACGGACAACTGAACTGTTACCGCACAAGCGAAAGGATGGGCAATCATGCTCCAAACACACCTGGGGCCCAGTCTTGGTGGCGACATCAATCACACGGACGGTCTGCAGGTCCACAAGATAAGCTAGCTTAGCAACAGAGCGTGCAACTCCATCCCTGCGGTACTCTCCAACGATGCAAGATACTAGGTAAGGGGACATGTGCTCAGTCCGCAGGGCAACCAGCGGCGTGCTGCGCTCATAGTCAACAATCGTCAGCTCGCCCAGAGAGTACACCATCGCCACACGGTCGCTCTCAAAATGGAATCGCTCATTTGATGTGGGAGCCCAGTCAATCTCTGCCAGCTTGAAGGTCGTGAGGTTGCCTAGAAGAAGGGATGATGCTGTAAATGCAACCACAAATTGCCCACGGTAAATATCAATCTTGGTGATGTCACGACTATTCTGAGATGAGATCTTGAATGTCCCAGTTGGTCCAGAGATTTGTATCGCTGACCGGGAGGTCCACACGAAATCATATGCGTGCTTGGAATTTGGTGGGCAGTACCGAGCCCGCCGCAGGGACGTAGCATATGTGCAGACACCGCCTGTGAGTGTGCCCAGAGCAACACGGCCACCTGATGGGTCCCATGCTATAGCTGTGACCACGGAGAGGTGAGGGACAGACACATGTCTCCGCAGCTGCCATGTGCCCTGGGATGGGTCAAAATCGAATGCTATGAACCCATCCACTGTCCCTGCTGCGGCTAAGCCACCTGCTGGGGCTGCAGACAAGACCGAAAGCATTTGTGCTGCTGGATCTGCTTCGGAGATGTCACATGTGGCCATCAGGCGTCCACTGTGCGAGTAAGTGATGGCCTTTAGATCTATACCCGCTGCCAAGAACGTCGACCCATTGGCTGCGAGGCAGGTTGGTATGCTTGGATGAGTGCAGATGGCAGCGGCGGTTGGGGGCACTCCAAGAGCACCGTCCAGATTGATACGGTAGATAGAACCATCGGCGTGACCCAGAAAAACCGGCGTTAGCCCGTCTTCAGAACTGGTGGTTGCAAGTGCGATGGAGACAATTGGTGATGCAGCTGGGTGCCTGAATAGTTCGGAAGCCTTGTTCTTCGTGGTGATGCCGCGCCACAAAGAACCATCCACCAGTGCAAACAGCAGCTCTGTGTCATGGCCAGACCGCCATGCGACAGCCACGACCCCAGCCTGAATACATACAGCATCAGATTGGATATAATTATGTCTGAAATTCGAAGACTTCTTGTGATGTTGTAGGGAGATTTTGGCCTGTTCTGTTTTATCACTGCGGCTGATCACTGCAGACTCACAGATGAATTCTGCGGGGTCAGACCTGTACTGGGAACTTGTTACTGATTGACTTCTTGCCTCGCCATTCTAGTCCCAATTTATACACGTAAACAATGCCATCTGACTGCGCCAGAGCCAGCCGCGCGTTGTCAATACTGTAGGCCATGGACGTGACGTTAAACGGGTGCTCTGGCCCGCCCACAGCATCAGCGTTTCCCTTTGCTCGGAATTTATCTTGCGCTTCGCCTTTATCATCGTAAAGGTACACGATGTTATCTGTGTTGACGCACGCAAGCCGCTTCCTGCACGACATGTTTGATCCGTGCACCACACAGCGTTGGGCATGATCAGAGCCAAACATTACACAGCTTTAGCTTCACGAAGCGTTATGGGCATCACTGTCTATGTGCAGAAGGGAGGCATGGAGCCGGGTCGATAGAAAGAGGCACGTCGCACCCATCCGGAGACCAAGCAATCGATGTGATTCGACAAATGTGACTGCCTGGTGACTTGAAAGTTTTGTCATGCTTGAAACTCATATTCTTGCATATTCGTTGCTCTGCACACCAAACACCCACCAAACGTGGTCGACTGAAACCTGTAAGATCGCCACGCCCGGCGGTTACAAAATGTCAAAGGAGGCGGTTTGCATTTGCCTGAGATGGCCAGCGCAGCAGTGCTTGCAGGCGCCCGGGCGTGAGGTTGCGAAGAGCGCCGCGTTGAGGCGTCGCGAGACGGTCAAGTTCAAATGCATTCACCCTTGAAGATTGGCTCGGAACAAGGGGCATGGTGTGAGACATACCTGCAGGTAAAAATCAGCAATTTTAGCTGTAAAGACGGCTTTAATGCGCCTTTCGGTATTTTGCAGCGCGCACATTGACAGCTTCCGCCCGACGAACAGTGTCATCTGAATCTGGATCGCAGCATTCACAGTTGCGTACATGCTTATGACAACCAGATGGTCGTCAGATGGCGGTCTGACTTTGACAAACACTGTATCATAAGTAATTTTGAACGAAGGAAATGGCAACAATTCAATGGAGACTGGGACGGATGGCACATCTACTGGGCCTCAGTTGCGAGCGTCTACAAAATGTTTCAACCAGAAACTGGCATTCGATTGGAGCCGTATCAGTTGATCAATCATTTTCCGAATCATATGGAGCTAACGCGCAAGGACTTGATGGTGAAGAACATCAAGCGCTTTCAGAAGCTGAGCAGGAAGGAGGGTGAAGAGGCTCTAGATTTCTTGCCTGCGACATACATTCTACCAAATGATTATCCACTGTTTGTTGAAGAGTTCAAGCGCCATCCACATTCAACATGGATTATGAAGCCAGCAGGGCGAGCACAGGTATGGCATGCCGGACGTTGTCATGCAGTGCTGACATGGCGCTTAACGATTGGGCGATCAGGTGCAATTGCCCAGCGCAGGGCCGGGGAATCTTCCTGATCAACAAGTTGTCTCAAGTTAAGCGATGGGAGAAACTCTCTGCAGCAGCGAAAGCCGCATCGCCTGAGCTGTATGTAGTGAGTCGGTACATAGACTCGCCACTTCTCATCGGCGGCAAGAAGTTCGACCTGAGGCTGTATGTGCTCGTGCTCTCGTTCAAGCCTCTGAAGTGCTACATCAGCGACCTAGGCTTTGCACGGTTCTGCAATGCTAAGTATGAAGATGCTGCCGCCGATCTCGACAACCGATTTGTCCACCTGACCAACGTTGCAGTGCAGAAGCATGGGGAAGATTATAATTCTGCCCATGGCAACAAGTGGGGAGTGAATAAGCTGCGCCTTTGGTTAGAGGGTACTCATGGTGAGCATCAACCCACTGCTTCAGTTTCAGCTGTTGAGGCCCACGGAGGCTGACATGCTTCATCAGTACATTCAAAAAGCACGTATTCCAAAGCAAAGCTACCATGATCTCCACACATGCAGGCCTGGAAGCTGCGGAAGCTTTATTTTCCCAAATCGAGGCCATCGTATTGGCTTCACTGAAGGCGTGTCAAGGTGTAATTATCAACGACCGTCACTGCTTTGAGCTGTACGGCTACGATGTCATTGTGGACGCAGACTTGAAGCCATGGCTCATTGAAGTGAACGCCAGCCCTTCGCTGGCAGCTAGTACGCCCGCTGACAGGCTCATGAAAGCACAAGTCATCAATGATGTCCTTAACATTGTGGCTCCTCTGGATTGGCAGCGGGGCACCGGTGCACGGCCACGCAGTGCCATTGCACCATCACGGGTGAGCAGACCGGAAAGCTCCATGAGATACTACTTACAGGACCTGGACAGCAGTCCATCCTCGTGCTGCAGCTGAGCGCATGTGTATATGTAGGTCGATAGCGCCGAACGCCGCACAGAAGCACGTCTGCCAAATCGCTGTGGCAGCATGAGGCTTTTGTATGATGAGACAGACGAGCTCGATGCCCAGCGTGCTGCCCGTGATGCACAGTTATCAGATGTGAGGAAGACCAAGCGCAGTACCATGCTTGGTATATATTGCACGTGATCTCGCATGTGTTGTCGGGATTGCGAATCCCTGGCAGCAGCTAGCAGTGCAGACTGAACAGGTGCATTGGCCTGCTCCTTTGGTAGCTGCTGTCATCGAGCAGCAGAGCTGCAGGCCAAATGGTAGAGCCTTGGAATGGAAGGCTTGTGGAAGACGCACAAACGTCCATCTAGACCTATGTAGTCCTTTCGAAACATGTAGTGCACGATCTCGCTTGTCTTGACCAGCAGCTGAAGTTCCCTCAATCTGCGATACTTCTTGAATATTGACAGGGTTCACAGCATATATGATCGGCCATACACCTTCTTTCGCCACATGCTGGACTGTGCTGGGTGCATGCGTTGATTAAGTATGCCTCAGCATCGATTGATTGCTGAGAGCGCTCGTTCATGCCATCTTTGTCACGCATGATGTCTGTACGCTGATGCCATGGCCAGATTCTCAATTTGACATCCTGCAGAATAAACAGCGATAAACACACACAAACATGCAAGAAGAATTATATAAACTGATGCCACCGGGTCAATACAATTCTTGCGATCAAGTTGTGGGGCTATGCACTGTTGTATAGCGTCTCCATGCCGACGTGACAGGATCATGATGCAGCTTTCTGATTGGACGTGTGCATACTCCTACACAAGACACAACGATGTTACTTGTCACTGGACGTACAGTAAAAGCACAACAATGGAGCTCGCTTACGTGCTGCGGCGGCGTGCGTCATCGGGGCCCCCTTCACTTTGAGCACCCCGATACGTCAGGACAACGTTCATTAATGGGCAAGGCAATCATAGCGGCATCTTCTGACACACGCAAAACCTGGTGATCCACAGCCAACAATCCTTTTCCAAGCTCAGCAATCATGGACGCAATCGCTGTAGGCCTTAACAAGGGTCACCCGGTGACGAAGAAGGCTGGCACGCCCAGGCCTTCAAGGAGAAAGGGATTCTTGTCACAACGTGTCAAGAAGGTACAGCTTATCTCGCCTATTTGGGGCACGCCGCTGTGCGCTGTGTGACATGCTTTCATTCCCGTGTTGGATGCCGCCCAGCATTGCCGCTGTCGCGCTCCCGTGGAGCATCTTCCTCTACGAGACACAGTGTCCTAATTCTGACCACACAATAGACAAATATGGGCACTGCTTGAATTTGAATGCATACGACAGTGTTTGTCTATGTCGACAGGGACTCTTGCCACCGAAAGCAGCACATAGCCATGCACTTGCAGGTCAGGGCCGTTGTTCGTGAGGTTGCTGGCTGGGCACCATATGAGCGCCGTGTGATGGAGCTCCTGAAGGTTGGCAAGGACAAGCGTGCTTTGAAGGTGAGACCACCTTCCCACAGCATGTGATCCTCACCACAGGAGCCCACCACTTCTGTATTTGCCACTTAAGTTTTCTCAACAAGGGAGTAAGATTGATGTAATTATGCTTTAACAAAGCATGGGCATTGCTTACAGATGTGCAAGCGCAAACTGGGCACACACATGCGTGGCAAGAAGAAGAGGGAAGAGATGGCTAGTGTGCTCCGGAAGATGCAGGCTGCTGGCAAGGCCGAGTAGAGCGGCAGTCACTTTGACTGTGTTCTGCACCAGTGCATGCGCTGGCTGGACACGTTTTTTTGACCAGCTGGGCTGCAGCATACCTGCAGATCAGGGTGCAAGCTGCCCGGGTGGCCTCCAGGGGCCCACTCTGTCTTGGCCTTTTGCTTCTTTTTGCAAACAGCGGAGGCTCATGTAACACATGTTGTTCACGGCCAAACTGGAGGGAATGACACCACCTCTGCGGTGTATGGTGCTGCAAGGCTGACACAGAAGAAGGCAGATCTTCATGAGCTTGACTGTCAGTGAAGAGAGGAGGATCACGTCAAACTCTCACCACCTCCTGTTGGATCAATGGCTAGCATTGCTAACGCATATTGCTACCGCATGTTCCAAGTTCACTCCATGCACCTGTGCTGTCCAACCGAATCGCCATACCTACTACCTATCGCGTAGTTCATCGTTGACAGATTGTGCTCGATGCCCTGCACCATTGTCGTTTAATCTAATGTTCTCTCATTCTCAGGCAGAGCTGCCCGCCCAGGCCACACCTGAACTGCATGTGACTCGTGTGGCTGTTCAGCGTATTCTTGGGTTGTAGGCAATTTGTGTACAGGAAAATTGCAAGTTGAACAAATGCGTCAGAGGATATTGCAACACCTGGTAATGTTCATGCCGGCCTGAACCCGGGTTCAAACATGCCCTCCTGCAGGTACATTCGTATGCGGCCTTGGCCATCAGTAAACTGCAATTCTGCCATGGGATGCTTAAGACTTGATTGGCTCACGATCCGGCTTGTGCAAAATCAGCAGACCAAACTCAGGTGGTGAGCAGATGTGACCTTCATCTGTAGAGTCAGGGCCAACAGTCAGGGCCAAAGGGCCAACATTCGCTTCCCGTACAGACATTCAGTATCGTTTGGTAGCTGTGTCTGATGTGACCCAGTGATTCTTGCATCCATCGTAATTTATTCCGGCACGTGTTCTGGCAGATCAAACTACGACCACAAGTAAACGCAGGACGATGCCCTGTGAAATATGTGCCATTATCTTGGTTATGTGCCCAGGCCTCACTGTGAGACATGGGATTGAAGTGGTCACCTTGCTTGCCTGCCAGTTGTGCAGCAATGGTATGTGTGGATTAGTGGGCCCATGCTTGGCTGCTAGTCATGCTGCGATGGCTGTGAAGTTTGCTGTGCGGTAGGATCAGGAGCAGCTGTCACTGTCGGGTCCCACCTATGCGGCATAGCCAGGCTGCACATCAACCTCGCCAGTGTCACATGCATTCCAGCAGACGGTATTGTAGTCTGGACTGCAACATATAGCGATGCCTGTGAACGGATGTGATCCCATTGTGGTTTGGACTTTCATCAGTCGGCTTTCTTGCCAACAGTTCCACTACACAGGGCGCCTGAACTCGATTATATTCAGTTGTTTCATGGTGCAGGCTGTTTTCAAGCATGCATGGCCATATGCTCGATGTGTTCTGCTATTCACTTTATGTTGTACCATACGACATGTTGTGTTGAATCAGCTGCAAAAGCTAGTGTGGAAGATGTGAATGGCATGCGCATTTACTTTAAATCATCAAAGATTGAAGCACATTGCCCCACATCCAGGAGGTCAATTGCGCTGTCCATCTCCACACACAGATTACTGTAGCCTGTGTTTGCAAAAGTGTTATGCCATGTCTTGCTCACGACAACTGAAATGTGGGACATCCATGTGGAATGAAACATGACTGCCCATCACTGTCCAAACCGGAGATGTCAAACATCATCTGCAGCTTTATGACCTTCCTGATGATGAAACTTTAAGAACATGCCCTCCTCTGGCCTCATCCAGCCTCCCACACAAGCGATCAAAGTGCACCGCCAAGCATTCCGTCATGATTGATTCTTCTACCTCATTGAAAGTTTTGCAATCTGAGCGTGTTCACTGCACGAATGCCTTTATGGATCCAGATGAAACTATCCATACTGCTGCTCTGTGAAGATTGCGGCGATTTGGCTACCATCCAACTGACGCTCACAGGTCCTTCGGAGTTGGTGATGCCAGCATCACAGATCAGTTCAGCTCCACATCATCTGGAAGCTCCGTCACTACTGTCCCAGTTGACGAGGAGATGGGAGCCACAGGCCGCTCATACTCCTCAGGCACACGAGATGCAGGTGTGTCAGGTTCTTGGATGTTGGCAGCAAGATCCTCGGGGAGCAACTGCTTGACTTGGCGAATCACGTCTGCTTCCACATACGCCCCTTTCTCCAGAAATTCGGTTGTGATTCTGCAAAAGACAGTCGTTTGCTGCTCACTGAAGACGATGATAATGTGATATGCAGGTATAGACACGATGCAAGACAGCGCCACTGCTGGATCGGAACTAGAACTACCATGCACATGTACGATACAACATGCACGAACCACCGAAATAGCGAATTCTGACCAATACACGGTTATGGCTCCATTCACTATGCATCGAGGACCATCCATGCTTTCATATCAGAGCAGGCCGTCTCAATTGCAAAGCTTGCGGATGTCACAGCCATTCCTTAGACCGGAAGCACGGGCTGTTTGAAAATTTCATGGACATCATCGAGGTCAGCCTCGATAGCCTGGGCGATGCTGCTTACATAACCTCGGCAGTGCGCACGGATATGCTGCCAAACACAGGCGTAACATAGCGCGCAAAGCAGCATGATAAACGGCAATAAATTCTCCAGCGTTTGCATGTTGAATTGCGTGATGTACAGGACCGTACTTCTCCAGCTCGCCTGCCAGCAGCTTGCTTTTGTCCTCTGCTGGTGCTGGAGAGTTCATCAGCTCGGAGACGCGCTCCAACTCAGACCCAAAAGTCTGAATCCTTTCTGGAGCGGACAGTAATGCCCCGACGGTAAGTCGAGGACCAAACGCTGCCAGATCGAACGGAGACGACAGCCATTCACGCAGCTTCTCGCCAACATCATCCGACACAGGCGGGACGGTAACAGGATCAATCCCAGGCTCAGTAGCATGGCATGCCACAGCGCGTGGCCGACATCCTACAGCAGATGATACCGGGTTTGCCCGGACGGGTCGGGATGTCGTGAACATTATTTTCGCGTTTTAGATGCAAAGAACGTAGCGGATGTCTCAATCAATGTGTATGGTACATTACGACCATTACCTTTATGTCGTTTTTCGAACGTCGAGTCAGGAAGAATTACACGAAGCGCGGATCGTCGACACCTGCGTGCCCTGCACATGTAGCCACGCAGCGGCCACGACCCAATACGTGTCCGTAAGGATCATACCTGGACGTTAGTGACCTTCACACTCACACTTTGCGAGCATTGCAGGTAGTGTGAACAAGCTTGTGCCCAGATGCGTCAGGTAGGCATATTCCATCGAAGGGCTAGTCGCAATCGCGCTACCCTTTGCACCTACGGCCCCGTCCGGCGTGCGTCAAGTTCACGTTGTTGGCGATTGGAGCTGGCAGAGTGCGGTCGATTGCATCATGGCAACAGCCGAGGAAGAGCGCAAGGAGCGAATCAAAAGAAACCATGCGATGTTGCGGAACGTGACAAACGCGGCGGAGGACCTTGCATCTTCTGTCCCCACGTCCTCGCAACCTGATCCAGAAGCTGTGCGGAAAGAGGAGCTGAAACAGCGACTTGCTTTTGAAGCACAACAGCACGGCTTGCGAAAGTCGAGTCGTCTGGCCAGCTCTGCTGCAAGGACGCGTATTACAAAATCGCTACGTTCAGGTGAGCCGCCAGAATTCGCACAAGCTCCGCCTGCAGCTCTTATCACCTATGCACGAAGGGAAAGGGCTCTTGGTTTTGTGCGCTGACCAGCTGAATGGTGACGACATACAGATGATCCACCCTGCACCGAAAGCACGTCTGCATCTGGCTCCATGGACGGTGGGACCAGCTCTGATGATGAAGAATCAGGTCTACGTGAGTCTCCACGGGCGCATGGTCATGTTGCTGCAGAAGAGCGTAAAACGTCTTTGCCCCAGCCGGTTGCATCTCAAGATGGTGCCACATCTCAGGAGGAGCAAGACATGCAGGTGTGTGAACGTTTGACCAGCTTTCTGGCATCCTGAACGTTGTAGTCGGCAGCTGCCAGTGTGTGCGACCTGACATTTGTTTGATTGGCTCTCTTGCCACCGAAGCAGGCTTCGAGTCTTTTCAAGCCGGACTCAGGAACTCGTCTGCGACGAAGCGCCATTCCACTGTATACTGGCAATCATACTGACTCTTACAACTTGCATGGCCCTCCAACTGAATCTTGATCCGGCTGGTATGACTCTCATGGCATGATGATTCGTGCAGCTTGCGATCGCAATTTCCCTGGCAGACGATGGCCTCGATCAGCACGGGACAACTCAAGTGGAGAGATCAGGTACGAGTGGAGCCCAGGAAGGCATCGGAGCAGCAGGCGATACGACCCAAGCTGCATCTGGTCGCCAGACGTCACGATGCAGCAAGGACGATACAGCGAAACCAAGGCACCACCATGCAGCAGGTGCTAGCCAAAAGAAGCAAGGCCGTAAGCGGAAGAAGCGGTTGGATTTAGAGAATGATGACATTGACGCCATCTTTGACTTTATTGGTCAGGGCAAGGTGACGGTTGGACGGTCCGAGATTGTCAGCGTGATCAACAAGCTGGGGCTGGATGTGGACGAAACCATGGTGGATGCTGCATTCGAAGTTCTGGAGCTGTCAGACTGCGCGGGGCCTTGCAACCGCCTGGATCGAGCCGGCCTGCGTCGCTTTATGGTCCAACTAGAGGAGTGACGCCTGTTGTGGTTGTACCGCCCTCTGACCTCGTTTCATTCAAGTGTATGCTGGTAACAGCCATGTCTGTAATGCTCAGTAGTGCATGGTGGCCCCGATATATTCAACAAGTGCACATAAACCTGTGAATTGAGCTCTGCTCGATATCTATGCACGCTCCCGGTTGACTCGTCAGCAATACTGAACCTGTGCTCGCATCTGCTGACAGCTTCGGTGATCGAAGCCAGAAGAACACATCCAGCCCCAGCTTGTTGGCAGCTTTGGTGATCGAAACCAGAAGCCTTCCAGGGTGGATTGCATATCATCGTGTGGCACATTGTATGCATCCACGTGCCACTTCAGTTGGAGTATCTGCTACAATCGGGGGGCTGCCATGGGGGTAGATGCTTCTGGAGCACACAGTGTTCAGCCGCACAAAGCGCACACAGGCTGGATCCAGGAAAGAGCATATGCGTGGGCCTCGCCTGTACTGTTACAAGCACATGGACACCCAAACAATTGTGTCCGCACACACTACGTCCCTACGCTGCTGAACTGGCAATCCCACGGTCATGAGCGACTTTAACAGCTGGCTCCCTGATCCGGCGAACAGGCAACAGCACACCGCCACCGAGCCCAAGTCTCTGACAGTCTCGCGGCGCCGCCGCACCCTCTTCGGCATCCCCCGCCGTACAGGTCAGCTGTCCCGCCGCTGGGAGAGCACGAGCCTCAGCTTGTCCTCCGCCTTTGCCAACCAGGCCGGCACCTGCGCAAACGCGGCGCCCCGCGCGAGATCCTCCAGATCCACCATGCTCCACAGCGCCTCCCCCTCCAGCAGGTGCACCCTCTGCCCGGCCGCAAAGCGCAGCCGCAGCGCCGCGTCGCGTGCCGCAACGTCCTCCGCGACAGTCAGCGCCCCCAGCAGCGCCGCGATGCGGCGGCGCGCGAGCAGCGTCTCCCGCAGCAGCGGCGCGCGCGCGATCGCCGCAGCCTGCTCCTCCGCGTCGATGCGGATCAGCGGCTGTGCGCGCGTTGAGGTCAGGAACTCGTGCACGTCGTCGCACACCGGAACCTTCCGGAAGTCCCACGCGGACACCACCCGCGCCGGGATCACCGCCGTCTGCCCCGAGTGGCACCCTGTGCAGTACAGCCCACCATCGTAGTGGCACCGCCGCGGCCGCTCCGCCTGGTCCGCCTCCGGCAGAATCCACAGCATCGAGCGGCGGAGGCTGCTCAGGCGGCGCAGCGGCGACGGCGCGTCCGCGGTCCCCCCCTCCGTCTCCTCCCGCAGCCCGCCGAGCGCGCGGCCGCAGCCGTGGCACATGCCCTGCTGCTCGCGCGCCACCTCCTCGTCCGTCAGCTGCGCCTGCGCCGGCGCCTCCAGCTGCATCTTGAGGTGGCGGCTGCTGGCGGGCGCCGCGGCGGGCTCCGGCTGCGGGGCCGGGCTCGCGGCGGAGCTGCGGCTCGGCGGGCGTAGGAAGGCGGGGGGGACGTCGGCGCGGGAGAGGCCGAGGAAGTCGAGGGTGGCGGCGTGCAGCAGCAGGTGCGGCCGCTGCGAGAGGAGGTCCTCGAAGCACTGCTGCAGCAGCGCGCGCCGCCGCGCGAGCGTCGCGGGCGTCGTGCGGTTCGAGCCGACCGCGGTAGCCGCCTTGGTGATCTCGGACCACGACGGCGGCAGCTCCTGCTCGCCTGCACAGACTCCTCCCGATGAGTTCCTCCATCACTCTAACAGATAGGCGATGGACAAGGCCTGCGCTGACATTCGTTTGACTACTACGATAACATGCAAGCAGGGCACGGTGGTGGCTGAATCGGAGCCGGCGAGGACCTCAGGAAGGTCTGCCACGCAGCACACAGCACACAGCACGCGGTGCGCACCGGCCGCCGGCAGGAAGAGGTCGAGGTTGCCGCCGCCGTAGCTTCCGCGCAGCTGCTGCTGCAGCTTGCGCACCTGCCGGAAGCGCCGCACGACGCGGAACTCGCGGCCGCCGGCGGTCGTCACGATCGGGAACTCGCCGTGCTGCCCGCGCGTGGCCCCCGGCACGACCTCCGCCGCGCACACGTGCACCGACACTACCGCGTTCCCGGCACCCCGGAGCGCTGCTGCCGGCCCCCCTGCAGCAATGTCCCCCCCAGCAGCTACAGGTTCGTGGTTGAAAGGCGCCGTATCGCCGCATGCGCTCAGATGCTGTGAGCGAGAGCCATCAACGGAGCTCCGCAGTGAGGGCTGCCGCTCGGCGCCACGGCCGAGGTCGCCGCCGGATGACGGCCTGCGGAACGGGCTTGCAAACTTTGTCGGCGATGCGGAGCCGCTGGGCAGCAGCGGCGACGCCGGCCTGCCCGGGGCCCACGCCCCCAGGTCAAACGGGCTGCTGGCGCCGCCCCGGTCGTCCGGAGCGGCGTTGGCGGTGGCCCCTGTGGCCATCGGGGAGGGAGGGGAGCCACCGGCGGCGCCGGCCAGCTCCGCAAGCGCAGGTCCGACAGCCGCGGCGTCCGTGGCGGCGGCGGGGGGCCCAGCATCGGGGCTCTGCATGTGCGCGTCGGCGGACGGCGTCCGCGGCGGCGCCCAGGAGGAGTCTTCCAGCTCGACGGCAGGGTCCGGCGCAGCCGGGACGCGGCCGGAGCGCAGCTGCTGTGTGAAGGCGGTCGCCTGGGCGGTGGTGTGCTGCAGGACGCCCGACGTCACGGCCCGCGCCTTTGCCATGAAGCCCTGCACAGATCGGTCGCGGTCAGACCGCCAGGCACGGGAGCCTGCGCCATCCTGTCAGAGAGCGAGTGCTTGCGAACAACGGCGGTGTGCTGCATGCCTGGACAGCGCGGCAGGCAGCTGGTGGTGCGGAGCCGAGCACATCGTTGGACCGGGTGAACACCCGACCACACGCCTCCTGAGACTTCAACGGCTGGCCCTGGTTCATCAGGCCCGCACGCAGGTGCATGCATAGGCCCCCGCATAGCCATGCATCGGCGTGCGGCGGCACACCTGCACGCGCTGGCCGACGGGCACGTGGTTCGCGCCGCCGTCGGCCGGGGGCTGCTCGACCGGCAGCGCGAGCCCGCCGCGGTTGACGCTATCCACACGCTCCAGCTCCGCCAGCAGCGCCCCGGCGCCCTCGCACTGCAGTGCCGACCACGCGTAGTGCCAGTCCTCCAGCACCGTGGCTTTGGCGTCGAGCAGGGCCGCGAGCAGCGCGGCGACGGCACGCGCGTTGAACGCTGCATGCAGGTACGCGGCCAGCGCGCGGCCCGCCGGCACCGCCGGGGAGGCCGTGGCTGGCACCGTGGACGTCGGCAGCATGTCCATGGGGCAGACCGCGCCCCTCCATCGGGTCTCCAACGCCTACATGAGCGAACGCCTCGGCTTGGGTTGGGGTGCCTGTTTGGGAGGGGAACCCCGCCGCAGTGTGGGATGCAGGCCGGACCTGGGCACAGGCAATACTGTTCCTTGGGTGCAGGCTGCAACGCACATGGGTTGATATGATAGCGCACCTGCAGCATTTGAAGTGCTGTTGGGGGCCCGCGGTTAGATGCGATGCAGCGAGCTAGGAACGAAGCTTCCCGTGGGAAGGGTGGCCTCGAAGGATGTGACACGTGAAGCCATTCCTCCTTGACTCCGAATTCCAGGATCTGCTGCATCAGGTGCATGAGGGAACGCGCGGAGCTGAACGTGGCGTCATCGGGCTCGGCCAGAGCTTGGCCTGTGGAAATGTGTGCAGCTAGGTCCTTGGCTGTATCCGTTGCTTCCGTCAGCAGGAGCGCAGCCTGAACGCATGCAAGTGTGATGAAAGGTATTGGCGTGTGCATCCATGCGTGGGATCTGGAGTTGACAATCGAAGTCGTGGGTCGTGTACCCAGCTGGTCATGGACAGCCCACGCCACATAGATCGGGTGCATCCCCCGCTAGCAGAGATGGGCATCGATTCAAGGACATGAAACAATCAGACGGCACGGTTTCATGATCGAGTACATTTCGCACCTGCTCATGGAACATTTCCACGTCCTTCGGGGCATATGCGCCTGCCTGGTGCGTGCCTGGTGTTCCCATCGTTGCGAAAGGCAGCTATCGACCTATCAGCGTATGCCACAATAGTTTGCCGTGTGCTTGTGCTCAGGCTTGCTTCACTGTGTCTCCGACCGCTAGTTACGCATGGCGACATGCGTACGCAGCTCAGCCGGGTGACAGCATGGCTGATGGTGAAGGTTACATCTTCTCTGCAGAAAAGCTAAAAAACCAGCAACGCGCGAAATGCGTTATCTAACGGCCACACGAGGCAGTGGTCGAGCGCGAGAAGCGATTTGTGACGCGATGGATGATCACGTCAAGACGAGACTTCCGCATTGTGAGTCCGGGCACTCAATCCATCGCCACGGCTAGTCGTTCCTTCTCTCGCTGCCTGACCTCGAACATCAGGTGCGTCGCGCAGAAGAACGCGAAGAGCAGTCGTGCACCCACTGGCCACGATTCTGACAGGCGCCGTAGCGTGTCTGCCACCGCCTGCTGCCCGAATCCGTAGCCCACGAGGTTGACCGCCATCATCACCTACGCCAGCCACCTCGCATTCAGTCAACGGCTCACATCTGCCCAGGCAACAGGCACGGATTCTCACGCCGCGCACAGCTGCGAGGTCGCACCGCAATGTAGACTGCTGAGCAAGCAGCGCAGAGGTGCACAAACCAGGCCTTGTTCCAGTGGGGCAGCCACCGCGGCTGCCGGATGACGGCCTTGCACAGCATCTCAGGCGCCAGGAAGAGCGCCATGAGCCACGCCCAGCGCAGCAGGTGCCACTCGAGGTCGTGCCACAGCGCCACAAACGTGAAGATGGGCCACACGTTTGCGAGCCGCCACCTGGCACCACCCAGCGGGATGTACATGTAGCGGATGAGCCACTTGTTGAAGGAGGCGTGCCAGCTGCGCCAGAACCCCGAGATGTCGTAGTTATTGCACACGCACCTGCACGCCAACCCCACGCGGTCAGGTCGTGCTGCGTGTGCACACCCTTACATGTAATTACACCGCGCGCACGCGCTGACAAAGCCAACCGCGGCCTGATCCCCAACCACGCGCACCCACCCCGCATGTGCCTCGTGTGCTGCGCATCGGCTCGCCGCAGCCCCTTCGTCGCACGCTCGACCGTGGCCGGGTCATACGGCCCGGCGGCACTGCGCAATCCCGATTTCCCGGGACAGCAGGGGAGGACGTGAGCCCGGAAGCCCGGGCAGCCGGGTCCTGCGCGGCCCGGGTGCCGGGTGCGGGCAGCCCGCGGCCGGGTGCAGCCTCCCGCGCGGCAGGCAGGCGAAGCGCTGGACCCCGCGCATTTCTGCCTGTGCATCACGGGTTTGGACCGGCCGCGCGCGGGACGACCGCGCAGGTTACGGCCGTGTGAGTCTCGGACGGTCGTGGGGAGGGGGTGTTTGGGTGATCTTCCCCTTCGGCATGTGATCCCAGACAGAGTTGGCAAAGGCCGAAATGGAGTTGGCTAAGCACATCCCAAGATGGCTTGACGGCACACACAGCGGGGCTGCAGGGATGTGCGGGGGCGTTCCTGAGCATGTTCTCGGGGGGGTCCACGCCGTCTGCGAGCGCAAAGAGGCGCGCGACGCGCCACACGACGAGGAACTTGAGCCACAGAAAGATCAGCTTGTAGAAGGCGAGCGCGGCCATCGCGCGGCCGTCGAACAGCGCCGCCCCGGCGGCCGCCGGCACGCGGTCCCACGCGCGGAAGCGCGTGAGCGCGTTGACATACAGCGTGTGCGTGAGGGCCTCCAGCAGCAGCAGCGCCAGCGCGATGCGCCCGGCAAACAGCAGCAGCGCGCGGCCCTGCAAGCGTCCCCGCGGGTCAGGCGTGTCGAGGTGCTGGCCTTTGTGGTGCTGCGGGCGCAGCAGCCGGGGGTGCCGGGGGAGGGGGGGCCCACCGTGGTGCGGCTCGGCTGCCGCAGCTGGCACACAAAGTCGTTGAAGGTGATGGTGGGGCCGGTGAGGTACAGCGGCGGATAGAGGCAGTACACGGTGAGCATCGGCAGCGAGTACCAGGCGGCGGCGTGGTGCACGCGCTGCCGGTCGCGCGCCGTCAGGGTGCTGTAGCTGCACGGCGCGTCCGTGTACGCCTTCATCGGCGCGTTGAGATCTGCATGCATGGCGCGGTGGCCGCAGGAGCGCACATGGCGAGCGGGGGCGTGCATGCATGCGTGCGCTGCGGGGTGGCGATCATAGCCAGTGTGGCGGCCTGCAAGCCGGGGGGGGGAGGGGCTCAGCGCACCACTTGGGGTGTGGAGGCCCTTCTGCCACAGGCGCGTCCAGTGCAGGTCGAGGCCCCAGCTGACCATGCGCAGCAGCAGGAGGTTGAAGCCGATGTGCCAGCGCACTGGGCCGCCGTATGCGTCCAGGAAGCCGAGAGGGGGGGTGATGGTGCTCCAGGGCACGCCGTCGGCGAGGCGCCCGGCAAACCACACGGCCGCTGGGAACCCCCAAATCGCTATGGGCCCGATCGTTGCCTGCCCCGCGGTTGCTGTGGTTATGAGGTAGTGGCCACACAGAGCTGTGATGACGTGGACTGCGTAGGCGCCATGGAGGACAAAGAGGAAGAGGATGGAGGCGGCGACTCGGAACGTGTGCTGCAGTGGGCTGAAGCAGCATGCTGTGGCGCCTGAAGGGCGCTTCTGGAGGGCTCGGGAAGCCAAGGTGTACAGTGACAGGCCAAGCATGAGCTTGGGCAGGCTGGCACGGTACTGGCGCCATTGAATGTCGGACAGGTCGTTCTTGAAGGGCTTGATCCACCCAGAGTACAAGAAAAACGTGCCTGTATATCACACTGGTGGGCACGACAGTCAGCTGCGCGATCGTGCTGCATTGCTCTCTTTCAGCACGGGAGGTCCTGGCATGCCCCTCCCCACACTGAGTGCACACCCGCGTGTTTGCTGCCGGGATCAAACGCCCGTGATGTACTGTACGCGCTCCATGTCAGCTCTATCAGCGCAAACGCGACGACAGCCCCGTAGAGGCAGAGCTCCAGCCGTCTGTAGCGATTCTGGCGGGACTCCACGATGGCTGCCATCTACCACGCCAAGAAACAAACCTCCCGCGCAAACACACTCACATGACTGGTAAAGCTGCTCTCCACTTCATGGTTAAAGGGCGCCACTTTTTGTTGTGGCCGTTACACTGGCCATGTCATTCGATTCCTCTGAATTTGTTCACTAGCGAGTGCTATGCTTACCAGTGCACCGCAGCAGTGATGTGCTCCATATCAGCCTCTTATCAGAAGTGAAGCCTTGTTCTCCCACATCGTAGCATACATCGGTATCGTTGTGGAATCTTGGCGCGAACCAGGGCTGAAACACAACGCATGCATCGCGTTGGGATGCACCTACCGTACACCAATGATAAAGTGTACCAGGTACAAATGCAAGCATCAGAAGACGTCTGACGCAGCTCCCCGCACTTGGCTCGATAGTGCTGCAGCCTCATGAACTTCAACTTGAACTGTGTGTGGCGCGTGAACTGTGAAACTATCTCAGTCAATACGGGCTCGAGGACGGCCCACAAGGCCAACTTGCACGAAGCGTGATTAGCTGACACGTTCCTGGGCTCATTTTCTCTCCCACTGTACCGCTGCTGCCGAACAGAGACACCGGATGCTGGCTCAGAGTGCTGATACTTAGGCAACCACGAGCAGAGCTAGCTCGTTCTGCGTGGCTTTCGCGTGCAGCTGCGTAAAGCTACGGATAGTGCACTCTAGATGCTGGGAAGGCTTGCTGGGCCAGGATGTACTGGCTCCAGCAGCCGCATGACTGTGCTGTTGACACTACCTTGACAGGCACTCCCGTGCTGCTCCCTTGCGGTGTTCCGAACGCAACCGACCATGGAAGGCAGAGACCATGCTTCGAGGCTCACAGACCTGAATGCTGGCTGGCTGAGACAGATGCCGTGGTGTGTGCATGCGCAACCAGTTGGCTGCTCTCCTCGCCCTGCGCTTGTGTTGGACAGCAACACCCCGGCTCGACAAAATCGGCAGGGGGAACGCCAGGTACGGAACCACTTGACCCATGACAACCTGATCATTGCTTTTGTGGCTAGCGAGAGCAAGGCCAATCCTGAAAATCGTTGCCAGAGTGTCATTGCCAGCAACTCATCCACACACAGCGAGGACGGCGCCACCCCCTGGCCATGCAGCCCATATGTGATCTGTACTCGCAATCTGTCAGTCACGAGTGTGCATGCAACCGCACCGGATGGCAGAGATGCCTTGTGCTACATCTGGCATCAGCTGCTGTGCTCAGCAAAGCGCAAGGACGCTGCCTACTCTGACACTGTCACCAGCAGTCCCAGCTCATTTTCATGTGGCAGTACCGGGCCCGGATCCTTGTGCATGATCAGACAGGAACGAGCCGACAGCCGTGCAGGCAGCCCCCTGCCAGTCTGAAGCAATGATGCGAGTGGATTCCTGTTGGAGATGCACCAGTCCAGCAGCACCCTGTGCGTCTCAACAACGCCCGGAAGGCCGCAGCTGTCCCGACTCACCTGCACAGGCCCACCTGGGATGCACCGATCAGGACAGCACACTCCAGTGCATGCAATGGCCCAGTCTAGCACAGCATCCCAGGGCCCAGCGGCTCGCATGTCCGGCGATGCTGCCCGCCCCTCCGCCCGGCCTGCTCCAGCTCCCACCCTCGGCCTCACCCGACGCCCCCGCCCGCTCCAGCGCCCAGCAGCTCGGCAATGCTCCTGCCACAGGTACATTTCATACTGGGCTGCACGTGCCTGGCCAGTCACTGCTTCTCGCTGGAGTGCCAGCATGCATGCACAGCGCATTTGGGATCTTAACATACGCCACGTGCTATAGGTTCGTGTGTCCACTGGGGCAAGGAGAACTGCCATGGCGCCGGCGACCCCATGTCGCCGCTGCCGGCCATGCACCTGCCCGCCATCAGCCTTGCACGCCCACCCCCCAGCCCTCCAGCGACCGCATCACGCCCGTCGCCCGCGCTGGCCGCCCTGCTGCGATCCACTCCTGCAGCGCCAGCCATGCAACGCAGCGCAGCTGATCGCACCTGCCCAAGTCTGCCAGGGTGGCTCCCTGATGGAGCAGAGTTTCAGCTGTGCAGCGGTGGCACTGGCGCCGCGTGTGCGCTGGCCTCGGGCCGCTTCCCGGGCTCCGGACCAGCCGGTGCTCCCGCCTACATGCAGCCATCGGCATGCATCCCGCCTTGTGTGGAACCGGCAGCCCCGTGCCAGCAGCTACCTGTCGAGTGTGCCGGGTCCGAATGCAGCGGCCCTCACGGCGCGCATGGCCGGCGCCTCCCGCTCACCCCTCCTGCTGACCCACGATCCCCTCCACCCTCCCATGCACTGGACGCTTGCAGCAGCACGCCTGCCCGCGGCGGTGGCGCAGCCGGCGCGCCCGTCCCTGGGGCACCATGTGCGCTTTCCGCATGTGCAGCACCCGCAGGCCTCGCCCCGGGCGCGGCCGCGGTGCCGGAGTGCCGCAGTGGCGCCGAACGGGCGGCGCCCGAGCCCGCGGGGCACATGGCGGCGCTCCTAGCCGCGCCACGTGCATGCTCCGCTCGGAGGGCGGCCAGACTGAGCCAGGTGGTCCTCCGCTCGCCTGGCACGGCCGACGACACAACTTACCCCTCGCCGGGCAGCCCGGGGCAGCAGGAGCTGCTCGCCGCGGCTCTTGACGAGCACGCTGCGGCCGCCCGTGACGGGCCGCCTGGGGGCAGTGCGGGGGAGCATGCACACCGAGCGGCATCACCGCGTGTGGGGTACCGGGCGAAGCCGGGGCAGGATGTGATGAGCGATGTGTGTGTGCGGCCTCGCGGATTGGGCCCGGGCACCTTGCAGGAGTGTGTCGCGGCAGGGCCTACAGGGCAGGCCCGCGGCGTGCCGGTGTGGGGGAGTTCACCTAGTAGCTGTGATGCAGCTGCAGGCGGCACATCCCCGGGGCGGGGAACAGATGCACCGGCGACTGTTCGCCGCGGCATCGGAGGCAATGCCGGATTTGCAAATGGTGGCCTCGCGTCGCCCGCACCCACCGAGCTCGTCGACTACAGTCCAGCCACACCGGGCACAGACGTCGACTGTCCCACTGCGTGTGGGTCTCTGCATGCAGGCACTCCACTCGCGTGCTGTGGCGCGCTGCCTCATGCCGGCCTGCACCTGTGGGCTAGCGACGGCGGCGACAGCCCGGCGGGCGCAAGTGTTGGAGACGCTAGCGCAGCGTCGCCGGCGCTGACACTGCTGCAGTCCCCGTCATCAGAGCTCTCCCCTCCGCCTGTTGCAGCGACGCAGGTGCAGGGGACACCGGGGCCGGACCCCACCACATCCGCGGCGCCGGAGCCGCTACTCAGCGTGCGCACGGACGCGGCGCGGCCTTGCGCCGCAGGCGCCTCGCAGGGCAGCGCGGCAACGCCGCGGTTGCAGAGCAGCGGCGCGCGGGGGCAGTGCAGCGCTGCCGCCGCGGCGAGCGCGGCGGCGGCTGAGCCCAGCACGCGGCGCTCTGCACGCAGCACCTGCGCCTCGGAGCTGTCTCTGGGGCCCTGGCACACCCCTGCCCGTGGACATGCAGCGCAGCGCTGCTGCCGGGGTGGCCAACGGGAAGACGTAGGCACAGCGTCAGCAGGCGACGGCGCGCGGGAGCGCCCGGCATCGCCACAGCGTGGGGAGGACCGCCTGGGCAGCTCTGGGGCGCACGGCTCGCCTGCGTGGAGCTCCGGGGATGCCTCCGAGGAGCCGGCCCGGCGCGTGACTCTGTCGCCTGGTTTCTGCTTGGAGGTCATGCATGGTGGCGGGGCGGCGGCGGCCGGCGGGGACGCCGGCGTGCGCTGTGGTGGCCGGGGCATGGTTGCGCCTCCGCTGCTGCTGCAGGTGTGCCGAGCTGCCAGGAGCGTTGCCTGTACGTGTTGCCCAGACCACGTGGCTAGACATGGTCAAGATGCTGGTGTGGCGCTGTTGAGGGTGGCAGCGGGCGCCTGAGTGGCTGTGGTGTGCAGGGTATGCTGTGGCAAGTGGGGGAGCTTGAGGGCATGCTGCAGGCGCCGGCGCTCAGAGGCCTGGAGGAGGTGGTTCTGCGCTGTGACGCTGTCCGCCTGCAGTGCTCGGCAGCCACCATCTCCTCCCTAGCTGGATTCAGCCAAGGCCTGTTGGACGAGTGTGAGAGCGTGGGGGGTGTGGAGACGGGCGCGGTGAGGTCGATTGCTATCAGCTGTGCCAACGGGGCAGTCAAGGCGAAGCATGTTGCCGCTGGCATCCTGGAGCTGGTGAAGGATGTCCCGGGGAGTGATGAATGGGTATTTGATGGCATGTGCAAGTGCAGCCATGCGGGCAGGCTCCCTGTTGTGTACGAGCTTAGTTTCATTCGCTGACTCTGCAGAGCTCTGTTGCAGGGGTCAATGCACCTTGCTGCACTGTGATGGATACGACTATGGCACTCGGTGTTGGCAACCTACCCCACATCCGGGGCGCAAGCTGCCAGTAACGTTCTTGATGATGACGTGTATCCGTTGCTGCGGTTGCTGCAGGTGGCTAGTTCTGGTGCACGATGGCCTCTAGGCCTGGTGTTTCAGACCACACGGAAATACCCGCATCCGTCGCCACAAACATCACCACATGTCGGACTGCGTGTCCCTGGCATTGACCGAACAAGGCATTCACTGCCAGTGGACTGCTTGAGTGCGGGTGAATCAGCATCATTCACAGGTGGCATTTGGAAGGGTGAGTCGACACCGCACGCATGTGCTCTGAAGCAATCGCTGCTTTGGCATGCTCGTGTGCACCGGGGTTAACTGTGACAATACGTGCAGAAGCACGTTCGACATCTTTGTGTCGTGCAGCGCAACCAGGGAGAGCCACGTCGAGCAACGTCTGACCGGTGGGTGAAGCACGGGCATGAGGTCGCTGATGCTGCGTCGAGCACATCGTCACACATCTATAGTGGCGTAGGGAAAAGCTGTTTTGTCAGCCCCGCGAGGCCATCATTGCTGCAGTGGTGATGTGATGCGTGCTGCAGCCTCGATCAGCATGCGCGTGCCACATGGACGCACATCCACTCGCACGATCGTACGAGCGCATGGTGTCGGGCACGCGTGTACCTTATACAGCCTGTCGTCGCTGTGGAGATTTTGTGAATCAGCCCCCGGTGTATGCTATCCACAAGTCCCAGTGGATATTTCGTGTCTACGTCGGTGGCAAAACGGCTCTACTGTTTCACGTTATATCGGCACGGGGTAGGGCCTCGAGAGGTGAATCTTTCCAAGAACCTAATTTTTCTAGCAGCTACATGCTACAAAAGCAAAGTGAATTTTTTCAGCTGCAGCAGCCCAAAGTGACAGCCAGTTTTGGAGCGCCGTCTCGTCCGCATTCCAATTGTCATCAGCAATTTTCATGTTGTATCGTCCGGGCTGCAGGAGAGCAACCACAGCATACGCGCAACTGTCGCGACGTGGAGGTTCATCCTGCAACGAAGAATTTCATTGAACAACAAGCGCCCGTGTTTGTTCGGCGGTGAAGCTTCAACATGACCGCAGTGCTGACCCGAGCCAGCGCATCGAAGCACACCAGCACAGCCAAGACGAATGTCGTCGGGCTGGCAACATCAAGGCTCCAGCAGAATATTCAGGCCAAGCTGAGAAGTTCGGTCCGCGCAGATGCACTCCGCACAAACGACGGGACATTGTGCAGCTTCGAAGCGGAATACAACAATCTGCATCGAGTTGGCTTCGCGGACACCCTGCCGGACTATCTGAAGGTCCTGAACACGCGCATAACAAACTTTGATCTACCACTCGGAGCTAGCCTAGAGACGCGGCCGACTGGGGAAGTAGTACTGCAGGTACTGGCAGCACACTGACCAATACTATGCCCTGCGGCAAACGCCATGCCCATCTTTGGGTTACACGAACTCTACTCCTACAAAACGCATGCCCTGGTGTATGGCTGTGGCTGCAAAACTTCGCTGAATCAGATTCATTCGACCGATTGAGTGGCATGGTTTTTGCAGGTACCCAAAGTCACATTCATGGACCTGTATGTGTTTCCAACCAGCACACTAGAAGTGAGCTATACAGAAGGCGTGGGGGCCGTGATCCATGCACCTGAGACAGAGATCCATGGGTCGCATCATGTTGAAAGCCTGAACTGCAATGACAGGTGCCTCTTGCCCACACTGTCATGAATGGACAGAGTGAATGCGCTGTGCATGTATAGACCTGGCGTCACACCCCCCGTGCTGATGCGGGGTTTCTGTTCAGGTTTGAGATGAAGCTCAATATCGTTCTCAAGGCTCAAGAGGACATGTGCGTCTCCACCAGTGCGCAATAATGCATCACCCACACACAACACATTACATCACGACATCAGCAATCTGGTGCACACTGCCACCCACACATACGTGAGAGGCTGACGGACGTGCGCTGCACTGCAGACTGAACTCAAGTGCAACCTTTGCCCTCGATGTCGACGTCCCATTCCCTCTGAACGTCACCCCCAGGCCCCTGATCGAGAGCACAGGGAACGTTGCCGTGCAGCGGACACTATCTTCTCTCATGGACACACTTTGCGCATCTGTTGTCCGGGATCATATTGAGTGGAGCAAGGAGCGGCAAGCACCTGCACTCGCGAAGGGAGAAGCACTCGCAGTAGCTGCTTGATGCGACAGGGACTGCAATGTCTTGCTGCAGAGTGGCGGGTTCGTGCACCTTTCAACCTCACTTGCAAGTCCAGTGCAAGACCCATGCTGGTTGCTGAGGGCATGAACAGCGCTGTACAGTGTTCAGCTTCGGTCGTGGGTGCTCTTTGGGGACCTGGTCATTCATTCAGCATGTGCAGACACTCCCCGCAGAGATGTATGCGTAGGTGACTTCAGAATCTATGCTGCCACACCATCTCCCACATTGTCAATGCTAGCCTAGAAGCAGTGTATTCAGTGGTGAACTCGAATATATGGTCGGAATTTGTAGGTCAATCACGTGTAACATCACAGCGGTACAGCATGACTGTATATGCTGCAGATGAAGGTAAGGTAGATCGGTGATATGCACCTGGCAAAACATCCAGCTATGAAGCACCAATACCGTCATTACCTGTAGTCACATCATGTCGTTACCTGTTCTGTTGCAAGCTGGTGTTGTAGAGTCTTGAGTCAGGGCGAGTGCTACTGTTGATGTGTAATCACGACAGGTGACATGTACTCACACAGATGACTAGTGACGTATAACCAAACATGGGGCCAGGGCATGCAGCTGGGCGCGCTTTCAGAAATTTCCAATACATGTCTACGGTTCAAATCTAGCAATCCTGGACATAGCAGAGTATGACCCCCTGTCTTGAAGTTGGGACATGTGTTGCAGACAATGTACACACCACTAGTTGTCAAGCGGCACATAAGACAACGTTCACACTGCTCAGTTCCCAACCTAAGGCGTGTCACAATGTGTACTTAGAACAACAATACACTGCAATCTGGATAATTTTGCATGATATACGTTGCAATGACAGCAGGCGACTTCAGTGTCAGTGCAGCACGTAACCAAGAGTCCAGAACTCTGGAAATTTCTCTCCAATCCTGCTGATCGAAAGAAAATGATGGTCATCACAGCCAAGGCCATGCCCATCAGTAATGTCAGCACACATTGACACTGCCTACATGTACGTGTAAAACAAGTTCACAGTGTGGCCAGTGGTCGCAATCCCCCTGGTGGTCTCAGACTGGTGAGGCACTGCCCATGAAGGCATCACCAAGTGGTGACATCACCGTGGTAGACTAGGCATTGCACCAGCACTGTGTGACCGTAATGACTTGACAGGCCAGGGAACGGCCAATCGTCCAGACCGTGCGACTGTGGTGTGCGTGCTGCATGGAGGAATCTTGTCTTGCATGAATCGTGGAGCCAATTCAAACTGCAGGTGCGAGCAGAGTCTTCTGCTGGTCAGCGTTGCAACACGAGTGACTAAGCTACCTCGGTGGTCCAGGTTGGTGTTAGGGCATCAAGCAATGGCCATTCTGGACATTGGCACATGCAAAAAGAAAGGGCATTCGGAATCTCGCAGGCAGCAGCAAAAGAATCGTTACATGAGCAGTTGCCAGTCTGTCCTCCCGAGGCCACACAGCCGGTCACACCGCCTGCGGGACAAAGGCACAGCTATGCCCCAGCCCTGATAATTAAATACTCTACCTGATATACTGTTGCGCTCACCCGCACAGGGCAGCCAGGCACCAAAACGGCCCAGCCGACACTACACTCACGCCTGCTGCACACACGCAACCCTCCCCACCCCTGCCGGCCCCCTATGGCGTGCCCTTGCTGAAGCGCTCCTGCATCCGCCGCACAAAGCTGGACTGGCTGCTCTCCTGCGCCGGTGGCTCGGGAGTCTGTGAAGCCACAGACTCCTCCGCCTCGGGGGCATCTGTGAATGAGTCCTCCGCACTCTCAGCGGCCGCGGGGCTCGCCGCAGCTGGCGCAGCATCCTCAGCTGTCGGGCTCAAGGTAGCAGGCTCAAGCCCCGCCTTTGGGCTGAACGGAGCAGGCTCAAGTCCTGCTTTTGGGCTAAAGGTCGCAGGCTCAAGATCTGCTTTTGGGCTGAACGTAGCAGGCTCAAGGTCTGCTGTTGGGCTGAATGGAGCCGACTCAAGTCCTGCTTTTGGGCTAAATGTCGCGGGCTCAAGATCTGCTTTTGGGCTGAACGTAGCAGGCTCAAGGTCTGCTTTTAGGTTGAAGGTGGTAGGCTCGGGATCTGCTGTCGGGCTGAACGCAGCAGGCTCCAGGACCGTCGTGGGGCTGCCAGGCACGGCGTCCGCCCCGGAGGCGTTGGGACCGAGCAGCTCCTCAGCGGGCGGGCTGAAAGCAGCTGCCCCGTGATCGGCATCGGGGCTGACGGGGGCAGGTGCGGCATCGTCCGCAGCGTCCATGACACCTTCCTCTCCATCCACCGCGCCGCTCGCCGTAAAGCCGGCGTCGGCGGCCCCCTCCTCAGCCTCCTCGGCCCCCTCCACCACTGCTGGTGCCGCCTCCACCTCCTCTCCAGCAGAAGCCTCAGTTCCGCCCTGGGGCCCCTGCGATGCCACGGCTGCATCAGGGGTGTCTGTAGGCGCCAGAGGCGCTTTTGCGGGGTCCGCGGCAGGGGCGTCCAGCTCGGAGGCAGCAGCAGGGGCTAGCGCCCCCCCCTCCAGCGCATCACCAAAGGGTTGCGGCGGCTCCGCGTCAGCGTCGGCCGCGCCCCCGGGCAGGGCCTCACCTGATTCAGACTCCTCCACCACAGGCTCCCCACCGATGAAGGTGCCGACGTGTGCAGGGGCGGTCGCCATCGCGGACTCATCGGCCGCCGCGGCCCCCGGCGTGGTGGGCGTGCTGTCGTCTGCGTGGGGCACACCGCTCACGAACAGGGCGCCGCTCAGGCTGGCCGACGCGTCCGTGCTGCCTGCCTGTGGCGCGTCCGCTCCGGCCGGGCCCGCCGCGGCGGCGGTCGGTGCCTCTGCGGCCACCTCCACCACGCCCGGCAGCGGCTGTGCGGGGACCGCGTGCACCGGCGCCTCTGCCCCGCCCTCCGGCCCAGGTGTGGCCACATCTGGTTGCAGCGGCTCCGGTGAAGCCGCTCCGGTCTGGCTCGTCCTGCTGAAGGCTGCACGGCACCAGGGGATCGGCCGGCTTCACGGGCCCGAGCGGAACTGCAGACCTGGTGCGCCCAGAGAGGCAGCAAAAGGGGGGGGGGGGGGGGGGGGGGGGGGGGGGGGGGGGGAGGCGCACCGCGGAAGAAGCTGCGGGTTCGCGAGGTGGCTGTTGGCGCCGCGGCGTCCGGGGTGTCCGCCGTCACGGGCACGGCGTCCGCTGGTGGGGCCGGGGGGGTGTCTGCGGTCGACCAGCCGGGGTCCGTCTTGCGCTGCCCGGTCTTCGAGAACAGGCCGCGGAAGGCCCCGGAGATCTGTGTGCTCGCCTGCGACGCCGCGTTGCGGATGTGCTTCGCCTGCTCTGTCACGAAGCTGCTGCTGCTGTTGCCGGCGCTGGCGAGGCCCCCCGAGAGGCTGCCGCTGAGCTGGCCGCTCCTCGCGGCGGCGTCCCCTGCGCTCGGGCTGCCCGGCCCGCTCGTCGAGTCTTCCGCCAGCGGCGGCTCGCCATCCTCGGGCAGCGCGCCGGAGGTGCTCGTGGCGGCCGCGGCGGGGGCGGGCAGGCTGAGCAGGCTCGCATACTCGACCTCCCGCTTCAGGAACAGTGCGTCCAGAGCCTGTGTGTACGTCTCCAGCTTCGACACTGCCTGCACGGCGCCAACAGTTATCGGCGTGCACAGCGCGGGTCTGCTGCCACGCCTGCCGGGCTGCCCTGCGGAGGTCGACTTGAGAGAGATGCGCACCGACTCAAACTCCTGGCGGGAGCGCTTGAACTCACGCTCGAACGCCAGCAGCTCCGCGCGCTTGTCGATGATCTCGCGCTCCGTTGCCGCAACCTCGTCCCGGGCTGTGCCCTCCGTCAGCAGCGTCGCCGTCAGCGTGAATTGTGACTTTTTGAAGAAGTTGTCGCCGTACACTGCACCCCGGGCGCGTTGCTGCGCAGAGCATTGCAATGTGTCACCGACCCCAGCCGTGAAGAATACCCCAGGCCACCAGATCGTACCGTCGGTGCAGACGGCCGGCGAGGCAGTGCCACTGGATCACGTCTCTCACGCATGCAGCGCGATGTCACAGCTGTGGGCAGGCAGTGGATGTGACCCACAGGCACGGATCGGCAGGCCGGGTGCAGTGTGCACATCGAGCGGCGCGGAGAGCGCACCGGCGAGCAGGTGCTGGCCCGGCTTGAGGGTGAGGCGGTCCTTGACCTTGGCGGCGTCGAGGACGCGGAAGATGTGCGCGAAGGGGTCCTGCTGGGTGCGGTCGACCATCGCCGCCGCCTGCACGTGTGCCTGCACGCACCACCGCCGCTCACTGCCGCTGGCCCCACCTGCTGCACTGCGGGCCACAGAACACAAGCACCACGCCCCCGGCGGTGGGCATGCTGTGCACGTTCAGCGCAGCACCAGCATCTCTCTCCAGGCCGGCGCGATACCGCGCCTGCGCTATGCATGCCTGACGCTTCATGCTTCGGCAAACACGCGATCAGTGGACTGCACGGCTCGGCAATGAGAGCCGGCCAGGCGCGCAGCGTTCCAGGCGGCCGGGCACAATGGAGGCCGCGCTGCCGAGGCGGGGCGACTGCGGACCTGCACGCTGCGTGGCACGCCCTCGAGCAGCTCGGCGGTGGTGGAGTAGAGGGCGGTCGCGTTGGCCTGGCCGACCTTGACCGCGTCCTCCTGCGCCGCGAGGCTCCAGCCGCCCTCATCGTCGAGGTCCCACAGCAGCAGCTTGACGCGCGCGTGCACGCACGATGCGACGACAACGAAGCCCTGCTCGAGGTGCTCCGGCGAGATATCGAGGACGTAGAAGAGCGCCTGGCCGTTGCCGACGCGGCCGGTGGCCTCCTCGCCCCACTGGAGGGGGGTCGTCTGAAGGGCGGACGGGGACTTGACAGCATCCAGCACCGAGGGGGACACGACGGTCTTGATCGGGTGCCCGAGCTTGCGGAACATCGCCAGCAGGGTGGAGCCCATGAAGCCTGTCTGCGAGATGTCCACCTGTGGGCATGCACGTATCTCGAGATGGCGGTGTGGAGATAGTGCTGACAACAGAGCGCATGCACCGGGTGTGGCTCCGCTGCAAGCGGCATATACCGGATGGAGGTTCTTGGGGCCAAGTGCTTGATCATGCTAGGGCGACGCAGCTGTCACATCGTACCTGGATTCCGTTCTCGTTGAGAGCGTTGCCCTCTAGCGCGTCCATGCCACCGGCATCGTACTTCGCGCGGAGCTCCGGGCTGCTGAGGATTCCCCAAGCGCTTTGAACCTGGACAAAACGAAATGCATATACTCTCGCAGCATCTCGCGCCGGATGCAACCAGAATTGAACGGTGTCGAGACACAGGACGGGGCGCTAGCATGTCGGTACAGCGGAACGCAGGGCCACGACGCACGTTATCGAGCAGCAAATAGGTCAAAACGTGTACATAATTTTATTACAGCGACATTCCCGCCTTCTGGGGGACAATCGACGTGTCTTCGCGCTGAATGCGGTCACAGGCGTAATCACGGACACTGCAGACAGCACTCAAGGCGGCCTTCACGACATTTCATACTTCATGATTGGTGCCTGTACCTTTTGGAACATAACTTCGGCATCTGAGTCGCCTTGGTTCTTGTCTGGATGCCATCTGTGCAAACAATCGAAAAGTCACGCCTGGGCCGTGCTCTGATCAAATGTGACCATGCTGAACGGCACCACATAGCCACAATGACACTCGGCGCTGATGGTTTCAAAATTGCGCCACTGTGCGCAAGATGGATCGTGATCTGGATACAGCTAGTACCCCGGATGTGACAGAGATGCCGACAGAGACCATCACGTTGGGGTTTCAGTAAACCACAACGCATTCAACAACCTGCTTCAGTATCTTGGAGTGGACTAGATCCGTGTCGTGGCCCACGGGGATGTCAAACTAATCGAGACAAACTAGTCGAGCAATCACAGCCAGCGGCAGCACAGCACATGTGCCAGCGAGGCTTTCGCTTCAGCTCTCATATACAGCGTCAATTCACCCACTCACTCGCGCAGCTCTGCGCCATCTGGGCTGGGCACGCACTTCAAACATAATTTCTTGTAAGCTGACTTGATCTCATCGTCCGTTGCTGTCGCTTCCACTCCCAAAATTAGATATGGATCATCCTGAACAGATTCGAAAGATGGAGGGGGATCGTCTGCCCCGGCTGTAGACATCGCTGCGGCCCTGCAAAGTGGAGTCAAGCGGGTAAAAGAAATTGATGACAAACTGACCGAGGAACAGAAAGAGCATTACTAGCATCGACTAGCGGCACCCTGTGTACTTTCAAGAATCAGTGTACCACACACATGCACGTCCTGGGCTGTGGTGCTTGCTGCCGGATGGGTGCAGCATCGCCTGATGTAACGGGAGGCAGGGCAGCTCCGACTCAGCATAGCCGGACCAAAACAGTTCACAGACCTCTCGGACATGACCACCACACACATCGATGCAGGGTTGAGCGCAGCAGCACTATATGCTAGCGTCATTCAGCACTTGGCTGCGCGATCACATGTTTACGCAAGGACTGCAAGGTAGGAGAGATCTGTGCATCGTACATCGACACGGGACATCTCCGAGATGGAAGAACAGGAAGGCCCCACACGACGCGAGCTCGTCATTCCTGTAGATGATACTGAGGTATCGCTGAGCATTGTGCCTTATCGCTTGTGGAAGCCTGCGCTTGGTCTCGGCGTCACATTGACGCATTGCCACGTTTGCGGATATCGATGTCCGTCCCATGCAGGAATCCCGCCGAGCCTGCGCGTGGTTGCTTGAAAACTTATTCCGTCCAGGTACGCACTACCTGTTGTAGCTCTTGTGTGTCACCATGCCCCGCTCGGCGCCATATCGGCTGTGTGCGATATCTAAGGGGCAACGGTAGGCAGATGCGCCAGCGAAAAAGCGCGGGCACACAACGCACCATCAAATTTCTCTGAAAGAATCAATTTAGTTCCTGCGACTAGTCGTCTCTCAGCAGGCTTGACTATTCGAGACTGTGCGGCGGATCATGATCCAGTGTGTGCAAGTGCAGGAGACATGGTGAACATCATCCACATCGTGCCGCGCATCCAAGCGAACGCAGGCGATGTGCCCATGTGGTACGGAGTATATGAGCTGCCCCTGGAGATGCCTGCACCGGAGGACGTGGTACGCGACACCTATCCCTGCTTACCCTCAGGCGTGACGCTGCATGCGGCAAATTGACCCCGGACGAGATCACCGTCGCAGACACAGTGCCCCAGCACAGCGCGAGCTCCGGGGCAGAGTATAGTAGCACACGAGATTTGCTCAACCTGCCTGGTATATCTCCGGCTGAGCTTGTGCGGGAAACGGGATCATGTTGTTTGCCGCCTGTCATGGGTCATCCAGGCACCTCAGGATTGAACCTCAAACATTCGCGAGAGCAGCTGCAAGGAACGAGTAGGGCAACGCTGTATCAATGTACAGGTTGAAAAGGGCCTGCAGATGGTCAAAGAGACCATTTTGCCGCTCCTGAGCCCGAAGAATGTGCCGCACAAGGTGCATATTCTGGAGAAACACACCGACACCGAGACAATCGCACGGGCAATCGCGGGCAAGGCAGAGGAACTGGGTGCCCACTCCATCACCCTCGCACACCACCAGAAGGGCACCCTGACGGTGCGGCCTCGAACGTCCCAGACAAACTCTGTGCACCTGCTGACCCTGCGGTGATAATCGTTTCATCTCAATGCAGCACATGTTATCATTATTGACGCACTTGCTACGCTTCCGCGATGCTCCGGATACAGCCCGAGAACAACTGGTGGCCTTGCGCACAATTGCAGCACGGCTGTGAGCATAGCGTGGTAACCTAGTGATGGTACTGCTATATACTGTTAGGCCCTTGTCCTTCTCGACATGCAAGGACCCAGTGGTGTGGCGGTTGTATCGCTGGGTGCCACACATTTTCGAAATTGCAACAATCAGTACATGCATACAGGGCAAATGTGGGTCGGCAGTGGCTGCCCATACCCTGTCACACTTCGTAAATGTACATGAGTGGTCTTTAAAACAAAATACGTGGCTGCAACAGAGCACGGCGAGGCATGACTTCTCTAGGAGCCAATCGAAACACCAACATATGCACTGATGAAGTACTGTATTGGTCAAATTCATTCATTGCATCAGCACAGATGCGAGGAAGTCAGCGTTTCTACCTTGACCAAGCCCCAGCTGCTGCAGCAATGGTTCTTGGGCTCTGTCTGCTCGGAGCTGATCAAGATCAAGGCAGGGCCACCTCTGGTCATCGTGCGTTAGGCCACATTGACGCCACCCGCATGGCGGAAGATCGAGCATCATCAAGTTTGGGGTGCTACCTCAGAGCTAAAGTGTGCCTGTTGTGTTAATGACCCTGGCTGATCCCATGACTCCGTGAATATACTCTGAACCCTGTTGGTGCCGAGCTGTGCTGATCAATGCTCTGTACTGATTGGTTACTGAATGTCTTCATTTGTTCTTGCGGCATGCATTATTACAGACAGTCTGTGTGTAATAACCCCCGGATAAATCCGATTGGTAGCCTGTGGTTCTGGTTGACGGACTGGCGGTAGAGCTTATTACCAGAACAATTGCAAGTGTAAACACAGGCCTGTCCAGCACATGAGGCACTGGGCAAGGATCGGCCTGCTTGCCCAAGCTCCGAGTCAGCAATGTACACCCCCCTTATGTAAGCATGGCAACAGCCACATGGCGATGTCGCAGCCTCTGTGCAAGACGCATTTCTGCGACGCTTCCCGTCGGGACCCGTTGCTGATCTGGAAAATACCCGGTGCGAGGCACCACACAGTCCGTCCATGACTGCTGCAGAGGACCCGAGCGTCCGTCTCCACACCTGCGACAGCCCCGCACACTATGGGCCGACTGCCCCTCATGCTTTTCTTTTTGGTACCTGCGACTCCACAGCAACTCTACATGCTCAACCCAGTCACGTCGGCAGCGCTCCAGAAGCCGCTGGGGTCTCGCGCGAGGCGCCTGGTGCATGCAACGGCATGCATGTGCGCCCCAGCTGTGTTCCGCCCGCAAGGCGCGGTCAGTGGCCGCTGGCGCCGCGAGTGAGGGGCACTTTGACGGAGCCTGTTCCAGCCATCGCGATCGGTGGCCCGGGCTTGGCGCCCTGCGACGAGAAATAACCGTAGGCGATCATGCCGAGCACTGCCAGGCCCATACCGAGCACCTGCCGCCCGCTCATCGCCTCGTGCAGGAACAGAGCGCTGCCGAGCAGCACCATCACGGTCTTGGCATGCCCGGTGACCTACAGAGCACGTGCGCGTGCTCATGTCCGCCCCAGGCTGCTGACAGCACACGCCCTGGTCTTCCCTGTCCAGGTGAGCGGTAGGGGGCTTGACACGCAGAGCTGGACCAATGGACAAAGCAGGTCAGGACGGCAACCAACGGGATGCCAGAGCGCTAGCCAAGGTCCCGGGAGCCCAGCCGCAGAGGCTCGCATGTTTGGGCGCTCAAAGATGAGCTCGCACATGAGCACGCTTTAACATGGGCGCTGGTTGGGGCGGTGGGCCAAGGCTAAGTTCTACCCCTGGCCGACGCTGACACACGCATGAGAACACAGTCGGCCCTGCCCCAGGGGAAACACTTACCCGATTGTACGGACTGTGTGTCCCCGCAGAATTCGGGAGCTCGACAGGTTTTTTTGATGAAACCACAGAGATTCGAGCCACAGGTTGGGGGGCATACCTGGAATGTCACTGCCGAGAAACGTCCAAGGCACATGAACTGTGAGATGTTGACAGCGACGGCGATGCCGCACGACAACAGCAGGCACAAAAGCGCCGGAGGAGTGAGCTGGTAGGCAAGGATCCACTTGCTCCCGACGGCCATGTCCACAAACGGCCCAATCAGCAGCAGAGACCAGCCCTGCAAAGATCAGGGGATCTGAAAGAGATCAGGCTGATTTCATGTACTGAGAATGCACCAACAGTTTAGCCTTTGCCATCCATGTCCAAGCGTCGAGACTTCTGGTGTCAAAACAACATGGGTGAGCCAATCCCTGACATGGCGATATGTGTATGGGGAAGGATGTTTGTGCACACTGTAGCACGGCTGCATCAAGCCAGCAATGGCTTCTCTTGCATCACTGATTCCCAGGAGGCAAAATGTAGCAGGCGGGTGCATGACATGGGACAGCACACATGGCACAACAAAAAAGGCCAGAGCGTGGTGATGGAACAGCGGCTGCGTGGCACACCTGAATAGGCGCGGTGGTGCCTAGAAGCTCGTTGGAGGATACATCATGCTTCTTTAAGTAGTAGCGGCACAGAATCTGCTGCATAGATGATGATGCGACAGACACAGCAGCGATGAGGACGCCCAAAGTGGATGACGTTACATCACTGACAGTCCTGGAGTAAGATCGGTCAAGTTAGGAAGCAGAGCGCTGGCCATGCCTGCTTTGTGAGCGGCAATGGCGGCAGTTGCAGCAGTGGAACTGGCCGAGACAGCCCAGGGAACGTACACAATCGCCACTCCCATCAGCACGACAGCAGTACAGGCAGCCTGCGGCAAGGTGAGAGACTCTTTGAGCCATAGTGACTGCACCACAGCTGTGAATGGAATGATGAGCAGCTTAGCGATCTGGTAGAATCCGACGGAGTTGATCATCAGCGATAGATTGAGGGAAGCGATGGAGATGTTGGCAGCGACAGCAAAAATGATTCGGTCTGCACAGCAGAATGTGGTAAGGATGCGGGCGCATGACAGAAGGGTGGCGCTGGCAAGCAGGCAATGGAAGCTGTACCTGACCATGGAATGACCTTCCCTGACGCTTGTGTCAGACCCAGCATCTTCATCACCGTCAGCCCAACGCTACACGATATGAAGTGAAGAGCACACAAAGTCACGGCTGCACGCGCACGGAAAGTCCTGATTCACAGTGCAGCTAGTCGCGCCAGATCGAAGCGCGAGCCACAGGTGACAGCAACGCAACACGCATCACCACGATACGATGCGATGAGGTGCCAATTGCAGTAAGAACCAGCTATCATGCTCTAGGTGGATCTCATCGTATGACCGTCGATGCGCATGACCAGCCAATGAGCTTGGGACGTACCGAAGTTGAACATGTAACCATTTGAGCCCATCAGAATCTTGTTCACGAACACAATGCAAATAGATGTGCTGACATTGAACAGCCAGGCGAACACATTGTACGCCGCAGTTTTATCGTCCCCCATTGCAACTCCGAGCTTCTGCTGGCCGCGACCAAACGGGCCGACAACGTTTCCCAGAATTCGTGACCTGGCGATGATTGCACCCGTTTGAAGGCCAATAGCGACACTTTCAAGCCAATGTGCAACGCTTCTGTATCTGCTGCGCGTAGGTTGCTTTTAGGTGGGCGATGCCACAACGTTGTGCTACAAAACAGGACCGGAAGCGTGTCGAGGTCGTGCTGAACAACACAAGGCGCTCAGTTCACGGTGAGAGTCAGAAATACAACACAACAGTGTCCCCCGAGTAGAAGAGTGGTTCTCTGGTGTTCGCAATGGGTCAGTACACAGTGACCAGCAGGGCGGTGCACGCGTAATGCTCGATCAACACTTACATTATCACAGCTAGATTCCCGCTTTCTTTTATGGCGGCAGACATTCCCCTGCCATGGCCAGACCTTGACACCATGCGCCATAGCGCTCAGATCTGCCATGCGAAAAGTCGAATACTACATTCCGCAGCATGATGCAGCACGTGGACTTGACGTGCGAGCAGCTCCGCACCCGCGCGGCCGCGGCCTCGCCCATCATACGCTGAGATGACAGGTCCCGCGGTAAGCCGTTAGATACCGCGACAGACGACTCGCGATGTACATCTGTGGTGTGCCGGCCAGCTGTGCACGGCTAGAAGGAGTTCGCGGCCCATGCATGGAAGTACCCGGGTCCGCCCGCCAAGGCGCACAGGCATCAACCTAGAGGCAGTAACCCAGAGGCAGCAGCTTCGAGGCATCGACCTGGGCTCGTTCCGTCTCGGCAGTCCAACCGCCAACACGCGCACTAACGTCAAGCACACTATCAAGCACCGGCATATCTCCTGCTCCGACGGGTGCGGCGCTGTGGGGTGTCCAGGAGGTTGGCTGATGACGCAACACTGACAAGGGCACCAGACTCAGCCACAGAAGCCAACGACAGCTGGCACAAGCACTCGTGTGAGCTATATCGGCAAGTACTGAGTGCGTGCAATAGCACTGTGCACTTCAGAATCAACACGAGCGCTGCGCGGTCTACACCGAAACCGGCATCAATTTCAGCAGCTTACAGCATGTGTGGATGTGGGCAAATGCGTTGGTGCACACCCAGTGCCAGCACACGGCAGGCCCCTAGCCACGGCCACACAGCTGCAACACCACCAGCCGCCCCAACGATCGCACACCGGCCCGTTCCATTCAACATAGTCTTACATTCAATTCGAGTTTGTCACATACTACACCCCCCGGACAGCCAGGCCGGTGTCGGCCTGCATTCCTCCGGATGCCCCGCCGTCCAGCTGCGCTCTCACAGCAGCCGGTGCGGGGCCCCTGCCGGCATCACCTGCCGCAGCGTGGGCGCTGGGCTAGCGTGACCCCCGCAAGGTGCGCAGGATGCCGAGGCGCAACTCCGCCTCACGCCCGGGCAGAAAGTCCAGTGGCTGGTCAGGCCACCACCCCCGCAGCGCGCAGTCGGCGTACGCCAGCAGTAGCGCCCCACAGCTGCCGCCGTCGTCTTGCTGCGGCACCCCCACAGCCACCCGCAGCTTCCAGCCCTTCTGCCACGCGCGGCTGCTGTTGCAGCACGTCCAGCCGCCACCTGCAGCCACGCCGGGCTCTCCTGCCGCGCCTGCAGCTGCAGCGCCGGCGCCAGGGGGGCCCTCGGTCGCGCCCCGCCGCCCCGCGGCACCTCCCCGGCCGGGCACACTGCGGACGAACGGCACCGCTGGTCTGCCAGCACTGCTTGTCTTGTGCACCGCCCCCTGCGCCACCTTGCCCCTGGGGGCGCAGGGCCTGGTCATCAGGCGCCCGTGGCGTGTCGTGCGCCGTGCCTGGCGCGGCAGCTGCGGCTTCACCGACGGGCTGACAGGGGGGGCGATCGGCGGCTCGGTGACGCGGCCGTCTGCCGCGGCCGGGCTGTGCACGCAGTGCTTGTCGTGCACCTCGCAGAGCAGCCACGCCCACACCGCGAGCATCATCTGGCGGTACTCGCCCGCGCGCGTCGCGCAGTACAGGCTGCAGCACGGCCCACTGAATATCAAGCCATGCACGGCGGCCATGCTTGGCACAGCACTCAACCTTGCAGACGAGCAGACGAGTGCAGAGAGGCCCCCAGGGGTGCGTACGGTGCTCTTGACAAAACAAAGCACGGAGATGAGGCAATGACGCCGGCGGGCGCAGCAGTGGCATCTCCCGGCCATGCCGGGTCCAGAGGCGCACCTATCCAACAGCACGATCTCCTTCCTCGACACGCTGACGAGGATCAGCAGCCAGTGGTGGTTGCACTCGTTCACGGGGATCACGATGATGTCGGCACGGGACAGCGGCCGCGACTTGCACGTCCAGCGCCGGACGTTGGCGTAGTTGACTTGCGGCAGATCTGCACCGCGAGGGACCTCGTGAGCAGCCAGGTGGTGCCTGGGGTGCTGCAGCTAGGCTAGCAAGGAGTGCAGGGGGGCGCACTGCCTGTGGGGGTGTCTGAGGGGGCGCCAGTGGCGCCGTTGGCTCGGGCCCGCCTGCCGACGTTGCGTGTGCGCCCGCCTACCCCGGTCGCGGCTGCCAGCATCGCTGTAGCAGTGGCTGTGCCTTCAAGGAGCTTTGTGAAGAAGAACGTGGAGAAGCAGTGCGCCCGCGGAGTGTGGGTCTCTGGAAACGCCTTGCTCAACACATCCAGTGCTGCGTTGATGACGCCACTCTACACGTCAGAGGCACAGGTCTGTGGGGTATCCACCAGCCTGCCAGGCAGTACAACCCCACAAAACCGCCTGCAGCGGCGGTGGAACACACAGTAGAGCTGCGTGCACGCACCCGCAGCCAGTCCGTCCCAGCCAGTGTCTGCATGTCCACACTGCTGACATGCGCAGAACAGTGGGACTGGGTCTTCTGAGAGCCAGCGCTGTGATGCCGGCCCGCGCCAGCTGCTTTCTTTCTCAACTTCTGAAGCTCTCTTGTCAAGTCCCTCTTGATCTGTGAGATTGGGCCTGCATGCAGGAGGAGCGGACGTGAAGCCGCATCAGCTGGAGGCACATGTGGTCCCGTTGAGTCGGAGTTGTCAATGTCCAATAGGATACTGCTCAGTAAATTCAGATGTACAATACTTTACATGTACGAATTGGAGGGCATCCCGATGCGGAGGCGGACCAGTCTGCTTGAATGAAGGCGACACGGCGTGCTGTTGAGACGCTCGGCTGTGCTTGATGTGCAGGTCGGAGAACGGCGGAACGGTGCGCCCGCCTGAGGGCGTCTTCATTTGCAGTGGCGAGGTAGAAGCAATGTTCACAGCGGACATGGCCTCTTCTCCAACGACCTCGATCTCGCTTTCACCGGATTGAGAAGCAGCAGCCCCAACCGGCGCTGTTCTTTGGGTGTGTACACAATGCGCGGTCTGCAGCGAAGTCCGATCGGATTCCGATCTGTCCTGCAGAGAGGTGAGTGTAGAAGCACGTGTCCCGTGATCTCTGCTGTCGAAAGAGACCCCAGCCGGTGCTGTTAGCTGCGTCTGTGGGGCGCATTGAGCACTCTCCAGCACTGTGTCCGCAACAGTGCTGCCTTGCACGTTATCTGAAACGCTTCTTTGTCGTGATACTTCGGGCTGGGGTGCCGTCGCTTGCTCAACGGCGTCCTCCTTTGGCGGGCAAAGCCTCTGTTGGTCTCTGCCGCGGAGCTGTCGCCTGATCAGGGACGTCTTCGCTGGGGCTCCTAATTTCTTAAACACGCCTTTGGCAGGCGATAGCATGCTCCGTAGCTGCATCTCAGCCTGCTGTAATGCGTTGATCTGAATTCGCTTGCAGCTGGCCCGCGTACCGAAGAGCCTGAACCTGGACGTCGCCAGCAGTCGACTGTAGGATACTACGCGAAACTTGACGCCATGACGCTTGCCGTCACATTGGGCACCGCTGCCCATGCGTGGAGATCACCAACCACACCAGATGGGCCACGGTGACCCTGCTTCAGCGAGAAGACAAAAACTGTCCTCTGCTCAGCGAGAGAATGTATATCGCAGCATCTGATGCGATGCATTCGGGGTGATGGCTTTTGTAAAGATATGCCCCCAGCGTCCCTACATGCATGCCTGTAGCCACTGTGTGCCGACGCAGATTGGTGTTGGTGGCCAAGACGCAGCTCTAGCTCGGCGCTCGGGTACGATGGCTGCAAGCAGGAAAATTTGAGACAAAATCACGAACGTCGCCCGCTCGACGTGCCTTGGCAGTCCGTGGATGCGGTATAGTTGGTCTTCGACGCAGCTCGCATGCGCCCGACACCTATTCTAGAGTCCCATGCACGGGACTATTCGGAGAGAAATGTCTGCAGTGGTGCATGATATCGCTCTCAGGATGCGAGATAGCTCGATGGCAGTCCTGCGAGTTCCTCAGCCTTGCAAACCTGTACGGCATTGTGCCACTACGCAATCACCTTCGCCTTCGTCCAGCAACTCGAACACACAAGCACCCCGGTGGCTCCCTGCAGCCCCATCAGAGCTCTGGCACCGCGTAGATGTGTACAGGCGACAGGCCAAGGCACCCGAAACAGTGACGCAGTTCGCTGAAGCAGCTGGGCAAGGCCGGCTGTTGCGTGTCATCGGGATCCACTCGAACAATGTATGGCTTCGGTTTGGAGGCATCCTGGTTGCCGCTGGATGCGCTGGAGCGACATATGCTGCCTACAAAGGAGCACAGAACGTGTACAGCGTCATCCTGGGAGCCAGCGAGAGCTCATGGGCTCTCAACGCGATTGTACGTGCCACACAGTCCGCATTCGTCGTTGTGTACTGATCATCGCAGATACTCTGCGGCTTCAGGCAGCAAGCCTGCATGTGCTGCAGGTTGGAGGGGCAGCGCTGGGGCTGGCTGGCTATGGTGTTTACAGGCATCAATTCATAATATCACCGATGGCAGTTCGCCGTCACGCCCTAGAGGCCTTACGGCAGGACCCTGCTGTGCAAGAGCTGCTCAGGCTTCCTCTGACACCAGGCAAGCCAGTGCTGTCCATTGTCGATGGCGGCCAGCTCCACTTCAAGGCACGCTCCCCGTCACCCACAGCCCAAACTCATGGCCACCGACCTGCTTCACGAAAACGTCTGCGTCCTGTCAGAGCCGGTGCTGCTGCCGTGACCTGGGGTGCTGTGCAGTGGGGGCTTCTGCCGCGGTGGCGATCTCAGCGCATCCAGATGACCTTCCCCGTCACAGGAGGCGCCTGCTCCGGTGTAGTCATGATCGACGCCAAGAAGCGCTGGGGCCGGCACCTGCTCAAGCTCCTCGCTGTGGACGTGCCCAGCAAGGCACCACTCGGCCAGCCGACGCGGCTGTACGTCTGCGGCGATGCCACTGCAGGCGGCAACGCCCCGATGCATGCCGGACAGGCGTTCGAGGAGATGCGTGCACCGATGCAGAAGGTCATGCAAGCGAGCCACGAGCTGGACCGCGAGGACGAGGCAGACGACCGAGAGCTGCGCGTGATCGCGCGGGAGCGGGCGCGCCAGATTGCGAAAGAACGGGCGGAGCGCGCCCCCAAGCCACTCGACGCCGGTGGAGGCATGTACGTGTACGAGCAGTTGTACTGGAGGGCGTACTACGGCGTGCGGGGAGCGCTGCGCTGGGTGCGTGGCGGGGCGTCGTGATGTGGGGGATGTTCGCGCCGGTGTCCCGGTGCAGGCTCCGCCATGGGGCAAGGCAGCAAGCTGTGGGTGCTGGAGGGCATAGTTTCAGTTTCAAATATTACATAGGTAGCAAGTGGATGCGAGCGTCACGCTGCGTGGTGTAGGGGTAGAGTGTATCCGCCGTGCCCGCATCAGCCGGCGCAAGCATGCGGGGCCCCCCTGTTGTACACTAGGGGGGCCGCCCTGGTGTACAACACTGGCGGCTGCTGTGACCCCGCGGCCAGACTGCAACACAACAGGCGCCTTCGACGAGCAACGCCTGTGGCATACCTGCAGTGACGCGGCTGGCACAGTGCCGGCCGCCACATCACTCTTAGGGCCGCAGCTGAAACGCATGACACGGCCCCACACATCCCGCAGCGTGGCTGTCGCTCACCCTCCGCGGCGAGGCCGCACAATCACGATGGCACTGGCCATGGCGATATGCACCATGCAACGCACGGATATCTGTTCGCCAACACCTGCCACAACGTCCGGCATCAGGCAGCCTGACCGCCAGGCTGGCCGATCACCACAGTGAAGGCTGCCTCAGCCTCTGCAGCAGCAGCCGCCGCCGCACCAGGCGCCGCACACCCCCTGGCGCAGGCGCCTCTCCAGAGCCTCAGAAGTTGAAGAGCGTCGTGAAGTCCTCGAGCGTCGTGGCGCGGCGGATGAGCTGCATCTCGCCGTCGGCCACCCAGTACTCCGCGGGCGGCATCTGGAGGTTGTACTGTGAGGCCATGACGGCGCCGTACGCGCCGGCGTCGTGCACCACGATGCCCGCTCCCGCCGCGGGCTCCGCGAGCTCGCGGTCCTTGCCGAGGAAGTCGGCGGACTCGCACACCGGCCCGACGATGTCAAACGTGCGCACCTCCCCACTGCACACACAACCACGGCTGCGGTCAGCACTGTGCCACGGACGCTCCGGTGCAGCCCACTTCAGCTGATGCACACGCGTTGATGGTGCCGTGGAGGGTGCGGGGCCGCGGCGCAGGCGATACGAAACACGCGCGGCGGACCCGGGGTGCGGGCGGCCCTGATAAACGCATGCGCAGCCACGTGCGGAGCAGCTAGTGGGCACCTGGGGGGGGGAGGGGCACACCTGCTGGGTGCGGTGAGCTCGATGTGCTGATAGGCGTCGTAGAGGCTGGGGCGGATGAGGGCGGACATCGAGCCGTCGATGACGATGAAGTGCTTGCTGCCGTTGGTCTTCACGCCGGTGACGGTGTTCACGAGCGCCGAGGTGTTGCCGACCATCGAACGCCCGGGCTCGATGATGATCGTCAGCCCGAGCTCGGTCGCCTGCGCGCGGATCGTGTCCAGCAGCTGCCTGCACACGACGCCCCTTTGCCGTTCCACCCGGGAGGGGCGCACTCATCACGGGGGCAGGGCCATACGGTGCTGTGCGGGCCGCAGCCCCAGCCGGATGCCGCAGAGCCGGGCAGTGAGCAGCGAGGCGCTGCTTGCGTCGGCCCGGCCGGAGGTGCCTCAGGGGGTGCCTGCGCAGCGGCGCAGACGCGCATGCGGCAGGCGCGGCGCAGGGGGGGCGGGCGAGGGCGCACTTGGGGCGGGGGTACTGCTCGCCAGAGTGGCTGTAGTCGATGCCGAGGCCGCCGCCGAAGTTGAGGTACTGCAGCTGGAAGCCCTCGGCGTTGATCTTGCGCACAAAGTCGCACATGATGCCCGCCGCGTCCTCGAACGGCCGCACCTCCTTGATCGTCGAGCCGAGGTGGCAGTGCACGCCGACGAGCTCCACCAGCGGCTCCTCCTTGATCTGGCCGAGGAACCAGTCGAGGTGCGTGTTGCGGATGCCAAACTTGGACGACGCCATGCCCGTCGAGATGTACGGGTGCACCTGTAGCCGCATACACCCACTTGCAAACATCCCCATGCATGCACTTTCCGGCGGAGTCAGAGTGGAGCGTATGAAAACTCGCAGCTGGAATATCAGCCGCTTGCGACTGCTGCGCATGCTATGGTCGGTGTTGCGTGCACCGATGTTGTGACGGCAGCAGGCCTTCGTGTTTGGGGGGGGGGGGGGGGGGGGGCACCGGGGGGTCGACGTCGGGGTTGATGCGGAGGAGCACGCGGACCTTCTCGCCGGTGGCTTTGGCGGCGGCGGCGATGTTGGCGTAGTCAAACTCAGAGTCGATGTTGATGAGCACGCCCGCGCGCGCCGCGGCCTCCAGCTCCCATGGCAGCTTGCCGTTGCCGTTCAGAATCGTCCTGCATGGCAGGGCCCACGTCAGCAGCGGCCATGTCTACATCGTTCCAGAGGGTCTCATAAGACAGGCCTACACCCACCCGGGCAGCTGGAACCTCCGCGGAGGAGGCCTGCAGCTGTGGACCGCACTTGGTGGTGTCGAAGCCCGCGGCCTGCGCGAGCTTGAGCTCATTGCCCGAGACAAGCACGGCACCAGAGCCGAGGCTCCGCAGGTGCTTCATGATGGCAAGGTTGTTATTTGCCTTGACCGCGTAGCCAACGATGTACGGCAGCTCCTCCATGGCCTCCTGGTAGGCGCGGTAGTTTGCCTCGAGCTTTGCCTTGGAGTAGAGGTACATGGGTTGCTGTGGCAGGCCGGCGTCGGCTAGGGCGGCGAGGTGCTGCTCGCGGCAGTCCTCCACTCGCATGGTGTCGCAGTACAGGTAGCCATCGTCGCCGGTGTAGAAGCCGAGGCCCTTGCCTGCATCGACGCGGTGGGTGTTGACTGACTACAGATGCTTGTACATCGTGTCTCCCGCGCACATACAGCGCATATGCGAAACGCTGCATACGAATCTAGGTTGCACGTATGAGCCGCTAGCAGTCTCGAGCATTCCGCGCAGCTATCTGCGCCATGTGGGGCTCTGGCAGTGAGAAAGATTTGACATGGTATCTCAACGCAATGTACGCGCCCCAGGTGGGCAACCAAAGCCGACGGAACTCGCCTAACTTCGTGGCCACTTCCGTAGCACAAAAGGGCCTTGAATAGCAAAAGCGACCACCATCACAAAAAACATTCGCATCCACCACTGTCGTTGGATTACTGTCCTGTGGGAATCAGCGGACTCTACCTGCCGGAGCCGAGTGTGGGTCCGCAACTGGTGCTGCAACAGCTTGCGCCTTCACCGAAGGCGTTGGCAAGCAGCTGCCTACGCGGTTCCTGCGGATGCTACGGCAGTAACCTCCGTGGGAATGTGCTAGCGTTGCTGACATCGGCATCCTTGCAGATTCGCGGCCTGGCGTCGCTGAGTTCACTGCTCGTACACAAAACGCGTTCGGTATGCCGAATTTCCAATTCGACTTGCTGTGGCCATTTGTATATTGTTGATTGTTCCCTCATGCCATACAACGCTGTTGCGTACTCGGTCCTGCATCTTTTCGCGTCCACCGGGCACGAAGACCTGTGGCCACACGGGACCAAGCATGCTCACGACAGCGTGCGCAATCATCATGAGCATGCGTGCTCAGTTCTGAGACAGCCCACGTGTGCATCGTTCCTCTTACAAGCAGTCCGCCGCGTCCTGCGGTTTGTGTTGTCTCTTGCTGTGCTGGGCCTGATCTGGCCAACATCTGACAACGCAAATTCTGCAGCCAGCGTCGATTCTCCGGATATCAGGCAACATGCAGCCAGGCTGCCAGCGTAGGGCGTCAAAAGTCTGTGTACAAACAGGCTTCAGCCGCGCCAAGCGGCGTAGACGGCAATGCATCTCGCGGTCACAGTTGGTATCCATTCAGAATGTAAACCTGTCCGTCGGAGAAGCGGGACAGCGTCGCAAGATTTTAGATAACATACACTTCTACCTAGCACCGGGTGAGCTGCACATGGTGGTCGGCCCGAATGGTTGTGGCAAGGTGACATACTTTGCGCTATGATGCTGACTGCTTGCATCAAGCACCACTCACTCCCCGCTGTACTTGCAGTCTACCATGCTGCGGCTGATCGGTGGCCTGTCTTCCTGTGAATCCGGGCACGTCGAAGTGGTGCGGCAACCATCCAAGCTCTGCTCTCTCCCTGCCTTGCCTTGCAGTGCATCAGCCACCTGCACAGCAGCCCTGCAACAGCGTCCGGCCCCCAGTCACGTGCGCTCTACGCTGCTGCAGGACGGCCCATGTGCATTTGTCTTCCAGAACCCCGACAACCAGGTGGTCATGCCGACCGCAGCAGCAGAGGTCGCGCTCGGCACAGGTGCACAGCGCCTGACCAACGCCGAGGCCATCGCCGTGGTGCGGGGTGCCCTCGAGAGCGTCGGCATGTGGGAGTTTGCAGAGGTGTCCACCGCGACGCTGTCAGGCGGCCAAAAGCAGCGCCTCGCCATCGCCAGCGCCCTCGCGCAGGGCCCGCCGAAGCCCAAGGTGCGGCCCCCCGCCCGTCAAGGGCCTTGCCACCCAACCGCAGCCGGTCGCCGAAAACCTGCCACGTGACTCCCCACTGCTCCACCCGGGAACGCCGCCTGCAGGTACTGCTGCTGGACGAGCTGACGACGTTCCTGGACAGCGAGGACGCGCTGTCGGTGCTGGAGTGCGTGCGCGAGGTGGTCAAGGCTGGCGACGTGGCAGCCATCTGGGTGACGCACCGCCTCGAGGAGCTGCAGCACGCGGACCACGTGACGTACATGGAGGGGGGCCGTGTGCAGCGTGCGGGCAAGCCGCCGCAGATGCTGGCCTACCTCCGGGCCCTGGGCGCCGCCGTGTGATGGTGGGAGTCCAGCGTCGCGTGTGGTGACATGCGCGGTGGTTGGCCACCAGAAGCATGTTTTGCGGGGTATAAGGGAAACTGGCATGTTCATGAACACGGAGTTGTTTTAATGTGTGATTGCGCACACAACCATTTGCTTGTGGTGGGTGTAAGCTATTTTCACACTGCCTGCAACTTTCGTGGAATCTTGTGAGGACGGTGGGAAAAAAAAAAGTCATCCAACACAGCAAGTGCGCTGGACAACATTTTGCAATGTTGGCACGGCACGCGCCAGGGCTGCATAGGGATGGAGTGGCCATGTCTGTGTGTTCTGCGCTGCCTGCCTGTGAGTGCAGGCAACACACTAAGGCAGGCGGTCACGCTCATCGCGATGTCGCGGCGCCATGATGAAGCGTGCTGCATCCGATGATAGACACAGGTCGTTATTGGTACACACGAAACAGGTTCATGGGCGTATACGCTGTTTTGCATCATGTCCACAACAGCCAGAGGCAATCGGTGATGATGCATGGGCACGCCACAGCTAGCAAGCAGGAGGTCAGGTGCAGGGCCAGAGCATGGAAGCAGCAGCTTGCATTGGCCCCGAATGTGTGCCGTCACATCAATGAACTGCAGCTGCGTTACAGTTTCACACGGTCTAGCATCCAGACCGGCACCAATGGCCCCGGGCTCCAGGCGGCGTTCAGTCAAACACCAGGCAGATCTGAGACGCTGCGCGGGGGCCCATGTGGGTGACCACCTCGGCCGCGATGCGCTTCAGCTGCACGGACGCGCGCGCCGTCCCGACGCCGGCGAGCCATTGCCACATGCGCGCCAGCGTGCCCCGTGTGTGCACCAACACGTCCTCCCTGCCGAACATGCCTGCAGCCTGCAGCTCGGGCAGCCGGGGAATGGCCATGTAGGGCCCGCCGGGCAGCGCCACGGGTGGGATGGCGGCCGGCGAGTCCGCGTGCGGCTCCTCCAGTTCACACAGAGCTGGTGTGCCGTCCGCCGAATCGAGAGAGCGCAGCAGCTTTGGCGTGCAGGGCACCCACGTGAGGCTCTTCCGGCACAGCAGGTCTGACGGCTGGAACTCAGCTTTGTACCTGCACCGCACAAGGGCCCCTCGGCAGGTGCACGGCCGCTATGCGAGGAGTCCCGGGCGGACGAGAGGCTGGTCCATGCAGTGGTCGTGGCGGCGCACCGCATCTTCTGGTTGGAGTGGATGTAGAGGCCGAGGTAGGCGTAGCGGAGCGTGCTCGCGCCGGCGGCGTGCGCCGCGCGCACCCAGTAGACCTCCTGGAGGGCCGTCCACTTCCCCAGGCTCAGGAACGGCAGGTCAGGGTCCCAGATGAGGTACTTGGAGGATAGGCACCTGCACCGGCGGCCACTGGTTGCCGGCCCGTCAGCATGGATAGCCCGGTGGCCGTGGCTGGGCGCGAGAGGTGCGCACCGGGGCAGGATATCCCACACGCCCACCGCCACAAGGTGCTCCCCGAGCCAGTACTGCATGTGGAAGGCCCCGTAGCCACACTCCGGAGCGTCGGGGTCCGCGGCGCGGGGCACGGTGCCCTCCCAGGGCGTGCTCACCAGGAAGCGCTCGTAGCCGCCACGCGAGGCCCGGCCGGGAGGGTCCTTGTGCACCACGCGTTGGTACCGCTGGTACAGCTGGTACTCCTCCTCGACGAAGCTGGAGGGCCGCAGCACGGTCCGCAGCTGCCAGCCACCCTCCGGGGGGTCCTCCAGCCACCACTGCGGCCGCGCCGCGTCCCCGCTGTCGCCCTCGCGCGACCGCCGCTCGCTGCAGGAACTACTGGAGTGCGGCGACCAGTCCGCGTCTGAGTCCAGGGAGTCGTCCGACGGCTCGCCTCCGGCTGCGTCCGGCACCGGCAGTGGCTCGCACGCGCTCGTCCCCTCAGCGGCGCCGGGGTAGCGAGCGTCGGCGCCTGCCGCAGCCGGGCTGGCCGCGGCCGGCGTGCACCGCAGCAGCGCCTGGAGCTCAGGCCCTGCTGCGGCCGGGACGCTCCCGGGGACGCGCAGCGTGACGTGCAGGTGGCCGCGCTCTGCCGTCGCGGCCGGCGCCAGCGGCGCGAGAGTCGTGTCGGCAGCGAGCATGCTGCGCACAGCGGGCAGCACGGTCTCCGCCAGCTGCATGGCGACCGCTGACACGGGCGGGCCGCTGACGGCGCCGACCGCCGCGGCCGCGCGGGCGGCGGCCTTGCGCACCTTCTTGGCCTTGTTCTTCGACACCGGTGGAGTCGGTGAAAGAGGCCTGCATGATGCCGGAGACCGGCCCGACAGGTGGCGTGGGGAGGTGCCTCGGCTGGCAGCTGTGGCGGGCGTGCTCTGAGCGGCAGCCTTCCAGCACACAGCTGAGTGTACACACACTGTCTGGGAGCCCGCGTCGGCAGGGCCTGCGCCCGCTGGTTTCTGCTTCTTCACTGTGAAGACGTGATCAGAGTGCTCCAGGGCTGCGGTCACGGCCTGAGAGATGGAGCTGGGGAGGTGGCGGGCAAAGGCTTCACTCCAGCGCACAGCAATTCGGTCTGCTACTGCTTCCACGTTGACCTGTGGTACTTCTGTGGCTGGCGCTCCGGAGGGAGGTGTGGTGTCAAGTGTGGGATCCAAGGCGGACTGCTGTTGTCGCCGTGTGCGCTGCCGTCTAGCCCAGTCGCCGCAACAGAAGGAGTCAAAACGACGCAGGACGCGGCGTTGCGCGGGCGTGGGGCAGAACTGGGATGCGTCCAGGCGAATACTGTATGCTGGGCAGCAGCTGCCGTTTGGGTCTGGCCTGTAGACGTAAGTTCCTGAGCGACGCCAGCCAACATCAAGCAGTTCCTGATACGCATAAACAGTCAGCTTATTTGCAACCATGCCTGCACATCATACTTTGTCGTTGCTGAATGCTGACCGTTTGGATTGCTTGACGCAGTGTGTCACTTGCCGAGCAGGTGTACTCAAAAACAGCTGGGACGAGATCGTACCGGCCGCGACTCGGTGCCCTGACCTTGTGCGCTTGCAATATCCACAGTGATGTGAGTCGTGGACACCGTACCAGGCAGCCTCAGAGAGCTTGAGGGCTGGGTGCTGCTCGCCCGGAAGGACCTCGCGCGGAGGAGCTGCGCTGCTCATATGACCTGTGGCAGCGCGACACTCACACCGGCACTTACACATGCACAGGCTATGTGCGTGCTATGGAGGATACGCACCCATGGCGATGGTAAGGCACTGGCGAGATTCGGGCCTGGTCGGAGTTGTATCGAACGTCTACCTCGCCATGGTGGTGAAGACGGTTGGCGTCTATGCAGCCAGTAGGTGGGAGTAAATATTAGTGCAAGTGCATATTCGCAGTTTTCTTCGACGTGATACTGACAGTGTTTCAGGCACGGGCTCAAGACCAGTACATCAAGCGTGTAATAATGCAGACAGCCGCAGCATGTACGTTGGAGATGAAGCTAGCATAGCGTTTGGCATTTCGCACTGACTATGTCTTCCTGGAGAGCACAGTCTGTGGAGTGCTCGAGTGTTCAAGTTCCGTTGAAATGCACCTGACGCCACGCTGATTCATCCGCCTGGCGTGGTCCACTTTGGTCAAGGCACAGTTGCATAGCCTTTAACGTGGCCAGGATACCAGAGCAGGCCTATAGATTGCACATGATCTGCATTCATAATCGGCATGCAGATCACGGCCGCGGAAAGGCTACATGCAGCGTGCTGCGCGGTTTATGCTTTTTGTGAACCAAAGTCGTCTCGCGACATTATGCGTTCTCAAAGGTCTGAGGAACTCATCTTTGCTTGGTTCGCGTGTGTACGCGTTGACTGAGTTCACACACCTTCCACCTCAGCATGCTGTGATGATACATCCACTGGCCAACTGCGAGATGCGACAGATTGAGTGCCAAAACAGGTCATCGGCTAGCAGTTATTTGACCTGTCTGATGAATCTGCTACGCTACAATGTGAGAAGCGGGTGTGTCGCCGGTCCGGGTATTGTCCTGTTCGCACGAGAGCCGCTTCATGCGACGCAGGATTTTCAATAACAGGAACACCTCACTGTCTTGCCGTGAGGTTGGCTTCAGCTGTTGCCGCAAGTGAGCACCTGGGCGATGATTCTGCCCAACAGCACCGCGCGGAATGCTTGCGATTCAGCTGCAAGCAGGCCCTGGACCGCCCGACTTATGGTCAAGATCTGCTTGCGTGGACAACAGCAGCGAGGACGGCACTGGTTGTTGTCAACATCACTGGGCCCATGCTTCTGTATGACTGCCTCGGCAGTAACATTTTGGCCAGCCCCCCCTGGCCTGCCGGCAATTAGTGCAGCCGAGGGAATGTCCAAGACGTGCTGTAAAAAAGCCATGATATGGCTACATTCCATTCGCAGCTGTGCACAGCAGAATGCATTTCACAGGTATTTCAAACCGCACTCTGGACTGATTTGCAGAGTCCACCGGGCAGAGTTCCCCTGTGAAGAACCGAGGCTTGGTGCAGAACGCCTGGCAGCATTCTCTCTGCAGCCACGTCTCGAAGGTGTCCCACCTGCGTTCAATACATGCCGCACGAGGTCATAGCGGACGCATACTGCAGCTCTAGGTCACGCACTTGTTGGCAATGCACATGAAGTGACTGCAGGGGCCAGAACTGATGGCTCAAGCTGAAGAAGCGGCGCCATTGCTGCTGCAGATCACATTTGGCGCCATGCAGACGACACTGATAGGCACTCTGCTTGTGCATTGAGTCCAGGGCACCTCTACTCATGATCTTGGGGCAGCGAAACGCAGCCCTGTCACTGGCAACCAGTGCATGCATGAGACCATCGACATGGCAGATGGCCAATGCGACACGCATGATCCCTTGTGGCAGCCATTAGGTCTCTGATGCTCGCGGTGCTGTCGACAGTGTCGTTTGTGTTGCGTTGCGGCCTGTGTAGATTGTTGCCAAGCGGCGTCAGTGTCAGCCACGTGCAGCCTCACGATCGTCTGCTTAGTGACATCAACTTGCGCTCCAGCGCATAGGCACAGTCCAACGAGCTAGTACAATGCGGTGTTCCGCTGCATCAAGTCATCGCGGACTGCGATGGCGCATAGCGCCGGCATCAGGGCAACGCAAGCTGTCGGTGTCTTGCCGCGCGCTCGAGTCGTACATGGTTGATAAGCTCGAAGGAAGCGTCAAACAATTCGCTCAACTACAGGTGAGTCAAGATACACGACATGTCTGCGCTATTTTTGCATCTGCCCCAACGTGGTGCATTCGTTTATGCCTATGTCTTGCCGAGCTTTCAGCTGCATGTGCCGTGATATACTCAGCATACACCGCGTGCGACCACGTATTGGCGTGAAATTGAGGACATATCGTGTTGAGTGGATGTCCTGGCGAAGGAGAGAGCTGCCATGGTCAGAGGTGCCCGGGTGCAGGAAATGATGAGCCAGCCAGACGTTGCATCGGACCCAGACAAGTTCCAGAGGCTTGCGAAGGAGGCGTCAACCATTCAGACACAGGTCGAGAAGTTCAAGTCGTATCAGGAGCAAGAGGAGTCGTTGGCGGACACGCGGGCATTGTTGCGGGACAGTGAAGGCGATGCTGAGATGACAGAGCTTGCACAGCAGGAAATCTCCGAGATTGAAGCCAGTCTGCAGGTCCGTTTTCCCGCGCCTCTGTCTGTAAATGGCTTTGTAGGTGATCGCATCGTACACAGGGGCAAGCATCCAGCAGCTCTGCTCAGCCATGCATCCTGTAGCTTCACAACAAACAGTCGCACACAGTCTCAGCAGGAGTCACACACAGCCTTACCCGGTCCAGCACCGGCCTCTCCGCTGTGACAGCCAGCCTCCCCAAGGGGCGCATGCTGCCTCAACCGTGACGGCCACATCAGAGCCGGCAGCACGCCTGGGCGAGCGTGCAGGAGCTGGAGAATGAACTGCTCGTGCTGCTGCTGCCGCGGGACCCGCTGGACGAGAAGAACATCATGCTTGAGATCCGCGCGGGCACCGGAGGCGACGAGGCGAGCATCTGGGCGGGCGATCTCCTCCGCATGTACCAGAAGTACTGCGCCGTCATGAACTGGAAGTCGGCGATCATCAACTGGAACGACGGCGAGAGTGGTGGCTACAAGGAGGCGACGCTCGAGATTAAGGGGGACAGCGTGTACAGCCGCCTCAAGTACGAGGCCGGTGCGCAGCCCCCTCCGCCCCCCCTGCCTTGCACCTTTCCCACAGTGCGCCTGGCCAGCTGCGCGTGGGCCCTCCGGCTGCAACATGTATTGGCCGTAGTGTGTAACCGCTCCCTCATTCGGCGGCCGAAGGCCTCCGCATCCCCCCGGCCGGGGTCGCGCGGAGGTCGCACGCGCGCCAGGCTGCTCTTGGCCACCTGTGTTCCTGGTCGAAGCAAGCGCGCCGGAAGCGTGACTCGGCGCTTCTCCCTCCCGTGCGGCAGGGGGGGGTATCGGGTTGAGTGCCAGCGGTCGGGCGCGCGCCCCCCCCTCGCCCGGCAGGTGGGCGGCAGTGAGCGGTGGCGCGGCGTGCAGGGGTGCACCGCGTGCAGCGCGTGCCGGCGACGGACTCCGGGGGCCGCATCCACACGTCGACGGCCACGGTGGCCATCATGCCGGAGGTGGACGAGGTGACGCTGGAGCTCGACATGACGGAGGTGCAGATCAAGACGGCGCGCGCCAGCGGCGCCGGCGGCCAGAACGTCAACAAGGTCGAGACCGCCATCGACCTCTTCCACGGGCCCACCGGCATCCGGTGCGTGACAACCCTCCCACTATTCATCACGCACCGTGCCAGGTGCATCTCAGGCACAGCAGTCTGTTTGAACATGCACTGCGGTGCGGCGGCGCAGCTGCTCTACGACGCGAGCCGAAGCAGGGTGCACCCGACAAGCTGCAGTGTGGCCGGCGGCGGCAGGATGTGTTGTTGCAAGCATGGCTACGAGCGGGGGTGCCGGGTGCAGGGTGTTCTGCCAGGAGGAGCGCACGCAGCTGCGGAACAAGGAGCGTGCGCTGCAGATCCTGCGCGGCAAGCTGTTCGAGATGGAGCTCGAGAAGCAGCGCGCGGAGATCGCGGCGAAGCGCAAGTCGCAGGTCGGCACGGGCTCGCGCTCCGAGAAGATCAAGACGTACAACTACAAGGACTCGCGCGTCAGCGACCACCGCCTTAAGCACAACTACCCCCTAGAGGGGATGCTCGAGGGCGCGGCGCCGCTTGAGCAGAACATCCAGGAGATGATCGGCCTTGACGTCGAGGAGCAGCTGCGCGCGCTCGCCGACGAGATGGCGGTGCCGGCTTAGGTCGGGCCCGCGGCGGGGTGGGGGGGCCGCATGCATGCGGTGGGCGCTGTGAGAGTGTGAGTGTGAACGTGAGGCGACAGCGGGTGTAGCGTGCGATGTAACTGCAGCGGCGAGCGAGAGGCCACGCCCGGGCGGAGTGAACGTGTCCGTGGAGGGATTGCACGGTGTGTGTCAAAGCGTCGCGTGGCGTGCGCAGCCGCTCCGGATACAGTGCAGGTTACACTCGAAGTGAAAGCATGTGTTGAGGTCGCAACTACTCTCAGCACATGTCGGGCCTGCGGTGACAGTTATGCCATGGCATCGTCCGAGTCTGCTTGAGAGACGTGCCAGCGCTCGAACACCTGCTGCACAGCGTTCGTCCCTGCCATGCCCTCGAACACGTGCAGCGCCTCCGGCATCTCCCTGCACCCACACAGCTGTCACAGCATGCATGGGCATCGCCCAGTGGACCATTCAGCGCGCTTCACACAGGCGATGCCAGACTCGTGCTGAAGAAAAACAATCCGGCGTACACAGCGGAGAAGGCGCACCAGTGCAGCACCATCACCAGGTTGGCTGCCGCTGCAGCGTAGCATGTGGCGCTCGAGTCGGGCGGTGCGCCCTGACCGCCGGTGTGCTGCAGCATCCCAGCTGCGACTCGCAGGAAGGTCTCGTCCTGGAGGACGCCCCGCAGGGCCCCAAGGTGCCCGCTGCCGAGGTCCCGGCCGATGCATGCGGCCAGGTTGCAGATGAACGTCGCGGCCTCCGCGTGCAGCTGTGGAGCTTCAGCCCTGCGCAGCACGGCCATGGCCACGGCGGCGCCGCTCATGTCAATCAGCACACCTGCACTGCCCCCGGGATCGAACCTGGCAGCCCACGCAGCACAGCTTGGGGTGTGTATGTAGTTACAAAGGACAGAGGCCGGGCAGCCAGCCGTTGCTAGGACTGCACACGCAAATCCACTCACGCAGTCATGGCACTAGGCCGGGTACGAGCACGTACCACAGCCCGGCCGGTGACGCCAGCCAAAGATTGAAGCCCCGCACGGTGTGTATGTATGTATGTGTGTGGGACGGTACAGCAGTGGGGGTGAGCTCACTCAGGTCGGTCTGCAATGCACTACACAGAGCCCATTTGCGTGGCGCAGGGGGAGGCAGCGCACCGGCGGCGAGGGGGGTGGAAGCCAGGTTGGCCAGCGCCCACAGCGCGGCGGCCGCAGTCTCGGCGTCCCCGTGCTGGGCCGCCACCAGCAGCGTGCGGGGCGCCGCGCCGGCGTGCGCCGCGAGCGCCCCTCGCAGCTGCCGTGCGGACATCAGCGGCAGCAGCGCACCCGCCACCAGCAGCAGCGGCAGGAGGGCCTGTACAGCGGCCCCGGTCATGCAGGGCCCCCCCTGGACACCGCACGCGGGTGGGGCGCGGTGTGTGGCAAATACCTCTATGTGACAGGGCACTTGAAGAACCATGCACCCCCGCATGCACCCCCGCATGTGACAAGGGCGCAAGGGATACGCCAAGTAGCAGGTCAGAGCAGGGGAAGGGGTACCTCCGGGGTGCCGGGCAAGGTAGCACCGCCAATGAGCACGCTGTGGCCGGGAGGAGCTGCGGGGCTGCCGAGAGTGCCAGGCTGCGGCTGCGGCGGCGATTCGGTGTCCATCGCCTGCGCAGCACCCTCGGCTGGCTGCGGCACAGCCACGGCTTGCTTGGGGCTGGGGGGCCGCACGGGGGGCGCGGCGGCCCAGGCTGCGCGGGAGGAGGCGAGCCGCTCTGCAGCCTCCTCGCTGGCTGCCGCGGTGGCCGCCTCCGCGGCGGCAAAGACGCTGTGCGCGATGCCGTCGCGGCACGCCAGCTGCTGGGACCCTGGCGTGGCCAAGCGCAGCGTGTGCACCAGTAGCCACGCCGTCTCCACGACGAGGTCCGTGGCTGCACTGGCCGACATCAACAGCCGCTTCACCACCGCCTCGAGCCGCGGGTCTGGCGTCGACAGGAGGACGTTGGCTGCCTTGGGGCCGGGGACACCGCACACGATGTTGGACAGCGCCCAGGCGCATGTGGCTCCGGCAGCGGCGACCGATACATCCTCAGACGCACGAGAGGCGTCCCCGATGATGTCGAGCAGGGCGGGGATGGCGCCCTGGGCCTGCAGTGTGGAGGCAGCTATCTGCGATGCCGCAGCCATGTTGCCGAGGGCCCAGGCGCACTGCAGGCACAGGGCGGGGCCGTAGGCCAAGCCCAGGAGGGCGATGAGAAGCGGCGACAGCTTGATGATCTGCGGGACAGCCTCTGGGAGGTTGGCAGCGACGTTGCAGACGATGTACGATGCTTTCAGCGCACCGACGGCTGCTCTGGGCGTCATGGCGAGGCTCAAGTTCGGAGCCAAGAGCGCAACGAGGCCTGTCTGTAGCGCCGCGTTGATCAGATCACGATAGCTGTGTGGGCTCACATCTGCAGCATGGCGCATGTTGGCCGGTGGTTGCTGTGTGGCTTTGTGACATGCACACTCGAGGAAGGTCACCTGCCTCGTACCCGAGGGCCAGGCGTAAGTGCTCCAGTTCTTTCAGATTGTTTCCTGGCTGAAGGTTCAGGGCTGAGCGAATGTTGTCTGCAACCGCATCTGCTGACCTCTCCAGGTTCTGCGCCTGGTCCAGGTCTTCTTGTACCAAACGCTGCTTCCTCGCCCTCGCCAGCGCATCCTGCCGGCTGCACTCTCTATGCTTATTTACCTACAGCCGGAGACGCAGCTTCGCGCTGCCCTTGGCAGGATGATGCACCACAGCATGATGCCCAGCTACACAGGAGCAGCGAATATGAATGTCGGATCCAAGCCATACAAACGCACATCTTCCCTAAGACGACCTTCAGCGCGCCTGTTTGTGGCTCCTCGTCTGGGGAGGGATCGTTGTGATTCGGGCATGCCTGTTGCTGTGCCTCTGGAATGGAGAGCGTCGAACTGGCTCGATCGTTTCGGGACGAGTTGTACGAAGATGACAACTGCCCGAGATGCGGAAAAGAGTAGCTGTCATACATGCATGCCGAATCGCATGACTCGAGCTTCTGATTTCGGTATGTCAGGACATCGCCAGAGCGCGAGACTGCATGGACGAGCTGTAGTGGTCACGGGCACGCAAACCGCAGATCTTCGAATGCAATGAGGCCGCATGGCGAACGCTGCGATGAAGGGCTGCTGGACAGCCAGGAAAGTCGCGCTCACAGCGTGTAGCGACGGACGAACGGAGTGCACACCTTCATCCGTAGGCCCCGGTGGCCACTGCGCACATACGTCCAACGAGCCCCGAAACACTCACACATTCCGTAGCGACAACGCCGTGCAAACAGAGACCAGATGGTGGCACCGGGTCTACCGGCATCACCAGCAAACAAAGGATGAGCGTCATCGACAACTCGCTGATCACAGTTACAACTGGGCCGTTCCTTGCATGGACGTGTCAGCCATGTGAACCAGCTGCCACCGTAGCCCAAACATGGGCCGTCACAGCGCCGCCACGATGTAGTGTCCAGCCGGCAAAGGCTGCACAGCCATGCCGCCGGGACCGACCGACCCTCAGGCACAACACGGAACAGCGGGCCTCGCCTGCCAGTGCACCACCTCCCGCCACAGCCACACGCTCGACCGGTGGCAGCCCCCGAGCATCCTCTCGGCCGCGCGCCGGTCGATGCCCATGGCACTGCACAGAGGGGCGCTACCAGCTCACAGGCGGCGAGTCCACCATCGTGTGCTCCTGTGTGTGCAGACTGCGAGAGCACCCACAGGCCGTGGGGCAGCCCAGGGCAGGCGTGCGTGGCTGCCGCGAGCCTAGTCGCCCAGCAGCGACCCCTTGAGGTCCATGTAGGCTGGAGACAGCTCAGTCCGGCAGTGCGTCAGAATGAACACCGCGCCTGCACACGCAGCAGCGCTTTGCTCCACATCACCGCTGCTGCGACACCCAGGACACACATGGACGCAGCCGCAGCTCACTGAAAAGCTGCCAAGCCCGCTGCACCAGCGACGGAGGAGCCGGGGCGGCACGTGCAGCGTTGAGGGGGCGCACAGATTATTCGGAAGGCTCGGGGGGCGAGGCCGTGGAAGAAGGCGAGCGCGCCGTCCTCGCGGAGGATGGTCGCCGTCGCCTTCGCGAGGCTGTTGTAGCGGCTGTGCTTCGGGTGGTCCTTGTCCACAAACGCTTGCATGCGCACCTTGATTGTGTCAAACGGCTGCGACAGCGTCGAGCCGGCCACGCCCGACGCGATCCCGCCGATGACGTGGGGAGCCCCTTCTGGCAGGCTGTCCATCGCCGGGTGGCCCTCGAGCGCCTCCGCCACAATGCGGGGGCCCTGCACGGCCGCGCCCCGGCTGAGACTGGCTGCACGATGGAGGGAGCCGCTGCTGGAGCTGCTGCTGTGGCGGGGGGCCCACACGCGCGGATGAGGAGGTGGTGGCCTGTCGCAGTGGTCCGTGCCAGCGCACTCCGGTGCCTGTGCCGGCAGCGGCGATGCAGCCTGTCGCGTGCCTGGCTGCCTCGGCCGTGCAGGATCAGGTGGGAATGAGCGGCGTGACGGATGGCCATGCATGGCATACACGTGCGACGGCCGGGGGATGATCAGTGCCGCACCTCCATCCAGCATGCCGCATAGATGCCCTCACGAGCCATCGTGGCGTAGATCCCTACTCCAAACGAGTGGAAACCTTGCTTCTGTAGCAACTCCCGGATAGCTCCCATGAGTGGCAGCCCTGTCTGCTGCTGCCTTATTACTACTAGCTCAGTTGGATTGGCTGCTGCTGCTGATGTTGCGCCAGCCAGGAATCCGGTGATGAGCTTCTCATGCCCTTTCATGGTGTCACGCCCCGTTATCGCCTCATGTAACGAGTTGTATAGGAAGTTAGAGCCGAACGCAGATGCAGTGATGGGAGCCATGGAGACGACATTCATCTGGAAGCACGCTCAACGCTTTGATGCAGGTGTCGGCATGCCTTTCCGTTCAGGCACATCCTTCAGCCATGTACAGCAGGATGCGGAGCTAAGTGAGGACGTGCATCGCCGATGCTGCATGGAAGTAGACTTGCGATGTTTGAAGCACAAAGAGAGTGCACGAAACAAGCTGCGCAATGTACGACACACCCTTGCAGCACAGCCGGGGCGTGATGCTTGTGCGACACACTCGCGGAGACTGTGAACGCCAGCATGAGAAGTAGTGACGCACCCCCAGACCTCGATACATATGCATCGGATTCCATGATATCGGTCGACCCTCTTGTACAGCATTCTTTATCGCCACGGTCGGTTGCATTAGCAAGACCTCAATGGTCCCGGACGCACCGCCGATGATTGCCTGATCAACGGGTGTCATCACCATGCTGAGCTACGTTTTGAGGTTGTACACCTGATGGAGCTCTGTTTACGAAAAAGACGCTCTTCTACAACGAGGCCAACGCCTGTAGGACACAACACAGGCGGACAAAGTCTTGTGCAGCATGGGCCATACTATGGCGCGCAGAATGAAATCGTGCATAACAAATGAAACATCTTGTTGATTTCTGAAAATTGCTGGCGGTTCGTCCAAGCTAGCAAGGCTTTGAATATGTGACCAGTAGTGCCCCGGCCGTCCATTTAGTTCCCTCCGCCATGTGCGCCATTCAAACGATGCGACTGGTAGACATGCCTTGACCACTGTGGCGCAGACAGCTCACGTAGCACGCACATGTTCCTTGGACGTGTTTATGAGCGCGAAGCTGTTTTGCCTCTCACAGCGTCCGGCAGTGAGAGCGCACGATGGCCCAGTACACTCTGTTCTCTTCTGATGCAATCTAAGTGCACTGGTAGATAAATTCTCCAAAGGTCACGCATTGCTTGTTTTCCTCATCTGTATACATACGCTTGCAGACGGACGCCGGATTTTGTCACTTCTGGCGCAGCGTGGCATGCAAAGGAGACACCGATAACATCCAACCATCCTGCAAGCTGTGCGTCCCTCACAAGTCGTTCGCAAAGCTTTGATTTGCGCAAGCAGGATCTGAATTGTGGCTGCTACGGCGGTTGCGGTGAAAATTTGGAGTCCATTTAAACGTCCAACAGCCCAAACGCCATACACGACAAACACATGCAGAGTCGCTGCTGTGTGAAGAATTGTGCTGAAACAGACGCTCGCTTTGTCAATCTGCCCGCTTGGTTGCGGTCTCTGCGGGGGGCAAGTCGTCGCATATTCCTTTGCTGCAGGTGGCCTATGCAGGAACGTGTTTGTGCCTTATGCGAACCCAGTCAATGAGCCACACTAGTACCTCTGAATCATTTGCGATCCCCGGAATCATCTGGCACTTTCTTGAGACGGCAGGTATCACACAGCTTTTTGGTAGTGTTCCCCACGCTCACCGTGCGCATGTGCAGTGCAGGGTCGTACCCCCTTCGATCCTACCAAATCCAGCAGTCCTCCCATGGCAGCATCAGAAGAAGGCACGCGGTACTCCGCCAACAGTATGGCTTGCGCCAGTGGTTCCAGAGGTTCCAAGTCTCCCGACGCTCTGAACGTCGCACGGGCCGTCTTCTGGCATGACGTCTTCAATCTGGCGGCCTTAGCCGCCGTCAACAGCCTGAACTTCTGGTATCTCCTGTATGGCAAAGGTTCGACGCTGTGGCAGCTGGTTTTACCGTGCCGGGAGCGAGTCCCTGCACTGACTGAGTCACCACAACATAGAACGGCTGAGAGCAATGCGGCAACACAGCCCCCGTGCGTCCGCACCGAACGGCATCTGACCAGCAATCAAGACTGTTTCGCTGAATTGTGATTGATTGCGTTGAGTACCGTTCCAGGAGAGAGCGTCGCGACACCCCGTCCGGCGAGGGGATCCCTGCGATCAGCGGTCCCAACTATCCGTTGTGGCTTCTGCTGCTGCTCCGCCTCGGTCGCACCTACCTCGCAAGAGTCCGGCTCTTACAGCTGTGATGTTGTTGCAGATTTCACAGCGTTTTGGTGGGTGACGATGCTATACTTCATCATCGACTTTGCATGGATCCTGCTGGAGCCCCAATCCGTCAAGTCTCCGGCGGTGCTGATGACACACCATGTCGTGGCGGCCTCATACATGTTCCTGCCCTTCTTCTACCCGTTTACAGCTCCCAAAATGTCTTATGTGATGACGGTGGAGGTGTTGGCCCCCCCCCCCCCCCCCCCCCCCCCGCCCCCTGTGGTGGCCACACTGTCCGTGCTGGGGCACCCGAGGCAGTGTGAACTCGAGGCAGCCGGTGCTTGCAATTGTTTAGTGCTGCTCCCGAGCATTGATTTTCAGCTGTCCCCGAGTCTCTCGTGTGACCAGAATGCTTTTCTTTTTTGCCGATGCATTGTGTTGCCTGTGCGCTTGTGGCCGTCCCGAGAAAGTCACAGCGCTGTGAAACCGCATTCTGCTGCATTGGTAGCGGTGCCACCCCTTTCAGGAGACTTTCTAAGCAACAGTAGCAGCGATTCCAGCATGTCAGAGTTGCCACCGTCTGGACGATTTGGCATGACATGCGGTCGAGTGCGAACTTGAATGGCCAGCGACACTGCCTGTCCGTGACTGGATGTCCCCATGCAGGTCAACACGTGGCTACTCATTGCCAGGAGAGTCATGCCGTCTGCCTTGGTCGAGACCCTGTTCTATGCCACATGGTTCGTTATCAGAGTGATCTTCTTCCCTTACCTCGTGTGGGACGTTGCAGCCGAGTACGTCCGGGTGGCGGCTGCAGAGGGCACCTGGCTGCACCCGATAGCTGTCGCCCCGGTGATACAAATTGGCCTGTGCATCCTGAATGCTCAGTGGACGGTTGAACTCGTGAAAAAGCTCGTCCGGCCTTACAAGAACGGCAAAGAACACCAGCTCTAAGTTATGCGACCCTCGTGTATGAAACTTGACTGGCTGCACAAACATGCATTCGTGCAGTCAGCCATGCTCTGGCAACAGGAGCTGTCCCTCCTAGTCTACAACGACGGTCCCATGACATTTTACAATTTTCGTTTTCAATGTACCTTGCCATTGCGACGGCAACCTGGGGTTAGAGTACAGCAGCGTAGAAGACCCGATCAATGCTGCAAATGGGTCAAAGGATGTCGCCAGGGACAGATGCATGGTAGAACAATCAGGCTTCGCTTGCAGATAGCATGTGTGTCCGGATCTTTGATGCGGTTTCATTTCTGAGTTTCCTATGATGGGTGCTTGATCCTGATCATGTCCGTCGGTGCATGGCCATTAGTGATGTAAAATACATCTCTGGCATACAGCAATCAACCAAAGAAATACGTTGCATGTATTCAGATATCTTATTTCTGACAGGAGCCAGCTCGAGCACAAAAGCGCAATGTGCAACTGCACCATAGCACCCGAGTCCAGTCGCAGACCCCATCATGGATACACTGCTGTGAGTGCACACAGTTTGAAATAAATGCTTCTGCATCACACAAAGCGCGGACTACCTGACACTGAATGGCCTGCCCGACTATGCATGCGTGGCCTCGTCCACATGGTCCGACTCGATAAATGCAGGAATGGTGGCTTCGTCAGCACTGTCATTGTGCACAGCTGTTCCGATCTTGGCACCAACGGCATCCTCCTGTTCCTTGCCTGCCAGCAGCGCCAGTCGCCATAGTTCCTGGTAGCTCGCCGTGTTCCACAAGGCATGTTTCCTGCTTGAAGCGTCCATTGTGCTTCGAGCGTCCATGCCCCGAATGCCATCCCGAATACTCGATTGCATGTCGGTCACCGGCTGCATGTCTGTGCCTATAGTGGTGGAGTTTAGGAGATTACCATTCTCTTCTGTGGGCCATGTGACAGGGGAGTCCAGAATTAGAGAACCACTCGGGAACTCGCCGCTATGCATGGTGGTACTTGATCCTGAACTGGTTGCCTCCAGTTCCTGTATTCTGTCAGTTGTGCTGCGCTGTTGTTCCTCTGGATGCACTGCGCAGCCATCCATGCAAGATGCCACAGATGCAGCCACCTCTTCGCAGGGCAGCTGGACGGATGCCTGCACATCGTCCTCGGCCGCCCCCACCACGTGATCAGCTGCAACCTCATCTGACACCACGTCCTGCAAAGGGTGGGGCTGTGCAGGCACAGAGTGCTCCTGTGGAGCCTGTGCAGGTTCTTCAGCTTGATGTAGAGCCTGTTTCGGCTGGGTCTGTGCATCTCGAGCCTGTTCACTTGTGGTCTTGGCCGCTTGAGCCTGAGCATGTTCCTCCCGAGCTCGCTCCATCAGGGCATTGAACGCACAGCGATGCCGCTCACGGGTTTCAGCTGCCTCAGCAGCAATGGCCTTGCGCTCAAGCTGCTCTGCTTCGATTCCACCACGGGAGTGCGCAAGCGCAAGGCGGCGATCCTTCTCAAAGCATGGCATGTCATCAAGACTCTGCAGCCCGGGTATGGCGAGGATCACCACCTTGCGGTAGTTCCTGCATTCACCCCACCTGAGAATTCTGACTTCAGTGAGATGGATTTGATCGACAGGAATGTATACAGGAGGGCTGATCCGTCCGCGTAGGATCGCTCGTGACCAAACGCAGAACAGCCTACCGTGTTTTAGAAACAATTGGGTTGCCAAGAAGCCTCAGCAGCGAGACAGGAAGCTGAAGTATGACCTCTAGTGCTTCAGGTTGTGTGATGCAATTATTTGCGAGATCTAGCGTCTGTAGTTCGGTAGCGTGTTGTAGCGCCGCCAATCCAGCAGGCTGTGCTATCCTATTATGCGTAGCACTGACAGATCTCAGGTTTGTAAGGCCTGACAGAGGGGCCAGGCTGTCCAACGCATTGTGTGAAACATCCAGCGTCCACAGGGATGTCAAGGACTGGATGCCCTCCAGGGATGGTAGGACATTGTTGGCCAGGTACAGGCACCTCAGCTGTGTCATGTGTCCCAGGTTCTCAATTCTCTGAATGGCGTTGCATTCCAGGTATAAGGTCTTAAGTCCCCAAAACGCCTGTAAAATCTTTTGTGAGGATCATCATCTGGAGTTTCGTCAATTTGCAAGCTCTGAGAACCCACCTCGAGATTCTCCAACTGCGTGATGCCCTTGTGGTGCAGGTACAAAATGTCGTTTAGCTCCTGTCGATGCTCATATCTGCAAGGACATATCGGTGCAAATGGCGCATCGTCCTCTTTGGACACGGCAAAAGCTGCTGTTCACGGAACGCACAGTTTATGTTGCCTGCAGACTCCCTTCAGGCTCTCGCGAGTGATGCACCAAGCCATACTGATCTGATGAGACAAGCACAGGCAGTATGCTAGCAACTCGTCTTTGATTTCTTGAGCGACATCACAAGTTGCTTGCCCAAGCGATACTTGCGTGTTGTGCAGCACAAGAAAGCCGCGGTCAAGGTGTGATCTCAATCAGCCATCGGGTCCAGCAATTATAAGCTCCACACCGATGCCACCCGATGCCGCCAGTTTGTATGTCGCGAAGCCGGCCTCAAGCGCGACAGTGAAAGCCCGTGTCCAAGCTGGTCAAATGCATGCATGGCACACGCTTGAGCACAGCTCACACTACACAGCAAACTGGTGCTGGTTCAACAGCATCGACATCCGCTATCGCCATGTACCGGTTGGCATTGAAAATTCAACACAGGAATCTTTACCAAGATGCCGTGTAATACACCACTGATTCAGTGATTGGCGGCCCGGCCTGATGCAAGATTGGGTGCATGCTTTGGTGCAGGTATCAGGAGCCGATTCCCGGCAAAATTCCGTTATATAAGCGCAATATAATGATCTTTGTGGTTGCTGCGGCTACTGCCAACTGACATGGCGCATGCCGCATGTTCCATTGCACACAAGTGTTTCAGTGTGCCTGCAATCACGCGGCAGTGGGACAGGGCAGTGTTAGATCACTGAACCAGCATGACGCAACTGTCCATCAAATATTGCTGCTCATGCTCAATTGCAATGGAAGCTGCCGACCCAAGTTATATATTCGTGACTTGAATGTGGGTTGCATAGCCGCTGCTGCACGAGCGGTTACAGCATGCGACACTCCTTAGACCTCTCTGCAGCGCCCAGGCCAATATGTGCTGCAAACCGCCTCTATTGTGGCAGTGGCTGGCATTACACACACAGTGCGCAAGATGTGAGTAGCAGCTCCTACAGGTACAGCATGAGCACCCTCCAGACCAGAAGCTTCTGCTAGGTTACCCGAGTGCAGCAGTTTGCAGGCATGACACTGATACATACTTGTTCTTCAACATTTGCCGTATGGACCTGATGCCGTTTACAATGAAGCTTCACTCAAGACAGTCTATGCTCGGAGAGCCAGGCTTTGCACCTGTGTAAAGTTATGTTGCCAACCAGGTGTGCATGTTCCAGATCAACGTAGCTCAGGTATCTGGGCGCACAACGATCTCAGGTCCATGCATGTGGACATGCATTCTCGATATTGATCTGGTGTGCGCAGGGCCAGGACAGGCCATGCCTGATCTAAATACCACATTCAGTCCACAAGTGGTATATTCAGGCTTCCAGCAACCCAGCCCAAACGGGCAGCAGCGACAAGCTCCTTGTCAGTGAGCACTGCATCAGATGAACCTGAAAGCGCCGCACTGTGAGCAGGTGCAGAGTGGGATCACTCAAGCTAGTTGCTGCATCACACATATACAGTATCATTCAATGCTGTTAAATTTTCGTCAAAGGCAGCCAAGTAATCAGGTCCTTCGGGGCCAGCATATAGTACAACACCCCCGGTGAGTTGACATCCGATGACATCAGGGGCAAGCTGTGCTATTGGGTACTGGGTTGCACCCCTATTTCCAGGACACAGTCCGGTGCCAACTTCTGCAGAACGAGCCATTTGTACACATTACATATTGCACACTACCAGGTAATGTGAGTACATGCCGAAAACTCCAGCATGGACTCCATCATCAAGTGATAGCTAGTATTGTAGGCCTGTACCTTCTGCAGTGCTCATCAACTCTTGATTTTCCGACTAAATCCATTTCCACGAGCAGGTACAAGGCAGGGGCCGGGGGGGGGGGGGGGGGGGGGGGGGGGGGGGTTGGGATGGGCAATTGGCTACACCAGCGTACGATCTAATCTCACACATATCGACTTCCCCCTCCAAGGTAGTCAGTACTACTATCAACTCCGCATTCTACCCAGACATTCATGTTGTTGCATACATTGCACAATGCAAGGGACTGGCAATTAATGTTGAAATGCTTGCACCATTCACTGGCATAGCATTGACAACCACCAAAACCCAAATCCTCAACAACACCCCCCGCCGCAAATAGAAAAAATATCTCGAAAATGTGCCAGATTCTATCTCCTTGATACACCATATTGCAGGTGCGAGGTGTCACCACATTCTTCGCGACCGAACCTCACCACAGAACATCCTTGCTGCAGCGTATGCAAGACCCAGGATGTGAACAAGTGCGCTTTTCAGCGCATCCTGCATTATACAGGAGTGAAGCACGCTTTTATGAAAATCAGGCCTTGGTACCAAAATAAATGCGCATGAACGAGTGAAACTCTTCAGCAGATGCCATCGGTTGTGCTGTCTCAGCGATATAACCAAACTTGGCGCTTCCGAACTTGACAATCACAAACTGTTCCCGATTTTCAGGCGACTTGGCAAGACGATGCAGCCGCAACAGCTCGGCTGTGGCCACAGTCACTTCTACGACATCAGCGTGTGGCCCAATGTAGTGCCGCAAGGTCGACACAACACCCTCTGCATGTCTGCGTATGTCTTCCGTTCGCAGCTCCAGCGCTGAAGCAACACTGTGATGCAATCCCGGGTCCCCCAGCGCCAAGAGAAGAGCGCTTGTCGCTAGCAAACTTCTCTTGTGTCGCAATGTGTCATAGACAAGCGAGCCAAGTTCTAACAAGTACGATGCCAGCGCATGTACCTGCAGGCTTGTTGCGATCAGGAATCGGTTATCTGTAAGACGCCTTCCCTGATGTCAAAGATACTCCAAGCACAATCATATGAGCACAAACAACATACCTTGCCAACAAAGAATTTCTCGCCTTCGCCAATTGGTGTTGGAAATGCGTGCAACCACATGTCCAAAAAATTCTGTGTAGTTGGACCATACAAGTCGAAGCCAAGAGAATGACACATCACACGCTCAAAACCAATTAACCGGTCGAGGTCAAAGGCTCCATCTGACAGGGCTGCGACTCTTGAGGCTCTTGGATGTGGCAAAACACCCTCGATCTTGGATGAAATAAAGATTGCAGCGGCAGCAGCCAGTTGCAGCATAGTCCTGGGGAAGCTTCGACTGGATGACAAGTAACGGTCCAACAGGTTGACAGACATAGCCACCACCCTCTGCATAGGTCAAAACTTCAGCAACCAGCAGCAAGGCCAACACATCGTTTATCTTGTTCACAGGCAACATGGATACATCCATACCTGATCGAGATCCAGTTCGTATACAGCTTCGGACATCCAATTGATAGTCATCAAACGCATCGCAGGAGTAATGCTGAGACCCTCTGGCATCACTGAGTCACTGTGGAAATCCATGTAGTTGGGGTCGATTGCAGTTGCTGCCTCCTCTTCGAGCATTTCCAACACAGCACTTTGGGTCTCTGGGTGTGCAAGCCAGTGAACACTGTCATTACCATCCTCTACAACCAGCTGAGTGCTAGTTGATGATGGCAGCGATTTTGTTGCGTATGGACTTGACAGCATAGATGAGGGCATCTGATGGCTAGGATCCCTGCTCTCTGGCACATCACTGGACAGTGGAGAAGGATTGCACATGTACTGAGCCCGCCGCTGAACTGCCACATCACATGATTGAGGGACATCAAGCGATGCAGACGTATGTGGGGCAGTTGGGGGCTTCGCAGCAGCCCCAGCCAGTCCTACGGACTGTGCTGGGAACGCTGTGGACGATGACTCCAGACTGGTGGGCACATCCCGAAGAGGTGCCCCAACGCAGTACTTCAGCTCACTTGTGGAACCGTCCGGCAGGCGTTGGCTAGACGCATCTATGCTCTGATGGGCTACAACTGATGCACTGCGACCATCCAGTTCGCAGCCATCAAAGCTTGATGCGAGAGAGTTCCCTGTCCAGCTCAAGGACCTTGCAGCAAATGCGCCATGTGCGTTTGCATCACTGCCCTACACGAAATGAATACCATCGAGCAGTCTGACTTTGGTGCCAGCGTAATTTGCACCATCCAGTTCGGTGCGACGCCTGCGCCGAGATGAATGCCCCCTAAATCAATGCGTATATCGGGCCACTGCCACAAATCACCTTGACAATGGGACAAGTCGTGACTTCGGTTAGATGCATCCTGGACTGAAGATTATCTGGAGAGCGGTGCACTCTACGCGCTTCGACGGTGCTTCGATGGAGCGTCCGTCGCACGGACAAAAAATTGAATCGCGCAAACTGTTCTCTCCGCTAACTAACCGCACTTTGATTCAGCAGCAGCAGCGCCGTTCCACGATGAGTGAAATGCGCCTAACAGAAGATCCTCGGAGCGTGTGGCAGTACCATACTACTACTGGCGTTGCATAAGCATAGGACAATCTGACGATACTTCTGTTCTTTGGAGTCCACAGGACAAGGGAATCGAATCCAAGACGGGCGCAACGCTGCGGACATCGGAACTCAGTGAGTCGCACCGCGTCGAACAGAGACACTGAATACTGCCTAGAACATCACCACAAGGTGCCACAAAAGCCTAGACATGTGCTTCTGGCTAACATATGCACTGTTCTGCGCACGAGATACGCTACATCACAGGCTTCGGCCTCAGAACGCAGCACAATTGGAAACATGAGGCAGCACCACAGGCCTAGGGGACTGCTGTACACAGCATACGCAACGCAAGAAATAATTCTGCTTGAGGAGCTTGATGCATACATAGTCGACTCATCGACGGAGAAAATAGTTCCTGACATGCGAGAAGGACGGCAGGCCGACCCATGCGAGCATGTCGCGCACCTTTGTTGGACGAAAGACTTGAATGTGGGGCTCTGAAACGCAGCCAAAGGAAGGGTCCATACTGAGGAGCTGCTATTGAAGCTTGTGTCCTATACAAGAGCTGAGGCGTCAAAAGCTACGCGGGCGAATTCAAGCTATTGGCATGACAGAAATGTCAGTCAACCAATTAGCAGCAACAAGTCACACCGAGGCTGATATATACACTGACGCGATGCGCAGGGATGGCAGCTTGCTGTCCGCTTGAACGAGTGTCACTCATGCCTCATGCAAACCGCGGTTCGACTGACGATCCGAACGCGTACTGTCGCATTTCCCAAACCGCATGTGAAACATGCAGTAGAGACGCCACAGAACGCGTAGACGATGTCTTTCTTCAAGACCACGGCACAACGCAGTATCGCTTGCATTTTTTTCAAACGGGATGCTTACCAAAGAGGGCACAGGCCTGGGACCCGCTATCGGACGTGTGGCAGTCGATACTGCAGCATAGCAAGCGCCACCACGCTGGTTCAGCGCAGAAGACACGCTTCCATGCGGAAACGAACATGCGCAAACGACTCGGGATCCGCATGCCCAGGTGGTGGACGGCAAGAGGATCTGTGAACATCGATATGCCACAGATACCAGATTCACTAATGAAGACACTTCTAGCTTGTAACGAGGCTTTGTCCGCAGAGCAGATACTTTGCCAGATATTCAAGGCCCGCCGAACCGCATGCGACAGAATCTGCCAGGCCGAAACTGTGCCCGCACGCTGAGCAGATGAATGATACAACACCTACCATTTACATCTCGTGTTGATGGGTTGGCAGCCAAATGCGCGACAACTGCGAGTGCATCCTGGCCCACTCCGCAAAGACGATAACGCAGCACACCGCTACCATGCTTACGTCGAGCATCTGGTTCAAACAGCATTTATCAACTGTCACACAGTATGTCGAAAGGTGGTGCACGTGCGCAAGCAAATGCCCGGCACCTCTCGGCACGGTGCGCAGCGGCCCGAAAGTGTCCTCTGACGGCGAAAAAGCAAACGTACCTTGGTCAAGTTGGACACCTACACCTCCATGGTAGACTGCGACGATGTAGCAGAGAGCAACGCCGGCACGGGTACCCAAGCAAGCTGCTAAAGCGAGCGCAGACGTTGCTTCCGACAGAAGGGCAGACTGGCAAGCAGCCACTTCAACAACGTCGCCGCAGATTATTCTCGTCACAACTGTCAGCAATTCAGCATGCAAGACCAGGCGAGATTGGCGAGACGGATTGGCGAGTTGTCTGAATGATGTCTTGATGCAGTGTAATAATGGCTCAAGCTGCAGTAGGAAACGATGCCAGATGTGGGGGTTGTACGTGGCGAGATGTATAAAGTCTTCCAGACTCGCAGCTGCTCAATCACACCGGCGACGTATTTTTAGCTTCGGGGAGGAGACCAAATTTGCATGCACGGTTGGGGATAACCACCGCATCATGTTTGCATTCAGACAGCTCGCTTTTCCCACCCCGCGATCTGACACGGCGACCCACATGGCCATGTCAGATGCATGGCCGCCTGGCCTAAGAAAAGCAAACAGCCATCGTCACGGACGAAGCCGGAGTGGGACAAATCCTTTTGAACGGCGCTCCACCAGGCCATCTCAAATCATATCATATGCTGCTTTCGCCATCTCTGACGGGTGGGTGGCGTGCTATTTGCGCCCAGCTAATGCGCGGTGTCGAGTCAGCGACGTGTAGGGTGCGCAAAAAGCGCGTGCCAGATGCTACGTCGGCGAGACCCTGAGGCGACAAAGGCGCCCCAGTCGTGCGTCATACGCCGCGGCAGCTCAGCGCATTTGGAATGGACTCAAGCGAGGCGACCGCCCACTCTCACGCTCGAAGGCGCATGCACAACAGCCCGTGGCAATGCATTGCTCTGGCGGAAGCGGACGTTTTGAGAGGATGTGCCGTGCTGTTGCGCACGACTCGCGCGCTGCGCACTTTACAATTTTCCAGGTCTCAGGCCACATGAGTGCACGCCGGCACGTTGATTAATGCAGCTGCGTGTAGGTTCCGCATCGATGAGTACTCCCGAAACTGTACACGAACGCCTCGAAGCGCGCCTGGCCCGACAGGAGGCTATGTGGTGCAGCAGTTCCGTGCCTTAAAGGCACCGCAAGCATCATACTGACCGGTGTGTTGTGTGCTGTCTCTGGGCAACGTTGGGGTGTGCGGTGTCGGGCAAATTGGCAGGCAGCGCGGCACCCCGCGGACCTCCGTCGCCTGGGGTTGGCGTCTGGCCACGGCATGGCAAAGCAGCGTGACTGCCCACAGCGTTGCAACGGATTCTGCTCTTGTCGAGCAGTCCGCTGAACAGGCGCAGCAGTCCACGTAGCAGCTGCCATCGTGCGCGTCGACGTCGCACGTGTGCGCTCGCGGTGTCGATGTCAACATTGACATGCGTACCTGTTACGCAAATATTGCGGCTACATGCAGACCTCAGATCTCGCTCGGTGCCAATTCCCAGATCGGCTTCGGAAATAGCGCTGCTGTCGAGGCGTGTTGCACACACGCGGCAATCGTGGACGTGAGGCATGCATGGCCAAAGGCCAGCGGGCCTTGCAAGGTTGAGGCCCACAGCAGCCACGTGCGCCAGCGCTGTGCACAGAGTATCCAAGGGCGGTTGTAGTGTGATTGTGTGTATGTTGCTGTTGTTTCGGATGAGATTATTTTGTGGTGTTTGTCTTCTCCCGTTTACTCTTTTGTAATTAGTATCCAAGGACTCACGATGGGTGTACTTTAAATTTTGAAATCAGGAGGGGAGCGACCACGAATTCGAAGGTCGATCGCGCAAAACCTGGGCAGGCCTGGCAGCTGCTAGTGTGTATACAACACTGTCTCTGGCCCGTTCCGTCGATGCAGCATCGCAGCCCGTCCAGCGCCAAGTAATGAGCGTGGATGCTGAGCACGTTGATACATGTATCTGCGGTGGAGATACTCCCGCGGGCGCGGACTCCGATCCCATGCCGCGCCTGCGCCAGGGCATGTATTCTTTGGGGTGCAGCACCAGTGTACAATTACAACAGCAACGCACACAGCGGGGTGATCACGGCGTGTTGGCAGTCATGTTGCTCTTGCTGTGCGCGTGGCTTTCGTGGAAAGGCGGTGTCCACAGCATTCGCAGGGTAGTCAACGACAGCGCTGCATGCAGCCGCTGACTGGCCTGGCTGTGAGTCGGACCTCCGCGGAAACAAGCTTTACATGCTCCGATTGACGCGTGATGACGTCAGATACGGCGACCTCCGAGCCGGGCAAGCTAGCATTCACAAGATATTGCTTCACGCGCGCGACGGGATGTGGCTCTATCCTGCGCCACTTGCCCATACAGAATGTCTGTGCGGTGATTTGCTGACCATTGTTTGTCAACGGAATGACAGTGTGGTAATCGCCAACCGTGCCCTATAATATAATTAATTTAAACGGCCAAAGTCGGGGGCAGGTTCAAATTGTATATTTCCAGATCATGAGTAATACCGTTTATCACACGTGCTGCCACGTGACTGCATCTCTTTTTATATACAAAGCAACTTGCGTTCCGTCATCGTCGGCTGGTTTATGACGCAGTCTGCCTGGCGGCGATCACAAGCATCACGTGCTTCCTCTGGGTATATGCATGCTGTGCATCTCGCCTTACGCCGCTATATGCACGCACGGCCGTCGACGACACAGAAGCGATCACTGTGATCACGCCATGCACCAACGTACATGTGCTTACTTCCGGACCATCAGACTTCCTGCTGTAATGCGAGCGCGCATGCGGCAGCAGCTGAGACGGGCGAGATAGCCTTTGTCGTGCAGATCTCCGTGCCCCACGACATGTCCACAAGCACCCATGCATGCACAACAACCCCACAGCATAAACTTGACATAATGGGTAACATAATGGCTGGATAGCTGCTTGACAGCATGCAATGCCATGGCTCGGTGAAGCAATGTGCACATACATGTCCACATTGACATGCCGCCACTGGGTGTGCACCCTGCAGCAGGCTGAGAATTACATCACAAGTCACACTGCATGGGCTGGAGCTGCAGGATCAGCTCTGAGAGATTACTCCCCCTCAGCAGTGACCACAGTGCAGGCCTCATTAGATTGCTGTGGCCAGCATGGGTCATGAATGGCACCACCCCCAACCCCAGTGATTGTTCTATGCTGCACTCGCCTGTGATGTGGGCCAAGAAGGAGGGGCAGTGCTTCTACTAGCTGCCATGCACTGGGCCTACACATAGACCAACGTGTGTGGCTGGGGCCAGAGAGGGTGCTGACGTCGCGCGGGTGTGTTGGTATGTGCTGCGTATTGCGTGTTGCTGGTTGCGTGGGTGTGCGGTTCCCCTGGTTGTTGCGCGGGGTGCTACCTGCCTTGCTTGCTTTGTTCTTGTAACACATAGACCAACCTGGTACACACAGGCACATAGAGCGACCTGGTACACATAGACCTGGTATCTGGACCACATCTGAGCAAAACTCTGCAATATATAGGCATACCTAGGACTCGCCCCTGGGGATGACAGCCTTGGCTGTCCAGGAAACATACATATTGTCAATGTCCAATAGGATACGGCTCAGTAAATTTAGATTTACGTGACTTTACATACCAACAGTCAACCAGAACAAGCCATGTCCCGAGTCCATACCACCCTGAGGGGCAGAGAGATCAGGCACCCGCACAGCCAGCACACAGGCACAGCCACATCACCCTGCAGGACCAGCTGAGCAGGGCTGCCAGGATCAACAGCAGTGCTGTGCAGTGGAAGCTGCCTTACCCTTGTGCCACATGATCACATGTTCTTGTCAGTGCATTGTGGTTGTCTTCCAGTCTGTGTCTTGTTGCAGATAAACACTGATGATCACATATGAACACACAGGTACAACCCGCTCGAATCTTAGAAACATACCGGCCATTGTGCCTGTCACAGTCTGGCAAATGGGCACTAGCCCTGGTGCATGCTCACAAACATGGACGTGGCTTGTTGTCAGTGCAGCGCTCCACGATCGATCTTAGCATACGTGGTGCGGTGGTCCCTGTGCAATGCAGGTGAATACATATCCATGCGTATCTCCAGATATATCGCACCCTGCCTCTGCTGGCAGAATCGTTCACTGCAGTGCTGTTTTCCCACCTGTCAGGTGGCGTCGGTGCGATACGTCAAACACGGCCAGGCTGAGAGCTTCCCACGAGTACTGTCGTGTCGGTCGCGAGTTTGATTGTCCAAGCCGCTTCTGTACGTAAACACATGGCCATGCCGGGTCTGTCTGCCCCAAGGTCCTGCTGGATATAGCATCGTCAGGTCCGTCGACCACGTAGTGCCTGCACATATGTGGCTATGCGCATGTACAGATGCACGCGTGCAGCCCCGACTGGCCCCACACCTGGTGGCTGCTTGCGGACTTGTTGCCGGAGAAGGCTGCAGGTGCACAGGTAAACTCTCTGACTCACCAGGCGCCTTTCACGGGGCCATGCGCATAGCCATGATTTGCAGCTAACGGCAGCGCACAGGCAAGGTCTTTCAGGAGATGCATCGTGATGCATTGTGTCGTTCTTGATCGGCTGTTTCAATGTCTGGCAGCCTAGACCAAGAGACTGTCTCTGCCATCGAATCAAGCTTGAAGCGATCCACAGGCTCCGTGAAGCACGAGGCCTCGCCGCTCGCTCTTCCGAAACTTCGTTCGGAGGCACAGTTGTCGGACCGTCGCGACTGTGCTGTTTGCGACGCCGCTGTCAACCACTTGGAGGAGCTCTGACGGATCGACTCTGCAGATGTCATGCTGGCATGTGTGCGACAGTTGCCGGAGACATATCTCTCGAGATAGTTGGCAGTCTGCGGTTTCATGTACGCACGATGTACACCATATATATGCATGCGCCATATTTTGTAATTGTGGACCTCACCGTGACAACTTAACAGCCTCCCTGTTAGTTTGATGTGAATACGAAGTCGGTGACTTTGCTGGCGTCGACGTTGTAAAATGTCCTGGCCGCCCACTCGATGGATCTGCAAGCCGGTGGCAGTGATACACGCGATCGCGTAGACCTCCAAATGGCGTTGGGAGAATTCACAGGAACAATTTTCTGCATCTTTGCCGGAAACATCAGCTCCCCGCGCCCGCCCTAGCTAGCCTACGCCTAGGCTCAACTTTCAATTGCAAGATATGCACGCATTTGTGCGCGCCGTGGTAACACAGAACTGTGAACGGATGTAGACACAAACAACAAAGAAGACTCTTTCTTGAACCAGCTTCCACCATACAGCCACACTGCGGCAGCGCCACATACACGCAGCCTTCAGTTCGTCGCAAGCTATAGTACTCGGAACTGTAGGCATTCAGAAATGTTGAGCAGCTCTGTACATTCAACGCCATTTGAGCATCCGCGTCTAGGCTATGTTGAAGCTATTTGTCGAAATGTCAAAATTCAAAGTTAATCAGTGCCAGTTCGGAAGCATTGTGGCGCTCTTGTAGGTGCCTCGGTGAGGGGCGAGCCTGTCTCCAGTGGTCGACTCACCACGCTGCACTGTGCTATTAAGACGAAGTCGGGGAGGCAGGTAGCATCGCAGGATCCGCACAGAAACTTACCGCAGCCGTCATGTAACGGCGGTGCACTGTGCAATCGGACATGTCCCGACGAAATCGACGTTTCAGATGAACACCATCATCATCGCTGCTGCATGCACGTCTGCTTCCCGCACAGCGCCAGCTGATCTACATCCCAGCAAGTGTTGAAGATCGGTATCGGTCAGTGCACTGCAACTTAGAGATGGTGCAAGCGCCCGTGTGCAGCGTGATAGTATTGGCACGCACTGAACCGCACTGGCGGATGCCACGAACTCGTCGCACCGCGCTCTACATGGTGTAATGTATTGTTTCAAGATGGTCTGCTGTTGCAAACGCCGACGACACAATCGGTACATGTCGGTATTGCGACCTTGCGCCCCTCGTGCATTGTGCAGCAATTCGTCTGCATCATGTGTGCGTGACCTCTGCCTTGTCAAGCAAGATCGGCTGCAGACTGGGACTGGAACGTTCCATACAAGTTTATCTAGGCCCGTGTGCGTACAACGTGCTCACCGGAGTACAGAAACTGAAGAGACTGGCCACAGCTGCAAGGCCCTCGCAGCCTTGGAGATGTTGCCTGCCATACAACAGCACGTTTGCAATTCGCTCGCGTGATTCAGCATGTCGGCAGCGAGATCTCTAAAGTCCTGTTTGCCACACTGAGTGATCCGTCCTACCAAAAGTGGCTACACACTGTTTTTGCGTGACCGTCACGGTTGCCAATATGCTGGGGTGCACCTGCATGCAGGTCCAGGGAGCGCACAAATGGCATCAAATGATTTGGACTATGACAGTATGTCTTCAACAGTCTTGGGTCCAATGTTTGTCTGGAGCAAGTGTTCGTCAGCCCGTCACTAATGCAGTTGTTTGGTGCGTCGTCATCGCCCACACACTAGACCAGTCGGCGTGACCAGAATGACTTTAAATCAGCGCACCTTGTGCAGTGCGCACCCATTAAATGCACATGCTAGGCAACCTTCGAGAAATCGCCAACGATTGCGTCATGCTATCCGAATCCACTCATTATCGAATGTAGTCGCGGTTTGCAATTGCCTCTCGGACTTTGGCTATCTGAGTCCAGGCAGCTGAGCCACCAGATGCAATCGAGGTCACATGTAATCAGCCAACGCGTTTTAGAGCCGAAGTCTGTGTTCCTTTTGGCGTCGATCCAGACGAAGCACGCTGGTCGAGGCCTGGGCGTAGCCCATGGAAGCCCCGCCACCTCCCGCCAGGCATCTCGTTCGAGGGCAGATCTATCTCTGTATCTATGAGATAGAGGGCAGCTGTATGTTTCGGCAGGTCGACGCCCCCTCTCGTTCAAATTTCTGGCAAGTTTCGCCCAGAAGGCTGACCACGTCATTGCCAGCTGCTTGAATGAAGCGACGATGACACAAATGCACTCGCAGATCTCTCGCGCAAGAGTGTGGCCGGTATCACCGCTATGCATGACCCATACATGTAAGCGCCAGCTCGAGACTGGTGGCTGCGTGCATGTCATGCTGCTCTTGCAACGGATCTCCGAGAACAGCAACGCTGCTCTTCACAGGCTGAGATCTCGTGCGCCCAAGCTTGGCCAGGTGGGATCACGGGCCACAGCTCATCAGCCCCGTCTAGACTGACAGACACTTCCTTGAATGTTTCTGAAAGTGCCAAGTTGCTGAAATTTTGCTGTGAGCAGAATACGAATGTGACACCTGAACTATGGACTTGCGCTATGAGCTGTGGCTTTGTTCCCTGCATGTCCATACGCTCGGTCCTTGCACACCTGTACTTCTCAGACCCTGTGCCCTGCCCGCAGCAAATGGTTCCAAGACAATCTGGCATCATGCAGGAGCTAGCCATGACACCAGGCTGCATTGTGCGTCTCCCAGTGCTGTGATGCTCCACATGCCTCGCTGCTGTTGGAATCGTTGACTCACTGCTGCATTGCCCACAGGTGTTTATGATGACCTTACATCATAGACTGCTGTTCCTCAGCTGTTGTGCTTTGACTATTGCAGGCTTGCTAACTGGCTAGCTGGCGTTGATGTGCCTGCAAGGGGCCCCTGCAATTAGTTGTACTGCCTGTCCGTAATGGTAGCGCAGGGCCCGCGCCAGGGTCTGTCTTGCCCGGTGCCCTTTGCCCTCCTCCATAATATGCAGCCTCTCTATATGCAGTCTCTCTGCAAGAGTATACGCCTTCTCACCTAGCAGCATCATCTGGACACGCTGCACATGCAATTTACCTCCATTTCCACTGACTGCTTCTCAACAGGTCCTTACGGGGAGCCTTCTACCTGGTGGAATATGTCAGCCTGAGGCTCACGAGGCACCAAATCTGGAGATGTGCCCTTACTTCCCAGGCGTGCCTAGCGCGTGGAGCATGCACACTTCCTGTGCTGCTGCGGGTGCTAACCTGATTGGGAGGCGCAATGAAATGAGGCCTGTGGCCAGGTTCACCACCCACCTGGAGATCTCCTGAGACACGGCGCGATGATAAACGACTCGGCTTTGAGAAGTGCAATTGACAGACTCTCCCGCAGATGTCTGCAAGGCACGTGGACCGCATCAGGCCACAGCAAACCAATGCATGCCTCAAAACAACCGGGCAGCTCCTCTGGGGTGCAGGTACACGCGGCGTTGGCAGAATCGCCGCTTGCTGGAACATCCGGGCACCAGCGAGGCCACCTGGAGATGCGGCGCGGTGTAATGCAGGTTTCATCTGTAAAGAGAAGCAAAGCGAATCTGGATTCTCTAGCCGTGTCCATGTCAGAACTTGCCAACTACGGATGACCAGGACCACAAGGCGAAAGGGTACATCGCTCAGACAACCGCACGAAACACACAGGGCCTCATGCTGTGCTGAGCGAAACGGTCACGCGCGGCTGTATCAAACATTCAAAGCACACACAGTGCGGAGCTCGTGACCTCCTGAACCCGGGCGCAGCTTTCACGCCATCCGCAACCCGCTAAACATGTTGGCGCGGGTGGGTCCCTCTGTCGATGCCTCAGTGGTTGCCCCCCTGCACAAGGTCACGGTGCCGTTGGAGCTTGGAGGCTTTCGAGCTGGCAGTGCAGCATGGCCGCTGGGTGCGGCTGGGTACCGTACGTGTGTGGCCGATGATATGTTCCCGGGCTGCTGGTATACATACCGGCGTTTCAGGAGGTCGTGGGTTCGATTCTGCGTGCACTTTGGGGAATCGAAACAGCCGTACGTGACCACCTCGCTTAGCACAGGAGGAGGCCCTGTGAGTTGCGTACGGTCGTCTGAGGGGGGTTTCCAGGTGATTTACCCCTTCGGCATATGTGGTCGCGTTAATTCGGAGTTGTCAATGTCCAATAGGATACGGCTCAGTAAATTCAGATTTACTATACTTTACATATATGAAACAGTCCACCTACGGATACATGGCAGATGCCAGATTTGGTCAGGCGAGCACACGGTGTGAGACACTGTCGCTTTGACAGGCACTTGTGCAGCACATGACATCATGGACAAACATACAGCAGTGTGAAGGTTCACGACCTGAAAGCAAACACGATACAAACAATGCATCTATGTACTCATGGCAGTGAATACCGGTCGTGTTGTGACAGTTCAGCGACTGTGAGGGGGGACGGGAGGGGGTAGCACCGACGAGGCGTGTCCACGAATCCTGCTGCGCTACCGTCCTCTCGGAGTCGTGACATTTCAGCGACGGCACCAACATGGCTATCGGTGCGACCAATTGACACTGTACAACATATGGCAGAGCCACAATGCGCAGCGGCAAGACTTTGACAGAAAGGGCTCCAGATTACTTCAATAGTGCAAGATCAGCGCTCCTGAAATGCTCTGTGGGTGCGCAAGCGAGCGGCTAGGGCAGCAGTGCGTGGCTGGTCACCGGCAGAGCCGTGACCTTCGCCTTGGTCGCACCAGCGTGGGTAGTCGCAACAGGATAGGCATACAGTAGTGACCAAGTCGTGTCGGCAGCATGGCAGGTGTACGTGCACAAGCAGTTCAGCTGCTGTGTGCCATCGTGTATCACTCAGCTGTCGCGGCGTTTTGCTTTCCGTGGCATGTTCTCCGATGCCTTGTCGGGCTAAACTCCAACGTAGCGTCAAACATGAAGACAGCGACATTCTGGGAGGGAGATGTGTATCATATCAGGCGTAAGCCTGTACTGCATCAATTCAAGTGCGCTGCCCAGTTCGCCATGTGTGTTTCGCAGGTGTTGTCATTGCTGGCGCCCAGGTGCAGCTTGGACGGCTTGGCGCCGCACCCCTCTGTGCTACTGTTCCAATCGTCGAGAGTACTTGCCAGACACGAGTTGATGATGTAGGTATCATGTGCGCACTGCATTCATCAACCTGCAGGCGCCTCCCCCATGGTTCAGCGGGCAGCAGATAGACCACCTCACACAACTTGCTGCGCAAAAGCTGGCAGGGACAGACGGTGAGGCCTCGAGCTCCTGCTCGCGTGCCTATTCTGTTGCGGCACCAGGCCGCTAGCCTTGCACGGTACCAGAACAGCCGCAAAGCAGCTGGCCAGCAGCTTGCACAGCGGTGCCATCCGTTGTGTGCACCGCCTCGCTACTTCCGCGATGTGGACAAGCGGCTGCAGAGCTGCAGGGGCAATTCCGGCAGCAGCAAGCCCTGTGTGCGGCTCGAATCCCACGCCAACAGTCGCGGTTCTGGTGTGTAGGGCCTGTCTACCTGTTGACCAACCCCACCAGCGCCGGATACCACCAGAACCCCATCAGCGTGTACTTCTGCTATGGCCGCGATATGCTCCTGCAGCGCTGCATCGCCGAGGTGACCAACACGCCATGGGGCGAGCGCGTCACCTTCTTGTTCGACCCCCGCGGCTCGCATGCGCCCAAAGCCCTCCACGTCTCCCCGATGATGGACATGCGCAACACCTGGTAGGGCTCCCCCCGCGCGACGCACCATCCTGCCTCATGCAGCGCTGCTGACTGTGGCCTGTCCGTGCGTGCATGGCCAGGCACCCTGGGCGCTGCAGACAGAGGTGCCCCGGGGTGCAGGTACCTAGAGGCGTCTGACCCGCTGCGGAGCGGCACACTGAAGGTGGTCGTGAACGCCAGCCACCCCGAGCATGGCGCCTACTTCAACGCGTCGCTCGTGGCGTCCTTGAGTGCACAGCCGCACAACCGCAACGAGTTTGCAACCCTGGGGACCCTGCTGAGGTGCGCCCCGGTGGCTGCATGTGTCGTAAACGCACGATCTGGGTGTGCATGGCAGAGCCGCCTGTGACAGGCAGCATGCATGTCGGCCTGTCTGTGGTCGAGTGCTGCACTGTGCGAGGGTCAGCCGCGGTGCAGGTACGGCTATCAGCCGCACCGGATAGCGTTCTGGATATATTCACATGCGATCAGGCTGCTGTTTAAGGGCGTCACGCTGCACGACAGACCGGGCGAGGCGTATCAACGAGACGTGCAGAGCAAAGCGGGCGAGGTGCCGTGCATGCCCTGCGGGGCCAGGTTCCGCTGGCGGCCACCCACGCAGGCAGTCTGGCAGTGACAGCATCTCCCCGTCGTGTGGGTTACACACATGTACCCTAGACATGTACCCTAGACATTCGTGTCCAGCCTGCCCATATTTGAGCGTCATGCCGGCTGTAAGAACTCATCCGACTTGAACTGTGCCATGCTGGGGTGCTCCAGGGCCGCCTTGGTCTGCTCCGCGTCCTTGTGTATCCGGGCCTTGAGGTCCTCGAGTGTCGTGAAGTCGGCCTCTGGCCGCACGTAGCCACACACCACCAGCCGCAGCTGCTCCCCGTAAAAGTCCTGCATGCCATGCCTGTGTCCGATGCCGGTCGCCACAACTCAGCAGCGCCGCAGCAGAGGCGCGGCGGCACACCTGCTCAAAGTCGGCGAGCAGCCACGGCTCACAGGTCTTCTGCTTGTTGCCGTAGAAGGGGTTGTGGCCGACGCTCATCACCATCGCATGCACGGCCGGGTCTGCTCCGACTGCCGCCCAGCCGTAGTAGATGCCTGTGACCGCCGCGGACAGCGTCTGCCCGATACACTCCTCGCTCAAGTTCGCGGTGGGAATTCCCAGCTCCTGCATGCATCAGCGCGCGCGCGTCATGCATCAGCGGGCGCGCTGCCCTGGACAGGTCCACTGCGGGCAAGGGGTCGGCGGCGCACGCGAGACCCTCGCCCGAAGCCCTTCACAACAGGCCCCTTCAGGCGCCAGATGACGTCCAGCGGCACCGTGTCTGCGATGTGGTCGTGGAAGGGAGGCAGGCCGTGAGCCGTGGGGTCGAACTGCAGCAGCGAAGCCAGGACGGTGCAGCTGCAAGCCGCATAGGCGCCTTCGTTGATCGTGGACGGGACGGCCACGACCGCCATGCCCGCCCTGCACGCCGCCTGCACCAGCCCAGCCGCAGTGACGGTCTCATTACGCTGCGCTGTCGCTTGGCCACCAGATGGAGGTGCGCTGGCAGCCTACGCAGTGCTGCAGCGGTGGCGAGGTGTGGGTGGTCAACACGCCCGTGACTCGCATGTGTGGCAGGTGCTGGCATTGCGCACCTGGATCCCCGCCACTGCATCCTCGATGACGAGGCAATCCTCTGGAGCCACGTTCAGCTGCTGTGCTGCCTTGATGAACACCTCCGGGTCTGGCTTGCCATGTGTGACCTCATCACCGTGCACCATGGCGCTGAAGCAGGTCCGTATGTCGCCGTGGCTGGAGAGCTTTGCAGAGCAGCTGGATCGAGAGGCACTGGTGGCAAGGGCCACTGGGATGCCGTTTGCAGCGAGGTGCTTCACCAGGCGACGGGCCCCTGGCAGGGCGCCAACTGATGGCCACCTGCGTCTCGTTTGACCGTCGGTCCATGTCCCACGCGCTGCCATGGGCTGCAAGTGTCGCCTTGGCGCTCGTGGTGTTCTCGATGGAGAGTGTTGCCCCGGGCATGTGCGACGGTGCACCCAAGCAGTCACAGCTGCAGAACCTGTACAGATGGACACATGCAACAGTCATGTCTCGCATCCGGGGCATACCTCTGCAGCAACTCTGGTTCTGACAGATCCAGAAGCTCCTGCGCTGTGGCCGGGATGTCAAGCTCTTGTCTGATGATGTCCCAGCTCTCCAGGGCTCGTTTGCCCAGGGCCTTTGCTACGACCTCCTTGGTCAATTGCTTGCCATATTTCGCAGCGATGGCCTGGCCAACATTGTGGCATGCTGTCTCTGTGAACACAATCAAACTGTAAACTATCACGTGCACGCGTACTCTCATTATGGGTGGCTAAGCACAGAGAGGGGTCTCCTAGGAACCGAGTCGACATTGCAGTCGCGTGCACAGTACTCATCGTGAAGGAAAGCAAGCGCGCGTAGAAAGCTGTACGCACCCGTATCTAAAATAGTGCCATCCAAATCGAAGATGACTGCCTTGGCTGTGGGCATAGGAAGAGGTGCAGTGTCTCGGCTGCACTCAGTTTGAACCAGCGAGGCCACCACCTACGGGCGAACGTCAAGACGATCAGGCTGCAGGAGGTAATGTGCGAATGCTACGGCTGAATTGTTGCAGTTTGTGTCCCGCTGCCGTCCGCTGGCGTGTCAGACCTCCCAGGTCTACGAGAATCTTCACAAGCCGTGCGCGCGGTGGAGGTGTGGGGTGGCTTCATAACAGCACTTAAACCAACCTGGGCTGCTTGTCACGCACATGCTCTTCCCCAACATCATCCCCGTACCCGTCTATCCTCACTTACTATAGTACGTACGTGCTTCTCCAGTCACCGGGCCAACACAACTGCCATTCCCAGTGCTGTGCAGCTCAAACCACGGTACCAGTGTTCATGGAGTCGCACCTCTTCTAGAAGAGCATGCACTAGTTCACTAGGCGCACGCCGCCTTTGCGCACACTCCAGTCTGCCTTTGGTAGCAGGTGCAGCACATCGGCCACAGCACCAGTGATACATCAGTATCTATGCATCCTAATAAGTATCTATGCATGGGTGCCGAACGATGCCGGCTGTTGCGGCAAAATCCTGCTGCGTCCATGATTGTCACATTGGAGCCCGTGAATGCACTACATGCCGTTGGCCAACATCACATGCTGAATAACAGTCCCCAGAACATGCCATATTCACGCGGGCATGAGAATCCATGGGAGCCAGTGGTGGACTACTCGGAAAAATATGGACACACACACTGCATGCCGTAGTTGCAGGTGCTATTGCCATGGTGCAGCAACAGCACCAGTGACATATTCCTGAAGTGCTGCCCAGATCCACAGAGGCGTGCTGTGCTTGGCTTCTCTTCTAATGGCTGCACACAGCCTCGGGGTTCGGAGCTATCAATGTCCACATGGATAAATCGCCACTTTCATGTAAGCAAGCATGCAGACATGCAGACATAACACACAGGAGGCAGGCCGCAGGCCAGGGACGTCGAGGCTGGTCATTTGAGGCTGGTCAGATTCGCCCCAAATGGCCACACGTACCCCGGGCGCTGGCACCAAGTAGAGCAGGAGGGCCTGCAGGCTGCAGCACTTGCTGGCCATGGCAGCCTCTCACAGCCTCTCAGTTTCAAAGCCTCTCACACCCCTTTATGGCTGGCCCTCTCCTCCTTGTGCAGTCAGCTGAGGCACCTTCCAACCTCACACGCCCCAGCCACAACACCTATCTGCTTGGAGGGGATGGGAGTCATAGCTGGGGCACTTTCTGGCAGGGTGCTGATCTACATGTAGCTACAGCCTCAGCCTCGCAGATACATGCACTAGCAGCATGCACAATGCCTATAGGCATATATGCGGAGGTCCTGTGCTCCTCAGCTCTGAGGTACCTTTTGGTGCATGATCCAGGAAGAAGTTCATGCCGCCATGTGAAGGCAATTGCTCCATTGCTGCCATAATCAGACAATCTTGCCAGCTTCAGAGGGCTAGCAGTGTATATGGCAGCAGTATATATCCACATTCGGTATCAGCTGATCATGTCCCCTTACGCCCACTTGCAAGGCTAGCTGGCGGCAGTGCATGACAGCAGCAGCATTGGTCAACACCAACTGGAAAGGGATGCAAATGAGATGATAGACCGTGAATTGGATGACCATGTAGAGTCTGCAGCAGATAGCCTCAGCCTGACTCGATAGCTGCATCATCCAACTGCAGGGATTGCATGCACTGGTTGCTGTATGCATGAGCTCTGCTTCATGGAAGTGGAATCCTCCTCCTCACCGGCCGGCTTGCATCACAGTTGTAGTCATGAATGCAAGTGTTATGGTGATGCATATTTGACTTTAATGAGCAGAGCTGGTGCTGCACCTTCACAGCAACATGATAACATGTTGGAGTCATTTGAATCAGTCATGATCTGGCCACATACCTGCAACAGATATTCTGAAGACAAACAGGGTCACAGTTAACCGCTACTGCGCAGGCATGCCAGCTCATGCTGCAAGGAGAAGTGTAATGACCGAAAACTCTAACACTGTGACATCAGGGCGGGAGCATAGTGGCACACATGACCGCTATATGCATGAAGCACAGAGGCAACGGAACACACATAGGCATGGCCTAACAAGTCATGGCACAGGTGCAATGATATGTGTGCATACAGACAAAAATGTTCTGCTATCTGTGCCAGCTAGTGGCAGGTTACAAGGTGTTGGAAGATATTTCCTGCTGCACTGTCGTGTTACCAACCACATCGAGACACTGTTGTGCTGTGGAGCTGTTCCAACGCACATCACTGTCTGTTGTTTGCAGCGCCCAGCCAGGGACATTTCATGATGCAACATGTATACACCAGTACATCTCAGTGCCACATATCTGAATGCCCATGCCAATTTCATTGCCTGCTCATCTGCATTATGACTTGGTGGTGGAGTTGCCGGGAATGTACGTACAGAACTGGCAAGGTTGGTGACGATCCGAGGTCAACCATATGGCAAATACGCAGAAACTACCAGGATTTTCCTGTGATTCTGAAGCTCTACGAAACGTGCACAATCGACAGTATGCACCCAGTGCTGATTGAGCAAAATTGTACACCACGCTATATGCTCATGACAGTGCCAACATGCGAGGCCAGCAGTGAAACAGGCCAAAAGAAACCATGGATCATGAGAATCAGTGAGGGTTCTTGTATGTCTTATTGGCTGGATATTGTGTGAAAAAACATTCCCTTACTTCAATGAGAACAGTAGGGTGACAGATACCGCCTTAGCAGTGGATGTGTTAACTTTCACTGCAGGTGCAATGGCCACTGCTATTAAGATACACCATATGCCTGGGTCTGCCACACACTTGTACAGCTGGCAAGCTGCCAATACGGCAGATAATGGTGCAGAGCTCCTGCCACCAGTACCGTCTCCTACAGCAAAGGATACAGAAACTGTGCTGCGAAACAGTCAAACTCTGTTGGCTCAGACATTCTCCCCTTGTGTGCAATAGCAGATGGCCAGATCTGACATCGAATCGCTCAGCCGATTACAATGTGATCCGTCATGCCTCAAATTCCGCAAACATGCAGCCTACAACAGGGACTCGAAACCCCATGCTTCACCCAATGTTTACTCTTCAACCTCATCAACAGCGAAGTTGTTGGTTGACACGCCAGCATAGTTGACGTTCTCGAATCGAACAATGACTGGGTACCGGATGCCAGACTGCACAAAACTTCCACGTCATCAATCTGCATTATCACTCCACCAAAAGAAAATGTAGCGATGATATGCAGCAAAAGCAGCTCCAGACCAGCAGGCGTTGGGGATGGATAGAGGCATTGCTGATCTAAGGCACGACAGCATGTAAATCACAGAGACTTTTTGCTGGCACAGATCCGTACCTGGTCAACAGAGACCACCTTGCCGGTCTGGTTGAACCAGTATGACTCCGGCCTGAGGATCTTGACCTGCATACCATCCCAGCCCATTCCATGGGGAATAGCAACGACGCATCCTCATAAAATTACATTTTTCGAACGAAGGCCGCGCATCCCTGCGCAACGGCTGCTGAACAGCGACGCGCGTCAGCTTGCCGATCTCGAGGACAGCGAGAGGGCCGAGATGCAGCACGGTGACCGGCCTGTACAGCGGGGAACAACAACGACTTCGCCTATGTCGTTTGGGGGACGACATGCTGTATGGACACCGGCATGCGCCAGGTCGCTTTACCATTGGGCTTGCCAGTTCAAACGATCTCTGATGACAGCAGCAGCCCTAACGACATGAAAACTGGAAACGCACGGTTGATCCTCTCTTAGGACCAATAGGGGGAGGCTTGGGCGCCTCCGTGGGCTTAGCCTCGGCCTCGGCACGAGGGATGACCGCGGCACGGCGGGCGCCTGTAGCGCGAACTGCAAAGCAATCCCTGTCAGACAGCAGCAATGCTTTCTCTTGTATATGACCAATGATCTGGCGCAAGTTTCGTTTTGTGACCGCGAGTTGCCAAACTGCGGCAATCCAACCCTGTATGTACGCCGATTTACACTCATCTGCTCGGAAAATGACAGATAAGGCTCTCAACTAAGGTATCTAATATGTACGCGCGGAAGCTGTGGCGGCTTGTAGACGTACCAGTGGAGATGCGAAGGGAAGACATTTTCCTCGTTGAACAACCGACGACGAAGATATCCTATGCGTACGAGAACACTGGTGACTTCGACAGGTGGGTGGCAACTCTATACATCCTGCGGACCTGGCGTGGGCTGTTGCACCGGTGTTCGAGAACCAGGCATGAGGATCTGTCTCAAACGCAACAGACATCCCAATCGGTGGCGAGATCCGCTGTCAGAAGATTCTCAGCGTCCCCCGTAGCCACTTGGAAGCATGATCGTACTTGCTGCAGCCCGTTACACAATTCTGAAACTAGTTGAAGCTGCAAACGTAAAAATGTACTCGGACGGCCAACAACGCCTACACGGCTGGTCGCTTCAGGCCGGTTCGGCGTCTGCTCCACGTTCTCGTTGGCGTCTAACGTACACATTATATTCGACAACGTGATTCCGGCTGGTGCGCCAGGGGATCCAGAAAGCCCTGTCAGGAAATGGCGACTTGTCCCTGTCCACGAAGTCAGTTTGGAACACTTTGGCCCAAGCGACTTCGGGGGCAGGCTGTGCTTCATCACTTGTCCCCACCCAAACGCTACAGCTGGACGTATCCGGGAGGAGCAGGCGGCCATCCTTCTGGTTTCTGTCTCTGAGTTCCTCTGGAGCAGCTCTAGTGCCAAGCCCTCTTGCATCAAATGCCTTAGGAAGTTGACCTTCAACGCGGGCGCCGTGTTATGAGAGCTTTCCAAACCCCATAATAGCATGAACATGCATTCAAACACACATGATTTGACCTGGCAACTTTGAAAGGCCGACGGAAATTCTTTGACACCTGTGCTTTAGACCACACCTGTGTCGCCAAACTCGATAAAGGCCAGCTCCACACCAGCGGGCAGAAAGAATGACGAGGAGAATCGGTGCCACTCTGCCCCTACACAGGCGCGTTTGGCCATACCTGGAGCAGCATCTGGTCCTGCTGCTGGAAGGGCAGCAGCTCGCAAGGTTGACACCACCTGCCATGCTTGCGTCGGTGCACCATAGTACTGAATCAGTGCTGTTGATCGAGAGGTTGCCATAACGCATGAGAGGGCGACGAGGCACATCACTGACATCGAGATGGCGTTACGCACTGCATCTCGTGTAGCTGCATGACGGCTGCGTATGAAAATGTCACTCACTAGCCGTGGTGCAGCTGCAAATGCCAGTGCCGCCCCCAAAGTGATCTGCACCGCAATTCGATGTCGGCAAGCGTTACCACTTCGATGGGGTGAGCCTGCATGTGCGCAGCCTATTCGTGCATGTTCAAGCTGTATCCATGCGGCTTCACTCGAGTCACTTGAGTGTTGCACAGACCTCATGATGGCACATGCATCTGTACCTTTCATCAGCAGCTGCAAATGCACGATCACGCAGCGCCGATGTCATGTCACACGACTCATGTTCATCACGCTACACGCTTAATGTTGGGGCCAACCTGTGGGTACAGAACAGCAAGAAACCGTTCCTCCTTGTGTGGGAGGGTCAGCAGCGCCGGGAGCATCACATATAAGGGCGCCATGGCTGTGCACTCTCGAGCTGAAGTTCTTGCTGATGTGAGCTTGGACGCGGCGAGGATTGGAACCAGTATGAATGCGACGGACGCCGGAAACGCGGCGCCGAAGTTGAGAATGCCATTGAAGATGTAAAACGATGCAGGCTCAACACCGTACAGGGCACTCTCGCCGCCGCCAGCCACATTGTACTGCAGAAAATTCACAACAGAGATCTGCAGCACGTGGCACACACGTGAGTCGCAGTCACCGGCGGCAGCACTGTTGCATGCATGCAGAGTTGACATCCTGTATCTGTCTCCACCGTGGACGAGCACTTTCGACTGCTGACAGTTCAGAGAGAGCGCACGGTGAGCTTTCCGTAGAAATACCAGTCAGTGACCGCCACCAGAGGTATCACCACCAGCAGGGATGCGAACAGGATGACGAAAGAGCGCATTAGGCGAGGGGACAGGAGCACCAACACGGCGAACGGTGCAAACGCCACCGCAGCAGGAGACCAGCCAAGGACAGTTCCCAGCACAGCTGCAACGATAACCTCCTGCAGTGCTGCAAAGCCTCGACATCCATGGTCATGTCCAACACTTTCTGCGCGGGTGGGGCAGTGCCTTCACGTGATCATGCAGAACAACGCAATGGCACCTCCGCCTGAGGCATAGAGATGCAGCTTGGATTCACAACGCAGCCAGTGACGTACCGATGCGTTGCCATTCAGAACGCCTGTTGTGGCAGAGATCATGCAGTACATGGAGAAAGTAGATGGCAGCATTGCGGCCGGGGCGAAGAAAGTGCCGCATGAGAATGACAGTAGCACAGCCAGCATCGCTGCTGCTGCCGGACTGCAAGTCCTCCACGTCGCCCTGCACTGGATGCGCTGGTGGGCCCGAAGTCGTGTGTGACGCGAGCGAGCATCCTTACACAATGCTGCCGCAGCCACACAAGTCACAGGCAGGGTGCAGGGAGGTATTTGCAAAGCGTCATACCTGACCAGACGAGACTCCAGAAACCACGAGATCATAGCTAAGCAGCTCCTGACTGTGTAAAAGGCTACGGAGCTGGACAGGCCCGCCTGAGTTACCATGGAGGCCACCTTCGCGACAGGCCAGTGCACCAAAAGGTAAAGGTATGGCCTTAAAGCATAACGCGAGCTGCACAGATCAAACTCAGAGTCATTTCAAAGCAGTGCAGTGGGTCGTCATCCTGCACTGGGACTGTGGTGAATCCAAAAGCTGCGCCACACCTGTACTCCCACGTCTGCATGCCTGTGCCCTTCAGCAAGAAATGAAGTGGTTCCCAATAGTTATATACTTCATCACAGTCATGAACCAGGTACAAAGCTGCGCCAAGGACCCTTGCCGCAGCGAGCAGGACAAGCAGGGAGGCAAGTCTCATACTTAAGCTGCACACTCACCCCCCGGCACTAAGAACTCGGACGTCCAGTCATAGGCTCATTGATTATAGCATTCAGAACTCTAGTTGTACATATCAAGTGCTTGAACGTTGGCCAGACCCCAACCTATACAGCTTCCACCAAGATGACCAGCGACGGATCAAAGCCGGTCCAGGCAATTACGCATGCAGCTGCTTCGATACATCTCGATGAACGATATCACGGTTCTAAGTGTCAGCCCTCGCGGACGCAGGCTATCAAGAAAGCGCTGCATAAACGCCCCTTTGCCTGGCCCATGCCTAGACAACGATGAATGAAAACGTGCCGCGAAATGCGTCTCGCTGACACATGGCATCCACAACACTACTCTGCCATTTCCAGGGGCTGCCGGGCGTGCGTCTGATCAAGCAGACGCCTCTTTTGGGCCTGGATTCGCTCTGAGTTGGCTGTGTCAGCATGCATGAGACGGGCTCGAATTCACTACGAACTCTCCGCCTGCCTCGCCCGGAAAGCCTGCCCGGAACCACAGGGCAGAACCTGTGCTCAAGGGCCTCAAGTGCCCATTAAGAGCCGCACACAACACCATGATCCAGTACGTCTTAAGCGTGCTGATCCTCAGGTACCACGACGGCATGTGCATTTATGCAAGCCGGAAGTTCAAGCATTGCCCATGCATGTCCATGGACAGCATTAATGGTCTTCTGTGGTATCTCCAGCGAGATACCAGCGAAGCGCACACTGGGTGAGCCCCCACACACCGCGGCTTTCACATACTACCATTCACAGGTCCAGTCATACGCGCCGGACGGTGCGGTGTATTACTGTCTTCCACTCTAGCATGCAAGGGTGTCCGCATCTGACAAAGACTACGTAGTACAGCTCAAGTGTGACAGAGCCGCAGGGACAAAAACAGTACACCGACCCGTATGGCACTCAATGCTTTCAGGTCATCATCTGCTGAAGCTCCCGCAGCAAGCTTGAGGGCAGTGTGAGTCACCTACGTCAATCAATCATTGGCACACTTTTCACGGTGTGTGTGTATATATAGGTGTCACTGCAGGTCTCACTGCAGGGCCACGATCGGTAAGAGAGACACGCTTCATGAGTGATCATGCAATGCATGCCAGGCAATGTCTGCTCACAGTATTTGAGTTACGGAGGTGGAGTATGGGCATGTGAGCAGTTTCCTGGCGGCCTCAGCTGGAACGTTGTGACAGCGGTTGATATTCTGTGTATGCTGCAAATGTTTGAATCCATCAGGGCATGTGATGTAGTGTCTCAGAGGCAAGTGCACACGCTGCACATTCCTGACTAAGCACATGTTGCTGCACGTTCGCCGCGTCACTTCCAAAACGCATGTGTCTGCGCGTCTATTCCGACCGCGCACACTCTTGTGAAGCCTGGTGTGGGACCCATGGTATGCTGCATCAGAGTCACCTGCACATATGTTACACAACCGAACCTCAAGGAATGATGATGATGATGTTGCATCGCCTTGGACAACACCACCAGCTTCTGGCCATGGCTTGAGTTTCTACATACGAGCCACATTCGCCACGACATATTTTTTTCCAAAATCAGACTCTTCCGCACAACCTGCTTCCCACCCTGTTTCCATCATTGCCAGTATTCCTGCCACTGTCACCCAAAATTTACGAGCCAAGTGCATAAAGTCCACCTCAGTGTCACGTCTCCTGCAATAGGTGCAAGCATCGATGACAGCACGCACTGCAGGACCCGCCGCTACGTCTCCAGATCACAGACGCAACTGCACGCCCGGCATGTCCAGCAATCGCCAATTGATCAAAAGCTGTTACGCGTGCTTCTCTGTTGTTGCATCAGGTTGATGGCCACTTGAAGAATGCTATGTAGAAGTTTCCTTAGCCTCTGCATCCTTTTTGGCACTTGCTATCACATCCTACAGTGGCGCATGAAGAAATTCTAGTTGTGATATATGCGGACACCTACACGTCAGCTGTATACAACAGCCCAGTTGAGGCGCACCATTTGTATCATGTTATGCACGACTGTTGGGTCGCCTGATGACTCCAGAAAAGCCTGAACGACATTGTGCCTGATAAGGGAAACTTCTGCCAGTGCATCCTTGTACACCTCCACCTGTAGCTGCTCTTCTAGCCGTTGCGATAGCTTGGTGAAGTGATCTGGTGCCACCGTACCTTCTGTGATGGCTGCCTGCACATAAGTGCTGGTCACAACATTGATGCATCCTACAGCGTATCACACCAAAGCATCACCGATCTGCAGGGAGCTTTCGCACGTGCATAATGTCTTCATAGTAACGCAATCGTTGCTGTACAAGTTGCTGGCTCCTCGATTCGCGGTACTGCCACTGTAGCTTCCGCAGGCCGTTGAGAACCTCTTTCTGCTTGCGAACGGTGGTGGCCCTTGCAAATTGACTGGCGAATGCATCGCCAACAAAAGCACGGCCAATCCGGGAAGCCCGGGTACATCTGTTGTTCACAAAACGTGCAATCTCTACAGTTGTCCATGGTCCATTGAATATCTACATTATGTACCAAAGTGTTTACAATCGGCTTTGCTGCCGATAGACTCTCCGGATACGGATGCTACATGACTCAGGCAAATCAGCTATTATCAGTTACTGTGGCAGGCCGGTGGAGGATGACTTACCACAGGTCGCTCGTGCACGTTGTGCACCTCGTGCACAGGTGGAAGCCACACGAGTATAGGTTCTGGGGGAGATCCAACCAGCGGCCCTGCTGGTGCTGCATACATGGACTTACCAGATTCGCTGGATGCATCATCTGAGACGAATGCAAATGATGCACACATCCGCAGCTCGTGGTCATGGAAGGATCTTTTGGCATATTGGCTCACTACTTCGACAACTTGTTCACACTCTCCGCACTGCTCGGGGAGCCTCAATGCTACCCAGCCATGCCATGTGGGCACCTGCACCGCTCCATCATGCTATCTGTAAACAGCAATGTCGCGAAATCCAAAGGTCTGTGCGATTACTGTGTCCATAGATCTTCGCGGGCTGAATGTCACAACTGTCATGCTGTGGGCAATGGCACCGCGCGGAAGAAATCACACATGCATCTTCAGGTCTGATTCTGTCAGCTTTGGCAGCCATGGGGTCTCATGGTGGCCCGGGCTGAATCTCTTCACCTTTTTGGCGGGCTGACTGGAATGGTAAGGATCTCCAGGTAGCGGTTCTGTCCTTTTGATCTCCTGCAACACTGAGCCTGATATGCGCATCTGCCAATAGCCAGCTGCTTCACACATCACCAATCGCTCCGCCTCAAAGATACACAGTCAGACATGGAATAACCGTGCTGCATGGGTCGTTGCGAAGAGGTGGTATGGACGTGATGCACTCCACAGTTCAAAATGTCAAAGCTGTCACACCGGCATCAAATGCGACACAACATGCGGCAGCTCCCGCAAAGCAGCTTGTAGGCGGGTCACCAAAGTAACCTCTCCTGAGAGCACAGCTGCAGATGCATTGACTGTAGTTCCTGCATATGCGCGACCGTGCAGATACTTCAATTTAAACGGCAGGGCCAGAACCACCCCAATAAAGTAGCAGATGACCCAAACAAAGACAGCATCAGTCAATATACTTTACCTAAAACGTTGCGAAGTTTGGGAATTGAACTCTGACCTCCCGCAGCGAGGCGCCCTGAAGAGTCGAGTTCGACATGGCCCTGTCTAGACTCCCCCGATGCCGTGTATGCACTGGTTCCCTTCGCTGCTCTGATAAGAAGCATAAAAAGAAGCTTCAAAAACATCTTGATGCGCAATTACGTGTTAGGCACCACAACCCCAAAGGAGATCACGCGCAGTGAAGCTATTGTCGGAGGTCCGCGGCGCTGTTGATTTTGCCATTCCAAGGCCTTTCTCCCTCAACATACAGCACAGAATTCCGGGAGCAGGTCCAGGACCAACGTCAGCTACAGGATGGGTGACTGAACACACTCATAGTGGCTGAGATGCGACTCCATGGCCTTCATGCTCGGTATGCATGTTCAGAGTTGGGCAGGTCCTGCAACCCAACTGCACAAGGCCACAATTGTGCACGATTCATATCCTGTACGTGTGTGTGCTTTTTGGATGAATCGCACTCCAAAACGGGTAAGGCCTGTGGGGGCAAGGGATCTAATCTATTCAGGCAAAACATGCTGACATGAGATGTGACCGCATGTACGGCCAAGTTCACTGCCAAGCTCATCTCTAATTCCTTGAAACATAGGTATTTGCAAGGGAAATTTTTCGATTGCATGATCACGCATCTGCATGCCATTGGACTAAGGTGGCAGGGAAGTCAGGCCACTCAATTGCAGTGAATTGCGTTCCAACGACGTCGAGAAGAACTAGCATGCTTTCTCTCCAGAGAATCAACATGAAGCTGACGCGGCTACTCTTGTGAAGGCTTCTAGCTTGCTGTTTCAAGGCAGCTTTCCCCTATGTCTCCCAACGCTATGCAGTCTGTCTCGGTGTGCTGCTTCAGGAAGTGCCCCGAGCTCTTATATCTTGATCACCTGTGCCTCCGAGCACGATAAATACACGCCCATGGCTGATGCCAGGCTCCCTTTGTGACACGCACACGAATCTCCTGTGTGCAACAGCTTACATGCGATTATGCAGCCGACGCCTTCTTCAGCTTTTTACTCTTGGCGGCTACACTAGCTGCAAGACTTTGGACGTCGGCAGCTGGCTTCTTTGAACTTTTCTTCTTGCCCTTTTCAGCCCCTTCATGTTGGGGCGCTGTGTCTTCCTGCAACGTGTAACGGGACTAAATATCAATACAGAGTGAACCACCGCATATTTATTGAGTCTGTGAAGCTTTTCCGGGCTCAGGCCTCAAACCTGCTATGCACCAAAAAGTGTGATTCACAAAAGCACCAAGTCTAGCCTAACGGAAGGGCAAAACGGAATAAGCAAGAAATTTGGATCGTACAGCGGGCACTTGGAACGCCTCCGCTCGCTGCCTCTTGCGAGCACTGACCTTGTCAGCTTGAGCCTGCTTCTTCTCTGCAGCCGCCTGCGCAGCCTTGATCTCCTTGCTGAGGAAATACTCTCCACTCTCCAGGGCAAGGTCCACTTTGCTGGGTTTAGGGGCCGGCGGGAACGGCGTATAGTCTTTGCTCTTTCGGATCTGCACACCAAATTCCGCTCACTGGCACAACTACATATTGCCGTTCGGCAAGGGCCGCGAGACCATCGTAAATAGCGGTGCTGCAAGTAGTTCTAGTGCCTGCGCCGTGGTGAAATAGCTCCTGTGGTGGCACACAACCGTGAAAGGCTGATGTACGCTCATACCTTTTTCGGCTTCTTGCGTTGCACATTCTTAGGTTTGAACTTTGGAAGGAAGCGCTCCCAGTTCTCATGCGCAAGGGCAGGATCCTTTGCGAGCTCTCTTTTGATCATCAAAGTCTTGATGTGGTAGATCGGGTGGATGTTGTTGATGCAGTCTTCCACTATGCGCCGCACCTGCAGCACCGCACGGCTCAGCCAAGCGACACATGCGCTCCAATTGCTCAAGTCATCAGCGGCACCAACACGGCTATGGTTCTTTCAAGGGGCAAGTCTGCAATGTGTGCCATGGGACGGAAGCAGGCCCACCTGCTTCAAGCCTTTGTATGGCCCCATGGCGGAGACAGTGTTGCCCTGCACAAGAATGTAACATTCCGTCAGCATTTCCAACGCCTTCAGAGTCGCTCCGCTAGGTCCTACTAGCCGTTGTCTGCGCTTTGTGAACTTGTCTTTGTTTCGGATGATGTTGCCGATCTTGATGATGTCACACTGCATGGAGTCGTCCAAGATCTTGAGAGCCTGCATTATTTCCCAGGGGTGCATATACACCGAAGAAGCGTGCACTGGTAGCTCATGCAAAGCACGGTGGCAGTGTCTGATAGTTGCATGAGCCAACCGTGGCACAGCAGCCATAGCACGTGCCTGGCATGAGCACCCAGGAGAACACATACCTGTGGTGCAGGAACGCTGCGGGACAGCAGCTTGATCAGATCACGGGCCTTAATGATAACGTACGGATCGTATGTCTTCCTGGTGGTTCTGACTGTCATTGAGCCTTCCACCAGGTTGAGCTCGCAACCGATGCCCTCCGTCTTCAGCGTCCGGGTAACTGCCGGCCAGACTTCTTGCAAATACTTTTCTCGATACTTTGGAAACAGGCATGCAAACGATGACTCCTCCAAAAGACCGCCCGGATTGTACTCCTGCTTGAATGTGTCTACCTTCCAATGGTCGATGCCATCATGATCCCATGGCTTGGGCTTCTCATACTGCAAGGTACACTTAGATTTGGTATTCACGATTCGCAACCATGAAGCTGAACCGGTTTATGAGTTCATGTGATCGCACACACGTGTGCAAGACGGGCAAGCGCAGGAGCGTACTTTGCGCTTGGGCTTGGTTCGTTCTTCTTCCTGCTCATTCGACGGATTGTCTGACTCCGAATGCTCCGACATGTCTTGTCAACGGTGCGCACGCGTAATTGCTTCAAGCACCGCCAGCCCAGCCCGGGAAGTGATTGTGCGCCAGGGCCAGGTGCTAGGAAATTGTGCAACAATGTTGAAGCAGTGTGCCTTCACGAGATCGGGCTGTGCTGGGGCTCAACGGCTGGGCAGCATGATCGGTTCGTTTGTGAAAGCCTGGTAGCAGCCAAACGCGCGTTGGTGACACAGCGTCTTCGGCAACGGATGTCAAACAACTATGCATACCCGATTCATCACCGCTGAAACGCTATCGATTTCGTGGCGATGCGAACGGACGCACAGCACAAGTGCCGGTGGCTTCAGTGCAGCAACGTCAATTTTGAATGGCCGAACTTTGTTGTTGACATCACTCAAGGCACCAAAGCTCTACAGCAGAGGGCAAGTCACATAGTACACTTGCTGGATGGATCAAGCAGAGCGGACTGGAGTTGGCCGAGGGCATATCCGTCAGCGGGGGGCAGCGTCCTGTCTTCCCTCGCATAAGTATCTGATCCGAATATGGGGCCTGATCACTTTGAGTTGCGATATATAGAAACGTGGCGTTGGGACTGTCCGTTATCTGTCAGATCTAGCACAGGGCCAGATACTAACGCAGCCCCATGAACTCGCGACCAAGCGGCGTCTTTGTCGAGCTCATCGTGACCATGATCGGCAAAATTTCCAAACAAATACCTGCATCGAGCGCTCCGGTGTGTCGACCTTCCAGGTGTGTGCACACGCGCAGCTCTCGGGGTCAGTCGGTACGCTCTCCGGCACTGTTCGTGCTCGATCATTGATAAACTTGAGAAAGTGGCTCTGTCTGAGACGATGCAGCTGCCAAAAGGTGATCTGTGCAGGCAGCTGTGAGCAGTCTCAAGCACATGATTGAACAGGAGCTATGTACTGGCTGTCACAATGCCTCATCTTTCGGCACGCGCGTGGTGTGCCTCTGATCACCGAAAATTGGACGTATTACTTTGCATCGACAGCACAGAAATGCCAGTTCTGGTTCTACAGGGAGCCTTGCTGCAAGACAGCGGACTCCATTTAAGCAAGGGAGTTGCTCGCAGCCTTGAAAAGTACCCCGACAAATCCCGGTTGGACCGCCGGATCGTCTTGATTGCGGTCATGGACCGACATCTTCATGATGTCGAGGCCAGTGAACCGCCTGTGACCGCTGATGCTAGGCCGGAGCATGTGCTTGCGACCACAGCCATGCTGGCACAGCGCACAGGTGCTGCGGCTACTGAGACAAGCAACGGCGGAGCAATTCACGCCACGAGCCCACGCCTTGAAGCCTCGACACCCGCCTCGCAGTCGCAGACCACAGCTGCATCTCGTCAGCCTCATGAGGGCCGCACATGGGTCACCCAATGGACAGCCGGCAAGCACAGTCAGGCTCCGCTGAATGGCTTGCGGCAGGGTAGTGACGTTCCACGCAAACGAGATCCACAATCTTCTCGCGACGACAGCAGTAGCAACTCTAGCGAGTGGCTACAAAGTGCAAACGGAGTCGCTGCAAATGCTAGTAGCTTTTTACCGACCACATCGGAAGCCACATCAAGTTGTGATTTCGCCGCTGCTGATAGCCGGGCCACAATTTGCATGCATCCGGGCGCGCAGCGCGGTGCAGGGACGGCCGGGCATGATGCCTCCCATGCAGCTGCCGTCGCCAGCGCTGCCAGAGCACATGCTGAGGGGTCCGTTGGCAGCGCCGCAACAGCAGCTGCGCCCCCTCCAGCACCCGCCCAGGAGCCGCCGCCGCCGGCGGTGTCCAAGGAACCCCTGGGCCGCCCCACGGAACACACCAACGGCGCACCGACAGCCTCGAGTCCAGGGCCGCTACAGGAAGCAGCTAGCTGCAGCTCTGGACCTCTTATACACCACAATGGTGACGGCGGAGCGGCTGCGCCTAGCATTCATGAAGCCACAGAGGAGGCGGGCCGCGGACCGGACGTGCTGGCAGCGGCATGCATGCCGTTTGAGGACCCACGGGACCGCGGCTGGTACTGCTGCGACCTGTTTGCCGCTGGCGGCGGCAGCGTGCCGGGGCTGCAGTTTGCGTCCACCCCTGCTGGCACAGTTCGTACGTTTGGCACAGCCGACGAGGCGAGCATCGCGCTGCAGGCCCTCCAAGGTGTGCAACTTGGCACCCCACCTGCATGCTTAGCGGACGTGGGTCCGCACACCCCCCCCACCCTGGACAGCCCCTGTCTGGACCGCACCACACCATCAGCTGGTTCCGCAACCCATGTGGCTGGGACGTGGCTGCGTACGGTTGTCGCGCTGAGGCCGGGCAGCCATCGCACACCATGTGCAGGGCGAAGCTTGCTCAACGTACGGCTGCCCGGCTCGTCCGCGTTTTCATACACGCTGCCGTCGCTCCACGAGCCGGAGCGCGAGTGGCTCCGCGGGCTGGAGGCGCGGCTGCATGCGACGCGCTATGATGCCGGCAGCTGCGTGCCAGTGTACTGGGACACGGAGTCCACCGGCCTCGGGTCCGTGCTGTGGTGGACCCCCCAGCGGCACCGCGTCGTACAGATCGCGGCGACCGCTGCCGGCGCCGAGTTCAAGATCGACATCAACCCCTACCCCGTCGCGATGTCGGGTGGTGCTGCTGAGACCACCGGCATGAGCACCGCCGCCGTCTGGGCACACACTGTCCCCCCTCAGGTGCGCGGCCGTCCACACGATGCCCTGTTGGTGCCGGGGTGCGGGGGGGGGGGGGGGGGGGGGGGGTAGTTGGCTTGCTCTGCTATGCAGTGGTCTCAGCTCATGTCATTTGATCTCTTCGTCACACTGGGGCTGGCGCTGCAGATTGGGCTGGCGCAGTTTCTGGAGTTCTGCCTGAAGGCGTCAGAGGCGAACGGCGGCGCCGTGCCGGTGCTTGTCGCGCACAACAGCAACTTTGACAACGGCATGCTGCTGGGGGACTGCTGGCAGAGCGGCCTGCACGTGCCGCCGCAGTGGCGCTCGCTGTGCACCTTCCGCATGGCCAAGCGCCTCGCACAGGCGTGCCCGCAGCTCGCCGCGCTGCCGACGCTCAGCCTCGGGCCGCTCGCGCGCCACTTCGGGTGCGCTCCGGTGCCTGCTCTTCCCACCTGCATGCATGCAGCCGCGGGCTGGAGCGTGACGCTCGTGCGGGGCGGAGTGCAGGTCGACAGTCGCCACGGCAGATCTGCATGACGCGCTGGAGGACGCCCGGCAGCTGCCGATCATCGCCGCTGGCCTGCACCGCGTCGGAGGCGACGATTGGTCCATCGAGTCGCTCGCGGGGTCGCCCCTCCCGGCCACCCCCGATGCCAAGACCACCAAGCCGCTTGTGGACTCGTTCGCAAACATCGCCGCGGCGCGGCATATGTCCATGTTGCGCAAGATCGGCGTTGCAGCGCCCAAGCCACGACAGCCTCCTGCGAGCGCGGCGGCCGCGGCGCCGCCGCCGCCGCCCAAGGCGACAGGCAAGGCACGCAACCGCACGGTGGAGCTGTCGCAGGCTGCGCATCTGGCCGTGCTGTCTGACGACGACGCCGCCAGCACGGCGCCGAGGGAGAGCACAGCATCCGTGCCCGACACCCCTGCCACACACTCTGACCCGGACTCGACCGCGGCCGGCAGCGTCTCGTCAGAGAGGAGTAGCCGCCGCCCGAGGGCGCTGGAGGAGATGCTTCTGGCACAGCGCACCACGATGGAGCCTGACCCGTTCCTGACTGTCACGTGCGCATCTCCTTCCCGCAGCGCCGCCCGGGCGTCCCGCTGCTCGCCGGCTGCGTGAACCCTGATTGCACAAGCATGCGGGCATGCGCCGATGGCGACCGGGGACCGCGTGTGCAGGCCCGGCGACATCTCTGACGAGGACAAGCTGCTGGGCGCTGATGTCATTGGCACGGCGGACCTCGCCGACGCATGGCCCCCGTTCACTGCACCCCTATCTGCCGCCGGCCTGCCTCGCAACACCTTCCGTGCCCCGTTGCTCTCCAAGCTCGAGGATGCCGGATTCTCGTCCGTCCTTGATGTGCGCCCTGCTTCACCACCTACGTGCACTTCTGCGTGAGCCTGCCACGTGGACAACTCCACGGCTGCGGGCCCGTGCTGACGGCGAGAGGTGCTGTGCAGCTGCTCCGGCACACGCCGCGGCTGGAGCGGCGGCTACACCCGTCAGTGCACGTGGAGGAAGTCACCGACAAGGTCACCGCGCGGGGCACCGTGCTCTCCGTGGGTAACCCCGCCCGCCGGCCACGCTGCGCGTTCCTCACCTTCCAGGTCATGGTGCGCCTCTTGCCGTCGCTGCTCTGCGGCGCGCCCCCAGCATCGCCGCGGAGCGTGCGCCTCAGTCGGCATGCGTGAAGCCCGAATCCTGAGGTTCAGGGTTCAGACACCGCGCGCGTGAGGTTCTGGGCGTTAGCATCCGATCTCAGGTGTTGATGTGTGTGGTGCGTCTGCCCTCTGAGTGGGTGCTCTGCCATCAGATGGCCCATGAGCAGGTCCCCAGCAGGGCTGCTCACGGCTGAGTGTGTGCTTGCAGCTGGACCTGCTGGCGGACGATGGCACGCTGCTGGCAAAGGAGTTTGAGTCATGCATCTTCACCGGCAGCTCGGCCAAGGGCACCTACAAGCTTGAGCGCGACGCGGAGCGCCTCCGAGTGCGGCCCCCCTCCCCTGCCTGCCTGCTGACACAGCTCTGCCCTGAGCAGCAGCAGCAGCAGCAGCAGCAGCCCTGAGCAGTGGCATGGCCGGAGGGTCTGCACGTCAAAGCACCTCAGCAGGGCAGATTCGTGCTGGTGCGAAGGCGCACATGGCAGCCGTGCGGCTGTTCTGTGAGTGTGTATGTGTGACGCGGGTGCGGCTGCAGGCTGCGGTGCGCCAGGATGCGGAGGTGGTGCTGGTGGGGCGCTTCAAGCCCAAGGGTGACGACCGCCACACGTTTCATGTGCGCCCTGCCCCCCCTGGTGTTCCCATGCTGGCCTAGATGTGGCGGCGGCACGTGGTCGCGGCCGCTCCGCCCATGCCCGGCGACGTCATGCAGCGGCGCCATGTGTTGCTGCTGTTTGGGGGCCGCCTGTAAGGGCCTGCCCCAGCCCCTGCTCGTGTCAACTCCTCCTCCCTGAACGCAAGCTCGGCCTGTACTCCTGCTGGCGAGACGCTGGCCGGTGTCCATCGCTCATGCCAGTGGGCGCAGCCTGACGCTCTGCCTCACAGCGCCGGCGGCATGCAGGTGTCGGACTTCAACCTCATCGACCCCAACACCGCGCCGGTCGTCCCGGGTAGCGACGAGCCGGACCCTGAGGGTGCCAACGAAGACGCCCTCGCCGTCTACCCCCAGAGGTACATCCTATGAAATCGCTATGTCACTGCTGCATCACGCCAGCAGTGCATCCCATTCACACCCGGACCTGCTACATGGTACCGGGTAGGCTGTCATGGCGAGCGCACCGTGTTGCGCCTCTGCCGATCCCAGCGGAGCAATGTCAAGCCGGTGCGGTGCAGGCGCGAGGTGAAGGACTCGGACTTTGCGCGCATCATGCCGAAGCTGGTTGCGCACCTGCAGCGCGTGGACTACAGCGCGCAGAGCACCGACCCCACCGTGCCCCCCGCCGACTTCCTGCCGCAGCCGCTGCTGGACGAGCACGACCTCATGCCGTGGCTGGAGGCGCTCGCGGTGGTGCATGCGGAGCTGGGCACACCGCTGCCGGCGGGCGCGCGCACGCGGGCGCGCCGCCGCCTCGTCTTCAACGAGGCCGTGCTGCTGTCCATCATGATGCTGCACCACCGCGTCGCGCTGCAGAGCGCCGAGCACGCCGTCGCGGAGGCCCCCGTCGTCTGCGACAACCAGGTGCGGCCCGCCTCACAGCCGCTACCGCCACCGTGCCCTACACATCTGGTGGCGCAGAGCGGCCTGGGCCTACGGCAATCGATGCCCGCCTCTCGTGCTCTCCAGTCGGCCACCACCCCATGACGGGCCCTTGGGAGGCCGGTCACAGTGGCGGCCGCGGCGGTCCAAGAGCGCTGCGGCAGCAGTCGCTCGCGTGTCTTGAGTGCGGGGCTCGGCCCGGCCGCAGGACGCACGCATGCATGCATGCATGCGGGCCAGGTGACACCCTGCGGTGCCGGCACCCCAACGTCGCACGCGTGCAGGAGCTGAGTGCGAGCGCGGTGGCGGCGCTGCCGTACGAGCTCACGGCGGCGCAGCAGCGGTGCGTCGCGGAGATCCTGCGGGACCTCGCGCAGCCGGTGCCGATGCTGCGCCTGCTGCAGGGCGACGTCGGCAGCGGCAAGACGGCCGTCGCGTTCATCGCCGCGCTCGCAGCCGTCGCCAGCGGCTACCAGGTCGCCGTGCTCGTGCCGAACGAGGTGCTGGCTGCGCAGCATGAGCGCTTCATCGCTGCGGCCGCGGCGCGTATGCCGCCAGAGCACCGCCCCGTCGTGGAGGTCCTCGCGGGCAAGGTCGGCGCCAAGTGCGCCCCGCAATGCTGTCCCGCACCACCGTCTGACCGCGCATCCCCATGCATGCCGTACAGCAGATGTCAGCCTCTCCGGCTGCTGCTGGCTGCCAGCTGTTTGAGCGGCGCCCACAGCAGAGGGGTACTGGGTCATCATCACACCATGAGCCTCTGCTGCACCCCGCATCGGCTGGCCCTGCTGTGTAAGACTGCCACGAAAGCATATCAACCTCGCGAAACCAGAGCAGGGTGTACATAGCCGGGCATCAATATGTGCTCCAGCTGGTCGTCCACAGCCATCGTACCTGAGCCTCCGACCTTGCGCTCTCTGCGGCGCTGTGCTGACCTCCGTGCTGTGTGCCCTCCACCCTGGTCACCGGCCGTGTGGTGGTGCAGGCGGCGGCGCAGCCTGCGGGAGCGGCTGGCGGCAGGCGACGTCGACGTCGTGATCGGCACGACCGCCCTGAACAACGACGAGGAGCTCTTTTCGAGCCTCGGCCTCGTTATCATTGACGAGCAGCACCGCTTCGGCGTGCGGCAGCGCGCGCAGCTCGTGAAGAAGGCCCCCGACGCGCCGCCCCCGCACGTCCTCTTCATGACGGCCACGCCCATCCCCCGCACCATCGCGATGACCCTCATGAGCCACATGAGCACCTCCGTCATCGATGAGCTGCCCCCGGGCCGCCTCCCTGTGAAGTGCGCGCCCCCCCACATCACACATACCTGCAGTATACCTCCAAGAGGCCGCCAGCCGATCGCACTGACAAGTGCCGAATGCATGTGGTTGTCAGGTGTGTCTGCCCCCTTTGTCATGCATGCGGCCATGTGTGACGGCAATTGGCGATGCTGCAGAACGACGCTGGTGCGGGTGCCCCCTGGAAGCGAGGTGACGGCGCGGGGGCGGCAGAAGGTGCTGCAGGCGATCGAGGACGAGCTGGCTGCCGGCGGCTCGGTCTTCTGGGTGTTCCCGCTGGTGCACGAGTCGGAGCACTTCCAGGACATGACGTCCGCACACCTGGTGCGCCGTCTGTGTATGTGCTATCGACGGCAATGTGGGAGCGCGAGCGGCTGTGCAAAGATCTTCTGGATGCATCGGGAAGCTCCGGAGGTCCCACCGAGTACAGTCGCGTCCGCAGGCAGCAGGCCCGGAAGGCGCTGCACGTGCGCATGATTGCCTTAAGATCGTGCCCGCGGCGCCGCGGCACCAGCTTACCGCGCAACCCGCGCCACAGAGCGCGTCGGCGCATGCATGCAGGCGTACGAGCAGATCCGGGAGGCCGGGGGCCAGCTGGCCGAGCACGCGATGGTGATGACCGGCCAGATGGCGGGCGAGTCCAAGGCGACGGTGCTGGAGGTCTTTCGCAGCGGCCGCTGCCGGCTGCTGCTCAGCACAGTCGTCATCGAGGTCGGCATCGACGTCCCCGACGCCACGCTGATGGTCGTCGAGCACGCGGAGCGCTTCGGCCTTCTGCAGCTGCACCAGCTGCGCGGCCGCGTCGGCCGCAGCGACCGACCGAGCGCCTGCATGCTTGTGACGACCTCCAAGGGGCCCAAGGAGCGGCTGCAGGTCCTCACGGTGCGCCAGGCCCCCCCTGCTGTGCGCTGAGGCCCATGCTGTGGCTGCGACGCAGAGCGGCGCTGCGCTACTCGGCACATGAGTGAACCCATGCATCGTGTGCAGGAGACGTCGGCGGGGCAGGCGGTGGCACTGGCAGACCTGCGGCTGCGCGGCGCAGGCCAGATCTTCGGGCAGCGGCAGTCGGGCCCGGCAGATATGGGCCTCGGCGGGCTGCTCAAGGCGACGGACCTAGCGGCCGACGAGCAGGCGGTGGAGGACGCGCGGCGCGCTGCGGCCGCACTCATCCGCGAGCACGGCTTCCGCCGCCTGCCGCGGCCGCTGCTCGCCGCGCTGTCCGGCTACAACATGACGTCGCTGTTGGCGCTGAAGATGCAGGATGTGGACATCCACATGTGATGCGCGGCGTGGTGCAGGGGTGAGCGCAAGGGCGCCCGCCCCAGTGGTAAATGGCATTATGCATTTTATTGAGAGTGATACATGGGCCTAGGCTTTCGGATTGCAGTTGTGGACTATTTCCCACCTTTGACTGTTCCTGTGTGGTTACATGTAAGCACCGTGGGCGCAGCTGCTTTGTGAGGTCTGTCGCAGCAGGGCACATCTCCCTGTACCACAATATCAGCCCCCGCACTTCATGGTCGAGGTGTATGGCATGGCCAGTGCGAAGAGAGGCACTCCCACCTCTACCGGCGTCTGCATCACACTGTGCACTTAGCTTGCCAGCTCACACATGACCTCGGCGATGCGTGATCCAGTGCGGTGCACATTGGAGTGCTTGTTATTGTTCACTTGCGAGCTGTGTTGCGCATATAGTGTGGTTGGCAGCAACTGCGCATGAACGGGGCGATGTGTGATGGTGTCTGTTGACTCTTGCGCAGTTGCCACACATCTGCCATTCATCTGCAAATGTGGTATCGAAGCATGGCAGATGTTGAAGACCACAGACCAATTCGAACATGCAGTGCTTCGATGCTGTGACCATTCGCCAGGTATATTGATCAGGGAAGGGATGACAAGGGCCGTGTATAGGGACCGTGCAACCTGAAGCTGTCCCACTCGACATTGGACTCACATGCACACAAATGCATACTCTGCCCTTGTCATGAGGCTTTCGGACAGCTGTCTAGTGATACAAGCTAGAACCGGACGCCTTGTAACCATGCTTCCTGAGGTGCTGTGGCAGATGACATCAGATGCGCATCATTTAGTGAAAGGGCAGGAGCCCCTCTTAGTCTGCAGCATGAACAATGTTCATGCTCTGTGCTGGACACAGTAAGAGCTTCTGTTTGTGTCTTGCAGTAGGAAGTGTGTGGTACTCTTGTCTGGGTCAGCTATTCACCACAGGGAGCACACTGGCAGTTGATGCACAATGGGAGCACAGTGCATCCCATGGCAACCATTGCCCATGCGCATCAATGCAGCCAATGTCAAGCATTTGGGAGTGCCACAGGGCTGATGCAAGTTCGATGTGGGGATACTAGGTTACAGTCCCTACCCGCACTCTCGCCATAAAACAACTAGCCGATGGTGAGGCTGGGCCAAATGTCATCTCGAAGCTGTGCCTCCTTCACACCAGCAATCAAGATCCTTGCAGAATGATGAAACCAACTCATTTTGGAGTCGCACTGGGATGAAGCCCTGCATTGTCACTTTGTGCACCCCTCACTGCACAATGATGGATACAACTAGTTCCCAAGCCACAGTCTGGGCAAATTTGAAGTTGGATACATCGAGCGTGAGTCGTAGGCACCGCCCTTGCGTTTCACAGAACTGAAGCAATCCGCTGAGGATGAAGTGAACCTGGTTCCATCACGTTTGCTACATACTCAGCGAAATGGTTTAGCCCTCACATTCATGTGATGGAGCACATGCACGCAGGGGCTTAAGGCATCATGTAGCACCGGCGAGATTCGTGAAAGAACAAAACATGTGTGGATAAAGCGGCCCGAAACTGCAGACCCACTCCTCCAGTCCAGTTTGTTCAACTACTGATCATGTTGCTCGGTCGACGCCGAAGTGAAACACCTGCGCAGCGACCTGTGCAGTATGTTATGTGTTGCAAAAGCCATGAGTGACGTAACTTTCACACACCTATCCACATGTCACGTCCAGGTTGCACTAAGCGTAAGACTCCCTTGCTATCGCTGATCATCTCAACCTCTGGCACGCTGTCGGCCCTGATGCTAGCTTTGACAGCATCCTCAAGGATCTGGCTCCACGAACATGCAATCCTCCCAGTTCACCACCATGGGACATAAAAAATTGAGGTTTATCCGTTGAGCAAATCAGCAGAACTTCCATCTGTGACTGCATTCAAGACACCGCACAAAGGTCGTCATGGGTTCATCCGCAGACCTGGTCTGCATCTGATAGTATGTTGTACGTCGCTTCTTGCACTTCCCACACTTGAACATGTCCGTGACGTTTCCAGAGGCAATGTCATCTGTTCTTGCTGTCTCCCTTTGCATGTACGCCCTGCAGCATCACAATCTTGATTGAGTCAGTGATAAATGACCTGGTGCAGCGATTGTGCGCTGTGCACCCGACATAACCTACCTGATATTGGAGTTTTCCTCGCGTTTCTTGTCAGACGCCATTTGCTCTGATTTCATATTAACAATTTCATCAGGAGCAACCTCGCCAATGAGGACGCGTCTCCTGAAATCTGGATTCTTCTTGTCTTTAAGATTGAAGATAATCGTCCGAACTTGAGCTCTGTACCCAGCTTGGTCGTAGGCATCATACACCTTCTGCTCTATCTCCGCTGAAGTCATGTAGGGGCTGTCTAGCTCTGCAAAGCCCACCACACACATTCAGGTTCCGATACACCAGCTACCTTGAAGATACACGATGGCATGCGGAAAGAAACAACAGCACCTTCAAAATCATCTTCAACTGCACCCAGCAGCGCTTCTGCCATGGCGGCACGCAGCTTGTTTCTTGCAGAATCAGCCACAGGTTGTGGCTGCTGGAAAGGTGATCTACGCTTCCGTTTTCGGTCTCCGCCTTGTCCTGATTCTTGCCTCTGCAGAGTCCCCCCTCCTTCTGTGCATTCATCATGACCATTCTTGACACTGGGAATTTTGCCCGTTTCAGTGTCCTGTGCTTGCTCACCGACAGCATCAGGAGGCACCGCACCCCCACTTGCTTCACCTAGAACTTCGGGCCTTGCTTCACGCACTCGTGCCTGAAAACACCCGCTACACTATTCTTCAGACCGCGGTAAAAAGTGCACTGTGTTGATTAAGGCTCGATTGAAGGTCACCTCTGAACGGGATGCCTGCTTCTGTGGAGATGCTACCTTGCTGGGAGACGATGCTTTGCTAGGGGAAACAGAAGGGCGTGATTTTCCTCCCCCATCAGTTATGGCACGAATTTTCTTCTTCCATGAGGATATGACGGCTGCAGCAGCAGTTGCAATGGCTTTGTTGTTGTGGTCCAGCAAGGCCCGGACTCGTTTCCCTAACTTCCCGTCGCGCAGAAGCTACATGTTCACAAACACCATTACAACAAGCATCCAGCAGATTTCTTAAAGCTGCAGGAAAGCAACGGTGGCCAGTCGTACCTCAACGGTCACAGACGCCTGTTCCAGCTGTGACAACGTCTCTAAACATGTCTCCGTACTTCCAGCATCCGCGTCGGCATTCGAGGCCTGATCGCTAGTTGCCTCTGCTATTCTCACTAGTCTGCTAATGTCTGGAGGATCGCCCATGCTACATAAATGCCCGGAATTGAAATTAATATCGCCCGTTGCAGACAGGTTTTGCGGAACAGGACATCCCAGCCGCACAAATAGAGCTGAAGATCGCTAAGAAAAAACAGAGCGAAAGTGTCGTATGATCGACCCTCTTCTCAAGCATCAAGAGCCTGGGGTGCGCCAACACTGAACCGCGCGGATGCATGCGTCGTCGGGAAGCACGCCCAATGGCTGGACGCTGCCGACCTCGCTCTGAACGTCCGCATTGGTGCATAAGTGCGAAAGGCTGAATAGACGTGATCATACTGCCAAGCCTCGGAAGCTGCCGGAAATAGCTGGTAGACACGCCCGCTCCCCGGTGGGCGTGTGTTTCTATGGAGCCGCTACCCGACAGCACATTAATCGGGAATTGAAAAAATGAAGGATATAAGTGCAAGTGACCGTAAGATACGACCTTACAGCATCCAAACTGATCTTACAGAATCCAAGCTGACAAAGAATTCGTCAGCTGAGCACAATGAACAACTCAGGGATCCGGTAAAGTCAAGCCATACGGGCTTGAATGTATATGCGCCCATGACGCAGCCGCATCAAAACAAAAATTGGGATCTCTGGGTGCCTGGACTCCTAGAGCCAGTGAAGCATCTCTAGCCCCAGCCATGGCCAGTGTGACTCCCACTTACACAGTATCTTCACGGACAGCAGACGCCATATCCTTTGCAACGTCTCAGGGTTGCTCACCCAAACGGCTGCATCACGCCGGCTGACGTTGCTTATTGCAGCTTGCCGAGTTGTCCATACTCAAGAGTGATTGTTAATCCATCATCCCTGTGTGCATGACGGAATGCTCAGGCGCAGGTGATCTCCTAGAGTTACCCGATGGAGACTTGCTTGGCGGACGATTTTTCACCACCCTCTGCAGATCATATGCCACTGTTACATAAGTGGAACACTCCAACCCATGGCCAAAAGAGTAGCCAAGGACCACACTCGTCATGATGCACAAAGAATCTAGGTCACACCTTCCGACTTGTAACATTTCGATTGACACTGAGCTGCGAAAGCGCCTCACTGTGCAAACTACGATGACTGTGTGTGCTGCCTGTTGGAGATGGGGCAACATTTTCTGATGGGTGACCAGACATTGTTCGAGGGCCTTGCAACTGAGGCAACTTCAGCAGCACCGCTTCTGCAGCACACTCCTGGGGAGATTAGGAACCACTCGTGAGCTTCATATTGGAATCGTGTTTGCAAAAGCCATATGCCATGACCAAGCGGCCCTGAGTGAACACCGAGGCACACCTGGGGACGGATTGCATGATCCAAGATTGACAGAATCGTCCACTTGCAGAGATGCCATGGTGTGGCCACATGCACCATACCGATCGCTACGGGCGGTTTTGGATGAAGCAGACGCGTTCGCCAGACTGTTCACCAGATCCTGCAATGGATTGAGGCCAGCACGTGGCTGTGCTGGAGCGATCCTGCACGCAAATCACATTGTTTCACATACCTTGCCTGCCAAGTAATGAGTGTGTGCAGGTGCCAGGCCAGGGGTACCGGGTCTGTCACAATGTCCAACAGTATATACAGAAGTTCCTCACGTACTGCCTCAAGTGAGTGCACCAGTCTCTGACGTGGACTAAAGCAGGAAAAAAAGATCGTACACTAGTGGCGTTTGAGCGGCAAGATCCCCCGCCGCTGACACTGCCTCAGAGTTAGGTGCAGCCATGGGTGGCAGTATGGGTGGGATCTGACTACATGCACCAAAGACTGAGGGAGGTGCTCCAGATGCAGTGGGGGCGGTTGCTGGGCGCTCTGAGGGTGCCGGGGTCATGGCGCGAGTATCACGCGCTCGTTCCATAGCTGCCACTGCCCGCGATCCTGGCACTTTGGTCTGCTTTGCTGCCGCATCGCGTGGGGGCTTGCCGGTGGCAGCCTTTTTTCTGTCCGCTGGCTGAACATGCAACCACGCATTGACAGTCAATCTCAAAAGACGACAACATGGCTGTGCGGTAGACGACAGAGTGACATGGAAGCACATCACAGCTACATACCTTTTTTGGCTTCACTTCGGCCATGGTTCGGAGCTCTGTCTCAACCACATCAAGCACCTCAGAGCGGTAGTCGACTCGGCCCATGACAAAGCGCTCGCCTTTCGAAGATTGCCATTCGTCCAGCATCCCCTGCAGCTTCACAATGGCTTTTGGGAGTTTTTTCTTCTTCTCTTCCGCTTTGATCACACGCTGCAGGAGCCGGTTTGCATCTCTTCCCTGCACATATTTGCTTGATTACAGGGCACTGTATGCGCATGTGTGCGTGCCACGATAAATGTAGAATCAATCGTGTCTAGAAAGAGGCAAGGCGCAGCAAGTCAAAACGCTGAACCTGGAGCGCACCCGGTTGTTGAACAAATTGTCCTGCTGGTGCTGATGGTGCCAAACAGCTTCTTTGAAGCATTCTTCTACCTCAAAAATGGCCCGCATGATGGGATCACGCTGCTCTACCAGCACAGTGAATTGGGCAAGCATGTTGACAAGCTTTGAAAGGACTTCAGCCACTTGCCCTGGGGACTCCAACTCATCCAGCAGTATGCTCAAACTGGGCATGGGAAGGACAGTTGTCTCGCACAGGCGAGCCATTTCAGCTACTTTGCTGTGGATCATGCTACGCATCGCCTTGGCTTGCTCAGCCTCAAGTCGGCCAATCTCCTCATTGCACTGTACAAAAAAGGGTGCACTTACACAGATGCGACAGAAAAGTGGATGCGCCCAGTGAACACCATACTCTTGTAAATTGCAAGTTCAGTGGTACAGAGTATGAAAACGCCTGACTGCTACTGGAGAGCAGTACTGCAGAACGGCAGAGGCCTTGAGGAGCGTAGGGAACGCACTTTCTCCAGCGTGTGCGCATGCAAACGAGCAGGGGCAGCAATCATCTTCTGGAAGAACGAACGACTGTCATCATCTTCTGAGATATCCAGAAGACGCCACATATTCCGGAGTACTTCATGCATGTCTGCAAGTCGAGCCTCTCTTTCCTCTTTCATGGTCGACAACTCATCCAGCCTTGCCTCTAGGCCGCGGAATATATCTTCACTCAACGCAATCTGTTCCCGTGTCTCTGTCTCTGCAGTCGGCTTCTGGGTAGAAAAGCCAAAGTAGTGGCCGCGCATGGACTGGTGGTAATTACGCAAGGACGGGTGAACACTTGCAGCCATTTCAGCATCATCAGCTCCCAGCTCAATGCACATCTTTCGGAGTTTTGCCAACGTGGCCTCCATCTTGCGCTCACGGCGAACCTACACAGATCGATTCAGATGCAGCAAGATCTGAGCACTACATGTGTCCCGAAAGCAGCACTGGGATGCAAAATGGCTGGTGCGTGTGATTCAACAATCCCTGTGGCACTGCACCTTCTCACCGCGCATGCGCTCCAGCTCAACTTTGAGAAAGTCCATATTTGCTTTCGTTATGCTGTTCTTCACTTTCTTTGTGCACACTATGGTCATGCCCATTGACTCTCGGATCTCATTGATGCGGCTTTGAATTGTATCAAACTCGCTGATACGAGATTCCCGCTTGCGCTTCCATGTTTCTAGCTCTCCAACAACTTCGTCAAACTGGCGTTTAAGGGTCTTGCCAGGGCTGATCACCAACGAGCCCTGCACGGTACAGAAACTAACAATGAAGGACAGCCACCATGAAGTGATCACGCACTCAGCAGCGCCATGAACCAGATTAAAAGCGTCAATGAAGTATCACCATGGATATGCTGGGATCCTCTAGCGCGGTGAGTTCACCCAGTTGCTCTGCGATAGTCTTCATCTCAGCAGCAGCAACATCGATCCTGCCACGAATGCCGTGTCGATGCTGTTCAGCATGTTCAACAGCACCATTCCAGACTCCCATTGCTTTTTGCGTGATATCTTGAAGCGTCTGCTCTTGCGCTACGTCGGACATTTCAAGATCTTTCCAAATTTCCTGCAGAACGCACGCAGCTCTCGTCCGCAATTCTGGATTGAGCATAACCTGACAGATCAAGAATTGGGAATTTCGTGCTATGATCTACGTCAGCATGGGATGGTTGCCTGATGATACTGCATTGTGCGACCTTGGGCCCAGCAGTATCACTGCCATGCAAAGCACCTGTAGCTTCTTGTAGCACGACTTCGTCACTTTTGAATATTCGTCAATATTGACAACATCTTTGGACTCTGTTGGGTAGATGGAGACGTCTTCGGTCATGATGCCCAACGCCGTTGCACTTGCGACTTTGAATGTTAGGTAGCCTCCACCAGCAATCTTTGTTGTAACAGCTTGCAGCTTTGAGGTTTCACCTCAGACGTAGGAAATCGGCCCCAAGAGTAGATTTTGTGTGTGCGGCCTATATTTCAAGCGCCAACACGGGTAACACTGCAACTTGATTTCAAACTCGTTACCGCAAGCCAGCAACGTGCATGCTAAGCTGACGTCGTCGATCTAGAGAAACAATGTCGAACGCTGTTGCTGTGATCCGGCGCAAACCCGTACATAGCGTTGATGTGAACGCCAGCAAATGCGCGTTCGTTGTCTCGATTTCTCGAAAGTCAAGCACGCACACGGGCAGGTTCTATGCATTTACGAGGGGGCCGGCACAACTGCACAGAGCATAGCAACAAATCAAATTCTGAATAACATCGTGGCGCATGTTTTTGTATACAGTGTGGTGTAGCCAGATCCACAAGTCATTGAAAGTTCTGAGTTGGGTGACGCAATGGCTGGTAAGCAGGGGCAGGTCACAGTGCAGGTAACACCAGACCAGTAGACAAATGCAAGATGGATTGTAATTTTGTGGGGAATTTCTTGCAAGTTGCCCTCTTTGTTCTCGTATAGTCTCAATCATACCCATGCATTGGGAGTGTGGCCGATGAGGATGCTTCACAACGCCCAGCTGACAATGCTCGATGCAGGAGGTCACAGAGCCAGGGGTGTTTCTATTGCTGTACGTGGCGCTCTATTGTTTGAGTGCTAAGCTGCTTGTGTCGCGAATGATGGTTGGCTGTCATGCCAACACAGAGGTACGTGGGCCTTAATGGTGAAGCAGCAGTGGAATGTGAAGGAGTGCCAAGTCGTTTCTGACCCAAGATACTGCGACCTTGTTGTGCATGCCAGATTTAACCTCGTGCAGGGTGTGGACAAAGGCGTTATTGCCAGCTGTTCAGCAGTGCCGTGGGCGCGGCAAAGCATACACCCGACATGCACACGCTTGGTTGCGATCGCATTCATCCTTCTTACTTAGTACACGTCCCACTAGGACCAAATTGAAGCAGTGTCACAGTGGCCACTTGATTTGGTGGCCATGAATGCGACACAGAGTGCTAGTCTGGACAGGGAGCATGAGCAAGTCACACTTTCTGCACGCGCCACAGGGATCACTCTCCCCTTTCCCACACTTGAGACTTGGCCCCACTTCATGCTGCCACACATCACATCATCCCCGTCCCCTCCATGACACTGTAAAAATTGGTTTGATGAGAGGTGGACTTGCGCTTCAGATTCATGTGCCTGCAGCTTGTATGTCCAAAAATGGACCACTCGCAAAAGTGGCATCAAGTAAAGCACGAACAGCAGGGAGGCGGCACATCTCCTCGGACGCGTCACTGCCAGTCGTCAGGAGCTCATCTACGATTTTGGCCAAGCGCGGAAGCATGGCTGCTGTGACCATGCTGGCACTGCCATCTTGTAGCGCATCTCCTTGCCCATGCAGTGCATCAGGAGATATTCCCTGCGATGCGGCTGCCATGCCTGGGCTGCTTCCAATCGGCCTCTGGGCACTGTCAAAGTGCCCTTGCAGAGCCTCTGCAGTTGCTGCTGCACACCACTTGACGCTTGTGTGAAAGGCACGCGAGAAAAACTCGGATGACAGGATCTCCCGTGTCTGCATCAAACTACAGGTGTTTCAAGGGGCATCGAAATCTGGTCCGGTTGCTGTGTGGAAAGAGTATGTGTCCGTGGGTTGCTGTTGATACACCTACAACCACCTCTATCAGGCAGCGGCTATGCATCCTGCCCCCGACAATTTCATATCAAATGCCTGACAAGGGTAGATGCTACGACTACTAGCTAGTGCATTCTCCCGCACGAGTAAGATGGCATAAGAGGCACTGCATGAACATGATGGAGGTATCGACACCCAAAGAACCTACCCCTGTACAAGTGCTATCTGCAACATCATGAAACATCATAATGGCCACATACCTCCAGGATGAGTTTTGCCACCACCTGGGCACCCTCTTCATCTAGCCCTGCTGGCTGATACTCGCTGGCAATGGCCCAGTCAACTGGTTGCATGTGTCCTGTGCTGCCTGATGCTCGCTGCGACCCTGCATGCACGTAACATGAGGCAGGCCAGGGCACAATGCCTAGCCCAATTGCCGCGGGTGACAACAAAGTTCTTTCATGTGATGAAAGTGTGGTGCAGTGATACTGCTGTGTATGATGCATGCTGACACACCACGGTGAATTCCTTGCGCCAATGAAGATTCGTCTCCGTGCCATTGTGCGCTGCAAGCTTGAACTGAGTGGCCACCACGGAGCGCGGACACAGGGACAAGCGGTGGCAGTAGCGCTGCGCGCCAAGCTTCTGTGTGGACTGAATAGTCTATTTCCTCATGAATCTGTGACAGTATTTGCCACAGCTGCACATGCCATACATGTCAGAACTTGAGCATAGCTGCACAGACCCTACTTGCTCGGACGCTGCGGGAATCAATTATCTAGACATGCAGCGTACAATGGTGAATGAATAACATTCATGAGCCACCCTTGCAGCTCACATGCCTGCGCACATGGAGACAGCTGCTTGACATGCATGAATCCTGGAAGGCGGTTGGTGATTCGACAGATTCTGCAGGACTTGCTGGGCACACCCTTGCACATGCTTGTCTAGGCTGTATGCAGTCAGCGCTGCACTGTTGTTACGGCATACAATTGCGAAAACGCAGCTCTAAGGTCGCACCGAAGCCAGTGAAATGTGTTCTTGCAGTGCCAGGTCACTCACTTGTCCTCTCACTGCTTCTTGAAGAGCTGGCATGACAAAGTCCAGGCCATGCTGTAACAAAAATGAGCCATAGCTCAAGAAAGCCTCTTGCTCTGCACTGCTCAGGCGCTTCATGGCCACACCTGTGAGCGCCGGAGATGCAAGCCTTCGATGCATACGTGCTTGGCTTGACGAGTGTGTTGGGCTGTACGGAGTGTAAGCCAGATGCTCCAGATATGCACTGCGACCAATGATGGTCAATTGCACGTGGACAAGTAGTGTAAGCGCCGGCAGCAGCCAGGTTGTGGCCGCTAACAGTACAAAGCTCTGGTCCCGTAGCTCTGCCCACATTGCGAGCTTACGAGCCATGCGTTCGGCATGCTCAGCAGATGTTGCAGGGAAGGCAGAAGGGGTCGAAGACGTCGCTGGTGGAGCGCTAGGTCGTAAGGCCCGCAAGGCAGTCGTCAGCTTGTCCACCCCAGAGCACTCTAGTAAGCGCCGGTGCAGGCGCTGGTGGGCCTCAGGAAGCGTCTGCTTGTTGGCAATGGACTGCAGAGCAGCCAAATAAGGTTTATAGATGAACGGAGCGGGACTATTTGCTCGTTGTCGTTATGCCATGGCACACCTGTAACAAGATCTGCTGCTCTCGAATGCGGGCTTCTAGCTCTAGTGATCCCGCAGCGGTTGACTTTGCATCCCCGGGTGAGCTACTGGACACATCAGCACACTCTGCTGGCTGTGAATTTTGAGCCGCTCCGTCCACCTGATCGCTGTTACCCACCTCCTCAGCATCGCTTGGTCCAGTGTACCAACTGTATGCATAATACGCCACGGCAACTCCAGCAGCGGACGCTAGAGCAATGCCCAACGCCTGCCTCTTTTTCCTGCAACAGGAACCGCGCAGTGTGGGGCCCACGCTCGGAACGTTGCTCTATGGTGCAAGCGTGACTGAGACTAAGGGTCGTGCTGACGAGGCGAATTGTGCAGCTTCACTGGATCATTGTGCTTCATCTACGTTTCATTAGAATTTGTTACAGGGCATACCTTTGTACCCATGCGTACATTACTTTCACCTGCTAGCATACGTAATGACGTGCTCCAGCCGGGGAGTAGAACGCCAAATTAGTGAAGCGACCACTGGCATGAGGACTGGCGCTGTGATATATATTATTGAGTTCAGTCGTCCGTCTTTGTTCCCTTTCTTACAGCGGATCGATTGGAGACGTGTTCAGCAGCGATAACAAGCCTGCAGTGGGACGATGACTGCCTTGATTCGTCAAAACGGGAAGTCCGTGTGAGGATGTGCGAATGCAAGGAAACATAAATGTGGCTGTTTGAGTCCGCTTCGCACGCTGCACATGGAGAACCTGAGGCCGTCGCTGTGGTCTTCGGCATGCGCACCGCGCGCTGCACGCTGTGCTCCACCGCTCCACCGCTCTCGCAACAACCGTAAGCATGTCCGTGACTCTGTGCCCGCTGCAGAGCTCAGCTGTAGAACTGATACAGGTACAAGCAATGCACACGCTGGGCCATTGCGCCATTTGGCAAACACTTTCGAGACATTGCACATTTCAGGCCTCGCAAGGGCACTGAGGGGCTTGTTGCTCATGCAGTTGACACCCCAGCAGCGCCTTGCACACAGGATATACCAGTGTGCGTTTATATACAACGGTGCTATCCTCCTTCGATATGTTGCCCTTGTCTCAATCGCATTGAGACGAAGCATGCTGTAGCGGACAGCAAAGAACCTGACTACAGGTACATGCATGTGCATTCAACCACACCTTTGCCGTTTGCTTGACCAATGTGAACCAGTGTACCTTTTGCCTGTCTTGCTGGCCGCAAGCAAACGGAGGGAGGCAAAACGGACCAGCGTCAGATATGACAGCAATTCCACATTTCAACGAGAAGCCGCATCACACGCATGTTATGATGAGTTGGCTGCGGAGGAGCAATACTTGCCGTCATGCTTCTCCTGTCATCATCGGTTGAGCCGAGATGGCATAGCAGTGGCCCCTGTTGCATCAGATGTGGGTCTGCTTCTGTGCATGCCCAAATCAAATGAAAACACCAACCACCAGAACACAACTCACGATACAGCAAGGCCGCTGTACGGAAACGGTAGAGAAGTAAAGTAGTGCTGCGGTGGCCCTCTGCCGCCCTTATGAGGCCACTGTGTGATCATGCTAGCATGCATATTGCGCGCAGGTACTGGAGTCGATGATGCGTTGACAAGCACATGTATGACCAAGAGGTTTACTGATGCATGGGCTGGGTCTTGCGGAGCTAATTTGGGGGGCCTGTCCTGGTCAGGTAGAGTCGCTGCAAACGATATGTGCACCCTGTGAGACACGCGTATCATCTGCCTGGCCAATGCTGCAATCCTCATGATGTCATCTGTGCACATGTTCACGCACTGCCAGGGCTGCGCCGGCTCTTTGCCAACCAGACAGCAGCAGGTCTCACCATCGCTGCAAGAGTCATACTGTGTGCGGATGCTGCCACTGTGGTACACGCCACTACAATGTGCAATCAAGTCTTCACCAGTCTTGAAGCGATCTCCAGCGGATCATTTCAATGCAGGCTCTGATTTCTCCGTTCAGATTGGTGGCTTGGACACCTGGTTGAAGAAAGTACATACTCTGGTCGTACCTCTTCACGTGACCTTTCGCAGTGATTCTGCATGACTTTCTGACGGCATTGTTCTCTACACCTGTGAAGATATCGACATATGTTTGACTCGCACAAGCACCACCACAACATCATGTGGTGCAATTCTCATTCTCCAAAATGGAATGGATGTACCATTATCTGAGTGTGTCAATATTGGAAAGCAGCTGCATACAATAATGGCAATTGATCTTGATTCCAGCATGAATTCTAGCAGCTGGTCGTTCGCTGTGTTGCACTTCTCCTTACTGATGGTCTAATTTGCAACAATCTCGACTATAACTTGTCCAAACGCCTCGTCACAGCGCATGCTCACATTCACAGCCGCATGTGACCCATTGACAGTGCCGTTTGCGCCACTGCTTGGGCCGGCTTCATCTCCATCATCGTTATCATCTGCCTCCTCAGCTACCACCTCACCCTGCAACTTACGCTTCTGCTTGCTCTCGTAGTCTTCTTTCTTTGCAGATACTTTTTCAACTAATCCCGGAATGTCTGCTACTGTGCTTGGCACTGGCAGACGCATCTTCCCGAGGACACTAAGTGTCTCCATGTCCAGGTTCACACGACCACTGTCGCCGTTGGTGTGAGTTTTCTTGCACGATTTCCCCCCTTTCTTCTTACCTGCACCAATTGACAGGAAATGCATATCATATTGCTGCCATGCCAAAGTAACAAAATGCTGCGGCCAAAATTCCCCGCACAACTCAGAAACTGCTTCTGTAAGATTAGAACTTGGTTCGCATCAGACTTGCCACCACAGCACATTCACACAACAGGATGTGCGCCACACCCTTGGACCTAGAAGTGGTGAATACATCATTGCTATCGGCGTCTTTTTTCTTGAAGGCGACCATGCCATCCAGCTCCAGCGGAGCAGCGGTCGCAGGCGCCGCTGCCTCTTCTGCTGGGCGCTCATACTGCTTGCACCACAGCAGCAGCTGATCGCAACGCATTAACTCAAGGCTGAACGGGGCGCCCTTCGTTTCTAGCTCACGCTGCGCGCGCTGCTCCTCTTTTGCTTTCTGATCAGCCTCACGTTCTGCACGCCTGCATGCCAAACAAACCATTCCAGGCATCAGCCATTAGGACACAGTTGCAGAAAAGATCTCGTGGCTGCTTGTTTGGCAACTTTGTGTACATAATTGTCGCACACTATCCTTTCTGTCTCAAACAAAAAACCTTGCAAGCCAGCAATACCAGCCAATGGATGCTCATCGCTTGCAATGCGTGACATGGCAGAACCAAACATAATGGTGGACGGGCCTGCCTGTGGCAACAACGACCGAAAATGGACGCACCGTTCTGTCATCACTTTATCCATGGTGACTTTCCATTCAGCCATTGCAGCTTTGAATGTTTCAAACTGTTCAGAGTAATCTGCGTTGATCTCGGTTGTCTTGTCCCTGAGTTGTCTCACCACGGTTAGGCACACTTCACGCTCTTGGCGCAATCGATCAATTGCAGGCTGAGATTCCACGATCTTGGCACGCAAGTCCTCAACTGCTGCCCGTTCTGTCTGCTCTCGGGACAGAACCTCCTTCAGCTCTTTGGTGTGTTTCTGTAACTCTTCTTCAAGAGAGGCTGCAAGATTCTTCCCCCCCGCAGCACCGCGAGCTGCTGAAGGCTCTTTTTCTCCTGTCAGGGCCTGCCACGAAGAGTGCAAGCCTTGGATCCGGGCACAAATGCGGTCACGCTCTGAGGGATCCTGTTCCGCCTCAACCTTCTCACGCAGGCGCTCCATCTGCAGTATGATGTCATCTGGTGTAAGGTTGACTCCCACTCCTTTAGATACCTTTGCAGTTGCAGCCTTGGGGTTGCGCAGATCTTCCAGTCTCTTTTGGCAGTTAGCCTTCAGCTTCTGCAAGGGGGAATTGCGGGTGATGATTGGAGGAGGGGGGATTACCCGTTGCCCGAACACATCAAATATGCATGAAAACATTGATACATGAACGCTTTGTAAAGAGGCACCGCCGCTTGTCGTTTGGCCATGTTGTTCTACAGCATGATGTGCTGCGGATCTCGGTGCGAGCTCCCGGACTGCCGACTCGTGTCCGGCCAGAACTGGACACCCCAACAGCTGAGAAAATTCGAGGATATTCCACACATGTTCAAGGCATTGTGCTGAGCTTCGAGGCTGTGGTGGTATGGGGAAAGAGCATCTAAGCGTCTAGGCAGCGACGCTGGGAGCACATCGCTTTGCAATAGTCACAATCCTGTATCCGGCGCTTCCGACCATACTGGAAGGCACCATCGTGAAGACTTGTTCAAGCATACGTAACATACCTCGAGTTGAGTGCGGCTGTGCATTGTGTTCGCAAGTGTACGCTTGAGGCTCTCGAGTTTATTGTTTGCTTTCGCTTCATTGACCAGACCATCGATCTCTGCAGCTTTCGCTTTTGCAACTTTGTCGTACTCGTTTATTTTGTCACGAAGCTTTTGGAGCTTCTCATCTCGGGCATCAAAGTCAGGTCTAGTTGGCTTGCGCGGGATTTTGGGCGCCCTGGATTGTGGTGCGCTCACAGGCGCAACATCATCGTCACTGGTCATGGACGTGAAGCCGTATCAGCGTCGGCCTAACAGTTCCACGCGATCGTGGAATAGATACAACCAGCTAAACTTCGCGATGTTCCACGGTGCATGCCACTACACTAAATGTACAATGCCGGTTGCAGTATTACTTTCAAGATTCACAACCAGTTACCACCCACATTCCACTGCGATGCTGCGCTGCTGCACAGCAAGTCCGTATGCTCGGTCCGGAGTTCGCCCTGTCGCAGTAAGTGGGGCATCGGTTCACGGGGCCCGTGGAGAGGGGGGCTCCAAGCACGGCGGAATCCCGATGGCCAGGCAGCGCGTCATCCGGCAGCAGCGGAACCATGTGTGGCAATGACGCGTGCAGCACCGCAAGTTTGAATTCATTGGCAATCGGCATATCGAGGCGTGATGAACTCAGCTGTGCCCGGAACGTTGCAAACGCTGCATATGCAGGCCACAATGTGCAGATTTGGAAGAGTCGTGTTAGTGCTGGGGGCTCGCCGAGCCCACATAGCACGTTACAAAGGAGTGCCAAACAGACCATCCTTGTATCGTGTGCAGCTGCAGGGATGGATGCACTCTCCTAACCTGCATACCACGACACAGGGGCAGACATGACAGCAATGCCGCACACAGCAAACCCAGCAACTAGCCTTTAAACACATCTAGGCAGGAAGATGAGTTGTTGTGTGCCATCCTCGAGGTTGTGTACATGTGCAAGCTGCAGCATATGTGAACATGTTCTCTGAACAGCATGTGAAGTGGTAATGTCCAGTGGTGAACCTGGAAGGGCCAAAACACCCAGTTGGGCATCACGCCAAGCTGGAGGCCCGGTTATATGTATACAATTATGAAGCAGACATGTATAGGAGATAGCATGGTTTGCATAGGTGGCACACAGCTCTCTATGATCATCTGTCTCACGAGATAGTTGCGTCAGAACAATCATAGCAAAACTCTACCACTGCATGGACCTCATCATTTGAATTACGCTTTACAGACGACCGGCAGCCTCATGTGGTGCACTGTCTTCCAGGAGGCCACTTGGCAGATCTGTAGGGCTTGCCTTAACCATGATTAGAACAGGTCACTTGGGACCGCTGCTGGGCAGCAGCAACGGCCACTTATAGGCCACTTATAAGACTGTGTCCCGCATCACATATGCATGGGTCAATTGAAACACACACGACTGATCAACATGTCCAGCATGTGTTGTGTGCGTGTGGAACCAACCCTACTTCACCTTCGCCAAGGCGTGTCACGCCTGTCCGGAAGACATCAAGAGTACATTACAAGCTACAGCGATCGCGATGCATGCCGTACATTCTTGTTTATAAATCGTCATCACTTGCACCACTTAGTTCTACTTCCAGGCAGAAGAAATGTTATTGGCCTGGCACTGAGATCTGAAACCTGCCCAGTGATATGCTGGGCGGGCTGCACGTGAATGGTCCCGCTCGCTCAGGACCTGAAGCCAACCCACATTTGTGCCGGTGATCATAACCCTGTTATCATGATCAACAGAGGCATGTGGCCACTGCAGCGCCATGGCGTCAGAGCTGCCCGGGGCATCGCACCTGTCTCACCAGCTCTGTTCTGAAGCGCTCCCACCTCAAATGCCTACACAGACAAAGACACAGCAGTCCATGATTGCCATTTGTCATACAATGACATCTGGTCACAGATCGCAGAAGCAGAGCTGAGGCCTTTGATGTCTGGCAACACATGTAGGAGCATATCCCGCGTCGGTCTGTTCAAAAGGGCAAGCTAAGTTCGTGAATGAACTTGAGTGCAAGGTGCTGGTCCTGCCACGGATAATGTTGATGCACATGGCTGTGCTCGCTGGAAAGTGGCTGGAGAAGGTGCACTCCTGAGCACGATGAGACACACCATGATGACCGACATCCCCACTTGCACGTGTGTATCAGGTCTGTAAATGTGGGTGTGAAGCACACACGACCATTGCAGCTGCACGTGGCTACGCTCGAATAACAGGTAGCAGAGTGTTCAGATGTACAGGCCTAGGTGCGCCGACCATCATAGGGAATCAGCTAGGCAGTGGTCGAAACTTGGCCGCCTCAACATAGAGGGGCGTTTGCCCCCGAGCTGGTGTGTGGAACAGCCTACCTTTGGATGTGGAGTCAGCGCTAAAAATGGTGAGATCAGAGGATCAACCCACAGGTTTCGTCTTTTCTATGTACGCAGGTCTATGCTACAGTAGCATCGACTAGCAACCGCGAAGAGCTCTCGCCCCGTAGTCACCACCCTCAGGTGTCAGCACACAATGGTGCTGAGAGTTTGTGGCCTGACAAGCAGGAGGCCAGTACAAATACACAGCCATCTGTATCATGGCCAGTCATGTATGCAATCATAGTCACCACTGAAGAGGACATGGTGCGCAAGGCGCCTTGGACTCACCTGTAAAACTGCTCTTTCAAGCGCTCTTCTTGTATGTCGCCAACAACTGAGTACTTTGTGAAGCCTGAGAGGTCCTCCGGCCGCACCATCTTCAGTACATCCCACTTGTGCAGGACAAGCACCGAAGCTGTTGTGCTTGCAATCACACTGGTGGTGCACTTGGGGACCTTACTGAGACACTGCTCTCCAAAAAACTCCCCGTGGCCAGCCGTTGCTATCTGCGGCAGACAGAAGATTTCACAGTGCAGCGTGACATTGATTCCAGGCGGAGACAACTGTATCTGTCTTCGAATGTTGGCCCTGGCAAGGTTCTGGTGCAGATTGTGGGCTTGTATACGGCAGGGTAACAGCTAGGATTTTGATCATGCCTGACAGTAGGAGCAGCGTCCGCTGGACAGCTGGACAGCATGGCGGCACCAGCACCGAAATATCATGAACTTCTGACGTAGACTGAAGCATTCAATGTACGCACCTCCAGGAAGAGCCGGTCACCGACCTCGCAGCGTGTGGCATGCTGGAACGCTTTGGCCAGGTCAGTTGTCATGTGAGACGTTTGATTCTCCGTCACAGCTCGGTCCAGCACCATGAAGAACCCACTCTTCCTGGACTGTTCGATCTTGGTCACAGCTCGTTGCAACTACAGACGCACATGCACTGTTTCATGCGTGCGCCGATGGCAACCCAGCCTTGCCACAGTCACATTCCAAGTTGCATGATCACAGACCAACCCCAATATGTGACAAAATCAGAGAGCTACAGATTGGGGCTAAAGCATGCCTTGGCATGGGCGCTGGCAACCAGGCGCCTGCGCTCTGCTGCACTTCTCAGCTTTTGGGGGTCCTGTTTAATGTACGTGCGGACGGGGCTGGCCACATGAGCGAATCTTGCTGACACAGCAGCCTGACGCTTGAACGGATCATCTTGCGGCATGAATTCATCGGGGTCAAAAACTTCCGAGCGCCTTGGGAGCTCCCTACATAGAGGTCCAGTTTTGCATGCACCAATCAACTCCAACGCTGCGGACCCCTGAGCCTTGAAGACCAGGATGATCTTGTTTCCAACAGTTGCTGGATCCTGATGCATCGATGTTGCCAGGACAGACGTGTATCCAAACCAGCTTACTTGCATCCACTGTACCACACATGTGACCCATGCATCAGACCATATGCAGGGCTGGGCCACTGGCTCTGCAGCTCACCGTATCAACTTCACATGCCCTTTCTGAAGTATGTAAACATCTTCAACCTCCTGATCTTGCTGCAAAATCACTGAATTGGGCAGAAACTCCCGTGGCATACAAACAAGCGTCAAAGCACGTAGTGTGGACTCCGGCAAATGTTGAAACACCGCCATCTTCTGTAACAGATTCATCTTGTCAAGATTGGCTTGTCCATTCTGGTCCTTGATGAATCTGCAGCATCTATCACGCAGTGTGGCCTTCATAACACCACCGACATTCTACATTGATAGCGGCCAGGATGACATATGGGCGATGCATCTGTGAACGCACTATCTGCTCCTGTAACATATCAGTCTCGTTCAAGAGGTCGCCAGCAACAGAAGGGATGCCATTGTCAGCACTGTGAGCAAATGGCACGCACTGTTCGTACGCTGTTTGATGCAAGACTGCAAAAGCAGTGTCCTCGCGGCACTGACATGAGGCTCTTCTTATTGATTTGGGCTCCATTAGCGCAAGATCACCGAACGATCCTCCCGGCCCGAGCACTGCTATCTGTGACTCCGTGCCTGTGGTCGGATCTTGCACGAGCACACTCACACTGCCTTTGAGAATGATGAAAAATTCACGACCTTCTTCACCCTGGGTTATGGCGTTGACTCCCAACTCCAATTTACGATACCCCAGGTGCTGCAAATCTGAGGTTGTCAGACCAGCAGCATTGCAGCATCGCGTCGCTGCTGCTAGGCAGGTGGCAGGGTCAACACAAGCTATGGCGCACAGACAATTAAAGAAGACTCCAGCATGTGCAACAAAAGACGTAACATATGGAAGCATAAGGTGGTATGAAGATATGACATGCATGCCGCAGAGCACTGTGCAGAGTGGCACACAACACATAACCATATGCGCAGCCTCACCTGTGCAATTCCAGACAAGGCATCCGGTGGAAGCTCTTGTAGCAGCTTCACCTTTAATAGCATCTTCTGCAGCGCCTGAATGTCCTCCGGACTCCTGTGCTGTGGTCTGCGTGGAAGGGGCGCAATCAGTCGACGGTTGCTAGCGTTCAGACACTGTCTGCATGATACGTGAAGGAATTTTCTCACCTCTTCTGTAGCGCAGTCTCCTCGATCCCGTAGAGAGCCCCGAAAGGCACCTCAGGATCAAGGCTGTCCACTGTGTCGCAAACTGCTTCGGCATGGGCGGACAAAGGCTGGCGGAAGTCATCGTTATTCGCCTACGTAGCAACTTTGACGTGAAATTAGCGTTCGCCCATTCTCGCGATGATCACAGCTGTGATAGCAGAACGATACCTCTGGTTCTCCGGAGCCGTTCGCTGGAGATTTTCCTTCCAGCTTATTGCTAAGCTCTCCACGAGGGCTGAGACCAATTGTAAGTAGTGTTGGGGCCATGTCTGCGACTCAAGCGATTGTTGCCCAGGTTGGAGATGACGAGATCCCAAGTGCCACAATCGAGCAGAGCTGTTGCCTGCCTTGCAGCACAGCTGCACTGGTAGCGACTGTCAGTTCCGCGACAAAGTAAGTGTTCAGTCCAAATTTTGCCATCTCTGCAGCCGAGGACTTCACAAACGTGAAGTTGACGTTCTCGCGATTAATCGACGCGACTTGTGCAGGGGACCACATGGCAGACCACGCCCACAATGGCATACGCCTCGGCACCCCTGCATTGTTGAGCTGTTCCAACGTTGAGTGAGCAGCAAACTGTAGCATGCGGGCGAGTGTGTGTGCACGTTTCAGCTGCAAAGGACTTCATCAGAGTGCTGATGCATGGTGGAGATCTGCGTAAAACACTGCTGAATCTGCTGCCACATGGACGCCAACACCTGCTGCCACTGCTGCCATCCCTCTGCCCAAGCCTGCGATATACCTGGGCACCTGCTCGACATCATCGGAGACACTTTTCGCACGACATGGCCCGGCCAGACGGACGACTTCGCCTGCCGGAATGCATCTGCACAATTATTGAAGCGGATGTGGGCTGGGCCCAGCTGGGATGAGAGGCCAGCGCCTCAAGCACGGTTCACCTTCTGGGCCCCAGTCCACCAGGCGCGGAATGTTCCGTCCGGATCAATAGCGCACAGCAGCTTTCAGTGCATGACAGCAGCCGCCTGCACCTGCAGCCAAGCACAGCACTTGCTGCTGCATGGCTGTGATATTTGCCACAGCCGCAGTGCGGTAGCGGTGTGTGGCAATCCAGTGATATGACTGCCACACCACTGTATTGCCACACGGGCACCCGCACAGTGCGAGGCAGCCGCAGCAAGGGTGTGTGAAGGGGCCCGTACAGCACCCTGTGCCAGCGACCAACCTGCAAATACATTCTCCAGTGCAAAACTCGTGCCGCGCAGTGGTACATGCTATGCTGTCCTTCAAACATGTTGGCACACGTGCGCGGTCATGCAGTACGTGGAGCGTCTGGAGATGCTCGAGCGGATCCAAACGATGATGGGCCCGCCAGGCGGGAGCCATCATACGCACTTGCACATCACGTCCGTGCAGACCTAATACCTCTCTGGGCATGATATAATGGTATACGTATACCACGTGCACCTCGTGCCGCCCGGCCGCTTCAGGCTATGCCCTCTTCACACTGACGTTGCATGGGTATCAGCCTGCATTTGTGTGCACCCGGCCTGGTCAAACCACCTCATGATCTGCAGTGGACACGCATGATCATAGCTAGCAGTTCACCAACGCGGTCTGAGTGGGAGTCAACTGCTTGGGCCCTGCCTGTCGAAACATCGAAACAAATTCGAATCAGCTGTGCGATGCCGATGCACGCGAGGGTGGTACTCTGGCGCAGAAGGTGGTGTGTGAGCAGGTCTCCGCTCAAGCAGCAAGGCCCCATGCCCCACCCCTCACTCCTCGCCCCACCGACGCGTGAGGTCTGGTCGCGACTGCAGGTCTCGAAGGCTGAGCACGCTAGTGGCATGTAAATCACACCATATCACATCGAACTACGGCAAGTGCCAACAGACAGGTGAACGGTATCATCCCAGATCTACAATCGTACACGCGGCATGTGAACGGGAAACAGCTGACATGAGCTGCACTCCATAACAGAGCACTGCCGACCAGATGGTTTGCAGCACAGCTCACGACGGCCAGCGTCATGCAGCTCACGCAACTGATTCGAAGGAGGTCGCCAACATAGCCAGCATATGCAGTTGGGGACAGAGCTGTAAGCTCAGATGGTCGTATGCATCAGTGAGCATCATGGGATCAGCCATGGCCACTGTAACTTCATTTTCGAGCTCTCCACACCTGCAGGTTACTCTGATTGCACTTGTGTATAGCTCGGCGCCCCGGTTGCACCCGAAGCTGCGTGGAGGCGTCGATGGGAGCTTCACGGCATGTGTGCAGTGCACACAGGCGCAGCGTGTTACCTGTCATGACGCTGTCGACAGCAGACTTCTGGTGCGTTGTCGCGTCACAGCAGGCAGAACCTCGTGCACGAACAGCTGTTGTGCAAGCTGCGACTAAGCTCGGCCACGGACTCGTGCTCAGGATCATTGGTACATACCGGTTGACGTGAGCTGGCACGTGGTATCCACGAGTGTACAAGGAGCACCCATCTGAAATTATCTATGGCACAGTTGCAAGTTCAAGCATATGCTGCACCGCTGCAGCCTATCTGTCTGGCGTGCAAGTCATAGTACGGCAGTGCAGCGGCACTTGCTCCTGCCGCACTGACAAAATGTCACAACAGCTTGTGGGCATCGTGCCCGATTGATAGCGGACACGCAGCTAATGAGTAATTCCATACCGGTGTGCTGCAACATTGCCTCCCGCTTGCCAGGCCTTCTGCAACTTGGCCTCGCCCACGCGGGGCCACGCATGTCTTGACCTGATGTACGGCGGTGGTGCCGGTGGTGGCTTTCCGGCTTGTTCTAGCTGCAGCTGTGACGTCGCGGTTGGCTGCTCCATGCACATGGGTCTGTAGTCATGTCTGGGGTTGCGGCCCTGTCTCAGAGATACGGGGGTACAACCCCAGAGATACGGGGCCCTGATTGTGCTTCGAATTCAACCCGGACGCGCTCGAGCACCTGCGGCAATCTTCAAGGTGTAGCTTGAGGCGCGCGGCCCATGCTATCTGTGGATATCTCTAATTATCTTTCACTATTATAGATATCCTCTGGCGATATCAGAGAGGCCTAGCGAGGTGACACGGGATCACGGCGATCATGAGATATGCTGACGTGTCGAAAGCAGTGCATCACCCGAAATAGGCCTCGGCCTGGTATGTCGTTGCACCACAATAACGCCGCTTGTGTGCGATCGCGACGGACATTTACAAGTGTGGGCATAGGTGCAGTGGAAGCAGCCTGTCGACCTGCAGCAAAATCAATCTGCCCACCGCCGGCAACATACGGACAACACATGTGTACAGCTGCATGTGACCGTCGACGGACGTGCACGTGTACTCTCTTCCACGTGGCCGCGATCAGAGGTTGTGCTGCTGATTCGAAAACTACGGTGTAGGTTCGGGACCTACCGTCGGAATGCACATTCATGCGATCTTCTTGCAAAGCGCGTCGATGGCGGCGTGCATGCAGGCCCCACAAACTTGAACACCATTGATATAGGTGGTGCGTCGCATCATTTGTAGACGCCTGGCCAGGGCATGCGCAAACAAGCAAGCACGGCCACATCCGTACAGACACTGATGTACGTATTCAGACAGGCGGTGAGTCCAGCTGGCTGACAAACGTACAGCTGTCGATACGTGCTGACTGTAAGCATGGGGCTTGTCAGCGTCCCGTGAATTCGTCCTGCCGGCGGCCAGGACAGGGACGCGGTGCAGTCCAGGGCTCCTCACGAACAGCCCGCAGACAATACGTGCGGAGGCCAATATCGAAGTACTTGAAGCAGCATGCTGGAAATTCTGCAATGCACTCAAACATAGATCAACTATTTCATACAGCCCTTTATTTCTTATTTCATCTGATGACCGGGCCAGCATTGACAGTCTGTCTGCAACACCGACAGTCTGTCTCGCGTAACCAGCGCAGTTCTGGCTGTTACGCCTGACGTCCATGACATAGAATTGCCATCTAATATCTGCAGAGGTGGTGGGCGTTCTTTCGATACAATCCAGTTGATCCAGCAGTACCAACGTGTTTGCCGTTGGCGTGTCACGTTGTTGCACGCCGTAGCAATTGTTGATGCTGTAAAATTTTGACGCTCTAATTTGATTCCGCGACTGTTTTCGCTGCCGGAACATGGGCACTGTGCAGCGCCGTGCGGGCGCTCAAAAGCATCCCTTGCGTGCTCGTCGTGGTTCGTTGCAGCGTCGCCGTGCCAAGGCTGTATTGTCCGAACGTCAGGAGAAAAGGTCAGCTGATTATCAGCAGAAAGGCTCCGATGCAGACGAGGAAGAAGAAGCAGTCTTGGCCCGGCTCATGCCATCGACATGGCAGAGGAAGTCCGTGTGCGGTTCAACCACAGGGGAAGGTGCGTCTATTCTCGCCAGTCTCAAGGGTGCATGAAATCGTTTACTGCTGTACGCCAGCCCGCGGATCTGTTGCTGTCGTTTCTTCCGTGTCATTGCACTGGATCTCACTGCTCTTATTCGATCTACGTGCGCGATTCTGGGATCCCGGTTCTGGCTGCAAGGTATTCAACATCACAGAAATATAAATTTTGTTAGTGACGATCCGCTGCCCTGAGACCCCTCTGTGATCTCCTAGTGCGTGCAGAGCCCGACTCCCCTGGCGACCTATCCGCTCCGAGCTCGCACGACACGAGCGAGCACACGTTCATGAAATCCCTCAGGTCTCACCTTGAATCCGGAGTGAAGGTAGTGGGTGCGCGAACTCTCTTTAGTGATGCAGTGAGTGGGTTACCCAAGATGCTGTCTGGGCCGTGCGTGGACAGTGGACTGGTGTGACAGGCCTGGACAGTGGAATGTCTGTACAGATGCCACCAAGCTGGCAATGGCACCCGAAGATCATCCCATGAGGCCGTCAAAGAACTTCCTGGTGGTTCTGACTCGCCGACTCTTTCCACGCAAGCGTCCTGCTTCAGCTGTGAGAGCCGTGCCCCTCCCAGAATTGCGGTGGTCTGCTGCCAAATCAGCAACAGTGCACCCTGCCAGCCAGGCAGACTTGAGAGCGCTGTCATCCTTGGGGTACATAGAGTCAGAATCACAACATTCTCTCAGAAATCGGCCCCGCGAGTTCCTGCCCGCCGCAATGTCTGCCAACCGCTCTAAGCCAAGCTTGCGCCGGGTCGAAGCCGGCTCTGCTCCATCAAGTTCGCAGTACACTTCGCTGCAGACTGCCCCAGGGCCCAATGCCGCCGGGGCCACAGCACACATAGATGCCAAGCTCAAGCGCAGCCTTGCAGCTGCGACCCGCCTCAAAGCTCCGGCACAAGATGCGGATTTGGCCACCAGCATCGCAAATGTGCACCGCAAGCTTGCGCCTGCCGCCCCCGCCCCCGCACAGCCCAGCCCTCTGCACAGTGACCCGTGGCACTCACCGGCAGCGCCGGCTGCACGCGTGTACAGTACCACTGCACGGCCAGCCGTGCCACCTGCCGCCACCGCGACCCCGACACCTGCCCCGCCTACAACTCCCTTCTCTCGATCTGCCGTCGAGGCCCTGCCCCGCTCCCCGCTCGACGAGGCCCACACGGGCCTTGGTGCGGTGGACACGCTGCGGCAACGTCTGCATCGCCCCACGCAGCCGTTCCCAGCCCAGTGTGAAATCGACGACACCCCACCCGTCCCCGGCATGCGGCCGCGCAGCCAGCTCATCTACGACGAGGACAAGGAGGCGCACCGCTCCTGGCGCCGCTACGTCTATGACTTTGACTACTGGGCGAACGACCGCAGCGCCGCGCGCTTCTTCTTCGCGATGCTGCACCTGCCGGCAACCCGAATCCTGAGGGACGTGCTCGGGCCGACACTCTTCGTCACCGCCATCGCCGCCGTGCGCTGCTCGCCCGCCGCCTCAGCTGCCGTCGCCGCAGCCGCCGAGCAGCTCGCCAGCGTCCTGCCGGCCGCGATCCGCTCATTCGGCGGTGTGCTTGCGTCTGTCGTGAGCGGCACCCCGATGGATCTCACGGCGGGCTTCGTCGGGTTGCTCGTGGCATTCCGGGCGAACAATGCGGCGACGCGCTTCAACGAGGCACGCGCCCAGCTCGCGACGATGCTCAACGCGAGCCGCGACTCGGTGCGGCTAGCGATTGCGACGCTGCCGTCGGGCGCGGTGCAGGCCAAGGCCTCGTTCGCGCGCTGGGTCATGGTCGCCTTCTCGTCGCTGCAGTGCCAGCTGCGCATAGACGACGACCTCGAGAAGGAGGTCGCCGGCCTGCTGACCGACCAGGAGCAGCAGCTGCTTTTCTCGTCCGACCACCCGGTGCGGCCCCGCGCCGGTGCCACTTGCAGTCCGCCGAAACAGGCCTCTTTGTGTAGGTCGTGCCAACGACCCACTGCTGAGGCAAGCGCTCGCAGCATTCCTGACTCGCTCGATCAATGTGCAGTGCGTACCTGCGCTAATCCACTGAGCGTCGCATGATCATGCATGACGGCCGCATGGGGTGCAGACGCTGATGTGCTTTGCGGTGCTCGCGCGCATGATAGAGAACGCCGAGACGGAGCAGCCGCAGAAGCGGCTGATGCAGCGCTCGGTGACGCGCATGATGGACGTCCTCGGCGGCTGTGAGCGCATCATGGATACGCCTATCCCGCTGACGACGATGCGCCACTCGGCCCGCTCCCTGATGATCTGGCTCTCGATGTTTCCAATCTGCCTCTACCCCACCCTCGGCCCGCACGTGCTGTGGGTGACCCCCTTTGCAGCATTCCTCCTCTTTGGTGCGTCGCCCCTTCTCCAGCTCCTGATCCTGTGGGCCTCCTGGCACATTGCGGAGGGTGCGGGTAGCACACAGCGTAGCATGCGATGCCCGGGCTGTGTTGCAGAGATTTAGCTTCTGGCTCAGGCCGTACTGTGGTGCAGGGATGGAGGAGATTAGTGTAGAGATTGAGGAACCCTTCAGCATGCTGCCGATCGAGGTCATTACAGCCAAAGCACGCAGTGACATCATCACGCTGGTGAACAACCAGCGCGCCAATGACTGTTCTACGGACACTGTCGTTGGAACCGCCATGAACGGGGCTGCTGTGCAGAGCCTTAATTCCATGGAGCGCCCGAAAGAGTTTGTGTGGGATGAGCCTAGTGGCTGGTTGAAGCCCGATTGGGCCACCATCGACTGAGGCGGCATTGGCTGAAAATGCAAGTGCCATGCCATAGCTGCTTTGTAGTCTGAAAATGAATATGTGTGACCTGAACGTTTTCTTTTTGGAGTGGAGGATGAGCGATGAATCGTCCCTGAATTTTATTATGGGTGTCTCTGATTGGCTGTTGTTTGAGAATGCAAGCGCAATGGAGGTATTCCGTGGTGTAGACTAAAGAGTTGTACACGTCCATAGGACGTGGTCGACAGGTTGAGTTCAAGCTGAATGTTAGCGATGGTGATGCTAGTTATGGTAATTCACAGGGTGATGGTGTGCGGAGGCTGTACGCTGCCGTTTACAGCATGTCCCTTTCTCACTAGCAACCGGATCTGAAATCTGTTCTCCATTCCACACCTTTTGGTCGATGGACATCATGCATCTCTGGGTGTACAGAGGCAGATGCACTCGTGGATCGTTGTTCATGTGCCATTGGCATCTAGATTGGCTTTGCGAAAGAATCGATGTGTGATACGGAAGGAAGGTTCCAACACTGCATCATGGAGGACCATGTGGTACTGGGACGTCCGTGAATTTCCTTTGATTATTGCCCATGGGACCGGATCTGTACCAAAATCGGCCATTCAAGACATTTGTCTTCGCAAGTGACGTGCTACTGGTATGATTCATCGACCCAGCCTGTCATGGTGAAAGACTTGAAAGGCACCGGTGCTGGCATGAAAGTTCAGGGTGAGCAGATATGCGTTACCACTCCTGCCGAGGTCACAGCTGAGTGCTATGAGCAAAATCACTGTATCAAACGCCATACCCACATCAGATGTGTTGTCTGTCAAGGAATGTGTTCACAACCATCTTTGACGACGACTTCTGTGATGTCATACAGATTTAACGTGGCGTACAGTCATCTGACAGTAGAAGGTATCCTAATCGCACTGGGTCAATCAAACACGTCCCTCCCCTCGCAGGGTGGTCATGTAGTGGACTACACAGCACTGTAACCGAGTCCAAGCGACCGCCTGTGGTTACATCCTATGGTGACATTTCATCAGCAAGAGCACGGCCATGCACTTGCTCGCATATTTGAGTCTCAGTGTGATTCACACATGTCATTGGGTGGTCTGATTGAAGGAGCATCACTGTGCCTTTGCCTTACATAAGTCACACAGGCATCAATCTGTGCAGGCCGAACCAACTGATGTAAACCGGCAGAATTTGAAACGATATTGCCAAGAAGTGGAAATCTTATACTGCAAATTGTCTGCAGCTTCATCAACAGGAGGGCATTTGTTGAGGATGACCACGTGGAGCCTCAGCGCCACGGCTTCAGGAGACTGAGCCAGCACTGGGCCAGACTGTGGCTTCATTCGATCAAGGAAGCAGGTCTGCATCACTGCCCCTGCCGGACCGCGAATCACCGAGATGAGGTGGACATGCAAAAGTATACAGATATGTATGTGGACACACGTGGTGTCACAGAGTGCATGTACAGGCACCTGGAGGCATGACACATTTTCCCCACGTGTTGGTTCCCCTCGGCGCGCTGAAGACTTGAACAGAGAAATAATCAAACATGACCACGTTGAGGTCGCCGCATCTGGTGCAGGTTTTGATTCGGCGCACCAACAGAGTCTTGCACACAATCATGCGGGTGGTGCACGCTCATGCCCACACCGTGAATGATCACAGCAGCACTCTGAAGGGAACCAGGCAGGCCATTATACACACGCCCACATTTCCAATGTAAGGAGATCCCCAACCCACCTGCACCAGCAGGGGCCACTGTGCTAGCAGCAGAATTGTGAGCACATCTGCTGCTATCTCAAGTGAAGTAAAGCTCGCAGCCCGGAGAGACTACACAGCGACGCCTCTGATGTCGGCGGTGGACGGCCGGCGCGAGAAGAGTGCCTCTCGCCGCTCCTGGTTTGCCGCCATCTGGCAGAGCACCAGCAGGTCCACGGGGAGCCCAAGATACTTTACATGACCGCAGCAGAACTTGATGCGTTGCGCGCCGGACAGGAACCACGATGGCAGTGCAAAGGCGGCCACGAAGTCCTCCATCTGCCGCGCATCCCGATAGTGCAGGTCAGCCAGGCCCTCTAGTGCGGTCATGCTCGCCCGCGTCGCCACGGCCGACAGGCCCAGCAGCTCCAACACCACCGGCACAGCCGGGCTCGCAGCCGCGGCGACCGGTGAGCCCGAGGCTGCCGCAGACACCAGCATCAGCAGGCTGCCATCGAGGTCCGCGGCACTGGGCAGGCGCTCCAGCTGCTCCAAGGCGCTGGCAAGCTCGGTGTCTAACGCCCGCCTCCTCCGCTCCCATTTCCCCCAGAAGTCGCTCATGAAGCGGCGCTGCTCGGGTGTGAACTTCATCTCCTTGTACACGCGGATGTGCACAAGCTCTGTCTGCATACTAACAGCCCATGGAGTGGCCGCTGCAGCTGGGCGACGTGATATGACACCACAAGACAGCAGGAGCGGTTCCGGAACGGGTGAATGTCGCACCCGATCAAACGAAATACGCTGGGGGCCAACGGTCTCCGTCACCAGGTACCTGACCATGCGCTTGGCGTCCGTCATCAGGCAGAACCACGACAGGCCCCAAGACGTGCCGACGCGGTCAACGCGCTGCAGCAGCTGCTGCCGCCGAGCCTCACTCGCCACCCACGGCACCTGCATGCCCCTAGCTACTCACTCCAACAGCTGTGCGGGCGCAGCGAAGTTCAAGTGCAGCGACCAAGCCAGGCCCTTCCCGAATTGCATGACCTAAATGTCCGTGCGCTCTTGTGTGTGTAAGCATGCAGCCAGGCTGGTGCCGCATGCACACCTCAGGCACATCCTCCTGCATGACGCTCGCAGTGACGTTGCAGAGTGTCTGCAGCATGATGGCGACCTGCATGCCGAAGCTCTTTGCATCGATCGGCGTGCCGCAGCTGCCGCCCTGGCCCGAATACTCTGGGAGCTGCTGTTCGCAGTACTCCGGCAGCCCCTGCTCCGCGCCCTCGCCGCGGCCCGCCACCTGGTCCACAAACTGCAGGAACAGCTGGCAGCACTTGAGCCACTGAGCTCGGGGCATGTGGCTGCGAGAGTCGCGCAGCATGCCGCCAATCATGGCTGAGAGGGCAGAGGTGACATCACAGGACTCGCTGACACCGCATCGCACGAGCCTGACGTGCGCAGATGGGTCGAGGAGTGGTTGCTGCATGAGGCTGCTGGAGAACGTTTCCCGGGTGGGGCCACGGGAGCGCTTGCGACACACAGCGCTGCTGAGGCTCGGGCCCACGTCGAGTGGAGCAGCGGCAGAGGAATGCAGCAGAGGGTCATGCATGAGCATTGCCTCCCCTGCAAATGGCAAACCCGCTGTGTAGCTCAATGCAATCAGTTGAGCCCCATATGCGTGCTGGCATGCAGGCTCAAGCATCACACCATCCTCAAGAGTCCCGTTGAAACGGTCCAACTCTGCCCCTGCCAGTGTGTTCTCCAGTGAGGTTGCCATGAAGAACAGGAAGAAGGACGCGCAGCACTGATCTGAGCTCAAGGACGAGCTGAATGACAGGTGCCTGCCTGTGTGCATCATATACGGTGTCTGCAGAAACCAGCAGATGTCACCACACGGAACTGAAACTTGCTGAGCAACGGCGCTCTTATACGCTTGGACAGAATCCCGTAGATTGATGCAGCCATCAACTCCAGGCAGCATGCAGCCGAGTCGTTCACACTCCCCCGGGGAGAGGACGGCTGAATGGGTGAACGAAGAAAGCGGTCGTTCTTGAGAAAAGAAGTAACTGCGAGCCGAACTTTGAGGCAGCAGACTGTGAGCTTGGCTTGTGGACTGAGCTCCTGGTCCTCCAGATGCCATAGGTGCAGCATCGGTCACTGGCGGGTCTGGGACACTTGGGGCAGCTGCATCAGCCGTCGTCAGTTGGCTGTTTCCTTGCAGCACGGCCACCAATGCATTGTTGGCCGAAGTTACTCGATTGGACAGAGTATTCCGCAGGCCGCGAGCCGCCCTGCACCTCGCTGTTGCATCTGCAACCTTCTGCCTGACAGCTTCCACTTGTGATTGGACAGATTCCAGCTCTTGCTGCACAGGCAGCGGCAATATGTAAACTCCCCGGTGAAAATGTCCATCATGGGCACTGCATGAGTCGGAGCAACGCACTCTGCGCTTCTGCCTGAAGCGTGCTTGTGCAAGCCTGCACTGTTGTCAGATTGTTACGTTCATGTCTTCTGCATCCTTCAGAAGGTGCAACGTAAAGAATTGCGCAAGGAAGGAGATGTGCAAGGATTGAAATGTACAATAAAGGTCTTCATCAGCGCTGTGCTGACAAAGCCCAGGCATAGCCCAAAAGTATGTGTAGCCCAGCGGTGGGTACACATCATGGCGTCAAGAATGGTACCCATAGCCTGAACGCAGCCGTGCACAGGACGTTCAGAAGAGCTGTAATCATGTTGACTGCATGCACTGACACTTCCAGCTAAAAGTCAAGGTTTCAAAGCGCGTGTTCATGTGCCTGCGACACCAAAACCTTGATGCTATTGCTCCGTCTGGACGCATCACTTGCAGAATGTGGATCAATCTCCCGCCTGGTACCCGCTCTCGGATGCAGACACCATGTGCCAAACTGTGCCAAATGAAGACGTCACGAGGAACACGCACATGCACGACATCACATGGTCCAGTCCCAGGTAATTCACAGTACCCACGCTTGTACCCACATATGCCTCCATGCAAACATGAGCAGCTGTACATTACGCGTGTTGGCATGAACATAAGCTGCCAGCGAATGATCGCAACGAACGATTGGCTTGCGCGTAGATGTATCAGACACAGCACACACGAGCAGACATGTTAACGCATATACTGCTCAGGCGTGCAAGCCGCAATCGTTTCTTCAGGATAATGACAACTTCTTAAGATTTGAATAATTCTCCGCAAACGTGGGATGACAATGCCACACAGGCGAACTACAGCAATGAGTTCCTGTCAACTGTGTACAGCAGTGCACCCGGATGTACGTACATAAAATGTGAGGGGAAAGGGCGATCTGAATGCAGCGTTCAAGTCTCTTGTATATTTGAGGTGCATCTAATGCAGCTTTCTGTCGCTGCGACGTCCAGTATGGCCGCAGAACAGCTGTGCAGCTAGACAGCCTGCAGATCGCACAGGCACAGTACACAGGCACATGGAACACCGAACGATGAAAGCACCTGTTTTTCTCCCGTACTTTCTCTAATCGATCAACCTTCTCCGCGGCTGTCACACCAGAACGGCCTGGTCTAGGAGCTACTTTCTCATCTCCCACACTGCCGCTGCCTGCTTGGCTTGATAATGATGGCACGTGAGAGGACTCAGTGCTGCCTGCCTGTCTTTGTTCTGCCAAAATTCCATCCGCTGGCAACGGTACGTCATCTTGAAAGGATTCGAGCCACTCTACGAAGTCGTCGCCAGTGGCATCGAGCTGTAACGCTGGATCGAGATCAATGTCCCCGATGTCAATTGATCCCAGCAACGCAGTGAGACCGTCAGCTGGGGCTGGACAATGGTCCATGCTGGACGAAGCCACAGCTGCGCGACGAGGGAGCTAGCTGTGGACTGTGCTTGCTCACAGCTACAATTTCTGCTTTGAATCTGACGCCAAAGGATAGCTGATCATAAAACGAGATTCGGTCTGCAAACATGCAGACGAATGGCTTACTTTCAGATGGTCTGCGCTAGATTTTTGTCCCGCGCCGCGCACTGGCCTCCGCGAGTAGACAGAGAGGTATGCAATGTTGCTTGAACTTTTTGTGTTGCCTGGATTTGTCCGCTGTCTTGTCAGTTCAGGCGAACGTGAAAATGACGACGCGCAGTAGTCATCGGTCACGCCTGAGCTCTGCAGTGATACAGTGATCTGGACAGGTCGCGGACATGCCTAGTGTGGCTGTCCGATCCTGCCAGCTTGGTCATGGAAACCGACCAAGGCCAGGGAAACCAAGAGGCACCCTGTTTGATTTTTCAGGCAGTTGTGCAATTTCTTGTCACTGAATGGCGTTGCGGATGTGATACACGTCTGCCTAATCTATACCACGATGTAAAGAATCTGAAATGTACTCCATCACAAAACACCACCAGAAGTCCCGTGTGTATGCAATGCACAAGCTTTCGCTAATCGCGTCAGCGTAAAGCACGGTATGTTGCACCTCAAATGATCTGAAAGCAGTCCCGCCAAGGTCTCACTGAGCTTGAAAAAGAGCAGGTACACTGTTGTTCTGCAGGCAAATCACTGCATCTACAACTTGCTTGTTGGTCATACGTTATCGAATCTGTGCGCGTGTACTATTCAACTTCACGGCGCCCGCAGACGTATCGCCTGGCTGATTTCAAGCAGCCACAGGCTCGAAATTCACGTATCATGATCATTACTGATGGCAGGAGACCATGCTCCTGTGTCACCCGCATGCTCCAAGTGTCGGCCAGACTGCACAAACGCAGAAGCTAAAGAATACGTCCCGCCGTTAGGCTGAACAGCAGCCTGCCCATGGTGCATATTGAACCGAACAAATCATTTCCGTAGTCAACATTGTCCACAGCTATGCAGCTGGCGAATGTGTTGGACCAGCTTTCACGCGGCTCACACACCCAAGCGTGGTCGTGCACACGGTCAATCAAAATCCCAGAATACACGAAATCTGTACTCGTCAGACACCACCACGTTGTTCTGTATCTTGCTCTTGGACATCAAGCTGTCATCATCGTGGAGTGGCAATGGACATGCACTCGTAACTTGCAAGCCGAGGGCCACGGACGCTGATCATGATCAAAATGGCACCGTTGGACCGATGTTGGACTGCAGGTGTGTTTGGCTATCTGCAGTACATCGAGATCCTCGCATGTATGTTCTACATAAATGCTAGCCTAGATACCTGACAGGGGCACTTATGGCTCTACATCTGCCAGTGATCTCATTTGTTTTGCATCTGCTACAAACACTGCAGCTGCAGCATTGTTCCCAGTACCCTGCGCAATGCCTGCTGCAATCATATACAACCTTTCTGCCTCAATGAATTCCTTCATGTGTGCAACGCAAGTGGCCATCCTACCCACACATTTCATGATCACCGGTGCAACCTCAGGAAGGCACAACTTGTCAGAGAGCAGTTCAAGAACGTTTTCAACCGATCCCTGTGGAAGTGTGCTTGTCTCTGCAGCACATGTGAAGGCAGCTTGGCATGCCTCAAAAGCCTTGTCAAACTGATGCATACATAACTTGCACATAGCCTTGTTAGAAAGTGCAGTTGCAAGCTTGACTGGATCTTCTTTGTGTATCGTTTCCAGAGCACTGAAAGCATCGGCAGCAGCACCATACTGACCTGATTCGAACCGTGCATGCGCACGCTTCTGTATACTGATGGCACACTGCACCCCTCCAGGGCCATTCAACTCAGCACACAGGCTTAGCAGCTGCTTGTTCATTGGATCCAGTTTGAGTGCGCTGTGGCAGTCTTCGCGGGCCTGTTGCATGATCCCTGCAGGAACACAAGTCGCTGACATCCTGCTGCTTAGAAAACAGTCTACATGCGGACCACACTACAGCTCAGCACATGACTCGAGGCAGCTCACCCTGCTGTGCATATGCAGCGCTGCGGCGTGTGAGTGCCTTAAGTTTCAAGGTTTTCCACTTTCCATTGTACACATCAGATCCCTCCACTGCAATGCCTTCTGCGGCGTGTATTGTACTCAGGACAAGCCCACAGTCTGAGATGCACTCTGCAAGGCAATCTATGCGGCTGTAGCAAGCGGCACGATTCAACCTGCGTCAGCACAGATAGAGTGAATGCATCGTTGTAAGCGCGCAAGAGAGCATGTTGACCTGTACGATGGGTGCCTCAAGATAGTGGGCTTGTGTTTGCAGCACGAGCTGCTTTCCACAGCGTACCGGCATGTCAGGGACAATTCAGAATCACTTTCTTCCCGCTCTAGAGCAGCACTATATGCATTTATAGCAGCATGGAAGTTCCGCTGCGAATGCAATGCATCTGCTTTGTCCTTCAAGAATGCTGGCTGCTTGTTAGCCATTTCTGCTGAATTTGACACTTGTGATGCATCCGCTTGAGCCTGCTTGTACAGCCGCAATTCTGCCTCCCGATTTTCCCGAGCGGGCAAATGCGGGAATTCGAGCTTTGTGAAATCGACCTACAGGCTTTGACGGCATGATGCTAGCTCGATGCAGGTACTTGCATCAGGTTGTCAACGTCAGTCATGGGGCAGAGTTCAGTGGCCGATCCACCGCAAGAATTACCATCGATGATGATTTTTGTTTGTGTAGCGTCATAGAGGTGAAATGCATAGAGCACACCTCGACCCGTTTAAGCATATCTCTAGGGGGCAGTGCGAACGGAATGCGACACATGGTAGATGCCAGAGCTTTGTCAAGTTCAGCGTCACTGCTTGATGTTTCATGCTCACGACCGCCAGATGGACCAACCATTCCATGCCCACAGCTTTGTGACGTTGACTGTTCCTGCCTGTGTTGCTGAGAGGTAGGATTCCGTTGAAACTCTTCTTTCTCCGTGCCTGGGTGGCCGACTGTCACAGATGTTTCGCTCTGCACCTGTTGCTTGTGAAGATCGAGCATGATGCTGCTCACTACAAACGACAGTAATCCAATACGTACCGACTCGCTCTCTGCTTCCTCATTGTACGCTTGTTTGTTCAGGGCCAATTTCCACTGATTCAGGCGCTCAACTTCAGCATCCAATTCTGAAGCTTTTGCAGATTCTATTGTCTTCCTCTTGCGTTTGTCCACTTCGATCTGCCGATCGATGCACATTCTGCAAAGCAGATCATATAGAGTCGTTACAACCATGCTTCACTTGAGTTCCTGAGCAGCTCACTTTTTCTCACGTGCCAAGCGCTCCACATGTCTTCTGCGGCGCTCCTCCGCGTCTGCGTGTGCAGCTTCAATGCTCAAATGCCGCCTTTCTTCAGAAGCAGCCTTGGATCCATTGTAAACCAGCGTACCCCATGTGCAAGGCTCTCTCTAGATAGACCAACCGACTCAGACGATCCCAGGCATGCCCAATTGGATCGCAGTAGTGAGATTATAGCAGTGAGTCTCAAGCAGCGTACCTTAGGCAACTTGAACACTATGTCTCCTGGTGTTGCATATGCTGCACCATTGTCCGAATCGATAGCAGCGTGAAGATCCAGCAGCAGTACATACGGATGAGCGACCACTTTCACAAGAACATCTGTGACAAATATGTCAGGCTTTTGCCTTGTCAGGCCTGGTAACTTTACTCGTATGTCCACTTGATCGATTGTTTGTGACCAGCTATACGTTGGGGTCACAGGCATTTTCAAACTTCGGGCCTATGCTTGAGACAACAGCGCGCTTGGTGACTGACTCGTCCACGGGTCTTTGTACGCGAAGGACGTGCCCCGTACGTAGCCTGTGTTTACGCGGATCAACTCACACACGAGCCGTACTCCGCAATGTCCCATACTAGCAGCACAATAAAGCATAATGGCGAGTGGCCTGGCCCACGGAATTGATTGCGGAATGCGTTGTTTTTGTCAACTGTCAACCGGGTGGCCGCATGTATGGTAGCTCCGCGTAGGCCTCGTGATGTGCATTCGACGCGTTTTTTGTTTGAATCCGAGCGGCTGACACAGCACTCGCTGCGGCGGAGGAGACACAGATAATTGAAAGCAACACTGGCAGCGATCCAGTTGGAACCAGGCAGTGATGAAGCGGACTGCGTTGAATGCTATTGTGCCTGGAGATCGTCGAGTACTGCACGCAAGTAAATTGTTGGAAGGTCCGCTTCGTCAGCAGAGCTGACATTAAGCAACAATTATCGATCGCGATCAGAAGTCGATCTGAACTGAAGGACTCAAATGGGAGGCAGTGCTAGTCGAAAGGTCGCGGTGATCGCTTCTCTTGCGGCTACTCAGACCAGCCTGCAGTGCACCAAAGCAGAGTCCTTCGACCCAGGTATGTTGTCACCGTCACGCGAACACAACTTTGGCGCATTGGAAGTTGTGACGTGAGCTCCATGGCTGCGTTGCGCAATAATGGCGGACCTGCCGTCGGCTCAGGCAGCGGGCCAGAGGGACGTGGCCTGTTCGTGCAGTCGGTGCCTGTTTGGGAGAGACCATGCCTGACAAATATACGGCCTCGACCCGATTACCGCTGTTCTGGCCGCTAAGCAGATGTTCTCCCGGTAGTGCTACAGCATGGCAACAAATGTTCACTTGAGTCAGCCAGACAGATGTTTGGTATTCCAGGAACCATCCTGGTCGGTCGAAATCCATACCTACCGATGCCTACTGATGTCCACTCTACATTCAACATTTCTCCGTACGTTTAAGACACCGTGGTGTTGCTCTATCGAGTCAGAGAAGCATTGCTGTGCAGGTCTCGGTCATGATCAAAGGCCACCAAGGGGCACCTTGGTTACATACGTTCACACGTGGCGCTCATTTGCCATGTTGCATCCAGGCGTAGACTTCGTTCTGAGCACTTTCGAGAGCTGGCGCAGAAGCGTGGGCCATTATCCAGGTCACAAACTTGACCTTGTGGCCGTAATGACAGAGCTGGTGGCTGAGAAGCTGCAGCAGCATGCAACGATTGGACATATATGTAATATACGGAAGCTTTCCAATGATGTACTTGCTGGTGCTCAAAGTGCAGTGGATGATGAGACGCCCAAGCTAAAGCTACATTCTCAATGCTGGCTGCTGACACACACCTCAGCGCAAGCACGTGAGTGGGAAGGATTCCCGTTGGTCCATGACATCCTGCATGTGGCGTCCGATCAATTCAAGCGGTTTACGGACGAATTCCGCTATGACAAAGTCATCATGGTACGTCTTCGTACTGTATGTTCTCGGGTGGCATGTCAAATGCCATTAGGTTCCACAAGTCGACAGCTGTGTTTGTGTGATTTGCCTGCTCGCAGGTTCCAAACGGAGCAATAGTCACACCTCTGCTGCCAAAACTCACAACAGATCTGCTTGCGTTCAACCATGGAAGCTACTCATGGCACCCTGAAACCCGCCAGAGACTGCAAGCCGCTGCGCTTCAATTCAACATATCACATAGCGGTCAGCATGGCATTGGGGATGTTTGGGCGGGCCCCACACAGACCATTATTGACCTCTCTAAGGCATCTATGGACCTTCTTCATCAGTTACTATCGACAACTTTCAGACGCACTGAGGACCCGGAGTCTTCATTGACGGAGTGGCTGGAGGACATCGAGTGGGAGGACCAGACTGACCCCAGCAGTAGTGCTGGTCTGCAGCCGTGGAATGTGGGACATGTCGTGCAGTATGCAGCAGAGCTTGCAGTCAATCAACTATCATGCAACTGGACGTGGGACGAAAGATTGGGACCATCCGCTGGAGCACTGCACAGTGGGACGATGAACGATGCCGCAGTCATCCCACCAGCAACAGTAAATGGGGCATTCAATCTGCACCAGCTGCTCCGCAACACCCATGCCTACTGCTCTGCTTGGGCAACAGGGCTCAAAGGCAAGCCGGGAAGTCTGCTGCATTTTGCGGGACTGATTGCTTGCCAAGGCTCCGAGACGGATGTTCCAAGTGGAGAACTACGGTATGCGGAGTCTGTACAAGCGCCTGCAGCCCGGCAAGGACAGCCGTGAGGTCAGTGACATCGTTGTACGTCTGATACCAGCATGTGGCTCTTGTGACATCAAGAGTCTTGTGACATCTGTAAGCTATGGTGGCATCATGATGCTGTTGCTCAGTTTGTATCCAAGGACAACATGATGTTGGCATGTCCAGATACGTGCTGCTTCCGGTGGATTGCCTGCCAGCTCGCATACATCAGCTTATCTATGGCACCCAACCGCTGTCTGGCCTGCCTCAATGCAGGTGGAAACGTCTCTGCGGAGCGTCACTCTTTGGGGAGCTAAAATTTCATGTCGCCGAGCAGTACACTGTCAGCGTGCTTTGATGGCAGGGGTCCAGCCGCTCAGCAGCCGTGCTTTCCAGAGGCACAGAGGGAGTCTTTGAGATGCATCCTGTAGTTTGTTTTTGGACTTCGGCACCCCAGTTCTGCCCAAGGGCTCCGCCGGAACTTCTGTGTTGCAAGTCCAGACCTCCAGACGCGTGCCGTCCTTCATACGACCATACACGCGGCAGCACGTGCTGGATGAGGTGTGACTGAGGAGATCACACATGGTAAAATTCCTTATCGTACAACCAGCTCCCAGCAGTGCTGTTGGTGGACATATGCCGCATCCATGCACAAATTCACATGGTGTGTCACACCGTGTGTGTAGTTGCTTGCATCTGAGACTGAGTAGCCAAACCACTGCACCTGGCGTCGCAAGCTGCATTGAACACACATGCACACACATCTATCGCGCATGGCCATTTAAGGGCTCAAAATATGCGGGCATTTTTGGAGATATAGACTGCAGCGGCTGCGCGTGCAACCGAGCTTCCTCTCATGATCAGGGAGGCATCTGTGGATCGACGCAGAATGTTAACACGTAGTAATTACTATCATTCTGATCGATGGAACCACTCCGGTCCATATATTCTGCATGTTTTGAGACCCAGCTTCTCGGCCCTCCACTCTGGACCTGAGGGCTGGCCAGAGCCGGCTGGCCCTGCTTCATGGGGGCATCAACGCTGAAAATGAAGCAGCGGCCCTTGCAGGCTTTGCCCTTGCAATTGCTCAAGGGCATGCTTGAGGCTTAAGCGCATGCTTGAGGTGGGGTCAGCTACAACAGTTACTACGTGAGCACCAATACAGAAGGGAGCACATACCCTGCACATGCTTCTGCACATGTGATATCACATGGTGTGCAGCCTGTGGGAGGCCCTCCTGCTGTGCACGTTTGTAGGCACCATTGATCCTTGCGATGCATGTATGTGTCACCCTCACATGATACACATCCCGCAGTGATCTGCCTGCGTAGCGCAAGTTGTGAACCGAAGAATGATGTAAAGTGGTACTACCGCCCTGAAAATATTTAAAATCTTCAGCGCCCAATGGGGTGCCCTTCGCTAGGACCCGGCAGACTTTCCTGTTCGGAAGGAGCCGACCGCATTATCTCGAGGCAGAGATGGGCACGGTCGTGTACGAACGAATCGCGACAGTCTGGATCTGGCCCACATGATCATGACTGTCGACACGGCCACGCCACAACTCCCAACACAGCCGGCTGTTAGCGCTCTGTATAGATGAGCTGCTCGTTGCGCGTGCCGGATCGGTGGTGATGAAGTTGTCGACAGTCCAACGTGCCGCACATCGATATTCTGTGGAGCTCGAGCCATGGAGGCCTGTTGCAAGGACAGCTAGGACACATCACAGCCACGTGTGGCTCATATGCGCTGGCGTGCACGTGCCTCCTCGTGCGGCGAATCAGAGGTCAGATCAGTTTGCATTGGCACACGTCCTGCACACGCTAACAGTGAAGATGACAGACGGGGCACGGTGACAGAACTCTCGAGATATAGATTCAGCACTTGGACACCACTTACGCTGAAAGGGGCAAAGGGCACAGGGCAAGTCCAAGCCTTATATAGTCTTTGGCGTATGCAGCCTAACATCGCAGTTCAACCTTGATCATGACAACAACATTATCTATGTGGCTACAGCATGTCATAATACGCGTTATCGTCTTGATCTTGTCATGCACGATGCAGCAGCATGCATGGTCGTCATCTCAGCGTCCAACACGCTGACCCTAAACCCCACACGTGGGGCCTCAGATATCCGCATCCATGGGCCTCTCCTTCGAAGGAGAGGCATTCATCTGTAAGCTGCTGAGCACATCCAGAACCTTTGTTCGCTGAAAATGCAGTCGCGACAGCGCTTGACGGAGTGAGATGCGCCAGGGATGGCGCTAGAGCTGTGGAAACATCCACGTCGACGTCGATCTCGAGATATGTGACCGCGCGCAGATCTAGGTCTATAGACGATTCAATACACGTGCAGAGTGCAAAGTCCGATGCTGCCATGCGCTCGCACCGCAAGGCCTCATAGCACGTGCACATCTGACTATGGACGGCATGCTCGGAGTTCAGAGGCAGCAATAGCACTGCACCCAGTCGGCCGCGGCTTAGTGAGAGTGTGCAGTGCCATGTAGCCATATGCATTGCTGTCAAGGCACCGTCACGACGATCCAAAGCCATGCCCTTTCGTGGATCCAGAAGAACGGAGGCAAACCCAGCGTGACTTATGTCTACACATGTAGTGCTTTGCCGGCTGGGATGGGCCTGTGAGCGTGGTGGAGCTAATCGGGTTGTGGCTGGACGCAGATACATCCGTCATGGCGGTGGAAAGATGCCAGAGGAAGCCATTCAATTCGGAAATTTATCCTGACACTTGCCTTCTGCTGTATGTCGACGATGACGTTGTAAACCAGCAAGTACTCGACATGCTCCTGTCGACGAAGTCGGAGTACCGAGTACTTCTAGCTTGCGACCAGCAAGAAGTTGAAGACGTTCTGCGAGATGAAGCTTGCCTGCCGGACGTGGTTTTTATGGACAACCAATTGGTTGATTGCACTGGTGTGCAGGTGCGTCCAAGGGCGTCCAAGGGCGATCAGCGTGCATGTCGCCACTGGCACCAGCTTAGTAGCAATTTAGTTGTATATTGTAGACTGGTGCTGCTGCAGCTGTCCATTCGCTGCCTCACGGCTGTGTTGCATGCCAAATAGTTGACACACAGCTCGCTGCGCCGGTGAACCACCTCGTCGTTTTCATCATCCGAGCGAGCATCATCGACAGAGGCGACTCTTTCCACTGATCGTGCGGGAGGGATGATTACAGGTGATAGCGTGGATGCGCCGACGCTACTCCGAAGATCTAGTGTTTGTGATGTGCACCGCCCTGTCACAGCTAGAAGCCACAAAACTTGCGGCCGTTGCTAGGGCGGAAGGCTATCTGTGCAAGCCATACACGATGAAAGATCTATTGGACCTGCTGTCCAATCTGAGGTCGACTTGGCACTCCTGTGCACTGGGGTCGGTCCCAGTCGTTGGGGCAGTGGCTTTGGCCGATTCCAAAGCGCGTGCCCAAAGTCAGAATGACCTCAGGACAGCGCAAGGTGTGTTCGATGCGAGGCTCGCATTATTTTGCATATTCTGCAGCATGCTCTGTTTCTCCTGCCTGGCTTCAGAACAGGGCGCTGTGCAGCACTAGGTGGCCACTTGGTCAGCTGGAGTTGTTTCCGCTGCATTGCAGCTCCAAGTCATTATGGGGTCTAAGTAATTATGGCTCTGCATTCGGCTGGGCGCCTGCAGTGGCATGTGTTAGCTTGCACTGGCTGATGTCGACAAGCAATTCGCTGTTGTTGCTACAGGCAAAGCATCTGGCAAAGCAGGCTCTGACTTTGGTGACGTGCCAGGCCCTGTCCCTACGGATGCAAGAAGCAGATTAGATCAAAGTGATGCTGTGCACCGGGCATACAAGCGGCTTCCCACAACAGGTCCGAGTCCCTCCAGTGCCCAGCCTGGCAGCGCTGGCGCCCAGGCGCGACCACGAGCATTGCGTCCACAATTTCGGCATCTGTTTTTAATGCAGTCCCCAGCTGCGCCTCCCTTGCAGCGTACTAAGGGAATAGGCAGCCAGCTTTCACCGTGCCGGGTGCCCCCCAACGCCGCTCCTGGCCTCTTGACAGTGCACCCCAGGTCTGGCAGAGCTATAGGAGTTCAGGGCCATCTGCCGTTGCGCTTGCCCGTGTTGCATCCAATGTGCCTAGTGCAGGTGACAGCGCATCAGCCAGTACAGGACTGAACTCGGCCACCCGGTCACTGGCCACATGGCTCCTGTCGCCCAAGCTACCTGCGACACAGGCTGTTCCACGCACACGCTGTGTGACGGAGGAGTGCCAGCAGGACCACCTGGCCAACGTCATGCACAAGAAGGCCAGTGCATCATGGCCGCTGTCAGTGGCGTCAAATTATTGTCTACCAAGCCCGACAGGAGGGCAATCGTGTGCACTGGCGAGCTCGGCATATCGTGATGGCTGTGCTTTGGCGCCTGGCAATGTATATCCGCGGGGCTGTTCTAGTGCGTCCGTAGCGCACAGGCAACCGTGGCTGGTCGGTTACGCTTCTGCACAGCTTCCGCCGTACGGCTCTTCGCTGAGGCCGGCAATGGGCGGAGGAGCACATGATGGTGTGTCTACATCTTCCTCTTCATCAGCAGCACATAGATGCTGCAGTGTGCATGCTGAGTGCCAGGCACATGCCACGACCAGTGCCATGCCCGTCGTCTTGTTGTCGATGGCTGATTCCGCATGCCATCCAGACATGTCATATCACATGTCCAGGTAGCATCCACACGAAGCAGGCACGCCATGTGTTGCGCCACTGATCTGATGCGTGTGCATTATCTAGGGGGCATGCTTGCGCAGGACCCCGCTCGTGGCACAGTGAGTCTGGGCCATCGCGGCCTGGCGGACCACCAGACATCACAAGTGGGTTCAATGACAACCTTGAGGCCTTTGCAAGGCTGACGTCCAGAGACAACTGCTCAAAAACAAACTCTTTGAGTGAGCCCACTGTGCATGTCAGGTGGCCTGGCGCACAGGCCGCCGGTGCTGCCGCAGTGCGTTGCCCCCTCTGCTGTGTCCCTTTGTCTGACGGTGCCTTCACCGGTTGCAGTCATGCAAGCCCTGGCGCATGCAGGCCAACAGCGGCGCCCAGCCCTCGGGCAGTGCCTCTGGAGCCGGCCCCTCGCAGCGTGTCTTCATCACGGCTGCATGCGTCCCCGGTACGCTGGCGGCGGCTGACACGATACCCCCGCCCGGGTCTGCTAGCGTGCACCGTTCTGGCGCCAGCACAGATGCAGGGGGCAGCCAAGCAAGCGGAGCGCTCCAGGACGATGATTGCATTTCGTGTGTGAGGCCGCCTTTCATACCAGAGCCGCAGGAACTGCCTGGACGTTCGACATATCGCAACGTCGATGCTAGGGTGCCTGTTGCTGGCTGGGGCCCTGTGTGGGTCAGGCTGTCGCCTCAGAAGGATGGCAATGGTGGGATCGAGTACACCGTGGTTCTTGGGGAAGTCGGGGCCGGTGCAGAAGAGACGGCGGACACAGCTGAGAAGCTGCGCGCGGCGTGTGCGGCCACCCAAGAGGTCCTGGAGGCTGAGCTGTCCACCCTGAGTATCGCCCCAGGTGAACTGGTGCGGTGCATGGTCGCAAGCGCCGCCTGATATGGTCGGGGCCAGTGACTGACGCCACGGTTGCTGTGCAGGAGGCTGCAGAGATTGCATGTGCTGTGCAGCACGTCATCAACGTGCTGAGCATGCCCGCGGCGTGCACAGATGAAGGTGCAGGCAGCGTTCTGCTGGCTGAAGCAGATGACCACCTGTGTCTTGACGACCTGCTGCAGGTTTTGGGCGCGACCAACGCTCGCAAGGCCGTGCACAACAAGGGTCTTACGCTTTCAGAGCTGAAGTGTATGAGTGCAATGGAGGTCATGCAGCAAGGCGTGGTCGTTTTCCCAGAGCTAGAAGCGGTGATGGATGCCTTGCACAGCCTGTGAGCAGCCAACTCAGCCCTGTTTGGAATACACCGAGCCTGCAGCGGATGTTGGAGGCAGTGGTAGTCAATACCTGCCCCAGTGCGTAGTGTGCAGGTGTGGACCGGTTCATGCGGCTTCCGGTGCCAACAGGTGCTCAGCACAACTCGTGCTGTGGATCACGCAGTTCAAATGAAAACCAATGACTGTTTGGTGTGCGCTTTGAAGAGACTGCGTGGCGGTGCGTGTGGCTTTGTCCGGCTAGCCACCGCCGACGCCCCCAGAGCAGGTCATGCCCGAACTGCACAGCCCTCCCAGTGACGTGACGATCATTGCTTTACATACACCTGGTTTTTGAAGGCAACTCCAGTTGCAGCGGATTTGTACAGTTGGTCATACCAAAACATGTGGTGTTTTGAGTGTGTAATGGCCATAGAATAATGCTGTCGTGATGATTGTTGCTTGTAACATGTTGATAGATGTCTGCAACACGAGGTTGTGTGTTGGGCATTCAGTGTGCAGTGAGAACGCATTTCAGCATCAGTCGCTCACAGCCTTCCGGTGTCTCGATGCCACATGCAATGCACCCAGTGAGTGAACCTTCGCACGAGTGACAAATGTGTCAAGTGAGAATGTTGCACAGCTGGCCGCAGTGCACAAACGAGGAGGGGGGAGCATCATCCCACTGAACTGCTGCGCAGTGACAAAAGTTCGACCCGAGTTGCATGTAGGTTTTGCTGCATAAATCAAAACGTTGACTGGGTTCCCATTGCTTCCTGCCTGATTGCAACTGCGTGACACTTTGCACTCTAGTGCCTTGATGAGGCACAGGCATGCTCGCTAGAAGTATGATGGCTGCGAATAGATGTGAGACACCTGATCTCAACATGACAGAGGTGTCGGGTTCGTGTATTGTTTGTTTCAGCAACCATGCTTCAAGAGGAACGTTTGATCAAGAGAATCCTGTCCAACACGCCTACATCGGTCACCCTTGTATCAAGAGAAGCTGTCGGTACAATCGACACCAGCGCTGCCACCATCTGAACTTACAGCAGACATCCGCGATGTCAGCTCCAACGATCTCTGCCCGTGACTTTGGTGGCAGGCGCCGGCATTGGCGGATCTGACGGCGCAGTGGCATTGCAGTCATGAATCAAGTCAGGAAAGACAAACGTCTACCAATGCAATCTGTGCTTCTGCGCGACCAAACCACGACAAAGTGGTGGGGCCAGCAACATCGAAGTATTATATATGCCATACAATGCATACTCAACCTAGCTGCATGGCCGCACCACAGCAATGAGGCAGGCACTTCCAGAAACTAACGGGAGCTAGAGCCCCGCCCTGCATCCCCACCGCTCGCACTGTGGCACTGTGGGCGCCGCTGCGCCTTGATCTGGCGCAGGGCGGCCCTCTTCAGCAGCTGCTGCTTGCTCAAGCGCCCCTGCTGGTACTGCAGCAGGTTCACCCGCGCAGCATCCACACGGGCTGGCTCGCCGCCATCGTCCCCGCCGCTCCTCTCTTGCTGGTCACTGACCCCGCTGTCCACGCTGCTGCACACCCCCAATGGTTTGGGTTCTGCCTCCGGCGGCATGCTCCGCGGCGCCGCGGCGCCTTCTGCCATGGAGCCCCCCCAGCCGTGCCACGTTCCGCGCGCCCGCGAGAGCGCCCCCGGTGGCTGAGCTACCTCCAGCCCTGCGTCCCTACCCTCACGCATGCAGCCCTCCCCAGCGCCACAACCGTCGTCCAGTAGCTGCCGCAGATACTCCAGCCGCTCTGCCGGCTCTCGCGCCTTCCATTCGTAGAACGGCAAAGCGACCGCTCGCACACCACAGCGCCGCAGCAGGCGCCGCTTCAGGCGCGTCGGCCCAAGTGCATGCTGCGGCCGGTTTGCTGCAAAATGCAGCGGCCCGTCCACCTCGAGGGCCAGGCCCGCCGCGGGCACCCAGATGTCGACGGACATGCCTTGGACACAGCCCTCGCTCACACACTCGTGCCCAAGCTCGCGCACGGCGGCCTCCACGGACGCCTGTAGCCGCGTGATCCCGCGGCCCATCGGCCTCCACAGCCAGCTGTGCGCCACCTTGTTCCTGCGCACGCTGCGGTCCCGCCGTCAGTTGTCTGTCTGCACGCCTCACAATCGTGCGAGGAGGCGCTCATGCGCAGTGCCCAGCAATCACATCGCGCGGAGCGGTGCGGAGCTCTTCCAGGATGTGGCTCACACAGAGGGGGGGGGGGGCAGCTGAGGCACCAGGGCAGCCCCGCCCGACATGGCACAGGGCACAGTCTCGAGGCCTGTGCTGCTGGTGTCTGCAGAGTCATGCACGGCAGGCAGCAGCACAGCAGGCGCACACGACTGCAGCATGTGACTCGGCTGCCGGCACGAGAGGTGCTGCCGGCGGGCGGGGTGGGAAGGCCGGACTCGCACCGTGTGGCCCCCAACCAGTACAGGCCCCCCAAGAGGTCCTCTGGCTGGCCGTCGTGCAGCCATGCGTGCGAGCTGTACCACGGGGCCTCGAGCCGTAGCGCCAGGTCGACCTGTGCGAGCTGCGCCAGCTCCACCGTGTTCAAGTGGTCTCCCCGTGCAAACGCCTCCTGCACAGCCGGAGCCGCGTCAGCGGACAGCAGCCGCACACCATCAGAGATCCGCCCCAATAAAAGTGCCACAGCATGCTGCTGCGACTTGAGGCGATTTGTGCCACAGCCCCACACGCACAGCAACTCAGCGCTTCTGCGCAGCTGGACAGGTGTAGTGGCTATGGCGGTACGAGCGGGGTGCCGGGGGGCGCGTGGTACTAGGGGCGCTGGGGGGCGCGCCTGCAGCAGCGCTTTCAGGGCGTCGCTCTGGGAGTGCTCCTCTGCGACGGCGCTCGCCCACAGCGCCACCGTCAGTGCCTGCGGGCTCGCGGCGCGGCGGTGGTGTGCGAGGAAGCGCTGCCCGAGCCGCAGCAGCCGCCGCTCGTCCGCCGTGCCGCACGCCAGCGTTGCGCACGCATGCATCGCCATGCACACGGCCTGCGCATGCATGGCCATGCCGGGGTCCTCTTCCTGCCTCCTCTCCTCGCGCAGGGCGGCGGTGAACGCCGCGGCGAGCAGGGCGCTCGTGCCGGGGCTGACGTGGGCGAGGCGGCCAAAGGCCCAGAGGCAGGTGGCGGCGGACTGCACGCCCATACCGGGCGCACGGGCACGCTGCGCTGCGCAGTGCTCCAAGTGCGTCAGGAAGTCCGCATGGTGGAGGGAGACAGTCGCGGCAGCCCATAGCATGTTGGAGATCGCCACCTCACTCTGCATGCATGCCGCCAGCGGTGAGCGCCGAGCCTGCTCACCGGCACACCGCCCCGACGCCACTGCCCAGCACCGCTGCTGCATCACACGCTCTACCCTGGCATCTACACGTGCCAGACAGGCACCCGCCCTGGCTCTGGGGCCTCGCGTGGAGGCCACTTTCGCCTTCGGCAAGCAGCTGACTGCATCTCGGTGACGGTGCCTGTGTCGGCAACGTAGCTGCAAGCAGACTCTGCCGCAGGAAGGGCAGCAGTACAGGGGACCTCGTGGCGGCAGCTGCACCCGCAGCGCATCCCCTGGCTGTGCTGCGCATGCGGCTGCTGAGCGCAGCACACACAGCACACACTGTGCGCGGGTGATGGCGCTGCGGCCGGCCGGCGTGTTGGCGGGCGCACCTGCATGCTGGGGCGCTGCGCCGCGACGACGTGCATCAGCGCATGCATGATACCCGTGACCGGCACCTCCGGCCAGCACCGCTGGAGCAGCTCCGGCACGCGGGTGCCGCTGTAGTCCAGCGCCGAGGTGTGCACCGGGGCCCCCCGCCGCTCCGGGGCCTGCGCGGCCTTCGGGCCCCGCGCCGCCACGCGCGCCTCTGCCACAGTCGCATACGACCACATCAGCTGTGCCAGGACGTCGCCGTTCAGCTGGGACAGCTCCTCTCGGCCTGCAGCGACGCGAGAGCCTCGTGTCACATCTACGGGCAGCACAGGGCACGTCCAATGGGCTGAGGGCGGATTGGAAAGTAACCCCTCTTTCGGGAGGTCGTGGGTTCGATCCTGCGTGCGCTTCGAAGAGACGAAGCAGCCGCGCGTGAGCCCCTGACTTAGCACAGAAGGAGGCCCTTTGCATCGTGTACAGTTGTCTTGAGGGATGAGGCAGGTGGTTCCCCCCATAGCATATGCGCTCCCGGGTATCCGGAGTTGTCAACACCATAGGTAAGGATGTGGCTAGGTAAATCTGATTCACCTCACTGTACAGGTCATCGCATGAGAATGTGCAGGCGTAAGCAGTTGCCGTGGCAGCGAGCCGCAGCGTGGGGGCCAGGCGCACCGCGGGGTGATTCTGCGGCCTCTAGGATGATGCGGCCGGTGATCTGAAACAGCAGCGTCACGTACGAGCTCTGCGTGTGCCCGGCCTTGGCGAAGGCCCACAGCAGGGACTGCAGGGAGCGCAGGCCGCTGTGGCCCGCAGCGCCGTTGTGGTCACACCAGCGCACGGCCGCCTGCGCGACCCGCTGCAGCACACGCTTGCGGTCGATCCCGAGCTTCGTCAGCGCCGCCGCAAACATGGACAGCGAGTGGAGGTCCCAGGAGCCGAGGCCTCGCCGCAGGATAGTGTCGAGGGCGGCGGTGACGGTGTGAGGCTCCAGGGGTGCGCTGGACGCGGAGCACGCGCGGAAGACCATCGCCGGGCAGCGCCCGTCTGGCGGGCAGGAGGCGGTGAGCTCCTGGAGGAGCATCTCAGGCAGGCCCTGTGGGCCCAGGCGGCACCTGTGGAAGGATGCAGCGACCTCGAAGAGCATGCGTTCATCGCAGTCTTGAAGGTGGTGCGCTAGTGCTGCATTGATGATCTCCATGCCGGGATGTCTTCGCACGCTTGCGAAGCTACACTCCCGCTGAGCAAGCTGCAAAGATGTATCGCGTCGCGCTTGTGCGGTCCGGGCATGAATGGTACCGATGGTGGTCCAAGAGGTGACCACGAATTGGGCATGCACGTCTACGCGCTGGATTCTACCACCACTCAGAGGGTGTCAGAGGCGGCATTTTCTGAATTCGAGCATGACAAACAGCATAGCTGCCCTGCTATCGCTTCGTGACAAGGCAGGACAACCGTCACAGCTGAAAATGAAATGTACCTTTGAAAGCAGAGAGTAGCAGGCGCTAGTGTTAATCTGGTCCAACAGGTGAGAATGTCGGTGAGCAGCAGATAGAACATCATCAGATACTTTACTTCGCCTTATCTCAGCCAGCAGCTTCCTCTCGGTCATCGGGGACGTGCGGAAGGATGCGTCCCGCTCCACCGCTGCTGCGCCTGCCCACACTTGCCTCGTACCCGGCGGGACTGGCAGCGACAGCGATCCATGTGCCTCTGAATAGCTGGCTTTACGCCCCTGCGGGCGCGCGTACAAGGCACTTTGCGCGAAGCAGTGGCGGGAAAGTGTCGTTGTTGGTTGAATTGCCCTCAGCTCCATGGTAGACCGGTAACTTTAATTCCTACCCTCCTCAACCCGCATGATAGTCACGATGAGAATGCTAGTGATTGCTAAGGCGTGCTCGATCTGGGACAAGCCCGCCCGTAACAGCACATCGGTTCATGCCATTGCATGACATCACAACGGGCTCTGGGTCATCAGCACACATTCATGCATGTAGTCTGAGGCTATCTGTGGATGGACACAATCTTCTGCATTTCAGGCAACGGCGCAGCACAGAACACCATGTGTGACACGGTCGCGCCCCTGCAATCCTGGTTTTGGGCAGAATGTCCTAACATGCACGCAACGCCACGACGTTATTGAGAATCAGTGTATCTCTTCTTGCTGGAACTTCTTGCGTTTGGTATCTGCGCGTGAGGCTTCACGTATCTTGCGGAGTTTTCTGGCCATCGAGATATCGGGGTTAACGGCCGCTGAGATTCGGTGCATCTTGCTGGGCCGGATGCGTACGTCGTGACAGCGCGGAATCAGTGAGAGACGCAGCCCTCAATTCATAGTGGAGACAATGCCGCTGCCTCGTCATGATGAGGACGCACATTGATCTCGGATGCAGCAGCGGTGTCGAGATGATGCGCTGCACTCACACAGGCATCGCGTCCAAGTCCGTGGAGAGCGTTACACCAAGCATCACACCGTCAGGCAGCAATGTAATACCAGCCTCTAGTAAGTCCTTGAAAAACGGACACAAGTACCACATGCGCTGGGAGGAAGTCACCAGCAGCACTGCCCAAACTAAACGGCAGCAACTACAGCTGGCATCATCACAGAGACTTGATGTACTGACCGACCGTGTCACTCCAGAGGCTCTGCATCGCGCTGGCGACCTCGGAGTCCTCGCTGTGGATCGTCACAGAGAGTTCCGGATTTTGGCCAGCACTCTGAGACAGCTGGTACTGCAGATACACCGCAACAGAGGTGTCCACATGCTGCGCAAACAGGAATCCGCCTTCAGGACCCTCCGCAAACACCTGCACATGTGTATGAGCGTCAGCGCCCCTGTGATACTTGATCTGCCACTTTCAGCTACGCACATGCACACTGCACATGCATCGCCGGCGCCCGAGGCCCACCTTGATGTTGTGTGGCTCCAGTGCCGCATGCATGCCAGAGAACGGCCGCGGCTGCTGAGTCATTAACGCCATCGCAGACTCGGAGTTCAGCGGTAGTGCAACGCGCACGGGCGACGGTGTATGCGCCTCCAGCCGCGCCCACGCCTCGCTGAATGCCCCTTTGTTAGTCACCGCCGCGGCATCGAACGCCATCGGGTTGCGTGCAGCTGCTCCGGCCACCTGCGGCGCTGCGGCGCCACCCAAGCCGTCCAGGCCTGCCAGAAAGTCATCCCCCCCTCCGCCCGGCCCCGCTGCGGCCCCGCTCCCCCCGCCAGAGGTTCCCGCACCCTCTGGGCCACCAACATCCAGCAGCTGCGCCTCGTGCGACTCCTCCATGACGTCCCCTTCCGCATGCTCCCACGCCCCAGAGTCGCGGGCGTCTGGCGCCTCATCAGCCGGCACGACACGCAGCGTGTGTGCAGCTGGGTCGACAAACGACCGCGCCGGGCGCTCGTAGATCACAGCCAGTGAGTTGAACTCGCTCATCAGCTCGTGGTGCAGCGTCTCGCCAGCATCCTCAGCCGCAGGGGGCACCTGGAATGACCCCGAGAGCATGTGGCGAGCTATGCCGGGCCCGGCCGCAAACGCGCCGTGAACCATGCGTGCCGCGTCCGCGACTGCGGCCTCCAAGTCCTGCAGCCCCCGAACCAGCACTTTGCGCAACACGGGCAGCGTCATCGGCGCGCGGCACAGCGCGACTCGTGCCGTGGCAAACATGAGCTCCACCTTTGTCACCGCTGCGAGCGTGTCCCAGCGGTCCACAAAGTCCTCCAGCACGTACGGCGTCTGCATGCAAGGCATGCTGTCACCGGCAGCAGGGATGGGCATCTGCATGCAGAGGGAGAGGCGGCCGCACCGGCTCGGCGTCAGCGGGGTCGGCAACGCCCTGCACGACCATCTCTGCACGGAGCCAAAGGTATGCCGCAGCGGCCTCCGCGGACTCGAGGTCCGCTAGCGGCAGCGCTTGAATGGTGGCGCCGTACGGCGCAGCCACGTCCGGGAATCGCCGCACGATGTCCTTCAGAACCAGAACCGTCTGCACAGCATGCAACAATATGCATGCAGCCCCCTCGGACACAAACATGCCGCAGCAAGAGGTCTGTGCGGCTGCCCGGGGGCAGCACAGGGCTGTTTACGGGGTGCACACCTCGGACACCAGGTGGGCGTCGCCGGAGGAGAGGAGGTCCATGAGGGTCTCGATGAGGCCGGCCGACTCGACGCAGAGCACGATGTGCGCGAGCGCCTGGATCGCCGCGCGGCTGGTCCCCGGCTCTCGGTCCTGCACAGCACCCACGCCCTCTTTCACACCTATCAACACGCTGGAACTGGCGCTGCGTCGAGGCCTGCACGTGGCCGCTGCACAGCGCCCAGCGCCGCGAAGTGCAACATGACACCGGATGAAGCACGGCTCGGAGACATGGTCAGCGCTGAAGTGAACACAACAGCATGTGCGTGCACCACCCAACACAGGTTAGCATGTGACTCATGCCACGCCACACGCCGGAGGCAGGAAGGGCACCTTGGAGTACTCCATGAGCTCGGAGACGAGGGTGACCTGGTTGCCGTCAGTGGCGAGGTGCTGCAGGATGCTGATCTTCTTCTGCTTCACGTACGTCGTGTCGCTGTGGCGGCAGAAGAACTGTGCGTAGTCGTCGGCGAAGCCGTACGGCGCCTGCTGCACAAGCAGCCAGATGTGGCACAGCCCCGCCAGCGCCACCTCGGGGTCTGGGTGCCGACACAGCGCATACAGCGGCTTCTTCACGCGCTGCAGTGCCTGTGAGTACCTGCAGGCACACGGTGGTGTCGTCACACCGCGGGCCGGCCGGGGTGTGGTGCGTGTGCCCGTGCGGAGGCGGGGGAGGGAGCGCACCAGAACTCGTTTGAGGTGGCACGTGCCCAGGTAAGCAGCGCGTCAACGGCCGCGAGTACGGTCGCGGTGAACACAGAGAAGAGGCACGGCTCGACGGCGTCCATGAAGGCCGCGACCTGCGGTACCCCTGGCTCCTCGTGGCCAAAGGCCGTCGTGTTTGCCTCCCCGGGGATGAACCTCTTCGCGAGCGCCAGCAGCGCGGCCTGCTGGTGAGGCTCGTACTCCTGCATGCATGGCGGGGTGGATGTGCTGGCGCTACCGGAGCGGCCGGGGGCTGCGCATGGCGGCGGCGACGCACCGGCAGCCGCAGCATGAGGTCCACCACGAGGTCGGCGTCCTTGACGAGGACAGACTCGTCCTCGCGGTGCAGCTTCACGGCGACGCATGCATGGACGACCTCGGCGGAGGCGTCGCCCCGCATGAGCGCGTCGACACGGCCCCACAGGCGCGAGAGGTCGATGTCGGCTTCGGCGAGCGTGGCGACCTTGAGCACGGCGAGCGCGGCTGCGGCGCGCACCGCGGGGCTTGGGTCGTCCAGCAGCTTCTCCACCGGCGGCAGCATCACGTCCACCAGCGAAGGGATGCGCAGGCTGGTGAGCTGCTGCAGGGACGCTCGCCGGATTGTCTCGTCCGGGTCGGCGCAGCGGGCGGCGAGCAGGCCGGCGATCATGGTGGCAATCTGCATCCACGCAGTTGCGCTGTTGTGTGACAGCAGGAGAGCTCCCGGTGGGAGTGCTGAGGAGCAGTGGAGTGGGGGCAAACCGCCTGGTCGTACGGAGCAACAAGCGCAAACACGCCATACAGCATCTTGGGGGGTATGTCCTTCCGCGCCTCCAGCTCAACGATAAACCTCTTCACGGCGTCCTTGATGTTGACGCCCGTAGCGGCGAACTGCATTGCCTTTCGGGCCAGCTCATTGGCTTTGATCAGGCGGTCCTCAACGCCTTTGGGAGTGTTTGTGGGCATGGCAATGAGCTGCAGCGACATGTAGGCGGTCACGTACGCGGCACAGCAGCACATAACGAATTCACTGACTTCCGAGAACGTACGTGATCGAGCCCTTTGAGCAAGTCGACGACTTCTTGGGCGCCATGAGCACGATGCCGCGATTGCTTGCCCATCTTTCCCATCTGACAACAATGAGCTGTACTATGCTGCAGATAGTTCAAACTAGGATGACCATTTGAACAATGAAATCGCCATCTGCTGTCAGGTATCTGGCACCAGCAGCGGTCAACAGCTGCTATGGCAAGTGGGAGCTGTCCATCGCACGCGATCACGCAAAACCACCCACAACGTACTCACCTGATTTCACATCACAGGCGCGACCGCCTTTGTTGCAGTGTCTGAGCGATGGACGCCCGACGGGGCTCACGTACCAATTAATTGTGCCAGTAGCCACTACAGCACATATCTGTCAGCTGTTAAGAACAGGTCTCATGTTTTACAAAAGCTTTCATGGCCGTGGCAGAGCGAGTAGCGATACCTCTGACACACAACTCGCACTGCAGATCGTAGCTGGACGGTTGCTTTCGACGAGGCAGCAAAGTGCACTCGCTCAAGCTACGAGAGCATCTGTGTCGCTGTGGGCAGACCAAGAGTTGATGGATGTCCAAAAGGCCTCACTTGAAGACGTGTTCAAGAAGTACACTCGATTGAGTAGGGAAAGGAAGTGCTTTGTGATAGACGTGCGGCCATACAAGGACTGGAAGAGGAGGCATTTGCTTTTGTCATATTGTATTCGCCTATCTGCCAATGGAAAAGCGCTAGTAGACTATAGCAAGAATCGATACGACCAGAAGTGGTCCCAGGTGTGTATGTACAAGGCATGATTGTCCCGTTGCTGGGCTTCCATGTGTAGCACGTTTGCGCACAACATTGCTCTCTGAATGCCGCAGGGTGTATGGTGGAACACTGATATTATCATTGTCGGGGAGTCAGGGCTGAAGCGGGACCATGAGGTTGCCAATTTCCTGGCACATGAGGCCAAGTGCCACAGCGTCGCCGTCTGTAGAGATGGGATCACGGCTTTCGAGACTGCACATCCATACCTTGTGGGGCAATCCTTGAATGCACACCGTGGCCTAGTGTACCCGTCCCCAGTCGCCCCTAATGTCTTTCTTGGCAACTGGGCCAATGCCGAAGATTCGGAAAAGCTCAAGCACCTGCGCATTGGGAGGGTCCTCACGATCCACAATGATCCAAAAAAGCTCACGCTTCCGGGTGCGCTACAGACATGTCATCCGGACGCCATCGTGACCCTGCTGCACAAACACCCTCTGTGCTATTCCACATGCAGCACCCGGCCAGGAACAAGACGTCCCAGCCTGGACTCCCAGGGCTCAGCCGACGGGCTCCGGAGCGTGGATGCTGGCATTGCTCTGGACCCGATCACCGTCTCGCATCACCCCCGCATGAATGGTGTGCCGCTGCTGTCCAGGAGGCATCAGGCACATGGCGATCACGGCTCCAGACCTGCCTACGACAGACATCGCCACGTTTTTCGCTGCAACCTATGTCTTCATCGAGGAGGCTGTGTCAGCAGAGAAGCCTGTCCCAGTGTTGATACACTGCGGCGCCGGCGCATCTCGATCTGCAGCCATCTGCGCGGCATACTTCATGCGCAAGAAGTCCTGGTCCGCGGCCAGAGCGCTGGTGCACCTGCTGTCGTGCAGGTCAGCCGTCTGCCCGAATGAGGGCTTCTGGCGGCAGCTATGCGCCTTTGAGACGGTTCTGGGGATCCCTAAACCACAGCAGAGCGACCCGCATGCCCCACCCATTGTCAGCGAGGCATACGGGGACCTCGGGGAGATCCAGATCAAGGCAGATGCTGCCGGGGAGCGTGTACAGGTGGACATTCGCGATGGCAATGCGGAGCCTGGTGCGCTTCTTGTGCGGCCAGGTATCGTATAGCGCATCGTCTGCGCAGGCAGACATGCTATAGTTCGATGATGTGGTGCTGGGCACTGTGTCACTGTCTCCTTGTGCAGCCAAACGCCCCCGCGGGGACGATGCGGACCGGAATGGCGGCGCCGAGGGTGTGAAGAAGACACGCCCGGCCGGTGAGCATCTGCGGGTGTCAGTCAAGATTGATGTCTTGAAAGATGGTGAGTTTGTCAGCGAGATCAATCTGCCAGACATGAAGCCTTTGCAAGTGTGCACACTCGGCCGCAGCCCTCAGGCATCCATACCACTGCAGCATCCCTCGCTATCGCGAATTCATGCGCAGCTGGAGGTCGGCCTCCGAGGTGAGCTGCAGCTTGTAGACCGCGGCTCTGGTGTGATTCTGCTGCTCGTTTGCATGGGCGGCTATGGCAAGATGTGGCTGGGGCACCTCCTGGGGCCTGTGACTACCCAAACAGTACTGACGCTCGCCTGACCTGGTTGCAGTGCATGGAACAAATGTCAATGGATTGTGGGTGAAGGCTAAGCAATCCAAGGTGCTGTCCAATCGCTGTTGCACCGTCCTGAACTGCTCCTAAATGGGTCCAGCAGTGAACGAATTATGAATCAGAGGACCACGCAGCACATGCACCCATCAGGCACTCTGCTAAGTATGCAGTCGCTGCCCGTGTTCCATGTGGCAGTGAGTTGGTGTCGGTGCCACACCTGAGGCTTGGTCTGCTACTGCACGCACTGCTGTCACACCAGCTGCCTGTCTTCAATATCCCGGTGGCATTCCTGGCGCAATGTGCCAGGCATATGCATCTGCAAGAGTGATTTGCGCTTATGATGTGTGCAGGTGCTGACCGTTGGGGCAAAGTTCAGGCTTGGAGCCAGCTCCAGAACATACTGCATCAAGGCAATTGATATTCACGAGTAGGATGGGCTAATGCCACCTGTGGCAGCTTGTTCTACCATGACATCGACTAGCCTCTTGCACAGTTGATAACGCCAAACAGGGTCCAGGAAGCGCTGAAATATTGCGCTCCCATGCGCCCGGGCAGTCTTGTTATAACCACGTCCTTTACAGGGCGGCCGACTAGGCAGTTGCATGATCAAGAGGCTTGTATCATACTTGATAGGCCAAAACGTGGCGCTGACTCAGGAACGGTAAGGCAGAACTTGACACCGTCGTCAAGGTGTAATGAAATGTGAGCAAGCCGTGTGGCACATCTGCAGGTTCAGGTAACTGCTGACCTGGTGCCAATCGAAGACAGTGGTGTAGCTGCACACCGAGATCGTAGCAGGCCGGACTATTTGGTGAGGCGGCTAGCACCGCTGTGTAATTGGCTTTGCTGTCACGTATGAAGTCAGCGATGCATGTCTTGGCTGCTTACAATAATATTACTGCAACAGGAGTATGGCTGCCAACACATTGCCTGGGGCGGTAGCTGCGGACGACCTCCTCTTGCATGATTCGTCTTCACATTATTTCACAGTTTAGTCGATCTGGTTATGTCAGCAGGACCACTGCAGATCCAGCGTGCCGCATATGGTTGTGTAGATGCTTGCATGCATTGATCTGCACATGACAGGCCATCGATACGCAGCACGCCGATGGTGCTTCGCCAAAGTGACAATAACTTTGCCGGAGTGGGAGGTGCTGAAGCATGCAGCTTCATGTATCCGCAGAACGGTATGAACGTGTGTTGGTTCGTCAAGGAATGCGTTTTGAGATTGAGCTGGACACACGGCATTTTCGGTACATGGCTTCGCCATTTCGCACGTGCGCACATGCGAATACAGGTATTTATTGCGTGAATAAAGCTTTGAGTGTGGTCTTCATAGGCTGTTTGTACCTGTGCGCGGTGAACGCAGGCTTGCTTGCGTCCTCGTCACTGGAGAAGTGCGTGCGAACGGAACGGGTGAGGCGCTAGCATTTTTCCATGCGCATTCTCCAAACATAAGCTCCACTCGTGCCTAAAATAATTTTGTTCCGTAGGATGGTCCTGTCGATGACTGCCAAGAGAAAATATTCACAGTGCTGACCCTTGAGGGTGGCCAAAGCCTTGCCACTGAATCACTCGAATACAGTCTAGCCTGCACCAGGCAAGGATTTCGAAACTTCTTTCACCCTTTTGACATGCACATCCAGTAAAGCAGAGGCTCAACCAGCGCTGCTTGTGCTGCAGTGAGGATGGAGTTTGTCCCTGCTCATGTGACTACAGCCAAGACACATCGTGCAGCTGCCGGGACTTGGAGGGTGTCCTGTCCGTACAGGTTACAAAGTCGGCGGTATCTCTGCTTTACCCTCTTATATACGCACGCACGGTCAACTATGCCCCAATCGAAAAGGCTGTTTACAAGCAGAACTGCCGTGACGGTGCCCTAGATGACAACCCCACCTGCGGATGGTACATGCTGGATGGTCAAAGAGTCGCAGACAGCCAGGTTCCACTCACGCGTGTTGTGCTGTATACAGACCTAACTTGACAACCTTTGTGCGTCAGCTGACACGAACACTCTGCCGCTCATGTGCTGCAGGGATTCTGCTGCAGCTGCAGCTCGGGGCAGATCTGGCAGGACACTCTCGGTGAAGCACGGCAATCCACACGGGCCGGCCTGAACTGTGACTACTTTGCAGACCCGTACCTGCCCGTCTTTGGTAGTCCGCCGGGGTCGGCGCACTGTCTGGTGTACCAGCCTGCCTGGTGTGCCTCGAGCTGAGGGCGGCCCCTGACGGCCTGCACCCAAAAGCATGCCCCAGCCTGGCTTGCCAGTGACACCCTTGACTGCGCTACCCCTCCTCGTACTTGCTCCAAAGGCACAGGTAGCTCCTGGCTGCAACTGGACCCCATGCGTCGACCCGAGATGCGGTGCAGGTGGGAGGTCTACTCCGTGCAAGAATCCGTCCTGGACTTTGCCATAACCATCACCGTGGACACGTCAGCTGCGCAATCAAGCAGCAATAAGACACAGGCTGACTCCGCATCGACAGGTCTGCCGCCTGTGTCACAGGTGACCCTGGATCCAAGCTCCCCGGTTGGCTCCGCTGCCAGCGGCCGCGTGTCCGCACAGCTCACAGGCGACCTGATGCCATACCGCGCATTTCCAGTCCTCACTTCCCAAATGCTTCTGATGCCAGCCCTTTCGAGCATCTCGCAGCTCAACCCAGCAGAGTGGATGCTTCTCGACCGAGGCATGGTCACCCTTGATGGCTCCGAGTGCAACAAAATCGGAGTCGGCTTTGACGCGTTCAGGTCACCGCCCAGCACGCCCATGCATGAAGCAAGGCCGCACGCACTTCAGACACCGAATCACAGCGGTCGTAGCATCTGCAGTCACCATGGGCGCATGGCAGTGCAGGTTTCAGTCCGAGAAGTGCGGACGCACGATCGGCTCGTGCCTGGACAACCAGCTGCCGCAGCTGCAAGAGGTAGACGCCGAGCGCGAGCGCCAGGGCCTGCAGCCGCTGCACCTGGCCTCCCGCTACTCCCAGGCGGGCGTGCAGACGCTGCGCCTCAACCTGACCGCCGCGGCCGCCTCGCAGCAAGTGCAGCTCGCATTCCCGGTGCCGCAGATAACGACATCCCTCATCACGCTCGAAGTCGCGGCCGACAGCCTCACGTTTGTCCAGAATGCCGCGCCAGGCGAGGTGCGGCAGCCACCACGCCGGGGGCGCTGCTCCGCTGCCCGCAGGTACAGGCCCCGCGCGGCGCTATTGAATGGCATGTGGCTGTGTGTGTGCAGATTGTGAGCGCGCGCGTCTGCAACGCCGCTGGCACGGTATGCGACTCTGTGGCAGCGCTGAACAGTGCGGCGCTGGTGGTGCTGGTGGTACGCAACACGGGCGCCGTCGCCGCCGAGTACACGGTCACCTTTGGCGACTGCTCGCACCCAACGCAGCCGGTGCCCGCGCAGTCGGTGACCATCGCCGCAGGGGACACCGCCGAGCTCCGCTTTGAGGTGCTGCCTCCACCAGTCCTGTGCAGCGGCAGCGCACTTCCCACCGCCTGAACAGTCATCAGTTGCGCACAGAGTTGATCCTGCCTTGCTCTGTATGAGCATCGGACGCGCACCCTGGCGCAACTTCTCTCATGTAGCAGCCTCGATAGGGGCTGGAACTGCCGTGCGGCAGTGTCGCAGCGGCGCAGCTGCGGCTGCGCGTGTGCGCAACCGCACGCCGAGGCGGGTGTGCACTGCAATCCAGCACGTTGTTGGGCCGCCCCACCCGTGACCAATGCCTGCAGTTCTACATGACGACGGCGGAAGCCGCGTCAGAGGCAAACTGCACGGCGGTCATGTTTGACTCGCAGAACGCCATCACGGCAGAGGCCATGGTGGAATTTGGCGTGAATGCTACAGTTGTCGACGACCTGGCGGTGTCCGATGGTACGCGTGAAGACCTCTCCAGTGACGGCACTGCCGGCTCGGCGACCTGCCGGGACACGTGCGGCCTGGTGAACGTGCCATGCATGATATGGCGAAGATGTGGTTCAGAGCTGGCGCAGTTGGCAGGCGCCTGCATAGGCGTGCTGACAGTATGTGCGCCCCCTGGCTGACGCCTTGCATACACACAGCATGGCCCCAGAATTGCGCTGCCGTGTCGACCTGGGCCATGATGCCAGCGGCCACACTGTTCAGCAATTCAGGCTGCGTCCGAGGCTCATATCAGGCACCGCGTGTCGCATGCGTGGGATGCCATGCAGTGTGCTGCTGCTGCTATGCGTCGCGGCGCGGCCTGCTTGGATGGGCAATCATGGCGTTGATGCCGTGTTCCCCTGGACACAGGCAGGCGTCAACTCGGTCCCTCTACGCAAATCCCGTCTCTTGCAAAAAGCCCCCGCCGCTGGAACACGCACCACGCCGCCGCCCCAACGTATCAGAGCGGCCACGCAAGCGTGAGCACAGCGCAGATCGTAGCACGCCGCCGTCGCGGCAGGCCAGCAGGAATAGCGGTCATCATGGCAAGCACCGGCGCCGGCAGCGGTCCAGCAGCCGCAGGCACCACAGGCACTGTGACCATTCCTATGACAGCGCCACGAGTAGCAGCGACGATACCTCCCCAAACAACCGCCTCGAGAACCTCCCAGCACCCCCTGTGTCCGGCGACAGCGTGAATGGAGGACTGCAGGTCGCACGTGCCACTGGGTCACGTCAGGGGCGCACACGTGGGAACAGCCGATGTAGGACCAGCCGCGCATCTCCGGCCCGCGGCGTTGACACGGTATTCGTGAACATAGGGGAGGGGGCTGCAGGCAGGCCTGCCGGTGTGGGGCCGCGTCACGTCCGTGGAGCTGACGGCGGGCGCCGCAGCAGGCAGCGCAGCAGGGACAGCCGTGGCGGTTTCAGCATTGGGGATGACAGTGATCGGGACCGTGACAGGCGGCATCGCTCGCGGGACCGGAGTAGACGCCGCGACAGAGACCGGCAATCGCATGCGACATCAAGACGAAATCCAAACAACATTGGCAGCAAGACTTCGAACACTGTGCACAAGCCTCAAGTCTAATGCGCTGCATTGAGACATGTTCTGGAGTATCAGCTGCCCTGTCGCCATGGTGACTGATCTTCTAGCTGTTGCTTTAGTGTCTGGAGAACCGAAAATGCACAAATTCATAACTCGAGATATGGGCACATTCGGCTGCTTGGATGTTGACTGGATACAATGGGCCATGGAGGGGTGACAGCTTCTTCTCGGCTAGTCTACTGCTGTCGGCACGGTGCCATGATTGGGCTAGGAACTTGCAACGTGGCAACTGTGTTGTGGCTGCATTCAGCGCAAAATCGGAGTCGTATGTTGGGACCGGTGTTTCTTGCCGGTCAAATCCCAGCATCTTCCGGCAAGAACAGGCACACAGGGCAATGCCTTACCGCTACAGACGAATCCCGCAAGCAAAATCCTTTAAAAGAGCAACCATCAAAATCAATGACATATATGTATCCAGCGTCATGTAGCCACAGCTGATATACATCTGAAGTATATGCAGACTTGCATGTTCGTGCAAGATGCCTGTACGTATGCATCAGTGCTGTTTTCTTGCACCCTCGGAGGCATGATTCCACAGCAATCTGTATTTGCGAAGCCTGCTGCATCGATCTAGATCACATCAATCCGCCAATGCGCTGCCGTGCTCCCATGCATACAGTGCAGTGAGCTGAAGTTGTGCTGACAGCATGTAGGTCAGATTCAATACCGCGCTCACCAAAAATTGCGTGTCCACATGTAGGACAAGCTCCAAAATACTGACTTGAACGAAACTAAACTGACGTTGCCATCTGGAGAAAAGTATTCAATGAGTGGTCAAGAGAGAAGACTCTCTTGCACATAGTATATCGATCGCCTTCACCCGCATCTGCCTTGCCTACAAAAGTACGTTACTCGAAATCGGAATCTTCATCAACACAATTGAAAAGCTGGTGCTGAGTTGCCACCACCAGAGCATTTTTAGCTTGAGGGGTAACTGCAAACTTGTCGTGCAGAAAAGCATTGTCGACGACACGTTCGTCCTTGCGGAGCATACTGTAATGCGAGCAAATTGTGAATGCACCGTTAGAAATCACAGAAGGCTTTTGTGCCTTGATCTGCCGGAAATTCCACAGCACACTGTACTGGCCACAACTTGCAGCAATCCAGCGCTCTGTCACCCCTGCCTCAGTCACCCAGGTAAGCCGTCCCTTGGAAAACACTGCATCTCGGCCCTGCATCCAGAACCATCAACTTATCAGCTAGCAGTACATAATTCATGAGCACGAGGTATTTCAACATATTCGTACATTTAGTACAGAAACTGTTGAGATGGTGAGGTGCGTTTCTCTGCAGCTGACATCCTGCGTGATTGGCTGCTTGCTCTGACAGCATCGCAGGGCATTGCTGTATCCGCGGGGGCACACCGCACGCAAACGGTCTTCTGGTGAGAGCTTCAGCAGCCGTGGCGCTGGCGCCTTGGCTCCCATACGGGACGTGAACCCATTGGCCTCCGCACCCTTGGCATCCCGGAACGTTGCTGACACAACAACCAGGTACTTATCTGTGGTGCCGACAATATACCTGCCATCAAACGAGACATCGATTGCCGTTATAGGTAGGCCCAGGCCCGGAACAGACGTCATCGCCCTGCCAAAGCCATAATCTTCCATGGCCTTCTTGGAGCCATACAGGCGTATCTGGCCATCACGGGACCCCACAGCTACAAATCCCTCGCCTGACGTAGCCATGCATGTGAAATGCGGACGGCCAGAGTAATCTTTGCCCGCTTTGTAGGTCAGATCAGCAACAACACCTTCTGCGGTGCGCTGATCCCAGCGGCAGATGCGATTGGCATCCAGGCCTAGAAACGTGGATCGGTGGTCAAGCTGTGCTGAGCGGGTGTCTGCAGCAATATCAGACATCGGCACCTCTACACCATTGAGGACGCAGTTCCATTGTCGCACTACCTCACCACGCTCCAAGTCAGCCTGCACAGAACTAAGATCAATACGCACACTTGCAATCGCTGATTAGATGTATGCGGTTCACATACAGATCGGTAAGGCTGATGAGATGCAACATACCTGAACCACAGCTTCACGGTGTGTAGGGGTTAGCATGTTCATTTGTGTTTCTCCCTGAGCCAGCATGACCTTGCTTGCTTGGAACGGTGTTGTTGCTCCCCCGAGATTGGTGCTCCGCGGTGGTGTTAAAGTGAAGCCTCGGCCGCTGTCTTGGACAGCCCCATAATCATTACGCAGAACACTAACCCTTCCTTCTTGAAGAAGAAATGAATTTTCTCCAGCCCCCATGGCAACGCCAGTTACAACAGACCCTCTGTCATTCAGCGCTTCCTTCTGCCTGGTCAGTCTGGGCGTCTGTGGACCCTCTGGCTCTTCGATATTCTCCCATTCCATAGGTTCAACATCCGCAGGTTGAAAGAACCAGTCAGAAGCAGAACCAAGATCAACTTGTCCAGCTGTGCTGATGTTCTCGTAGAGCTTATTGTGGTAGTCATCGCAGAATGAATGACACAATGCGTCCGACGGGAAGATCAGCTTGCAAACACACATGCTCTCCGCATCAAAAAACGTTGCAGATTTGTTTGCGGTGTCGATTTGCATTTCTGCAGCTTCAGCAATCAGCATATCAACATCTCCACTCTCAACCTCAAGATACCAGCACGTCTGACGGTTTGTCTCCTCATTTGCGTTATAAAACCTCCACACCGCATTTTGCGACGCGGTGACCCATGCTTTGTGCTCAGATGCTACATTGAGCTTGAGGAGCACTGGAGCCTGCACATATCCTTGAATAAGCCTATGTTGAAATAAAATAACACGCCGCGCGGACGATTCAAGCTCATATCGGTCGTAGAGGTGTAAACAGAGCTTTGGCGCCGTGCTGAAGGCATGCTGCTCGCTGCCCGGTTTGAATTACAATACGCGGCTGGACGCTATCAGGGCATATCACCGATGAGCGCTGCTGAGAACGCTCACAAGGAATCATGTTGTGATTATCACACGGAACTTCGAAAGACACAATGGCTACGTACCTCAACAGTGGCACCAGCACTTGCGACCTCGGGGAGCTGCTCCTTCACTGCGTCGATTGTTGACTGCGACGCTCCCATCCTATGTACGATGGACAGTGAAAGCAGATTAGCAGTAAAAACGCGACTAGCTGAGACACTGCGCAATCTGCTGACAGCCCGGCTGAGCACACGTCACTACAAGCAGCAGCGGTCTATCCCCGTGATACGAATGTACACGAGATCCGTCACTTTGTGGGGAAGCATGCGTTTACTATTTGGTGAACCTTTGACGGGCCCATCAACAGCTTGAAGAGTCGTCCAGGTTCCCGGAGCAAAGCCTTGATCAGTTGGTGGCGACCAGTGCTGCCTGGGGAAGGACAGCTTGACCAGCAAACGCATACGATCCTGCACCAAAGAGTTTCAACAAACAACATTCTACCCATGCCCATAGGCACCTTGTGTGGCATCTCTGGAGGGCATCAGCCATGCTGGTACTGGCGCACGCTTCCGCGCGTGTTAGCAGCGTTTTCACCATTCCACGCACTGCCCTTCGCCCAAGCCACGCCAATGGCTGTACCCCTAACGCAGATTCAGCTTTGCTTGATGTACGTGGCCGAAGCGGGCAAAGCATACCCTCAAGTGAGTCCGTGTCTGAGGGCGATGTAAGACATTCAGCTTGCTCCAGGTCGAGCACCCGCTGTGGGGCCATCATCCCAGTAGCCGGTGTGCATCTAACCTTGTATCCGCAAAATCGAGAATCGGTGGCTCAGCCCGTTCCGAACTATTGTTGTGCAGGCTTTCTTCCTGGTCCATTTGTGCTAGCGTGTGTGCTGTGGACGCTGGGGGCGATCAGGTATGTAACAACGATTCACGCTGCTCTGTACATTACATCTTCTACGGCTGGAAATTAAACTTATTTGTGCAGATTCTGGCGCAGATTTGACAGAACCAGTTACATGCGGAACTCGAGATTGGCCCTCACTGCGCTGTGGCCCCTGTTATTCATTGGCAGCCCAAAATTCAGGTCAGAATTCAAAAAGGCAGTGACCTCCGCCCGTGATGGCATGCCTTAATTTGCACATGTTCGGTGCGAAATTCTAGTATGAATAATTAAGGATGTTGTACCTGGAGAAGACACCACTTTGCAGAAGTGGCTCGTGTGTTCAATAGCGTCTGCGCTGATGAAACCACAAAAAAGATTGTAATATATTGCGGGCATATGTAAGCGATCACAGCTCGCAGTTTAGTATTGCCGGATGTGCTACCATACGGACACCACCAGAAAGACCAATGATATAGGGATCATTCGGGTCGTGCAAGCATGCGCAGGGACCGCCTGCTCTTGTCTTCAATGATTTGTGCAATCCGTTCCTTTAGCTTTGTCAGCGTCGGCGTTGCAATCGATGGTGATGTCAACTGATCACAAACGTTCTTTTTCGTTGAAACGAGCCGACCGTCTCCCAGAAATCTAGCTTGAACGAATGAACTCGGCATGGAGGAAGGTTTCATATACCTGTGACTGCCTGCATGAAAATGATGCGGTGTCGGATTTCTGTCTTCTAATTGAAAAATCAACAGTAGCTCAGCCTCCATTGATCAGTTCAGCACGTCCAGACCGTATACCGCAGGCAAAAAAAATTCAGGATGGCCACACCGGTCATCGGTTTGCCAATTGTAAAGTTGTGGTCCAGTGGTGGTAAGGTCGTATTGAACAGAACCATACGCTGGTCTTGGGCGACATTCGGCAATATAGATGCATGTGGAGGTACTTGCATTGCTCCTGTCATGAATGCACATGATTGCTGCTCAAGAGCCCCGCAGTCTGAACACTCTCTTCCGATGGCTTCTGCATCCCTACTTACGGCATGAGCTGATACATGCATTACCGTGCACGTGCGCAATGCCGGATCAAATTCATCTCTGCTACCTGCATGAAGCTTCCGGAACATGCAATATTGCAGTAGAAGACAAAGCTGTCTAACCGGGCCATTCTTGTACAGCGGCGGACGCACATTCCATCTGCTTTCTGCTAAATTCTTTAGCTGCCAATGGGGCAGAGTTATGCGAGACTGATGCTCGATTGCACCGTCTGCCCAACTTTGAGTGTTCCGTCTGTATGGTGTAGCTGCTTGCACTTTCTATGCCAGGTTTGTTTTGTACAGGCATCCAAGATGATCTGGCTAAGGTGTATGCGCGACACAGTTGCAAGGACACAGAACAAGGGAGTATGACGCTTCCCCAATTGAGCATAGGATGTATCACGCCAAAGAGGCGAGAAATCACGTTTTCGGGCCCTGCAGCAGCAAATGCCACAGTGGCTGCAATGCATAGAGATGCCGCAGTCTTGAGATGCCCAGCACAGTCTGCCTGATCAGCAGTGCTCTGCTGCAAAGGAATGCCATACCAATCAGCGCCAACACCTGTTTGGTGGGTTCCCACGCGGCCTCAGCAATGCTGTGATGACGTCGTGCTCCAGGCCTGATTCTCTGGTGTCCCGATTGCAAGACTCGATTGCACTCTTCCACCTCAGATGTGCCTCTGCAGAGACCACTCTCAAGGTGTAGTACATCTCCATAGAGCTGCTCACTGTGGAGGTGGCGTGACCCTTGTGGTGATGCATGCCCCATGTTCACGGACCAGGTGGACACATGTGTTTCGTCTATGGTGCCAGTTCGATTTGAATCTCTCGAGGCGGAAGCAGTCCCATTGCACTTGCCCTGCAAAACGTTCATCAAAGCATTGACATGACCGTCTGCTCGGTTACTGACCACAGTCATGTGTGTTGTTGGTCACACTCTGGTATTGCCATGGCTACATTCGGTCTGTACATCATAGAGCATTGCATGAGGTAGTATTGTCACTTGGCAGGAATGTATCTTCTCCACGCAGGATGTTCCGGAGGATGATGAGGTGCTGTTGTGATGCATCCACATGAGTGACGCTGACAGCTGTGAGGCTGAAGAAGGCTTCCACCTGGTTGTTGCTGCGTCCATCTCTAAGAAGTATCTGATATATGTCAAGGTGCACACACGTGTGTTCTTTCATGGCGTACGCATCGTGAAAGTGCCAATACAAGTCAAATTGTTCAATAACGAAAGCATGATCATCTGTTTGATAGCCATGCAGTTGTGTTATGCAATGACACAGTACGCAAATGCCTGATATGCCCCATCAATACGTGTACATGGACCACCTTTGTGACCGCGTCTCACCATGACCAATACAGCTCATGGCGACGTACGTCTCGTGCATGCAACTTTCAGGGCACACACGATTCAAGGTGCATGGAGGCGCTCATGCATCAATCAGAACAATGAGAAAACAGCACGGATTGCGCATGTTCCAACGGATTTGCTGTCTTCCTGCATTGTTTGTGACGCAATAGGTGCGCAACAGAAAGGTTGTAGACAGACAGCGGCGAAGGCACCTGCAAGCTGACCGGCTTACAGTCCATGGCGGCCATCTCGATTTTATGTTGTGCGGCCTCAATGCTGTCAACAATGTCCAAAAGCTTTCCACCAGTTTCATGCCCGTCATGTGCGCATCCAGCATCATGTATGTCACCATGCCCATTGTATTGATCTGTACGGGTGCACATGGGCTCCTGTATCGAATCGATGATATCCAAGAGAGCAGGTGCATCGAACATGTCAATTGACAGCTGCGTGTTGATGTTGATCAGCTGCTGTGCTTGACATGCGGCATACCCCGGTTCCCTGTCCAGCAAACACCACGATTACCGGTAAGTGGGGAATAAGCCTGGAAGCCCTGTAGCAACTGTAAGCATGGTGCAAAAAGTCTGGTGCACCTGGTAGGTTGCAATGTCTGCTGCTCCACCAGCGGTTCAGATCTGATCTGCGCACATGGCACCATCCCGAATGAGTGCTCTGGTCTATGTGTTGCATCAGACTTTGTGGCCACTGTGCCACTGGAACGGTTTCTGACAAGGCGTCCACAACCTTTTGGCCGTTCTGCTTCACAACAAACAATTCTTCCCGACTCACAAGCTCTCCGGCAGAAAGGTGTACGGGAACCTTGCACATCTCTTCTATCAGGATATCGAAGGGAAAGAAGCATGATTTTTGCAGGCCTGACACAATATCACTGAACTTGGCTCATACTGATCGGCCTGTAGTGGGACTGCGCGAGGTACGTTCTATCACCAGAGAACTGCCTACACAGGCTGTGCGCCACTCATCCGCCATTGGTAGTCTAGCAGCCAGAGCAGAACACACCACTGCTTTGATAAGATCTCTTATGATGATATGCGCAACCGTCATTAGCTCCACAATTTTTTGACACTTCGCAGAACAGGTGGCATACGTTGACATCCCCAGGCTGCCTTGTCGCCAATACGTCTGCGGGTATGGGTTCCCACAAGCCCTGTACACTGAAGCCTGCTCCAGGCGCAAGTTGACCAGCGGTGCATGGATCCAAGAGAAACTCACTGACGTTTCAAGGTATTGGTTCAGAGCTCGGCAGCGCGAAAGAGCATCCAGCTTTGCCGTCTCCGCGCAGTGACTGAGGAACTTGCGGTGCACTGCTTCAGCGTATGAAGTTTCTTTAACAAGCCGAGCAACGCTAGCTTTACGTTCCATGAGTGGACCCGACGCAGCACACCACCGGCACCCGTTTGAGTAGGCATCAGACTGACTTAATGTAGGAGAAGAACGAGCTGTAAGATGCTTATCTCTAGATACTGCTATACACGCCACCGTACGGCAACTGAGGTGTCGGTGAGCAATCATCCCATCCTGTTCGTGGAGGACTGCGTTGGAGTGATCTATCGAGGGACTGCAGTCTTTACCTCCGCGGTCTTGCTCTGGGCCTCGCATCTGTAGACGTGCTGTGTGTATGTCTCTAGCGCTCACCAGGTAGCATTTTTGTTTAATTTTCGGGCTGTTACGTTGAAGTCCATTGTTGACTCATCCGCCCACAGCACATAATCTTAAAGTCGCGGCGGCTTGCAAACTTATCTCAGATACACCAGCGCCGTGACTGCTTGCCAAGCATCGCTACAGTTCCAGAGGCGCGAGAGCGCGTGCCCGGGGTCCGACCCGAGCGCTGCGGCCGCCGTCGCGTTCATCAGCTGCCCCCGCAGCAGCTGCGGCCGATGCCGTCGGCACGCCATGAGGAACATGCTGTTCACCTCAGTCATGATGAAAGCCAATACCAATAACCCACGTCCTCGGTCAATACCCACAGAACGAATCTTACACTTACACAGCGTCACCAATAGTTAGTGTTCTGGTACTGCAGGCGACATATGTCAGTGCTGCTTTATATCATGCGTGACGGTGCATCGTCTGGTGCTGCGTTGTTTGTTGCTGCATGTACTAGCAGCGTACATTACACTAGCAGCGGAAAGTACAGCAGTGGGGCGAAGGCTCAGCTGCAGTGCATTGCATGTTGCGCAGGAAGAGGCACATGCTTAAGTAACCCCTGAATACCTGATATGTACGCCACAACAGATGTTTGAACAGGACACCTGCACGGCGCGAGGCTGACAGCCTCTCGAAAGCAGTCTTGCATGCTGGAAATTAATTTCAGGCAGTACTCTTGCAGTGGTGTTCATCTGGGCAAGTGGTGGTGGGTTCATGATTCGCGGACGAAGTCCCCCACCTGCACTACTACATCAAGACTCGAGTGTGCACAGCAGGGTCGAATGGGTCGAGGACGGATTAAAAGCTACCCCCTCCGTTTCAGGAAGTCGTAGGTTCGATTCTGCGTGCGCTTTGGGAATCGAAACGGCCTTACGTGACCACCTCGCTTAGCACAGGAGGAGGCCCTGTGAGTTGCGTACGGTCGTCTGAGGGGGGTTTTCAGGTGGTTTACCCCTTCGGCATATGTGGTACCGTTAACTCGGAGTTGTCAATGTTCAATAGGATACGGTTCAGTGAATTGAGATTTACTTTACTTTATATACATACTCATATTCAAAGCAACCCTCGATAATGTCGGTGGGTCATGAGCTCATCTCTTGTGCTGTCAGTGCGGCGCTACAGTGGGCGAGTGCCTGGCCTACATGTGCTGCCAGTGGCTTGTAGTGTCTACGTTGGGGTTGTCATCCCCCTACATCGTCAAAGGATGTAGTTTTAGCAGTAGTCCGTAACAAGGTCAAATCGAGCTTTCCATGGTGCAAGTATTATCCCCTGTTTTCGTATACTAGGGCAGCCCCAATTTTATTGAGTTTCCCAACCCCCAGAGTGTTCCTTCTCGGGAATGTCTTTGGTGTCTTCCAAAGTCAGGTTGGTATCCGTTCTGATGACGTGACAGCTCCCGCATGTCGAGAACGCTGGATCACGTCAAAAGAATAATTGAATGGACAATGAACTGGCATAACTTGCTTCCTATGCCTCACACAGCATTCCAGAAGCTGCAAGTGAACCATAGCACGGGGCTGCGACAATGAACACATGACAGGAACATGATCCCACATGACTTCTAGCATGCTGATGGCAAAAGCATGCTCATACGGGTGGAGAAAAGAAGTACGTAACAAACAACTCTGTCCATCATGCATGTGATTAGAGTAGCTGTTGCACAGCTAGTAGCAATTGATGCGAATTCTTTTCGTCAACTGTGAGAGCATATGTAGGCATGCTAGCACGAGGTCAGGTGGAGCATACATCATCATTCAAGCTGACATCGAACAAGCAGCTTTCAATGCTGTTGGTGTAGAGCAGACATATTTAATGTGCATTGTCTCAGTCCCGGAGGAATGTCAGCAAAGAAACTGCCAGATCTGTGTTGACAATAAACAAGGTGGCTGAAGCCCACAACCCTATACATTGTCGACATGATATAACACCAATGCTGTACACTGGACCAGAGGCATTGAGGATCTATGGCGGCAATACAATTCGTCCACGTTATTGAGCCAACATAGGCCTACATCAAGAACAGTGGACATTGAGCAATAGGATCAAAAGGAACAACAAAAAGAGACAGCGGCAATTGGCACATACAGAGTCACTGTTTCACCATGTTGGCTACGCAGGACTGTCCCTGCACTTCTGGTGGCATGACAGTTCCAGATTGGACAAGCTCTGCCACGCGACGAACTGCCACTGCAGCTGCTGCATTAGCATCCTGGATGCCTTGCTCTTGAGCCTTGAAAAACTCTCGACTGAGAGCTATCTTGTACTCCTCTTTGTCATCTGCAGCCCCCGTTGCTTTTGGTGCATCAGCAGGCACGCGTGCAGTGTCAGCTCCATGTTGGACATGAGCTGACGACCCTTCCACGTCTGAAGCTGCGGTTGCCACTGGTGCAGCCTGCGGCACAGCTGGTGTAGTTGATGTTGACAGAGGTGTGGACACAAAGCCAGAAGCTGTGGCACTGGAGAACCTCTGCTGCAACATCGGCTGCACCATCTGCAACAGGGCCTGTCCCATTGGGGCCTCCATGACTTGTTGTGGCAAGCCCAAGATGTACTCCTACAGCGGGGCAGCTGTTAAAGAAGCAAGGCGATGTAGCGAGTCAGGCATACTCAAAGTCGTACAGGCATCTGACAACCGCTAAACATGACACGTGCATACCAGAACAGGCACGAAAGCCTTGCACCAGCCAAAGCATGACCACATATACCGTGAGTAGTTTGCAGGAGCCCGAGTGACATGCAGTTGTCAAGCAGATGAACGCGCACCGGAATACCTTTGCCGACCAGGAACTCACACAAAGCGTCTGCGAACGTGTTGCAATTATTGGATAGTAGGTCATATGTGCCCGCATTGAACCTCGGTGCAACGTCCTCCAAGAAATCACGTATCATATCATCGGGTATTTCAGTGTCCCTGTACAAGATGGGCAGTTTTTTGCAAAAGTTTTTGTTGGGTGTGCAAGATGGCGTGGGCATCGTGTGCAGCGTGAAGCGACCCGGTCCACGCATATGTAGGCAAGGCATACCCCATGAACAATGTATGGCGCGGGGTTCCGAATGGCGATAGATGCTGTTGGCACTGCTGAATTCCCTGACCAAAAAAGTGTTCAATCTCACCGACCACTACACCAGTGTGCCATATGCCCTCAATCTGCACGCGTCAGACATGTTACTTGCACTGAGTTGCAATTTTGCCGAAGCTATAGCTGCACAATCATCAAGAAATGAAACGAGGATCGTGGCATGGACAAGGAAGCCTCTCATTTGGTGTCAAGTACTTGACTGTTCTCATATGGCTCGTCATTTCGGTTAATGTGCATACCTCTCTACCTATCAGCTGTCTAGACAATGATTTCGCCAAGCCTCCTGACAAATCATAAACTTTGAGTTCGACAGATCTGTTCATCTTGGTTTTTGTTGTTAGGATGGTGCTGGAATCCGTCAGCACATGTGTAGATGTATATATATTCGAATGCAGCGGGGCCGGTGTAAAGTCAATGCAGGTGAAATAAATGTGTTCCTATATCCTGTATTCAGTGAACGTCGTGATGCTTCTATAAATTTGTGCCATGTTCGACGGAGCTGCTGTCGGAAGTTTCTAGAGTGGATGAACGTTCCAGACGACCCAGGCCGGCTGCATGCACACGCAGCGGCGAACACACATGAGACCCATTGTGAATGGCAATATATACAGGTGCGCCGACGCCCGCGACACAAACTCTCGTTATATTTTCTAGACTGTTTCAACTCTGTAGCATTCGTTCGCTCAACCATGGCTGACCCCGCTGCTTCCGGCGATGTCGAGACGTTCGCGTTTCAGGCAGAGATCAATCAGCTCCTGTCCCTGATCATCAATACATTTTACTCGAACAAAGAAATTTTCTTGCGCGAGTTGATCTCAAACTCTTCCGATGCCATTGACAAGATCCGTTTCCAGTCCTTGACCGACAAGTCTGTGCTGGAAGGGTGCGTGTTCTCGAACATATCATGACAGCAGGCTTCTGATGTGCTGTTACATCAGCATTCTCGCGGTAGATCTGAATAGCGCAAGATGATCACTGGCGTGAGTTTGGCTTCTCGTCGTTTGTCTCCGGGTTCCAGAAACATCTGCCATGCCCAGTTCGGTGAGACGTCATATCGTAGGCCCCAAACTTGTCCTTTCAGCTAGTCGCCGATGGTTTGTTTTGTTAATTGCGGCGGCAGGCCCATGTGTTTTTATCCTCGTTTGGCTCGGAATGTGTCGGGTTGTGCTGGTGTGGTTTTGAGACTTCCGTATGTGTGCACACTGATGGTCCCAGGCCGTTGCAGGAACCCAGAGCTGTTCATCCGCCTTATTCCCGACAAGGAAAACAAGACGCTGACCATTGTCGATTCCGGAATTGGCATGACCAAGTCTGATCTGATCAACAACCTGGGTACAATTGCCCGCTCCGGTACCAAGGCTTTCATGGAAGCCCTTTCCGCTGGCGCCGATGTTTCGATGATCGGACAGTTTGGCGTCGGCTTCTACTCTGCATACCTGGTCGCGGAGAAGGTGACGGTCGTCACCAAGCATAACGACGATGAGCAGTACGTGTGGGAGTCGCAGGCCGGCGGCTCTTTCACGGTCCGCCGTGATACCGAGGGAGAAGCCCTAGGCCGCGGGACCAAGTGCGACCCAACTATTTGCGTGTGATGACCGAATGTGATATTTTCTAGATGCTTATGGTTTCCGTGTTTCTGTCGCCAGCCACTCTAGATGGCATGTTTGTATGCTGGTGTGGCGTCATGTTTTGGTACTATATAATACGGTGTACCACCTGGATCATCACGGCCTGGGTACGAATTATGACCTGAAGTGGGGTGTATTCATATGTGTTGGCACCATGGTTGCGCTGAACCATTTCCCAGATCAGTCATGTTCCAACACTGCCACCAACATGTAGCCACATCCGTATGGGCAATGGTGTAGTGTGCTATCTATCTTCATGCATGCATCTGCTTGGGACAACTATTGACACGGTCAAAAAATTTGACCGTGTCAACAGTTGTTCCAAGCAAAGGCCAAATGAAGGATGAGCACGCTTAGATACTGAGTTCATGTGAACTTTGTAAAAGAGGTGTGGAATCAGCATGCCAAATGTACTGCAGCATAGTCGCATGTATGTATCTGCCAGAATTCAGTACTATGGATGGGGTTGTGCAGGCTGAGGTTGGTAATCACTGCAATTTACTTTTTTTTTTACTTGACCAATGCACTCACCGATGCAGGATGATTCTCTTCCTGAAGGAGGATCAGCTTGAGTATCTGGAGGAGCGCCGGATTAAGGATCTCGTCAAGAAGCATTCCGAGTTCATTTCTTACCCAATTTCCCTTGAAGTAATCAAAACCGTGGAACGCGAGGTTGATGAAGAGGAGGATGAGGAGGAGGAGAAAGAAGAGAAGGAGGGTGAGGCTGAGGAGGTGTCTGAAGACAAGCCGAAGGAGAAGAAGAAGGTGAAGGTGAGGTTCTTTCTGAGTATTGTGTTTCCTTCAGAATCACATGGGTCCCGAATGGCGGCACAACTTATCATAGCTTGAACCGCAGTGTTTCCGTGTCCTGTATTTTTGTTTGTATGTACAAAATGTCTGTAGCAGAAGTGTTCTTCCTTTGAGTGATGTTGTATGTGTTGCAGGAAGAGACTCGAGAGTGGGATTTGCTGAACAAGCAAAAGCCCATCTGGATGCGCAACCCTGATGAGGTCACAAAGGAAGAGTATGGAGCTTTCTACAAGTCTCTCACCAATGACTGGGAGGAGCACTTGTCCTGCAAGCATTTCTCTGTTGAGGGCCAGCTTGAGTTCAAGTCTGTGCTCTTTGTTCCCAAGCGGGCTCCATTTGATATGTTTGATCAACGCAAGAAGATCAACAACATCAAATTGTATGTGCGTCGGGTATTCATCATGGACAACTGTGAGGAGCTTGTTCCTGAATGGCTCTCGTTTGTCAAGGGCATTGTGGACTCAGAAGATCTTCCTCTGAACATCTCCCGTGAGACTTTGCAGCAAAACAAGATTCTCAAGGTGAGATGTCAATCTGCTGATGCATATGCAGCCTTTTCCCATTCACTGAAGTGCTATAGCAGCAGGTTTGCAGTGTGATGCTGACTTATCATGTTGTGCCATTTTGGGTCACATATACTTATAGAAGTTGTTGGTCTGTATGTCTGGCATGTACTCAAAGTAGCAGAATGTCTAGGTTTGCAAAGTGTGTCTTTGTTTGCACATTGTGAACGCGCACATACATTTGCTGATATAGCTCTGCATGTGTGGTACAGGTGATTCGCAAGAACATAGTCAAGAAGTCAATTGAAATGTTCAATGAGATCGCTGAGAACAAGGATGATTACACCAAGTTTTACGAGTCTTTTGGCAAGAACATCAAGCTCGGGATTCATGAGGACAGCCAGAATCGCCCGAAGTTGGCAGAACTGCTTCGCTTCCATTCTACTAAATCCGGAGATGAAGCAACCTCCTTGAAGGACTATGTCACCCGTATGAAGGAGGTGAGTACTGTCTATCACAGGTTGTGTATGTATGCTGTGATTCATCATGTGTTTCTGACGTGTTCCCTGTATTGACCATCTTTATGCAACTGCTCACCAATTCCTTCTTCCCAGCACAGGCCACCATTCACTGAAATGTGTGCAGACCCAGAAAGTGATCTATTATATCACTGGGGAATCGCGGAAGGCTGTTGAAAACTCGCCATTCATCGAAAAGTTGAAGAGGAAGGGTCTTGAGGTCCTGTTCATGGTTGATCCAATTGATGAATATGCCGTTCAGCAACTGAAGGAATATGATGGCAAGAAGTTGGTCAGTGTGACAAAGGAAGGTTTGGAGATTGAGGAAGATGATGAGGAGAAGAAACGTAAGGAAGAACTGAAGAGCAAGTTCGAAGAGTTGACACGTGTCATCAAAGACATCCTTGCAGACAAGGTCGAAAAAGTTGTCGTCTCAGACAGAATCGTGGATTCCCCATGTGTTCTGGTTACTGGTGAGTATGGCTGGAGTGCTAACATGGAGAGAATCATGAAGGCCCAAGCACTTCGTGATAGCAGCATGAGCTCGTACATGAGTTCAAAGAAGACTCTCGAAATCAACCCAGAAAATGGCATTGTCGAAGAGTTGCGGAAGAGAAGTGAGGCAGATAAGTCTGACAAGACAGTTAAAGACTTGGTCCTTCTTTTGTTTGAGACTGCACTGCTGTCATCTGGATTTAGTCTGGATGAGCCTGCGACATTCGCTAGCCGCATCCATCGCATGATCAAGCTGGGATTGATGATTGATGAGGATGATGAGGAAGAGGGTGCTGAAGAAGATGCAGACATGCCTCCTCTCGAGGAAGGTATTGATCAGGGTTCTCGAATGGAAGAGTTGGATTAGTTCCCATACCTCTTCACAATTATAACCTGTTGAAGGTCGAATGATTTTGTCCAAAGGCCATACTGTAACATTCATGGAAGTCAAGTGGAAATATATCATTACAAAAATCGACATGTGAAGGTGAAATAATAAAAATGCCGGCAATACTGTTGTCTACTCCACTCTATAGCAAGTCTGTGACAAAAATATTTGCATGCGACATATGCTTAATGAACTAGTGTATGGTTTGAAAACTTTTTGCACAAGAGAAACATGTTTAAACCTACACTCCCTCCAATAAGCTACATTCCCTAAACCACTAACATTTGTGTTGCATCATATACTACTCGTGACACGTACATATCTATATCATGTTACATAAACTTTGTGCTCAGACAAACCCCATTTCATTGATGTCGTTGCAAGTCATTGATAAAGACCTGGCAAAACATTTCAGTAACAATTCTGACAATATGCATCACAGGTTGTGTTCTTAACTCTCGAGACTGTACAAAATCACACGCTCAAATTGCCAACGGGGCAGGGAGCTAACACTGTTTTTGTCCGTCACTGTATGCATGCACCCAACCACAATCCATGTTGCCGCATGCATGATCGTCCATTGCTACATCATTCATGTGGTGGGAAGATCGTTCATGAATATATTACATGAAGCACGCGACATTTTCACAACACTCTCCTGTCACCGTAAACTATCCACAACAGTGAAACAAGCAACTGCTGTGCACTCACCCCGTCAATGCTCAGAATGGTCTGTTAGGTAGTCAATTATTGCAACCGCACTGCACTGCTCCGACCTACATTGGAACCAAAAGCCAGGTCCACACTGCCCCTAGCTGTGAGACTACTGCGGGCGCTCACAAAAGACCCATGGGGCGAGCCTGTGGAGATTGGGTAGTGCTGCACTGCTTTGGTATGCATTTGTGCACTGCCTGCTGGTGAAACTCCTTCAGCACTGACTCGGCTGACAGGCACATCCAAAAGGGCACCTTGATCTGTAGGTAAGGGATGCACGCCAGTGTCGATGCTCAGAGCACCATCTGCCAGTGCCGCTCGGACATCCTCAGCGTCTGCTGCCCCATCTGGACCTTCAAGAGCTCCGCCGTCCTCTGGCATGTGTTTCAAAAGAGCTGGCACTGGGAATGGCTTGACCTGAGTGAAGTCCCAATGATATCCCCGCAATCCTGCCAGTAACACTTCCGGCAAGTCCGTGTCTGTTCGCCCTTCAAGGCACCAACCATGATCCCAGACAGCTGGTTGCAACCTGTCGATGAACCCTTCCATGCCCTACAAGAGAAGTAAGATTCTGTGATGTGCTGGCCCTGACCACACATATGAAAGGCGTTCAGGAGTATTGTCAGAACGGACCTTCCGCGCAACATAGGAAAAGCTATGGAGGTCCACATCGATTTCGAGGTAGTTTTCGCCTCTGTAAAAGCGCTGCTGTGGGCGTGTCAATACAGGTTTCGCATTGTACGTGTTTAGCAACCGCAGCTCTGTCCGCGAAATCTTTCCAGAATCAAACCACTCTTGAGGATTTGCTACCTGTATGAAGTGTATTGGTCATGTGCATGCCGTGTTACAATGACTCCCGGTCATACATTCAGGACAGTGACCAAAGTGATGTCATGGTGGGTAGATGCACCTGCGCAATCATCTTGACGAGCTGCCTTGCACCTGCACTGGCGGCTGTCGGGTGATCAGTCTGTGCCGCCAGCTTTTGCAGCATCTCAAGGGCCTGTGTACACATAAATCAGTGAGCCACAAACCATTCACAATCAAGTTCACATGAATTTGGGGATGCACATGTCCAAACAAAACACAAATGAGGAAGAAGCTGTACCTGTGGTGTGTGGAACGTGGCTGGGTCGAAGCCTTGGGGGAGCCGAAAGTAGTAGATGAAGCTTACATTTGGTCCTTCCTGGGCTTGGAAGAATAGGCTAGCTGGGTACATTGGCATCAGCAGATGCATCACTAGAATAGGTGGAATGTTTGCCTGATCCAAAGACCGCCCATCTGATGCAGTGGCTGTGCCAGGTAATGGCGGGAGCGCTATCCGCCGCATGATGTGCCAATGCTTAGAATTGGTTGCGTATAGATCTGCATTCCACAGTTCGTATATGGCTGCCTTTGATGGGGCCTTTGATTTGGTACGATTGTATCCCTTGCATCTCAAATTGAAGATAGCACTGTCGGCTTGATCAAATGAAAAAGGCGGCATTTTGGAGGCCTCTGAAATGTCACTTGGGACTCTTCGTAAGGTGGAGCAGCCGGGCTGCAGCTTGTGGACAGCAGATGCAGGTAGTGCTGCCATGGTTGACTGACGTTGAGAAGCGGAAGGCATCAACGATGGAACACATGATGAGAATGCTGCTGTTGCCCCTGGGGAGGATGCCTCTAAGTCAAACTCCGATTGTACAGAAACACTGATGAAAGATTGATCTGAAGCGATGCTATCACCCGATGCGCCGAGCCAGCGGTGCACAACATCTTGCACCTGCAGATGCATCACTGATTAGCAGCTAGCCAAGGTCAGGGGCTAAGCAAATTTTGGTAACAGGGAGGGGGGGAGGGGGGAAGGGGGGGGGGGGAAGGGAACAACGAACCCAAGCCGAGTTCCTTCTCTCAATGTTCCCTGACTGGTGGCCATGACCGGCATTCCTATCAGTCACATCTGCAAATCGAATTCATACTGTTGGGAAGGGCGATGTAAACTGTTTCTACAGAGGAAGCCCTGTCATGTTGTCTAGTTGATGGGACATGCGCCACCTCACATCAGTGTGGAGCGGACCTGCCAGCACAGGGCTCTTTTGAGGACCCGCCGAGGAGTCTGCACAGCACCGTCTTCATTAACAACACACTCCGTTTGAAATATGATCACCTCTTCAGCTGTTGGGGCTAACAAGTCGCTGGACGTGTACAATGGCTACAGTGGCCCACAGCATAACGTTGGTAAGTAATCTGCTCATACACGACGTGGATAGCCAACGAGTATTTGGATACATCCAGAAAAACATGGAATTTTTGCACAATCTTTGGCTCTATTGCACGATAGCTTAAGTGGCATCACGACGTCAATGCATTGAGCGAAGCAGTAAATGGATGCCCTTGAAATCATCACGCATCAAGTAACGATGTCAGAAAAAGGCATACTTATAGGCAATGATAGCTTGTGCTTCTTCCTCTTGTGGGCGCTGCTGCAGCACAGACAATTGCCCATACCTCAGTTCTCCTGGAGTCTCTGCGCACGACAGCGTATACACCACAGGAACGCGACGGCTTCTTATAAACCACGCCAGCAACTATAGGCTCCTTATATTGACGACAAACGCCCTGGAGTGGCTCAATACGCGTAAATTCTACCCTGCGAGGAAAGTAGTTCGAAGCGTAGTCCTTCCATGGAGCCCCCCGCAGCAAACAGTGACATCAAATCAGTTTGTCACAAGAGCGCCACGGCCATCAATTTATGTGTGCGTGTCGAATGGCACTGGCTGCCGAACAGCACGCTCTCTGTGGTTTCATGCTACGTACGACTTGGGCGCGGTATCAGGAATCAGACGCCCTTGCACCAATACAGTATATGCATAATCGAGCCGACGACGTCGTGTCTTGCAGGTGTCGTCAGCTCTGTGTTCGCATCTGTGTTGTCCTTGAGGGCAGTCGAGCCCCGATCCGCGAACCTGAGACGCTTGGCTCCGCAGAGTCGGAGGTGGGAGGTCGCTAAAGGCGTCACGCGCGCGCGGTCCATGCATCGTTTGCACGTTCGCACAGGTGCCATATGGCACAGCTGCGCTTGACCCGATGTCGTAGCAATCCTGGTTTTTGCAACGCCGAGGTGATTTTGTATGGTTTTCTGTGAGCCAACACTCAGAACTGGATGCTTTGGGTTTGTGCTGTGCCTGCGTGCACATTCGATCCACTGAACTGTGTTATACTGTACGCACTCGGCCCAGTGGTCCAAGTCGGGCCGTCTCTACCTTCCTGTGCGACAGCACGAGTCTGTAGGGCAGGTTCAAGCAAGCGTGGAACCCCTGTCAATATTTAGGCCATGTCTCAACGCAGCGGGCATGCAACAGATCACAGTATCAGATTTGGGTGAACGTTTACCACGTGCAGCCGAGACCTGCCTTCACGTTGTCATACTGATGCGCGAGACTCTCTGCTTGCAACGTTGATGCACTGCTGTGCAACTGTGCTTGTCTGGCACTTCACGTCACGGTACATAGGTGCGACATTTGCCAGCCGTTGGTTGGGGTTGCAGACTGGCGGAGACGTGGCGGCACGACCGATTCTCTCGGAGAGGTGGGGTGGCTGGGTGGTAGCACTAATCAATCTCCCACGGCTGCTCGTGCGACATTACGGCGTGTAAATCACGCCATGCGGGCCGATATCTACCTATCATCTGTACACATTTGAGCCTCTTGAGAATGCCACAATGGATGTTGCAGGATGTGTCGTTCGGGCAGTTCTATCATTACCAGGTAATGCCAAAGCACAGATCCCACCTTTGGGACAGATTATCTGTCATTGCTGGTGTTCAGTGTAGTCAGGTGCAATGTTGCGACTTTGATGCACTTCACCCATTCAAGCACAGTGTGGAGGAGGTTGCAATCTGTGGGACTTTAGGGAATCTTCGTTTCGCCGGTTCCGGTCTGCGTCTGGTGAGGGTGTGATTCTCTTTTCATAAAATGCTTCTGAACAATCCTTTGTGCAACGTCATGTTTGTCCTCATTGAAGACCATGTAGACCCTCGCAGCATGTGCGCTTGTAAGTGGTATGCATGCCATTGCCGCAGTGAACACTGCATTGTGTAAGTTGAGGACAGCAAGTGTTGCTCAGCCGCTCATGTGTGCGATTCAGGTATTGCATGTGTCATGTTGTGGGCTTCAAACTCTTGATGGACTGAACTGCATGCCTGCCCTAGAAGAGCTCTATGCATCCTTCAACCATATTTCATGCCTGGAGCCCCTGATGGATGCAGACCAGCTGCAAGTTCTGGACTTGGAAAGCAACAGCATTGTGGAACTTGAGCAGCTGGAATTCTTGACGACATGCCAGCATCTCGATGTCGTGTGCCTGCTGAGCAATCCTGTATGCAGCCAACAGAATCGTGGCTGCCCTGACCCCACGCTCGGTCACATTTGCACTGGTCTGTTGGGCAAGAGCCCGCCCAAAGAAACGACCCTAATGCAAGGCCTGTTACATCAGCCTTGGGCGGTGTGCCACAATCACATGTAAAACATTCCAGTCAACACCAGTCATATAGAGTTGATGCCTGGACGTATGCGATGGGACAAACTTTGGTCATGCAGGCAGGTGCTTTCGCTTGCTTCACCAAGCTTGGTGGTCACGATCATTGTTTGGATGTTACCGAGGGCCCTGTGCTGCACGAGTCGTCTCAGGAGGAACACCAGCTGCTGACTTCAACTCTCCGCTGTCATTTTCAGACTGCGGAATCATCGGAAAAACATCCTGCGTGCGGAATTGGGTGTGAAATTCCTGTTCTGTATTTACCCTGACGTGATCCGCATTTCCCAGAGCTGGCCCGCTGATGCGCTGAATGTCTATGCAGCTTCGACAACACACATTTGGACATCGCCCCACCATTCACAAGGCGATGTATGCATGTAAATCTTGCAACGATTCAGAATTCAGTGAGCCCCACAGCGCAATCATCGCTACAAGCGCTATCCACTAGCAGCCCAGGTCAGGCTCGTCAAAGACCGCATCCAAGTACCTTGCTGCACCGGGTTCGTTGTGCTCAAGCGCCAGGTGTGTTCATGCACATGTGCCTTCATATTAGCTTTGCAGTGGCGGCGGCAGCGTCCAAAGCGGCCATGTATACAGCCCATCGAGTTGACATCACTACTCCAGCCATCATACAGTGACCCGCACTCATGTAGGGCTGGGCGAGAGCGCACAAATTCCAGTCCACACAGCAAAGTGCATGCAAGGTAGCCCCACAAGCGCTCTACAATGGGGCAGACATCCGATCCGAGCTCTGGCTCAAGAGCTACATCGTATTAATGACGTTCTGTCCTGGAATCTGCGAATCGTGAAGTCATCTGAGAAACTGCAGCACATGGATCACCTCATGGAATTGTTGGACACGTGGAGGCATGTTGAAGGCTGTCAGCAGATTGCCATGGTACAGGATGATACAGACTCGAATTGAATGTGTCGATGATGTGCTTCAAAGCAAACAGCATGGTGAACGTGTGCCAGTGCTGTTTTTTTGTCGCCCGTCAGCCAGACAATGCTGCTATGCGCATCTGACCATGAAATACTGGGGAAATGGTGAGACGCAAACAAATATCCTGGACAGATTCTATGGCAAGGCCTATGCCATCGGTGTGGCGTCTCTGTATGGTCAGTCCATTGATCTGCAATCGTGTCTCCCATTGGTCATTCGGATACAAGAGAACTGAAGCGGGAGGTGTTTGGCAGGAAATCTAGGAGTTCAGATAGGTATTTATGTACAGAGGTTGTCCACCAAGGTGGCATCTGCAGGTGCCAGGTGGCTATTGCAGGTATGGTTGAGACGGCCGCATACCGACTTCCTGGCCAGCAAATGGAAGCAGATGGCTGGATTGAGTGGGGGGAAGTTCATAAGTCTAACGTGCTTGGAACACATTCAAACAATGAAACTGACAAAGCGATGAACCAACCGTGCATGCAGACAAAACGTGTGCACAAGAAGAAACATGTGCACAAGAAGAACAATGTGTGAAACAGGCTGTTCTAAAAGTACATGCATGTGCACATATCATGTGGCTAGGCGGTGTTCTATGGTCACATGCCCAAGCATTTCAGACCACCAAGCAGTGCTGTCACTAATTTCACCTTGCCCCTCCGCGTTGCGTGCAGATTGAATCATTTGTGTCGGCGACCAGACCATATGAAGGATTGCATCGTATGATGATGATGACCATTGTGTGTGATGTGTATATGTTGCATGAAAGCAGACAAGACGGCCTTCGACCACCAGCCCGGCTCTCCTGTCCTGCACTGATACACGCATGATGCGTGCACTAGTTCATCTCAGATAGCATCTTGCGTACACACCAGGTCCACGTGCTGTATCACTGCTACACATTGAGACCAAAGGCAGAAGGTTTGATGGTCCAAAGCAGTGCGGAGCGGTCTGCAAAGTATAACTTTTCCGCTTCGCTGTTCCGACTCGTTGGCGGACTCGGCAGAGAGCGAAACCATTATCAGGACGTCAATGCAGTGACTTGCAGTGACTTTATGTTTTAGTGCATCCGATAACCCTTTGAAATCACCGAGTTTTGTCGACCACAGCGTCCGACACTTTGCAGGCATGGACCAATCTTCAGCGAGCGACACAACGGTATACACAGTGATCCAAACAGTCAGTACGTTGTGGTTCGATGAGGAGCGGTGTCAATAATTCGCGGTGACATGATGTGCGCATTGTACGCCACTTGTGCTGTGCACGTATTGCGCTGGGCGCAGTGCCGATGTGCACATGCGACAACCACTGCACAGCTAAAGAATGTGTCAGCTAAAGCAAGCACTACCCGGTGAGGCTAACACGTCTCACAGGTAAGCAATCGCAGCTTTGAGTTATGGCTTGATCGATTCAAGTGTGAATGCATGAACGTGTGAGCGCCGCAAAGCGCCGATAGACACATCGCGGCCTGGTGGCAGCCCTGTGACTGACTTTCGTACACATCGTGAGTTCAAAATGAGATATGTTAAACTTGGCATGCCAGAGGTGAACCAATACATTCATGACGCGGGTATCACCTACACCTGAACGATAGAATAAACACGACACATCGCAACCGACCGAGCTATTGCACTTGCCCTTTAGGACAAGTTCAGGCTCCTGCCGATACGAAGCCCAGTCTTCAAGACTACATGGCTTGTCTGTGATGACGATAGCAAACGGCATTCAGCTAGACGCTTCAGATGCAGCACTCTCTCCAGTGTGAATATTGTGTTTGAGCAACGGGTGTTCAGACATTGGAAACAAAACACAATGAAATTTGGTCTACCTGATGGATATGCTATGGTGCTGCTCGCAACAACCGTGGGTGCGTTTGTCCGAGTGAGCTTTGTCGCGTCAGGCTGATCCGATGCTCGTACCAAAGCGATCCTATCTTGGACGTTTGCAAACTATGGAAGCCGTTGCTAGCCAGGTCTCGTAGCTCATTTCGATGCCAACGCGATTCGTGGTGGAGGATGATCATGTGTGGCGAGGTTGCGCTGGGATACAGCCTTTTATCAAACGTCGTCTGGACGAACTTGTTTTCGGGCAAGTTCTGGATTTCGCTACACTGTACGCTTCCGGGTTGGGAGCTCTCAACATAAAACGAATCCAAAAACGTCGCGGCCATAATGGATCCCTTGAACACAGGAGCCCTTGGATGTGCTATGCAGCAGAACAGTCGAATGGTGTAGGTGCAGATGCTGAATTTGGCTCATGCTCCAGCTGTGACAGGATCCCCCTGGTCAGCATATCGCCTTGCTCTCTCGGCATGGTTTGTGGAATTGATAACCATACATACGGCAGCACCTGTCTTGCACTGTGTCAGGGGATGGAAGTCGCGCACATGCGCAGTTGTGATAACATTGAAGGTGAGAGGTCATGGTCGGCAACACGGCGTGTGGAACGCATACCCGTGGTGGAGTGGTGACCTAATGTCTTGGACCTGGTATCACAGACATGTGGGATATGCTCTCAATGCTGTAGGACATTGTGATTGGACAGACTCAGCCATGCAAATGGAAGCAGCTATTGGCGGTGGATCAAGCTTTACGCACTTTGAATTGGGGCAGTTTCCAGGCTTCCGCCTGCTCGGAAAGGTGCCACAGCAGCAAGTCATGGCTGGCATGTCATACAGGCCAACTCACCCGTCTATAGCCAGGGATGACTCTCTGCACTGGCAAGATAGGTGTGCCCAGCCCTGCCCAGACCTGCCCCTGACTGCGCAGCTGTTCATCTGACAGTGCTACAGTGCCAGTGGGTGGTGCATCATGTGGCATGGGTCTGAGATTTCAGGAAGCCTGCACTCTCTGTGGTACGAATAGATGAAAGCGGGAACAAATATGCCCGTGCATGCTCAAGCATGCCAAACGCCACTCTGGCAAAGAGCCTGTCCATGGCCATAGGGCGGCATTACGATCTGTCCGAGATGGAAGGCTTCATGCCTAAAGTTGACAGACATGTAGAGCTCAACTTGTCCACACCTAGCCAATCTATGCCAGAGATGCAAAAGTTACGCAGAGCCTCATTTGGGAACAGAAGAAGTCTTCAGGTACTAGAACATAGATTATGACTGTGCAAAAATGTGCCAGAGGATGAAAAGCACCTCGTATTGAATCAACGATGTGATCACTGATGAGATCTTGAAGATGAGATCATGTATTCTCCATGGCCCAGATGAGCACGCTTGTTCAGGGATATGATCGCCAATTGCAAGCAATCATTGGTGATGATAATCGTCAGCCCATTGACAGCAGCGTGTACCCATACACAGCAATAGGGCAGCTGAGGTACACTGATGCTGGATCCGGCTCTGCATACTTGTGCACAGGCACTTTGTTTTCGGAACGGCATGTGATCACCAATGCACACTGTGTGTACAACAAGGAATTGCGGAAGTTTCACAGTGGTTGGGAATTCAGTCCAGGCCTTGCTGGGGATGTCCAGCCGTTTGGCACTGTCAAGTAAGCTCTACAACCTCGACGTAGGATCATCGTCGGGTGACCTGCTTGATTTGGGATGCATCAGCTAATGCGTCTACAGCATAACCACCGCTTGCATCTCAAAATGTGCAGGTATGCCTTTTATGATGTCTACACCGAAGCATATTTGGCGGACTTCAAGAACTGGGACGTGGCTATCATCACACTACAGGAGCCTGTGGGCCTCCAGGCAGGGTGGATGGGGATCAAGGCTCTCCCTCCAGCTGGCGCCTGCTCTTCCGAGGCTGTCTTGTTGCCCAGTCTACATGCAGTCGGATACCCAGTTGAAAATAAGGTGTCCGATCATGCATTTGCGGACGTCTGTGATCTATATGTATGTCCTCGTGGTGCACTTCAACCTGCAGTGCAGTGCAACTAGCTGAGTAAGGCAAGCACACCTGATGCAGGTTCGAAATGGCTGCGATCATGATGCTTCATCCCACAAATGCGACACCAAGGTTGGAAATTCTGGAAGTCCTCTTTTTGAAGCATCAGATGTCAACCGGACAAAATGGCTTGTTCGCGCCGTGCATTTTGCTGGACTGCGCAATTCTCAATACAACCTGGCCATTCCAATCGATGACGCACTTTTCAGGTGGATGGAATGCTACAGAACTGGCCAGGCAGAATGTGCAGCCTCATCTATTCTTCCAGACATGTGAGCTCACACTGGTCAAGTCTTTTGACTGATTTTTGAATGCTACATGAGGCAACTGCGGAGGCAAGCACTCCGCCATGCTGTACGACACTGTGTCGATGTACCAGGGCTTGTGGACAAATCAGGACTGGCAAGACGTCCTCGTTATAATGACAAGACAACATCAGCCCAAAGGAGTGCCAAAGGCACCCATGCTCTTGAGCTTTGACGCAGGTTTTGGAGCTTTTAGCGGACCATTGGGTCTTTGATATTGATATGTCTCCAGGCGGCGCATGGAAACATTAGGAAGAACGCCAGTCATGACTCCATAATTGATATGTCATCATTACCTTAGCATGTTTTCAACTATTCCACATTGTCTTCAGTAGATGAACAGAAGTCCACTTGCAGTTGCATTGTTCCCCTCGCGATGTGTACAGGGTGTAAGTCGAATGGATCACATTGGCCATTGAAACAGCTTCTTGTAAGATTTTCATGATCAAGTGTCCAGCACGCTTGCTGCTGTTGTGCTTGGATAATTCTGCAGCTCGTGGTATGGCATGACCAGCTCCATGTCAGTGTTCAAAACTCGGGGACCGATGGAAGCATGCAGTCTGAGCGTGATGTCAAGTGATGTGTTGTCCCCACACAGCTGATCGAAGGCACATCAGTAAGCTAAGACGTGAGAGATTCAACAGGAATGTGTTCTGATAGGTCCACCAATTGTCTTGTTGGAATTCTCATCAGACTGGCAGCAGTCACTGGTGGCACTTTTCCAATGAGTGACTCTCAGGTCCATGGTGATCGCCATACAGATGTAAATGTAGTAAGAAAGCAAATCAATGTGTATGAGACTGCCTTGAGACAGTGATCAGGTTGTGGTCAAACTTGCCATCACCCAGGTGCGAACCGAGTGGTGTGCAAATGCAATATTGAAGCTTGTGCTCTGCTTACCACTACCACCAGCGTATATGATCCGCTGCAAGAGACATGTCAGTCACGCCGTGATGCACAACACCACGTGGCAGCTATTCACAGTCATAAGTGATGGCTTTAATCAGGTACCGTCCCTCGGGGTAGTGCACGACGAAGAACTGGATCCGCATTGCTGAGGTTCTGCAAAACTGCCTGGGCAGTTAGAATCCCGCGTGAGCACACGCATGTATGCATCATCAGGTTCTTCATCCATTGGGACATTGATATCCCTATCACCCGTGAAAATGCACGAGGTAAGCGAACACCTGGCTGCTGCTACACTCACATCGCCCTCCACATGCGCTTTAGATACTCAGCACTATGAGGGCAGTCAATCTCGAAGTAGCTACATGGAGTTCATTGTCATGGTAATACAACCCATGCCATAAGCGGAGGTCCTTCTGATGTTCATGGGGCAAGAGGGGTACTTGTTGATTCACATTGTGCACACAAACGATATCTGACGACATGTTTGATTTCTCCTTGCAAGCAGAATAATGTAAGAATCAATTTGTGCTGCAGTGCCAGGCCAGACACTCTCCTCACAAAAACCCACATACCACCTCACAGAGAACTCTTCACTAGGAATGCTGGCAAAACAAGAGGTCACAGACCTCACTATTACCCTGAGCGTGCACGTGCTCCAGGACTGATGCAACAAGGACAGCATCATCTTTTGGTGGCTCGATCTTTCTTGTTCTCCAGGTCAAGCGGATGCGACGGCGACAAAATTTTATCCCTTGCTTCCCCAGGGGACTTTGAAACACTATGAATATGATGCAGAATCAACAGCCTGTAGTTGTCAATGGTCAGTGAAAATCACCAAGAGCACACTGAATGCCACACTTGAGGGGCGAGCACGCACCTAGGTCCTGGTGGAATCTTGCATTCCTGGAGCACAGCGTCATTCCATAACATGATGGTATTGTCCGTCAGTAATCCACCCTTGACGTTGTTGTGGTACTTCTGTAACCCCAAGTTCATCAGCAATGCAGACGATGCCTGATACTGTGAGTCTTTCCATTGCTTCACTGTCATGCCTGATGGCATTTCCGGATCAGCTTTCTCCACACCCCATCCAAGCTGCATACATGTCACACTGATCGGTGGGCAAGAGTAATTACAACCTCGGATAAACCCTGTGGAGCTGGTGGTGCCTGGTCTGTTGCCTTATATACACCACCACACAATCTTGACCAAATTGAGGTCAACTATGTGTACAACGTATTGCAGGAGGTGCAACTAACCTTGTAAAAGAGGGCGCTGAAGCCAGCAAATCCAACTGCCATCAGGGGAGCTTGTGCAGGAGTGCCTTGAGCAACTCCATACGCAGCACCTGCTCCCAGGGCTGGAATGACCCTGCACTCCAAAACGGTCAGGTTGCGGCACTAATTACATCGCATTGTTTTGTGACAACGAAAATTTTCGATCATGGCACGTCACATCACAGGGCATGCGTTGCATCATGCCACAAAGGACATTATCAGCACGGAAGGCTGTGTGAAAATGTGGACCAGTTTCTCCAAAGTGCGCACATTTGCCAGACATCGTCTTTGCCCTTTCTGTAGTGGTTGACTGCTTCAGTCAGCGCGCTTTGCACCACAAATAGCGCCATCAGGGGCTTGACTGTCTCGGGCAAGGTCTTGTTTGCCGTCTGTTGGAGAGTTGCACGCTGCTCGGGTGACATGTTTGCCATCGCGGTCGGTGAAGCACTCATTTTGGTGAGATAGTGAGTGACGGAACCAAGCACGGCACCTTGTACAGCGCCGGGTACGGCTGCAAGCGCCATCCTGACGCCGATATGTTGAGCCTTCTTTTTCTCCTCATACCAGACTCCAAAGTTTTGGACCTTTTTCATCACCGGCGAGATAATAGGAATTCCTTCCTCAGCCATTTCTACTCACGTTCGGGACAGCTACAGTCGCAGAAGACGTGCTGATGGTAGGAAATTTCGTGACTGAGCCACAGGAGACGCCGACTTCTCATACATCTTGTCATACATCTGTGCACGCTGCCCAATTACCACGACAAGCCAAGACGGGATCGGTTTTCGTCCCAAACGCTGGTCGAGTCCAATTGAGAGACATGTTTCCACCGATAGCCACGGATTCCGATGCATCACGTGGGCCCCGTAGCCCATGGGGCTAGTTCACTCGACGACAAGCGCAAACAGCCCTGTTCGCGGTGTGGGCGTGCTGGCACTGCACTCACACGCAGTTCTCAGCTAAGGCTGCGAAAACTCCGACGACTTTCGTTGCTTCATGGGCATATACAGGCAACTGTCACCTTCTGCAAAAACAAACTCTGACACGCTGAACCGTGCGGGCGTACATTCGTGCAGTCGAGTGCTTTGTATGTGAGAGCTAAACGCATTCAGTCCAGATCGCACGTGTTTGATTGCTTCATATCCTATGTGCCTGTTACACTCCATCACAACTGCACCACTTCCGTAGCTGGCTCCTTCATTCCCTGCGAACGAACACGCATTCACAGGTCCCTTACAATGCATACCCGACAACTTGGGTCGATACAATGGTACTTCTGTCGAAAGTTGCTCGCCATGTGATCGCTGCCCGTCACGTCCATCACGATCACAGTCGTGCCGAGTTCTGACCGATCAGACTCTCGATATTTCCTCTCCTACATGGCGCAGTCGGGCCGCCCTCTGGACTCCAGAAAAAACACAGTAGGAAGCAATCACCATGTCAACGTATGATGATGCTATTTCGTGATCGTCACTCGGCGTTGACGGCGTCCAGCTTAATCAGTTCGCAGTCTAAATTTCATCAGCAAAATTCTTTCGCCATGGTGCAAAACATGTCAGTATGACACCTTACATGGATGTAGTCGTTTTAGGTCTAACGTATCGGGCGGCGTCTCGTTGCAGCTCTGCGGCGCACGTCACAACCGAGCGTATGAACTGAAGGTAGCAGCATGAGCGGCTATGTTAGGCCGGCACTCATAGCTGCCATAGCGGACTCCATCGGTATATCAGATTTGAGTGAAGAAGTTGCACGAGTGCTTGCTCCAGACGTGGAGTACCGGGTCAGGGACATCCTACAAGTACGCCTGACTCGGATCCCAACCGCATGGTACCGTAGAAACTTGATGCAACGATGAGGTGAAGGCCTGGGATGACAGATGTCTTCCAATGATAATTATCCTGCATGAAAAAGGCTGACATGAGCAGCCAATATGAAAATGTCATGTACCTGGGAGTCCACAAAAATGGGTTGCATCCAGGCACATACCATCAGCACCGGCCTGCTGGCTGCTTGACATGTCGATTGCAATGATGCAATGATGCACTCTTGCTTTTGAAGCATGTAATTCTCAAAGGTCTTGTTCCAGGAAGCAAGGAAGTTTTCTCGGCATGGCTGCCGCAGGCGCCTCGAATGTCTGGACATCAACCATGCCTTGCAAGCAAGAGACATGGAGCAACTATATGGATTGCACCCAGATGATCACAGGCGCTATTCAAGAGTAGCAGGTGCATCAGATGCATTTCAAATCGAAGACACGGTTCACAGATGCCAAGACGTGATCCACCATCCACTGCCACCGCCTCCACTCGAGGTAGGTGTGTACATGCACTGGTTCCTCGTCAAGGGGATCAAACCACGAATACCCGAGAATGCAGTTCCGTCGAAGCTTGTCAAATGGCATCAGGACAAGGTATGAAACGATGCTATCAACAGTGTAACTTCATGTATCCCCTGATGTAGTCGCGTGCAGTGCCAGTTCAACACGACATGAAGACTGCTTTGCCTGCAGATCATGGAAGCAAATGCTGTAGAGACTGCCTCTGGGGCAGCAGCAGCAGCGGTGCCTGCAATGACACCCGGAGGCGATGCCGATATGACAACACCCACAAGCGTACCTGGTGCCGCAAATGTTGCGACAGGCACCGGCACAGCCATTGTTGCTGCTCTTGACAAGAGTGGCACACCTGCTGTACTGATGCCAATCGTGAAACACAGCATAACAGAGGAGCTGTTTGAGCTGTTGCAGATCTGCACCAAGGCATGTCAATGCCAAGTTTTGGAATCTATCTGTCCATGGGTCTCTGCATGTGAAATTATAAAACCATAAACTGCTGCAGCTACGGTTAAACATATGATGCCGTGGCAAGTCGAAGCACTACTAAAGATGACAGTGTCCTGCAGGTGCTGCTGGAGCCCACTGAAGAAGTGGGAGCAGAACATCCTGTGTTTGCTACCCTTGCAGCCGATGCAGGGCTAGATGCTGCTGTGCCCTACATAGTCACAATGATTGCCCGTGGGGCTCGTGAAAGTCCACATGATTTACCTCGCTTGTGGCGGCTTCTCTGGGCTGCGCACGCCTTGATCCGCAACCAAACAAATAATGCTGCAGCTTATCTATCTCAGCTGCTGCCCGCTCTTCTGACACTGCTCCTCAACAATTCTTTGGGATCAACAGGTGCTGTGAAAGTGTTTTGCTGTGAAATGCTGTTTGTAGTCCCCGTCCATGTTTCTGCAAGGCTTAGTAGCTGCGCTGTTCAATTGTCCCAGCGGGCGCCCATATTTGCCTGGCATGTAGGTAGCTTTGAGCATTTAAGGCTGCGTCGGCAAGCTGCAGCTGTGCTGGGTGATGTTGCAGACAGGTATCACCAACCAGATCTCAACATGCGGGCAAGGATCGCGGCAACATGTATGAAGGCACTACGGAGACGCCCAGTCCGGTTGTGTACGAGTTATGGTGCCCTACATGGTTTGCAAGCATTGGGCGGACGCACGTTGCGGCTGCTTCTGCTGCCGGAGCTTGGAGATGTTCACAACGCCCTGCTACCATGCCTTACAACTGTGCGATCTCTTGTCTTTCAAAAGCGTTTGTAGTCTCGGTATTGCAAGACATGTTGAAAGGAGCTGCTGAAGAGCCTCCCCATTCTGGTCTTGTCATGGCACCAGGCTGCTGGGATGTTGCAGGCGTGCGTCAATCATCGATCAGCTCTGAAGGTGGCTGAAGCAGAACAATGTCTCTCTGCACTGCGTGATGCGGCATGTGCGGCATGCAGACAAGGTGCAGCGGAGGTTGCATCAGCAGGCTTGAGCGCTGCTGTAATGGCACGCATTTCAGGTCTTGAAACAGACGTGCATCATGTCACAAGAATCAGTTCTGAAGCGCGCCAAGCTAAAGCTTCTGCTATTGACAAGCGCATGAAGGTGCTGATCATTTTCAACATCCCATGCTGCACTGCCTGCATAGACATTGACACGGGCGCGTTCATGATCACATTGGCCAGCTGCATGGTTCCTGTAGGAGCTGGAGACACAGGCAAAGAAGGCTCTGCAAGAGGGCTGGCAGCTACATGAGCAGCGGGTACAGCAGGTGCAGGCGTTGCAACGTGTAGAAGCGGCCGCTAAAGCGACACTCGAAAATGGTAATCCAAGCCATACGCCTGGAAGACGAAGCAGTGATGGCACTGGGCCGTCTATAGAGGCAGTAGACCCAGCAGCTGCAGCAAGGGCAGCAGCCCGAATTGCTGCTGAGAGCTTCGATCCTGCAAGAGCAGGTGGCACGGCTATCGGTGACTCAGTAGCTGCCACAGCTGTCACGAACACGACAGTTGGGCACAGCGACACCGGGGGTGACATCGAGGTGTGGGCTAGCTTTTATCCCCATCAGAATTGCAGATCTGCGGTTTGCAAATCACTGTGAGAATCATCTGCTGGTGAGGTAAAGTAGATTTTGGATCGCAGGTGATGGAGTCTCCACCAGGCTCGCCCATGTTTGTTCCACCACCGCCGAAATCACCTGTCACGGCTCCTGCATCTAGCACAGATCCACCATCTGCGCCTGAGCACGTACAACAGCCACATACACAGGGGGCGCCACTGCAAGCACAGGCACAACCGCTGACACAGTCACACCCGAAAGGATTTACAGTGCCACAGCAGGTCCTCAACCATGTTACCGAAGCAAGTCAATCTGCTGCCCTGAATACTACATCAGGTCCTACACACGTTGGCCCTGTTCTGCGCTTGAACGGCTTGCAGACTGCGACGCCCATGGCAGGCGAACAGAGTGGGCCAGTGGTTCTATGCACCACCTCGGCTGTGAAGGATCGTGCTCAAATCGGGAACCTACAAATCGAGCAAAGTCCTGAGCAGGACAGTATAAGGCAGGGACAACAAGATGTTCCTGCTAGTTGCCGGCCCATTGCACCTGGGGGTCACCCACCTCTCCAACCACAGTCCAGAGTCAAGGCAGCGAATGAAGCCTCATCCCCCAGGATGACAGCAACGGCACATCGCAACGGGGATGTAGTGAAAGGCAAGCCCTCACAGGGTAGCGGCCGTGCCAAAGTCATCGACTTGCCCAGTGCTCGGTGCAGTCAAAACTCCCGCGCAGAGCAGCATGGAGTCAGCCCAGGAATTCAACGAGCTCTCAAGGAGAGCCTGAACCTGGGAAATCATGTGTCTGTTGTTTGCGAGCTGTATGGCGAGGCAGTTTTGCCTTGGCTTGGACTGGATAGAGTTGGTGGGGTGTTTTTGTGATGGCACTGCAATTGCGGCATGATGATGCAAATCTTGTACATCACACAGCACTCTCCCAAACCTAGTCTTGCCTGAATTCGTCGAGCTCAGATGTGTGCTTTCTTGCAGTGAGTTGAGGGTACATACTCATATGTCTCGCACATTGTGTAAGTTGAGACAATTGTGGAGGGTGTCTGATTGGCGGGCAATTCGCTTTGGGTACTGTCCCATACCGAACAAGACTCGTACGTTGTGCCATGAAAACTGATCCACAGCAACAGTGCAGATTTCGTACTGATGATTTCATGATTATGAAAATATCCTGTGTTGCGAGAGGCCTCCATGCAGGATGTATCAAGTCTGCAAGTGGAAACGTTACTCTTGTGTACATCTTCACTGCAGACACTAAATCAATGTGCAACCGTATCTTCATGACCACGTAATTCGGACTCTTGACTGCAATGCTGAAAGTAATGTTTATTAGAAACTGAAAGGACAATGCATGAATCCGGATTCGAACTCCTCCTGGCACATCACACTCACCTTCAAAGAATTAACCACTGATTTGTATTTCCAGAACGCTCACTGAAACAGTCGAGAGAATGGTTGCCGTCTAAAGTTGTACAATCCGGGACTTGATTCATTGACAGGTGACACATCCACAGCTTCAGGACTTGCACGTGTGAAGAGCATGCTAGCAGATATGTACTATGCAGTCCGTGCCCCAAAAGTGGGTCCAGGCTGTTGTGAGCAAAATCAACGTTTGACATGGTCCACTTTCAGATTCACTTTCAGGTTCACTCCGAGATTCTTCGAAAATTCTGTCAATATTTTGGAAAATAGAATCTGCCACATGACCAAGGGATCCACTCAGAGGATGTTCAGTGCAGGGATGGTGTGGACATGCGGCCAAACACATGATGGTTTCAAGCACCTTTGGCCAAGAGCTGGGCCAAGCAGGGCCATCATAATACAGAGCACTGCGACATGCTTGTAAGGTCACGGGTCTGCAGCAGGAGCACTGTGATCAAGAACGCTTTCCCTTGTTTTGATAGATGCTTCATTCACATCGACTAAGTGGTCAGCAGACTCAACTTTTTCATCATTGCAGCCTACAGCTCAACCCAAAAACCAAGTACCCCTCTGTTCGCTTGCAAATGTGTGCAGTCTAGGAGGTCATTGAGAACCTGCAAGCTATCGAACAGAGATGCAAAGAGAAGATCACTGTCCTGAACTACGTTTGAAATCACCGTTGGCGTTGTCTACCATGATGACCTCTTGAAATTTCAACCCTTTGGCGCTATGACTCTTGAACAGAGTAAGCGCAGCAGCGGGAACGTTTTACGGATAGGATCTTGACCAGCAATTGTGCGGTAGAGGAGTGTCACGTGGCATACATAGCCAACCATATCTGGAAGTCGACAGTACGTGTCGCCAACACCTAGAAACCTGGCTGAGTCTTCCACTGACAGCAATTGAGCACTGTGCACGCTGCAGGTTGCATGGTTTGTAGTAGATGTTGATCTGACACATTTGGCGGTCCCTTGCACACTTCCTTCCATGTGTTCCACCAGCGGTCAAGGGGCACATTGGCGTAGAAGGACGTGACAACAATATTGATAGGACCAGCCCTCAAAGATGCCAAGCAGTCTGCGTCAGCCCTTTAGCAGACCATACCATGTAGCTTGAGGGCCTTTCAAACCAGGGTCCAAGGAGATCAGTGAAACTGTGGGATAGCCTGATGACGTTTGGTCAGTGAACTGAAGGTTCATTGCTGGCAAATTCACTACCCAAGTTGTAGTGCAAAAAGTGTCATTATCTAAACCATGATGCTTCCATGATGAAAAGCGACATCAATCTGTTTGTTCGTATAACACGCCTGCTGAATTGACTGGGAGCACTCTTGAGACCTTATGAGTCAGCACCTAATGCGGTTGCACCACCGGAGCAAGGCTCAGCGGCAAAGCCGATGGCATCAATGGCCTGACAGAGGCCCGGTGCTTTATCTAGAGCGTCCTTTGGGGAGTCGGCATCTACCAACACAGAGGCGATGCCGCTCTTTAAATCTACTTGTTTCACTTCTACCACATCTGCTGATTCCTACAATCACATGCACTGATGAGTATTCCAGGGGTTGGCCAAGCTGCATGGAGTGTGTGATGACGTTGTAAAGCGGTTGTCTTGGTTGGCACACCATGAGGCACACTAGTTCATGTCTTACAATCGCTGGCAGTGCGTTCGTAGCTGAAAGTTGTATCTCGCACCTTCAGCGCTGTTTCAACCGACGCGGTACAGTGCTTGCAGGTCATTCCTTCTACTCTGATTCCCACTTCGATGCTTGCGTAACATCGTGTGCGGTTGATGGACTGCACACCCCTGCGAGAACAGAGCAGCCTCGGCTTCCGCTTGTTCATAACGCCAGGAGTGCTGCAGGCTGTTCCCGACACGGTGTCTGTGATCCGAAACATGGCCAACAGCAACCGCCCTGTATTGAATTCAGAATAACAGATCGCAACGTACTACACGTGCGATAGCTTTCAATGGATTCGCGTGTACAGGAGACAGGCGAGCGGACGCGAAGCCAATCTAAGGATTTGCAGGCTGGAACAGGGGCTTCCGGCACAGGGCAATATCCTGCATGACTTTGCAATTGGCTTGATTCTTCTTCCAAGCGCACACCTGCATGGACATTTTCCGTGCTTTTGCACAGAGCTGCACAGCTTCTGTCGCAGAGCTCACGAGACTCACGACGGCACGGGTAGCCACCGCTAGAACCAGCAAGGCCTCTATGGCCTCAAGTGCAAAACTATCTAAGCGATTCAGACTGAGATGAGCTGCTCTCGCCAATGCAAATTGATCACGATGTGCGCCAACGTACCGTCTCCCAAACAGCGTCTCGATAGTGTCCTGACCGCCTCATCGCCTACCGGATAGGTTTGTCATTGAATGATTGACGTCAGCGAGAACCATGGCATCAGATCATCCATCCGCAGTTTCTGAGCCACTGTTCGAAGCTGGCAGCACGGTATTTATTCCGTACGAGGGTGGCACGCACTATCAAGCAAGGGTGCGACGCGCAGGCTCGTCTTCAGTATATCCAGAAATTTGCAATCAGGCGCAGCAAAGGCATCGAACACCCAAAGTCCCACAGAATGAATTTATGTGCGAGATCGCAAACCTCGCAGGGAGGGAGTGCGAAGGCTCATCACCGCCAGCTGTGTCCAGGTTGTCAAGCGAGAGGTTCGCGAACACCAGCTCTACGATGGCACAAAAGCGCCGATGTGGTTCTACCTGGTCCACTACATGGTGCGGTGTTCTCCAAAGCTGATGTTTGGCCCGCTCTTCTGCACAACCGCTGCAACAAGTTCAGCATTGTTAAGCAGCTCAACGCCAGCGTCAAAACACCCCCCTATAGTAGCCCCATGAACTTTGTGATAGGATAGGGATGAACGCTCTTGTCGAACTATCCTTGATAGGTTGCCCTGTTGGAGCCATCAGTAACCTCAGATGAAGCATTAAGCTTCAAGCATCTAGACTGTGGCATTTAGCCTGCCGTCTGACTTTTTAGGAACATCTTCAACATCCTCGCCTATTTTTCGATCATAGTCTGAGCTGCTCTCTCTGTTATTGAGACTGAAGGACACTGCATGTGTGTGCAGGGTTGGAACAAGAAATATGATGAGTGGGTAGAAGAAATTGGATGTGCCTCGGATACACCTGAGAAGATGAACATTCCGAACAAGAGTAAAGCTAAACCAAAGGGTGCTCCAATGCTGGCAGGGAAAGCTCATACTGATCTGGGAAAGCCGCAGGTACGGTTCGCAACCAGTGCTGATGGCGGTCACTAAGCGTGATCCGCAACTTTTCCGCACTACCATAGTAGATCCATCTGTGTGCGGTGTACGCTGAATGAGCGTTCACCGTAATTGGCGTTGACTCTGCCGTGCACTATACTGTGCCAAACATGCAGATTTCCATGGCTATTCCAGGAGCACTGAAGCAGCAGTTGATCAAAGACCACGATGCAATAAAAGAGGGAAAGAACATTCCGATGCCAAGGTCTCCTTGTGTGTGTACCATTCTGGACCGATACAAAGCAAACGCGCGCGATCGCGCAAAGGGAACAACACCTGATGTGGAGGAACAAGTGGCCAATGGGCTGAGGAGCTACTTTGATAAAACACTGGCAGTGGTACTCTCCCAAAGCATCTGAGCGCAAATAGATTTGCACCAATGGTTCTTTGCTGGACTCATTTGACTTGCACAATATGCAGTTATTACTCTACCATGAAGAACGTGTGCAAGCAGATGCTCTGTTGAAAGGTGGAGACGTTCCAAGTTCAATCTATGGCGCAGAGCACCTGATGCGCCTCTTCTTGAAGCTTCCAGAGCTGCTGCCTGTCGAATCGAGCACAGAGGAGCAGTATCGGTTCTTGCAAGCTTCGCTGCATGAGATGTTAGAGTTTCTACAAGAGCATTACTCAGAATTTTTCTTGCCTACATCGGAGTACGTGACAGTTGGATGATTGCTGAAAACTCCGACTGCACCAACGTCATGAGCTGCACAGGGCACAGAAAGGCAGCTGCAGGAGGCAGAGGTCTATCTGCAAGGAGCGCTCAAGATGCGTGAAGGTGGCAGTTACCATGCATGTTTATTTTTGGGCACCTGTGGGCAATGGGTGCAAGTGCAAGACAACGTTGTCAAACTGCACGTCACCAGCATCGTGATGCTGGGGCGTCCCAAAATGCTGCGGTGCCATGATCTGTTTGCAGGAGGTGTGCTGACATTTCCCAAGCATGCGATCACATGTAACTTTGATCACTCTCTTTCGCCCTATGTGCATTTGCCAGAAAAGGGCGTTAACACACCCTTGTCATGATATTTCAGAGCTTAGAGGGTACCATGCTGGGACAATCACGATTTCTGCGCAATGAGCCCTACAGCAGATATTGCATTCCATCACTTCACGTATTCTGCTCCCTACACGTCCTCCTTGCATGCTTGACGGGCCACGTGAATATCCTGCAAGAGCGAGACCTCCCCTTTAACCACAAGAATAGCAGACACTAGCATACACTGGGCGCCGTCTCGGCCCCATTGGGAGAAATGTAGTTGTCCCTGGAAGATCCATTTTTTCTATAGGGACTTTTGTGGCTAATTCGGCAGAAACTAAGTAAATCGCTTCCTTGCTGGGGGGTTTCCGAATTACGCCCAGCGACCTTGTAGAGTCATTCAGGAGGTCATAACTAGTCAATGAACGTTGCCAGAGATTCTTAGACCTTGTGCAGGTGCCTGCGTTCCAAATTTGAGCATACATGTGAGCAGGCCGGTCAGAGAGCAAACCCATGCTCAAGTGCCCCGAAAGAGCAGACGTTGTCAAAGCCATTGAGGCAGTCCAAGGCGGGTGGACAGCATAAATAGACTTGAGCAGCAGGTGTACCCCGTATTCGTATTTTCATGGTGCTCACACCGTGCAGAGAAGCTCCTCCACCGGCATCTCCAGGTGGCGAGAGGTGACCACATGGAGTGCACTGTACGACATATCCTGGCCATTGTACCGCCTTAAGCACCTCAAACTATTAGGAAATCGACTCAGCTCTCCGATAACAGAACTTCATGGTGTTCTGGGTACTGTGATGCGCACTGGGCACCTGGGACGCAGCCAGGTGCCAATAGCGGACATTCATGATGTTGCAGATCCATGCATGCGGCTGTCGGCGAACAGGTTGGTTTCGTGCAGCGATCTGGAACAAAACACAGCAGCATTGATGGGGGCCATGTGCATCCGTAGACGTATCCTGGGGATCTCAGAGCCGACCGAGTTGACGGCATCCCCACTGGGAGATGAATGAGGTCTAAGTGCCGATGCCGGTCTCCGGCAGGGCAAGAGACCGAAGAATGCTAAACTGAGACACAGCACCACCACCGATTACCAACCATACGTGTACATTCAATTTGAATGGAATCAGCTTCTCAACTTGGCTATCATGCTGCTTAGATATTCGCGCTCGCTTCTACAATAATCACACTACGTAGGCCACGGCTAGACGTTGCAGCTGAAGCACCGCTGTCTAACCTCACTGGATCAAATACCTGCTGGAAAAACGCTAACCCCTGCAGCGTTTGCAAGGACGCCCGTCTCCATTGCACTCTTAAGCAGCCGATGCAAGCAGACGTACATGCCTGCGACAACAAGAGCACTGCAATCTTCAGCATCGGCAACGGCTGCGAGCAATCCACTTGATAGAGCTTCTTCCAAACTGACGATCAGAGCATGGCAGGCTGAAACATGCAAGTCTCCATCAGGATCAAATCGTGCAGTCCACAGGATGAGGCTGTCAAGGCGACCGGAGTTGACATTCCACAGTGCAGGACTGCGCATCATCGTTTGCTCACAGTGGTCCTGAACACATCATGCACCGGTGGGATACAGGGTGCAAGATACAGCTGGTATATGCACACAGGTGAATAAGACACACGTCATCATGCTGCGGCTCACCTTCAGCGCTCTGAAACCCAAGCTGGCAGCTAATGCCCACACTGAAGGGCAAAGCTCTGGTGCGATTTCTGTCGTACCAGTGTAAGCAAACTCGACCAACAATGCAAAGCAGTCATACAGCTGCGAGGCAGAGATGCCATCCACTGGTGGCAATGACAGCGGCTCGCTCAACGAGTCAACCCCTTCAAGCATTGACCGCAGCTGAGGGCAACACTGCTCCAGAGCCCAGCCCTGCAGATTCGAACACAGCCATCAGACAACAAATGTCTTATGGTCCTTCCGTAAATGTGCACTGATGCAGCACATCATAGGCAGGTACACATCCATATCACACAGAGGAGGTCGTGGCAACACCAAAGCATAGAATTCTTTGTCGCCGATGAGAAACGTGACCGTGTCATAGCGCTTTTTGTTGACATCAGACCTGCACACGCCCCGATCCATCAAATGTTCCAGAATAGACATACATGCATCGCATGCACACCGGTCTGGGTGGCTACAGCCACCACCAGCAGCACCACCACATCAGCCTCAACGGAGGTCCACAGCGCCTGCAGTGCAGCAGCGCACTTGTTGATGGGGGGTTTTGGCTGCTGGTGACAGTAGCGTCCGTTGGAACCTTGCACAGACCCTTCAGCAACAGTGTCTGCTGGCTCATGTGATCCAACTCCATGTGTTTCTTCTTTCAGAGTTTTCAATGGTGATGCCCTCCTACCCACAGCGCGCTGTTCACTGCGGCTGGTGGATGGCGACGGCCGCAGCCGATCGGCCGGCGTGAAAACATCCACATACCTGACATCGCATGGAGGCTCGACGAATCGACAGTCACCAGCTGACTCTGCCCTCAGCTCATCCACACTCTTCCACTGGTGGAATATAGGAGATGTCGGAGTGACGACCGCAAAGGACCCGCTTGCTGCTAGGAACGCTGCAGCTGGGCTGTGGGCGGAGGGGGTGTGTGAATACTCGGGTGTCCGCTGCCCGTACGCAGCAGAGGTGTCTGCGCTGGACGACATGCGCCGTAAAATGTCTGGCGCAACCGAGGCCACGCTTCCCTCCCGGCTCTACAGTAAAACACCTTGTCGAACTCAACTTGCCTGTCAGGACCTCCAACGCGATCCGATGCACATGGCCGCACAGGCGCGAAATACGAGTCATGCAAAGGCTTGAGCACGGCAAAGGCGGAAGGGGCGCACAGTACACGAAAGATAGGGTGCAAACGAGGGCGCGTCTGGCGCAGCGGCATGCATGGCCTCGAGGTGGCGGACGGTGGCTGCAACGGCCTTGACGCCGTGCGCTGTGCAAGCCGTGCAGTGCTCCCGTGCCTCCCGCAGCGCGGCGGCTGCGAGGATGGCGAGGCGGTGCTGCTTGGTGAGCATGCTGGCATCGGAGCATGCGACAAAGAGGTGCGCTGCAGCGAGTGCACAGTCGAGAGCATGCTCTGTCCCGAGGTTGTCGAGCACAGCCTGCCCGGCCGTTGTGGTGGACACGGCGACGACCTGTGGGGCAACGCGCGGCAGCGCCAACGCGAGGTTTACGCAGCGGCCGAGGATGAGGTTGCGCAGCGAGAGCAGCGAACCCGGTGACAGCAACGTGGCCAGCAGTGTCAGCGTCATGCCGGCATCCAGGTCAGCGGCCTCAGCTGCATCCAGTGCAACGCGGCAGAGCTCATGCAGGGTGCGTGGCGATATGATCGCCTGCATGATTTCGACCGTGGCCGGCTCCTGCACGCCGAAGTGGCATAAGCTCTTTGCAATCTGCCGTGACGGCCATTGCCTAGGGCACCCATGCAAGCCAGCGAAAATAGGTGGTCTGTCTGGTGGCGCAGGCGGCGCTGGTCGGCCGAGGACAGGGCGGCGCACCTTGGCCATGTGTGAGAGAATAGCGACGCTCTTGCGGTTGAGCCCTGGCAGGCGCAAAGCCTGCAGAATAGGCTGCAGCAGGCCGTCACGCACCAGCATCTGGCGCACTTCAGCTTGGACACAGTCATCCCCCAAGGCCACAAGCGCCTCCACCATGTCCAGCATCAGCGACAGCGGCAGCGGCTCTTCCGCAGGGTGGTGCACGAGCGCAGAGAGTGCCTGCAGGCCCCCGAGAGTGACGAGCTGCTCTGCGGCCTCCCTGCAGTTGATCACCAATGGCGCCAGAACTTCGAGAATCTCTGTCGCCCATGCTCCTACAGAAGCATGTATGCTGACGCCAGCCGAGACAATCTGATGTACGACAACAGAGATCTGCTGTGCGCGGTCAGATGAGCTTGATACGCAGCTGTTACAGAAAGAAGGAGCTAACCACGGTCATAGGCTCCAGCGTGCATGAGCGCAGCATCAAGGAGGTGTGTCAGAGCGGGAATCGTGAGGCATGACCTGCAGACATGCACAGAGACCGTGAAGAGTGGTCATAGAGACAAAGCTGCACGGTGCAAGAGACTGAAAGTGCCTTTTGATGCGCACATCATGGCTTCATACACTTCGGAAGCGTGGTCCTTGCAGAGGATGAGCTGGTACAGTAGCCGCAACGCCACAGGGTTCGGAGGTGGATTGATGTGGGCAGAGATGTATGAGGTCACCAGGGCGATAATCCCCTGCCTGACTGCTACCAAGCAATTCTCAGGGCACCGTGTGACAAGCTCACAGCAGCACTCTAGGCTAGCATTGAAGATCGCGCGTCTTTGTCCTGCGACACTGGAAGCAGCTGGAGACACTGGAGCATCAGCTACTGCCAGATTCGAGATCATCGGCGTGACCTGCACCGATTTCAATATGACGTGTTGTAGTTTCTTTGCATGCTTACAACCTGCTTGAGGGCACCGCACAGATCTGTCTGGCATGGTCTCCCACATGAGGTTTGTCAGTGGCTCAAAAGCGCTGAGCTCCCGAAATCCTTTCTGCACAGCTGAAACTGGAACAGCGCTTGCTGAACGTCGTGACATGTTGGCAAGCGTCCGTAGAGCACGCAGCTGCTCGTCTGTGTTCCCCTGGAGACAGCATCTTGCTATTTCTGACTGCAACAAAGCGAACATGTTGTAACCGCAGCACATGAAGTCACCAAGCACTACCTGTAGTTCACTACATATCTGTTTGAGCATCAGCTCGACGCCTTGCTGCATGAGGGTATTTGGCGCCATGGTGCAAAGGGCCGAATACAAACTCTACAGATACTCCCCAGACAACCTCAAATTTACTGAGGAGCTACATATTAATGTTGAATCGTGAAGCAAGTGCTTAAAAAGGCATCATGCGTGCGATATCGCTGATCAACGCAGCTCAACGTCCGCATGCACCGAGTCATAACTTGACTCACAAGGCACGAGCTAGGACAGGTACGGTGTGTCACGCGCGAGGAGAAAAATATGTTGCTGCTGACCTTTGTTGCGACTTCGGCGATGTGATCACACAGGCGGTGTGATCGAAAGGGTCAGTGCATCCCAGCATAAGCCGTGCCGAAGTGCTGCAGCCACAGATGCCGTCGGGCGAACAACGGACAGCGGCCACGCTCGTCTCCTGAGAGTCGATTATGAATCGCGACCGGAAGCATATGGTATGCACATTTCTCAATAACAAGGACGTAATTTCAAGTATCCGCGTTTCTACCAACAACGACGACGTGATCCCCAGTTCCATCACATGACATGCCTCGAAAATAGTCAGTGCACCGCCCCAAAACAAGGCCGTATACCGTACAAATCTTGCGACCGCACATATTGTTCAGACCAGGCAGCCTGCAACATGTGCACATCACCAAGCACAGCGCCGCCAACAATCTCCAAAACTTTCTCGGCCAATGCAATTAACACTTGCCGCGTTTTGACGCCAGAACTACACTCTCAACGATGAACGGGCGCATCAGCAACGCCGGCCAAAGAGTCAGCCATACGTATCCGGGCCTGAGCTCTTTCTTTCAGTCTGTTTGACTTCGACAGAATATCGGAAGTGGACTGCACCCACTCGCTGGACCAGCTCAGCAGTGAGCCTGTCAATTTACTGACTTCCTGCAACCATACTGGGATTGCAAAGGTGCTGTAAAGCGATTCACACATATGCCATCGAAATTCCGCGTACCGTGCATTCTGCGCGTTCTGCTTCCTCATCCTCCGCTTTCTGTAGTGTAAGCTTGGCTGCATGTTCATCTTTGATCTGTTCAGCGTCTGCCATCTGTGTTTCTGCCTCCCGCTCGCGCTGCTGTTCTGCTTCCTACACGCAGCTGTCCCTGACATGAGTTCATCTGCATCAAGGGGCAGATAATATGCTGACAGCCATAGGATCAGAGGGGAAAGAGCGACACGAATGGCATCTATTTCAGAATGCCATCACGAAACTCATACCAGCTGTTGTCTTGCATGCTCAACCATCTTGGTAATCTTGCTTTGGGATGCAATAGTGGCAGTTCGATGCTTACGCTCCTCTTCTTGGCAAACACGCTGCCAGTCGCTGATGGACTGCTCTTCTGTTTCCAAGGTCTCCTGTGCACGCTTCAGATGGCCTTGCTGAAAGCGAGCATGGCTTTCGTGTCTCTTGGAGGCGCCTTGCAAGTCTTGAAGCCGCTGCTGTATTGCAGGCTGCACCAGACTCTGCAGCAACATACTATGTAGTGCTCAATGGACGTTGTTGTCTACCTTCTAAAGCTTCACCTGCTGATAAGAGGGCATACCGTCAAGCCAACAGACAGGGTCACACACGAGTCTATGCTTGATGTCAGCTTGACTTCATAGTCAACACCGTGAGCAGCCTCTGCACAAGCAGGGTGCAGCTTTGCCCGTGCTAGCAGGCCATTGCATCTCAGAAGCACTCTCTCAAGATCACTTACGGCTTCTACATACTCTTCTCGTGCAGCCTCCAACTGCTTCTTTGCATCCTGTAATAGAGCTGCCTTGTTCAGTTGTACTTTTGTTGCCATGCGAACATCCTGCCTGACAGCCTGCAACTCTTTCAACTGCATTGGCTGCGCTTCGATTCGCGACCTCACACAGTCTTGCTCCCTTTCATCTCGCTCGATCTCGATCTGTAATTGTCGGCAGTGGGCTTCACTGTCTGCGCATTTTTTCTGAGACGCTGAGAGTTGTGCCTGCATCACAGATGTGCAAACATCTCAGTCCTCCGAGTGTACAAGCCCCTGTCATGGTCTGAAAGCATCCGATGATACCTTTAAATCAGAGATGTAGCTTCGAGTGGCATTTTGAGATTGTCTGAGTGTTTCGAGCTTGCTCAGTGCTTCAGAGACGGTGTCGGGTTCTTGCATCAGTCGGTCACGCTTGAGTTCAAGCTCTTCTGTTTCCTGGAAGCCACATCAGTGCTTGATCTATGTGAAAAGGCTGCGCAGGTGAAGCCGCCATGTCAGTAGTCATGTTGCCTCCGCACCTTTCGCATCCTATGTTGCTTGTCCTGTTCTGTCTTCACCATTGGGCTTCTCCGCTGCTGCAGCAAAGTTTCAAAAACGTCTCCCCGCTCGTCACCAGACACATACGCACGATATCCTGCCGCGAAGATATCTGTGCGTTCTGATTCCTTCCTCTGTTCAGAGATATGCCCAGGATCGCCAGTCACAATCAAAGCAATCGGTGCATTACCTACCCAAGCACCCTGCAGTGGTCAGGCCCTGATTAGCAGTATATTTGACATATAAAGGCAGTTTTATATCTAAGATGCGGTGTGCGTACCTGCTTGAGGAGACTTGCCTTGTGTTTATCGTTCACTGACACCATTGTGGCCCGGGTCACGAGCCAGTCTAGCAGACCTAGCATTGCTGGCCAGTAAATAGAGGCACTGAAGGCCTGTAGTGTGCTTTTAGGCGGAACATAGGGGTACTTTAGCCGCTTCAGCTGGCTGACGAGGGCATCAGTTGTCCTTTCACCTGGAGGGAGATCGCCCAGCTCCGAATCGATGGAGCCAAGGATAAACCAAACAGCGGAAAAGAACTCCTTCTGCTTGGAAAGTGTTTTAAGACTGATCTCATGTGGATATCTTTGCTCAGCCAGGAACGCGATGACCTTCTGTCGAGCTTGCTTTTGAAAGTTTTTGTCATGCAAGTCGCGTGGATCCTTACCACCTCGGACCGTGCGCTTCAGCTTACCCTCAACTACTGAATGCCTCACATTACAAACCGTAGAAACACCCAGCGTTGTTCGCCTTGACGGCATCGCAAGTCAAGATGCTGCCAATCCTGACAACGGCACTAAGCAAGCAAACAATTAGAATCATCGCAGATGCCATCAAAACATTCGTAGCGAAGCAAACGTTCGTGTTCAAGCTGCCCGATGGATGTGCGCGGGCTGGAAAGTCAACAGCTGTCATGGCACGTCAAAATTAACATGCCCATCCAAACGGATGGCAACGCGGCCGCTCGGCGCGAGCTCGGTGCAGTCATGACCTTCCTCGCATTGCTTTTCGCGGCCCGTACACGGGTGAAAAAGATTATAAAGTATTCGACAGAAGATTTCGATGCTGTTCATCAACCTACAAAGCGCGCAAACGTTGTCTGCGAAATATTGCCGATGACAAGATGTTGCAAGCATACATGGGCACCTCATGGGCTGTCCCACTGGGGTTCCAGGGAGATCCGCCACATCATGATTGTTAAGATCGTTCGCATCATGTAATGCGAGGCCTCGGAGGTTAGCGAGCAAATGCTTCTTCCAGCCTGTGACCACACATTTTCAGGCGACTGTGGTACACATGAAACCAACCGCGCAAACCACTTGCTGTGGTCGTGCACTTTGCTTCGCACCCTAGCGACCGGTGCTGTATATGCGGTATGGCGTTGAGGTGGATCATACAGTGGATCGCATGGAGGTATTCCACAGCTTGATTGCCATGGAGCTGCACTCAGCACCTCAGGGCACAGAAAACGATCACACGCAGAAGCGTGACACGAAATGCTGCTTTGATCACGCATATCACTACCGCCAACCCACCTATGGGAGACCAAGCCATGGCAATACTGGCATGCAAGGCAGTAAGCGACGAAATTGAGCAGGCTGGAGGGAGTCATAACATGCAACTACCGGTGGGAGCAGCTCCACCGCCGAGCGCACGTGTTGTTGGCTGCTAGGCTCTGACCCCAGCAGGCGGCCAACACCACAAATTTCTGCTCGTGACCCAACAGTTTTGATCGTCCATGGCGATAACGCCTTATACTTGTGCCAGAAGTTCTCAGATGATACTACACAACCCAAACTTGGACTGGATCCTGCACTTGCCTGTGCATCACTGATGATTAGCTGCAAGTGCACGAGGCTGTGTAATCGCCTTGGGCAGCACCTGCACTTACAAGCAAGCATCAGGCAGTGCCACCACACATGGTAATCGCGAAGCCCATGTTCGTGATCCTGGCCGGTGTCATGCATGCCATTGCATCTATAGTCTGCACATTCTCACAAGGTTGCGCTGTCTGTTCATGTACATCACCATAAATCACACTGCCGTATCCGACCCCAAGCAGAGCTCAAGCACCCCAAAAAGTACAGACACTTTGCGAACATCATAATCCTACCATGCAATGCTCCTGCAGCACTACAGCAACATAGTCGAGGGTACGACGCCCTCTACATCTTCGTTTTTTGGGACATGTCTGTGTGGCCTTGTGCCGTGAGGGCTTCGTGGGGACTGCATCATGCAAGGCGAGCAGTTGACACCTGATAGAGCTCACTTGGCCCACGTATGGCCGAACGGGTTACCTCGAGCCACTGTTAGTGATCATCACAGCGATCTAAGTCTAGGCCAGGTTTCGCGTGACATGACTCACATGAAGCAATGCAATCTCTGGCTCAGTGCCATTGTCCAACAGAATTTAACCTTTGCACAGTGCTCGGCGCTGCACCAGGAACTACTGCCATGCATATATGGGAGGCAACGCAGGTAGAAGGCATTGAACGGCAGTGTTCTCCGAGCTGTCACATGTATGTATGTAGATGCGAGCGTTCAGCTTCACATCGCCAGCTGCTGCCAGATTTACAGTGTGTGGACTGCACTATTGTGTTCCCTTATGCTCATGTCAGCTAGCTCGTTTATTCTTGTGCACCTGAACGCTTTCCATGACGTTTTCTACCTCAGCGCTTTGGGACCTGATATAACCTCCAGCATCCTTCGAATCGAATTCCCTGGCAGAATCAACCCCCGTGTAATCATCGCAAACAGATGTGGGTAACCTGCAAGAACACAAAGACAATTGCTGCTGCCCTGGATCGAGAATCTGAATCCTCGACAACACTGCAGCAGCCCGTTCAGGCCCTCGTGAATTGTTCCACTTTCACGAAATGTTTGGACATTTCAGAAAGTACGTCTAACATGTGCTAGATGTGATGAAGGCGTCCTGGCTACAAAAATCGTGGCAATAGTAGTATTGGCAAATCTGTGTGCAAGGTGGAATTGTACTGTTGAAGCAACCTAAAGGCAACTGGCGAAGAACCATGTATTTGCGTACAAGTAGGGCAAACTGCTGAATGGCAATGCTCACCAAGGAGCAGATAGCGTGTTTTATTCTTGGAGCACTGCCGAGTCACCTCCGGTGCCGTCACGATCATCTCCGGACGTTGTGGTTTCGAAAGAGACACTTTGACTATTTCAAATTTCCCTGCAGGTCTTATCCCAATCCATTAATGTTTTGGGCTGCCTGTATCTTGGCTGTCGGCATTGTCCCTCGCGAACTCGTTGACAGCTGGGCCCAAGATTCCTGCAGATGTACAATGTTGCAATCAGTACCAATTGGCTACATAGAATTGCTGGACAAAAAGCTGTACGAAACAAGACAGGAAGCATCGCTTCCATGCCGGCCCAATCTTGTGCAGTCAGTAAGTGCAAGCTGGGGTTGACGAAGTACTTCTGCCAAGCACTATCAGTACTACCAGGCTATACAGGAGGGACACACCATATGGTCTGTGGTTCCGCCTGGTGTGGTCCAAAGCATTGCTAGCTTGCATGTACGTGATAAGTCCAAGTGCGCCAAATGTCATCAATAATGGCAGGGCAATTGGCGACAGCCAGACCATCTTCGACCCACTGGCCTGCCTTGCTTCTCGCACAGCATTGATATTTCTGACATTTATTGCGGGTGTCCTGCCTTTTCCTGCATACGGACCAACAGATGGTTGATTGAAATGGATCAGAAATGATAGTCCTGACTCGATATGTGCACATCGCGACCTGCGCATATCAGCTCAGTTTGCGGATCACGCCAATGCTGCCTCAAGAAGAGATTGTGATTGCCTGGAACCTCACAGATGTCAAACAAGTTACTCATTGTGTATTGAAACCAATTGAGAGAGCCCAAGACAGCTCACAACAGCATGCATCTGGCAGCATGGCATGCAATATACAACGGCCACACATACCGCACTGTTGTAAAGCCTCGTTGTATGCTGCCGTTATTTTAGAGAACTGCAACAGATGATCTGATCAGCCATCGCAGATCGTATCATGACCTAACCTTAGACACCAAACAACACGAGCTGCCACAGGCTCCTGCTTTCTGGCTACAAACTGCCGTTCCGTAACGAGCGGGACACGACAGCAACTGACGCCCGAACGCACATGTGCTTCTGCAGACTTGCGATTTTCAGGCGGAACACGGTCTGGGTGATGTTCCAGACTGAGCCTTTTGAAGGCCTGCTTGATCTGCACGAACGACACATAGTTAGATATATCTGTGCACAGTTTGTTAAGCACACCTATTGGTGCATGTTTCAAGCATCGGGCCATGTTTGTCCGTTTTGGCAGATGGGTCAATCGCGCACGCGAAACCAGCATGGGCAACGGCAAGCAAGCACATGTGTAGAGGATGAGCACCTCTTGTAACGACGCACATGTTGACAGTCCCAACACGTCATGCGGCCGCATGTTCACAGCTGGTATTACCAGGGAGGTGGGGCGTCACCCAGGTGGACCGAACTCACGACCATAAGAACTGACGTGAGCGGGTCAAATGCGGCCAGTCAAGTGTAAAGAAAAGTCACAGATTTACGGGTCAGAAGGGCGTATGCGACGCTATCAACAAGTGATGCAGAATTCAAGACGTTGGGCACGAAACGAACACCTGGCCGCGAGAAACGAGGCACGACCGCTATACCCATCTCGGCCTGCCCATTGCGTATCGTCTGTGCATGGTGTCGGAGCCATGAGCTGGACGTACCCGTTCTCGTGAATGGCACTGAACCAGGTATCGCGTTATAACACCACCTGCGACGCCGTGCAGCCGGCTAATGCCTGACTTGCAGCGAAGATTTGCCAACGTGCGGTGGTGCAGCAGCCGCAAACCATCGGCTGCAACGAATGAGGGGACGTGGTTCATGTGCGCATCAGACGCACCTATTGGCGGGGTGTCAACATTTTCACAGCTGTGTGCAAAATCCCGGTCTCCGTTTAGTGTCCATCCACCATATGATAAGCTGCTGTATTTATTGCATAAGGATAGATATATAGTACAACGACTTCCACAGTTTGTAGCAGCTACGCTACGTGCGCAAGTGTGTACATGTGTTGCCTGCTCTGGTGACACGGCGTTGCCGGAGAGTGTCCGTTCATGCGCGGGTGGCTTGATCAGGAATAAGCTTCAAGGTGTGACATCAGAAAGTGTTCAACTAACAAATTGATTCCCAGTGTTTTCGGAGCCAGAACTTGGTGTCTGATCAACGTTGGCAAGTGACGGGCCGAGTGATCTCGCGGAGCTGGTCAGCGTACACTGCTCAGATGTGATGAGCATTATTATATATAATTTCGGGAGAATCTAGCTGAATGGCATGATCAGGGTGCCAGTAATCTTGATCTACACGCTGCTGGCTGCGCTTTTGAATACAGCCCACCGTCACTGCTGACAGATTGCCAATAATTATTGATTGTGATCAGCACCAATTTGAAATTATATCAATTTCATGCATTGTTTGTGGCTGAAACATCGTAATTCAGCACATGATAATTGACCATAGTTTGAGCATGCAAAATATGTTTGCAGTCCAGGGCAGCGCCCATGACACTGTGCAGCTGTGGAAGCTTCGCAAGCGGCCGGCCAGTGTGGAGTCGAAAGCGAGGTATGGCTGTGGCTCTTGGTGGCCCATGTGAACACAGGTAGTAGCGCTGCCCTGTGCCCACCAGTTTACGCTGCTGCTTGGCTGGTTTAGTGCTGTACTGATGTTCAGGTTGGGCAGAAACGGAGCGTAGATTGAGCACTCAAAGAAAACTAATTGTCGTATCGAATCCTCCATCTTCATGGAGGACCATTCATGCACAAGCGGTGACCAGGTCAGTAGGCCCTCCATTGCTGGTAAAAGAAGAGGGCGTGATGTACCCTATGCGCGATTCCAGCGCTGAACAAGTTGATGTTGTTGGCGATGTTCGTGATGCTGATGCCGCCGATGAGTCTGGATTCTATCCCGAGCTGCCATTTGAAGTTGGAGAAGATTTTCTTGAAGAAATTCGGAAGTACCTGGTTGAAGAAGAAGGAATGGACGAGAAGGATGAGCAGCAGCTCACCATAGCAATTATGAGAATGGCTGAGGATCTTTGCGAAATGTCCATGGCCGATGAGGATGCGGCTCTAGATGACGAGATAGTCACAGATATGATCGATCGCATGACCCCATATGTGGAGGCTCAGGAGAAGTGGGAAGAGGATCAGGCAAAGCAGAACTCAGAGAAAAATCAGGATTCAGACGCTGCTGACACAGAAGCAGATGTCCCTTGGGTCGACGAAGTGGGTGGCTGGAACACGCCAGGTGTGAACTGTCCTCGTAGTCTTTTCCCAACAGCGCGGCATTGTCAGGTTGTAGACAGTGTCAATTGTTGTCTTTGTCTTGCAGCGGGAATGTCCCTGCCAGAGAACGTGTCAAGGGAGTCAATTGCGACAATTTTGCAATGGGATAAAGAATGTGAAGAGACTCGTGAGGGTCCTCGTGCATCCATGGGCTGGCAAGAGAATCGGGGTGCTCTTCATCCCTCAGTTGCAGCAGATATCATGGGCCTGAAGAGCTGGAAGCTGGGCATGAAGGTGCATCCAAAACTTGCAGAGCTTGCGGCAAACATAGAAGCAGCTTGGAGGCAGCTATTTCCAATGGACCTTGGCCGAACTCATGTAGACCCAAGATGGAGGTTTGTGGACTCTGTTGATCCCAATCAAGTCTGGGGACTCGATTTTGGGACCGAGGATCCCAAGTTGGGGAGCCCACAGTATCCTCGCCTGGTTCTTGAGAACCGATTCTATCAGACCACGAAATTTCGATGTTTGCACCTGGAGATTGGTCTGAGGCAGGATGGTTTTCAGGTGGGTAAAGCAGGGCTTGCTTATTGTGCTGACCTGGTGTTCACCAGTTCGACACTGTATCTGATTCAGACCCTTACAGTGCGGTCTGTGCAGGTACTGCACTGTGTCATGTGGCCACGGCGAGACCATGACATCCCTATTCTCGGCTTTGATGTGGTTGCCATTGGCTCAGATGTCACGTATGCCATCGCTGACACAACCTCAGTAACGGCAGATGGATCACTTCCACCGGTGTATGTTGACGGAGTGCGCTTGCTGAAAGCGCAATTCGCCGATGGCATCGCTGATGCAGGGCTACCAGAGTGGGGAGTGAAACTATTCTCAGACGAGGTTGTTGCTCTGAGGCCTGCGCTGCCGGTGGAAGCAGATCTGATATGCATGCATTTCACAGCTCTGCTGAAGGTTCACATTTTATACTCAAAATTTGTGGACACAAAAGTTGCTGACGGCGATCATGAAAATCTAGAGAGAATCGATCAGACGCATCGCAGGCACGTCTATCATTCTGATCGCATGTGTCCATGTGTGTTCGCATGTGTGCACACCTTGTGTTGTGTTCGTGTTGGGGGCTGGAGACTGAGTTACATGCTACAGATATTGTGACATGCAACTGAAGAATGATAAGACGGCCGCTGTCCTGAAGAACTCATTCGGCTACATGGGATCTGCTGGGGAAACTTTTGTGGAACGATACATGACAGAAGTACTGTTTGATCATTCGTTCCATTACGATGTTGATGCAGCAACGAAAGAAGATTTGAGGCAAAACCGGTCCAACCTTGGGAATGCGAAGAGCTCCAAAAATGAGGGTCTTGCATTTGAAATGATGGAGCAAGTCGCGAAAAGCTTCCGAGAAGCTGCTGACGATGAAGACAGCCAAGATGAAGGTGGCTAAGCTCAAGGATTTCTCACTGGGGGACACGTAAGCGAACCCTTGCGAGAAAGTGAAGTGAAGGATGCCTGAATTGATCTGCTCACAATTTGGATGAAAGTCTGACATCTTCATGGTCTGAATCTTCCACGGTCACCTATGTTCTGGTTAGCACAGCCCTGCTTGTAACTTGCGACTTCATCGTTTTCGTGGTACTGCCCTTAGCGTGGACAAGCCAAACCATGGCATTTTCACATTCGGTCTGCCGTTTGTCAGTGGCAAGGTACCGGTGTAGCTGCGCGCTGTCGCTTAAAATCGCCGCTGCCCACGTGTTGTTTGAGTGACACAACAGCAACAGAAGGTACTTCAGATGCGTTTGTGAACGCACAGCGATTGGCGACATAGACGTTCTTGTAAACGTCAGGCCAGTCGCTGTGTTTGATATGCCACTTGTTTTCGTGGCGTGATACCGTTTTGGCAAGCAGGTTTCGACGGGTTTTGGTCAGTCATCGACACTGGGCGCGTATGCAAACCTGCCGATCAACTGCCGTCCCGGTCTGTGCGACAGGTGGCTTGGACATAGACAGTCCTTGGCAGACACGCCTGCTTCAGGAGGACGTGCGACTTGGTTCGACAATTTTACCAAATCTCGGCTTGCCATCCACAAAGTTGCCAAACCGCTGTGCTCTTCGGCATCAGCAACATGCAGGCTGTAAAGGATCTCCTGAACCCTCCTGAGGAGATTGATATCCCTTTTGTTCCAAAATATGGTGTGGCACTCTTGCCAAGCAACTTGCGGAAGTCTCAGCGTCACCGTCTCGTAGCGCATTCCAGGAGCCGCTGTTTCAACTACGCATCGCGGACTGGCAGCAGACTGAATGATCATTTGTGGTTGTTCTGATATCGGTTGTCATGCAGTGGAAGAGCTGCTTCTCTGGCGTGATGTGAAGAGAAGCGGGATTCTTTTCGGAGCTTGCACGACCATAGCCCTGTTCTTCTTCATCACCCAAATTTCCCTTCCATCATTTATATGCTACCTTGTAGCACTGTCCCTGATCGTGACCACGGCGTGGACACGTGTAGGGCCATCTGTCGGGCAGTGCGTACCTCATATAAGGCCTGAATTGCTTGCACGTGATACTGCGTAGAGCTGTGTTGAGATCTTCTGGCTTCGCTGCGAGCATTAGCGCAAGCGTTGCAAGAGCACGGCCATGCTGTGATCATATCTGTGGTGTCGCCAGCGTCTGTCAGGCTGGCGAGTTCACTGTGCGGCAAAGAACAGTCGGGCCTCTCGGTACTGAGCAAAGTCCCTGTAGATTGCACTGGCGTAAGTTCATTGCTAGATTATGCACATAATCATGCAACTGGGAAACGGTCAAACCGGTCCAGCAGCGTGTGTAGCAGGGTCGTGTTGGCCTGATTCGTTGCAGATATTCGTACTGAATTCACTGCTCGTCTATCAGTGTTGGTATGCACTGCAGGCCGATGCCTGCTCTTCCGTCCCTGATCAGCGATGGCATGTCTGATGGTGATTACAAGTATTATTGTGAACGCCTGAAGCCAGACATCGACAACTTGACAGGTGTGATGTTCAAGGACCAGAAGTCACATTTCCGACAGTCTAGACAGCTGTGTACACTGTCACGTTGTTGTTTTATGTCGCCATGCACTTCTGTCTGCTGTGGGGTGCCTTGCTGCGAAATGCTCATGTAGGCGAATAATAATTTGTTTCCCTGGCTCTAGCGTTGCCATGTTCTTATTTTCGCCTTGTGATCACAGTGTTATCATCAGTCGCTCTGTCCCCGTGAAGCACTGGAATAGATTCCGCTGTACGCATTGAGACGTGATACGATTCCAGGTTTTCTCCACAAACTTGTCACATGCAAGGACTTTGTTCTGAACGCAAAGGTGCGACACCATGTGTAGCCCTGTATGCATAATCCTAATCGAAGATTTGTTGGTCCACATCGGGGTTTGACGTTTGAAGATTGCAGATTGTTGCTGGCCTCTTTGTTTTCGGCAAGATTTTCTCATTCATTACCCCGGGTGTCCTTGGCTTTGTGGGTCCGATCCCGCCTTTGATCAGCCTGACTGTTTCATGGCATTGCGTCTGGGTGGACAGCCACATTCACAGCGACACAATGCTGTGCAGTTGTTTTGCTTGCATTTACCGGGCCGAAAGTTTACGAGTTGAACAAGGAGAAAATTGACAAGGGTGTGGTCACTGCCCAAGGCAAGGTGAATGAGGGCTGGTCAGTGACCAAGGCAGAGGCTGGTAAGATGTGGGACAAAGCACCTGCCAGCATCAAACGTGTCGCCGATAGCTTCACCCCTAAGAAGACTGAGTAGGTTTATCCTGTTGTACTACTAAGCGTACAGGTAAGGACTATCCACACACAAGTTGCTGATTTTGTACCGCTGCAAACGTGTCAGCATGTGGGTGTTGACAGTGAATCAGGGCGGTTGAGCGAGCTTGTGTGCAACAGCATGTGCTTCTGTTGGTGGCTGCCATGTGATGTGAAGGTGGCAAACTGCTGCATGATTTTGGATGTTGGGAGCGAATGCACGTCCGCGGTCGCTGCAGACCTGCACATGTGTGCCCTTGCTCATTCTCTGGGTACACAATTCCAGCAGAGTGCATGTTTACTGAGAAATTGACTCCAAGCTACATTCCATGTTTTTGTGGGAAGCCATGCCCGACATATCTGACAGTGATCAGCACTCAAGCATGTGTGGTGATGTATGTCCCCTCTTGCAGTTTCGAACATGACTCGGGCAAGAGCACCTTTCAAATCTGGGATCTCATCCATGCCCATAATATGTGCTGCGATACATGGTGCAGAGAGGACGTGGCAGACCCTGAATATTGATACTGTCGCAATGCGGGAACTTAAGTTGCTGATTGGTTACGGATGAAGCAATACACACGATTTCGTGGCAGGATGATGTCGTCGCAGTGGTTTCATAACTGCAAAACTTTGCAGTTTCACATGTGTGCCCTGCCGATTGTTTCGAAATGGGTTGTGGCTCAGTACGTAGTGTGGTCATGTTTGTTGGACTAGTCAAGGCAGCTGGCAGATAGTTAACACATTCCACTGCGACGTGACCGCTCGCGTGAAAGCAACCGTGTGGGCGCAGAAAAGTATTAGCTGATTGTTTCCTCAATACTGCTGCCTGCTGTTGACTTCGTGCAGCATGGTTTCGAAGGCACACAGCGACCAATTCATCCGCAGCTTGATCTCCAAGTTTGGTACGTTGGCACTTCATGTGGCTGTGGAATACAGTGCCATGCTGTGACAGCCTGGGTGGTGGTGATGTTAGTGGTGGCAATTGCCTTCAGCACACTGTTAAACTTTCACCAGCCAATCAGTCAGTCTCATGTGCCCAGGGCGCCAAAACTCTCAGTAGTACACAGCCTCTGCGCTGGCAATCCACGCCGCTTCTGTGACGCCGATACATTCTAGCTTGATCTGCACACACAGCACACTGTTTCAGCAGCTGCATTCCGGTATAGACACACCCCTTCTGCATCTCACTTGACCGGAATAAAGAGCGCAGATCACAGTTATAATCTGGCGCTTTCCAATTTCCAGTGGCTAGTTGGGCCACTGCATGGCAGAATACGGAAACCGCTCCAAACAACCTCAATCAACGCCGAGACCCAACTCGCACAGCATCTGATACGGAAACTAGTCTGCTGCAAGAGTACCACATCGTCAGCCCTGCAGCGGTCAGTCTGGAGGCATCGTCCTTTCTTGCCAGTGAGCTGGACATGTGTGCAGCGACGAAAGGCGAATGGCACACAGCCATCAATTCCGCACACGATTCCGCATCACCTTCATTATTTCTGTTACTACGACAGTGCTGTTCTGACAGAACAAACGTGAACGTTACTTGTTGAGGGCGGGGCCTTGGCTGGGCAACGTATCGGCTGTGTGGAGCTCGGGCGTTCTATAGGCGCTGTACGCGGCCCATGCATACCCTTGTTCCGGTCCATGTGGTGCGGTGGGTCCGCCCGATTGTGGACTGCGATCAAGGCATGCGGTGGAGGCCTGACGGCAGCTCGACAACCTCAGCGAGGTGCCACTGCCTAGGTTGCCACTACATGGCAGTTGCACGAGTTACAACTCTCATGAATCACAAAGACATATTCCGTGAGGCAGATAGAACCGCAGAAACCACACAGGAACACAGCACAATCAAGCCACACCGCGGCTGACACCAAATGCAGGACACCTCAAGGCTCTGACTCAAGGGTCAAGTCCACAGCATGTCTACGTGGTGCAAGTGTGGCGGAGACATGTTTGAATGTTATGGTATGGCCATGCCTCTGAAAGAATGGCATCAGCGTGATTCTTCAACCAGACTGGAACAGCGCCATCACCAAATAGCCCGGTGCAAGTGATATAGTGTCACCTGAATTTAGCAGAAATACATGCTAATTCGGTCTCTCATGCATGTAATACAATTTTGGTTTGCTGTTCGACCAGTGCAGGTCGACAACGGCACTTCCGAGGCTGCTCAATCGGCTTCTGTACAATGTGTAGGGCCCAGTCTCAACCGTCAGTTGCTGCCATCCACCGTGTTACAGAGGCACCTCCATGGTGACGGCCCTGTCTGCAGCAGTAGCAGATAACCATGCTTCCCTGTGGCTGGGCCAAGAGTGCAGCTATGTACCTCGGCCTTTAGCCCGCAGTGTGGCATGTTTCAAGCCTCAAGCTGAGCCAGCGACAAACCACCGCCAGCACGCGCAGCAGGGACAGCGTATTTTGAAGTCTCACGCATGGAGTGGTGCACAGTCACAGGCGATCTGGTCAGCATGCTTGCATCAGATCTGGGTCTTGCTGGAAACATGCTGGAGCATTTCAGGTCTCGACTGCTGTCCACATGGTGATAAGGTTGCCATAATCAGGATAAGTACCCGTGCGTGTCATGGCAACACCGAATGAGCACAATTATCACAGGCATTCACTGGAACCAGATATCCCAGCGTATCACTGAGCGGCAGATAACCCGGATTCTGTAGCACATTGATGTACGCAGTCACTGCAGATGGCAGCGAGTAGACTGATGTCAGTGCCTCCAGTCCGTGCAGCCCCTATTTCCTGTGTGCGGCGCCATAGATCACTGATGTAGCACACATGCAGCCATGCTGAGCCGCAACGCATTCTGCAGGGAACTGGAGCATGACCGGTCGGAGCATGGCTGTCTGAGCGGCTGGCTGCAAGCCCTTGACTGTGGGCACGTGTTGGACACTGTCCATATCTACAGTTTGAGGAGGTTCACTGCCCGGTTTGCACAGGGATGCCAATGCCTGTGTCCTCTACCCAAGACCAGAGCACGCCAGGCCGGCCGCCTTGACTTGAGGCACAAGTGCAGAAATGAAATACTTGAAGCATCACCTCGTGGAAGCACCAGGCACAAGAGAAACGCAGCGCGGCAGCCAACATAGCTATGGTGGCAATTCAATGACAGCACTACTGCGACACTGCATCCTTGCTCATCGCATGCAAGGACATGATGGTATCGTGGTGACATCACTGCATTGCCACAGCTATCCACACGTGGGCCTACCAGGTTCATGCAAGGTGGGCCACAAGGGACGTTTGCGCTGAGGCACACGCGGCAATCCAGCATATGACATTGACGTGCAGGACGGCAAGCAGCAAGCTCCGGGAGTTTGTCACCTCCACGTCCGGCCAATGCGTTGATGTTCTGCCATGCAATGGCCAGAGCTCTCATACACTATATCGCTGCGACATTTAGCCAAGCGTGTTACAACCCACCACGTCATCCACACCACCCGGCATGCGGCCAGTGTACATCATGTTCGTTTCAGTGATGCTTTCCGCTGCTGATGGCCTGAACCTTGGAGTCAACACGGTGTTACACCGCTGCTACATGTTGCAACCTGTCAGACCACGTGCAGGCTTGATGCTTTACCGAATGACCGTTCCTGTCCATACGTGACGATGCACCTGGCGGGGGCAACGAATATGCATGGGCGAGTGAGGTACCTAGGGGTATCGAGATGTGTACACCTGGATCCAGCTGGAACGTGCTTGTTCGTTGCCGAATCTCACCAGACGCGGTATATCGCCCTTCTATTGAACAAGGTCAACTGATAACGATCATTGTCGCTGAAGTTTCTGAAGGAGCCCTTCTTCCTCACACCCACGGCTGTCCGAGTATAACCTGTCACTACCTCGTTGTGGCCAAGCTGTGAACGTGCACACAGCTGAACCGGGTCCCGTTCATGCTTTACATTTGTACACTTGTTTAAACTATTGTAGACTAGACGGTGATCGCAAAGACTGAGGACATGGAATGCGGAGCAGAGCCGGTGTCGGAATTGCTGCGCACGCTGCAAGACGCCTCGGATTGTAGCCTCCGACTAGTGAAATGCAATGCAATCAGGTGCTTGGCGCTGCTGAATGATTGTGCAATGATTGTGTAATGGCGCAATCTCTTCTGCGGGATGAGCACTGGCGTGGCGTCCTCGTGCAGACGATTCATATCCAGCCTCCACGAGAGCCCGGACTTGCAAGCCACAATCCTGCAGCTGTGTTCCGCCGGAACACAAGGAGCCTCCGATCTATCCACAGTCATCATTCTGGCGGCAGATAATGCAACCATGCAGCCTGCCGCGCTGTCCGAGAGCCTCGACGTGTTCTACACAATCGTGCGACTCTGCAGTGCCTTCGACTCTGAGCACCATAACGCGACACAAACGTTCATCGAAAACTTGTTGGCTCACGTGCTGCTTCCGTCACTGACATCACATATCCTTGACATCTTCACAAGTCTCCCAGAAGTTCAGTGGCCCGTAGATATAACAGACGGGCATACCATGGTGCTAAGCTGGGTGGTCCTGCTCTGGCAGTGTTGTGAGGCTTCTGTCAACTGGTGCAATACTCTGCCAGCTCCGCTGTCAATGGAATCTGCGACCATTTTCGTGGTGGTGGATGTGCTCTTGCGTACAGCATCCGCCATGATTCTACCAGAAGTCAAGACGATCGTCATCCGGTGCGGGCATCCAGGGGACCTACCACCAGCATTGTACGATAGTGTTCACAGAACACTGGAGGAGGTGCCTGTGTGCACGTCAAGTGGTCATTGTTGTCTGACCACGCCGTTTGCAAAGCAGCTTCTGCGCCACCTGCTTGTGCACAGTTTCTACATAAGCAACCCTGATTTTCAGGACCCTGTTACTGCTGTGGAAGGGCTCTGCTGTTCGCGGCATGCTGACCCGGAATCCCAGCACTATGACCCAATTAGCTGGGCTTCTGCAAGATGTTTCAATTCCTGAAATACGGTTATCTGAGATTACACAGATGCTTTCCATTGAGACAGGCACTCTCGCGTCTGTGGCCGCAGATGCATCGATGGGGCCTGTCAGGTTGGAGCTCATGATGGCTGTCGCCGTTGATGTCCCTGGTGAGTCGACGCGCTCTCCCATTCCATCATTGGTCTGCAGGTATAAGCTGTTTGGTCCCACACCATGGAATGGTGTACCAGTGTAGTGTCATGTATGTCAGGGTCTCACACTGGTCTCACGTTGTACCAATTCCAGTACTGTCCTGGTGCAGGCCTTGTAGCACAAGCATTCCATGGCAACAGTAGCACGTCACAGTTCGTGTCCAGCGGTGACCGACTGTTGGCCGGTTCCTCAGTCAGGGGGAAAGACGAGGCCGATCTCCGCGCAGCATGCCAGTCGCTGCGCATTCTGTTGAGGTCACACATAGCTGCGGGCGAAGCGTCGTCAGGGGCATTCTGCACGTGGACGGTCGCAATCGTGGAGAGCGCATCACAGCAAACACAGGCGATGCTGCTCGCGGCCGGCCTCTTGGACCCAGTGTTTGATCGGATTCAGCGAAGCCTTCATGTGCGTGGCTCACAGCTGACGCATGGACCTGTGAATTGCTGCCATGACCTGACTCCCCAGATACCCAGGACCTCCGCTGCGTCCTTTGGAGGAGAAGTCGCATGCGGTAGCACAGCATGTGCTGTGCAGGGGCGCGCACAAGTGCGGCTGGAACGTTTGCACCCGGAGATGGCGGTGCTTCTGTCGCTTGCTGCACACCCAGGCTTCCCTAAACATGCCATGAGTGGTCTGCCCACAATGTGCACCATCGTGCAAGAAGCCGCTGCAACCAGCGATCATGACACCCTGAAGCCAGTCCTCGCAGCGGTATGGGCAGTGTGCCGAGAGTGCTTGGCAAAGCTGTCTTTTTCTGACGCATCATCTCTCTGCACAGCGCTGCTGAGTACACTCCCCAATCCGGACATCCAACATGACCAGGGCAACCACTTTGTTGATTCATCGGCGGAATCTACCGGAAGTATGGTCGCCGCTGTTGCGTGTGTTGCCCTCGTGCTTGGGTCCACCAAAGCCAAGACACCTGTGTGGCTAAGGCTACGTACAACAGTGATGAGCCGCCTGGTAGCAGGCCTCTCTACCCTGACCCATGCTGTCGTCACTACCTGCGTTGCTGCGGCAGATCTCTTTGGAGAGCTCCACCGTCATGATCACTACCGTGGCTTTGCTTCGCAATGCATCGGGCCACATGAGATCGCCAATGGCATGAGCCTACTATCTCTAGCAGCTGGCATCACGGCGCACGTCGTCCGCGTACACAAGGATGCTCTCCTTCACAGTGACCAAGGTGCAGCACCTGCTGTTACACGCTCGGGAGTGCTGGCCATGCATGGCCCAGACCCTGGCACAGGACAAAGAGTATCTTCAAGCGCCAGTCTGGGCGCTTTAATAGCAGACTTCTTGATGGACATCCTGGTACCTGCACATGTCTTTGTATCCACACAAGGTGGCAGAGGCTGCGGAGATCAAGACTCTGCTTCACATGTTGACACAGGCATGCACGTGGCAGTGTTCAGCTCCCTCATCGCCTTTCTAGAAGCTGCACTCGGCCAGACACATGGAATGTTTCTCAGCTTCGGGACGTCTGGTGACACAGAGCCCAATGCGATGAGGGACTCAAACATTGGGGTGCACAGCCCAGGGGTCCCTGCCAGTGATGTCTCGTCGGGATCGCGTGGCCACCAGCTGGTGGCGTCTGCGATCTACCTGGGCTGGCAGTGCATCTCCTGTGGCTATATTGCGCGTGCTGTGGAAAGGCGTGTTACAGGACCCTGTGACACATGCATGACCGGTGTGGCGGGCAGCACAGGTTCAAATGACTGTGACTTGGTGTAGGACGGACGCACCTGCTGATGTGACCCACCGATTGCTGCAACTCCTCATGGCCACAGCTTTGACCGCACACATTCATGATGGCAGCACTCTCATTGAGGCCATTCAATCGAACATGTCGCTACCAAATGCTTGCAGCATGGATGATGGCTTGGCAGAGAGCAACAGGCCAGCCGGTCTCTGCGTGGTGCCATGCAGTCCTGGAACCGAGCTGCTGCGCAGCTTCCTCGGGTTTCAGCACCCTTGTAACGGTGTAACTCCTGCAAAGCCCGGTAAGGCATGGATGACTTTCGAGGCTTCACTAATGGGAGCACCTCTTCAGCTGCTCGTCTCCAAGTGCGCGAGCTGGCAGAATTTGTGCGCAGCTACAGGAGGTGCGCCCTGTCAAATCAGTGCATGGTGTTGATAGCATGCTGATATATATGTACAAATAGCCTGCAGCTCATATAGCAGTTGGCCTCCAGGTGGTCTGGGGACGGGCGCAGAGCCGCACATGCATCCTCCTGGTGCACTGCTGGCAAGTTGACTTGATGCGCCTGTACCTCAGCTGCTGTCTGACCATCAGTGTGGAATTGTTGTGCAGCTGTGGACGAAACGTTTGCAGTTGCCTGGCTGCTTCTTGCAGTCCATCAGTGTTTTGGTGGGCTGGCACCTGCCGTGGACCAAAGCTGCTGTGCCAATGCGTTTTTGAATATCCAAGGACTCCTTTCCTCCCAAACTTGCAGCGACGTGGCATGCATGCCTGGGCTGGCAAGCGCCGCAGACCTCCCGTGCTCAGCAGCCAGCTGCTCAGACCGGCTTGCAGAAGCACAAGTAGCTGCTGGACTAGTAGACATTGTTGCCGGCATGGCACACATGATCTGCACTGTCGCTGCTTCAACAGAGGTAGTGGGACAAGAATGCCATGCTGCAAGAAATGTAGACGTACATGGCACTGCACACAGCAGTGCTGCGGCTGAGGGCACATGGCTGCAGCGGCATCAGGACGCTCAGGTAACCATACGCGTCACCCTTTCAAGAGTGGGTGGGTGGCCTCAGTTTCCTGATGCCTGGAAGTGTGCAGGCGGCTGATAGCGCGTTGGCAGTGATCACGATGCTTGCGAGCCATGTTACACAGTCTGGCAGCGACTCTTTATCTACTGGCGACATAGGTTGGCATGCCTTGCTTCCAGTATCTCCAGGGACCATCGGCTGGGCTGTTCCGCATGCATCTCCTGGCGCCGCTGCGCCGCTTCTGCGGACGCTTGCGAGGTGTGGCTGGCTCCACAGGCTGCATCTGCAGGTCTCACCGAACCCCAATCACTGCGTTAGCGATCTTGTCGCCAGTCTCGCGTCCGAGACAGGCCTTCACGCTTTATGCACTTCTATTGCTGACTCGTACATCAATGACGACGATGCTTCACTTTGGCCACTTTTAATCCTGCTGGACCGGGCGTTGCAATGCGCAGGTGTGACCACCATGCCATTGTGGGCCTGTATGCAATTGCAATCACGTCACAGCACGTGCCAATGATCCAAGCGGCTTGCGTACTGCAAGGCTCTCAGTGCTGCAGGCCCTGAAGCAATTCAGTGTTCCGGAAGAGCGCTCATCGAGGATGCTATGCCGCCTGCTCTGAAATTATGTTACAAGTTTCACTGTCAGATGCAGACAAGCATGCATGCCGTGAGAGATGAACACAAAGATAAAGCAGGCAGCTGTGTACCTCCGGCCGAATCGAGCTTGGCACTGCTGTCCAATTGCATCCAACTGCGTGCTTGCACAAGCACTGTAGGTAGATTGCTGCAGTTTGCCTGCATCTTCCATCGGGACTATGCAGCAGCCGGCGTGGTGTGGTTTCTTGCTGATGCACAGTCGCAATGTCAAGCCATGACTTGCTATCTACTACTATGCCTCAAACAACTCTGGCAGCAATGAAGGCTACTATTCATGGGTAGACAATCACAGCCCAATTTTGTGCAGGCTGATTCTGCAAAGCTCGCTGTGCACATGGCTCATTCACTGCCAAATGATTGCGGTGAAGGGTATGCCTGGAAGGATGCTCTCTGCCCAGCTGTGGCCAGCCTGAATCACAATGAGCAGCTGTGTTGCGGCGCAGCATCTTCTTCATGCTCGTCCGTCTTGGTCACCGCCATTACCTGCATGATGCAGGCATGTTACGCAAGCCTTTCAGACAAGCCTCGCCAGTGGACACCTGGTCAAACCTGGCAAAGGGGGCTACAGGGCATAGATCGCCCAAGCATAGACAGTCTGCACATTGCTCTAGACACAGCAGTTGAGCTACTGAAAGCTGAGCTGCCATTGATGCCAGATTTGCACCGCGCATTCGGATATCTTCATCATTCAGTGTCAGCATTGCTGTTCAGTCCGCCTGAAAGACTTGGACAAAAGCTACTGGAATTTGCTGTTGCTTGTGACTCTGTCCTGCAGAATACGCAGGTATATCTCGACATCAACAGATGTCATGGTGTTCTCAGCATGCAGTTCTTTTTTGTACTGAAGACCAGTGCAGCCACCACTGAGAGCTGGTACCTCGGAGTGCAGGAGCTTGAAGGTAGACTCAAGCACAGCAATGACCAAGGTTTGGATCACAACAATCGCAACGCTGCAGACCCAGGTTCCGGATGCGATAGACTTGCTCATCCGCAAACTGTATCCATGCTTACAGCAATTGCTCAAAGCAAGTTCTGGACTAACCAAGAAAACTTACACCTTGTTCAGAAGAGCCCAGCTCTGGCATCGCACATGCTTGGGCAACTGGCACCAGACGTACGCAGCCTGTGCGTTACTGCTCTGAGCACCTTGGGAATCAGCGAAGAACGGATCCGAAACACAGCAACCGCCCAAATGCTGGTATCAGAAGCTCTGGGTAAAGTAGCAGCAACGCACCTACGACTCATATGTGCTGCCTGCAACAGTCAACTGTTGCAACGCACAGGCGCTGCTATGGAAAGAGATACAGCAATGTCTACTGTGCCAGCACTCATGGCCGTACAGTCAGCTGCTGGAATAGATGCAGATCATGTCGCCTGTCCAGGGCAGGTGACACGCCATGTTGTTGCTGACACTTTGAAGCTCATCATGCAGCTCAGCAACATGAGGGAGGTTAGTTCAGAGCATCAACCCCTCATCTGGATGGCCGTGGCGTCGAACATTACGATGTTGAAGCAGTTAATCCATTCACCACGCCGTCAAAACATTTTGTCCTTGGGGCCTGCTGTTGTCAAGCATGTGATTTGCAAGGCTTTTTGTGAAGTGCAATCGTGGGTCGAACAAGTTGCAAGGCAGTGCAGTCAAGAGACACGCGGAGGTCTGTGGAGTATCACGCAACTGGATTGGGAACAACTTCTGCCACCACTAGGCCCGATTCAGGTCCATGTCTGCAGGCCCATTGTTGTGCAGGTCCCACATATGGTGTCGGCAACCGTCCAAATACACGGATCACATGCCCAAAGTTGTGTGCAGGTCTTGAATCTCTTGTTGTCAACAGCATACTGTCAGTGGTCGGCCGGGGCCATGTCATCCTGCCATCACCAAGACTGGGCAGAAGCAGTGAAAAGCACAGTCTGTTTGGCAAACATGTGCAGGTCCTCCGGGGGGGATCACATGACCGACTGGGCTATGTTGTCGATAATAGACCATTTGCATGCTCGCATTGAGTTCGTCCGCAATGCATCGTGCAGACAGCTTGAACTGCAGCTTCCAATGCAGCAAGGCTGCGCAGTGAGTTCCATCTCTGCATCTCATGCCATGTGTATCGCGGAGAGCCTAATTTTGGATTTGATGTGCTACTTAGTTCGTACTGGTCTGCCCTCAAAGGTTACAATCGAAGAGGCCAAAGCATGGACGACCAAGGTTCTATCAACCCCAGGAGAAAACGATAGGACAGAGGTATCCGATTTTACATGTGGCAGGACAACTTCATGTGGAGATGCGCTAGATTCATGGTTGTCGGGCATCCACTGGCTAACAGGGGTGTGCCGCTTGTTAGAATGTCACTGATCTGGAGATGTGCATACAACGAGCAGCAGGGTGACATTGATCTTTGTTACAGGTTCACGCAACTGCACCAAGTGAAGTCCAGTTCCCCACAATAGCAGGACTGTGTCCCATGTCCACAGAGAATGCATATCGATGCAGAACACATATGGTGCAAGCACTACACCATAGCATTACAGAGGCAAGCACATCATGAAGCCAGACAAAGCAATGCAGGGCTTGTTCAAGCTGGCCGACGATGCTTGGTGATTTAGAGATGTTCAGGGACAGAAGGTGATGCGGCTGGCTTGCTCTCCACAGCATTACAGCATCAGCAGCTTTCTGAGATTGTGTCACACATGCATGCTGTCCGCGACGATGTTTTGCGAAGGTGTCCCAGTGGTGTGTAATCATTGTTTGCGCTCTTTGGTTCCAAAGCCTGGAAGGAATGTAATCGACATGATCAAAGCCATCATATGAACACTGACAACCACAGGAGTCACCCAACTCCAAACTCCCCAGCACGCAACCAGCAGACTTGTCAAGCCGGAAAGACATGCAGTGGTTGCCAATGGAATAGCCCATGAAACCGCCAGCTCGGGATCCTGTGAAAAGCCTTGTACATACTTCACCCAAATGTTCACATAGAGGAAAACAAGTATGTTAACGGCACCTGCCACAACAGCAGCGCAAAGCGCAAGTTTGCGTATGCGAGGATCATGTCTGAGCACATGCAATGTGTCGTGCTCTCCGTTCCCGAAATAGAACAAACCTATGGATGCACACATCCAAGCACAGGCTTCCGCCTTCCTGCAATTCATTCCCGCGTCTGTCCACCGAAAACGATTTCATTTGTGGAGGTGTCTACGTGCGCGCTACGGCTGGCCAGCGGCGAGAACACTGACACCAGCATCGTGCGAGGTAAAAAGAAGGTGGCATACCCCAAAAAGTATATGGTCCATGTTGCAGGCTCGCGTGGGGAACACAGATGCGATCGAATATGTTCTTTGGCACAGCATTCGCCCGCACCGAAATCGGGACTCGCTTCCTTCCCGCGGTGCAGCAAAGCGCTGGAACCACCAGCCTGCATATTCATTGTATCAAATGCACAAATCTGCATATGCTATCACGCTATATATGTAATGCGGTGTGACGGAGCATCGCATACGTGTGCGATACGCCAAGCACTCAACGCGTTATCAACCCCTCTTCTAACGTCGGCAGGCATACATAAGTTTCTGATGCAAAATCACTGCAAATCATACTTCGCATCGCGACCGTATCGCTAACGTAGCTGCTATGGAAATGGCTACGAGGCCGTCCGTGTGTGCATGCGTCGAAAACCCAAAAAGCAGAGAGCATCACATGCGGGACAAAGCAGTAACACGGTCACAAAGCTTATCACTACGACATTGCCATTCGGAGTCGTAGCTGCAGACTTTCTTACAGTGACAATTGCTGTGAAGACTCCAGCTTGGCCATCCGTATGTTGCAGGAGTCCAACGCCAGGACTTACACTAGATACATGATTTCAGTGCTATGAATACTGGAACGGGCCATGGAACAGCGAGTTAGAAGTCCTGCAAAGGACGAGCTCAGTCACATACCAACGACTTCGCTTGTTGTGTTACAGACAGGACATTGATATCATCCATAAATCTACAACCTGTTTCGTAGGACAGTGCCATGCATGCCGTGTTCTCCTCAGAATACGTGCTAATCAGAGACATGCTTATATGAGGCGGGGCAGCTGCCTGCACAGGTCGCTGAAGCTCTTCAGTTGCATGCACATTTTCACAATCCTGTTCCAATGACTTTCCGGACAAAGAACTGAGGAACCAGTTCAGGCAGCCAGATTGGCTCGATAGCGGATGCCACGTGTGCGTAAGCTTTGTTGGTGAGAATAACTTCATTGAACACCACACATTCAGGGCGCTCTGCTGCTGGTACTGTCATCAGAACGGATCCGGGATGCAAGTAAACTTCCTGCATGCAGAGGTACATGACTGTAGCAAAGCGCTCTGGATAAAACAACTTCAGCTGACTGGAGCAAGTTCTCATGCCTCTGTTGCGCAGGTGAGAAGAGTCTACTGTAGGCGTGCACCCGTGGCAGATGTGGGATGTCATACCTGTGCTGTGGAGTAAAGACGGTACCTGCCATCTGGTTGGCGCCGAGCGGTATTCTGAAATAAGCCCCTGACGAGAGCGCGCCGGAGCATCGAGAAGTCCTCTGTGTGATCTTGCACGTTCAATTTGACACCCAGCTGATCAAGTTGCCCCTACCAACGCCCACAAGTGTCATGTGGCAGCAGATGCGTGTCATACACGATGAAAGACCAGGCTAGGGTAGCATGTGTATGTCAAGTTGGTCACGCACCACTAGTTGCTGCTTAATCTGTTCTGCATGCCGAAGTGCTTTGTGGCTGACGAAATTTCGTCGGCACCATGCCGCCCTTTTCGATGCTGACACAGCCCGGAACGCCCGAAACACAGAGAGCAGGGCAATGTGGTCGCCCAGGTGGTTATGAAAGGCCTTGTGTGCTGAAGCTGCATCTTGTTCCCTGCAGGACGATGGCCTGATGAGTAAGGCCCTCTGAGCAGATGTGAAGCAGCACTACTTTCACCATCAAAAGGTCCCCAGCAGCGCGGTCAGGCATGCTCGTGGTGTCGCTGCTGATTGTTGCCTGGCCACAACGTTCACAGCACACCACAGCAGCGTGAGGAACTGATGACAATACTTTCTGAACATTTGGCCTGGCACGACCAAGGAAATGCGCGGCATGCAAGCGACGGCGTTTTCGTTGAAGAAACTGCTTGATAGTAACGCACTTGTTGACGGGAGAGATGAAAACCCTGTCACTGGAAATCAGCGCCACGACATCTGCAGCCTCGTCCGCACAATGCAGCTCACCACCTGCAAGGAGGATGGCGGCCAGAGGAGGCTCCACAGGAAAACAGGCCATGTGCTTGCCAAACAATGTAAGATTTCCAGTCCCATCCTACATGGAGATACAGTTAGACAACGTGAACTCAAGGCCTGAGCAGTGCATGCCGTGTTGAAATTGTGTGGCAGCGACAAACCATGGCCCGCAGAGCGTACAGGCTTGCTAGGGCAGTCTTCAGTGCTGTTGTTGAGGGGGGATCCATGAAATCAAATGTCAGCACATCCTTCACCCCAAGTGCCTTGAGCTGGAGTACGACCGATGCAAGATTGGCCCTCTGTATTTCTGGCACTGCAGCGTCCGGAAGCGCATGGAACGCAGCCTCAGGAAACAAGCGGAAACACTTCCCAGGGGCCTCGCGCCCCGCACGTCCACTGCGTTGCCGACATTGGGCCTTACTGGCAGGCACGACCTGAGCACAGGAAAATTCAACTTAGATTTGCATTCATGGCATGCAGCAACAGTCAGCGGCACACAGGACGGAGCCGCCAACACACGAAGCAAGCACTGTTGATTGCAGCACATGACTGTGAAGACATGCAAGGTCTTTCTGACGCAAGAACGCTGCACGTTGAAGCGAGTGCAGATTCCCGAAGCTGGATCGAAGAAGATAATCAGGAGGTCTGCACCTGCAAGGATTCCATGCAGCGCGTAGCGCTGAAAGCTCTAGCTTTGACGACCCCGCTGTCAATTACATACCGGACACCCGGAATGGTTACTGAAGTTTCTGCTATATTCGTAGCTAAAACGACTTTGCGGACATCGCTGGCAACATCTGCAAAAGCTTCTGCCTGCTCTTCAGCAGACAGAGAAGCATACATGGATACAGGAAGGAGTCGTAATTGCAACGGATGCTTCACAGCCTCGCCTGCTTCCAAAAGCGTTCGCCGAGCCGCTTCAATCTCGTCCTGACCAGACAAGAAGACAAGAACATGCCCAGGAGATTCATGCAGGTGAACCTGCATGCTTCATGTCTGACAGAATAGGTTGCAGCTTTACGACTCTCATTTACTTAAACTGCATGGACTGTGCTGCACACCTGCATGACGGTGTCAATTGCAGCTTTCAGGTAGCTGTCTAGTGGTTCTGCACTATGCAGAATTTGGACATCGTACTGGCGGCCTTGTACATAAGCAGGGCATGAACCAGGGAAGAATCGAAGAAAGCTGCTGTAGTCGAGGGTTGCAGACATGATTACCAACTTCAAGGGATCATCAGAAGCATGGCGTGCCTGCTGTGCTTCCTTGAGAAGTCCAAACAGTACATCGGTATTCACTGTCCGCTCATGTGCTTCATCAACGAAGATGACACTATATGCTCGGAGCCTTGGATCAGAGATCGCCTCTCGTATGAGAAGACCGTCCGTAACATACTTGATCTTTGTATCAGCCCCACACCTATTATCAAATCGAACAGCAAACCCAATGCTGCTCCCGAGGACATCACCTTGCTCCTCTGCTACTCGCCGAGCAACCGTAATGGCTGCTATGCGCCTTGGCTGCGTGCATGCGATCAAACCTTTCGGCTTCATCTGAAGTTGCACAAGCTGCGGTGCCTGTGTTGTTTTCCCACTGCCAGTTTCTCCAATCAGGATTATGGTACTGTTGTTCCTGATCATCTCGACAAGGGCCTTTCGAGCACTCCAGATGGGCAGAGCTTTGCGTTCTGAAAGCAACTGTAGGGCGCGTTGCTGTCGCAATCTGGCCATACTTTCTGATGTGTGGCGCTCCATTTCGTTCAGACATCGCAGCCGCTGTCAACACCGCGATGCACGCGGCCTGTCACAGCCTGCAAATTCGAACTGAAAATCGGCAAAATAGAACCCGCAAGTGTGCTCTTAGTGTCTTCAGAGATCTATTTATGAGACACAATTCCGTACAGAGGCAACTTCGAATTTACTAGCCAAAAGGTTGTCAGTCTGTGCCGAGCGCAGTACGTCCGGTTTGACAGACACCCAGAACAACATCCTGCAAAAAACACCTGATTCCCGTGATTCATGGTCACTGAGTGAGGCCATCTGTGGGAGTCACGCGATCCGCGATGGCGGCGGCGCGGAATGAGGCGGCCGCCTCGATACTATGTAGGGCACATCGCTGCTGGAATGCACAATCCAGAAACCTCAATCGCGTATCTCAAGGGCGAACTGCAACAATGTGCCAAGCACATGCAGTTCCTGGAGCCGCGGCGCAGATGGCTGTTTGCTGCAGAGATGATGCAGTTCTCGTCCGCACCCCACGCAATTCTGCAACAAACGATCTTCGGTCCCATCAGCCTCCATGGCACATACATAGGTGGTAGCTGGAACTGCTCGTGCAGGTGAGAGTTTTGTTGTAGGTAGGTTCAGAAAGCATGTCAGTTTGCGCTGTGTCACAGACAGCAGTCCTGTCGACAGGGAGATGAACCGCCCCGACAGTGTCTTGACAGCGACGCTGCAGTTGTAACAGATGAGAATGTGCGCGTGTGATCGCGGACCATTGATGGTACGTATGGCAACGCCTAGCTCAGTGTCGCGACTTCTGTGTCAGGTCCAGTGCTGCCATCCTTCTGACATGTGGCCTTAAATTAATGCTCACCCGGAGTACAAGCAGGTCTTGTACAATCGGAGTATATGTGAAGCTGTGTCATCATAATCTGAAAGTTTTACGCTCAGATCGCGTGCGCATGTATCCTACCCCTGCACACGCATTGACTTGCTTTCGTAAGCATTACCCTGTGGCTATAACGTGCGTTGATTGCTACCTTTACTTTTTGCAGCACTACCGTGGCTCCCAGTGAGCCCAGCTTCCAAAGCAAGACTGCATGCATTGCACTTGTGAAGCAGAGGGTGACAGGGTAGCCGGTGCCTTGCTGTGAAGGTGCAGCATGGCAGGGCCATTGCCCACAGTGTACCTCGTGCGCCATGTGGAATCTGCTTGCAGCTCCTCCGTTTGCCGATGCCATGTGCCATATCTACTGGACCTTGCAAAGCGTGGCAGATTCACTGACCTTGACAGCATGTCTGCAGTGGTACCTAAGCAACGAAATACGACGTTTCGGTGCTTCGCCTTGCTCTCAAAGCTTGTATGTGTTCTGGGGGGTGGTCCGCATGATGCAGGGGGGGGGGGGGGGGGACTGCACACGTCCATTCGCATCACGACCGCAACAGTCGGACAAACGCGCATGGCCAGATACTCATATTTCTTGCAGCTCAAAGCGTTGCCGAAATCTGTGTACAGGGTGGCAGTGGCGGAGCCACCAATGCGCAGCGACTCACAGGAGAGCTATGGTCACATGCATGCCATGCATGCAATCGTCACTGGCAGATGTGCCTATAGCCTGGTGGCATGACGGCCGAGTCATGTTGGGTAAGTCTTGGTACCGCATTGACTGTGTTTGAAACACAAAGTCTAGAGGTAGATGGCACCGCAAATTCCGCAGAGTCACCAAAGAAGCAGGACACACCGCAGCCGTCAGCTAGCGTGAATAAGTCTCAGGCACAAAAGCCACTCAATACCACCCCCCGTGCCACCCCCCGTGCAATACCACCCCCAGTGCTTATATTGTGCCTACGGTGCAGTATTTTTGCATGCCCTGCTTAGCGCTCTATGTGCGGTCATATCTGAGCAGCCAGTGTCTAGCAAGCTCGCCAGAGTTTAGTTCATGGCTGCCAACAGGCTCAATTGAAACTTCAACGGCCGCCGTGGTGGGCTAAATACAGAGCTTGCCACAGGTAGTACTGGGCAGCCAGTCAAAATTCATGCACCAGCACTGCAGCAAAATGTTGGCAGAGCTGGAACTTGGCAAGTAGACAACTCATCATGTTTATGATTCAACATGGGCGCATCACTGCGGTTGATCAGCCATCAAAGTGATACAGTTCGAACTCTTGACGCCGAACTCATTTAGTGTCACAGACATAGAGTAGGTCCCACACACATCATATCGCGATGCCTAGTTTGACTTAATCTGGTGACTGGACAGTGCCACTTCAGACCGACTGGCAAGCCTGTGCAGCGCCATGTGTGATAAACCCCCAGATCTCGGCAAGCGATGCACAGAGGAAGCACAGCGTCGCAAGATTCTGTGGTAGCGGTCATGTCTGCTTTCTACTGCATATATCCGGCGTACCGCTTCTCAGCGTGTAAGTATCACATCCGCGCAAATCATCGAAGAGCCTGCGGTGTCGTAATGCAGCGTCCTCAATCACGCAACACGAGCACTTCGATTTCAAGCCGACAGCCCCGTCTGACAGCAGAATCCCGCCGTGTCCATCTCGCCGCTAAACAACTTTTAGTAAGCTTCTGAAGCAGCCATTGTCGCGATGGGCAGGCGATTCTGACCAGCGACCTTGCCTCCACGCATTGACGCAAAGCACCTTGCTGTTAAGTCTTCATGAGGCGACAGCTCAGAGTAACAGGTGAGTATATGTGGGATAATGCTACACTGCTTGTTGACCTAGCTTGGCGTATGTCAGATCTCAGAATTAGCTGCTGCCTGCAACATGTAAGGAAACACAGCGGTGTTGCTTGCAGTTTACCACGCACGTGGGCTTAAAAACACACAACATATTGGAAAGCAAGATCCATACGTTGAGATCACATGCGGTACTCAGACATGGCAGTCCGAAGCACATAGAGGTACGCCATTTCTCGAGCATGCAGGCCACAGCGAAGGAATCGACAAAGCCACTTCTACCGTTACGTGACGATGTTGCATTGTATCATGCGCTTATCTCATGCGGTGCCGATTCACAAAATGAATGACCTGAGCGATTCTCATTGAATTGTCTGCACCACAAGCACTCTGCGGCTGTCCATGTACTGCAGAGTGGCTGGATGGTCATTAGTTAGCCGTCTGGCCGTGGTATGTATGATGCTACGCTTTGAGTGTATATGTGTGCTTCCTTCCAATGCGAACTAAATCTTGGTAGCAAGCACGGATGGATGTGTGCGCCCGAATGTTCTTGTTGAGCACGCGGCTATGGCCCCCAGTCTCTCAGCCGGTGCTTACGAAACCTGGCACTGACCGAAGAGGTGCTATAAGAATGAGCAAGCGACTCTGATGTGCAGGAGCTGGCGCTTCAGCTACGATCAACCAAAGCTGCTGCTTCTCAGTTTCAAACGAAACATACATAGATGTATCTGTTTTGAATCACAACACTATCCTTTCGCACAGCAGGATCGGTACAGCGCGGGTTGGCCTCCAGAATGTATTGCAAGACGGCACTGATACGTTGGAAGTGCAAATCATAGACAAGAAGACGTATGGGGCTGGAACAGTGGAGCTTCGTCTCGAAGTGGAGCAGGTGCATACACACGCTGATTCTGAGTTCTTGGAGCTTCATTTATGCTTTTGATCACGTGGCATTGTCATGCAGTCACCTACATCACCTGTCAGTAGTCAAGCCCCAGTGGCTCACAATGGGTGCATAAGCAGCCCAACAGAAGTGTACCCTGTCTACAATCAAGAATCTTTCTGTCAGGCTTTTCCAACACCGGGATATGGGCAGCCTCTGCCATCTGCTCCTCCACTTCCCTCGACTAATCTGAGTCACATTTCGCCGTTGCCCTTCCAACCTGAGCCATATCCCAGACAACCATATTACCCAGATCCAGGGTGCTTCATGAACCCGAATGAAGGTGCTGCGATTCCAAACGGTTACGCATGCCAAGCTTTACGTCCAAGCGACCACTCTAATACTCCTACCAACACAACTGAGGAATGGCAACACGGGGCTATTGCTATGAATCCATGGCAAAATCAGTCTTCTGCCGTACCATCAAGTCAGTATCCTGTCCCATCTTCGACCACGATTACGCCAGTGTACGGACGTCCAGACCGTGTTACTGATGATGGACGGCCTTCGCTTCCGTCAAACTTTTATCCAGATCTGAATGCTGCTCCACATATGAGTCACAGTACACAGGATCATGCTCAGGCATTCAGTGCATACCCTGAGATTTCTCACAGCAGTCGACCTGAAGCAATGCAAGCTGCAAGTACTCATCCAGCGGCATTTGTGCCTGGTGCGCTCCTACTGATAATCTGTTGTTTGCAGCAATACTGAAATTGTCAATTGCGTTTTCACATGGCCATGTTATCTTGCGTGTGCACCTGCAACGAAAAAGGAATGTCTTGTGGGCACCAAAAAACCTGCTTTTACCTGATTCGGCAGTATTGCGCAGAACTATGTATGATTTGATTGTGAACCTACAGCATTCTCGAATGCAACTGAGTCTGAAGGTGCTCAAGAGGAATTCAAACAAACATGGCTAGGCGCGCCGCCTGAAGGATATCCAAGAGGAGTATAGAGGAAGCGGCACATCAGCTGCGGTCCGTGGCCGCTGGACATTGTTAGAAGATGTGACTTATCGCCATGCAAGCATCTACAGACGTTGTCAGCTGAAGTGTGTACCGAAGTGCTCTTGTAGGAAGCAGTGTTATGATTCTGAGTCACCGGTCGTGCATCGAGGTTGGTTCCCTCTGAATGTGAACAAGCCTGCAGTGTTCTCGCAGCGATGATACATACAATAAACGATGCCGCAATGACTGGAAGTGGACTCCTGAATGGATTGAATTAGTGAATCTGGTTTGTACTGCTTGGGATGGTCCCATTCTTGGCTGTACTCCTTGTACCCGTGTTGACAAAGCGGAATTTCTTGTAGCACCTGTACATGTGCAAATGCAAAGCACATGTACTGGTGGGTCAACTTCAGTCATACATTCTACAGGTGCCTGTGGCATGCACAAGGTGTCACTGTTGTATGTCAACATTGTAATGGTTGCGATGTGGCTGCGTCGTGCTGCATTCGTGTTCTGTTCCAGTGGTGCACCCTGCTACCACCTTCAACCTTGTAGCACAAACATACATAGATGGCTGCCAATTGCTATCCATCCCACGCCAATGATTGGCTGATTACTGCCTTGGCTTGCAACTGTCTTGACATGCCCGCCACACAGCTCACAATGTCATTTGGGAGCTCGCATTGTCCAGCGGTTTCCACACGTGCCCCTGCTGTATGACAAATGTTCGCCGGAATTGTTGGTCAACAGATACAAGAATTAAGCAACTCAGAAGAATGATCGTGGGTATGCCAAAGCTGACATCATTCTGCATGCAAGGGTCTCTCATCTGCAGAGGTGAAGCTCCGTTGGCAGACAGAGTCTAGTGCTGCACGGCCAATGCACCATGGCACACAGAAAGATACTTGTTGCTGATACTGTTTGTACTGTTTCGCGCGCTCGGGTCTTTCACACATGCGCTTCTCGACCATCACCATTATCTGCAGTCAGGTAAGACTCCTGGTAGGCTGCATGGGCAGAATGCTGCAAGGTGCAGCTAGAAATACCATTTAGATACCGTACCTGGCACATGCAAACACTATTAAATAGCGTTCCGACAATTGTCCAAGGACTTCCGGCAGCTACTGCAAACAGAGCGACACCCCACCACCACATCTGCTCGCCTAGATGGTTCGGGTGGCGGCTGACAGCCCACAATCCTTCTTGAAGCACACAAAGGCCTCGGCCATGTGGTACACATGTAAAATTGTACAGTGTGTTGTCAGCATGCGTTGCAGTGCATAGCCCCAGAATACATAGCCAGCATGCGCATGTGTCGATGGCATTCCAAGGAGAGCCAGAAAATGATATAGGCATCCATGGCAGAGTCAATCCAACCAGCATACAATGCTGAACACAATATACAGTCAGTACCTGCAGCGGACAGGTGTTGAGGGAGCCTCAATGTGGCTACAGTGATCACATATCGTCACAAGCCCTTCATGTGGGTCAAAACTTCGGACCTGAATCAAAGGCCACCACTTCCCACAGCGCTGCTTCATATCCGCATACCGCCAGTCTTCCCTTGCACCAGCCCGCCAATGTTCCCGCCTGAAATACGAGTGTGTCAATCTGGCGGCCCACACACCCATCAGAATGCTGTTAACTACTTGCCTTAGATTCCACAGGGCTGCTGCTGGATGTGAAATCCAAAAGAGAGCAAGCATGGGTGGTGCTAGGGTCCAATAAGGATCTATGAGCCATGTGCTATCCTGCAGACAGCCAGCATCTCGAGAAGCCACGCAATCATCTTGAGTAGACTCCACATTGCGAAGCTGGAGACATCAGTGGAATGCAACTCGCTCTCTGTGCACAGAACTCAGGGTGCAAAGGACCAATGCCAATATCTGTTGACAGAGAGCCGGCTGATGACATGTTATGCGACTCACCTGCACTAAGCTGACGATGTAGAACGTAATGTCAACATGTATGAGCCACAGTATATTGACGCTCAGCAGCGGCATGTGCACATAGATATCACATAGTGAAGAGTGGATCTCAGCTGCAGCGCAGAAGTGAGACAGCAGATAGCATGTACAGACCGGAGGTACAGCAACAATCAGGAGTAACGCCCAGTTGCAATAAGATCGATGCAGCTTCATAGGCCAGCAAAGGAACGTGCGGAGACAGCCGGGACGAACGCCCTGTCGCGCGGAATGCCGAAACTCCAGAGGCAGACACGACAAGTCAGATGAGTCGGAGATATATGAGTCAGCATGAGCGGCAACGGACAGACATTGTTGATGTTTCCGCGAATGAACCTTTTTGCCTGGTGCCTGATTCTGGCTGCACCAACAAGCAGTGCTCTTGCCAGCACCGCTCGCTTCGATCAACGTCGACAGCCAAAAAAAGAAACGGCAATGCCAGGCGGATCCTTCTGGCGGCTTCACTTGCACAACCTCCCAATGGGTGCCACCGAAACATCGTCACTACACCCAAACTCGTACACTACGAATTGTGAAACGACAGGACGACCTCACGCACGCAGAGACGGCATTCGTGCAGTCCCCGTAGCGCTGGAGCCTGTTGCCGTCCGCTACAGACACACATGAGCGTTTGTGCAACGCTAAAGTATTCTTAACGTGCTATGCCGAGGCTGACCATCGCCGTGCAACTTGGCGGGTCATGGTGGGTCATGTAGATGACGCAGTGAGCACGCAGCGGGGCCTGCAGTCTGGAACGGCTTTTGAGCAGGCAGGTCTCGAACTTTGCAGTGCGTATCTTTAAAGTTGCGCAGGCGCAGCTCCGTGACGACGAAAGCTCTGCTGTGACATAGTCCATTGCCAGAGCATCCTGCAGCCAGGCGCGCCAGAAGAGTTGAAAATCACCGAACGCTTGGCAGCAAACTTTGTTCCTTATGCTGGTTAAGTTGAACTGGCGTCTGATCTGCTGTTGCTTGTCGTCCCGAATGACAGGGCAAGGTCCAAGAGCCATTGTGCAGTCAATCTTCGTGCTGGGCACCGGAACGCTAAGGCATTGTACGTCACCCAGCACAGGCCCCTCGGCCGCCTCCTTCGATTTTAATACAACATCGAGGATTGCAGAGTGCCATGCGCAGGCGCAGCTCCGTGAGGACGACAGCTCTGCTGTGACATTGTCCATTGCCAGAGCATCCTGCAGCCAGGCGCGCCAGAAGAGTTGAAAACCACCGAACGCTTAACAGCAAAATTTGTTCCTTATACTGGCTGAGTTGAACTGGCGTCTGATCTGCTGTTGCTTGTCGTCCCGAATGACAAGGCAAGGTCCAAGAGCCACTGTGCAATCAACCTTCGTGCTACGCCAAGGCAATGTACGTCACCTGGCACAGATCCCTCGGCCACCTCCTTCGCTTTTAATACAACATCGAGGATTGCAGAATGCCAGTGCCAGAGTCTGTGCTCGGTCTCAGAACACACCGTATTTTGCAGCTTGTCCGAGACAGCTACATTTCAGCTACTCTTCATGCTACAGTTGTGAAGAAATGTGTAGGCGCTGGGCAGCACAGATGTGACTAGATACATGTAAAGAGCTGCAAAGAGTGTTGTGCGAAACAACAGATCCATTCGCAAGTGTGTCCATGCCTTGCACCTTGAGAGGCTGCAAATTCAAGTGCTACCTTGCCTGACTCGCACGTGTCGGGCGTCGGGCTCCCTTTATCCCGTAGGCCCTATCCCCTGAGACTTGGCAGGCACTCGACGCGGACGCCTCGAGCACACACTTGACGGCAGCAAATACCGTCCGGTTGTCGTGGGGCAGTCCCTGGATTGCGGCGCCATCGATGGAGCGGGCTGTCGGCGGGGAGGTCCCGTGTGAGGACAGCAAACATCGCACCACAGCCTCGCGCGGCGCATCGGTAGAAGGAATAAAAGGTGGTAAGATAGCGCTGAACGTGCTCTTCGATGCCTCTTGCGGTCATTTGGCGAGGCCTTGTTGCACCGTAGAACCTCTTTCAGATCGACGTCCAGTCGGACGTCCATCTACACCGGGGGGGGGGGGGGGGGGGGGGGGGGGGGGGGGGGCTATTGACCATGTTTTGGGCGGTTGACGGATGGAGCGGTCTCGGCGTGTTGATTTCGTTCATAAACCACACTCGCTCGCACGTCCAATCAAGCAAGAAGATGCCTTGCGGAAAACCGCAGCGTTATGGCGCACACACAAGGCACGACGGTCGTTCCACCTTGTCCTCACCACTGTCTCGTGCTAACAGTTGCTGCACCTCGTTCCGATCTTTTGCTCGCGATGTTTTGCTCGCCCTGATGTCCGATCGGCTGCTATCGTTTGTAATGAAACACCTGCGGATGCAAAGTGAAATCACACGGAACTTGCTATGTGGTGAGTTCAGGCAATTCCAGACATGCACTTTTCGACATACTCCCCGCTTTCCACTGTGAGCAAACGGTGGCGTAGGGGGCCATGGCCGATACACACTGTTGCCATCTTTGCATTCTTAAAATGCGCTTCCCCGAAGGGCGCGCTAGGGATGGCACAAAGTCTAGATTTTTAGTCACCTCGTCTCGTGCCCGTGTCCGAGGTCGAGGTGGCACCCGAGGTGACCTCGGATTCGTACGAGGTGACCTCGGATCGGCCAGTTTCACCTCGGACAGGGTGTGTGTTGACTGATCGGGTAGCGCAGGGAGCTGGGCACCCTAGCGAGCGTACATAAACGACAGGAGAGAAAGACAGGGGTAACAATGCAGCACAGATGGAATGACTGGAATAGAAGCGCACCAATTAGGGATGGCACAAAGTCTAGGTCGAGGACCTCGTCCTACGTCGAGGTGCCAAAACTCGACACGAGTCTCGTACCGATTCCGAGGTGAAATTATGCATCACCTCGGACGGGGTCGAGGTCCCGTTATCTCGAGCATCACGTAAAGGGTGTTGAAGCACCAGTAGACACGGTGTGGGAACTAAGCACACAGACAAATCCACAGGCCTAGGCTATGAACATACTACCTTACATTATTCAAGGACACATGCACCACCGAATAGGCTCTAGTAAAGCCGCTCAATGCAGTGGCCGGGCCAATAGTATATCAACATGGTTGAGAACTTTGAAACTATTCTCTGCATGTCACGTCATGTGCATCAGAGCAGAATTTGAGTATCTCGAGAGATAAGTTCGGTAGGTTGTACGACAAGTTGCGAAGTCGATTGAAGGTGGATCCTGCTGATAAGATGGTTTTGTTGCACAAAATAGAAATGCTGAAGCAGTGCAGGCTTGTGAGGAGGAAGTCTTGGTAGCTGAAATAGAGGATCATGTGCTCCATGGGGGTTCACATAGAGTAGTGGAAGCAATTGAGTAAATACTGTAACTTGTGTGAGGTCATTATTTAGCAATAGATGCCATACCATGATAGAACGTGCGCTGTCGCTATGAACCTGCCTGCACACCCCGTCCGAGGTGAAACTGGCCGATCCGAGGTCACCTCGTACGGATCCGAGGTCACCTCGTACGGATCCGAGGTCACCTCGTACGGATCCGAGGTCACCTCGTACGATTCCGAGGTCACCTCGTACGATTCCGAGGTCACCTCGGGTAACCTCGTGCCACGTCGACCTCGGCACGAGACGAATTTACTTAAAACCTAGACTTTGTGCCATCCCTAGCACCAATCGACCAAAGGTAATTGTGTCGATCACAGCAAAACACTTGGAATATATGTGCCCAGGCCCATCCCTGCTTTGTGCTGTCCTCGCTACTGATAGCTCTGTGGAACTGTGGAATCGCGATGCTCGTTGATCTGTTGTGCGGATCAGGGTGCAGCATCCCGCGAGATCTGGCGATCTTCTGCGGGGATTTGGTATGTACCATCCTCCGTCAATCCAATGCAACAACATCGTGCTGCATGGATACGCAGACGTAGACTGGCCGGCATGGTCTTTGACGCTGCCCCTTGGCTTGCGCAAGCGCAGACCAGGGGTATGCATGCGCCGCATGCATGACGTGTCATGTACTGAGCTGGCACTTCGCACTGCCAAAAGGCTGTGGCATAAGGTGGCATGATACATGGGATTGGTATGCGAGATTATACATGTTGAGGAATGCTAGTGGCACTTATGGGCATGTGGAATTACGCACATGTAGCTGTATGCATGCAGCTCATGTGCACAGCTGTGACGTGGTACATGATGGCATTCTGAGGTATTCTGTGGTATACTTTCGCCTGGCTCAAGTTTGCAAGGCACTAGCCTGAGATACATATACATGTATCCACAACTGGTGCCTGCATATCTGGAATATGTGTGCTTCTGCGCAGACAGATTTGGCCATTACAACAGTGTGCATGCAGGTTCATAGCGACAGCGCATGTTCTATCATGGTATGGCCTCTATTGCTAAATAATGACCTCACACCAGTTACAGTATTTACTCAATTGCTTCCACTACTGTTTGTGAACCCTCATGGAGCACATGATCCTCTATTCCAGCTACCAGACTTCCTCCTCACAAGCCTCCATTGCTTCAGCATTTCTATTTTGTGCAACAAAAACCATCTTATCAGCAGTTTCCACCTTCTCTCTCCTGAATCGGCTTCGCAACTTGTCGTACAACGTACCGAACTTACGCAAATTCCGTTCTGATGCACGTGATGTGACATGCATAGAGAGTAGTTTCTCAGCAACCATGGATAGGTCGGGGTATGTATTCGCCAGGCCACTAGACCACAAATCTCTCCTATGCATGACTGCACGGATGTCACAATGACAGGTGCACCCATGCACGGACGATCCGCGGATCCAGTGTAGGGGTAAGCCGCCAGCTAGGATTGTCTCGATGTAGTGAGAGAGATTGTGCGAGGGTTTCCCGCCGTAACCTTGAGTGTTCAGTGTGCATATAAGCATGTGCACACTGAGATCTGTAACCATTCTTATCACTGTTTCACGGTACTAGCTGTATCTTGATTCTCCCCGCATTCATCGGTTCTACCTCTGTGCGCAGCAAGTATGGAATGCTGGTTACCTGAATTGACCTGAGACTGCGCGTCTGACCTACAGATGAGTGACTTTCTGACAACGGATAGAGGCTACATGGTGTGCATCAGCATATTGATAAATCATTGGCCCGGCCACTGCATAGAGCGGCTCTATTAGAGCCTATTCGGTGGTGCATGTGTCCTTGAATAATGTAAGGTAGTACGTGTCAAGACGCGTGTTTGTCTCATCCAGTGTGCACGGGGGTAAATGTGCGTGCCTGAACGGGTAAGCATGCTGACTGTGCATGACGACGTGGAGGGGAGCGTACCTTGCCGCCGCGTCAGGTCGCGTGGCAGACATGAAAGTAAGAATTGAACCGGTGACCTCTAGAGTACACACGACATGCTCTGACCACTGGGCTCACCTGAAGCAACGAGCCCTTTGTTATATGACTCCTCCCTTGATTATGTCATCTATATTCTTGGATCTCCAGATATGGATATCCCACAACAGTACGTTCATAGCCTAGGCCTGTGGATTTGTCTGTGTGCTTAGTTCCCACACCGTGTCTACTGGTGCTTCAACACCCTTTACGTGATGCTCGACATAACGGACCTCGACCCCATTCGAGGTGATAAAAATTTTCACCTCGGAATCGGTGCGAGACTCGTGTCGAGTTTTTGCACCTCGACCTACGACGAGGTCCTCGACCTAGACTTTGTGCCATCCCTAATGCACGCGAACGACGGCACATACGTCGGCGTAAACAGCCAAGGGGACTGGCTATGGCGATATGGCCACTGAACGCAATTGTGAGCCAGGCACCACCACAAAAACCTGGTGTCACAATGCATGAGCCTGCGGGCAGCAGTGTGGTGACAGGTGCACCCATGCACGGATGATCCGCGGATCCAGTGCAGGGTTCAGCCACCAGCGGGATTTCCTGTCGTAGCGAGGGAGATCCTGCGAGGGTCTCCCGCCGTAACCTTGAGTGTTCAGTGTGCATATAAGGATGTGCACACTATGATCTGTAACCATTCTTCTTACTGTTTCACGGTACGAGCAGTATCCATCTCCCCTTAGCGTTTCCTCGGTTCTACCTCTGTGCGCAGAAGGTATGGAACGCTGGCTGTCTTGACATGACCTGTACTAAGACTGCGCGTCTGACCAGACAAAGATGAAGCATTTCTGACATGGTATCGGTGAATGTTTAGCGTTATGTCTGTTATTGTGATGTTAAGGAAGCCCTTGGCCAAAGTCTGTGCGCAGACACGGTAGGCATTCCACTGTTCTGCCGGCCCTCAGACTGCGGTCACAAGAGCAGGCATCATTAAGTGTCCTCGAAGCATATTGTTGTTAGATACAATTCGAGACGCTTGCTTTTAATGATCAGCGCTGAGAAAAGTGAATGCGTTTGCTTATTTTCTCAACCTGTAGGCTTGCGAGCCATTTATCGGTCAGTTGCTGCGCGCAACAAAGACTCGTTTTTTGTCCTACTGCAGGATGTCCAATCTCGATCGTTCTAATGCCAAATCTCCTCGCGAGGAAAGGCAGGACGAGGCTGATCAGCAGCCGCTCGTCGACAGGGACGCTGACCAGCAGCTCCCTGACGAGGAACAGCCCGACGGCATGTTGCTTCGTGGCGGACGAGTCATCCGACCACGACAATCTTCCCAAACTGGGCAGAGCAGTCAGCAGGTGCCCTTTTCCTCTAATGTAGTGAACCATGCTGGTCACGCTGAGTCTCTCATCACACTCGAAACGTTGACCGAAGCGCTGCGAGCATCTCGGGGACGTAGTGAGCCTGATTTGACGAAAGGAAAACTGCCTAAATGGAACTATAAGACCGAAAGCTTCGTTGCGTACGAGCAGAAAGTCTTCTTGTGGTTAGGCCACTTCGAACTGGATCATTTGTTGCAGCATGCACCGTCTGCGGACGAACAGCGTGTCCATGCTAGGGCAAGGACACAAGTCCTTATGTCTTTGCTTGCTGCGGATAGGAAGACCGTCTATCGCATGTCACACCTGTGTGAAGCATGGGCCTATTTGACTGCCAAGTATAGGCCTAGCACCGAAGCCGAAATCCACAGACTGTGGAGTCGGTTCAATTCCTTATCACAGAATAATAGAGATGTTGCGTCTTACTGTGGTGATGTGATGAGTGTTTATACTCAACTGGAGGCACGAGGTGCCGATGTGGGCCAGAGATGGCTTCGTTTGAAAATGTTAGAAGTGGGGGAGGAGTTCAATGCTGTGCGCGGCGAAGTTCTCCACTGTTCCCCACACGTAATCATTTCACGTTTGACTGAGCATGCCGGCTTGCTCAAGCAACGGCTGCAGGCTAGGTCTGGGGCGCCCGCGGGCAAACCAGGCCACAGCTGGCGCAAGCAGCCCCGTGGTGACGGTCCTGTGGTCGCCGCTCTCGTGGCTGGCCAAGCTCCTCGCGAGGAGACCAGGACCTGTTTCTTCTGCAAGAAGAAGGGACATTTGCGTGCGAACTGCCCCCAACGCAAACAGGCTGCGGCCAAAGATGTTTGTGCCGTAGAGATGCCTGAAAAGTATCCAACTCCCGACGCGTCTTTGCCTTGGAATATGATCATTGATAGTGGTTCGGACATTCATATACCGTACTAAATTAAACCCATCAACACGTAACGCATAACGCAGGCCTGCAGTGGCGTTGAAACACCTCGCTGTAACGCATAACGGTGGCCAGATGGGCCACCGTATCTCCAGGAATATTTCGTACACCCGTAACGCTTGGGGCTCCTCACGTCACATACTGCATGTCGCAGCTCACCGTCTAGCACGTTTGCAACAACTCCGAACAACAACGCGCCATTTGCTCATTCAATCATCCTCCTCATAGAACTGCGTCTGTAATGTGTCATCATCAGCCAGCCCCTGGTCTAGGTACCCCGCTGCAGCCATATGCTCTTGCGTCTCGTCCTCGCCAACCTCACAATCTCGCATGAGCTCAAGCATAAAGATCTGGATCATGGTTGACGTACTCATCGTAATCGTAGTGATCATCACCGTACTGTTGCTCGTCTACGTCGGCAAGATCTCCGATGCTGTCACTGGGCGACATGTTTGCTAGATACACAACTTCACGCTTGGCGACAAAGCAGTTTCACTGTGCTAATCGTTGGCATAGAGACTCATGAGCTGATGTGTCCTAGCTGTTGCATGTCCCTTACATGTACTTCGATGCTAATTTTCAAACACGTGCCGTGTGTCACCGCGCTACATCCCTGCACCGCTGCTGCAGCAGGTCGCGCGCTCTGCGCATGCACCTTCGTCATGTGTAACGCTCAGCTGCACGCCGAGTCTCCAACAAAAATAAAACAGCTATAACGCATAACGGTGGCCAAATTGTCGTGCCCCAGATATATTTTGTACACAATAACGCTGGCCTCGATGTCGATGGTTTTAATTTAGTACGGTAGTAGGAAATCGTGAGATGTTCACTGAGTACGGTCCGTGTCAGAGGACTGCCAATCCCGCGGGACCGGGCCAGCTCCCTATCATGGGCAGGGGAACCATACAGGTGAACCTGGGTACTTATGTTGATAAGCATGGGAACAAGCATCCTCTGGATGTGGAAATCCCTGGTGTCTACTATGCCCCCGAATGTCCGCACAACCTGCTTAGCACAATGGGTCTGAGGCATGAACAAATGTTCTTGGATACGTGTAGGAGTGTGTTGCATGTCCCTGGTCTTGGTGACATGGCTACTGGTATTGTCGATGATGTTAAATACCAGGAGCTTGACGAAGATGGTCACCGTGTATTTGCATTCAAAATGAGTGTTGAAACCAAACCTGTTCTTGTTGGTCAACCAGTCAATAGGGGGGTGGTCTGGTCCAACCAGAGCAGTCCGACCTCTGTGATAGAGGACCAGCAGCAGTGGCATCACGTGGCAGCCGCGGCTATTGACCTGAAGCGACCCAATGCTGGGGGAGCTGAGGTCCCACATGACTAAGCCTGGAAAACCGGTACACCGATTGGGCATTTAATCCCGGTACATCGGAACATATGGAACATGTTCCGGAATATCATACATTTGAGACCCATGCAAATCGGAAACCTGAAGCTACCAGCTAGCAAAATTTAAATTATAGCGTTTGGTCTTTTGCAACTGATTTGCAGCAGCTTTAGGCACATTTTGACAAGGTTTCAGTTGTGTTGGATGAGAGAGGGCTACTATAGCGGTTATATACGATTTTCCAATCTCTCAAAACGGAGCTCAATGACATTTGGTGTTGATGCAATTGACACAATGTGATGAGATATCGGATCAACACAAGAAATATATCATTGGAAAGCACAGAACAAGTGCTTTCACAATTACAAAACATAATTGAATGATTTGTATGAAAGTGAATATGTGCTTGTGTAGATGCCCCCTATGTGCAGCTCACTGCGCAGTTGTGTTCACAACAATGCTCCCACAAAGCACTGAATTGAGCAAGTATATCGTCGAGTAAATCTCAGTCAGTGAAGGTGGTCAAACATGGCTTTTCGTTAGTCAAACGACTGGTAATTGATCAGGCTGGTTGTGAGTCTGAGACCTTTGCGACACTGACACCTTGCACACAGCCTATCTTGCCTGCCGTAGCCACACTGTGTAGAAGCATAGCAACCCCATCCACTACTGTAGAATGGAGTGTGGCACGGCTCAAGGAAGCTTGGCGAGAACGTCATAGCGGTGTGAGCAATGCTGCTTTCACGCTGGTCATCGTGCGTGTCTTTGAATCAATCAACATTGATGCTACATTTGGCGCTCTTATTACCTTTGTGCCTAGCGAGAGTATACAGATGCCGCGTTGCACAGGGACAAACAACTCGCGCTCGCGCATGCGTGCAACACTCAATTTTGCAGCACCGTTGTGTACCGTACATGAACCTGAACATTGGATACTTGAATTTGATGTGGCTCGAGGCTTCGGTAGCGCTGTTATGTTCTTATCAGCGCTCACACACGGAAAAGCGTAACGCGCACCCTGCAATACAAGCACCGCGCGCACTGCAAACGACCTTAGGACTGACCGCAACCTCATAAATCTGAAGAATGTTCCGAACATCGGAACATTCCCACTCCAATATGTACCGGTCAACTGTACATCAAGAGACACCCAAATGTTCCTGGTATCCCGCATTTTGCCAATATACCGGTAATGTACCGCATATTTATGTCCCGGTACATGTCCCTGTACCGGTACATGCCAGCCTTACACATGACGCATACCTGCTAGACCCCGCTTTCATAGCGCATTTGTCTTTTCACCGGTCCACGTGGGTTCTGAAGCGTATGCAAGCCAACGCTGATTTTTATGGTGATTTACGTTTGACGGTTGATTCCGAGCCGATGGGGAATCGTTGTCATGGCTGCAGAATTGGCAAAGTGCCTGCGGGCAACTTCTCTGCCAATGATCGTGAGCTCATGGGCCAGGCCAAGTATCCTGGCGAGCAACTGCATGCCGACTTAGCTGGTCCTGTCACTCCAATAGGAATTGGTGGTGTGAAATATGTTTTGTTTGTGATGTGTGCCTTTACCCGATATACTTTCGTGGTCGGTCTGCGCAAAAAGAGGGAGGCTGCGGCCATGATCTCTTATATTTTCGAGCGCATTCGGGTGAATGTGGTGATGCCAGGTGAACCGGGTGTGCGCATCCTACACACTGACAAAGGGGGAGAGTTCATGGTCGAGGCCTTGATGCTTTACCTCCGGCGTCGCGGCATCACTCACCGCACAACCCCCACAGCTGATCATCGCTGTAACGGCATGATCGATCGGAGGATCGGAATTGCCTTTGAAGCACTCCGTGCTGTGCTGCTTGCAAGCGGCCAGCCTCTGTTCCTGTGGATTGAATGCCTTGCCAGTGTTATCCATGGTCACAATCTCACGCCCTGCTTGGCATTGTACCATGACAAACTGGCACGAATCCTGAAGTCCCAGAAACCTCAGCATGCTGTCAACGCATCCGCGGATGTGGAGCAAGCTGAGAAAGGGAACAAGCGCATGCAAAAGGCCGAGCGCGATAAGTTAAGGGATGAGGAAAAGCGCAAGTACCAGCTGCGACAACAGAGCTCGACGAGTTCTCGGTGAGGTCTTGTGACAGGGATATCATTCCCTATATGTCTTCTTTCAGAGACACCTCCGTTGAGGTGTTCCAAGATCTGCTGCGGCAGCAGCGTCCGTGGGGGGTTGAAGTGTATGCGTATCCTAGGGATGACAAGCTGCGGAAGCTGTCCCAAAGGGGTATTCTTGCATATTGGGTCGGGGCTAGGCTCGGCCCCAGCATGCAGCGTGTATACGCCCAAGATGTTCCTAGGGGTAGGGTTTTTGTAGTGCGCCAGATCATGTGCACTGCGGATCAGATGATCCGCCACGTACGTAAGTACGATGCGTCCGCTGTTGCGGACAAGAGGGAGCCTGCGGAGTTTACGAACTCCTACACGGTTGCTTTCGAGGGGGATAATGAGGGTGAACGTGTGACTGATAGTGATGTCCCTCCTTTCATGAGTGATCACATGTATGATGGGGGAGTGTTGCGCCGTCTGCGTGACCAGCTTCACACCCCCCTGGTCATGGTAAGGTTCCTGTCATGGATATGTCCTTCCGGCAGGACAACCCCGAGCCCAGTCCTGACGTGTATTCTCCACGGTTTGGAGCTGGCTCATCTGCGGAGGTGATCCGGCGTGACCCTGCTCGGGCCACACCGGAGATAGCCAAGGTAGCTTTGCATCGCACACGTGCGACTTCCAGAGCTGCGGCTCACCCTGACGTCCCTGTCCCCCCTCGTGTACGTGTCCAAGTGTATCACCTTGAGGCTGTGCCCTCACGTACTGTGCAGTACGTTGTTACGCGTAACGCTGCTCTGCACGACCCTAGTGTAGAAGCTGCATTCCCTGTTCAATTGTCGGCTAGTTCTTCCAAATCCGGCATGCATGAGGATGATGCTGACAGTCCCGGCATCTACAACGATGACGATGAACAGAGGATGGACTACACCATGACAGATGATGAAGAGGCTATGGCCCATCAGGATCTGGAGGCTCAGCGGGTCCGCTCCGGGAGCAATTCGGCCGCGGCCTCAGCGTCTAACGCGGAAGCAGTTGCTCAGCCCCTGCGAGGAGCTGAGGCGCCGAGGCCCTTCTGGGAGGATGAGCCTGATGAGGTGGAGACCGGGTCCGAATTAGGGGGAGAGGTCCTGGACCCCTCAGCCGCTGTCGGGGTTCATTTGCCTGACGAGGTGAGGGCCATTCCAGCTGCCTTGCCTCGTATTAAAATCAATCCTCTTGTACGCAGACGCCTTGTTCCATTGGCTGCGGATGTAGCAGCTCTACATATGCATGAGCCTGCGGGCTCTGACATTGCTAGTAGTGAAAAAAAATAAATAAGAAATAAAATAAAGTAGCTATTATTATAGTGAAATAATAGCTACTATTATAGCAGCTAATAACAGTTGTAGCTGCTATTGAAGCTCCGGGCTGCAATCAGGACACATCAGCCGCGGCTGACTATGGAGTGTCCTGTGCAGGCCTGAAGCATCGGCACGTGGAGTGTGGCGAGCAGCAGAATGTTCAGCGTCGTGGGTCGCGCAGAGCAGCTGCCGCCAGGAAGCAGAAGCCCTCCGACCCTGATATGCCTTCTTTGAAGGAAGCACTCGCGGGTGCAGACAGGGATGCATGGCTGCGTGCCATGCAGGAGGAGGTACATGCACTGTGTTGTAATTGCCAAATCTGTCGGCTCAGAAGCACACATATTCCAGATATGCAGGCACCAATTGTGGATACATGTGTATCTCAGGCTAGTGCCTTGCAAACTTGAGCCAGCCGAAAGTATACCAAAGAATACCTCAGAATGCCAGCCTGTTCCACGTCACAGCTGTGCACATGGGCTGCATGCATACAGCTACATGTGCGTAATTCCACATGCCCAAAAGAGCCACTAGCATTCCTCAACATGTATAATCTCGCATACCAATCCCATGTATCATGCCACCTTATGCCACAGCCTTTTGGCAGTGCGAAGTGCCAGCTCAGTACATGACACGTCATGCATGCGGCGCATGCATACCCCTGGTCTGCGCTTGCGCACGCCAAGGGTGCAGCGTCAAAGACCATGCCAGCCAGTCTACGTCTGCGTATCCATGCAGCACGATGTTGCTGCATTGGATTGACGGAGGATGATACATGCCAAATCCCAATGCCCGAGAAGATCGCCAGATTTCGCGGGATGCTGCACCCTGATCCGTACAGAGATCAACGAGCAGCGCGATTCCACATTTCCACAGAGCTATCAGTAGCGAGGGCAGCACAAAGCAGGGATGGACCTGGGCACATATATTCCAAGTGTTTTGCTGTGATCGACAGAATTACCTTTGGTCGATTGGGGCGCTCCTGTTCCAGTCATTCCATTGTGTGCTGCATTGTTACCCGTGTCGTTCTCTCCTGTCGTTTCTGTACGCTCGCTAGGGTGCCCAGCTCCTTGCGCTACCCGACTAGTCAACACACTGGGTGAGCACGGAACCTTCGGGTTGTGCTATCTGCCGGCGGGCAAACGGGCTATCTCGGGCAAATGGGTGCTTAAGATTAAGCGTGGGCTTGCGGGTGAAATTCAGCGCTATAAGGCAAGATATGTAGCTCGTGGTTCTTCTCAAATAAAAGGGATAGATTTCTTTGAGACTTGGTCCCCTGTCGGTAGTTATGTGACACTGCGTGTGTTGCTGTCAGTTGCTGGTCTGGAGGATTTGGAGATTAGACACATAGATATTCAGTGTGCTTTTCTAAATGGTGAGCTTGAGGAGGAAAAGTTCGTTGAACAGCCCCCGTTCTTCACAGACGGGACAACACATGTATGAAGGTTGCATAAACCCTTGTATGGCCTAAAGCAAGCTGCTCGCGAGTAGCATAAGGCTTTGATAAAGGTCTTAGCTAAGATGGGATTTGTGTGCGCACAAAGTGATCCCGGACTGTATGTCAGAACATCTGGTCGTTGTTTTGTATTTTTATGGGTTGATGACTTGTTCATTTTCAGCAGGGGCTGCAAGATTTGGTTGATATCATCCTCACGAAATTCGAAGGCAGAGACCTGGGTGACCTTGCATGGGCACTCGGCACAGAGATCACGCGTGATCGCAAGGCCAAAACAAGCATCATGACACAACGAAACAAGATTCAAAACTTGCTTGAAAAGTACAGTATGTCTGACTGTTGCAAATCTCCCACTCCCTTAGTGCCGCGGCAACAACTAAGGAGTGTGAAAGAGCATCCTAACCTGGAGAAAGCCAGTGCTACTGAGCATTCCAGGTTCATGAGTGCTGTAGGAAGCATCCAGTATATTGCATTAGTGACACGACCTGGCCTGAGCTATGTGGCACATGCCCTGGCCCGGCACATGTCTAGTAGTCTGAAGGAACATTGGTCTGCCGTGCAACATGTTCTGAGATACCTGCAGTCCACCAAGAATTTAGCAATAAAATTTATAGGCTCTGAGGGACATGGGTGCTTATTAGAGGCTTTTTCAGATGCAGCTTTTGCGAAATTCTGCAGATCTGAAGTGTTGAGACCTATCGGTCTGGTCTCGGGTAACAGACCTCGATGGCGGTAATCGGAAGAAATGATGGGACAGCAGTTCGCCGCAGCACGAGGGCTGTATAGGCACAATCAGATCAGGGATACCTTCACACGCATAGATGCGACGTGCTAGTGCGGAGATGGATGGTGCCCCAACCAGACTACTATCAAGCGTGTCTGGTCTGTTGTGGGATATCCATATCTGGGGATCCAAGAATATGCATAACGTAATCAACGGAGGAGTCATCTAACAAAGGACTCGTTGCTTCAGGTGAGCCCCAGTGGTTAGAGCATGTCGTGTGTACACATGAGGTCACCGGTTCGATTCTTACTTTCATTTCTGCCACGCGACTATATGCGACGGCAAGGTACGCCCCCCTCCACGTCATCATGCACAATCAGCATGCTTACCAGCTCAGGCACACGCATTAACCCCTGTGCACACTCGATGAGACTAACCAGCGTCTTGACGTGGTCCCAGCAAGCGCTCGGTATAAATACCGGGGGGTATAAATACCGGGGTGTGTGCGCCCAGGTCAATCCCCCTGTCAAAGCTGGCCTCGCCGAATCGTGCCGCATAACTGCCACACTAATCCCAGATCCCGCATAAGCGCGGGAGATCTTAAATTGTGGCTCACAGAGCCTGAGATGAGTGTAAGCAAGGCTACGCATGTAATTTGTGGGCAGCTCTGGGTGGCTGTACAGATATTATCGTGCATGCCAACCCTGGAGCCCGCCGGGCGGACCCTGTGTAACGGCGGTAATGCATACAGTAAGACGTAATATGTGCAGTAACGATTCGGCTAGCCGCATAAAGCCATAATAAGCCTATGACGGGACACATTGTGCCGGGAGAAGGCTGTACACAGTGCTGATGCAATGTGCACGTAAGGCTGGTGGACGCGTGCAGTCACACGTGGCGAGTGCAGGCACGTAAGCCCACTGAGTGTACGTGTGATCACACTGTGTACAACTCGATCGGTAATTCAAAAGCTATGCTTGTGCGACCGTCCACATGGCTGGACAAGTTGCTACGCATATAAGAAAAGGTGTTAATTGTGCCAGCATGCGCTAGTGTGAGAGATATCTCACAACACCTCCCCCCTTAACAGAGGAGCGAAGCTCCGGAAGCGAAGCACGCAAATGGTGGCAGAATACCACATCACAAGCGCAGCGACGCCAAGAACACGGTAGTGCCACTGGCGCGCAACACATAACCTAAGGCGTAAGCACAGGAGGGGCCCACGAGGTGGGGGCGAGACCGGGGCTTTGTAACAAGAGCCGGTGCTGCGTCTGCCCAGCAAACGGGTTACATAAGGTCCGAGAAGGACATCACCAGATCATCCAGATAATGGCCCAACACACGGCCGTGTGCGTAGGTGACCATCTCAATAAATTCATGCAAGCCACGCTCACGGGCGCGGGCGGCAGCAACAGCAGACCCCTCAGCCCGCACAATAGCGACAAGCTTGGCCCTAAATTCATCCCTGCTAACGCCGGAGGTGGGGGTCTTGGACACATCATTCATAAACTTCTGAATGTTAACCAGCAACCGCTTAATCTTGGAGCTGGTCAAGGCAGAGCCCTCCGACGCGGAAGGTAAGGATGCCACTGCATAGCAGCCGTCAGTCGGAGAAGGTAGCAAATCCCACAAAGGTTGCACGTGCGTAGCAGTGTGAACGGCATGCCGTAATGTGCGGCGACACCGGCCCACATTGACAAGAATTTAACCCCATAAGTGCCTATCGAGGATGTAACTGGTGCGTTCAGGTAGTGTAACACGCTCTATGGCGACTAGGTGCTACCATGCCGGGGTTCCAACCTGGTGAATGACCGTGCCCAGCATGACGAGTGCTGCGGGGATGGCATAAGTGGTTCCAATGTGATCGTGCACATGGACCTAAGACCGAGAAATATCGGCGGAGCGGGCAGGATACGGTCAAGAATATCCCGCGTCGAACCCAACTCCTCATGACCGGTAACGCCCAGGTAAGTGCTATATGGATCCAGGCGTCCCCTTCAACAAATAGCAGGGCACAGCAATGGCCTAGCACAGGCTCGCAGCACAACATGAGCAGAATTGCTGGCTGGAAACTGCTGCAACAAGCGTCGGCTTGGACTTACGCAAGCGCGCTGATTCGCGTCGCGTGCTCGGCACTAAGCGTGGTGGCCTCGACATTGTGGCCGGTGCAGCGTCCACGCCACGTGTACTGTGCGTACGCTGTAAGAGGCGTGCCAGCCGTGCGCGTGCACCGCGCGGGAATTGTGCAATCATCACCTCGCGTTGTTTCGCGGATGCATTTTGAAACAGGTTATCCGCGACCTTGTCTAAACAATTATCCAACTCACCAACAGGCAACCAGAGGTCGTGTTGAGAAGAGTATCCTTTCCACCAGACAAGATAATGTGGACCTTTAAGGGGCCCCGTGTCATGTGATTGTGCCGTCGGCGTGTGCGTGCGCCTATAATCTAAGACGGCCTCGACTTCGAAGACATTGTCAGCGTTTGTATCCGGGCCCGTCGCAGGGGAGGTGCTACACTCATGAAAATGAGCATCAACATAAGGTTTAAGGCACGAGAAATGGAATACATCATGAATCCTTAGTTCTCGCAATGTAGCAGGTAGTTGCAGCCGCGCAGCCCTTGTCCCATTCAAGGCCAAGATGCGACAAGGGCCATCCCACCTGGCAGTGAATTTGCGTCTAAGCGCCGGGTGATGCAACGCAAGCTTGGACAATGACAGCAGCACATCTTTGCCTACTTGGAATTGTTGTGAGTGTTCATTGTGAACTGTGGAAGACCACATGCTTTGTTTGGCCTCTGAGAGTGCTTGCTTGGCCAAATGATAATTCATTCTGTGCAAAATAGATGTATGCACACGCCGTGTCTGTGGCAAGCCAAATGCTAACGCGGTAGGTGACAGTGGCGGTGTAATGCGGTTGAGTTGAAGGGGCTGCAACTGTTGCTTTCGCTCTTTGAACTGTTAATGCTGAATTCAACATGCGGCAGGAACGTGTCCCAATCGTCGTGTGCGGGGCCGACAAAGTGTCTGAGCGCCTCCTCAATGTCTCTGTTCAGGCGCTCCACTTGGCCGTTGGCTCTAGGGTGATATAAAAACGTCAAACGGAGTTGAATGCCCATGTGCTCGCAGACAAATTTGAAAAACTTGTTATTCCACTGCACGCCCCTATCGCTGCATATGCCCAAAGGCAGACCATAGTGTGGATAGATGTGTTGGAAAAACAACTGAGCAAAACCCGGACCATCGAGTGTGCTCAGCGCAGGTATAAGCCGGACCATCTTGGAGAACTGGCTGAGAGGACGCTGCCGCCTGGAGAGGGGGTAGCGGCTGAGAGGGGCCCCTGATGGTGGCCGTGGGGGTGGCAGTTGCGTGCCGTAACATGTCCTGGATTACCGGGTAAGCGGGGCTGCTTGGGTTGAGCAGCCCCAGCGCCCGGCGCAGATCCTGACGATCCTGTGTCCTGGGGGAAAATAAAGTCGTGGCGGCCGGTTTGTCGGCAGTATGCCATGCCGATGGGGAACCCCGGGGGGAGTCCATAATGACCGTGCCACGTGCGGGTGGCGGTGACAATGCCAGCGGTGGAAAACCCTCCGACAAGGCCGGCGCCTGGCCAGGCGACCTGCGTACTAGAAGGCTGGTCAGTGCCAACGCTCTGTAAGGTTCATGCAGCCGTTCAGCGGCCAAAGTATGACCATCATGCAGCACAACTTCCGTTGTAGGCAAGTGTGTGGCACGACTAACAGCATCAGCCACAACATTCTTGTCACCCGGAATATAAGTTATTTTCCAGTCAATGCGTGATAATGACTCGAGCCAGCGGGCATGTTAGCCCGACACCTTTTTCTGAGTCTGTAAAAACCGAAGGGGTTTGTGGTCTGAATGAATGAAAACCGTATGGTTATTTTCCAAATAACATCGCCACTGCCTGTATGCAAACATAATTGCCCCCAGCTCTTTTTCAAGAGTATAATAATTTTCCTCTGCTCTATTCATCTTGCGGCCTATCCAAGCAACGGGACAAAGTGGGTCCTCATGTTGCTGGGTAAGCACAGCCCCGTAAGCATAGTCCGATGCGTCGGTGTAAATGTGAAATGGTTTGTTAAGGTCCGGGTGCCTCATAACTGTAGCATTGACCAGTGCATTTTTGATGTTCACAAATGCTGCATCACATTGCTTCGTCCAGGGGATGCTTTCCTTGGAGCTAATGCGCTGGAGCAAGGGTGCAGCTAGGGTTGGCAATTTTGGAACAAATCTCCTCAAGTATCCGGCTAAGCCCATGAACGACCTAATATTGTCGGTGGACTTTTGAAAGTCTGCTACCGGCCAATCTTGCAGCACTTGAACTTTGTATGGATCAGGTTGGACCGTGTCGGCAGTGACAACATGTCCTAAGTATTTAATTTCTTGCAAGGCAAATTGACACTTGTCTATATTGCAGTAAAACTTGTGTTCAGCCAATCTGGTTAACACCAGGTCAAGGTGTTTGGCATGTTCTGCCTCAGATCGTGCTAATACGACAATGCCATCGAGGTAAGCTAAACAGATTTTTCCTATGAGCCCCTTGAGAACAACGTGCATTGCTTGCTGCAACACTGAAGGGGCATTCGACAGACCAAAAGGCATGACTTTCCATTCATACAAACCGTCGGGTGTTCGAAAAGCAGTCTTAGGTTCCGCCGCTGACGACAACCGGATTTGATGGTAACCCGAATGCAAATCAAGTGCTGAGAAAAATTTATGTCCTTGTAATTGGTCTAACAGCGTGTCAATGCGTGGTAATGGGTAGGTGTTTTTAACAGTGTGTTCATTCAGATACCTGTAATCAATGCAAAGGCGAAGCTTGCCCCCAGGCTTGGGTGCAAATAGAACACAACTCGCCCATGGAGATACAGAGGCTGCACCCAGCCCATGGTAAGCAAGTGATTGAGCTGCTTTTCTAACTCCAGAGTCTCGCGGGGTGTGAGTCTATACTGGCGCGCGGCCCTCGGGCGGGTGCCCGGCAACAAATCAATATTCATTTCAAAACCGGACGCAGACGTGTTCGGCGGGGGAGGGCCTCAAGTGCCGCCCTCGCCTTTATGTTTTTCAACAACAGACTTAATGCAGGCAGGAATGTTCGATGTGTCTTGTGGGACACTAGCGGGAGCAACCTGCTCCGACAAATAGCCTTTCTTCTTTGTGCCAGCACAACAGATCGGGGATGTCGCGACTGTGGGCCTAATATGAGCCACATATAAGGGATGCTGGCCATGTTTGGCCTTACTAGTCAATGCTTTCAGCTCACGCTGCGAACACATAAAATCATCTTGTGTGCTAGACTCACTTGTGAATTTCGAATGACCAGCATGGATAATATGGAAGTAGGGTTTGTTTTTCTTACGACGCCCGCTCCGCAGCGGGGGTACATATACGACAATGCGTGGGTGTTTGAATGTGATGGACATGTCGACTGCAGATATGACATCCAAAGCGAACAAGGCCTCGTTCGGCTGATTTGATCCGGTGGCCGCGGGTAGCGAGTCCACCACAGTAAATTTCACACTAATATCACGGCGCCCAACTCGCGTGTTTAGAACAACCTTGCCCAAGCATGATGCCTCAGATCCGGAGATACCGACCGTGACACTCTGCGAAGCAGTGTATGCAATGCTATGGCGATCCAAGAATCCGCGCGTTACCATGCTATGATTTGCTGCCGTGTCGACCAGTGCTTGGGCAAAGTGGCCATGAATGCGATTCGGCATTGTGCACACCAAATCAACAAAGGCTGCTGGTTGGACAGACACCGTCGCCTTCTTCGATGGTAATATTGATAATCGCTGGTTGCTTACCACTGTGCACACATGGTATTTCTGGTGCCCCGGGACGGGAGCGCCGGAAGTGAATTGCAATAAGTTGCGTGCCTCATCCACCCGTGTCTGCGTGTGTTGTCTTAGGAACGGTATAAAGGTGGAAGACTCAAAGATACGAGCGGGCACTACCACCGTAATTTTGTGCTGATGCATATCAATGGTGTGTATGTGCCGAATGGCCACTTGCGCTTCGGCAGTGCAAGGCAGTGTAACCACAATGTTCTCATTGAGTTTGTGCAGGTCAAATAACGATGCCGAGCCTGACATGAAGGACGAATCAAAACAAGTTGCATGTGGTGGAGATATATGAGGTGCCAGTACATGTGGCGCCGCCGCCCACGCAATGGGAGGCTTGCCTTCGTCTCAGCGGACATGTTGCTGTGGCTGATCACTGTGTGTCCGCTTGGGGTGATTGCCAGTCCCTTTGCGGATGGGGTCATACCGGTCCCTCTTGCCATCTCGACGCCGGGCTGGGGGGCTGGTGTACTGCGGGGGCATCGGAGTAAGAGCCCGCTGCTTGTTGAATTCCTCCACGAAGAATGCCTCGCGGGCGTCCAGTGGCACGGCTGATAAGAAGGCGGCGCAATGGCTGAGCTGATGTAACCCCGCCTGCGGGTTCTGCCTCGCAGATGGGCAGAGGTAGCATTGCTTAAAGGGGTACAGGTAGTACATGCGCAATAGAATGGTGGCACAATAAACAAATGTGGCCTACACGCCCGGCGGTAAGGGGGTGGTCGCCCTCGCCAAGGCACCATGAACAGAAGTGGGGCCACCCTGTAATTCTAGGCTAAGCGCCTTGCGCAAATCCTGTGGTGGCGCCGCATTTGTGCAGAAGTCCTCGACCCACGGCCTAACGACCGCCTCTTCTGTGGAGTTGGCTACCTCCTTAAGCCCCGGGAAGTGTGCCGCTTTAGCCGCCTTTGGCTGGCCCCCACGGCCTGGCTGCACACCAGTGTTGCGATGAAGAGGAGGGCCGGGTAATACAGCAGCCGCCGCCTGTAACTTGGCGTCGCCGGGGGTATGTGGCTGCGGTTTGCGCTTTGAGTGCAACATGGCATAATCAATATTATAATCCGGTGTGTCACAAGCGAAGCGCTTAACTGTGTTTGCTGACTCACGCACTTGTTGTAGCTGTGACGGACCATGTGATAAAGTGAACAGCAGTCGCGTCCGCGCTCTGTGCACAACCGCCCATCGCAGGTTTAAGCTCTACATTAAATTTCTCCAACAGAGTAGACAATGGCATAAACATGCGTAGAGTACCAGCCAACGCCGATGTGCACGCAGGCTGCATGAGGTGCTGAAGCGTCGTAAACAATATGCATGCAAAATCCAGGAGGCTTTGCTTGCCTTGCATGTGTGCATAATCCAGGAAAATTAATCTGTAATAAGTTTTAATATGATGAATAAGCTCATTGAAATCGACAGACTCAGCGGCATCATAACGTTGCCATGCCAATTCAATGTTATGCCTAAATTGGCCACTTGTAAAGTAAAAATCACGTATGACCTCAAGCCACTGTCTAAGCGTGCACGACGGATTCAGAGCGGCCTCTTGCGCTGCTGAGAAATGCTGGTCAGTGCGTGAAAATGTGGTCGTGATGTGTTGAATAACCTGGCGCTCAGATAGCTGTCGACAATTCGAACGCGCATGCAAAACGTCACTCTGAAATTTGTGCCAACGCAGCTCTGACAAAGGGTAACCGCGTAGAGCGGCGGCTGTGGGCATTTTAATGGCTGAAAACGTGTACTGTGCGCTACGAAACCAATTGTGAGACTGATCGGCCAAGCTAACAATGGCTGCTCCGTGGCTGGTCACGGCAGACGAGGTTCGGAGCTTCAAGGTCCTCTCCTTTGCGCCCAGCAACCCTAAGTGGTCATTCTTGACGGGACAGGACAGAAACGCCAGCGCAAAGCGCTTGTAATCAGGAGCAAACGCATAGGCCAGATCCAGCAACGGCTGGGCAAAATTCGGGCCTAACCAGACCATAAGGGTCATAGCGGCCGGGCTGAGCAGATCACGCACCGGGCCAGCGCAAGGGCCCCACTCCGTGCCGCATGTAAACGCCGTAGTCGGCTTCAATGCACGTCATGTTCACCGATACCTGTTGAGACCTATCGGTCTGGTCTCGGGTAACAGACCTCGATGGTAATCGGAAGAAATGATGGGACAGCAGTTCGCTGCAGCACGAGGGCTGTATAGGCACAATCAGATCAGGGATACAATCACACGCAGAGATGCGACGTGCTAGTGCAGATATGGATGGCGCCCCAACCAGACTACTATGAAGCGTGTCTGGTTCCAGCAAGCGCTCGGTATAAATACCGGGGTGTGTGCGCCCAGGTCAATCCCCCTGTCAAAGCTGGCCTCGCCGAATCGTGCCGCATAACTGCCACACTGATCCCAGATCCCGCATAAGCGCGGGAGATCTTAAATTGTGGCTCACAGAGCCTGAGATGAGTGTAAGCAAGGCTGCGCATGTAATTCGTGGGCAGCTCTGGGTGGCTGTACAGATATTATCGTGCATGCCAACCCTGCAGCCCGCCGGGCGGACCCTGTGTAACGGCGGTAATGCACACAGTAAGACGTAATATGTGCAGTAACGATTCGGCTAGCCGCATAAAGCCATAATAAGCCTATGACGGGACACATTGTGCCGGGAGAAGGCTGTACACAGTGCTGATGCAATGTGCACGTAAGGCTGGTGGACGCGTGCAGTCACACGTGGCGAGTGCAGGCACGTAAGCCCACTGAGCGTACGTGTGATCACACTGTGTACAACTCGATCGGTAATTCAAAAGCTATGCTTGTGCGACCGTCCACATGGCTGGACAAGTCGCTACGCATATAAGACAAGGTGTTCAGTGTGCCAGCATGCGCTAGTGTGAGAGGTATCTCACAACATGAAGAGTGTGTCTGGTATGATTGTTCGGGTGTATGGGAACTGTGTTCTCTGGCGTTCGAAGAAGCAGAGTATAGTGGCGGGGGATACAACAGAGGCTGAACTCATTGCGATGAGTGCAACAGCCAACGAGCTCATGTGGATGAAGCAGTTGCTTCTCGATGTGAAACTTGTCCCACATAAGCCGACTCTGTGGGGTGATAATAAGAGTGCCAATATTTTGGCAGTGAATGCTGTGTCCACTGACAGATCCAAGCACATTCGTGTGCGGCACTTGCGAGTGCGGGAGTATGTCCAGATGGATGAACTTAAGGTAGCATGGGTTGGCACTGTTGATCAGTTGGCAGATATGTTTACCAAAGTGCTGCCCGGACCTGCCTTGCATGAAGTTCGTAATAAACTCCAGCTAGTGGAGACTTAGCAGGGTTTATGGGGGAGTGTCACAATGCATGCGCCTGCGGGCAGAAGTGTGGTGACAGGTGCACCTATGCACGGATGATCCGCGGATCACGTGTAGGGGTAAGCCGCCAGCAGGATTGTCCCGGAGTAGTGAGGGAGATCCTGCGAGGATCTCCCGCCGTAATCTTGACTATTCAGTGTGCATATTTGGCTGTGCACACTGAGAGCTGTAACCATTCTCTTCACTGTTTCACGGTACTAGTTGTATCTTGTCTCCCCTCAGCATCTCTCCGATTCTACCTCTGTGCGCAGCAGGTATGAGATGCTGGCCTCCTGCCTTGACGTGAGACTGCGTGTCTGACCTGACAAAGGATAGCCCTTTCTGACATGGGCAACGCTGACCAGCATCTGCCCGGCGACGAGCAGCAACAACAGCAGCAACATCAGCAGCCAGACGACGTGCAGTAGGCACAGCCTGAGGGCATGCTCCTCAGATATGGGCGCGTCGTCCTAGCCCGCGATGCTGCCCAATCACGGCACAGCAGCCAGCGGGTACCCTTTTCCTCTCATGGTGTGAACGATGCCAGTCACACTGAGTCGCTAATCACTCTCAAGACCTTGACCGAAGCGCTGCGTGCATCTCGGGGACGTAACGAGCCTGATCTGTCAAAAGGAAAACTGCCTGAGTGGAATGGTAAGACCGAAAGTTTCGTTGCGTACGAACAGAAAGCCTTCCTGCGGTTAGGTCAGTTCGAGCTAGACCATCTACTGCAGCAAGCACTGTCCGCGGACGAACAGCGTGTCCATGCTAGAGCAAGGACTCAGGTCCTTATGTCTTTGCCTGACGCGGATAGGACAACTATCTATCGCATGTCACATCTGTGTGAAGCATGGGCCTCCTTGCCTGCAGAGTACAGGCCTAGCACTGAAGCCGAGATCCACAGACTGTGGAGCCGTTTCAACTCGTTGTCACAGAAAAAATAGAGACGTTGGGTCTTACTGTGGTGATGTGATGAGTGTGTACACACAACTGGAGGCACTAGGTGCCGATGTGGGCTGGCGATGGCTTCGATTGAAAATGCTAGCAGTGGGGGAGGAGTTCAACGCTGTGCGCGGCGAGGTTCTCCACTCTTCCCCACATGTGATCATTGCACGTTTGACTGAGCATGCTGATTTGCTCAAGCAACAACGGCTGCGGGCAAACCAGGCCATGGCTGGCGCAATCAACCACGAGGAGACGGTCCTGCAGTTGCCACGCTCGACGCTGGCAAGGCTCCTCGCAAGGAGACCATGACCTGCTTCTTCTGCAAGAAGAAGGGTCACTTACGTGCGAACGACCCCCAGCGCAAACAGGCTGCGGCCAAAGATGTATGCGCTGTAGAATTGCCTAAAGAATTCCCGGATCACGATGCATTGAAACCGTGGAATTTCATCATAGATAGCGGTTCCGATATTCATATCGCAGGAAATGGCGAGATGTTTGCCGAGTATGGTCCGTGCCAGAGGACTGCCAATCCTGCGGGACCAGGCAAGATTCCCATTATGGGCAGGGAACCATTCCGGTGAACGAGGGCACTTATGTGGACGAGCATGGGAACAAGCATCCTCTGGATGTGGAAATCCCTGGTGTTTGCTCTGCCCACGAGTGTCCATACAACATACTGAGTACAATGGGGCTCCGTCATGAGCAGATGTATTTAGATACGCATATATCTATAGAAATGTGTTGTATGTTTCGGAGATATGGCTACTGGTGTTGAGGATGCGTCCAAGTACTAGGAGCTAGACGAGGATAAATGTCGTGTCTCTGCATTCAAAATGTGTTCCATCAAGAAGCCTGTTCTGGAAGGCCATCCCATCAATAGGGGAGTGGTCTGGTCTAACCAGAGCAGCCCGACTTATATTGTTGAGGATCAACGGAAGTAGTGTCATATGGTCGCTGCGGCCCCATATTGACCTCAAGCGCCCTAATGATGGGGGAGCTGTGGTCCTGCATGACGCTTACTTGCTGGAACCTGCATTTCTAGCTCATTTGTCTTTCCACCAGTCCACGTGGGTCTTGAAGCGGATGCAGTCAAACGTTTTTATGGTGATTTGAGTTTGAGAGTTGATCCCGAGCCAATGGGAAATCGTTGTCACGGCTGTAGAATTGGCAAACTGCCTGCGGGTTACTTCTCAGCCAATAATCGTGAGCTCGTAGGCCAGGCGAAATATCTAGGTGAGCAGCTGCATGCTGATTTAGCCTTTCCTATCACTCCAATTGGGATCGGTGGTGTGAAATATGTTTTGTTTCACAGGGCAGACGCCGGACTTGCACACCCGGGGGTGCGCAAGTTGGGTGCGCAATCAATGCTGAGAACTGAAAAGCTCCCAAAACACGATATTATGGCCCACGGCGCTCTGTAGTATTAGATTACCTTTATTGAAACTGATTGGCACCATTCCGGCAATGTTTGGTCGAGATCTCGCACGCTGGTGCCTTGGTAAGTAAGGTGTCCATGTGCGGCCCAGATCAGTGTCAAATCACGCATGACACCTACCACTTCACGGAGACCAAGGAACTGTGATATTTGTAGTCCATATAATTGGTTGCGCCGTTCTGGGTCAGGTAGGATCGCCGACCAGCTCGTCAGCAAGCACTCTACAGTACATGTCAGCGTGGCAGGTCATTCTGATTCTGCACGGAATGGCGGAATGGCGATTTTGTGACAGCAATTAGCGTGAACTGTTCAATTGATATGCTGTCGCGGCCTCCTACGTGGTCACGAGCCTGCCTCGTATTAGTGTAAGTTGGATATGAGGCTTGTGCCCTTACTGTGTGCTTTCACAACATGCTCCATGACATACCTCGCAGGCATCATACGTGCCCAGGTATCTCCCGATTACTTGTTGGTTCAAATGTGATTGCCTGAGATGAGTTGAGCAGCGTGATCGAGCCGAGTACAGGCTTGCGCAACTGCTTTGCCTTGCGATCGACGCTTCGTGTCTGTGTCCCTCGCTCGTGGCCCGCGCAGCGCAGCCTGGATGTGATGAAGTCATACACTCTCTGAGAGAAGTTCTGCTCGCTTTCAGCGTGGGAGTGGCTGTGTGCCTCGGTATGCACCGTTGCCTGTGCATCTGCAACATAGCAGAACGCCGCGGGCACACAGTCAGTGGACGCAGTACTTCCTTGTAATGGACTAGCATATGCGTACATCCAACAGTTTCGTGTTTCCGTGCCTTATAGTCCGCGTACGTATCGGCGCACTGTCGTTGGCGAACCCGCAAGCACTTGCTCGCCTAGAAAAACGTGGCGCACCTCCGGGTGCGCGCCGGGGGGTGTGCATGCGCTGTGGGTGAGCGGATCGGGTGTGCATTGCAGCAATGCCGCCAATAATTGCCATATCACAGCATAAATCAATGGAATGGGTCATGATACTTTGCTTTACAGTCCTAGTGTGATCGCTGCTACGGTCGCTCAGGCACAGAAGGCAGCCTTGCACCCACCTCGCAGCCACCACTCTCTGAAAACACTACATGTACGTATACAACATTCAATTGCTTCCATTCCACGTGAATGCCGTCTTGGTGCATGCTTGCCATGTTGCCTGCGTGCCACAGTCAATCAGCTCCTGAAATGATGTCCAAATTTTCGTAAGAGGGCTGTAGGCGAGCCAATACTCAAATCAGAAGTGTGCTAATATCAAGTTGCTTCAATGGGCACTGTGGATGCATGTCACGGATCGTACATTTGCAGCCATGATCAAGGTGTCCGTTTGACACCACGAGTACTTTTCGCAGGTTTGCTCGGCTTCTTCGTTCGCGTGCATTGTCTCTTCTTGCTTGCTGTTGCCGGCATCTTTTGTAGGCCTTGCTCTCTTTGCAGCCCTTTGACTCGGGCCCTGCATATGTATTATCTTCTTGTTCCGGTGCTGTCACTTTGTATGGTCGAAGCACGCTCGCATTTCACCTTACAAAACATGCGCTAGTCACATCGATGCGATCGGGTTGCAGCTGATGTGAATGTTAGTGAATTTAGTCAACATCAGATATGCTGCCGTCAAGGGGCTTGCAGTGGTCGTACCTTGGAGTTTGTCCGGTCATTTAACGGTGTTGGTTTTTGCCCATCCTCTCTCACGGCTAGCTCCGCGAGGCACAGCACCGGCTGATTCTCAGTGTCATCCTCATCTGTAGCCCCTTGGTCCCCCTCAAGCACCGGCCGTTTTACAGCTGATCCACGCCAGTGTGACTTCTTTCCACCCGCAACCTCTATTGACATCCATGTCTTCGCTGTTGTGCCTTTGTGCAGCGGCTTCTCGTCTATTAAATCGAAAGTCTATGCAGCAGCCAAAACAACAGATGGATGATTCATCTGTACGTGTCTGCATATTCGTTCGTGTGATGCTGGCGCATTGGTGTAGCATTCGCAGTGCAATATGCCTGCTGCATTGTCTCTTTATCTCGGTTGCCAGTGCTCCACTTGGTTGTCAGGCCAAATGGAGAAAAGAATCATTCTACACTGCGACACAGTGCTGATGGTAGTCGCTGGTGAGAATGCTTTGGGATCCGCGCTGGAAGGTTCTTCCAGGCCCCTCCCTCCCTTGTGCAACCTTACCGCTGCACGCAGCATTCCCCACCGAGCTTTGTCACTGCTGAGTTGTCTTGTATATGCGCAGGCTGATGCACTTGAGCACCTTACATTTCTTCGGTATGGCGCTGGCCCTTCACCGACACCGGTTGCGCCTGTCTCTCGCATGGAGAGGGAACGGCTGCTGTGTGCGGAGCGCGTGGCTCTTGTCGCTGAGGAGATGGAGCTTTCCCGTCATCCCCGGACTATTTCGAATTACCAGCGCATACACGCTTCTTTCAGCTCGTATCTCCGGGGGATGTTTTCCAGTGTGGACGTTGGGTGGCGCTTCTGCCGTCCCGATGATGTATGTTGTTACATACGCAGCCACCTCTTGCCCACTCTTACCGGCCGCAGCGGGCCCACTGCTGATGTGGCCAGTTCCACTTTGCTCGGCTTAGTGAGCTCGCTGTCTCAATGTTTCAAATCTCGGGGTCGCGCCCAAGATTGGTGTGATGCAGACGGAGTCGGGAACCCCGTGCGGTCGGATTTGGTTCAGACCGCCCTCCGTGTATACCAGCGCCGCCAGCTCATGGCCGGCACGCGGCCCCGCAGTGCCGTGCCAATTCAATTGGCGGACCTACGCCTACTGGTAAAGAACATGGACTCCGCTCTGGTGCTCGCGGCACAGGCCCATGACCGTGCTCGGGCTGGTTTGCTACTACGCGACCTGACTCATATGTTGTACATGTGGTGCAGTGGCCGTCGGGGCCAGGACGCTCTGCATGTTGACTGGGGGGACATGTATCTTCTGGGGGCTGATGGCCATCCGACCCCCATAGCTGCCACGTGGGCAGTTGACATCCCTTTCTGTGTAGCTCCTTCTGGCCACCTACTGGTGGCCCCCACTCGGACCAAGACCGAATATCTCCGGCGACCGCTCACCCAGGAGATTAGAGCAAATTCAGACACATCTCTTTGCGCCATTCGACGCGTGCGGACACTGTATCAGTGGCAGAGGTGTATATTCCGTGCCGAACCTGAAGGGCCCGTGTTTCGCAGCCAGCGCGCTTCCTCCACCCGGTTGACTTCTCAAGCCGCTGCCAATCGTGTGCGCATCAACATGTGTGAGTTCGGCAATGATCGAGGCGAGACGATGCATAGTTTTCGCCGTGGTCATGTGCAGGCAGCCAGGTCGGTGGATGAACACCCCGCTGTCACTATGCACCGTGTTGGGATGTCAAGCATGTCCACCTATACAAAGTATGCTGACAGGGCTCGGCACTTGCGCTAGGCGCTTCGGGTGTTTGTGCCTGGTCTCATGCCAGAGGTGTCTCGTCGCTGCCCTGGAGATATAGCGGCCTTTCTTCTCCCATCAATCGGCGGCTAATTGTGTCAGCTAGTGTGTCAGGATTGTTGTACAGCCGTTCCCATGTAATCAAGAGCCCGTGCAAGGGCGTTTTTCACTGCTCTCCTATTCTGTAAGCTGGGTTCGAAGCGGTCGGCTTTACGATGTCTTTGACTTCTCGGCATTTCAGCGGAAATGGTACATTAAAACTTGACAGGCAGCTGCTCGACATATTTTTCATCTATGCTCCTCACATACTAGCCAGACGCTCGGTTGCTCTTCCATAATACATTGGTCAACATTGCCTGCGGCGGGAACAGGAACAGGCATGGCTTGTCTTGCTGGGTTATTGTGGAGATACCCCTTGGCCAGAGGCTCCAATTCTGCACCATGGCATCTTGTGCAATACATACTCCGTCCCAGGCCGCCGACACATACTCCCATTGAAATCTTGGCAGTGCAGGGTGTGCCAAAGTTGCATGTTGGTCCGGTCTTCCAGTGGAAGTGGATTCATGGTTTGATCTCTGGAGTCTGGCTTGATGTCACGACAAGGCGCCGCACCGGCTGATTCTTAGTGTCATCCTCATCTGCAGCCCCTTGGCCCCCCTCAGACTCTGTGTCCTCAAGCACCGGCTGCTTGGTTGCTCCTGCACGACGCTCGCGGCGTGCTGCTCTGGTACTGGCAACCTCCACTTGACGTGTCTCTTCTTCAGGGTGACCTGCTCCGTCAGTAGCTTCATGTTCGTCTGCACCCTCATCTGACTCTGTCTCTTCAAAATCTACATGTACTGGGAGACCTGGTTGTAGCGGGACCGTGTCTCGGAGCACGTCACAGTAGCCTATCAGCTCGACAGGAGGATCCATATTCGCTGCCTTGAATGTTGCAGCCTGCAATGCTGACCTGATTAAATAGTATGTATATGGTGGCATTGACATCAACATTAATCATATTGAAAGTGATGCGGCACGGGACATCTTGGAGTCTCGCACCACGTATTCGCAAACATCGATGAGCATCAATGCTCCAACAACGTGGTGATAACCCGCCTTTGGAGGAACGATCTGAACACAGTCTGGAACATCTGGAGCCAAGAAAATCGGGGCTGTACCCCTCCATATCGCCAGCTCGTTGGAGTTTCGGAAAATTTCAAGACCTCTGAAGGTATCCCCTCCAACTGGCTCGAACAAAGAGGCCATGGTCATCTTCGTAGGGTCTATCCCGAGTCGTCGATCAAGTTGCTTCTTTGCTTCGGCCACAACATGCTCTCCACCTGCCAAAGCATATGGAGAATCAGCACTCGGTAGCCCAAGCGGACCCCAATCGATTGGCCATACCTGTTCTGGAATCCCTTCTGGGTTCTGCGCCTTGACAACGGTGGCACGCTGCTTCTTCAACTCGGGCATTGTCTCACAGGTCTTCATCTCTGTTGCCCATTCGATGAAGAGAACACGTAAGCCCTATATGTAGACAAGTCACTGGAAGCATCATTTACCCACAGTCATGATAGGAAGGACTCATGAAGGTGCAACGATGCATACCTTTCATCTGCTTTTCGGAGCTTGCCATGTCAAGAAGTTCCTTCTTTACCTTAGCGCGGAATCTCTTCGCGCTTCTGGCTGGAGCTGTCCCCACCAATGTGAAAGTCTTACGAAGCCCTTTGAGGACAGCTTCGATGTCTGCAGCCTCCAGCTCCCAAACATCGGAGCCAAGTAGCTCTGAAAGCTTGCTGCGAGCGTCATTGAATTGTGCCCATGACAAGAACAACAGGTACACTGTAGGTCGGATCTTTCTGGCATTGTTTGTGTCCATAGCCTTCCCCACTTGATGCAGTGCTGCTTTCACTTCTGCCGCGACTGCATACTTGTTGTCTTTTTTACACTTGGCCTTGACATACATGTTCGTCAACTTCACGACTTCAGCCCGAGCGTTCTTGAACTCGTGCCCGTGTCTGGTCTGATAAATTCCAAGATTGTGCTGCTAGCGATGCAATGGTCACGAACAGGATGCTCATGTAATTGGTGATCGATGCTGCAGCACGGACATGCACAAAATGGGATCTCGAATCGTAGGAGTCGTTGGGTCGCCATGCGTCGACCTCCATGTCTGTCAATTTCTTTTTCAATCGAGTCGACATGACGGCTCCCAACAGATAGGATGGCGTTGCCAACACTTTTGCGATGTCGAGGTGCTCCAAGAGGTGCACAAACATTTCTGGAGTGTTGTAAGCCGAAAGCATCTGCATCGCATTATTCAAGTCCTCCTCGGCCTGCAGTTATGCCAGAATCACAAGGTGGTCTAGTTTATAGCAACCTCTGCTCGGAGCGTAACAACATACAGTCATGGAGACCGCGGCTACGTGGAGCCATCACACATAGATGCCAGCTCACCTTAGGTACCGTTCGTGTTGGCTTCTTCCGTTTGGATCCACACGACTTTGTCCGCTGCTCCGTGCTGGCAGCGACAGCCGGGGCCACTAGCACAAAAGCACCAGTCGTACCATCCCACTCACCCTGCCATGCCAAATTTTTCTGATAGGGCACGCCGTACGTCTTTAAGAATATGGTCTTCAGAGTCTCGTTTATCAATGCTTTGAATCCAAGAACAGTATGGGATTCCCTCGCAGTGATCGCTTCGACTTTGCGTGTGAGACTTGACAGAACGTCGTTCAAGTACTCCTTCATTGTGTCATCTTCACTTTTTACTAAAGCTACGATGATTTCACAATCGTCCACCATGACTGTCAACTGATCGAGGTCACGCACAAGTGTCAGAAATGCTCTATTTGTACAGGTCGGACGCGCAGTCCTCATTCAGGTCAGGTCAGGACAGCCAGCATCTCATACCTTCTGCGCACAGAGGTAGAACCGAGAGATGCTAAAGGAGAGTGCTAGTACCGGGAAACAGTAAGGAGAATGGTTACAGATCTCAGTGTGCACAAGCTTATATGCACACTGAACACTCAAGGTTACGCTCGGGAAACCCTCGCGGGATCTCTCTCACTACATCGAGACAATCTCGGCTGGCGGCTTACCCCTGCACTGGATCCGTGGATCGTCCGTGCATGGGTGCACCTGTCACCACACTGCTGCCCGCAGGCTCATGCATTGTGACACTCCCCCATAAACCCTGCTACGTCTCCACTAGCTGGAGTTTATTACGAACTTCTAGCAAAGCAGGTCCGGGCAGCACTTTAGTAAACACATCCGCTAACTGATCAACAGTGCCCACCCATGCTACCTTAAGTTCATCCATCTGGACATATTCCCGCACCCGCAAGTGCCGCACACGAATGTGCTTGGATCTGTCAGTGGACACAGCATTCACAGCCAAGATATTGGCACTCTTATTGTCACCCCACAGAGTCGACTTATGTGGGACGAGTTTCAAATCGAGAAGCAACTGCTTCACCCACATTAACTCGTTGGCTGTTGCACTCATCGCGATGAGTTCAGCCTCTGTTGTATCCCCAGCCACTATACTCTGCTTCTTCGAACGCCAGAGAACACAGTTCCCATGCACCCGAATAACCATACCAGACACGCTTTTCAGATCAGCAGAGTTCGCAAAATCTGCATCTGAATAAGCCTCTAATAAATACCCGTGTCCCTCAGAGCCTACAAATTTTATTCCTAATTTCTTTGTGGACTGCAGGTATCTCAGAACATGTTGCACGGCAGACCAATGTTCCTTCAGACTACTAGACATGTGCCGGGCCAGGGCATGTGCCACATAGCTCAGGTCAGGTCGTGTCACTCCTGCAATATACTGGATACTTCCTACAGCACTCATGAACCTGGAATGCTCAGCAGCACTGGGTTTTTCCAGGTCAGGATGCTCTTTCGCACTCCTTAGTTGTTGCCGCGGCACTAAGGGAGTGGGAGACTTGCGACAGTCAGAAATACTGTACTTTTCAAGCAAGTTGTGAATTTTGTTTCGTTGTGTCATGATGATTGTTTTGGCCTTGCGATCACGCATGATCTCTGTGCCAAGTGCCCATGCAAGTTCACCCAGGTCTCTGCCTTCGAATTTCGTGAGAATGACGTCGACAAGTTCTTGCAGCCCCGCAGAGCTACTGAATATGAACAAGTCATCGACCCATAAGAAAATAAAACATCGACCAGATGTCCTAACATACAGTCCGGGATCACTTTGTGCGCACACAAATCCCATCTCAGCTAAGACCTTTATTAAAGCTTTATGCCACTCGCGAGCGGCTTGCTTCAGGCCATACAAGGTTTTATGCAATCGCCATACATGTGCTGTCCCGTCAGTGAAGAACGGGGGCTGTTCAACGAACACTTCTTCTTCTAACTCACCATTCAGAAAAGCGCACTGAATGTCTATATGCCTTATCTCTAAATCTTCCTGAGCAGCAACTGACAGCAACACGCGCAGTGTCGCATAACTACCAACAGGAGACCAAGTCTCAAAGAAGTCAATCCCTTCTACTTGAGAAAAACCACGCGCTACATAACGTGCCTTATATCGCTGAATCTGCCCCGCAGGCCCACGCTTAATCTTAGGCACCCATTTGCCCGAGATAGCCCGTTTGCCCGCAGGCAGATAGCACAACCCGAAGGTTCCGTGCTCACCCAGTGCATCTACCTCCTCCTGCATGGCACGCAACCATGCATCCCTGTCAGCACTCGCGAGTGCTTCCTTCAAAGAAGGCATATCAGGGTCGGAGGGCTTCTGCTTCCTGGCGGCAGCTGCTCTGCGCGACCCACGACGCTGAGCATTCTGCTGCTCGCCAGACTCCACATGCTGAGGCTTCAGGCCTGCACAGGACACTCCACAGTCAGCCGCGGCTGATGTGTCCTGGTCGCAGGCTGAAACATCAATAGCAGCTACAACTGTCTCACTACTAGCAATGTCAGAGCCCGCAGGCTCATGCATATGCACAGCTGCTACATCCGCAGCCAATGGAACAAGGCGTCTGCGTACAAGAGGATTGATTTTTATGCGAGGCAAGGCGGCTGGAATGGCCCTCACCTCGTCAGGCAAATCAACCCCAACTGCGGCTGAGGGGTCCGGATCCTCTCCCCCTAATTCGGACCCGGTCTCCACCTCATCTGGCTCATCCTCCCAGAAGGGCCTCGGCGACTCAGCTCCTCGCAAGGGCTGAGCAACTGCCCCCGCGCCAGATGCTGAGGCCGCTGCCGAATTACTCCCAGAACGGACCCGCTGAGCCTCCAGATTCTGATGAGCCGCAGCTCTTTCATCATCTGAGACGGTGTAGTCCATGCGCTGTTCATCGTCGTCATCATAGATGCTAGGACTGTCGGCATCCTCCTCCATGTCGTCGTCAGACGCACTGACAGACATTTGAACAGGGAACGCAACTTCTACACCAGGGTCGTGCAACACAGCGTTGCGCGTCACAACATACTGCGCAGTACGGGAGGGCGTGGCGACAGAGTGATGCACTTCGCCGCGCACACGATGGGGGACAGGGACGTCAGGGTGAGCAGCAGCTCTGGACATTGCACGCGTGCGATGCAAAGCTGCTCTGGCTATTTCCGGTGTCGCCCTAGCAGGGTCACGTCGGATAATCTCCGCAGAGGAGCCAGCTCAAAATCGTGGAGAGTACACAGCAGCACTGGGTTCAGGGTTGTCCTGCCGGAATGTCATTTCCATGACAGGAACCCTACCATGACCAGGGGGGGTTTGAAGCTGGTCACGCAGACGGCGCAACACTCCCCCATCATACGTGTGCTCTGCCGCGAAAGGAGGGACATCGGCATCAGCCACACGCTCACCCTCATCGTCCCCCTCGAAGGCAACCGTGTAGGAGTTCGCAAACTCGTTAGGTTCCCTCTTGTCCACAACGGCGGACGCATCGTACTTGCGTACGTGCCGGATCATCTGATCCGCAGTGCACATGACCTGACGCACAACAAAAACCCTACCACCAGGAACATCCTGGGCGTACACACGCTGCATGCTGGGGCCTAGACCAGCCCCGACCCAATATGCAGGCACACCCCGGGGGGACAACTTCCGCAGCTTGTCATCCCTAGGGTATGCATACACCTCAACCCCCCATGTATGCTGCCGCCGCAGCAGATCTTGGAACACCTCAACGGAGGTGTCTCTGAAAAAGGCCATGTAAGGAATGATATCCTTATCACAAGACCGCACTAAAAACTCATCTAATTCTGTCGTCGCAAGCAACTTGTACTTGCGTTTCTACTCGTCCCTCAACTTATCGCGCTCGGCCTTTTTCATGCGCTTTCCCTTCCCCAGGCTTTTCTCAGCTTCGTCAACGTCCGCAGACGCATTGACAGCATGCTGAGCTTTTAGGCCCTTGAGGATGCTCGCCAGTTTGTCATGGTACAATGCCGACGACGGCGTGAGATTGTGACCATGGACAACACTGGTGAGGCATTCTATCCACAGGAACAGAGGCAGGCCGCTCGCGAGCAGCACAGCACGGAGTGACTCAAAGGCCACTCCGATCCTCCTCTCGATCATGCCATTACAGCGATGAGCGGCTGTGGGGGTCAAGCGGTGAGTAATGCCACGACGCTGGAGGTAGAGTTTTAAGGCCGCGACCATGAACTCCCCCCCTTTGTCGGTGTGTAGGATGCGCACACCCGGTTCACCTGGCTTCACCACATTCACCCGAATGCGTTCAATAATGTAAGAGATCATGGCCGCAGCCTCACTCTTTTTGCGCAGACCGACCACGAAAGTATAGGCACACATCGCAAACAAAACATATTTCACACCACCAATTCCTACTGGAGAGACAGGACCAGCTAAATCGGCATGCAGTTGCTCACCAGGCCACTTGGCCTGACCCATGAGCTCACGATCATTGGCAGAGAAGTTACCCGCAGGCACTTTGCCAATTCTGCAGCCGTGACACCGATTTCCTAATGGCTCGGAATCGACATCCAATTTCAAATGACCATAAAATTCACTGTTAGATTGCATGCGTTTTAGAACCCAATTAGACTGATGAAAAGACAAGTGCGCTAGAAAAGCAGGTTCCAGCAAGTATGCATCATGTGGGACCTCAGCTCCCCCAGCATTGGGTCGCTGCAGGTCAATGGCCGCGACCGCCACATGATGCCACTGCTGTTGATCCTCAATCACTGAGGTCGGACTGCTCTGGTTAGACCAGACTACCCCCCTATTGACAGGCGCACCGACGAGAATGGGTTTGGTATCAACTGCCATTTTAAAATCAAAAACAGGATGACCATCCACATCTAGTTCCTGATATTTGACGTCATCTTCTACGTCGGTAGCCATATCACCCAGACCAGGGACATACAACACATTCCTACGCGTGTCTAGGAACATCTGTTCATGCCTAAGACCCATCGTGCTGAGCAGGTTGTACGGACATTCAGGAGCATAGTAAACACCAGGGATTTCCACATCCAGTGGATGCTTGTTCCCATGCTTGTCCACATAAGCACCCAGGTTCACCTGAATGGTTCCCCTGCCCATGATAGAAAGCTGCCCTGGTCCCGCGAGATTGGCAACTTTCTGACACGGACCGTACTCAGTGAACATTTCACGATTTCCTACTATGTGCATGTCCGACCCACTATCAACAATGATGTTCCACGGAAGGGACGCGTCCGGCTGTGGATACTTGTCAGGCATTTCTACAGTGCAAACATCCTTGGCCGCAGCCTGTTTGCGTTGGGGGCAGTTCGCACGCAAGTGTCCCTTCTTCTTGCAGAAGAAACAGGTCCTGGTCTCCTCGCGAGGAGCCTGGCCGGCTGCGAGAGCAGCGACCACAGGGCCATCACCACGGTGCTGCTTGCGCCAGCCATGGCCTGGTTTGCCCGCGGGCGCCCCAGACCTAGCCTGCAGCGATCGCTGTTGTTTGAACAAATCAGCATGCTCAGTCAAACGTGATATTATCACATGAGGGGAGGAGTGTTGAACTTCGCCGCGCACAGCGTTGAACTCCTCCCCCACCTCTAACAGTTTCAAACGGAGCCATCGCTGGCCCACATCGGCACCTAGTGCCTCCAATTGAGTGTAAACACTCATCACATCACCACAATATGTCGCGACATCTTTATTGTGTTGTGACAAAGAATTGAAACGACTCCACAGTCTGTGGATCTCGGCTTCAGTGCTAGGTCTGTACTTGGCAGTCAAGTAAGACCATGCTTCACACAGGTGTGACATGCGATAGACAGTCGTCCTATCCGCGTCAGGCAAAGACATTAGGACCTGTGTCCTCGCCCTAGCATGAACACGCTGTTCGTCCGCAGACGGTGCGTGCTGCAACAAATGATCTAACTCGAATTGACCTAACCACAAAAAGACTTTCTGTTCGTACGCAACGAAACTTTCAGTCTTGTAATTCCACTCAGGCAATTTCCCTTTAGTCAAATCAGGTTCGCTACGTCCCCGAGATGCACGCAGCGCCTCGGTTAACGTTTCGAGTGATATGAGTGACTCAGTGTGACCAGGATCGTTCACAACATGAGAGGAAAAAGGCACCTGCTGGCTGCTCTGCCCAGTGTGGGAAGAGGGTCGTGGCCGGACAATTCGTCCGCCCCGGAGCAACATACCCGCAGGCTGTTCTCCGTCAGGGAGCTGCTGGTCAGCGTCCCTGTCGACGAGAGGCTGCTGGTCAGCATCGTCACGCCTCTCCTCGCGAGGAGAGTTGGCGTTGGAGTTGGCATTTGAGAGAGACATCCTGCAATAGGACAGATGGTTGTTTTTTGCGCGCAGCAACTAACCGGTGGGTTGGCTCGCAAACCGACAGGTTGAGAAAATAAGCGAACGCGTTCGCTTTTCTCAGCGCAGATCATTAAAACAAGCTTCTCGAATTGTGTCTAACAACAATATACTACGAGAAAGCTAAATGATGCCTGCGCTTTTGACCGCAGTCTGAGCGCCGGCAGAACAGTGGAATGCCCGCCGTGTCTGCGCACAGACATTGGCCGACGGCTTCCTGAACAAGACCATAAACAGACATAACGCTAACATCATCGATACCATGTCAGAAATGCTCTATTTGTACAGGTCGGACGCGCAGTCCTCATTCAGGTCAGGTCAGGACAACCAGCATCTCATACCTTCTGCGCACAGAGGTAGAACCGAGAGATGCTAAAGGAGAGTGCTAGTACTGGGAAACAGTAAGGAGAATGGTTACAGATCTCAGTGTGCACAAGCTTATATGCACACTGAACACTCAAGGTTACGCTCGGGAAACCCTCGCGGGATCTCTCTCACTACATCGAGACAATCTCGGCTGGCGGCTTACCCCTGCACTGGATCCGCGGATCGTCCGTGCATGGGTGCACCTGTCACCACACTGCTGCCCGCAGGCTCATGCATTGTGACAACAAGCACATGATCTTTTGGCTCCGCCATCTCAAGAAAATCAGCTTTATACACGAACAATTAACACACGAAGCTCGCATTGGACTTGAATACATTCGTTTGGTGTCGTGCGTGTGCGGTCAAGGTCTTCGTGATACGAATTTGAACTATCCGCCGTAATATTAGGCATATGCAACTGGTGGCCACACCTCCCATCCGGACGACTTCCATTACGCATCAATGCCACTTTGACTGCGTAGGGCGGAAATTTCGATTGCGGAATCTCATTAAAATGTCTTAAACTACAATTTCATGGCGTCAAATTCCCGCCCTTTGTGTGGCTTTTGATACAAGAGCGTGGAAGGCGGTGGTAAACACTACGAGGCATGTGGCCACAAGGGCGCCGCACATCTGTAGAGGCCTGGCCACAACTCGCAAAGCACACTACACAGATTTGGCGAGCACAACTCATGGTAATCTACCATGATTGGTAATTTGCTTCAGAGTCTTAATTTAGTACAAAGCCCTATAGTATACGAGACCCACATTCAATGCTGCTGATCTACTTCCTCCTCTGGAAGCATGGTGTCAAGACGCTGGTTAGTCTCATCGAGTGTGTACAGGGGTTAATGCGCGTGCCTGAGCTGGTAAGCATGCTGTCAGTGCATGATGACGTGGAGGGGAGCGTACCTTACCATCACGTAAAGTCGCGTGGCAGAAATGAAAGTAAGAATTGAACCGGTGATCTCATGAGTGCACACGACATGCTCTACCATTGGGGCTCACCTGAAGCAACGAGTCCTGTGTTAGATGACTCCTCCCTTGATTATGTCATCTATATTCTTGGATCCCCAGATATGGATATCCCACAACACAGGGTCCCAGTAAATATCAAGTCCCTTCTACCATGAACACCCATCTTGCTTAGCGTCATAAAAGTTTCACCTACTTTCTCCTCTGGTATATACACACATGGGCAATGAATTTGTCTCAAGAATACTGCATAACGAATACCTCAGTGCGCATGTGCAGCACTCAGATGAAGCGCTCGTGGTACGCAGCAAGCTCCCACAGAGGGGTCATCATTGTACTCAGTCTCTAGACCTGCACCTCGCCTGACAACAAGGCGCTCCCACAAGGTGCCAGTGGCTATCCTGGCCTCGTTCCCTCGCCAGCCCATCAGTTTCCGCCTAACCAATAAAATCTGCTCTATTTTCAAGATGCAATGATTGAGTCCATTGGCAGTACGGAACGGGATGTAGACATACATATCGGTGTGTTCACGACCATGGGATTGGGACGCCTTGCTGGTGCGCACTACCCACGCCCCGGCTTGAATAGTGGCTGTATCAGAGCATAAGACTTCGGCCGGTTCACCTTTTGGGAATTCAACCCGGCCTGTAGCCCTGATAAAAGTCCACAAGATGCATTGTCTGGTGAGTATTTCCAGCGATCGCAAGGTCACGCCTCACCCGATGGGCCCGTCTGGCATGATGAGCTTCCATGATGTCCAGGCAATCGGCAAACTTGCTCCTCTGCAGAGCGATTGTATTCAAATTGCCGGCTGTCAAACAGTACACATAAAGTAGCTGGAGAAGGGCTTAATAATGGCATTTACGATGTGCAGTAGGGCACAGGGCCGCAATTGGTCGCACAAGGAAAATACCCTGACAGGGCACACCTCGTCTGCGTCTTCTCCTGTATGCGCATTGCTCAAGTAGTGTAGAGCAGTACCGTAGTCATCTCCTATATCAACTGGCCGCTGTTGTGGCTGTGGCCTGACTCGATTCAGCGGGCCATCGACATCAACATTGTTGTTCTTCACTATTCGTAGGCCCATGTGTGTCACACAAATGGCTGCAGACGCTTGAGCAACTCTCACTGTCGCATGTTCTTTAACGCCTTTCTTCGTCCATCGCACAAGCCGCTCCCCAAAGTCCTCTCGCAAAAAGGCGCCAGGCAAGGTTTCAGACACGTGTTGCGGAATGTGTGCAAAGCATCGATGGATCAAGCACGTCAGCAACTTACCCCCCAAATGCTGCTCAGAGTACTCCGCGAACTTGAAGATCTCCCGCTGCGCCACGCGAAATTGACTGATCGTGTGTTGGCCGGGACGATAATGCAGGAAGTACAAAGCATATGTCATCAAATGCCCCCACATCTTCAAAATTCCTGGGTGAATCTGCTCGCGGAAGTGCCAAAATGTAATGGCACCAGTGATTTCGAGGCAGGTGTTGCACTCCTCAAACAACCACTTGGAAATCTTGACTCCACTGCACCACACTGCCTTGCGTCAAGCCATATGGTCAAGGTCATCAATGTCTAGACGACTTCGCAAGCAATTAGAGTATGTAGACTGCATATAGTGAAAAATTCTCACCCGCGCAGCTGTGGAGGTCTGCGATTATAACCGCTTGGGAACTGCAAAGTGCGTATGAAGCTGTCCATCCGATCTTGCAAGTTCCCGGAAAGGAAAAAGTCATCACCACCAACCTTCATACCATTGCCGGTGTGGCATATGAGAACCAAGAAGTTGCGCAGAAGTGCATACAAAATAGAATGAGACATCGGCTCAACAAAAGTAGTCTGAAACCTGAACTACCAGCAACCAGGTTAATTCACTACAACTTCAGGTCAATTCAATACAGTGATTTATGCATGGGCAATTCATTTGTGTGGCACAGGAAAACTCACTCATAGCCCAACAAACCCGATGCTTGAAAGGGATTGATCCCGCGTGAGCCAAGGTGCTTGTGTGCAGTGTTTGCAGCCTTGTGGCGTCGCTCCCACGTGGCCACACAATCTGCATGACATGTAATCCATGCAGCGATGTGCAGCGTTGAACCGAGTTAGTGCAAGGATGTGCAGGGACATATTCCGTACCTCTGGTCAATCAGATCTCTTCCTTGGAGTTGGGGTCTGCACACACCCTGCCCCCTCCACGAGCATCCGTAGGCAACGGATGTGCAGCAAGGGCGTTCCTGTTATCAGCCTCTGCAGCCTCACTTCGGATGCGGTGCTTCTCATCGGTTATGAGGAGACGTTGTAGCACAGCCAAGTCGGGCTCACCGTCACAGCCCAGTCGTACGTACTTGCTCAGCCATTTCTACAAACATGCCTGATGTAGGGCAGATACGTGGACACCGCCCGCAAGCGTGGAATTGTGTGTGGAAGACATGTATGCGACAAGCCTAGTACATGAAAGGTGCACTGTGCACCCCAACACTTGAAAGTAGTACAGTGATGACCAGGAGTAGCACAATTGATGGGGTCCTGAAGCATACCAGATTGACAGTCATGTATGTCTGGTGCATACCTTGGACTTGGCCCCGAAGAGTAGGGCAGGGCACTTGCCAGAAAATCCCGCAAATGCCGTCCAGGTCAACACGATGCCACCCGGGAGCTTGCGAACCCCCCCGTATTCCGCACTTATCACATCCACTCTTGCCTGTGTGCCCAGTCGTCATTGCCCAACCTCGCCTGGCAGGGGTGTCTGCATACGCAAAGACAAGCACAGGAAAGACTTTCCGCCACCTCTTGCGAAAGCTGTCCCACACCATAATCGGGTTGACTCTGATTTGGGTTTTCCCTGAAGCGAAAGTATCCTCGTCAACACACAGGTTATGACATGCCATAGGGAATTCGGGCGCAACACTACAAACACACACACACACACACACACACACACACACACACACACACACACACACACACACACACACACACACACACACACACACACACACACACACACACACACACACACACACACACACACACACACACACACACACACACACACACACACACACACACACACACACACACACACACACACACACACACACACACACACACACACACACACACACACACACACACACACACACACACACCACACACACACACACACACACACACACACACACACACACACACACACACACACACACACACACACACACACACACACACACACACACACACACACACACACACACACACACACACACCACACACACACACACACACACACACACACACACACACACACACACACACACACACACACACACACACACACACACACACACACACACACACACACACACACACACACACACACACACACACACACACACACACACACACACACACACACACACACACACACACACACACACACACACACACACACACACACACACACACACACACACACACACACACACACACACACACACACACACACACACACACACACACCACACACACACACACACACACACACACACACACACACACACACACACACACACACACACACACACACACACACACACACACACACACACACACACACACACACACACACACCACACACACACACACACACACACACACACACACACACACACACACACACACACACACACACACACACACACACACACACACACACACACACACACACACACACACACACACACACACACACACACACACACACACACACACACACACACACACACACACACACACACACACACACACACACACACAGAGCAAATTACGAGCCTATGAGAAGCGTCACCGTCAATCCCTTTGACTGCAGACACTTCATTATTCTTGAACTGCTCCAGAATGAGTGCAGTGATCTCGGATGAGACAAGTCGGTTCCTTAGAGCCCCCTATATATGCTAGTGGAAAGCAAGCGACATCAGTATTGCATAGAAAGCCTGGAAGATCAAGAAACTTGAGGCCAACCACGGTGGTCGTGGCCCGGCCGTGGTCATGTAATTGTACACCATCGATGAACAAAGCACACAAGATAGTCAGGGAATCTCCTCCGCATGTCATCCCCTCATCTGTTGGGTCCGGATCTACCGCCTTGCAGTCTGAAGCATCTGTGTCACATGCTGCAGCCCCCAATGAAGACCCTGCCCCCGCATCATCACCTGGTACAGCGTCACACTCTCGGGCAGAGGTATTCTGCACTGCATCGCGACTTGAAAGCATAGACAAGGCACCCCCATGCGCCTGGTCAAGCCGCTCAAAGAATGGAGAATCAAGCATGGCCCTTAACCTGACACCAGCAAATTTGGCAAACATTTGTTCCCCAAACAAGTGATTGGCGACACCTTTCAGTCTCGAAGACGTATGCACTGCATGCCACCCACGGAATGTTAGAGAAGTACTGTATATGCACTTATTACTTGTACATGTGAAACCCACCGGCAATTCTCGAAGTCTGCACGATCTATACAGATGTGACATGCGGTACGAACCTCTTGACAGGGTGGATGTCGTGAGATGGCACCTCACTCTGGCGCAGGCATGTGGTTACAATGCATGAAACTCATGCATTGAGTCATGATGTACAGTCATACACAGGTGTCTGTCATGACACATGTCATGGCACACTTGTATATATTAAGATCCTCGTGCTTCACGAAGATCACCAAGTCAGGATCCCACAAGATACATACACGTGGCGCTTGCGCCGCACACACTTGTATGGTCACACACTCTATTGCATTTTCACAAAGTCAGCTTATAAAAGGTCGTGCACCTAATCATGCACGCGAACACAAGTGACCTCAGCTTATGAGGCCGCCTGTGCGACAAGTTACAATCATCCGCCAGATCGGGCAGTCGCACGCGTCGCGGAGACGCGGTGCGCTTGCGCGCCGTCAGACTCAGCTGTGCACGTCAAAATGTACACAGGCACGGACAGCTCAGTCCCGGCGCCCCTCTAGTTACACGCTGTGGCGGCTATGTCAAGATGCTGCACATTATCGCGCACAATCTCGGGATGAGATCCAGCTTTCAGCGTGTCGATCTCTGGCTCGCACCACGCCACGCCCGCCCATGGGGCAGCATCGTGCGCAGCCTCCCTCAGAGATCCTCATGCACCACGCACTGCGCACAGAACACTGTCAAACACTCACGCATTTCAGCGTGTCACCACAAGTCACTGGGGATCCCTCACTTATTGGGGATTCCATCAGATGACTGCGTAGGGTGCGCAGCATCTTGGCGAGGCCAGCCATAGCAGGGGGTAGTCCTGGGCGCATCACAAGCAGTATTTATACTGCGCGCTTGCTGGGTCCGACACAGTTCGCACTGGTTCGGATGGGGCGCTTCTATTGAGCATTTCTTCCATCTTGTCCTGCGTACACGCATCCAATCTCTGTTTATTGTCGCCGCATAGGTCCTCGTGCCTGGCCGTAAGCCCCCGCTTCCACTGTCAATCTTTCCAAGGTACTCCGCTCAGAGACCAGGGACCTCGCGTCCTAGACAGGTATCGATTCGTTAAGGTCCTCCCTACGTTATTCACCTGTTTGCTGCAGATTTGCGCCATGCCCGACGAAGCGATGGAGATTGTTCCCGTCTGGAGCGTCGTGCATCAGTCCATTTTGGACCCTAGAGAGTCCAATCTGGCCGTAGAGCACGCGCATTGCATGGTGCCTGGTTTGTCTGCATTTAACCTTGACGATGTAGACAAACTGCGTAAGGCAATAGGCCACATGCGCTGGCTCAGTGTGGTGTACGCTGAGGCCAGCAAGAGCACCAGTTCTAGTGCCGCGCGCGCTCAGCTGACGTTGGCTCAGAAAGATGCCAGGCTCATTCTCGTCGATGAGGACTTGCCGGAATCTGATCTGCCGTTTCGATCTCTTGAAATGCGCGGCTGCAAGTCAGTGTCGGCCGTGCTTAACTCAGAGGAGTCGGGGACCTGTGCTTTCTCGTGGGGACCGAACCCTGGCCCTGCTCGCGATTTGCTCAGTCCGGCGTTCATGGCCGTTATGTGCTGGCTTGGTCCCAAGTATTCAATGGCCGTGCTGGATCTTGCTTTTGCCTTTGCGCGGGATGTTAAGTCTTTCAAAATGGCCTGGCTGAATTGCCCAGCTGTCAGCGATTTTCTTGACATGATAGCTGTCGAGAAACGGGCGTCCACCTTGCGGTCGTCGCCGGCCACCAATAGTCCCGGCGCCGCCGTCATTCATCTGGCCAAGCTGGCCGAGTCCGCACTGTTTGACGTTGTGCACGCCATCTTCCATTCCTTTGCTTCGCGGAACTACTGCTCGGAGCAGATCAAGGAGCCACAGGGAATCGTCAACGTCGCGGACATGGTCAAGTCCGAAGCCATTCAGTACAAAGATTGCACAATTTCAGCCGTCGTTCAGGTACAGTCGAAACTCCCCACACTGTCATCTTTACCCGATCTTGAACCCCAGTTCGGGGACGACAGGTCACATACATGGTTTCGCACTGCAGAATACACGTTCAAAAATGTCAAATTCCCATCGTTTTTCGGTCACAAGGGCGACCAGGTGTCGGAGCTGCGGTGGCACAAGTTTCAGAGCGATGTCTTGCATGCACGTGCACTCTGTACACAGCTCTCCGAGAAGCAAGTCATTCAGCACTTGATGTCATCTATGTCGCGCACGGAGCAGCACTTTGCCCTGGCACAGCAGACGGCCTTGCAGGCACATTGCACAACTCGGCAGTGGCTCGAGACAATCCGTGACTATTATTTCACGAACGGGCAGTTCCGACACAATATTGAACGCGCCTGGCAGTCGTACAGCGCGGACGAATCTGTCGATTTCAACGAGCTCATGCACCATATCAGTGAATACTACCGCCTGATTTTTCTAGACTACGCGCACATGCCGGGCAAGCAGAGTAAGCTAGATTTTGCGTGCATTCTGTTTGTCAAGCTGCAAACACTCATGCAGCCGTCAACGACGTCGCCAGTCACTCATACCCTTGCTATGTTCATGCCGCTATCACAATTGGTCTCGAAATTCAATGACGAACTGAAGCCAGCCATGAATGAATGCACTGACCGCGCTGATGTCATAGCCACTTCGTTTATCGAATGGGCGATTACCCAATTACTACGCGTTCGCGAGTCAGCGAACACCGTCAGACGCTACGCGCTGCCTGACACTGATACTCAATTTGACTATGCCAGATTGCAAGGCAGGCGCACGCCGTCTCGAGGTTTACCGGAGCCTCACCAGTTGCAGGCAGCGGCAGCTGCTCATTCACCTGACCGACCTTTGCGTGTGCAGCAGCGTCAGCCTCAAAAGGGTGGTCCCCGCCCTGCTCATATTCCTAACCTGAAGGAAGCATGTAACACCGACAGCCCACAAACCCTGCGGTCGTTCGTCACCACGCTCCGTGCGAACCCTGACGCCAACCTCACGGCGGAATTCGACACCGCATTGGACCTTGAGCTTAAAGGCGGCGACACGTCTCTCCACGGCGCGCTGGCGCACGCCAGTGAACCACTCACTGCTGTCAAACCCACGTTCATCAGCTGCATGCAACTGCTCTTGAAAGTGTATTTTCTGTACCGTTACAAGCAGTGCGGGCTGTGCCCACCCTGCCGCGCAGACCCAGCGTCGGGCATGCATGCGCTCGACCAGTGCCCGACATTCAGCCGCGTCGTGCCACCTGCCGCCGCTAAGAAGTTCTTCTCCAATGAGTTCAACCGCCGCCGCAAGTTTAGCCCCATGCCGGCTGGTTATGACTCAGCAGTCCCAGCCGAGAGGACGGACAAGGGCAAGCGCGATCGGTACGACCCCATCCGCAAAGGCCTCAACAAGCCAAAGCGGACACGGCCATCCACAGACGCCGCTGCACATATCCGCTGAGATGCGGGCAAGCCGCCTGTCACGTGCCCTTCGTGGGCGGCAGAGCCACACATCTTGATTCCGGCACTTTGTCCACAGTCAGCAACTAACTATGATTCAGATTTGATGTCTGGAGGTGACTTGTTGTTTGATCTGCACATTCTCACTACCAACATCTCCGTCACACTGCCTTGCTCAGACCAAGCACATGTTGCAATGAGACACATTCACACACTGGATATGAATCGGCATAAAGTCACTCTTGTCATCCCCTCTCGTATCTTTGACTCAGCAGCTGTCACACCTTTCCTGCGACGGCACACACAATCCACAGTTGATGAGGCCTGTAACATCTTGCAGTACACATCGGGTGCATCTGTTCCAGGAAAACAAAAACATCATATTTGCACACTTGTCACGAATCAACGCGCGTCTGTCTTGCCGGCGCTAAAATCTGCGGTATCAACTCAACCAGCAGCATTTGTGGATTTAGTTTGCACAATGAAAACCAAAATCCAAGGCCACTACACAAAGGCATTAATTGACACAGCATCCAACCACAGCATGATCACACGCTCTTTCCTGACACGACATGACATTAGCTGGTCACACAAACACACTGTCACTCTGGGAATTTCGGCCTCAGAGGCTGCTTGTTTGGGCTCCGTACACCTAGAGAGCCGCGTGGGCAGACACATCATCAATGTGAAATACACTGTGGTTGAGTCCTTGCCCACCGCAGCCACAGAGCTGGATCCCAATGAGGTACTCTTTGCTCTTGACGTTATCTCTGCAGTAGGCATGCAGTTGTCTTTCCACAAGCAACACATCCTGATCACAATTCCTGCTCCCGCTGTCCACTCCAAAAAGCGGAGAAAGGGCACGCCTTGGTTTGCTGCAATTCATCTTCACCACAACAAACACACCACAGAATCAAGTGATCTGGATGACTTTGTTATCTCACAGCGCGAACTCAAGAACTTGACTGCGAAGGCTCGCATGGGCAAGCACCCTCTGTTTATAGCACACGTGAAACCCACCGCAGCATCATTGAATGTCAGTTGTGCAAACACACGAAAGAAAGGATATTTGTCAGAGCAGGTGGCCCCTGCACATCAGCCGCAGGCCGCTGATACAATACCACCTGCTATCCGACTAGTCATTGATAAGCACACAGGCGACGGCGGCCCCTTGGGCCCAGCCCCTCCCAACACGTCAGCATCTGGTTTTGAGATGGACATCGATCTGCTTCCTGGTGCACGCCCGAAGGCGGCCAGGCAGTATCGATTGACACCTCTGGAGCAGCTGGAGCTGGAGAAGCAGCTCCAGCACCTCATTGACATGGGATGGGTCAAACCATCCATCTCGCCATGGGCATCGTGTGTCTTGTTTGCTCCCAAACCAGGCGGAAAACTGAGGCTGTGCATTGACTATCGTTATTTGAATGAGAACACCATCAAAAACACGTACCCGCTGCCGCGAATAGACACACTTCTGGATCAACTCAAGGGCCACAAATACTTCAGTGCACTAGATCTGCAGTCGGGATATCATCAAATTAAACTTTCGGATTCTGCGGGACCCAAAACAGCTTTCAGAACCCCCGACGGCTTATACCAGTGGACAGTCATGCCATTTGGCCTGTCAAATGCAACATCTGTATTCCAGCAAGCAGTGCATGTGGTACTGAAAGGACTCATAGGCAAAATATGTCTTGCATATTTGGACGATATCATTGTGTTAGCAGAATCTGAAGAGCAGCATGCCGTGAATCTGGACACGGTCCTCACGCGTTTAGCCGAGCACAATTTCTTCTGCAACACAGACAAATGCCAATTCGCGCTACAAGAAATAAAGTACTTGGGTCATATTGTCACGGCACATACAGTGAAACCAGACCCATACAAGGTCGAGGTGCTGCAACAGTGGCCCATGGCAGACCTGGTGTCATCACCCAACAACATCCGCTCATTCCTGGGCCTCGCTGGGTATTTCAGGAGATTCGTGCCGAAATTCCCCACATTGGCGGGCCCGCTACTGCATCGAATCAGCACCAAAGAACACCAGCCTTGGACTGTCCAATGCACAGAATCATTTAATAATATCAAGGCTGCTTTGGTCAATGCCACAGTTCTTCGGCACCCAGATTCATCTCAACCGTACCATATTTACACTGATGCATCGGATTATGCATATGGAGCAGTCCTCACTCAGGAACACGAGGGCAGCCTCGCTCCTGTGGCCTGGATTGGGCGGAAGCTCAATCGGGCCGAGGAGAATTATTACACTCTTGAAAAAGAGCTGGGCGCGATTGTCTTTGCATATAGACAATGGCGTTGTTATTTGGAGAACAACCAGACAGTTTTTATCCATTCAGATCATAACCCGCTCAGATTCCTACAGACTCAGAAAAAGCTTTCTGGCAAACATGCCCGATGGCTTGAGTCCTTGTCACGTATCAACTGGAAGATCACATACATTCCAGGTGACAAGAACTATGTGGCTGACGCACTCAGCAGAGCTACACACTTGCCCCACACCGACGTCATACTGCATGACGGCGACACGTTATCGGCAGAGCTGCCACATGCGCCATATCAACCATTGGCCCTCACCAGCGTTCTAGCTTGCAGAGCACTGACTCGGGAGGAGTTCCCTCCGCTACGCACTTCATCGCTGTCATCTCATGGACCTCACCCGATGTCCCCGGGGACTTCCCCACAGGGATCCAGGTTGATCGCACCACCAGGAATCCAATCTACACGTTCGGAGGCCCACTCTGTTCAGCTCCGGCCAACGGCAAGTCAGCACGCCATGCCCGCAAGCAGCAGCGGACATCAGAGCAGCCGCTACCTTCAGCCGGCCCCGTCAGCCCAGCACAATCTGCTGCCTTCGTTCTTCCGGGACACAATCAGGCCCCAGCCGCGTCTTCCGGGCAGCCCTCCGCCGTCACCGCCGGCGCTCCCTCCGCCGCCTCCCCCGCGGTTCGCATTGGTGTCCACCAGGGACCAGGATATGCTGTCCGCCCCCCTGGCGCCGCCAGGGTTGCCGCCGCCTCCGCCGCTCCCACAGCAACGGCCGATCAGCGGCGCCGGGATTTCGCAGCAACCCTCGCCAGCGACAGACCAGCCCCCTGAGGACATTGTCCTTGACCAGACCGTCTACGAGGAAATGGGTGCGAACCTGCAAGATCAGCACAACACACACCTGTCACTAGATGTTGTTCTGGACGATTTTTGGGAGCGTGTGCGCATCGGATATTCGCATGACCCTGCGTTCCAGTCTCCGAACGAGGAGTACAGGTTCGACAAGAACTTGCAGGCATACTTTTTAGGCCACAAGCTGGTGGTGCCTGATCATGACCAGCTCCGCAAGCAAATCTTGCTCTGGCATCACGTGCATCCTTGGCATGCGCACTTGGGCGTCCAGCGCACAGCTGCCTTGATCACGGAATCGTTCCATTGGCCGCGCATATCTGCTGATATCAAATCATTTGTGTCACAATGTCACTCTTGCCAGATCATGAAATCCCCGGGCTGCTCCGACAGCACCCTCTCGCCACTTCCCGTACCCACAGCATGTTGGAGGGTCATCAGCTTGGACATGATTACACAGCTGCCTCGCACATCAGATGGGTTTGACTGCATTGTAGTGTTCGTGGACCAATTTTCTAAAATGGTTAGGCTCATACCCACAGTCGGCACATTGAATGGCCCAGGTTTTGCCAAGCTGTTTTTCATGCACATCTACCCGCACTATGGCCTCCCGTTGGGTATCTGTAGCGATCGTGGTGTCCAATGGAACAATCAGTTCTTCAGGCACATCTGTGATCACATGGGCATACACCTGCGTCTCACGTATTCATATCACCCACGAGCAAATGGGCAGGTGGAGCGTCTCAACCGCGTGATTGAGGAAGCTCTGCGCCATTTTGTGAGTCCGGCACATGACGACTGGGACACCTTTCTGCCCCACGTCGAGTTCAGCATCAATAATGCTAGAAACGAGAGCACTGGCTGCACTCCTTTTCAGTTGAACAGAATCACGCCACCGCTATCACCTACAGCCCTGGCCTTTAACATCCCTGAAGGCCGTCGCCTGCACACGTCCTTGCTGCACCGTATGTACTATCATTTGGCCAAACAGGCCTTGTCCGCGGCAAAGCAAAGTATGTGGTCCAAATCTTCCCAGCCTCTTGCTTCCAGTCAATTTGCAGTGGGCAAACCGGTGCTCCTTTCATTGTCCAAAGTCGCCTTGCATCACCCCTCACTGCGTCGGAAATTCACGGCGCGTTGGGTTGGACCATGCCGGATTCTGGAGCTGGTGGGTTCACGGGCTGCCAGAATTCAGCTGCCGACCACGCTCTCAGCATTGAACATGCATGATGTATTTCATTTCTCCTGTCTGAAACCATATATCGAGGCACATTATCACGAATGCACTACAGACCCACAGCCTCAGCCTAGTTCTGATTCAGACGAAGTGTTTGAGGTCGAGACAGTTCTGGACTATAGGCGAACGCATCACCCTCAGTCGGAGGCGCCGTCCACATGCCCGTCTAGGAGTCCCCACTTCCTTGTCCGGTGGAAGGGATACTCCAGTCACCACGACCTGTGGCTTCCACCTGCTGAGCTTGTCAATTGCCTTGATAAGGTGGCAGCATATCTGTTTCAGAACTCCACAGCACAGCAACGTGAAGTCATCATTGATCAGTTCCCGCGTGAGGCGCGTGTGCAGTTGACACATCTCTTGCAGCGTGCACGCCAGTCCGCCTCACGCCAGCCTAGGGGGCAGCACCAGATGTCGGTGCCACCCAGGTTGACCACCAAGACGCGTCGCGAGTCAGCCAGGCTGCGCAAAGCCGCCCCCCCTGTGCACAAAGCTGCCTCTGCTGTGTGCAGATTGTGCAGCTCTTGTGGGGAGTACTGGTGACAGTACCGCTCAGCCATTGTCGTGCTAGGAGACGTCTGAACACGGTGATAGCACTTAGAGCATTATTTCATTGGCCGCAGGAGTCGGATTTGATGTGGGAAGGCCGCGCCGCCGGCACCCACCCGCTCCGCTGGGCGAGTTCCCAGTTGCCAGCATGTTGTGCACACTGCAGTTGCCGCATGCAATCTCAGCCTCTTCCCCGCGCTTTTGTCACAGCGCGGCATCCACATGCCACATCACCTACGGCTTGCATATGCTGTTGATCCCACCGGTCGCTTTGCGGTGTCGTGATCATTGGGGTTTGCGCGTGCTCTGCGCGCGTTGTGTGTCACAGCCACATGTTACGCACCTCTGACGTCATCCGATCGTGCAGTTGAGTCACTTCCGTCCTTCGGGCCAGCTCAGGCCTCGGCGGACAGGCGCCCACGTCGCCTCCTCAACAATGTCAAGCGGCTTCTCCGGGACTTTGGTCAAATGCCACTCCCGGGAGTCACAACGGACGAACTCCAGGAGCAGCTTCGTCTCCTCGCTGCGGCCGATCATGCCGAGGTCGAGGCGTCACGTGAGCGGTCACTTGCCGTCAGCAAGTTCATCAATTGGGCGGCCGCCAGCCGCGGCCGCGTCGTAGGAACATATCTCGAGGATATTGTGTTCGAATTCTACGAATAAGTCATTTTTTTTTTCTTTCTTTCTTTCAGTCAGCGCTCGCTCCAGCCACCTTGTAACCTGGTTGCAGAGCAGTCGCGTCCTGGCTCCTGTTACAAGGGCCCAGCGTCGCCCCACTTCGGTGGCCACTCAGTGATCAGATCATGTCATGCACGTCAGTCTGCGCTGTGCATGTTTGTTGCCATGCTTTGCATCATGCCCCCACCTGCCTTTGCACGGTTGTCACTCATCTCTCCTGAGCTTCGTTCCTCTGTTAAGGGGGGAGGTGTCGTGAGATGGCACCTCACTCTGGCGCAGGCATGTGGTTACAATGCATGAAACTCATGCATTGAGTCATGATGTACAGTCATACACAGGTGTCTGTCATGACACATGTCATGGCACACTTGTATATATTAAGATCCTCGTGCTTCACGAAGATCACCAAGTCAGGATCCCACAAGATACATACACGTGGCGCTTGCGCCGCACACACTTGTATGGTCACACACTCTATTGCATTTTCACAAAGTCAGCTTATAAAAGGTCGTGCACCTAATCATGCACGCGAACACAAGTGACCTCAGCTTATGAGGCCGCCTGTGCGACAAGTTACAATCATCCGCCAGATCGGGCAGTCGCACGCGTCGCGGAGACGCGGTGCGCTTGCGCGCCGTCAGACTCAGCTGTGCACGTCAAAATGTACACAGGCACGGACAGCTCAGTCCCGGCGCCCCTCTAGTTACACGCTGTGGCGGCTATGTCAAGATGCTGCACATTATCGCGCACAATCTCGGGATGAGATCCAGCTTTCAGCGTGTCGATCTCTGGCTCGCACCACGCCACGCCCGCCCATGGGGCAGCATCGTGCGCAGCCTCCCTCAGAGATCCTCATGCACCACGCACTGCGCACAGAACACTGTCAAACACTCACGCATTTCAGCGTGTCACCACAAGTCACTGGGGATCCCTCACTTATTGGGGATTCCATCAGATGACTGCGTAGGGTGCGCAGCATCTTGGCGAGGCCAGCCATAGCAGGGGGTAGTCCTGGGCGCATCACAAGCAGTATTTATACTGCGCGCTTGCTGGGTCCGACACAGTTCGCACTGGTTCGGATGGGGCGCTTCTATTGAGCATTTCTTCCATCTTGTCCTGCGTACACGCATCCAATCTCTGTTTATTGTCGCCGCATAGGTCCTCGTGCCTGGCCGTAAGCCCACGCTTCCACTGTCAATCTTTCCAAGGTACTCCGCTCAGAGACCAGGGACCTCGCGTCCTAGACAGTGGACCTGTTGGTTCCTCTTCCGGTAGCGTTGGTTCCCGCAAACGGGACATCTCTCTCCAGGCCTCTTGCGTCTCTCCCACATCGGCAGCTGCTTCCCATATACATGCGGCCACTGTCCATTGTCGCACATGTCGTAAGCGTACTCATCAGTGCCTTGTAGGCAAAGCACACCTCGTATGATGTGTTCAGACCTGCAGTAAGGCACACTTGTGCTGGATGTGGATGATTGTCAAGCAAGTGCATACAACAACTGAGCAGCAATACATGCAATGAAGAAGCAATACCTTGGCATAATGTTGTTCAGCACGGGCAGCATTCCAGCAGATGCAAGCAGCCGGCAAATAGTGTCAAGGCATGAAGAAGTCATGTTTCCCTTCATCTTCAGCCAAGCCATGCAGTAACTTGCCTGCAAGACGGTCACAGTGCTACCGGAAGCTATTGGCTTGTTGCGTCGTTTCTAATACCAACGGATGGTGAAAGGACGTGGATCAGGCGCGTCCTCATTCAGATGTTCTGCTCGTAAACGCTTCATTCGATCCCTCAACTCTTCTATGATGCCCCCTGCGAATTCATCGTCATCCATCTCCATGCCCTGTTGTCGTGTAGCTTGGAGTAAGTCAAGGCCATCAAGAACTTGTCCTCCCCTCGCCCGCCACTCTAGCTCGCCAAATTGCAGTATCGTCTCCAAATCCTGCAAAGCTAGCTCACTTCAGTCACACAGCCTGCTTTGATAATATAACAAGGATACGAACCATGACCTACAGTTCATCAGACGAACATGGACACGGCAGGTGCATTACAGTTAGACGCACATGTGACACCCCAACCGGACCATCATAGCCCAAATCGAAGTCAGCTTGTTGAATTCTTTCCGGCATGACACTCCAGAGCGCAACCTCGGAAGATGGCGGATCCGCGGGGTTGCAAGGCAGTGCATTCAACACCTCAATTGGAGGTGCAGCAAGCAAAGTACTTCTGCCCTCCTGATTCAGAGCATCTGTTTCATCAACAGTAAGCACTGGAGAAGGAGGGTTTGACTGATCCTGTGAGGGGAGCTGATTCAAGGCTGTGGCTGGTGACGATAGTGCAGATGGACGGCCGACATCGATGTCTGCAATATCATCAATTATAGGCTTAGGAAGTATTGGGGGAGGTGTGTGGCAGCGCCCTCCACCAGCAACTCGAATGACATTTTCCGCATGGACAGGAGTTTTTAGATGAGCCGACAAATTGGATTCGTCGTCGAGTGTCTTCCGACACTTGTCACAAAACCATCTGTCATCTCCGAGCTCGATGGAATCATCTCTTGCGGTCCTTTTTGGTGGCATCAACACGAAGACACACGTAAACCACAAGACAAACCACACCACGGTCACAACCGTGGGCGACTGTTGTGAAAGTGCCTCGTAGCGCACAAGGCATGTGCACATGCGGATGCACGCACGGGGTGACACGTGGCAGTCACCAGCCCGCGAATGAGAAGACACATTCCAGCTCTCTGTATAGGTCGAACAAGGTCATGGTTTAAGTATCTGACTCAGATACTGACCATGCAGGTGTGATCCCAGATCTCAGGCGTCATGTGCTAAGTACTCCGCACACATACTTAACATTTCGCCCAACTAAACTTACGGTATGACGCTTCCACTCGCGCTTGCATTCGAACAGCGACCTCATCGTATGCAGTGTATAGCAGGAATCATTGCAAGGTTCCTCACGATCGTGTGCATTTGATCAGTTCAGGCAATTTTGTCATGTGCGGAGATGTCTTCAATCTACACGGCATCGTGCATGCCACGATCACATGGCGCCACGATGCAGCGCTGCTTTGTCATTGCTTGTCGCGGCCGGCAGGTCCTCGGACACAATGCAAAGCTTCCAATTGAAGCAAGTAGGAACACACGCCGGAGCACGCCAATGTGTCAAGCGTTCACGCAAAGAGAGTAGTAATGGCTTGTGATGACGGATGACGCACGCAGGTGATCAATAGAACCGATCGCCCTAGACATGCAGCCAACATAATACAGAACAACCACAAATCAGCGAGCGAGATGTTTGTTGGAAAAAATAATATTTGAGTAGGGCGAATTATGTCGTGAGACACACAAACGTGTAATGTTGTAATGGCCAAATCTGTCTGCTCAGAAGCACACCTATTCCAGATATGCAGGCACCAATTGTGGATACATGTGTATGTATCTCACGCTAGTGCCTTGCAAAACTTGAGCCAGGCGAAAGTATACCAACGAATACCTCAGAATGCCAGCATGTACCACGTCACAGCTGTGCACATGAGCTGCATGCATACAGCTACATGTGCATAATTCCACATGCCCAAAAGTGCCACTAGCATTCCTCAACATGTATAATCTCACATACCAATCCCATGTATCATGTCACCTTTTGCCACAGCCTTTTGGCAGTGCGAAGTGCCAGCTCAGTGCATGACACGTCATGCATGCGGCGCATGCATACTCCTGGTCTGCGCTTGCGCACGCCAAGGGTGCAGCGTCAAAGACCATGTCAGCCAATCTACGTCTGCGTATCCATGCAGCACGATGTTGCTGCATTGGATTGACGGAGGATGATACATGCCAAATCCCAATGCCCGCAGCAGATCGCCAGATCTCGCGGGATGCTGCACCCTGATCCGTACAGAGATCAACGAGCAGCGCGATTCCACAGTTCCACAGAGCTATCAGTAGCGAGGACAGCACAAAGCAGGGATGGGCATGGGCACATATATTCCAAGTGTTTTGCTGTGATCGACACAATTACCTTTGGTCGATTGGGGCGCTCCTGTTCCAGACATTCCACTGTGTGCTACATTGTTACCCGAGTCCTTCTCTCCTGTCGTTTCTGTACGCTCGCTAGGGTGCCCAGCTCCCTGCGCTACCCGACAATTCAACAGGTATCGGTGAGGCTTCTCTGCCATGGCCGATCCTAGCGAGTATAGTCAGTTTTATGCGTCTGTCGTTCAGCCTCCAGATGACGATGGCGTACCTCCCGACCTCATCCAACTGTCAGGCTTCGACGCTTTGCAAGCAGCAGAGCGCGAGGCAATCCGCCTGGCCATATCCCTCCTGCTGACACTTACGAAGGCTTTCTTCGAAGCGACTCGACACTCGTCTGTCGAGGTGCTGAAGTCGTACGGCCAGGCTTCCCGCACCCTGCTCCAGATGCTCGTCCAAAGCACCACCGACCAGACGCCCCCTCCGTTCGAAGCTCTTCGACGAAGGTCCCACCTGAATGGCGACCAAGTGCGCGAGCAGCTGCGAGCAGCCACTGCGACAACCTGCGCCTCCAACTGGGGTCCACCTGTGGGCTGCGTGCGCGATCTTCTCTCCATCAGCGCGATGGCCTTCTACACCTGGACTGGGGGCGCCCTCGCTGCCACCATTCTGGACTTCGTATATTCCTTCTCTACAGATGCTGCTGCCTGGGCAACCGTATGGCTACAGTGTCCTGTGGACCACTCCCACCTGGACTTCCCTGCCCTCGCCTTGCGCGTCACGTCGCATCGCGCAAGAAGCACCAGCTCCAGCCCCGCGGCCATGGTGTCGCAGCTCGCCACCCTCGCCGTCAGCGCCATTGAGCCGATCGTACGGTCCATGTACACAGCAGCGTCTATCCTACCTGGGACTACAGCGAACTACTTCGAGGAGCAGCTGTTCCGCGCGACATCCGCGCAGGTGGCAGCAGCGCCCGCGCTGCAGTACGCCGGCATCGTGCAATTGAACTTGGTACTGTCATCCCTGCCTCACGTGTCGAGCCTGCCATGGTACACCCCGAACTTCACAGACGACTCGAGTGCAACCTGGTTTAGATCTGCTGATTATTTCTTCGCATCCATACATTTTCCTTTGTCTGATGCGGTTCGTGGCGATGCATCCGCTGAGCGAAAGTGGCATCACTACGTGTGCGAAGTTTTGAACAACCGCGTCTTATGCATGAAACTATCTGAGGCCCAGGTGATCAAACATTTGTCCAAGGGTTTCACTCGTGATGCCATGCACTACCAGGTTGCCACAGAAAAAGCCATGTCTCCTGAGTGCACCGTTCGTGAATGGCTGGATGCCATACGTGACTTTTTCTTTACCAACGGGCAATTCAGAATGCATATCGAGGGAGCCTGGAGCAAATACCGTGCTGGAAAAGCCTCCAGCTTCAATGACTTGGTGCATCATGTCCGCATATATTACCAATTGATCTTTCTTGATTATGTGGACTTGCCTGGCAAAATGTCCCTGCAAGATTTTGCATGGAACTTGTTTGACAAATTGCAGCACCTCATGTCCCCCGAGTGCACCTCAGAGTTGTCAGCCACAGTCAAAATGTTCATGCCACTACCAGACCTGCTGCAAAAAATGACCACACATCTGGAGAACAGCCACACATGGCCGACCGAGCGCGCAAATTCACATGCCATAGCATTTGTCACATGGTGTGTGGACAAGCTGAACACAGCCAAGGAGACAGCCAACACAGCCAAGCGCTTTGCCACATTCTCTGCCAACCATTACCAGGGTGTAGATTTTGCATCCACCAGCACCCATACCACCCCCACCCGTGAGATACCAACCCACACATCAGCACCAAAACGAGGCCAGCGGCAGATTGCCATGGCATATACCAATACCCAAAGACCAGGCCAGAGTCGCAGCCAATTTTCCAACAACCATTCAACATATGTGCAGCCATCTACGCCATCTTCCAGCGTCAACCGGGAGCGCTTACCAGGCCTCCGGGACGCCCGTAAGCTTCCATTCCAACAGAAGCAGGCCTGGCTCGATAATGCCATGGGCAGTCCCACCGTACCACAGTGGATCAAAGATGTATATGCGTTTGAAGTTGCCAACCACAACGCGCCATTCACCATCCACGGTCTTGCGGCAGCCTGCCGTAAAGAACTCCCTTACTACCTTCCATTCACACCCGTGGCCGTCGGGATATTCCTCTTGGAAGCAACTTTCCACCACCGCAAGCGAGTTTGCGGCATCTGCCCCTCCTCCATGCCTGACAGCGACAGGTACCACCGCATCGCGGACTGCCCTACCGCGCGTTCCATTGCGCCGGAGGCACTCGCAACCTGGGCGCAACACCCTGCCAACAAGAACAAGTGCCTGATGGCAGTGGAGCCCGCCGACGAGCTACCGCCGCCACCACCCCCGCCGCCGCAGCCACAGAGCGCGGCAAACACTCCAATTTCCGCGGGACCCCGCAATCGCAAACGGTACGATGATACCCCTCAGACTCCGAACAAACGAGCACGTGCCCCTGGCAACCATATCCGTTGAGAAACTGGCAAGCCGCCTCTTGGCTGCCCATCTTGGGCGGTGGAGCCTTTTGTACTAGCGGCTGACCACGCCTCAGGCCACGGCATTGTTTTTCCTTCCTCACTCAGCACAGCTGACAAGTCATTATTCGATATTTCCACACTGACCTGCCCGATCGTGGTCACCTTGCCATACACTGATGATGCACACGTAGCATTGAGACATTTACATGCCATCAACCTGAATGGGCACCATGTCACAGTAGCCATCCCTGGCCGCTTGTTTGATAGTGATGCGTTCGTGCCGTACACTAGCAGACACAGCTATAGCACGGTAGCCAAAGCCAATGCATTGTTGTCCTATACGGACGGCCGCCCAGTGCCAGGTCACCAGACGTTCCATGTTTTGAGATGAATGTCCAACCAGCAGAGCCTAAATACATCTGCTATTTCTTGTGCTTGTCAGAAAATTGATGCGGTCGATCTGATCTGCACAGTCCCTATCCACATCAAAGGCAGCCGCTTGAAGGCGCTTGTAGACACAGCCTCCAATCACATCATGATTACAGTAGAATTCCTACAGGCCAATGCCATACCATATCACCAAAGTGCATCCACGTCGCATGGCATCTCTGGGAGTGCAGCACCCTGCCTTGGTACTATCACATTATGCACAAGCATAGGCCGCCAGTGTCACGATGTCACGTACACTGTGGTAGCAAGTTTGCCGGCTGCCGAGTGGCATGCACCCAATCACGCGCTATTGGGTCTTGATGTGATTGCCGTCACGCACATGAAACTCGAGTTTGATGATCCGGACATTCGCATCATCGTGCCTGGCCGTAAGGCTGGCCCCCGAAAACATTCTCGTGATTGGTAGCATGTCGTGCACATACCCAAACGCACACCTGCTTCACAGGGAACATCAGATGAGTATGCGTGCACCAGCCGTAAGCTGAAATCTATGGTCAATCGTGCTAAATGTGGTAAGTCGCCTCTGTACGTGGTGCATGTCAAACCAGCACATGCACGCGTCGAGCCTTCCAGCGATATGCATGTATGTGCGGCGTCGAAAAAGAAAGGTTTTCTGTCCCAACAGCAAGTACCAGCACCAGTCCAGCAAGATGTAGCCACCATCCCACAGTGTGTTCAAGCGATAGTACACAAACATTCCAAGTCCGGAGGCACGCTCGGGCCTGCACCCCCAAATACCACAGCCTTAGGCTTTGAGATGAATATTGAGAATTTGCCTGGCACCAGACCACGTGCTGCCCGCCAGTACAGATTGACTCCACTGGAACACTCTGAACTGGAAAAGCAGGTACAACACTTGCTTGACATGGGCTGGATTCAGCCGTCCATCTCCCCTTGGGCAAGCAGCGTCCTTTTTGCTCCCAAACCCGGAGGTAAACTGAGACTGTGTGTCGACTACCGCTACCTGAATGAGAACACAGTAAAGAATACATACCCATTACCACGCATAGATGCCTTGCTTGATAAAATGCAAGGCCAGAGGTACTTTTCTGCATTGGATCTTGCTTCTGGATATCACCAGATCAGACTAGCCCCGACATCCCAGCCAAAAACTGCATTCCGCACCCCTGATGGCCTGTACGCATGGACGGTGATGCCATTCGGTCTCACCAATGCACCGAGTGTCTTCCAACAAGCAATGCACGTGGTTTTGCGTGGACTGATTGGCAAGATTTGCCTTGCATACCTCGATGACATTATCATCATTTCCAGAACTGCTGAGGATCATGCCATCAATCTTGATCGTGTGTTGACTAGGCTGCATGAACACAACTTTTTCTGCAATGCTGTCAAATGCCAATTTGCCATGCAAGAAGTCAAATACTTGGGACATATTGTTACAGCAGATACCGTGAAGCCAGACCCACACAAGGTTTCAGTGTTGCAACAATGGCCTGAGGCTGATTTAAAATCGTCAACCAATACCATCCGATCGTTCTTGGGTCTTGCTGGCTATTTTCGCAGATTTATTCCGAAATTTCCCACCCTTGCTGCCCCACTGCTCGAGCGCATGAAAGCAAAAGGCAAGAGCGCATGGACTGAACAATGCACTCGAGCATTCAATGACATCAAACATGCTCTGATCAATGCCACAGGCCTGCGCCATCCCAATCTCAACCAGCCCTTCCATGTGTACACAGATGCCAGTGATTATGCCTACGGAGCTGTCTTGATGCAAGACCATGAAGCAGCTCTGCAGCCCATTGCATGGGTAGGCCGAAAAATGAATTCCTCTGAGGTCCACCATGCCACTTTTGAAAAAGAGCTGGGCGCCATTGTTTTTGCTGCACGCCAATGGCGTTGCTATCTGGAAAATGGCCACCCCGTGTACGTCCACTCTGACCATAATCCACTGAGGTACTTGCAGACCCAGCAACGCTTGAATAACAAGCAAGCGCGTTGGGTAGAGACGCTGTCCCGCATCAACTGGCACATCATGTACGTGCCTGGTGACAAGAACGTGGTGGCGGACGCAGTGTCCCGTGCCACACACCTGCCTTCCATGACAGTACAACTGCATGATGACCATCCCATTTCGTGTGCCTCTCGTGCGGGCAATGCCATTCCAGTGCAAGTTTCTTATGCGTTTCCGGCCGTAAGTCTGACCACGGCTATAGCACGCAGATGCCACTCTTCCCCATCCCCGGATCCAAGCGGATACGAGCTTCCAATCGCCAGCACTGGATCAACGGCCATATCATCTGGCCAGTCGCCGATGAATCAGGCCATCCCATACCACCAGACGTTGCCAACAATCTCTCCCCAGCCCTGCGACTACTCCCGGCTACGGGAGAAGTTCGGTTCACCCCCGCCCGGCCTGTCCCCGCCCATGCCAGACCTGCGTTCCCAGTCGCAATTTCCACCTCTGTCCCAGCCACAGGACCCACGGCGGCCCACGCAGCCGCCGCCATCAGTGATTTCCATCAGCTCGGGGTCCAGCCCCCGCATGGGCGAGCAGCTGGAGTCTCAGCGGTCCCCGGTGTTGATGCCAACGGGATCTCCGCCAGCGCTGCCACCGCCCCCATCCCCACTTCCCCGCCGGCCCATGCCAACTCCGACCCGCCGCCGTTCTCCGCGACCGCTCCTGGTTGCCTCCGCACCCCATCTCCAATGTCAGACATTGACTTCGCGCCTACAGCGGAGGAGGCCGAATTCCTCGGCCTCACCCCTCCACCAACAGCCCGCGCGTGAGGACGACGTAGCGACCGCGCAGCCGGATGCTTCCGCGGTGGACTGGGTCGCCCAGGAGGACCTGGTGTGTGACGGCCGCGCAGTCGACGCACAGCGTGTGGGTACGCACTCACAAGCAGAGCTGCTTCTGAAACAATCCAACAAATACTTGACTCTAGATCTGCACGCGGACGACTTCTGGCAGCGATTGCGTAGTGGCTATGCACATGATTCTGATTTTGCCGAGCCACCTGCATCATACCATTACGACCCTAAGCACCAGATTTATCTGCACAAGAACAAGATTGTTGTCCCTGATCATGATCACTTGCGCCGGCAAATTCTGTTGTGGCACCACCTACACCCCTGGCATGCACACATGGGTGTCTCTCGCACAGCATCATTGATCACAGACTCATTTTACTGGCCAGATATACACAAAGATGTCAAGAAATTTGTGTCACAATGCCATAGCTGTCAGACCATGAAGTCCCCGTCGGAGCGGGAGGCAGTCATGTCCCCATTACCTGTACCTTCTGCATGCTGGCGTGTCGTGAGTGTAGACATGATCACGCAACTGCCTAACTCCACGTCTGGTCACAATTGCATTGTTGTATTTGCTGATCAATTCAGCAAGATGGTAAGATTGATCCCCACAGTGTCTACTCTGAATGGTCCCGGATTCGCTGCATTGTTTTTCCAGCACATATACCCCCATTATGGCCTGCCACTTGGCATTTGTAGTGACCGCGGTACGCAGTGGAACAATAAAAGTTTCACATCCCTTTGTGATCACCTAGGCATTGCATTGCAGCTGACATTCTCCTACCATCCTAGAGCCAATGGGCAAGTTGAGCGTTACAATCGCGTTGTGGAAGAAGCTGTTCGGCATTTCATCGGTCCTGCACATGATGATTGGGATGCATTCCTGCCACATATCGAGTTCAGTATGAATAGCTCCAAGTCGGCAGCCACGGGCTGCACGCCGTTCTCTTTGAACCGTATCACTCCGCCGCTGTCTCCCACAGCCCTTGCGCTCAAATTGCCACAGCATCAACAACCAGCTCCAGCTGTGATGCACCGCATGTATTACTTCCTAGCAAAGCAAGCTCTGGTAGAGGCCAAGCAGTCAATGTGGTCGGATTTCAACAGGAAATCTGCTTGGCCAACCTTTTCTGTGGGTGATTTGGTCTTGCTATCTATACGTAAGGTTGCTCTGCATCATCCATCTCTCCGAAAGAAGTTTACTCCGCGTTGGTTGGGTCCCTGTAAAATTCTGGAAGTAGTGGGCCGGGCCGCGGCCCGTATATCATTGCCGACCACGCTGCAACGCCTAGGTCTACATGATGTCTTTCACTTCTCTGTGCTGAAACCTTACAATGAGTCCTTCGATGCTGCATGCGCCACCAGCCCTGAAGCTGCCAAGTCATCGGCCACTGTGGACACGACCACTTATGAAGTTGAATGTGTAGTCAATTACATGCAGTCGCGGCATCGCGATGACGACATCTCCATCGCGTGCCCTCACTACCTGGTGCGCTGGGTTGGCTACGATGCATCTCATGACTCTTGGTTACCAGTTGATGAGTTGTCCGGATGCCTGGAGAAAGTTGCCGATTATTTGTTCCACAATGCCTCCAGTACTCAGAGAGCGCACATGATTCATGAGTTTCCGCGTGAAGCGCGGCTACATCTGTCCCATATAGCAGCCAAGGCTGAATCCACCAGGCGTCCCGTCGCTGGGGGGAAGGTGCCCGCGGGTGGCAGCAACATCGACGATCCCAAACGCAAACCGCGTAGACGTAGTTCTCGGTTGAGCGAATCCCATAAGGCAGCACTTTCCAGGGTCACCTACAGCAGTTATTGTGGTAGGATGCGGACTGAGTCCGCAAAGCGCATGTGCGCTAATGCTGCCCCCCCGCTGTGATGCTGAAGGGGACGCCTGGATGTAAGCAGACTGCCTCTGTGAGGCCGGGGATTTCCAGGCCATAGGTGATGTGAGGAGGGGGCTCCCGGGAGCAAGGCCAACCCCTGCCTAAATCTGATCCGCCAGGTTGCATGTCGCGGGGCACCAACCTGTTTTTCCATCATGTGACTTCCATAAAACCCGACAGACCCAATTCCATCATCTGAACCCACCTATGTGTGCAGTTAGAAACTTGCCAGTCCCTGAGATCCCACAAGATCCGACATCCCATCCCCTCGTCCAGCGTCGACGCTTTCTCCAGAACATCCGCCAGTTGATGCTAGATGCCACTACAATGCCAGCGCTTGGAGACTACCACTCTCAGTACCTCACTGACCTCTGCCATGTCAGAAGAGTTACTCGCAGGCTGCATGATGCAGTCCTAGACCTAGATGAGGCCATGAGTGAAATGATAAACCGCTACTCAGGTCGTCAATTGTTGCCAGAGTATTTCCACGATCTCTGCGATGAGTTCCCCAGCCAGCTCTAGAACTAGCCTTAATTCCAACAAGGTCACTCATCCGTATTCCAGACGAGTAGACCCTTCTCTGTAAATACCACATTGCCCCGGTCTTATGATGTACCCTACCATTCCAGTCAATGTGTTGTCTCCATTTATCTGCTTACCTGAGCTTCCAGACTGGCCCTGAGCTTGCAGAGCATACTCTTGTTTGCCCTGCTCCGCTCCCGTGTGTGGGGGGAGGTGTTGTAATGGCCAAATCTGTCTGCTCAGAAGCACACCTATTCCAGATATGCAGGCACCAATTGTGGATACATGTGTATGTATCTCAGGCTAGTGCCTTGCAAAACTTGAGCCAGGCGAAAGTATACCAAAGAATACCTCAGAATGCCAGCATGTACCACGTCACAGCTGTGCACATGAGCTGCATGCATACAGCTACATGTGCATAATTCCACATGCCCAAAAGTGCCACTAGCATTCCTCAACATGTATAATCTCACATACCAATCCCATGTATCATGTCACCTTTTGCCACAGCCTTTTGGCAGTGCGAAGTGCCAGCTCAGTGCATGACACGTCATGCATGCGGCGCATGCATACTCCTGGTCTGCGCTTGCGCACGCCAAGGGTGCAGCGTCAAAGACCATGTCAGCCAATCTACGTCTGCGTATCCATGCAGCACGATGTTGCTGCATTGGATTGACGGAGGATGATACATGCCAAATCCCAATGCCCGCAGCAGATCGCCAGATCTCGCGGGATGCTGCACCCTGATCCGTACAGAGATCAACGAGCAGCGCGATTCCACAGTTCCACAGAGCTATCAGTAGCGAGGACAGCACAAAGCAGGGATGGGCCTGGGCACATATATTCCAAGTGTTTTGCTGTGATCGACACAATTACCTTTGGTCGATTGGGGCGCTTCTGTTCCAGTCATTCCATCTGTGCTGCATTGTTACCCCTGTTTTTCTCTCCTGTCGTTTCTGTACGCTCGCTAGGGTGCCCAGCTCCCTGCGCTACCCGATCAGTCAACATGTAAGCTTGAGCTTGAGCTTGGTGTCCCACGACTTTCGGAACACAGGTGATCGTATGTTCATCATTACATATCATCATTACATCGTGATATTCTTTAATATGCGATGTAGCTGATGTGTCTGCCACATTCAAAGGCCTCGCACATGTGCGATAGGGCGCCGGCTCACCTATGGTTGGCTCACCGATACAAGGAGCACACCCACTGGGTGCGCCCGTGGATGCCCATCACAACCCAGCCACCAACACAGAACGAATCAACCACGACATTGTATCGATCATATAAACAAATAGCACCCCGGCTTCTGAGAGCCTATTATGCGGCTTGTTTAGCTGAGTTAGCATGCACATCACACCAATACTTAGCTCACCCCAGACAATGGCTCACCCAAGGGTGAGCCACCTCAAGTCGACGTTTCCCACTTTCATTGGTATAAGCATACGAGAGACACGACAGCCATCCAAAGACACTGCGGGACAACCATAGAGCACCAAAACGCCTACAACATAGCAAAAACGCAATTCTCAGATACTTGCCTTTCAGCTTACCTCGTATCGGCGCACCCGAATGACTTGCACACCCGGGTGTGCAAGTCCGGCGTCTGCCCTGTGTTGTGATGTGTGCCTTCAATCGTTATACTTTCATTGTTGGTCTGCGCAAAAAGGTTGAGGTTGCGGCCATGATACCTTACATCATTGAGCGCATTCGGGTGAATGTGGTGAAGCCAGGTGAACCGGGTGTGCGCATCCTTCACACTGACAAAGGGGGTGTTTTTTTGCTGCGAGCTTGCTAAATGACATGATCACCTGGTGTTGTGGGATATCCATATCTAGGGATCCAAGAATATAGATGACATAATCAAGGGAGGAGTCATCTAACAAAGAACTCGTTGCTTCAGGTGAGCCCCAGTGGTTAGAGCATATCGTGTGTACTCCAGAGGTCACCGGGTCAATTCTTACTTTGATTTCTGCCACGCGACTTTATGCGATGGCAAGGTATGCTCCCCTCCACGTCGTCATGTACAGTCATCATGGTTACCAGCTCAGGCACGCGCATTAACCCCTGTGCACACTCGATGAGACTAACCTGCGTCTTGATACCTGGTGTCGACGTTTCTCGACTATGAGGCCGCTCCAGTGAGTGAGCAGACGGCAACACCAAAGGTAGACGACAGATCAGGCATGTTGGCTACGGCTGACAGTGTAGGTCTTGATGCAAAGGTGACCAAGCATGGGGAGCTTGATGGCGGTAAGTCAGCCCAGCGACGATCATCCCGTCTGGTTGCAGCCATTACGAAGAGGAAGCCTTTCGATCTTGATAGCCCGCCTTTGAACAGGTCCTACCTGGAGAACATGCCGAGAAATGGCATGGTGCTATGAAGGAGGAGGTGACTTCGTTGAGCGAGCACGGAACTTATGATCTCGTTGAGCAGCTATTAGGGGCCAAGGCCATTTTTGGTAAGTGGGTCGTTAAGATAAAGAGGGGATCCACAGGGGAGATCCAGCGTTACAAGGCGCGGTATGTTGCCAGGGGTTTTACCCAAGAAGAGGGAATCGATTTCTTTGAAAAATGGACAGTAGGGAGCTATGCAACTTTGCGTGCATTGCTTTCAGTCGCTGCAGGAGAGGACTAAGAAATGAAGCATGTCGATATTCAGTGTGCCTTTCTGAATGGGGTAATGAATGAGACTGTCTATGTTGAACAGCCTCCTATCCTGAATGATGGTGCAAATCGTGTGTGGAAATTGCTTAAGACCTTGTATGGATCGAAGCAGGCTGCACGTGAATGGCACAATGCCCTTGCACGTTTGCTTGGTGAAATGGGTTTTCTGATATCACATTTGGACCCAGCACTGTATATTAGGAAAACTGGTAGGTGTTTCATATTTCTGTGGGTTGATGATCTTTTTATCTTTGGACGGTCTACGGGCCTGAAGGAGTTGATCGATCAGATTCTCAAAGCATTTGAAGGTAGAGACCTTGGTGACTTGTCGCGGGCACTAGGTGCCTCAATCACCAGGGATAGGAAGCATAATACCATCTCTCTATCTCAACAACAGAAAGTAGTGAACCTGCTTGAGCAATTCAGCATGACAGATTGCAGACCTAGTCCGACTCCGTTGGTGCCAAGGTAGTAGTTGAGGAGTGCTAAGGATCATCATGAACTTGAGGTAGCAGACCAGGCTGAGCACACTGGATTCATGAGTTGTTGTAGGAGGCATCCATTATATTGCTGTAGTTACGCGGCCTGATATTTCTTATGCCGGCAATGTTTGGCCAAACATATGGGGTGTAATTTAAAAGGAGCATTGGCCAGCGGTGCAACATATACTGAGAAACCTGAAATCCACGAAGGAAATAGGTGTACTGTTTGAGGGCTCATCAAAGACCTGTTTGCTGGAGGGGTATTCAATGCCGATTTCGCGAATGACAAAGGCCTGAAAAGTGTGAGTGGCCTAGTCATAAGCGTCTATGGCAACACAGTATTTTGGAGGTCGAAGCGACAGCCTATCACTGCTAGTGATATACATCTGAGGCTGAGTTGATCGCTATGCGTAGTGCAACAAACGAGTTGATGTGGGCTAAATAGTTATTGTTAGATCTGCATCTGCGTCTAGAAAAACCTGTGCTTTGGGGAGACAATAAGAGTGCGAATGTCCTAGCCAACAATCCAATCTCTAGTGATAGGTCTAAACACACTCGAGTGCGGCACATAAGGGTCCGTGAATTTGTAGAGGCAGACGAGATTCAAGTGCAATGGGTAGGGACCAGCTTGTTGATGTCTTCACGAAGGTGTCACTAGGTCCTGCATTGAAGCATGTTTGGAAGAGACTTCATCTGATGCAGGTCCAAATTAGTCTCTAGGGGAGTGTCATAAATGAGGTCCATCCTGGGACATAATGCATGACGTGCAAGTACGCACATGAGTGCTATCTTACTTGCCCGACTCGCGCGTGGCGGGCGTCGGGCTCCCGTTATCCCGTAGGCCCTTAGCCCCTTAGCCCCCCAGCCCTGGCCGAAAACATCCGCAGCGTCGCGCGGCGCACCGGTGGAAGAGATACAGGTCTCTGGCGGCAAGGTAGCGCTGGACGTACTCTTCGATGTCGTCGGCGGTCGTCCGGCCAGGCCTCGCCGCACCGTCGTAGAACCTCTGCCCAGGGCTGCTACCAGCCAATGCTCCACCCCCTCCAGATCGACGCCCAGTCGGACGTCCATCTACACCATTGTGGCTGTTGACTAGGTTTTGGGCGGTTGAGGGATGGAGCGGTCTCGGCGTGTTGACTTCGTACATCACCAACGCTCGCTCGCTGCGTCCATAACCCACGCGGTCCGATAGGCTGCTATCGTTCAATAGAACCCCTGCTGATGCAAAGTGCAATCCGCTATGTGGTCGTTTCCGATAATTCAACAGACATGCACTTTTCGACATACTCACAGGTTTCTACCGAGTAAACTGTGGCGTAGGGGGGCCATGCCGGATACGCACCGTTGCCATCTTCACAGTGACTACGGTGACATTGCCTCACCTGGGTGAGCCATCCCGGTGGGTGCGCCGATGGAGGGTGAGCCACAAGCTAAAGTTGCAGGAAATGCTCCAATAAAGCTTTGAAGGCTGATCTGTTACCTTACTATAGCTGTTGGACCTTTCTGAGTTGTTGTAACTCAAATCTGCTTGCTCTGTTACATGTTTGGTGCGCTGGTGTGCAGTGCTGGCTCACCCGGATGGGTGTGCAATACCCAAGGGTGAGCATACTGAGGGTGTGGCAATCTCACATTACTACAGTTTCTTCATGTGCTCCTATGCTATGGCCGAGATTCCTGCTGTATCTGATCAAACGTGAGCCCCGCCCGTCCGGACTGAGGCAAAGATGCCAAAATCCATATTGGTATCCATTTATGGCTCACCCAAGTGGGTGAGCCATTACTTTGGGTGAGTTCCCGTCTGGTGAGGCATGCGAAACGGGGACATCACGGCGGGGCAATTGTTAAGTTCTGTACGATCCAATAGTCAGCGCCGGCAATATTAATGGGTCGTGCGGGATACAATGTGGCTTGCCTTCATAGTATTGCGACGTGACCTCCCGGAATCGGAAGCTCACCCCCATGGGTGAGCCGCTCGTATGGGTGCGCAACGTCGAGGTGGGTGGCACAGCGTCGAATATGATGGCGCAGTACTTCACATATTTTGTTAGGCTGTTGGTCACAAGTTTCGCGAGAAATTGACGTCACTAGATTTGAAAGGTTGCCACGCACACTTGATTGATGCGCTGGCCGGTAGCGAGTTCCGTTTCGCAGTGCATGGCGGGTGCCTTGCTGACCATCGCCACTGTTGTTCTTGCAATGGGCATGCTCGTCTCTGCATTCCGGGTATATGTCGCATCATACAGCCATTCAGTGCGCACAGTTCGCGCATCTCTATCTGTTCGGTGTCAATGACTTGATCGTGCATCTGTAGCCCGCTCACGGAGATTCGTTTGTCAATGCCGTCCAAGCGGCCCGCTGCAGATGAATACATAGCCCTGCCGCATAAATGGTTTTTCTGTAATAAGTGCAATCTATGGTCTCAGTGTGTTGATCATTTGAACAGGCATCTCATCACCAAGAAGCACAAGGGAAACAAGCGCATAGTTGCACGAGGTGAACGGGAGCCGTATCCACCTCCGGACATCGTAACTGAGCAAGATTGCTGGCGTTCTGTTCCGCTTCCCGAGAAGCTTGTGAAGGCCTCCGGGCTTCGGGGCCGAGAGAAGCTTCTACCCCAGCCTTTGACCCCGGCTGAGGACAACAGACCAGCTGAAAGCGATGTAGCTGGCACATCAAAGTGTCTGTCACATCAAGATGATAACCCAAATCCCCGTCTCGAGACAAACCAGCATCCTGCCGACTCATTGACAGTGCACGATGAGGGGCCCTTGCTGCCTCATTTTACAGCACAGAGCTGCTGCCCCGTCCCGGACGACGAGGAGGAGGAGCAGCCATTTTCTTGGGAACTGGAGGATGAAACAGACTCAGCGGTTTCAGATGTCGAGGATCCACGCATCGGTGGTCGCGGGTTTTCCCTTGTGGTGTGTACATCTCTTTCCCTGTCACAATTTATCTGGGCGAGTGTTGATCTATGCCTCCTGGGATTGCCTGTTGTAGTTTGACCTCAGAGAAGCTGTCTCTGCTTGGCTGAACCACATGTGGTGCAGGAGATTGATGACTTGCTTGACTTCTTTGAGGAGAGCACGCGTACACGAGGTGGCCTGGCTGCAGCCGAAGTACTCGCCGCTGCTGGGGAGCAAGGGATGTTCATATCTCCCGATCTTGACCGAGAAGTGTTGCAGGCAGAGCTGGACTACCGGATGGACCTTCAAGAAGCTCACCAGCAGAGGGGAGACCGACCCGTTGCACGCCCACACACGGTGCGGTGGTATACAGAAAAGGCAGATGAGAAGACTTCTGCTGATGCTAAGATAACGGTCAGGCAAGCATGTTTCTGTCTTGCCGCATTAAAGCTTCGCGGCGGGATGACGGTGAAGTGTTTTGATGGAATGTGCAAACTCATTGCAGCTGGCGGTTTTCTGCCACCAAGCGAGAATGCGATGCCCAGGTACCCTACAAATCCTCCCCTAGTGACCGAAGAGGCCTGGTGTATGCATCGCTGCTGTGAAGGTGCCTGTAGTCAAGTGTACCTCCACGCAGGTCACAGCACATAATCAAAGGCGTGTTATGCCTTCAAAAACCAGATGACTACGCGTGGGACATGTGTGACAATGGACAATGTCCCACAGTGTTTGGAAAGCAATTACCTGTGCATGAGCGTCGGAAAAGGCAGGGTCAGAGGTGTCGCAATTGTGGAAACCTTCGATACCTGAAACGGAACGGACGGCTGGAGGCGGCACGGAGGTACAAGCTGTTTGGTCCATATGCCTGTGCGGCTTGCTGTTGTTTAATACTGTTGGTTTTAACAGTCGTGTGTGCAGTGCTTATGTCCTAAAGCTTGAAGACGTGGTTGGCTACCTTTTTGGTTTGGAGCTATTTGCCCGCTTCGCTGGAACCCGGACACGTGCCATGTTGTCATCACCTTTCTATCAGCTACTAGACGAGCGCCATGGATGTGCTATATCTAGCCTCACTAGTGTGCCCTCGACCACCAGTGACACATCAGAGCCTTCCGGCGGTGCCTCCGCTCCAACGGATCCACCCGCGATGGAGGGGGTAGATACAATTGAGGCTACTGTACGTGGAGCTTCTGCAGTTGCAGAGTCAAATGCTATTGCTGATTCTGGAAGTGGAGCTGCTGCTGGAAGTGGAGCCGCTGCAGCATCCAGACGTAGAGATGCTGCTATTGCTGCAACTGCTGCCACTGCTACAGGAACTAGAGCTGCTGCAGGTACAAGTGCTGCAGCTGCTACCGCACATGGAGCAGCGGCTGCTGCTGGAACAAGTGCTGGTACTGCTAGTGAAACTGAAGCTGCTGCTGCTGATGCTGCTACAGGGTCGTTCCCCCCAGACCCCCCCATTGACTCGGATCCTAGTGACGAAGTGATGACTGGCGATGGTGAAGTTCTAACCCTCATGTTTGGAGTCTTTGTTGACGGCGTGCAGCTACATCAGCATGGCCGATCAACAACGACTGTGATTGGTGTCAAGTGCCTGGACCTTCCGGGTTTCTTGTGCAACACGGACCTTGCATGCTACGCCCTGGCATTCATTGACGGTCCCAAGGAACCGTCCAATCTGAGTGAAATCATGGCCATCGTTCTGCGACAATTTAAGCTGCACGAACCCATGGGCTATGTGGATGAGAGAGGTACTTCACCAATCTGTCCACTTTCCAACCACGCAATTGGTGGTTTTGCGACAGGTGTGACAGGTACTGGTGCAGGCAATATCTGCGTGAGAGGAAATCCTATACGAGTGTGGGATAGCTACAGAAAGAAATTTCGTATGGTGTACCCCATTTTGGTGTTTGCATTTGCTGATACACCCGCAAGGCGAAGCTGGAATCTGACAACTGGCCATACTGGATTCCGAGGGTGCGACAAATGTGGTGTGATTGGTACACGCGAACTCTACGATGGCGTCATCATAAAGTGGACTGCCTTTGTTGGATACATTGCACCCTGCTCAGCTGTTGTGTTGAAGCCTGACAAAACGGTGTGCTCCCCAAGCCCGGACACCTATACATAGTGTTTGGGTCTAGTGTACTCGGGCATAATGCACACAGGCTTGACTTGATGACTAAGATGGAGGTCGCAGGGTTGGGACAACATCATGGTGCAATTCGGCAGGAAAGGAGAGCCGGATCTATCTGCATTAGATCGCATCTTGATCACCGATGATAAGCATCGCGTGCGCAGCAAAAAAGCAGAATCAATTACCAATGACACTTACAAAAAGTATGATCTGCCTGCACTTGCACGTGATGGTGGTAACTTCACCGGAAACCCTCATACCAATGAACAGAGGCGAGTAAACCGTGGTGAGTTGTCTATTTGTGTCATGCATGACATTCACCAGTTCTGCATTTTGGGGAGCACCGGCGACAGACTCATGAATTGCTCCGTACAGAAACCAAGGCGGCATGGGAGAGGAGGTACGAGCATGCTAATGAAGAGCACAAAGACATTGGATGTCGTGGTGTCAATCCATTCCAAGCGAGTGGGCTCCTGAGCTATGAGTGCGGTCCCCAAATAAAAATTCTAATTTATTTTGTGTTGTCATCAGATGCTGGCATGCTTTCCAAAAAGCTAACATCAGCATGTGGGCCTACAGTTTTCAGCACACATTTGTAGAGCCTATGTCCCACTCCATTCTCTATGCACTGGAACGATCGTTTTTAGAACTAATTTGTCACACTAACAATGGGCTAATCGTGGATGGCAAACCATTCAGTGTGGAAACTGATGTACTGCGTCGCATGGACACATTCTCAGATAAATTCGAGTACCCCTGTGCGTACAACCGGCGTCCCCCAAAACTGCGAAGGTGTGTATCAATGACATGTATCCCGCCTTGAAACACGACCGGACACCACTTAACACGGACGAGGTTGCATGCAGCAAAAGTATCCCGTTATCGAAATGGTTATTTGAAGAGCTGAACACAGGCCTTGAAGTAACACTGGCTATCACGTTCCTTGTGGCCAGGGACGAGATACATCCAGGAATTATCAAGATGTGGTCGCATCTGCGAAGATTTGCCTTGTACTTTCTTCACTACCAACCTGGACAGCACACACAAGACCAGCTGAGAGCTGCTCAAAGGGAGTTGTTTCAATTTGGAGAGTATGCTGAAAAGAATCTGAACAGCAAGATGCTCACGTGCCTTGTACACCGATGTTTTGCCCACATACCACATCATGTGGATGCTACGCTCCCCGGAGCCTTCCTTCGAGAGGACTGGGGGGAACGTTTGATACGTCGAACCAAAGGCAAGATCACAGGTCATGCTACTAGCCAGGCTGCACGTGCTTCCGCAGATGTATGTCTGACAGAGATGGGACTGCGTATCTTACAGCAGAAATACCCAGACATAGATCAACCACTCAAGTTGATCAATCCATGCCCGTCTCCTCGACCACAAGACAGCGGAGATGACTACGGCACTCAGCTACATTGGCTGGCCCCGGCGTACACCGGGGTGGAGGGTGACGAGGTATGTGCGTTTGCGCAGCAACGAGATCAGACAACACGGCTGAGCATCAATCAACCCGGCAAACAACCTGTGAGGGTTGTGCGTGCAGATCAGCAAACTCGTGGCAGTGTTGACCGAGATGAAGGTTCGGGCCAATCGCAGTCACCAGGTCCAAGGAGAGCTGGCTATAGCTGGTGTTTTGACAGCAGAACACATCACTGGCACATGGAAAAAGGGGACTGGACGAATAGAGCACATAGATGGCAAGATGGCACATGTTCAATACTCTGACACAGCGACAATCCATTCAGGGAAGTTCGTGGTCCGCACGGAGAAGGGCAGTAGCGCATGTGGACGGACACATACAGATCACTTTGTCTATATTCCTTTCAGGGCTGGTCAGAGGCATAATGCTTGTGTGATGCAGATCGATCAATTGTTGCTTGTGAAAAGAGAGGGTATGCAGTGGAGAAATGATGAAGCAAGAATTGCTGTGGGTACGCTCTGGGATCATTTGAGCATCCGACGCGGGATTGGACTGGAATGTGGTTACAATGATGACCCTGCTAAGGGGCCATGTATCGTGCCAAGAGCGCTACTGCTCACACCTAGTAGGAGAAAGAAGAGTTACAGAACTGCCGTCTTCATACGGCAGATTTATTGTCCATGTGTATACATACCAGATCCTGATGGGGACACCTTTGTGACTATCAGCAAGATGGGATACAACGGGCGTAAGGATTTGTTGTATGATATTGTCTGGGAACGAACCCAGAAGGAGCAAGACGACGAGAGAGATGCAGAGAGGTTGTTGTAACGTCTGATCACGAAGTTGCTATTGCGGGATCATGGGATTGCAATGATTGGAGCACGTAAAGTAAAGTAAATCTAAATTTACTGAGCCGTATCCCATTGGACATTGACAACTCCGAATGAACGGGACCACATATGCCGAAGGGGTAAACCACCTGGAAACCCCCCTCAGACGACCGTACGCAACTCACAGGGCCTCCTCCTGTGCTAAGCGAGGTGGTCACGTACGGCCGTTTCGATTCCCCAAAGCGCACGCAGAATCGAACCCACGACCTCCTGAAACGGAGGGGGTAGCTTTTAATCCGTCCTCAACCCATTGGACCCATTGGACCCATTGGACGTACTGTGGATGGCGCATGTAGCCAGCTGTAAAGCTCCCGTAGATGTCCCGATCACGCAACCATGCAAAAGAATTATGCATTCATTCAACGATGGCTTCCAGTGTGTGCGGAGGGTGACGGAGACGTAGCGCAAGGCGTAATGCTGGATACCCCAGCCGCATACAACCGTTTACACTACTTGACACGCCATGGCATGGTTTATAAGCGATCAACTGACTGCATGAATAATGAAGATTGATGCGTTAGTGTTATTGACCGTGGTCCCACCTGACGTGCGTGCTTGTGGAAACGGTGATCGCTTGTGTCCAGGAGGGTCCACGAGACGTAATGCTGCAAGCATTTACAGTGCGTCAGGGACTACGACCATACATAACGTTGAACACGACCATACTCGGGCTGGTGCAACATCGACGAGTAAGGCTTGTGTATTTATTGTAGTGGCTTATCTTAATCAGCCTGTCAGCATGTCGGACAGCATACCTCCTGTAGCTGTTAGCAACTTGATCGAGATAGCTTTCATCGTAGACAAACAAGAGGCCCGCGTATCACTTCGAAAGAAAAGAAATCAATCTCTCGAAGATTTTTTCCGCGACAGACTAGCAATATTGGAACGCAAGATTTACACATTGACCACGCGGCCGTTTCACAGTGTCAAGGGAATGCCATCACTGCACAATGACACAGTGGCGCACATTTTCGAATCATTGATCGAGATTCCGTATGATCATGACGACGAGGCGTGGCCACTCCCCCAGGCAAAGCAGATTGGCTTCGTAGTGCTGGAGGCACCGAGGTCGGGAGACATGCCCCCACCGGCCTGCAGAGGAGCTAAAACACAGAGCAGCAAAATCACGAGGACTCCTTCAGAGGTCCGCTGTGCAATCCGGATGTTGTCTGCGCGGTTTCTACTTTTCCAACACGATCATTGTCAATTCATTGTGACTCGGGTGCATCAAGTGTCAGTTCGTGGAACTGCTGAATGAGCGACGAAGTGCAGGCTGAGATCACCATGTTCAACAACTTGGACCTTTACATGCCTCGACTGACGCCACAGGCTTTTGAATATGTCCTCCTGCACCTAGCAGTGGCATTACAGGTGAAAGTACCATCCTTGGCGTGCGGCTCTGTCATCTCGAACCGCATACGGGCGTACCTCGCGCATCCGTCCGTTGATGCTTGGCGATTGGTCGAAGGCTGCCTGGTTCGCGAGCCATTCACCTCTGTCGCAATGAGCGTGCTGGACACATGTTGCATGGGCAATGTTACCTGCACTGTGTAGGATCAAGACGCACTTATCGAACTCAGGCATGCATTTGTCATCAAACAGGCAAAGACAGACGTTCTGCGGTTGGCTTATGCGTACATTCTCGAGCGGAGTGAACAGGCTCATGCACCAGGCCTGGCCAGAGAGGCCAGAGCAGCATTCAGGAAGTTCTCCAAAACATATGATACAGACAACATGCGCAAGGTCAGGGCATCCAACGACTTGATATTCCTCTCCTGGGCCAACCACAAAACTAGGAAAGAACTGGAGGATATTCTTGGTGATGAGCAATGGGAGTTGTCATCAGAACAAGTGGCAGCAATCTGCGAGGGTCTTGCTAATCTGCTCAAGGTCTTTGGGGAACCTTGGAAAAGGTCCAAGCAATTCAGAGAAAGGATGAGACTAGAGATGAACGGCCTTGCCGCAGCTGACAGTACAGGGCCGGTGTGCCGAGTCCTCACCAAATGATGCAGCAGATTTTGATTGCAACGGTTTGTCAGAAACACCCTGTTTCCTGCAGGGGCTGCGGGCTCTTATGATTGTATGGTCTTGGACTCTGAAGGAAGACACAACCCTCACAGACACCGGTATTGAGGCTGCAGGTCTACCACGACCAAAGCTTGACTTGGCTACAATCGACAGTATGGATTCATGGCCACATGAGAACTGGGGCCTCCTCGCAGATAACACCGAGGAGTCACCATTTGCCATTGTCCACATCACTGGCAGACCATATAAGAAACCACAACACCAGCAGGACAAGACACTCCTCCACGTCAAAGAGCAGTTCACCATGCTCAAGCTGTTCCAAGCATCCGGTGAGTTATCCTCTTCCGGGCTGCAGTTTTTCCAGAGGTACCACAAACTTCTTATCTGGAAAGTTCCCATCCCAGACTATGAGCCAGCGACTGAACAGTGTCCTGAGGACGATGCCACGGAGACTGAAGACAGCCCTGAGATGGAAGACCAGGGCGACGCTGCAGACAATCATACAGATGTTCGTGTCGCAATACCTCGTCGAGGGTACCTGAATGTGGCAGGGGTGTTCATGCTCAATCAGATCGTACCCTTCATGGTGTGCCCAGCTCTACCAACAGTGACATCACAGCACCGATGCAGCACCAGCGTGGGCCCTGCGCAGACCCACAGAGACCATTGTGTAGGAGGACTTGTTCAACACGCATGGCGTCCCGCCCCCCACCAACTTTGCAGCCTTTGTGGACGCCGTCACCTCAGTCGTTCCAGTGAAACAGGTGCAAGATGAGCTGCATGAAGCAGATGAGGATGACGCCGTTGTAGCATCAGAAGATGAGTTCCAGTCAGACGACGAGGCTGCTACACGTCATGTCAAACTACCTCATGCGAAGGGTAAACATGACAGGGCTGAACGCCTGCGCAAGAGAACAGCAGCTCCCAAGCGCGCGGCAGGTCAGGTTACATCCACATCCGGCTCAGTGCCAAGCAGCGAACCCTCGACTGCAGAGCATATCCAAACAGTGGTCGAGACAGACGCACCCAACGGTGAAGTCACCGTTGCAGTTGACATTGATGTACCGGTACGCAGACCAGCTGTCCAGATCTTTCCAGTACGAACGGAGGACCAGTGATGCAGCGACACCTCCATGTTAGCATGTGTGCAGGCCCCAGAACAGGGCCACGGCCAGACGTCGGGACAGGGGCTCCCATTACCTGCCCCAGAAGCTGCAGGTTCAGCCAAACGCCCAGCTCGGAGCCAGAGGAAGTGCCAGTCTGCTTACCGGAAGAAGTCACGCAATTGACCTGGTGAGTGCTGCCTTATCCACATGTCTGCCTGTGTGACTGCAGGCCTCAGTTCATCAAAGCCTGGCCATGCCACCTTCTGTGATGGCTTTGGTTTTTGGTTTTGCATGTATGGCGTCTTGTCAATTGCAAGTGTGCAAGTGGATCATGAAGCAGACTCATGTGTGCAGGCCACTCGATTCTGGGCATGGGAACGGGTCTATGCGAGAGTGGGCCGCTACTGGAGGGACACTGACTTGTGGTGGTCGGTGCTGTGAAGTGCTGTACCACAGGGCCGTAGGCAGCAGCAGTGAGGGCGTGGATAGGCCAGCGGGCCGGGATGGGTTGTGAGGGCCAATTGTAACCCATTTGTATGTCTACGGTTGTTGATAATGACTATTTGTTGCAGTGCATCAGTGATTTGGTAGATGGCACAGCGCAGTACACTGTTTTGCACACCCTGGTTGCGCACCCGCTAAAAAGTCGCGCACCTTCCATGGTGCATCCGGAGGGTGAGCCACAAAACAGGGCGTGAGCAACTCAGTTGGGTGCGCACTACGGGGGTGAGCAAGATGTCAACGCTTCGAATTGGACGCAGACACTGCCGCAAACATTGACTAGGCACAGTGGCAGATCGCATGATCAAACGTACGTATAATGTGGAGCAACTGATGCCAACGCACACTGTCACAAGGCATGTGTGCGCGGCGACGTAACCAAAATCACTGCTCTGATGCTAGTGTTCACGCAGACTGGAAACACATGAACACATTAGATAACTAAATAGCTGACGTGGTCATTTTGCAGTCCGGCGCACATTGCTACGCGCATCAGACTCGAATGGGTGCCGCGTCCGGCAGTGATGACAACTCAACCAAGTAGCATGATAACAGGCACCAAATCACAGGCATGACAATTGTGGAACATGCTTTACGATACTGTGCGATCTTACGGCAAGTCTGATGATCCTTGCCACCCTCCCCGCCCTTCCCGAAAGCAGCTGAGCCGCACACCGCATTCTCCTTGCTGATGTTTCGAGCCCGATCCCAGCCCAGAGATACACCAGATTTGAATAACAGAATTTTGTACAGTGCATAGCGAGGCAGATCGCAGAGAACGAAGAGTAATTGCTACATACGAGCATGCCTGCAACGAGCTGCGGCATGGCACAGGAGCCCATTGGCACAGGCACAGACATGTTATGGGACAGCAAACGACACAATGTACATGGCAATCGAGTAAACAAGTCATATCGACCTCCGGGCGGTGTCTAGTGTCTACCGCGCCAGCGACACGGGGCCTCGCAAAAGGCAACACTCTCAAGCCCACGTACGGCAGACGGCCCCGATCACGTCGTTACGTAGCATCGGCGCGCAGCAGAGCAACAATGTAACATTTGTGTTCATTGAAAGTGCATCGGGAGAGTGGTTTGTGCCAAGCGCGGGCCCAACCAGCCCGATTCGCCATGATACCTCCCATGCAAGGACACTCGCAGACGAGCCAAAATGCGTCCGATCCTGCCCAGAACGATGAGGCTCACTTCAGCACAATGTGAACTACCTTCCAGACTGTTCAGAGCAGCTTTTAGAGCCGTTTTGACGATTTATTACATCGCGAATCCGTGGCTCACCCAAGTTGCTCACCCACGGGTGAGCCACCTTCTCGTTGCTGCTGTGTTTGCATTCTTCAACTGCGGGAAAGGCGCGCGCACGACGGCAGCGCACCCACCATAAATAACTGCATCAACACAGGCCAGATGCCAGACTCGCTCACTGGGGTGCGCTGTCAGGACGGGTGCGCCGACTACACATGCGCCAACTCGTAACTTTCGGCGAAATGCGCCAAATGGCGTTCTGAAGCTTGGGATACCTTACCTAGTGCTTTCATAGTGATCTGATCTAAGTGGTTTGGCTAGCGGCGTCTTCAGGCGGCCGATATCGTGTCCGGCCATCAACGGTCGCGCACTGTGATGGTGCGCCACGGGCCGAGGTGCGCTGTGTTCGAGGGGGCCGTCGTTGTACATTGCTCGTAAACCATGTAAAAACGGGCCTGGGGTGCCGAGGACTTTGTTATTCTCGATCACTGGCATTATCAATGCTTCAGAGATGCAGATCGATCGAAGATATCATGGTCTTGGGGCTCAAAAGTACGGCAATGGCGCATGTGTGGAGTGCGCCACTTGCAAAGGTGAGCTCAGATGAGCACGCTGCAATGCGAGATCGGCGCAAACCTCGTGCATTCTGCTGATAAAATGAAGAGATCGAATAGTAATGAGATCTTGTTTGTACACATCAGTTTCATCCGTTCTGTTCCGGTCGGATAGTTGTGCGGTAGCTCAGTGGTTTTGGGGGAACTCAGCTTGTGTCAGGTCGTGCCATTCTAATTGCGGTAAACGTTTGTATTCTACACGTGGAGCTAAATTGCGCCCACGTCCCAGACATCATACGTGCCGCTATGTTGCTGGTCTTGCTGTTCCTGGCCGCTGTAGGTGGGTCTTGGGGCTCGGGCGTCGCATCTGGGATGCCCAAGCGTGTCAGAGCCGAACCGGGATCCCTTCAGGCAGAATTCATTTGTATTGGAAATTACCAGTGGTTTTGTGATAAATGTGGGAAAGAGTTTGCATATGGCGATAACCTTGGCCGACATCTAACGTCCGATAAGCATATTCGAAATGCAGAGCTCGTAGCAAAAGGTGAACGTAGTCTATGTATTCCGAAACATCATCGGCCGGCGGTGTCCGACGGTTGTGAGAACAATCGTGCGCCTGGAAGCAATTTCGATCGTGAACCCTCCAACGCAGAAGTTGCGCCACATCATTCGATCCAAGATGCACTTCCGGCGCTGGACGACCTCTACGACAGAGGTGTCCAGCATGCTGAAGATCAGAGTGTTCAACCTTCGATTTTGTCCGTCCCTCCGGCTCACTTGGTCAAGTCATTGGAGGGCAGGACAGGAGTGGCCACTTTGGACGCCACTGAGTCCGATGAGGAAGAGATACCCGACGAAGATCCTATCGAGGACAAGACATTTGACTTTGAGTACGACGATGAGGAGTGGGTGAGTGTACGTAGACTTACATATACCGAAACCCACCTTCCCTCCGCCCTAGCAGCGTCACCCCCCTGCCCACTGCCCTCCTTCCCCGGCCAGCTACGCCAGCCTGCAGTATGATGCTGAAGTCCACGTCCGAGTGTTCTTGTGTTCAGGGTCTGCAAGACTTGTTACTGTTTGCGGAGCAGGAACACCGGCAGCGGGGTGGGGTTGAACCCGATGCTCGGGCCATTCTGAGAGCAGCACAAGACCAAGGTCGCCGTTGGGACAACAGTATTTCTGTTGCAGGATTCAATGAAGAATTGTTAGAGAAAATGGCATGTCAGCAAGCAGCGCTGGCAACCAAGGAGGCTCCAGAACCGCGAGCAAACACCATCAGGTGGTATCAACAACACCCCAATGCTTTGGTTGCAGAAGGAAGTATTGTGACTGTATCCCAGGCAAGTTACTGCCTGGCATGGCTCAAGTTGAAGGGGAGCATGACGTGTGAATGCCTTGACTATATCTGCAAGATGCTAGCCTACGGTGGTTTCCTTAAATCCAGCAAGAATATAATGTTACGGTATGTAGCTGATGTGCTAGTGGCGGGATGTGTTCTTCTCCGCTTCGCATCGATATAGGCTCTGGCTGTTTGTGATGAGTAGCTACCGGATGTCACTGCCCGTCCATTGGGTCATTGATGTACTGTGTAGATCTGAGTACCTCATCAAGGGCATCTTATGCCTACAAACCAACGAAGACTACACATATGACATGTGTGACAATGGACAGTGCCCGCACGTATATGGACGACAATTGAAGAAGAGTGCGAGACTTGCCAGATCAGGTGAAAGATGCCCTAATTGCGGCAACCTTCGGTATCGAAAGAAGAACAAGCAGGTCTATCCTGTACGAAGGCAAGCCCTTGTGCGCTCGGCTGTGTGATGACACTTAAAGTACACATGTTGTCAATGTGTGAATGCGTTGTGCCGTGCCTCCGCAGTGTTGTGCACCTAGTGCACCTTCAATTAGTAGCCGCTGTGATGACAACATGCCGTGAGCTGACGCGGTACCTTACCTTAGCTCGATTGCATGCAGTGCGTACATCCTCCAGCTTAAAGATGTTGTCAACCACCTGTTTGGAGAGCCTCTCTTTGCCAGGTACGCTGGCACACGCACTCAGGCCATGCTGCAGTCTCCATTGTACAAACGTTTGGACACTGCTCATGGTGGCGCCCTTTCTGCCTTGTCATCCGAAAGTGTCGGCTCTCTTGTTGCCCAAGCAACGCCTGTGGGGGCCACTGGTGCGGCTACTGACCCCGATACCATAGATGATGAAGCAAACCCGGATCCAACTGACGAAGTTATGACCGGTGATGGAGATGAACTCACCTTGATGTTCGCTTTGTTTGTTGACGGTGTGCAATTGCACGATCATGGTCGAGCATCAACCACTGTGGTGGGTCTTAAGTGTATCGATCTGCCAGGATTTATGTGTCACACCGATCTGGCATGCTTCCCCATGGCCTATATCGGAGGCGAGAAGGAGCCCACAAACCTGAGTGAATTCACAGCTTTGCTCCTCCAACAGTTCAAGGATCATGAGGTACTTGGGGTGGTCGATAACAGTGGTGCGGTTGCCACCTCACAGCCCCAAGGAGGCTCATGTGCGGTTGATCTTTGTGTGCGTCTGGTGCCCCCCCCCCCCCCCCCCCCCCCCCCCCCCCCCCCACCCCCCCCCCCCGCATGCACATCTGGCTATGCATTTGATCTCTTAAACCGTCATTTCGTGCACCACATACCTTACTCCCCATGTAGGGCATACGAAGATCACAGGGAAGCCCATAAAGGTCTGGGACAGCTATCGAAAGAAGTTCCGCAAAGTGTACCCTATCTTTGTGTTTGCCTTCGCAGACACTCCTGCAAGACGAAGTTGGGCGTTGACCACAGGCCATACCGGGTTTCGTGGATGTGACAAATGTGGCATCCGGGGAATTCGCTTGCTGTCCAATGGGGTCAAGCTCGAGTGGACAGCATTTTGTGGCTATACCTCAGCATGCCCGGCTGTTGTCTTTGATTGCACAACCAAGGTGTGGTCTACACAACCGTATCATCTTTGCTTGATACTGACGTATTGCATTACTCAACACAACACGTGGACAGTGCCTGACAAACCCGTCGTGTCGCGTTCTGCTGCAATTGTTTCATGCTGTTGCTGCTTTAGGAGTGGGAGCAAGTGGAGGTCTCATTCGGCTCACAAGGGGAGCCAAACCAAGAAGCCCTAGAGTCCGTGGCCATCTCCGACGAAAAGCATCGAATTCGCAGTGCATCTGCTGCCGCAAAGAGCCAAGCTGCCGCTGCTGCCAACCCACTTCCGGCCGAGGCTAGCAACGGCGGAGCAGTAACATCTGATCCTAACAGCAAAGATCAGATTCTTCTGAGCAGAGGTAAGCATTAGCATGCAAGTTGGTATACATCATAGGTGACCTACAATACTCAACACACGATGGTTGTAGATTGCCGCAAGATCTGGAGACGGCGGTACAAGGCTGCCAATGACGAGCATAAAGAGCTTGGGTCCCGTGGAGTGAACCCATTCCAGGAGTCTGGCCTCCGGAGTTATGAGTATGCTCGACATTCATCTTAACGGATGTGCCTCGTAACATCGTGGTGGACTTTAGAGTTTGTGACTGTCGAGACCCACACTGGTTACTCTCATCATCTTGCAGTTTCCAGACAACTTTCGTGGAGCCCATGTCGCATTCCATCTTGTACGCCCTATTCCGCGCCTTCATGACTCTTATATGCAGCAGCAATTCCCCGTTTAAGGTAAATGGCAAGGCATTCTGCCTTGCCCCTTCTCTGCTACACCGAATGGACATGTTCCTCTCCACCTTGAAGTATCCGTGTGCGTACAATCGGCGCCCTCCGTCGTTAAGGTGTGCACACCATGGAACACTGCCCTCGACGGATATTTGCTACAGTGCAGGTTGTCAAAGAGTCCCCATCTGCATGGGGGCCACCCTTCCTCACTTAAGCTTACACTGCTTTACATTGGCAAGACTGGCAGCTGACTAGATAATTGATTGCAGGAATGTGCCCATGTCGAAATGGTTGTTTGAAGAGTGTAATACATTCATTGAGATAGCAGGAGCGATTGCATTCTATCACTTCCGATCCGGCATTCACCCAGGAATCCTGAAGATGTGGGGCCATTTGCGCAAATACGCATTGTACTTCTTGCATTACCGTCCAGGGCAGCACACAACTGCCCAAATTCAGCTAGCGCAGCGGGAAATCTTTCAGTTTGGTGAGTATGCTGAGGCGAATTTGAATGCATCAATGCTCACATGCTTGGTGCATAGATGCTTTGCACACATACCCGCGCAGGTACTGGCGACATTGCCTGGTGCGTTCTTGCGTGAGGATTTTGGCGAGCGGGTGGTGAGATGGACCAAGAAGTTCATCAAAGGGCACTCAACCGTCCGTGCTGCTGGTGCATCGGCCAACGTTTGTCTGACGCAGATGGGACTGAGGATCCATCTGAACAAACATCCGGGTGTCGACGGCCCGCTAAATTGCATCAGGAGACGTCCACCGGTTAGACCCCTTGACGATGGTGATGACTATGGCACGGCTCTCCACAAGCTGACACCGGCTCACACAGGGGAAGACCATGATGAGGTGAAGTTCTGCATGTGCCGTTCATGGCTTGCATGTTTCAAATGCAGTTTCGATCTGGACTCGTATTGTCTCATATTTTGTAGATATTGGGTGGACTGCAGGTCACGCAATTTGCGGAAGTTTTACATGGAATGGCGGCTAAGGTTGCAAGACAATCTCATTCAGTTCGTGGCCCTCTTGCCATAGCAGGTGTGTTGACTGAGAAGCACGTCAAAGGGGAATACAACAGCATACTCGGCCGGAGGGAATGGCCACAGGATACACCCGCGGAGGTGATGTGTTCAGACACTGCCACAATCCAGTCTGGCGCATGGGTTGTGCGCACCTCTGCAGGCACGGAGTCGCATGGTAGGGAGAAGACAGATAACTTCGTGTACGTGCCTTACCGATCCGCTAGAAGCCTCAACCACTGCATTCTCGAGATCAAGCAGATTCTGTTGGTGAGACGGAAGGGCATGGAGTGGCGTGGTGATGAGGCGAGGCTGGCTGTAGGGACATTGTGGGACCACTTGGTTGTCAGGGATGGGGCTGGTCTAGAGACAGCCTACAATGACGATCCGGCATCTGGGGCATGTTCAGTACCCAGGGCTGTCTTCCTGTCTGAAAAGAGGAAGGCAATGGGGTATCCATATGCATTATTCTTGAGGCAGGTACATTGTCCGTGTGTCGTTGTCCCAGGCCCACCTGGCATGACTTTCATTACACTCAGCAAGATGGGGTACCCAGGTAGGAGAGACCTGCTACACAGTGGCACTGACGTTGCAGAGAGTGACAGTGACGATGAAGAATTCATTTGAGCGGTATATATTTTGTGTCTGATTGGGACTTGTATCAATGTTGGGGATTGGGAGTTGCATATGATTTTATGTAATGTTGAGAATCCATCATATACCTATACATGTATGCATTGTTGTGCCTATGTTGAGTGGATTCAACATTCTGACCAGGAAATGGGTGCATGCTTATGAAAATGATGGTGTCTGCGAGACGCGAAAAGGTGGTCTGATATCTGCGGGAGATATCCGCTGTTGTGAGATGTCTATTTTACCTCAGGCGCAGGCTGATAGATGCGCACATGCATGTTCTGACCCACAGGTGCTCTCAAGCACGTACATGACCCAAAAAATGATAGCTGTCCGGATATCGCGTCATCAAATAGTTATCAGATAATAATCATTTGTCATTTCGCTTTGTCTAATACCCGGACAGTGATGTATTGTTTGGCCATTTCTCTCGACGACGCATGCTCAGTGTCCACGAGGTCACCATGGCGACTCATACGTCACACGTCCTGGCATGTTTGAAACGGAGACAACGGCAGAGATGATCATCGTCCTGAATAGCCATGTATTATGTCTATTGATCACACTGCAATCTACCTTGCTGCTGCACCGCGATTGCGTACGTATATCAACATGGCCGAGCGACAGGAGATAAAAGTCAGGGACTTGACTAGTCTGAGCATATTGATCGGCAACCAGACAATACGCATATCGCTAGCAAAGCTTAGTACAGTCACCAATGCACAGCATATCGCGAATGTTTACGCCGAACTAGAGAGGAAAGTCAATAAGGTAACAGGCAGGGCGTTCCATTCTGTGGCGGGCTACCCCGCTCTCGACGACGAAACATTGCTGGCAATTTTCGCAGCGTTGTATGGATCGCCATACGAATTGGATGGGATCTGGACGTGTCCTTGGGACGTGAAAACTGCGACCGGGGCGTTCGAGCTAATAGAACCAGGCAACAACGCCGCAGATCCGGCGACCACGAAAGGCAGCAACACAGAAGGTAAGAAGAAGACTCGGAGCATTCCACAGGTACGACATCGCGTCGTGCATGTAGGCTACAATGAGCAACGGTCGTTGTTACAGCTACGAATACCTGAAGGCCCGCAGCAATGATTGTAACTATCGCGGGGGACCACAGAGCAGTCAATGCAACTCGTGCGATTAGAGCAGATTCTGACGTCATATGTCTCTGACTTGTTGATATCAGCATGCAAACACTTGGATATGCAGGCAGAGATGGACTTGAAGGATGAGATGGCCTTGTTGATGCCTTATGTCACAACCGATGCTTTCATTCACTTGCTTGAGCATGTATGCCTCACAGATATTTTCAGTGCGCCATCGCTCTTCCTTGGAGGAGTGCCTACTCAATACATAGATGCTCCGCTAAAAACACAAGAAGCAGATGGATGGCGAGCAGATGACTCAGATGAAGTGCGTCCCTACCTGAAGATACCTGTGATGTAGCTAGTTGCAAGTCAATCTCAAATCTCGGGTCGTTAGCGATGCACTATGGTTATAATGTGCTATAGCTTGAGCTACACTATTTTTGTAGGAAAACATCGGGCGTGCTCAAATCCGAATCGCGCACCATATACATCAAATGAGGAACGAGGTGGTAAGGATTGCAATGGCATATGTGAAGGCCAGATGCAAGATGGATCACAAGCTGTCTGTTGCAGAAGACATCCGACTAGCTCTACGAGCAGCCACCAAGTCGATGGACTCTGATAATAATCGGAAGTTTCGCCCATCTGTTTATCTGTTTTTCTTGTCTTGGGCACAGGCTGCAGATGCCAATGGTACTTTAGAGACCAGACTTGCCCAGGAGCCCTGGTCTTTCAAGGCAGACATCATTAATCCGATTATGTCAAGCCTCCGAGCCCTGTTCACATTCTTCAAAAACCAGACCGTTGCCAAAACAGCCAAGCCTTTCCGCGAGCTCATGAAGAAAGAGATGGAGGAGTTGTGCGGCTCAGATAAGAACCGCGTGGTACGATGACCCAAAAGCAGTGTATACGTAGCAGTGTATACGATTAGCAAAGGAATGTTTCGTGTTCCAAGTATACATCCAATGTAGTGATTGATCGAGTCACGAGGGCATACGACTTCAGGGACTCCGAGCACTGTTCATCGAGTGGACTTCTGAGATGAGGCAATGTACCTCCATACCCGCTCCAAGGCGATTTGATGTGACTATCGGGTGCGACCAAGCAGATGGGGCCGACAGAATGGCCGTTCCGGTGTGGAGGGACCAATGGGGAACAGCAGGCCGGCCAACAGCAGAGGGTCCATATGGGGCTTTGTCTGAGCGGGCGTGTCGGCCAACCAGCAAGCCTACTGAGCAGAAGGACGTCCGGCTCCGCCAGCCTTCGGATGGCCTTACAATGGCTGCTCTGTTTGATCCTGCACGAAAAAATACTCTGGCAGGATTCCAGGTCTACAGAGAATCTTTTGAGTTCGCCGTGTGGGGAGTTGCTCTACCTGACCAAGATTATGAACTGCCTCCCGACCAGCCACAGCGGATCCCGATCCAAGCGCCACGTGCTGGCCACCATACAGTTGTGTCTGTGTTGATGCTCGACTGCATCCGCCGCTTCGTGGTGCGACTACGCTCATGCAATCCAACTGCATGTGTCAACAGAGTACGTATTTGACAATGGCTGCAGGACCAGGGCTCTAAGCTGTAATGGAACGGCCTGTTCAGAAGCAGTGAGTGTATGCTCGATATTGCCCACTGCCATGAAGGATCGTGTTGACACAAGACATTGTGCAGGAAACAATGTTTAGTGTTGCTGGACTCGATGCACCAACAGAGTTGATTGATTACTGCGAAGTGCTATGCAACACGGTACCGACACCGCCAGGCACCGATCCAGCATTTGACCTGGATCATTCCGAAGACGCTGCTGCAGCAGATGACGGAGACTGCCCGGACGATCAAGAAGAGGAAGAGCTGCAGCTGGCTGAGCCCAATACGGTAGCTGGCCCAACGCGTCCTCAAAGACCAGGCAGGAGCAGTAGGGTGAGGACTCTTGATGACATATCGTCAGAAGAGGAGACAGACAATTCTGATGATGATGATGATGATGATGATGAGGTTTTCAATGCAAGGACCAAACGCCCCGGGGCCAACAAGCACAGCGGAGTCACAACACAACGGCAAGTCAAACCCTTGGCGGACATGACAAACATGACGGTACTGCTTCGGTATACAGCGTAACATGTGCTTGCTGCTCTGTGTTTTGGCACATGGATCTAAGATCCAAGTGGTGTTCAGATTCATCTAGTCTAGAAAAGCTCATCACCTGAGCGTGAATGCAGGCCACAAAGAAACGTGGCAGGAAGAGTATGAATCAGAACACATCGAAAGGATGTGCAACTAAGAAAGTGCAAGAGGAGAAAACAACAACAGAGAAGCGGACTCGCACATTGAAGCGTAAAGCAGCCAAATGATTGGTACGAGAGGCACCCTGCTCCTGGCTTCAACAAGCCCAAGTTGCGCTGCACCAGTATCACATGTGTTGCAGCAAGATACTGTCTACCTAGGTGTCCCCATCTGTCCTCAGTGTGGGTTGTGAGCAGGTTCTCGCAATGAGGTCACTCAAGTCCACAACAAGGAGGAATTCACTACCTGCGAACAACGCCTGAAGATACTTTTGGACGTATATACACTGTGCTAGAGGCGACAAGTTTGTGCAGGTGATAGGCGTGCGTGTGGGTAGCAGCTGTAGCCTAGATTGCCAGGCGATTAGAGCAATGGCAGCCTGTCCGAACGGATGGTATTAGGCATTATAATTAGGAATGTACCGGACATGAACGCATGATCATATAACGATATAAGGAACGGTACTGGATGATTTGCCCCGCATTACCATAATGGCGCACCATGCATTGCGCAGTCGCTCTGCAGTGGCGCACTATTGCCGTTATGCGCCACGGAACGAGGCGTGAGCCACTGGCCCACGGTGCGCCAGCTGTAAGAGAGCGAAAACAAGAGCACGCCGCGAGGAGCTTGATACGATCAGGGACACTTGCAGTAGTGCCCATGAGTGGATTTGTTATGAATAGGAAACAGATCGCGAGGTTTCGCTGCATCTGGCGTGGGATTCTTGCTACGTGTGTATCTCGCGAGTACCCCGACATCACAATATATCACATTGGGGCAGTAAAACACGGACATGTTATCGTAATGTACGTGCCGCCTTTCAGAGGAGCGCATTCTCGTGGCAATTGCAAGTGGCCTTTCACAGCGCTGGTAGGAACGGACGATTCGCAGAAGCCCACCAAAACGTCACAGCGGCGTCTTCAGAGCCAATGGCGGACACAACATATGCTATTGATGGTATATACACCACCTGGCCTTGAATGCTGTATCAATGCTTGGCGGTTTGGCCTCGTAGAGCACTGGCATTGGCTATCACACTTCGTGATACCGAGCGGCGACGGAAGGATGCACTCACTAGGCACGCCTTCCAACACACAAACTGCCTACTTTCACAGCTTGTACAGATCTGTAACGCAGGAGAGCTCACTGAACGAGCACTGGCATGCCACTCCGCACTCCGCGTCGCCAGTGCAGCGTCCGCATTGGCCAGCTCAAGCGAGCAGCACGACCGTAATAGAACCCCAGTCCGCACTATAATCACATTTCAATGTATATGAAGCTCCTCGTGCGCTGATCTGTCATCGCGTTCGGTGTAGACGCTGGTTTCCCAATCGCTGCCCCACGGGAATGCTGCACTCAACACGAGCCCAAGCGCTCCATTCTACTCCGAATGACCTGGGACCGCTTTCACAGCCCTAACAATAGAAGTATCTCTATCATAAACATTTAAAATCACGAAAAGCGACTACTGATAGCATTTCTTCGAATTTGCACTCAGTGGCGCACCCCGATGGCGCACCCATTGGTGAGCCAGTCTGGCATCTGGCCTGTGAACTGTTGCATTCTGGACAGAACAACAGAGCAGAACAGATCCAGTGCAACAGCATCAACTGTTGCATTCTGGACAGAACAACAGAGCAACGCACATCCAGTGCAACAGCATCAACTGTTGCATTCTGGACAGAACAACAGAACAGCACACATCCAGTGCAACAGCATCAACTGTTGCATTCTGGACAGAACAACAGAACAGCACACATCCAGTGCAACAGCATCAACTGTTGCATTCTGGACAGAACAACAGAGCAGAACAGATCCAGTACAACCGCATCAACTGTTGCATTCTGGACAGAACAACAGAGCAACACACATTCAGTGCAACAGCATCAACTGTTACATTCTGGACAGAACAACAGAACAGCACACATCCAGTGCAACAGCATCAACTGTTGCATTCTGGACAGAACAACAGAGCAACACACATCCAGTGCAACAGCATCAACTGTTGCATTCTGGACAGAACAACAGAGCAGAACAGATCCAGTACAACCGCATCAACTGTTGCATTCTGGACAGAACAACAGAGCAACACACATCCAGTGCAACAGCATCAACTGTTGCATTCTGAACACAACAACAGAACAGCACACATCCAGTGCAACAGCATCAATTGTTGCATTCTGGACAGAACAACAGAGCAGAACATATCCAGTACAACCGCATCAACTGTTGCATTCTGGACAGAACAACAGAACAGCACACATCCAGTGCAACAGCATCAACTGTTGCATTCTGGACAGAACAACAGAGCAACACACATCCAGTGCAACAGCATCAACTGTTGCATTCTGGACAGAACAACAGAGCAGAACAGATCCAGTACAACTGCATCAACTGTTGCATTCTGGACAGAACAACAGAACAGCACACATCCAGTGCAACAGCATCAACTGTTGCATTCTGGACAGAACAACAGAGCAGAACAGATCCAGTACAACCGCATCAACTGTTGCATTCTGGACAGAACAACAGAGCAACACACATCCAGTGCAACAGCATCAACTGTTGCATTCTGGACAGAACAACAGAACAGCACACATCCAGTGCAACAGCATCAACTGTTGCATTCTGGACAGGGCAACAGAGCAGAACAGATCCAGTACAACCGCATCAACTGTTGCATTCTGGACAGAACAACAGAGCAGAACAGATCCAGTACAACCGCATCAACTGTTGCATTCTGGACAGAACAACAGAACAGAACAGATCCAGTACAACCGCATCAACTGTTGCATTCTGGACAGAACAACAGAACAGCACACATCCAGTGCAACAGCATCAACAGTTGCATTCTGGGCAGGGCAACAGAGCAGCACCCCTATACCTTGATCTAGTCACAAGTGATCATCAACGAATAGCTGATGCTACAGGTTATCATACGTTGCATGAGTGGCAGCCACACCTTCTTGCTGCCGATGATGATGTTCGATCGCATTGCTCATCTTGTAGATCGTTTGCAGTGTTGGATCATCCACACCTCGAACTGCTTCCAGTTTCATAATCATGTTCTCAATTCCTTGCAGTCGGATGTCCATGGCCACGCTGTCACTGTGATTGCTTGCTGCGAGCTTGCCTACTGACATGATCACCTGGTGTAGACGTTTTTCGACTGTGAGGCCGCTCTATTCCTACACTAAGACACACATTGCTATATTTCGCTACAAATCACGTCCCATCACTGCGACAACATCAGAACATCAGCACCTGCAAGCGCCGGTCTTGTTGTAGCAGCATCGACCCCTGGTTTTCTGCGATCACCGTCTGAGCAAGTGAAGCAAGCTGCGTTTGGGCAGTCCTCAAGTTCAACATGGTCCCTTCAGCCTGGGCTCGGGCGACAGGGTTGTCCGAAGCTTGTACAAAGGCCTGCGAAGAGAATGCAGATGGCTGTCATTCCATGCACTTGATATGAACGGTATATGAGCAAGCACGAACGAGTAGTGGCATGCAAGCAGCACACCGTCAGGCTTTGATGCACCGTTTCAAGGGCCGTTCGACTCCGATATAGCATGGCCTCTGCTGATTCATCTTCCTGCGGTGGTGCGCGTTGCCTGAACAAGACCTGCAGTTCCAATTCCAATCTATAGTCACATGCATCTTGCATGAATGCCAATACAACGACATGAATGGTGGCAGCAAGCATGTGTACTTGAATGGGTTCAACAAGCAAGGCTTGTGCTAAGAATGGGGTGCAAGCCGCACCTCAGCCTCCAATGCCTGCTTTTTCCGGTTGAATCTCCTTGCAACTGCGGCTGCAGGGTCCATCACCTCTTCTGGAATCTGTTGATCTGTAATGAAAGTGGCACCGATTGCTTTTGCTCTTCTGACCACACTGCTCGGTGGCACGAACGCTGGGAGCTCATGCCCTGTCATCTGCAACCTCTTGCACTCGTCCTCATGCGCGAACAAGAGGCAAAACACCTGCACATCAATATGAAGTGTCACCAATCACAGCTTGCATGCGGTAACCGCTTCCGAGGGCGTGTCACAAGTTGACCAGCAACAACAGAGATTCAGACATTCGTACATCCCACTGAAGGTCTGCCCACTGTGTCCACTGGTCATCATGCAGCGTGTATCGATCCAAATCATCGAATAACGGGTGGTCATCAAACAACCAATGATCGGGGTATAGAATCTTCAGTATAGGTAAAACCTGTACCAGTCAAAAATCAAGACAACATGGAGTCATTCGAGACGGCCACTAGCCACAGCTGCGAGGACCACATACTTGCGCCAATACATTGGCAAGAAAGTCCAAGACCTCCAAAAACTTCTCGAGGGAGTTGCCCTCTTGGGTGGCTAACTTCTCTTGTACCTGCACACTCATTGTCTAAGGCTTATTTTGCGACAGCGCTGAAGGAAACAAGATGAGCTGCACATGCACATGGATAAGCATGCGCACCTCTTTGCTTTTCACCCATTCCAGTGCCTGCTTGATGTTGAGCGTGGTTCCATCAGTCAGCTCGATCACTTTAGTGAAAACTTTAGCCTTGATTGCAGCCGGGGCAACTAGATATCCGTGCTTTGGTAAGAAATGCTTCGTTGATTCGTAACCGTGTGTCAAGCACACGGTTCTCGTTGATGGGACTGTATTGTAGGACTGGCTCAAGGTTGTCTGATTCCACTTCCCAGCACGTGCAGCATCTGCCTCACTCCCACTGCACCAATGATCAACAAATCACATTCAGCAAAGGATCGCGGACGCAGCAGGCATGTTCTCTTCCACATACCCTCGCTCAACAATCTCCTCTGCTCCATCACGCCGGTTTGTGTGCTGTTTTTTTGGTAAGTTGCGACCGAAGCATGTCTTCTGCATATTGCGGATCCGATTGTCCATAGCAGATGATGGATTCTTCAAGTCGGGATCAAATGGGGGTTCTGGATATTGGTGGGTAGCGAGCGGAGCTTGCATCCTGCATATGAATAGGGTGACGGTCATCTTGTGAACAAGTTTCACGGAAGTGTGAATGTTTGTGAATGCGATTGAGGTTGCCTACCAAGATGTAGTTTCAGCTACCGACTCTGGCAGCGGCTGCCCATTGCCAAGGAACAGGCGACAGGCTACGTGTATAGCCAAATGCAGCAGTGGGCATCGCAGAAGCTCATTGCCATATGTAACAGCTCGACAATCTGCATGCTTGCCCTCCTTGTTCGCCTTTGCACCATGGATCGCAAAAATCAACATGGGCATCACCGTAGGCAATGAATAATAGTTGGTATATGTGAAGATATGTCCGATTGGAAGGTCTCTGAATTCCTTGCCCCTGAGCAACATGACTCTCATCATGTATTGTTGCCGCCTGCACACTAGCAGTGATTGAGCCCTGAGGAAACACAGTGCACTGACCTTGCTCTCCGCTATCCCTACACGAGATGATTTGTGTTCGCACCCTATAGATTCCAGGGCAAGTCGGGCGAGAAGGGTCGAAGGAGAAAACACTGCCTTCTGAACTTGAAAAAGGCAATTACCTCTCTTACTTTGATCTTTTATGCCCAGCTCAAATAATATCATCGCTTGCTCAAGCTTCTCTCGGAAAGTGGCCAAGTACAGGCAGGACTTTTTGGTAACGCTTGCTGGATCCCTGATTCATATTGCAAAGATTTTGATGTTGAAGAGTGTGCAGTGATTGTCACCGTGAATTAACATGTTGAGCATTGTACTTGACTGAAGCATGGAACGCACCGACCAGCATCGATCTGTTTGGCGAGAGAGGGCCAGAAATTGTTGAATGCCGCTGTGCCTCTGAAGTCACCAACTGGAAAATGGCCTCCATACATTGTTTCCACCTGTTTACCCCAATGCGCAATTCCATTGGCCATATTCTGGTAGAATGAAAGTGATCCCTGCACGCAACCGCACACTGCTGGCACAATCACATGATGCACACAACACTTGGAGGTCCATCGACATGGACATTACCGATGAGAAGCCATTGCTTTGAATTTCTTGGCTGAAACAGACGCCTCCAGACAGTAACATCGCTTCAAACCCAAGGTTCGCAACATTGCCGCGCTTGAGCTCGCCAAGATATCGCAGTGTGGGCATGTCACTCCATTGAACACCCCGTAACATGTTGCTGGCATCATTTAATTCACGTATATCCTTCAGAGTTTCAGGATCCAGAGATCCCACTGACACTGCAATGCGGTGCTGGTCAGAGGCTGTATGCGATGACATCATCTCATGCAATTTACTCCAGGCAACCTGGAAAACAAATGAATCGCACCTTTGTATTTTTCACCGCTTGAGAACTTCTCGTAAATACTCATGAATTTGTCTTCAATCTTCTGGCAAAATGTCTCTCGGCACTCCCTCAGCGATGCCAACATATCTTGGATCATGTCTGTGTGAAGAGCTTCCGAAAAGCTGTGAATGCTTGGTTGTGCACCAAGCTGTTCAGCCACTTGATCAGATGCTTGGCACACCTCGTCAAGAGGCAACTTTTCCAACTTTTCTGTACTTGTAACATCCACTTGAACATCTCCACACTCATCAATAAACTGGTTGAGCAAGATTGCCCAAGCCCCTGTGGTGTGTGGTGACAAGCCCAGATCTAGCCATTTCTGACCTGCACAACAAGTCAATGTCACACATCAAGAGACATAAGAGGCTGAGCATGATCACAAACATTGACAATAAGGTAATCGGGTACCTGCGCGGGCTGTGCCCCATAGATGATACTGGAAAAATTGTAAAAACAACAAAGTGTGCAATGCCTTGGCGGCAATGCACACGTCTTCGGACGGCATGGCCCCAGTCTCTGAACTTGGAACTTGTGCCTTGTGCAAACAGGCGGCCATCCATGCTAGTGCATCAAGGACTGCAAACAGCTGCTTTGTGAGTGTTCCAGCTTGATGCTGATTGAACATTGAATGTTGCTTGGACAATCATACATATACAAGTTGAAGCGTGGACCTTACAGTGAGAGGATGTCTTACCGTCCTGAGAAGTCGGCCTGATATGCCAATGCTTCGGGGAACACAGATCGCACTTTTTGCACAATTGCTTTCCGACGGACCATGGCTATCTTGGACGGCTGGTGGCGTTGCAGCAACACATGTAATTCACCTCTGAGCAGTCTTGGTAGCAGCCTGTCCTCGTCCGGTTCATTGTTGTCAGCATTTATATTCTGCAAACATGTTACATGTAGTCTTGATGAGTATTATTGCTATGTATCTGGAAAAAAGTCATAACCACGGTTGTTGAACCCACCGGTGCACGACATGCACTCCAGAAGGCAGCCACTAGGCCCTCCTGGTTAGTGGCTGCTGAGTCATCTAATGCAACGCTCAACATCTTCTTCATGCGGTCCTCAGTGTCACCGAGTGCGACCTTGAGGACAACCGCCATCCCATTCTTTATGTTGGCATCAGCAAGGAACCTCTTGCGCAGGCATTCGCTGTCCTTGGCACCTGCCGTTGCAGCATGCTTCAGATCCACAGCATGATCCCTCAGCTTTTTGACTGAACCGATGTAGGTTGTCAACAGCTGAGGCTGCGGCACTGGCACCACCATAAAACCTTCCTGCGGCAGAGTGTCATCATTGACCATCAGCACATAGCACACACAGAACATGCACATAGACTAGGGTCAGCTTGATGTTACCTCGCCATCGTCCCTGACCAGTGTGACTGATTTCCATGCATCCGGGTGTTGGATGGACAGATACACCATCATCTCTGAAATGACCTTGCTGTATTTCATGAGCTTGTTATCAGCAGTGTGCTTGTCTGTGTCGAACACTATCGAGGCCACATCATTGACTATAGACATTAGGTTGTCACGAACGCTGGTTGTTCCTGTATCTTTGTGGCTGCACACAAACAAAGATGACTGAAATTCAATTGGTAGCGGAACCACAGACATGGAGCACACTGAAGGTGAGGAGCTCACGCTGCAATTTTGGCGTCGAGCCATTCAGCCTCGATGTGAATGCCCAAATACATAGCTGCAAACTGAATGAGATAATGGTTCATCCCACCACTATCGAGATTGCCTTTCAAAATGTGAAGTGCTGTGTCCTTCAAAGAAATGTATAGAGGCTTGTATCGAGGCTTCCCTGCATATCAAACACCAATGGCCACTCCGTGAGGTGCAAAGAGATTTGCAGCAATTGACAGAGGCCGCAATCGTGCACACCTGCGAGCCTATCCTCCAGTCGCATAAGATAATGCATCTCGTTGTCACCCTCATTGCCAGCCTCGCTGCACGGAAATTCACCTTCAGTTGCGTCTGCATCCGATTCAAAACCGGGAAATTCAAAATCCGGCCACCGTTCGTCGCCGGGTACAGCGTCATCCAGCTCCATGACAGCTCAAATAATAAGAAATCTGGATTGAGTGCTATAGCATATTGAATTCGCTTTATTCGACGACGCCGAGTGGGAGCACGAGGACAGACACACTAAAAAAAACTCACACGGGCCCAGAAAAACACGGCAACATTTGCCAACATCATGCAGATGCAATAATTAACTCATTACCAAGCATACTGTGCTGCAAGAGTGGCTCCCGCGTTCACTTTGGTGGCAACCAAGCTAAGCTTAGCTTAGCATCGAACCCCGTTATATAGGGCCCGCCCGACCCGCCAGAACCCCCTTCATCGGGCAGCTAAGGGGTATGCTCTGTGTGGTGGCCACGGGCCCAACTCCTATAATGTTAGGACATATGCATGAGCATATGCATGAGAACAATCCATGTGAGGATTGTGTGCGGTCACTATGATTATGACCGCCTTAGACTTGACTGATCGGTGGCATGTAGTCATGTGCCTCCAAGTCCACTATAACCATTCTCTTACAGTCTTACGTAGTTCCTGAATTTCCTCACTGCATCACAGTACATCCTTAGATATGTGCATTGCCGACGTACGACCTGCTCCACAGGTAACGGCTCTGCAGCCCACTAGATAGCTTGACTAATGCTGCGCATAGGTCCTTGATTATAACAGCGAGAAGTGTGGCCATACCACTTCAGCACCTCGACAGACGAACGGCGGGTAGCTTCGAAGAAAGCCTTCCAATCATCAGTAGGAGGGATATGGCGATGCAGATTGCTTCGCGCTCTGCTGCTTGCAAAGCGTCGAAGCCTGACAGCTGGATGAGGTCGGGAGGTACGCCATCGTATTCCGGAAGGAGGACGACAAACGCATAAAACTGACTATACTCGCTAGGATCGGCCGTGACAGAGATCTATCACCGATACCTGATGACGGATCGGATAGCGCAGGGAGCTGGGCACCCTAGTGAGCGTACAGAAACTACAAGAGAGAAAGACAGGGGTGACAATGATGCACACAGTGGAATGACCGGAACGGAAGCGCCCCAATCGAACAAAGCACTAGAAGAATGGCGACACGGTGAATCCGAGAGCTGACGTAGTGTTTACGGAGGAGTGCCTTCGGAGGTTACGTGGAGGCTTGACGTAGGTTGCATGGACTTTCGGCGCGGTGCTGCGAAGGTGGGGCGGAGGTAGGTAGGATGTTCCGTTTCCCGTCCGATAAGCCCCAGGGCAACGCCCTTTAGGGCTAGCCTGCCTTTGGAGCGCAATCGGAGTTTGAACGGATGAAAACACGGTTCCGTTGTGCGTCCGACGGACATGATACGGACGTTTGCACTATATGTTAGATCCGTCTCGTGTCCGTCTAGCGTTCGACACGGGGCGGCGGAAACTACAGGCTGGGCCGTAGGATTGGTAGAGTCTGACGTCTGGCTTGGGATATTCCCGTATGGTTCCGTGAGGTGCACTTGTAGACACTGGTCCAGACGCAACCAATAGTGACGTGGCTACGCGTGGGTGTTATCACCAGGTCAGGCTTAAGCCAAGCTTGGTTTCGCTCGTGTAAGTGGGGTGCAAGCAGGATAGTGGTATTTTGGAAGCACGATGTGGCTATTTTGTTTGTTACCATTTGAGGCACATGTACACGGCACTGGAATTGGCAACTTGCATGCATTCATATGCTATAGGTTCTTACAATGCTTTTGCTTTCTTTATTCATCTGGAGTATCATACATAGCACACACTCACTCCCACACATTCGCTCTTGTTAAACTCCCGTGACATTCCCTGGACATGACCGGGCAAAGGATCTATGTACAGGTTGCAAGATGGACTGAGGTGGCATCTCTACTTGTTCTGGGGGCCGCCTAATAAGGAATCTTGAACCTTTGCCAACTCCTCCTGCATGCAATGCCAGCTGCATGAATCTGCGGCTCTGATGTATTCGTGGTCTGAGTTACTATCATACAAATATTGCTACTAATGCAGACATTGGTGTAACATTTCAGATCAAGTGTATCGGTTATTTAGTGACACACCGTCAACATCGCATTCTTCTCCTTCAATTGCAACACAGTCAGACACTTGCTTTTCGGCCGGGACGGGGCCAGCCGATTCTTGCAGTCCTGAATATGTGCCCGAAGATCGATACGTGCTTGTTCGTCGGCCTCCTTGTCTGCCTTGGCCTTTCGTGTTGTGAGAGTTTCTTTGGAGTTCTGCAACATACATGCGCTCTTTCACTTGGTCGGATGATGGGTGGGGCATTGACACTCGGACAAGGCACACAAAGACTCACATCTAGCAAGGGTATACCGGCGCCGCGGCTCGTAATTCCATCTCCGGCTTCTGGCAGCGATCGTCTGCATGCGGGGGAGAACCAGGCTCCTCCTCTTCATCTGCTTGGGCGTGACCCACCTCTTCCACGAACGGCTGGTACTCACTTGGTTCTCGCCGGAGCGCTGCCGACGGGGAGATAGGTCAGGGAGCATTGCGCGTCGTCCGGTGTTGGAATGGGTGCCCCGTCTTCCTGACTTGATGCGGTAGGTGCCTGTACCCGCATAGCTGTCTCGAATCGTGGCACAGGCCGCTCACACATGCGCCCGTACAATCCCGGTTTCACTCAAATGCCATCCTCAGGCGGTCAGTACAGTGTGTGGTGAGATTGCACCTCGCCGGACTACCTCGTTCTCTTGCCCTGTTGGACAGGAGAGTCAGCGGTCCCTTCGATAGCGCGCTGGGCTGCATTACTGCTGCAGAGTCCTTCGCAAACGCAATCTCCGTCCTCGATTGCCCATGCCTCGGGCGTTTTCATGGGTTCTCCGTTAATCGGGATGCGGTCTCCTCTCACGGTGAACTGCGCACGGGAAGGGTTTGTCGGAACACAGTGGCCATTCGCGGAATGGCCATTCTGTGCCCATGCAAGTGCAGATCCATGCATGCCGCGCCGCATTGGAGCGGCCATTTGCGGAATGGCCATTCTACGCCCATGCAAGTGCAGATCCATGCATGCCGCACCGCGCTGGAGTGGCCATTCGCGGAATGGCCACTTTGTGCCCATGCATGTGCAGATCCATGCATGCCACGCCTCCCTAGAGTGGCCATTCGCGGAATGGCCACTCCAGCTCGGACCAAGGAGGTGGACATGCCTTGGTGTTCTCAAACACTTGCAGTGCCGCTGCAAGCTTCCTCTGCGCGCGATATGCGTGCTTCTTCCGCATCGCCGTGTTATGGTCCCATGCCTGTCTCGAATACATCCTGCACATCGGGTCACTCCGTCTGCGGATACGGCATGCTTCCTTTCTCGGCCTTATCCACCTTCGGGCACGGCAACAGGTACATCACAACCCCGGAGGAAACCCGAGCATCCGCAGAGGCACACTCTTTGTTCTTGGAGTTCAAATGTTTGCAAATGTAGAAAGCACGATTGAAATTCCTCGCAGCGACGTACGCTTCACCTGGTTTGCCGTCATGTACACGATACCCGTCACTGCATGCTGACCGCGAATGGCCATACTGAAAGGCCGCAAGAAACTACACTGAAAGTCGGTGGCATGCAGGCCCGTCGCCCTGACGGGGTGGCAGCGGACAACAGGTTGCAATCTCGTTGTTTGTCGGAGACGTCAGCCGTACCCCTGCTGCAGCTTTTCCCAGTGCGTCCGTATGAGATTTCGTTATAATACTTCCAACCCACATCTTCTCATTGGCTAGGGCTGCCTCGTTTACTAGTGACTGCAAGAGCTTTCCCTCTTGTGTTCGAATGCAAGCGCGAGTGGAAGCGTCATACCGTAAGTTTAGTTGGGCGAAATGTTAAGTATGTGTGCGGAGTACTTAGCACATGACGCCTGAGATCTGGGATCACACCTGCATGGTCAGTATCTGAGTCAGATACTTGAACCATGACCTTGTTCGACCTATACAGAGAGCTGGAATGTGTCTTCTCATTCGCGGGCTGGTGACTGCCATGTGTCACCCCGTGCGTGCATCCGCATGTGCACCTGCCTTGGGCGCTACGAGGCACTTTCACAACATCTTGCCGGCTTCTGCTATTCCTCTCACTATGGTTCTCATCTCCTCCGTCAACATCAGCACCGCATCCTTCACCTTGTCCCACTTCACGTCAGCGTCGTTGTTGACTAGCCGGGTAGCGCAGGGAGTTGGGCACCCTAGCGAGCGTGCAGAAAACGACAGGAGAGAAAGACAGGGGTAACAATCAGGGCTCTACAAGCCGGTTTTTTTTTTCTTGTCGGGGTAAACCGAAGCCATACCCAATTTCTGTCGGGCTGGCCACGAAAAGCACCCTGCTGAATATCGGGTTGCCCGCCGCCCTCCACAGGTTCTATCGGGGGCGTCAAAAACAATTTTCGGGTGATTTGCATTTGCACGCGCTCATGCACTGGGCAGTGTTCTTGCCTTAACACAAATCTGAAAGCAGTTACCGATGAGCAAACGCGCGCTTGAATCATTAATCTTGTATTATTAATCTTGTAGCGCTCATACATTGCATTATCACGAGCCTTTTCGAGCCCAGCGGCAAGGACCTGTGCTTCGGCTGCGCGCGTGTGGTTGTGTTACAAAAGAGTGAACGCGCGCGTGTGGTTGTGTGAGTTCTGATGCTTCCTAAAGTCGTTCCCGTCCTTGATCCTGTGTAGTTTCCCTTTGGAGCTTCCCTTACAAGACTCACAAACAGAACAGGTCCAACAGTGAGCTTTATTGACTGGGCCTTGATACACACTCAATGGATACTCAAGCTGGCGTTCGCGAACTTTCTGTTCAGACAATCGTGGCATATCGCCTGAGCGTTCCGCAGCCATCTTCGAACAACTGGCTTCGTTGCTGCCCTGGTCGGCTGATGCAGGAGTTTCGGCCGTGTGCCTGCGCTTCGGCCCTTGACCAGTGAACCCGAGCGGAACCAAGGCCATTCTCGCAATGCGCAAGCAGCAAGCAACATTGTTGCGACTCACCTGATGAATGCTCTGTCATTGCAATGTGCATCCGGTGCCTTCAGGCCCGACAGGATGTCGGGATCCCAACAAGCTGTCGCCGTTGGTCGGGGTATCCCGAAAAGCACCATTGGCGGCCGTCGGGCACGCCCCCCCCCCCCCCCCCCCCCCCCCCCCCCCCCCCTGGCTTGTCGGGGGGAACCGACGACTCGCTTCGCTTGCCGTCGGTTTTTTTTGCCTTTTTCCAAATTTTCGTCGGGAAACCGATCGGGATGTAGAGCCCTGGTAACAATGCAGCACACAATGCAATGACTGGAACAGGAGCGCCCCAATCGACCAAAGGTAGTTTTGTCGATCACAACAAAACACTTGGAATATATGTGCCCAGGCCCATACCTGCTTTGTGGTGTCCTCGCTACTGATAGCTTTGTGGAACTGTGGAATCGCGCTGCTCGTTGATCTCTGTACGGATCAGGGTGCATCCCGCGAGATCTGGCGATCTTCTGCGGCATTGGGATTTGACATGTATCATCCTCTGTCAATCTAATACAGCACGATGGTGCTGCATGGAGACGCAGACGTAGGCTGGCTGACATGGTCATTGACACTGCACCCTTGGCGTGCGCAGCGCAATCCAGGGATATGCATGATCTGTTACGTACTGCGCTGGCACTTCGCACTGCCAAAAGGCTGTGGTATAAGGTGGCATGACAAATGGGATTGGTGTGTGAGATTATACATGCTGAGGAATACTGGTGGCACTTTATGGGCATGTGGAATTATGCACATGTAGCTGTATGCATGCAGCTCATGTGCACAGCTCTGACGTGGTACAGGCTTGCACTCTGAGGTATTCTTTGGTATACTTTTGGCTGGCACATGATAGCAGGGCACTAGCCTGAGATACATACACATGTATCCACAATCGGTGCCTGCATATCTGGAATATGTGTGCTTCTGAGCAGACAGACTTGGCCATTACAACAGTCGTTGCCCGCAGTCAAGGCCATGGCTGTGGAGAGTGCAGTGCCGATGGCTGTCGACGCTGGTCCCATGCTCCCTCTCCCTTTGCCCAGGGGCTTCACCAGCACACGCGGCGGCAGCAGTCCAGCGGTAGTGCCTCTCTTGAAGAAGTAAGTTACGCGCGTCTTCAGCTTCTCAACACTGTTGATATCAACGGAGCTGTCCTGGTCGACGGTTGACGTCATCGGCAACCCGTCGACGCCGGCACCCCTGCTCCACACGTTGCTGACAAGCACATCAAGCATCCATGCTCCGTTGACTTCTTCATCAACAACTTCTTTCTTGATGAAGTCGGGCGAGGCGCAGTGGAAAGTGAACTGCACATTGGACATGCTGGGGCTTTCGTCGGAGCGGAATTAACACACTCAGTCGGTACTGTGGAAGGTCTTTTTGTATGCTCGCTAACAGATGGCGTAGTTCTCACATGCTTTGTTGCTCCGTGCTTAGAATGGTATGCCACTGAAGCGTCGTCGCGCTGTCTGCCTTCAAAGGGTTGGCTGCCTCGATATCCCGGCGCCTCGCCGGGGATCGTGGTCGCAAGGCGTTGATGGTACGACAAGGAGATTCTCGCAGTACTTAATGCCTTTGTAGGAACGGTCCGCGCCAGAGTCCTTGCGATGTCGCAGCACGTCTTCACAAACATGCTGAAGTACGGCTGACTGCGATGGCCAGGTCTTGACTGAAGTAGCATGAGGTAGGCGAGACACTTGCCAAAGTGAACTGTAAGTGCCTGATCCCTCCCAAGCCGACGGGGAGGGAACCTTTGAAATTCCAGTGTTTAGGCTGTGGTGAATAGTTTGCCCGGCACACCACCGCACAAAGCCATCACGAGCCTTGCAACAAGCGGCTGAGTGCAGCAGCCGGTGAGCGGAGAGCCACCGGTGGACACATCGAGGCGGGCCCAGCCTCGAGATCAACCATTGGCCTGACCTCCGCGACTGTCGATGATGACGTCATCGGCAGACACAAGGGGGCGGGTCCCTCTGGGAGACAGCTAACACCCCCAGCCATGGGGGGTCACCCCAATGGCCCTGCCCCACTCGACGGACCTCTTCAACGTGCGTTCCTGCGGTAGTTGACCGTGCTGAGTTCTGGGTTGCCTGATCATGATGCAGATCGGCATGACAACAGTTCATGAAGGTCATGGGGTGTCAGCGCTTGTGTCACTCGCGTCCCTTTGCTGTACCTTGCCTGCTCGCCCAATGCAACTCCGACGCTTCGTGATTGTGTACAGCTGCCCCCACCGTCCGAAAGCGATGATGCCGAAGGCCCCGCACAACTCCTCAGATGAAGACTCAGTCTTCTCAGATGCAGGCTCCATTCCCTTCTCCACAGAGTCGGAATACAGTTCGGACGATTCCGACGTGTGTCCACACACTCCATTTCATGCAATGCTGTGAATCCCCTCGTACTCCTCCGTGGGGCTGGCCGGATCCTTTCACATGCAAGACAATCATGGCGACAGCCCGCTCCCCACCACCGGGGCCCGGAAGGGCACGGGCGCCCGGTGGCATGAGCAACTAAATGGAACACATGTACACCGGGAAGCGCCCTCCCGGTTCTTACGGTGTGCATGTGTGATTGCCCGTTGAAGAGGCCTCTTCGGCATAACAAGACGTGGTCGTCGATATGTGGGTGCCGGTTCATATATTACCTCCTGCTACCCGATGGAAAATTTTCCCCTCCCTCCCCTCCACCCGTCAAGGCGGTCTTGGGTGTCCCTGCTGTGTCCTCTGTGACACGCCACGTTTGGCCCCAGTGCTGGAGCTTGTTTCCCAAAACTTGATCCGTGTGACCATCGTCAGCTCCGGGCGGACACCTGTGGAACCCCTGGTTGTACACAACAGCGATTCGATGTTGATCTCACAGGGAAGGGTGTCCCTGTGCGCTCAACTTTCTTCTTTGCAGAAGAAGCCTCGCTCAAATACCCTCCTCCTGCAGCCTGGGCTGCTGTCGAGCGTCCGAGAAGCCAGGGCAAGAGCTGTCAAGACGAAAGCAGCTTCATCAACTCCCCGGCTAGAAAGGCGCTCAACCAGGCGTGCGGGGGCAAAATCCTCAAGCCAGGGTGATCGGGAGCTCGACTACTCTTCAGCCTCGGTGCGCTCCACATCCTCTTCAGATTCTGTGGCTATCAGCCGTACCGACTCAGCAAGCACTTGCAGTTCCGTTGAATGGGGTAACCTTTGCCGTGTGTCCCTCACTACAAATGTGCCGTCTGCAGGAGGGGACGGGCCCAGCTGTATGTCAACAAGCAGCATGGGGTTACTGTCCTGGGGGTTTCCGCCTGCTTGAACCTCCCGCCCCATCTCTTGTGTACCAATCAGCTTGGATTCCCCTTCGAGTGGTGGAGGGGTCCACCCGAGCCGACATGCATGGCCAGTATTCTGGAGTCCGTTGTGGCCTTCTTCACGAGGCATGATCCAGGTGTGCACTCAACTTGCCTGCCTCTTCCGGGTCACGTGTACGCTCCCTGATCACCCGGTGTCTGGCCCCGGCATCACGTGAAGGCCGAAATGTAGGTACTCCTGGCAATAAGGCACTCAAAATCACTCTGCCGAGTGGTGAGAAGCTGCACGTGCGGCTGGGTACTGTGATGTGTTTGAGGGGATATCCCATGGCTGGAGAAACTTACCAACAGCATCGGCCACACGGCGTAGAGGCGTGTTTCAGATGTGCCAAAACGGCGTGTGGGTTGTCCTCCGCCAAGGCTGTCAGGTCCGTGGTGGTCGCATACGATTGCAAACCCTAGCATGCTAAAGACTGCCTCACGTACCTGTCCTGCCGACAAGTCCTAGCATGCATGTCACGACGATGCAGGTGGATGGGACACCATCGCCCTCTGCATCAGCCCGTGCCCTGCTATGCCGAGGGGCCTCTGAAGGGGAAAACACTCACCCTGGAGGAGGAAGAGGCAGCATCAGCGGCGAACCATGGATGGTGCCAGGGACTATGCAACCAGGCGCTGGTTGCAACCCGCCGCGGACCGCGTGGATGGAGCCGCATCACGTGCAGCCCTGTTCCTGGGAGTCAAACAACCGTTTGAAGTACTTGGCAGCGGAGAGCCGGGCAGGGGCCGAAAGGGCGACAAGATTGCTGCTCAGGTTCAACTCTATTTACAGTGTCATCAACTGCCACCTGTGCACATGTGCCCAATACTCCATTGCTCCGGATCCCTCGGCGCAACCTCTGTTGTGTAGGACCAGAAGGCATGGTGTCATGTGGCTGCTGCGGCAATCGACATTAAGCGTCCCAAGGAAGAATGGGGGAGCTATTGTCCCACACGATGCTTACCTGCTGGAACCTGCTTTCTTAGCGTATCTGTCTTTTCATCAGTCTACGTGGGTTCTGAAGCGTATGCAGGCAAATGCTGATTTTTATGGTGATTTGCGTCGCAAAGTTGATCCCCAGCCAATGGGAAATCGTTTTCATGGGTGCATAATTGGCAAAGTGCCTGCGGGAAAATAGTCTGCCAATGATCGTGAGCTCATAGGCCGGGCGAAGTACCCTGGTGAGCAACTGCATGCAGATTTAGCTGGTCCCATCACCCTAGTAGGAATTGGTGGTGTGAAGTATGTTTTGTTTGTGATGTGCGCCTTTACCCGTTGCACTTTCGTGGTCGGTCTGTGCAAAAGGAGTGAGGCTACGGCCATGACCTCTTTCATCATTGAGCGCATTCGGGTAAATGTGGTGAAGCCAGGTGATCCGGGTGTGCGCATCCACACCGATAAAGGAGGCGAGATCATGGTCGAGGCCTTGTTGCCCTACCTCCAGCGTCGTGGCATCACTCACCGCAGCACCCCCACAGCTGATCACCGCTGTAACACTACAAGGATGGTAGGCATGTGATGCTGTACATTATCAGTGACCCATTGCCGGCTGAACAGTAGGCAAACAGTGTCCAGATGTGTATGAACTGTATGGCGATCGACGCAGGAGTGGCTGAGTGCTGTACAGCTAACGTGATGTTTGACAGGGATGTGAACGGTGTTGTTGCACGGTCGACGCGCTGCGATTGTAGAGAATGTACACTTCTGTGCGACGAGTTCGCAAGCTGTCCATTCAATCCTGTGAAATGTTCACGAGTACCTGGGTGATGTGCACTTCGGCCTGCATCATGCAGTGCACGTGGACCGGCAAGATGCGCTCGTCGTGTACATTCCTTGCGTGGCGTGTTCAAGTCCTTAAAAATCGGCACATTACTGACACTCTTTCACCAATGATGTACTCGTCAGGCGTAAGCTACGAGTGCTGTTATACCACGATGATGTACAGTTGGTGCACACGACATGCGATAGCGGATACCCGGTCATGCAGTCCATATATAGGCTGCAGCTGCTTTACATCATCTCCTATTGTCCGGAAAATAGTTATTGTCGATACTATCATGCCACTCTGGCCCTCGTGTCCGTGCCGTCGCACTGGAAATCGCTGAGGTACCGAAGCAGCCATCACATGTATGCTGTAGCAGCTGGCTAGCGCCAGCTGAGCCATGGCTCAGGCAGTGCAGTTGGTGTCAAAAAAAAATATTAAGAAAATAGCCGCCATCCGTGCAACATCATCCTCTGCCTCATGATCCCAGCAACCTGTGCTGGAGTGTACCTTCCCCTTTGCAGTATCTCTCGGAAACAGGTAAAGGCCCCGCCAGCTCGGCAGCACACTTCAATTATCCCATTGAGTCACTAGATGTTCTGCAGCTCCTCAAAGTAGGCTATCTTTTGCCCATTGTTCCATCTTGGTTTTCCTGCAGCTCCGCCACACGGCTTATTATCCCCTATCTCATTTTGACCTGAAGTGCACATTGCAAGGTGTGGGCTGAGCCACACCTTCAGTTTACCGACTGTGCCTGTGCGGGCCGCATTTTGGGCTTGACATTGTTTGCCCTTGCCAGCACAGCCGTGCTTGCATTCTTCAATCACTGCTTTCTTGCTCTTCGATCTTACTCTGATTTTTGGTTTCAGTTCTTTGGCCAGGAGAGCCCGTTCACTCTTCAGGTATTCCTTACGGTCAACGGCGGGGTGGCTGTGGAGCTGTGTGCAGCTGTGCAGGTTGTGTGGCGTGCAGATCACTGAGCATGGGGCAATGCTGAGTTGGTGCATACATGCACATAGCAATCTAGTGGATATCGGACCGCACTGGGACATCAGGAAGGAAGTATCCCATCTCCTTTGCCTCCTTGTCGCTCAAAGGGTAGGCCCATCAGGTCTACATTATCGATGCCGATCATTGCCATCATATCATCCACACTTGGCTGTCAGTGGCCACGGATGGCACCACTATGGCGGTGTTTCTGGTCTGCCTCCGCTGCCTGGGTCGGCAATTGTGCACAAACAGTGCATGGGGAACATAAGGGGTCTTATGTCCATGACCATTGCTTGCATGATCTGCTATTAGCAAACACAATCAGTTCTTGAATGGGGCAGGCAGCACAATCATACCGCCCATGACATGCTGCACCCCTGTTGAGGTCTCTGGTCGCCGGGCGGAACGGACCTACGGTGCTGCGCGAGGACAGCTGAAAATGGGCTAAACGCCGCAGCACGAAGGCTGTACAGGCAGACAGAAATAGAACAGACAGATGCGAAAAGAGGCAAAATCGAGAGAAAGAATCATACAATGTGTTGCACGAATGGGTGGCGCCCCAACCAGATCAGGTAAAACGTGCCTGTCCCAGCAAGCGCTCGTATAAATACCGATGGTGTGTGCGCCCAGGTCGATCCCCCTGTTAGAGCTGGCCTCGCCGGATCGCGCAGAGCGCAGACCCCAGATCCCGAGTACTGCGGGAGAAGTAAGCATGTGGCCTTCGAGCCTGAAGGCTGATCGCACACTGATTTCGTGTTCGATGTGGGAGCCGTGCCTGCTAACCGGGCATGCATGCGAAGCCCCAAGGCTGCCGCGTAACATGCGTGAGTTCGCAATACACATGGGAGGTCCTGCATGCGATCCGGACTGTAAGATACCATCTAGCTTGGGTAGGACATGACCCTAATGCGCTGGTCCAGGTAATCCGATATATACAGTGCCACTAAGCATGGCTGCGTAAGCTGGCCGAGTTGGTGCACTCGTAGCCACGTCCGTAAGGTGTCTGGCATACACGTATCATTGTATTCGAGTGTACAGGACGCCGTACATAAATTGCGTTGCACATATGTGCATAATAATAATTAACGTGGTATATAATGTATAAGTGGCGTTGTACAGACGCCAGTCCAAGTTACGAGGACACATGTTGTGGTCTGCGCTGCAGCTTAGTGTCTATAGGTGTGCCGCGCCAGCATGCGCCTATGAGATGTATCTCACAACACCCCTTGCCTGTGCAGATATTAGAAGTCGAGAGGATGTTTACCTCTGAAACGGCTCTGGCCGCTGTGACCCCCCTCACAGTGAGTGCCCACATTCCACTCGGGAGCCAACGCGCTAGGAGGGCGCCATTCCGTAGATGCACCGATGCCAACAAGCGTGTCGGGTTCTGGTCTCTTCGTGCCGACCTCAGGAGGGGGTATGTACCTCAGGTTGGCCGTCTCTGGGGTCAATCCCATGTATCTCAGCCTCTCTGGTATGTTCCTCTCGGTGGCGATAGATCTCATGTTGCCGTGCATGACCTGAACATGTACTTTAGCTATCAGATATTGTGCTGCCAACAGCTGCGAGCAGCATCTCATAGTCTCAAATTGGCTGCTAGTACACGGACTTCGATGATGCCATTTGCATAAGCGATTGCCTGCACTTGACACCAGCGTACCTGCTTCGGGTTGCCAGCTACACCCGGGGGAAGCTGCAGGGGGATGGCTCGTCCGATGGGGTCAGGTTCAAGATGTTCTTTCTCTGGTGTCTGACCTGTTCTCTCGATGTTGCACACATTGGCATCCTTAGGAGTGATCTCCCATTTGGGCTCGAACTTGTACTTAGGTTCCTTAGGCTGCCACGGAGGATAGTGGCCGTCATCAAAGGCCCACTCTAACCTTGTCTTCTGTACATGGCCAGCCACTGCGGCTGTACCACCATCGTGCCTGACCAGTAACGCACGCATCCCATCATTGTCAGCACACGACCCATATGCACAATCCAATTGAACAGGATCTAGAGCACGTGCCAGCTTCCTGTCAAACTGCATGGAAATTTCCATCAAGGCTTTCCCTGGTCCTTTCGCCTCGTGTGTTGCCGCGGGACTAGCTCGCAGTGCTGCTGTGAATTTGCGGATGTTCACATTGTTATTGCCCATGCGTCCGTTGACCGCAGTCCTGCATAGTGCATTGTGTTGAACCATATTGAACCAAGCAGGCTCCGGTTACAGTGAGAGCAAGAGTACCTGCTACCAACAAGCGTTGTATACCCCGTCATAATCTGTTCCCATGCCTGGGTCAGGTTATAAATTTTGCGTCCGGCCTCCTTCTCTTTGTCTGTCTCGCCATTCCCCATTGCCTATGTCAGGATAGCAGACAGCTTAGCACATGCACTTGAGATCGACCACATGCACTTGCAAACGGGGTTGGTGTGGGCGCCTACGCACCTCTTTTGCAAACTCTACCATTCCTTCAACGGGCGTCACCTGAAGCCAACAGCCGTCTGGCGTAGTCGTGTCGTCTAGTACCTTTTTCACCTTGGCGCTTTTTTGGTACCCCTCGGGCAGTGGTTTCAATGTCTCTCGGATCTTCGCGCACACGAAGATACCGCCCTTCAGTTTAGCAACTTTGGAGTCCACGTTCCTTGCAGTCGTCCCGTCGCTGACGCATGACCGACTGCCGCCATGAGCGAACGTGCTTGTTGCAGCCGGAGTTGGCCCCGTCAAACTCGAAACCGCCCAGACCTTGCCAGGCAGCTCTGGCGTAACGGGAGCAGCTCCCTCGGGTAATGCTACAGTGTCACACAACAACTCCAGTAAATCAGCGCCTGTGTAAATGGCTCCGGTCGCACCTGTAGACTTCGATCCCATGGGAGTCACTCTGAACTTGTGCCGCTTCCATTCGGACTCGTCGGTATCGTGGGATACATTGATGCCACAATTCCCTAGTAACGTGATCATGAGCGAATTTTGATCGCGCGTTTCGGTATGACACTTGCTGAAAACCTGCTGCGATTTGCCGTCAACATTGTTGCATTTCAAAAGCACATTTGCCATGATGCCTACGCCAATGAAAGGTTTTTTTGAACTGGGTTGTGGGACATTGAGCGGTGCCCGTCGATCGGTGGTAGTTTGTACATGCCGGATAGTTGGACGTTTCTGACGGTTTGAAAGCGGGACCGTGTTCGTGGCGACTAGAGGCTTAAGCCTCTAGTCGCCACGACCAGCTTTGATGAAGTAGCTGGATTGTGTGACAAAGATGCAAGGCGAGTACTCTGTCGTGTGCATCACGGATCGGGTGAGAGAGATTATATTATAATTAGACTCTTGGTGATTGGAAGCGTCTGATACGGAGCACAGTACTAGTGGAGCCAGTACAATCGCCGCTCGCACCAGCTGCATCCGCAACCGTTCAAGTATGCAGGCCGATCACGTAGCGACGGAGCCTATGGCTAAACGTGTTAGGAGGACAAAGGCTAACATGGAGTTCAGTCTTGCGCAGAAAGGTATTTACAGTGACCCCGACGCAAATGGTGCACAGAGGTACAGATGCAAGCACTGTCACACTCCTTTCGCGCCCTCTAGCAGACCGCATGCAACGCGGCACGAGTGCCCCGCTGCCCTGGGTGTGGCCCAGCATACCGACACCGATGTTGGCGGTCCATTTGCCGGCTGCGACACGAGTCTGCCCTTGGGGGCATCTCTGCAAGACGAGCCTGCTGCTGGCTCCGGCTCCCCAGATGCATACACGTACAGCATTCCAGAATGCACGGAAGATTGGGCGGTAGGCACTGAGGCAGATGCACCTGTGTATTACACAGCTGAAGAGGCCGATTTAATCGCTATGGCAAGAGCGACTGCCTTGGATGCTGCCTATGAGGTGTGCCACCCCGATCCCGCAGCTGAGTTGCACAAGACCATGTGAGAGCAGCACATCAGAGAGGTGCAGGTGCATGACCGAGTGTGCATCGACGCATGTCGCTACATATGTGTTGTTGCAGGAGTTNTGACACCGGCTCACACAGGGGAAGACCATGATGAGGTGAAGTTCTGCATGTGCCGTTCATGGCTTGCATGTTTCAAATGCAGTTTCGATCTGGACTCGTATTGTCTCATATTTTGTAGATATTGGGTGGACTGCAGGTCACGCAATTTGCGGAAGTTTTACATGGAATGGCGGCTAAGGTTGCAAGACAATCTCATTCAGTTCGTGGCCCTCTTGCCATAGCAGGTGTGTTGACTGAGAAGCACGTCAAAGGGGAATACAACAGCATACTCGGCCGGAGGGAATGGCCACAGGATACACCCGCGGAGGTGATGTGTTCAGACACTGCCACAATCCAGTCTGGCGCATGGGTTGTGCGCACCTCTGCAGGCACGGAGTCGCATGGTAGGGAGAAGACAGATAACTTCGTGTACGTGCCTTACCGATCCGCTAGAAGCCTCAACCACTGCATTCTCGAGATCAAGCAGATTCTGTTGGTGAGACGGAAGGGCATGGAGTGGCGTGGTGATGAGGCGAGGCTGGCTGTAGGGACATTGTGGGACCACTTGGTTGTCAGGGATGGGGCTGGTCTAGAGACAGCCTACAATGACGATCCGGCATCTGGGGCATGTTCAGTACCCAGGGCTGTCTTCCTGTCTGAAAAGAGGAAGGCAATGGGGTATCCATATGCATTATTCTTGAGGCAGGTACATTGTCCGTGTGTCGTTGTCCCAGGCCCACCTGGCATGACTTTCATTACACTCAGCAAGATGGGGTACCCAGGTAGGAGAGACCTGCTACACAGTGGCACTGACGTTGCAGAGAGTGACAGTGACGATGAAGAATTCATTTGAGCGGTATATATTTTGTGTCTGATTGGGACTTGTATCAATGTTGGGGATTGGGAGTTGCATATGATTTTATGTAATGTTGAGAATCCATCATATACCTATACATGTATGCATTGTTGTGCCTATGTTGAGTGGATTCAACATTCTGACCAGGAAATGGGTGCATGCTTATGAAAATGATGGTGTCTGCGAGACGCGAAAAGGTGGTCTGATATCTGCGGGAGATATCCGCTGTTGTGAGATGTCTATTTTACCTCAGGCGCAGGCTGATAGATGCGCACATGCATGTTCTGACCCACAGGTGCTCTCAAGCACGTACATGACCCAAAAAATGATAGCTGTCCGGATATCGCGTCATCAAATAGTTATCAGATAATAATCATTTGTCATTTCGCTTTGTCTAATACCCGGACAGTGATGTATTGTTTGGCCATTTCTCTCGACGACGCATGCTCAGTGTCCACGAGGTCACCATGGCGACTCATACGTCACACGTCCTGGCATGTTTGAAACGGAGACAACGGCAGAGATGATCATCGTCCTGAATAGCCATGTATTATGTCTATTGATCACACTGCAATCTACCTTGCTGCTGCACCGCGATTGCGTACGTATATCAACATGGCCGAGCGACAGGAGATAAAAGTCAGGGACTTGACTAGTCTGAGCATATTGATCGGCAACCAGACAATACGCATATCGCTAGCAAGCTTAGTACAGTCACCAATGCACAGCATAACCACAATATAGCATCAGTACATTAAACCGATGAATCAAATATCGCAATGTTTTACGGAACTAGAGAGGAAGTCAATAAGGTAACAGGCAGGGCGTTCCATTCTGTGGCGGGCTACCCCGCTCTCGACGACGAAACATTGCTGGCAATTTTCGCAGCGTTGTATGGATCGCCATACGAATTGGATGGGATCTGGACGTGTCCTTGGGACGTGAAAACTGCGACCGGGGCGTTCGAGCTAATAGAACCAGGCAACAACGCCGCAGATCCGGCGACCACGAAAGGCAGCAACACAGAAGGTAAGAAGAAGACTCGGAGCATTCCACAGGTACGACATCGCGTCGTGCATGTAGGCTACAATGAGCAACGGTCGTTGTTACAGCTACGAATACCTGAAGGCCCGCAGCAATGATTGTAACTATCGCGGGGGACCACAGAGCAGTCAATGCAACTCGTGCGATTAGAGCAGATTCTGACGTCATATGTCTCTGACTTGTTGATATCAGCATGCAAACACTTGGATATGCAGGCAGAGATGGACTTGAAGGATGAGATGGCCTTGTTGATGCCTTATGTCACAACCGATGCTTTCATTCACTTGCTTGAGCATGTATGCCTCACAGATATTTTCAGTGCGCCATCGCTCTTCCTTGGAGGAGTGCCTACTCAATACATAGATGCTCCGCTAAAAACACAAGAAGCAGATGGATGGCGAGCAGATGACTCAGATGAAGTGCGTCCCTACCTGAAGATACCTGTGATGTAGCTAGTTGCAAGTCAATCTCAAATCTCGGGTCGTTAGCGATGCACTATGGTTATAATGTGCTATAGCTTGAGCTACACTATTTTTGTAGGAAAACATCGGGCGTGCTCAAATCCGAATCGCGCACCATATACATCAAATGAGGAACGAGGTGGTAAGGATTGCAATGGCATATGTGAAGGCCAGATGCAAGATGGATCACAAGCTGTCTGTTGCAGAAGACATCCGACTAGCTCTACGAGCAGCCACCAAGTCGATGGACTCTGATAATAATCGGAAGTTTCGCCCATCTGTTTATCTGTTTTTCTTGTCTTGGGCACAGGCTGCAGATGCCAATGGTACTTTAGAGACCAGACTTGCCCAGGAGCCCTGGTCTTTCAAGGCAGACATCATTAATCCGATTATGTCAAGCCTCCGAGCCCTGTTCACATTCTTCAAAAACCAGACCGTTGCCAAAACAGCCAAGCCTTTCCGCGAGCTCATGAAGAAAGAGATGGAGGAGTTGTGCGGCTCAGATAAGAACCGCGTGGTACGATGACCCAAAAGCAGTGTATACGTAGCAGTGTATACGATTAGCAAAGGAATGTTTCGTGTTCCAAGTATACATCCAATGTAGTGATTGATCGAGTCACGAGGGCATACGACTTCAGGGACTCCGAGCACTGTTCATCGAGTGGACTTCTGAGATGAGGCAATGTACCTCCATACCCGCTCCAAGGCGATTTGATGTGACTATCGGGTGCGACCAAGCAGATGGGGCCGACAGAATGGCCGTTCCGGTGTGGAGGGACCAATGGGGAACAGCAGGCCGGCCAACAGCAGAGGGTCCATATGGGGCTTTGTCTGAGCGGGCGTGTCGGCCAACCAGCAAGCCTACTGAGCAGAAGGACGTCCGGCTCCGCCAGCCTTCGGATGGCCTTACAATGGCTGCTCTGTTTGATCCTGCACGAAAAAATACTCTGGCAGGATTCCAGGTCTACAGAGAATCTTTTGAGTTCGCCGTGTGGGGGAGTTGCTCTACCTGACCAAGATTATGAACTGCCTCCCGACCAGCCACAGCGGATCCCGATCCAAGCGCCACGTGCTGGCCACCATACAGTTGTGTCTGTGTTGATGCTCGACTGCATCCGCCGCTTCGTGGTGCGACTACGCTCATGCAATCCAACTGCATGTGTCAACAGAGTACGTATTTGACAATGGCTGCAGGACCAGGGCTCTAAGCTGTAATGGAACGGCCTGTTCAGAAGCAGTGAGTGTATGCTCGATATTGCCCACTGCCATGAAGGATCGTGTTGACACAAGACATTGTGCAGGAAACAATGTTTAGTGTTGCTGGACTCGATGCACCAACAGAGTTGATTGATTACTGCGAAGTGCTATGCAACACGGTACCGACACCGCCAGGCACCGATCCAGCATTTGACCTGGATCATTCCGAAGACGCTGCTGCAGCAGATGACGGAGACTGCCCGGACGATCAAGAAGAGGAAGAGCTGCAGCTGGCTGAGCCCAATACGGTAGCTGGCCCAACGCGTCCTCAAAGACCAGGCAGGAGCAGTAGGGTGAGGACTCTTGATGACATATCGTCAGAAGAGGAGACAGACAATTCTGATGATGATGATGATGATGATGATGAGGTTTTCAATGCAAGGACCAAACGCCCCGGGGCCAACAAGCACAGCGGAGTCACAACACAACGGCAAGTCAAACCCTTGGCGGACATGACAAACATGACGGTACTGCTTCGGTATACAGCGTAACATGTGCTTGCTGCTCTGTGTTTTGGCACATGGATCTAAGATCCAAGTGGTGTTCAGATTCATCAGTCTAGAAAAGCTCATCACCTGAGCGTGAATGCAGCCACAAAGAAACGTGGCAGGAAGAGTATGAATCAGAACACATCGAAAGGATGTGCAACTAAGAAAGTGCAAGAGGAGAAAACAACAACAGAGAAGCGGACTCGCACATTGAAGCGTAAAGCAGCCAAATGATTGGTACGAGAGGCACCCTGCTCCTGGCTTCAACAAGCCCAAGTTGCGCTGCACCAGTATCACATGTGTTTGCAGCAAGATACTGTCTACCTAGGTGTCCCCATCTGTCCTCAGTGTGGGTTGTGAGCAGGTTCTCGCAATGAGGTCACTCAAGTCCACAACAAGGAGGAATTCACTACCTGCGAACAACGCCTGAAGATACTTTTGGACGTATATACACTGTGCTAGAGGCGACAAGTTTGTGCAGGTGATAGGCGTGCGTGTGGGTAGCAGCTGTAGCCTAGATTGCCAGGCGATTAGAGCAATGGCAGCCTGTCCGAACGGATGGTATTAGGCATTATAATTAGGAATGTACCGGACATGAACGCATGATCATATAACGATATAAGGAACGGTACTGGATGATTTGCCCCGCATTACCATAATGGCGCACCATGCATTGCGCAGTCGCTCTGCAGTGGCGCACTATTGCCGTTATGCGCCACGGAACGAGGCGTGAGCCACTGGCCCACGGTGCGCCAGCTGTAAGAGAGCGAAAACAAGAGCACGCCGCGAGGAGCTTGATACGATCAGGGACACTTGCAGTAGTGCCCATGAGTGGATTTGTTATGAATAGGAACAGATCGCGAGGTTTCGCTGCATCTGGCGTGGGATTCTTGCTACGTGTGTATCTCGCGAGTACCCCGACATCACAATATATCACATTGGGGCAGTAAAACACGGACATGTTATCGTAATGTACGTGCCGCCTTTCAGAGGAGCGCATTCTCGTGGCAATTGCAAGTGGCCTTTCACAGCGCTGGTAGGAACGGACGATTCGCAGAAGCCCACCAAAACGTCACAGCGGCGTCTTCAGAGCCAATGGCGGACACAACATATGCTATTGATGGTATATACACCACCTGGCCTTGAATGCTGTATCAATGCTTGGCGGTTTGGCCTCGTAGAGCACTGGCATTGGCTATCACACTTCGTGATACCGAGCGGCGACGGAAGGATGCACTCACTAGGCACGCCTTCCAACACACAAACTGCCTACTTTCACAGCTTGTACAGATCTGTAACGCAGGAGAGCTCACTGAACGAGCACTGGCATGCCACTCCGCACTCCGCGTCGCCAGTGCAGCGTCCGCATTGGCCAGCTCAAGCGAGCAGCACGACCGTAATAGAACCCCAGTCCGCACTATAATCACATTTCAATGTATATGAAGCTCCTCGTGCGCTGATCTGTCATCGCGTTCGGTGTAGACGCTGGTTTCCCAATCGCTGCCCCACGGGAATGCTGCACTCAACACGAGCCCAAGCGCTCCATTCTACTCCGAATGACCTGGGACCGCTTTCACAGCCCTAACAATAGAAGTATCTCTATCATAAACATTTTAAAATCACGAAAAGCGACTACTGATAGCATTTCTTCGAATTTGCACTCAGTGGCGCACCCCGATGGCGCACCCATTGGTGAGCCAGTCTGGCATCTGGCCTGTGAACTGTTGCATTCTGGACAGAACAACAGAGCAGAACAGATCCAGTGCAACAGCATCAACTGTTGCATTCTGGACAGAACAACAGAGCAACGCACATCCAGTGCAACAGCATCAACTGTTGCATTCTGGACAGAACAACAGAACAGCACACATCCAGTGCAACAGCATCAACTGTTGCATTCTGGACAGAACAACAGAACAGCACACATCCAGTGCAACAGCATCAACTGTTGCATTCTGGACAGAACAACAGAGCAGAACAGATCCAGTACAACCGCATCAACTGTTGCATTCTGGACAGAACAACAGAGCAACACACATTCAGTGCAACAGCATCAACTGTTACATTCTGGACAGAACAACAGAACAGCACACATCCAGTGCAACAGCATCAACTGTTGCATTCTGGACAGAACAACAGAGCAACACACATCCAGTGCAACAGCATCAACTGTTGCATTCTGGACAGAACAACAGAGCAGAACAGATCCAGTACAACCGCATCAACTGTTGCATTCTGGACAGAACAACAGAGCAACACACATCCAGTGCAACAGCATCAACTGTTGCATTCTGAACACAACAACAGAACAGCACACATCCAGTGCAACAGCATCAATTGTTGCATTCTGGACAGAACAAACAGAGCAGAACATATCCAGTACAACCGCATCAACTGTTGCATTCTGGACAGAACAACAGAACAGCACACATCCAGTGCAACAGCATCAACTGTTGCATTCTGGACAGAACAACAGAGCAACACACATCCAGTGCAACAGCATCAACTGTTGCATTCTGGACAGAACAACAGAGCAGAACAGATCCAGTACAAACTGCATCAACTGTTGCATTCTGGACAGAACAACAGAACAGCACACATCCAGTGCAACAGCATCAACTGTTGCATTCTGGACAGAACAACAGAGCAGAACAGATCCAGTACAACCGCATCAACTGTTGCATTCTGGACAGAACAACAGAGCAACACACATCCAGTGCAACAGCATCAACTGTTGCATTCTGGACAGAACAACAGAACAGCACACATCCAGTGCAACAGCATCAACTGTTGCATTCTGGACAGGGCAACAGAGCAGAACAGATCCAGTACAACCGCATCAAACTGTTGCATTCTGGACAGAACAACAGAGCAGAACAGATCCAGTACAACCGCATCAACTGTTGCATTCTGGACAGAACAACAGAACAGAACAGATCCAGTACAACCGCATCAACTGTTGCATTCTGGACAGAACAACAGAACAGCACACATCCAGTGCAACAGCATCAACAGTTGCATTCTGGGCAGGGCAACAGAGCAGCACCCCTATACCTTGATCTAGTCACAAGTGATCATCAACGAATAGCTGATGCTACAGGTTATCATACGTTGCATGAGTGGCAGCCACACCTTCTTGCTGCCGATGATGATGTTCGATCGCATTGCTCATCTTGTAGATCGTTTGCAGTGTTGGATCATCCACACCTCGAACTGCTTCCAGTTTCATAATCATGTTCTCAATTCCTTGCAGTCGGATGTCCATGGCCACGCTGTCACTGTGATTGCTTGCTGCGAGCTTGCCTACTGACATGATCACCTGGTGTAGACGTTTTTCGACTGTGAGGCCGCTCTATTCCTACACTAAGACACACATTGCTATATTTCGCTACAAATCACGTCCCATCACTGCGACAACATCAGAACATCAGCACCTGCAAGCGCCGGTCTTGTTGTAGCAGCATCGACCCCTGGTTTTCTGCGATCACCGTCTGAGCAAGTGAAGCAAGCTGCGTTTGGGCAGTCCTCAAGTTCAACATGGTCCCTTCAGCCTGGGCTCGGGCGACAGGGTTGTCCGAAGCTTGTACAAAGGCCTGCGAAGAGAATGCAGATGGCTGTCATTCCATGCACTTGATATGAACGGTATATGAGCAAGCACGAACGAGTAGTGGCATGCAAGCAGCACACCGTCAGGCTTTGATGCACCGTTTCAAGGGCCGTTCGACTCCGATATAGCATGGCCTCTGCTGATTCATCTTCCTGCGGTGGTGCGCGTTGCCTGAACAAGACCTGCAGTTCCAATTCCAATCTATAGTCACATGCATCTTGCATGAATGCCAATACAACGACATGAATGGTGGCAGCAAGCATGTGTACTTGAATGGGTTCAACAAGCAAGGCTTGTGCTAAGAATGGGGTGCAAGCCGCACCTCAGCCTCCAATGCCTGCTTTTTCCGGTTGAATCTCCTTGCAACTGCGGCTGCAGGGTCCATCACCTCTTCTGGAATCTGTTGATCTGTAATGAAAGTGGCACCGATTGCTTTTGCTCTTCTGACCACACTGCTCGGTGGCACGAACGCTGGGAGCTCATGCCCTGTCATCTGCAACCTCTTGCACTCGTCCTCATGCGCGAACAAGAGGCAAAACACCTGCACATCAATATGAAGTGTCACCAATCACAGCTTGCATGCGGTAACCGCTTCCGAGGGCGTGTCACAAGTTGACCAGCAACAACAGAGATTCAGACATTCGTACATCCCACTGAAGGTCTGCCCACTGTGTCCACTGGTCATCATGCAGCGTGTATCGATCCAAATCATCGAATAACGGGTGGTCATCAAACAACCAATGATCGGGGTATAGAATCTTCAGTATAGGTAAAACCTGTACCAGTCAAAAATCAAGACAACATGGAGTCATTCGAGACGGCCACTAGCCACAGCTGCGAGGACCACATACTTGCGCCAATACATTGGCAAGAAAGTCCAAGACCTCCAAAAACTTCTCGAGGGAGTTGCCCTCTTGGGTGGCTAACTTCTCTTGTACCTGCACACTCATTGTCTAAGGCTTATTTTGCGACAGCGCTGAAGGAAACAAGATGAGCTGCACATGCACATGGATAAGCATGCGCACCTCTTTGCTTTTCACCCATTCCAGTGCCTGCTTGATGTTGAGCGTGGTTCCATCAGTCAGCTCGATCACTTTAGTGAAAACTTTAGCCTTGATTGCAGCCGGGGCAACTAGATATCCGTGCTTTGGTAAGAAATGCTTCGTTGATTCGTAACCGTGTGTCAAGCACACGGTTCTCGTTGATGGGACTGTATTGTAGGACTGGCTCAAGGTTGTCTGATTCCACTTCCCAGCACGTGCAGCATCTGCCTCACTCCCACTGCACCAATGATCAACAAATCACATTCAGCAAAGGATCGCGGACGCAGCAGGCATGTTCTCTTCCACATACCCTCGCTCAACAATCTCCTCTGCTCCATCACGCCGGTTTGTGTGCTGTTTTTTTGGTAAGTTGCGACCGAAGCATGTCTTCTGCATATTGCGGATCCGATTGTCCATAGCAGATGATGGATTCTTCAAGTCGGGATCAAATGGGGGTTCTGGATATTGGTGGGTAGCGAGCGGAGCTTGCATCCTGCATATGAATAGGGTGACGGTCATCTTGTGAACAAGTTTCACGGAAGTGTGAATGTTTGTGAATGCGATTGAGGTTGCCTACCAAGATGTAGTTTCAGCTACCGACTCTGGCAGCGGCTGCCCATTGCCAAGGAACAGGCGACAGGCTACGTGTATAGCCAAATGCAGCAGTGGGCATCGCAGAAGCTCATTGCCATATGTAACAGCTCGACAATCTGCATGCTTGCCCTCCTTGTTCGCCTTTGCACCATGGATCGCAAAAATCAACATGGGCATCACCGTAGGCAATGAATAATAGTTGGTATATGTGAAGATATGTCCGATTGGAAGGTCTCTGAATTCCTTGCCCCTGAGCAACATGACTCTCATCATGTATTGTTGCCGCCTGCACACTAGCAGTGATTGAGCCCTGAGGAAACACAGTGCACTGACCTTGCTCTCCGCTATCCCTACACGAGATGATTTGTGTTCGCACCCTATAGATTCCAGGGCAAGTCGGGCGAGAAGGGTCGAAGGAGAAAACACTGCCTTCTGAACTTGAAAAAGGCAATTACCTCTCTTACTTTGATCTTTTATGCCCAGCTCAAATAATATCATCGCTTGCTCAAGCTTCTCTCGGAAAGTGGCCAAGTACAGGCAGGACTTTTGGTAACGCTTGCTGGATCCCTGATTCATATTGCAAAGATTTTGATGTTGAAGAGTGTGCAGTGATTGTCACCGTGAATTAACATGTTGAGCATTGTACTTGACTGAAGCATGGAACGCACCGACCAGCATCGATCTGTTTGGCGAGAGAGGGCCAGAAATTGTTGAATGCCGCTGTGCCTCTGAAGTCACCAACTGGAAAATGGCCTCCATACATTGTTTCCACCTGTTTACCCCAATGCGCAATTCCATTGGCCATATTCTGGTAGAATGAAAGTGATCCCTGCACGCAACCGCACACTGCTGGCACAATCACATGATGCACACAACACTTGGAGGTCCATCGACATGGACATTACCGATGAGAAGCCATTGCTTTGAATTTCTTGGCTGAAACAGACGCCTCCAGACAGTAACATCGCTTCAAACCCAAGGTTCGCAACATTGCCGCGCTTGAGCTCGCCAAGATATCGCAGTGTGGGCATGTCACTCCATTGAACACCCCGTAACATGTTGCTGGCATCATTTAATTCACGTATATCCTTCAGAGTTTCAGGATCCAGAGATCCCACTGACACTGCAATGCGGTGCTGGTCAGAGGCTGTATGCGATGACATCATCTCATGCAATTTACTCCAGGCAACCTGGAAAACAAATGAATCGCACCTTTGTATTTTTCACCGCTTGAGAACTTCTCGTAAATACTCATGAATTTGTCTTCAATCTTCTGGCAAAATGTCTCTCGGCACTCCCTCAGCGATGCCAACATATCTTGGATCATGTCTGTGTGAAGAGCTTCCGAAAAGCTGTGAATGCTTGGTTGTGCACCAAGCTGTTCAGCCACTTGATCAGATGCTTGGCACACCTCGTCAAGAGGCAACTTTTCCAACTTTTCTGTACTTGTAACATCCACTTGAACATCTCCACACTCATCAATAAACTGGTTGAGCAAGATTGCCCAAGCCCCTGTGGTGTGTGGTGACAAGCCCAGATCTAGCCATTTCTGACCTGCACAACAAGTCAATGTCACACATCAAGAGACATAAGAGGCTGAGCATGATCACAAACATTGACAATAAGGTAATCGGGTACCTGCGCGGGCTGTGCCCCATAGATGATACTGGAAAAATTGTAAAAACAACAAAGTGTGCAATGCCTTGGCGGCAATGCACACGTCTTCGGACGGCATGGCCCCAGTCTCTGAACTTGGAACTTGTGCCTTGTGCAAACAGGCGGCCATCCATGCTAGTGCATCAAGGACTGCAAACAGCTGCTTTGTGAGTGTTCCAGCTTGATGCTGATTGAACATTGAATGTTGCTTGGACAATCATACATATACAAGTTGAAGCGTGGACCTTACAGTGAGAGGATGTCTTACCGTCCTGAGAAGTCGGCCTGATATGCCAATGCTTCGGGGAACACAGATCGCACTTTTTGCACAATTGCTTTCCGACGGACCATGGCTATCTTGGACGGCTGGTGGCGTTGCAGCAACACATGTAATTCACCTCTGAGCAGTCTTGGTAGCAGCCTGTCCTCGTCCGGTTCATTGTTGTCAGCATTTATATTCTGCAAACATGTTACATGTAGTCTTGATGAGTATTATTGCTATGTATCTGGAAAAAAGTCATAACCACGGTTGTTGAACCCACCGGTGCACGACATGCACTCCAGAAGGCAGCCACTAGGCCCTCCTGGTTAGTGGCTGCTGAGTCATCTAATGCAACGCTCAACATCTTCTTCATGCGGTCCTCAGTGTCACCGAGTGCGACCTTGAGGACAACCGCCATCCCATTCTTTATGTTGGCATCAGCAAGGAACCTCTTGCGCAGGCATTCGCTGTCCTTGGCACCTGCCGTTGCAGCATGCTTCAGATCCACAGCATGATCCCTCAGCTTTTTGACTGAACCGATGTAGGTTGTCAACAGCTGAGGCTGCGGCACTGGCACCACCATAAAACCTTCCTGCGGCAGAGTGTCATCATTGACCATCAGCACATAGCACACACAGAACATGCACATAGACTAGGGTCAGCTTGATGTTACCTCGCCATCGTCCCTGACCAGTGTGACTGATTTCCATGCATCCGGGTGTTGGATGGACAGATACACCATCATCTCTGAAATGACCTTGCTGTATTTCATGAGCTTGTTATCAGCAGTGTGCTTGTCTGTGTCGAACACTATCGAGGCCACATCATTGACTATAGACATTAGGTTGTCACGAACGCTGGTTGTTCCTGTATCTTTGTGGCTGCACACAAACAAAGATGACTGAAATTCAATTGGTAGCGGAACCACAGACATGGAGCACACTGAAGGTGAGGAGCTCACGCTGCAATTTTGGCGTCGAGCCATTCAGCCTCGATGTGAATGCCCAAATACATAGCTGCAAACTGAATGAGATAATGGTTCATCCCACCACTATCGAGATTGCCTTTCAAAATGTGAAGTGCTGTGTCCTTCAAAGAAATGTATAGAGGCTTGTATCGAGGCTTCCCTGCATATCAAACACCAATGGCCACTCCGTGAGGTGCAAAGAGATTTGCAGCAATTGACAGAGGCCGCAATCGTGCACACCTGCGAGCCTATCCTCCAGTCGCATAAGATAATGCATCTCGTTGTCACCCTCATTGCCAGCCTCGCTGCACGGAAATTCACCTTCAGTTGCGTCTGCATCCGATTCAAAACCGGGAAATTCAAAATCCGGCCACCGTTCGTCGCCGGGTACAGCGTCATCCAGCTCCATGACAGCTCAAATAATAAGAAATCTGGATTGAGTGCTATAGCATATTGAATTCGCTTTATTCGACGACGCCGAGTGGGAGCACGAGGACAGACACACTAAAAAAAACTCACACGGGCCCAGAAAAACACGGCAACATTTGCCAACATCATGCAGATGCAATAATTAACTCATTACCAAGCATACTGTGCTGCAAGAGTGGCTCCCGCGTTCACTTTGGTGGCAACCAAGCTAAGCTTAGCTTAGCATCGAACCCCGTTATATAGGGCCCGCCCGACCCGCCAGAACCCCCTTCATCGGGCAGCTAAGGGGTATGCTCTGTGTGGTGGCCACGGGCCCAACTCCTATAATGTTAGGACATATGCATGAGCATATGCATGAGAACAATCCATGTGAGGATTGTGTGCGGTCACTATGATTATGACCGCCTTAGACTTGACTGATCGGTGGCATGTAGTCATGTGCCTCCAAGTCCACTATAACCATTCTCTTACAGTCTTACGTAGTTCCTGAATTTCCTCACTGCATCACAGTACATCCTTAGATATGTGCATTGCCGACGTACGACCTGCTCCACAGGTAACGGCTCTGCAGCCCACTAGATAGCTTGACTAATGCTGCGCATAGGTCCTTGATTATAACAGCGAGAAGTGTGGCCATACCACTTCAGCACCTCGACAGACGAACGGCGGGTAGCTTCGAAGAAAGCCTTCCAATCATCAGTAGGAGGGATATGGCGATGCAGATTGCTTCGCGCTCTGCTGCTTGCAAAGCGTCGAAGCCTGACAGCTGGATGAGGTCGGGAGGTACGCCATCGTATTCCGGAAGGAGGACGACAAACGCATAAAACTGACTATACTCGCTAGGATCGGCCGTGACAGAGATCTATCACCGATACCTGATGACGGATCGGATAGCGCAGGGAGCTGGGCACCCTAGTGAGCGTACAGAAACTACAAGAGAGAAAGACAGGGGTGACAATGATGCACACAGTGGAATGACCGGAACGGAAGCGCCCCAATCGAACAAAGCACTAGAAGAATGGCGACACGGTGAATCCGAGAGCTGACGTAGTGTTTACGGAGGAGTGCCTTCGGAGGTTACGTGGAGGCTTGACGTAGGTTGCATGGACTTTCGGCGCGGTGCTGCGAAGGTGGGGCGGAGGTAGGTAGGATGTTCCGTTTCCCGTCCGATAAGCCCCAGGGCAACGCCCTTTAGGGCTAGCCTGCCTTTGGAGCGCAATCGGAGTTTGAACGGATGAAAACACGGTTCCGTTGTGCGTCCGACGGACATGATACGGACGTTTGCACTATATGTTAGATCCGTCTCGTGTCCGTCTAGCGTTCGACACGGGGCGGCGGAAACTACAGGCTGGGCCGTAGGATTGGTAGAGTCTGACGTCTGGCTTGGGATATTCCCGTATGGTTCCGTGAGGTGCACTTGTAGACACTGGTCCAGACGCAACCAATAGTGACGTGGCTACGCGTGGGTGTTATCACCAGGTCAGGCTTAAGCCAAGCTTGGTTTCGCTCGTGTAAGTGGGGTGCAAGCAGGATAGTGGTATTTTGGAAGCACGATGTGGCTATTTTGTTTGTTACCATTTGAGGCACATGTACACGGCACTGGAATTGGCAACTTGCATGCATTCATATGCTATAGGTTCTTACAATGCTTTTGCTTTCTTTATTCATCTGGAGTATCATACATAGCACACACTCACTCCCACACATTCGCTCTTGTTAAACTCCCGTGACATTCCCTGGACATGACCGGGCAAAGGATCTATGTACAGGTTGCAAGATGGACTGAGGTGGCATCTCTACTTGTTCTGGGGGCCGCCTAATAAGGAATCTTGAACCTTTGCCAACTCCTCCTGCATGCAATGCCAGCTGCATGAATCTGCGGCTCTGATGTATTCGTGGTCTGAGTTACTATCATACAAATATTGCTACTAATGCAGACATTGGTGTAACATTTCAGATCAAGTGTATCGGTTATTTAGTGACACACCGTCAACATCGCATTCTTCTCCTTCAATTGCAACACAGTCAGACACTTGCTTTTCGGCCGGGACGGGGCCAGCCGATTCTTGCAGTCCTGAATATGTGCCCGAAGATCGATACGTGCTTGTTCGTCGGCCTCCTTGTCTGCCTTGGCCTTTCGTGTTGTGAGAGTTTCTTTGGAGTTCTGCAACATACATGCGCTCTTTCACTTGGTCGGATGATGGGTGGGGCATTGACACTCGGACAAGGCACACAAAGACTCACATCTAGCAAGGGTATACCGGCGCCGCGGCTCGTAATTCCATCTCCGGCTTCTGGCAGCGATCGTCTGCATGCGGGGGAGAACCAGGCTCCTCCTCTTCATCTGCTTGGGCGTGACCCACCTCTTCCACGAACGGCTGGTACTCACTTGGTTCTCGCCGGAGCGCTGCCGACGGGGAGATAGGTCAGGGAGCATTGCGCGTCGTCCGGTGTTGGAATGGGTGCCCCGTCTTCCTGACTTGATGCGGTAGGTGCCTGTACCCGCATAGCTGTCTCGAATCGTGGCACAGGCCGCTCACACATGCGCCCGTACAATCCCGGTTTCACTCAAATGCCATCCTCAGGCGGTCAGTACAGTGTGTGGTGAGATTGCACCTCGCCGGACTACCTCGTTCTCTTGCCCTGTTGGACAGGAGAGTCAGCGGTCCCTTCGATAGCGCGCTGGGCTGCATTACTGCTGCAGAGTCCTTCGCAAACGCAATCTCCGTCCTCGATTGCCCATGCCTCGGGCGTTTTCATGGGTTCTCCGTTAATCGGGATGCGGTCTCCTCTCACGGTGAACTGCGCACGGGAAGGGTTTGTCGGAACACAGTGGCCATTCGCGGAATGGCCATTCTGTGCCCATGCAAGTGCAGATCCATGCATGCCGCGCCGCATTGGAGCGGCCATTTGCGGAATGGCCATTCTACGCCCATGCAAGTGCAGATCCATGCATGCCGCACCGCGCTGGAGTGGCCATTCGCGGAATGGCCACTTTGTGCCCATGCATGTGCAGATCCATGCATGCCACGCCTCCCTAGAGTGGCCATTCGCGGAATGGCCACTCCAGCTCGGACCAAGGAGGTGGACATGCCTTGGTGTTCTCAAACACTTGCAGTGCCGCTGCAAGCTTCCTCTGCGCGCGATATGCGTGCTTCTTCCGCATCGCCGTGTTATGGTCCCATGCCTGTCTCGAATACATCCTGCACATCGGGTCACTCCGTCTGCGGATACGGCATGCTTCCTTTCTCGGCCTTATCCACCTTCGGGCACGGCAACAGGTACATCACAACCCCGGAGGAAACCCGAGCATCCGCAGAGGCACACTCTTTGTTCTTGGAGTTCAAATGTTTGCAAATGTAGAAAGCACGATTGAAATTCCTCGCAGCGACGTACGCTTCACCTGGTTTGCCGTCATGTACACGATACCCGTCACTGCATGCTGACCGCGAATGGCCATACTGAAAGGCCGCAAGAAACTACACTGAAAGTCGGTGGCATGCAGGCCCGTCGCCCTGACGGGGTGGCAGCGGACAACAGGTTGCAATCTCGTTGTTTGTCGGAGACGTCAGCCGTACCCCTGCTGCAGCTTTTCCCAGTGCGTCCGTATGAGATTTCGTTATAATACTTCCAACCCACATCTTCTCATTGGCTAGGGCTGCCTCGTTTACTAGTGACTGCAAGAGCTTTCCCTCTTGTGTTCGAATGCAAGCGCGAGTGGAAGCGTCATACCGTAAGTTTAGTTGGGCGAAATGTTAAGTATGTGTGCGGAGTACTTAGCACATGACGCCTGAGATCTGGGATCACACCTGCATGGTCAGTATCTGAGTCAGATACTTGAACCATGACCTTGTTCGACCTATACAGAGAGCTGGAATGTGTCTTCTCATTCGCGGGCTGGTGACTGCCATGTGTCACCCCGTGCGTGCATCCGCATGTGCACCTGCCTTGGGCGCTACGAGGCACTTTCACAACATCTTGCCGGCTTCTGCTATTCCTCTCACTATGGTTCTCATCTCCTCCGTCAACATCAGCACCGCATCCTTCACCTTGTCCCACTTCACGTCAGCGTCGTTGTTGACTAGCCGGGTAGCGCAGGGAGTTGGGCACCCTAGCGAGCGTGCAGAAAACGACAGGAGAGAAAGACAGGGGTAACAATCAGGGCTCTACAAGCCGGTTTTTTTTTTCTTGTCGGGGTAAACCGAAGCCATACCCAATTTCTGTCGGGCTGGCCACGAAAAGCACCCTGCTGAATATCGGGTTGCCCGCCGCCCTCCACAGGTTCTATCGGGGGCGTCAAAAACAATTTTCGGGTGATTTGCATTTGCACGCGCTCATGCACTGGGCAGTGTTCTTGCCTTAACACAAATCTGAAAGCAGTTACCGATGAGCAAACGCGCGCTTGAATCATTAATCTTGTATTATTAATCTTGTAGCGCTCATACATTGCATTATCACGAGCCTTTTCGAGCCCAGCGGCAAGGACCTGTGCTTCGGCTGCGCGCGTGTGGTTGTGTTACAAAAGAGTGAACGCGCGCGTGTGGTTGTGTGAGTTCTGATGCTTCCTAAAGTCGTTCCCGTCCTTGATCCTGTGTAGTTTCCCTTTGGAGCTTCCCTTACAAGACTCACAAACAGAACAGGTCCAACAGTGAGCTTTATTGACTGGGCCTTGATACACACTCAATGGATACTCAAGCTGGCGTTCGCGAACTTTCTGTTCAGACAATCGTGGCATATCGCCTGAGCGTTCCGCAGCCATCTTCGAACAACTGGCTTCGTTGCTGCCCTGGTCGGCTGATGCAGGAGTTTCGGCCGTGTGCCTGCGCTTCGGCCCTTGACCAGTGAACCCGAGCGGAACCAAGGCCATTCTCGCAATGCGCAAGCAGCAAGCAACATTGTTGCGACTCACCTGATGAATGCTCTGTCATTGCAATGTGCATCCGGTGCCTTCAGGCCCGACAGGATGTCGGGATCCCAACAAGCTGTCGCCGTTGGTCGGGGTATCCCGAAAAGCACCATTGGCGGCCGTCGGGCACGCCCCCCCCCCCCCCCCCCCCCCCCCCCCCCCCCCTGGCTTGTCGGGGGGAACCGACGACTCGCTTCGCTTGCCGTCGGTTTTTTTTGCCTTTTTCCAAATTTTCGTCGGGAAACCGATCGGGATGTAGAGCCCTGGTAACAATGCAGCACACAATGCAATGACTGGAACAGGAGCGCCCCAATCGACCAAAGGTAGTTTTGTCGATCACAACAAAACACTTGGAATATATGTGCCCAGGCCCATACCTGCTTTGTGGTGTCCTCGCTACTGATAGCTTTGTGGAACTGTGGAATCGCGCTGCTCGTTGATCTCTGTACGGATCAGGGTGCATCCCGCGAGATCTGGCGATCTTCTGCGGCATTGGGATTTGACATGTATCATCCTCTGTCAATCTAATACAGCACGATGGTGCTGCATGGAGACGCAGACGTAGGCTGGCTGACATGGTCATTGACACTGCACCCTTGGCGTGCGCAGCGCAATCCAGGGATATGCATGATCTGTTACGTACTGCGCTGGCACTTCGCACTGCCAAAAGGCTGTGGTATAAGGTGGCATGACAAATGGGATTGGTGTGTGAGATTATACATGCTGAGGAATACTGGTGGCACTTTATGGGCATGTGGAATTATGCACATGTAGCTGTATGCATGCAGCTCATGTGCACAGCTCTGACGTGGTACAGGCTTGCACTCTGAGGTATTCTTTGGTATACTTTTGGCTGGCACATGATAGCAGGGCACTAGCCTGAGATACATACACATGTATCCACAATCGGTGCCTGCATATCTGGAATATGTGTGCTTCTGAGCAGACAGACTTGGCCATTACAACAGTCGTTGCCCGCAGTCAAGGCCATGGCTGTGGAGAGTGCAGTGCCGATGGCTGTCGACGCTGGTCCCATGCTCCCTCTCCCTTTGCCCAGGGGCTTCACCAGCACACGCGGCGGCAGCAGTCCAGCGGTAGTGCCTCTCTTGAAGAAGTAAGTTACGCGCGTCTTCAGCTTCTCAACACTGTTGATATCAACGGAGCTGTCCTGGTCGACGGTTGACGTCATCGGCAACCCGTCGACGCCGGCACCCCTGCTCCACACGTTGCTGACAAGCACATCAAGCATCCATGCTCCGTTGACTTCTTCATCAACAACTTCTTTCTTGATGAAGTCGGGCGAGGCGCAGTGGAAAGTGAACTGCACATTGGACATGCTGGGGCTTTCGTCGGAGCGGAATTAACACACTCAGTCGGTACTGTGGAAGGTCTTTTTGTATGCTCGCTAACAGATGGCGTAGTTCTCACATGCTTTGTTGCTCCGTGCTTAGAATGGTATGCCACTGAAGCGTCGTCGCGCTGTCTGCCTTCAAAGGGTTGGCTGCCTCGATATCCCGGCGCCTCGCCGGGGATCGTGGTCGCAAGGCGTTGATGGTACGACAAGGAGTTCTCGCAGTACTTAATGCCTTTGTAGGAACGGTCCGCGCCAGAGTCCTTGCGATGTCGCAGCACGTCTTCACAAACATGCTGAAGTACGGCTGACTGCGATGGCCAGGTCTTGACTGAAGTAGCATGAGGTAGGCGAGACACTTGCCAAAGTGAACTGTAAGTGCCTGATCCCTCCCAAGCCGACGGGGAGGGAACCTTTGAAATTCCAGTGTTTAGGCTGTGGTGATAAGTTTTTCCCGGCACACCACCGCACAAAGCCATCACGAGCCTTGCAACAAGCGGCTGAGTGCAGCAGCCGGTGAGCGGAGAGCCACCGGTGGACACATCGAGGCGGGCCCAGCCTCGAGATCAACCATTGGCCTGACCTCCGCGACTGTCGATGATGACGTCATCGGCAGACACAAGGGGGCGGGTCCCTCTGGGAGACAGCTAACACCCCCAGCCATGGGGGGTCACCCCAATGGCCCTGCCCACTCCGACGACCTCTTCAACGTGCGTTCCTGCGGTAGTTGACCGTGCTGAGTTCTGGGTTGCCTGATCATGATGCAGATCGGCATGACAACAGTTCATGAAGGTCATGGGTGTCAGCGCTTGTGTCACTCGCGTCCCTTTGCTGTACCTTGCCTGCTCGCCCAATGCAACTCCGACGCTTCGTGATTGTGTACAGCTGCCCCCACCGTCCGAAAGCGATGATGCCGAAGGCCCCGCACAACTCTCAGATGAAGACTCAGTCTTCTCAGATGCAGGCTCCATTCCCTTCTCCACAGAGTCGGAATACAGTTCGGACGATTCCGACGTGTGTCCACACACTCCATTTCATGCAATGCTGTGAATCCCCTCGTACTCCTCCGTGGGGCTGGCCGGATCCTTTCACATGCAAGACAATCATGGCGACAGCCCGCTCCCCACCACCGGGGCCGGAAGGGCACGGGCGCCCGGTGGCATGAGCAACAAATGGAACACATGTACACCGGGAGCGCCCTCCCGGTTCTTACGGTGTGCATGTGGATTGCCCAGTTGAAGAGCCTCTTCGGCATAACAAGACGTGGTCGTCGATATGTGGTGCCGGTTCATATATTACCTCCTGCTACCCGATGGAAAATTTTCCCCTCCCTCCCTCCACCTCGTCAAGGCGGTCTTGGGTGTCCCTGCTGTGTCCTCTGTGACACGCCACGTTTGGCCCCAGTGCTGGAGCTTGTTTCCCAAACTTGATCCGTGTGACCATCGTCAGCTCCGGGCGGACACCTGTGGAACCCCTGGTTGTACACAACAGCGATTCGATGTTGATCTCACAGGGAAGGGTGTCCCTGTGCGCTCAACTTTCTTCTTTGCAGAAGAAGCCTCGCTCAAATACCTCCTCCTGCAGCCTGGGCTGCTGTCGAGCGTCCGAGAAGCCAGGGCAAGAGCTGTCAAAGACGAAAGCAGCTTCATCAACTCCCCGGCTAGAAAGGCGCTCAACCAGGCGTGCGGGGGCAAAATCCTCAAGCCAGGTGATCGGGAGCTCGACTTACTCTTCAGCCTCGGTGCGCTCCACATCCTCTTCAGATTCTGTGGCTATCAGCCGTACCGACTCAGCACGCACTTGCAGTTCCGTGAATGGGTAACCTTTGCCGTGTGTCCCTCACTACAAATGTGCCGTCTGCAGGAGGGGACGGGGCCCAGCTGTATGTCAACAAGCAGCATGGGGTTACTGTCTGGGGGTTCCGCCTGCTTGACCTCCCGCCCCATCTCTTGTGTACCAATCAGCTTGGATTCCCCTTCGAGTGGTGGAGGGTCCACCCGAGCCGACATGCATGGCCAGTATTCTGGAGTCCGTTGTGGCCTTCTTCACGAGGCATGATCCAGGTGTGCACTCAACTTGCCTGCCTCTTCCGGGTCACGTGTACGCTCCCTGATCACCCGGTGTCTGGCCCCGGCATCACGTGAAGGCCGAAATGTAGGTACTCCTGGCAATAAGGCACTCAAAATCACTCTGCCGAGTGGTGAGAAGCTGCACGTGCGGCTGGTACTGTGATGTGTTGAGGGGGATATCCCATGGCTGGAGAAACTTACCAACAGCATCGGCCACACGGCGTAGAGGGCGTGTTTCAGATGTGCCCAAAACGGCGTGTGGGTTGTCTCCGCCAAGGCTGTCAGGTCCGTGGTGGTCGCATACGATTGCAAACCCTAGCATGCTAAAGACTGCCTCACGTACCTGTCCTGCCGACAAGTCCTAGCATGCATGTCACGACGATGCAGGTGGATGGGACACCATCGCCCTCTGCATCAGCCCGTGCCCTGCTATGCCGAGGGGCCTCTGAAGGGGAAAACACTCACCCTGGAGGAGGAAGAGGCAGCATCAGCGGCGAACCATGGATGGTGCCAGGGACTATGCAACCAGGCGCTGGTTGCAACCCGCCGCGGACCGCGTGGATGGAGCCGCATCACGTGCAGCCCTGTTCCTGGGAGTCAAACAACCGTTTGAAGTACTTGGCAGCGGAGAGCCGGGCAGGGGCCGAAAGGGCGACAAGATTGCTGCTCAGGTTCAACTCTATTTACAGTGTCATCAACTGCCACCTGTGCACATGTGCCCAATACTCCATTGCTCCGGATCCCTCGGCGCAACCTCTGTTGTGTAGGACCAGAAGGCATGGTGTCATGTGGCTGCTGCGGCAATCGACATTAAGCGTCCCAAGGAAGAATGGGGGAGCTATTGTCCCACACGATGCTTACCTGCTGGAACCTGCTTTCTTAGCGTATCTGTCTTTTCATCAGTCTACGTGGGTTCTGAAGCGTATGCAGGCAAATGCTGATTTTTATGGTGATTTGCGTCGCAAAGTTGATCCCCAGCCAATGGGAAATCGTTTTCATGGGTGCATAATTGGCAAAGTGCCTGCGGGAAAATAGTCTGCCAATGATCGTGAGCTCATAGGCCGGGCGAAGTACCCTGGTGAGCAACTGCATGCAGATTTAGCTGGTCCCATCACCCTAGTAGGAATTGGTGGTGTGAAGTATGTTTTGTTTGTGATGTGCGCCTTTACCCGTTGCACTTTCGTGGTCGGTCTGTGCAAAAGGAGTGAGGCTACGGCCATGACCTCTTTCATCATTGAGCGCATTCGGGTAAATGTGGTGAAGCCAGGTGATCCGGGTGTGCGCATCCACACCGATAAAGGAGGCGAGATCATGGTCGAGGCCTTGTTGCCCTACCTCCAGCGTCGTGGCATCACTCACCGCAGCACCCCCACAGCTGATCACCGCTGTAACACTACAAGGATGGTAGGCATGTGATGCTGTACATTATCAGTGACCCATTGCCGGCTGAACAGTAGGCAAACAGTGTCCAGATGTGTATGAACTGTATGGCGATCGACGCAGGAGTGGCTGAGTGCTGTACAGCTAACGTGATGTTTGACAGGGATGTGAACGGTGTTGTTGCACGGTCGACGCGCTGCGATTGTAGAGAATGTACACTTCTGTGCGACGAGTTCGCAAGCTGTCCATTCAATCCTGTGAAATGTTCACGAGTACCTGGGTGATGTGCACTTCGGCCTGCATCATGCAGTGCACGTGGACCGGCAAGATGCGCTCGTCGTGTACATTCCTTGCGTGGCGTGTTCAAGTCCTTAAAAATCGGCACATTACTGACACTCTTTCACCAATGATGTACTCGTCAGGCGTAAGCTACGAGTGCTGTTATACCACGATGATGTACAGTTGGTGCACACGACATGCGATAGCGGATACCCGGTCATGCAGTCCATATATAGGCTGCAGCTGCTTTACATCATCTCCTATTGTCCGGAAAATAGTTATTGTCGATACTATCATGCCACTCTGGCCCTCGTGTCCGTGCCGTCGCACTGGAAATCGCTGAGGTACCGAAGCAGCCATCACATGTATGCTGTAGCAGCTGGCTAGCGCCAGCTGAGCCATGGCTCAGGCAGTGCAGTTGGTGTCAAAAAAAAATATTAAGAAAATAGCCGCCATCCGTGCAACATCATCCTCTGCCTCATGATCCCAGCAACCTGTGCTGGAGTGTACCTTCCCCTTTGCAGTATCTCTCGGAAACAGGTAAAGGCCCCGCCAGCTCGGCAGCACACTTCAATTATCCCATTGAGTCACTAGATGTTCTGCAGCTCCTCAAAGTAGGCTATCTTTTGCCCCATTAGTTCCATCTTGGTTTCCTGCAGCTCCGCCACACGGCTTATTATCCCCTATACTCATTTTGACCTGAAGTGCACATTGCAAGGTGTGGGCTGAGCCACACCTTCAGTTTACCGACTGTGTCCTGTGCGGTCCGCATTTTGGGCTTGACATTGTTGCCCTTGCCAGCACAGCCGTGCTTGCATTCTTCAATCACTGCTTCTTGCTCTTCGATCTTACTCTGATTTGGTTTCAGTTCTTTGGCCAGGCGAGCCAGTTCACTCTTCAGGTATTCCTTACGGTCAACGGCGGGGTGGCTTGTGGAGCTGATGTGCAGCTGTGCAGGTTGTGTGCGGTGCAGATCACTGAGCATGGGGCAATGCTGAGTTGGTGCATACATGCACATAGCAATCTAGTGGAGATCGGACCGCACCTGGACATCAGGAAGGAAGTATCCCATCTCCATTTGCCTCCTTGTCGCTCAAAGGTAGGCCCATCAGGTCTACATTATCGATGCCGATCATTGCCATCATATCATCCACAGCTTGGCTGTCAGTGGCCACGGATGGCACCACTAGTGCGTTGTGTGTCTGGTCTGCCTCCGCTGCCTGGGTCGGCAATTGTGCACAGAACAGTGCAGGGGAGACATAAGGGGTCTTATGTCCATGACCATTGACTTGCATGATCTGCTATTAGCAAACACAATCAGTTCTTGAATGGGGCAGGCAGCACAATCATACCGCCCATGACATGCTGGCACCCCGTGTTGAGGTCTCTGAGTCGCCGGGGCGGAACGGACCTACGGTGCTGCGCGAGGACAGCTGAATAAAATGGGCTAAACGCCGCAGCACGAAGGCTGTACAGGCAGACAGAAATAGAACAGACAGATGCGAAAAGAGGCAAGAATTCAATACAATGTGTTGCACGAATGGGTGGCGCCCCAACCAGATCACTGTAAAACGTGCCTGGTCCCAGCAAGCGCTCGGTATAAATACCGATGGTGTGTGCGCCCAGGTCGATCCCCCTGTTAGAGCTGGCCTCGCCGGATCGCGCAGAGCGCAGACCCCAGATCCCGAGTAACTGCGGGAGAAAGTAAGCATGTGGCCTTCGGAGCCTGAAGGCTGATCGCACACTGATTTCGTGTTCGATGTGGGAGCCGTGCCTGCTAACAGCGGGCATGCATGCGAAGCCCCAAGGCTGCCGCGTAACATGCGTGAGTTCGCAAATACACATGGGAGGTCTGCATGCGATCCGGACTGTAAGATACCAGTCTAGCTTGGGTAGGACATGACCGCTAATGCGCTGGTCCAGGTAATCCGATATAATACAGTGCCAACTAAGCATGGCTGCGTAAGCTGGCCGAGTTGGTGCACTCGTAGCCACGTCCAGTAAGGTGTCTGGCATACACGTATCATTGTGATTCGAGTGTACAGGACGCCGTACATAAATTGCGTGCACATATGTGCATAATAATAATTAACGTGGTATATAATGTATAAGTGGCGTTGTACAGACGCCAGTCCAAGTTACGAGGACACATGTTGTGGTCTGCGCTGCAGCCTTAGGTGTCTATAGGTGTGCCGCGCCAGCATGCGCCTAGTGAGATGTATCTCACAACACCCCGTGCCTGTGCAGATATTAGAAGTCGAGAGGATGTTACCTCTGAAACGGCTCTGCCGCTGTGACCCCCCTCACAGTGAGTGCCCACATCCAACTCGGGAGCCAACGCGCTAGGAGGGCGCCATTCCGTAGATGCACCGATGCCAACAAGCGTGTCGGGTTCTGGTCTCTTCGTGCCGACCTCAGGAGGGGGTATGTACCTCAGGTTGGCCGTCTCTGGGGTCAATCCCATGTATCTCAGCCTCTCTGGTATGTTCCTCTCGGTGGCGATAGATCTCATGTTGCCGTGCATGACCTGAACATGTACTTTAGCTATCAGATATTGTGCTGCCAACAGCTGCGAGCAGCATCTCATAGTCTCAAATTGGCTGCTAGTACACGGACTTCGATGATGCCATTTGCATAAGCGATTGCCTGCACTTGACACCAGCGTACCTGCTTCGGGTTGCCAGCTACACCCGGGGGAAGCTGCAGGGGGATGGCTCGTCCGATGGGGTCAGGTTCAAGATGTTCTTTCTCTGGTGTCTGACCTGTTCTCTCGATGTTGCACACATTGGCATCCTTAGGAGTGATCTCCCATTTGGGCTCGAACTTGTACTTAGGTTCCTTAGGCTGCCACGGAGGATAGTGGCCGTCATCAAAGGCCCACTCTAACCTTGTCTTCTGTACATGGCCAGCCACTGCGGCTGTACCACCATCGTGCCTGACCAGTAACGCACGCATCCCATCATTGTCAGCACACGACCCATATGCACAATCCAATTGAACAGGATCTAGAGCACGTGCCAGCTTCCTGTCAAACTGCATGGAAATTTCCATCAAGGCTTTCCCTGGTCCTTTCGCCTCGTGTGTTGCCGCGGGACTAGCTCGCAGTGCTGCTGTGAATTTGCGGATGTTCACATTGTTATTGCCCATGCGTCCGTTGACCGCAGTCCTGCATAGTGCATTGTGTTGAACCATATTGAACCAAGCAGGCTCCGGTTACAGTGAGAGCAAGAGTACCTGCTACCAACAAGCGTTGTATACCCCGTCATAATCTGTTCCCATGCCTGGGTCAGGTTATAAATTTTGCGTCCGGCCTCCTTCTCTTTGTCTGTCTCGCCATTCCCCATTGCCTATGTCAGGATAGCAGACAGCTTAGCACATGCACTTGAGATCGACCACATGCACTTGCAAACGGGGTTGGTGTGGGCGCCTACGCACCTCTTTTGCAAACTCTACCATTCCTTCAACGGGCGTCACCTGAAGCCAACAGCCGTCTGGCGTAGTCGTGTCGTCTAGTACCTTTTTCACCTTGGCGCTTTTTTGGTACCCCTCGGGCAGTGGTTTCAATGTCTCTCGGATCTTCGCGCACACGAAGATACCGCCCTTCAGTTTAGCAACTTTGGAGTCCACGTTCCTTGCAGTCGTCCCGTCGCTGACGCATGACCGACTGCCGCCATGAGCGAACGTGCTTGTTGCAGCCGGAGTTGGCCCCGTCAAACTCGAAACCGCCCAGACCTTGCCAGGCAGCTCTGGCGTAACGGGAGCAGCTCCCTCGGGTAATGCTACAGTGTCACACAACAACTCCAGTAAATCAGCGCCTGTGTAAATGGCTCCGGTCGCACCTGTAGACTTCGATCCCATGGGAGTCACTCTGAACTTGTGCCGCTTCCATTCGGACTCGTCGGTATCGTGGGATACATTGATGCCACAATTCCCTAGTAACGTGATCATGAGCGAATTTTGATCGCGCGTTTCGGTATGACACTTGCTGAAAACCTGCTGCGATTTGCCGTCAACATTGTTGCATTTCAAAAGCACATTTGCCATGATGCCTACGCCAATGAAAGGTTTTTTTGAACTGGGTTGTGGGACATTGAGCGGTGCCCGTCGATCGGTGGTAGTTTGTACATGCCGGATAGTTGGACGTTTCTGACGGTTTGAAAGCGGGACCGTGTTCGTGGCGACTAGAGGCTTAAGCCTCTAGTCGCCACGACCAGCTTTGATGAAGTAGCTGGATTGTGTGACAAAGATGCAAGGCGAGTACTCTGTCGTGTGCATCACGGATCGGGTGAGAGAGATTATATTATAATTAGACTCTTGGTGATTGGAAGCGTCTGATACGGAGCACAGTACTAGTGGAGCCAGTACAATCGCCGCTCGCACCAGCTGCATCCGCAACCGTTCAAGTATGCAGGCCGATCACGTAGCGACGGAGCCTATGGCTAAACGTGTTAGGAGGACAAAGGCTAACATGGAGTTCAGTCTTGCGCAGAAAGGTATTTACAGTGACCCCGACGCAAATGGTGCACAGAGGTACAGATGCAAGCACTGTCACACTCCTTTCGCGCCCTCTAGCAGACCGCATGCAACGCGGCACGAGTGCCCCGCTGCCCTGGGTGTGGCCCAGCATACCGACACCGATGTTGGCGGTCCATTTGCCGGCTGCGACACGAGTCTGCCCTTGGGGGCATCTCTGCAAGACGAGCCTGCTGCTGGCTCCGGCTCCCCAGATGCATACACGTACAGCATTCCAGAATGCACGGAAGATTGGGCGGTAGGCACTGAGGCAGATGCACCTGTGTATTACACAGCTGAAGAGGCCGATTTAATCGCTATGGCAAGAGCGACTGCCTTGGATGCTGCCTATGAGGTGTGCCACCCCGATCCCGCAGCTGAGTTGCACAAGACCATGTGAGAGCAGCACATCAGAGAGGTGCAGGTGCATGACCGAGTGTGCATCGACGCATGTCGCTACATATGTGTTGTTGCAGGAGTTGATCGGATATGATGACTGGAGAGCCCGAGGCGGACTAGAGGACCTGGATGAGGAAGACGAGGATGACATCGCCCCTCGGACAGCTGGCGATCGTGGCCCATTACCGGGTCAAGAGCTCGCTGAGGCCGCAGCCGATCAGGGTGTGTATGCACCTGGGCCCATCGGTGTCCATCTGGCTCCGGCACAACGGCGGTTGCAGGAAGTCCATGCTGCACAACAGGGTTGTCGACCGCCTAAGAAGGGGACCGGAGCATGGTTGCATGCGCACCGAGGGGATCCCATCACACCGGGGCATGCCGTCACCGTTGTGCAGGCCTGTTACTGGTTGGCGACGATGAAGAACGATCACAGGGTCACAGACACAGTGACTGATCAGTACTGTGCGATGATGCACCACCTGATCCTACCGCCTGACAATTTGTACCCAGCATCATATCACATGGTGAAGGCGGTATTGGACGTGGAATCAATCACCACATGTACTAAACACATATGTGACAAGTGTTGGACTGTGTTTCCACCACTGGATCCGGCTCAGTATACCGGGAATGCAGATGCAGTGCTGCTGAAGGCTGTGGCAACCGGCGCTTTGATATTTCTGAAACTGGTGGGGTGTTCCCCAAGCGGAATATCTACTACTTTGATGTACGGGCAACGGTATTGGACCTTCTGGATCCAGGATTGGAAGACCTCGATGCATACCGTGAGCAGCGAAAACAGGCCTACCAAGACCCTGCTTCTTTTTTGAGCAGCCCCGCCGGTCAGCACGTGGACGCCGCTATAGGCCACAAGCTCAGCAACCCCTCCGTTGAGGAGAATGAAATCGTAATTCCGTTTTCTGTGGGTACGGTGCACCTGACCTGGGTCAGGTATATGGCATGTAGTAGCAGCCTAGCTATAGTGTGACAATGCCACCGGTTCATGCAGGGGGGGATGGTGTCCAGATCTACACCAACAAAGTGTACGGTACGTTGGCTTGTGGGCTGAAGTTGACTGATGCGCCAGAGGGTTTGCAAGCCTAGAATATAACATGGTCCCCGGTGTGCATCGTTCAAGGACCAACAGAGCCTGGGTCTTACCATGATGTCATGGCCCCCATCATAGAATTCTTTGAGAAACATGATTCAGGTGTGGTGTTGATGTACATGCCTACTGACTTGAACGACATTCCACTCCTGCTGAGCAGTTTCTCACACTGAGTGAACCTACATGCCGACCGGGTTCCACACCTCTCCTGGTCGATGTTGGCGGGCCACAGCTGCTGAAAGTCTGGCCGGTTCTGGTGTGTGCACAGGGAGACATCCCGCTCATGACCAAGTTAACAGGCGGCTTGAATCATACCGGGCCGAATGCCTGCTTTGCGTGCGCCATGTCGGGGGCCCACAACCACGAAGCCAATACTGTCCGGTACGTTGCTGTGTACATTGGAAGGCGGATATTCCAGATCTAAGCGGGTGCCGGGCCTACACTTGTGACTCCACATGGTGTATCTGCCGTATGTGTGCAGGTGGTTGGGGTTTGATGCTGGAATGTTACAGAGGGTCCCATGTTATGCCGCAACTGGCCACTGTGCACCAATGGCAGGTCAGACGTTGCATCCACATGAATTGGGTGCTGTTGACACGTCAGGGGACCATCCTCGCGTACCACTAGGTTACCTCCAGAAGGATGGTGGGCGTTACCTCGCGAGGACAGCCTTCACTGATCCCATCGATGTCGCCTCAAGTACCTGGCTGACAGATAATGTGCTGAAGCTAAGCACATTTGAAATCAACATGCGCGGTAGAAAGGCAAAACTCTATCAAGACCAGGTGCTGCACCCATCACTGGAAGCAGTCGAAAAGAAGGATCAGACCCAGCGGGAGGAGTGGGCCAACCAGATGCAGAAGGAGCTCGGAGCTCGCGGAGAACCGATGTTCCAGAGCCTGTCATACGTGAAGTATGTCGCTTGCAAGAGACAACTGCTGTCATGACTGTCTTCCAGAACCTGTACATGTTTCCTGCACGGGCAGTACTGACTGCCTAAGCTTAAGTGTGCAGCCCGTGTCACTTCTTTCGGTACGGGATTGCGCACATCTTCTTGCTGGGCATCCTCAAGGACTTCTGGCGCATGTGGCTGAGGCAGGTGTCTTCTGGAGGACATGTTCTACCGACTTACATCCGGCAACACATCTTAAAAAAGGGATCTGACTTTCTGGTGACAGAGCTGTTTGGCAAGCCGTACACCGACTTGCTTCGGTGGGTCTCCTGCCATCTGTGTCGGTGTCTCGACATGCAGCTTCTGTGAAGCAATCGTTGCTGTTGCACTGCATGCCCCGCACTGTCTCGATGAACACTATCGTTTGCTGCTTGTGCAGGTACAGAGGACTGTGGATGATGGAGGAATGGCTCACATTCACAGAGACGTTCTCCTTGTTCCTCCTCCACGACCTACCGTGGAAACGAGAGCATCTCGGGCTGAAGAAGGCTTTCGACGAGCAGTGGACACTGCTGCGGTCCTCGGTCCTTTATTTCATGAAGTGGCACGATGGTCAACACACCGAAGAGCGAATTCTGCAGGCACAGAAAGATCTGTTGGAGTATGGGAGAATTGTAGAGAAGGTCCGCACGCTCTAGTTGTACATGCTTGGGCAAACAAGCAGCTGATGGAGCTGTGTATGCGTATTGCAGACTTGTTAAGCTTGTGTGACTGCCGTCTCTTAAGCACTTTGCCAACGTGTTCGAGTATGCAGGCCTATGGGGGCAGATTTTTGACGACATACAAGCTGCATCTTGCTGCCATGCACCTGGCAGACCAGGTTCGGGCTTGTGGGCCTGGTTACATGTCGTCAGAGTTCTGGGTGGAACGCATGGTTCAACTCGTAAAGCGAATGGTGAAGTACCGAAGTGCCGCCTACCCTGAACTGTTGTTTGTGCACGATTGGCTACTGACCCTCGCTTGCCGCCGTGTGAAGCTGACTCCAGATGGGTGTCACTGTGTGTCACTGTCTGAAGCGCTGCGAGCCATCAAGGGACGTCGCCAGTGTTCCCGTGACAAGCCCCTCCCAGACCAGGCGCTGCTACTGGGAGCACCCAAGAAGGTAGATGCCGGAGAAAAGGGAGAGGTGCTGTGGAGCCCCACCTCAGCTTATGAAGGGATTGCCACTGCTCCTGTTTGAAGACACGACCCTCCTACGGGAAGGGTGGCCAGTGTTCAAAGACACTGATGCTGCTGAAAGAGAGGGCCTCATTCTGCATGAACTGGGGTTGGAAGGCCCTCTCGGTGCGGGCAAGGCTGGAGTTGAGGTGGAATTACAGAAGTTCAACCGGGCTGACCTACCAATTGGGGATACCATGAGCAGTGTGCAGTGCAAAACGCAGACCAGGAAGAACAATCAGTGGTTCATGATCCGATATAGTGTAGCTTATGCAGACGGGCGAACCGAAATGAAGGTGTATGTGGGACAGTTTTTGTACTTTGTGCGGGCAACTTTCACGAGTAGTGTGTTGCCAGAGGGGGCTAATCGTCCGGGCTGCGCTCGCCAGCATCCAGCTGATTTGCGGTTGGGGGTGGCCAACCTGTACACAAGTGTGGACCAGCATGGTCCGGGACTTCGGCCTGCAGACCCGGGTATTTGCCGGCTGCACGAATTTGTGAAAGTTGACAAGTTGGACCCCTCCAAACCTGGCACCCGGTTTGAGGGGGTGTTTGTGCTAGATCTTAGGCCAGTCGACTCGCAGGCAGTACCGACACGCGAGAGAAATGACACAAGGCTCTTTTGTGTTTCTGCAAAACTGTCAAGTAGGTATGCCGGTGTAAAGCGATAGGTACTGGGTGGCTGTTATTTTGTGCCGAGAATCAGGTCCGGTTATGCTGCCATTCGATGTGTGAAGCATCTGTGCATGAGTCTGGGGTCGTGCAGCAAGAGGGCTGCTCGGGAGAGACTGCTACATTTGTGTATCGTGCCAGCATTTTGCCAAACACGCACACTCGTGCAGCAGTGCAATCCTGACAGGCCTGTCAAGGTATCATATTAATTCTTTCAAAACTATCAGGCCATTCAAACCCACTGTATTCCTAGCCAAGGTTCACGGCTCGATGCATTTGCAGACATCAGCTCTGGCAGCTTGTGTATGGACTCAATAATGGTAGGCTGCAGCCTTCCCGGGAGAGCAGACATGAAATTTTTTTGGTGGCCCACAAACAGCCCATCCTTATACCTGTTCGATGTGTGATGCATCTGTGCTTGAGTCTGGGGTCGTGCAGCAAGAGGACTGCTCGGGAGAGCCTGCTACAGTTGTGGATCGTGCCAGCAGTTTGCCGAACACGCACACTCGTGCAGCAGTGCAATCCTGACTGGCCTGTCAAGGTATCGTATTAATTCTTTCAAAACTATCAGGCCATCCATACCCACTGTATTCCTAGCCAAGGTTCCGGCCTCGATACATTTGCAGACATCAGCTCTGGCAGCTTGTGTATGGACTAAATAATGGTAGGCTGCAGCCTTCCCGGGAGAGCAGACATGAATTTTTTTCGGTGGCCCACAAACAGCCCATTCTTATACCTGTTCGATGTGTGATGCATCTGTGCTTGAGTCTGGGGTCGTGCAGCAAGAGGACTGCTCGGGAGAGCCTGCTACAGTTGTGGATCGTGCCAGCAGTTCGCCAAACACGCACACTCGTGCAGCAGTGCAATCTTGACAGGCCTGTCAAGGTATCATATTAATTCTTTCAAAACTATCAGGCCATTCAAACCCACTGTATTCCTAGCCAAGGTTCACGGCTCGATGCATTTGCAGACATCAGCTTTGGCAGCTTGTGTATGGACTCAATAATGGTAGGCTGCAGCCTTCCCGGGAGAGCAGACATGAAATTTTTTTGGTGGCCCACAAACAGCCCATCCTTATACCTGTTCGATGTGTGATGCATCTGTGCTTGAGTCTGGGGTCGTGCAGCAAGCGTGCGAGTGACGTTTGTGCAACACGTCTGCCACCGAGTGCTACGTGCAGCAGTGACACCTAATGAACGACACACGTGTAATCTGCGATATGTGTGTAGCTATTTGAAGTATAACTGTTGGTTGAGTGAATCAGTTATTGGTGTACCCCGTGCCAGGCCGCGTAGGAGGTATCGGGCTCTGTACAGGCATGTGATGTGTAGCTACTCTCGTCGACCAATGCTACACGACGTAGGCTACCTTCAGGACACTCAAAAGAGGCAGTAAGACAATCACCTTAAAATCGTACCAGACGCGCGTTTATTCCAGATGAAGCCTGATTTGACGCCGACTTGACATATTCCATAGGCTGATCAATAGCTACCGTCCCGGGGACTTTACTACATACACATCAATGCGCTCTTTTCCGTAAGCACCGTCCAAACGGTACAAAAATAAGTACAATGTTGTGCGATTGATACAAGAGGCCCCCATTCGGGTAGACGAGTCCGGGGAACAGTATGTATTCCCAGAATGGACGGGCAGAGACACAGCTATGGAGGAACCAGTACGGCTGGGGACCCATCAGGGCCGAGCATGGTGGGGCGTGTACTACGTCCAGGAAGATATTGATGTGGACGAGTGCGAGGCTGAAGGGCGCAAAGACGGGTGGCCGAATGTGGTCATGACCCCGTCGGTTGCGGACACCGTACAATACGCCATCCAGCACCTTGCCCGCAATGGGCGACCCACCCCGCACATATTCGAGGCCATGGCAGATACGACATGCAATCTGTTCCGGGACCTCCGTGGGTGGGCACGTGAAGAGATTGCGGAGAACGTTGCTGCCTGCAATCAGTGGGTCTTGCGGATCACGGATGTGATCCGCAGGTTCCTGCCGTTCTTGACAGGGCGTATGACTGGCGCCTACGTGGGCGTAGACGCCAGTCAATTCCAATTCCACGTTCTCCGGAACCGCCACCACTTGCGGCGACAGGAAGGGGGAATCGGTGCTTCGCGGCAACATGACTCGAGTGCAGTACCCGAGCACGACCCACCTTATGAATTCCTGTGCCGCGTGCTGGTGAAGCATCCACGATGGATGTTTGAAGATACTGCCACGATGTGCACATTTTTTGTGAGAGGCACTCCGCGCATTTGAGGACAAGGATGAGAACGGAGCATTCACCTTGAGGTGGCTGCTTAAGAACACAACCTATCAACCCGATGGGTGTGCTTCACCGTCCTGCTCATTCTGATTGTTGTGGCATGGCCAAATCCACACAGGTCTATAACGCTGAGGTGATCGCATGATGGTGTTGCTTATGGGCTGCTCGTGGGGCCAGCACTTGGAAAACGGGGAGCTGCCAAGCGAAGGGGGTTTACTCTGGCCGGACAGCGAACTCAGTCGCTGCCCTGTGCTGCCTCCTCCAGAAGATGACGTAGAGCCTGGATTGTATCACTTCTTTAACAATCTAGTACGGACGCCAGGCCTTGACGACTATGGGGGCCAGACCCACCCACAGATGTTTGCTAGGAAACGAATACCGGAGCAGGCCACATGCCAGGCCCACTCTCGCAGTCGTAGCCGTTGATCGAATGTGATATGCAGGACATTGTAATAAGTCTGCCTTGTGCTTTGGCGGACCGTGCTTGACAGTATTTGTTTTTGGTAGTGTACTGGAATCGCGGCCAACGGTCATCCGAATAGAATATGGCCACCTCTTGGTACTCACGGTCCATTATGCATGACTGATGGATTCGCATGTTCTGTATATGGACTCAATCGCGGCCAACGCTCTTTAACCATACTGCCACAGTCAGTGCCAATTGCAGACATCCGAGGCGAGTTCCAAGTAGCATTCAGATAGGTAAACATCAAACGCATTCAAACAGTCGGGAAAACCATGAATGCACCTGAGCACTGCACGGCCAGTACATGTGGTGCCTGTTTGCGGCCAGATTGTGCCTGGAAGTGACGTTATAACAGTGTATACACTGTTAGATAGTGGCCAATCACCACAGTCCTTCACTTGTGCAACTACTGTTGCATAGCATGATCGAATCCATATAACTACACCAACGTCATCTGTGGCACAGCAAGGATGGTCCCTGTCCTTGGTGTCTACAGTCACGATGCCTGCAAGTATGAAGCATTTAAGCGTGCCAGATGAAGAAGCGTCCAGCTGAGGGCACTGCAGATACTATTGCAGGTACCGCAGGGATTACCGCTGTACCTACTACAGCTGGTAGTAAAGCAAATACTGCATTCCATACCGCGGTAGAGACCCCCCAGCAACAGATACGATCCAGGCCCTCGGGCACAGCGCAGCTCGGAACAGGATATAACAGGTTATGATACTGTCTCAGAAGTACGTTTGTCATATCAGCGACGCTGCGCTAATCGTCGTTTGCACCCAGAACAAGGAGGGATACGCACCGATGTCCACAGCTGCGAGGATTGGGGCTCTGTACCACATCGGCGCAGAACATGCATGTACTTAAGCTACATTAGACTTGACATGATGAGAACTGGCATTCGCGAGAGTACGCCACCTTGAGCTAGCAACGAGTGCAACGACAGGTGTGGCGCCAGGCACGAAGTGTAGATGAGATGTGCATCCAACATGTACACGCCGAAGGAGTGTGGATGCGCGTTCCATTGGAGCTCGGCTGATAGTGGCTATAGAGGCACAATGCGCACGACGAGCGCACTCAGCTCAGCAAATGATAGGCTGTGCATAGGAGCGTGAAAGCGCGTTCGCGGCATGTGCATTTCGCAGGATGAGGTGCGCTGCAGGTGAGCACCACCACAACACTCCGCGAACACATCTCACGTACACTTCTGGCACGCATTTCACGCAATTACGGGATGTGTTTGAAGAGTGCGTGAACAGTGCGCGAATGTGCCGACAAGCAAAACGTGTGTCGCGAGTGTACACTCTGACATGCCTACCATCCTTGTAGTGTAACGACATGATCGAGCGGTGGATCGGAATTGCCTTTGAGGCACTCCGAGCTGCGCTGCTTGCGAGCGGCCTTCCTCTGCTCCTGTGGATAGAATGCCTCGCCAGTGTTGTCCATGGTCACAATCTCACGCCGTGCTCGGCGCTGTACCATGATAAACTGGCGAGAATTATGAGTTCCCATAAATCCTAGCAAGCTGCCAATACATCTGCGCGCACGAAGAAGGCCGAACGCGATAAGTTGAGGGGAAAAAACGCAAGTGGCAGTTGCTTGACAGAGTAAGCTGAAATTTTGGTGAGGTCTTGTGACACTGATATCATTCCTTATATGTCCTTTTTCAGGGACACCGTTGAGGTGTTCAGAGATCTGATCTAGCAGCAGCGTCCGTGGCGGGTTGAGATGTATGCATACCCTTAGGATGACAAGCTGCGGAAACTTTCCGCGCGGGGTATTGTTGCATATTGGGTAGGTGCTGGGCTGGGCCCAAGCATGCAGCGTGTGTACACCCAGGAAGTTCCTGGGGATAGGGTTGTGGTGGTGCGACAAATCATGTGCGCCACGGAACAGATGATCCGCCACGTACGCAAGTACGATGCGTTCGCTGTGGTGGACAAGTGGGAAGCTGCGGAGTTTGCGAACTCCTACACAGTCGTCTTCGAGAAGGATGATAAGGGTGTACGCGTGACTGACATCGATGTCCCCCCATTCATGGATGATGCCATGTATGACGGGGGAGTGTTGCGCCGTCTGCGTGACCAGCTGCACACCCCCCCGGGTCATGGTAGGGTGCCTGTCATGGATATGACTTTCAGGCAGGACGCCCTGCGTGACCCCGAGGTGTTCTCATCACGTTTCAGGGGCGGCTCCTCTGTGGAGGTGATCCGGCGTGACCCTGCTCGAGCCACACCAGGGGTGGCCAGGCATGCCATTCATCGCACGCGTGCGATCTCCCGGGCTGCCGCGCACCCTGGAATCCCTGTTCCACTCCATACAAGGCGAAGTCCATCACCTTGAGGCCCGGCCCGCACGCACAGTGGAGTACGTCGCAACGCGGCTCTCCACGATCCTGGTGTACAAGCTGCCTTCATCGTCCCCTTGACCCCTTGACGTCCAGCTCTTCCAGCTCCGGCATGGACGATGATGACGGTCCGGGCATCTATGATGATGACGATAAAGAAAATATGGACTACACCATCAGCGATGATGAAGCGGCTGCGGCCCGTCAAAATCGCGAGGCTCAGCGGTCCGCTCTGGGAGTAATTCGGTCCCGGCTGTCACAATGCATGAGCCTGCGGGCAGCAGCGTGGTGACAGGTGCACCCATGCACGGGCGATCCGCGGATCCAGTGTAGGGGTAAGCCGCCAGCCAGGATTGACTCGATGTAGTGTGGGAGATCCTGCGAGTGTTTCCCGCCGTAACCTTGAGTGTTCAGTGTCCATATAAGGATGTGCACACTGAGATCTGTAACCATTCTCTTCACTGTTTCGCGGTACTAGTTGTATCTTGTCTCCCCTCAGCATCGCTCCGGTTCTACCTCTGTGCGCAGCATGTATGAGATGCTGGCATCATGACTTGACCTAAGACTGCGTGTCTGACCTGACGAAGGATAGCCTTTCTGACACCGGCCTCAGCATCAAACGCGAGAGCAGTTGCTCAGCCCTTGCGAGGGGTTGCGGGGCTGAGGCCCTCTTGGGAGGATGAGCCAGACGAGGTGGAGTCAGCATTGTGGTGACAGGTGCACCCATGCACGATCGATCTGCGGATTGCAGTGTAGGGGTAAGCCGCCAGCGGGATTGTCCCGGAGTAGTGGGGGAGATCCTGCGAGGATTTCCCGCCGTAATCTTCACCTGTAGGTGTGCATATATGGATGTATACACAATGATCTGTAACCTTTCTATCTACTGTTTCACAGTACTAGCACTCTCCTTTAGCATCTCTCGGTTCTACCTCTATGCGCAGCAGGTACAAGATGCTGGCTGTTTTGACCTGACCTACACGATGACTGCGTGTCTGACCTGCACAAATGTAGCGTTTCTGAAAACCTCCTCTTCCATTAGGATTCCTTGCAGGACGAGGGCCGACCTACTCACAGTCGCCAGGGGGTGGGTCATGCACGTCGGGTGGCCTTCCACCGAGAACTGGGCCTAAAGGTGAGATGCACTGCTGATGAGGCTCGCTTGAGGGTACGTGACCCTTCGGAGGTTTCAACAGATGCAATCCTGCGTTGGAGACATGTTCAGCTGCGCACAACAGTATACACAGGGGACGAAAGACAACATGTGGTGCCTCCTTAGGTACCTCCTTGGGGGGGACGGGGCCGACGGTGGCGGGACAGTGACATATTACGTCGGGTAACTGCAGCATTTGATGAGGGAGATTCTGCAGCCTCGGGACGGGGTCCTTTGCGTGTCATGTGTTGACAAGCCAAACCCGTTACACCTGGGGGCTGCTGATCTGTATAAATGCACCCAGCCAGCCACACCGGGAGCCTGCGCCCCAGATCCAGTGTTGCAAACATCGGTATACGTGCATACGTCGGTAAGTTCGTAATAGACTTGGATGCGGTAGACTTGGTGTGCCCTGCCAATTAGTTCCCGTGTGGAGGGGTACACAATGTGTGCAGTATTGGGCCACTGCGAACAAGGCTTCTGGCCGCATAGTGTAAAGCACCAGTGGCTTCGTCTGCCCTCCCATATATACTAACGTTGCACTTTCCGTATATGGCAGCAGGTCACATGATGTCACAGAGTCTCCGCCACTGAATGTCCACCGGTGCATTCTCTTCGGCAGCCATCAGTCTGTCGCCACGGTGTGCGCGTGTAGCCACATTCGCGCCTGCTTCGAGCGTCGGCGTTACCTTTGAGTGCATGCACTAGGCCTTGCGGATCGAGTGAATGTATGTGCAGAGTGAAATGTAATTTATGGTGGAAGACCGCGACGCGATACCGAGGGAAGAACATTACCGTGGTGCAAAGAGTCCCAAGACGGTGTGGCAGTATGATAACGGACGGGCACCTAAGGACATTGCTTGCGACTTTACGTAGCCAAAAATCGTGCCAAAACTCATCTTTATTTCGATTCTTGGAAACCGCCGCAAAGGGGAACTAGACGCCCGGACAACCGATCCCAGTGCTCACGGTCTGTACCAGGAATCCAGGGTTCCCGCCCGACTTCATGGGCAACTCCCACCTACTGACGACGGTTGATATCATTATAGTGGGCTTTGTACTCAATTCCGGGGGGGAAGGGCTGGAGGTGTACCTGGACTCGATTCGGGCGATGAAAGAACGCGTACATGCAGTCCACACCGCAAACCACGCAGCGGATGTACAGAAGAAGATGAAGTCTCTCTAGCACGACCTCTGGCTAATCGCGCTCAAGTGCGCGGTCCGTACAGAGGCCCCGTGCGGGCCCGAGGAGATCGGCATGTATAGATCTCGCCAGGTCGGCGTGGGAGTGGTAGAAGATGCTGGCGGCCAGCTCGACCGTGTGCATCGCACAAGCGGGACCGAGGCGATCCGCAAGTAGGTAGAGCAGGAGACCAAGGCACCACGGAATCCTAATCCCACGTGGCCAGTACCTGAGGTTCAGGTGGCTCCTTTGCAAGCGCCCATGATGGCCTTACAGCTTGGGGGGGGGGGGGGGGGGGGGGGGGGGGGGGGCTACCGACGACCCCGCTCCGGTGCCGCAAAAGCCCCAGGACCGGGTGTGGGTACTGCTTCGCCCCGGGCAGATTCCAACGGCCACAGCGCAATCAGGTGCGCGGGAAGGCGGGGGCGTGGCTGATATGTGTGGCAGTTGCAAAGGGATGTGGTGGCGCGAGGGACAGGGGCACAGGGTACGGGGCGCGGACTTGGTGGTCGCAATCTCCAACAGCCCGCGCGGGTGCGTAGGGCGGCACGGGGTGGCAGCCGGAGGGGTGCTACAGCCGGTGCGCAGATCCCGTGATCCCCCGCCACCTGGGGTGCCATTGGCCAAAGGGCCTTCCCCTTTGGCGGTGCACCCAGAGCCGCCTGTGCCAAATGGCCCTGTGAGGTCTGCTTCTCCTCCCTCGAGGACCACCGGCTGTCCGCCGCCACCGCTTCAAAGGATGGCTGCTATAGCTGCCGCAACCCCACTGCCGACCGCTCAGGCGCACCCGGAGGGTCCCACCGCTGAATCCCCCGCCCGGGAGGGCCCATTGCGGACCCCCCCGATGAAGGTGACCTCAAGGTAAGGTCCGACACCCATGAATCCGGTACCACCTGCCGCCAATGACGTCTCCGGCGCACCCCCCGCCTCGCCGCATATACTGGCTTGGGTACCGGGGCATACCCCAGCCGCCCCCTTGCGGCTGGGTTCAGCGCGGCCACCCCCACCCCCGTCGACACTGTCCCCGCGGCGCGGACCTCTGCCATGCCGACGTCTGCGGCACCCACAAAGGAGGGGCCCATCTTACCCGCCCCCAACCCTGCCGCGGCCGTCCCGGAAACTTCCGCCACCTGGAAGGGTAATCGGATGCTCTACTACTGGCACACCCTCCGGTTGACCCACCGGCGTGGGTGACGAACATCCCTGCAAAGCCTCCGGGCACACTGAAATAGCAGTGATCGCCGGTATCCTAGGGGGCTGGTAACACAGCCCCCAAAGGGTCGCACGAGGCAGAACCTCTAACAGAGATTTCCTCCGATGATGACCAGCCAGTGCCCTCATCACAGGCGGGGGGTGTCACGGTGCAGCTGGGACATTTTGGGGAAGTCTGGGTGTTCGTTGATGTGGGGTTGCAAAGCCTCGCGAGAGGCTGGCCCATTGCGTGGCTAGAGGCTCCAAACATAGATTACGCCTGTTGCAGATGAGATTTGAGATTTTTAGATTTCGTGAGAATGATATCAATCACAACCTGCAGCCCCGCAGAGCTGCTAAAAAAGAACAAGTCGTCAACCCACAGAAAGATGAAGCAGCGACCAGGTGTTATAACATACAGTCCGGGATCACTTAGTACGCACACAAATCCCATCTCAGCTAGGGCCTTTACTAAAGCTTTTTGCCACTCGCGAGCAGCTTGCTTCAATCCATACAAGGTTTGTCACAATCTCAATACACATGATGTCCCGCCTGTGAAGTACGGGGGCTGTTCAACGAGACCCTCTTCTTCCAACTCACCAATCAAAAATGCACATTGTATGTCTATGTGCTTGATCTCTGAGTCCTCCTAAGCGACAATACACAGCAGCTAACGCAGTGTTGTATAACTACCGACAGGAGGCCACGTATCAAAGAAATATATACCTTCTACATAAGAAAAACCACGAGCTACATCGCGTGCCCTGTAGCGCTTATTCTCTCCTACATGCCCGCGCTTAATCTTGAACACCCACTTGCCCGAGATAGCCTTCTTGCCCGCAGGCCGATAGCACAACCCGAAGGTTCTATGCTCATCTAGTGCATCTACCTCTTCCTACATGGCACGCGGCCTAGCATCCATGTCCGGACCCGCAAGTCCTTCCTTTATAGAAGGTATATCAGGTTCAGAGGCCTTTTGCATCTTGGCGGCAGCTGTTCCGCGCGACCTCCAACGCAGAGCAATCTCCGGCTCACGAGATGTTCATACTTCAGGTCTGCACCGGACACTCCACAGTCAGCGACGGCTGATGCATCTTGATGGCAGTCTGGAGACTAAATGCCAGCTACAACTGTTTCAATACTAGAAGATTCAAAGCCCGCAGGCTCATGCACAATAGGTACATCCACAGCTAAGGGAACAAGGCGTGTGCGTACAAGAGGATTTAAATTCGACGCGGGTAGCACTAGGTTTGCTGAATTACAATTTAGCACGAATTGAAGCAGAGATTACATAAAATTATGCTGTTGTAAATCAGTGTTGATATGGAAATGTGTGATTAACTCAAAGCCAGGTACGATTAATTTTGTTTCACGATTACATTGTACATCATAATTAAGTTGAGCACCGAATACATCCATGCTGACCAGGTGCACGTGCAATGTAGAGGGCATGCCTGTCGCTAGTGCTGCTGGCAATGACGCTTTTGCGAAGTCAAGTGTGCCAAGCTTCTGATCACTCCATTCGGTAGCAATCAGGCCCTTGTTCCGTGCATGCAGTGCTGGTGGATCCGGACTTGTTTCCATATGCTGATGTAGTGCACGCTGATGTAGTTTATCTGACTATATTTGTCTGTGATGTAGTTTATCTGACTATATTTGTCTGTGTTTGTGTGTTTTAAGTTTACTTTACTGTGTTGTTGTCACCGTGAGTAGGTGCAGTTGTATTTAAGCTCTGTGTACAGCTAGCATGCAGTGTGTGGTGAACCGAGTCTAACAATGGGGCTGCTATCCCTGCATTTTCGCACAAGCCGCCTTTTTTGCATTATTTCGAAAGACTTCTTTGAAACATAAAGGATCTTTCGATTGCATTCCTGATTTCTTTGTCTGTTCGCCAGCGGAGCCAGCCTTGTACTTGTTCTTGCTAGCTCCTTGACGAGACCATGAGCAGCACTTGCAAACTCTCCCCGATACCATGGCAGAAAACATATCTCTTGCAGGTCACGACGCGCAGTACGTTAGTCAGGTCAGGTCATGTAAGCCAGCAATCCATACTTGTTGTGCACAAAGGTAGAACCTTGGAATGCTCAGAGGGGAGAGCTAGTACCGTGAAATAGTAAGAACAACGGTTACACATCATAGTAAGCATCTCAGTTTATGCACGCTACCAGTCAAGATGACGGCGGGAGATCCGCGCAGGATCTCTTGAACTACTCCGGGACAATCCCGCAGGCGGCTATCCCATGCATTCGATCCACGGAGCGAACCGTGCATGGGAGCACCTGTCACCACAGTGCTGCCCGCAGGATCATGCATTGTGACACATTCATGTGCGGCACTTGCAAATTCGGGAGTATATCCGGATGAATGTGCTTGGATTTGTCAGTGGACACATCATTTGCAGCCAAGATATTGGCGCTCCTATTGTCACTCCACAGAGCTGGCTTATATGGAACAAGCTTCACATCTAGAAGGAACTGCTTCATCCACATGAGCTCGTTGCCTGTGGCGCTCATCGCAATGAGCTCCGCCTCTGTTGTAACCTCAACCACTATACTCTGCTTCTTCGAGCGCCAGACCATGCAGTTCCCATGCACTCGAACAATCATGCTTGACACACTTTTCAGATCTGCAGAATTCGGTAACCTACCTCCTTGGGAAAATGAAATACCCTTCTCGATGGATACGCGGGCAACCTGCATCAGTGTATGTCTAGCAGCCAATGCCCGGGTAATGTATAGCTTCAATCACATCTCGTCCGACATCACGAAGCAGTTCACACAAATTCGCAATCCATGGTGTCCAGATCTACACGAACCAGGTGTACGGGACTCTAGTGTCTGGTATGCGGCTATCTGATGCACTAGAGGGCATGCAAGTAAGGAACCGCAAGTGGTCTCCGGTGTACATTGTGCAAGGCCCCACGGAGCCCGGATCATATCACGATGTGATGGATCCCATCCAGGTAATTTTTTAAAAGCACAATCCCGGTGTGCACTGCTGCTGTGAACGCTACGAACTACGGCGCAGGCATGCATGATGCATGAGCTCCATGGTGCACTCCGAAGCCATTTGTAGGGAGGGAGTGCGAGGGGGCCCAACCAATCCTCGTTGACGTGGAGGGCGTGGTGCCTCTGAAAGTAAGGTTCGTCCTGGTGTCAGTTGAAGGTGACATACTCTTCATGGCCAAGTTGACAGGTACATTGCATCATACTGCTACGAACGCATGCTTCGGGTGTGTCCTCTCTGGTGCCCGCTTTACAGGTGCCGTCACTGTGCGGTGTGTCCATCCCTCCATGTATGTCCCGTTCGAAACCAAAAGACCTGTGTTGTGGCCCAGGTAAATGTGTGGTGCTCGCTGATGAAACTCAAGCTTCCACCGTGGTTGCTGCAAGTGGCTCGGGATTGCCGATGCCATATGTCGGAAACAGCCTGGCTATCCACCACCAAAGGTTCCCGTGAAGGTGCTGCCACCACACGCGATGCAGGTCATCCATCCGAGATACCTGGTTTGAGGTTTTCAGGGGACCACCCTCGCATGCCCCAAGGGTATGATGATGAAGACACAGGCAAATTATATATGCGGAGCGGTTTAAATGCACCTATTCCGTTGCCAGCTGAAACATGGCTGATGCACAATGTTCTGAAGCTCAGTGCGCTGGACATTCTTCTCCGTGGACCGGAGGCATAGCTGCTAAAGGACTAGATTCTGCATCCGAATACAACCACCTTGCGGCATATGACCCCGAAGGAACGAGAGAATTAAGTTGACAGGAAGCAGAAGGACCTAGGAGCACGTGGAGCACCAGTGTTTCTGTTTTTTTTACGTCAAGTATCGAATTTACCTAGAGCTGATCTTTGGAAATGCAACGACATCAATGGCGGCAAAATCTTATGTGTGCATGCAGTCCTTGTCAATTATTCCTGCTATGGCATCGCCCATATCTTCCTCCTCGGCATGTTGAAGGATTGTTGGAGCATGTGGCTGAGGAAAGTGTCCACAAAAGGCCATGTGCTGCAAAGATACATCAGAGATCACATCACAGACAAAGGATACGATGTTCAGACCACAGAGCTTTTTAGCAAACCGTATACCGACTTGATCCGGTGCGTCCGAGCCACCTACAGACAGCTGTCACATGCTAGACAGTTATCAGCGTGCTGCGCCAATGCATATTCTGTTTTCTCCACTGACAACGAGTGCAGATGCAGAGGATGCTAGATGATGGAGGAGTGGAGGGCATTCATTGAGACCTTCTCAATGTTTCTGCTGCATGACCTGCCATGGAAGCCAGAAGATCGTAACTTGAAAGAGGAGTTTGACAAGCAGTAGACGTTGCTGCGCTCCTCAATGTTGTGAGACGTACATCTCACACTGGCACTCAGAAAATATCAGCCAAACACATGTGCTGTCACTCGCTGACGCGGATGCATGCATGCTCGCTGACGCGACCCTTGCATGTCCAAGTACAACCCACAATATACATTCCAAAGGCTTGTAAGCCGAATACATGAAGTTCGGGCAACACCTTTCACCACAGTACGTCTGGTCGCAACTTTGACACTGCACCATGCTCGAAACATGCAGTGCAACATTGAACACTGCGAAATGAACAGCCACGCGCTTGACGCGTCTACAGCCCTATAGCTCAGCGGCGCACACCACGTCCAGCAACACAATAATCACAGATGATGACACCTAGCTGTCCTCCTACCGAGATGCTGCTCAACACGCACTCGCACCGAGCCATCAGCGTCCCACGCGCCTCCAACCATGCCACGCCACAGCTGGCTAAGGTTGCATCCTACATTGGCGCATGCATACACCGCTGCTCACACATTCAGCGCGGGCACTCCGTAATATCAACGCAGCGCCAGCTCTCACGCATATCAACCACAACATACAGATTTCCCTCGCATATTCGGAATCTTTGGTGGGTGCTCGCGATTGCGCGGCATCTCGGCGAGGCCAGCCAAGCGGGGGGGTTGTCGTGAGCTGGCACCTCACGCTGGCGCAGGCATGTGGTCACAATGCATGTAACTCATGCATTGAGTCATGATGTACTGTCATACACATGTGCCTGTCAAGGTACACTTGTATATACCAAGATCCTCGTGCTTCACGAAGATCACCAAGTCAGAATCCCACAAGATACATACACGTGGCGCTTGCGCCGCACACACTTGTATGGTCACACACTCTATTGCATTTCACAAAAGCGGCTTAATAAAAGCTCGTGCACTGAATCATGCGCGAAAACACAAGTGACGTCAGCTTATGAGGCCGCCTGTGCGACAAGTTACAACCATCCGCCAGATCGGGCAGTCGCACACGTCGCGGAGACGCGTTGCGCTTGCGTGCCGTCAGACTCAGCTGTGCACGTCAAAATGTACACAGGCACGGACAGCTCAGTCCCGGCGCCCCTCTAGGTACACACTGTGGCGGCCATATCAAGATGCTGCACATTATCGCGCACAATCTCGGGATGAGATCCAGCTTTCAGCGTGTCGATCTCTGGCTCGCACCACGCCACGCCCGCCCATGGGGCTGCATCGTGCGCAGCCTCCCTCAGAGATCCTCATGCACCACGCATTGCGCACAAACACTGTCAAACACTCACGCATTTCAGCGTGTCACCACAAGTCACTGGGGATCCCTCACTTATTGGGGATTCCATCAGATGACTGCGTAGGGTGCGCAGCATCTTGGCGAGGCCAGCCATAGCAGGGGGTAGTCCAGGTCGCATCACACGCAATATTTGTTCTGCGCGCTTGCTGGGTCTGACACAGTTCGCACTGGTTCGGATGGGGCGCTTCTATTGAGCACTTCTTCCATCTTGTCCTGCGTACACGCATCCAAGCTCTGTTAATTGTCGCCGCATAGGTCCTCGTGCCTGGCCGTAAGCCCACGCTTCCACTGTCAATCCTTCCAAGGTACTCCGCTCAGAGAACATGGACCTCGCGTCCTAGACAGGGGTCGTCCTGGGCGCATCACATGTATTTATACTTGCGCTTGCAAGGTCTGGACACACATGCTTTCGTCCAGTTGGGGTGCTATCTACTTCCGCATACTGCTTACACGCTATCGTAGCATATTGCGTATTTTCTGCTTGTCAAACTGTCGGCAAAGTTCTTCGTACCGCGACAAAGCCAATCACTGCGCTACATCCGGAGGTAACAAGCCCCCAGACACTCAACCTTATACTTCATGAAGTAACATGATGGTCTGCATACGGACAACCGGGATTTGTAGGTGAAGACAGACCTATTGTAGTACGGAAAGCTAGCAGAGGAGGTATGCGTTAAGACAATAAACATGTGAATCGCCTGATGTGGTGTATCTTCTGTCATTTGCACTAGGCTATTGGCGACCAATTGTAGCCATGGCCAACGCGTTGAGCACTAGCATTACTCCCGATGTGTAACGTGTCTTTGTGACCAGGATTTCCATAGGAGATTTCTCACCACCAAGCTGCATCTTAAAACGATGCATCTAGCTGACTCAGTCACGGTGTGCAGGCCTGGCTTCACATGGACCGAGTTGAGGGTTTATCGCACAGTCCAATTGGTGAAGCGAACGGTCAAGTGTTGTAGTGCTGCGTATCTGGAACAACTTTTTGCGCGTTGAGCTTCTCGCTTTGGCCCGCTGTTGTGTGAAGCTGACCCCAGATGGCTGTAACGGTATGTCCTTGTACGAGGCGCTGAGGCAAAAAAGAATCACAAAATATGTGAGCATGATGTGGCGGGGGTACAGGAGGCGCTTCTCCTAGGAGTGACCAAGGAACATAAGAGAGTGCAGCGAGTTTTGTATACACCGCCACCGGGAGAGGGGGGCGGGGAACTGCAAGGGCTACCGCAACTATTGATTGATGATTGTGATCTTCTCAAGGACAGATGGCCAGTCTTCATTGACGAGGACACACATAGCCGAGTGGTTTGATTCTGCACATGTTGGGGCTGGAGGGCCCTATGTGAAAAGGGCGAGAGGGGGCATCATTCAAGCTGCGGACTTTCACCAGGGCAGATTTGACCATGGGTGATAATGTCCGCAGCGTGCATTGCATATCACAAACCCGCAAGAGTATCCAGTGGTTCATGGTGTACTATACGGAAGAGGACACTGCGGGGCATATCGAGATGCGGGCGTATGTGGGACAGTTTCAATACTTTGTGCGTGCTGAGTTCAAGGGGAATGTTTTGCCAAAGGGGGACCCATGCTAGGGGCAGCGCCGCAGCTTCCCTGCTGTCTTAAAATTGAGCATTGCTCAACTGTACACGTGCGAGGACATGCACGGTCTTGTTGTGAGACATGGATACGTCATTTTCCCGTGTCACCAGAGAATTGTGTGTGTATGCAGATTTGGTAGGGCTGCTACATCACAAAAGCGGGCATGGACACATACTTCGAAAGCTAATGTATGCATTTGAATTGAGTCCAATGCTGGCCATTTTCCGTTACGTCTCGTGGCCAAGAAGTCATGAGTCCATGGTCACAACTTGGACCACAGATGAAGCTTGCAGCCTTGCACGCAAACGAATATTACATCCCTTGAGAACCCAAGCTTAAGCAACAGAGTGTTGTGGACCACATCGATGGTAACTCAATCATGAATCGAGCCAGAGATAGGGCAGGGATACTAGTAGAGACAATGGACTGTGAACACGGGAAGCTGTTACCGAGATGCGCATGATGTATCCTCCAATAGTCTTGAGATACGAGAGTGCTGCATGGAGTAACCAAATGCGGCTTGACAAACGCATAGTCAACTCCAAGTGAGCAGTTATTTGCAGAGTTCAGCACCTGTCAAGAGTAACATGGCTCGTCTTGTAATTAGTAATGCCACAGATGCTATCAACGTTTAGCTATGCAACCGTGAATGTTCCTGAACATCAAAGTTACAGTTTGGCTAACGCACAACAACTGCTGCTCTGGCACAAGATCTAGACGGAGACGCGACATCAGGCGTGTACCATGGCGCACTCGATACATTGGCACAAGTTGGGCCAACTCCCATGCCAGACACAATCATGATGAAGGCTATTATGATTGTGGTGACTTTTCCCGAGAGATTATATGTATCCTCACAGGTATATCAGATGATACAAATATGCAGTAGCGGCAAGGAATGTGCTGGAGCGGTACGTTCAACATGTACACTTCGGCGGAGCGTTTAACTGCGACTCGATCGGCTGTGGCTCATGGGCGATAATGCACTCAATCAGCACACATAGCAGCCGAGAGGGTGTACACTTCCTCGGAGCATGGCGGCGAGCTCATGAAATGTGCATTCCGTGATCCTATCATTTGCTATGGATGTACATGTTGTGTGCACTTGAAAGATGCTCATGTACATGATGTTGTTGCATTCCCCGAATATGCTGAAATGCATCCAAACAATTGGCAAAATGTACATGACTGCATGGTCAGGCGAAACGAGCGTGCAGAGGGTATCTCTATGTGCCTGCCACCTTTGTAGTGCCTTCCGGCATCATCCTACTGCGAGGCTTTGACGTTTTACAAGCAGCAGAGCGCAAGGCAATCAGTATGGCCATACCTCTCCAGCTGACTATTATGAAGGCTTTCTTTGGAGCGACTCGTCGCTCGTCTGCCGAGGTGCTGAAGTTGTACGGCTAGGCTTCCCGAACCATGCTCCAGATACTCATCCCAAGCACCACCGACGAGGCGCCCCTTCCGTGCAAAGCCCTTAAAAGAAGATCTCATTTGATTGGTGACCAAATGTGCGAGCAATAGCGAGCAACACAATGCATGGGCCTACGGGCAGTTGTGTGGCGACAGGTGCACCCATGCATGGATCGATATGCGGATCGGGTGAATGGGTAGCCTTCTACGGGATCGTCCTGGAATATTGAGGAAGATCCGGCAAGGATCTCCCGCAAAATTTGACTGTCCGTGTGCATATTGAGATGCACACCACCATCTATAACCAGTTATTGGTCAGTGTCACGGTGCTAGTTGTATCTCCCCTTGTGTTCCTCGTTTCTACCTCTGTGCGCAGAAACGTATAGAAAACACAGACTAATCTGCATGACTGAAGCCGTGCCATTGTCTAACGTGCTTCGGAATGTTTTTCTGACAACAGCCACTGCGACGACCTGCACTTCCAACTAGGGTTCACATGTGGGCTGCGTGCGCGATCTTCTCTCCGTCAGCGCGATGGCCTTCCACACCGGGAAGTGGTGGTGCCCTCGCTGCGACCATTCTGGAGCTCGTATACTCCTTCTCAACCGATGCAGCTGCCAAGGCAACTGTCACATTGCTGTGCCCCGTGGTTCACTCTCACCTGGACTATTCTGCCCTCGCCTTATGCGTCACCTCACAATGGCGGAGCACCCACTCCGGCCCCACGGCCATGGTGTCGCAACTAGCCACTCTTGCCATTGGCGCCATCCAGCCAATCATACGATCCATGTTCACGACAACCTTCATCTTTCCACGGACTACATCGAACAACTTCGAGGAGCATTTGTCCCACGCGACATCCGCGCAGGTGGCAGGAGCTGCTGCGCCGAAGTACGCTAGCATCGTGCGATCCAACCTGGAACCGTCATCCCTCCCTCACGTCTCCAGCATGCCATTGTACGCACCGAACTGCATAGACGACCCGATTGCAACCTAGTTCAGATCTGCTGGTCAATTATTTGCGTCCATAAAGCCTCATTTGCTTGATGTGGTTCGTGGTGATGCATCCGCTGAGCGAAAGTGGCATCTCTTTGTGGGCGAAGTTTTGAACAACCGCGTCTCATGCATGTACTTATTTGAGGCCTAGGTGATCAGACAGTTGTCCTCGTGATCAGACTGTTGTCGAAGGGGTTCACATGTAAGGCCATGCACTACCATGTTGCCACAGAGAAAGCCATGTCTCCTGAGTGCATTGTTCGTGAATGGCTGGATGCCATCCGTGACTTGTTCTATACCAACGGCCATCTCTGAATTCATATTGAGGGGGCATGGAGCAATGCCGTGCTTGAGAGGCCTCATTATTCAACTTTTTGCATCACGTCCGCGTATATTACCAACTGGTGTTTCTTGATTATGTGGAACTGCGTGGCCAATTGTCCCTGCAAGATTTTGCATGGAACTTGTTTGATAAGATCCAACTCATGTCACCCGAGTGGACTTCAAGAGTTGTCAGCCACATTCAAATTGTGCATTCCATCACTGCCTTCTGAAAAAAAAGACCACACATATGCAGACCGAGTATGCAAATTCACAAGCAATTGCATTTGTCGCATGGTGTGTGGACAACTGAACACAACCAACGAGACATCCAACACAGCCAAGTGATTTGCCACCTTCGCTGCAGACCGTTACCAAGGTGTAGATTTTGCATCCACCAGCACCCATACCACTCCCACCCGTGAGGTACCAGCCCACACAAGCACCAACGCGAGGCCATCCACATATTTTCATGGCATATAACATTACCCGCAGAGTAGGCCAGAATCGCAGCCGATTTTCTACCCATTCAACACATGTGCAGGCATTTATGCCATCCTCGATTGTCACCCGGGAGCGCTTGCGAGGCCTCCGGAACGCCTGCAAGCTTCCATTGCAACAAAAGCAAGCTTGGCTTGATAGTGCCATGAGCGGTCCCACCGTACTACAAAGGATCAAATATGTGTGTGCGTTTGAGGTTGTCAATTGCAATGCGCCAACGCACCATCCACGGTCTTGCGGCAGCGTGCCGTAAAGAGCTCGCGTACTACCCTCCATGCACCTCCCTGGCATTCGGGATATTCTTCTTGGAAGCGTTGTTCCGCCACCGAAAACGGGTTTGGGGCGTGTGCCCCTGCCCCATGTTCGACAGTGACTGATACCACCGCATCACGCACTGCCATACCACGCATTCCACCACGCCACAGGCACTTGCGGCCTAGTCACAACACCCTGCCGACAAGAACAAGTTTCTGACGGCAGCGGAGCCCACCGACAAGCTCCCGCTGTCTCAATGTATGCTCCTGCGGGCAGCAGTGTGGTGACGGGTGCACCCTTGCACCATCAATCTGCCGATCGAGTGCAGGGGTTAGCCGCCAGCGGGATTGCCCCGGAGTAGTGAGAGAGATCCTAGTATGCTAGGTAAACTCCCACCGTAATCTTGATCTGTATGTGTGCATATCATGATGTGCACACTGTGATTTGTAACCATTCTCTTTATTGTTTCACGGTATTAGCATCTCGTAGCATCTCCTTGGTTCTACCTCTGTGCGGCGCAGGTTTGGAATTCTGGCTACCTCACCTGACCTGAACAAATCTTGCGCGTCTACCCTACACAAGATAGGTGTTCTTACATGGTATCGATGAGTGTTTGCATTCTGTCTGATATGGTCTTGTTCAGGAAGTCGTTGGCCAGACGTCCGCGCGTCGACACGGCAGACATTCCACCGTCCTGTCAGGTTGCGGCCACCCACAAGCACATGCATAATTATTCAGTCTTGTAGCAAATTGTTGTTAGAGATAATTCGAGATGCTTGTTTTTAATGGTGAGCAGCGCTAGGAAAAGCGAATGTGTGCGCTCTTTTTCTCAACCTTTCGGCTTGCGAGCCACCTATTAGTCAAGTCCTGCGCGCAACGAAGAATTGATTGTCCTACTGCATGATGTCTGACGTTGGTATCCTTCATCTTAATCCCCTAACATATGCTATTTGAAGGTATGTGGAGCTTGTTGATTTACCAACCTTTTTGATGTCAACCCACAGTTGTGGCGTTGCGTCCGTGACTTCGGTCACGCTTACCTTAATAAATGTGGTAGCCCTGGCAACGAGTATAGGCACAAGGCTTCTACTAGTGCATTGGTCCCATACATTGGTATTACGGATTTTGCACTCATCACGATGTTGTTGATGGTATGAATTGTTGGAATTAGTGTCTAGCGTGGAGTAATCTCGATACCCACTTGTTACAAGGGTAGCTTACAGGGGTAGCCTATAGGGGGCTATATTCTCCCCTTAACTTTGCATATTGGCTATGAATCGTTAGATTTAGATCGTTGTTGCATCACGACTGTTACAAGGGGCTCTCACTTGATGTGGGGGCGTTGATAATCAATACATGTTTGTTATAGGAGTCAAATATCCACCAATGGTTTTACCCCCATAACTTCATGCTATTTTCATTCTCCATGGGGGATTACCCGATATCTTTTTGCCCGGGTCTTTTTGCACGGGATTGAGTTGTTCACATGTCTTGAACCGGTATTTGGCATGAAGACGGGGTTTTTACTTGGATAACTAAGCTTACCCTCGAAAATTGACCTTTCCATGTATCAATGAACATCGTTGGAACCGTTGTAGTCATGGCTAGCCACTCTTCCCCCCAACGACCCACGGACGATCCCCGTTACCTCGCTCCACCCTTCATCACATTCTTATCTTTGCCCCTCGTTGGCGAAGAATGGGATCAAACGGCTACGCGGGACGTCCTCATCACTGAGGAGTTCATCAACATTTGGTTCACTCGCCGCAGTTGGTCAATATTGTTATAAACGAGAACCTATTATGTGTGCATTTGGAGGTTAGTAGTGCCTGTACGTGGAGAGCCGCCAGGTCGTACGAAAGATCACTACACAGATCAGGGAGTAAACTGGACTGGATGCAAGTCAGTGCAGGAACCTATGGAATATGTTAGAGAAAGGTTACTTCAGACTTGGACACATACGACTATATGCAACCATTCGTGCATGTCTACCGCGGCCCAATGACAATGGCCCAGGGCGAGCCGCTCACGGATCGCCCCAAGTATGCTCATGCACACTATCCTAACATAACACGGGCTGGGCCCTTGGCCACTATAGCCATGCGCAGACTTGCGCGTCATGCATTGCATGTGTACCTAGACACTGAAATATGACAAATATGTGGACCCGGATACGTCGAAACGGCCAACGCAAAGATACGTCGTCTCGTGATAATGCTCCCCTCGTATGTTTCACTCCATTGTTAGGATGAATCGTATTGCTATGTTTTGTACATTTCATTAGTTGCTTGGTGTTGTGTAGTAAGTTCACGGCAAAGAAGAAAGGCCCTATCAGTGTCGAGAGAGGTAGAAGCCTCTGTGACACTAGCACGACTGAACACTTCTTACAGGGTCATCAATCAGTCACCTTGATAGGGACCCCCTTCACAACTCAATTGCACTCTCTAGTGCTCACAGTGTCAAGGACCGATTCGGGAGAGCTGTGACCGACACATCCTCCATCCGAGGAGGTGTTACGGAACTGCGAGTGAGATCACTCGGGACGACTACACCTTCGCCGACCGGAACGGCCAGACATATGTAGGTGAAGGCGGTACATCACACGTCGACCGTAGGGTACATACACGGCTCATGCTTCCACTTGAATTAATACATACCGATGTCATAGGTGAATGACACATCATATATATATCTAGCCTCGCAATACCTTAAGATCAAAAAGTGAACGTGTGCTTGCACCACCGCGCATTATTCGCGGTGTTGCAAGCACACTGCCTGAACATGAGACCATATGACCATAAGCTCTCATGAGTCATGACATGCGGACACATGCATTCATAACACAATAAACATAATGATTGTTGTTCTGCAAGGAGGGGTTTATAAAGAAACACATGGGCATGTTATGAACTTGTGCAATGCATTTCAATACCAGATTGGAATACCATATTGGTGTGGGAGCACCTGCATCGCCGTCGCACATGCATGGCCATGCAACACCAAGATGGTATACCATCCTATCACAAGGGAGGCAAGGGGTGTCACCGCTGCACAGTTGACACCAAGTGATCAGCGGATGTCAGCTGTGCACAATGCGTTCATGATTGTCTGTCCCTCGTTTGGTACAATTTCGGCTTGTGGCAGGAGGGTGGGGGTGTCTGGCACAAGGCGCAAGGCCTTGGAAGTCAACTGTTGCAGAAGCGACCTGCGGCTACCGCCTTCCGCCCTGGCCATTCAAGCGACTCTTCAGATAAACATGTTCTTACCAGAGGCAGAAGGAAAGGTTGGCACACTGAAGGGGGCGCTGTGCGGTCACGGCACATGGCATGCCGTCACGAATGGACCTAGGGCTGCGACATACACAAAAGGCAAGCACACACACAGAAGAACAGCCTGTAGAGACCATTGCTCAATTATGCACGGCTTGGCCTCGACTTCAGCCGCTGCATGGTGCACCGCCGCTTGACGTCGTCCGCAAGCAAGCGATGGCAAGTCCAGAGACAACAGAAGTCGAGGCCTACGCATGTATTATTGATCGTTACAGATATGATTAGCGACACATAACTGTATCGTGATTGGGCTGGCGCATTGACCGAGTCTCACAGTCAACAGCTTGTCGTATTGACTTACACCGCGCTTCGCGAGCAGAAGGTATTGCATGTCCAAGAGATGCTCTAATTTATTGGGTTGAACTATCAAATGTGAGATCGCGTGTAAGAGAAGCAATTTGGACTCGCCTGGCCCGTACTACAATCACTGCGCATCTTGTCTACATGCATCGAAGGCAGAGCAGAGCAGCAGTATTCTCAGGTTCAGCATCGCAAAGAGCTGGGTTATATCGACCAGACAACCAAAAAATTTGCGCAAGCGTGTGGTGAAGGCTGCACGAGGCCCTGTTGCGTGTGCCGTTGTCTCAGTGCCAGCTCTGCTTTGATGCGCTCGCGACTGCACGATCAGTCTCAAGGCATAATGCATGCGAGTTGTGCACGTCGGTGCACCATACATACGTGTGTTTGTGATGGCATCGACAACGCTGCCAATAGAAGCATGCCGCGCGTGGTAGATATCCTTGCTGCCACCGGCGCTTACATGCTCGCCTTTGGTCACCTGGAACTACTCTAGATGCTGCGAATGTGGCAATAAAGCAAGTTTGCATTCCTGAAGGCTGCTATCTATTCACTCTAAGCACTACCACCTGCTCTATGTGTCAACAAACACGGCCACATGTGGCCATGAAGTTGTGAACAATTATCAGGCTCACCGTGGCTTTCACAGCAATTACTGCCGGCGTGCTAGCAACCACAGCATTCCCGGTAATGGCGGATACCATGATGCATCAAATTTGATTCCATAGCTACCCGGCAGCTGCAAACGACAACGTAGCCGAAGGGTCTCCACCTCTGCACGTGCCCTCACCGCATGTACACCTAAGGTGAAGTATGCACTGATACTGCACGCCGGCAACAGTGCCTGCAACGCACACATCATCTCCAGACTCGAATACAAACGGCCTACAAAGATATTTGCACTGCACGTAGAACCACCATGCACACTTCCAACAACCACTTCCAGCCTCTTGACCTGAAATCAGCAATGCTACACAACTTTCACCCATTGCCCTTCCCCTTTGAGCGCACTCTACAGCACAAACACCATATTCTGACTGCACATCACACTACATGAACCCCCCCCCCCCCCCCCCCCCCCCCCCCCCCCCCCCGCCCCCCTTTTTCAGAACAGTGCTGCTCTACAACATTAATAGCGTTGCGTGCTTGCGGGTGTGCCTTCACAGAAGACTGCATCACCGCACCACCCACCCCCCTCCCCCTCCGCATGCAATGCTGCTCTACAACATTACACTCTGCCGTGCATTTGCAGCTGGAATGGGGAGCACTGTCCGGACTGATATCGATTTTGACATGCATGGCCCTGATGGTGTATATGGGGTGAACTGAGGCTTTTTAGCGGCGGCTTGCGTAAGGCTGTGTGCAGTGGCGGTGGGCGCACAGTGTGGACGTGGACTGTTCGACCGGGTCTACAGAGGCGCCGTGTTCAGTAGCGAATAGTGCCAGCGGGACGCACAGCCCCGAGAAAGCAACGAGCCGTTTAAACGCTTCCAAATTGCACGTCTGCGTTATGTGTGATTATTAGAGACCTTATGTAATGCCCTGTGGTGTTTCGATCACAGTGCGTACTGTTGCAAGGTAGTCTTTCAAACGTTCTCGTACACATTCTTCGACTTCCCCACAGCCATCGAGCCGTCCTGCTCACCACAGATTGGAGGATATTTGTCAGAGCTTTCAAATATGACTTCCTCCTGTTCGCGAGAGAACTTGGGACATGTGGCGTCAGAAGCCTTGGTGCACGTTCACAGATTCAGACGCATATGTCGATGGGAAAGCAAGAAACCACACAAAACAAACCACGTATATGCAGAGTATTCATGATCGGCGTTCACGTAGGTGTTCGAGGTCGTTCCCAGGCACATCTGAGTGTCTGCGTCCTGCCTGAGCGTCCGCGTCCACGTCCCATGCTGTGCGTCCTCCCGGTGCGTTTAACCCCCTTCTAGGCTTGCTGGTGTGGTGGTGCTGCCCGCCTCGGCACCCATATTCTTATAACACCTCAGTGGTTGGCGTTTCACATGCCAAGAGTGCCCAAATTCAGTCTTCTTCATGCTCATGCCAAAGTCGAAACAGCATTTCTGGCATGCACATGAATAAAGAATGTGAAAAAGCGCCAGGGACTGCACACGTCTCAGTAAAACGAACATATATTTTTTAAAGACCATCTCAAATCTGATATATGCGGTATGTTTCGTGTGATGCAAAGAATCCCATTTGGCCACTGTCTAATGAATTGTATTGCATGCGAAAATGTGCAGAGCTTGTTGTTGTGGCGAGCTGTCTAGTTATCTGAACATGATTCTTATGCAGGCTTTGACTATGTTTGATGTCTGTGCTGAAAGAGGCTATGGAGCCAGAGACAAGCAATTGGACTATTTCAGTCACATTACGGAATTTTCCTATGGATATGAGACGAGATTGCAGTGGGATGACCTGAGAAATTGCGGTAATATTGCGGGCTCCTATAGGGTGCAAGGCATGCGCCAATACTTGTGCATTCTTGTGTGTATGAAGAGGCTCCACTATGTGTCTTCAAGCGGGGAGACTATGCTTGTAGTGATCCGTGGCGCTTGATGTAACATGTGGTCACGAAATCATCTCGTAGAGATAGAATTTAGTGTATACTGCGCTTCATGTCCTTGATCCATGCTCTCGTCCATTTCTGATTTTCTAACCGTGATACACAGCGATGACGGCATGAACGGTGTTTTTTAGACATAATGTTCCATGCATCCACGCACTGGAATTTGCAGCTACTTATTGCGGCCTAGTGCCACACCGGCCTGGTGCCACACCGTCCACATAGACTGCCTATGATGTCATTGCATAATCAATCTAGATCACCTTGGAGCACACGAGTTCACGATTGCCACAAAGCTGATCATCTGTGAGGCCCTAGCTAGTCACTAGGAGGCCCTCAATGCCCGAACGTGCTTTCTCGCAACCTTTAGGCGGTCCTTAGCCAATCATCATCCTTATACGGTCATACGGGAGTTCCTAGTGACCTGGTGAGGACTGTGTAGAGACTGTGTAACCCCATGTTTAAGCAGTGTTAAGTTGTGCTAGTGTGAATGGTTTAAAATTGCCAGTTGCAGATTGATGCCCATGTGGTCGCAGATACTTAAAAAAAAAAAAAAAAAAAAGGTTTGTTCCACGGGACAACCCTAGTGATAGCCATCACTGCATATGCCTGGTGGCAGACCATTATGTGGATATATTTGCATAAAGAACAGCTTGGCAAAGCCAGGTTTGTTTAGTGTGCTATCAGTAGGGATGAGTCTTACCATCTTTGAGAACTGGTCTATAAAGACGACAATGCCGGCAAACCCAGACTTTGTGCGTGGCAGTTGCGTGATCAGTTCTAAACTATCACTCTCCAACATGCACTTGGCACAGGTAAAGTTGAAAATGTGCTGACAGAACACCTTGGTGACTTCATTAACTGACATGATTGGCATTGTTTGACGAAAATTTCAATGTCTGTACTCTTGTCAGGCCAGTGAAATGTGTCCATGATGAGTGCTTGTGTGCGCTTGATGCGCATGTGAGCATGCAAGGGGTGTACGTGATGCCAAAACAGTCCTGTTTTCTGAGGTTATCATGGGCACCGCTAGTTTGTGATCAAAAAAATATGCTGACAAGTGTTTATCGTATCGACACTCAGGAGACGGGTTTTGGAACATTTCGTCGTGTGAATATCCTATACACAGCCTATCCCAAAAATCATCCAAAGCAGTATCTAGTGACAAATGTGCATCATGCTGTGATTGTAATCGCGTACCGACCTTTTTCGAAGGAAGCCTGATTCAGCACCAAATCCTGTTGGGATCAGACGTGGCGGGGCGCCATTGGGCGGCCGCTGACATCTGGCGAGAGCCGTGACGCTGCGGCCATCAGCTGAATCGGCTGAATGTGTCTAGCCGAAGGTGAACTGATATTGGCCGCTAACAAGGCACACGGCAATCCCGGAGGGGGACCCGGTGGGCAGGTGGCGTGGGTGGGACCACTTGATGGTGCCTGTGATGATTAGGGGGGGGGGGGGGGGGGGGGGGGGGGGGGGGGTCAACCTGAGAGATTGGGCTGCGGACTAAAAGGTTTGTTAATGCTAATGCCTGGTAGGGCAGGTGGGGGGTCTCTGCTAACAATGTGTCTCCGTCATGTAGTATGACCTCTGTTCTAGGCAGGTCAGCAGCTCTGCTGAGTGCATCGGCTAGATAATTAGCATCGCCCGGAATTTCATTGATCCTCCAGTCGATGCGTGATAGTGATTCGAGCCACCTAGCATGCTTGCAGGTTAACATCTGTGTATGTAAAAATCACAGGGTTTTGTGATCTGAGTGGATGAGCACAGGTTTTTTCTAACAGCGCCATTGTCGATATGCAAACAAAATTGCGCCTAAATCTTTCTCGAGCGTGTAATAATTTCCTTCAGATTTGTTCAATTTGCGGGGAGAAGGCTGTACACAGCGCTGATGCAGTTTGTACATAATGCCAGTGGACACGTGTAGTCACACAAGGCGAGTGCAGGCACGTAAGCACACTGAGTGCACGTGTGATTGTACTGTGTACAACTCTAAATCCGTAAGCTATGCGTGTGCGAGCGTCCACATGGCTGGACAAGTCGCTACGTATTTAAGGAAGGTGTTAATTGTGCCAGCATGCGCTAGTGGGAGAGATATCTCACAACAGCGTGGCGACTCCCCCTCGAACAGCGGAGGTTGGTGAGGATGTATGCCATTCTGCGGGGAAGCCCCTGGCAACCTAGATGGGGCGCATGGATGTGTGGCAATGGGAGCACTGCTATTGGGATATTCGAGTTGGCGAGACCCGAGAAGGTCCAACTCCGCCGCAGCCTTATGTGGAGCCAGTTCCTACGCTAACCTACACCTGCTGGCATGGCCACCACGCGACCGTGCAGCGGCGTCGTGAGAAAACGGTTTGCCACACCAGCGACATACATGAGAGCGGCAAATCATAATGGCTTACCGCACAACGATAGGATACTGGTGTACCGCATTCTAGAGATAAGGCCGCCCCGTAGACAAACATCCAGCGTGAAGTAACAAGCGTCAGCAACGAGACACGAAAAGACCACACGCGACGGCATTCCCGAAGTGAAATACCTCTCCATCACATTTGGAGGGTTTAATGTCCGTCCACACGCATTCTCTGAGGCAAAGTACACTCAACATGTGAGCTTTACTTTGCTTGCCACCATCGGAAGCTAGAGCGTGTGAGGTGCATGCTAGTGCTGTTAGAAATGCTATATACTGTCAGGTCAGACGCGCAGTCTCAGTTCAGATCAGGTCAGGAGGCCAGTGTTCCATACCTGCTGCGCGCAGAGGTAGAACCAAGGAACACTGTAAGAGGAGATGCTAATTCCGTGAAACAGTAAGAAGAAAGGTTACAGATCTCTTACATGCTTATATGCACACTGAACACTCAAGGTTACGGCGGAAACCCTCGCACGATCTCTCTCGCTACATCGAGACAATCCCGGCTGGCGGCTTACGCCTGCACCGGATCCGCAGATCGTCCGTGCATGGGTGCACCTGTCACCACACTGCGGCCCGCAGGCTCATGCATTGTGACACTCCCCCATAAACCCTGCTACGTCTCCACTAGCTGGAGTTTATTACGAACTTCTAGCAAAGCAGGTCCGGGCAGCACTTTGGTGAACACATCCGCTAACTGATCAACAGTGCCTACCCATGCTACCTTAAGTTCATCCATCTGGACATATTCCCGCACTCGCAAGTGCCGCACACGAATGTGCTTGGATCTGTCAGTGGACACAGCATTCACTGCCAAAATGTTGGCACTCTTATTGTCACCCCACAGAGTTGGCTTATGTGGGACGAGCTTCAAGTTGAGAAGCAACTGCTTCACCCACATTAACTCGTTGGCTGTTGCACTCATCGCGATGAGCTCAGCCTCTGTTGTATCCCCGGCCACTATACTCTGCTTCTTCGAACGCCAGAAAACAGAGTTCCCATACACTCGAATAGCCAAACCAAATACACTTTTCAGATCAGCAGAATTCGTAAAGTTTGCATCCGAGAAAGCTTCTAGCAAACACGCATGTCCCACAGAGCCTATAAATTTTATTCCTAGGTTCTTTGTGGACTGCAAGTATCTCAGGACATTTTGCACGGCAGACCAATGTTCCTTCAGGCTGCTAGACATGTGCCGGGCTAGGGCATGTGCCACATAGCTCATGTCAGGTCGTGTCACTCCTGCAATATACTGGATACTTCCTACAGCACTCATGAACCTGGAATGCTCAGCAGCACTGGCCTTCTCCTGGTCAGGATGCTCTTTCACACTCCTTAGTTGTTGCCGCGGCACTAAGGGAGTGGGAGATTTGCGACAGTCAGACATACTGTACTTTTCAAGCAAGTTCTGAATCTTATTTCGTTGTGTCATGATGATTGTTTTGGCCTTGCGATCACGCATGATCTCTGTGCCGAGTGCCCATGCAAGTTCACCCAGGTCTCTGCCTTCGAATTTTGTGAGAATGATATCGACAAATTCCTGTAGGCCTGCAGAGCTGCTGAAAATGAACAAGTCATCAACCCATAAGAAAAAAAAACATCGACCAGATGTCCTAACATACAGTCCGGGATCACTTTGTGCGCACACGAATCCCATCTCAGCTAAAACCTTTATCAAAGCTTTATGCCACTCGCGAGCAGCTTGCTTCAGGCCATACAAGGTTTTATGCAATCTCCATACATGTGCTGTCCCGTCAGTGAAGAACGGGGGCTGTTCAACGAACACTTCCTCCTCCAGCTCACCATTCAGAAAAGCACACTGAATATCTATGTGTCTAATCTCTAAGTCTTCCTGAGCAGCAACTGACAGCAACACACGCAGTGTCGCATAACTACCAACAGGAGACCAGGTCTCGATGAAATCTATACCTTCTACCTGAGAAAAACCACGAGCTACATATCGTGCCTTATACCGCTGAATCTCACCAGCAGGCCCACGTTTGATCTTGAGCACCCATTTGCCCGAGATTGCCCGTTTGCCCGCAGGCAGATAGCACAACCCGAAGGTTCCGTGCTCACCCAGTGCATCTACCTCCTCCTGAATGGCACACATCCATGCATCCCTGTCAGCACTCGCGAGTGCTTCCTTCAAAGAAGGCATATCAGGGTCGGAGGCCTTCTGCTTCCTGGCGGCAGCTGCTCTGCGCGTCCCACGACGCTGAGCATTCTGCTGCTCACCAGACTCCACATGCTGATGCTTTAGGCCTGCACAGGACACTCCACAGTCAGCCGCGGCTGATTGTGTCCCGCCTGCAGCCCGGAGCGTCATTAGCAGCTGCTGTTTCACTACTAGCAATGTCAAAACCCGCAGGCTCATTCATGTGTATAGCTGCTACATCTGCAGCCAATGGAACAAGGCGTCTGCGTACAAGAGGATTGATTTTAATACGAGGTAAGGCATCTGGAATGGCCCTCACCTCGTCAGGCAAATCAACCCCAACTGCGACTGAGGGGTCCGGATCCTCTCCCCCTAATTCGGACCCGGTCTCCACCTCATCTGGCTCATCCTCCCAGAAGGGCCTCGGCGCCTCGGCTCCTCGCAAGGGCTGAGCAACTGCCCCCGCGCCAGATGCTGAGGCCGCTGCCGAATTACTTCCGGAACGGACCCGCTGAGCCTCCAGATTCTGATGGGCCGCAGCCTCTTCATCATCTGTCATAATGTAGTCCATGCGCTGTTCGTTGTCATCGTCGTAGATGCCCGGACTGCCAGCATCATCCTCATCCATGCCGGACTCGGAGCTGACTGACACACGAACGGGGAACGCAACTTCTACACCAGGGTCGTGCAACACAGCGTTACGCGTGACAACGTACTGAGCCGTACGTGAGGGCACAGCCTCAATATGATGCACTTGACCACGCACGCGAGGGGGGACAGGGACGTCAGGGTGAGCCGCGGCTCTGGAAGTCGCGCGCGTGCGATGCAAAGCGACTCTGGCTATCTCCGGTGTGGCCCGAGAGGGATCACGCCGGATAATCTCCGCAGAGGAGCCAGCTCCAAACCGTGGAGAATACACGTTAGAATTACGATCAGGGTTGTCCTGCCTGAAAGTCATGTCCATGAAAGGCACCCTACCATGACCAGGGGGGGTGTGAAGCTGGTCACACAGACGGCGCAACACTCCCCCGTCATACGTGTGATCTGTCAGGAAAGGAGGGACATCGCTGTCAGTCACACGCTCACCCTCATTATCCCCCTCGAAGGCAACCGTATATGAGTTCGCAAACTCCTCAGGCTCCCTCTTGTCCACAACAGCGGACGCGTCGTACTTGCGTACGTGGCGGATCATCTGATCCGCAGTGCACACAACCTGGCGCACCACAAAAACCCTACCCCCAGGGACGTCCTGGGAGTACACGCGCTGCATGATGGGACCCAGCCCAGCCCCGACCCAGTATGCAACGCTACCCCTGTGGGACAACTTACGCAGCTTGTCATCCCTAGGGTATGCATACACCTCAACCTCCCACGGACGCTGCTGCCGCAGCAGATCTTGGAACACCTAAACGGAGGTGTCTCGGAAAAAAAGCCATATAGGGAATAATAACCCTGTCACAAGACCGCAACAAAAACTCGTCTAACTCTGTCGACGCAAGCAACTTGTACTTGCGTTTTTCCTCATCCCTCAACTTATCGCGATCGGCCTTTTTCATGCTCTTGCCCTTCCCCAAGTTCCTCTCAGCTTCGTCCACATCCGCAGACGCGTTGACAGCATGCTGAGCTTTCAGGGACTTGAGGATGCTCGCCAGTTTGTCGTGGTACAGCGCCGAGCACGGCGTGAGATTGTGACCATGGACAACACTGGCGGGGCATTCTATCCACAGGATCAGAGGAAGGCCGCTCGCGAGCAGCACAGCACGGAGTGACTCAAAGGCAATTCCGATCCTCCGCTCAATCATGCCATTGCAGCGATGATCGGCTGTGTGGGTCAAGCGGTGAGTGATGCCACGACGCAGGAGGTAGAGTTTTAAGGCCTCGACCATGAACTCGCCCCCTTTGTCGGTGTGTACGATGCGCACACCCAGTTCACCTGGCTTCACCACATTCACCCGAATGCGTTCAATAATATAAGAGATCATGGCCGCAGCCTCACTCTTTTTGCGCAAACCGACCACGAAAGTATACCGGGTAAAGGCACACATCACAAACAAAACATATTTTACGCCACCAATTCCTACTGGAGAGACAGGACCAGCTAGGTCGGCATGCAGTTGCTCGCCAGGAAACTTGGCCTGGCCCATGAGCTCACGATCATTGGCAGAGAAATTGCCCGCAGGCGCTTTGCCAATTCTGCAGCCATGACAACGATTCCCCATTGGCTCGGCATCAACTTTCAGATGCAAATCACCAAAAAAACTCAGCGTTCGCTTGCATACGCTTCAAGACCCACGTTGACTGGTGAAAAGACAAATGCGCAAGAAATGCAGGTTCCAGCAGGTATGCATCATGTGGAACCTCAGCTCCCCCAGCATTGGGTCGCTGCAGGTCAATGGCCGCGACCGCCACATGATGCCACTGCTGTTGATCCTCAATCACTGAGGTCGGACTGCTCTGGTTAGACCAGACTACCCCCCTATTGACAGGCGCACCGACAAGAATAGGTTTTGTGTCTACTGCCATTTTGAACGCGAAAACAGGATGACCATCCACATCAAGTTCCTGGTACTTGACATCATCCTCAACGTCGGTAGCCATATCACCCAAACCAGGAACATACAGCACATTTCTACGCGTATCCAAGAACATTTGCTCATGCCTAAGACCCATTGTGCTGGGCAGGTTGTACGGACATTCAGGCGCATAGTAAACACCGGGGATTTCCATATCCAATGGATGCTTGTTCCCATGTTTTTCTACGTAAGTACCCAGGTTCACCTGAATGGTGCTCCTGCCCATGATAGAAAGCTGGCCTGGTCCCGCAAGATTGGCAACTTTCTGACACGGATTGTACTCAGTGAACATTTCACGATTTCCCACTATGTGCATGTCCGACCCACTATCAACAATAATGTTCCAAGGCAATGCGTCTGGTTGCGGATACTTTGCAGGCATCTCTATAGTGCAAACATCCTTGGCCGCAGCCTGTTTGCGTTGGGGGCAGTTCGCACGCAAATGTCCCTTCTTCTTGTAGAAGAAAGAGGTCCTGGTCTCCTCGCGAGGAGCCCGGCCAGCCGCGAGAGCAGCGACCACAGGACCATCACCACGGGGTTGCTTTCGCCAGCCTTGACCAGGTTTGCCCGCGGGCGCCCCAGACCTAGCCTACAGCTGTCGCTGTGATTTGAGCAAGTCAGCATGCTCAGTCAAACGCGATTTGATCACATGAGGGGGGGAGTGTTGGACTTCGCCGCGCACAGCGTTGAACTCCTCCCCCACTTCTAACAGTTTCAAACGAAGCCATCGCTGGCCCACATCGGCACCTAGTGCCTCCAGTTGAGTATACGCACTCATCACATCACCACAATATGTCGCGACATCTTTATTGTGTTGTGATAAAGAATTGAACCGACTCCACAGTCCTTGGATCTCGGCTTCAGTGCTAGGCCTATACTTCACTCAAATAGGCCCATGCTTCACACAGGTGTGACATGCGATAGACAGTCGTCCTATCCGCGTCAGGCAAAGACATCAGGACCTGTGTCCTCGCCCTAGCATGAACACGCTGTTCGTCCGCAGACGGTGCGTGCTGCAACAGATGATCTAACTAAAATTGGCCTAACCACAAAAAGACTTTCTGTTCGTACGCAACGAAACTTTCAGTCTTAAAAGTCCATTCAGGGAGTTTCCTTTAGTCAAATCAGGTTCGCTACGTCCCCGAGATGCACGCAGCGCCTCGGTCAACGTTTCGAGTGATATGAAAGACTCAGTGTGACCGGGATCGTTCACAACATGAGAGGAAAAGGGCACCTGCTGGCTGCTCTGCCCAGTATGGGAAGAGGGACGTGGCCGGACAACTCGTCCACCACGGAGTAACATGCCCGCGGGCTGTTCTCCGTCGTGGAGCTGCTGGTTAGCGTCCCTATTGACGATCGGCTGCTGTTCAGCCTCGTCACGCCTCTCCTCGCGAGGAGAGTTGGAGTTGGAGCGATCGGAGTTAGACATCCTGCAGTAGGACAGACGGTTGTTTGTTGCGCGGAGCAACTAACCGATGGGATGGCTCGCAAGCCGACAGGTTGAGAAAATAAACGAACGCGTTCGCTTTTCCCAGCGCTCATCATTGAAACAAGCTTCTCGAATTGTGTCGAACAACAATATGCTACGAGAAAGCTAGACGATGCCTGCGCTTATGACCGCGGTCTGAGCGCCGGCAAAACAGTGGAATGCCTGCCGTGTCTGCGCAAAGACTTTGTCCAACGGCTTCTTGAACCAGACCATAAACAGACATAACGCTAACATTCACCGATACCATGTCAGAAATGCTATATACTGTCAGGTCAGACGCGCAGTCTCAGTTCAGATCAGGTCAGGATGCCAGTGTTCCAAACCTGCTGCGCGCAGAGGTAGAACCGAGGAACACTGACAGATGAGATGCTAATACCGTGAAACAGTAAGAAGAAAGGTTACATATCTTAGTGTGCACATGCTTATATGCACACTGAACACTCAAGGTTACGGCGGAAACCCTCGCACGATCTCTCTCGCTACATCGAGACAATCACGACTGGCGGCTTACCCCTGCACCGGATCCGCAGATCGTCCGTGCATGGGTGCACCTGTCACCACACTGCTGCCCGCAGGCTCATGCATTGTGACAAGTGCACCAGCTTGAGAGATGGCCAGCACCTGCCACATGGTGCCGAACCAGTCAATCCAAGTCGATAGCGAAATGCTACAGGAGGATGACCGACGAACCAATCCATTCTTCTAGTTTTGCGTGATAGGCACAGCGACAGAAACTGACACAACCGGTACCAACTAGCCGGAGCAACGGATAGTGATCCGCGAGAGTGTATATTCCGATGAATTGAAACACTTCACATCGGGGAGATGGCCGGATCGTCAGCAGTTACAATCCTCATGATATTGGCATGCGTGGGGGTATGCATATAAGTGACCCTCCCAGTGGACCCCGACAATCTAGCTATTCCTTATACACTGCCAAACACCGAGCTCACAGTAGGTGTGGTACCAAGCACAATTGAAGCAGCCCTTGTGACCGCGATGATGCCGGCGAAGTTGAGGTGCATTTCCAGATATTGTCCGTGTCCACGGGCACTCACCATGAACGGCTCCACATGATTGTGGTTGCTTGCCCGTGCTACTAGCAGACTCACCGTCAATACGCAATTATACAGGTAAGCCAAGATGAGCCCAAATTCACATTCGGTGGAGGCAGGGAGGGATAGCCAATATACGAACGGTGGAATTTGCTTGGCTGGCAATATCTTGTTGCCCTATGCAACCTTTGTCGCCGGTGGCAAACAGAGCCGCGGTTCAGACAACAGGGCAAGGTTTCCACTGGATTATGTGTGTGTTCATCAACTTGAATACTATTGAGTGGCTTCGTGGGGAACCTGGCACGAATGCCAGAATCTTTATGTTCGACTATTTACAAGCGGTAGATCACACGAGCAGACTGCCTTGTTGAAGGACTGCCTTTCAAGAATTGATTGCAAAGGCCGCCAGCGAGATACACCCCGTCCCCCTGAACGCGTGCAAGAGCATTGCCAAGAAGATCCCATGGGAGGAACATAAGCTTCAAACTTGTCGACGGCGATCGGTCCACACAACTAGATAAAGGCAGTGTTGTGAGATATCTCTCACACTAGCGCATGCTGGCACAATTAAAACCTTTTCGTACATGCATAGCCACTTGTCCAGCCATGTGGACGGTCGCACACGCATAGCTGTCGAATTACCAATCGAGTTGTACACAGTGTGATCACACGTACACTCAGTGGGCTTACGTGCATGCACTCGCCACGTTTACTGCACGCTTCCACCAGCCTTACGTGCACACTGCATCAGCACTGTGTACAGCCTTCTCCCGGCACAATGTGTCCCGCCATAGGCTTATTATGGCTTTATGCGGCTAGCCGAATCGTTACTGCACATATTACGTCTTACTGTATGCATTACCGCCGTTACACAGGGTCCGCCCGGCGGGCTCCAGGGTTGGCATGCACGATAATATCTGTACGGCCACCTAGAGCTGCCCACGAATTACGTGCGCAGCCTTGCTTACACTCATATTAGGCTCTGTGAGCAACAATTTAAGATCTCCTGCGCTTATGCGGGATCTGGGATCAGTGTGGCAGTTATGCGGCACGATTCGGCGAGGCCAGCTTTGACAGGGGGAGTGACCTGGGCGCACACACCCCGGTATTTATACCGAGCGCTTGCTGGGACCAGACACGCTTTACAGTAGTCTCGTTGGGGCGCCATCCAATTTCGCACTGGCACGTCGCATCCTTGCGTGTGAGTGTACACCTGCTCTGCTTGTGCCTATACAGCCCTCGTGCTGCGGCAATCTTGACCCATCACTGCTTCTTCTTACTGCCATCGAGGTCTGTTACCCAAGACCAGACCAATAGGTCTCAACAGGTATCGATTCTGCTCAGTTCCCTGGCCTGATTAACTCGACCGAGGCGCTGCAGATGGCTGGCGACGACGTCACAATGGGCGACACTGCGATTACGTGTGAAACAGTCCGCGACTCGCTAGTCCCTCCGTCTGAGTGCAATTATTCGTTTGACCAATCGCAGGATCCGGGGCTGTTTGCGTTTCCCCAGTCGGATTTGAATAATAGTAGGCGGCTGTTCAATATGTTGTCGTGGTTAAAATCGTTTTTAGTGGCGAGCGCGGCCGAGTTTGCCAAATCTGCGTTCCAGATTGTGAGTAGAGACGCGCGTCAGCTGTTTGTCGAGTCAGCCCTATCTGCTGATGAAGTGCCATTCCAGCCACTTGAGCGTAAGCAACCGGTCGAGGTGATCAAGCGTGCATTGAAGCCGGCTACAGCATTTTCATGTAGTACGGAGTGGGGCCTCTGCGCTGGCCAGGTGCGTAATCTGCTCAGCCCGGCCGCTATGACCTTCTGGCTAGGCCCGAAGTTTGCCCAGCCGTTGCTGGATCTGGCCTATGCGTTTGTTCCTAATTACAAGAGCTTTGCGCTGGCGTTTCTGTCCTGTCCCGTCAAGAATGACCACTTAAGGTTGCTGGGCGTAAAGGAGAGGACCTTGAAGCTCCTGACCCCGTCTGCCGTGACCAGCCACAGAGCAGCCATTGTGAGCTTGGCCAAGGCGGCCGAGCCTATCATTTATGACATTACTCACGCAGTCTGGCACGCGTTTACAAGTGCAAAGTATCGTGTTAAGAAAGCGTCCGAGCTGTTTCCCATGGCGCACGTACCCGAGATTACCAAGGCTGAGGCGCTCCAGTACAGAGATTGCTCGGCCAGCGTCGCAGCACGGGTGCATACCGTTTTACCCATTACATCATCTCTGCCTGAATGCAACCCGAATTTGCAAACGATTAGTCTCACAATTGGTTTTGCAATGCACATTACACGTTTTCAGCCATTAAAATGCCCGCGGCCGCCGCTCTGCGCGGTGACCCTCTGTCAGAGTTGCGTTGGCACAAATTTCAGAGTGGTTTTTTGCATGTGCGTTCGAATTGTCGACAGTTATCTGTCGCCAGGTTATTCATCACATCGCGACCACATTTTCACACACTGACCAGCATTTCTCAGCAGCGCAAGAGGCCGCTTTGAATCCGGCGTGCACGCTTAGACAGTGGCTTGAGGTCATACGTGATTTTTACTTTATAAGTGGCCCATTTAGGAATTACATTGAATTGGCATGGCAGCGTTATGATGCTGCTGAGTCTGTCGATTTCAATGACCTTATTCATCTTATTAAAACTTATTACAGATTAATTTTCCTGGATTATGCACACATGCAAGGCAATCAAAGCCTCCTCGATTTTGCATGCATATTGTTTACGAAGCTTCAGAACCTTATGCAGCCTACGTGCACATCGGCGTTGGCTGGTACTCTGCGCATGTTTATGCCATTGTCTACTCTGTTGGATAAATTTAATGTAAAGCTTAAACCTGCGATGGGCGATTGTGCACAGAGCGCGGACGCGACTGCTGTTCACTTTATAACATGGTCCATCTGACAGCTACAAGTGCGTGAGTCAGCAGACACGGTTAAGCGCCTCGCTGGTGATGCACCGAATTGTCATATTGATTATGCCATGTTGCACTCCGAGCGCAAACCGCTGCCACATACCCCAGGTGACGCCAAGTTACATGCGGCGGCTGCTGCATTACCCGGCCCTCCTCTTAATCACAACACTTGTGTGCAGCCATGCCGTGGTGGCCAGCCAAAGGCGGTTAGAGCGGCACACTGCCCTGGACTTAAGGAGGTGGCGAACTCCACATAAGAGGCGGTCGTTAGGCCGTGGGTCGAGGACTTCTGCATAAATGCGGCGGCACCATTCGCGCAAGGCACTTAGCCTAGAATTACAGGATGGCCCCACTTCTGTTCATGGTGCCTTGGCGAGGGCGACCACCCCCTTACCGCCGGGCGTGCAGGCCACTTTTGTTTAGTGTGCCACCATGATGTTGCGCATATACTACATGTACCCCTTTAAGCAATGCTACCTCTGCCCATCTGCGCGGCAGGATCTGCGGGGTTACACCTGCTCAGCCATTGCGTCGCCTTCTTATCAGCCGTGCCACTGGACGCCCGAGAGGAATTCAACAAGCAGCGGGCTCTTACTCCGATGCCCCCGCAGTACACCAGCCCCCCAGCCCGGCGTCGAGATGGCAAGAGGGACCGGTATGACCCCATCCGCAGAAGGTCTGGCAATCACCCCAAGCGGACACGCAATGATCAGCCACAGCAACATGTCCGCTGAGACGAAGGCAAGCCTCCCATTGCCTGCCCACAATGGGCGGTAGCGCCAGATGTACCAGCACCTCATTTATCTCCACCACATGCAACTTGTTTTGATTCGTCCTTCCTGTCAGGCTCGGCATCGTTATTTGACCTGCATAAAGTCAATGAGACCATTGTGATTACACTGCCTTGCACTGCCGAAGCGCAAGTTGCCATTCGGCACATACTGTCAAGAGAGGTGGAAGCCTCCGGGGTGCTGACGAGCACCGGGATCTGACTTGGCGTGGGTCGATGGGCCTTACGTTGCAGCGCGGAGACTGTAATCAGCTATAGAATATGACAAGTTTAATAAAATGGGTTTCAGACAAAAATATGTTCAGACAGAATGGAAATAGGTTCCCCAATTCGAACTCTGAAAAACAGAAGGACGAATCCCAGCAAGTGCACGGTATAAATACCGTTTGGAATGCACCCAGGACACCCCTGCTGAGGCTGGCCACGCTGAAGTGCTACACAGAAGCGGAGCACACTAAAAGGAATCCCTAATAATCGAGGGATATCTAACATGATTGGCTGACAAGCGCTGGACACCGGACTCGGGGTCAGCGTTATGATGTGACGAGTATGATTGTGCTCACTGACATATGCATGTAAATTCCGATGCGGTAACCACGCGTCTCGGAGTATAACATGCATGTCGGAGTTGAACTCCAAATATGAATTTATGACATTTTCGTGTAGTACTCTAGCGTGGCCACCGCGAAGCGGGTTCGGGGCTTAGGTGACTTAGTGCCTCGGAATGGCCTGTGCACAGTTGACTGTGTGCATGCTGAGTATGACTGATGACGTGTGACTATGAATGTGTCATAATGCATGTCCTATGACCAGGGATATATCTAAATGTTGATACTGTGTCATTTGATTTGATCAAAGTTGTGTTGGCGTGCGCGTTCAAATGCACGTGGAAGTCAAGACTTGTGACTGAGATATCTGACATTTTAGTGGAGAGTGATATGATTGGTGCGCGACGCCCTCGTAGCCACATGGCTAGAGCTGATCGACGTCCGCTTGTGGCGTCAATACGTATATGCCGCACGTAGGGCGGAAATCTGATGACGTAAAAAGGTGATTAATAATAATATGAATCTTATGTGATGGCCGGATTTCCGCCTTATCTTGGGGAGTTGTGACTGTTACCACCTGAGTCGTGCGTGCATGCATACGACAACCAGCCTGCGCCGGAGGTGAGATGGACATCTCACAACACATACACACGATTGATATGCATCAGCATAAAATCACGGTGGCAGTGCCAGCTCGTATCTTTGAGTCGTCCACCTTTATACCGTTCCTAAGACGACACACGCAGACACGGGTGGATGAGGCACGCAACTTATTGCAATTCACTTCTGGCGACCCCGTCCATGGGCACCACAAATACCATGTGTGCACAATGGTGAGCAACCAACGATTACCAAAATTACCATCGAAGAAGGCGGCGGTGTTTGTACAACCGGCACCCTTTGTTGATTTGGTGTGCACTAGGGATGGCACAGAGCCGAGGTGGGTGTCCATCTCGTCTCGTGCCGAGGTCTAGGTGGCACGAGATCACCCGAGGTGACCTAGGAATCGTACGAGGTGACCTAGGACTCGTACGATTTGACCTCGGACTCGTACGATTTGACCTCGGACTCGTACGATTCACCTCGGATTGCACTAATTCACCTCGGATCGGGTGTGCAGGCATGTACAAAGCAGCATTACGCTGATTCAATCGATATATAGTATTGCAATACAATACAGTAGATATAAAAACCTTACAATAGTCATTCAATTGATTCCACCTCCCTCTGTGCATCCTCATGTGCAAGTGCCTCCATGTCCGCTACTAAAACCTCCTCACCACAGATGCATTTCTGTACTGTGCGACAAACACCATCCATGCCGGGCAATTGTTTAATTCAATTGTAGGCTCGCCAGTGGTAATCAATGTGAGTAATGTAATTATAGTTTGTTCATGCCCTGGGCTTGTGCACCTGTGTCCGCCATATGTGGTCTCCAATCAGTGTCTAGTAGTGCGTCTGAGACTTTAAACAGTGTTCGACATAACGGGACCTAGACCCCATCCGAGGTGGGCCATTTTCTCACCTCGGCCTCGTACTACGTGTCAACCCCCCCGGAATCATGGGGTGGCCAGAACACTGCCTCACCACGCGCCATGACCGCCTAACGACGCCCAAATACGTCATTACTGACCAAAACGCGGAGGTGTATGATGACAGATGTCCGCTTGACGGCCGCGGCGTGTGTGGGGCACGCGTGCCTTGCCATGGTGGGGCAGACATGGGTGCCCGCCCTGTGTCGAGCCCCAACGCGCCCGCAGGCTGCGGCAAACCCGTTTGTTTATCTTCAAAGTGTATTCGTGCATCGCTCGCCTTGTCTTGCCAAGTCAATCGGCGCGCGGATGGACGACATTGCGTAATCCGGATGCAGCAGCAGCAAGTGCAGATACCGTCGCCGCGGTTGCGCATCGGCCAGCCTGAGGCCTGCATACTGCCATTTAGTGCATTTAGAGGTCTCCTGGGGTCGTTGCGTTTGCGATCGCAGGTGTCACGACGTGTGCCATGCCTGATTGCTGCTACTCGTTGGTCTGTGCAGCTTCATAAGCTCTGCGTCCGGATTCATAAAATACAATCACACATAGCATAGCCATCTTGTTTTTTTCTACACCCTCGTGGCAGTGGGAAGGTACTCGGGGCAGTCATATTCTGCTGTTGGCTCGTGCACAGTGAGGGGTATGCAGCTTGCACTTCCAGGCCATGTCATGAAGCAGATGGTGCACACCATGGTGTGCTGGACTCAGAGCAGGCAGCTGAAATACTCATACTAATTTTCACAATCCTGTTACGCTCAGGCATATGCGTATCTGAGGAGGTGCCCTCAGGAGATCGTATCTGAGGAGGTGAGAGTTTTTGCATCGGGCGCCTGAAGCTACAGAGTTCAGAGTCACACACAGTTGAGCATACATCGCAAGAACTGCACGAGTCAAGACACAGTGCATTGCTATCACCATCCTTGATGACGTACCAGGTGGAGGAGTAGGAGGCTGTGCAGCCTTTGCCTGCCTAGCTTTGATGCCAAGGCCCCTGATTCCCTTCAGGTGTTGCTTTCGGGATTTTCGTACCATCAAAGTCCGCCAGAAGATTTATTGTCAGCTTCTGATAGATATCCACCGCGATACTCGACCACGCCAGAGCGTGAACTGTGTGTTCGCTGCAAAAATAAAGCTGTACAAGAAGCAATATGCAGCGACCGGGGACCACAGCAACCGCGCAAGATCTCATCTGTTGCATTGTCATTTTAATAATTTATTTCATGTGTTACGTTTTTTCGTGTGAATGGATTCTGAGGAAGCCGTCCGGTGGCGATTCTGTGACGATAGCACGCGGTGACCGGCATGCACGCGGATTTGAACCGTCCGCCCACATTTCGCGAAACTGTCATCATACACCCCTGAAGAACATGATTTTTGGGATATTTGATGGAAAAAACGGGTGAATTTAGCACCAGCGTGACGGTGAGCTGGCCACCCCATGAAATCGCGCTTTTCGGGGGGGGTTGACACGTAGTACCTCGGTACGAGACTCGTACCGATTTCATTGACCTCGGACTAGAACGAGGTCCTCGACCTCGCCTTTGTGCCATCCCTAGTGTGCACAATGCCGACTCGCATTCACGCTTTCGATTCATTGCCCAAGCACTTGTCGACACGGCAGCAAATCATAGTATGGTAACGCGCGGGTTATTGGATCGCCATAGCATTGCATACACTGCTTCTCAGCGTGTCACGGTCGGTAACTCCGAATCTGAGGCATTATGCTTGGGCAAGGTTGTTCTAAATATGCGAGTTGGGCGCCGTGTTATTAGTGTGAAATTTACTGTGGTTGTCACAATGCATGAGCCTGCGGGCAGCAGTGTGGTGACAGGTGCACCCATGCACAGACGATCCGCGGCTCCAGTGCAGGGGTAAGCCGCCAGCCGAGATTGTCTCGATGTAGTGAGAGAGATCCCGCGAGGGTTTCCCGTCGTAACCTTGTTTGCAACACCTCAGTAAAATTTTCCTTCCCATCAGTTTTACAGCGTGTGTTCAGTGTGCATATAAGCCTGTGCACATTGAGATCTGTAACCATTCTTCTTACTTACTGTTTCCCGGTACTAGCACTCTCCTTAAGCGTTCCTCGGTTCTACCTCTGTGCGCAGCAGGTATGGAACGCTGGCTGCCCTGACCTGACCTGTACCGCAGACTGCGCGTCTGACCTGACCAGATAGAGCATTTCTGACATGGTATCGATGAATGTTAGCGTTATGTCTGTATATGGTCTTGTTCAGGAAGCCGTCGGCCAATGTCTGTGCGCAGACACGGGCATTCCACTGTTCTGCCGGCGCTCAGACTGCGGTCAAAAGCGCAGGCATCATTTAGCTTTCTTGTAGTACATTGTTGTTAGACACAATTCGAGAAGCTTGTTTCAATGATCAGCGTTGAGAAAAGCGAACGCGTTCGCTTATTTTCTCAACCTGTCGGCTTGCGAGCCATCCCACCGGTTAGTTGCTGCGCGCGACAAACAACCGTCTGTCCTAATGCAGGATGTCTCTCTCTAGCGCCAACTCTAACGCCAACTCTCCTCGCGAGGAGAGGCGTGACGATGCTGACCAGCAGCCTCTCGTCGACAGGGACGCTGACCAGCAGCTCCCTGACGGAGAACAGCCTGCGGGTATGTTGCTCCGGGGCGGACGAATTGTCCGGCCACGACCCTCTTCCCATACTGGGCAGAGCAGCCAGCAGGTGCCTTTTTCCTCTCATGTTGTGAACGATCCTGGTCACACTGAGTCTTTCATATCACTCGAAACGTTAACCGAGGCGCTGCGTGCATCTCGGGGACGTAGCGAACCTGATTTGACAAAAGGAAAACTCCCTGAATGGAATTTTAAGACTGAAAGAAAGAAGGACGACTGTCTATCGCATGTCACACTTGTGTGAAGCATGGTCTTACTTGACTGCCAAGTACAGACCTAGCACCGAAGCCGAAATCCACAGACTGTGGAGTCGGTTTAATTCTTTATCACAAAACAATAAAGATGTTGCGACATATTGTGGTGATGTAATGAGTGTTTACACTCAACTGGAGGCACTAGGTGCCGATGTGGGCCAGCGATGGCTCCGTTTGAAACTGTTAGATGTGGGGGAGGAGTTCAACGCTGTGTGCGGCGAAGTTCAACACTCCTCCCCTCATGTGATAATATCACGTTTAACCGAGCATGCTGATTTGCTCAAACAACAGCGGTCGCTGCAGGCTAGGTCTGGGGCGCCCGCGGGCAAACCAGGCCATGGCTGGCGCAAGCAGCACCGTGGTGATGGCCCTGTGGTCGCTGCTCTCGCAGCCGGCCAGGCTCCTCGCGAGGAGACCAGGACCTGTTTCTTCTGCAAGAAGAAGGGACATTTGCGTGCGAACTGCCCCCAACGCAAACAGGCTGCGGCCAAGGATGTTTGCACTGTAGAAATGCCTGACAAGTATCCACAGCCGGACGCGTCCCTTCCGTGGAACATCATTGTTGATAGTGGGTCGGACATGCATATAGTAGGAAATCGTGAAATGTTCATTGAGTACGGTCCGTGTCAGAAAGTTGCCAATCTCGCGGGACCAGGGCAGCTTTCTATCATGGGCAGGGGAACCATTCAGGTGAACCTGGGTGCTTATGTGGACAAGCATGGGAACAAGCATCCAATGGATGTGGAAATCCCTGGTGTTTACTATGCTCCTGAATGTCCGTACAACCTGCTCAGCACGATGGGTCTTAGACATGAACAGATGTTCCTAGACACGCGTAGAAATGTGTTGTATGTCCCTGGTCTGGGTGATATGGCTACCGGCGTAGAAGATGACGTCAAATATCAGGAACTAGATGTGGATGGTCACCCTGTCTTTGCGTTTAAAATGGCAGTAGAGACCAAACCTATTCTCGTCGGTGCGCCTGTCAATAGGGGGGTAGTCTGGTCTAACCAGAGCAGCCCGACCTCAGTTATTGAGGATCAACAGCAGTGGCATCATGTGGCGGTCGCGGCCATTGACCTACAGCGACCCAATGCTGGGGGAGCTGAGGTCCCGCATGATGCAGACTTGCTGGAACCTGCTTTTCTAGCACACTTGTCTTTTCATCAGTCTAATTGGGTTCTAAAGCGCATGCAATCTAACAGTGAATTTTATGGTCATTTGAATTTGGATGTCGATTCCGAGCCACTAGGGAATCGGTGTCACGGCTGCAGAATTGGCAAAGTGCCTGCGGGTAACTTCTCCGCCAATGATCGTGAGCTCATGGGTCAGGCCAAGTGGCCTGGTGAGCAACTGCACGCCGATTTAGCTGGTCCTGTCTCTCCAGTAGGAATTGGTGGTGTGAAATATGTTTTGTTTGTGATGTGTGCCTTTACCCGTTATACTTTCGTGGTCGGTCTGCGCAAAAAGAGTGAGGCTGCGGCCATGATCTCTTACATTATTGAACGCATTCGGGTGAATGTGGTGAAGCCAGGTGAACCGGGTGTGCGCATCCTACACACCGACAAAGGGGGAGAGTTCATGGTAGCGGCCTTAAAACTCTACCTCCAGCGTCGTGGCATTACTCACCGCTTGACCCCCACAGCCGCTCATCGCTGTAATGGCATGATCGAGAGGAGGATCGGAGTGGCCTTTGAGTCACTCCGTGCTGTGCTGCTCGCGAGCGGCCTGCCTCTGTTCCTGTGGATAGAATGCCTCACCAGTGTTGTCCATGGTCACAATCTCACGCCGTCGTCGGCATTGTACCATGACAAACTGGCGAGCATCCTCAAGGGCCTGAAAGCTCAGCATGCTGTCAATGCGTCTGCGGACGTTGACGAAGCTGAGAAAAGCCTGGGGAAGGGAAAGCGCATGAAAAAGGCCGAGCGCAATAAGTTGAGGGATGAGGAGAAACGCAAGTACAAGTTGCTTGCGACGACAGAATTAGATGAGTTTTTAGTGCGGTCTTGTGATAAGGATATCATTCCTTACATGGCCTTTTTCAGAGACACCTCCGTTGAGGTGTTCCAAGATCTGCTGCGGCAGCAGCGTCCGTGGGGGGTTGAGGTGTATGCATACCCTAGGGATGACAAGCTGCGGAAGTTGTCCCCCCGGGGTGTGCCTGCATACTGGGTCGGGGCTGGTCTAGGCCCCAGCATGCAGCGTGTGTACGCCCAGGATGTTCTTGGGGGTAGGGTTTTTGTTGTGCGTCAGGTCATGTGCACTGCGGATCAGATGATCCGGCACGTACGCAAGTACGATGCGTCCGCCGTTGTGGACAAGAGGGAACCTGAGGAGTTTGCGAACTCCTATACGGTTGCCTTCGAGGGGGACGATGAGGGTGAGCGTGTGACTGATGCTGATGTCCCTCCTTTCGCGGCAGAGCACACATATGATGGGGGAGTGTTGCGCCGTCTGCGTGACCAGCTTCACACCCCCCCTGGTCATGGTAGGGTTCCTGTCATGGAAATGACATTCCGGCAGGACAACCCTGAGCCCAGTCCTAATGTGTACTCTCCACGATTTGGAGCTGGCTCCTCTGCGGAGATTATCCGACGTGACCCTGCTAGGGCAACACCGGAAATAGCCAGAGCAGCTTTGCATCGCACGCGTGCGACATCCAGAGCTGCTGCTCACCCTAACGTCCCTGTCCCCCCTCGTGTGCGCGGCGAAGTGCATCACCCTGTCGCCACGCCCTCCCGCACTGCGCAGGATGTTGTCACGCGCAACGCTGTGTTGCACGACCCTGGTGTAGAAGTTGCGTTCCCTGTTCAAATGTCTGTCAGTGCGTCTGATGACGACATGGAGGAGGATGACGACAGTCATCCTGGCATCTATGACGATGATGATGAACAGCGCATGGACTACACCGTCTCAGATGATGAAAGAGCTGCGGCTCATCAGAATCTGGAGGCTCAGCGGGTCCGTTCCGGAAGTAATTCGGCAGCGGCCTCAGCATCTGGCGCGGGGGCAGTTGCTCAGCCCCTGCGAGGAGCTGAGGCGCCGAGGCCCTTCTGGGAGGATGATCCAGATGAGGTGGAGACCGGGTCCGAATTAGGGGGAGAGGATCCGGACCCCTCAGCCGCGGTTGGGGTTGATTTGCCTGACGAGGTGAGGGCCATTCCAGCCGCCTTGCCTCGCATAAAAATCAATCCTCTTGTACGCAGACCCCTTGTTCCATTGGCTGCGGATGTAGCAGCTGTGCATATGCAAGAGCCTGCGGGCTCAGACATTGCTAGTAGTGAGACAGTTGTAGCTGCTATTGATGTTTCAGCCTGCGACCAGGACACATCAGCCGCGGCTGACTGTGGAGTGTCTTGTGCAGGCCTGAAGCCTCAGCATGTGGAGTCTGGCGAGCAGCAGAATGCTCAGCGTCGTGGGTCGCGCAGAGCAGCTGCCAGGAAGCAGAAGCCCTCCGACCCTGATATGCCTTCTTTGAAGGAAGCACTCGCGAGTGCTGACAGGGATGCATGGCTGCGTGCCATGCAGGTGGAGGTAGATGCACTGGGTGAGCACGGAACCTTCGGGTTGTGCTATCTGCCTGCGGGCAAACGGGCTGTCTCAGGCAAGTGGGTGCTCAAGATCAAGCGTGGGCCTGCTGGTGAGATTCAGCGGTACAAGGCACGATATGTAGCTCGTGGTTTTTCTCAGTTAGAAGAAGTAGATTTCTTCGAGACATGGTCCCCTGTCGGTAGTTATGCGACACTGCGTGTGTTGCTGTCAATAGCTGCTCAGGAGGATTTGGAGATTAGGCATATAGGTACACAGTGTGCAATTCTGAACGGTGACCTGGAGGAAGAGGTTTTCGTTGAACATCCCCCGTACTTTACAGACGGGACAGCACGTGTATGGAAATTGCATAAGACTCTGTATGGCCTGAAGCAAGCAGCTCGCGAGTGGCATAAAGCTTTAGTAAAGGTCTTGGCTGAACTGGGATTTGTGTTCGCACAGAGTGATCCCGGACTGTATGTCAGTAAAGCCAGTCGCTGCTTCATTTTTCTATGGGTGGACGATCTGTTCAATTTTTAGTTGCTCTGCGGGGATGCAAGAAATCATCAGTGTCATTCTCACAAAATCTGAAGGTAGAGACCTAGGTGACCTGTCTTGGGCACTTGGCACTGAGATCACGCGTGATCGGAAGGCCAAAACAATCACAATGACACAACGTACCAAAATCCAGAACCTGCTGGAAAAGTACAGCATGTCTGACTGTCGTAAATCTCCCACTCCATCAGTGCCGCGGCAACAACCAATTAGTGTGAAAGAGCATCCTGACCTGGAGAAAGCCAGTGCTGCTGAGCATTCCAGGTTCATGAGTGCTGTAGGAAGCATCCAGTATATTGCAGGAGTGACACGACCTGACCTGAGCTATGTGGCACATGCCCTGGCCCGGCACATGTCTAGTAGTTTGAAGGAACATTGGTCTGCCGTGCAACATGTTCTGAGATACCTGCAGTCCACAAAGAACTTAGGAATAAAATTTGTAGGCTCTGAGGGACATGGGTGTTTGTTAGAGGCTTTTTCAGATGCAGACTTTGCGAATTCTGCGGATCTGAAAAGTGTATCTGGCATGATTATTCGGGTGTATGGAAACTGCGTTCTCTGGCGCTCGAAGAAACAGAGTATAGTGGCTGGGGACACAACAGAGGCTGAACTCATTGCGATGAGTGCAACAGCCAACGAGTTGATGTGGGTGAAGCAGTTGCTTCTCGATTTGAAACTCGTTCCGCATAAGCCGACTCTGTGGGGTGAGAATAAGAGTGCCAATATCTTGGCTGTGAATGCTGTGTCCACTGACAGATCCAAGCACATTCGTGTGCGGCACTTGCGAGTGCGGGAATATGTCCAGATGGATGAACTTAAGGTAGCATGGGTAGGCACTACTGATCAGTTAGCGGATGTGTTTACTAAAGTGCTGCCCGGACCTGCTTTGCTAGAAGTTCGTAATAAACTGCAGCTAGTGGAAACGTAGCAGGGTTTATGGGGGAGTGTCACAATGCATGAGCCTGCGGGCAGCAGTGTGGTGACAGGTGCACCCATGCACAGACGATCCGCGGATCCAGTGCAGGGGTAAGCCGCCAGCCGAGATTGTCTCGATGTAGTGAGAGAGATCCCGCAAGGGTTTCCCGTCGTAACCTTGTGTGTTCAGTGTGCATATAAGCCTGTGCACACTGAGATCTGTAACCATTCTTCTTACTGTTTCCCGGTACTAGCACTCTCCTTAAGCGTTCCTCGGTTCTACCTCTGTGCGCAACAGGTATGGAACGCTGGCTGCCCTGACCTGACCTGTACTGCAGACTGCGCGTTTGACCTGACCAGATAGAGCATCCCTGACAGTGGTGGACTCGCTACCCGCGGCCACCGGTTCATATCAGCCGAACGAGCGACCCTGTTCGCTTTGGATGTCATATCTGCAGTCGACATGTCCATCACATTCATACACCCGCGCATTGTCGTAATTGTACCCCCGCTGCGGAGCGGGCGTCGTAAGAAAGACAAACCCTACTTCCATATTATGCATGCGGGTCATTCGAAATTCAAAAGTGAATCTACCACACAAGATGATTTAATGTGTTCGCAACGTGAGATGAAAGCATTCACTAGCAAGGCCAAACATGGCCAGCAACCCTTATATGTGGCTCATATTAAGCCCACAGTCGCGACATCCCCGATCTGTTGTGTTGGCACAAAGAAGAGAGGCTATTTGTCGGAGCAGGTTGCTCCCGCTCATGTCCCACAAGACACATCGAACATTCCTGCATGCATAAAGTCGGTTGTTGACAAACATAAAGGCGAGGGCAGCACTTTAGGCCCTCCCCCGCCGAACACGTCTGCGTCCGGTTTTGAAATGGATATTGATTTGTTGCCGGGCACTCGCCGGAGGGCTGCGCGCCAGTATATACTCACACCCCGCGAGACTCTGGAGTGGAAAAACAACTCAATCACTTGCTTACCATGGGCTGGGTGCAGCCCTCTGTATCCCCATGGGCGAGTTGTGTTCTATTTGCACCCAAGCCGGGGGGCAAGCTTCGCCTTTGCATTGATTACAGGTATCTGAATGAACACACTGGTAAAAACACCCACCCGCTACCACGCATTGACACGCTGTTGGAACAATTACAAGGACATAAAATTTTCTCGGCACTTGATTTGCATTTGGGTTACCATCAAATCCGGTTGTCGGCAGCGGCGGGACTTAAGACTGCTTTTCGAACACCCGACGCTTTGTATGAATGGAAAGTCATGCCTTTTGGTCTGTCAAATGCCCCTTCAGTGTTTCAGCCAGCAATGTGCGATGTCCTAAAGGGGCTCATAGGTAAAATCGGCTTGGCTTACATTGATGACATTGTCGTATTAGCACGATCTGACGAAGAGCATGCCAAACACCTTGACCTTGTGTTGACCAGATTAGCTGAACACAAGTGTTGCTGCAATATAAATAAATATATTTTATATATATATTTATATTTTATATATATATTTTATATATATATATATATATATACATATATACATATATATATATATATATGTCAATTTGCCTTGCAAGAAATTAAATACTTAGGACATGTTGGCACTGCCAACACGGTCCAACCTGATCCATACAAAGTTCAAGTGCTGTAAGATTGGCCGGTAGCAGACTCGCAAAAGTCCACCATCAATATTAGGTCATTCCTGGGCCTCGCCGGATACGTTGGCAGATTTGTTCCTAAATTTCCAACCCTAGCAGCACCCTTGCTCCAGCGCATTACCTGCAAGGAAAGCATACCCTGGACGAAGCAATGTGATGCAGCATTTGTGAACATCAAAATTGCACTGGTCAATGCTACAGTTATGCGGCACTTGGACCTTGACAACCCATTTCACATTTACACCGACGCATCGGACTATGCTTGCGGGGCTGTACTTAACCAGAAACATGAGGACACACTTTGTCCTGTTGCTTGGATACCGTTGTACCGTTGAAGGGGACGCTTGGATCCATATAGCACTTACGTGGGCGTTAACGGTCATGAGGAGTTGGGTCCGACGCAGGATATTCTTGACCGCATCCTGCCCGCTCCGCCGATATTTCTTGGTCTTAGGTCCATGTGCATGATCACATCGGAATTACTTATGCCATCCCCGCAGCACTCGTCATGCTGGGCACGGTCATTCACGGGGTTGGAACCTCGGCATGGTAGCACCTAGTCGCCATATAGTGTGTTACACTACCTCAATGCACCAATTACATCCTCGATTGGCACTAATGGGGTTAAATTCTTGTCAATGTGTGCCGGTGTTGCCGCACCTGATGTCATGCCGTTCACACTGCTACACACATTCAACTTTTGTGGGATTTGCCATCTTATCTGACTTGCGGCTGCTATGCAGTGGCATCTTTACCTTCCGCGTCGGAGGGCTCTGCCTTGACCAGCTCCAAGACTAATTGGTTGCTTGTTAATGTTCAAAAGTTTATGAATGATGTGTCCAAGACCCCCACCTCCAGCGTTAGCGGAGATGAGTTAAGGGCCAAGCTTATCGCTATTGTGCGGGTTGAGCGGTCTGATGTTGCTGCTGCCCGCGCCCGTGAGCAAAGCTTGCATGAATTTATCGAGCTGGTTACCCACTCACACGGCCGTGTGTTGGGCCATTATCTGGATGATTTGGTGATGTCCTTCCCGAACCTTCTGTAACCCTTTTGCTGGGCAGACGCGGCACCGGCTCTTATTACAAAGCCCCGGTCTCGCCCCCACCTCGTGGGCCATTACCGTGAGTACGCCCTTGCGTTGTGTGCTTCGCGCTAGTGGCACATTCGTGTTCATGGCGTTGTTGCGCTTGTGATGTGGTATTCTGCCACAAGTTACATGCTTCTCTTCCGGAGCTTCGCTAATCTGTTAAGGGGGGAGGTGTTAAATATCTCTCACACTAGCGCATGCTGGCACAATTAACACCTTTTCTTATATGCGTAGCGACTTGTCCAGCCATGTGGACGGTCGCACACGCATAGCTGTCGAATTACCGATCGAGTTGTACACAGTGTGATCACACGTACACTCAGTGGGCTTACGTGCTTGCACTCGCCACGTGTGACTGCACGCGTCCACCAGCATAACGTGCACAATGCATGAGCACTGTGTACAGGCTTATCTCGGCACAATGTGTCCCGTCATAGGCTTATTATGGCTCTATGCGGCTAGCCAAATCGATACTGCACATATTACGACGTACTGTGTGCATTATCGCTGTTACACAACCGTTTTTTTTGTTACAGGGTCCGCCCGGCGGGCTCCAGGGTTGGCAATATCTGTCTGCAGGTCAGACGCGCAGTCTTAAGTCAGGTCAGGAACCATCATTCCATACCTGTTGCGCATAGAGGTAGAACCGAGGAATGCGAGGGAGAGATCGGATACTGCTAGTACCGTGAAACATTGAGAAGAATGGTTACAGCTCTCTGTGTGCACAGCCATATATGCACACTGAATAGTCAAGATTACGGCGGGAGATCCTCGCAGGATCTCCCTCACTACTCCGAGACAATCCTACTGGCGGCTAACCCCTACACCTGATCTGCAGACCGATCGTGCATAGGTGCACCTGTCACCACTAGGGTTGTTGATTACATTCTCCATGTCTCAGATTAACACTTAATTACAAAGTATAATTACACTGTCAATTATCTGTAAACAAAATTATCGGAATGAACATCGTTTACGTTGAATTAATCAGCTTTTTCGGTGTCAAATTAACACTTAAGCAGTTAATGATTTCATGTAATTGCCGTGTAGGCCTGTCAGCTAGTCAGCATTCGCGAGTTTAATCGGCACAGACACAGACCATTGCTACATACCGCATATATGGTATAGTATACAATATGATAGTATACTGCCTCTGTCAACGTGCCAGCGGGGGTGCTTCGCAACAAGCCGAGTGCTGCAATTGTGCTCGCGAGGCGTGTATCAGGCGGTGTGCCAATGGCCTATATAGATGCAACACTACCAACTGTCTAGTGTAAGTACAGACTTCTTCGCCGCCGGGCAATGTTCTCGGCAATGACACAGATGCCGGGCTTCGTAGAACAGCATGATAGGCACAATGTGTTGCATATCTAACATGAAGCTTTGGGGCAATAGTGGGATGGACGAGTAGCAAAGGTTTTTTACAAACGGGCCCAAGGTTACGAGGTTTGACATGTCAAACGATGCACCTTCTGCGTCATGGTCATGAGGTGTTTTCATGAACGGCTCCTCACCATCTATCATGATGATCCAATCTCGTGATGCACGCTGAAACGTAGAAGCTCGATTTGACAGATCCAATGGTGCGGTTGCATTGGGCAGTAGTTTATTCGCGGTCATGTGAGTAAGCCCTTCGCTGCTTAAAGAACATGGGGGGAGCCAATGGTCGACTAATGCCTTTGGAGAAGGCATCGTTGTCAGTCTTTTTTTAAGTTGTGGCAACCAGGGTGAGGGGCTTGGATTGCACGTGCCGTGAGTCGAACACGGGGCCTCTTGCCTAGTAGTCAAGCGCTCTACCACTGAGCTACACGTGCTGTCATCGTACCTACGTAGGTAGGGATCTAGGGCTAGGCAGGGTGCTTGACCGGAGATTTGCCTCGGGGCTAGCCCGGGTTGTGGGACTACTCCGGGCTGCTCGCTACGGCTGGACTTAGACGCAGGGAGGCCCATTTGTGTACCCACCCGCAACGTGACTCCCACAACAAAAACCCAGACATCCAATTTTCAAACATTATTTTCGTTAGCTCTTCGCATTACCCAAGCCCAAATTGCCGCTGGTCGAGTCCGGGCTATGGGGCCTCTCTTTGTCAAGTTGTGGTTTGTTTGTGCGCAAGGCGAGAATGCACAATCGAAGATGGCAATGCTCGCAAGCTACATTCCCGGGTGTGTATCTCTTATAAGTTGTATGATGTGAATATTATGTTACGTCATACATATTGTATCATATAATGTATATGCATACGAAAGGTTTGTCAACACAGCGTTCACATATATTTATATCATGTGTTGTGATACATGTATATATTATATATATTGTGTGATAAAGATATATATATATATATATATATATATATATATATATATATATATATATATATATATATATATATAGTGGTATCGGTGAGTTCCGAACCCAGTCTCTTCACGCTTCCACGAGTTAACAGCAGATGGTCGAGCAACAGATCCATACGCGCAGCATGGCCGAGCGAGAGGCTCAGGCCGCTGCCGCTGCTGCAGAGGACACGGATGTCACTATGAGTGACGTTCCTGCTTCACAGCAGGGACTCTGTGCTGGTGCTGGCAGCGCCCAGGTCACAGCGTCCGCATCCGTAGCTCCCGCACCGACGACCTCGGGTGTCCTCAACGCCATAGCAGGCGTGGGACAACTCCAGGTCGGACCCGGAGCGCCGACGTATTCCGACGTCGTTCGCACGGGATCTCCTCCTGATCCGCGCCGGCCTCAGACAGCTCCTGTCGCTAACACACAATCACCCGCCAGCGAGCAACCTGCTTCAACCGAGCCGCCATCACGTGATCGTCCTGAAGACCCTACCGGATCGACGACATTCATCAACGCGGTTGCAAAAGCGGTTAAAGAAGCCATGGGACAGACGATGCACGCATGGCTCTCTGGAGCCGTTCAGGTGCCTGCCGTTCCGTCTCAGCCTGCTGTCATGTCGGCTGCGCCTGTCCAGCCTGCTCTGCCTGCGCAGCCTGCCCCAGCAGCACAGATTGACATGTCGTCTAGCAAGATGACAGCACGCGATGTGAAGTTGCCAATGTTCTCGGGCAGCAGTGACCCCGAAGCACGCCACATAGACTCAGCGTATTATTTGCCTCTGCTCGAGTGGATCAACGAAACGCGCACGTTGCTGCACTTTAGCGGTCTGCCGCCGCGATTGCAAGCACTTGCGATTTTCAATGCACTCGAGGGCCCAGCGCGGCGTGTAGCGACACAGAATGGCATGAGCAACAATTCTACCCCTGATGCACTCTTGGACAAGCTTGTCAATGCAATCCCAGACCATGGTACTGTGTTCACCACCCGTGCGCTGAACATGCACTTCAAACTGAAATCGCTGCGCAAAGATATTGAAGTTTTTGGCCTGCTTGTCTCGCACGGCGAGATCGCCCACAAGAATACCCGCTTCTGGTTCCATCACCTGACTCGCAAGATGTTAGCTGCGAAGCCCGACCTGCTCACGCTGTCAGCAAGCCTACTGAACATCAGCCTGGATTACCGGCCGCAGGAGCCGTTTCAGCACCTAATTGCGCGAGCGGTTGACATTGTCACACGCCTTCAGCAGGAAGGAGTTCTTGTGCAGAACCTTGGCTCCGCTGCCAATGGCGACGTCGGCGAGAGTGCCGGCCGCCGCGGTAACGCTCCGGGAAAGCGCAAGCCTGCGCACAGCGAAACCGCTTCCAAGCGACCCAAGGTCAACAAAGGACCCTCCTTTGAAGAGCTAGCGAAGCAGTACAGTCGCTGCTCGAAGTGTGGCTTTCACCACTCCCCGGGGGCTGCTCTGTCCAAGCACGAAGCTTCGTGCCCAGGCGACGCGGCAAAGTTCAAGAGCAGGATGGGGTGTCCGAGCCCTGGTCGCCAAGGGCAAGGGCTCCCAGGTGAATGCGTTCCCGGGCAACTGACAACCCGAGCCGGTTGATCTGCGAGCGCTGGTAGCGTCATATGGCGCCGTGGATAGTTTCCCACAGCGACAGTTCAATGCGCATGCTTTTGTTGATGCATCAGTTGCCGGTTGTTGTTCGATTGTGTCAGTTTCGCAGTCGGAAGACGTGAGCAGAGTGCTAGCGCACTACAAACGATGTAAACAGCAGGTGCCATACGGCACTAGTGCATATTTCGGCTTGCCCAGTACTGCTTTGCCTACACCTCTGACTAAAGGGATGCAACAATTGTGCACTGTACAGCAGCGTTGTGAGGATGGCTTGTCTGACATTGTACTGTTTTACGATCCGCCTGCATTCCCTGTTGGTCTGTACACAGCAACAGACTTGCCTTCGACTGTACAGGACTTGCGAGTCTCTGCGACGTCGGATAGTGATCTCACGTTCGTTTTCTCAGCTGCTCTTGCCGGTGCTCCTTGCACGGTGCTCGGCGACACAGGCGCGAAGTACAGTTTCGTCAGCAAAGCATTTGCACATAGACACAAACTCGTAATCAACCGTTCGAAAGTGCCCGTTATCCTTGCGGACGGCTCACAGAGTGTGACAGCCGGCCATGTGCAAGCACGCCTGTCGTTGCAATCGTACACTGAGACAGTGACTCTGTATGTTATTGATATGACACCAGGATTTGATGTGATCTTGGGCGACGATTGGCATAAACGCGAGGGTGCTGTGATTGATTTCGGTTCGCATGAACCGGGCCCGCGCTACTCGCCACCGAGCTTGTGGCTTAGGCGCAGAAACAAACAACTGTCTCCGGCTGCGGACGCGCGCGCAGATGCCCGCGCACGCAGCCAGCCTAGGGAAGGGTCCCAGGCTGCAATTCTGCTGTCAGCAGTGCAAGCTAAGCGACTGCTTTCTAGGCCCAAGCAGGGCTGCGCTTCGCCGTTCCTGGTCATCCTTCGGGAGGCCAAAGACGCTGGTTTCGACCAGCGGGAACAGGTGAAGCAGGTATTAGCAGAATACAAAGATGTGTTTAAGGACCCTGTTGTCAGAGATTGGCAGCCGGGTACACCGGAAGGCTTGCGCCTGAGCAAGGGGGCCGCTGCACCAAACAGACCTGCGTTCCGTCTATCTATTAGCGAACGTAAGGAGGTGGAGACCCAGGTGCAAGGCCTGTGGGATGCAGGGCGAATAGTCCCCTCATCCTCGGCTTATGGAGCCCCGATGTTGTTCGCCCCGAAGCCTGATGGCACTCTGCGTATGTGCATCGACTATCGGGAGCTGAATAAACTCACACACAAAAATAAGTATCCTATGCCCCGTGTGGAGGACCTGCTGGACAATCTGGGTGGAGCGAAATGCTTCTCATCCATTGATCTTACCAGCGGGTACCATCAGATCGGCCTGCACCCCAAAGACTGGGAGAAAACGGCCTTCAACAAACACATAGGAAAATTTGAATGGCGCTTGCACCGCTTGCGCCAGCTGTGTTTCAGGCCGAGATGAATAGAATCTTTGGCAAACAGCTGAACAAGTTCGTGTGCGTCTATTTAGACAATATCCTCATATATTCGAAGAACGTAGAGGAGCACATGGAGCATATCCGGAAAGTGCTTGATGTACTGCGCAAAGAAAATTACAAAGCCCGGCTCACGAAGAGTGAGTTCTTTAAACAGGAACTGCGTTTCCTGGGCCACATACTGTCCTCAGAGGGGATCAAGCCTGATCCGGCGAAGGTGTCTGTTGTGTCAGGCTGGCCCCAACTTCGCTCTGTTTATGAAGTGCGCAGCTTCTTGGGACTGGCCAATTACTTCCGACGGTATATCCATAGATAGGATATGCACACTGAACACACAAGGTCTATCCCCTTCAGCAGGTCAGTCAGTGGGCACGCCATAAGAAGCTGCGCATGTTGTTACCCTTGCAACGGTTCAAGGTGTAAGTGTTATTTCTAAGGGTTGCCCTAGCAAAGGTCATTACGCTTGCAACGGTTCAGGGTGTAACTACGCGTTCCCCTGGTATATGTCGGTGTCGCGGTTGCTTTATTTACGAACGCTTGATGTACGCATTTCATGTAGTGATCTACTGATTGCTACATGTGAACAATTGATTCGATGTTTTGCATGCAGACATTGTATTTGCGAGGATAACAACCCGACCCCGCCCAACCCAAGAACATCTGCCTGCTACCATGAAGTATTGTTGTTATCATGGCTAGCCACTCTTCACCCCAACGGCCTCGAGATGACCCGTCGTATCTCGCTCCATCTTTCACATCATTCTTTTCTTTGACATTCGTTGGTGAAGATTGGGATCAGACGGCCACACGAGATATTCTTCTTACCGAAGAGTTTATCAACATCTGGTTCACTCGTCGGAATTGGTCGCCTGATGAACCCAGCTATGTTGAGACGCTAATGCAAAAATACAGTGACTGGTGTTAATGCTTCCATCGTATGTGCTTCTCTATCGAAGTATTGCGTTTGTATTGTTAACCCCATTAGCCTTTAACTTTTCATGTCTGGTGTGGTGCAGGAAATTCAATGTAGAGAAAACGGGGGCTCTTAGCTACCGCAAGAATCGTATTGGGTACCATTTCGTACCGCAATACATTTTGCCAGAGACAGCTCCGGCCAACAGCTTAATCCATGAATTCGCCTCGTGCGTATTGTTGGCTGATCATGCACAGCCATTGCCATTTTCATGTGGTCCGCAACAAGATCGCGACCCATGTTCCTTGAAAGACCAAATGCTAAACGTGGCTACTTTGCTGTACAAGCATCGACCCGAAGCTGAAGATTTTGCAAGTGCTCAAGCGTCGGTATATCGAATGACAATCGACTTTGCGGAATGCTTCTTATTTTATGGAGATCGACCGGAGTTCAAAACTGAGGTAATTTGTTCATCGATCTGTTTTTGATCAATCATTGCGAATATTTGCGTATTCGATGACATCAATGGGGGTTTTCCGGTGTTAGATTTGTGACCTCACTCATATGTGTAGGCTTTGAAAGTGATTCAGTGTCAAGACTCGCGAGTGTTTGATGCCTTTTCCAATGGTTGGACTAATATGAAGCTGCAAGTCTTAAAAGAGGCATCAATCCCAAGTTACACACTTGCGGACTCATTCCGCATTATCCCAGAAGCCTTTGTCAAAGACCGTCAATTGGCAGATTTGCTGCCACGAGAAGAGGCCAAACCCTACACGTTCATCGATTATTCGAAGTTCGAAGCAGTGGTACATCAAGCCTCCATGACAATCGCCAACAAGAAGACGATAAAATACACCCGTCCAGGTACAAGTTTTATGCAATATTATTATGTCACTATGTTCATTGTAGCCAATTTAATGCATTGAAGTACTAATATTTCATTGTTCTGTAGGCACACCTCTTAAAGGCTCGTTGTCAAAAGACGGAGAAACGCCTCTAATTTCACAAAGACCAGGTGAGTGTTTGTATATGTTGTTTTTGGTAATACGTTCTTTGGTATTCGTTTATTGAATTGCTATGAGTATTTTCATAAATAAAGAATTCATGGTTTAGGCATGGTTGATGATGTTGGCCACAACCGAGGTGGTATGCCTGCGCGCATTTCATATGCGAAGGTAAACAAGTCGAATGTGACGGCAACGCATCCATCTGTGACCACCCATCGGAGTGATGTGCCACAACAAGTAAATGAGCCGCGAAGCGATTCGTTAGCTATCGCCCTTGCAGAAGAACGGGCTCATTCAGCAGAGCTCAAGTTGAAGGCAGCTCTGGCAGAAATGGAAACTATGCGTTTACGTGAAGAACTGAAGACTGCTAAAGAGGCAGTCTCACCAATGAACAAAGATCGCAAACGTGTGACCAAGCGAAAGCTCATGTTTGACCACACGTCTTTGCGTCCCACTACAGCCACTAAATCGCAGAAGCAACTTACACGTCCCCGGGCCATCGCGACAACTGCTCATGTTCGATCAACGAAGTGTCACAAGGCCAAGGTTATCAAATTGTCTTCGCCAGAGCAAGAATCTGAAGAAGATGACACTACCGAGTGTGAAGATGAAGAAACAATCAATAACGACGAAACCTCATCTGAAAAAGCGGATACTGATGATCGAAGTGACCCAGAAGACGATGATCATGATGACAATGATGTTGATGAAGTGGAGACAGTTGAAGTGGCAAAAGATAAAGTAAAAAAAACGCAAAGAAACGCCCAAGAAGATTGTTACTCTCGCTGTGCATGCGAAAGAGTTGCTAACGGATGTTGCTGAGCGAAGGTCTTCAGAAGAGCGTGCAGAGCAAGAGGAGATGCAAACGAAGCCAAGTGAAATTGCGGTTGAGAGGGGTGTAGCAAAGGCAAATACAGGCTCAAAAAAATAGACGTTATTGTGTGACGTGTATACTAGCTTTGGTCATTTGTCTTAGTGTACTTTATTGGCATCCGTGCATTGATACATATTCTTCTTGAGGTGGTGGTGCGGTTAACCTAAATGTCGACAATACGTTGTATTTGCGTCTAATGCTGTTAAAAAAATCATAGGTGTCTTGTGTATAAATTTTGCATTTGCCACCACTTACGTATAACATGTGTACGTGTTCCGACTGTCATCTTACCCATTTTGACATAGTACACAAACACCTGTGACTTGAGATACATACTTGCCATAGTTTACGTTGCATACTACACGCCTTTCTTCGTTCTAAGGTAGTATTTATATGTTGCAAATGTTATCCATTCAAGCTGGATGTGTATGTTGTAGGTCATGTAAAAACGACCATCCAACGGATTTCGGCAGAGACACAACGCGTTACCGCATTGCGCAAAAACCCCCTCCATCCATCGACGTACGTCCATTATACACCAACACAGTGGATTCGCCCTTCTACGGCACAAGATGCCTCACGAGAAGTTCCACAGGTGCTATCCCTACTATTTATGTGGACTGTTGAATTTTATTGCGATGCGTGTTAACATTCTTGGTAATCACACCATACACTAACATGTACATATATATATATATGTATAAGATATATATATACATGATATATATATATATATGTATATATATAATATACATATATATATACATATACATAAATAACACATATTTTACACATTGTGCAGAATGCTGATGAACGAGTTGTTTGTTCCAACTGTGGCACATGATTATTCAACCATGAAAAAGCGGGCGGATTGATTCCGAAATGTTGTTTTAACCAACACGTTTCACTGCCGCCAATAGACTCGATAATGGATGTGGTGTTATATTGACAAAAATTATGGCGAATGAATGGTTTATTTATGAACATGCGACGACGTATGACGACCACCACATTAAGCTCTCGCACCGATAAACCCGATAAAAGAAGTCAAGGTGTTTACAAACCCATGGACTCTTATCCGTGTTCATATGGTATGGAAGGCATGGCAAATTTGACCGCGGGCAAATGGTTGCCAAATGCAAGCGCTCCACGACCATTGTCACATGATGCGGGCGAGATCGCACTTGATGCACGCCGCTGGACGTTGACATTGTCTGCACCACCGACTCCTGCACAACTTGAAGCCACATTTGCCGTCGAGGACCATGGGCCTCTTAATTTCAACGCCTACGATGGCGTGGCGTTACCAGAGTTCTCAAAAGAACACACACCATGTCAAGAAGCATTAACGACCGGCCAAATGTTGTTTCACGCAACCCGTTGACTGCGTACATGTCATGCCGGATGTCAAGGTAGCCGAGGTGAAGATGAGTCGACTCTTTTCACCCCGCCCGATGATGCGCCGCGACAGTTTCGCACAAAACTTCGCACAAAATTTCTCTTTGCAAGCTCGGGTGGTACGCTATTGGCATTATATCGAGACGTCCTCCGCAATGGTGTGCCACTTGAAATCATACATATCGACCTCGAGCAGACGACGGTTGTCTTCAGGCCTGTTCGACTCGTATGCATTTCCATTGGTGTTTCCATATGGTGACGTGTTGTATAAACGACGCACAATGGAAGAAAACGCCATTGCCAAAAAGGCCAAACAGTTCAGATTCACAAGGTCACATTGGCTGGCGATGTTAATCACCCAACAATACCGACCTCTAGCTTCTTCGGCGCACCTATTCCAAGAATATGTTTTGCTATGTTTCAATTACATCATCTCGGAACGAATAATGGCGTTGCACCGTGAGCATGGGAGGGCCGCAACCGATTGTAATCCCATCAAAGATGATTTCAACGACGACCCTAAAAAGGATCCACTGCATGCACCCGAAGATGACGACGCTTCGTACGAAGCGTCTTTTGAAGACACTAGTATGCACATTCCGATGTGCGCCAAAAGACCGCAGGATCCGGTCATATCATCGGTCCCACTAAGTTTCTACGGAAGCAGTACGTGGTGCGTTCTGCACAACTTATTCTTTACAAACGTATACAACACTTGAGTTGATTCGTATTGTTTTTATTGTTGACCTATGTGTGTGGTGCTGTACATAGGTCCCACATTTGGTATGGATTTGTTCATGTTGTATACGTGAATAAACCACCGTCGTAATGCCGGTCATTTTGATGTTATGCGTGGCATGCATCAGTGTAGGTACTCACATACTTCGTGTTGCATATCTCACTATCATTTTATCATCATGAGGTTTTGTTATGCCACATTTGCCACACCCCGTGGTGATGCTTACGTTTGCTCATACATACGTTGTACTACTCATACAACATTATTATAACCGCTATTGGCCACACAGGTACATCCGAGCGACCGTCAATGCACTGGCCCTGCTAAGTTTTTTGGGCATAGCCAACACGTTGTTGGTGACGATCACGTCCGGCACGTGGACGGCCGTACAAGATATCTCCGGCAACCACCATCGTTCGGCTGGAGCAGACCAATTGTGGGATACCATTGCGCGAGGTTTCTTCGGAGCCCGTAAAATGATGGCGTCCGTTTTAAAATTCGGTGAGTTCTTGCCCTTCCCTCGACCGAAAAAGTTTAAGTGGTTCATGGATACTTTTGAGACACAAGCCCGAGGATCCGCGCATGCACATATGGCCGTCAGTTACGGAGGTGATTTGTGGACGATCGAAGAAATAGATCGTATCATATGGGCGCATTTTCCCACAGCCGAAGAAGAGGCGTATTTTCTGTCTATTACTGGCAAGTCTCTCACACAAGCCGTCTCAACATTCATGGTCCACAAATTCACCCGAGAGTATTGAGGGGTGATAATGAAGATGCAACGAAATGTCGCTCTGGGTTTCCTAAATCAGAGCAGACGCCTACTATACGTTCCGGCAAATATATCCACTTTCGGCGCGGCCCAAACGATCGCAATATTGCCACCTACAACCCGATGTTGCTACTGCTCGCTCAATGTCATGTCCACGTCTAAAAAAATAGTATGTATTCGAGCGACATACGAACAAGTACAGCTGATAATGGTGGTATATCAGGACAGGGAGAGGTTAGAAGGAGTTACAGCGACAGAGAAGAGAGGAGCACAGAGAGGGCGGGAATAGACAGGGGGCAGAGAGAGGGGGGCAGAGAGAGGGGAGAGAGAACGAGAAAGAGGAGAGAAGAGAGGAGCACAGAGGGGGCAGGAATAGACAGGGGGTGGAGAGAGGGGGGCAGAGAGAGGGGAGAGAGGATCAGAGAAAGAGGAGAAAAGAGAGGAGCAGAGAGGGGGCAAGAATAGACAGGGTGGCACAGAGAGGGGAGAGAGGATCAGAGAGAGAGGGCGGGAATAAACAGGGGGGCAGAGGGGCAGCGAGAGAGGAGAGAGGATGAGAGAGAGAGGATGAGAGAGAGGAGAGGAGAGAGACAGGACTTATTTCAGATCATGCGCCATGGAATAGACCTTGAAGTGAGAATCAAAGAAGGGTATGCACGAGTCACGTCCGAGAACAAGATTGAACATTTAAGTCCAACCGATTACCGATCTCAAGTAAGAGACTACTCTGACATTACTGCCCAGTAGTTGTTACAGCGTGAGTCAAGGTACACCTTCGAATGATAAACACTCTCCGACTGTGTCCATGGCGTATAACCGAAAGCCGCCCAGCATACCTTGGCCTTGCTACCCCCCGCAGCTCTCAGGGGATAGCCTTGGACGCCCCCCCAGCGCGCTTAGCACGCCGGTTGGACTTGCTACCCCCCGCAGCTCTCAGGGGATAGCCTTGGACGCCCCCCCCAGCGCGCTCAGCACGCCGGTTGGACTTGCTACCCCTCGCAGCTCTGCAGGGGGGCAACCTTCGGTGATAGACATATTGCTATACTACCCTCAAAGGGTGCACGCTAATAGCTTATCACTCTTCATGGAACGAACTGCAGAGCTCAACCGATTCTCCATTCGCATTTGACGATGCGAGTTGGACCATTTACCACTTTCTATAACGAACGGCAAAGCACAGCCAAATCTCCATTCGCAAGTATCGATGCAAAAGTCATTGTGACAAAATGCGGATTGGCAAAGATATGTCTGAACCTCAGTAAATGACTAAAAGGACATAAGTAAATGACTAAAAGGATATAGGTGTTGTATGGATGAACGTATGTACTACATATACATTCCCATATGAATCCACACCCTTTATAGGGGTAAAACTTGACTTAGTCAAATCTCCATTCACATAACTACCACACCTACACACCTACACACTTACACACCACACCTACTCAAACACCTAATCAAATACCCACACATACACACATAACCACCTACACCCCTTTGACCTTACACACCTATACAAACATTCACTCATATACACATAACCATCTACACACCTACACATGACACGCACACACATACCTACACATGACACGCCACACACACTCAAACACACACACATACACACATAATTAATTACACACTTTCACACTTACACACCTTCACACCTATACAACCGTCCACACATACATACATAACAGCCTACACACCTTCGCACATACACACCTACACCTAGGGTTGTGAATAGCATATGCATGTTACGTCGTGGATGGCGTATGCACTCGAAGTCAACATAAGCAATTGAAATACACATTCAACATATTACACATGTTAGCGTGTTATAATGCATAAGATGATTTCGCACCTTGCAAAACATTGCATCGGGTATTAACATATCAACAACAACAATAATACACATGATATAACTACGTTGAACATAATGTGGCATAGATGTTTATATGTTGGTGTGTTGCATACGCTATGTACATATAAGTGCACAAGATAGACAATTGTGTTGAACCCAACGTAGCATAGACATATATATGTGAGTGGCTAGCATCATTATGCACATGTATGTGTTATTTAGTGTATCAACGTGTCCATGTTAGCTGCATGCCGCAAATGGTTGATCCTTCGTTTTACCTCTCTATGTAGAATCCTTCATTACTTCAAGGATCACACATGTCTTGCATGCCACACGTTCAAAAATCCGACCTCTCTATGTAGAATCCATCACTAC